>OY979455.1:2757500-5515000 GCA_963855545.1 Ethmia dodecea
TTATTATTTAGGTTTAGATAATAAATAATAATACTAAATATTAAACTGATCCGCTCACTTACTCACTGATCGATTAACGCACAGCCGAAACCGCTTGTAGACCCAAGCATGAAATTTTGCACAAAGGTTCCTTATATGACATAAGTGACCACTAAAAAGAGATATTAGTTAGTTCCCATGGGAACGGGAGAAAATCGGATTCAAGTAGGTAGGAATATATTCTTCATAATAAAACTTCAACACTCACTGATAACGCACATCTTATATTAGAAGTTCAAAATATAACGCAGAAGCGTAACTGAAAAGGATGTTTGAAAAATCATTATTCCAAATCCCGTCTGGCACACGGCTATTGTTATAATGTTGTTATACAATATCATAATTAACAATGGGGAGACAATAGATAGATTATCAATAATTTACATCAATAATGTACAATACGCGATTGTATCATTCGAAGCGATCTCTACATCAAACACATTAGTAATTCAATATGTCACTCATCCACAGTCCACACCCACATAAAATTAAGTAAGTACATCCAGTAACAGACCTTGGTACTAGATAAGTACCAGATAATATCATGAGTCATAAAACGTATGACAGACTAACAGACAAATTCATTATTTCTAATGGCCGGTAATTACAACGTTTACTTTCTTCAAATGCGTTTTCATTTGCATATTATGACTATTACAAATTGAATTACCGCAGATAAGCAAAAGTACGTGTCTATGAAATCATTTTGCTGATAAAAAGAAGAAAAAGTTCTTTTATATGTAGCTATATCTTCTGGATTTTAATTTTTAATTTCAGTTCTCTCCATTTCGTACGGTAATAAATGGTCGTAATTGTAATTAATTATTTTTAAGTTTATCTTAGCTGATTTCAGTAGATACAATGCAAGTTTTTTTTTAAAAGGAAAATTCGTGCGTTTTTATCGGGTCAGGCAAAGATATTAAAGTAAGGATGAGTTATATTCATACTGCTTGCGTTTGAAAGTTGATCCCCTACGAGTGTGCTACAACATGTACATACTTACTTCTTAGCGTATTTATAGGATACAACAATCACGGGGAAAGATGATACGGAACGAATAATAAAGAAAAAGAGAGCTATCTGTTAAGAGTTGCGCTTAAAATATGACTTGAAATACATTGCGACTAAATAAAATGTGGTTAATTAACTACATTTGTCGGCCTCATTTTCCGTGCTCTAATAACATATCTACGTCTTTCTATATATAATATCTTTGGGGTCAGGCATAAATTGTTCGAAAGAAAGTCATCATCTCTAGTTTATTTTATGTAAGTATTTTTGTATTTATGTTTATTAGGATATATAGTATGTATTAGTTTATTTTATCAACATATATAAGTATTAGGATTTACCGTAGAATTATGTTTCCTTAATTCGTAATATATTTTTTATTATTTACGGCCCATTCCGCCAAATTATTTCTGCTTAGCCTGATGGTTGACTGGTAGATAATTCCTTTAGGCATTAAGTTCGCCATGTGTACATTTTCTTGGTACATGAACTTAAATAAATAAATAAAATAAATACTGGCCTACGTTATATTTCTAAAAAATCTTTACAAGTTTTACTGAAAGTTATTTAGGTATTTTTAAGTAGAACAAGCTTAATAAAATACTTACAGAGGTATAATCAGTTTAATGCAATGATTTATATTACTATAATATAAACGTTTCATATCTAATATTGGCAAAGCAATATGCAACAATACCTACTTTTTATTTAAAAATTGTTACGCCGAACAGCGGAAGAAAGATAAGGTAATTCACCGAAACAGATTGCGAAGCTGAAAACGACAAAAAATATACTATTTTCAGATTTTTTTATAAGACATTGATAACTTTTTAAATAAAAAAGTTGATAAATACTTAAGTAGGTAGGTACTAAACTAGTAGGTAACTTACCAAAACAATCTAGAGAACAAACTTTTCCCCTTAAAATATAATTCCAATCACTGCACTATAAAATATCCACAAAAAAATAACTGATACAGAGTAAAAATAATTAACAACTTTTGAGCTCTCCGTCAATTTAAAAATTTGAAATTGGAATTGTGAAAGCGCGCGCTACGCGTGCCGTCGCGGCTTCGCGCTCTCAAGCGACTGCCGCGTTCGGAAATAAGAGAATGCGTCGCGGGCCGCTATGCCAGCGGCATTCTGCACATGGAGGCGAAAAAAAAAGAAAAAACATAGTTAGGATGAAATAGCCGCTACATTTTTTTATTTAGCCTTTAAGTTTCATGACTCGGTTAACAAAAGAGTAAAAAAATTTTACCATCATCCACATCATGTCATCCACAGTATGGATAGAAGAGGTGAAGAAGAGAAGAGGTGAGAACTTGAAAGTGTTTTAGATACCTACCCGATCAGACAAGCCGTCTAGATCATAAACTGTGTAGAGTATCTACTTCCGTTAAATTTGGGAGCCTCTGAGTTTATAAAAATATTTAATAAATTTAACTTCGTCCCACTGCTGAACAAGGGCCTCTCTCCATTTACCACTGTCCTCTGCCTCCTCTGGCCATGCCATCGAGAAGACGTACAGTTTACGAGTATAAATCCCGCCAGATGCAGAGATATTCGCATATAATATGTCTAACCTCAGAAGACAAAAGTGATCTGCCCATAGCCGACATCTACTCGTATTATTTGTGTTGGAAAGCGTTGTATTCTGGACATTTCACACCTAAAAAAATTACCATGCAGGAGCACCATAATTTTAGATCAGATGGGTGGAATACACAGGTCAGTAGAAGTAAGTATACTTAATATCTATCTATATAAAATCAGTAAAGACCTGCAAAGGCACATCCGACGTCGTAATAGCTACAATAATACAAAACACAACAACAACCCATTATTTATATATTATCCTAGTTAACACCTCCACCTGGTATGCAACTGGAGCAAAAAATAAAGCCATAACTCCTGAATCATCGCGATTACTCAACGCTCACAAAGGAGGGTAATGCGTTTTTAGTATAACCTTGCAGAATAACTGCGCGGCACACATCCGCGGCATATCACGACGTCTGCGTTTATCACGACTCCACACGACGCCCTTTGTTAAACCAGTTACGGACAAAGCACACAGCTTATTTCACAGTTTCACTTGCGATTCCGTTTTGTTACTAAGTAGGTAAATAGGTACTAAACACTGGCTGTTCTATACGGCGTAACTTTCGTTAGCTTTCGGATGTCAATTTGGCGCTCATCTAAATAAGTGTAGGTAAACGACAATTGTGTGTCTTGCTTGTTCCACTGTATAGACTCCTATAGTAAATAATACCGGCCAAAAGTTCCCTACCACCGTACAATATTTAACTCTACATAATATTTGAAGAAAAAACCTTTCTTGTATGGGGACCTCCTCCAATTTATAACTTATGTTTATTTTTATTTGTTGTTACCTACAGACGGACGGAAAGACAGCGGAGCCTTACAAATATGGTCCTGTTCACACCCTTTGGGAACGGAACCCTTAAAAGCTAGGGTTTAAAGCGTTAATTGTAAATCCTAATTTTGTTAAAAGTGAAAATAAAAATTCCCTATCTAAAGGTTTCCATCATTATCAACCAAAGAAAGACCGCTGCTGAATAAAAGATCTCCACAGTGGACTGATCGTCAGCATATAGAGACTGCTTTCCAACCGTTGCTATACTGGTATAGAGACTGCTTTCCAACACGATCCTGGGGGGCAATTCTACTAAATGTCAACGGTTACAGTTGGATGACAATGACATATCAATGGTCAGTCGAGGATAATATATATTCTGAAAAGTGCCAAAATAACACCATTGCCATCTTTTTGTCATCCAATTATAACCGTTGACATTTAGTAGAATTGCCCCCCTGGTTATCAGGACGATATTTAAAGATTGCCTTAGATAGTAGGCCTTCTGGTTGGTTTAATTTTTAGGAGATAAGTAGTTAATCCAGCTTAATATCGGCGTTAATAAAGGGTGACATTTGAGACTACTGTAGTTTCAGCAAAAAGGATAAATTTTAGAAAAATAATTTTATTTCTTACTCGCAAATAACAATGTGCTTAGAGAGAGCTTTCGTTTTTTATTTATTATCAGCCTGATGCACTTTAAATTATACAGTTTATAAGCCCCTATACTCACTGTATAATTTATAATTTATGCAAGGAAAATGCGGGTTTCCTATCTTTGAACATCGTTACGTCGACTCATAGATAAACAAAACATTGCATTACACTTTACTTCGTATCTGCATGCTATGTGCTTTCAACATAAAAAATTTGTACGTAATATATTTTTTAAAGTGTTGAAAATAAATACAGTATAGCTTATTAAAAGTAAAACTTCATTGTCTCTCGAATGTCATTAATTTTATTAAACTAAAACATACATAGTCTTCTTTTAATAAACATATTTACAGATTTAAAAAATCGGTTTAAGGATGATAATTCTACGTACGTGCGTGCACAGACAGACCGACAAACAAAAATTTGTGATATCTAAATCAATATCTACACACCCACTAAAATAATAAAGATCCAAGTCAAGTCGAGCAAAAAGGCACGGCCGTACCATCCTCTTTAGTCTAGGCAATAAAGGTAGTGGACCCCAACATTAATTCCTCAGTCGATGAAACTTTGCAGGATTGTAGTATAGTATGAGACAATACTTGCATAAAAAAATCCAAAAAAAAAACCTAACCGAAGTTAGGTTTTTATACTAAAAAAAAAATTTTTTTTGATTGATAATTTGATAATTTCTAAAAATAATGTAGCCAGAAGGTTTTTATTTTGGATTTTCCTATTGTAAGTCCACAGCGACCATTAAATGACATTCCAGTTAAAAAAATGGACTGAGCAATTTTCCCGAGCAAGGTACATATACGTCTGAGTTTTGTTGTTTCTACCAGGAGATTTTTTTGGATATTTCGCATATAGCTTTCTTAACACACATGAATATTGCTGGAGAAGAAAATTTGACTGAGCATTTTTTCCAACAAAGATATAAAATAAATAAGTATTTCAGTAAAAATACCAAACTTCGGTTAGGTTTTATTTTTGGATTTTTTTATGCAAGTATTGTCTCATACTATACTACAATCCTGCAAAGTTTCATCGACTGAGGAATTAATGTTGGGGTCTTCATACAAAAATCCGCTTCATTGCCTAGACTACTTCTCGAAGCTAAGTATTTCATGCAATACACGGTCCCGTTAGAGTTTTATTATATCTATAGATAGATTGATTATTATTAGTAAGTACTTAGGTAAGTATATGTAAAGACAAGGTCAATGCCTGTCGCTAATAGGTTATGACGAAATTCAATACAATGACACTGATGACTAATGACAAAGAGTTAAATATGTACGTCTTAATTATTTCACAAAACGATTATTTACTGTAGCCATTACAAGCAAAATATTACCAAGTTAAGTGTAAAGATTGTATTCATGCTGCATTTAGGTCAACTGTTGACAAGAAGATTTATGTTGTCGCATATTTCGTTTCACCGTTTGATTGATGATGTTAACACACTAATTTAGAGATCAACGTACTTGTTTTCTTTTTTTACCAAGGTAAGTAAAGACACATTATCCTATAACATTATTTTTTTACTATTCCTCAAAGACTTCACTTCATTACTCAGACCTCAAACGGTTTATTACCTAACACCTCGACAATAACATCCAGCATATTACTGTACTTGCATCATAATATAATATTACACTTTTAACTAAGTAACTAATTAGAAGGGAAAAAAATATTGAAATTTATCCCTGATTGCCGGGCACCTTTCCAAACACGGAGGAGAAAATAATAAGAAAGAAAGAAACTCACTCCTATAAGTGTATCTCTCAGATATGGAGGATCTAACAGGAATAACTAGACACAAAGGACATTCATATTTGGTGAAAAGTGGGTAAGTATATCCAAACATGGAATACCTCTGCCTACCCCCTCGGGGATAAACGGCGTGAGATATTTTTTTTAAAGGACATTCTGTCTTTCAGCAGGCCTATTCACGTAGGCTCGACACCGTTTCCGTTCGATTCAGATCGAGTGAAGAATTTCGGAAACTGCATTCTAGGCGTTTCTGACAGCCACGGAAAATTTTCCGAATCCTTATGTCAAATATGACATTCGTTTTCGATTCCGACATCTCTGAATAGCCCATCTTCGACAGATTTTCCAATTGAGAGTCTAATATCGAAGCTCGCTACGCCTGCTGAACATCCTAAATGTTAGATTTCAAACTCCATTTAAAACATAGACATGACAAAACGGTAGTTAATAGGAATTTAAGTCATGCGCTTGTGCTTGATCAACTCGATGATGCTGATTGAACTGACCTTAGGGTCTCAGTCATATGACCACGATAACATCCTAAGATAACGTCACGTTGTCATCTAGGTAATTGGCCGTAAAATATCAGTTCGAGTCGTGTATTAGATGTCACGAGAATCACGAGATTTCTTCCATTGATCATAGGTTTGGAATAATTGAGCAATTTTTTAAAGGTTATTTTTAATTTGCATTGAAAATTGAAGTGCTATTAATTTTGTAATCGAAATTGCAGTGACATAGTTAGAACCTCTATGTTTTAGGACACACGATGGAGACACACTATACTTTCAATACAAAACAAATAACGCCTTTGTTCTCCTAGGGGGTAGGCAGAGGTATTCAATTTCTGGAAATACCCACCTTTCACCAGTATATACTTTTGGATTCTTAAACGTGATAGGTGGTGAAACATGAAAAACCCCACAACGTGTAAAAGATTCTTTTCCTGCTGCAGTTGGGTAAAAATTTTGAAGAACACGAATCTAACATTACAAAATTTCGCATTTCAAAATCCTTCAAAAATCCTTTATTTAAGAAGCATACATAATATGTGGCGGTCTTCAATGATTTCGTGGGACTACCTTTATTTAAAAAGCATACATATATGGCAGTCTTCAATGTCAGACAGATTTTATTTAATGTTTTTATACATATGTATTTACTACATAATGTTTTGTGTATCTATAGGCGCACGGTTACTGTAGCAGCCAATTTTGTTAATTCACGTACGAGTACGTCGTTTGCTTGGAGTGTTATATTTTTTTTTTGTCGTGATTTGTCGTTTTTTCACTCCTTCATTCTCTACAACCACATTGGTGACCCCTACGTAAACATTTACCCTTCTTCTGGTGCGAGTCGGGTAAAATTACGCCGCTACCGTATCTATGCATGATACGTTAACAGGTGTTATTAAAAAAATATCTGTTTAAAATTATACTAGCTTAAAAAGGAATGTGAATGAAGACGCAGGCATAGCTAGTGCGGACATGAAAGAAACTATAAGTAGGCAACAATAAAAAGACAGTCGCGGAAGGAAACTATTACCTACATCGTAATCGTTACGCAGTGATAAAAGAAATGATTACTCCGCAATTATTGTAATTGACTTATTAGGTACACGGTTTACCAAAATATTAATGTTAAATTGAATTTACCCAATGCACTACAGCCTCGAACAAAAGTGACCATCAATATAATCCTCCTCCAAAGATTTCTAATTAATGTCTCCAATGTGTAACAGTACCTTTTTAAAAGCTTTTATTTAACTTGCAATGTATGTATGTAAGTATGTATGTATGTAACTATGTATGTTCGGGTGGAATCTTGCAACTCAATTTTGAAGCAGATATCTTCAACCGATTGAGCTGAAATTTGGTATACTTATGTAAGTGCGGTGACAATGCAATATTATGGTACCACCGAGCTGATCTGATGATGGAGCTGGAAGATGGCCATAGGAACTCGGTAATTAAATGACACAACCCCATTTAGTTTGAGCTCGTTTGATTCATCTTGACGAGTACTTTGGTACTAGATGGTAACCAGGGTCTGATGATGGAGCTGGAAGATGGCCATAGGAGGAACTCAGTAATTAAACGTCATATTCCCATCGAGTTTGGGCTCGTTGGAGTTGTCTTGACGAGTATTTTGGTACTAGATGGTAACCAGGGTCTGATGATGAAGCTGGAAGATGGCCATAGGAACTCGGTAACTAAACAACACAATCCCATCGAATTTGGGCTCGTATGATTCGTCTTGACGAGTTCTTTGGTACTAGATGGTAACCAGGGTCTGATGATGGAGATGGAAGATGGCCATAGGAACTCAGTAATTAAACGACATAACCCCATCGAGTTTGGGCTCGTTTGATTTATCTTGACGAGTACTTTAGTGGTAGATGGTAACCAGGGTCTGATGATGGAGCTGGAAGATGGCCATAGGAACTCAGTTATTAAACAAGATAACCCCATCGAGTTTGGGCTCGATTGATTCGTCTTGACGAGTACTTTGGTACTAGATGGTAACCAGGGTCTGATGATGGAGCTTAAAGATAACCAATTGAGCTGAAATTTTGTATACACGTTTAGTTTGGATAACAATGCAGGGTTAGCCATGTGACGCCCTTCTAAATCCAACTAAAAAGTATAAAATAAATTAAGTAAAAAATAATTTTTAAAACAAGCTTTTATTTTAATGCGCTAAAAAGAACAAAATAAACTTTTCCTTTAAAACTGTCTTAAAACGTCATTACACAATTTATTATGTAATAAAAGCTTGTCGCGGGATTAATTAGGTAACTACCCATATTAACTTAGTCTGAAAATTCTAAAAATTTAATTCAATCAGTTAGAGTTACTTATATATTTACTTAAATATGAGTACCTACTCAGATCTCGCGACAAGCTTTTATTACATAATAAATTGTGTAATGACGTTTTAAGACAGTTTTAAAGGAAAAGTTTATTTTGTTCTTTTTAGCGCATTAAAATAAAAGCTTGTTTTAAAAATTATTTTTTACTTAATTTATTTATCTTTAAACTAGCGACCCGCCCCGTTGCGTAGTTTTAAAGATTTAAGCATACAAAGGGACATAGGGATATAGGGACAGAGAAAGCGACTGTGTTTTATACCATGTAGTGATATTCTACTTAAAAAAAAGTTTTCTGTGCAAGGATGATGTAGGTACTCGTATCCTTCTATACCTATAAATTGAATAACTTTCATTAGATATGGAAATTGAAAAAAATATCACTGTTGAATAGTTTCGTCGTAGGATAGCTTTTGGAGCATGCAATCAGTCCTTAAAATGAAAGAAACTTTATACTCGGAAGTATTTTGGTAAAAGCCAAAACATATTTACTCTAATAGACGTATTTATTGAACAACATAAAACAGAAAACCAAAGAAAACCTATTCTAATATCTTAAATATACGAGGGTGAATCAAAAAATTCTTGGAATCAATATTAAAAAATGCAAAGATTTAAATAAAAATATTTTATTTTTCTACATAATCTCCCTCCAATGCAATGCATAGAATAACGCGTTTCTAACTTTGTTATTCCTTGTGAAAAAAAATTTTTTTCTTGACTCTCGAAAAAGTCCTCTACGGCAGCTATAACCGCGTCATTGTCGTGAAATTTTGTTCCACGAATTTCCTCTTTTAATTTTGGGAATAAGTGAAAATCACTTGGGACTAAGTCCGGAGTGGTCAAGGAGATTAAAGCCGGCACAACGTATTGCGTTGAGCGCAACTTCCGATCGATGAGCAGGAGCGTTATCTTGAAGAAACAACACGCCCAACGACAGTTTTCCACGACGTTTTTCTTTAATCGCTTCACGCACTTTCGGGATTAAATTTGCATAATAGGGTCCAGTAATCGTCTGGCCTTTTGGCATGTAATCAATAAAAAGGATTCCTTCACTATCCCAGAACACAGAGGACATAACTTTGCCAGCGGCAGGAGCAACTCGAAATTTCTTAATGGATGGAGAGGATGGTCGTTTCCAAGACATGCTTTGTCTTTTAGTTTCAGGATCGAAATAGTGGACCCACGATTCATCCATGGTGACAAGGCGACGGCAAAAATTATCCAAATCACGCTGCAACATTTCGAGATTACGCTTGGAAATTTCCAAACGTCGCTTTTTGTTTTCGTCGGTTACAATCGTGGCACCCACCTTGCCGACACTTTTTTGAACCCCAGTGAATCAATTAAAATGGAGTGAAAGCTGCCAAATGATATCTTTAGGATCTCAGCTATATGTTTTATAGTCATTCTTCTGTCTTCCAAAACCAGATTCTCAACCTTTTTGACATTTTCTTCCGTAACAGAGGTTGAAGGCCGCCCTGAACGCGGGTCATCTTTACAGCTTGATCTACTTCTTTTAAATTCTGCTACCCAGTACGCAACCGTAGAATAGGGTACAGCATCATCCCCTAATGTCTGCTGAATGTCCAAAAAAATTTCCTTAGTAGAAATTTTTTTCATACTGAGATATTTTATCACCCCACGTAACTCACTTTTATCCATAATTTTGACTTTTCAGCAACTCGTTGCACAAAACCATTTATTACGTGCGAAAGAACAGACAAAAACAAGTGACAGTCTGCATAAATATTGTGTGATAGACACTCTTTAATTTGAATATCGAACTTCTCCCAAAAAGGTTTTATATATATGCACTTCTAGGAACTTTTTGATTCACCCTCGTATATAACATAATGATAGTAACTGTCATATGTTGCATAAAACTAACGTTAGTATACTAAATCTATGCATAAAACACTATTCTTACAGAATAGATTACCAAATTCTGTGATATACATTCTAAATTCAAAAATATACTTCTATAAATAATATATTGATACAGATTGACCAGATCAGCGATGTATTTAAAAAAGGCCATATAACAAAGAGATTAATAGTACATTATGATATAAGTGCGGTAGGTTGAAAATCACAGCCGAGGCGATATTGCTAGCCCGAGCCGTAGGCGAGGGCTACAAGTAAGCAGAGGCTGTAATTATCAAAGCGCACTTATGTCATACGACGTTTTATAACACATTTGCGAGGAAATAAAATAAAACTCCGACTATGGTAAACGAATAAAAACAATACAGCGTAAGAAAAAGCGCGCGACGCGCATCATCTTTTTTTTTTTTAGGCAAAGGCACAAAAAACAGCCAGTATTACTAATAAAGTAAATTAATATTTTTGTGTTTTTGTTACAGATTAATTGGTTGTAATTTACTGTCAAAATTAATTAAATGAAATAACTATGTACATAAACATTTCTTTATTATATTTTATCTCCCAAAGTTAATTTTAATCATAAAATGTTGACAGCTTTTTTGACATAAAAACTCTTGGCTGAGATTTTAAAAAGTACCGTTCGTTTTAAGACGGAGCGTCTTGATAAACCGTGCGTTTTACTTTACACTTACCGCACTTGGGCGTAATGAGATACAATACGATATTGAAATTGGTGAAATAAGACACCTTTTACGAGCAAATGTGTTATAAAATATAATATGGCATAGAGGGGACAAAGCGAGAAAAATTTGAAGTCAAAAGTTATTCCAAGTGGAATAAGTCTAGTACAATTTCGACCGAATGACAGCTCGCGTTCATACTAACTGACATGTTATGGACATGACGCTTAGGCTTCAAAGTTTTGTATGAAAATATTCCCAATGCCCCCTCTATGCCCTATCATATTTAAATCTCTTTGCCATATAAGAATAAAGAGAGAAACCGACGAGCATTCACGAGTCGTTTGATGGATGTGGATGAAGCACGAGAGATCTGCCAGGTTCGTAGCAAGTGTCAGTCTATTGTCTCTGCCTACCCCAATGGGAAATAGGCGTCAGATTATGTATGTATATCTTGATACATCTATATCAAATGAAAAACTGACTGATTGGTGATATATCAACGTACAGCCTAAACCGCTGGGTCTATAGAGACTTGAAATTTTGCACATCGACAGCTTATACAGTGGAAAGGATTTTACAAAATTCAACCCCTAGCGGGGTGAAATAAACGTGCGCGAGCGAACCCTCATGTAAACGCTAGTATGAGTACATAATTTAATTTAAGACGAATATAAGGTTTATTTCATCCTTAAATGACGTTAAACCCTATTCATACTTCGTAGGTGATTTGTTTCACTCCGTTACTCTAAATATAGGAATTCCAGCCAGTTCAATTGACAGCACTATAATTAGACGATTTATATTCTACGACGTCTGCGCACGCGCTTCCCGCCGATATTGTATGCTGATTTGCCTTTCTATCAAAGAACTTAAACGCTGCCTTTGTCACCCAGAGTTGTGCCTCAATTCGAGGGCATAGAGTCGATTTTGTGTTAACCTTTGAAGATAAGGGTGTTAGACGACTGGAATGTCTATTCGCTTTAAATATTTATTAGAACCGGTTTTAGATAGAGCCTACGGTGTTTAAAGTTAGATGTGTAAAGTGGCATAAACTGTAACTTTTTTGACACTCTTTTAACAGACACCAAACCACATACACAGTTCATGCACACAACTCGGAATCGAACCCTGACCACAGTGGCGGACTAAGCCTTTCGGAAGCCCGGGGTAGAAAAACTGAATGAGGCCCCCTTAGTCTTAGACGTTTTGGATTTGGAGGCCCCCCAGGCCAAGGTGGGCCTCTAGTCCTAGGGGGCCTCCAAATTTAGTGTCGCTTTAATCGTATTTGTATCCAACTACTATTGTGCCTTCAACCAACACTCAACTGCCTTTCATCCTTGTTTGGGATTTGATTAAGAGAACTTTTCGCCCGAACTTTACGCCCCTACCTTAGTCCGCCAGTGCTTGACCACAGTTTCGACGCTACTCCTCTGTCTGCCATCCCTACTCTCACACATACGCGATACTAGATAATCTACTACACAACATGTGACCGTGGAAGTAGGAACTCGTTTATTTCATACATTTTATAGAGTGTCCAAGGTTCTCGCGCAAAAGTCTCGGGCAATTACTAGTAAAAAACATGTTTCATCCAAACTTCACAATGACAAAATGTGTGTCGAGCGGAAGCGGTACGCGACGGATAGTACAATAACGCTGTAACGTAATGGCGCGGCCAATTAGAGCGGTGCATGGCTCACTGCGCCGGCGCATGTATAGAGCACGGCAGGGTTGTTAATTTGCAAAAAATAAACACTGTTTTTGGCACGTATTACAGAATGATCCTCAAGCATGAAACGAATCTGCAGGCGTATTCACGGAGCTTCGATATTCGATATTCGACTCGGAATCGGAAAATCTGTCGAAGATGGGCTATTCAGAGATGTCGGTATCGAAAACGAATGTCATATTTAGACAGGGATTCGGAAAAATTTCCGTGGCTGTCAGAAACGCCTAGAATGAATTTTTTTCACTCGATCTGAATCGAACGGAAACGGTGTCGAGACTCCGTGAATACGCCTGCTGATCTAGTCTTGGGTAGTTCGCGAACGACCTATTGTGAAAGAGCGCTCTTTTAGGTGTACTATGCGAACTAGTTCGTAAACAATCTCGCTCTTAGTTCTTTAAATATTTATTTTTCTGGGGTGCCCTCTATTATGGAGTGGCGCTGCATGCAGTCGACAATTACATGTGATCTGAGACATTTTTTTATTTTCCTTCCCTAGATGTGTAATAAACTATTCAATTCATGATGTATATAGCAATTGACTAAGCCTGTCACATAGAAAAAAAAAATTTCAAAACGGAACAGGTCGGTGACCTACAGAACGTTAACTAATGATAATGAGATAACACCTATGAATTATACAACTAATAAAACTCTCATTTATTTAATACGCTCGACTGATATCATATTTCATGTCTGTTATTGGTATAATAAAAGGTTTGCGGAAATCAGATGATATTAAGAAAGTAGATAGAGTAAAAAAAGCGATGACAACACGGTGACAATAATATATTGCTTATACGTTTTAAATGCGCTATGGCGCTCATTAGGGGAGGTCTATGTCCAACAGTGGACAAATGTAGGATGATGATGTGTCTGTCATGTTTTAAATGAAAACTACATTGAATTTTTTAAATATAAATCCCATCCCTTGCAATACGATGATTATTGTTAACATTCCATTTCATTCTTAAAATTTTCTCGTAGGCTTTAACTAAAAATCTATTGTTGAGGAGTAAACTCTAAAAATATATTAGTAGTGAAGTTTGAATCCTTTATCCCGACATCCTTTAAATAGAAGTTTATCTTTAATCCGTGCTGCATAGAACAACAAGTTTCACAGACGGTATGCACGTGACGTGATACTACGACAGTGCAGAGTTCTAAACCACGCTATCAAAATTCATAAAACAGTTTGTATAAGTACAAATCTTCACCATTACTCGACGGACCACGGTCCCCAAATACGATTAACTATCTTGGTGGAAGATCATCTTTTTCTATTATCTTTCTAGTATTCTACCTTAGCTTTTTCATAATTTAAGGAAACTCTAAAATCTGCTGCTCTTTTATAAGTTATCTTACTAGCGATCCGCCCTGGCTTCGCACATTTCTCTAAATAATTAAATCCGGATCAAAATCCTTTGAGTAGTTTGAAAAAACTAAGCACACAAGCAGGCTGACGCGCAAAGCATTGTTTTATACTATTTAGATACAACTTTGTTTTATAGTATGTTGTGATAGTGATACAAAAACCTTTCTTTTTCTATTAGTGAAAACCGCATCGAAATCTGTTTTGTGGTTTAAAAGATGTAAGCGTACATACGGCGGAAAGCGACTTTGTTTTATACTATGTAGAGTATTGTAGAGATTGCTGTTGATGACGAATTATGGATATATTTTTTATAAACCAAAAAATATTTTTAATAGATTTTCTTGTTAGAGGAAGTACCAACCCTAATTTCACAAATGAATGCAGATGATGGCTGAACGTTGCGTCACTGCTTCACTCCAAAATCTGGCATTCACAACGTCGACTGAGTCGCAGATTACAGATCGTACGATTAATTGCACTTTTTGCGTATCCGAAACTGTTCTTGATCCAATTTTTTAAATCTCCGCTGTTCTTAATCCGAATACTTGCCACGGTCAAATTTTAAAAATCTTTAGGTTTACATAAAAGAAGAAACTAGCTGACTGACTGACTGACAGGCTGACGTGTCTGACCGATCGATCAACGCACAGCTGACTAGCCTAGACGCATAAAATTTTGCACACAGGATTCTTAAATGAAGAAGGAATTTTGGAAATTCCCACGGGAGCGGAACAAAAAGGATCCTCGTGGGCAACGCCGCTGGTTTACTATAAGTCACAAAATTTGTATATAGCTAGATATAGATAGCCCTGTTGGTAGTGATCCGGCCCTCATGCATGAGACTCAAGTTCGTATTCTGGTGGGGGCGAAACCCAGAGAGCTTTTCAAAAACTTACGTAGCTACCTACCTATATAGGATTTATTACTATCTCGACAGTTGCGCGGTGAAGGGAAACTTTTCTGCCGAAGCATGTGGGTCCGGTGACAAGGTTTTTTTGTTGGTAGAATCATTTTAAAAATAACGAATTGACGAGACACCAACGACGACGCTGGTCGAGTACAGTACTTGATTATTCTTACTTTTTAATAAGTAAGAATAATCAAGTAACGTCAATATATCACATACCTATAAAAGGAAATATTTTGGCATCGCGTGCCCGAAATGGGCCTTGACGCAGACCTTCATAGGCCGGGAAACACGCATCGATGCGCCCGCGCAGACAATACGCGTGCCAAACTGCACAATAGGTAAGTAAAATCTCATTGCTATTTTCAAACCCGTGCAACTAAAATTTCCTCGATTGTCTTTCTCCTAATGGATTTAGGTTTTACTCTTCAATGCATTTGGCTTTGTTATAAAAGTTATGTACCTATAGTGTAATTTATTTATTTTTAGAGTCAAAAAGTCGTTTACAGTTCTTTGTATTTATTGGCTTTATGCGAAGCCCCACATGTCAAAGCTATAGCTATTCCCGTCCTGATCATTATCAAAATATCCGTTATATTATTAATGACTAGCGACCACTAATGACGAGCGATCAAAATCCGTTGCGTAGTTTTAAAGATTTAGGCATACAAAGGGACATAGGGATATAGGGACAGAGAAAGCTACTTTGTTTTATACCTACTATGTAGTGATATGTAGTGATAAATAGGATAAGTAAGGATATTATTTTAATTTAGATAATAAAACTACCGATAGCTAAAATTGCTCTGAATATTTTCTTTTAGTCTTCCAATCATTTCCATTTTCATTGTCACGTAAAAACCACTTATACATTGCCAGTGCTAAGCTGTATTGATTTATTGGTGTGCTATAAAACTAATTCATCGAATTGTTTAATTACTACGTGTATTTGGATCATTGTTGATGTTCACTACACCACTACCGTTCCTAAGCCCCGTTACCGCAACTCGATCGTTCACGCGTCACAAAACGGACCGGGAAATCGGCGCGTGGGAAACAGATTCCATAATGCCTCTTAATTCAGACCATCGACGAACCATTGTAGTTTTATAGCGCAAAAATATTCTGACAATGGATGGACTGTGACCTTCGATTTTAACACAACAGTTACAGAAAAGAAATGGGCTACTAAACGGTACCGTGAATCAAGAATGTCTGATCGCATTTTGACCACAGCAAATCATCGATATAGCAATAAATACTCTATAATAAACTATTCCGTTGACGTATCTTTTATAAATAACAGTTAAATTAGTATTATTAGAAATAAGTCAGTTATTTGGTAATAACTAAATATATTATACCTTCTTGCGAAAATAATTTCGCTCCCCAAATCTTGCATGCAACACTACTAAATTACTAGATCATTTAACTGTAATTAAATTAATTTGATATTGCAAATGTAAAAGTCTAATCAATGACAAATCTTCAAAGAAAGTAAATAAACGCCCAAAATCTGGTTTGACTAATTATATAAACAAAATCGATTATACCACAACAATTACATAACCACTTTCATTGCTAATATCACGATGAAACCACCGTAGAACCGGTTTTGGTGGACCAGAAAATATGTAAATAAAACCCGAATCCATCGTTATAATTTACCAACTGCCCCAGCATGTCACCTTGTGGGACACCATATAGGAGTTAACTTTATTTAAGAAAGTATGTACCTACGAAGTACATAGAATTGATAAAATTTTGTTTAACGATGTGTAAACCCAACTAGTTTCTTAATAATACGGTAGTGTAAACGCAAACGGTTTTACAGAGTTGATATTAGTGAGTTTCGCTGTCAGAAGTCTTGTTTAGGCCACACCTATATCTACATTTTTGTTCGCGCATGTTAGAGCACTTGTAAAACAGGTTCTTTTGTTATAAGTATGAATGCTGTATGGAATTCATAATGCTTTGTAAGTATTGTTAAGCGTAACGTGTTGCTTGCATTGGCTATCGATAGTTTCGAGTTTAGACGGTTGACCTAGATTATAGTGATAAGTAGGTACTCTATATTAAAATTTTAATTATGGAAGAGAGCGCTAAAATCGATAAGACCGCCAAGTGTACTTTAACTAATTGTTAAATACATACTGTGTTGTTTTTGGTTTATAATGAAGAGTTATTGTATTGCACCTAACTGATTAATTAACTTCCACTTGAATGTAGGTACCTACTTATTTGTTGCAAAAGGATTTTTTTCTTATGAAAGGAAATAGGGACTTACTTATATAGTATTGATTGGCATTTTAGCGACACTACATAGAACGCGCCAATAGAAGGCCGAGTTACATAGAACGCGCCGTTGGACCGCGGTCCCCAGGCACGACCACCTCGCCTGGCGGAAGATCTTCCCTTTTCACGATGGAGGAGCATTCCACCTCCGCTCCTCCATAGCATCATGACGTAAAAAAATATATACCCAAAAAAATACTACCTAACCGTTGTATTGACCATGATGTAAATATTAAAATTTATTTATTGTATGACAATCCATATGTTAGTTTGTAGTATTATTACTACGCACGGTTACCTTTGCTCTCCTTATTTTCTTCACTTCATCTCATATGTCTATCGACGCATTTCTCCAAATATAATCCTTTTTCGCTGCATTCATTTCTGTAGATCCCTGAAACGTGCTATCGTTATAAAAACACATCTTCACTGCGCTACCACATCGTATCTTCACGTTACAAGCACCTTTATAAATCGGTCTTGGCTCCAATTACTTACAGCGCAGTTTTCACGTGTTCACTATACTCCTAGAACTTGGGGCTTCGAGCGCACAGATGCGCGTTACTTTTTCCTATTCCAATTCACTATTATTTCTTGATTTTTTGAATTGGTTTGTTGTTTATTTTGCTAAAAAGGTAATTTTGACATTTCTGACATTATTGTTTATAACGGTTGTTATGGCAATTTCTTTCTCGTTTTATTAGTGGCCTGATGTTTCGTATGTGATCTTTCGCTAAATTGTGAATTTTGGGCTGGCCATTCGTAAAAAAATACTTCTAAATTCAAAATTACGATTCCTCTGCCAAAATTCTATAAAAGGCAGAGGATTCGGAAGAGCAAATCAAGTCTTACTCCAGCTTTCATAAAAGAAAGTTCTAATTAAAGGCCTTATCCCGGGGTCGAGCGACCCCGGGACCCTGCAGTGCCTCCCTCTAAAAATCTTCACCGTGTGTGAGCCCCTCATTGTGTGAGTCATCTTGGTTCCCGTGTGTCCTCCCGCCTGGCCGTTGCCAGACGCTCGCAGGCCCCTCCGCCTTGCCAGTGCCAGACGCACGCAGGCCCCTCCGCCTTGCCAGTGCCAGACGCACGCAGGCCCCTCCGCCTTGCCAGTGCCAGACGCACGCAGGCCCCTCCGCCTTGCCGTTGCCAGGCGCACGCAGGCCCCTCCACCTTGCCGTTGCCAGGCGCACGCAGGCCCCTCCGCCTTGCCGTTGGCAGGCGCACGCAGGCCCCTCTGCCTTGCTGCGTACCCCTGCCGTGACTACATCGAGCCTCACTACATCTGGCCTGATTACATCGAGCTGTGCGGCCTTCAAGCGCGCAGCTCCTTCACCCCTGCCGTGCTGACGTCGTGCACCTATTCTCCGCATCCATCCGTCATCAACTCCACTGACACATACCGCTTACCACGCATCACACGCCCATACACCCACTTCACAAATTCCCTTTTTTTTAAAAACTGATGTAAATAGTGTTTTTTTAATATTATTTATCGAAATATAAAAATATCCTCATTCTTCATATTTTCTTTTTTTATTTTGTTCTTTTAAAATTGTCGCTTCACGACATTTGGCGCCCAACGGAAATTAGCTCTCTCTCTCTCTCCTTCTAATCTATCTGCGCCTGTCCTTTCCTCCTCATTTGCTCTCTCTTTTCTGTTTCTTTCTTTGCCATCTCTCTACATTCAACCTTTTTGCATTTCTCTAAATTCTAAAACAACACTTTGTCTAGTGTTTCACTACAACTAAATTTTTGGCTATTCATTTGGACAATCATCCTTCATCTATACTAAACTATACACTCTCCTACTTACATACTCTTTAATCCTAACCTTTCTTTTTTATAGGAAAACAAAGGTAAAACTTTTTCTAAAAAACTTTTATTTACTATTTAACAATGCATAGAGTAATTAAGTACGAATTTCTTAACAAGACCGAGCTCGAATATGAGGTGAAAATTAGAGGTGAGGAGCCAGCAAATACCGTTTTACTTCTAAAAAAACAGGTTTTGCGCCTGGTAACAAATTCTCCATCTGAGGATATCATCACCTCTCCAATTCCTATTGAAGATGATTTATCTAATGTCGACTTCACCATAACTTACTTAGAAAGTGAAATTGAAAAATATTTACAGGGTCAATCTAAATACTTGCGTTTAATTGAAACATATATTAACCATATCTTTTACAGATTAGAACGCATAGACACCGACTTATATCCTGACTATAAAACCATTTTCGATACCTTAAAAGTTAAATTTGACGCTATTGTGAAACAATACGAATTACTGACTACTCCTTCACCTAGAAACGAGTCCTCTCTTCCTGGTTCTTCTAGAACCATCGCTATGGAACCTCCTCTGTGTCCTCAAACTTCTATCCAACCCCTTCCTTCACCTCTTAACATCTTCAAGGATCTTAAAAGGCACACCTTTAATGGTAAAAGTTGCCCAAGGTCATTTCTTCAAAAACTTGAAGAATTCTGCTTAGCTCGTAGCTTGTCCAAAGACTTACTGATCTCCCAAGCATTTGAACTCTTCACTGATAATGCTCTTCATTGGTTCAGGTTTAAATACAACCAGAATCCAAACTTAACTTGGAATGAAATTTCTTCATTACTAATCAAAGACTTTGGTGGTTTTGATTATGATCACAAACTTCTAGAAGCGATCAGAAATCGTACCCAAGGTCGTGATAAACCTATCATCATCTACATCTCAATCATGTCTGGAATGTTCTCTCGCCTTTCGAAGAAACTCCCTGAAATGGAACAATTGGAGATTATTTTGAGAAATATTCGACCATGTTACTCAGTCTTCGTAGCTTTAAAAGATATTGACTCTATCGATTCTCTTCTGGCTACCTGCCAAAACTATGAACGATTTTTAGATAGGGACAAACAATTTAAAGAACCAAATGCACAACAAAGTCCTCTAACTGCAGAATTCAACTACAAACATTCGACTTTAAGTTCAGTAGACCCTCCTAACTCTCGACCTCCTCCCTTTATAAATAAATTCAACCCAACTTATAAATACCCTCCTAGACAAGTTAATGCTCTTTCCCAAGCTGAACCTTCTCAAGAATCTTCTTTTTGTGTTCGTTGCCGTAAACACGGTCATACTTTGTACACCTGTAACCAACCTAGATTCCTAATTTGCTTTAAATGTGGTCTTAAAAACTTTAAAACCCCAGATTGTCCCAATTGCTGTCCTAAACCTAGTACTAGCTCAAAAAACTAACTTTTGACTTGAAAAGTAACTCTCACTTTGATAATGACGATTGGACTAATTGGATTAAAACTCTTCAAAATTTCTTTAAATGCTACAAAATCTCTTCTACACTTTACTCTAAAGAACAAGATTTTAATCGTCCTTTCGTTAATATTAAGGTTTATGACTTAACTTTATCTGGATTACTTGACTCTGGCAGTTCAGTTACTATTCTTGGCCAAAATTCCTATTTGGAAATTCTTAAACTGGGCTGCAAACTTTTCAAGTCAGACTTTATTACAATCTCTACTGCTAGTAATCAAAAAATAAAATCTTTGGGATATTTTGAGTTACCTATACATTTTAATAATCAAACTCACTTGATTAAAACTTATGTCTTTCCAGAAATATCTCCTTCTCTAATACTTGGCATTGACTTTTGGAAAAAGTTTAATCTTTTACCAAGCATTCTATCTCCACTTATCTTGACAGATCCCAAATGTTCTACTATCGAATCAAAGGACATTAAAGTATTACCGTATGAACATTTAACTTCAAACCAGAAGAATATCGCAAACCACATCATCCAACGCTTCAAGACGATTTCCTTTGAAGAAAAAGGTGTCCTGGGAAACACACATCTTATCACCCACAAGATAGATACTGGTGATTCTCTTCCACTCAAACAAAGATGTTACAGACTGTCTCCTGAAAAACAGAAAGCTTTAATAAACGAAGTGGACAAAATGCTGGGATGGAACGTTATTGAACAATGCGAAAGTCCTTGGCTATCCCCAGTGCTCATCACTCCGAAGAAAAATGGTGAATGGCGTTTCTGCGTAGACAGTAGAAAGCTTAACTCTGTTACACGTCGTGATGCTTATAGTCTGCCACTTATAAGTGAAATTTTGGACAATCTTAGAAATGCCAAATACTTATCAAGCATTGATATTGCTAAAGCATTTTGGGAAATACCTATGAATCCTGCTGATAAAGATAAAACTGCTTTTTATGTACCTGGAAGAGGTATGTTTAGATTCAAGGTCATGCCTTTCGGTCTAACTAACTCACCTGCAACCCAACAAAGATTGATGGATATGCTGTTTACTCCTGAATTCGAGAATAAGGCATTTTGCTACCTGGATGATATCGTCATTATTAGCGAAACCTTTGATGAACACATAGCCCTTCTCATGAAAGTTCACGAAAAACTTTCATATGCTAACCTAACTATTAACTTTGAGAAAAGTCAATTTTTCAGGAAAGAACTGAAATACCTCGGTTTTATGGTGGATGAACATGGTCTACGAGCTGATCCAGACAAAATAAAAGCTATCCTAGAATATCCTGTACCTACCTGCAGAAAAGAAGTCCGAAGATTTATTGGCACCTGCAGCTGGTTCAGAAGATTTATCCCAGACTTCAGCACTATTGCCTCTCCACTCAACCGGCTAACCTGCTCTGGTAAGAACGCTCCTAAATTTTTATGGAACTCTGAAGCTACAGCTGCTTTTCAAAAACTCAAAGAAGCCTTGGTAACCTCTCCAGTCCTTGCCTGCCCAGATTTCGAACTACCTTTCTCTGTACATTGTGATGCATCAAACTACGGCATAGGAGCTATGCTTACTCAACATCAAGATGATAAAGAAGTAGTGATTGCCTACATGAGTAAAGCACTAAACAAAAATCAACAGAACTACTCAACTACTGAACGTGAAACGTTAGCTGTAATAACTGCCTTAGAACACTGGCGTTGTTACTTGGATAACGGTAAAGAATTTACTATTTACACTGATCATGCTGCACTTAAATGGTTTCAGAACTTATCCAATCCCTCAGGAAGACTAGCTCGATGGACCCTACGCTTATCATGCTTCAACTTTGTCCTGAAACATAAAAAAGGAAAAGATAATGTTGTTCCAGATCCATTATCACGACATAAGACTCAATATTGCCCTGATGCACGGCAAACTTTATCTCAAGGTGTTCATCCTATTACGATAGATGATCCACCTAATCGCGAACTTGAACACTACAATAAGATTTATCTCGGTACTATGAATCACCCAGATAACTATCCGAACTATACAATCAGAGACTCTAAACTTTATCGCTGTATTTATTCTCCAGATCGTTTGAACGACGACTTCATTTGGAAAGAAGTTCCACTACCTCAAGAAAGACATGCACTTATTGAAGCCAATCATGGTACTGCTTCTGAACTTCATCTTGGTATCTTCAAAACATCGGGGGGAAAATGTAGTATTATTACTACGCACGGTTACCTTTGCTCTCCTTATTTTCTTCACTTCATCTCATATGTCTATCGACGCATTTCTCCAAATATAATCCTTTTTCGCTGCATTCATTTCTGTAGATCCCTGAAACGTGCTATCGTTATAAAAACACATCTTCACTGCGCTACCACATCGTATCTTCACGTTACAAGCACCTTTATAAATCGGTCTTGGCTCCAATTACTTACAGCGCAGTTTTCACGTGTTCACTATACTCCTAGAACTTGGGGCTTCGAGCGCACAGATGCGCGTTACTTTTTCCTATTCCAATTCACTATTATTTCTTGATTTTTTGAATTGGTTTGTTGTTTATTTTGCTAAAAAGGTAATTTTGACATTTCTGACATTATTGTTTATAACGGTTGTTATGGCAATTTCTTTCTCGTTTTATTAGTGGCCTGATGTTTCGTATGTGATCTTTCGCTAAATTGTGAATTTTGGGCTGGCCATTCGTAAAAAAATACTTCTAAATTCAAAATTACGATTCCTCTGCCAAAATTCTATAAAAGGCAGAGGATTCGGAAGAGCAAATCAAGTCTTACTCCAGCTTTCATAAAAGAAAGTTCTAATTAAAGGCCTTATCCCGGGGTCGAGCGACCCCGGGACCCTGCAGTGCCTCCCTCTAAAAATCTTCACCGTGTGTGAGCCCCTCATTGTGTGAGTCATCTTGGTTCCCGTGTGTCCTCCCGCCTGGCCGTTGCCAGACGCTCGCAGGCCCCTCCGCCTTGCCAGTGCCAGACGCACGCAGGCCCCTCCGCCTTGCCAGTGCCAGACGCACGCAGGCCCCTCCGCCTTGCCAGTGCCAGACGCACGCAGGCCCCTCCGCCTTGCCGTTGCCAGGCGCACGCAGGCCCCTCCACCTTGCCGTTGCCAGGCGCACGCAGGCCCCTCCGCCTTGCCGTTGGCAGGCGCACGCAGGCCCCTCTGCCTTGCTGCGTACCCCTGCCGTGACTACATCGAGCCTCACTACATCTGGCCTGATTACATCGAGCTGTGCGGCCTTCAAGCGCGCAGCTCCTTCACCCCTGCCGTGCTGACGTCGTGCACCTATTCTCCGCATCCATCCGTCATCAACTCCACTGACACATACCGCTTACCACGCATCACACGCCCATACACCCACTTCACAAATTCCCTTTTTTTAAAAAACTGATGTAAATAGTGTTTTTTTAATATTATTTATCGAAATATAAAAATATCCTCATTCTTCATATTTTCTTTTTTTATTTTGTTCTTTTAAAATTGTCGCTTCACGACAAGTTTTATTATTTGTATACGTTTCCAATGTTTATGTACGGATCCAATGCGTTAACTAAGACAAAAGCTATTGTTTGAAATCTTTATTCTTTATTTGTGTTCGCCACGCACATCACAATACTATAAACATAAATAACAAAATAAACAACCTCGAATGAGTGGCAGTTTATTAATCAACATTGCACACATTACTTGTAACTGCAAAAAAACGGTCGCGCCAAAATATTTCGAAATTAAAAAATAACAAGCGTTTCGTTCCCGCTAATACGGACATTAATCTTGCTTGCATTTCCCGCCATCTTGTCGCGGTGTTACTAAATAACTTTACTGCACTTTCGTGTGCGAATCTTCTAATTGCTCCGTAGAAAGTCAACGTTGTGTTTTTTAAGCGTCTCGCGGCTTCCGAGCATGATTTTTGTGCGTTACTTTATATTTTAGTAACTAGATACATACGGCGCTAACAAGATGAAAGTCTGATCACACTTTTTAATGAATTCCGATGCATTCCTGCGGTGTTGGAGACTCTGTGAGCAAATAATTCACGTTTCCACTAAGAAAGTTCGGTAACTAGCTAGTTATGTTAAAATAACGATCTCTTGCCGACAACCACGAGAGGTGGCTTACGTCTTTATATTTTAATTAATGAGTGAGTGCTTAAAACGAGCAAAATAATCATAGGTATTGAGACAAAATATTGGCCAATAAAATGAAGTAATTGAGTGCGATAATTGATTAGATATGATAAATATGAGTGTTAATTTAATTGAAATAAGATTTTGATATAACAATATGTGCCTGCATTATTAGCAAACTAGCCACGTGGCCACGTGAAAAACTTCTATTAGAATGTACTTAATATAAACATTTAACCGCCTTGAAGAATAAATTTTCAAAAATCATTTATAAGTGCTGGACTGCTGGCGCACATACAATGTAAAGAACTCTTGTGATCGGCAGCAGTTTTTTTTTTCATTTCTTCGTTGTCAATGATGGTGTTGATAATATAATTTTAAACATTTATTATTTTACTTTTACAAATATCGTTATGTACAACTTGTGTTGGTCATGAAGTTTTTTTTTTTTACAAATAACATACTTTTTGTAGCTAGTCGACTATCAAGGCACAGATTAGAGAATAGTTACTTCGTAAATCAAGGTCCCATGGGCCAATGAAGAGTTGAGGGCAATAGATAAGTAAATAAGTAATCCTATTATGTCTAGAAACACTGCAAAATGTGTTCTAATTGAAATTAACTACGTGTGTTATTTGCATAGGTAGTATGTACCTACCTACATAGGTAGTTTCTTTTTAATTATTAATACAGTACCTACTAATAAAACACACAAATATGAAACTTACTTACAAATCTTACAATACAACCTTGGCCATCGCGAAGAGGTGTAATAAAATAAAATTGCATTTTCATTTCATAGTGCAGTACCTACTTTTAACTTTCACATTTTAAAACGGTGTACGGTAGTAGTAGATAGTAAGTTTTCGCAACGCTTTGTAACTAGATGAGTTGTTTGCACGTATAATAAACATAAATTATAGCTAACATGGTCATTAACTCATGATATAAGTAACAGGTAGTAGGTAATACCGAATGAGAAATTCTAGAAAAAGATTTCAGTAACTCTACGACTTTGTGGCGACACACAAACGACGCAGTAAAAAATGCTGAAGCTGATGACCAGCGATCTGTGTGTCACCACATCATCTTCATTCTCCCCCTTTTAAAAAAATATAGATAATATTATCGAAATGAATGCGGAAGATTCTTATATAGAAAGGGATGATCAATGTAAACACGGATGGATTGTTTTAGATAAATAAGTGCCTATCTACTATGTAACACTATGGAAATGATATATATGTAGGTACCTATAATAATATGTGATAGCGATACATGGAGGGAAAAAACATACGCCGACGCGACCAAATCCGAAAAGGGCATGACAAATGATGATAGTATCGAGTTACGATATGTGATAGTTATAAACGGAATGTTTAATTTAGTCTGTTAGTTAGGTTGGTACCTACTTCTTGAATATCCTCGAAGAAGTTCGTTGAATGGTGATGGAAACTTCACACCTATAGTTGCAATGAAGAGGATCTTTTTAACGCAGTACCTAACAGTGACAACGATGGACTGTCAAGAAGTGTTCGTAGATTCCATTCTCGCATAAAAAAAATACCTACATCCAGATAGTACTATGTAGTAATAGGATTTATGTACCAATGCACTTAACGGAACTCTATAAAAAGCACAACTCGAGAGGCGCTTTGTTATTAACTTTCAAGTTGTTGCAATCAATCAATAAATGGATACTTCGACATTCTTACCTTGAAACACCGCATCCGAACCCGCTACGTTAGGTACATCACGAAATTCAAGAATAATGGCCGAAAATTCGGGTTTCAAAACAAAAGACGTTTCACAAGTTCAGTATCCGACGTCCGGAAAGAAAAAGAATGAGGTATTTATGGTCGCCCGTCCTCCCGTGAGCGCGATGGCTATCGGACTGGCTGGTTGGGGCAAGAGTTTTCACTGTTGCCGGTTTTGTTTAGATCACGGCAGTGTTCTAGTGGGTCCACGGTGTGTGCCTCTGCCCTACTTTTCAGAAACAGATGTTGGGTCACTGCCATGTTGTATGCACTCCTTCTACACCTACTCACATATAAGTAGTAAAATTGTAACTGATAAAGCCTGGTAGAGCGCGGAGATTTGAAAAACATTGAATGAAGGGAGCAAATCAATTTCTATTTTATCAATATACAGTATTGCCTCTAAGAACGATGTAGACCTCTAACCATTTTTTCCAAACCAGTTGTAGATTCCACCTAGGTAGGTATAATTAGTTGGAGATTAATATTTCTAGTTAAGTATGTATATTATACATAAATTGCTAAAAGACAACTATTTTCATTTAGATCTATGGCAAAAAATAATATTAGATTATTAGCTATTCCTTTGAAACTAAGTATGTGAAATGGTTAAATTGCTACTTGCTGTCATAAAGAACTCTATAACTTTTTTATTTATAAATGTACTTTTTCGACGGGCGTTGGTAGTGAACCTGCCTTCTGAGTCGGAGGTCGCGGGTTCGATCCCCGCTCAAGGCCAACATTTGTGTGCATGAACATGTCTGTTGGCTTCATGTCTGGTCGTTTAATATTTATTTAAGTATGTTTATCAGTTGTTTAGTACTACCCATAGTAGGTACAGGCCCCGCCTAGTTTGGGACTAAATAACCGTGTGTGAATTGTGTCCCACAAATTATTTATTTATTTTACTTATTTGGACAATCGTTTCGTTGGATAACATATTTGGAAAATCGTTTCGTTGGATAACATATTGTCTACTATTAGGTAGGTACAATGTTATAATTTTCAAAAACCTATGACAGTCCAGAGTTGAAACTGAATCTAACGACGACGCTCTTGAAAATCTGTCACAAGCGTTTAGCCAACCGACTGCGCCAACAAAATACTTACATGCACCGTTTCCGTTGTCTTTACGCACAATGGAAGTCGTGACGCCATATCAGATAGTTACCACCATGGGTACCACAGACCAGTAACTAGAAATCAGATACCATTGGGTGGCTTGAAAAGTTTTGACAGTTAGGTGGCCAGGCCACTAGCCTAACGCCATCTTCCAATCCGCAGCGGTTCTTCATGTGAGGAAGACCCTTAGCTCAGCAGTGGGCTATCACTAGTTGATGATGATACATCATAGACCTATTAATAGGTCTCTGATACATACAACCGAAAAAGATTACCCTCTTTCTGGTGCAGTCGGGTAAGAGTTCGTGTAAGCCAAATCCAAAACATAAGAACGGCACAACGGATTCAATCGGTGTCAATGATCATTTTCACCTGTCACGCTATGAAGCAACGTTGCAAAACGATCACCGCTTTTGGCGGTTTACCATGGATCATTATGGCGTGTTGGGTCAATAAGTTATCATGGTAAACTTAAGGGAAAATAGAAGGTATATAAGTTCATATACGGTACACTTTCCTAAGAAAAATTCAGTTAAGTAATTTTAACCTACTGGTACAGTAGGTACAGCCGTTTTACCATGACTGCTCTGAACAATGAACATAGGCTCCGGCTGCGCAAATCGCCTGATATCACCAATTGGTCCCTACAAATTTTTATTGCGCAGCCATTTGAGCAACTTCAGAGCGGCTAAGCATAAAAAGAGGGCCACAGCTCGTGCTAACCCCCTTTAACCTGTCGTCTGCGAAATATCTGCGATAGAACGAACAAACATGACCGAAAATGGGTATATCGAGCTGTGGCCTTTTATACCTACTAGAATCATTGCGATATAAAATACGAGTATACATACATCTCTACAGAGGCATCACTGAAAAAAAACTCGCACACAAATGTTTCCGTATCACCATTCACCATAAAATAGAATAAACACGCTTCTTGTACGGGGACTCCAACTTTGTTTTTATTATTCGTTGTTATATAGCGGCAACAGACGAGTTTTGTTATAATTATTATGTATACAACATGTAACAGAATAAGCGCAATTCCTGAAATTAGTTTGTTCAGTATCGCCTACTTATTCGATTTCAGCTATTTTTAATGTGTTAAATTTAAAAAAAAATGAATTATCGTAGCTGAATTTAGTGTTTTCTATGGAAATCGTGCTATTATTAATCGATATTTAAGAAAATTGGTTAGACACAAATAAAGTTCGATTGCATCATATTTTTTTTATATTAATATACTAATTGGGATGTATTCGAAATTGCGCTTTTTCTGTTACACGTTGTAGATAGGCAATCTTGAATGGTCAAGTCAAGATTGCTTAATTTGTGTGAGACTACAAGCGACTCGCAAATATTGAAACAAGTAATAAAACCTTAATAGTAGGCATAAAATATAGATTTATTCATATAAATAGACAACATCAAATATTTATACAATTACTGTATTTAGTGGTGATAAACTAAAATAATATTATTTAGCCATAGACGAATTAACTAAAAATATTAATTTTTATTTAATTAGCTAGCTATTCAAAGCAAACTTCACTTTAGCTCTGCAGGCATATCCTTGCCTTCTATTGCAGCTAATATATTCTTAGCAGTCATCTCACTCATCACGTTTCTGGCCTCAATAGAAGCACTTCCAATATGCGGTAACACAACACAATTCTTCAGTTTAAGTAGCGGGCTGTCTAAAGGCAATGGTTCCGGTGTCGTCACATCCAAACCCGCGGCTCTTATCGTATTGTTCTTTAAAGCCTCTATTAAAGCATCCTGGTCCACAGTGCCACCGCGGCTAGTGTTCACAAATATAGCTGTCCGTTTCATCTTTTCAAACGCTGCTTTATTAAACAACTCTTTGGTTTCAGGAACTAATGCAGCACAGCAAATAACAAAGTCACTTTTGGCTAAGAGTTCGTCGAAGGTCACTTTGATTGCTCCGGTTTCAGTAGCTTCTGGGCGTTCACTACGGTTGAAGTAGAGTATTTGAGCGGTGTTGAAGGCTTTAACGCGGCGGGCGACTGCCTGACCTATACGTCCGAAGCCCACAATGCCAACGGTTGCACCTGCTAGCCCTGGGCCGGTCATCCATGTTGGAGCCCACGACACCCAACCGCCGGTCTTCGCTTCATGTTGGGCTTCCGGGAGACGACGAGAAGTTGATAGTAGCAGCGCCATCTGTAAGATAAAGAAATTCATTTTTACAATGCTGACTAACACAATAATAGTTTTTTTTTATATGAAATAGGCATATCACTTTATGTGCAGTGAGTGAGAACCTTTCATGTATGAGGCTTTTCGTCAATTCCAGGTGATATACAATTTATTTTTAAAGTTACATATTGCTTAAAGCCTTGATAAAAATAACAATTTAAAAAAAACCTTACATTTATTTGTCACTAGCTTACTGGTAAAGGAAAACATTGTGAAGAAACCTACAGGCACTAGAATTGGTTCTAATGCATGCATAACTGATCCTATATTCTAGTCAATAAAATTTCATTCATAAGCTAGAACACCCATCAAATATATCATTTATTTGAAACAAAAAATAAATTTTCTACATCCACAATTTAAAAAGTTTTACTTACAGTAAGCTCCGCAGTAGCGTCTGTCAGCACATCTGGAGTGTATCCTATCCGGATACCCCTTGCCTTGCACTCCTTCACGTCAATGTGATCGTAGCCAACTGAGATGGTCCCTACCACCTTCAATCCGGGCCCGGCTGCATCCAGCAAAGCCTTGTCAATCTTGTCCGTGAGAGAACAGTAAATCCCACTGACGCCCGACACCGACTTAAGGAACTCTTCTCTCGGTACTGGAGATGGTTCATTCCACAGTTTTACTTCGCAACTGGAATTGTAATTGCAATAGCTTTTAAAATTTAATTTTATGTGATATTTTTGTCACCATTCATTAAAGCATTATTTAGAAATTATGGTAAAAGTATAATAAATTAAGTATGCCAAACGGAGATGCTTTATTTGATGGGTTAAATGCTATACAAATAATTATATTATTATTTATAATTCACTAGCAGCACTTGGTGTTATTATCTATTATTCCTGTCTTCTGGAGGAACAGCATGGGGGTCTGACATAACCTGGTTGTCGTCCCCGCTACCACCAGGTATGCATAAGGCATTTGCCCCGAATGCGAAAAAAAAATGCTTCATAACAGGTACCTACTGTATAACTTTAGATTCTATAAAAGTTAGGTACCTAGCACCTGGTGATCTCAGTATCATTACAACCCAGACAAATAAAATTACAACTCACCTTTTCTTTAATAACTCCACGCCACTCTCTGGCATATCAGAGCGTGTGATGAACAGTGTAGACCTTCCCGCGCCACTCATGTTTCTGACAAAATTCTTCGCGCCGCAGCCAAGCAAACGCAGCGCGACTCCGACACCTTTATAAACCATGAATCAATACAATCGAAACTTAATTTGCATCACCCGGTTCCGCGTCCGAGTCTTTGTGATAACACGGAGCAAGGTCACTTAATTCTCCGGCAAATACTTAGGAGGCGCCGCATGAGGCTTTTTGTCAACTTCGCTCTTAAAAAACGAAGGTTTCGCCACGTAAATCGTAAAATGCAAAGCGGCGACAGTAGCCAGTATAACTTTGCCCTTTGTGGACTTCATGAATGACAAAGCACCCATAATAATAAAGTATCTTGTTATAGTATTCGCAACAAGGAAATTATTGCGTAATAACTAGATAAAACATAGTAAAATTGATAAAAAACTTCAAAACTATTCTAACCTTGATTTCTCGTCACAGATGTCAATGTCATTGTTTTTTCTTATTATTATATCTTCACGGCTCTGGATTCAAGCTCTTCAAACAAACTTAAAAATAGAAGTACATTTACGTACAGTCAAGCAAGAGCACGTAGAGCTTGACATAATATTGGACTTTGTAACGTTCTTATTACAATGGCCTTAGAGGTCAGACTCGCACTACAAGTGTAAAGGTTCATGTGCTCTTGACTGTACGTGTACCTACCTATTTTTGAGCAGGTGGTTTTTAATGTGGCGATTGTCAGTAAGTTTGAGAGTTATTGCTCTAAGGCTGGAGGTGTGAGGGAGTTGAAGTACTTGAAGTTAAACAGTTTAGATTATAAATAAAAATTCTTTTATAGCATTTATATGCAAGTTGTTTGCATTTTCAGGTATGTCCCTACGTAAATATTTATGGAATCTAAATAATAACAGGCACTTAAAGTTACCTTCATGTAACTATGTAAGTAAGTCTTGTATATCGTAAACTGAAAAAAATAGTATTTGCAAGAGTGAGAGTCATAAACCATAACGTTCATATAATATGTTGTGAAATTCAATGTCTGATAAAGCTGAAATATGTTTGCAAGAAGTATTTTGTTGAAAATATTTTGTATTTCTGTCGGTAAGTAAATAGGGTTACTCAAATTACTTGGGACATAGGTAGGTTTAATATCACAGACCACTAACTGTGTTTAGTATGGTATTGTGGGTTGGCATAATACCGGGAAATATGGTATCTCAAATGACCAAGATTCTATTTCAGTTTTGTCCGATGACTTTAAGCACTCGTTACCACAAGAAAATGAAATACCAGAAAAATACTTGAAAAGTTATAAAGAGGATATAAAGTCCATTCTCAGCAGAATTCAAAGGACATCGGAGAATTTAAAACTTTTGCAGGATCGCGTAAGACACTGCTTTTGTTTTTTATAACAGTCAACTAGCTTTATTGCAAAGTATTAGGGTGCCGTACCGTACCCAAAGGCTCAAATGGGACCCTATTACTAAGACTCCGCTGTCCGTGTGTCACCAGGCTGTATCTCATGAGCCGTGATAGTTAGACTGTTGAATTAATTTTCACATATGATGTATTTCTGTTGCCGCTATAACAACAAATGCTAAAAAACAGAATAAAAAATATATTTATGGGGGCTTCTATATACAACGTGATTTTTTGCCGTGTTTATAGATAATGGTACGGAACCCTTCGTGCGCGAGTCCGACTCGCACTTGGCCAATTTTTTGGACTCGCACCTGGGCGGTTTTCAGTTATTACATTACCTAAGCTACCTAGGTACGACCAGATATCGTGAACTAGGCACCAAAGTCCTAGTTTTTACCAAATTCTTGATAAACTGACAGCAATAACCTACAGGTGCAGACAAAAGAGCTCTACCGTTCGTTAAGTGACCCTGCTGAACTCGTGCTACGAATACCGAACTACTATCCCATGCAGCAGCAATCGCTGCAGGATAAGGTACAATTAGAACCCGCAAGGTAATCTATGGTCTTTTAAATTCCCAAAAACAGTAATAAAAAAGTTACGATATGACCTACTTATTCATATGATATCGGCAATGGCGGATTTGCCCTAGCCCCTAAGGCCCGGGCCTATGTGGCCAGATATTGGGGCGGCCAATCGTGACCAAACATCAGTGATAATAACAAAAAATAACTCCCGGATACCTACCTCAATATTCTAAAGGCTAAAACACATATAGCAGGCCGCGCTGCACTGCATCGTATAACAATAATCTTCTTAAATAGCTTTCTACAATTTATGTAGAAAGAAATAAAAGTTGGCTATAAGCAGTGGCGGGGCAAGACCAAAATTTGGCGTGGGCAAGATACATTTTGCAAGGCCCCGTGATGGACGATGCGAGGACGGTTTCTTTTCAAGAAAAATTGTTTTTTGATACTAACATTAATATATTTTTTTATTATTACGTCTTGTATACCTCAAATAATCAAAGAAACAGATATTTTGCTGCTCTTAGTCATACTGAACTCCTTAATAACTCTCCTCTCCTTAATAAAACTCCTTAGTGAGGCCAACTATTTGTAATAGTCAAATAAACTAATCTAGTTCTATTTTTCTTATTATTTATTGCTGGATAAGTAATTATATTTATATTTTTGCGTTCGGGGGCCTTCGAGGCGCGAGGCCCCTTGGACCGCGAGGCCGTGGGCGGTGGCCCACGTCGCCCACGCCTTACGCCGCCACTGGCTATAAGATAAATTCAGTAGTATGTTGCCTATACCTACTTATGATGGGTACTGAGGAAGAGGCGGCTGGTAGGTACTTGCCTACTATATGGCCTGGGGCCTAGGGCGGTCAATACTGCAAATCCGCCAGTAAGCTACATTTTCCTAATTTATACGAAAAAACTTAAACAGAGTTGTAATACAGTTATCGTGGGTTTTAGCGTAAAGCGAATGCGGCGCCATGATAGTGCACAGAGCACCACTCCATCCGGGATCGATATTTTGGACAATTATACGAAACTGGGTATGGCAATGGACGTGGAAGACAGAAACAAATTAAAAAAAGAAGCGTTCGACGAAGCTAAGTGAGCCATAAACCAATCCTTCAAAGGCGTCTAACAAGACAAATACATATATAAGGGAATTGTGAAAGGCCGAGTTGGCAGAGGGCGACCTAGGCGTACCTACCTACGTACACCGATCAGATGTGATGTATTGTAGAAAAGCCAGATAAAGAGCACCCGAAACCGACGAGCATGTAAGAACCGAGTGATGGATGTGGATTATTGTGGATGATGCGCGCGAGGTGTGCCACAACAGATGGTGGTTATTGTCCTACCCTCAACCTAGTACCTACCTAACTTCAACAGTTTGTCCAATTTACAATGATTACCTACCTTCTACCAGCCTTCTACAGTTTGTAAGTTGACAGATGACAGTAGATACAAAAGTGAAAGCATGTCTAGGTAGGGGGGTGACAGGGCTGATTGACTGGGAGGGGTTGGCGGATCGATTGCCTTGTTTGCTGACTAATAGGCCCGGCAATCGATCATGCCCAAAATTAGGAGTAGTTAGTAAGCGTGGCGGGGGATAATCCGTGCCTGCTGCCCTGATGGGGGGAAAGCCTATCCGGCCGAGTCACGGAAGAAACTTTCCCGGGACTCGGACTTAGGGTGAGAGGAGGAACAGCATGGGGGGTTTTTAGTCAGTGCAAGCCTGACATAACCTGGTTGTCGTCCCCGCTTCCGCTACCACCAGATATGCGTAAGGCATTTTCCCCGCATCCGCAAGAAAAAAAAAGGCCTGATTGATGATGATGACTTCGGTCGAAGGGACGAGTGGTTAATCAAGTCGCAGGAGGGGGTTGCTGACTAACAGGCCCCAGGCAATCGATCTGAGGGGTTATCTTCGAGGTTTTTAGGTGGAGCATTTGAAAAATTTACAAGTACCTCTGTTTTCCAAGGATTGGTTGTGTATTGTTGTGGTGGTTCTGACTATTATTCCCATTATTTCAGGGAGTACATAGCCACAGTAATAAAGCATTTGGACCCTGGAATTATACCATCAGTGGCACCGCGAAGCCCACCCACATTCACCACTACAACCACTGCCACCGTGCCAAGCTCAACTACGCCTACCACCAGTACGCGTACCACCACTACGCCTACCACGACTTCTACTCATAGGGAGATATCCGGGGGTGAATTTGACTACACTCCCTATAAGGTAGGATCATAAGTGTTTTAAGGGTGTCGTAACAAAGTGGTAAGAAACCCTTAAGATGCCTGTCTGTCTGTCACAGACACTGCTATTTCCCTTGCCTCAGCAACCTACTAAGCTATCTAGGTTAGGTATATAGGTTTCTAGAAAAATAAACCGATGTCTCTAGAATAGTAATCGCAGATTTTTGGAAAATTATAACATACTAGCGACCCGCCCCGGCAATGCTAACACTAAAACCTTCCTCTTGCATCACTCTATCTATCAAAAAAACCGCAACAAAATCCGTTGCGTAGTTTTAAAGATTTAAGCATACATAGGGACATAGGGATATAGGGACAGAGAAAGCGACTTGGTTTTATACTATGTAGTGATAGTGATATTTTACAAACTAATTTAGCACTTATAGCGTAGTAATGAAATGATCGTCGCGCGCGAGTCCGAATCGCATTCGTTTTTTATTTTGTTTGTTTAGTTTATTGGCGCCCAGCGTGGGGCCATTTCTACGATAATTGACTACAATTAAAACTGCTGGCTAAATGAACTTTTAATAACAACAGAATAAACATAGAAGGTTTTCTTTGACAAAACTAGTGGGAATAGGCGATAATTTATGTTTAAAGTACCTATGTATTAACGATATTGTAAAATTTTAGTTTCAGAGAGTAACCCGGCACTTGAGGACTCCTTAGAAGCCTAAAGTTGGCCGATAGGCCGCACCTCCATCGCGGCGAAGGACAAAAGATGCAAATGCCAAACAAATATATTTGTTTTTTTTTTTTAGATTAAATGATGTCACATAACTTAATACATTGTGTTGATACCCAGGATTCGATTTCAGGATGAGGTTCAGACTAATATACTTTTCATAAGTGGAATCGTCAATGTATGTGTTTTGAAATAAATAGTGGGATATGGTTATAACTTATAACCATATTTATTATAGGCAATAACTTATAACATTGTCCCAAACTTTGTAAGGCCTCAATTGGGTACATAAAATAGTTCAATAAACACCCTTCCATTTAATAAAGTAATGTCTTTCGAATATTGGCCGAGAATCAAAATCGCTACCTCTGGCTCAGAATTGCAGAGGTAGTGGCCACCATGAATGCGTATAAATGAAATTGAATAATGTGAATTGGTGAGTTTGAAATCTAACCTAACTAGTTTATGCCCAAATTGCATTGTTACGGAGATTTTAAACCAGATTCCCGAAATTACAGCCTCACCTCCTCCTAAGCCTTGTAGCTGTAGATTATACTAGTTTTATACATTTTACATGTATATTAAAAAAACATTTATTTTTCCTCAACCCACCCAGCAAATGAAGACAATTTACTTAAATATTTTAGTCTCATTAGTCTGAAAGACCTAAGCCATTATTATAAGATCCATGGCCACCATAGTAGTTGAAATTAAATTTTACAATATTCAGGCTTCAGCTCTGAACTATAAAACATATATTAACAAAATAAAGGTCTAGGGCAGTGATACTGCTTTATTTTCACTGTCAAGGGTAGTATTGCACTAGTCAAATATCTTTGTCCAATATTGAATCAAAAATCTTTATCATATAATGTTGGTAAGATATGTGAATGAATAAAAATAAATGATAAATAATCTCATGCGTCTTATTACCAAAGAGGTGGGCAGAGGTATTCCATTTTTGGAAATATCACTAGTACACTAGTATATTCTTTGGACCCTTAAATGTGATTGGTGGTGAGCCCATCGCCGGACCGGGTATGTCAAACATGCATATTTGAATTAATATTATAAATATATAAATCTTTGATAAAGCCACATTGGACAAAAAAAAACCAGTGGAATACCACTCTACGGCTGACATTACACTATCTTCCTTTATTACATCCCATTTATCTGGAGACTGCAAACATGCTTTGAGCATTTTTTCTTCCAATTCATTAGATAGTATAGCCTTAGAATAGAAGAAATGATGGCTGCTTGACAGACTGTTTAGTTAAGTTGCTTAGTAGATAAACATCTTTTGCCCACTACGAAGTTTTGTATTCATATAATCATTTATAGAAACTATGTTAATGTGAACTAAACTATGTATTCAATTTATTAGATACAGAAAATAAAGTTGTATTGTCCAGTCTTAAGGTATAGATTCCCATAAAGCTCACTTCTCACAAAGTTCTTTAGCAATTGTCTTGAGTGCCTCAGTTTGGTCTTTCATTATCTTTAACTTTTGTCTTAAATAATCCTTTTTAAAATTTAAATAGTCCTCTTTTATTCGTATTTTCTTTTGTTCTTGAGCTGCTAACATATCACAGTTGAATGCACAATTGTCTGAATGCTTAGTGCTTTTCCGAGTGTTGTATTTATTAAATTTTGTTTTGTGTTCGGAATGTGTAAACACTTTTGCTTCGGGAGGTGACTCTGGGTCACTTAAGGATGCTACAGACTCCATTTCGAGTAAATAATTACTTTCCTCTGTACCTTCTTGCTCTAATGGCACAAATTCTGTTGTATCTTGATATGCTGTAGTGGAAGACACATTTTTTAGTCCCAAAGCCTCTTGTTCAGCCGGTGAGAGCATTAGAACTGATGAAGGAATTGCTCCGTTGCTGTGCTCCTGGCGTTTTTTGGTTTTTGACCTAAGATCTTGCCATGTCTGAAAAAAAAATGTTATGGTGATTACTTTTCTACATATTTAAGAAGTAAAATTATTATTACTGAAGCAATAATGAGCAATTCTGGTCTAGACTGTAGACCATAAATACTAGACTCTAGAGTAGGTGTGTCCCAGACTACCATGCCCCAAAAAATTTCATACTGCCCCTTCATCTCAGTAGTTTTAACACCGCCCCCTGTTCGATTGATTAGCTTTGTTATCTAATTTTGTGTATTCTTGACAAGATAACCAAAACTCTTTCTGGAATGCTACAACCCGGTGTGTGGCCCACCAAATAGGAAACGCTTGTCTAAAGAGTCGCATGACCACTGTGAACCAGACTAGCAAAAGAATGACCGGAGTGGAAAATGCTGTTGGATAGGAATCATAATTTTAAAATTGATAACCAATATTTACACTTATAAATTTTTAACTTTAGGTATTTATAAAAGTAGTTTAGTTCTTCATTACTATTTAGAGGTTTGTTTCGAGTATACCTAACTATTGAATTACGAATTACTTCCGGTATACTTTTTCTGTTAGTCACACAAGTTGTGGATAACTGTAAATGGATTTGAAATTGTTAAAATAAGGTTATATCCAAATAAAATAAAATAAAAATACATACTTTCTTCCACTGTCTCCATGTTTTCCTTGCTCCAGGCAGAGCGTTGCATTCGCTAGCAATGCTTTGCCACAACCTCTGAGAGTCCTGGTAGTTGAATTCCTGCGTCACCTTGCACGATATCAACTCGGGGTGTTTAGTGACGTATTCTATCAGCTTCTTCTTTTGGCGGAAACTAACATACACACCCCTACGGCGGTTCCTTTTGTCCATCGTTAAAAGTACAATATTTATGGTCTCACAAACATTTTCTCTGCAAATCACATTATAGATCACAAATCTTCAATACATGAAAGTATTTAATTTTAAAATCAGAATCAAATTCATTATCGTATGTAGACTTGTAGAGGTTCTAATTTATTTTTTTATACGACAATACATGTACATCGTTTTGACGGTTTTGACAACAATGACAACAAACAGACAGACAGCAGTGTTGCCAACTGCTACCCTTACCTTGTAGCTAGACATCTTGCGAAAAGTAGCCAGATTGCCCGATTTGTTGACACAAAAAAGTAGCTAGAAGTAGCTAACACTTTAAACTAGGTAAAGTAAGCAGATTACGTGTATTTTTTCATAGGTAAATCAATTTTCAGTTTATTAAAACAGCGAGCAATAATTTTAAATTTATAAAATAAGACAAAGCAGAACGCAATATAAGTTAACGAAGGAATATGTTTATCCCATTCATATTAGTAATAAAATACATAAGCCAGCCACGTTTAGGTACAATTTAAGGACCGATACCCCACGATAAAGTCTCGAAAATACTCACATCTTGTAAAAGAGTAAAAGTAGCTAGAAAAAGTAGCTAACAAATTTAGCTACAAGATTTTGTAAATTGTAGCTGCCTGATACCCAAAAATAGCTAGATCTAGCTATAAAGTAGCTAAGTTGGCAACACTGACAGACAGACGATTCAACGATTGACAGACGACGTTGACGTTGATTTTTTTTTTTAAGGAGTTTATGGTTTGGCTACTAGGCCTTTAAACCAAGTCTTTATTTTACACTAATCTTAGTTAAATGGCCCTGCTTCAGAGTCCATGCACAAAAATACAGTGTCTTTAACACTTTCTAAATCCCTAACTTCACTCAACAGTAAAATGATAGCACTTTTACTGAAGACTTCATTGTGACTTCTTGAGGCAATCCAAAAATGTCCATAACTCGCATTTTATCGAATTTTCCATTCACTGCACACCTTCACGGACACTTGTCACATAATAAACTATCACTATTATGAGTCAAAACCCGAAATACACAGCAAAATGAAAATTAAATAAAAAACATGACGTCCCTCTTCGGATTCCCGCCAAAAAGCCCGTTGACGTTGATTTTTTTTTTTTTTTTTGGGAGGTTATGGTTCCCGTTGACGTTGACTCACAGTTGCAGTGCTGCCCGTATGACTTTTTTTTTTTTTTTGAAAACGGTTGGCTTTCTGAAAAGGTACGGTTTTTAACTTCAAGGTATGGTTGCAAAAATGCGATAGTCTAGTAATACAAGTTGTTTGCCAAGAAACTATGACAATAATGTTTAAGGACATAAAAAACGTCCATCTAACATATTTGTGTCCATATTTTAGTGGACAGTTTTAAGTCAAATGTTACAAAAATTTTAATAAAGTATCAGTCTCATTATTTTTCAGTTGTTTTTTCAACAGACTAATTGTAAAGTAATAATTTGTCTTACCGCAAGTGTAAGAATAAAAAACTTGCTAATACTTGAGTGAAGCTGTATATTAATAAATATCCCAAATGCCAACAATTACATTATGGGATATTTATTTAATTATTTTTAGGGAGACCTACAGCTATAATAATAATAATGGTCAATGAATTTAAACATCAGAAAGCCAATTAAAGGTCTTTACAAGTGCGTCATTCTGTCTGTACGTATGATTTGCTTCATTCCAAAATACTTAGCTAGTTCAGTGACTGCAGTCAGGCAGCCTGTACCCATGCTCAATGCAAGTTAATATATTATTTTCAGTAATATTTATCTACAGGTGAACATTTATTTATGTCAAAATTATTAATTTTGTTATTTATGAACACTCTAAATAGCCAAACATTTGTTTTGTTTTTTATTTTATTTATGACTCATCATGAGGAAGGAAGGCAAGGAATTTAGTTAGTAGTAAAAAATAAATTACTAATATGGAAAAGGTCTATATTGAGGTACGGTTGTGGTACGGTTTTGTGATAAATAGTACGGAAACCGTACTTTATGGTACATTCATTAGCAATAATATAGCCATTAGAATCAAAATAAAATTTTTGGACCTCTGCCATGGAGTCCATCATCATCAACCTATAAATATGCTGTATGCATATATCAGTATATGCTCACACTAGGTACAATAGATATATTCTGTGAGTTACATTATTTTATTTTTATATGTGTATAAAAATATAAAATAAATAAATAAGTGGTCGTGACCAGCTGTAAAAAGGACGGGCGAGGGTAAAAAAAGAATTAAATTTGTATGACGTAATTTAAGAATATTTCTATGGTCTCTGGTTACCCTTTCGGGAAAAAGGCGTGAGCTTATAGTATGTTTACTTTTTCTATTCAGGCAACAAAACTATTATCATTAGCAGCCATTTTGATTTTCCTTGTGTCATTCAGTCTTTGAGTGAGTGAGTCAGTTAGTTGTCTGCCAGCCGCTGTCTGTGCTGTTATTTATTCATTCAAGTTCGGTCAATGGAAGGAGAAAGTGCGCCGCAGATATTTTATTAAAAATTCCTATAATCTCTATTAATAAGACGAACAACATTGTGAATAATTATGATATGATATTGATTGGTGTTTCGTTGACTTGAAATTGTGACGATTAGTGTGTTACGATGGCAGGCAATCGTGGCTTTCTGCAGCGATTTCTACCTGCCATAGGATGTCTGCTGGTGATACATCTAGCGGAATACGTAAGTGCTTCGAAGCGATTACATACTTACGATATTTCATTGTTCCGCGCTAATAAACCAGGTAAACTAGGTATGATAAATACATCATCTATTGCTTACCTACTGTTATGGCGCGGGAAAAAAAATATGCGAATGAGAATAGGGCAAAGTGGGGTAGGTAGGTCTGAGCGTATTCGTTTTAAAATTTCACTATTTTATATGTACCTACCTGCTTTTTGCCGCATTGTATAACGGCGTAATAGGCAGTAGGCACTCAACACATTGAAAACATCATTAGTAGTTTGTATCTGGAATCTGGATAAAGTTCAGATTTTTTAATCATATTTTTCTTTCTCTTATCTAATTCTGGTTTCAACCAGCATAGGTACCTTATGCCTGATCCCGAGGTCAAATTCAAACATAGTACTGATTTTGTGTTTATCTCTGTTTCTTTGTATATCTCTGAATTAGCTTTATTCATTGAATCCAGGCCAAATCTCATTAAGATAATAAATATATCTGATTAAATTAATTGAACTTTGTTTAATGTAAAAGAAACGATTGTTTGTTTTATATTTCATGCGATTTATATTTCATGCGATAGAAACATTTCAGAAATTGAACTGTTAATGATAAAAAAAATCCTTTGTCAAACATCCAATGATTGTGTTCAGCCAATCACAGGACCTTATGTCCAATTAAATTAACATGCTTAATTTTATATGATACTAGCTTTTACCCGCGCCTTCGCTTGCGCTCGTTTATCTCACCTCCTTAGTGGTTGAATTTTGCAAAATCCTCTCTTAGTGGATGCCCACACTGTATAAGCTATCTATGTGCAAAATTTCAAGTCTCTAGCTCTGTGCGTTGATATATCAACAATCAGTGAGTCAGTTTATTTTTTAATATTATTATTGTGCACACCAATAAAGCAGGCAAGCATTTGTCCTTTTTAACCGACTTAAAAAAAGGAGAAGGTTTCTCAATTCTACCGTATATACTTATATATTTTTGTGTGTGTTCGCGGATAACTTTGTCGTTGTTTATGATGTTGGGACTGGTGGTTGCAAAATTGGGTATTTTGATGATTCTTTTTTGTTGGAAAGGAGACAATATCCCAAGGGTGGTACTATGATAAGGAAACCAGGATCTAAAGATGGTATCCCAGAGGAACCTTGAAAATAGTAGTGGCGACAAGTGCTTTTTTACTTTTCCAGTTTTAAAATTATTCCAATTTGATTTACTAATAAGGGGATAATAATAAGATTTTGGTAAATAAAATAAGAACGACCGTTACATAAGTTAATCAAACAAATGATTGTTACTATATTGTAATTGAAAGAGCCCCTAAAATAACTCATGTCAATCGGAAGAGACAGATCGGCCAATCTATATTAATTTATACCAATAAGAGGATGTCATGTGGACAATTGAAGCTGTAAGCTTAGAATAGGGGTATTATATAGGGGTATCGTATTGGTCTATTGACTTATGATCTACTGGGTTATATTTTATAGATTAGCCATTTGCAGACAGATGGTATTTGAAAAAATGATGTACGTACTTGTTCTAAATTTTGACACTCCATTTAAAATCCTCAGGGAAAAAATACTAAGTACTCATCTACGTTACAATAGGAAGAGTTCCTTATATGCAAAATATCATGCTTCTACACCCATGGGACTAGGCTGTGCATTTTCTCTCAGTCAACCAGTGCAAGTTTTAGTCTTTGTCAGTGCGGGAACCGGATTCCGGCTGGTTCCAATATGCGGTGACTACTACATGCAACAGGTCCTGCACTGTCAAAGGGTTAAGTAGATGAATCCACTAGTGACCTGAAGAGAAGTATATTGCACTTGTTCTTTTAAGTATTTCCACAGACTATTTAAGAAACAGTTTACTGAGGCCCACTAAACACATATATTGCCGAGTGCCGGAAAATCAGCCAATAGTTAACAGTTAATCGGCTCCTAGAGGATGTTGGCGTATTTGATATACTCAGAAGATGTGTTAGTGATCACAATATTGGATGGAGAGATGGATAACAAAGAGAATAATTATATTACTTTTGTCTCACTAAATTAAGTGTCTGATGTTGAGTTTAAGGATCTTAATAATACATTTTCATTATTGAAGCTTTATTTATCCGACATCTTTACATTTCAGATGTTTCAACATACATATTATGTTAGTTGTATTTGAAATTGGGAACACAAAATTATTTTTGTATGGTCCCAGTTAGGATAAAAGCCTCTTCCAAAGAGGTTGGAAGAAAATCATTCTTAGGAGAGAGAAACTTTTTCTTTAAACGTCTTTGGCCTCTTCCTTATCTATTAATTTATCTTTGCTGTGGGTGATACTCATCAAATTTTTATCAGATTGTCGATGTTTATTATTCCAGTGAGCAGTGATAGCCCTTTACGGTTAAAGAGCCGGCCGAAAATCAGTGAGGCTCAGGTTCGAATCCTGGCATGTACCAATGAGTTTTTCAAAAACTTACGTACATATTTATCACTAGCTCGACGGTGAAGGAAAACACCGTGAGGAAACCAGCAGGTCTCAGAATTAATTCTGAAACATGTGTTAAAAGACCCGGTCCGGCGATGGGCTCACCACCTATCACGTTTAGGGGTCCAATGTATCTCGTGAAATGTGGGTATATCCAGTAATGGAATACCTCTGCCTACCCTCTCAGGGATGAAAGGCGTGAGATTATATATATCGACGACGATGTTCGAATACCTCCTAACTGACACCCAAGGCCAAAATGAGTTATCTATGCCACTGTACTTAGAGTTCAATTTCGCACCGACTGGCAAAGACTCCGAAGTGATTTTGTAATAAATAACGCCACAAATTCATAATGAGAATACCTCCTAATATCACGCTTTGAGCATGTTAGCCTGCTGCTGCTGCTAATATATTCTAACTTACCAAAACGAATATCTCCTAAGTTACTTCCGAACAAATTTTGCTGCCAATACCTCATATCTACCATCAAACACGTGTTTCCATGTGAGTCTACGATCCAGATGTAGCCCGAGATAACTGACATGGTCCAATTGAGGGACTTGGATATCATTAAGAGTGACAGATGGCCAAGTTTCTCGCCTAAGCGTGAATGTTACATGAACAGATTTTGCTTCATTTGCCATTATGCGCCATTTTTTTAACCATCCCGAGATTTCATTCAGGTCGCCTTGTAGCATTTGTAATGCGGTTGAAGGGTTGCTGTGACATGCTAGAATAGCAGTGTCGTCCGCGAAGGTTCCCGTTGTTGAACTTTCACCTATTGGTTGATCGCATGTGTGCAGGAGATACAGAATCGGACCTAGTACACTACCCTGTGTACAAGGTCCGATTCTGTACTCCAGCATGTATGGGTTGTAGGCTTGTTATTTCCTCACCATACTTTATCAGGAATTGTCGGTCTCGCAGATATGATCGTAGTATATAGAACAGGCTGCTCGGGAGAAGATGTTTGAGCTTATATAATAGACGTTCGTGCCAGACACGATCGAAAGCTTGGGAGAAGTCGAGGAACACAGCAGAGCAGTAGCATCTATCTTCGAATGATTGATGTATTTTATTTACCAGTCTATGGACCTGTTCGATGGTACCATGTTTATGCCTAAATCTAAACTGGTGGTCAGGGATCAGTGCTTTATTTTGGATTTGTTGCATGAGCCTTTTCAAGAGTAGAGTTTCGAGAAGTTTGGAAGTTATAGGGAGGAGACTAATTGGTCTGTAAGATTTTAGATCGTAATGGTCTTTCCCGGGTTTTGGGATCATCTTAACTTGTGCCAATTTCCATTGTGGTGGAATAAATGCCATTCGGATTACAGCATTAAACAAATATGTGAGAAATAAAAATCCTATGTTTGGCTAAAAGTTAAAAGCTCGTACCCGGGGCTTTCTTATCTTTGACTTTGTAATGGCAGTCATTACTTCACCCTTTGTTATCTTTGAGCATCCTTGGTCCGGTGATGATTGGCACAGGGTGAAAAGAGTACTCCCGAATTCTTCAATGTGTGCAAGAGGTCCATCATAAGGATGTGGTGTGAATACCTTAGCCAAGTGCTCCGCAAATGTTTCTGCCTTCTCGGTGTCACTTCTGGCCCGGTCGCCATTACTTTGGCGCAAGGGTACAACAGGTTTTTTCAAATAATTTCTGGCTTTCCACAGTGAGTAGTCGGTGGCTGAAGTAGGATCCAGTGTGGAAACTAATTTTTGAATACTTGAGTTCTTTTCCTTGTTCAGGAGTAGCGATAGTTTTTTCCTTAAGAAGTTTAGCTTTGTCTTTAGAGGCGGGTATTTAGTTTTGTGCCATTCTTTCCTTAGTTTTGCGCTTCTGTGCAATAACTTCTTCCACTTTCTGCGAGATTCTTAACGCCGTGTTTGGGCTATTTGAATTCTTTACTGGTGTAGCTTCCCAAGCAGCTTTTTGGACGGTAGTGTTAAATATCTCCACTGCTTCAACCAAGTCCTCCTCGCTTTTTAGGCGTACGTTCGCGTCAAGGGATTCATTTACCAATTGTATTTAGTAGTCCCAGTTAGTTAGTTTTTTTGAAGTGAAAATTTCTTTAGCGGCGTTGAGCACTTTTGTGGGATGGGTAAAAACTGTGAAACTCGCGTCAGGTCACGTGTGCTGATCGAAAAACCGTAAGACGGTTGGAGAGTAGTGTTGTAACACCGAAATCGATAATCAAGTTTTCACTTCTGCCGGCACTCCCGAAGTGCATGTTTTTTTAGAAGAAGAATGAAGTAATTTAACGTGATTTTTGTGAGGCTTAGTAATAGAAATAAGTTTTCAATTACTAGTAGAGAGTTACAGACTTATTTTATTGGTCATCTAATAAAGATTTTCGTAATTATTTCCTAAAACTTTTATTAAGTAATACCTCTTAACTTCATCAAAATAAGTTGGACATGGACATTAGTGAAACTAATAACTCCTAACTAACACTAACTTGGAAACCACTTGTCTGTATGTAAAATCAATGCTAGCATAAATTTCGCAGCCCCATTTAATAAAAACTTGTTTTAGAACACATTTTCATAAAATAGGTACAAAAAGAATTAAAACGTTTTTTTCGCCTCCTGTAAAATTAGCTTTTGTGTTAGTTAGGAGGTCTTCGAACATCGTCGTCGATATATATATATTATTCCAGTTAGACTAGTCATTTTGATAGTGACGTCCAACTTTTCTTCTGGCATCTGGATATATCTACCGCCCACTTACATTTGAGCCTAGAGCATGGTGAATAAAAATATCGGTTTTGTTACAGCGCCACCAAAATACATCATCTGTGAAAATTTCAGGTGTCTAACTATCATGGTTTATGAGATAGATCCTGGTGACAGACGGACAGTGGAGTCTTAGTAATAGAGTTCCGTTTTTCCTTTTGTGTACGGAACCCTAAAAACCGGGTAAAACGATAAATAGAAATAGATAGAAAGTTGAAATATGGTATGTAGATTGTAGGTGTTTTATATGTCGTAGGCAGCCGCTGAAGGGATTTTTGGAAATTTCCACGGGAACGGGAATAAACTAGATCCGCGCGTGTATAATATGATCGTTTCTTGTTTTATGATTCCACATGCGTAACTGCAAATAGGCGTCTGGCATTCCAATGTTCTTGGAAAACCATACCAGTTAACTATGTCTGTGAGGGTGACTTATTTGTGAATTGTGATGTAAGGGGTAAGCAAACTAAAGGAAGGAAGTCTATGGCAAGGTCGCTTGTTTAAATATGTTACATCATGTTTACTTCAAACATTTTAGATGGTTGGCTAACGTTGTTGGTTTAGTTTAAAACCATAATATCCTAAACTAACATTGTGCAATCATTGTGCAATGTTTCATTAATAGATTTAGGGTTTGTTTGAACAGTGTTAACTTGATATAGTTTCAGTTAGTTTATTCAAAGTACAGTGTTGTGAAATTTACCCTAATCTGTGTAAACAGTCAGAAAAGTAATTTTAAAAAATGCTCACTTTTTCATCATTGTTGCCCGAGGTATTCCATTTCTCGAAATACCCATTTATCACTAGTAAGTTTTAGCATCCCTAAAAGGTGATCCCTGAAAGGTGATGAGCCCAATGCCGTATTAGGGTGCTGTTACACATGCCTCATATTCAATTCTGGGACCTGCACGTTTCCTCACGATGTTTTCCTTCACCGTCGAGCTAGTGATGAATATGAAGTTTTGAAAAACTCATTGGTACATGCCAGAATTTGAACCAGAGCCACACTGATTAAAGTCATGAGAAGCGGGCTCGTTAGCCGTAAGGCTAACACAGCTAAAATTAAGTAAGCAGATGTATTCATGAAATTTAAGAACTCTCACTAAGGGCAATATCGAATTCGAACGAAAATCGTTAGGGCAATGTGCTGTTGTAGGTACCTACTTAATGATATTTTTATCGCTGTTTCTACTTGCATATTGCTCTTGTGTTATCCTGCATAATATAAAAACTTTGATACTAAACCTAACTGATAGACCGACGATACAGTACACCTCAAATAGATATTAATATCTCTTGGCTTTATATTAATTCTGAATTTTGATTAGTGATTCTGAACTGCGCTTACAATTTTGCTATGTTTGTAAGCGTCACACAAGTTAAGCAATTTTGGGCGCGGTCGACCAAGGCACGAGTGTTTTGAAAGAAGCCGGTACTCCTGTTTTTTTTCTTAATCCATAGTGGGCTCTTGTGGGTGTATATAATGAGAAAACATGTAAAATTTCAGTAGTGGGATGTTAAGGGTCGATGATGATTCTAATTCTGAATGAAGCTTAGACAGCAAGACGTTTGTTTCGAAGTATCATCGTATGACAATTTCAAATACTCGTGTCCGGAATTATAATGTTTTCCTTATTCACTTGTGTCAAGGCGAAGTTTGAGTTGCGAAAGAAACAGTGGTATTTCTGAAGGCCCATGTGCATTATGTATTGCATGTTTTTCAAAGTGACGGACTTTCTTCAATCGTCGCTATTTCATATAATATCATCGGACAATTTCAGTTAAATTATAATTACCCTGGGTTCATTCAGTCATATTGTGAATCATGACTACTTTAACTGTCACTGATTGGTCATTATGGCGCGGTCGTCGGTGAATGGGCCAATCAAAACGGATCGAGATACCTATTATGTTTTACTAGTACGGGTCTACGCAGATAGACGGAGTGGCTACGAATTTAGTAACAAAAACACTCACGCTTTTATCCCCGAAGGGGTAGGCAGAGGTATTCCATTTCTGGATATACCCACTTTTCATGGACCCCTAAACGTGAAAGGTGGTGAGCCCATCGCCGGACCGGGTCTGTTGCACACGCCTCAGATTTAATTCTAGGACCTGCGGGTTTCCTCGCGATGTTTTCCTTCACCGTCGAGCTAGTGATAAATATGTACGTAAGTTTTAAAAAACTCATTGGTACATGCCAGGATTCGAACCCGAGCCTCACTGATTATCATCATGTGAAGCAGGCTCTTTAACCGTAAGGCTATCACTACTATTTAGTAACAATTTAAAATCAACTTAATTAGCTTTTGTATACAACTGCTATTGGTCTGAAATTGAAATGAAATTACATTCCCAGTGTTATTTTGAGTCCGTGTTTGAGGTTAGGAAAACTAATCCATATCTCCGACCTCGATTGTGGCTCTCGAATATTCACGGGTACCTAATAAAATATTAATTGTTGAGTGGCTTTATTGACGGGTCACGTGCATTAGTAATTTTACGTTTCGTTGTTGACCTTTGAAAGATGTCTTTGTTTGTAACATAAGTTGAAGGTCGTTTGGGTTTTAAGGTGTTCTAGACTAAAACAAGGAGATTTATTTAACTTTCCTTTCCCTTGGGGATACTACAACAGCCAAAACAATGACATACTTACAATTTACGCCTAAATTCATTGAAATAGTGTTATTAATGTTGACCACTTTACAAACTTAATACTATCTTGGCTATCCAGTCGTCATAAATATTATGTGACCTAAAAATAGTGTACGTCAGCGTGTTTTTTTTAAAATTTGCGTGCTAATTGCCTTGTCATTTCAGACTACGTTAGAACTAAAAGGTCACACGTATCTGAATTATCTTCTTTTGTTCGCAATTTTAAAGCTATGTGGAGTTAGGAGCAAATTTTTTTGTTTGAGTTACATCATATCATTGCATCCATATGTTTCGGCATGTGACTTCTTAATTTGGGAACCTGTTTTGTTCAAATTGTGCTGGTTTGAGTGACCTGCTTTTAAAATATTTTCTGGTTTTTGCCAGTCGAGTTTTGTGTAGTATTTTCGTCCGTGTGTAGTTATTATTAAGGCAATTATATACTCTTGAAAAGTGGATATTTCTAGAAATGGAATACCTTTGCTTGCCCTCGGGGATAAAAGACTTGAGATTATTTATTATTATGGAAGAATTTGCTGTGGTAAAAAAGATTACAAAAATAATTTAGAATACGAAGTTCATCTGACAGGGACTGACTGTTCATCTATCTAAGATAAAGAGGGACACAGCTGTTGAAAGACAAACTCGAAACACTACTTTTAGTTTTAACAGAACAGAGACACAATCACCCTCTATATTAACTCAAAACATACCACTTTTATCTGCAAAAGACACACAAAATCACCCTATAAAGGTTCCTTGTTTGATGTAAGTATTCCATACTCAAAAAAGCTTAAATAAACCGTGTTTTTGTTGGAAATGAAGTATAAATTCGGAAAGTGACGCGTAGTACTGCAAGGCGAGCGGGGAAGGTCGCGACATTGAATCAATGCGGTTCGTATATAGCGATGCAGTCGCCTCTGCATGCAAAATGATGTCCGCTTATGTCGGCTCTTTATTAAGTTTTACATTTTTACGGTATTATGGTATAGTATCTTGTTTGACTGTGATAAGATAATGTACCTACCAAGTTCTTCAGGCCTTTGACAAGGCCAAAAATAAAAGCTGAACTGTTTGAAAAATCGCTCTCTACGCACAATGACCAATTGCAAAATGACACATACTGTAGGTATAGGTACGCAGAATGACCAATCGCAAAATGACACATACTGTATACGCAGAATGACCAATCGCGGAACGACCCCCTGGTCGTTGCCCAATTCCACTAAATGTCAACGGTTAGAGTTGGATGACAATGACATATCAATGGTCAGTAAATTGTGCTATTTGCTCTGAAAAGTGTCGAAATACCACCACTGAGTGACCATTGACATCTCATTGTCATCCAATTGTAACCGTTGACATTTAATGGAATTGGGCCCCGCTCCTCACAGATACGCATAATGACCAATCGCAAAATGACCAATAAACTTTACTAAATACTTGACTAGAAAACAAATGTGATTAGAAGAAAAGTCCATTTTCATTTTAATAGATTTTAGCTGTACCGATATGAATTTATGGCTATTGGAAAAACCTTTCGTGGCAAAGATTTTTTTTTATACATGCTGTTTTTAAAGTTACTTTATAGGGGTACCCTTTGCCATCGGGACTCTAATACAAAGCCTCCTCGGTCCGTCCATCTGTCTATAAGTGGGCTGTATCTCATCGTAATAGTAGACAGTTGAAATTTTTATAGAATCTGCATTTCTAGTGCCGCTATATCAACAAATAATAAAAACGTTTAATTTAAAGACCTCATGCAAGAAAAGTTTTTTTTATGGTACAGTGCTATGGAACTCTTCGTGTGAGTTCGATTCGCACTTGGCCGGTTCCTTAACATGTCATAAGTCCCGTCCTGTAAAAACTCCCTTGAAACCTGAAAATAAAAGTAAGTTAGTAAGAAAGGTGATGGACGAAAGAATTTAGTATGATGAATGACAGTAAGAGAAGTAGCAAAATGCGAAAATAGTAAAAACAATAAAAAAAAATTGCATAAGAGAGAAAATGAGAGGTAGATCTACCTCTCATTCTCTCAAATTCGTATGTAGACCAGCAGAAGCGCAAGCGCAAATTAGCTTGTCGGTTGTGCTATGACTGTTTTTGTTGACAAAGTTAGAACCCCTACGATAGAACAGTAAAACAAAAGGTGGATACAGTTGGTCATAAACTGGGCTACGTCGTAAAACTGTATTCTCTACTATTTCGCGCGAGTTTTATGCCTGCGTAACGTTCTTGGTATTCGCGTTATGCTCGAGTAACGCCAACACGCTTGGGTACGTCTTAACTGTTCCTAGTTATTATAATTTCATCAGTCTATAAAAGCATTAGCAACTCTTTGGCTTTATTTGCGTACTTCTCGTAGGTAACTTAACAAATTCCTGTCTGACTAATATTTGGAGTGCAATTTCTTTATTGTCTTGTTGAAAAAATCGGCTTTAATCAGCAAATACCTGCTTTTGTATGTATTATCTTACAGAAATGTTACCTGACCGGATCGATTTGTCTTCTCCGAAAACTCTAAAACGGTGAATTCTATCAAAACAGATAGAGAAGTTTTCGACACTCATGTACATGAGTGAAAAGTTGCTCGCGTCATAGAAACAGAAGATTCATAGACAGGTTTTTATAACCGTCAGTCTCACAAAAAATATTACAGAAAAAAACAATAAAAATTAAAATCTACAATCAAGAATTTAAACACTCTTAGACTGTACACAATATTCATCAGGGAGCAACATAGACTATATTTTATTCCCGTATTCCCATGGTAACGGAAATTACGCGGATGAAACAACAGCTAATCCATTATATTATGTAGGAACGCTTAAATTAGAAATGCCGGTCTGTGCGTATCGTATGTGTTATTTTTATGGGACCGACCCTTCGTTTAACGATTAGTTGACTCACTACCGGGCCCGGAAATACCGGATTACCCACTTATCTTTTGTTATATTGATTACTAGCGACCCGCCCCGGCTTTGCACGGGTACAATAGTTATACTAAAACATTCCTCTTGAATCACTCTATCTATTAAAAAAAAACGCATCAAAATCCGTTGCGTAGTTTTAAAGATTTAAGCATACAAATGGACATAAGGACATAGGGATATAGGGACAGAGAAAGCGACTTTGTTTTATACTATGTAGTGAAGCGAAAGTAAACATTAAATTTAAAACAATAAGGGTAACTTCCAATTGCTCTCAGTAAAACAGAGTCACTACTGACAAGACTGATCGGGAAATCTTCAAAAGTCTTACCTACACCAATTTAATAAATAAATTTTGATATATTATATCCGGAAAAAAAACTCCATGTAAATAAAGGAGATTTATTAGTAAACTGAAAGAATATTTGATCCAAAAATGTTATTATAATTTGGTGGAATTTTTTAATGACCCAGTAAATCAAATAATGGACTATTAATTAATGCAATTTATTTTTAACTAGCAGCGCCCCGCGGTTTCACCCGCGTAGTTCCCGTTCCCGTGGGAATACGGGGATAAAATATAGCCTATGTGTTATTCTGATGTATAAGCTACATAACTGTAAAGTTTCATCAAAATCCGTTTAGTAGTTTTTGCGTGAAAGAGGAACAAACATCCATCCATACATCCAGACATCCATCCATACAAACTTTCGCATTTATAATATTAGTAGGATTTTTAATCTTGGGATACTCTGACATTATTTTATGATTTATTATAATTTTATTAGTATACTAGCGGTTCGGCGCGGTATCACCCGCGTAGTTCTTGTTCCCGTGGGAATACGAAGATAAAATATAGACTATGTTACTCAGTAATATTGTAGCTTTCTATTGGAGAAAGAATTTTTAAAATCGTGTCAGTAGTTTCTAAGTTTAGTCGTTAAAAAAATACAAATCTTTCCTCTATAATATTAGTGTTGAAGTTCAGATTTGTTGTTTTGACATGAGAATATTTTAAGAATTGTTACTAAATGTTGCATGACGGGGCTTCCATATATATGTACTTGTACAGTCAAGAGCACGTGGAGCTTGACACATTGGACTTTATATAATCTCACGCCTTTTTTATCCCTGAGGTGGTAGGCAGAGGTATTCCATTACTGGATATACCCACATTTCACGATATATATTGGACCCCTAAACGTGATAGGTGGTGAGCCCATCGCCGGACCTGGGGGTCGATTTTTGAATCTCACCAAGTGACTAATTCTCACCGATGTGAGTGATTTCCGAAAGTTCGTATTTTTGAAACTCATCGGTGACTTACATTTGTCATACCTATGATATCGATTTACGAGTGCCCCTACCCACTCGTAATTGAAATCACCATGTGATTGTTTTTGACAGTTAACGTATGTGACATCTGCCAAAAGTGCCAAAGTATGTTTTTCGGAAGAATTAGCAGCGGGGCTCGATTGTGATATTTCGTGATTGCGACGATTTATTGGAAATATAAAAAACCTCTCAATTAAATAAAACAATATCCAAGTTATTAGTAAATACAATTATTAAGTTTAATATACTTGTAAAACATATGCCACTAACAAATGTACATACCTTTTCTTATAAATTGTAAAATCTGTGTTATGTTCTCTTTATTCGTCCTTCTCTAGTGAATTAAGTGAATTTTTCAATTCAAAACTTGAATTTTCGTTTACATGACACTGACAGATACGTTACGTTTTACGATTGACCAATTTGATGAATCTTTTTTAAGTTATAGTATGAGAAAATAAAAACCGATATCAAGGGCAACACTATAACATCTGCGTTTTTACGTTCCTTTTTAGGAACGTAACGGGAAGATTGTCTCTGACTGACATTGTAAAATTTCTGCATGTTGGTAAACATCGTGTGACTTTCAAAAATACGGCTTTTGGAAAATGGTGACATAAAAGTCATCGGTGATAATTTTAGTCACCGGTGATTTTGATATCACCAGTGAGATTCAAAAATCGCACTCCGGGTCTGTTTACACATGTCTCAGAATTAATTCTGAGACCTGCGGGTTTCCTCACGATGTTTTCCTTCACCATCGAGCTAGTGATAAATATTTACGTAAGTTTTTGAAAAACTCATTGGTACATGCCAGGATTCGAACCCGATCCTCACTGATTTTCGGCCGGCTCTTTAACCGTCCGGGCTATCACTGCTCTATCACACATTGGACTTTGTAACGTTCTTATTAGGTACAATCGCCTTAGAGGTCAGACTCGCACTACAAGTGTTTTGTAAAGCTTCATGTGCTCTTGATTGTACTAACCTAGAATTAAGACTTATAATTAACACAAGGGAACACAATAAATAAAATATGATATCACTATCACTACATAGTATAAAACAAAGTCGCTTTCTCTGTCCTTATATCGCTATGTATGCTTAAATCTTTAAAACTACGCAACGGATTTTAATGCGGTTTTTTTAATAGATAGAGTGATTCAAGAGGAAAGTTTTAGTGTTAGCATTGCAATCGTGCGAAGCCGGGGCGGGTCGCTAGTTATGAAATAAAGATATATTTAAGAAAATAAGTCTTGTAAGCCTGTGAGGAAGTCAGATAGACCGCATGAGTCACGCTGTAGTAACCCGAGTTTGTGTGACACTTGACTCATGGCTGGCGTAAGTGACAATCGTGTTATGGACCATTTACACGAGGCCATTCCAGTGAACCAATCCTCGTGTAAATAGGGATTGTCCTCAAGCATTTGATGTAGGCAGTTTGGATTGGCTCACTGGAATGGCCTCTAGTAAATGGTCCATTCCACAAATCTATATTGACACGGGTTAATTAATAAATTGTATCTTGTGCCATGATAATCCTTCCTATTATAAATTCGAGTCTCTGACTTTTTGATTCCTTTCACTGCTAAACAGCTGAACAGGGAGTTGGCAATAGGGTCTTTCGTCTATACTATATAATATTATAAAAATGATTTTTTTTTATATTTGTTACAAATAAACTCAAAAACTACTGGACCTATTTTAATTAAAAATTCTTTTACCAATGAAAAGCTAGAATATCCCTGAGTAACATAGGCTATATTTTATTCCCGTATTCCCACGAACGGCAACTACGCGGGTGAAACCGCACAGAACCGCTGGTAAATCAAACCTATTTTCAGTACATTTTCCATAGTAAATTTGCGTTTTATTTGCAGATGATAATAAATTAACTGTTTTGACTCAACTACCATATTAAGTAATTTAAGGAAGGACAATGTCATATTAAGTTACTTTTAATCCTGAAACGTTTCCGGAGTACAAGGAAAAACCTATAACTAACAAATATCGCCTCCGACCTTTTAAGATTAAGTTCATGTCACATGGCTTGACCAAGTTACATGCATGCTTAAGTTACAAGTTTAAGAGCTGTTACTGTACCCCAGAATCATTAAATAGTTACATACTTTTCTTACCTTTTTGTCTCAGGTCAAAGCTGAAAGTCAGCGCTATATTCTACGAGTAATTTCTAATAGATGTAACATTATTCTGAGCTGTGACCTTTTGACTGCTGCAGCAGTATTGATAATGTGATTTTTAAGGAATGCGTATTGGAAAGAAATAAGAAGTAATATTTATTTGTCCTATAAGTTAGGGTACACTCTAATAATATAATAATAATTTAATTATAGGTAACTCTATTTGGTCTGACTCAGTTTTGTGAACCACATAAAAAAAAACACGTTGCTCCGTTGCTAAACTACGACTCAACAAACACTCTTTCACTTTCCCATTTATACTAAGCAGGATAATAGGATAGGACTTTATACCCGATGTTATTTACCCGACAGTAAATAACATTTTTATCATAACTACAAAAACACGATGTGATGTACACGATTCCGAACTGACTCACACCGTAATCGGTCTTTGTGACATTGGTTCACTCTGATTCATTACTATAGTATAACCGGGTGTATACTATACTATAGATTTATTACTGGAAACTGAGTTGGTAATTCAATTGTTAAGTTCCTCTTCTAGGTACTATCATGCTGCTAGACATTATAGACCTCTTCGACATGGAAGGGAATTGCCATAACCACGATTTGTAGGCGGTTTGATAACTATAGTCACTTTTTTAGGGTTCCGCACCTCAAAATGAAAAAAACGGAACCCTTACCTATAGGATCACTTTGTTGTCCGTCCGTCGGTCTGTCTGTCAAGACCCTTTTTCTCAGAAACGCGTGGAGGTATCAAGTTGGAATTTATATCAAACTAGCGATCAGCTCCGGCTTCGCACGGGTGCAAAGATAATACTAAAACCACTTCTTGAATCACTCTATTAAATAAAACCGCATCAAAATCCGTTTGCAGAGTGGTAGGTACCTACGTGATATTCCGCGTTTATATGAGCTAGCTAGCTAGTACTGCCTAGGTATTTTATGATATTAGAGTTGAGAGCAGGTAGCCGCGTACCTTCAGCAGCGATCAATAAGTCTGGCCAGAGGTAACTCTTGGGCTAGCCGAACATTATAGCACATTATGGTAATTGAATTACACCCTAATCCAATTCTTTCCCTAACTTTGCATAATGAAGACCTAGTCAGTGGGCACTACCATGTTTGTGAACGTAACATTGATTTATTTATTTACCATGAGCAGTGGTAGCCATGTGGTTAATGAGCCCGCTTCTCGTGCGTGTTGATGGGGTTCGAATCCCAGCGAGGGCATGAATGTACCAATGAGTTTTTCAACAAAACTTACGTTCATATTTATCAGTATCGGTTCTGCGCGGTTTTACCGTAGTTCCCGTAGGAATACGGAGATAAAATATAGTCTATAGCTCTCCATTGGTAAGGGAATTTTTAAAATCGGTCCAGTAGTTTTCGAGTTTATTCGTTACAAACATACAAATTTTTCCTCTTTATAATATTGGTGTAGATTAGCTCGACGGTGATGAAAAACATCTTGAGAAACCCGCATGTCCAGGAAGTAAATCTTAGGCCTGTGTAACAGCACCCTGGTCCGGCGATGGACTCACCGTCTATCCTTATAGGTACTAGGTATTTCCTGAAATTGAATAATACCTCTGCCACCCCTTCGAGGATAAAAAGTGTAGCGACACTACATAGAACCCGCCAATAGACGGCAGAGTTCTAAACCGCGCTATCGGAGTTCACTAATGGGTTTGTATAAATACAACACTGTCCAACATCAACCGTTGGACCGCGGTGCCCAGGTACGATCACCTCGCCTGGCGGAAGATCTTTCCTTTTCACGATGGAGGAGCATTCCACCTCCGCTCCTCCATAAAGTTATTTTGTTCATTTACCTACTAACGTTAACAGTAGGTACAGATAGACCACACATACAAGTTACCAGCAATATACAATATTCTATAGGCTCCTATATTATTTGTTTTGTTGTATTAACAATCATGCAAACAAAGTCATTACTTCAGGCAAGTTGATAACAAAATAAAACCAACAATTCAACTCGGATTTTAGAAAAAAATATTGTAAGAGCAAAGGTCAAAGGTCAAATAACATAAAATGTCGAAATTGAATGGAGAGCTACAATTTTTTCCGGGAAAAGCCTGAATACATTTTTAGAGGGTGGTTTTTAATCACCAGGGGTGAAGGAACTGTAGGGTCCACTGGGCAGGTGAGGTGACCAACCTAAATACAGTTCGTTATAAGGGTTCATTGCACCCACTCTAAGCATACAATAAAGTGGCTGTTATGAACAGTTGTTTCATATTCAATTATACAGATTCGCGAGTTTTTCTAGTGATTCATGACAGCTGTGCTTAGAGCATTGATCTTTAAATAGAAACAGGATAAATTTGGCAATTCAAATATTCTTATGTGTAAGCCACGAGTCAGGAGAAAACTCGTCGAGTCGTGTCGAAGTCTTCATACTAAACTTATTACGTATCATTACGTACATATTATCCCGCCTCTTTCCCGTAGGGGTAGGCAAATACCACTTCTTTCCACTCGCTGCGATCCATACATACTTTTTTCGCTTCGTCCACTTTCATTATTCCCTTCATACATGCTCTTCGGTTTAGGGTACTCTTGACCTGGCCTTTTTTCAAGACTTCCCTGATTTGGTCTTGAAACGTCCGCCTAGGTCTACCCCTTCCAACACCTTTATTCACACTCGCCTTATACACTTTTTTCGCCAATAGTTCTTCATTCATTCTCTCGACATGGCATAGAAATCTCAGCATACCTTTCTCAATTTTTGTCACTACATCTTCTTTCACACCACGTTTCCTTATCTCACTATTTCATATCCTGTCACTCAGTTTAACTCCTAACATACTTCTTACTTAACACTCTCATCTCAACTGCATTTATTCTGCCATACCCAACTTTCACAGTGAAAAAATATCATAATCTTAATTTTACCGAAAACACAATTTATTTTGAAACTAGCTGTTCTGCCACAGAATATAATAGTACTAACGTAATAGTCTGTATCTAGAGAATGTCATAGAAAAGAGAGGAAATTTTTTCTGTACATGTAAATTCCAAATGGTATACACTGCTATTTCTTCCACTTACGAAACGGGACCGAAACTCATTCCACGGACCTACATCTTTTATTAATATTTTGACCTATTTCTCGGTTTTACGGTTTATTTTTTTGGTCTAACGGTTTTTGCCTATTTCAAAGGCTAATAAACTAAGGAGGAAGATCAACGAAATGTCACATTTAAAGTCTCAGAATGTTTTCTGACTTTTCAGAATTGATTAGGTTATTTATATCAATTCAATTATTTCTATGCACGGTTAGGTCATATATCACGGATTAGTTCGGTGTAACACATACTTTCGTTCAACTAGAACAGGGTTTCTCAAAAGAATCGCCATTTGACGGGGTTCGGGACAAGATTTACATAACTCGGAGTAGGTGCCTAAATATTCTAAAGGTTCGCTCACATTATGGTCTTATGGTCTCATTATGATCTTCACGTTTTACATTTTGTGTAGAAATAAACATAAAGTAAATCCATTATTACTTATTAGTTATAATGGGTGGTATTGAGAAAGGGGTGGCTATTACTTACTAGGTACGTGGCCTGGGGCTCAAGAGATTAAAATGTATTAGGACATAGAGGGGACAAAGTTAAGAAAACCTGAAGTCAAAAGTTATTACCTAAGGGTATAAGTCTAGTGTGATAGTTTTTGTATGAAAATATTCCCAATGCCCCCTCTATGCCCTATTATATTTAAATCGCTTTGCCTGGGGCCTAGGGCGGTCAAGACGGTTCGACGCATACTGCCATAAACGCAAAAGGATCAGCCACTGACGGTGTATTAACCTTTTATGAAAGTAAAATAGTTTTTGACGTGACGTCTTATAATTCGTAGGAGCCGGCTGCATGCACGAAAAAGTATGACGTATGCGGCGTTCCAGTGCAAGCGAGAGCGCGCAACGAGCGACAAAGAGGCACAATCCATTCCATCAGTATTTTCTTATGACGTTGCGTTTCGTTTCGTGTCGTGTCGTATTTTCTTATAACGTTGTCACGTTTAAATATCGTCAGTAAACCGACTTTACAGACAACCGATTTTTTTTTTAAATGAAGTTTTTTTATTTTAATTGGGGATGGAATTCACAGTCGTTTTGAGAACTTTAACAGGTGTACGTGATACCATAACTTTGAGAAACTCTGGACCAGAATTAGTATTTTTCGTTCACATGCAACGTTTATTGGTAGTTGACGTCATGGCGGTTTCCGTCAGGAATTTCGTATGCGCATACACATAGCCGTCGTTCAACCTTCCTGGACAAAATGATCGGTTTGAAAATTCGAATTTCATTGTTTTATTTTAAGTATAGGTACCTACATACGATATTCAATAAATTATTGAAATAATAATCATGCTGTGTGGTAGAATGATGAAGGTTTTTGTTGATACCTAATTACTAGGTAGGTACTTGTTTAAAGATACGGTACGTACGATATAAAATAAATGATGGAGATAAAAATTATGTTTTTTGTGGTAGACCGATGAAGGTTTTTGTTGATCACTAATTTATTTGTTGAAAATCGGTTCGTATCCTTTCATGTAGGACCAATTAGTTAGTCGAAATCTTACGTAGGTACATATTTATCACTAGCTCGACAGTAAAGGAAACCATCATGAGAAAACCCGCAGGTCCGAAAATTAATTATGAGACGAACCGGTCCGGCAATATTCTTAGGTGGTAACCTAAAAATATAGGTACTGGTGAATCGTGAGTATTTCCAGAAATGGAATACCTCTCGGAGATAAAAGGCGTGAGATTATTTATTTTTAATAAAGTTGCTCAAAAAGTGACGTATTGCAGGGACGTATAGCGTTTGGGAAGTGGGCTATTATTACACACTCGAGCTTTTTCTTAACCTTTTCCGAACTCGTGCGTTTTCGAACTGTCAAAATAATGTCTATTAAAAAGAAAAACCAACCACGAAGTTTTTATGATTCATGCAAATATTTCTAAAAAGAAGCTACTTATTTTGTTTCAATATCAAATTTAATGATTTGATTCAATGAGTTAGGTTAGGTTTCATTTTATCTCATTAAATTTCATTTTCATTTCATATCATTAAAAAAAAACTACTGAAGACTTGGATGTATGGGCAATGGGCATAGTTCCCTTAGCATACCCAGAATAGGTGAAGAAAAAAAATCTCTGCTTATATTATTTTACGGTTGGCCTCATTTTCCTACTTTTATTATTTGGCCTATTTTTATTATTTTATTTCTTCATTTGCGAAAACAACTGTATTAAAAATAGTTGTTCAGTACACGTGCGGAACCGTCATTGCAACTTGTTCCGACTGTCAACCCTCACCTTCGGCTGCGCCTCGGCTCGGGTAGACATTTGTCGGAACTCTTTGCAATGACAGACTTTCCGCACTTGTAATGAAATATACTATTTTATTTGTGCTTTTCTCACTTGCATAACGATTATAACTCTTATTGTCTTCCACAGGTCCCTACAGCGTCGGCGGAAGGGCACTGCATATGGTACGGGGTGTGCGCCAACCCCACTGAGGGAAAACAGAAGAACTGCGTCTACGATGGCCCGGCGAAGCCTATTGAAGATGGGGCTAAGGTGAGTCATAATTCATTTTGTGTAGTATTAGATAAATAATTTATAACGCGATGACCGAATTTATTTATTTACTAGCGTTCTGCGCGAAACACCCGCGTAGTTCCCGTTCCCTTGGGAATGCGGGAATAAAATGTAGCCTTAGCCAATTAGCCTTAATCAAATATAACTCAGGGATATTCTAGCTTTCGATTGGTGAAAGAATTTTTAAAATCGGTCCAGTAGTATTTGAATTTATTTGTAACAAACAATACAAAAATACAAATCTTTCCTCTTTATAGTATTATTATTAGTATAGATGGTTTACTAGCAGCGTTTCACCAGCGTAGTTCCCGTTTTTGTTTGAATACGGGGATAAATATAGCATACTAGCGACCCGCCCCTGCTTCGCACGGGTGCAATGCTGAATTTTCTTTGCTATAAACCTTGCGGAGCCCGAGACCTTTCCAACGAATGCAAAACCATGGAAATCGGTTCGTCAGTTCTGGAGTTAAATTGTCAGGAAGGAAAACCCGGCTTATTTTTATATAGTAGATTATGTTACTTCCTGATAATGCAGATTTACGGGCCATTTACACGAGGGCAGTCCAGTAAGACAATCCAGTAAGACTGCATACAAAAAAAACTTGAGGACAGTGGAATGGATTGTCCTCAAGTTTTTTTTGTCTGGACTGCCCTCGTGTAAATGGCCCATTACATTGGTGAAAGAATTTTTATAATATTATAAACGCGAAAGTTTGTGTACATATAGGTGTATGGATGTTTGTTCCTCTTTCACGCAAAAAACTACTAAGCGGATTTTCATGAAACTTTACCGTTATATATCTTATACATCAGAATAATACATAGGCTATATTTTTTTCCCCTTATTCCCACGGGAACGGGAACTACGCAGGTGAAACCGCGGGGCGCTGCTAGTCCTATCCTACTTTCTACTAATATTATAAATGCGAAAGTTTTTATGGATGGATGAATTGATGTATGGATGGATGTTCGTTTCTCTTCCACTTGTTCAAATTATGATTCTGATATGAACAAATCCGGCCGGTTTCTATATATCCGGGGTTGCGGAGGTCATATGGGCCTCGGAAAAACAGCTGCAATCGTCGGGCGACCTTGACCTGACCGTGAACACATTTATCTTCATGATTCCATAAACAGCTGTGTTTCTAAGGGCCCAAACTAGTAAAAATTATCACATTCTTGAAACTAATCATTGATTTTGTTGTTGGAGAGTTTCTTGCCCCTTTTCTTTACGGCAGCTGTGGTAGCAATGATATTCAAATAATATGATAGATTATAAAATAAGATTTAATTATAAAAGTATTTGCCTAATGATAATTTCAAAAACTTACGTAACTATTAAATATTATAAAAGGAAAAACTAAATCCGCGCCGCTGGGCACCCACTAGTATATCACACAAAAAACTTTTTGTAACTCATCATCAAATATGTACTTACATCAATAACATTGTCAGTCGAGGGTCGAGTTAGACCCTTAATGACACAAATATTTCTCAACCCTGTCAAGGTACTCCAACTGGGTCACTGGGCTTACTATTACCATGCTAAATATAGCACTGGCATGCAACTGTGACGTCACAGAGACCTACTTTCGAACCAGAACACTAGGAACTTGACCCGGGAGTTAATTTTAGAACCTTTGTTCGATAGAGTAGTAGAATTGAGATCTTATTCCAGCTTATTTGTGATGTAAGCTTATTTCAATAAACGTCTTGAAGGTTTCATTCTTCTTTTAATTACATTCCATACAATTAACATTAAACATCTATACTAATATTATAAAGCTGAAGAGTTTGTTTGTTTGTTTGTTTGTTTGTTTGTTTGTTTGTTTGTTTGTTTGTTTGAACGCGCTAATCTCCGAAACTACTGGTTCGAATTGAATAATTCTTTTTGTGTTGGATAGTCCAGTTATCGAGGAAGGCTATAGGCCATATAACATCACGCTACGACCAATAGGAGCAAAGATATAGTGGTAAATGTGTAAAAAACGGGAGAAATTATTTCATCTTACGGGAACTACGCGGGTGAAACCGCGCAGAACCGCTAGTAATTAATAATTCGCCGACGTTTCATTCCGTCACCTACAATACAGACACTCATGTGTCAAATCATCAACCTGTAACAGCACACTGCTGCGCTAAAGGTCGTTCCTTACACATCAGGAAGTATGACAACTAGAAGAAGGAGGAAATAAGTATAAATCACTATAATGGAGGTACATATTTTTTATATTATGAAAGTTCCAAACGAGCAGACATCTTTTGCCTACACTTCTTCTTCACTTTTTCTGATTCCTTTGAGAAAGTGATCTTACGCATTTTAAAGAACCTCATGTAATGCGGCACTTTGAACCTTTGATCCCTTTTTCATTATGTTTCGTCGTGGAAGTAGATAAGCCATGTCAGATAGCCTTGGGTGGCTTAATAATTATGAAAGTTAAAGGGTCATTAATCCGGCTGCGCGGGAGCCCCAACACAATCCTGCTGGAGCTGACCGACAGATTTGATAGTCCACTCCTATGGACTCGAATCTGTCGGACCAAATCTCCTTTCCTTTTCAAGTTACTAACATATGTTACGGATATTATATATAGCAACATAGGTTAATATAGATTTTAATAAATTGTCTGTTTTGTGTAACTAACATAGTCTATAAGATACGTTGTTACTAACCTATATAAACCTAAGAAGTCTGAAAAATAAATAAATTATTATTATTATAAGCTAACATTCCAAATCCGCACTGGATTCGCGTCAGAGATACTTCCTTAAACTTGCGGAAAAACCCAAAGCATCAGTTTTTAGGTACTGGTTAATAATGAATGATGATTTATGAAAACTATCTTAAAATTTTCCATTCTGCTAATATAAACTGTTTTAATGTCAACTATTTGGCTAATATCAACAATTTTGCAGCCTCTTGCTCTGTACGAAATGCGTGCGGTAGGTAGAGGTCAACCTGCCGTATCAGTTCTCAGACACAGCAATTAGCATCTCCGGTTTGCCTTCGGATTGAAACTGGAAGCGTCTGCGTTTGGTAATGAGGTTAGAGTTACGCGGGGTTGTGTTACTTGATCATAACATAATGCTTAGAACCATTATCAGTCCCGGCGATATGTTGAGGACGGTGCCTCTGGTTCCCGTTTTCCTGATACTGCTGATAGTTTTCGATCGTTCCTGATGATAGTTTTGATTCTGCTAGTAAGGCCTGACACACCATTAAAACAATAATCATGTGCCCAAAACCATAAGTGTTTACTTACTTGATGAGCAGTAACATAAAGTTTGACACTGGATTATAGGTATAAGTTGATACAGCTAAATAACACATTCACTTCTTGTTTTTTTCCATTAGCGTTGGCTTCGGAAGCAGACAATCACAGTTTTCTGTGAATATGTTGACTTGCAGAACCTGTTTTTTCCATTTCCTGGGAATAATGTAAAACGTTTTAAAAGATTTCGTGATGAGTCAGTGAGTTAGTGGTATTCTGCCTAAGAGTTTGGGAAACCTTGGACAGGAATAGAATGTATATAGATCCTTTTGGTAAAGATAATAACTGTTTCACTATCAACTAAACTAACTAGTAAAAAACTAAAAAAACTTGAGGACAATCCATTCCACTGTCCTCAAGTTTTTTTTGTATGCAGTCTTAGTGGATTGTCTTACTGGATTGCCCTCGTGTAAATGGCCCGTTAGTTCTGTTTCTACAAACTCTCCATTATAATACTTACTACCTACCCCAGAGTATCACTGACTACTTCATTGAGGTTTTGAGTCAATTTTACTTGGTTGCACTGTAATGGTAGCTTCAATTGATAAGCATCACGTGACTTTTGTATAACCTACGTTAATTCTACATTCAAATCTATAGCGTTCACGATAAAAGAAAGCCAGTTGTTGGACCCTTAGACCTTGGCGGAACTGAGTGAATATGGCCAAGACGCGTGTGAAAGAGGCAGTTATGGTTGATGTGATTCAGCGAGTCGAGCGTTCGTGCGTGTAAAGATCAAATGAAATGCCTTTGGGGAAATGAGAGTGATCATTCTATACATTCTATTACTAATTATTCTCCTCAACCTCACTAAGACTCAAATGTGGTATGTGGATCACCATAAAAACAATCTTCCAAGCTTTGAAGATATCATTTTACAAGCTATCATCAGACTATTCAATAACTTAGAACAATTTGTTAAGTTGGATGTAGAAGTGGTAAACTTCGGTGTCCCTTGGTCAGTTTTTAAAAAAAGGAGGAATAAAAAAAAATACACCCAAGATAAGACTAGATAAGATTACACGTTATATCTTAGCTATGATGGCGACCTTGCCTGAATAATTACTGTATTATAATCGTTCGAGAAGTCGCTTCTAATTGGTAGTTTCGTTACAAAATGTCTTCTTTAAGAAATATGCGTAATTATCATAACGCCTGGTGATAATAGTTTTTTTTTATAATAAGAAAACCTCATACAATCTGCATATTCAACATAATATTCTTTAACTGTAGAACTGTAGTCAATGCACTGTAGATTAAAAGAAGGAAAACAAAATACTTAAAGTCTGTTTACATTTTACAATCTGAAACGTTTTATTTAATTTGACGTTATCTGCTTAACTTTCGTTGTTTGTGTATTGTGTCTGATCAACGGATGCATGGCGCACTGTTTACGACAAAATGTACTGACTGTGATTACGATTGTCAATGCATTGACTTTGTCAAGTAAATCAAAGGTTTGTATTAACTTGAGGATAATCATTGTCCCTCGGGCGATCAAAGACAATAAATATAATCATATTTTGTTGCGTTCTTATCTTGGTATGGTGATAAATTGTTACAGTACGAAGTGTATGTAGCTACTGCAGATCCAGAATGTTCCATAAAATTCTTCGAGTGCTCCGCGGCGGAAAGTGGGTCGATAACTCGAGTCAAATCTTCAGACTCTCCTTTCTACATTTTTTTTGTCTTCATTTTTAATTCTAATTTACACGAAGCTGCTAGCAAATGTTTATTTGTCTATTTAAGTAAGTAATATTATTTTAAAGTTGTAAATTATTTACATTTTGTTCATATAATGGGAAAATAATGTTTTGGTCAGCCATCGCCAATATTTATGTTTCCTGTTTTACGAAATATTTGGCTTTGACCCGAAGACGATTTACATTGGTTGATATAGTTTCAATTATATTCTTTTATCTCGCACTATCTTTGAGATTTTCTCTACTACTACTGCGCCTAGATCTTTTTACCACAAACTATGTTTCCTGAATCTATATCTTTTTTATCTACAAAGACTTATCTCGTTGACAACTCCAACGTATATAGACATTATAGCTGCGAGTCAAAAAGGACTTTCGTGTTTTTCATCCTTTGTGTTGTCACAATGGAACTCAAGTTTGTGTAGAAAGCGTCAATTAGTCTCATTTGAAGCTGTATCGTATATGAATAAGCTTATTAATTTTTTGCGTGCTCGAGGTTTCAATGACTCAGTGGTGACGTCATATTGGCTGATTAAGCGTCTTTGTACCTGTTTCATTTGAATTAAAAGGTTTGACAATGTATGTATTATTATGACCATTTATGGATTTTAACATGTTGAACTCTTAACCGTAGGTATTTCCTACTACAGATATCTTAGACGTGTTTAGACTACATGATGTACAAAGTCATGTTGCAAAAGTCTAAACTTCGAAATCGTTCAATATAATTCACTAGCTTTTACCCGCGGCCTCGCTCACGCTTCACGCCCTTAGGGGTTGAATTTTGCAAAATCCTTTCTTAGTTGATGCCTACACTGTATAAGCTATCTATGTGCAAAAGTTCAAATCTCTAGACCCAGCGCTTTCGGCTGTGCGTTTATATATCACCAATCAGTCAGTCAGTTTATCATTTTATATATATAGATTTAAACTCAAAAAACTCTACACGCATTCGCCTCACAACACACAATCTCTCCCTTTTCAAATCTATCAATCGAGTGGTTTAACAATAATGTTTTTGTCCATTTTATAAAACTATATATATATATATTATATTTTATATTTTATTATTATTTTTTTTTTTTTATATTTTATTATATTTTATTATATTTTATATTTTATGTAACGTTTCTTTCCCACATATCTATTACTACAATACAACGTACTGACTGCCTAAGTTTTCCGGTCTGAAGTTCACACAAGTCGTATGACCAATCAACGGAATTCTTTGGCGGCGGAGGAAATTGAGATGGTAGAGTGTGAATAGTGTGATTAATTGTCATCTCTCTCGTTCATTCGACTTTACCTTATTGCGTTTCGCTCATCTACTTTGTATGCATGCGTGAAACTAACGTGTCACTAATTAGCGCTGTTTAAAAATATTTATTCTAAAGATTACTCTCTTTAAGTGTCAATGACGTATTGACTTGATATGGGTAATTGCTTTTTGTATTTCATTGCTCTTTCGGAGCCAATGTCCTGGCATGTACACAACTTAAATCTTTCTAAACTTGCAGAGTCATTACATTGTAATGACTCTGCAAGTTTAGAAAGATTTCTTTCAAGCTTAGGGCATTGCTTGCGTAAAACCTATTGAAAAGCTTTGGTTATAAAGTGTCTGCGTGATTGGTTAATTCTTTTTAAAGAATCTTAATGACTCTTCTTTCAGATGAATAAGCTGTAATTTGGTATTGTTCTTTATGTAGTTTGCATTCGGCTATTTCGTGTCTTCTAGACACAGCTTTGAACATTCTTTAAAGAAGTTTATGTTACTTTGTGACTATGTGTTAAGGATACATTATTTTCAACAGACTGACAGCTGTTTGCGATACCTACATACAATCCGTCCGTGGTATCTCTTTCAATATGTTAGTACTTACCTTGTTTGTACGTTGGACTATTGTAGATTCTTCGGTTAACCTCAAACTCTTTTGTTCCATTCATTTCTTAGCAGTCATAATATCTTAGTCATATCAATTTCTATACATGGAGAAAGTATTTGACCGCAGCATTGGTGACGTCAGATCAACTTTCTTTCTACATAATTAATTACACTTACGAATCAACTTTCTTATTACACATTAATAGAAATAAAGTTAAATCACAATTGGACACTTTAATCCTACCTCAGATGGCTTGAAGAACCTGGCCCTTTGGTCTATTGAAGACTTAAAGAGTCATTATCATCCTCATTTTAACCACATGACGACTGCTTACCTAGGCTTCATCCATTGTCTTCCAGAGGGATCAATCAATTGAAAAATACTTAGCTACTATATCATATTTCGTATGCAGTGGGCACTTGTAGGAGAATTTGACGATCACAAACACGGACAAATATATAGAAAGGTGTTGTAGGACAGTGGGTAGAATGCGACCTAGGTGAGCTTATTTCGACCAGACCGGCCATGTATTGCAGAAAGGCCCGATAAAGAGTACCCGAAACCGATGATCATGCCTGAAGCGTTTGTTGGTGTGGATTAGGCGCGAGAGATTTGTCGTGCGTTGTCACGCAGCTACAGTCAGTCAACATGAAAAATGTATGTTGAAACCTCTATTTCTCAGCAGCGGGCTGCAAAAATGTCGTCGAACAATAGATTTGAGTACGGAGACTATTAAATCGGAAGCTTTAGTTACTTGTTTATGTAGCCATGGCTTTTTATTGTCTCGCAGAAGGTGTGAACATTAAGAGTATCTTTGGGATAAAGCCTGTCTTCGTCTTGGGCGGCTTGAACCCATCGATTCAGTAATGACTTCTCAAACTCTCGCTCTAACTTACACCCCTTTCACACGGCGTCCAGTTTTTTGCAGGATCCCGTTTGATGGCGAATTTGTTTAAGGATCCTGCATGCTGCAAGCTCGTGTGAACGCTAGCATATAAACACATTCGCCATTAAACGGGATCCTGCAGAAAACGGCAAACTGGACTGCCGTGTGAAAGGGGTGTTATTCTGCTTATTCACGGTATCCTAGCAACAAGTTTAGCCCCAAACAAAAGTGTGAAGTGTGTTGGCCGGCGAAACGGCTAGAAGGCCAACAAAACAAAACCTGACCTATGACGTAAACACGGCATGAACATGATTTATTGCGTCTCTGTTTTGATCTTGAATTTAGCCGCAGACACCTCGGCAGTTTGCCAATGTTCTCTAAATATTAGATTATTGCAATTTGAACTTATTGACACTGAGAATATAGAACCAGCGGCAGATCCATCGATTAGTTGCAAGTTTTATTTGGCCCATGTGGTAGAAGACGTACGAAATTGGCTGATTATTTTAAGTTTATTACATTTTAACCAAATCTACATACTACTAACTACAAGTGACAACTGAGTTGTCATAATGCCGCAAAGCGAAACACGTTGGGGGGCCTGCGGGTTTCCTCATCTATGTTTTCCTTCAACGTAGCATTGATAATTATTATGGATCTATTTAAGTTTTTCAACAACTCGTTGGGCCATTTGGTTAGGACTCCTATTTTTTTCCTTGAGAATTTCAAGATATCCCTAAAGTACTCAAATAATATTTCCTCCTAATTTTAAATCTCTAAGCCACTGGCTTCGGCTGTGCATTGTCTGTCTGTCAGTGAGTAACTTTTTTTTTAACTAGCTATTGCGCTTAAAAACACTCTGTATATACATATAGATAACTTGGTTTCTAGGCGGCGCGTATCAAAATGAAACATGTACCAGATTTTAAGTTTGCCCGGCAAAAAACAATTAAAAATCAATGTGCATCCAATTCGGTGCAGTACCTAGTTTTTAATACTTACCAATTACCATCTCTTGACAAAATTTGATCAAATCTCTGACAAACATTTAAGTCCAATCAATTGGATAGCGTAAATAGTGTATTGTAATGGTAGCCTTAGCAAATAGGCAGCTATGATAATATCAGAAACCGTAATACGTGTGAATTAATAGACGTATGCATTGTAGTTTACTGTACTGTTTGTTTGTACGCAGCACGGGCTGGCCACGGTCATGGCTATTTCAGTGGTTTGGTAATAACAACACTGGTTTTAGAATTTATTGCAATGTGAGTCGAATATACGCGTACGTCAGCGTTGACTAAGTTTACGATCCGATGGTAGAATAAAATTTTGCTTCCTGTTGCATTTATATGTATATTAAAAGGTGCCAACGGGACCCTATCACTAAGACCTCTGCTGTACATCCGACTGTCTGTCAGTCTTAAAATTTAAGTAGAATGCGTATTACTATGGTCGCTATAAAAACAAATAATAAAAAGTAAAAAATATATACAGGAAACGGTAAGAAACCCTGTACGACTCGCACTTGGCCAGTTCAATTTTAGTTCAGGTATTCATCATTTCGTTACGTCTGAAAGAATTTCTAAATTCCCAAGGGAACGGGATAAAGGTAACATCTAATTATCAGGTACCACTAGACCTAGAAAGCTAATCTTTAGTACAGGAAGCTTGTAAGTTGTTGGCACCGGCTAACAAAGAAATTCCCTCGGGAACGGGACAAAGGGGATCATCACGAAATCTCACAAACCGGTGTATGTATACCTACTATAGGTACATTTCAATATACATATTATACTTCCTCGCACACGCATAAATATATTCGCATATACATTTACTAGCGACCCGCCCTGGCTTCGCACGGGTGCAATGCTGATACAAAAACCTTCCTCTTGAATCACTCTATCTATTAAAAAAAACCGTATCAAAATCCGTTGCGTAGTTTTAAAAATTTAAGCTTACATAGGTATATAGGGACAGAGAAAGCGACTTTGTTTTGTAGTGATGGGTAGCACATTTCCTGTCTGGATAGCTAAGCCAATTCATAGACAGTTGTCAACAGCATATTACCTACTCCCAGATAAGTAAGTTCTCCATTGGTGAAAGAATTTTTTGAATCGGTCCAGTAGCTTTTGAGTTTAACATACAAAAATACAAATCTTTCCCCCTTTATAATATAAGTGTATAGTGTAGATGAAACCGGAGCCTGGATATCTGATGTTATAGTCAAACATCATCAAACATGATGCTCTTTGGTGAATCATTATTTACGTATGTTCTAAGGGCGATTCAGATACCGTGTTGTTACTTCATGATATCAGCTGTTTTTCTTAGATAGTAACTTGGTAAGTACTTACAGATAAATAAGGTTGACTCATTTGTTTGTTTTGACCGGCGGCATTCGCTGGAATTATAGTATAGCCGTGTGATGTCAACAGTGTATAGTATATTATGTAGTATGACAGATTTTAATAAATCAGATGTCGTTCGATTTGTTTCAATTGTGGGAATGAAACTTTGTGTATGACGTCACAAAAGATTCGGTGGTGTGATCTAACAGATCCAGGGAAGGGTAGTTACTCAATGGGACGATTAAGAATTTTAATTATAGACAATAACAAGTAGGCAGATAACCCGTCTCGTAAACATATTCTGTTGTTTTGTATTGGTCCAAGGGCGGACCGACAATCGCTCGAAATACCCAGGATGTTTATTAAGAGCGTAACCGGGCTGCGACGCAATTGAAAATAGGTTTCAGAAGAAATTATTGCCTTCGCGCTGCCTTCTGATCACCCCCGCAGAGTGCGACAGAGACAACTAATGCTCAGACCGATTATACCTACAAAAACCTCAACTAGATGCTGTTTTCTCCTCAAAAACTGAGCCGATTAAATTATTTTTAGTATCAAAATTTAAAGAAAGATCTACGATTCTATCATCTTTTTACCTTTCTGGTAGTCGTCAACAGAACTGTAAAACAACGGAGCATTTTTTTAGGATTTTGGAAGGTCATGTTTCCATTGATAATTATTTTTAAGAAAAAAGTAACTGACCCCTATAATAACCTGACCTGGATCAAAAAAAAAATTTTTTTTGTAGAGCCTTTATCCAGAAAGAATATAGCGGAATACATTTCTATAGAAAAAATGCACCTAGGATACCGTCTTAACTGTTCAGGAAACCAGTAAAATAGACGCAACACTCAAGAAGTATTATCGCTTCCAGTACGAGGTATAGCTATATTCTTCTTTATCTCAGGAATGTTACCTTTGACACGTAAACGTTTTTTGGCTTTTCCAAAGTCAATAATTATAGTTGAGAGAATTCTGAAATTGAATACTAAAGTTTCGTTTGTTTTTAAGGTCTGTGGGTATACTTATCAACTCGGAGATTCTGAATAGTGTATTTTGTAGCAGGGAATTTCATACAAAGAACACATAATAAACGGAACGCCTTAGGGCAGTGCCGATGCGATTCTGAGTCGAAATACAACGCGTAACAGAATAAGCGCAATTCCTTATACACCCCAATTAGTATATTAATATTTAAAAAAATATTCGTTCGAACTTTAGTTGTACCTAACCAATTTTCTTAAATAAAGACCAATAATAGCACGATTTCCATAGGTACCTAGCACTAAATTCAACTATGCTAATTCATTTTTTGGGGAAATCTAACACATATTAAAAATAGCTGAAATCGATTAAGTAGTCGATACTGAACAAACTAATTTCAAGAATTGCGCTTATTCTGTTACATATTGTATAAGTACCTACTATGTTCGCCTACCGTTGGCTTGTTTGCTTTTTGGGTTTGGTCTTTTTACGCAATTCTGGCTGTTGTTAGAAGATTTCCAGAAAGGTAGTCTCGAAAGTTGCCTTGAACTGTAGCCGGAATGGGGTAGGGCTTCGTGGATCGATAGAGGCTCGACACGTCTAGCTCGAGAACACCTTCAGAGTTTTCAGACAGCTAAATCAAGTGTCGCACTCAAATTGGACGGATATAAACCTGCTATCAAGTTTTTTTTTTTAAATAAAAAAAAATAATCTCACACATTTTATCCTCGAGGTAGGCAGAGGTATTCCATTTCTGGATGTAACCACTTTTCACGAGATATTCTTTGGCCCCTAAACGTGATAGACATGAGCCCATCGCCGGACCGGGTCTGTTTACACATGCCTCAGAATTAATTCTGAGACTTACAGGTTTCCTCACGATGTTTTTTAATCCTGTAGGTATTTGAAATGTTACTGATATATCTACACTAAAATTATGAAGAGGAAAGTTTTTTAATATTTTATATAATGGTTTGTAATGAATACTATCCGAAACTAATCAACTTCTTACTTTTCCTGGAGTAACACGGGCTATAATTTTCCGTCGGCAACGGGACTTAGATACTAGGGGAAAATCGCGTATATTCGTACGGTAATAGTTGAGGGGCAGCGATGGTGACTGCCACTGGTGACGTATAGGACGATGAGGGTTGAAGAATGAGAGATGTTGCTCGTGTCGAGAGTCGAGATCGAATGTGATCGGTGATCGGATCTGACCTCCTTTGATGGGCTACCTCTATTTATACAAGCTGTGTACATAAATAAGGAGGGTAGACACATTTTAGTAAACCCTGTATGTGATGTAGGTACCTACAAAATGTTTCCTCGTGATATTATTACTATTGTATTATATTATTAGTGTGTATTTAAAAATAAATATTCACATTATTTACATATAATAAGACAGATACAATGTATTGACATGACCACAATACTATTATGATAAAACCTAAAAATTTTATATCATTCGTTGCATACCGTAAACCGGGGTTACTTTGATAAGTTTTGAAGTTTGATAGCCCATAACTTTTTAGCCAGTGGTTCTAAAAATACTAAAAAAATATATAATAATCGGTTTTAGTAGTTTATTCGATTAAGTTTAAAAGGAAAAATAAAACATTTATAGATTTTGAGATAAAAAATAAAAATATCGTGATCAAAGTTATAATGATTTTGGGGTTACTTTGGTATCTCCCTTTTTTATCATTTCATTTGAAAGTAACCACAATAAATATTTCAAAATAAGAAAAAAAATTAAAATCGGTTAGTGAGAAAAAGATTTATTTGCAATTTTATTCTCTGGGGTAGCATTGATCAAGTAAAACTATCTCATTAGAAATCAGTCTTTTATTCATATGCCTTTTGAAAACAATATTATAATCTTTTTTAGTAGAAAACAACAAAATTATTGAAATCACAAGTCTGTTTTTCAAAACAGTAACAATATTAATCGTAAGTCCATACAAAATACGCTGGGTTGACTTTGATCATTTGATCAATCTCACGCCATTTACCCGATTAATGACACCCCGCACAAGATATTGCGACGTCATTAAGTAAGTATTGAGGTTAGGAAAGCAAAAACTCATGTTATGGATTTCTGAATATACATGACCAACCATATATATTAAGAAAATAATGTGATATTAACACGTACTGTAATGCACATGAAGTTTTGCAACACATTTTTGTAGCCATCAATCATTATTTGAAGAAAATTAATTTTTTTAATGTAATCTAAAGCAGGACCTCAAGCCCACTCACAGAAAAGGATTTAACAGTTCATTAGTTTTGCCATTTACGAAAAAAAAACTGCTAAAAACCGTTCCGTTTTATGCAATTCGCATTTTTATGTGAACAGGAAGTTCTAATCAAAGTCATCCCGAGGTTCAAAGTAACCCGGTTTACGGTATAAAAAGAAACTTTTTGTGGTGAGACAACAGTAAGTTAAATTATTTACATAAACACCATAGAAATATGCCCCATAAACTTTTGTAACTTTGGTAAGGTAACTATAAATCACTCATTCAAATCTGAATTGGCGTGTCGCAATGCACTTGTGAACAAGTATGTTTACTACAACATCACACCCAAGGACATATACTACACACTTACACAATGCAATATTACATTGAACTTTGTGTTTATAAAAAAAAAACTCACGCCTTTTATCCCAGAGGGGGTAGACGTAGAAGTGGGTATACCTTATACCCACTTTTCTCGAGATATTCTTTGGACCCCTAAACGTGATTGGCGGTGAGCCCATCCCCAGACCGGGTCTGTTACACATGCCTCAGAATTAATTCTGAGACCTGCGGGATTCCTCACGATGTTAACATACATGGATGTTTGTTACTCTTTCACTAAGAACTACCCAATGGATTTTGATGAAACTTTACAGTAATATAGATTATACATTTAAATAACATAAGGCTAGTCCATACACAATCTCACACCCATTGGGTTAGCCAAAGACAATAGACCGCCACTTCCTACAAACCTAACACATCTCTCGTGCTTCATACACATCCATCAAACGACGTCATTTTTTTCTGTTCACATGATCATATTATTACAAGGACAAAGGTTCTAAGTAAATATAGGTAGGTACATGTACAACGTAAATAAGAATATATCAAACATAATATATTGGCTGGCCAAGAGGTGTCGAAAGCAGAGTTGGCAACAGATACACAAAGACAAGTAACATTATCGCAGAGAAATTATAAACTTTACAAAGTATTGTTTATCTTTACAAAGTACGTACTCATTTGAACCGAATCAACCTATGGGAGATACGTTTTACTATAACAAATATTGCATTAATTAATGACTAGAGGAGACTCAGTGCAAAAAAAAACACTTAAATTGGGAAATGGACTGACTGCATGTTAGAACGCTTGCCACCGTATGCGACAAAGTAGTATGCATATAATCTTGTCGGTATTGGCCATTTTTTATATACTTATATTACTAGCGGTTCTGCGCGGTTTTACTCGCATAGTTCCCGTTCCCTTGGGAATACGGAAATAAAATATAGCCTATGTTACTCAGGGATATTCTAGCTTTCCATAGGTTAAATATTTTTTTAAATCGGTCCAGTATTTTTTGAGTTTATTCGTAACCTACAAAATTACAAATCTGTCCACTTTATTATATTAGTAATAAAGTGGGCTACCTCTGAGCCGACAGGCCCGTCCACTCCACTAATTATTTTGGGAATTCCAAATCTAAACGAGTTTATACGTAATCTGAATTAATCAAATTACCATATTATAATAAAATGTTTTATTTATTAAAGGCATAAAACCAATAAAACATAATACAATACAATAGAAATAAAAATAATAAAATAAACGAATAACTAAACGTTAGCGCGTCACTTTTTGTTAGGGTTTCGATTAACCGACAGCCAATAGTTAAAGACAGGACACAGCATTCCTTCAGCCATTGCTTTGAGGATGCCGATGGCCGAGGCACGCAGTCTTTTCCAGAAAAAACCGATCCAAGTCCTAACAACAGCAAAAAATCGGGCAAACGATCCTCTGCAAACAGGCTCGACGCATTGCAGAATCGTGGAAATCACATTTGATACCATAGGCATCATTGTTGTGTGAGTTTAGTTAGAATATGCTGGACATAATTTAGAGGCTTTCATATTTCTCGTTTGCCTGTAGAAATTGTAGAATGTTAATCTCAGTTGAGAGCCTGCCTAAAATCAGTGAGGCTCGGGTTTGAATCCTGGCATGTACCAATGAGTTTTTCAAAAACTTACGTACATATTTATCACTATCTTGACGGTGAAGGAAAACATCGTGAGGAAACCCGCAGGTTTCAGAATAAATTCTGAGAGATGTGTAAATAGACCCGGTCCGGCGATAGGCTCACCACCTATCACGTTTAGGGGTCCAATATATCTCGTGAAATGTGGGTATTTCCAGTAATGGAATACCTCTGCCTACCCCCTCGGGGATAAAAAAGGCGTGAGATTATACTTATACTAATCTCAGTTCTTACGTAGAAGTCGCTGATAGAGATACTTTTTGTAAAACATTAACCAACACTATCAGTTGGTAGTGGGAAAAAAACAGTCGGATAAAAATATACCTACTTCAACGCGTAATCGAAAACTTGTTCTAACATTTTACTAATATATTGTGAATTTGTTTTTCAAACTTAGTTTTTTACCTTGTGTTTGTCATAAATGTAAATATGATTAATTTCCTAGAGTGTCAGCGTCATGTGATATCATAAAATTTATTGATTCACCATTATATGATATATTTATTATGATTCACAGGTAATTTAAGTTTAATGTACGTTGTGGGATGGGTAGCTTATAATCATTTTTAAACCGACTTCAAAAAAGGAAGAGGTTTCTCAATTCGACCTTTTTATGTGTGTTCGCCTTTGAGTATTAAGGTGTTCGCGGATAACTTCTTCGTTTGTAAACTGATTTTGATTATTCTTTTTTTGTTGAAAATCTAATATCTCAACAGTGGGACCATGATAAGCAAACCAGGATCTAAAGACGGCATCCCAGATAAATCGAGGGGAACCTTCGGAAATCGTTCTAGTGCTTTTATTACTTTTTCAGTTTCCCGTTTGAAGTCGTTTTTGTTGTTTAAAATTAAGCAATTGATGAAATCCTTTATTTTTTTTACATGACTTTCCAAATGAAATTTTACAGGCAATCATTTAATGCCGACGACAAATCACACTTGCTACTGGAAATGAAATATGAAAAGTGAAATCAAATTCTAAGGATTTGCGTTTTCATAAGTAAGGTTAAGGAGAGTGACTGGTGATGAAAATTCATTTTATATGATTTATCACATGAAATGACTTATCTAGTAGTCAAGAGCACGTGGAACTTGACATATTGGACTGTAATGTTCTTATTACAATCACCTTAGAGGTCAGACTCTCACTACAAGTGTAAAGCTTCATATGCTCTTGACTGTACAATGTCATACGCATTATTCATGTTTAGACAAATAGAACCTAGATACGACAACAATTCCATATTATCTTATCCTTATCAATATTCTGATATTCCACATTCATTTTCCAGAACATGTTATGAATTTATGATTCATTGCAACAGCCGACAAGTATCGTTAGATAACGCAAGGAATTTTTGTTTTCCATATTTTCGAATGAGCTGTTTTATGAAATCCTCCGATAATTCTGATACTATGCGAACTTAAGTCGTTAAGGTTATGACAGATAATAGTGGATGACTTAAAAACCGGCCAGGGCTAGTCTGACAGGCGCACCGAGGTTCAGTAGATACAAACTACCCTATTTCAAAGTTCAAGTATTTGCTGAAATAAGCCGACCGCGGGGCAACATCTTTTTACCAATTTGACGGGCCTGTTGGCTCAGTCGGTAGTGACCCTGCCTTCTGAGTCGGAGGTCGCGGGTTCGATCCCCGCTCGGGGCCAACATTTCTGTGCATGAACATGTCTGTTGGCTTCGTGTCTGGTCGTTTAATATTTATTTAAGTATGTTTATCAGTTGTTTAGTACCCATAGCACAGGCTCTGCCTAGTTTGGGACTAAATAACCGTGTGTGAATTGTGTCCCACAATTTATTATTATTATTATTTATTATTATTAATTTGGTACGAAACCCTCGTCCAGCCCATTGAATATCCTAAACATACTACTAAATCCTTATCCTTACTTCCTTACTTATATTATAAATGCATGAGTAACTCTGTCTGTGTGTTACGCAATCACGCCTAAAGTACTGAACCGATTTTAAAAATTATTTCACCAATGGAAAGCTACATTATCGTGGAGTAACATAGGCTATATTTTATTTCCGTATTTCTACGGTTTCACCCGCGTAGTTCCCGTTCCCGTGGGAATACGTGGATTAAATGTAGCCTATGTTGCTAAGGGATATTGTAGCATTCAATTGGTGAAAAAATTTTTAAAATCGGTCCAGTAGTTTTTGAGTTTATCTGTTACAAAACATATAACAATAAAAGAATATAAAAAATACAAATCCTTCCTCTTTATATTATTAGTGTAGATTAATTATGTTGGCACCAGGGAACGTGATACTTCAATTATAATTTCTAATCAACCAAAAGAATGTTCCAGTTGGCAAATTATCAATCAGCTAAAGCAGAAGGCGCCCGCGTCCATTTAGCCTCGTTACCGACGATTAGTGTCAACGAAATTGACATCGGTCTCATTGACATTGCTGTGTCACGAATAGGGACCAAGCAGGAAACAGGCTGAATCCGATGTTTTATTAATCGCAGGTTCCGATGCGATTAGACGCACAATGCCACATTCGCAAAATGACACATTCGATTTGCGCAAAATGTCACATTCTCAAAACGCCACATCGCAAAATTTCACATTCTCAAAATTCCATTTTCGCATTTTTTTTTAATTTATTTATTAATAATGCCACTCGCGAACATACTGCAAGAAAGGGAGTGGCATTTTGCTACTGTGGCATTTTGATGTGTGGCATTTTGGTAAAGTGGCATTTTGCGAATGTGGCATTTTGAGAATGTGACATTTTGCGAATGTGGCATTGTTCGCCTAATCCGTTCCGATGCGGTTAGCGATTGTACAGTCAGTTCCTCTTTCACGCAAAATCCGTTCAGTAGTTTTTGCTTGAAAGAGGAACAAACATCCGTCCATACATCCGTCCATACAAACTTTCGCATTTATAATATTAGTAGGAAGAAGAAGATAAAGCATTATTCGTTGTTTGTTGAATCCGAGGTTAGCGTCATGTGTGATACGTAACCGACTGTAACGAGAAAATAAATCCTTGAGAGAAAATTAAATGATGACGCTCGAAAAACAATTCTCAAACTTTATTCTTTTATTATAGCTTTTCCTAAACACAAAATGTTTCATGTACTTACTTCTATTGTTTTACTGTTATCTACATATACTTATTTATCTACATACATAGCCTAAACATAGGAACTTATCAACTTATCAGTGACGGCCGTTTTATGTGGTGAGACAAATACGTCCCGATCCCAAACACGTGAGTTAATAGTTGAAGATTGAGCGAAAACATTATCGTTCATTGTCACTGTTATAAATACAATGTTTTAAGCACATGGCCGGACCGTGAGTTTAGGGGGCCCTGGGCTAGTACTACTTAGGGGCCCACCGAATTACTCAGTTCAGTTCGAAGTACCACAACCACGTAGACTTGGAATAAATGAATTAAATGGGTTTGATTAATCGCAGTATTCACAGGGCTGCAAACCTTATCAGTTTAATTTAATAATATTATAGATTTTTTCGCATTATCGTCTATTTTGGACTTTGACTTGACTTAGCTGGGGGCCCCTGGAATCCACGGGGCCCTGGGCTGAAGCCCAAAAAACCATATGATAGATCCGGCCCTGTTTGAACAGTCTGCGTGGTGTTTGACGTGAAGAGCATGCACCTAAACCCCGACTATTCCATTGACCCTGAGTTTTTATTTTATGTATGTGTTATGTTAATTAAATTACGTTATTTAGCACAAAGGATGGAATTTTGGAAATTCCCACGGGAACGGCAACAAATAGGATCCCCGCGGTCAACGCCACTGGCATTATGTATAACTAACAGCGCCCCGCGGTTTCACCCGCCCGATCACGTGGGAATACGGGGATAAAATATAGCCTATGTGTTATTCTGATGTATAAGCTATATAACTGTAAAGTTTCATCAAAATCCGTTCTGTAGTTTTTGCGTGAAAGAGCAACAAACATCATTAGTAGGATTTCTAGGACTATTTTATCTATACATGCCAAAGTGTTGGAGTTGCCATGATCTTATAAGCCCCTATACATCGAATAAAAATATTTTGGTTTTTATCAAACAAAAATTTACTGGCTAATACGTACAGCTGGCAATTTAGCGCAATGCCGCGAAAAGCGGGCATTTATCAGTCTCAAGGTCAAATTAGATCTAAAACTATAAAATAATTTTGCTGTTACAAGCTATGTTTGAACGTGATTCCTAGTCTATATTTAAACCATTCTTGTTTACGTTCATCAAAATAGAAACAGTAAAAAAGGAGGATTATATGTTTACATTTCACAGGCATAAGAAGATAATTTCTTATATTCTACCTATTTTTGCGTAAGTCTTGATTTTGAAGCAAAACCAGGCCAGGCAATATGGATAGACTAACTGAAAATAACATAAATCAATAATTACAACATGAAACCTAACTGCGTGTAAATTGCAATCTCTTTTCAGTCTAATAGGATAAAAGTGTTACCCATGACATTTCTGAAACGAAAACGAATCTAACGAACCCTCAATTATCAACATTTCATGAAAATTAAATAAAAAAATCTCACGCCTTTTATCCCCGAGGGGGTAAGTAGGCAGAGGTATGCCATTTCTGGAAATACCCACTTTTCACGAGAATATTCGACAACCGAACATGAGATAGGTGGTGAGCCCACCGGACCGGGTCTGTTATACATGCCTCAGAATGAATTCTGAGACCTGAATGTCTAGTTCTTCTTAATTAAGGCACTGCTATGGCTTGATTCCGCCATATTTATTTTTGCGACACATAGACTTGCACCGCAAATGCAAATCTAACGACAACTTATTTATCAAAATATAAAAACCTGTTTAGGCTACATACGTTTCTACGTGCCGTAGAAATCGACTATAACACAAACATACATATCTAAAAACATTACCATACGTTTGACGCAGTCGGGTAGAAAGCACTTCCGAAAACAAAATAAGACCTTTTGGGAACTAAGCGGGAATGTTGGTACCTATTATACGAAATAAATATAAGGAAATTGAAGCGAATTATTATAATTTTCGTCTATTTGAAATTATAAATGAGATTTTGCCTTTCCTCATTATATCATAATTATAAACATTTCATTACGTCATGCTATTGTTAGTACTTACTTGCTACTTAAATAGATTCCGTAACGTCAGTAGGTAGGTATGCAAGGGCGAACCTATAATTCCTCTGGGAATCAGATGTCGATTGCAAAACGAATGATGTGATGTAACCAGAGGCCCTATTGTCTATGTATAATTTGAATCGGAATCGTCATTTGACATCTATTACGCACGTCGAATTCTGATTGCGACTAAGTTTATTAAACAATAAACCCCCAGTATTGCGCAAAAGATGACTATGATGACATCATAAAAGATTGTCTTGGTAATACTTTTAATCTTTTGGCGTCACTATTCCTATACTAATAATTAATCTTAATCGTCTTTATTTGACGATCATGCTTGCTCTTCTTTTACTGGCTGTATTGACAGATGTAAGGAAGAAGCAACGTATTGCAAAATGAAGGCTCCCGGTCTCTCCCGGTGTTATAGTTTATAGTATGAATATGCCTTCCGCTAGATTCAATACGAGCACCTTTCTGTCGCCTGCCAGTAACTAAAACAAATGGTCATGAATTTCTCCCCCCAAGTGTCAGCCGACCTCTTAGAGGCCGATAACTGTTGTTCTTTAAGTATAATATGACAATTGAGCTCTCACCCTTAATCAGTAAAGAATCGCCGGTTCCAATTGGAACCGAGACACAATTAAAAATCAATTGTGTCTGTGATTCATGGTCTGAGAGGTTAATAAATGTTGTTCTATTATAATATCTGCTGAGTTATCACTACATAATATAAAACAAAGTCACTTTCTCTGTCCCTATATCCCTATGTATGCTTACATCTTTAAAACTACGCAACGGATTTTGATGCGTTTTTTTTAATAGATAGAGTGATTCAAGAGGAAGGTTTTAGTATTAGCTTTGCACCCGTGCGATGCCGGGGCGGGTCGCTAGTTAAGTATATGACAATTGAGCTCTCACCCTTAACAAATGTTGTTCTATTATCTCTGCTGAGTTATAGGTATTTCTCCAGACATGAGAAAATCAAGGCTATATATTGTACAAAGACATCCGGGACAACGCGAACGGTTTAGTGCATTCCTTACAAGTAGGAAAAAAATTACTACATACTTGTTAATAGTGTCTTAATTTATAGTGTTATCAAATATCAAAACAAATCTATATAATATTACTTACATTAAAATCTCTTTACAAGTTTGTATAAACATATCTCTGTTGGCTTAGTGTCTGGGTGTTTCATATTTATTTAAGTATGTTTATCAATCAGGCCGGAGGAGGCACACTCACAGGATAGGGATAAGTGGAGGGAGGGGGGAGAGGCTTTTGCTCGTGGGACTAGTGGAGGGAGAGAGGGAGGAGAGGCCTTTGCTCAGCAACAGGGACAATATGCTAAAGGCTGACAAAAACAAAGTTAATCAGTTTTTAGTACCCATGATAATTAATTTATCATTATTATAAATAGCATTCTTCCGCTGAAATTCTCCCGTGGTTAGTTTCCATAGAGAATGAGAATTTTTCGGCCCTCCAACTATCCCTGTGCAAATTGTGTAATTAAATTAATTAATATTAAAGTCGCATTTACTCGCTAAATAGAAAACAAAAACATTTTATTAGACTTTATTTCATTATTGATTTGCATGTACGTGTTAATTGATAAATGCGCGGGTCAATGATATTATACAAAGTTTTTGTTCTCACAAAAGTAGATAAATATATCTACGAAATAATAATATACAGTCCAGATAAGGCATTTTATTGAAGACACACGAATTCACGATACCATGCACGTGTCATGATAAATTATATACGCTCACACATAATTATATGTATAACTAATAAACTATAGAATTCATATCATAATATACTATGACGTTTAGCTGTATACCTAATTAATTCGGTGAAGTAACGATAAGTCTTAATAGTTTGAACAATTAGAAATAGAAAATTAATTAGATAACAATCTTGAATAATTTTAAAATCTCGCTTAAGATTCAGACTTGTTCTTTTTTTATTAAACCAGCAAAATTGTGAGCTTATGTTAGTAAAAATCGTAAAGATTCGTCGCCCTTTTTTATTTTGATTTGATGCTGTAAAAATAAAGTAAACTGAGCGTCGAATAGCCAGTAGGTACAGTCAACAAAGTTGTTAGTGTTACATGTACAGAAACTAAGATTCAGTTTTCTCCTATGGCCTTAAATGTATTTATAGTTTTTTTTTTTGTAAATTATAGGGATCAAAGATACCTTTTGAGATAAACAATAATGAATAAGATTTAGTTATGACTACCCCAGAAAAATGAGTTCTTAGGTACTGGCCATGTAACCCTAACAACTTTGTTGACTGTACTATTAAGGGGATTAATTTATTACGCGATAGCCTTATTATGGTTTAATATTAACTTTCAGAGACTGGCAAACATTAATTTATTATCAGATAACTCGACGGGCCACAGGCTACCTCGTCAGCCATAATGCGCGGGATTGTTGACAGTTCCTCGTGACGTCACGCGTAGAAACGTAGAACAGTTCCAATAGAGTTCGCTCGAATCGATATTTATGGGCTAACAGTTCATGGACGGAACTCCTTAACCTCTCAGACCATGAATCACAGACAGAACCGGCGGTTCTTAACTGATTAAGATCATATTTATCTAGCATTAGACTTAAACAAAAATCTCTTTAGCCTGTATTTTTATTTACTAATATAGTCAACTTTCGTATTAAATTATCATCTTCCCATTAGTTCTTAGTAATCGTAAAATTACAAAAATTGAACTTTTGTTTATTTGAACATTACTCTGAATTTTTGGGCAGTTTAACTAATAGATAGATAGATAGATAGATAACCATTTTATTTGCAACACAATACACACACATACAATCAAAATAAGAAATTAAAAAAAGATAAACAAAAGAACAACAAATAAATACAAACTACCTACTTACCAGCTAAACATAATGGAATGTATGTGTGTGCGTGGCGGTGCAAAGGGACACAGCTCAGTGTGTAGCTTTGCTCAAAGAGCAAAACACTGATTTTCAGCTGCGACCGGAGGTAACGGGAGCAGCATCGAATGTACACGATCAGGACAAAGTGAAAAACTGGTGATTGTGTTTATGTGTGGATACATGTGCAATAGTGTATTAGTAGTTAGATAATGCGTGAAGATAGTGTATAAGAGTGCAAACATACTTAAAATAAGAACAAAATAAAATAATGGATTTTGAAACAAGGTAATACAATACTTATCCAAAATTAGAACCACCACCAAGCTATGTATGTTGGTTTTCCAAAAGCAGTTTTTTGTAACATTGTTTAAAGTAGTTAATGGATGTCAGCTGTCTCAGTGGCGGGGGAATATCATTCCAACATTTAGTTGCTTGGTGGCGGAAAGCACCAGTGAATCCGGCGGTTCTGTGCTGATGAACCGCCAGTGGAAGCCTAACAACTCTAGTATTGTACCTGTCATGGAACGGCGAGAATTTAAGTTTTGAGTAAAGGTACTCTGGTTTTTTATATTTCATAATTCCAAACATCATGGTAGCAAGATGTATCTTCCGGCGTGACTCCATTTTGAGCATTGATGCTTTATTTAAATATGGGGTAACATGTTGTCGTGGAGGAATTGGAAAACAGAAACGACAGCATGCGTTTTGTATCCGCTGAATTAAACGTTGTGTTTTACATTGCAAACGTGCAAACTAATACCAATTAGAGTGTTACGTATTTTTATGTAGGTATAAACTATTTGTAATATTATGTTAAATATGGTGATAAAGATGCTACGACAGTACGACAGAACTCGGATTGACTAAATAATAATTTTAAATACCTAATTAATTAATATTTAACTTCCGGAAGTTTAGTACTAAGTTTCAAACTATGTGCAAATTTTAAACCGGTCGCGAATATGCGTTAAAGTTGTACTTCGACAGTACTATGTATTACATATTCTGTGCTTCTACATCGGGCCAAGGTTAGTATATTCGTATTAAGCAGTGGCGTAGCGTGGCGGGGGCAGGGGGGGGGGCGGTCCGCCTTGGGCGGCACTTTTTTTAAGAATAAAAATATTTTAACTATAAATATATTTTTATAGATATAAATTGAATCCGCGCGGGCAACGTCCGGTGGGCACCCGCTAGTGTTAATAAATGTAAAACTTTGATAAACCTTTTTATTTAAAATCTAACCTATGTTAAGAAGAATTATGACTGTTTTTTGCCGAAAAGTTCTCTAAAATTTATGTATGCCCTCGTAATGTATAGTTTACATTTGAAACACATAAATAAGAGGGCGGCAAAATTTTCTTCCGCCCCGGGCGGCCGTTACCCACGCTACGCCACTGGTATTAAGCTCCTCACCTTTGATTTGATGCCTCCGCTGTCAGCATCGTTACGGCATAAACAAATGCCCGAAAACGTCGTTCAGCCAAGATCATGCTGCATCACAGGGAAGGTGGTTGCAAAGAGTTTCAATAATAATTACATTTATTATTCATTCTTCTAAAGTAACAAATAAGGCTTTGCTATAAACTCGTATTTGTAGATTGAACAAAAAGTTGGTATTACCAGGCTGCAAATTATCAAATTAGATTTTGTTTTTGTAACCTTATAACAAAGTCATGGTTACTCATATGTATAATAGAATACACATTTATGCTTTTACGAGTTATATTTTACCATAACATGAAGCTACAATAATTCTCTCGCCGACAAACTGCATTGTAGTTTGGCGAGTGTAATTTAAAATTGTATTATTATTTGTAAAAGGAATAATAAATAAATTTAAAAAAAAAACATGACTTTTAAGAATATCTCGTGAAAAGTGGGTAAGTATCCAAAAATGGAATACCTTTCACAAAAGGCGTGAGATTATTTATTATATTTTTTATATTTTACCTATTAAAATTACGTATAATACCATCAATTCGCCTTTACTTCTGTCGGGAATAGTTAGTATTTTTTTTACTTTTACATACGCTGTAAAAAACCTGTATTTTTTTATCTGCGTAGATGTACACCTTAATTTTTGTTCATGTCACGTTCCATGAGGCTATTAGGAAAAATCAATATGGCGCGCCGCCATCTTGTTTAAAAGGCAGACATTTTAAGCCACTATATTTTAAGGGTAAGAAATGATAACATTTACCTTCGTATTAATTAGAATACTGATGTTTCAGGATTTCGCAGAAAATATGGTATCATCTAAGAGATATTTTTCATTTTAGAACGCGTTAATCAAAAAGCTTATGAGAGCTCGCCTGTGTTCTTTGCATGAAGTAGGCATTTTGCATATAAACAAATTGTATAAGTTTTGGTCACGATCACAGACCATTAGCTAGATTAATGATCTGTGGTCACGATTAAGTTTTGATAGACCGTATTTGGAAGTTGAAAACCGATTTTAAGTTAAATAGGTAATGATAAGGTGTTTTACGAGTAGGTACTTAAAATATAAGGCACCAAAAGTGAAACAAGCAACCTAAAATCTGCATCATCATGTCGACTTGTTTTGATGATTATACTGATACATATCAAATTACAGTAATTTAAAAGTAATCATAATTATAGTTTTAATATTTTTTGTTACAAATCGTAACATTATCTAACGGAAGTATATTGGCATCATGTTAAATAACTTAGGTATGATGGGTAAATAATTATGCAAACCCTGTCTGCGACAATTATATCTGATAACATCAGCTGTACAATATATCTTATCAATATAAATATTGCAAATTTATCTTTTTGCATAAGATTAAACGACAATTTAGTTTTATTTGACTCCACAAGGACGAAAGGTCACTTCTTTTATATATTAAGTCTACTAATTATTAAACTACACAATAAAGCAAAGACCTTCTAGCATTGCTATTTCAAACATACTTACCTCCACATTTATTTTTATTATGATCGCAGCCTTTACGCAAAATCTGAAATGGTGTTTTTCTTTTTCTGGCTGGCCTAGGGGCTAGTCTCTGGGGTCTAGGTCGACCATTGAATTTTTTTATAATTTTCTTGATAATTTTAAAATAAATAAATAATCTCACGCCTTTCATCCCCGAGGGGGTAGGCAGAGGTATTCCATTACTGGATATACCCACATTTCACGAGATACATTGGACCCCTAAACGTGATAGGTGGTGAGCCCATCGCCGGACCGGGTCTGTTTACTTACACCTGTTTCAGAATTAATTCTGAGACCTGCGGGTTTCCTCACGATGTTTTCCTTCACCGTCGAGCTAGTGATAAATATGTACGTAAGTTTTGAAAAACTCACTGGTACATGCCAGGATTCGAACCCGAGCCTCACTGATTTTCGGCCGGCTCTTTAACCGTCCGGGCTACCACTGCTCTAATAATTGATAATTTTATAAAATAAATACTTGGTATGAAGCCAAACACATACGTGAACGACACGCATAATACGACTATGTTATATCAGCTATAGTGCGTGAACCGCTCGCTTGCAGCTTTCTAAGCAAGGCGTAAACCATCGAATGGCTAGATTGCGGTAAGCCTTCGGTAAGCACGCTTACTGTGCGCCATTCTATGCTGTAATTGCAAAGTGGGTCTATAGAGTACGATCTTAAGCCCATATTTGAATGATCATTCTTCAGCTGCGGGAGCGCGATGTACTTATAAGGAGTCATGTGATATTCGCCATAGAATATGAGCTTCGAATGCGCATCAGTGCATGTTGATTGACCATTACATGCATTCCAAAGGTTTTGCACGGCTTGTTAATGTACGCTGGTTGTTATAATTGGTTCTACAGTGTGTTCCTTTATTGGATTGTCACGAATCCTTAAACACTGTTTTGTGATCGACTGGCGATTAGCGACTTCGTCCGCTTAAAGCGGATATGACGCAGCTCTAGGTACAATAAATAAACATTCCCTGGGGGTTGGCGGTTGCGTACGCATGATGCTGTAGCTCTCTACGCACAATGACCAATTCGCAAAATGACAACTTCATTTCTAGCTTTGAATACGTAGAATGACCATACGCAAAACGACTACATGAGTACGCGTAATGAACAATACACATAATGACCAATACCTGAAAACCGTAGTTAGTCTTAAGTTGAGATGCCACAAATGAAAGCTCATCAAAGCGAGCATATTTATTTTTTGACGGGCCCGTTGGCTCAGTTGGTAGTGACCCTGCCTTCTGAGTCGGAAGTTGCGGGTTCGATTCCCGCTCGGGGCCAACATTTGTGTGCATGGACATGTCTGCTGTTGGCTTCATGTCTGGGTGTTGAATATTAATTTAAGTATGTCTATCAGCTGTTTAGTACCCATAGTACAGGCTCTGCCTAGTTTGGGACTAAATAACCGTGTGTAACTGGTGTCCCACAATTTATTTAATTTATAATTTGCCTGCATTAGTTAAAATTTCACAATGCGAAATATTTATTGTCTTTGTTTACATTGCACTAAAGTTTTAAATAAGCTATAAGTTAAGCCTGCATAACTAAAAACTTAATGTTACTTAAACCTTTTCTCTAATGTACACTAGGCTGCTTGTTACTTTTTATATTGATAATAAAGATATTTGAAAAACAAACAAACAATACCTGAAATATACGCATAGTGACTCATACGCTTAGTGACCATTACGCGTAATATTCGCATATTGACCAATTAAGCGCTCGTAGCCCTGCGGTGCCAGTGTGTTTGTAACGATCACACTGGGTAAACAAAGTGCGGTCAGTCAGTGGATGGGTGACCGCCTAGTGGCATTTATATTACGAGCGCTTCCGTGTTTCGGAAGGCACGTTAAATCGTTGGTCCCGGTTTTCGTTGTGTTTACGCACAATGGAAGTCGTTAAGCCATGTCAGATACCATTGGGGGTGGCTTGATAAATTCTGACTGTTAAGTGGCCACTAGCTTAACACCATCTCCCAATCCGCGGTGGGCTCGCGTGGGAGATTAAAGCCCATACTTCCTCATGTGTGAGGAAAGACCCTTAGCTCAGCAGTGGGCTGTTACGGGTTGATGATGACCAATACGAAATTAAAGACATAAGGACATAACCAACATTGAAATAAACCTAACCAAAGGAAAAAAAAAGTTACACTTACAGACTTCAAGATTATCTAATTCCTGCATCTGAGATTAGCTCTACAAACAAACTAATATTATACAACAGACAATAGCCGTTCATTCAGTAATGACGCATGGATGACCTTTGGGTCGCTTCTCAAACTTATCTAGTGAATCCGGGAGAATGATAACCCAGGGTTAATTGAACGATTAATACACAAGGTGATATTCACAATGTTGCATATCTATATGTTAAATTGTATTTTTTATCAGGTGGTTTGATATATTTATACCTCTAAATTGTAAATACATTACATTGTAATATACCTAATAAATATAGTCATATGCAAAATACAAGAGAAAATGTTCAAAGAAAGTTATTTCTGTAATTTGTGAAATTCAGTTTCGTATTATGATTGTTTAGCGGGTGCCCACCGGCGTTGCCCGCGGAAATCCTGTTTTTTTTCCGTTCCCCTGGGCATTTCAAAAAATCCTCTCTTCCTGCGCTCCGTAGGCATCCCCTAGACCCAACCGTTGATAGATCTTTCAGTCAGTCATGGTTTCCAAAAACCTATATAAGTCTAACTTTTCGGTTTATTAATAAAAAAATATAAAGCAGATAGCCTTAAAAGCAGTGATAACCTTACAGTAAAAGAGCCAGCTTCTCATGATGATAATCAGAGAGGCTCGCGTTGAAATCCTGGCATGTACCAATGAGATTTAAAAAACTAACGAAGTCATCAATAGCTCGACGGTGAAGGAAAAACATCGTGAGGAAACCCGCAGGTCTCAGAATTAATTCTGAGGCATGTGTAACAGACCCGGTTCGGCGATGGGCTCACCACCAATCTCGTTGAGGAGTCGAATATTCTCGTGAAAAGTGGGTATTTCCAGAAATTGAATACCTCTGCCTACCCCGTTTTGGGGATAAAAGTCGTCAAATTTATGTATCCTACTAATATTATAAACGCGAAAGTTTGTATGGATGTTTGTTCCTCTAACAACTACTGAACAGATTTTGATGAAACCTTACAGTTATAATAGCTTATACATCAGAATAACACATAGACTATATTTTATCCCCGTATTCCCACGGGAATGGGAACTATGCGTGTGAAACAGCGGGGCGCTGCTAGTAATATATAAAAATCTTTCAATTGAACATTCCACTATAGGAAATGTCCCTATTATTATACTGTGGCTAGACTAGTACCCGTTCAGTGATGATAACAGTCCGCAGGTGCGTGTATTCAGGAAGTGAGAGATTAGATTGACTGTGATTAGTGATTGCACTGTCATCGGGTTTTTAGCTTTAATCCAGCTAGATAATGGTCATGGATTTTTTTACATGCGTCATGGTATAGGACCGTCTAGAAAGGTCACAAAAATTCATAAAGAAAAAAATCTATTTATTGCCACAAATAAATTGAAAACACTTCTCGGCACCTTAATAATCAGCTTGTCCTACCAAGCTATAATACTTGGCTCAGAGCTGGTTTTCATTATTCCTCTATTTACTCTATAAGATGGTATGAGATCGGAACAGTGTATCGTAGGCAGCCATAAAAAATAAACATAAAAATTTAAAAAGAATTATAGCCTGCGCAGACGAAACACTTTTGTCCCCGTATTTTTTTGTCCGCCAAAATAGATCGCTTACAACTGTATCGAGTAACGCACACGAGGGATTAAAAGTATGGCGTACAAAAAGTCCCCCGAATAATCGCGGACACCGAGGGGCGGTACAGGACAAAAAGAGACGGACATATTTTTTTACGATTCGGGGGACTTAGTCCTCCGGGGACAAAGTCCGTCGTCTGCGCAGGCTATTAAGTATTGATACATCATCATCACAAACCTACATAGTCAAGAAGTCTTTTGAAATCGTTACTGGTAGAAAAGAAAGATAAATGTATAGGTTTGACAATTTAAGTCACGTGTGATGTTGTTTCGGTTAAAATACAACCAAGTTGCCCGTTAAACGTTAATCCCAGGGAATAAGGTTTGAGGTTTTTTTTACGTTTGTTTCGGAATCTTTATTTGACTTCATGTCGAGAAAGCCTGAGTGGAGAATACCAGACAGGCGTTTATCCGTTGGAAACTGCTTGCCTGATTAATATCTTCAGTCTCATAACAAGGCACTCTAAACTCTTCCATGAAGATTGGCTAAATGTAAACAGGAGCCCATCTCCACCGACGAGTTGCTGGTTCCAAATGCAGTATCCGTAGTTATAATGTTGTTTCTCTTCTCCACAGACGCTCTTGCAGACATACTGCCCGAGCATCTTGGCCGGCGGCGTCACGTGCTGCGATGAACGACAGCTCAACAACCTGGACAATAGCATACGAATCGCTAAGAACATGTTGGCCAGGTGAGTTCGCTACTCAAAGAAAAATTAGATTTATGTAGGTACCTACAACTGTAGGTTTTAGCCGCATAGTTCCCGCTCCCCTGATAATACGGAGATAAAAATATAGGCTATGTTACTGGTGATAATGTAGCTTTCCAATAGAGAAATAATTTTTAAAAGTCGTTTTAGTGGTTTTGGAGTTTATTCGTTACAAAAATACAAATCTTTTCTATTTAAAATATTAGTGTAGAAGTGTAGGTGTATATAAAAAATGTCATCCAAAGAAGGACCTCGTTGTACAGTCAAGAGCACGTGGAACTTGACACATTGGAATTTGTAACGTTCTTATTACAATCGCTTTAGAGGTCAGACTCGCACTACACGTGCAAAGCATTATAATATGTAAAGCTTCTTGACTGTACAATACCCAAAAGACCGGGAACATTCCTTCTCTGGATGGCAAGGCTGATCCTTTGACATGAGAACTGCCAACTCTTTGGTCACCAGAAGCCTAGACCAAACGGATACGTCGGTCGGACTGTCGTCATAAACGCAAACTCTTTTCACACTAGTCATTTTCTCAATTTGTCAAACGAACGTTAAAACCTTCAAGTATTTCACAGAAAAGATGATATTGTGAAAAGATATGTTGTGTGAGAAAGAAGAGGTATAGGTTAAAAGTTGGCGCTGCTAGTGGGCTATAATTTTCCCACAAAAACGGGATTTACGAATGGTGAAATCGCGACAGCAAGTTTGTTATAAAAGGTGTTCATATGCCAAAGAGTAAATAAATTAATCTGTTGGTAATTTGCAGGTGCCCTTCATGCTGGGATAACTTCTTAAAACACATCTGCGAGATGACGTGCGCGCCGAACCAAAGCGATTTCCTCAAGGCGGTCAAAGTCGAACCTTATAATAGTGAGTCTCAAATAAACACTTTTTAAGTTGGCGTTACTGAGCAAAATTTACAAAATCTCACGCCTTTTATCCCCGAGGGGGTAGGCAGAGGTGTTCCATTTCTGGAAATACCCACTTTTCTCGAGAAAATTCGATCCCTAAACGTGAGAGGTGGTGAGCCCATCGCCGGACCGGGTCTTTTACACATGTCTCAGAAATAATTCTGGGACCTGCGGGTTTTATCACGATGTTTTCCTTCACCGTCGAGCTAGTGATAAATAGTACGTAAGTTTTGAAAAAATCATTGGTACATGATTCGAACCCGAGCCTCACTGATTTTCATCATGTGAAGCAGGCTCTTTAACCGTAAGGCTATCATTGCTAACTGAGCAACTGATAATAATAATTTATCAATGTAACAGAACAAAACTAATAATTACATCATCTATGAAAGGGCAGTGGCAGCTCTTTTGGTAATGACCATTCACGTTTTATACAAAAATTTGAAGGGTCGACCAGCGAAAACATGCTTTTAATCTGTTCGGGACATCGTACTCAGGACTTTTTTTCTCATATGTGTGGGGATAACTATTTTGACACTCCTACAACAGCTGAGGGTTCCACAGTTTTGGTTTCATATTACGAAATGCTCAGGATTTTTTCGCGAACACATTTAAACCATTTTTGTCGATGGCTGTCACTTCCTAATTTGGTCCCAATATGAACAGTCTCCTTTACAAAGCTGTTACGTCATTGTTCACCCTCCCTCACCGCTCAAATACCTCAGGAACCATCTCAGTAAAACGGTAGACCGGTACTGAAATATGTTTGCTTACTGCAAATCACTACATAGTAGTGTGATTCAATAGGATACATGCATATCTAGCTAGTAAGGATAATAATTTAATGATATTTCTTTTTTTAGATTCAACGACCGTCAAGAGAGTGGTGGAAGTGGACTATTATCTCACAGCCGCATACAAGGAGGCCACCTTCAACTCCTGTTCACAGGTATTTATATCAAGTTAACACGCATGTGAGAGGAGGGGGCGAGAAAGGCAGGCACGAAGCGTATAAGCGAGACAGGAGGGGAAGTGCGGAAGACGGAAGTGGAATGCGTGAGCGCAGTCTTATAATTAACCAGCGGTTTTGCGCGGTTTCACCCGCGTAGTTCCCGTTCCCGTTTGAATACGGGAATAAAATACAGCCTGTTACTTTAGGATCTTTTAACTTTCCATTAGTGAAAGAATTTTTAAAATCGGTTCAGTAGTTTTTGAGTTTATTCGTAACAAACATACAAAAATACAAATCTTTCCTCTTTATAATATTAGTATAGAAGTGTAGATATCTCTCATACAAATAAACAAACTACCTGCAACTAAAATTGGACTCTATGCCGTTGAAATTACATTCGTAATGCAATTCCCAGGTGCGAGTGCCCTCGACAAACGGGCTCGCTTTGGACGTCATGTGCGGCGATTGGAGCTCACGGTACTGCACGCCTAAACGATGGTTCGACTTCATGGGCGACAGCGCCGTGCCACAAGTGCCTTTCCAGATCAACTACAAGACCGAGGGGCCGGGGTTCAACCCCTTGGACCCCCAAACTCGACCCTGCAGCGTTGGGGTCAATGTGAGTATAGAATGTTGCCATCTACAAATTAAAAAAACTAGGATTTGAAGTTGGAAGACATATGGCAATTCAGTGTAAAAACATGACGCAGTAAGTGATAGAAAGAGATATCTCAGAGTGGCATGTTGCACCTTTGTGTTAAAACAGTAGCGCGAACACCTGTACCCCCGAGGCCGCCTAAATGTGGTAGGTAGTGAGCCAATCACCGGACCGGTCTGTTACACATTCCTCAGAATCAATTCCGGGACCTGCGGGTTTCCTCGTGATGTTTTCCTTCACCGTCGAACTAGTGATACCTAAATAAATTCATCTATACTACTATTTATTTATGGGTCTTTCAGCAGAACAAAATATTACATGGTCAGTGTACATAAAATATATGTAAATTCCTAATATCTGGTGAAAGTGGGTATATACAGGTTGACTTTTTTTACCGTCTGGAAAAAAATGTGGTTTGATAGGTAAGTGTAATAGATTCATTTGGCAATGTTAGTTCAAAACAATTTTTTTCTCAACATTTTTTTCTTGTTTAAACTAATATACATTACTCAATAGTAGTCAATAATACACACTGAAATATTTGAAATAGTATTTTAAAAAGAAACAGGCTCGTAACTTCCATTTATGCGCAATCTATTATTATTATTATATATTTATTTATTTTATATCTTAAGTTAGGTTTTTTACAATATGTATATTATTATTATTATTATTATTATTATCTACCTACAACCGCCAGCTGCGCGTAGTACTGTGCGTAGTTTTCTAGATTTTGTAAATTGTATTAAACATGACTATATTTAACAATTAATCTCGTGTATAACTTCGGCTCTAGATACCTTATACGTCATATTTGTTTCCAGACGGTAAAAAAAAAATCATCCAGTATATCCAGAAATGGACCACCTCTGGATAAAAGGCTTCAGATTATTTATTTTTATGTTATTTTTATAGATGAATTCGGTTAATTTGGAATGGTTTGTATGCCTTCCTATAGGGTGAGCCGGGGTGCTCGTGCCTGGACTGCGAGGCGGCCTGCCCCCTGCCCCCTCCCCGGCCCAAGCCCCCGCAGCCGTTCAGCATCGCCGGCGCCGACGGGTACGCCGTCGTCATGGCGATCGTCTTCCTCATATTCACCACGCTCTTCCTCAGCGGGGTGTTCTGCTGCAACCAGCAGGAGAATACTGTTGGTAAGTGCTGGAAAAAAACTTTTTTTAAATAAGCTTTTTTTTCAGATATAGCCCTTTTTAAAAAACCGGCCAAGTGCGAGTCGGACTCGCGCACCGAGGGTTCCGTACAACCTTGCAAATTTATGGTTTTCGTAATTTTTCCTTTATCTATGCTATAAGACGTTTCTTCGTACCAAATTTCAAGATTCTGAGTTCACGGGAAGCACCCTGTAGGTTTTGATTCCCTTTGTCCAAGTGTCGAAAATTTGCGGCATAATCTTTTGATTGCGTTGGCTTAGAAGTTTGATTTTTTCACAGCTTCAAGGGACAGTAGACCTGAGTAATTGATATAAATTTCAGCTTCATACCTCCACGCGTTCCTGAGAAAAAGGGTCTTGACAGACGGACGGACAACAAAGTGATCCTATAAGGGTTCCGTTTTTTCCTTTTGAGGTACGGAACCCTAAAAAGTAACTAGTCCGCCATCTTGGGTGTTCCGCCATGTTGAATTTAGAATGACGACACACAACCAATGATGCATTGTTATCCAAACTAAACGTCTATTCAAAATTGAATTGTAAATTAAGTCCTAATAATAAAAATTCATAAAAAAAATATTTAGACCCGAACTGGACAGAACCTATAGTGCGGGTACGAATCAACTGACAGACGTACTTATGTAAATTAGATTTCGAAGTATTTGGGACTGTCCAGTTTTTACTAAATTAAATTGTCAAATTGTACAGTAAGAAGTTACAGTAATCATTCTGAGTTATATATGATTATAATCTACTAACATACATACATAATTCTGGACAATCACCAATACCATCATAATTTTGGCGAAAATATTTAATGTAGAAATTCACTAATATTTTATGATTATTACTAAATAATAGATTATAATTATTTCAGATTGCAAAATAATTGTTGTATTAAATTATTACTTCCCCGCCATAATTAATAAAAAAACAACGTTCTTCCCAAATATATAATTTCCGAACTATATGGTGGCGGAATGAATTATATTATGGCATGTTTTCCAATAAAAATCGAATGGTAGATTATAGTACTAATCGCAACCAAGTTAGATCGATGTCACACCATCTTTGAATCAGGAACCAATTCTAAAACTACTTCTATTTATAATTATGCTGACATCACTTCAAGTGGACAGTATTTCACAGCCATTATGTATGCTGGTTACGTAGTTTTTTATTAGTAATCGAAGGTCCAACAAATACTGAATGGTGGTGTTATATCGGTCTATAGCTACACACAAGATTTGCTTGCAAATCACATAGCATTTTAGTTGCGAAGAAAATACCTAACAATATTAGGTGATACCGTTTTATGGGGTGAATGTACTCATGAGTTTTTACAACTTTTATCAGAGGAGCAAATGCGAAATCGCGAACAAACAGGGGGCCAATTCCACTAAATGTCAACGGGTATAGTTGGATGACAATGACAGGTCAGTGGTGTTATTTGATCTGAAAAGTGCCCAATAACACCATTGACTGACCATTGTCATCCAACTATACCCGTTGACATTTAGTGGAATTGGCCCCCAGATGTTGATTCAGTGGTGTTATATATAAACAAAGAACTGAAAATTTCTGTGTCAATATCTCTGTCCCTGACATTTGGTAAGATGCTGATATTGTTGTGATTTATTTAATGAAATATGCAAGAATATGTAATGTGTCTACCTAAACATTTTCGTTGTATTTTGTTACTTTTATAGTCAATGTAGATCATGACTGTGGCCATGTGCTTTTGTACGGGACAGCTGTTTTCGTGGTTTCGTAGTAGCTTACATGACGAACGTAGTTCAGTCTCATGGGTACATAAAATTCTCTGCTCTGCTCCTTCAAAATGGTGTCAGCTAATATTGTGCTGTTTTTATGTGCAATCATTGTACGTGGTTGCATCTTTGAATTAATTCAGATTACGTAAAGTGACGTTTTCTGAATTAATCTAACTTATTGAGGTGGAGGTTAAAAGGTGTTTTAGCAAGATTTGGAGACAATCTGCAAGATTTTATTAGTTGTAAGTGGTGGTGCTTGTATGAAAACGTCCTATTTGCATACAAATGTCAATTAGGAGGTTTTCACACATGCCAATTCTACTAATACTTGTTCGATCAGGAAAACATGTTTGTTATAATTTATTGTAACTGAAATTGGGTAAAATTTTTAGTGAATGATTTCTCTCCAGTCAACTACCCTAATATCAGTTCGCGATTGAATTTAAAAGGACTTCAATGATATCAGTAGAATCAACCTTTTACGAGCGTGGCATACCGTTTTAGATAATGTACACAATAGCTGGAGACTCCCAAAGTAAAGGCATCTACTCCATATTTAAAAAGAGTGTTGCCATAATATCGTAGGGCCCCAAAACGTGATCTAAAATCAATTCTAGGGTCTGAAAACCGCGTTAAAAGCTGTGTAAGCTAGCCAAGCGGCTATTCGCTTAGTAATACCTACTAACTAATAAGGAATACCTGTCGATGACTACATCTACTTCTTTAGAGTGATGAGTCATTTACTTGGTCGGGTTATATAGCCGCGCGTATGACAAGTTGAACGCTATGCCAATTCAATACATTTATTATTATATTGGAGTAATTTTCACGTTTTACCAAGCCACATTGCTGGGCCCTCTGAAATGTGTATGCCGCGCCAGTGAGCGTTTAATACAGGATGTTAGGGACACGCTTCCGAAAATGAAGAAGGTGGTAGATAATGTTGTTGTTCATAACACAAATCCAACAGACAACTTTTTTTTTTCAATTTTGCTTTGCAATATTTTTTTTTTTTATTTAAATATCACTGTTTGGGAAACAATTTACACAGTTATTTAGTCCCAAAGTAGGCATGGTCTCAATAGTAAATTACTTCGGAAGCTTTTCCCTAATGCTGGGGCTACATTAGCATGCGAAGATTCGTGTCGCGTTGCCGCGCTAAAAACATCGTGGGCACACGCGATGTTCTTGTCTACATTACGCCGGCAAAGATTCATAGTGTTCAATCCCTTTGAAGCGCGCCAGTGTACCGCTAGTACCCCAATAATACATCGTCTTCGCTCGTATACCTACTACGCGTCGCAACGATCTACCCGGCCACACTCATCGCGTTGACACGAATATTCGCCGTAGCTAAAGGCGGGTCCAGACGAGTGTATCGTGTAATGCAAGATTATGTGACATTTTGCGTCAACTGTGGACGGCATACGAATTCGACGCGAATCTTGTTCAAGAGCTGTTATGTCGACGCCGTGCCCCGTTCGGGCCAGGGCTTCATACCAAAAGTATACTATAGATGTTGACCGTCCCGGGTCAAGTCCCGGCCCGGACCCGACCCGGTGTAACATGAATCAGCCTTTATGCTCGTATAGTTCCGTCCTGAAACAAAATTTGCGTTGCCGTACTCGTTACATTACACGTTACACTCGTATGGAGCCGCCTTTACGAAGCCCCAGCATAACACCCCCAAAGGAGATGGTAAAGTATTGGTGCTAACCGCGGTGCTTGGGACAGAACTGGGGTGGGCGCGCGGAGCCGAGGCGCGGCGCGGAGGCGGGCCAGAGACGAGCCCGCTGCACAGCCACCGCTCTAGTACGTATACATTTTACTCACGCTTGCCGAGTGGCTCGAAAGCTTTGCCTTGTTTAGTAAAAAAAAAGAAAACAAATTTAAAGTTAATAAAAACGCTCACAGTTTTTTTTTATTCCAAGTAATGCTACAGTATAAAGTCCAGGTTACTCATTGGACCAGATTGTTTCTACTGTTTTGTCTCGCTCTTTCTCGCGTCGAAATTTTGGCACGACGCTACTGTAGATAGACTGACCTGTGGATGTTGCTCACATTCCTTCATCAACTAGAAAAGAGAGAGATTTTCAAACATACGAACAGATTTTCTTAAATCATAACTAAGAAACTCTCGACCATGTCGCCTTTTTAACAAAAATTACTAAATCGAAATCTTTGTCGATTAGCTCTGAAGGTCGCACTAGAGGATGTAATCAGTTATATCTAACACTTACAAAATAAACCAACCACTCTACCCCTTAGGTTATTCGTAGAGGTAGTCGGAAATATCTATAGTTCCACTTAATTGAAGCTGTTAAAAATACTTAAAAATTTACTAAATTTTCGTAATGAAACCAAGCTTATCAAGTGAGTGTAGACAAGGCAAGTCATCGCTTCCTTTTGGCTCTGGCCTAAAATGAATTGTTTGGTTTTACAAATCTGAATTCTATGTGTGCCGACGAAGAATTCAATTTTCAATATGAATATGTTTTAATCACCTCGTTTCCTGCACCCTTTTGGTTTTTGATGAGTTAGTTTATTAGTAATATAATGTATAAATATACAACATGGTCCAAGAAAGAATATACCTACGTCATAGTGGCTAGAAGGTTGACTGTGTTGTTTCCTCTTTGGAAAGCCAGCTGTTAAATCTTAAAGCATAGTGTGTAGGTCATATTTTTGGTTATTGTATGTATTTACTAACTGCATGACTTTCTGTGACTTATTTTCCTAACTTATCACTAACATCATTTTAACAATCTTACTAGTATTATCCAAATATGAATTATTCATTATTTCTTTGTTAGGAAATGTTGGTAGCAGTTGGTTACAACTGCAATATTAAAAAAATATTTTATATCCTGTTTTCTTAAAATTCTGAAATGGAGCGTCAATGGAGAATTAGATTGTGTGTTAATTTCTTTTTCTACAAACATAGTTGAGGGTTTATGCAAAGCAAGTTTACAAAAAATATTTTTTATTAGAAAAGAATAAGGTAAAATAGTAAAAAAAAAATCTCTGTATGTAAATTCTATTTCTGTTACATATTTCTTACCATCAAAATATTTCCACTTATTTTAACACTTTAACGGGCAGAGGGCAAATACCTACCACCAAATATTGAACTCTATGTAATTGAAATAAAATGTGAACTACCTATGCCCGTTAAAGGGTTAAAAAGACCTCGTATAAATAAAATACTGATTCGATACTTCAAAACAGGCGTAGCGTCTGATAACAACCAGGAGATGGCGTCGAACCCGGCGTGGAACCTCGACCAGCCGGACGGGGCCGCTGAGGCGACGTTCTTCGAGCGGCTCGGTGCCAACACTGAGACCAAACTCGAGGACTTCTTCCAGTGGTGGGGAGTGCAAATGGCGTCGAGGCCCTGGCTGGTCCTTTTCACTGGTACGTGGCACCAACTATGAGTGAGACTTTTTACGAGCTGACCCTACATGGTTCACATCTAAGTCAAGAATTGACAGTTGTGTCTAGAATTGGTTGCTTGACAGAAAATTACCAAATTACGTTTGCCATTTAAACCTATTTTTAGCTGACTTGTACAATCGCATTCCGTCCGAGCACGCTCGTACTGTGAAAACGTGGTTTTATTATCTAGTCATAAATAAGTAACAGACGAACGGACAGAGTTACTTTCGTATTGATAATATTAACCTTTATTTTATTTGGGAAATATACAAAATTATATACTAACAGAACCAATGTTATTAACTTTAGTTCCACTATTTAAATGAACAAAAAAGATCATCGAGATACATTACTAAACTTATTTCAGTTTAGTCCTGTCTTTGTCCTACCTCAAAAAAAAAGGGATAGAAGATAACCTACCGAAGTTAGTCCTGTCAGAGGCTGTATTTTAGTCGTGAATTCTTTACTTATGCACTAAACATGTTATGAAATGCCTTAGTTGGCTGGACTAATTTTAATTTTACAGGACTAAATATCTCTCTTTTCTTTTCTATGAGAAAGAAAATTACAGGATTAAACTAAAATAAGTTTAGTCGCTGTAACTCAGAATCGAGCCCAATATTTGTAAACCGCTTGAACTTGAAACTCTTCCGCAGGTCTATGTTTTGTGGTGGCTTTGGGACTCGGTATCGTGTACATCCAAGTGACCACAAACCCTGTGGAGCTTTGGGCTTCCCCTACTTCGAGATCCCGTAGCGAAAGGGAATATTTCGACTCCCGCTTCGAGCCCTTCTACAGGACCGAGATGCTCATCATCAACTCGAAGAACTTGCCCAAGATTGAGTACACCACCGACGACGGCGAAGTGACCTTCGGGCCTGTCTTCAATGCTACCTTCCTCATCAAGATCTTGGAGCTGCAGAATATGATCATGGGTGAGTGGAAATGAAATAAAACTTACGACTTTAACTAAGGTGGAAAAAATTGTCGCCGGTGGTATTTCCGCAATCCGTGGTATTTTCTCTTTTTAATCTCATGTCTAATAGTAAATATGGTTTACAATTACTTTGCAACAGTGTGTTTTTCGGACCTGTTAGGTGGTGAACCCATCACCGAACCAGGGTGCTGTTACACATGCTTCAGAATCAATTTTGGAATCTCCTGGTTTCCTCGCAATATTTTGTGAAAAATATCAAGTCTATAAAAAGGATTTATCAAAGATTTTTCAACAAACTAATAACACCGTTTTAGTTGTCGTCAAAATTGGCCCGAGTGAGACTAATTTGAGTGTTTTTTCTCTAAACAGAGATGGCCAAATCCCAAGCAATTAGAAACCTAATTATTTAGGATTTGGCCATTTCCTTTTAAACCTGTATAACTACAGGTCTACCACTTAAACCTAGACAATTTCGGTGGGGGTATGTAGCGCGACACTGGTGTGACGTCATCCGCCATACAAATTGATTAAAATTGTTAGTACTATGACGTCATCTGTCACCCCTACCTCCGAAACAGTCTCAGTTTAAGCGGTAGACCGGCATAACAAAGCAGACTAATAAATACTGAAATGTCCCTACCAGAACTGGGCAACTCCACTGGCATCCAAGACATTTGCTTCGCGCCCCTGTCATCTCCCTTCCGAGGGCCAGTGCAGCCCAAGGACTGCGCCATACAGTCGATATGGGGCTGGTGGCAGAATGACCTCAGTAGTCTGGAAGAGGATCTGGACGGCAACCAATACCTCGACAAAGTCCTAACCTGCTCCAAGTGAGTACTAAGGCTGTTTTTTCTGTTTGTAGTTGGCACTTTTTGGATGATACGTACTGAATTAAAAAGAGAATTTGTGAAAAAGTTGACTGTCTTCCCTGTTCCCATGGACACTTAAAAAAAAACATGTTTTATTTAAAGTCACTTCAACTCCACCGCTTCAGCATGTATGGTCAAGGAGAAGGGGCAAGAAACTCCAAAACACATAATTTATTTTAATCAATTCTTACTAAATTTTTCGCTGCCGTATTGCGCTGTGCTGGAGCAAATATGTTCCAAGCATTGTTATTTATATAGTCCTTTTTTTATTTGCATTTCTCTGAAGAAAGTCTTACTTATGTAACTTATTTCTAAAAAATTTGGTTGAAGTTAACAGTGCTAAATAATATTTAACCATCTTGTTTTAAAATGTGTATTTTTGGTAGTTTTTTTAAGACATTGATTGATTCAGCGTTTCGAACATGATACTCGTATTCCTCTTTCCGTATTCAGTCCTACGTGCTTCAATTATATCTTTGTTTAATTTCGAACCATGATTTCGCGTTTGTCAAATAAAAACGTTTGTGCAGCAACCCGTACAACCAGGACTGCTTAGCCCCGTACGGAGGGCCGGTGTTGCCTGCGGTGGCCTTGGGAGGGTTCCTGGCCCCGGGAGAGCCCCTCTCCAAGACCTCCCGCTACAACGAGGCCACCGCGCTTATACTCACATTCCTCGTCAACAATAAGCACGACAAGGAACAGGTAATGTGTTAACAACGATATCATATAATTTAATAGATTAGTTGGGGGCGATTCTGCTTTACGCGGACTAAACTTATTTTGGTTTAGTCCTGTTTTTGTCTTACCTCAAAAAAAGAAAAGGGATAGAAGATAACCTACCGAATTTAGTCCTGTCAGAGGCTGTATTTTGGTCGTGACTTCTTTACTTATGCACTGCACGTTATGAAATGGTTAGTTGACAGGAGTAATTTTAATTTGACAGAATTAAATATCTCTCGTCTCTTTTCTTTTCTATGAGAAAGAAAATGACAGGCGTAAACTAAAATAAGTTTAGTCGCTGTAAAGCAGAATCGAACCCAATGAATGAATAATTTAAATGTGGAAAAGGGACCAAGTTCCACTAACGAATAATTATATTCTCAGCTGGCTCCGGCTCTGGAATGGGAACAGATCTTCATCGAATTCATGAAGAACTACACCGCGAACGAAATGCCCGATTACATGGAGATCGCGTACACCTCCGAACGGTCGATCGAGGACGAACTCTACAGGGAGTCCCAGTCCGACATCTCAACTATCCTCGTCTCGTACTTCATCATGTTCGCGTATATCGCCATCTCGCTCGGAAGGTTCACCACATTCTCGAGGTTACTTATTGATAGTAAAGTCACTTTGGGACTCGGAGGTGAGTTTTTGGTGGGTTTGTAATACGTGGTAGCTAAGTTTTGTTGAGGTGACGGTTTCAGGTGAGATTAGAGTGAGACGCAATTTAAACGAAGTGAACTCTCTCTCCTACTCACTCCGCCGTATCGATTAAGACCGGTTTTTATCGACCCGATGCTACTTGAGCGAAGTTCACACCGGCAAACTTAGTTGCCGCGTATTGTATTGATTTTAATTTTATAATTTATTTTCGCTTTTAAGATAACTGAGTCAGTGTTTTCAGTTTTAAAACTAAATTTGGTTTTTTTATTTGCCTACTACGATGCTACCGGTTTTTTGTTGAAGCTTTACGGTTGTTAAACAGAAAATTTAAATTGCACAGTATTTTGATAAGCCATAGTATTTTCGCATCTTTAAATCTGGCAGGTATATTTCTATTTTTATTGGATTTTTCGTACGTAGTGTGACCGCTAAAATAGTAAAAACAGAACAGTCCATCTTCATACACACTTAGGTGCTATACAGACGCAACTGTTCTCGTGATCATGACCCGTCACAGAAAACCGACATATCTTACCGTATACGTATATGCGAGTTATAATGGTGTTAAGCCACTGGGTTCAAACCACACTAAGAAATCGTCTCGTTCTTATTTTACTGTTTGTGATTCAAAGGATTTGTAGCAAATTGACCCATTCGAGAACTCGTCACAGATACGCAGTCGTAAGTCGGCCTATTCTTTATTTTAGATAGTCCCATTTGCAAGTAGGCCGATTTGTAAATGGTCCCATTCTGAAATGGTCCCATTGGCAAACGGTCACCTTCGCAAAAACAAATCCCCAAAAATGTGCTGTCCATTCTGAAAGTCTCATATCAAATTTGGGATCACCTCCGAATGGGACCGACTGCGAATTCGTGGCGAGCTCGCGAATGGAACAACTTGGTACTAGACCTATCCTATCCCGTCTCAGGTGTGCTGATAGTGATAGCATCCGTGATATGCTCCATCGGCATGTTCGGGTTCATCGGAGTCCCCGCGACCCTCATCATCGTGGAGGTGATCCCGTTTCTGGTGCTCGCCGTGGGAGTGGACAACATCTTCATCCTGGTGCAGACGAATCAGAGGGAGGGGCGGAGGCCTAACGAGACCGTCGCTGAGCATATCGGGAGGACGTGAGTGATTGAATAAGATTTTTAAAAAAATGATTTTTTTTTCTGTAGGTACTAAAAATACACAATATTTCAATTTTATCGAGGCTGGGGCAAGTGGACCCATCGATGTTCCTGAAATATATCTCGGACCTGTATGCATTACTATTTCTATCTTTTATCATATTACCAACCTATGTTAATAGTTTTGCACAATAAATATATTCTATTCTATTCATAATATATTGACAGTTTTGTCATAGATACCGTCTAAAATAGTTCTCATTTTCTCTACTAGTAAGACATAAGATTAAAAAGAGCTGCCGTTGAGTTTGTTGCTGGTTCTTCTCAGGGTACTCCATTTTAACCAGCAACTCGTCGGTGGAGATCGGCTGTGTTTACATTTAGCCAATCTTCATGGACGAGTTTCGAGTGCCTTTTTATTAGACTATTATTATTTTTAATTATCTATAGAAATAACCGGAGGCCCCAATCCCCCCTCCCCTCCCAACCCCTCCCCCTACTCCCACCTCAAAGGTTGGCAACGCAGTTGTGACTCTTGAGTTGCAGTTGTCCATGAATATCATTTCTATCCAGACTGGGCCAAGTTGGCCCGTCGATGTTCCTGACGTCAGGTGACCCGTCTGCTCGTTTGCCCCCTTTTTTATCATAAAAAAAAAACAAAAAAGACGTGTGGCACTCGGGGACTGCCGCGGTAAAGCTATTGCATAGCATTTTGTATCAACAAGACTGCCGAAAAGAAACGACGTTAGACAATGCACGGCCTTCAAGCCACACCTCCGTGCCCGTCGGAGTGGGGAGCGTGAGGTTTTTTTCGTTACGGAATTTCTGGATTCGGTCCCCGCGCTCAAGGCCCTCGATAGAAGCTATGCAATAGCTTAAAAAAACATTTTCATATGTATCCAGACTGGGCCAAGTTGGCCCGTCGATGTTCCTGACGTCAGTATCGGACCCTGTATCATTTGAAGACAAACACAGGCTCTGCCTAGTTTGGGACTAAATATCCATGTGTGAATTTTGTACCATTTATATTTAAATTTATTATTATTATTTGTATCCAGACTGGGCCAAGTTGGCCCGTCGATGTTCCTGACGTCAGTGTCGGAGTCGGTGTGTTTCTTCCTGGGCGCCCTGAGCGACATGCCGGCCGTGAGGGCGTTCGCGCTCTACGCCGGCGCCGCTCTGCTGGTGGACTTCCTGCTGCAGGTCACCTGCTTCGTGGCTCTGCTCGCCATCGACACGCACAGACAGAACGGGAACAGGTCAGTTTAGCATCAAGTTGATTTAATAATAATATGGAGGAGCGGAGGTGGAATGCTCCTCCATCGTGAAAAGGGAAGATCTTCCGCCAGGTGAGGTGATCGTGCCTGGGGACCAAGGTCCAACGGTTGATGTTGGACAGTTGTATTTATACAAACTCATTAGAAAACTTAGATAGCGCGGTTTAGAACTATGCCGTCTATTGGCGCATTCTATGTAACTCGACCTTCTATTGGCGCGTTATATGTAGTGTCGCTACAATAATAATAAATCTTTATTTCAGGCAATATTTACATTAATAGATCTTAAATAACGTAAACAGAGGTCCATATTATATATACCTTACAAATAACAGACATATAAAATAACTAAAAAAAATAATCTCACGCCTTTCATCCCCGAGGGGGTAGGCAGAGGTATTCCATTACTGGATATACCCACATTTCACGAGATACATTGGACCCCTAAACGTGATAGGTGGTGAGCCCATCGCCGGACCGGGTCTATTTACACATGTCTCCGAATTAATTCTGAGACCTGCGGGTTTCCTCACGATGTTTTCCTTCACCGTTGAGCTAGTGAAAAATATATGTACGTAAGTTTTGAAAAACTCGTTGGTACATGCCAGGATTCGAACCAGAGCCTCACTGATTTTCGGCCGGCTCTTTAACCGTAAGGGCTATCACTGCTCTTAAAATAACTAATGAAAGGGACTCTATTTCTCAGAAATGAAACTGAATACTAACGAACTAAGTTTATTACAATTAATAGGACATTGTACATGAATGTAAGGATAATGATTATACTCGCGGTTTATACAAGATTATGGTAAAAGACGTGCTCGCTGGGTGTCTTTCCGCTTACGACTGACGACTCTGGCAAGGCTCGGTGCGAGTGCGGCGCCCATCTCCGACGGCGCCCGACAGTATCCGACCATCCCTGAACGTCTCGTTCTTACACTAACTAAAACTATTTTACACGAAGTGTCGGCGACGTGCGATTTAAATGGCACAAATCTGTTGTTGGAGTTTAAGAGTGGTTATTTTTGACGTGATAATGTCTTATAAATTGATTAACGAAGGGTGCACGCTCGATACGTCACGATGTGTCACGTTCTGCCTGAACCCAGCGTGCAAGGGAGAGCGCAGAACAAGCGATAAAGAGGCACTATCGGCCTAAGCGTTCAGCTTGTGACGCATCTATCTCTCTGACACTGCAGTATGCAATTTTTCATCATATTTTCTCATGACGTTATCACGTAAAATTATCGTCCATAAACCGACTTTACAGACAACCAGTTTTTTGCTTTGTTTAATAGTACATTATGGTACAAGTGAGTAAAGTTGGTGATTACCGCTGAGGCGCCATTGAGACCCGAGCCGTAGGCGAGGGTCATAAGAGAGCCGAGGACGGTAATCATCAATACACACGTGTATCATACGACGTTTTTCAACACACTTGTGAATAAATAATACTAAAAAATCATTTTAAAATAATCATTCGCAATGGCGGGGAAAATTAATTGGTTTTCCAATTTTTTATTTATATAATTTGGAAAAGGCAAAAGGATCTAGGCCCATACAGCCTCGTTTTCCTATGCGCTCGCATCTTACAATGGCGATCGGCCATGGACTAAAAAAATTAGGTTTCTTTTTCTTTGGTTTGTCGTGGATAGCGTTTTAGCCACGTACAAAATGGGGTATTTAAAGTTTTTACAGAGAAAACCAAAGTTATATTTGAGTGAAAGTTTTGTTTATTAAACACGTACAAGTTGAAATGATCTATTTAAATACGAAGTTGCATGAAATGAGCAAGCCATATTTGTGTATTAATTTATTAGTACGATTGAATACGATCTTTTTTGTATCGAAACTTTTTTAAGAACAAAGCAACTCTAGCAACAAAATTGAAAAAAAAAATCTATAACTCACTAGTGAATAATAGCAAACAAAAAGTCTCAGTTTGATTATAGGTGTCATTATGTGCCTAATTGCAGTGAAATTAGAGCCACTTTATGAGCAAGTGTGTTGAAAAAAAAATTATCTGTCTGTAAAATCAACGCGCTCTCGCTTGCACGCTCGGCTCAGGCGGAACGAGACAACAGTCATTCTTTTAGTGCGTGAAGTCGGCGTTCATCGATTTATAAGTTTTAAGGCCTTGTTTGTTGTTGACCTTAGGCCTTAGGTTTTTGATCATTATTTTTTCTCTCCTTATTGATATTTTTACTTAGGTACCGTATATTATTATGCATGTGGTGTGCACTTTTAACTGGTTGTTGCATTTATAAAACTGTTTTTGAATGTATGTTAGTGACTAAGTATTAAATGTAACAAACGTTGGTGTACCAAATAAATAAATAAATAAATAAGACGTTATCAAGTCAAAAGATTATGATGTATTCTACTAGGTTTGCGTAATCAAATTTCTTAAATAAAGAGCAATAATAGTACGATTTAAGTAGCCCTAAATTCAGTTATGCTAATTAATTTTTCGGAAAAATTTAACACATTAGAAATAGCTGAAATCGATTACGTAGCTGTTGCTGAACAAACTAATTTCAGGAATTGCGCTTATTCTGTTACATATTGTATAATAATAACCCGTTGTCGTAGGTTCGACGTGCTGTGCTGCGTGCAGGGCACCAAGTCGGAGGCTCAAGTTGGCGGGGAGGGAGCCTTGTACAACCTGTTCCAACACGTCTACGTGCCTTTCCTCATGAAGAGAGAGGTCCGCGCCTCCGTCATGATCATATTCTTCGCGTGGCTCTGCTCGTCTGTTGCCGTGAGTATAGATGTATTTATTGCTAGCTATTGGGCGTGATTTCACCCGCATATTTCCCATTCCTGTAGGAAAATTATAGCCCATGTTACTTCCAGAAAAGTAAGCTTTCCATTGGTGTATTCAGTTTTGAAATCTGTTTAGTTGTTTTTGAGTTTATTCGTTACCAACTTACAAGAATGGTACATATTTTTGCGTAGTAAATTTTCGTTTTGACCGATCATTAAAAGTAACTCATTTGGCTAGGCAGTCAAATACCCTTTTGCTACAATTTCCTCCAATATGTCAGGATGACAATTTAGACATCAAAAAAATATTTGACCGATTAAAAAAAATAGACCGCTGTGCTTAAACACCTAGTATCCAGAGTCATTAAATTATTCAAAAAAAACCTTATCGTTAGTGCCTTCTTTTGTGCAACAAATCGAAATATTTCATTGAATTTTTTCTTAGTATTTTTAACTTAACAACGTCTTTCTCCCCAGGTGGCGCCGCACATAGAGATCGGCCTAGACCAGGAGCTGTCGATGCCCAAAGACAGCTTCCAGCTGACGTACTTCCAGAACCTGAACAAGTACCTGAACATCGGGCCCCCGGTCTACTTCGTCGTCACCGAGGGCCTGGATTACTCCGATAAGGGCACACAGAACATGATATGCGGGACGAGGTTCTGCAGACCTGACAGTGTTGCCATGCAGTTGTTTTCGGGTGAGAAAAATAAAATAAAAATGAATAATGTCACGCCTTTTATCACCGAGGGGGTAAGCAGAGGTATTCCATGTCTGGAAATACCCACATTTCACCAGTATATTCGACCCCTAAACGTAATAGGTAGTGCCCATCGCCGGACCGGGTCTGTTACACATGCCTCAGAATTAACTCTGCGACCTGCGGGTTTCCACACAATGTTTTCCTTCAGTAAGTTTTGAAAAAAATATTGGTACATTCCAGGATATATAATCGGGTCAGATATACGTGTTTGCAAATACCTATGTTTTTGCAGACTTTTATTCAATTCGGGATGTAAGTATAAATTACTTATGGATTATAATTCTACAGTTCAATTTATCATTATCAAAAAGAATGAAAATCTAAATAAATTTTTTGAAATGTTTCGGGATAAATATTTCCCGGAATTAAATTTCAATACAGTCAACTATCCTATATTTGGTCCTATCCTATATTATTATCCTATGGTTGGTCTTTGACCACTCTACTCGATATAATCTGTGATGCTACACTTATACCAACTGTGATAATTAACCAATGTTTGTGTGTCTGTCTGTCGCAGCATACCGCACGCCCAACGAGACGTACATAGCGCAGCCGCCGAACTCGTGGATCGACGACTTCTTCGACTGGGCCGAGCTGAAGCCTTGCTGCAAGTACTTCCCCGGGAACAGCAGCTTTTGCCCCAACAATGGCAAAGGTACCCCACTGTTGGGCTTGAACCCCACGCGCACGCCCACGTGTTGCTGGAAGGAATTTTAAAAAATAAAATAATCGCTTGCCTTTTATCCCCAGGGGGGGGGGGGGGGGGGCAGGCAAAGGTATTCCATTTCTGGATATACCCACCCACCCACTTTTCACGGGATCTTCTTTGGACCCCTAAACGTGATAGGTGGTGAGCTCATCGCAGGAATCGATATGGATATAAAAATATATTTGTATTCTTTTTTGTATTAAGGCTCCGAAACTACTGGACTGAAAAAATCCTGTCGCCAATGGAAACTTCAGTATTCTTGGATAACTAACTTATAACCTATGTTACCATAGGTTATAATTTTTCTACGGGAAACAAAACAAAACATACCACTTTCTTGGTAACGCTCAATTTAATTATTGTCTAAGAATTCAACTCTAAGAACTTGTTTTTGTGATCTACAATTCTACTAATATTGTCTGTTTTTTTGTATAAATAAAAAAACGCTTTTCATCCTCAAGTGGGTAGGCAGAAGTATTTTTTGTATGTTTTTGATGAATACGCTCCGAAACTACTTTACCGATTTCAGAAATTCTTTCACCAATGGGAAACCTACTTTTCTAGGAGTAACATGGGCTATAATTTTCCCACGGGACCGTTACTTCTATACTAATATTAAATAGAGGAAATTTTTTTATTTTTGTTACAAATAAACTCAAAAACTACTGTACAAATTTTAAAAATTCACCAATGGAAATCTAGAATATCCCTAAGTAACATAGGCTATATTTTATTCCCGTATTCCCACGGGAACGGTAACTAAACGGATGAAACTTCGCAAAACCGTTAGTATGTAATAAAACCGTGTAACCACGATCCTTTTTCCCGCAGGATGTTCGCAATGCAACATCAATCTAATCGGCCCGGAGCAACGACCGAACGCGACAGACTTCCAGCACTACGTTCCGTTCTTCCTACAGGACAACCCTAACACCGCATGCCCTAAAGCAGGCCACGCGGCTTATTCTCAAGCCGTCAACTACAGATTCGTCAACAAAACATCAAACCTCGCCCAGATCGGAGCCACCTACTATCAGGGGTACCACACTGTGCTAAAAACCAGCTACGATTACTATTCTGCCTTACGTGGTGCTAGGAACGTTGCTGCCAACCTAACGGAGACGCTTAACAGGAATCTGAGGGAGGAAGGAAAGAATATAACAGTGAATGTGTTCCCGTATTCTGTGTTCTACGTTTTCTACGAGCAGTATTTGACTATGTGGCCCGATACGCTCAAGTCGATGGGCATTTCTGTGCTGTCGATTTTCATTGTGACCTTCCTACTGATGGGCTTCGATCTGTTCTCGGCTTTGGTGAGTTTTGATCAAGTTTAATTTCCTGTGAGAATATTTATGTTTATGGATAAACAAAAAAATTATGTAGGTTAAAAATTATGAAAATAATATCTTTGGAAGCGAGTAACTTTTTAGTTCTGAATATTTTATAAATAAGGTTTTTTGAAGTTCTATAAAATAACGGTGTACTTTTATTTGACACTCAACTTTTAAACGAGTTCCATAAAATAACTGCCCACTATTATTTGCGACTATCACTTTTAGGGTTCCGTGTCGACGAGCTGCGGAACCCTATTACTAAGCCTCCGCTGTCCTGTATGTCAGTACAGCCTCATGAACAGTAATAGGTAGACCGTTGAAATTGTCTTATAGTTTATATTTCTATTGCGGCTATAAAAGCCAATAATAATAATAAAAAAGTAAAAGAAACAGGTGGTCCCATGCAAGAAATTTGTTCTTTTTTCATATGTCCGACTCACACTATGCCGGTTTTTTAGATGGTAATGGAGCTGTCTTGTTCACAGGTGGTGGTGATAACCATCACAATGATCGTGGTTAACCTCGGCGGGCTCATGTACTGGTGGGGCATCAGCCTCAACGCCGTCTCGCTCGTTAACTTGGTGAGTGAAAGGGACAGAAGAATTTATTATTAATTTTAATTTATTCTGACAGACAGTCATGTCAAACCAGTAGTACACCTAATAATCGACACAAAGGACTACCATGACTTTATTATACGTTTTTTTGAAATCATAAACAGCCGTTATGAAGTATAAAACTATCGTGTATATTTGATTATTGTAATTGTAATTGTGTATCGTAAATTAGTTATTTTTAACAAATTTATGAGGTGTCTAAGTGTTGAAAGTGGTGTCTTAATTTTCGTTTTGAAATATCATAAAAAGTAACTTATTTTACTAGGCAGGACACTACCCTATTGTGTATCGTAAATTCTTTAATTTTAAACAAATCTGTTGGTGTGTCAAGTAATGGGTGCGCCAGCAGTGGGGTGTCTAACCCTGCCTGTAATTGAAATTGAAAAGAACATAACAAAGGAGCCGAAAAGAGAAAGAAAAAACAGAAAAAGAAAAACATTAACAAAGACCTGCCAAAAAGCTGGCAGAGAAAGCATTCAAAAACTCTGTCTGTGCACTCAGTTGATGAAAGCGCTGACAGAAAAAGAATAAAAAAACCGACTTCAATCTTCAACTTATATGGTTTTCTCATGGATGCCGTCGTCGGAACTGGACGAAATTAAAATGGGACCAATCTGGAAGCACCAGCTTTCAAATAAAAAAAGAATCATCCAAATCGGTTCACTCAGTCGAAAGTTCTGAGGTAACAAACATAAAAAAACAGACGAATTAACCTCCTCCTTATTGAAATCGTTTAAAAAGGAAAAGAAAAACAAAAACCTGCTAAAAAACGTTAAAAAATCATTTAATAACCCTGTCTGTGCCCACAGGTGATGGCGGTGGGCATAGCGGTGGAGTTCTGCTCGCATTTGGTGCACAGCTTCAGCGTGGCCGCGGGGGATTCCCGCATAGCGCGCGCCTCAAGCGCCCTCACGAGGATGGGATCGTCCGTGCTCTCCGGGATCACGCTCACCAAGTTCGGAGGGATCATCGTCCTCGGGACCGCCAAGAGCCAGATCTTCCAGGTAAAGATGTAGAATGAACTCGTTTTTATTGCGTAGTGAAGAATAAAAGAGCGTGCATGATAAGGCGCGATAAAAGTGTGCAGAGATCGAGCAAAGTGACGATCCGTCGTCTCTGCCTACCCCTGTGGGAAGATGGCGTGAGCTGTATGTATGTGACGGAGTTCAATTAACTATCAGCGGACTATGACATAGATCTATTCTCAATTTATTTATTGCTTATAAGCAATGACAGCCCAGTGGCTAAAGAGCCCGTTGCTTATTTGTGAGTCTCGGGTTCGAATCCCGGCATGTACCAATGAGTTTTTAAAAAGCTTATGTACATATTTATAACTAGCTCGACTGTCATGGAAATCATCGTGAAGAAACCCGTGGGTCCAAGAATTAGTTCTGAGGTATGCTTAACAGATCCAGTCTGGCGATAGGGTCACCTTTAACGTTTAGGGGTCCTAAGAATATAGTGGGTATTACGTGGTATACCTCTGCCTTCCCCGGAGATAACAAGCGTGAGATCTTTATTTTATACCGCAGCACATTCGTCTAACGGCGGTCAACATTGTTACAGTACGGCCGTTTTAACTTGGCTTCTCTGAACATAGGCTTCGCCTGCGCAAACCCCCTCGTACCGCCAAATCGTCGCTAAAAAATTGTTATTGCGCAACTTCTTAGCTGGGAAGTTAAAACGGCCTTACTGTACTATCGAAAAAAGTTCTGCTTGATACACCTAAGTGTCATTTTAGCGAGCAGCTATCTTTTGCCACCCCGTGGCGAGAAAGCCCTCACTTATAATAACAATGACAATTACAAAAAAGTGTTTCTTTCATGTTTATGACCATATAGTGTCGATGAATGGATCGGAATAGAAAAAAAGACGGTTTTACTGGCTTCTCATTGTGCAACTCTAATTAGGGTCGGGGTAATAAAATTGGAGTTAACAAGCGACAATTCTTATAAATGTATCAGGCTTAGCGTTGTACATCGTTATAACTCTGTCGTATGTGCAGGTGTTCTACTTCCGCATGTACCTCGGCATCGTGTTGTTCGGGGCCGCTCACGGTCTCATCTTCTTGCCCGTCATGCTCAGCTATATCGGTGAGTACACACAGACACAAACATATAAAAACAATATACACCAAAATCATGTTTATTATAGGATTCTTATTTGAAAAAACAACTTTGACTAAATTAGGATTTTAGGTTATACTTGAGTGAAGAAGTTAGGTTAGGAAATAAAGGAGCTAGAGGATTTTAGCGCTGTTAGAATTGAGCTCGCATCTCATGCATGGGGCCGAGTCCAAATCCTGATATCGATGTATGTTTCAAACAGTTCGTGCACACTCTATATATCACTAATATCGACAGTGAAGGAAAAATAATAAGAAAACTCGCTATCCTTATTGGTAAAAAAATATGGATACTTCCATTAATGGAGTATATTTGCTATGGTTCTATTAGGGGGGTGTGAGTATATTTATTTAATAATTTAAATAAATTGAACTATAAAACATTGGGTTCCTGTTTAAATTCACACCCATGAAATTGAAATGGTAACATGCGTAGTTAATTTTATAACTCGTAATAATGTGTATAGGCGTTCCACACGAATCTTACCTTTTATCAAAGAGATTTAAATATAATAGGGCATAGAGAGGGCATTGGGAATATTTTCATACAAAACTTTGAAGCCTACGTCATGTCCTTCTTGTCATGTCAGTTAGTATGAACGCGAGCTGTCATTCAGTCGAAATTGTTGAAATTATGTACTAGACTTATTCCACTTGGAATAACTTTTGACTTCAAATTTTCCTCGCTTTGTCCCCTCTATGCCCTATTATATTTAAATCTCCTTGCTTTTTATTCTTATGTCCTCAACACCTCACACACTGGGGGACTACCGCGGTTCTCCAATTTAAAATTTTCGTAACTAACGACACTACAGAGACGTCACTTTTACTATGAAGCGTGTCACTATCCTTCCTATCAATATATTATTATGTAATTAATCGGAGAAAGGGTAGCCCCCACGTTCTGTAAATACACGTGCACTAGGACATTCACACAAAACAATGTTTAAACCAGCATGCGATGTTTTGTTTTCGTCCTTTCTTATCATGCACATGTTTTTTACTTTTTCGCTTGTATATTGGACCTTTTTTTTGACGGATAATCTCAGTTCAAACACCTTTGTTGTTAAAGGGGGCTCTTAAAAGATTTTAAAAAATATATAACCAAATGTTTCTTACACTCATCGATCTCGTAAGAGCCCTAATAGGTAAACAAGATTTTCATTTTAATCAATTCATACCCAGTGCCTTACTAACAAAAAGGTAAGCAGAAATAAAAATGGTGCGCTTCCTTTGGTTTAATTGCTAATACAATTGCATTTTGAAATTATTTTCATTTATATTCTGTCATGTTTTATTTAGTATTTGTTTATTGTTTATACATTGTTGTGTTCACTTATATTTTCTCACCCTTGAATCATGATACACTGATGAGCGAATCAGTGGTCACTCACATAAATGACTATATTTATTTCGATTTAAAAAGTATATTGAAAATGTATTTCAGTTCAAATGCTACTTTTATACGTAATTGAAATTATGAAGGGCTTATTGGCGCACTTGGTAGTGACCGTCTTCTGAAGTCGCTAGTTCGATGCCCGCTCGAGGCCAACATTTATAAACAGCGTTGACTTCGTGTCCGGGCGTTTAATATTTATTTAAATACACATCAATGTTTTTTACCTCAACAAGCCATCTTGATTAGTTTATTTTGTAAGTGACTGCATATCAGTGTAGGTACTCTTTTTTGTTTTATGATAAAAATATATATGTAGTTTATACTTCTTTATCAAACCTATATGCCTGAAATGATTGTGCAATACCAACCCCGTTTTATATATTGTAGCCACCATAGTTCTAAGGTAGGTACTACAGTACTATCTGTACCTAGTACATAATAGTGATCTATCGCACTACCTACGTACGCAACTATACTAATCCAAAACAGGCAACAGCTATTTTCCGAGCATAATTTCAAATAAATCAATCAATGAAGCGTATCCAAGACGATCAGTAGGTTAAGGTCATAAATTTGTAGATCAGACTGAATAAACTAATATAAAAAAATAAGAATTTAACAAAAAAAAGACATGTTAATTATAAATGTGAAAGTGTATTGGTTGGTTTGTCCCTCCTTGACGTAGCATTGCTTAGAGGTAGTTTGTAGGGCCGTGAAGTGATATAGGCTTCTTTTTATCCCGGAATTGGAAATAGGTAAAAGCTAGTTCTGTATAAAAAAATCTAATTAAAAATAGAGTTTTAGTTGTTCAGTTTCATTGATAGACTCACTTTATTCAACTGATCTATTTGTTTAGACACCTGTATATTTATAAAATCTTCAAAATTCATAAAATGGGTGCTTCCTATGTCCACTGTTCAGCAGTGGACTACGATAGCCCGACTGTGGGGCGCTCCCTCTTGAACCGAGACGTCAGGCAGGTGATTCCGTTTTTCAGGGTCCCCAGTCAACAAACAGAAGCTGGCGAACCAGGTGCTGCGAGGGAAGGAGGCGCCCGTAGCGGAGACCTCACTCACGAGAGTAAGCAAAGGCGACACGCCGAAGATCAGACAATATAACTTTGACACGCTACTAGCGTGAGCTTGGGGAAGATGGGAATGAACTTTGAGATTACTTTTCAATATTATGGATAGATAGAGAATAGATAATTGAAATTAAACGGAATATATTTGTGGTAATAGTGTTTGGTAATTGAATTCACACATTTAATAAAATAAAATTATAAAATTTAATAAAGTTTAAGATCATAGTAACAGTAAGAGCAGTGATAGCCCGGACGGTTAAAGAGCCGGCCGATAATCAGTGAGGCTCGGGTTCGAATCCTGGCATGTACCAATGAGTTTTTCAAAAACTTATGTACATATTTATCACTAGCTCGACGGTGAAGGAAAACATCGTGAGGAAACCCGCAGGTCTCAGAATTAATTCTGAGACATGTGTAAACAGACCCGCTCCGGCGGCGGCGATGGGCTCACCACCTATCACGTTTAGGGGTCCAATATATCTCGTGAAATGGGGGTATATCCAGTAATGGAATACCTCTGCCTACCCCTTCGGGGATGAAAGGCGTGAGATTATTTATTTATTTTTATCATAGTAACAAATTTTAATTCATTTTCAAAATAAGGCGCAATTCGTTAAATTTACATACAAGTCTGCATCTGAAATTCAATAAGAGCAAGACATTACTGAATAAAATGTAATATTTCAGAAACATTACTGTATATGTCATGTCATGGTAGATAATAATATTATAGGTAAATTTAAAATATAATTGATATCGTTTAATTTGCTCTTTGTGCTGAACGCTTATTAATCGAAAATATTTATCATTCATAAATTTTAAATGAAGTCATATCATAAATATCAGATACGTTTTTTCTGTAATTCAGTATAGCAAGACTTTACTAAGTATACTATGCAATTCACAAATTAAAAAGTCAAAGGGTTAAATACCAAAAAAAGTTCATTCTCAGTTCGATTTCCGCACTACTAACACATCGGTATTTCGTACTATAATATAGTAAGGCTTAGCAGTGGAATGGTTTTTTATAAACCGATAAACACTGTAAAGCCTTATTATAATCGGATATTTGTTTTCCGTGACTATCGGTCACCAAACTTGGGAATGTGGTTCTCTTCCCATAAATATTGTAAAGCATTTACTTTTAAGCCGAGTTTTCATAGTACGGTCGCGCTCGGACGGAGTTTGCTCGTATCAGTCAATAGGGGCCATCCATAAATTACGTCACACAAATTTCATGATTTTTTTTACTACCCCTGTCTTTGTCACAGCTGGTCACATTTGTGAGACACCCCTCCCTAGTGTGACTTCACATATTTTTCAATTTTACACCTAGACGTTGAATTAAAACAGCAGTTCCGTAATTAGTTTTATTTCCATTTAAATCCTTTTTATAAAATCAAATCAGAAATTTGAAAAAAATAACAAAATATTAGATTTTATAATGTGACGTCACAAAATATAGGGCCCCTCCCACCCTCTTGTCACACTATGTGACAATTTGTCGACCCCTCCACCCCCTTCCCCCTTAACGTGTGACGTAATTTATGGATGGCCCCTGATACGAGCAGCATCCTTCCGAGCGCAATAGTACAGTGAAAACGCTGCTTTATGTGAAAGGGTACAATTTGTGACGTAGTTTGTTAACATTGTCACAGTTGTACTCCTTTGAGGCTGGTATTTCTCAATGACGTCACAAACTATTATAAAAGTCCACAATATGGACGTTGACGAATACTTTGGCGGTAATTTGAAAAAGGCAACAGTGATTCAAGCGCGTTTGGGCATTGGTGACAAATTAGAGAATTTGTATCCAAGTTACTTTCCGAACGATGCCAATCTCTCGCTAATGTGAAATTGACAATGACAACTTTTAGTAACAACTGTCAAATAGTTTTTTTTTGTTTGAAAATAAATGCGAATGGAGTTTTAAATACATGGTCAAGTTTCATTTATAAATACCAGTCTAGGTGTTTGGTTTCTAAAAACAGTGGTTGATGGGACGGCCTGATATTGTAAGGAAATTACGATATCTATATTTTTAGAGAATAGTCGTTTTAAAAGTTTTTGGCTTTTTATATAAGCGCCCCGTTTGCGCTCGCTGGCAAAAAAAAACTTTTGAGCGTCTTAAATTATTTTGTAAATGCATGTTTGATCGTTTTGTGTTTAGATGTGTATTGATAACGGTCATTCCTATTTCTTTTCGAATTTATTTAAATATTTTATTTTAATTAGTAGTTTCCATTACTTTCGCTTGTCGTTCACTGCCTTTTTTTCTTATTGCACTATTTTTGGTGGGTACTTAGTTTTGCCAGTACTTAATTGTGATTACCAACTTTGAAAGGCAGGATGACAGGTAGGAGGTTAGGTGTCAAATATTTTTGTAATCTAACTTATTTAATTAATAATGGATAATTGAATAGGCTGTTGATTATTATATAGCCATATATTGATGATTCCATAACCTACTTAAATTCCTTGAATAAATTATTGTCAAAACTTCCTTGAAAGAAGTAAAACAATTGCCCTTGAAGTATTTAGAGACAAATTTTATTTAATATTTTGTTCGGTTAGGAATTAGATTTATAAGTTTAAGATAGACTTCTATGTTAGCATTTTAGTTATTGATTATATTATAAATAATGGTGCGAGGGATTGACTTATAAAAAATATAGAAGTAAAATATTTCACTTTTTGTTAAAGCTATAACGGTAACCGCACCAATATTTATTTTGCTTTCTGAGTTTAAACGTTATTTGGTGTCCACGCTTCAAAAATTTTAAGTCAATTTCTCGGCACAAGTAATAGCTTTATCGTTCTGCACATGTATTGTATTATAAATGTTTTCCTTGTTTTTTTTAATCTCGACTAACAATTGGCTACAAACCTCTGTAAAATGGTTCCTTTACTAATTCTGGTGCAAAACGCTGGTGTCGGTGGCAATAATGGCATATTTATTCACTAAACAAAATACTAAAATTAAAGGAGCCATATTTTTACAGGTACGTCTGTAACTGCTGAAACGTTTAAGAACAAATTTTTATTTATTCTAAGTAGGTCCGTTACATCTTTATAAAACTTGCTGTATTATTTTTGTGATCCTTTATTAAAAGAATTTTCTTATATAGTATGTACCCTCTACGTTCCTATTAAAGTAATTTTTTCACTTTATAAAATGTAATCTAATTATGTGGTATTAGTAAATAATTTACTAAAATCAGTAACATATTGGCCGATTGTAAAAATAGATGTTTGCTTTGGAATCTCTACTTAAAATAGTACTTAATTTAGAGGGAATTTATCTTGTCTATATCCAAAGGTTACGGTAATTGTCTATGTACCAACCAACAGTTGGAACTTGTGATAGAAATAAATTATGTTTTTTTGATAAATTATTTTTCGTTTTATTTTTAATTGTAGAGCACATGATATGCATGGTATATGATATACTGCACTTCTCAGTGTTGCCAGGTATGCACAATGCATGATTGGGGCTGCCATGTTTAATTCAAAATATGAAAATAAAAATCATATCATAATATCCTTCATCTGCAAGTATAGTTACGCGATAGGCTGAAAGTAATTGCGTGAAAATATTTCAGTGTTGTCAGGTATTATCTATATATGTACTTAATAAAGTACTAAATATTATTTCGGGAAACTGTTGAATTGGGACCTTATTAGTACACAATACGGATTAATGAAGATTGCGCCTCCTTCCTTCGAGATTCTATAAATTATCAAGCCTATATTATATTCTATGGCAATGTTAAGCTTTCTAACCAAGTAGCTACTAGTTTTTAAAAATCCTGCTATTATTAATACTAACACAAGAAATATTTTCACTAACTACAATTCAAAAAAGCCAAAGGTCCAATGTACAACTATTATAAAAGCGAAATATGTATCACCTTAACTGATAACTAAAATAATATACGTATTTTTTCACTGCCTATAAAGGAGCTTCTGAGTCCTACCTCAAGCAGAGTAAGAAAAAATATTTTTTATCTACAAACATCACAAAATCACTAGTAAATGAGAAGATCACAGGCAAAATACGCACTGTCTTACAAAAAAAACTGCACACAAAAAAATCATGTTTATTGGTACTTAAACAGAAAATTAAAAAAAAATATTAGAAATATTTTAAAAACTTTTTTATAAAATGGTTTAACGTTACACTGTTGCTGTCACTTTCTTGACAATAATGTTAAACAGATACCTACCTAAGTGTTATAAATTTACTTCGTAACGACCGTAATGGCTGAAATATTTCTGTTTACGAATTAAGCAAGCGAGCAGTGTCTAAAAATTTTAAATGCAGTGCATTAAAAATGCACTTGTAACAGAAAATAGTGCACAATAGTATGTTGTGTTGTCAACAAATGTCTGTAAACCATGAACCAGGAATTATGTAAACAGTTCCTGTTTATTATAAATAATCATAGAGACTATACCTTGGGGCACGGTAGTACCCCCGCCAAGTCGAGGAATCAAGGCCTTCATCTTGATCATTCATTACATAAATCATTTCAGTCACAAGAAAGAAACCTTAGTGGACCTAGTTATTCAAAATTAAATTGCAGAGTAATTGCGAAAGATAATCTGTAATACTGATGACGTAATAAGAGAAGCTTCTAAAAAAACATGTCATTAAATGTTTAATATTCTCAACTATTTGTAGAAAAACCGTATCTACTTATTTCACTTGCAGCGTTCCATATGGTTTTATCGAATTCATTCCATTTTCCATTCTTTGTTGATGTGTAAACTATGTTAAAACATGCTATACTCGTCTTGGTATAGCACGGCATGTTTGTTGTTTGCGCTTTTTGCTACAATAACAAATTTTTTTCGTACTTGTTCAAATAAGAAAGTAGGCAAGTTATCCATCGAAGTGCAGAATATATGCATTGCCAATCATAATAAACAGGCGTTTTCTGAATATAAATGTCAAAATTGGAACAATGTATGATGATAATTCCGAAACTAAATATATTTGATAAAGCTCTTGTATAAAGACTATTGGAATGAAGCTAGTGTAAATTGTAAATTACTAAGTACTTAAAATATATTTAAACCTAAGTTCGACCTACAACTGTAAGTCCAAGATTAAAATCATACTTAACGCTAAATAATCGGGAGTTGAAAAATAAAAATGATAAATAAGTACAAACGTACTTGACTATAACTTAAACCGGATGTTAACCTAAGATTAAGTCTAAAATTGTGTTCATGCTATTTAGTCTCGTGGAAAAGGGTCTTTTCTCGTGAAAATTTTCCAACACAATACCTAATGCTTTTACAAGTGTCACACAATTTGCTTCATAGCTTCAAACCAGAAACAATAGTAGATTTTGATTTTTAGTACTATGCAAGTAATTGTCTGTAGGCATAACGCGGCCTAGAGGACGTTGGCGAGTGCAGCGAGGCGGCGCTACCTACGGCAGTCTAGACTCCACGGAGCCGCGGGCGTCTACCACTGGCACAACCAACGACCTCACCAACGAGCTGTAAGGTCCCACGGGACCTCGGCAGATCTAGTTTAATAGTCCATCTTTGTGGTGCAACAGAATATGAACGTTGCAAACGGCTTAAAAAGTAAAAATAAAAAGTTTCTGACATTTTCGTGCGTTTTTATGACGTCACGAAAGCAAAACAAAATGGTGAGCCTAAACTTGTCCTAATTTTTAAGGTAACTAACTAACATTCATATTTGATTGCACCGAATCAAAGAAATGGACTAAAGTGACGAACTGATATCAGTGATTTATTATTAAATTCTTATCAGGTTTAAATATATTTAGAACTATTTAAATACATATATTTAGAACTATTTGGCTAGCATGCGTCGTGCAACGATGTCTATTGAAAATAGGTAAAAACCGCAAAAACAGTCTTTTATTAATTATTAAACACATATACCTACCTACAGTAGCAGTAGTAGGTACTCTAATTACATTCCGTGTTTAGTTATAAAATTTAATGTACCTACCTACCCAACCCATATTTGTAAATGTGTTGTTAGTTTTCCTAATAAGAAAATAAAAAGAAAATATAATACTCGGGAGCATAGCATCCGGCTCCTAGTAGTAGGTACTAGGTACCTATAATACTATAGAGCTTAATATATCGAACCTATACAAGTATAAAGGTACGTACATTTGTTACCAAAGAGATTTAAATATAATAGGGCATAGAGGGGGCATTGGGAATATTTTCATACAAAACTTTGAAGCCTAAGCGTCATGTCCTTGTCATGTCAGTTAGTATGAACGCGAGCTGTCATTCGGTCGAAGTTGTACTAGACTTATTCCACTTGGAATAACTTTTGACTTCAAATTTTCCTCGCTTTGTCCCCTCTATGCCCTATTATATTTTAATCTCTTTGTTTGTTACTATTGTCACAGAACTCACAGAGTACAGATCTTATACAACCTTGACAGAACCAAATTTGTTATAACTTCCACGCCTGCCATGCTAGCTGAGGTGATTTAAAATTTATCAACCGTAGTTTTGAAAGTAAGTGACATTGTATTATATTATAATGTAGTAAAATAGATAGGTACTTACCAAAAACGTAAATTACTACCTATATCAGAGATGTCATTAAGTACTTATATAGATTTATTCTTAGTAAGTAATTAAGTACGATTTAGATGCTGTCTTTAAGTAGTAAAATTACATTCACTTCACCGAGTCAAGTTTCCAATCCCCACGATAGGTTAACTGACTGACTGACTAACGCGTAGCCTTCTTTTAATAAAAAATTGTGACAACGATTCACTGGCGGACTAAGGCAGGGGCAGAAGGGGCGGTCCGCCCCGAGCCTCCAAATTTAGCGAAAACTTCTCTTAACCAAATCCTAAACAAGGATAAAATGCAATTGGGTGTTGGTTGGAGGCGCCATAGATACAAATACGATTAAAGCTACACTAAATTTGGAGGTCCCCCAGGACCAGAGGCCCGCCCCTGGGCCTAGGGGGGCCTTCAAATTCAAAAGTTCTACCGGGGGCCTCATTCAGTCTTTCCGCCCCTGGCCTCCGACAGGCTTAGTCCGCCACTCCAACGATTTAGTTCAGTTTAGTAGATACTATTATACATTCTGTGTTTGTTTAACAGGTAATACTCATATTATAATTTAATAATTGACAATAAGGTACCCAAAAATATGTAGGGGTACCTATACCTAGGTAATTATTAAGAATACCTAATACATGATTCTACAGAAAGGGTTGCTTTTAAAGGATGATGTGATATCTAAAGTTTGTGTAAGTACGAGTATGTATATTACGAGAACTCTAAACTTAGTGGGTAGTTAACTATCTTGTTGAGTTGTACGTTTCATAATCATCATATATAATGTATTTAATTTAAATAAAGTAGCTTATTAAGTAATACTCCGCGGGGTTCGGAATTTATTAGACAAGTCGTAACATTTTCATTAGAGCTAAAGCTTAGCTGAAATGTTACAATGACCTTTGAGTTAGTAAATACAATAGAAAGTACCTAATGATAACATACTTACATTAGATTAAATTCGAAGGCTTTTCGGAATGTTTAGTTAACCAGTCACTGTAATTTTTTAGACGATTTTCCATAAATATACCTACCTACCTACCAGATGTGGTGGAATTAAGAGGTATATAATTATATGAAACATTGTCAATACCTACATTCAAATGTTATTTTATGCTATCATATCACTTTAATTTCATAACAAAATCTTACAGCTCTAAGAAGAAAATGGGTAAAGTTAAGAGAAATGACTAATGTACTCAAACGACGCGCGAAAAATGTGTATTAATTGTGAATGTACGCAAAGATATTTTTTTTTTACGTTTCGTGTTGCGCTACATGGGGACTTAGTCATAATGCTACTAATTTAAACGATATTTAAAACCGCCAAATCCCAGCTCTTAACTCCATCTGTTCCTGACGACAGCGTAGTGATGTACTCCAAGTAGGCTCGGCTTGCTACGATGCCATCAGTAGGTAGTTATTATTTAAACAAGTCAGTAAACTGCGTTCATTTGCGTGTGCCTTTCAAAGTCAATTTGTTATGCATAAGAATGTGGATTAGTAGAGACTAGAGACCATCATACCTTAAAACATAAATTGGATAATTCAGACTGGATTTGACTTTATTTTTATTTTATTTTATTAGGGGTAACAAACAATTATACAATAAAGTATTAAATGCTAACCTTAATCAGTAAAGTGTTACTAATTGTACAATCAGCATCGTTAACCACATATTAGTTTACAACTTTGAAGATAGTCTACAAAACTTATGGTAATGACCCGTAAACGTAACCAAACATTTCTATTGTTTGTTAAGTTATCTGAATAAATCGTTATTTATGTAACATAATTGAATATTATATCTACCTAAGTACTTTACGTAATATTTGTGTTTTTTTACTTGTTGATAAAAAGAACTTCAGACACTTAGTTCTAAACTTATGAGAGCATCCTAAAAATCTATTTTTTGATATATTTTCTATAATGCATAACTTTCATGTCAGAGTTATCTATCTGTAACTACCTATCTGATAGATAAGCGGGCTTACTTTGTCTATAGAATTAGGTACCTAGCTATTTTTATCCTATCATAAAATAACTAGAGATGCTATATTTTTAATAAAAATGATGTATTTTAAAACATAACTTATATGTAATCTTTACCATTTAATGTTATTCATTATTTCCCTAAAACTTTCGACTATTTGGGGACGGTAAAGGCGATCTATACTACGAGCCTGCCTGATGCCAACCCTCCTTGGGAATGCTCTTATCGGTGGTGAAATTTCGTCACAATATAATATACAAATATTGACGGTATCGAAATTAAATTGATAATAGTCATTCATTAAAAAGATTATCCCAAGACACCTCTAAACATGTAGGTATTTGGATTATAACAACTATAGCAATTTTTTTAATAATAAATAAATAAAATTTGTAGCAATTCAGTTCTAAAAACTGAAATACTTACATACCTAATACGCTATCACTATAATGAGCCAAAATCCGAGCAATACAGCCATATTTTTTTTTACAAAAATATGACGTCTCCGGATTCCCGCCAAAAAGCGGCACCCACGAGTTGAGTTGATATTATTTATTAAACATAGTGAACCTAATATCAATAGTTATTCACACAACAAGAGAGGTAAGTTAGATTTTGCTGCGAGCGACGGTGAATGTCGAGATACGAAATATCATGTTTCGTATCGAGACATTCACAGAGCGACATGCAAAAAACTTCCTCTCGTGTTGATGTACAGAACTTTTCACCTCTCTAAGCGAGCAAAGGAAACTAACTAGGTAGTTAAATGAGTACAAATCAGTAATTGAAATAAGTACCTACACTCACTAGGTGTCAGTTGGTCGTTTTCACCCTCACTATAACATCTTTTCTTGCACTTTGATAAAATTCAACACAAAAGTGACAAATTAAATAGCGCCCGCCAAACAACAAAACACGACGAAACAAATGAAACTCATTTTTCTTTTAGGGTGCGTTCTGAAACTTGTTGCCGATAAAACTTTTACAAAATGATGTTTTGATATTTAAAGATAATATTTTATTTATAATAATAATTATCCACTATATAAGTATTTTTACGTAATTCTTATAATATTCTTTGGAACATTTCCAGGAAAGTGAATTTCCAGACTATTTTTTTTCAAAAATTCTGCACTGGTGGCAACATAATGAAAATCCCAACTATAGTTTTAGAACGTTTCTAAAGTAAAAACTTTTTGATAAAAACTTTTCAAACAATTTCAAACCGACGCAAGGAGGTTTTCAATCTTATTGGTTTTGAATTTGAATTGACAACCGGATATCCGGTACTTTAACTCACTCTTAACAGAGAGTAAAAGTGGACTTTACTCACTAATTTCGGTGAAAAAATGTTCCTTTGCAAGGTTAGAGAGGTGAAAACTATATGTTACCACTGTAATTATATTGATTAGGGTATTTGACTGTATCGAACTTAAACTGTGACTGAAAAGACTCCCAAAGCACCTCTAAAAATTAATTTCAAATTATAATTTTACAATAGTATCCAAGTATAAAATAATTAAACGGTGAAAAAAAGTATGCAATTGAACACTTAAAATTAAGACATCACAGCTCAATATGCAATACATTGTATACATACATACATATTCAGTAGATAAATTTTAGTTTTGACACCTCATTATATGTAACTCATTTGACAAGGCAGTCAAATGTCCTGTGAATTTTTTAATACCTTAAAGAAATATGTTGTAAGTATATTATAATATAGTATAATATCATAATTTGGCGGCCAATTCCGCCAAATTATTTCTGCTTAGCCTGATGGTTGACTGGTAGATAATGTCTTTAGGCATTAAGTTCGCCATGTGTACATTTTCTTGGTACATGAAGTGAAATAAATAAATAAATAAATATTCACTAGAAGATACATGTAGGTACTTGCACTATAATCTATGTAAGTAGACTTGAAGCAACAGATCTCGAACATGATATTACGAGTATATATCTATATTAGTGTAGCATGCAGTATAGTCTATCAAAGATATTCATTATGCCTTACGTTTTGGCGGATAATATCGGCAGTTACGATGTAAATATATGAAAATATGACTTCGCACATCAATATTGGGATCGATCTTCAAGAAAGACTATCGGTAAAGTGTTTGTCTACCTTTTTCTAAAAATATTTCTAATGATCTTGACACTATTCGAATGAAACTAGGCAAAGTAAAACTATTAAGAAAAAGGGATAACACACTCTTAATAGTAATCCTTTGGACTACTGGATAGGATATTAAGGATAAGGATTTGGATTTGGATAGTGACTATGGACCATTGTTACCATTTTTAGAAAAACAAATCCCTAATTTAAGTATATAGTTCATTTTTAATAGTGTATGATCTGTAAAACCTTTTTTAAGGTCTAAGTAGGTCTATAGGTAATCCTTTCTTACCATACCTACATTTTAACTACCTACTCACTAATTTAACAATATTATTATAGTTGTAATTCAGTATAATTATTTTTAATTTATGAGTGTTATAATTTTTAATGTTTTGTAACAGGATATAATTACGAAATAAATTATTTCAAATAATATTACCAATGATTTATCATTTAATAGTTAAGATAGGTAGGTAGGTACTTTATATAGGTCACAAATACGCTCCCGGACACATCTATCGGGCCACCTAGTGTTTTAAGTTTTGACGGTCCCTAGCTAAAAACGTTGTCACACGAGATCGCGGTCTTGCTTGACAACAAACGAAGCCGCCAGTCTCTAAGCACCTTTAATAAACTCTTCTTACAGTAGTACGGCTTAAATTCAGTTGTGCACTCACATTTCTATGCCCGGACTGCAGAAGTGCTAGCTTTGGCGGCAATTTCAGGCCGAGTATCCATATTTTTTGGTCAAAACTGGCTCAAAGTTTGCAGTAGCCATATTATTGAACCAATAATCAGAAACATACCTAAAAAAAAAAATCCAACTTTCGCAAAATAAAAAAGATTTCTCCTCCCTTGCATCGTTGAAAACAATGAACATACTCGAATTTTCTTATTTTTTTTACAATTCTGAATTCGAAATTAAAAAAAAACATACCAAAAGGTTGACCAATAAATCACCTTCAAAACTGCATACCAACTTATTGCTCCACATAACATTTATTTTTAGCTAAGGACCGTCAAAACTTAAAACACTAGGTGGCCCGATAAATGTGTCCGGGAGTGTAGTTCTACCAATTATTCAAAAGATAACGTATCGTATAAAATATACGTTTGTATAATAATTTTTATTAGACAATATATTCCAAAATATCTGTGTAAATAAAATATAGACCCTATCGAAATGTTTTATAAATAAAAGATTAATAGAATATTTGTAGCTTGTAAATAAACTAAAATGGCGTTACGCATTTTGTGCTATATTTAATTTTCTAAAATATGTGTACCTACTAGTTTCCAATAAAGTGACTGAAAAATTTACTGTGTTTAATTATATTGCTAACAATATTTTTTATATTTAGTAGGTACTTACAGTACGGCCGTTTTAACTTGGCTTCTCTGAACATAGGCTTCGCCTGCGCAAACCCCCCCCGTACCGCCAAATGGTCCGCTAAAAATCTTATTGCGCAGCCATTTGCGCAACTTCAGAGTGGTCAAGTTATAACGGCCGGGGTGTATATAACTATACCTATGCCTCACAAAATATATACTTACCTACAAATAAGTAAACAGGTAATTTCAGTATGGTGATTTGATATACTCTATAGGAAACAAAAAAAAAACATTGTGGTTTTAGTTTTTTTTATTAAAACAAATTAAATTATTGATTTATCAACAACAAATATTTACAAATTAAATTAAAAGTAATATCAAGAACATAGCGGTGACTAGATTCATTTTGTATGTTTTAACATTGCCCGTACTTATTCCCCACAAGTCGAAGTTACTGCTATTGTATATAATAATATTTAACATTAATTCGTATAAAAACCTCTCAGTTTTTTCGTTCGTTTTATAATAATTATAATGATACCATCTCATACACAATCGAAAACGATAAGGGGAAATTAACACTCCAAAATTCTATAAAAAAATATTAAACTCGCATAACAAAAACGTCTTAACAATAATATTATATTATCACTGTAATTAAAACTGAATTAACAATCAAATGAGTAACAAAATAACAGGAATTAAAACTATTACTTGTATTCAATTTATATGCTAGCGTAACGTCTAAAAATAAGTAAGTAAATATATGTCGTTATAAATAGTTATTTTAAAATAAACATGCAAATTATTTTCAGCTAAACAATTTACACGATTGTAAACGCATCGTTGTTTTATTTTTGTGCCGTATCGATGCGACGATGGTGTATTTTTGGCGCCATTTTCTGTGGTGGCGGGAAGCGTCGTAAATAAATAAATATAGGTAATAATATGGCGGCCGATGGATTCTCGTGACGTTTGTTCAATTAAGTGCAATGCCGATTTACCAGAAAATCATGTGAGTAAGTAAATAATTTGTTGGCCTGGGATGCCAATAAACAAATGCTGAGTCGTTACAACTCTTTAGCTATTCGCTTATGACGTCGTTTCTAGTTTGATGTCAAGTTCATATGTTCCTAGTACAATGTCAAGGCTAGCTTGAATTTGATTTTGGTTTCTTATAATAGGTGTGTCAGTCGTGGGCCTATATTCTATGAAGAGCGTGTTTATAGCTCTAAGGGTCCGAACAGATGTTTCGCTTGGCAGGTGTCGGTCTGGTCTCCGAGGAACTGAGCGAAGAGCTCTTGGTACCTAGCGATTGTAAGACCGCCCTTCTTCCTGTCATCGTCCTGGAAGAACACACAAACAAACAACTGAATTAGATAAGTTATAATGTATCATACATTAGTCATCTTGTAACTTCCAGGTTAAATTCTTTGAAGCTATAGATCTAATTTTAAAATTCATTATACTCGAAGCGTCAGTTATTGCGAGGTAATCTTTTTAAATAGCTCTCTACCTATGTCATGCGAAGTTCTTCCAGACTTCTCGAGTGAGTCAGACCATAGCGCCTTTCACAACAACATTAGAGTACCTACCTATGTATCATGGACGTAGTATATTTCATGATATGTACCTATGTAGTGGATTGTACCAAAATATACCTTTTTAGCATAACATGAGATCTTTTTTAATGTGCGTTTCTACAATTTACATGACCTGCCACAACATCGTTCTCAGGCCGTCTACATTTTCTATGAAGTCATCCACATATTTATACAGTGGGTAGTCTTGTTTGAAATCGTTTACTCTCTGCACTAAAGAATGACTGAAGAAACGTTCCACTTATTTCAATGACTGTAATTAATATTTTAACCAGACATTATCTACGTTTCCAAAAGTAATCTGCCAAGTCTAGTTAGTTAATATAAATGAGAGAGATTGTCGTCTACGAAAAGATGAGGATATGAAAATATTCCGCTATTGTGTTAGACGCTTGTTGGATACAGGCCAAAGAGAAAGCTTTAATGTTTTTATTTTTGTTGCATAATTATACCTAGTTCTTGTTATCGTCTAGCTATAAAATATCCTATCGACCACTGTGGCTGTCACATTCCTAGTAAATTTGTCTAGTTTTTTCTAGTGGATTTTAAAATAAACTAATTTAATTGTTTCAAAGAGCTCATGCTTCGCCCAGTACTTATCTTAATAAAGAAGATTGTATGAAACGTGCTGGCTAAGGTCTTCCTAGATATCTCGGACTATTAGCAATCACTACGATCTCGATTAATCACGAACCGCTCTGTCGTGTCTGTCGACAGCCGACACTGACATCAATTCAAATCGAAGCGTTTGCCAAACTGACGTGGCGAATATTTCGAGAAGTGTGTAATAGACCGTAATCTAAATTCTATCGCTGGGCCCAGATTGTATATGTTTAAATAGATTTTAAGAACATTCACCCTCGTCTAAAAATATTGTCATTGTTCGTCGTTACACTAAAAGCTTTTGTTAATAAATTTAGTAAAAAACTAACTTATATATATATATATATATATATATAATCTCACGCCTTTTTTATCCCCGAGGGGGTAGGCAGAGGTATTCCATTACTGGATATACCCACATTTCACGAGATATATTGGACCCCTAAACGTGATAGGTGGTGAGCCAATCGCCGGACCGGGTCTGTTTACACATGTCTCAGAATTAATTCTGAGACCTGCGGGTTTCCTCACGATGTTTTCCTTCACTGTCGAGCTAGTGATAAATATGTACGTAAGTTTTTGAAAAACTCATTGGTACATGCCAGGATTCGAACCCGAGCCTCACTGATTTTCGGCCGGCTCTTTAACCGTCAGGGCTATCACTGCTCTAAAAAACTAACTTAAAGCACGAAATTTACGCAAAAAGATTAATATTAGTAGTCCCAGTTAGGGCGCCAGTTTAGCGTATTGGCGACCAACCTGGTACCAGTTTAAAACACAGTGATATCCTCGCGGTTAAAGAGCCCGTCTCTCACGCGTGAGGTCTCGGGTTCGAATCCTGGCATGTACCAATGAAAACTTACGTACATATTTATCACTCGACGGTGAAGGAAACCATCGTGAGGAAACCCGCAGGTCCCAGAATTAATTGTGAGGCATGTGTAACAGATCCGGTCCGGCGATAGGCTCTATCCCACCTATCAACTTAGGGGGTCCATAGATGTTATCCTTCTGAAATTTCGGTGGACAAAAGGCGTGAGTTTTTTTTATCTAGGAACTTACATTTAAAAGGGAGTCGAACGAGTCATCTATGACTTTGATGTCATCAACAACCATCCTCTGTACACAGTCGTATCTAAACTCCTCCACACCGATGACTCCGTCTGCGTTAATATCAATCATCCTGAAGTTGGATTCGATGAAAGCCTTCATGGCCTGAGGAAAGTCCTCGTATTTCTTGCCAACACAGCTATTTTTGACGGCAGTTTTAAACTCGTCTACAGTGATCATGCCGTCCTGAAAGATAGATTCAATTTTCAATAAAAAATGCCTATATTTTTTAATAAAACACTTAAAAGCTGAAAGCGTGTGCGGCAGCTGTGGCGTGTGCAGATATTACAGGTACCTACTGTATTTTAGGAGGGTGCTGTAGAGTATCATGGTGTTTCTGAAACTGGAATTCATTCAGTTTTTTTACGTTAGTAAATAAAACTTTGGTCACAGACGCGTTTGTGATCTTAAAAATTAGATTCAGGGTGGAAAATAACATCAACGGAGATTTAAGTATAACACAATTTTGAAAATCAGGTCTTAAGTTACATGGTGTAAAACACATGCATGGGATAGGTAAATGTGATAGAAGGGTGTTTATTTGTATCTGTTTCCCAAGTACACATTGGTCATTGCCAAGTCTTGTTATTTTGTAAATATGTATTCTTGGCATAATAGTCATAAATACATTATACGTGGCATTGGTTTCCCCTTACTGTTAATCGAATTTCAATTCCGTAGTCATTATCTGTCGTTCAAACTTCGCATCGTGAGTAAAGATTCTGAGCCAAATAATGTTATTGGGCAAACTCGCTACGGATCCAATTGGTTCAGATGCCAGACAAATTCCTGGTGATACTGCCCTACTAAGTACTCAGTATACTCGTATTGTATACCCATTGAATTACTAAGCCAAGCAATAGCATACCCGGGCGCATTGTTTGAAAATAATCTTGAAATAATTAAATTTTTAATACCCATTGAGTCAGAAATTACGAGTAACTAACTGTTACCAGCCATAGGGCGTGGAGAGCTTTCATAGGAAAGCTCTCTTTGTGATTAATTGGTATTTAGTTTGACTAAAATGCATTTTCGACCAATGTATTATTTTTGGACATTGCAATATTTTATTTTATGTTGGCTACCAGCCATTTAGTTCGCAACCGTTACTAATATAAATATCGTATCCCCAAATAAATTAAAAGCTAAAGTTTTGACTTTTTCAACTCTGGCAACATAGATGACATTTAAAAAAAATGATTTATAAAATCTGACGTTTACAATGCGCGGGTACGCCCACTACAAGGCGTGTAGCGTCCGAAGCTGTGTAAATGTAAAGGAAGGGGATAACCGACATAGTCTGGCACCTTATCGAAGTCCGCGAGCTGGGCTATCTCCTCCCAGAGGCTCAGCATGATGTGCTGGTACTTCTGCAGGCGGGCAGGGCTGCAGTCGCCCTTGCCTTCGAGCACACATGACCGCAGCGCTAGGCACTGGAAGTCACGTGCGTCGAGGTAGCCATTGTTGTCGATATCTGCAAAGATGGAAATTGGCAAATAAGGTACCTACTTAGGTACTACTGATTCATTGTTTAGGGTTACAAGATTTTTTCTGTCTTGGTTTCATAGATAGATAGTGTAGATACTTCGGTCTTTACTAAAATAGGTAGTTACGTAGGATTGATTGACGCTATCCTATTTTGATACTAAATGTTTTTTTGTGAACTGAGTTAAACACATATCTATAGGTAATAACCTTCAACTTTTTGCGACCGCGAGAGGCTGTAATTATCAAAGCGCATGTCATACGACGTTTTATAACATATTTGCGAGGAAATAAATAAAACTCGGACTTTCAAAAACGAATAAAAACAATGCAGCGAAAAGAAATAGCGCGCGGAATAGTTTTTACTTGTTCACGCATCAGCATTTTTTTTAGGCAAAGGCAAAAAAAACAGCCAGAATTACTAGTAAAGTAAATTATTATTTTTGTGTTTTTGTTATGGACAGATAAATGGTTTAAATTAAATGTTGTATAAAACATTGCACGTGAAATCATATGAATAAAATAACTTACCTAATTAAATTTCATCATCGGTTTCTTTTTAACGCTTTCTTACGATATATACAACCGATTTAGAACCTCTTCCTTTTTTTAAGTCAGTTACAACGGTTAAGAATTGTTATAAAAATGGTAGGGAGCAGCTAGCAGCCCGAACGGTTAAAGAGCCGGCCGAAAATCAGTGAGGCTCGGGTTCGAATCCTGGCATGTACTTACCAATGAGTTTTTCAAAAAGTTACGTAGGTACATATTTATTACTAGCTCGACGGTGAAGGAAAACATCGTGAGGAAACGCGCAGGTCTCAGAATTAATTCTGAGACATGTGTAAACAGACCCGGTCCGGCGATGGGCTCACCACCTATCACGTTTAGGGGTTCAAATGTTCAATATATCTCGTGAAATGTGAGTATATCCAGTAATGGAATACCTCTGCCTACCCCCTCGGGGATAAAAGGCGTGAGATTATATTATTATATATATTAAAAATTGTATTAGTATGCTGTAATAGTATATTGGCCGCTTTCCGCCCGGATATATGAAAAGTAATATTTTTTGGCGGGAATCCGAAGAGGGACGTCATGCTTTTTGTATAATTATCATTTTGCTGTGGATATACTTCTTGTTTTTACTCATATTAGTATTATGTGGCAAGTAGGTATCCGTGAAAGTGTGCAGTGAATTAGAAATTCGATAAAATGCAAGGGATGGACATTTTTGGATTGCCTCAAGAAGTCACAATGAAGCCTTCTCCACGCCCTATGGCTGGTAAAAGTGCTATCATTTTACTGTTGATAACGGGATTAGGATTTAGGAAGTATCTCGGCCATGAATCCACCTGTGGACACAAACAAAGCTATTCTTTTTCAAGTCAAATTTAATGGCTTTTGGCTGATACAGCACGACCAGTCACGCATGACATTGGCATTAGGTACTTTTAAAACTCATCTGTTCACAATGTTTTTACGACCAATAAATCAAGGCATCTCGACAAAGCTTCATGACACAATTTAATTGTCGCCATGCTTTTGGCAGCAATAAGGGCCGAATTATAATGTAACTACAGTTTCTAGTTGATCATGTTGCAATACGGCGTAAATTAGATACGCGTAGATGCCCAGTTGGCGACTCGGCAGGTAAACAATAGAGCGGTATCAATCTAAGAACATCGTATGCCAAGATGTTGTAATGATCGCGATCGTGGTATAATTGACGGCGAAGATGAAGTGTTGTACACGCACTGATCCTACAGTCAGATTTAGGTACAGATTGATGCCGTGGTCATAAGTCACATAAGGATCTCCTACTGGGAAAATAGTTAAATTTTATTTGCGTTTGGGTCGTTTAAATCTTGTTAATTTCGATGCAAGGCAAGCGTACAGGATTTCCAGATTTAAGTTTGTTCTAAAGTTAGGCATAGGCAAGCGTTATTTAAAATTATTTCAAGTTGACAGCACTAGTAGGTACCTATTTGCTTTAGATAAACAGCTGTGGACAGACAGTACAAAGCCGTACCATAACGGTTTCATCTTTACCGCTGTCGTTACGAAACATGTAATGTATATTACAATAACTACCTACATCCATGTACGAAACCCTAAACACTTTTTAATCTATCAAAGCATGTTAGGTACCTACTGTGTGAATTTACTCTTCGGTCTTATAAAGTCGTTTAAAAAATAGTTTTTTTAAGGACATATTAAATATACTCGAGCCAAGATCGGATACAGAGTCGATATATTTGTGACATTTCGGACTGACAGTAAGTTTAGATTTATTTGTCTCGCTACGTAAATTTCAGATGCCAGCTCCTAGGTTCTACAACATTCGTAAAACTATTAATATTTTTGGGTAAATGATTCATTTTGAAAAGGAGTTATTACGAGTTATTTACAGTTCTCATAAATTATTGTTAGGTAGGTACTCTATTGTGCGATATGATCTTTTATTTTATTTTCTGAACGTTTACAACACTAAAATTAGAGCTTACAGGTACCAAAGCGCTTGATTTTATTTAGTTTAAAATTAGCAATGCATATTTTCATGATCCCAGGGGAATGGAGTAGGCAGTACTCACATACGTCACTGCATTGAATGTTGCGTATCATAAAATATAAGTAAGTACATTGTGATACCCAAACGATTAAAATTTAAATAGTTTCATGGTAAATAGTGAAAATGGCGATTGTGTTATTTATGCTAGGTACTTATTTACTCATATTATTACATAAATTAATAATATTGTTACATATTAATCTCCCTACTTAATGCGTCATCCATCAGTGTTTTCGCAGTAAAACAATAGTTTCATTATATTTTGTAAGAACATGTTCTAAGAGGAATGATAGATAGCCTTACGGTTAAAGAGCCAGCTTCTGATGATGATAATCAGTGAGGCTCGGGTTCGAATCCTGGCATACCAAAAACTTACGTAAGTACATATTTATTGATCACTAGCACGACGGTGAAGGAAAAACATCGTGAGGTAACCCGCAGGTCCCAGAATTAATTCTGAGGAATGTGTAACAGACCCGGTCCGGCGATGGGCTCACCACCTATCACGTTTAGGGGTCGAATATACTCGTGAAAAACCGACTTCAACGAATTATACCAGAAAAATACAGTCGAATTGAGAACCTCTTCCTTTTTTGAAGTCGGTCAAAAAAAATCATCGAAATCGGTTTTCGTGATATTGGGTTATTCGACCATTTGTCGAGCACCTACTTAATGCAAATTTAAGACTTATAGGGTTTCTCATTATCAGAACTGGACGAAATTAAAATGGGACCAATCTGGAAGTACCAGCATTCAAATAACAAAAGAATTCGAAATAAAATCGGTTGAAAAGTGGGTATTTTCAGAAATGGAATCCCCTGCCTACCCCCTCGGGGATAAAAGGCGTCAGATTAGGTATAAGTATATTATTTTATTTTAATTTGAGTAAAAACACACTGAGATTTAACACTGTTTATGAATTATTAGTGGTGGGCGACTGTTGGTCTGGTAACAGTTACCGGAACACGCCGCGTCAGATGTTCAATGGAGCGAGAATTCTACTACATGTGCCAAATTGCCAATACCTACTACTGCTACACTTATAGTAAGTAAGTATAGTCTACTATGTAGGTACAGTCAACAAAGTTGTTAGGGTTACATGGCCAGTAACTAAGAACTCATTTTTCTGGGGTAGTCATAACTAAATCTTATTCATTATTGTTTATTTCAAAAGGTTTCTTTGATCCCTATAATTTACAAAAAAAAAATATAAATACATTTAAGGCTTTAAGAGAAAACTGAATCTTAGTTTCTGCTCATGTAACACTATCAACTTTGTTGACTGTACCTACACTGTTTATTTCGGTTTATAAGGGAATTTCGCAAAATCCTCTCAGCAAATAACTACCTACCTTCCTATGAGGAACTTTCAAGTTTGTACCTATTTATAATTTCTGAATTTCATTTAGAGATTGTTCAGTGAGTCTGTCGTATTTCGCTATTATATACCTAAAACTTCCCGTTCCCGTTGGAATTAGTGGACTACCTACTCAAAAACCTTCTCCATGAATAAACATTCAGTTTTTTTTTTAATTATTTCTTATTAGGAAAACTTACAGAAATAATTACATTTGTAAATATAACTAGCGACCCGCGCCGGCTTCGCACGGGTGCAATGCTTACACTAAAACCTTTTTCTTGAATCACTCTATCTATTAAAAAACCGCATATTACCGCAGATTTAAGCATACATAGGGATATAGGGACAAAGAAAGCGACTTTGTTTTATACTATGTAGTGAACATACTGTAAATATCAACATTTCTGATGAAAAGTCTCCACATAGGTGCCAACTTTCATGGAGATCAGTCAAACATTTGATACCGTTGTATCAATCTCCTTATAAATAAAACTAACAAGATCGCGTGTCTGTACATGCAATATTTTTTGGAAAATTCAATTACTATAAATACATAATAATAATCTCACGCCTTTTATCCGAGGGGTTAGGCAGAGGTATTCAGTTTCTGGAAAAACCCAGTTTTCACGAGTATATTCGACCCATTAATGTATGATAGAGTGATCGCCGGGTTCTGTTACACATGCCTCAAAATTAATTCTGAGACCTGAGGGTTTCCTCACGATGTTTGTCTCCACCGTAGAGCTAGTGATGCATATGTACGTAAGTTTTTAGAAAAACTAATTGGTACATGCCAGGATTTGAACCCGAGCCTCGCTGATTATCATTATGAGAAGCGGGCTCTTGAACCATAAGGCTATCACTGCTCCAGTTACTAACTTTTCAGTTTTTAATAAATATCAAACGACACTACGACGGTTTTTCGTTAGTCCTTATTGCGATTGCTGAACTTTTCCACCGATAGCGATGACACTGTGCAATATATTGTGCTCATTAGAAATTCTCACGGAAGCGGGAAAAATAAACGAAGTTTTCTCGGGAACTAGAAAAAGCTGAGCTGCGTCGTGCTGAGAGTAGGTATTTTATTAATAATTAACTACCGGGACATGTTTTATTACATGTGTCGTAATACTCGTAATATTTGACGAAATGAAACTCGCAATTCGCAAAGCCTATAGGAATTATACAATGATATTAAACCGTTTACAACAGCTGGTATATCCTCTGCCAGAATTCTGACTGACGTTTTATAGGTAATTATTAAAGTTTATTGTTGTATGATGTAATACGGCGAATGTATATAGGTAACGGTAAATTCACATTAAATGACTTTGAATCTTAAAAAGTAATTATAATTTTGCAAAGCTACTGAATCATAAACAGGTAAAGTTGTTTGTAAGTTTGTAAAAATGCATCTATGTCTGGAACTATTGATCCGATTCTGAAAATTCTTTCACTGATTAAAAGTTACATACCTATTAGGTAAGTACATACTCGAGTCACATAACCGTTAATAACTCTATTATAGCTATTATTGTAGTATAACACACACACCGAACAACAAATACTTAAGTACAATATAAATATTTATATTTATATATTTATATTGTAAGTATTTGTTGCTCGGTTACATACACATAATAATGGTCGCTTGCGGACCTACCGTACGTTAATAACCACTCTAAGGAGTAAAAAAAACGACTTCAATCTTCAACTTATATGGTTTTCTCATGGATGCCGTTGTCAGAACTAGTCGAAATTAAAATGGGATCAATCTGGAAGCACCAGCTTTCAAATAAAAAAAGAATCATATAAATCGGTTCATCCAGTCGAAATTTCTGAGGTAACAAACATAAAAAAAATATACAGACGAATTAATAACCTCCTGCTTTTTGAAGTAGGTTAAAAAAGGGCTTAGCAAGTTCTTTGTGTAAATAACGAGTAGTAATACTACTAATATTATAAACGCAAAAGGTTTTATGGATGGATGTTTGTTCCTTTTTCACGCAAAAACTACTGAACAGATTTTTATGAAACTTTACAGTTATATAGCTTATACATCAGAATATCACATAGGCTATATTTTATCCCCGTATTCCCACGGGAACGGGAACAACGCGGGTGAAACCGCGGTGCTGCTAGTGGGTAATACGAGTATGTGGTTAAGAATTTATTTCTCAAAAGAATAGAAAACATTCACTTACATGAGATATTGCAAAATACATATTTTATGTTTAGTGGATGTGTACCTACTGTTTACAAAATAAATGTAGGTAGATGGTACATACAAAAATTAACTAAATGTAAGTATCTACGAACGCACAAGTATTAATATTATCGTTTCTTTCTAGCTATCTTAGCTTTAGCTACAAATCATCTAGATTGACCGGGCTTTATTAGTTTTTTTTACACGGACAAGGCATATGGACCAGTTATGTCTGAAATAAATTATTATTAAGTACATTATTATTAGAGCAGGAGGTCTGAAAAAGCCATTGACTGAAGGACTGTTTAAAAACGAAGGTATAAAATAATTTAAAATAAAATAATCCCTCACCTTTCATCCCCGAGGAGGTAGGCAGAGGTATTCCATTTCTGTAAATACCCACTTTTCACGAGTAGGTATATTCGACCCCTAAACGTATTGTGTGTATTCTAGGTAGAGGTATTCCATTTCTGGAAATACATACCCACTTGTCACGTGTTGAGCCCATCGCCGGACCGGGTCTGTTACACTTGCCTCAGAATTAATTCGAGGACCTGCGGGTTTCCTCACGATGTTTTTCTTAATCTCTGAGCTATTGATGAATCTAAATTATACCTACCAAACACATAGGTATCGAAAGAAAATACGCCAGCTTCATATAGGTGTTTTTTATCGGTTTATGGTTTCAGAGATTACAAACAAACAAACTCACTTTAAATAATATTAGTACAGATGAAGAAAGAGAATACATCTTTAGAGAAATCAAACGAAATGAAAGCTCAATCTGCCAACAGGTGGGAAAAATGTGTTTGTTTTAATTTCAACGGGACTTTTCCAAGATTATTGAAGATTATTAAGAAAACTATACCTACGACAATTGATTTATAAGATGACTAGCGGGCTAAATTTTGACGTGTTTACTCAGTTGGTAGTGACCATGCCTTCTGAGACGGAGGTCGCGGGTTCGACACAGCTCTGGACCAACATTTGTGTGCATGAACATGTTGGCTTTGTGTCTGGGTGTATCATATTCAAAGCGTGTGTTTTGTGTCCCACAATTAAAAAACCTGGTTATTACTGTGTGAATTTTATAGTGCTCTCACACACCTAACTACGTCATTTAAGGAATATTTGTGCAATTTTTCATGTCAAGTCTAGACTCAGCGGTTTCGGCTCTGCGTTGATCGATTAGTCAATCAGTCAGTCATTTCCATTATAATGTAGTAACTTGATGATTAAAAATACCTCGCCTTTGATTCAAGTCCAATGGTAGGTACCTACACCCTCATTACGATCTAATAAATGGAGTCAAATAGACCGTTAAATGAATTATTGGCAGCATTACAATACAATTGAGTGTTTTAATACTTGGGTTTGTTGAGTTTTATAAATCTTCCGGCTTTTATTCGCTAATGTGTTAGCTTTTAATTAGATACTTATTTTAGATATAGCAACTAGGCGATTACAGAAAAGTAGGTCAGATAAACTTGCGTAATTTTGAAACGATATTTTGAAGCAGTGATATCCCTTTTTTTAGTTACCTGGTACTTCTGGTAAGGACATGGACAGTCAAGAGCACGTACCGTGAACCTTGACACATTGGACTTTGTAACGTTCCTATTACATTATATTACAAGTTTAAAGCGTCATGTGCTCTTGACTGTACCAATGAGTTCTTATATTCATCACTAGGTCGACGGTAAAGGAAAACATTGGTAAGGGTCCCAGAAGCAATTCTAAGGCATGCGTTAAAGCACCCTGGTCCGGCGACCTATCACGTCTAACGGTCGAATATTCTCGTGAAGGGTGAGTATGTATTTCCAGAAATGGAACACCTCTGCCTACATCGGGGATAAGAGGCGTGAGATTATTATTATAGAATAAGAAACAGACTGACCGATCGATCAATGCACAACCGAAACCGGACTAGAAGCATGAATTTGTTGCCTAAAGGTTTTTTATATGACGTACCTAAGTGAACACTGGGATTGGAATTTTACCGGCGAACGGGATAAATGTATAAAACGTAGGTATAATTAGGTACCTAAGTGTAAGTAAATGTTTTGTGAAAAAGAGGAAAGGTACTTCGGTGTTGGTCTAAGTAAAGAAAAAAAAACAATTGGTAATTAGTTATCTAGTAGGTATTTTGGTTAACGAAAGGGAAAAACTGGATACTTGTCGCTTTCTTGACATTTCCAACATAATACTTAATGTGTTTTTTCAACATCATATGTACGACACTGAGCTTGAGCAATAAATTTGGTATCCAAACAAAGAAAATAAGGCACATGCACACCTTTAACCAAAATATTTCGTTTGAAAGCACAGGCATTTCTGTAGGGGCTGTGAGTGAAGCGTTATAATTTTACGTGAATGCCGCTCCAAAACAGTAGGTACTTATAGGTATATTAAGAATAAGTAAGTACTAAATAATCTCTGGAAAGTTTTGTAAGGACATCGGCAACAAAACAAATACTACTTATCTGCAAATTAAGACCACAGACATTGTGAACACCATGCGAACTCACCGTAAAGGTATCGCACAACAAACGCTACTCGGCCGTCCCAAGTGTAGGCCATTGTAATAAAATTTAAAAAAATAATTTTCTTCTAAATGGTGGCAGTACTGGGTGGCTAGCGCGGCGCTCGCACGGCGACTGCCGGCCGCCGCCCGCGCTACCCTGCTCCGAATAAACGTTGTAAAACAATATAGCCGCACTCGCGTGACGCAGTGGCCGCTGTAAATATCTTATCCGTAAGACCCTGTCGATTTAACTGCTTCCCCGGCCGCTGGCAGACGTGGAGATGCGCTTCACCCGTAAGGATACCAGTTTGTACTGGACTAGCTCTTTATACGAGACATAGCCAGGGTCGTAGCTACAGTATACCTCTTCAGCCGACAGTAACTATAGAGAGGTAGAGGTCTGTGAATCATCATCAACAGCCTACTACTGAGCTAAGGGTATTTCCTCCAGTTAACGTATAGTTTTACATCAAACTTTATAATTGTAACTGAATGCAATGACAGACTTTGTCCTTGTACGACAACAGTGCCACCTTTCTGGTACAATTGTGAATCTAATACTATCAAATACTTCCACACAAAAAAAGATTCATCAAAATCGGTGGAGCTATTTATTTATTTAGGTAGGTACTAAGCCAGAAATAAAATATGTGTTACAAACCATTCATATCCTAGAACATACCTACATGTATTTCCGTTGGCTAGCAAAAAAATCACGTAGAGAGAAATTCGGGACAGTCCCTTAAAATCAGACTTGCGGTTCAGATGATCCCTAATACCCCTGAGGTCGCTATTGCAATGGCTTTCTTTCTCACAGCGAATGCCAGTATGATTTAATAGCTAACCAATTAACTGAGGTAAGTACCTACCTAATCCCTTCTGCAGTGCTCACTTACGTCATTGGAACGTTTGTGGACAATTTCGTGCTTCGAGCTAGACCCAAAGGTTTGATCGATCAGTCAGCCATTTAGATAGTCACCCAGTAACTTTCTTCTTATATAATAGTATAGAAGAAGAAGATCTAAGATCGAATAATAGGAATTGTAGCAACTTAAACACACCTCTTTTGATAATCAGAAATATGTAGTTATTCCTATTTAGGTAACAACAGTATTAATTGTAGTATCTACAAATATATTTACTTACAAAAAATAGAATTTAAATAAAAATATTTGGAAGATCTACAATTGTAGCCTTATAATAGATTGACCTTATGGATAAAAATACTTATATGTGTCCTAGAATAAAAAATGGCTAGTCACACAGGAGATCAAACGCTCGGATGACCACCGCTGGGTCAGCGATCGGTCAGTTAATTTAACTAAGTAAGAATGTGGGTGGGTAAATACACCATATCACATTACCTTTATAGAATACTAGCGGTTCTGCGCGGTTTTACCCGCGTATTACCCGTTCCCGTGAAAGTACGGGAATAAAATATCGTGGGCTTATTGGTAATACCAACTAACTCGAGATTTTTGCGAAATTGAGTTAATAATGCCATTCTACTCTGAATTTTTTCCTCTTTCTACTGGTAATACCGACTAACCTATGCGACGCTTGGTTTCGGAGATATAGAAACCAAAAACCAACTATCTAGGCTTTTTTATGGCTTCTTTTCGTGTGAAAAACGAATAGTTCTAGTTAATCAATGTTTTTTCTTTTTTGTATCGACGTCTAACCAAATATCTATACTTAATCAGTTTTAAATCTAGGTAAAAACTCTCTAGCAGAAATACGTAATTTTATCGAAATAAAACCGTCTTATCTTGTTTAGTTGGTTTTAACACTGAAAATTAATAGAAAGCAGCATTTTTTTCTAATGGTAATAACAACTACTAAAGGTTAGTAGCTTTTACCTTTCGATTTATAATAAATATGTACACAATCTTACCAAGATATTGGTTGAGTTAGTTGGTAAATTTAATTTTCATTAAGATTTTATGGTTGTTATATCGAAAAATGCAATATTATAGAGCCTAAATGACTCTACTTACTGTAAGTACTCATGTTACTTTATTATTGATGTTAATTTTAATAATCATTAGTAAAAAAAAATACAATACTAGCTGTTCCACGCGGTTTCACCCGCGTAGTTTCCGTTCCCGTGGGAATACGGGGATAAATATAGCCTATGTTACTTCCTGATAATGTTGCTTTCCAATGGTGAAAGATTTTTTTAAATCGGTCCAAAGTTTTGGAGTCTATTCAATCCAAAGAAACAAAAAATGAAATCTTTGCTTTCTATAGGTAGTACTATTTATTTATAGAAAAAACCTATTTTTTTATTTATACGTCTTCTTCATTTTCAAAAGTAATGGTCGGTCTGAAAAAGAAAATATCACAATGAAGTAAACCATAATGTTACCGTAAATAATATAATATAATAATCTATACTAATATTATAAAGTAAGAATTGTATTTTTGTATGTTTGTTACGAATAAACTCAAAAACTAGAGGACCGATTTTAGAAATTCTTTCACCAATGGAAAGCTAGAATATCACTGAGTAACATAGGCTATATTTTATTCCCGTATTTTCACGAAAACGGGAACTACGCGGGTGAAACCGCGCAGAACGGCTAGTAATAATATAATAGCAGACCTCAGGTTAAGCCCGATCGCCTCTTCATCTTACAGGAGAGCGTCCTATACTGCACTTATCTAAACGTGATCTCCACTCCTGTATCCGTTTACCCCAAAGGTTGATCATGCAACAACTCCGCTACTAAGACGATATCATCGCCAACTTGCAAGTGCTAGATAATATATAGAACATGTTGATGTTATAAGACGTACAAAAAGAGATTTCTTCTGAAACTACAAACCGACTTCATTCTCATAACTGTTTTCCAGGGTTATTACGAAGATGTTAAGTTATTAAGACTATTGGTCATACATCGAAGTGCAGTGAAGCCACTATGTTCATCTAAGTCCAGAAGCAGCAGTCTGAATCTATCCACTTGCACCGTGGAGTGAGACAAGGGGCTGTAATACCCCCTATATTGTTTACGAATGCACTCGAAGATATGTTTAAGACACTGCACTGATTTGGAATGTATTGGGCAATAACATCAATGGCAGACACATCTCGCACTTGCGACTATGATATGTAGTAGCGGAGTAGTTAATATTGTATGTAACCGACGAGCAAGTATGACCCCTGTAATGGGTGTGGATGAAGCACGAGAGATTTGCCAAGTTCGTAGCAGGTGGCAGGCTGTTGTCTCTGCCTATCACGACGAGTTTCAGTTTTCCACCATTAACTTGAATAAATTGCTAAACAGATTTGAAATAATGGGGTATCGTTAGATTCTTAACATCATCCGGAATGACATGGAATAAAAAAAACAATATGGAAGATGTATTATTTTCATACTTCTTAGTTCGTTTCTTTAACGATGCCATGTTAAAGAAACGATTACACATTTAATTTTATGGCAGCAAATAATTTTTTGTTAGGGAAACATCTTAACTTAGTTAAAGTTTCTACAGAATTCAGGAACTAAAAGCAACTAAAATTTGGTTTTTTGAGTCTTTCTCAAAAATTTAAAGGTTTATTGAAGAAAAGAAATGATAACTCCCTATAAATACCTAAACTAAGAAATATAAAACAAGTAGCACTTAAAGGAAACCCCTAGTTTCTAAAATAAAGGCTTTTTTTTTATATCGCGGTAAAAGCAACTAAATAAGGGGTTTTAGATCAAAAAATGCAATTTGCAGCGAAACCGTATAACTTTTGTTCAAGTAACTATAAATGATAACGTACTAAACCCTAAAAACTACTAAAACTAAACTAAAACGTGATAGATAATAAAGTGAATACTATTTACGAATTATAACATTCCTAAAGCAATCAACGAAATTTTGGGGTTCAAACCTTCAAAACGCCATAACTCGAAATCAGTTTTTTAGCATTTAGTCGGTTTTACTTCTAAGCCCACGATATAGTCTATGTTACTCAGGGATATTCTAGCTTTCCATTGGTGGAAGAATACAAAATCGGTCTAGTAGTTTTTAAGTTTCTTCGTAACAAAGTTACACATACAAATCTTTCCTCTTCATTATATTATACTACTCTTTATTTACAGGACATATACAACACTACTAAACAATAATAATTATAAAATACACATAATATTTACAAACTAAACTAGACTAAAGATAAAAAATGTCCTCTAGCGCACCAAGTTGAGGTAAGGCACCCAAGATGCTGGCAGCATTTCCCCTTTGGACAGCCAAGCTAATCCTTTGGGCGAAATAGCTACCAGCCCTTGGGTCGCCAGTGGCCTCTATTAGGCGCGCTGACAGACTTTTTAAAAATGTCTTTGCTTCAGGTCCCCTTCATTATATTAGTATGGAAGTATAGACAAGCTAAATATTATAGCTTGAAAGCTCAAGTTTTAGTAGGTACTCCGTCCCTTATTAGAGTTAAACAATCAGAAACCCTCAACAGTACTAGAGACCTGGTTCCCTTACGTGTATCAGGGGTATCAGGGCCTGCAAAATGTGAGCTGATATTGCGTACCTAAGCTTCTTGAAGAACTCATTAGTGCATGACAGGATTCGACCCCGAGCCTCAAGAATGAGAAGCAGGCTCTTTGACAATTGGGCTATCATTGCTCTTTATCTTTTTTTTTTGTGTTCATATTATTTTGGTAAGTTCGGGTGTAGTTCATTCGATCGTTTGTTCGTTTCTTAGTTTTTTGAAATAATGTCATCGAGCCAATTAAAATTTCAAAGTCTGCATCAACTGCACCTGTAGCGTTGGTTCTCTTTAATTCTTACGGTTTCCGGTTAAACTTGAACAACTTTCACAACTTTTTGGATTAGCGCCAAAGAAGACCACCTTTTTTCAATGCAAAAACAAAACGTTGGAACTCCATAGATTATTTGTGCAAACTCTAGGTTCAAATAAATAATTTTACAAGAGACAGAAGACGTTCATTTGTAGAGCGCTATTGCGATCGAGAAAAAAGTTATGCTCATAAAATTAAAATAAAACGCAGTGTCAATGTCAAAATTGACAAATATAAAAAAAACACGAATCGATGCAATGCAATCGATGATTGAAAACATTCCGGTTCGTGTAATCCCTTTGGTGATTTTCTCAAGATTTTCACAATTTTCCGCCTGATTTGACTTCTATAATAGTCTTGTAATGTATTTTCGAGTGATCAGCAATGTATTTTTTGTGATATTTTTAGTAATTGGTAAGTTCTGCTCCCTAGACTTTAATTAAATGATTAATGAATTCATTTAGATACATACTAACAGTTTTTATATACACAAGTACAATTTTTATGTACCTAAATTATTTCTTCAGGTCTAGCTGCAGTCACTACACAATATGATGCTGCAGAAGAGACAGAAACTGAGATACAAGACGCTGATCTAGATTTACCTAATGTAGACGAGTCAGAATCACTCCTATCAAATGTTGTGTCTGATGTAAACAAAACGCTGACTAATTTATACAATCATGTCACTTCGGCTAATATTACAGCTGAAAATGTTACTCAGATAGCCAACGAAACCAGAAAATTAGTCAAATGTAAAGACATAGTCTACGAAGAATCGGAAGACTTTGAAATCTCTGTGGAAATCATAAACGGTACCCGTCTAGCCAAACTGCTGCAGGTTGACCCAGAAGTACTGAGTCGCGACATGGAGGCAGATTGCGTCTTAGTACTTTTTTATGCCAGAGCTTGCCCATTCAGTGCCCATGCTGCACCACACTTCAATGCCCTAGCACGGTCATATTCCAATGTAAAAATGGTAGCTCTTGATGCTTTAAAATATCATGGAATCAATGCCCAGTATGGCATAGTTGGAGTTCCAACTCTTAAAATGTTCCACAATGGCCGGCCAGTTGGAAAATTCAATGGGACCGAATACAATATACATTCGTTCAGTAAATTCGTTCATGCTATAACAGGGCAGGACCCTCAAGGATTACTAGTCACATCTAAAGACTTCCGAGGCCCAGTTTCAAGTGTGGTTGAGAAAGAAATGGACTATTTTCTAATTTTGTCCTGGCTGTTTATTATTGTCTGTGCAATTTATTATTTTATGCAGTCAAAATGGTGGCAAATGATTGTGGAGATGATTCAGAATAATTGGCGGGAGTCAGAAGCTCAACATGAGCATAATGATTAGATTATTTTAGGTGATCCTGTTTTTAATAAAATATTTTTTATTTTAGTATTTTTTATATTATGAACCCTATTAGAGTAATATCTATGTAACAAGCCTTTGAGTATTAAACCAACAGGAGACGTCACTCGCACTAGTTTCTTTGCAAAACAGTCTGCCAATTTCTGCAGGGGGGACGAGGAAACAAACGCATTTTTTGACAAAACAATTAAACACTAGCTTGAACTAGATGCACACAAATACATTCACCAATACGAGCACTCCGTGAACTCAAAAAAACTAGTTGTATATAACAGGTATGATCGTTGACCGACACTTTTTCTTGGCAGAGGGGATCGCCTGTCAGTGGCGTCTCCAGTTGGTTTAATACTCAAAGTAACAAGCACATATCTATGTAACAAAAAGAAATAAAATTTTACTATGATTAGGCTGTTTGGGACATAGTGTTGTGTGGTTAAAACACAATCATACAAATACCGTTTTAGAAAACCTGGGAATAATCCTAGGTTTTCTAAAACATATTTTTCTCATTTACGGTTTCTAAGAGCTTCCATTTTTTGACAGAGAGGGCTTATTGTCAGTGTCATTTAGTGCCAATGCCTTAAAACAGTAAAAAAAAAACATGTCTCTCTGACTTTGACAATTTAAGTTTTCTGTTGACAAGTGTCAGCTGTGGGCTTTTTGGCGGGAATCTGAAGAGGGAGGTCATGTTTTTTGTTTAATTTTCATTTTGCTGTGTATTTCGGGTTTTGACTCATAATAGTGATAGTTTATTATGTGGCAAGTGTCCGTGAAAGTGTGCAGTGAATGGGAAATTCGATAAAATTCGAGATATGGACATTTTTGGATTGCCTCAAAAAGTCACAATAAAGTCGTCAGTAAAAGTGCTATCATTTTACTGATAACCAAGTTAGGGCACGTTAGGGTTGTAGAAAGTGTTAAAGACACTGTATTTTTGTGCATGGACTCTGAAGCAGAGCCATTTACTTAAGGATATCATTAACTAATGACGAGGCTGCATGGCGTAATGCCTTTGCCTACCCTGTAAGGGGTGAAACAACAAAAAAAAAAGTGTCAGCTGTGGGCTTTTTGGCGGGAATCCGAAGAGGGACGTCATGTTTTTTGTTTAATTTTCATTTTGCTGTGTATTTTGGGTTTTGACTCATAATAGTGATAGTTTATTATGTGGCAAGTGTCCGTGAAAGTGTGCAGTGAATGGGAAATTCGATAAAATGCGAGATATGGACATTTTTGGATTGCCTCAAAAAGTCACAATAAAGTCGTCAGTAAAAGTGCTATCATTTTACTGATAACCAAGTTAGGGCACGTTAGGGTTGTAGAAAGTGTTAAAGACACTGTATTTTTGTGCATGGACTCTGAAGCAGAGCCATTTACATTAGGATATCATTAACTAATGACGAGGCTGCATGGCGTAATGCCTTTGCCTACCCTGTAAGGGGTGAAACAACAACAAAAAAAAAAGTGTCAGCTGTGTTGCATAGAGTAACTTATATATACTGTGTTGTGGCTGTGTTGATTCAGTTGATTCACGTTTTGTTGACTGATTCTTTTGCAATTAATTATAAACTACACATTTTTCTAGCAGCATAAAAACAAACATTCATGCGCTACAACAGTGTTCATCATGTCTAGTAAAAGCTATGGTAATTTCGTGAGATCTGCTTCTCCAAGTGAAGCGAAAGTGCGAGCCATACAAGCTGTCCTCAGCGGAGAAGAAGCAAAGAAACTGTATTTGGAAGAAGTTCAAGACATAAAGGAACCTGTTCCAACTTCCAGTAAAGTTTATCTTACTATTAAAGATAATAGGATAAGAGTTACACCAAAAACACAAGATATAGACAACTCTTCGAAAAACGAGTTATTTTTATCAGCTCAAAATAATGACGTTGACACACTGAGACTGATCCTTGATAAAAATCCGGATAAGATAAATGCTGTGGATGATTACGGGTGGAGTTTACTGATGATAGCGTGTCAAGCGAATTCCATAGAAACAGTTACAGAGCTATTGAAAAGAAAAATTGACATGTACATCAGAGATAAAGCTGGTAACTCTGCTCAGAGTTTAGTTATTAAGAGTAAAAACTTAGTTTTAGCTGATTTACTACTTAGTCATAGATCTGAACCTAAAGCTAAATCAGTAAGAAAAAGTAAACATAAAAAGAACATTTTGAATAAAGAACAATTTGCATGTGAAGTATGCAATAACACTTTTCCGGATAAAGAAGAGCATCTTTCATCTACTATACACAATATTAATGCAAGCAAAGGAAGGAAGTTACCAACAAACTATGTTATACCGGCATCTAACAGGGGATATCAAATAATGTTGAGAGTTGGGTGGGATAAAGAATCTGGATTGGGACCAGATGGAACAGGACAGAAATACCCAATAAGAACTGTGCAGAAGAAGGATAGAAAAGGCCTAGGCATGGAGAAAAAGAGAAATGAAGAAAAGGCCAAGCAAGAGACAGATAGATACATAAACAGAAGAATTTTAGAAAGAGACTATAATAGACATAGAAAGATGGAAGTAAATTTTAGAAGAGAATTTTACTGATTTACTTTTTTGAATAAATGAACCTCGATAAAAAAAAATGTGATAAGAAAATACTGATTTATTTTTAAACATTGTAAGGCACATAGCAAACAGTTACTAGGGCAAGAATCAAAGAATACAATGTAAAGTTCAAAATAAATAACTTCTTTAATAAAATATGATTTAAAAAATATTTTGTGAGAAATTAAAGCTTATGGTAGAACTATACATCTCTTAGTTGATATATTTTTTTATTAGCACATTGCTGAAAATTCTTTTACATTACATAACATTCAATAATAATGCATATAATTTTATACAAATTAAAACTTAATGTCTATGTAATATACCTTTTCATCTAATAGACTTACAATATTTCTATACAACCATCTCAAATTGCAATAACCTGTGTGTCTTACAATCATCAAAGACTAGGTGCTGCCCAGTTCAAGAACTTAATAGCTAATTCGAACCCAACAAAGCAGGCTGCGTTTGCTGGGAACGCTCTAATCATAACCGGAGTGACACCTTTGTACAACGCCAAAGGGCCCTCTCGCTGCATCAACTGCTTGAAAACATCTCTCATCCCATTAGGGTATGTGCCTTCCGGTGCAGTCTGCAACCTACTCTTAAGGACATCAGCCGGCATACCGACCAGCCAATTGGCTATACCAGCACAACCTCCAGCAAATATTGTAATCATCATTTTATACTGATTGGTTGCATTTTCGGGTACTAAAATCTCTTTAACCCATTCGTAAGTCATGAAATACATGCCACTAGCTGGCATGTCTCTAAGAATGGTTGCAAAGCTGCCTTTGTAGATGCTTCTGATGCCTCCTTCGGCATACAGTTGTTTGGCACAGTCGACCATCCCAGCGTACTTTGGTGGTGCCGTACCGGACTGTTGTACTTGGAGTAAACATTTTATACGTTCTCCTGGAGCCATAATTGAGGTGGTGAAGATACCAGAGAACGCTCCCGCGGCGAATAACTCTGGTTTGCTCAGAACTTGGTCTTCGTTGCTTTTGATGAGTTTCTTACCTAGACCGAAACCCCAGAAACTTATGGCGAAGATTGGTGCCACTCCAGTTAGAGGGGCCGACATGCCTTTGTACAGGCCGCGGAAGCCTTCCTTCTGGATGGTCTTCCTAAAGCAATCCCAGGTACCACCGTACAAGGCTACTTGGCCCGCTTGAGGGAGAGGCATAGTCTGTAGTCTCACTTTTATGGTGTCCATGGGATGTCCTGCCAGTACCGTACATACTCCCCCGAATCCACCACTTAGGAAGTATTTAGATGGGCTGCTGTTTTCCGACATCTTGATTTATAATCAGTCGAAAAAGAAAGCAAGGACAACTTATCAAACAAGTTAACTTTGAATTCACTGCTATAGAAATGTCAAAGTCCAACTCACTCGATTGTGGACACTTGTCATGAATGATAAGTAATTCTAGATAGTAAAAAGACGTAATTGTTGCGTTGTCTGAGGTATTTCTATTCTAAAACACTTATTATTATTTATTTATTTATAAATGAATTCGTTCGATAGGTCGAAATACTAAATTCTAAATGACAGAAAGACCAGCTGGCTGTGATAGTGACATTTACATGACACATGCATCTGATTGACAGCCAAAGAAAAAACTGATATACAGTGAAAGTAAAAAAAAAACGATTATATCATCATCATTTCATTAACTTGCCTTTAGAACATTATTTGGGGTCGGCGCAGTATGTTTTTTCCTTCCATTTAAATCTATCATACGTCATATCTCTCTATTGGTAAAATGTGTACATGTGTACATAAAATTTTCAGTACTCTGAAGAAATAAATAAATTTTCATATTTTAAATAAATTTTTGCAGTTTGACATATTTTTTTTACATAAAATTTTCTTATAGCTGTAACTTGTATTTGTATGTGTGATCGAGTGTTTATGATCGATCACAACACAAGTTACAAAAATAGCTGAGTCCACTGACAAACTGCAAAAGCCACAAAAAAAAATAAAGTGTCAAACTTCGAAGACAGACAACAAGTAGGAAGGAAGAAGTTGCGAAGTTCAAAATAAAAACTGTAATGTTCCTAAAAACAAGTAAAACAACCTTTTGACTTGACAAAATGAGTTGCACTAAGGAAGAAATAGAAAAAAAACGTCTAGCCGCATTACAGAAGCGACAGAGTAAAATATTCAATCAGAACACTCCACATCAAAGTTCTCCGGTAAAACTGAACTCTTTTGCACAAGGGAGTCCAAGTCTGTCCAATGCTTCTCACAGATCGTGGGGAGGTCCCATTAAAAACCAATTTAATGGTGCTTCTAAAAGTTTCCACCCCTACGCGAAGCCTGAAAACAGTCAAAATAATGAGCATGGAGAGAGTAGTGTTCCGGTTACTAAAGTCGTCAGCGGAACTGTGTATTTAATCTCCGAAGACCGATTCGAGGTCAACCCTTCGGAGTTCTGTACACCGTTAATAAATATATTCAAGACTATACCTTCAAGGAGCTATGGTTAGTATACTGCGGAAGTTTTATTATGAACAATAAATAAATAAACACCCATCCTCATTGTGTACGGGATTGGCGGTTGACATAGATGCTTTATACATACCTCAGAATCAAGTCTGCAAGTTTCCTCCCAAAATTTTGTTTCACTGTTGAGCTAGCGGTAAATATACAAAAGTTTTAGAAAAACTCATTAGTACTTGTCATTGACAGTAAGTTAGTTACCCAACCTATATGTGACATGGTCGCTTTCTAAAGGTTTATTATTACAATATGAAATCCTGAGTCATGATAAGAATCTTAAGAATACTTAACAAGCTTTTAGACCCACTAGTCGCAACCAACAAAATTACCGCTGCGATTTCCCAGTGCGCAGTGCAAGTCCCGTTCCCGTGGGAAAATTATAGTCCATGTTACTGCTAAATAAGTATGCCTTCCATTGTTGAAAGAATTTTTAATATTGGTCCAGTAGTTAGGAGCCTATCACAAAAAAATATATCTTTCATATTTATATTATTAATGTAGATATAAACATACATTAGATCCTTGTATATATACCTGTACTATACCTATACTACATACATAGTAGTATTTGTGTGTGTAATGCCACGAGATCAATTACATTATTTTAAAAGTTTGACGCACCACCTTTTGTCTTCAGATGCCAGCTCAAAGTTGTGGAACTTTTCCATAGATGACTATCAAGAATTGATGTCTAAAGTAGCTCCATTAGCTCCCCATGTGGTGTTGGGGCCTATACCACCATTTGTGCTTAAGGTCAGTGATCTAATTAATTATGTAATAATCATCAAAATTTTTATGCTATGTTTGCTTCTTGTTTTAACAAACCTATTGCAGTTAAACAACCAATTTTTTTATAAAGACATTTTATTCTTTGTCTTTGGTAAATCAGAAACTTAAATAGGTGTGTACTTTTGGCCTTACCCAATTCTTTTCCAGTGTCACTGCTTCATATAGTGTCATATTTGAGTTTGTCATTTCTCTGTTGAAATACCTTCCTCCTCTTTTTTTTATGTGATACTTTTGCTCCATTCCTTTGGGTCTATTATATGCGTAGACCATTTCATTTTTTGAAGTGTTCAAGAAAAAATCTTACACTAAATGTTCTCAATATTTTCAGATTCTAAATGAGCCAATAATGGACCCTAGCAGTATTGACTTATCACCAGTAGAAGCCACATTGAGGAATAAATTGATGCCTTTTCAAGAAGATGGAGTCAGGTAACAATACCATGATTTTGTTTGGTTGTAGTCTGTATTTACTTGTACATAAGGAAATAATAGCTCTGCAGTAGGATTTTACAGGTTGATAATCAATATTATAATTGCAAAAAGTGCTTTGGCTGTTGTATTACATTTCAACAAATATTGATAAATTTTAACAAAGAGATAGCTTACATATTAAGGAACAACAAACTTTAAATCTAAATAATACATAATCCAGAAGAAGATACAGAAAATTTATTAATTGAACTCTGCAAGTCACTGAAATGGAATATACACGAAAATTTAAGTCAACATTCATGTTTTAATATCGAAAATTTGCATTAAGATCCGTTAAGCTATTTCAGAACCCATTCAAGACCAATTTTCAGATAGACTAAAATTCTGAAAATTTGAATTTATGATTAATCGTCTTATAAATACATAGCAGTTTTCACTTAAATTCTACCATTTATTTTGATAGCACAGACATACACTTAAATGTTTTTATTGGTTTAGTTAGATGAATTAATTTTAATTAAATTCCCTCTCTTTCATCATGTCTCTCGAGTGTGGTATCATGCAAAGATATCTAATATATAAAAATAAGTCGGGTTTTCCTTCCTGACGCTATAACTCCAGAACGCACGAACCGATTTCCACGGTTTTGCATTCGTTTGAAAGGTCTCGGGCTCCGTGAGGTTTATAGCAAAGAAAATCAGGAAAATTTTTAACAGAAAAGCGAGAAAATCTTATAAGCATTGCACCCGTGCGAAGCCGGGGCGGGTCGCTAGTTATATATAAAAAGACGTAGATACGTTACTAGAGCGCGTAAAATGAGACGGACAAATGTAGGTAAATGACCTAGTTTTATTTATTTATGTTTGCATTTTTCACCTAGTCGTATTACAAGCGCAACTCTTGACAGATAGCTGTCTCTTTCTTTATTATCCCGTATCATCTTTCGCCGTCGCCGCCTATAAATACTAAGAAGTAAGGATGTTCATGTTGTAGCCACTCGTAGCGGATCAATTTTCAAACGCTCGCAGTATGAATATAACTGATATTTACTCAAAGTCAAAGTCAAAGTCAAAATGTTTTATTCAAAATAGGAACTTACAAGTCCACTTATTGAACGTCATTTCAACTCCACCGCTTCAGCATGTATGGTTGAGGAGAAGAAGCGGGGCAAGAAACTCCTCAACACAATATTCTTTTAATCAATTGTTACATATTACTAAATTGGGCCACATAATTTCGTTTGTTTTTCGCTATCGTATTGCGCTGGTTTGGAGGAAATCTGTTCCAAGCATCATTGTCATTTATATAGTCGTCTAGTTTGTAATATGCCATTTTACAAAGTACATGTTTAACATGGGTTTTGAACACAGTTTCAAGCAATTTCAAAATATTTTCTGGTATTTTATTATAAAAGCGTATGCAAAGCCCCACAAAAGAATTATTAATTTTACTTAATCGTGACTGAGGTTGCTCTAGTTTATTTTTATTCCTTAGATTACAATTATGCCTGTCACAGTTTTTAGTATACAGTAATATGTTTTTCCGTACATACATAATGTTTTCATAAATGTACTGACAAGGCATTGTTAAAATATTGATTTCTTTGAACAGTTCTCTTAGGGAATCACGACATCTTAACTTGTAAATGGCGCGTATAGCCCTTTTTTGTAAAATAAAAATATATTCTGCATCAGCAGCTCTGCCCCACAGCAAGATGCCATAGGACATTATACTGTGAAAGTAGCTAAAATAAACGAGTCTTGCTGTGTCTACATCAGTAAGCCATCTGATTTTTCTGACGGCATAAGCAGCTGAGCTCAGTCTGTTAGATAATGCAGAAATATGAGAATTCCATTGAAGTTTGGAGTCTATCGTTATCCCCAAAAAAACTGTATTATCAGCGAAATCTAATTTGTCATTGTTTAAAATTATCTCATTCTCTACTCGTCTAACATTAGAGAGTACAAACTTTATACATTTGGTCTTCTTAGCGTTGAGCACTAGATTGTTTGCAGTGAACCATGTGAGAATTTGTTGAAGAGTGTCATTTACCTCGTCGAGCTTCTGAGCTTGTCTATCTACTTTGAAAATCAGAGATGTATCATCAGCAAACAACACTATCTTTGACAAACTCTCTACCATGAATGGAAGATCATTTATATATACAAGGAAAAGAAAAGGACCAAGAATCGAACCTTGAGGCACCCCAATTTTTACGGGTGCGCCCTGTGATTTACAATTTATTTTTACTTTTTGTATCCTATTTTCGAGATAGGACTGTAAAATATCAAGCGCTTTACCGTTGACTCCATAATGATTTAATTTACATAGCAAGGTCTCATGATCTACGCAGTCAAATGCTTTTGATAGATCGCAAAAAACTCCAATTGCGTTTTGAGATTTCTCCCAGGCATTAAAAATATTCTTGAGTAATGCTATTCCAGCATCCGTAGTTGAACGACCTTTGGTGAAGCCAAATTGTTCGTTATGAAATAAGTTATTTAGATTGAAGTGTGAAATCATTTGATCAAGCAATAACCTTTCAAAAACTTTGCTAAGTACTGGTAAAACAGAAACAGGTCTATAATTTGAGGGGTCTTTTTTCTCTCCTGATTTAAAAAGAGGAATAACTTTACTATGTTTCATTAGGTCAGGAAATAATCCTTTGTCAATACAATTGTTAAAGATATAAGCTAAATATGGTGCTACTAAGGTTATGATGAAGCTACATACCTTAACAGACATGCCCCATATATCTTCAGTACTTTTAAGTTTAAGTGCTCTAAAAGTTTTAATAACGGTATCCGGACTAGTGTGTCTAAATATAAGAGATTCGTTACAGCTATTTACATTTTTTCGTAGAAAAGTTATGGCAAGAGATGTGGATGAGTTCAGATGTTCTGTTGTTTTAATAGGTATATTAGTAAAAAAATGTTCAAATTCCCTAGCCACATCCTCACTCTTGGTAAATAGGCCGTGGTCCGTTTGAATAGCTAAGTCATGGTCACGTGGTTTCACTCTACCCGTTTCTCTGTTTATTACTTTCCAAACAGCCTTTATTGTGTTATCCGATTTTTTAATAGTATTACTTATGGACATTGCTTTTGCTTACTTTAATATCTTTGGTGATCATGCATGTCCAAAGGTTCGGCATAGCGCGTCGCGGGCGCTGCATGATAGCGGACGACATGGGCCTCGGGAAGACGTTCCAGGCCCTCGCCATCGCCAGCTACTACCGCCACAACTGGCCACTACTGATAGTCACCACTTCCTCTATGAGGTGAGGAATTTAAATTAAAACAATATCCTACTTAGGCCACATTTGTTTATGTGGAGCCTTATCTAAGTTAAATTGCGATATAATCTCCGAGTTCACCTTACACTTCCTTGCACGAATCCAGTATAAATGACAAAACAATCTTATATAATAACCGGACAAGGGACTATGTACCCCCATGCAATAAAAATACATGTTTCTGATTTAAAGATCGCAAAAAAAAATATTCATTTGTTTATTTTATTTATGCATTTAAGTTTACCAACAGTTGTTACACAATTTTGATACATGCGAAACATTAAAATATACATTAAATCTATTGCACAACTAGTAAAATTTAAACACCGCTTGCAAAATAATAGTGCTTAACTTGCTGGCTAACATAAATTTTTAAGTCCCATCTCGAGCCTTGCGTTCTAAACATTCATTTTATACAAAACTTTGCAATACCAATTATATGAAAAATAGCTTATTTCGTGCTTTGGATTATCTTTGGGCAGATTTAAATCACGTATTGGTGAAAATTTTTTTAATTTCATTTAAGTTAGCGGTGGTTTGTTGCATCGCAATGTCCCTACGTACTACCTACTTTTACCATAATCATGTTTATTTTGAAAGTAGTCGACCAAATGAGTTCTCGATGTACATTTTTGCTCTTTTAAATAGTGGAACTCTAGGTCTATGTAATAATACCAATATTGTTACTATTAGTGTTTAAGACTGTATGTTTCCCAAATTATAAAAAAATAATAAAAATAAACCCGCAACAGCAGTATTTGCGTTAGCCTGCACTTAGCTCTATGGCAAGGCCTTGGGATCGGGATGAGCCACTAAATGCAGACTGTATAAGGGGGGGAGGGATTTTGCAGCATCAAGCTGCGTCATGTGTAACAATACAGGGTTTAAAGTTTAAAGGAAGATAAGGATAAGGTTATTGTTACAGAGGAACGTGGCAAAGCAAAATTCACGAGCTTCTGCCCTCAATCCCACTGATGAACATAGTGTCACTCACAAGCGCTAAGGATACTCAACTAGTCGCAGATCGACAGGTATTATAGCCTTCGCCAATTGTTTCGACACGATAAATATCTAGTAGATACATACATACATACATATGCTCACGCCTTTTTCCCGAAGGGGTAGGCAGAGACAACAGCCCGCCACCTGCTACGATCCTGGCATACCTCACGTGCCTCATCCACATCTATCAATTCGGCTCATACAAGCTCGTCGGTTTCGGGTACTCTGTATCTGGCTTTTTTTTCAATACATCGCCGATCTGATCGATGTAAGTACGCCTAGGTCGCCCTGTGCCGACTCGGCCACTCACAATCCCCTTATATATTTGTCTCGTCAGACGCCTTTCATCCATCCGCTCGACATGTCCAAACCACCTGAGCATTCCTTTCTCAATCTTAGTCACTACATCCTCTTTCAAGCCACAAAGCTCTCGGATTACACTATACCTATGTCGTATAAATAACCTATGTAAGTGTTAGAGTTTAGGAGATATCGTGATGAGTGAGCGAGAAGAGGTATTTATATTGGATGCTTTTTTAACGTCTGGAAAAAAATATGACGTACGTATATAAGGTATCTAGAGCCGAAGTTATACACGAGAAAAAAAATAGACGGTATATTTATTTATTTGCAGACTGAAGCAGTGATAGTGAGCTACAAAATCGCAGGCATGCATGCAGACCTACTGAAAAATAAAAAGTTTGGTGTTATTATAATTGTAAGTAGTTACTCTGTAAAACAAACAAAAACTGTAACAGGAACTGAGTCCGGCGATGGACCGGATGTTTGACACACATTTGGGGGTCGCACTACCTTAAATCGCACAATACGCAGTGTACGGTGGCTTGTTTTTCCCGTTCCCATGGAAATCTCGATTATTTTCTGTAATTAAACATGTTTCCCATTGTTTTGGCAATACGCTAGTACTGTTTATTATACTGTGGCATTACTATCGTCCAGGACAAGTCGCACAACCTAAAGTCTCACAATAAGCAGTGCTCGGTGCCCTGTTTTCTCCGTTCTCATGGGAAACTTAATTATTTCCTGTAATGTACCCTATTTTAAATTTTTTTCGGCACTACCCTGTCCAGGACGAGTCGCACTACCTATAGTAGCACAAAGTGCAGTGCACGGTGCCTTGATTTTTCTGTAAAATATCGTGTTTTGCCTGCCAACTACATCTCTCATTTTCTGTAATGTTCCCTATTTCCCATTTTTTGGTCTTCTATTCCCGTCCAGGCTTTGAGTATTAAACGAACCGGAGACGACACTGACAGGCGTTCCCCTCTGCCAAAAAAATGTGTCCGTCAACGCGCATACCTGTTATATACAACTAGTTTTTTTGAGTTCACAGAGTGCTCAGATTGGTGAATGTAAAATATCGTGTTTTACCTGTTCTTTCTGACAACGACATCGCTAGTTTTCTGTAATGTACCCTCTTTCCCATTTTTTTGGTCATCTATCCCCGTCCAGGACGAGTCGCACTACCTAAAGTCGCACAAGACGCAGTGCACGGTGGCTTGTTTTCCCCATTCCCAGATTTCCCATGGTAACCTCTTTATTTTGTGTATTGTTTCCCATTTTTTGGCACTGCCCCCAAACTACAAACTAACACTACCAAAACTACTCGTCCAGGACGAGTCGCACTACCTGAAGTCGCACAAAGCGCAGTGCACGGTGGCCCTGGGCGGCGTGGCTCGAGCCGCTAGTCGAGCCATTCTGCTCAGCGGCACCCCCGCCCTCAGCCGCCCAGCTGAGCTCTACTCGCAACTAGCTCTCGTCGCCCCTGGCCTACTGCCCGGATACACCGAGTACGTATGTATACACGACAGAACAAAAATTCACAGGTCTGTGATTTTTTTTTATTATTTTTGTAACGAAGTTCCTTATCGCGCGTTGCGAAAAGGGGCTAGACGGAAAAAATTAAGACCAAAAGTTGTAACGACACTTTTTGACAGCGGCGTGCGCGTGTTTCTTCTCCTCTTCTTCGCATCTCTCTCTCTCTCTCTCTCTCTCTCTCTCTCTCTCTCTCTCTCTCTCTCTCTCTCTCTCTCTCTCTCTCTCATAGAAAGCAAGCCAGTAACACCCGAATGGAACAAGTTCCATCCGTCTCCCTTGACACCTCTCAAGTTTTTTTTGATAAGGTTGTTACTTGTTTTAATTGCCTTAATTATAATAGAGAATTGTATTCATATTACTTATACCACGTCACATTTAGCAGATTTAGATGATATTATAGTGTTTGAATATAAATATAATATATAGAATACAATTAATTTGAGAATATTTTGTAATTTTATTGAGTCTATAGCTATTAAAATACAGCATAAAAGTAAACTCCATAGTAAATTTCAAGATAAAAAAACTCATTGAAATACCCTACAGATATTGTAAAGAACCATTTTAGTCAGAATTTTTCGGCAGTTTCAAAGGTAAGGTATTTCTGCATTCGTTTTGTATATGGGCTACGCAAGTATGACCATGTTTCTCATTTTCGTTCTCAGCTCAAGTGGCTTCCAATTCGTCTTCGCCGGAATGTTCATATTCTCTCCCTGCTTTACTCTGTGCTGTTTATTCCTTCTACCCCTCCCTACTTAAAAGTTCTTTTTAAACGACAGGGCGATTCCGCCGATCGGTCTTTGCGAGAGTCTCGAAATTATCTTTTACAATTTCCTCGTAATACAACAGAATTTTACAGTAACTCATTTACCGTTCAGGCTGTTCGCTTGTGGAACGCATTACCCCTGTGTGTCAGAAGTGCTGAATCGATTCACATTTTTAAAACTCGACTGAAGGCTCACTATCTTGCAAGCATTGATGTGAATTAATTTTCTGTTTTATTTGTTATAATTATTATCTATTAATAACCTCAAGTATGTGTGAAAGTATTTTCTATTCTTGTTTATTTAATATATTATATTATTTATTTATTTATGTATGTAATAGTATGTAAGAGTATGTTCAATAATATATAGTGCACCGTCTACCCTAGTTCTAATCTCTCAGTTTCATCCATCCTAAGGTTGTCTGGAAGAGATCGCTAAAAGCGATAAGACCGCCCATTGTACTTTGGTTAATGTTGGTATCCATATTGTGTTGTTTTTGGTGTACAATAAAGAGTTATTGTATTGTAAGGATCCAACATTATGTTCTCGTCAGGCAAGAGGTACTGCGCGGGAAAGCAGACGAACTTCGGGTGGGACATGAGCGGGCAGTCCCACCTGCAGGAGTTGCAGGTGGTCCTGCAGAGGCGGTTCCTCATCCGCCGCACCAAGGAGCAAGTGCTCACCTCGCTCCAGGCGAAGACCAGGTACACGGGAATATAGAGGCGTTAAGGCTGATTCATGTATAATTATTAATTACTAGCGACCCGCCCCGGCTTCACACGGGTGCAATGCTTATAAGATTTTTCTTTGCTATAAACCTCACGGAGCCCGAGACCTTTCCAACGAATGCAAAATCGTGGAAATCGGTTCGTGCGTTCTGGAGTTATAGCGTCAGGAAGAAAAACCCGACTTATTTTTATATAGTAGACTAGCGACCCGCCCCGGCTTCGCACGGGTGCAATGCTTATAAGATTTTTCTTTGCTATAAACCTCACGGAGCCCGAGAACTTTCCAACGAATGCAAAATCGTGGAAATCGGTTCGTGCGTTCTGGAGTTATAGCGTCAGGAAGGAAAACCCGACTTATTTTTATATAGTAGATTATTATTAGGTGGTAATAAATTTGACATATTTCTAATATTAATTTAGTGACATTTTATTTTAATTTGATTTATACAACGCGTAACAGAAAAAGCGCAATTCCTCTTACACCCCAATTAGTATATTAATAATAAAAATATATGATGCAATCGCACTTCAGTTATGTCTAACCAATTTTCTAAAATATCGATTAATAATAGCACGATTTCCATAGAAAGCACTAAATTCAGCTCCGATAATTATTTTTTTTGAAAAATTTAACACATATTAAAAATAGCTGAAATCGAATAAGTAGTCGATACTGAACAAACTAATTTCAGGAATTGCGCTTATTCTGTTACATGTTGTATATATAAAAATCAATGCCACTTTTCGTTGTTATTTTATTACTCAAGAATGGGCTCACCTATCCAAACTAAATTTTTAGGCTTTATTCGGACTATTTAGCAGTTGGTTTATGTGAAGTTTGCTTAAAATCTGTCGAGTGGTTCTTCATTTATACGTTGCGAAGCACGTACCGGGCCGCTAGTACATATTTAAAATAGGGTATTTTACTGCCTAGTCAAATATCTTACTTTTTCACTTCTCAATTCTCATGCTCTAAAATCTTGCCACTCAGTCAAAAGTCAAAACTAACCGTCTAAAGTAAACTACTTCAAACAATGAACTATAAGAAGTAAAAAAGTCGCCACTACGATTATGGTAGGTTCCCCTCGATTTCTCTAGGATGCCATCACCAAATCCTGGTTTCCTTATCACGGGTTTTTATTTTATGATAAAAAAGGGGGCAAAGAGCAGACCTGGGTCACCTAGTGGTAAGTGACGTCCGTCGTCCATGGACACCTGCTACTCAAGAGTCACAACTGCGTTGCCGGCCTTAAGAGGTGGGAATAGTAGGAGAGGAGAGGAGGGGAAGGGGGGATTGGGGCCTCCGGTTACCTCACTCACTCAACGAAACGCAATGCATTGCTTTACGTTGGTTTTCTGTGAGGCCGTGGTATCACTCCGGTAGAGCCGGCCCAAGCGTGCCGAAGCATGGCTCTCCCACGTTGGTTTCCTCATCACCCTTGGGATATCTCCTTTCCAACAAAAAAAGAATCTTCAAATCGGATCCCGTCTGCCAACACTGCGACCGTAAATCAAGTGTAGCTTATTTTACGGATCATCAATACAACAGCGAAAAATAAACGAATTTATGTAACCCAATTAAGTATTAAGTAACAATTGATTGAAAGAATATTGTGTTGAGGAGTTTCTTGCCCCACTGCTTCTGCTCAACCATACATGCTGAAGCGGTGTAGTTGAAATGACGTTCAATAAGTGGACTTGTATGTTCCTATTTTGAATTAAACATTTTGACTTTTGATGATGTAGATGAAATTGTTGAGAAAAGAGCTGCCCTTGAGTTTCTTGCTGGTTCTTCTCGGGGTACTGCATTCGGAACCAGCAACTCGTTGGTGGAGATGGGCTGCTGTTAACATTTAGCCAATCTTTATGGACAAGTTCAAAGTGCCATAATATTAGACGATTGACTTTTCTAAATGTAATTAGCAATTACCTACAGAAATAAATACATTTTCATTTTTCAAATGTTTTCAGGGAAACAGTAATCTTGGACCAGTCCCTTCTCCAGTTCACCAAAGAGGACCAACAGGGCCTCTCCCAGATGGCTCAAGCTTACCAGAACACTAAACCTACAGACAGACAAGCAGCTCTGCTCACATTCTTCAGTGAATCCGCCAGGGTGAAGATACCAGCTATATGGTATGTATGAATGCTTCTATGTTAGGGGGTTTGGTTTCCGCACTTAGTCCTGAAGTGGACCATTGTACGTACATGTATGAATGCTTATACAACGTGTCACAGAATAAGCGCAATTTCTCTTACACCCCAATTAGTATATTCATAAAAAAAATGAATCATTCATACTTTAGTTTTATCTAACTAAATTTCTTAATAAAGAACAATAATAGTACAGTTTCCTTAGGTACACACAGTTTAGGTTAGGTTTCACATAATAAAAATAGCTGAAATCGATTAAGTAGTCGATACTGAACAAACTAATTTCAGGAATTAAGCTTATTCTGTTACATATTATTGTAGGCTGCGGCATTGGGTTCGATTCTACTTTACAGCGACTAAACTTATTTTAGTTTACTCCTGTCATTTTCTTTCTCCTAGAAAAGAAAAGAGACGACAGATATTTAGTCCTGTCAAATTAGAATTATTCCTGTCAAAGAGATTAAAATATAATAAGGCATAGAGGGGACAAAGCGAGAAAAAATTGAAGTCAAAAGTTATTCCAAGTGGAATAAGTCTAGTACAATTTCGACCGAATGACAGCTCGCGTTCATACTAAACTGACATAACAAGGACATGACGCTTAGGCTTCAAAGTTTTGTATGAAAATATTCCCAATGCCCTCTCTATGCCTTATTATATTTAAATCTCTTTGATTCCTGTCAACTAAGGCATTTCATAACGTGTTTGACTTTGACAGGATTAAATTCGGTAGGTTATCTTCTATCCCTTTTCTTTTTTCAGGTAAGACAAAGACAAAACTAAACTAAAATAAATTTAGTCACTGTAAAGCAGAACCCATGGGCTCACCACCTATCACGTTAAGGGGCCCAAAGAATGTACCGGTGCAACTTGGAGTAAAAAAAGCAGTGGAATTATTAATATTTTTTTATTATACAGCTGTTCCGCGTGATTTCACCCGCTTAATTCCCGTTGCCTTGGGAATACGGGAATAAAATATAGCATAGGTTACTCAGTGAAAATGTAGCTTTCCATTTTTTTAAATCAATAGTTTTTGAGTTTATTCGTTACAAACATACAAAAATACAAATCTTTCCTCTTTATAATATTAACAATAATCTCACGCCTTTTATCCCCGAGGGGGTAGGCAGAGGTATTCCATTAAGGAAATACCCAATTTTCACGAGAATATTCGACCCCTAAACGTAGGTGGTGAGCCCATCGTCGGACCGGGTCTGTTACACGTGTCTCAGAATTAATTCTGAGACCTGCGGGTTTCCTTACGATGTTTTATTTCACCGTCGAGGTAGTGATGAAAATGTAGGTAAGTTTTGAAAATCTCATTGGTACATGCCAGGATTTGAACCCGAGCCTCACTGATTTTTTCATCTTGTGAAGCTGGCTCTTCAACCGTAGGGCTATCACTGGTCTCTATAATATTGTAGACTAATTTATTAACCTCTTTAGAGCAGTGATAGCCCTTACGGTTAAAGAGCCGGCTGAAAATCAATGAGGCTCGGGTTCGAATCCTGGCATGTACCAATGAGTTTTTCAAAAACTTACGTACATATTTATTACTAGCTCGACGGTGAAGGAAAACATCGTGAGGAAACCCGCAGGTCTCAGAATTAATTCTGAGACATGTGTAAATAGACCCGGTCCGGCGATGGGCTCACCACCTATCACGATTAGGGGTCCTCCAATGTATCTCGTGAAATGTGGGTATATCCAGTAATGGAATACCTCTGCCTACCCCCTCGGGGATGAAAGGCGTGACATTTTTTACTAACCTTTTTTTTTTCATTAATCAGCAAGTACATAAGGCAGTTGGTGAAGGAAGAGAAAGGCAAGTTCCTGGTGTTCGCTCACCACAAGTGCATGGTGGCAGCACTGTGCACCGAACTCGATGAAGCAGGCGTGCATTACATATGCATCGTTGGCTCCACCCCGGCCAACGCCCGGGCGGTTAGTACACACACCGGCACAATTAGCGGAACAGAAAAAAAAGGGAGTATTTACGCATTTTTGCGTGTTACTGGCCGGCTAAACAAGCTTTTTTTAAATTTGGGTTTTAATTTAAAAATGGAATACTAAGCGACTGCCCTTTTTTTCATTCTTTTGTTTTAATTTTCATTGATTCATTTTTTCCACCGCTTGTCCGTTTTTAGAAGGTTCGTGAATTCCATTTGAAAAGCTTTGAATTGCAGTTTTTGAGGCTTTTGAGTTTTTTCGCATATTGATAATTTACGAGCATCTAATTATGCCTGATTTAACGCCATCAGAAATCATTAGGGCAGATCAAATGAGGAGAAATGGTCAAACCTACAGATCGATTGCCAGAAGCCTTCGTCGATCGTTATCAACGATTTATCGTAGCATCCAACGATACAGATTGACGAATGCTCTAGTGAGAAGGAGAGGACAAGGCCGGAAAAGGTGTACTTCAAGGAGGGATGACCGTTTTCTCCAACTTCAAGTCCGACGGAACACGAGACTAACGGCGGTGCAGGCTCGAAATTTACTGGAAGAGGTACGAGCAGTAAGGATGAGTGAGCGGACAGTTCGTAGAAGATTCGAAGAAGTGGGTATAGGCTCGTATGTGCCCGCCAAAGCCCCAAAACTTGAGAGACATCATCGCACAAACCGTCTACACTTTGGTCGTGAACATCGTGATTGGGACTTCGACGACTGGGGACAGGTTCTTTTTACTGATGAATGCAGAGTTATGTTAAATCAAATTGATGGAAGGCAGCGAGTATGGAGACGCAAAGGAGAACGGTATATCCAGTCTAATTTTGAAAATACAGTTGCATATGGCGGCGGTTCAATTATGGTCTGGGGAGGAATATGTTTAGGAGCTCGTACGGAGTTAGTAGTGGTCGATGGCGGGAATCTGAATGCTGATCGGTATATCAGGGAGATTTTAGAAGAACATGTTGTGCCATTTGCCCCCTTTATTGGTAACAACTTCATTCTAATGCAGGATAATGCTCGGGCTCACAGTGCTCGCACAGTACAGACATACCTAAACCATGTTGGTATAACGGTGATGGAGTGGCCAGCACGGTCCCCCGATATGAACCCTATAGAACACGTCTGGGACTTGCTAAAGAGGAGTGTAAAGTCAAGAATGCCCCCTCCCAATAATCTCAACGAGTTGCGAAACGCATTACTTGAAGAATGGCAGAGGTTGCCCCAAGAAACCATTGATAACATCATCCGCAGCATGCCCAGACGGATGGAAACCCTCATCAGAGCACGAGGAGGAAACACTCGATATTGAACAGTCATTGAAATTGTTGTTAAACTTTGGAAAATCTTGAATTTTCTGCTGTTTCTCTATAATTAAAAATCGAAGAAAAATGCATTTTGTTTAATTTAATTTTTATTTTTATAAAATTTAAAGTATGGTGTTACAAATGAATGTCAAAACATGTTAATTTAATTGTTGTTTCATTTTAAATAATATATTATTTAAAAATTACATTCATTGTTCTAAATTCCCTCTTTTTTCTCCTTTTTTTTTCTGTTCCGCTAATTGTGCCGGTGTGTGTATTAATAATTTTATTTATTTATTTACCACCTATCACGTTTAGTGGTCAAACATTATCGTGAAAAGTGGGTATTTTAAGAAAAAACATACTTAACCAAAAAGATAAGCAAAATGAGTTTGCATGTAAGGTTGGCGCCACTGTAGCTTAAGTACTATAACAAAACATTAGTTCCATTTTTCGCCGCATTAGGTTGACAAGGCTGAATAGCGTTCGATGCTCATAGAGCGGTATGAAAAGCAGAGTATATCATTTGGTTGCAAAATTATTTTTACCTTGGGCTACGTATTTTAAATCCCTCAATTCGTTTATGATTCTACATTAGAATCATTCACTATGTTCGTGATTTAAAATAATATTGCATTGTCACTGAACTTACATAAGTATACCAAATTTCAGCTCAATCGGTTTAAAATATCTGCTTCAAAATTGAGTCGCAAGATTCCACCGGAACATACATAGTTACATACTTACATACATACATTGCAAGTTAAATAAAAGCTTTTAAAAACGCCCTCGCCGTAAAAGTATCGTTTTGCTCCCTGACACAATCTACTGTTTCCACATCCCTATGCCCAGGACCTGGTGGAGCAGTTCCAGCTGTCTCCCCGCTGCCGGGCGGCGGTCTTGGCCCTGACGGCAGCTGGAGCTGGGATCACGCTCACCGCCGCAGACCTGGTCATCTTCGCAGAGCTGCACTGGAACCCAGGGGTCAGTATACCTTTCAGGACCTCGTCAGTTAGAAGAGAGCTGTAGTTCTAATTTCAAAATTCAACATTTAGAATGTTTTTTTTTATTATTATTTCTTTTACAAATAATACCTAATACAATTAAATAATACCTAATAGAATTTTATGACCTGCTTACCTATAATTGCTATTATTATAAATGTATTAATCCCATATGATGTTAGTGATTTATAGTCTTTTATTTATAATTTTTTCACTGTAAGGGTGAGGCCAAACGAGCGTAATTTTGTGAGTCGTGAGTAGCAGAATTTCGGTCGCTGAAATTCTGCTGCATTCGGTTTCATACAAAAGTCCTATTTGATTCACAGGGCGACGCAAAATGAGTTGTCTGCCGACTCACATGCATTATGCGGACCGAATTTCAGTTCGCGGGGCGATGGGGTAGACATAGACAATGTGTGAAAGAGATACTAGAGTGGAATGTGACGGATCACTCAAGAGGGAGTGAGAAATAAGATATATTCTGCTACTCACGACTCACAAAATTGGGTAGTTGACAGCATCGAAATTAAATTGCGAGTAGTCATACATGCAAAAGATTATCCCAAAAAACCTCAAAATATGTATTTCTATTTTCAATTTACAATTATAGCAAATTTAAAAATAATAAAACAATCAAAAAAAGTGCTGCAATTGAGTACTACAAACTATGACGTCACGGTTTGCTATTTCAGTACATTTTCCATAGTAAAATTTCGTTTTGACAGATCGTAAAAAGTGACTGATTTGACTAGGTAGGACACAACCCTATTACGCTCCGTCTGGCAGCCCAACAGAATTTCTGTCGGGCAGAATTTCTGCAACCGAAATTCTGCAACCGAAATTACGCTCGTTTGGCCTCACCCTAACTTTAGGCCTACTCGCATTATGACTAGACGTAACGCGACTTAGTCAATCTACGCTTTAGCTATACCCGACGTAAAGGAATGAGAGCTATGTTGGCCTACTGAGCGGCGACCCCGTTCCTCGGGTTCTGGCAGAATTAACAGCCAGTCATAGCCCCGCGGCTGTGACGTGGTGCTGAGCCATGACCCTTTTGCTTGCATGATACACTTTACACGACCATCTTCTTGTTCTGTACTCCTCTTTGTTAATTGTGTTTAGTGAGTGTATCTGTGTATTATTCAAGTAAATAAAGTGTTTTCTATTCTATTCTATTCTTCAATTTTAAATTATACTCGCCAAACTACAATGCAGTTTGTCGGCGAGAATAACGCTCTTTTCTTATATTTATAATTTGCCATATAACCCTACACCTATCTATTTACTTATTTATAAAAATATGTACCTACTTGTTTACTAAAAACTCGTACAACTTACGAGGAAAAAGTTCTTCAGATTATGTTTTACCATTTGCTTACAACTAATGTGATTTTTGATTTATGTATGGCCAGATAAAGAAGTTTAAAAGGGCAAAAAGTTTATAAAAAGGGGGATAATAATAATAATAATAATCTTTATTTCAGGCAATATTTACATTAGTAGATCTTAAATAACGTAAACAGAGGTTTAACGTAAACATAAAAGAGGTCCGATAACGAGTACCTCGTTACACCTTTTTTTTTATTTATTTACTAGCTGACCCGACAGACGTTGTCCTGGGGCCAATTCTACTAAATGTCAACGGTTACAGTTGGATGACAATGACAATGACATGGTCAGTCGATGGTGTAATTTGCTGTGAAAAGTGTCGAAATAACACCATTGACTGACCATTGACATCTCATTGTCATTGACACTTAGTAGAATTGACCCCCAACAAAAATTGGAAGTACAACTGTCAGTTATGTCAAACACAATAAGATTATGTTTTCGTAAATTTTCTAATGTTCGGCGCAACTTTCTTATTTTTTTTTCTTTCATAAGAACCTTCTGACAATAACAAACACAACAAGAAAGAATTAGCTAAATTGGTCCAGCCGTTCACGCGTGATGCGGTAACAAAGAGAAATAGGGATTCATTTTTATATGTAAGATTTAGTGAGCAAACACACTTGGCGGAACTTACGCGCGGAACTTTCGGTGAGCAACATACATTACGGTTGACGCGGGAGGCAGATCCATTTATCTTTAAAGTGAAACGGCAATGTATGTTGTTTACCGAAATTTCCGCGGCGTAATTTCCGCAGGTGTGTCACTGCACTTATAGAGATTTATCTATTTTTAGGGTTCCGTACCTCAAAAGGAAAAAACGGAACCCTTATAGGATCACTTTGTTGTCCGTCCGTCCGTCCGTCTGTCAAGACCCTTTTTCTCAGGAACGCGTGGAGGTATGAAGCTGAAATTTATATCAATTACTAAGGTCTACTGTCCCTTGAAGCTGTGAAAAAATCAAACTTCTAAGCCAACGCAATCAAAAGATACAGCCGTTTATGCCGCAAATTTTCGACACTTGCAAGGGAATCAAAACCTACAGGGTGCTTCCCGTGAACTCAGAATCTTGAAATTTGGTACGAAGCAACGTCTTATAGCATAGATAAAGGAAAAATTACGAAAACCATAAATTTGCAAGGTTGTACGGAACCCTCGGTGCGCGAGTCCGACTCGCACTTGGCCGGTTTTTTTTATATCACAAGAAGTTAAAATCACCAAACTGCAGGAGCAGTTGGTAGGCGTTGCGCTCTTTACAAATGTTTCTTAACTTAATATCCATACTTTGATTTAGGTACTTAGGATACTACTAACTAACGCAGTACAATACTGTTGTATTACACATCAAAGAGCAATAAGAAAATATATATGTACAGTTTCATCAAAATCCGTTCAGAAGTTTTTCGATATAAACAATCTGTTGCCGATGTGCTGGCAGCTTTAGATATACAGGATGACTTTTTTTACCGTCTGTAAAAAAATGTGGTGTGATAGGTAAGTGTAATAGATTCATTTGGCAATGTTACTTAAAAAAAAATTTATTTCTCAAAAAAAAAATTTCTTGCTTAAATGAATATACATTACTCAATTGTAGTCAATAATACATACTAAAATATTTGAAATAGTATTTTAAAAAGAAACAGGCTCGTAGCTTCCATTTATGCGCAATCTACCTACAACCGCTAGCTGCGCGTAGTACTGTGCGTAGTTTTCTAGATTTTGTAAATTGCAATAAACATGACTATATTTAACTTTGAGTATTAAACCAACCGGAGACGCCACAAACAGGCGTTCCCCTCTGCCAAAAAAAGTGTCGGTCTTTGAGCATACCGGTTAAATACAACTAGTTTGTTTGAGTTCACGGAGTGCTTGTATTAGTGAATGTATTTGTGTGCACCTAGTTCAAGCTAGTGTTTAATTGTTTTGTCAAAAAATGCGTTTGTTTTAACATTATTTGTGATTGTTTCCTCGTCCCCCCCCGCAGAAATTGGCAGACTTTTTTGTAAAGAAACTAGTGCGCGTGACGTCTCCTGTTGGTTTAATACTCAAAGATATTTAACAATTAATCTCGTGTACAACTTCGGCTCTAAATATCTTATACGTCATATTTTTTTCCAAAAGGTAAAAAAAATCATCCAGTATATTCAAATTTAGAACTTTTAGACTTTTGACTTTTGTCGATATTTTTTCAATAAAAATCTGTTGAAAGCAACATGGTTTTGCTTCAACAAGAACACGATCCATACAACCTTTGGCGTTTGTAATATTAGTAGAAATAAAGTATCCCCCCCCTTAGGTGCTCTCTCAGGCGGAGGCGCGTGCGCACCGCCTGGGGCAGGCGGGGGGCGTGCGCGTGCGCTACCTGCTGGCCCGAGGGACGGCCGACGACCACATCTGGCCACGGCTGCAGGCCAAGCTGGACGTACGTATCATCACAAAACACGGTTTTATTAAAACCTCTGCTTAAAAAAACCCCGCAGAGCCACTAGTTGAGGCCAGGTATTCCCGCAGCAGTTGTAACGTAGAGATTGCTTGCTCAGTGAGTAAGCAGTAGTCATTTAGTAAGCGCCAGCGCGCAACTGAACATGCCAGCCAAGCCACCGGGCTCGTGCATTTTGTAGGTATTTCAACATAGTGACTAAAAATAATTTTATCAAGTCAAACTCTGGGAATTTGTTTAGAAATATTTAGTATCTTTAGCTTAGTACAAAAAACAAATGTAAAATATCAATAGTTCAGTCATGACATAAAAAAAAATTAAAAAGGGACTAACTTTTCTATCGAGTGAAGTTCATCAGATCGTATAACCGAATGCGACTTGACTATGTCCTTAAGTTAAATATATCTTTTTTCAGAATTTTAAATACTATTTTTTGTGTCTCAGATGATTTAAAAAATCACTAAAATCGGTCTCCGGTGGCCTACCCAGCCTTAATATTTTGAATTTATCACCTCAAATTCTATAGCAAGATGTTAGTGGGCGGGATATCGAAATTCATTCCTCTTATTTATTATACCTTTTGAACCAGGTCTTAAATGAAGTGGGGCTAAGCAGAGACACATTCGAAGACACGAAAACCAAACACCAGGTAAGTTTTGCTCCTACTAAGTTCTACTAATATTATAAACGCGAAAGTATGGATGTTTGTTCCTCTTTCACGCAAAAGCTACTGAACGCATTTTAATTAAACTTTACAGTTATATAACTTATACATCAGAATAACACATAGGCTATATTTTATCCCCGTATTCCCACGGGAACGGGAACTAAAACAGCAGGGCGCTGCTAGTAATATTATAAACTAGCGACAGGCAAGCTTCGCTTTGGCTGATACCATATAATATACAAAAACCCTCTTCCTTTATCGCTCTTTCTATTAGTGATAGCTTTACGGTTAAAGAGCCTGCTTCACATGTTGAAAATCAGGGCTCGGGTTCGATTCTTGGCATGTACCAATGAGTTTTTCAAAACTTACGTACATATTTGTCACCAGCTCGACGGTCAAGGAAAACATCGTTAGGAAACCCGCAAGTCCTAGAATTAATTCTGAGACATGTGTAAAAGACCCGGTCCGGCGATATGCTATCACGTTTAGGGGTCCAAAGAATATCTCGCGAAAAGTGTGTATATCCAGAAATGGAATACCTCTGCCTACCCCCTCGGGGATAAAAAGCGTGAGATTATTTTTTTATTTTACTTCTATATCTTTCTTAACGAATTGTATGATTACCAGGAAAGTGACATGAACATAACCCAGTATTTATCACCGACTTCGAAAAACAAAAACGACTATATACCCGGAACAAATATCAGGAAAGACTCCAAAGCTGCGAATGAAGTTAACGAGAAAGAAAACTATGGACATACTTTCAACAGTCTCAACCATAGTAAAGAACTACATGGACATACCTCTAATAACAGTGTTAATAATACGAGTGCTTGTGATGTGGATACGACGTTTTTCGAAGACGAAGAAGGAGACGAATTATTGGCGAATTTGGACTTATGACATTAAGATTAGTGCTTGAATGTTGATATTATGTGATTGTTGGCAATCTATTTATAATGCCGATCGGCGAGCTTACAGTACGGCCGTCTTAACTTGGCAACTCTGAAGTTGCGCAAATGGCGCAATAACATTTTTAGCGCCCATGTAGCGCAGCTATGTTCAGAGCAGCCAAGTTAAAACGGCCATACTGTACAGTCAAGAGCACATAAAGCTTTACACTTGTAGTGCGAGTCTGACATCTAATGCGATTGTAATAAGAAAGTTACAAAGTCCAATGTGTCAAGCTCCACGCGCTCTTGACTGTACATGTAATTTAAGTCATTTGCCTTTGTCATCCTTGTTTATTTATCATTCTACTAATATTAAAAGTACGAAAGTGTGTTTGTTGGTTTGTTAGTTGTATTTAGTTCTTTAATTGATATGGTATGATTTTTGGTTTATTAGTTCGGATGTTTTGTCCTGGAACGCGGCTGAAGTCGCGGGCAAACGTTATAGAATAAGAATATACTTACTGATTTCTTAACAGTACAGGTATTGTTTATGTTTTGAATATTTAAACCACATTAGATTATAAGCTCACTTGATAAATTTGAAGAATATAATAGAATTCCATTATCTAAAAAAATATCAGTTTAAAAAGTACCAACAATAGCAAAGTATAAAAAACTGCGTATATTTTCCTTTCCTGCGTAAATCCTAGCAACAGTCTATAAATATAGTTTGACTTTTTTCAGCTTGTGTCAATCTCGGACATCATAATATATTAGACAGCTCTTGTCTTGCCTTCAAGATCGTTGTATTACGAAAAGTTAAAAGTCTGGATACTGTTCTAAATAACTTTTTTTTCAATTGTCTTTTTTAACCTAAAGAAAATAAAAGTGGGTTAATTTAAATGTATTCAACTTATGCTAATGTTGTTCAAGTATTCAAATGGTTGAGGCACAGAATGTCCCATTCGCAAAACGTCCCACCGAAAAAAAAAGTCCTGTTTGCAAAATGTCCCATTCTCAAAAGGTCCCATTTCGCAAAAAGTCCTATTCACCTTTGTAACGACCTGTCAAATTTAGAAATAATTCTCTGTTGGAAAAAAATACTCACCCCCGGTTTCCGAAAAGCAAATCAAACTAAAATTAGTTGACTGTAGCTGTTCCGATTGGTTGAATAAAATGAAAACGCTTTTCAACAACCAGTCATAACAGTTAAAATGAGATTCAATTATAAATGAGTTGGTCAGCCATAGTTTAATTTTCCTTTCGGGAGCTGGGTAAGATTTAATTGAATTTTGTAAACACTCGCTCACCAGAACAATTAAAAATCAATTGTGTTTTTTCTTGGCTTAAGAGGCTTATCTGCAGTCACGAAAGTCACGCGCATACGGCTAAGACCCTGTCACGTTATGATAGGTAGTCGCATTTATCTACTATATAAAAATAAGTCGGGTTTTCCTTCCTGACGATTTAACTCCAGAACTGACGAACCGATTTCCATGGTTTTGCATTCGTTGGAAAGGTCTCGGGCTCCGCAAGGTTTATAGCAAAAAAAATTCAGCATTGCACCCGTGCGAAGCCGGGGCGAGTCGCTAGTTGTTAATAATATTGTGTTTAAAATTTTGTACATAGTGAAAATAAAAATGTTATTCATATACTACAATGTTATCTTTTCATTGTTACCATGGCGATAAGAAATAGAAGAAGAATGACTGAGTCTCAACTCGAAATACATACATATTTATATTGCACTTTGTGCATAGACTTCGAAGCAGAGCTATTTAACTATGAATATAATAAAATTACTTGGTTTAAAGCCCAAACAATAAACTACAAAAACTAACATACAAACAGTCTCGTAATTGGGTGTATATTCTTGGATATTAGGATTAAAACAAAATTCAGTTGTATTTTTCATTCAAATAATAACATTATATTTCCATTTCAAAATGCAGTACACAAAAAAGTACGTTATGAAATAAAAAAAAAAACAGAAACAACAAAACAGGTACAACCCTCAAAAAATGCAAAACAACATTTATTCCTATATAGCGATCTGTCAACTTGAAAATTTGGTCGGATTTTGCTATTATGTATTATAACTACAAAATATGAACTCTCTAAGAAGATAATATCATTGGAAATATTAATAGTATACAATAATTTGTGTTTGAACAAGTCCACATTATTTTCACAATTTTCTTTTTAATATAAATAAGCAGATACGTACTCCATTGTGCGTTAGCTTAGCATGATCCCTGCCTTACTAAATCCTTGCCTGCGCATCTGAGCAAGCAATCGTTACCGTACGTGACGCCGTCGGAGCCGCACACCGGCTTCAAATCTCTCGCACAAATGCAAGTTGGGGCCGGAGTGGGATAGTCAACCACCTTCACCTCCGAACCATCGCAGGTACCTTCAGATTTCACTTCGATAGTTTTTCCGCTTTGGGTGGCAGCGCATCTAAGCATGCAAGGGTTAGAGTACGATTCTCCGTCGGTACCGCAAACCCATTCTAAGTTACGCGTGCATGTGCACGGTGGGAACGGTAGATCCGTGACCTTGACAGTTTCCGTCTGACATTCACCCCTGTTGCGTATTTCCAAACCAGGTTTCTGACCTTGCGTGCAATTAAAATTGCATTCGTTGGCGTAGCTGATGCCATCGGTGCCACAAACTGGGCTGTAAATCATGGGGCACATGCAGACTGGTACTGCTGCTGGGGGCTGTTGATCGCACTGCCCTTGTTTGACGAAGGTGAGTCCAGGAGTTTTGGATTGTGCGCACTCGAACAAGCATTGGTTAGAGTATGCTATCCCGTCGGAGCCGCAGACCGGCCTGAAGTTTCGTGCACAAACGCACGGTGGCAGAGCTGAGGTGACGCACACGTGCGCGACGACGAACAGTAGAACCGCTGTAAAGAAAATTGAAGAATAAGAAATCTGTCTATACTCTATAAGTATGTGTCGTTACAAGGTAATTATAAATATTTAATCGAGCCCTATACTATTATACAGGGTTACTGGAAAAATGTCCAGGACATGAAAAAAAATGTGTTTTGTCTCTTACCACCCCTTTAAACGAGTCTTAGACATATGTCTAGTACGTAAGCCTGTAAGTAAGCATACTTGCTTATTAAATTTTTTCAAACTAGCTTTTTACTGGAATTGAATTCCAAACTTAAATAGAGTCGGTTTAGAGTTATTTCGCCTTATTCTATGAAATGCCGATAAATCTTTGACTCCATAATATTTTTCTTACTAATTACTGTAATTTTGTGATTAGCCCAAGATCATTCAGTAGGTACTAAAAATTCAAAATTGTTTATTTTCTATTGGTATAAGATATACACTTAGAAACGTCAATATTTTATAGTAACAAGGCACTCTAAACTCGTCCATGAAGATTGGCTAAATGCAAACAGCAGCCCATCTCCACCGAGGAGTTGCTGGTTTCGAATGCAGTACCCCGAGAAGAGCCAGCAAGAAACTCAAGGGCAGCTCTTTTTAATCTCATGTCTTACTAATAAATATCGTTTACAATAATAATTATAATTAATAGCCTTACATAGCGTCGAGTCGGTTAATCCCATGCATTTTGGTCTACTAAGTAGTCGGTAATTTTATAGTAGCCTTTTTTATGTAAATTTTGCTTTACTATTATTTTAAATTTGTCAACAGGCAAATTTTGTAATTCAATGGGAATCTTATTGTAAAAACGTATACATTGACCCTTAAAGGATTTGGTAACTTTAGATAATCGACTAATAAGCAGCCAGTTCATTCTTATTTCTAGTGTTTATACAATGTCTGTCACTATTTTTTTTGTAAAGTGATATATTCTTTTTAACATACAATACGTTTTCGTAAATATACTGTGACGCCAGTGTCAGTATATTAATTTCCTTGAATTTTTCCTTTAGAGACATCCTAGACCCCATTTTATAAATTGCACGAATGGCTCGTTTCTGCAAAATAATAATATATATAATAATATAAATAATACCTACATGTTCAATTCTAGTTTCCTTAGAAAAGACTTTCTGCCGCACGTGTTAACCGACTCTATGCTCAGATTAGATTTAGGTATTCTTTATACATTTAAACTTCCTGGTTAAAGATTGATTTATGGTCATGGATTTGAAAGTTTCAAGAACTCTAATGACCTTTTTCACCAACAATCCCCTAAAGCAATTCTACGTAGGTGTTTCTTAGATTAAGGGTGTAACGAGGTACCTACTCGTTATCGGACCTCCTTTACCTACTCCTCATTTTGTAAACTACTTATCCTCGTTCCAAGGGTTCCCCCTTAAAACTAATACATACTTACTTAAACTATTCCAGGATTTAGGTGACCCTAATACGATGGTCAAAATGAATTCCTGATTATGTCATCATCATCATCATCACCGTAACAGCCCACTGCTGAGCTAAGGGTCTTTCCTCACACATGAGGAAGTATGGGCTATAATCTCCCACGCGAGCCCACCGCGGATTGGGAGATGGTGTTAAGCTAGTGGCCACTTAACAGTCAGAATTTTTCAAGCCACCCAAGGGTATCTGACATGGCTTAACGACTTTCATTGCGCGTAAACACAACGAAAACCGGGACTAACAATTTAACGTGCCTTCCGAAACACGAAAGCGCTCGTAATATAAATGCCACTAGGCGGTCACCCATCCACTGACTGACCGCGCCCAACTTTGCTTAACCAGTATGATCGTTACAAACACACTGGCACCGCAGGGCTACGAGCGCGCGCCTGATTATGTATTCCTTATATATTGCTAAATGGTCCATACATTTCAGGGCTCAATGGTGAAAACAGGCATAAGTAGGTACCTAAGTATTTTAAATTATGTATACAAAGAGGCAGAAAAAAATATGTAAATCTATGATAGCTTCGATGATAGAGACTTATTTATTAGTAGGGGAAATAAGCAACCTCACTGGTAAAAATACCTGTACATGTACAAGCTATAAAATAATATGTTCTTTAAAAGGTTTGAACATGAAGTATTTGTTCAAAGATGATGAATCAAGGCTCTGGTTTAAATAAACAATTCGCAAGAATCATGTCGAGTCCTGACAGCTCTGACTGAATCACGCAAATATTGGAACAACCTTGTTTGGTGTTGCGTGAACACGGCCAACACGCTAAGCAATTATTGCTTTTACACCTCACTATTACGGTGCAGTGTTTTCCCGGGTTTTTTTAAATCGGGTTCTTATGTTAACAATGCGAGGCCAAGGTGTTGACGTTGACTCTAGTGCTCTGAAGTCTAAATATATAGCATCTTCTCAGTACCAAGCTATTCGTCAGCGACCTGGTCAAGTTTTATGGTCTTATTACACCTTTCTAAATTCAGTTTACTGAATCATTTAGTCACTGATTCAGTGACTGTAGCCAGGGATACACTAGGGGACAAATGTCCTGCGATGTCAGGCGAAATCGGCCGGCTTCACTTGACATGTCGCCGACGCATGTGAGACATTTGTTTCCTAGTGCTTATACTTATAGGATTTAATTTCAGAAGGTATAATCGCATTAAGTCATTCAGAAGCCTAACTAGCTTTCTGAATTCAGTCAGATGTAATACCTATGCTATACCTAAGTTATCCTCATTATACAGGGTGACTTTTTTTACCGTCTGGAAAAAAATGTGGTGTGATAGGTAAGTGTAATAGATTCATTTGGCAATGTTACTTAAAAAAAATTTTTTTTTCTCAAAAACAATTTTTTTTTGCTTAGTCTAATATACATTACTCAATTGTAGTCAATAATACACACTGAGATATTTGAAATAGTATATTAAAAAAGAAACAGCTTCCATTTATGCTCAATTTACCTACAACCGCCAGCTGAGCGTAGTACTGTGCGTAGTTTTCTAGATTTTGTAAATTGCATTAAACATGCATGACTACCTATATTTAAAAATTAATCTTGTGTATAACTTCAGCTCTAGATACCTTATACGTCATATTTTTTTCCAGACGGTAAAAAAAATCATTCAGTATAAGTACATTACATTTAAGTAGCGCCTTGGCTACACTAGCTATAGATTTATCAATGTTAAGTCGTGGGACAGAATCACACAGTTATGCAATTTGATTGATAGACTCGTTTCTCGAAGTTACACCAGTGCAACAACGAGGAAAAGCCTTTAAGTATTAAACATTTAGATGTTACAAGTATGTACTACTAGCAGCGCCCCGGTTTTACCCGCGTAGTTCTCGATCCCGTGGGAATACGGGGATAAACTATAGCTATGTGTGATTCTGATGTATACCTAAGCTATATAACTGTAAAGTTTCATCAAAATCCGTTAAGTAGTTTTCGCGTGAAAGAGCAACCAACATCCATACATCCATACTCGCAAACTTTCGCGTTTATAATATTAGTATGATTAGTAGGAAGTATGATTAAAAACATATACATACATAATATGTAATGACCTATATCATGTCAATCGAACTCTTAAGGTTTTTAATCATACGCTACTGTAGCGTGACAAAATTAATAAATTATGAAATGAATTGTCATACTTCGTATATCTGCTGCTCTCTTTCATCTAAGTATAATATTAATAATCTTTATTTAATAGCCACAGTTTAACAACTTAGAATAATACAGCGGTCCCTAAGTACACTAGGCCGGCCTTGTATCGTGGGGGCCAATAGCAAGATCAATTAACTTCCACATTATGTACCTAAACCGTTGCAAGAAACTTAAAAGACAGGTACTTATGTATATAAAAGATCAATCCTACTAATATTATAAATGCGAAAGTTTGTTTGGATGGATGTCTGGATGGATGTCTGGATGTATGGATGTATGTTTGTTCCTCTTTCACGCAAAACTACAGAACGGATTTTGATGAAACTTTACAGTTATATAGCTTATACATCAGAATAACACATAGGCTATATTTTATCCCCGTATTCCCACGGGAACGGGAACTACGCGGGTGAAACCGCGGGGCGCTGCTAGTACTAAATAAATCTAAAAAAAAAACAATAAAAGGGTATGAGTGAGCGTGAGCAGTTGGGGTGTTTGTGTATGAGTTTATGTGAGAGAACCTAGCCTGCTAATTATGAAATAAAAAATCGTGTGAATTTTATTGCAGTTTTCATACTCCTATTTCAATTCCAGTAGCAGGTGTGACTTTTCATGTGAAACAAGTAATAAATTTTATTGAATCGAGACGCTGGTGACTAAGCTGCAATCTTTAGCCCATCGGCGTAAAGTTGCCAGTCTGTCGGTATTCTACAAATCTTGCACTTCGGGGAGTGTGCCCAAGAGCTGCACGAGCTCATTCCGCCTTCCCCTTTCTACCATCGGACTTCCAGAATGTACGGCTGGGCTTCATCCCTACTTGGCGGTTATCCCATATACGCACGAAACGCTTTTCAATGTCTTATTATGCGTACCGCCAAGGAGTGGAACCACCTGCCGGCGTCTGTATTTCCGAGTTCATATAACCCGTCAGTTTAAGCCCCTTTTCACACGTACCGGTTTCCAGCGATCCGGCGAACGGCGAAGTATATGGCGATGTACGTACGCTTTCATACGTACCGGCGCGGGCAACCGGGCAATCGGCCATACATTTCACCGCTGGACCGGTCTTCCGGACCGGCGGAAACCGGAACGTGTGAAAAGGGGCTATGGCTTGAGTGAACAGGGGGCCAATTCTACTAAATGACAACGGTTATAGTTGGATGACAATTTATTTAGGTATTATTTATTTATGTGACAATGTCATGTCAATGGTCAGTCGATGGTGTTATTTGCTCTGAAAAGTGTCAAAATAGCACCATTGTCTGACCATTTTGATATGTCATTCTCATCCAACTATAACCGTTGACATTTAGTGGAATTGGCGCCCAGGCATCTTCTGAGCAAGCTCGTCCTATCGTAGGCCCCGTCTTTGCCTTCGCGAAAGTTTTGGGTCAAGAGTAGGTAATGCCCACTAGCAATAAAAAAGCCGTCAAGTGCGAGTCGGACTCGCGCACCGAGGGTTCCGTACAACCTTGCAAATTTATGGTTTTCGTAATTTTTCCTTTATCTATGCTATAAGACGTTGCTTCGTACCAAATTTCAAGATTCTGAGTTCACGGGAAGCACCCTGTAGGTTTTGATTCCCTTGCAAGTGTCGAAAATTTGCGGCATAAACGGCTGTATCTTTTGATTGCGTTGGCTTAGAAGTTTGATTTTTTCACAGCTTCAAGGGACAGTAGACCTGAGTAATTGATATAAATTTCAGCTTCATACCTCCACGCGTTCCTGAGAAAAAGGGTCTTGACAGACGGACGGACAGACGGACAACAAAGTGATCCTATAAGGGTTCCGTTTTTTCCTTTTGAGGTACGGAACCCTAAAAATAAAAATAAAAGTAGCAATCATTGGCATCCGTATTAACTACTACACGCATTTACTATATCTACCTACTGTTGATGTAAATGTTTCTAGTCTACTACATCTACTTATTTGTTTTATATTTATACTTATTTATCGTTAACCTTGTGACTTTTGTTTTTACGTAATTGACACGGCCCGGAACTCCACGAGTATAAGTTTAATGCTTATGATGACATAGTATTCAACTAATATCCATCTCAGAATTGATAAGTGGTTCAAGAACGTAACCTAAAGATTTATTAAAAACACTTGCTTTAAAAAATACACCATATCTATTCGTTAATTATGATAAGGTAGAGACTAGTTGTTAAGGCTTCTAGTATTGGTCAAAATTTCATAAAAATTATAAACGATACTAGGGTGGCATACAGTGGCGTAGCGTGGTGGGGGCAGGGGTGCGGTCCGCCCCGGGCGGCACTTTTTAGGGGGCGGCAAAATTTTACAATAAACAATAAAAATAAATATTTTTATAGATATAAACTCGCTAGTTGTTAATAAACGTGCTTGTAAAACTTCGATAAACTTTTTTATTTAAAATCTAACCTGTATTATAAAGAATTATGACTGTTTATTGCCGAAAAGTTCTCTAGAATCAATGTATGTACCTACTCGTAATGTTTAATATACATTTGAAACACATAAATAAGAGGGCGGCAAAATTTTCTTCCGCCCCGGGCGGCTGACAACCACGCTACGCCTCTGGTACCCAATTTTAATTTTGTAATACAATACAACCCTTAAAATTACTAGTTTTAATTGTTGAATTGGAGAGTAGATTGAAGAAAAGGGTTTTTTTTAGAAAACTTTCATTAGTGCTACTTTGGGGCCGAGTATAGGTGCCTACAGGTACTGCGTGATCAAGGTAAAGTCTTCATGGTGGGAAATCTACTTACATCATGATAAAAAATATTGAATTAGAAAAAATCTAAACTTTTTACGAAATCTTTGTAAGCGGACATGTATTTTATAAGAAACTAGCGACCCGCCCCGGCTTCGCACGAGTGCAATGCTAACACTAAAACCTTCCTCTTGAATCACTCTATCAATTAAAAAAAAACGCATCAAAATCCGTTGCGTAGTTTTAAAGATTTTAAGCATACATAGGGACATAGGGATATAGGGACAGAGAAAGCGACTTTGTTTTATACTATGTAGTGAAGGTACCTACATACGCCTTATCCCCGAGGGGGTTGACAGAGGTAATCCATTTATGGATGAAGGTACTTTTCAGCCAAGTGACTAGTTGATTCTGGGATGTTGGTTTTCTTACGATGTTTTTTTTCGCGGTCAATCTGGCTGGTTAGATAGGTACTTTTATCTACATAAGTTTATGAAAAAACTAATTTGTATATCCTATGACCTGAGAGCCAATCAATACCTTATTTTCAACTTGTGTTGTTCACTTTTACTTCCTACATGATATAATATCCTAATAAGTACATACATCCGCAATAATGCACATATATTATTGTCGATGAGTCTTTAAATTATATGTAAATATAGGTTTTTCTTTATTAAGTAGGCACCTATATATTTTTGTGCATTCAACATTGGCTGACCTTCAACGATTCACCGCGTCTATTAGGTACTCTTATCTATAACTAGGTATGTAGGTACCCATAATCCGTACCAAAACAAACATTACAACAACACAAACATCTGACATGGGTAAGTATATATAATATATATGTTGCTATACAAATTATAGGTGTAAATTATATATTTTTACATAACATGTACGGTATTAATTACGTTTTTCGTTGTGTTTACAATGGGAATCGTTAAGCCATGTGAGATACCCTTGGGTGGCTTAAAAATACTTACAATTAGGTGGCTACTTTAAAACACCATAATTATCCGAATCCGCGGTGGACTCGCGTGCGAATTTATAGCCTAAACGTTCTCTTGTGTGAGGAGAGGAAATGTAGTGAACATTATCCGATCTATTTTTAGGTTCTTGTCTACCGTGCGTTTGAATTTGCCTAGAAATTATGTTTAGTGTTTTTGCTTTCAATTTCTGTAACGATTTTTATCACTATTACATAGTATAAAACAAAGTCGCTTTCTCTGTCCCTATATCCCTATGTATCCTAAATCTTTAAAACTACGCAACGGATTTTGATGCGTTTTTTTTAATAGATAAAGTTATTCAAGAGGAAGGTTTTAGTGTTAGCATTGCACCCGTGCGAAGCCGGGGCGGGTCGCTAGTTTAATTCTAAAATGGACACTTGAAAAATTATGGGTATATACCTACATGCATAAAACTGATGTTTCTTTGAGTGTAATGCTTCACAAATAAGCATAAAAGAAGTTTGTTCGTTAGTTAATTATATTTAATTAACTATCTACCTAGATTACATAATAAGGTATTATCGAAGAGATTTAAATATAATAGGGCATAGAGGGGGCATTGGGAATATTTTCATACAAAACTTTGAAGCCTAAGCGTCATGTCCTTGTCATGCAGAGGCGGATTAAGCTTGAGAGCGCCCGTAGGCAAGCATCTCATCGGCGCCCCTATATTGAAAATAAAGTTCAGAGTAAAAAATATTTTTTAAAACAAGCTTATTTTAATGCGCTAAAAAGAATAAAATAAACTTTTCCTTTAAAACTTTTACTATCTAAAACGTCATTACACAATTTATCACTACATAGTATAAAACAAAGTCGATTTCTCTGTCCCTATGTCCTTATGTCCCTATGTATGCCGAGATCTTTAAAACTACGCAACGGATTTTAATGCGGTTTTTTTAATAGATAGAGTGATTCAAGAGGAAAGTTTTAGTGTTAGCATTGCACCCGTGCAAAGCCGGGGCGGGTCGCTAGTTATGTAATAAAAGCTTGTCGCGAGATTTAAGTACCTACTCATATTTAAGTAACTTACACAAAAATTCAAAAAAATTAATTTAATCAGTTATATTTACTTATATACTAGCGACCCGCCCCGGCTTCGCACGGGTGCAATGCTTATAAGAATTTTCTTTTGCTATAAACCTTACGGAGCCAGAGACCTTTCCAACGAATGCAAAACGGTGGAAATCGGTCCGGCCGTTCTGGAGTTATATCGTCAGGAAGGAAAACCCGACTTATTTTTATATAGTAGATTTACTTAAATTTTATATGAGTAGGTACTCAAATCTCGCGACAAGCTTTTATCTATACATATAATAAAACTCTAACGGGACCGTGTCTGTACATTAAATATTTTTTGAAAATTTTAACGGCAGTGTTTATCGATATAGATACCGAAACACCAATTTTTGAAATTTTTGTCTGTCTGTCTGTCTGGTTGTGCACGCATCACTCAAAAACTACTGGACGAATTTTGATGAAATTTGGTATGCAGATAACTGAGTACCCGGGTCAACATCTAGGGTACTTTTTATTCCAGAAAAATATCTCATTCCCATGGGAAAATATAAAAACTGGGTAAAAAGAGAAATACGTACTATTCCGAAACGATAACACCTAACTTGAAATTACGGTGTGTAGGTCTCTTATATATCATAGTCAACCGCTATGAAGGGATTTTTGGAAATTCAGACGGGAACGGGAATAAACTGGATACGCACGTTCAACGTCGCTATGGGCAGCGCTATTTGAAATATGGTGTGTAGGTGTCTTATATGTCGGAGGCAACCGCTATAAAGGGATTTTTGGAAATTCCCACGGGAACTTAAATAAACTGGATTGAGGAATGATTAGATTTTTTTGTTTGTTTGTTTTACCGATTTAAAAAATATTTTGCCAGTGGAAAGCTTACTTTTCTGGGAGTAACAGTGGCTATAATTTTCCCACGGGAACAGGCCTAAACCACGAAACTGATTTTAAAAATTATTGCACCCATTTAAAGCTACATTATCAGGGAGTAACATTTCCACAGAACGGGAACTACGCGGGTGAAACCGCGGGGCGCTGCTAGTTACATAATAAATTGTGTAATGACGTTTTTGGATGGTAAAAGTTTTAAAGGAAAAGTTTATTTTATTCTTTTTAGCGCATTAAAATAAAAGCTTGTTTTAAAAATTATTTTTACTCTTAATTTATTTTTTACTTCTTAGTTGGATTTTGATTGACGTCACATGGCTAACACACAAATCAAACGAGCCCAAACCCGGTGGGATTGTGTCGTTTAGTTACCGAGTTCCTCTGGCCATCTTCCAGCTTCATTATCAGACCCTGGTTGGTTACCATCTAGTACCAAAGTATTTGTCAAGACGAATCATACGAGCCCAAACTCGAGGGGTTTACGAGTAGTCATTGAGGAGTTACGATATCCACCTCCTGGCTCCATCATCAGATTAGCTGTCGGTGATACCTTAATATTGCATTGTCACCGAACTTACATAAGTATACCAAATTTCAGCTCAATCGGTTGAAGATATCTGCTTCAAAATTGACTTGCAAGATTCCACCCGAACATACATTCATACATACATAACTACATTGCAAGTTAAATAAAAGCTTTTAATTTAATAATAATAACTCGTACTATAGTTTGACCGAAACCGATGTACCGCGCCTTAGGAAAACGCGGGAAAAAGAACATGAGTTTACATGAGATCGATATTTTCGGGTGCGAGTTGCGACTTTCATGTAAGCCCCAAAATTATGAAAATCCCTATATAATATATTTGGTTTTACTCGCCACTAGTATGCATTAAATTATTGAACAGGATTAAAAATTAATTAAATCAGTGTATCTAATATTTCATTTATATAATTAACTAACTTTAATATATTAGCTCCCGCCCCCACGCCGCACCTTTGTCCTCGCAATTTTAGAAGCAGGAATGTCCAGGGCTTGTACATAAAACTGAGCCCTTAAATTTGCTATTTTTGTATTGCAATTTCTGCGTTGCGAAGTCGCATCGCAGTTTTGTGTACACGCCCATACTCACTCGCGGTCGATGCGACGAACATTGCAATCGTATCTTTACAACTTCAATCAGAGTTCATGTACCATCGACAAGGTGCCTACCACAGAACACTTTTACCAAGGCGTAAGTTTGTCAATCCCATCCGTTAAATTTATGTTTTCTTATAAATTGAAGCAAATTGAGGTTGTAGGCAAAAATTTACAAGTTTTTATTGTGTAAGTTGGTGGCTTACTTACTGGCGCAATTAATTTTAAGCTATATTATATATTTTTATTTATTTTACATTTCCGCCCGTGCGCCCCTTTGAACCTCGCGCCCCTAGGCACATGCCTAGTTTGCCTTACGGGTAATACGCCACTGTTGTCATGTCAGTTAGTATGAACGCGAGCTGTCATTCGGTCGAAATTGAACTAGACTTATTCCACTTGGAATAACTTTTGACTTCAAATTTTCCTCGCTTTGTCCCCTCTATGCTTTATTATATCTTAATCTCTTTGGGTATTATGCACCCGCACATGGTACGAACTTCTATTATTTGTGAAGCATTACACTCAAGTAAACATTAATTTCATGCTTGACCGGTCAAAGTGTCGCCTTTTAGGATTTAAAAATGTCAATTTCTAACTAGGTATATGACAACTTACGAGTATTTTATTTTACACGAAATTTAGTTAATACCTACTAAAAAAAAACATTACTAAAAGTTTTTTTTAAATTGAATGAATAGGTGGGACAACTTTCATTAGGTACTTACTCTACCTAATGAAATGAAATAATAATTATAAAAAAAAAACTCAGTTATCGTTAGGTCTCAAAGTAATATTACAGAGAGCAGTGATAGCCCTGACGGTTAAAGAGCCGGCCGAAAATCAGTGAGGCTCGGGTTCGAATCCTGGCATGTACCAATGAGTTTTTCAAAAACTTACGTACATATATCACTAGCTCGACGGTGAAGGAAAACATCGTGAGGAATCCCGCAGGTCTCAGAATTAATTCTGAGACATGTGTAAATAGACCCGGTCCGGCGATGGGCTCACCACCTATCACGTTTAGGGGTCCAATATATCTCGTGAAATGTGGGTATATCCAGTAATGGAATACCTCTGCCTACCCCCTCGGGGACGAAAGGCGTGAGATTATATTATTATTATTATAATATTACAGTATTATAAATGTATTGAACACTACTGTAATTAATTGGTTACCATTTTCAATCATTGTCTCGTTTTTAATTGCAGGAGACTTGAAATTGAAAAATTTGCTTTTCTTTAAGTTGTTAACTTCAGCACATAAAATTGCTAACAACAGCTTAGCAGTTAGAGGAAAAGATATGGTGTAGTAAATCCTATTAATAATTATATAAATGAATAAAATAAAAAAGTAGGTATATAAAACTGCAAAACTTACCAAACTTAATCATATTGAAATAGTAACACGGCACAAATCTTAAAAACAAATTACTCGTAAAACGAAATAGTGTTATCTAAAAGGTGATTATTTATTCTGCGAAATCTCTCGCCTCTACGAGCACTGAGGATGTAATGAAGTACAAAATACTGGCAGTAGTGCTTTATATATAGAACAATGCTTATTTCTCAAGCTAAGCGAGGAACAGGAAATGATCTATAAGTGAATCCCCGTGAGTGCGTCATTTATAGGTACTAAGAGCGTGTTTACTTTCGTTTCGAAATTCGGTTTCCCTGAATATTTGACGTACAAAGATCATCAGCTGCTCTCGTAAATAGGTATTTACGGATCACTCGCATTTTATAGTTCTAGGAACTTAACTTATAGAAAAGAGGGTTTAAATGGGTCCTGCCCACGTGAAAACGTAAATTTAGCAAAAAGTATACCTTTTACAAAGGGGTCGTCCATGTGAGGCTCGAAAGGGGGGGAGGGGTTCGGAAAAAATCACGAAATTTCAGAAGGAGACACGGGTAGTGTAATGAGATGTATAGGTATTTATTTTTCATTGAACGCTCGATTTGTAAACTAAAAAGTAGCACGTGACTTTTTAGTAATGCTTAATTTTTTAACCAAGGGGGGTGAGGCCGGTGAGGGTCAAAAAGTTGCTAAAAACATCACGTGATTAATGGACGACGCAATACGTGCTTGTTGATACGGTGTTGTAATTTCCAATTGATTGATTTTAAATCGTGGATAAGAATATCTCGTGAGAAGTGGGTATATCCAGAAATGGAATACCTCTGCCTACCCCCTTGAGGATATCAAGCGTGAGTTTTTTTTATTCTACCTGTGATTCTACTGACGCTTACAGTTCTTTCTTTTGCTAAACCCCCTCATGTAACACTATGTCTAGAGCTATTGCTACGTCCGTGCCTCGAATTATTAACGGGAACAGCTGAGCGTGAGGCTCAGGTTCGAATCCTGGCCCCATACCCTAATATCGTTGAAAGTATCGTTGAAAGTACTTACAAAATTATTGCGCCTAATTCAATACGTTTCGTAAAAAATACGATAGTAGAAAACAGTTTTGAATTCTTGCCTTGTACACTAGAAAATTGCAAAGCCTTTGCCTGCCTCTTACTTTTGACAGCATCGAAATTAAATTGCGAGTAGTCATTCATTAAAAAGATTATCCCAAAACACCTCTAAACATGTATTTCGGTTTTTAATTTAGGTACAATTATAGAAAATTTTAAAATAATAAAACAATCAAAAAAAGTGTTGCAATTGAGAAATAGAAACTATGACGTCACACCGTGCTATTATCAGTACATTTTCCATAGTAAAATTTCGTTTTGACAGTACAAAAAAAGTAACTGATTTGACTAGGCAGGACAGAACCCCAATGTTTAACGAAATAAACTCTGTCAAAAGTCTAATGTAATATAGTAAAGGAACTTCTAAATTTTCACACCTGGTTCCCACAGTTACGTTCTGAGGTAAATTTACGGTAATTCACCACCTCAGCCATTTACGAGTAAAAAAATAGCTGAAATTTTCAGCTATTTTTTTACACCACCACGACTTGAAGTGAATTTATATTATACTAGCAGCGCCCCGCGGTTTCACCCGCGTAGTTCCCGTTCCCGTGGGAATACGGGGATAAAATATAGCCTATGTGTTATTCTGATGTATAAGCTACATAACTGTAAAGTTTCATCAAAATCCGTTCAGTAGTTTTTGCGTGAAAAAGGAACAAACGTCCATCCATACATCCAGACATCCATCCATACAAACTTTCGCATTTATCATATTAGTAGGATATTGAAAAACGAGATGGGAAAATTAGGGATCCGATGCAAAACAATATCTAGACAGTTCTGACATAATATAATAAATTCAAAAATAGATTCAAAAAGAAACAAACACTCAAAGGAGTTTCTCAACATTATATGTTTAGACCCAATATTGAAGTGAAAGTAAGTTGTATGTCGGAAAAGATATTCAATTCCTAGATGTACTAATTTTTCACCAGCACCTATATTTTTGGACCCCTAATCGTGACAGGTAGTGTCTGCCAGGGTGCTGTTACACATGCCAACATGCTACAGAATTAATGTGGGTTAGTGTCTCACGATGCCGAAGCGGTAGAGTTGCAATGAGTTTCAATAAGTGCACTTATAGACCATTTTGAATAAAAGCGTTTTGATTTCGATGTTTTCCTTCACCGTCGAGCTAGTTATAAATGTGTAAGTAAATTTTTGAAAAACTCGGTAGGTACGTGACCACAACATGAACCCGAACCTCACTTATGAGGGTTACGTATCTAAATGTCGAAAATTAAAAAACCTAACGTTAAATAACCTAAGTTCAAAATACCTAAAATCAAAATACCTTATGTTTTAATATACCTAATAAAATAATACATACCCACGAAATACCTAAGATTACAATACCGATTGGACTAAATACCTAAAATTTAAAATGTTTATAGTTATATCACCTAATTTTGATATACCAAAATTTTTAATAACAAATGGTCAAAATACATAAAGTAATGCACCACTTGCGCGATATTTGTTTGAAATAGTGGATCACCTTCCGCAAGCGTAAAAGTGGGTAGATTGATAAAGTTCATCGTTTTCTATTTTTAATATATTTTGTGTCAGGAAAATATATGTTCATTTACAATAATTACAGATAAAAAATGTCCTCCAAATAGGAACCATGTGGGACAGTGCCCAGAAGACTGGCCGTATTCCCTCTCTGGATAGCTAGGCTGATCCTTTGACAGAGATAGCCGCCAGATAATATATATATCTATTTATATTTATATTAATACATTACGTCGGTATTTGTCACTTCGGTCAATTAACGTGAGGTAAATCAATTTCAGGGACTTTGTACATAGGTATTTCAAGTTTTATCCTTTTGAACTTCAGTATTATATCCATTTGACATTTTAAACTTTCGGTATTTTAACTTTATGTCAAACAACCATTAGGTATTTTGATTTTAGGTATTTTGAACTTAGGTTATTTAACGTTAGGTTTTTTAATTTTCGACATTTAGATACGTAACCCTTATGAGAGGCAGTCTCACTAACCACAGTTCAATCACGGCTCTACCATGGAACTCAATAATAATTGTAACCTACAATTATTAATTAATTATGAATTATTTATTTTGTTGTTATGCTCACTTATCACTCTTATCAGTCAGTGTATCCGCTGGGTATAGGTAATAAGATGAAGTAAACAAAATATGTTCTACGAAGATGCAGGTTATCACTTTTCTGCAAATTAAAAAAATCTAAATAATAGGGAAATTTTGATATGCCTATAATAATACCTACCTGCTAATATTATAAATGCGAAAGTAGGCTGTTGTCGCTGTTGGATGTACATAGTAAAGATTATATAGGTAATTATTATATTCGTATATAGCGGGTGCCCAGTGCAGTGGCCTTGCCCGCTCGGATTCAGTTTATTCCCGTTTTCGTGGGACTTTCTAAAAAATCTCTCTATAGCGGTGGCCTACGACACATATATACCATTTTTCAAGTTTCAACTGTAGTTAGGGAGGCGAGGTAGCTAAATGGCGTAATTCAACGGCGCCGTCGAGACCTATCAAAATCGAAAGATAAAATAATTTCGAAAAGAAAAGCTAATATGGTAAAAACCATTTTAGCGGTGGGTTTGGCGTGTACGGTTTTTCAAAAATGTAAAAAAAAACAGTTACTTGGGCATTCTCGAGCGCGTCAGATATTCATACTACGTATGCCCCAAGTGCCTCTGATAACAACGGTATACTAATCTGCCGGTTTGCGTGGTGGGGGTAGGCATAAAAAGTAGTCAAAAATGCAAAAAAAAAAAATTACTCGAGCGCGTCAGATTTTCGGAAGGGGTGTTAAGTAGGCCCCAAGGAAGCTCCCTTTAAAAAAACTGACGATTTGGGCGTGACGATAAGTTACGATGAATGTTTGAAAATGCAAAAAAAAATAGTTCTTTTGCAATACTCGAGCGCGTCAGATTTTCATAGGGGAGGTTTATCTTGGTATCCTGAAAGCATATTTTCTTAATCTGACAAAAATGGTGGGTTCTCTTAATCTGACCGAAAAAGGTTTTTTGGTTTATTTTTTTTCCTTTCTTTCTCCTTGATAAAACGGGGAATTATATATATTTAAGGTGTACCGAAAATTCCCTTCTACCGCTTTTTTCCCACCATCAATGTTGCGAAATAAAGGAAAAATATTGGTGGGACGGCATATTTCCGAGAAGCGCTCAGTCTGTATTACATGTTTATGGCAAATTCCTCTTTTTTGCTTCAATTCTTCACTTCGTTTTGCTTACGAGTTACGGTACGTCCAAAAAACAATTTGAGGATCAACAGGCTATTGAATAATATACATACATGGAACTGTACATGTTAATAAAACTTTTGTATACAGATACGCGTAACTTTTTCCGAGTCCACGAAAATTGTCGAGAAGCTTTAGAAAAAAAAAATTTGAGATATAATAAAAGTTCAATAATTTAATCATCGTTATTTCATATCAATTTATTTTAAAACCCTCAGTTTTCGAGATATACTCAAAAAACCGGGAGTTTGAGTTTTTATGATGCTTCAAGTCAAAAAGTTTTAACTTTGGACAAAAATGTAAAGAGACATTTTTTGTTTAAAATAAAATTACCTTTTTTGTTTATTTAAACTTTTTTTGTGTAAAATGTATCATTCGCGACTTATATGCCGCAACGCGTTTTTCGGAAGACGAAATGGCTCCTCCACACTTCCGGTCATGCGGAAACCGGCAGATTTTGTATTTTTAGTAAGTTTTAGATTATATTCTTCAAAATAAAAAATAAAAAAATCGCGCTCGAGAATGCCGGATTAACGTTTTTTTTTTACAAGTTCGCGACCCTATAACTTGGCGGCGTCAAGGACTTATCGTCAGATTAGTTAAATTTAGTCTTAAAACACTAAAATCAACCCCCAATATCTTAATCTGACGCGCTTGAGTATTTCAGACTATCGATTTTTTTTTTACTAATCTGATCGTCTATCCTAGGCGCGCGTCACTACTTATAGAGCTAAATACTTGACAAGGTTGTTCTATTAGGTCTAAGGTATCTCTCATATCTTAAACTGCCACGCTCGAGTATTACCGAAAATTCCCCTATTCGCCTCCCTAACTACTGTGTTTGTGCACGTTTTAAAAAAAAATTGTCTGTCTAGACAAAAATTTCAAAAAATTCTGTTTTAATATCTAAATCAATAACTATCTACACTACCACATTTTTTAAAATATTGCATGTACAACGGTCTCCTTACAGTTTTCCTATAGGTAGACATTAGAATAGATTATCACAGGGTCACATCTCAGGGCTAATTAGAAGTGATTTTTGTCTAGAATCGGTTTGGTATGATAGAGGTACATACTCATACTATCCTCCACTATTAGCTCTCATCCGTCCTAGCAACATTACGAGTATTTGTTCAGATTAAAACTTTAAACGTAACCTACAATAATAAGTCAATAGTATGCAATTCACAAAGAGGAAAACTCCGGGCGTGAAACCCAAGCGATAACGTTAATTATTTGTCTAGCAAATATTGGTGGTATGCTGAACAAAACAGTGATTTACTGCAACATATTCTTTAGCCTCCCAAGAATGTTTGTAAAATATTTAGCACACGCATTTATTTAACTTATATGATTGACCTACAAATATAATAAGTGTGTAGGTATTTGTCCAAGTATATCGCTATGTACTTTGGTAAATATTATATTTGTAGGTAACATACCAACTTACTTTTATGGCTCAGTTGGTTGTGACCCTTTCCCTCTAAGTCAGTGGGTCTAAAATGGCCACTTTGAGCAATTCCTCCTTTTATAAATTCCCAGCAAATCCTAAGAAATTCCTCTAAATTTCGTAAAATGGTCCCTCATTTTAGTGATTCACTGACAATTCAATTCATTAGCAGATTCGTATTTGGTGAAAATTTCGAATATGAATCGAAATAGGATCCTATTATGATTCACCCGAAACGGCCTTTTTAGACCCCCAGTTCCGCGGTTTCGATTCTGGCAATCAACATTTGTGTCCATAATACAGGCTCGAGCTGTCAACTTTAATACCAAACAACAATATAGGATTTATCGTGTTCCATAATTAATTTATCTCTTCGTACAATTAATCCGATTGACATCAGACGAAAGGGTAATCTGTTTGTGTGTTTAGTTTTTCAAAACTACGTAACAAAATTTGATACTGTTTTAATATCATTTACACAATTTCTTACGCTAATTATCTAGGCATATGCGAAAGTGTTTGTGTGCCTTTCAATCTGCGTGGTATTTTTTACAGGGAAGCAGCTGAACGTCGGTTTATAGATATTAGTGGTTTTCGTGTGAATACAGGAATAAAATATAGCCTATGCTACTCAGGGATATTTTAGCTTTCCATTGGTGAAAGAATTTTTAAAATCGGTCCAGTAGTTTTTGAGTTTATTCGTAACAAACATACAAAACTTTCCTCTTTATAATTAACTAGCAGCGCCCCGCGGTTTCACCCGCGTAATTCCCGTTCCCGTGGGAATACGGAGATAAAATATAGCCTATGTGTTATTCTGATATATAACCTATATAACTGTAAAGTTTTATCAAAATCCGTTCAGTAGTTTTTGCGTGAAAGAGGAACAAACATACATCCATACATCCAGACATCCATCCAAACAAACTTTCGCATTTATAATATTAGTAGGATATTATACTAATGTATAGAAGATTGTTGCAGCTGAGTCGATCCTGATGTAGGTACCTGGGCTTGGATATGACTGTAATTTTGGGAAAGGACCTATTTAATAGCTTTTTATTCCAGAACGCGGGTGTAGTCAAAACGTGGAAACGTCAAACCTGTCGTCGCAATTGCACCTTTTTATTTACCTGAGTTTTAACAATAGCCTGATGTTACCAATAAATCGTGAGGAAACCCGCAGGTCCCAGAATTAATTCTGAGACATGTGTAACAGACCTGGTCCGGTGATGGGCTCACCACCTATCACATTTAGGGGTCCAAACAATGTCTCGTGAAAAGTGAGTAGGTATATGCATAAATGGAATACCTCTGCCTACCCCCTTTGAGATAAAAAGGCGTGAGTTTTTTTTACCAATAAATGGAAACGAAGCCTCATTATTTTTAACAACTCATACAAGAAAAGGAAGTTGACAATTTTAAAACTGGAATTCACACATTACGGCGAAATACTTTTAAAATGTCGTTTGTTCAGCACACATAATAAAGGAAATCCTTGAATTTTGTTTTAAAGACATTAAGTAGGTAAACTTAAATATAAAATAGGTTCATCGGCAAATTGACTGGAACACATGAGGTACTTATCTGGTACGAAATGCTGATTTTGTTCCAGAACGAGTATTTCGAACGTATCGTAAGAGTCTGATCTCTGACTGAGATCTGACTTTTAGGGTCCCGTACCCAAAGGGTGCCAACGGGACAACGGGTTTATAATTACAGTAAGTACCTAACTAATAGTAATTTATTCAAAACAAAAAACCTTGCTGTTGATAAAAAATATCTACCTACCTACTTACTAGAGTACAAAATAGTTAAACTCGCCCAGAACTCGCTTTAAAATAATGCAGATATCATTATTTTTTATTTACTAAGCTTCATCCATCACCATGAACCTGTAACAGCCCACTGCTGAGCTAAGGATATTTACTTTCACATGAGGAAATATAGGCCATAATCACCATAGCGAGCCCACCGATAATTGGAATATAGTATACTAATATAATAATAATAATATATAAATAATAACTAGTATACTAGTCTAGTGGCTTAACTTAACCTAACTGTCAGAATTTTTCAGGCTTTGCTTTTTCACCAGAGATGTGCAGCTATGCTGCGAGGATGTGAAAGCTAAGCTACGAAACTATGTGACCGTTTCAGCAGGGCTAGTAACTTAGATAAGATGTAAGATGGCGATTGGCTCACCACTTTGGCGCGATAAGGGGAACAAAAAATATAGACCTATATAGTTAGTGGGTATATCCAGGAATGGAATATCTCTGCTTACACATTTTATTTTAATTTTTTAAATGTGCCAAAAACTTTTACGTGTCACCGTAATCGCTGATCCACAACAGAGGAAATCGAAGACATCATAACATTACAACATTACGTGTAGATACCTAGATATATTTGCTGAACACAAGACTCGTGTGCGACTCACTATTACCATGTACAACGGTGACTTGTTTTATATGAAAAACTGTAGTTAGGGAATCGGTTAATTCACAGTACAATTAACTATAGATAACTGAACGGAAACAGCAACATGCAATATAAAACACCTAGCAGATACTTACTGCCGTTGTAACGAAACATTTTCCATTGGCGCGCAAATATTCTACTGACATATTTTTAAACATCTAAAATGGACTACAGAGCGGGTACGTTTTTCATTCATCTAAGTCTAGTTCATAATGGAATCTGGGACCAAAATGTGCAGAAAGTAGAGCTGTCGATTCATAGCTGACTAGATGGTGTTGTGTCAAGGTATAGTCTCTTCGAATTGTTAAAGTGCTGTTTGGCCATAAAGCGTGGTTCATTGGACTGTGGAGGGCAATTCTTAAAGCCTAGGAGTCTATCCGGTAACTTACAAAATACGAAAACACAGATCTAAGGATGTGTACGAAATAGACCTCGACTTAATAGGCGTGTAGGGTACGTAAGTACAACAGCCCCAATGCCGGCAAAAGTTATTGAACAATATGCCTACATATTTTAGTTTTTTGTATCAGCCAATTCATGTAGCTGTAACCAAACATTATTACAGTACTCGGTAAACAATTTACAACCGTTCGAATTCATTTTGCTATGATTTATAAGTGAATACGGTTAGAAAAAAGTTCCTGACTTATGATCGTTAAAAGATTTTGGTAAGCCCCTAGAAGGCACTCTCTGTAACACTCTAATTTCCGTTTGCAGTGTGTCTCCTCGCTATAGTAGCTGTTTATTCAGCGAGTGGACAAAATAGTCAAACCGGTGATGTTTCCGGGCTTTGCCCTTGTCCAAAGATCTACGATCCCGTCTGCGCATCCGACGGGAGGACCTACAACAACCACTGTCTATTCGAATGTCAAGCAAGATACCTGTGTGATAAGTACGATGTGAATCTGGAAATACTTCGTAAAGGAAGATGCGAGGACTAACACTAAATTATTGTGTGTATTTTGTATAAACCTAAGTAGGGTTGATTGATTATCCAAATAAAGAAATACATAATTCAGTTTTAGATTTTCTTTGTAATTTTGTCAGAATAAGAAAAAAGTTGAAAAAGTAAAGGGGGCGTCCATAAATTACGTAAGGTTTTTAAAATTTTCTGTCCCTCCCTTCTCCCCTGGTGATATGTCGTGAGATTTTATTCAACCCTCTTCCCCATCCCCCAATATCCCGTAAGATTTTTCAAAATGTGGGTTTCTTAAGTAAACGCGTGGGATTGTTATTGTAAAAAGAAAAAATAAATTTTCGTGCTTTTATTTACGACTAATTATGACTAGTAATCAATATTGCTGAGAGTTTAATTATAAGTGTAATAAAGATGAAATCTTAATGATGTACAATCTGGATTAAATGGACCAAAATAGTATATGTTTTTTTGTTTCAATCCCAAAAAAAAATGCGTGATATTTGACGAGAGCCCCCCCTCTCTCCAAGTAGATGAGATTTAACTCCCCTCCAGCCCTTAAACATCTCACGCAATTCGCACGCTAAAGATAAGACCAACCCATAAAAAACCTACCCATGAGAGAGCAGAGGTACCCCAGTAGAGCCACATCTCTCACTATGGCGCTGTAGAGCAATGATAGCCTTTTTTCCCTTTATTTATCACTAGCGACCCGCCCCGGCTTCGCTCGGGTGCAATGCTAATACTAAAACCTTCCTCTTAAATCACTCTATCTATTAAAAAAACCGCATCAAAATTCGTTGCGTTGTTTTAAAGATTTAAGCCTACATAGGGACATAGGGATATAGAGACAGAGAAAGCGACTTTGTTTTATACTATGTAGTGATATTAACATACTAAACATTATGTTACATAGCATTTAGAAACCACTAAGGTTTGCTAAATGCAACCAACAGTCCACCCTGTAGAGCAGTAAAGCGCTGTTTGGAAGCGTTTAGTTTGGCGTTTATCAAAGAGTTTTTTTAAGCTTACGTTCGTAAAATTTATAATTATAGCGTAAATATGACTAAACCTTTTGGTATTGGTTCTGAGAGATGTAACAGCACCCCAGTCCGTCTAAAACCGTATCTAAAAAGTACAAGGATGAAAAGTTGGTATTACCAGCATTACAATACCTCTGCCGACTACCTCGGGGAAAAGGCGTTAACGAATTTATTTAAATTTAATTTTTTAATACTAGTAATCTCACGCCTTTTATCCCCGGGGTAGGCAGAGGTATTCCATTTCTGGATTATCTGTACCCACTTTTCACGAGATATTCGTTGGACCCCTAAGCGTGATAGTTGGTGAGCCCATCGCCGGTCCCTGTTTTTTACACATGTCTCAGAATCAATTCACCGTTGCGCTAGTGATAAAGTTAAAGTTTTTAATGTTGTATTTTGGGTGAACTGAATATACTCTTATTTTAATTAAGTGGTTAGGAAGGTCTGGGGCATATTGTCTATTGATAGCCTTAATCACAATCGCCTTCCTTTTAACTTACGTTGCTTCTGACCTATACCTAGGTACATCTGTCTGCAGAGCAAGCGATGCCCGTAGCAAATGAAACAAAGACGATTACGATTCCAATTATAGGACTCAGCACCGTGCGGTGCCACAGAACAATTAAAAATCAATTGTGTCTCATTTTCTTGGCATAAGAGGTTAACACTGACCTACCTACAAGCATTGGTCAAAGAAAAGACACGCAAGTTGACATGTCATAACTGGGCCAGTAACTAAGGAAGTATTTCAGAGTTGATCAGTACCTATATGTGTACGAGTATTCTTAACGGATGATTACAAAGATGGTCAGACTCTTACAGATCTTTGGTTTGTAGGATTTGTCTCCGACCCAAATAGCAGAATAACTAGGTAACTATTAGAACATCGACAAAAGTCGGGGTCCACGCTCGCAATAAATACAATAATGACTTCATGAGATAACTTAAATTCTTTGATTATTTATTCCTTAAATTCTTATTTTGGCAACTTTTGTCTTAGTCATTAGTAACTAGGGCTTAGATAGGTACTACCTAAATAAAGTTATTAATTGACACTGAATATAAATAAATGCAAAGTGCTATCGACATCAACACGATCCTGTAATTCTTGTTTTGCATTAATTTATGCACACATTCATTAATTGGTCCCAAAATACACAATTCTCATTATACTTATATATGTTTAGTTACTTTTATACAATCTACACTTATAATTAAAAAGAGGAAAGATTTGTATTTTTGTATGTTTGTAACGAATAAACTCAAAAACTACTGAATCGACTTAAAAATTCCTACAATGAAAAATGAAAAACCACAATATCTCTGAGAAACATATTGTATAACACAATATTATTATATAATATTATAGCACCAAACGCCTACCGCGTGCAGCGGCTTTGCCCGCGCTGATCCTGTAGGTACATTCACGTTCTCATATATATTTTTTTAAATCCCTTCAATTTGAGCACTTACCTACCTATGTCATTCAAAGAACTTTGTGCAAAATATCATGATTCTACCATGGATCAACTAAACCGCTTAGCGGGTAGCGGTTTAGTTGATCCGACAGACGTTGGCCGGGTGTGTTTAAGAATTAACTCTGGTACCTGTTGGGACCTGGGTTTATTTATTTATTTAACTTCATGTACCAAGAAAATGTACACATGGCGAACTTAATGCCTAAAGGCATTATCTATATACCAGTCAACCATCAGGCTAAGCAGAAACATTTGGCGGAATTGGCCGCAAAAAAAAAAAATCAATTATAGATAACATTACGATAAATCCTAATACATATATATGTTGATTAAATAAACTAATACATACTATATATCGTAACAAACATAAAACAAAAATACTTACATAAAATAATCTAAAGATGATGATTTTCTTTCGAACAATTTATGTCTGACCTGATAAAAACGCACGAATTTTCCTCTTAAGAAAACTTGCATTGGGATTTCCTTATGCAAACGGGGAGGGTATTCCAAAGCCTGATGGCATGCACAGTGAAGGAGTTGGACACAAAACCAGTACGGTGAGAAGGCATATGTAATAACAGATGATTGCGAAGACTTCGACTGCGGGAGGAGCCCAAGAGCTGGAATCTACATTTCAAGTAGTTAGGAGAAAACGGATCGTTGAGAAGTGAATAAAGCATGCAAAGCATCCGAAGCTGTCTTCGCTTTGGGATGGATAGCCAGTTAAGGGTTTCCTCACAATGTTTTCCTTCGCCGTCGAGCTAGTGATAAACATCTACGTAAGTTTTCGAACAATTCATGCCCGGATTCGAACCCGAGACTCACGAATGAGACGCGGGCTCTTTACCCGCAGACCTACTGCTGCGGCACATGCCTAGAAATCAATTCTGAGATTTGCGCGATCCCTCACCATGTTTACCTCAGAAACTAGAGCCTCACACTTACAAAAGAAGCACTTGTTACTTAATAAAAAATATATAATAATAATTAGAACAACAGCTTGTTTACGATCCGGTATATATGTAGGTACCTATCAGCGTTGCCAGACGTCCCGATTTTGGCGGGACGTCTCGATTTTTAGATCAAAATTTAATGTCCCGCGCGGGACAGGCTCTGTCCCGCTTTTCGGGTAAGTTTTGAATATAAAATAAGGTAAACGCAGCTATTACCGACCCCCTTAAGCAAGTTTTGAAATTGATTATTAGAATTAAGGGTAGTGGTTGCAAACACACCAGATTTTTTTATTTTATATTTAAATATAGATTGTATATTTTATATTTATATTTTCACTTGTTTATAAATATCATGTTTTCATTGAAAAAATAATCAAAGGATTGTTGAAGTCAATTGTTTCTATCACCGACCCACCCGAAACGCTTTGAAGCTATTACCGATTTTTATGAATCTAACACCGACCGTAAGTAAATAAAGCATACTTTTTTTCACAGAATACCTACCTACACGTTCGATTCTCAAAATAATTATTAATTTGAGCGAAATATCCCTTTCCCAAAATATCCCGTTTCGAAATGTCCCGTTTACTTTTATTTGCTTCTCATTTTTGTACTTGATTCATTATAATAATTATAGTTACTAAAATAATCTGAAAATGGAGATAAACTTGACTTGAAACTTTTTGGCGGGAATCCGAAGAGGGACGTCATGTTTTTTGTATAATTTACATTTTGCTGTGTATTTCGGGTTTTGACTCATCATAATAGTGATAGTTTATTATGTGAAAAGTGTCCGTGAAAGTGTGCAGTGAATAGGAAATTCGATAAAATGCGAGATATGGACATTTTTGGATTGCCTCAAAAAGTCACAATGAAGTCTTCAGTAAAAATGCTATTATTTTACTGTTGATAACCAAGTTAAGGATGTAGAAAGTGTTGAAGACAATGTATTTTTGTGCATGGACTATGAAGCAGAGCCATTTACTCAAGGATATCATTAACTGATGACGAGGCTGCATGGCGTAATGCCTTTGCCTACCCTGTAAGGGGTGAAAAAAAAATGAATAGAACCAACGTGAAATTCATTGTTATGTAGATTTCTTCTTCTAGTGCCCATGCTTCCTAACTAATAGCAGTGAACTTCGGAATGCTTGTGGATTCTTTAAAAGATTGTTTTCACATTTGGACCTCAATAAAAATAAAGGTATTGGTTTCTCGGTGGACATAAATGAAATTTTAGTAATATAAGAAAATAGACTTTAATAGAAATGGTAAATAGAATAACATTCATTAAATCAAATTGAGAACATAGGTCATGTATTATTATCTTGCGCCCCCGGAAACCTGCTGCTTGGCCAGCTAGTGCAAACCATAGTTACCATAGCCTTTCTTTCTAATTGATTAGCCTGCTTAATAGTAATTACTTCTTAAAACAATGTCAATGCTGTTACTTCACAATGCAGTTCCATGTAGTGCCGTTGAAGAAAGTTGATCCTATTGTCAATTGTGTTTGACATAGGGGATAACTGAATCACCTGAAACATAAATATTCACTATCAAAATTCAGATATAATTTTGTAAATGTGTAGATGTTAATAAAATAAAAACAAACTGTTTTATTTTCAGCACAGATGTTTTCAAGTTGGGATAGTGGCTGGTGCTTCTACACACATGAATCATGATTTGCTCCACCGTGGCTAGCACTAATACTTTATATCTACTATTTAAGTCAGAGTCACAAACCTGAAAATAAAAGTAAAAAATATTATAAATATATAATTTACATGTTTTGAATAAAAATAATTACACAATTTTATTTCAAAATAACTTTTAAACCCTTTTTTTTATTTGCCAATTTTTTTTACTTCCCAAGTTTAGCGCAGCCGAAGGTGAGGGTTGACTGTCGGAACAAGTTGCAACGACGGTTCCGCACGTGTACTTAATAACTCTTTTTAATACAGTTGCGAAAAAATGAAGCAATTTAATAAAATAATAAAAATACAATAAACTCAACTAACATTTTTGGAAAATCGCGCCAACCGTAAAAGATTAAAAGCAGAGGTTTTTTTTGTTTTCTTCACCCATTCTGGGTAGGCAAAGGGAACTATACATACAGCCAAGTCTTCAGTAGATTTTTTTTATGGATATGAAATGAAAATGAAATTTAATGACATTAAATTAAATTAAATGTAACCTAACTCATTGAATCAAATCATTATATTGAAACAAATTAGTAGCTTTACTTTTAGACATTACATACCGTTAATCAAAAAATACCAACTAATCGGTATAGAATCGGTGATAGCTTCTCTTTGTTGCAATTACCAATTCATATGGATCGTTAATTAGTGTTAAATAAAAAAATGAACAAATGTTTTACCGAGCCACGAAAAATAATCGATATTAATTGTAATATATTTCCCCATCCGTTTTAATACAATAATTTATTGATTTAGTCCTAAACTATAAAAAAATATACCATTTTCATATAAATACGAAGAAAACTCTAAGTAGTTTCTTTCATATCCCACGTCTAAATGTTTAATAATGCGTGACAGTTTATCGCGAAAAAACAAGTTTATAATATAACATGGTGTATGTCGCTAATAGATGCTTATAATTTTAGAATACTTAAGATTGAAATGGTGTTATAAAAACTTGTTTAATTATTATAAGCATTAACGAAAAAGGGAAAAAATAAAGAATAACCTCTCAGCCATTGCCGATCCATGGGTCGGTAATGACTGCACTACTAAAATGCACTGCAGCTATTGCCGTTCTATTTTAATTTCAAAAATACTTTTTAAAATCCCTTATAACACAATAATTTAGTTGCGAAATGTGGAATATACAAATAAAGGAATATATTGAGTTATTCAGAATAAACTTAACGTAAATATTTATATATAAAATATCTTAAGCAAAAAATTCGAGTACTTACCTGAGGAAGTAAGGGTTAGTATGACACGATCGGCGCACTCGCTACGTTCACAGAAACTAACGTATTTGGTCACATTCCCGTGTACCTACGTACACTAACACCAGTAAAATAATTAGGAAACATACAAACATATGTGTATATTATTACTCTCTTGTGACTCAAATCGTTCCAAACCGATAAAAATAAGAATAAGCTGAATGGGTCGGCAATACCTGCAGATTTTCGATGGGTCGTTGATAGCAGCGTTTACCTTAGTCGGATCCCAGAAATAAATGCTCCGTAAATTTAATGAGAGCCGAATTACTCATCTAGTTTAATCTAGGTACAGCTATCCTGTGAAAAGTTCTTCATTTTTATTAAAGAGAAAAAGGAAACTTTAAAAGAAGTTAAATCTTCACAGGAATATCATGAATAAGTAATTCTTATAAATAATTATTCTCTTATTGTAAGTTGCGATTTGTAACACTCACTCCTCAGACTACTGTTTGAAACGCCATATTTTTCTAATGAATAAAACTGTTTTGATTTTTAGGGTTCCGTACCTCAAAAGGAAAAAACGGAACCCTTATAGGATCACTTTGTTGTCCGTCTGTCCGTCCGTCCGTCCGTCTGTCAAGACCCTTTTTCTCAGGAACGCGTGGAGGTATGAAGCTGAAATTTATATCAATTACTCAGGTCTACTGTCCCTTGAAGCTGTGAAAAAATCAAACTTCTAAGCCAACGCAATCAAAAGATACAGCCGTTTATGCCGCAAATTTTCGACACTTGCAAGGGAATCAAAACCTACAGGGTGCTTCCCGTGAACTCAGAATCTTGAAATTTGGTACGAAGCAACGTCTTATAGCATAGATAAAGGAAAAATTACGAAAACCATAAATTTGCAAGGTTGTACGGAACCCTCGGTGCGCGAGTCCGACTCGCACTTAGCCGGTTTTTTTATTTTTCTATTCAGACGACGAATAAGACTCATCTATTTAACGACAGGGTAAATCTGATTTAAAATGTTGTATGTGTTAGTTATTTTAAAATTTAAAATATAATATTTTTATTAAAATACATTTTCTATGGCTAGTTTTGTTGTCACGGAAATACCTATTGTCACGGAAACGTAATTTTATAAAAAATCCCGCTTTTTTAACTCAAAAGGTTACAAAATCACGACTTGACTAAAAAAATATCTGGCAACGCTGGTACCTATCTACATCAAGTGTTGAATAGATATTAGTAAACGAAAGTCACAGGAAAGGAAAGCTAACACATAATTGAAGCAGAATAAATAATAAAGTGATAAGTACACAATTGTATTTATAAAATTAAAACTGAATTTGTTAATTAATACAGTTGGGCTAGAAGATAAGTGATAACTGCTAATTTTGGTAGTATAAAACCCTGAGAATATTGTCAAAAGCAACTAATTGTTTTCGAACATTAAGAAAATATTTGTGGAATCCAAAACAAAAACATGAATTACACAGTTGGTATTGGTAAGTATAAATGTATTTAGTTTAGCTTTATTTCGATTAATATATTATTTATTACTAGCGGGTGCCCGGCGGCGTTGCCCGCGCGGATTCCCTTTATTCCCGTTCCCGTGGGAATTTCCGAAAATCCCTTCATAGTGGTTGCCTACGACATATTTAAGACACCTACATACCATATTTCAAATAGCGGGTGCCCAGCGGCGTTTTCCCGCTTGGATTTAGTTTATTCCCGTTCCCGTGGGAATTTCCGAAAATCCTTTTATACCAATTTCCTATGACATATCAGACACCTTCATACCATTTTTCAAGTTTCTAGGTGTTATCGTTTCGGAGTAGTACGTATTGCTCTTTTTAACCAGTTTTTATATTTTCCCGTGGGAATGAGATACCTATTTCCCTGGAATAAAAAGTACCCTAGATGTTGACCCGGGTACACAGTTATCTCCATACCAAATTTCATCAAAATCCGTCCAGTAGTTTTCGAGTGATGCGTGCACAACCAGACAGACAGACAGACAGACAGACAGACAAAAATTCCAAAAATTGGTGTTTCGGTATCTATATCGATAACTATATACACTGCCGTTAAAATTTTCAAAAAATATTTAATGTACAGACACGGCCCCGTTAGAGTTTTATTATACAGTATAGATATAGATATTACACTGCGTTGTACTACGGGCTACACTATCATCATAATTGTGTAACAAAACAATTACTATTTGTCACTTTAACCATAACGTAGTAGGTACATATATTTCTACTTACCTAATCGTCTGTCAGTTTGACATTTCGACTTTTTATTTCTCATTGACCATTACTTCCTATTTCTAATATTAACCATAACCATCTATTTCTCTCGTCGACAATTACATAGTTTGACCTTAACTGGGTATTTATTACTTTGACCATTATTAGTCATTAATTCAATCTTTGACCATTACTTACTATTATATTTCCCTCTTTGACCATTTCTTACTTCCACCATAACTCACTGTTATTTACTTTGACCATACCATAATAACCCATTATTTCGCACTTTGGATATTAATTACTGTTTCTTACTTTGATCAAAACTATCTATTTCCCTCCTTTTCCCTCTGTCAATATTACTCAATATTGTCTATACAACACTTTGTCAATCACATACTTATCACTCATTTCAAATACTGGTATGCGTCTGTACCAATACGGTGAAAGAAAACATCGTCAGGAAACCTGCAGGTCCCAGAATTATTTCTGTGGCATGTGTAACAGACCCGCCCCCCTAGCCAAGTGGCATTGTACAATCTAATGGAATGTTCTTTTAAATTGACTAGTATGGGATTGACATAAGCACTTGCCAACGAGCGCTAACGCTAATATCAATCCCATACATGACAATCTAAAAGTACATTCGATTAGATTGTACAATGCCACTTGGCTAGGGGGGCCGGTCCGGCGATGGGCTCACCACCTATCACCTTACGTTTAGGGGTCGAATATTCTCGTGAAAAAGTGGGAGAAATGGAATACCTCTGCCTACCCTCTCGGGGATAAAAGAGATTATTATTATTGTTCATCATAACCAATGGAGACCTTTCATCTTGGGCCTGCACATTGCACACCAGCGTGAAATATAAAGAAAAATGTAGTGATTATCAGAAAAATATTTTAAAAAATCATCTATTTAACTTGCACAAAAGTAATTAACTTCAATGGATCCGCATTAAATCATGTTGAAATAATACTATTTCTAACTTTTAAGCCCAATTTCCATGTTATTGTGAATTAGTCCGACAAACATCAAAATAATGTCAATTGTCATTTACCGGTCAGGTCATAATTTTTTTTTTATCGACGCGATGCTAGTTCAATGAAAATTAAAGTTTATTGTACAACTAAACTAGACAAATATGAGCAAAATCATGAATAAAACTATAGTTATTTTATATAAATTTATCTATAAAACACAGGTGCAGGCCCAGTCTCCAAACATTCATGAAACGTCTCCTTTGTCTGATTGTTTTGTTTTCTCAGTGTGTCTCCTCTCGTTGTTGGCTGTGTATTCGGTGAAAGCACAAACGGATCCTGATTTCGAACACCTACAAAACTGCGTCTGCGAAAAGATCCTTGCACCCGTCTGCGCATCCGACGGGAAAACTTACGACAATAATTGTCTCTTCGAATGCCAAGCAGAATACTTATTTCAGAAGTACGGCTATTTAGTGGAGATAGTACATCGTGGTAGATGTTAAAAGTAAAATAAATTACCCGGCGTCTTCTGTATAGAACAGGGCCCTATGAATAAAATATTTTTGTGAGCATACCATATACTTTTACTTACCTACTTTTCCTACTCCTGCTGGCCTACTATCTAAGACAATCTTTCAAAGAAGACAATCTTTCAAGGACAAGACAGCGTCAAACGCATTTAGTTACCATTTCGTTCAAATTGACGTTAGCGATTTGAATTGGGATCCAAAATGATGGCGCCCTCCGAACGTAGAGAATAGATACCTTAGGTAGGTAGGGGAGAAGTGGCATGAAAGAGCCAGTTTACTAAAGAATTTATTTTTTCAATTATTATTCATTTATTAAATTATTATTATTAAATTACTACGAAATAATCAACGAAATATTCATTTTAAAAAAGGTGTATGTAGGCTCTTTCATAACATTTCGGTGTTGAAAGAGCTACTAAAAGTAATGAAAGAGCCAGTCTATATAATTGTAAAAATTATGGAAAGTAATAATAATAGCATCATTGAAAGACAACAATAAGACAAAGCAAATAAATTCTTTTTAAAAAATAATGTCATTGATAAGATATTTTTAATTCTATCAATCATTTAAAGTTAAGTTAAATAAGCGGCGTCCTTCAAAAAGCTGGGGTCCGGAGTGCGAAGAATAAAAGAGCGTGCATTGGATGTGAAGGAAGCGAAAGAAATACGAGTATGCAGAGATCGAGCAAAAGTGGCGATCCATCGTCTCTGCCTGCCTACCCCTGTGGGACAATGGCGTGAGCATTATGTATGTGTGTATTTAAAGTTATTCTAACAAACAGTTTAATTTTAATATATTATTCGCTCGCGCCACTATTTGGACAATGCGGCCCCTTTCGTTGTTGACTTCAGTCGACGACGTTACAGATGTAAGTTTTTAAGTTAATACCTAACCTATTATTTTCTTTTTCTTTTTTATCTAAAGTTCGGGCTATGTAGAGCTCGACCATAAGGACTAAGTTGTAGGTTCGCTGGGTTGTAGGCGCGGGGTAAGTGCTGACGTAAGTATAGCGCGAACGTAAATCGTTTGTGAAGAAGTAAATACGACCGTCACCTTTGATAGCGTTTATTGCACTAAAAATAATGTTTTACATATTGGTTAAGGGGAACACAGGCACAGCGTCATTAATGTAAAAATAATGTAGGTAGTCCGTACAGTCGAGGATAAGGATAAGAATTTTTTTCTTCAGTGCCATATTAAGGCACTAAAGAAAGCCCAGGAAAGCCAGTGGTTCCTTGTAAGGCCGATCAAAACTAGTAGTTCATTTTAGGTAACATATATTTTTTAAATAAGTTCATTATAAAGGTTGTTAGTAACTTATTTGATATCGATATAATACACATTATTTATTCCCAAATTATTTCTGCTTAGCCTGATGGTTGACTGGAATGCCTTTAGGCATTAAGTTCACCACGTATACATTTTCTTGGTACATGAAGTTAGATAAATAAATAAATTAGTAATTATTTTTAAAACATTTCAACAAATACATCCTTAGTTATACAATTGTGTTCAAGGAATGTTCGTTAATTTGTGAAGCACTTAATGTTTTGTTGAATCAAAGACCTTTTCATGTAGTTTAAATATCAGCAAATATTTTGATTGTCACAACGTTACTTTTGAGGTAAACGACTGATTGATTATATTGACCTTGCATGCATCCTTGTGCCTAGCAAGGCCGTTTGGAGGAGTTTCATAAAACTTAAGTTTAATAAATAGTTATGAAATCTGCAATAAAAAAAACTGCTTTATACGTACCACAATAAAACAAAGTGTTACTTCATAATTTGTTTGTTTCATTTATCCAGTAAATAAACGAATAATAACTGTTTATTTGTGAGAGTGGCCTTCCATGGTCCACCCACCTCACGAAGGCATCATATTTTTTTACGTCAATATACCTACTAATTGTAATCAGGTATTGCGCTACCTCCGTTATGAGTTGTATAAAGAAAAAAACTGACTGGCTCACTGACTAATCGATCAAAGGACACTCGAAAGCATGAAATTTTGCACTAGTTTCTTTAATGACGTAAGCGAGCAGTGAGAGGGATTTTTTAAATTCCCACGAGATCGGAAAAAAACTGATTCATCGGGCAACGCCGCTAGCACCCGCTGCTAGCTTTAATACTCAAAGGCTGCTAGTACAATATAATATTCTAAAGTCTTGAGTGCCTACCACTAAAATTAGTCATTCATTTATTCCTAACGCGAACCTTGCCAATATGAGTAACAAAGACGTAATACGTACTTTACAAGAGGTATAAAACCTATTACATAGGTAGGTACTTTATGATTAATATTCTGCCGAAGAACATGTAACCACTTGTATTCTGCCAGCCAGAGTGCCAAGTACTTGACAACTTAATAACTAAGTGATTACAATAAATAACATAATACGTTTTGTTTATATCATCCATAGAAGTAGTCAGTTACTGGTCAATCAATAGTACTATAAAATACGAAGCAAAACTGAATAGAATCACAATCATAACACGGTGCTGTGAAAGTCACAATCTGTTTGGTATTATTTTGAGTGAAGAGTCATTGTTCCGAAGAATATGGATTGCAGGGTTGGTATGTACCTTCACAAATATTTTTTATTAACTGTGATCCAGGGAAAAGACGAAAAGTGCACCGCGGACAGGTTGCATACAAACTCGAACATTACAAATAAATCCCTTCCTAGATAACGACCGTTTTACCACTTTTCCCGCCTCTATGTGCGTTGACATTTATTCTACTTGGGCTGATTTTTCAATAATCAGTTAAAAGTTATCTGAAGAATAAATATCACTTGCCACTTTTCCTTTCTATTGTGTCAGAGAGTGACAGCATCAATATATTCTCCAGATAAAGTTTATCTGACAATTGAAAAATCTGCTCTAAAAGGATTTCCTACCAAAAAAAAATTACCAATAAGAAGTATGTTCAAGCTTGTAAAAATCGATATCGAAAAGGCTAGATATCTGTATCTACAGTTTGAACATGTTTCTTCAACTTTAGCTATTATCGGGCCACTATAGAACATATTACCTATGCTTCCTCCAATGCACCTAGATATAGATTCGTAAAAAACCTGTTGATTTTTAGTATGTACACTTATTAAGTAGAAAAACTACTAAGTATATTTTCTCAGATACTTTTCCAATTCTTTACAAGTACCTACCAGGGAGACAGTTTCGCTCGTTCTAACACCAGTGTCGCTAACGCTATCTGCCGGTGAGTGGCCGTATTAAATAAAAAATATATTTTTCGGAAAAACAACTACCTACGCAGTTGAACTTTGCAAAGACTGTATCTGTGTACAAATATACACTGTTACGAACTCTTTGTTTTTGTACGTAATTTTATGTTCTTTTTATAATTAGATTTTTCATAAGTTTCTCTTTTATTGTCATAGTTGTCTTTTTTTCGTGTATGAGTAAAGCAAGGTTTAGGTAAGCTGAGGAGCTGCATTTTCATTTAAATTTGATTTAAGAGTCCATTAGATTTTATCCGCTTCACATACATACAAGAATTGCTCAATTAAAGTAATCGCATTTTCTTACAGTATTCATCCTCGCCATTATGGCCATTTATTCGAACCTGTCAACCGCGGAACCAGCGCCTGCGTTTGCCGAGTGTCCCTGCGTGAAGATCTACAGCCCACTATGTGCGTCAGACGGCAGGACGTACAACAACGAATGCCTTTTCGAATGCCAAGCCAGGCAGCTGCGGAGACATGGAGTACAGCTGGCGGTGGTGCACCGTAACAGATGTTAAAGGGAGAAGTAATTTTGCAATAGATTAGTTTCCTGTAGAGGAATGTTAGGAGAGAGAGATTAGGTTGGAAAACCATACGATACCATGTTTATGGTGATGAGGAGTGGTATAGTTTTGGGCATGTGATTATGGCTTTAACAGCCGTTTAGTGTTGGTCCAGAAATTCACAAATTAGTTTTAGAAATGTTATTTATAGAAAGATCTTTCCATTATTTATAAACACAAAGTTTTTATGGGTTTTAGAATGTAAAGGAATTTGCGAAGTCGAATTTAACTTATTCTTTATGCCGTACTAACATAATGTTATGACGTCCCTATACAAACACAGACACAATCTAAAATTGTCTCGTCTTCCATGCGTGTCAGGGCTTTTATGTTATATATACCTAGATAGAGCTTTAGTCTTTACCTAATAAAGTAGTACTTACTATCATCTCTCAATAGCCGCTCAGTAGGTACTACTCATTTCTGCTACCTACCTATTTATATTATTTGAGAAACGTTATTAAACCTTTTACAATAAAACAGTTGTTGTTATTTCAATTTCTTGTTGTGTCTATGGAGGAGTGGAGGTGGAATACTCCTCTATCGTGAAAAGAGCAAATCATTTGGTTAGTATTTTACTAAGGTGAGACAGTGAGAGTGAGAAAAATATTACTTCTCAATTTATCACAAAAAGGAGTTTGCTACGATTATTTTGTAAGGCTCTGCTGCTATTTAGACAGGCTAGTACGACAGAGATACCTACCTCGTGCCGCCCAAGCTGCAGCAATAGGAAATTCTTTATTTTTCTGTCCGAAAATTTAATGGCATTTCCCAAACTGAGCAAATTATTTTCCATAGAATAAAGAATTAGAGAAGACTGACCGCCGAGCTCGTCAGATACTAAAAACAGCCATATACAATGAGTATCCACATCATAAATCCACAATTCTAGTCTGAATCCGTACCTACTTATTGCCTAACATACTTTTGTTAATAACAATAATAGTACCTTCCTCCCTATTGGTAATGATAAAATAAAACAATGGAATTTTCAAGTAGGTATAGTTCTAACATCTCATGAGGTCATACATGACCGCGCGGTAATTTCCCAACCCAAAACTTGGGAGAACCGGCGCAAAACTCGACCTTGACATCTCGATCCCGACATTCCCGACAACTCGACAACGAGAACTCAACTCCGTCAATATGAATCCTGATAAGTAGGTACACGAACACACTCAAACTCAAGCGGAGATTTGGTGGGCCTGGACGCCAGGATGTAGGCAATCCAAGGAGGCTATGCCATCCTTGAATAAGAAACTGACCAAGCGTCTTCTGCGCCTGGACAGGGACAGCCTGAGAATGGTGTCGGGGACCATCACCGGACACTGCTCACTGAACAAACACTTACACACCCTAGGTATCACAGACAGCCCCCTATGCAGAGCGTGCATGGAGGCGGAGGAGACGGTAGCGCACGTGCTCCTTGAGTGCGTTGGCGTTGCCCAGATCCGCAAGGAGATTCTCGGAACACCAGAATCCCGCCCTGAGTAGACTCGGAAGTTTGATCTGCTTTTGGAAGGAGGTAGGATGGTTGGAGTAACCGGCCGCCATGGCTCACGTACAATGGTCCACTTCAGGACTAAGTACGGAAACCAAACCCCCTAACATAGAACATAGAAGTAGGTACACGAGGGTATGCAACACTGGCTTTATAGCGCAGGCGCAGTTACCTACTATCAACAGGACTCAGCCACTAATAAAGCAATTAAATACCAAGTGATAACTATAAGTAACTTATAATTATAGCATCCGGTTTTTGTTTAATTAACAACCATGTTCGATAGGTGTTATAGATTAACCATAATTAATTGGATCTATATATAACTCTTGCATTTCTGCAAAAAATTGGCTTTTGCATTTACAAATATTCTGCAGGCAGACATTCTAAAGAATTTCCTCGAGGTTTTATTACCATGGATTGCAGAGTTGGTAAGTGAAATATGGTAAATTATCAAATATCATACTTACTTATTATAAATATGCTATAGATAGGGTATAATCGACGCAACACATTTTGGGAAACTCTGCGTACATAGGTACTTGACTCTAAACTAGGAGGTGACCAGCCAACCTGACGTCAGAATAGCTGGTAAAAAAAATCTTATTCCAGAATATACGTCCTATTAGCAATTATTTATAGTATCTATGTAGCAATTATGTAGCAATTGTCGAATCCACTCTCGTTGACCAACTCCACAGACAACCAGCCATTCTGACGCTCACTCTTCATCTAATACCTATTATACCTACCACGTACCTACAGTGAAATTTTATTATAAAATAAGTACCTACCTAAGTAATAATAAAATCTAATTATTATCAGACTTTTAAAAAATGAACATTATTGCATGTAGCAAATTTTAATAGCTTCATCTCAAATAAATCGATGTTAATTTGAATCATCAATCATCAGGTAGGTAATTGGAAATAGGTAGGTAGGTAGTTATAAGTAGGTATACCTACTTAGGTTACGATGTTGAAGAATCGGTTCTAGTTGCCGCACCAGACGGGCAAATAGGCGATCAGACTAGGTACCTACCTATACCTACCTACATAATGGATAAGATAATTAAACGCTCTGATTAAACGACACCAAATCTTCTTTATTTCTTAAAATATTAAAGGGCAATGATATTAAATCTTATTTAATTATATCTTATTTAATATCATTGTTAAACGGGATATTCGCCTGCTCGTACGTGACTTGATCGTAATCTGTCAGTTTTGTCACAACACAAAAACCGTTTTATGACTCCAAGCCAAAACTGACAAATCACCGGTTCAGGCTTTGCGCTTTTTTCTCAGATCGCCGAAATAAACCGCTCTTCTATTGCTGCTTTAACCTCTATCTCGTTCTGAACTCGTGTAATTTTCATTCACAGGCTTCACAGCGTGTCTCCTCGCCATAATGACAGTTTATAGCAATCTGTCAAATGCAGCGCCACCTGTTACCACCCGCAGGCCAGAATTTTGCTTTTGCAGCAAAATTCACCGTCCTGTCTGCGGATCCGACAATACAACTTACGATAATAATTGCCTGTTGGTGTGCCACAGTGTATATGTGTGGATAAATGATCAAGAATTATTATACAAAGTCCATGATGGCCCTTGCAATGGAACTGAATAAGCTGTTGTAGTCTAGGCAATAAAGGTAGTGGACCCCAACATTAATTCCTCAGTCGATGAAACTTTGCAGGATTGTAGTATAGTATGAGACAATACTTGCATAAAAAAATACCTAACCGAAGTTAGGTTTTTATACTAAAAAAAAAATTTTTTTTATTGATAATTTGATAATTTCTAAAAATAATGTAGCCAGAAGGTTTTTATTTTGGATTTTCCTATTGTAAGTCCACAGCGACCATTAAATGACATTCCAGTTAAAAAAATGGACTGAGCAATTTTCCCGAGCAAGGTAGGTACATATACGTCTGAGTTTTGTTGTTTCTACCAGGAGATTTTTTTGGATATTTCGCATATAGCTTTCTTAACACACATGAATATTGCTGGAGAAGAAAATTTAGCATTTTTCCCAACAAAGATATCAAATAAATAAGTATTTCAGTAAAAATACCTAACTTCGGTTAGGTTTTTTTTTTGGATTTTTTATGCAAGTATTGTCTCATACTATACTACAATCCTGCAAAGTTTCATCGACTGAGGAATTAATGTTGGGGTCTTCATACAAAAATCCGCTTCATTGCCTAGACTATGTTTTCTTTATATAATTCTGTAATTCCTTTGGTTTGCCAAACAAAATATGATAAGAAAGAACGGCAAAATTGAAGGATAGCGTGATATCTTATAGGTACAACCTATCCATAATAAAATTTTAAAATGTCCTTATTAAAATATTTTATTCTCGTACAATATATATTATATTTTATATAACCCTTTTAACGTCCTAAAGTCTAAATTAATACGGTACCTACCTACGCGCTAAATTGTTTTTAGGGCTGGTTTATTTTGATTTAGTCAGTGGACAGGCAGTGTGTATTGTCTGTCAATCATTACCGTATCTATAGGCTGTACCAGCTGAACAATAAATAAGTAATATAAAAAAACATGTTTTTTTTCCCCGTACCTACTCTATAGGTACCTATGGCACGGCACGTCTTTGAGATTCGGCCAATGCTTGAAATTACGATATTTCCGCCGTTATGGGTCATTTACACGAGGCCATTCCACTAAGACAATTCACTAAGACAATCCACTAAGCCCATACAAAAAAAAACTTGAGGACAATCCATTGCAGTGGACTCTCCATTTACACGAAGCCATTAGTGGATTGGCTTAGTGGAATGGCTCAGTGGAATGGCCTCGTATAATATAAAAAAAAAACTCGCACCTTTTATCCCCGAGGGGGTAGGCAGAGGTATTCCATTTCTGAATATATCTACCATTCACGAGATTTTCTTTGAACCCCTAAACGATTTTTAAAAACTTATCTACATATTTAGTATCATTATCTCGATGGTGAAGGAAAACATCGGGAGGAAACCTGCAGGTCCCAGTATTCTGTTTGGCAATCCCAGGGCCGCAAAATGCTCACCACTTTCACGCTTAGGGGTCCAATGAGCTGAGCAAACAAAATACATGCTTTGCTTTAATTAAAATACAATATAAAACTATCTTTTAAATATTTAAAATACGAAATACAAAATATTTTTAATTCGTGTACCTATCTACCGATTTGTTTCTATGCCCTTCTATGTGTGTGATACAAATCAGATGAAAATAGAATGGCTTGGGATGATACGAGTTAAAATAGAGTTTTCGAACACACAAATGTTGGCCCCGAGCGGGGATCGAACCCGGAACCTCCGACTCAGAAGGCAGGGTCACTATTACTACCTGAGAGAACAGGCCCAGTCAGTTTCTTAATTTCTTGTCAATTTCCTAAACCGACCAAACGAAGCTCCATAGAATAAGGAATAGTATTAATTAACGTACAGAAGACCGACTCAGGTACCGTCCTGTGTGGTCCCGCGAAAATATACCTGGGTACGGAATGAATGTCGAGCGGAAGGAAAATTAAGTCGAATAGCTAAGGGTTGATACGATACGTCCTACTACCACCAACTCCGCACATGGTCAAATAGGTACATAATTTAGAAATTAATCCTCTTAATAATACCTACTTAGGTAGGTACAATGAGTAGTTAGGTATCCACATCATGAATCCACAATTTTAGTGTAAAGACATACATTATTGCCAGACTTAGGTATATCTCGGTACTTCACCCTCGTAGTTCCCGTTCCCGTGGGAATACGGGGATAAAATATAGCTTATGTTTTCCAGAGATAATGCATGTACGTAACATTCTCATGGTGAAAGATTTTTTAAATAGGTCCAGTTGTTTTTATTCGTTACAAATATACAATACCTAATACAAACATTTATAATAAAGCGCAGTGATAGCCTTACGGTTCAAGAGCCTGCTTCACATATGATAATCAGTGAGGCTCGGGTTCGAATCCTGGCATGTACTAATGAGTTTTTCAAAAACTTAGGTACGTACCTACATATTCATCACTAGCTCGGCGGTAAAGAAAAACATCGTGAAACCCGCAGGTCCCAGAATTAATGCTGAGGCATGTGTAGGTAGACCCGGTGCGCCGATGGGCTCACCACCTATCACGTTGAGGGGTCCAAAGAATATCCCGTGCAAAGTGAGTATACCCTGAAATGGAATACCTCTACCTATCCCATCTTTCCAAGCTCGACCCCGACATCTCAAACCCGAAAACTTGACCCCAACAACTCGACAGCGACAACTCGACCCTGTCAAAAGAAGCCCTGTCATTACCATAACAAACCGACATCACTTTCTTTGCGAATCCCGATAAGTCTACGACGACGGTTCGGGGTCCAACCCAGGCTCCAAAGAGGTTGGAAGGAAATAATTCTCAGATAAACTTTTTCTATAAACATCTTTGCCGGGCTCTATATCTATGGCGGAGCTCGGAGTTACTATCAACGCACTATCTCGGTACGCGACTAATAAAGCAATTAAATAAGGAGTGATAATTAAACGTTACTTATAATTACATCACCTGTTTTTGTTTAATTAAAGAATATGTTCGATAGGTGTTATAGATTAGGCATAATTAATTGGTAATCCTATATATAACCTTGCATGTCTGCTAAAATTGTATTCTGTATTTACAAATACTTATTCTGCAGACTTTCTAAAGAATTTCCACGAGGTTTTATTACCATGGATTGCAGAGTTGGTAAGTAAAATATGGTAAATTATCAAATATTATCATTAAATATGCTTAGATTGGTTAGAGTCAGTAGGTACAACTTTTACATCTTCTATAAACTTATATAAAATGAGTGACTGACTGATTGCTGATGTATCAACGGACAGCCTAAACCGCTGGGTCTAGAGACTTGATTTTTTGACCATATAGATAGCTTATACAGTGTAGGCATCCACTAATAAAGGATTTTGCAAAATTCAACCCCTATAAGGAAGTGAAATAAACGTGCGTGAACGAAGCTGCGGGTAGAAGCTAGTAGCTAATAAACGTAAGACTTCAAAATTATTAGTTTGTCCTGAATCAGGGTTTTAGTATCATTTACCTTCTTCTTCATCTGATATAGTGAGACATAAAGTGAAATATTATTTTATAATAATAATAAAATGAAATTATTGTCTTATAAAAAAAGAATCATTGCATTTACTTACCTACTTATATAGCTTCATCTCAAATGAGTCGATATTAATTTGAATCATCATAATTGGAAATAGGTAGGTAGATAGTTATATAAGTTACGATATTCTAGAATGGGTTTAGACACAACTTTAAAATCAAGTTGCCGCACCTCACGAGCAAACAGTCAATATCAGACTACTTATACCTGCAGGCGTATTCAGGGAGCTTCGATATTCGATATCGGAAAATTTTGTCGAACACTTTCGAGATGGGCTGATGTTGGTATCGAAAACTAATGTCATATGTGACTTAAGGATTCGGAAAATTTCCGTGGCTGTCAGAAACGCCTAGATTATAGTTTTCGAAGTCGATAGATTCGTCTTCGAAAAATTTTTCACTCGATCTGAATCGAACGGAAACGGTATCGAGTCTCCGTGAATACGCCTGCTGAAGTATAAGTTAAATTAAACGACGCCAAATCTTCCATAGGTACCTAATTCTTAAAATGTTTATTATGGTCGCATCTGCTCGTTTGATAGCAATCTGTCAGTTTTCTTACACCGTTGTATGACTCCTGGTCAAAACTGACAGATCACCTGTTGGGGCTTCCCGCTTTTCTCTCAGAGTCCCGGGATAAACCGCTCTTATAACTCGTTCTGAACTCGTGTCATTTTCATTTACAGCGTGTCTACTCGCCATGATGGCTATATATAGCAATCTGTCGAATGCAGCGCCGCGGATACCCGGCGAACCAGAATTCTGCATTTGCAGCAAACTTTTTATTCCTGTTTGCGGATCCGACAATAAAACTTACGATAACGATTGCCTCTTGGAGTGTCAAAGTCTATATGTGTGGAGAAATAATAGAGAACACTTAAACAAAGTCGATGATGCCCCTTGCGAGGAAAGTGAATAAACTGCGGTTTTCTTCATATAATTAATTCCATTGCTTTGCCAAACAGAGAAATGATAAACGGCAAAATTGAAGAGTAGTGTGATATCTTATACTTACAGCATATCTATAAATAAATTTTAAAATATACCTAAATATAGCATTTTATTCACGTACAATGTTACATTTTATATCACCCTTTTAACAAAGAGATTTAAATATAATAGGGCATAGAGGAGGCATTGGGAATATTTTCATACAAAACTTGGAAGCCTAAGCGTCATGTCAGTTAGTATGAACGCGAGCTGTTATTCGCTCGAAATTGTACTAGACTTATTCCACTTGGAATAACTTTTGACTTCAAATTTTCCTCGCTTTGTCACCTCTATGCCCTATTATATTTAAATATCTTTGCCTTTTAACGTCTAAAGTACTTATAAATTAAGTTGGTACTCGCTAAATAGTTTTTAGGGCTGGTGGTTTATTTTGCTTTAGTTAGTGGACAGACAGTGTCTTATCTCTAAGCCGTCTAACAAATCATTAAAATGAATATATCCTATTATATTTTAATCTCTTTGGTCTTATCTGTCAATCATACCTAACGTATAGGATGTGCCAGCTGACCAATAAATAGGTAGGTAATATAAAAAAACATGCTTAAATATTTTTTTCCCATAACCTACCTATGTCACGTCGGTTTAGGCGCAGAACGTCCCTATTCGCATATCGTCCCATTCGCAAAAGGTCCCATTCGCATAAAGTCCCATTCGCATAAAGTCCTATTCGCACAATGTCCCATTACGCATGATACCAGTCAACTGTAGGAGAAATAAAATGTTAGTCTTAATTATTACAAAAAGTATTTTTTTATAATAATAAACAATAAAATCAGATAACTTTCAATTCTAACAGGTAAAAACATTTTTTTGTAATAATTAAGAGTACCGTTAACATTTTATTCTCCTACAGTTTACTGGTATCATGGGACATTGTGCTAATAGGACTTTATGCGAATGGGACCTTTTGCGAATGGGACAATATGCGAATAGGACTTTATGCGAATGGGACTTCATGCAAATGGGACCTTTTGCGAATGGGACGATATGCGAATAGGACTTTATGCGAATGGGACTTTATGCGAATGGGACCTTTTGCGAATGGGACGATATGCGAATAGGACTTTTTTCGAATGGGACTTTATGCGAATGGGACCTTTTGCGAATGGGACGATATGCGAATAGAACTTTATGCGAATGGGACCTTTTGAGAATGGGACGTTTTGCGAATAGGACGTTTCGCGAATAGGAATTTTTTTTTTTTTGGTGGGACGTTTTGCGAATGAGCCATTCTGCGCCTAAGCCGTATTAAGTCCCGGACTTTTGTACTCCGTGAACAAGTCTCTCGTCTGTGGAAGTCGTTATGTGCCCTAACCCCCATAGAGTGCACACTTCATAGGCATGGTAAGGATGTGACAAGAAAATATATGCCGTATATATGCGCATGAAAGGACGTAATTTCCACAGGAACATTTTTTTGCCACGTCTCGCAAGTGTGTAGTGTAACCAACCCAACGCAAGTTATCATAATCACTTTAATATCTGCAATAAACAGTTCAAACATTTTATAGGTGGTATAAATAAAAAGTGCTACATAAGTACCTAATAGTAATGTTTATTTAAAAAATAGTAGGTATTTTCATTTCACTGTCCCTGGTTTCACCAAGATTATTAATCTATGGTATTTAATGGTATCTATTTAAAGTATTTGTTGGGAATTTAAACTATAAAAAAATAATATCACAGGAAGCTCTGTTTAATGACTTCAATAACAACATTTTCGAGATTTATCTCAATAATTTCATTAGATACCTACCCACTTGGGTACACTTATATAACTAATTATTAAAATAAATATAATATAAAATAATAACCCCATCTAAGTAATTTAGTAACTAAACTAATAACAAACTATAAAAATATATCAAAAAGACATATACTGTAACAGAAACACTTCAAAAACTTATCAATTTTGTACTTGTTACTTGCAACATGTTAAGAATTTGAAATGCAGACATTCTTCTATGTTCTTTTTTTTTTTCTATCAGGGCATTGCTTTTTTCTAGTATACCTACATACCAAATTTTTTACACCTTTCTATGATCAAGTCATTGTAGCTTCAAAAGTGCTATAGAAATCTTTTCAGAGAACAATACAATACAATAACTCTTTATTGAACACCAAAAACAAGTCAATATGGATACCAACATTAACTAAAGTACAAAATGGGTGGTCTTATCGCTCTAAGCGATCTCTTCCAGAATTCCTTAGGATTTATGAAACTGAGAGAACTAGGGTAGACGGTGCACGATATATTATTGAACATAAGAAAATTTGATTGTTTTTGTTACATTGTTTTAAGTCAACAGATTTTAATAGATAAAAATATTAGACAGCACTACATACTTATCGTTAATACTTTTTAGGGTTGATGAGGTGCTGGCTATGAGGAAGAGGATGCGGATGAGGAATTGTCAAGTATAAGATTTGAGGATGCGGAAGCGGAAGAGGAAGTAGCTATGAGGAAGAGGAAGCGGAAGCGGAAGAGGAAGCGGAACTTCTAAGTTCTTTCGTTTTTTATTTCAGCTTTCACTTCAGCTTTCAAAAGTGCATCACATTTTTGATACTCCGCATATTCCGTTTCATGACACTACTGGAGATGGCTTCGTAACCCTGAAGTTCCAAGCCTTTTCCTTGAGCAAGTTTTGTTGTACAACTTACAACGAACAGTTTCATTGTCTACTTCATTGAAATACGTCCATATAGCACTAGATTTCGGTCGCATTTTTTATATTTCTTATGCAAAGTAAAAACTCTTATGTACTAGCCGAGTAGTTTAAATAAAACTTTGATAAAAATGCGATGCGTGGCACTTGACTTGACAAAACTTGACTTTCGACTGTGCTTATAAGAAAAAGTATTAGTATAAGGAGCGGGTGGTGGGAGACAGTGCTTGCTGTGATTGGCTATTCTCGCCTCGACTCTAAACCTACGTGACACTAGAAATCCTCTTAACTCCTCTTAATGTATGAGGAAGCGGAAGCGGATGAGGAATTTCCCAATTTTAAATATGAGGATGCGGTAGCGGTAGTGGAACTTAAAAAATTGCGGAACTTCCGCAACATGAGGAAGCGGAAGAGGAATCCTCATCAACCCTAATACTTTTAAACATACAGGTACTTTCCGTCACCATATAATTATCATTATCTGTTGATAATTTCAATCCATCACCTAAAGATTAAAGAGTGTAATATTCACTGAGATACTTAACATGTTTGCTGCCAAACTAAGAGTGTAGTCGTAGTACCTATTGTTATATTTTAGTTGGCAGCGAACATGTAAAATTCACATGATGTCTGTATAACTATATATGCACATTATTATGTATAGCAACGGTACCAGCAATTTAATACTGTAAAACAATCAGTAAAGTTATAAGACTGCACTATTTCTAAAATGATAATATTTTGTACAAAGTACAACCAAAAAATATCAATAGATGGCTCTGGGGAACTACTCTTAATTGGTTTCATATAGGTACCAAGAATTAATTAATATGTTTGGACAAGTCCTAAAATCAGATTTCGACTCAATTTTTTTTTTTTTTTTGTTAGCCTATGCGCTGTCCCACTGCTGAGCAAAGGCCTCTCCTCCCTCCCTCCACTTATGACTCTATTTAACATGTCAAAAATTTCTACAGTTTAGAGGGCATAAGCTCATCTAATTTGTACTTTTTCCTTTTGAAATTAACTTTGTACACCTCCTCCGATAAAAAACAATTCAAGAACATATGAGTAATTAGCCCAGTGATACCCCAAATCTTATGTTTCCCGTACACATACACTGGCAGGGGCGGTTTGTAGTCCATGTGCGCGTGGTTGTTTGGATTGCAGAGCTCTGAAATGGGTACGGTGAATATTTCTTCCACTTCGAACACGTTAGCTGTCAGCTGATCCATGCTGAAGTCTTTTATTACCCCGACGACAGGAGTGATCAGTATGTCCGAGTTCCGGCCCTGAACGGTCGGCATTTCGGTCCAAACCTCAACGTTTTCGCGCGAAACACCGATTTCTTCCTCCGTCTCACGCAAGGCTGTTTGTACAACCGTCTCGTCGCCATCCCTTTTCCCGCCCGGAAAAGACACTTGGCCACTATGGCTTTTTAAATTCGACGACCGAAGAGTGTAGAGGAGGTTCACTTCGCCGTCCACGACGCATAGAGGGACGAGGACAGCAGCGTTTATAGTAGAATCGTTAAAAACTAAATAAGGTAACTGCTTTAAATTCGATACGCACCGTTCTCTGGCAGCGCTGGACAGTAAAACTTGCGGAGAGAACGACATTTTACAGAAAAATAATTTTAACACGAAACTCATTCACACGACATCTTTGTGAAGGTCTAAAGTCGAATCGAATCGAAAAAACTGTGATTTAGATATTTTCGTCGACGGCGACGACAGATAACAAATTGATGACATGACATTGACACAACGTGAGTGACGTTTCACAGCTGCATAAAGAGTTGTAGCTTGTCCGTCTATAGTCGCAAAAACCGTAACTGCGTGTTTATAGATTTTCTTTAATAAATACATTATTTAGGTCCTGGAATAAAATTTATGAGCAAAGAACGATGACTGACACAATAAATCCCGCGACCTTCTTCGCTATTCTATTTTCGTCAAAGAAACATTGACATCCCATCTGTCAATGTCAATTAGGTCATTTTCATTTCCGTGTTCACTTCAAGAAATTCAAATTCAAAATCCCTGGACGTAGCCTTGACCTCAACAATATTTGGCAAGTTCACAAACTAGTAACCATGAGTGGCACCAAGGCCGCTTTTACTTTACACAATTTGTTCTCGCTCGCAACTCGGGAGCGATGTTTGTCGAATCTGAAGAAGTTGAGGGTACCGCACCATTGGAAGGCGGACGCCGTGCAGCCATCACCGAACGCAGCCGTCCTGGTGCCATTCTGCAGTGTCAACAATGTCCCCTCACTGCTTTACACCATTAGAGCTCCCAATCTTCGAACTCATAGTGGTCAAATTTCATTTCCCGGAGGCAAATTGGAAGAAGGTGAATCCCCTCTACAGGCTGCCCTGCGAGAAACACAGGAGGAAGTCGGTCTATCCCCTACAAAAGTTGATGTCTGGGGATATGGTCCAGCTATACCAGGAAAGAGTGTAAAAATAATGATCACTCCCGTAATAGGAACTATTTTGGACTTGAGACAGGAACATTTGAATGTTAATACTAAAGAGGTGGCCGAAGTATTCGCAGTACCCATCGAAACATTGTGTGATGCAAGGAATCAATATTACACGCAGTTCAAAAATGGATACATTTTACCCGTTTTTATTGCTGAGAAATATAAAATTTGGGGAATAACAGCGTACTTGACACACACCTTCTTGAGTTGCATAATGCCTAAAAACATTTATAATAATGAATGGACTAAGAGAAAAATAGACCTAAAGAATACATTAAGCTCAAATTTGGAAACTCAGTCATAATGAAAACAAAGTAACTCGTGCTATATGGGCTGTGTACAGATTTTTAAAATATAATTTATAGACAATATTATTTACTTTGACAAGTGGACATAATAAAGAAACGTATTTTGTTGATAATTTGTTTATTCATAGTAAAAAAGGTAAATTATCACATTGATTGGCACTTGGCGTTTACAACTTTACTACAATTTATTACTAATTGCTAAGCAAGGCACAAGAATATAGCATATTTACTAATTATTAGCAAAGACGATAGCTAAAATTTTTATTTTTGTATAGAACATTGCTAAAAATTCATTTCAGATATCAAAGTGTTATCAAAGATAAGAGCCTTTATCATCCTAAGTGCTGCAATGCACTGATACACAAAACAATTTGTATTGCTTTTTGATAAAGTATGACCAAATATTATGTAAGATATTAGATATTACATAAGCAAATCATCAACATAAATAATAAAAGAAAAATAAATAGATACAAAAAAGTTATATATTCTGAAATAATAATCCACAAAAGAAATAAAGGATAAACTAAAGGAACTGAAAATAAAACACAAATGAAAAATAATAATATTTATCCAGGTTTATTCCTTAACATTTACATTATATTCTAGGTAATATTTTATACACTGTCCAATTGACATGTTGATCGTCTCTTGCCCTTGTATCCACTGTCTGTTCTGTACTATTTAATTTAATATATTCACCGAATATATTTTTTCTATGCCAGAATAACATGAAATGATATGCCTACAGAAAAAATATATTCACCAGGAAGGAATCTGAAAATCTAAAAAAAATCTACTATATAGGTGGTCCCAGAAAGCCTCGCATCGCTACACTATTGCGGTCCCACGCGTAATTGTAATTAAATCATCAAGGGAATCATAAATCAGTACTTAAAATAACTACCTTCAAAACAAGGTAACACATAGGCAAGAGCACTCACAAAATGCTTTTTTTAAGTGAAAGACAGACGTAATTTCACAACTAATTTTTAAAAAGGCAGAGGCATTAAACCGAAATGGCGGTGAAATCGTTCAAATTTCTTATATAAAATCTTAACTACGGTCCAAAAATAACATAACAGAATACTGCAGTAAACCAATCTTACACCTATTGTGAATATAATACAAAAATATGTCTGAATGTCTATTCGTTGTGTTTTAACACTGAAACTATACTAAAACTATTTTTAAATTAATAAAATTATAATCAATGTAACAGAAAGTCGGTCTCTCGATTACATTTATTACAAGATTTGTAACTGTCAACGCAAATATTGGTAGTGTAGAAATTGTTCAGCACCTCTGCCGAATAATGACCGACGATTTTGTTTTTATTAAGTACACAATAACATCAGTTAACGATTATACCAAAATAGTAATGGCCACAGTCACCTCTTGCATTTTGGAAATGATCAATCTGCAGAGGTTGAAAGATAAAAGAAATACGCAATGTAATCTACATAAGTTTTTCTTTTGGTGCTGCTATTTTTAATTGCATAATGAGTTGTCAATTTTACAAAATATTAATAAAAAAAATACTATTCTGCCAGAAAATTACGGCTAACGTGAAAACGGCCATGATGATCAAGTAATAATAAATGAGTTTGTAAGTAATGTCGACTTATTACAGCGGTATATGCATAAATTAAACAAAACAATCTTGCCTTTAATAGGAATATTATTCCCAAAAACGGGTAGTAAGTAACAATTCACCCACAGAAACCACGACATTTTATCAACATTTTTTTATCCATAAAAACAATTTTGATTGCACCAAACCATACATTCAATCTCAAAGACTAAATCTTTCTCACCATACAATTTTTGTATAAAAATATTTCTCTTTTTCTAGCGTGTTCGGACAAATAGAAATTCAAAAGAGTCCTCGGTACAAACGACGTTTAATATTCCTTAAAGATATGGTAGGCGAAAGAACTTTTTTTAATTAAATAAAAGATCTGGTAATCTTGGACTCTGCTTACACTATCAATATGCAATTTTAGGATTGTGCTTATATTAGTAAATTAGACACAACTTTAATTAGCATTACCTGAAACAATTCTCTATGGGCCAGTACCCAGAGCTGTTAAGAAATAATATTAAAAAATCTAACATCGCTTTGCATTGTGTTGGTAAAGCAAAATAATGTTGGCAGCATTGTTCTTTCATAAATAACGCAGAGGTGCCAACGTTTTCCAATACTTATTTTCAATAACGGTGGATTCTTGCTCAGTGATTGATGTGACCATTTATTGCCTTCAGAATCAACAAATAAATAAAGACTTATTTGCAAAACCTAGAACTCCATTTCCTTTAAAAGGTAGTGATTTTTTTATTACTAAATGCAATTATCTTACCGACGGATATATTCACTGTTAGAACGAACAATAAAAACGGAAAACTGCAAGTCGGAATCGCATACGAATGGATCTGTACTATAAGTACAATCTACAAAACGCCAAAAACATCTCGTTTCTTGTAAGACAATAGAATATACATTCTCTGAAAATTTTCAATAGCCTACCTATTACGGTTCATGAAATACATCCCACTGAAAGACATACTGACAACGGAGTCTTAATAATAGGGTCCCGCTGGCACCCTTTGGGTACTGGACTCAACATTTTTAAAATTATCAAGTACCGTATTGTATCAATATCGGTATTTATGCCCATCATCAGTAATATATCCGATTTTGTCCTACACCAGGGAGTTTACTAGCCCTTGAAAGTACGCACTGTACCTGGAGCCAAACGATCTAACTATAGTCTATTTCACACAGCATGACTTCGGTGACAGTCCACATTTTTCCGTTTTACGCATACTACTTTTGACTAATAAAAATATTTGATTACCAAATACATACGTATATTTCTTAATGAAATATTTTTATTATGTAATCGAAAGTATTATATTATTATTAAAATGGAAAAATGTGAACTGTCACTAAACTCATTCTATGTGAAATAGACTATAGTCGAGGCATTTGTAAATGGTCACACCTATGTCTATTGTACCAAGGTAAGTCTGTGACTACTCTGATCTCTCGCTCACGTCTATTGGAATGGATGTCGTGAACGTCGGCGTCTCCAGTTCTTCGTGTTTCTTCATTTTCAGCGCCTGAAAGTTAAGTTTGGAATGTTATTTTTTTAATTCGTTTACTTTATGGCTGGATGTACAGAGACTTGAAGTTTTATCATCTGCTGTTATATAAAAAGGATTTGTAGATTTTTTACAGGTTCTTTTTTATCTTCCAGCAGCTTATTAGCCTATAGAGATGGACAAACCAAAGGGAATATTAATATTACATGTTAAAAATATATTTTTGTATATTCATTATGAAAGTTACATAACAGTTAAAAAGTTTTGAAATTGATAGAGAAACCTTTGTTTTTAAAATATGCCAATACTTACATAAAATGATAAACATAAAATTGCTCTAAATACGTTTTTATAAGGGGAATCTCATATTGCCTAATTGAAACAATAAACTGAATAGAAAATTAAAATTAGTTCATAATTATTATAAGTTTAGTAAATTCTGCAAACCCAAATTAATATTGCTTTTATTAATAGCGGTTACATAAAAAGGAATGAGACAGGCGATTCAATGTACAATTTATGCGTAACATTACATAGTTATGATATTGCTTGTGCGAAATGATGTGACCAAGTTACAGAGAATGTGCATGTACGATATTAAAATTTAAAATTGGAAATAACAAGAATTTATGTCGTTTAATACCTGAGATTACTAATAAAAATAGATAAAAATTAACAAACAAAATTACAGTGAAATACACTTTGAGCCTATTTCACATATGGATATAACCAACAATCACATTTAAAATTACAGTGAAACACTGTCCACTTGAACGTAGCCACTAGCCAGTAAAGCTGAAGCTTTATGGACAATAGAAGATTTGTGTGTCGCGATCTTGTGGTTTAGTTTGGACTTTTTTGAGGCACTGATTGAATATCTGTTTTTAAATGTTAGTGATCCAAGTATAATACATTTTTTAATCTACCTACACCCCTACACCATATATCAGAAGATTATTTATGTAAGAATTTGGTGTTAGCTTTTATAGATAATAGTTTTGTATATTTTGAAGATAACGCAGACGTGTACAAGATAGTTTATAGAAATTGTATCGAAATACACTAAAAGGTACTATCAGCAAAAGTTACACCTGATACATTTGAAAAATAGTTGCTTGAAAGCTTAAGTTCTTACTGCCCTCCCTTAATTAGCGTTAAACAATCAGAAGCCAACGCCCTTTTATCCATTCCGTTGCTTTCTTCGGAACGAATTGGTTACAAACATGAAAGAAATATTTTTTTGTAATTGCAGTTAAGTGAGTACTTTGTGGCTACGCGGTATACAGATGTAGGAAAAGATGCTCGCAAAACTATGTCAGGCGGAACTTTGTCTGATAGTACATAATTAACACAAATGCACAAACTCCGTCTGAACGTGAACCAATGACCACCTAGTGAAGTACGCAAAGTGATGTTATGAATGACACAACGGCACACCACCACGTACCGTGTCGATGTCGTTCCGTTGCCGCGTCGGCGTCGGCGACAACACGAGACCCTTTGCCGACCGCTGATTGGTACAAAAAGTTTAAAGGTACAGTGAGACCCGACAAGCCACGAGTTCGAGAAGGTTCTAGAATGGACGAGAAGGTTCATAGAATGTTCGAGGAATACTACTAGTGGAAAGTGTAGAACCCCGTGAAAAATATACAAGAATTATAGAAAGATACAATACCCATACTAAAGATATAAAAATATTAATAATACACAAAATACATTTATCTATTTCTGAATAATAAGGTTTAGGTAATATATAATTTCGCCAGTTGCGAAAGATAGATACTCAATATAGATCGGTTAACTAAAGCTGGTACAACACGTCATGCACATATTGCTCTAGAGGCACAAGACATAGTGTCTAAAAAAATTGCATTGGTGATAGTACTGCGAATGTGCCAGCTTTCGTTAACCATCGTGTAATATAAATTCTTTTAATAAAACTTCTCAATATCATAATACTCTTTCTAAAACTTACTGGTATACTCCTAACTACCATTTATTATTCTACCCACCAATACTCCTTGATGCCCCAGACTACTCAATTCTGAATTCTACACGACTAAGGCCAGATTCGACCAACATAGAAGTAAGTCTTACAACGAAGTCAAGCCGCAAAAACGAATAAATATTTCGCGTATTAATCTCAGTTATAAGTCTTAATATGTTGGAAGTAACCCGTCCTTAATCGATAAATATAAAGTTCGCCTTAGCCAAGTTTGCCGGTGTGAACATCGTATAAGTGGCGTCGCAGACCATAAACAATTGTCAGGTGTGTTCCGAAACAAGCAATAGCAAATTATTGGATTGGATAATATGACACAAAATATTACTAAAACAAGCTTACTTTTAAGGATGTTATAGTACGAATGAAGTAAATAAAATACTGTTTTAATTGTAAAGATAATGTAAATTGTAAAGATGTAAGTAGTATTGTAAAGATTTTGTCTCATTTTAACATTACTTTGAAGAAAGTGACGGCATCAGCATGTTTCGAAACCAACATGAAACTCTCTTTTGTAATAACGCCGATCAATAAAGTCCTACTTTTTAGGGTTCCGTACCCAAAGGGTAAAAACGGGACCCTATTACTAAGACTTCGCTGTCTGTCTGTCTGTCACCAGGCAGTATCTCAAGCACCGCGATAGCTAGACTGTTGAAATCTTCACAAGTTATGTATTTTTGTTGCCGTTATAACTCCAAATACTAAAAACTAAATAAAATAAGTATTTAAGGGGGGCTTCCAAACAACCAACGTGTTTTTTTGAAGTTTTTATACATAATGGTACGGAACCCTTCGTGCGCGAGTCCGACTCGCACTTGGCCGTTTTTTATATGCTTGTTTTTCGTATGTTCATTACAAAGCTTTTCGTTCTTTACTTTGCACTGCATGCGTAAATTGTTCAGACCGGCAATCTTAGCTGCCGCGTCCTATACTGTGAGAGCGGCAAATGTCCGTAGCATACCTGCTGAAGTTTGTAGTGGTTGATGATGTCCTGGTCGGCGGGGCAGCTCTGCGTGAACGCGTCCAGTTGGTACATGTGGTACATGTAGCGCCAGAGCGCGCTGAAGCTCGTCTGGAACAGATTTTATTTTTTTATTACCTGACTGATGTAATGTGTTTCTCAGCCTATGTACGATCAGTAAAAGTTCTGCCTGATACACCTAAGTTGCATTTCTGCGAGAAGTTATCTTTTCCCCGTGGCCACCAAGCCTTCTCTTATAGTAACAATGATAATTACAAAAAAGGGTGTATTTCATATTTATGACCATTTCGGGTCGATGAATGGATCAGAATGGAAAAACAAAAGGTGTTACTGGCTTCTGATTGTTTAACTCTAGATTAAGTAGGGTAGTAAAAACTTGAGCATTCAAGCGACAATTCTTCGAAATGTATCAGGTTTAGCGTTTGTAGTACAGTACCCGCGCGGTAAGTATTGCACATCGGCAATCATCGCATTTCCGAATACAAACGAATGCTAATTTCCATGTCCATCTATTATTAGATTTATCGTTTAAGTATCAGAATTTGATGGACTTTTTTTATCTGTTTCTGAATAAATAAATAAATAAACCGTATTTTTTACAAAGATTTTAAATTGTACTATTGTAGGTTTTATTTTCTTTAGATTGTCAACATTTGGTACACAGAAAGTACTGAATACCATTTTACTGACATTCAAGTCCAATAATGGTTTTAGGGTGTCAATAATTTGGTTTATTTATTTAACTTTCATGGTTTAAGTCAAGCCTCACCGGTATCTCGAAGTCCACGAAGTATTTTCCGGCGACGCGGATGTGCTGAAGCCGCGGCATCAGTTCGCAGTCGAAGCAGCACATCGTGTCGCCCGTCAGGAACCTAAACAATACACACGTTATACAAGCTTAACTGACGGGCCTATTGGAGCAGTTGGTAGTGACCCTGCCTTCTCGAGTCGGAGGTAACGGGTTCGATCCCCGCTCGGAGCCCAACATTTGTGTGCATGAACATGTATATTTAGTTCGTGTCTGGAAGTTAAAATATTTATTTATATCAGTCATATCAGTTGTCTAGTACCCATAGTACAGGCTATGCCTAGTCTGGGACTAAGTAGCCGTGTGCGAATTGTCAAAAAAAACATGTGCAGTTAATAAAAGGCTCCATTGCACACAGGGATGGGGCAGGCCCGTAGCCGGGACGGGCTCCGTAAATATGTTTTAAAATATATATATATATATATTTTTATTTATTACTAACATACAGTACGTGTTTTAACTTGGCAGCTCTGAAGTTTTTCTAATGGCCGCACAATATCATTTTTAGCGACCATTTGGCGGGTTTGCGCAGGTAAAGCCTATGTTCAGAGAAGCCAAGTTAAAACGGTCGTACTGTACAAAGATACAAATCTTAAAAAAAAAACAAATAATCTCACGCCTTTACCGAGAAAGCAAAGGCTTACATATTCATCACTAGCTAGGTGAAGTAAAACATCGTGAAGAAACCGCAGGTCTCGGAATTAATTGAGGCATGTATAACAGATCCGGTCCGGCGATGGGCTCACCACCTATCTCGTTTAGGGGTCGAATATACTCGTGAAAAGTGGGTACTATTTCCAGAAATGGAATACCTCTGCCTACAAATCTTTCTTCTTTATGACATTAGTGTAGTAGTGTAGACGTTGCCGTCATCTCTTCACAGATATTTAGCTGCCTATAGGTATACTTCCTCATGTGTGAGGAACGACCCTTAGCTCAGCAGTGGGCTGTTACGGGTTGATGATGATGATGATACCTTGTGGCCCTGCGTTCGAGCAGAGCGTCGATGCGGCCGAGGTGCGCGCGCAGAGCCGCCGACTTCTGCTCGTCTTTCCGCACCAGAACCAGCTTCAGCTTCGAGTACAGGTTCTCGATCAGCGACGCCACCTCCTTATCCTGCAACCGTTAGAACCTGATTATAGCCAGTTATAGGAAATTCGCTTAAGCGCAGAATGTCCAATTCGCAAAATGTCCAGTTTGCATAACGTCCAGTTCTAAACTTCAAAAGAATACATTAGGGTCGGGACACATCTGCGGAACGTACAGCGCCGAAGGTTCGGTGAACAACATACATAACGGTTGACGCGGGTGGCTGATCAAATTATCTTTAAAGTGAAACGTCAACATATGTTGTTCACCGAACCTTCTTCGCTGTACGTTCCGCAGATGTGTCGCGACCCTTAGAGTTGTTGTATCACCCTTTCTTGTGCGTGATTTGACTTTGGTATTGAGTAAGGCAATGATACTATATTTCAAAGTACATAAACGTAAGTAAAATTTACATTACTTGTTCTTTTATTGTTTTTAAATTAGATCGCGGCCATAACTCGATTAAGAACAAAATTTAGGTGAATGTGAAACATTTGGTACATTATATTCTGTTGTTTCTTTCATTCATTTTTCTAGCGAAATTGTCGGTAATATCCTCTCGAAATGATCATTGCTAAACAGTTAAAAGCAAAGTAGTGTTGATTATAATTGTGACAACTGATTATTATTGTTATTATATATTATTGTTATTATAACGATAATTAGATACCAGTGTACGATAACTTTTTGGTAGTAATTCTAGATTCTAAATTCATCCAATGAATACAAGATTGTCACTTTCTCAAATTCATTGTTAGCGTGGTGTTCTTTTTCCAAAAGTCAATATTTAAGAATGTGACTTTACTTGTCTAAATGTAATTCTGAGAGTGTCCGCACCTGTACGAATAGGTTGTGACCCCCGGGCACAGATTTCATGATGTGCCTCTCGATCTTCTCGTTCTCTAGTATCGCGAGCCCGTTGTCGATCAGGATGGGCGGGTGCGTCGCCTCGAAGTTGGTGCGGAAGTCTGGCGGCGGCTTCTGCATGTCGACTGTCGTCACCTGCAATGTTATATCACGCATTCATTTACCTTCTTTAGCATATGTACCAATGAGTTTTTCAAAACTTACTTACATATTCATCACTAGTTCTTCGGTGAAGGAAAACATCGTGAGGAAACCCGCAGGTATGCGTAAACCATAGATTTGGTATACTAACGTTAAAGATTGGCAATAGAGTTAGTACGGCGAGACCAAAAAAATGACACTTCTGTGCGTGTAACGTGGATGTGTGCAAGACAAATAGTGCTCTCCCTAAACTTGTAGCTCTCGATAACAAATGGGCGTGTGGTTTATTGTGTAGTGAATACCTTTGCCAGTCACGTTATCGAAATAACAATGGCAAAAGTCCATGTGTTTTGGGTACCCCACTTACACCTGCCCACGGAAGACGAAACCGTGTAAAATCGATAGTTCTTGGACAGACTAAGATAATATGTAATCATACCACATTTTTATAAGTTCAGGTTTAAAAGTTATTCGTTACCTAGTGTATTTTGTAGGTTATTATGAGATTTTAGGTAACAAAGACGTGTAAAGAAAAAGTTTCTCTAGGAAAGAAAATGATTTTCTTCTAACCTCTTTGTTAGAAAATAGCACTGCCTACCACATGCCATATAAGTTACTCTATGCCAGTGAATGATGGCTTGGGCAAAAAATATCGATACCTATATTAAAATATCGATATTTTTCCAAATACTAAATTAGCATATTATATATATCGTCGATATTTTTAATGGCGATATATCGACATTTATTTTACAGTATCGAATTCGTATCAATTTTAATATATTTTTAACGCAATTCTGGTTTCGTGTTTCATTTCATGTTAGGTCTAGATACTTGCCGACTCAAGCATTTATAAAAATATACTATTTTCATCGTCCTTTTTTACGAATTTGGGAATATGTATATGTAGTAATAATAATGTAAAAGTGACGATATATCGATATTTTTCACTCGATTTTTATCTATAGTATTTAGAAATGTCGATACGATAAATATCAATTTATTTTTTCACTTGGCCATCCCTAGTGAATGACATGGTTGACGTGATGACACGACGTTCAATTTTACCACAACAACAAAAAAGTTTTTGTATTAATCAAAGACATTAAAATATAATAGCATAGAGGGGGCATTGGGAATATTTTCATACAAAACTTTGAAGCTCAAGCGTCATGTCCTTGTCATGTCAGTTAGTATGAACGCGAGCTGTCATTCGGTCGAAATTGTACTAGACTTATTCCACTTGGAATAACTTTTGGCTTCAAATAATCCTCGCTTTGTCCCCTTCATGCCTTATATTATATTTTAATCTCTTTGGTATTAATAGATTTCCCAATCGATCGATTCGTGTTTCTATGATATTTCTGTTTTATTTGACTCAATATTTTCAACTGCTAGATTAATTTAAAAATATGGAAAATTTCGACTTGTTATGAGTCAATATAACAAGCATAGTGTGATACCCCGTGGGTGTCTATTTCAGTGGGTACCAAAGCTGCCGATGTTCTTTGGTTAATCGATATTACGACAATCACTATAAAATTGAGGTTAGAAATACCAGAAATTCACGTATTAAATTTTTTGCTTAAATCAATTCTTATACATTCAGAACATTTATATAATAAAAAGCAATGTTATTACCAGAGAGATTTAAATACTAGGGCATAGAGGGGGCATTGGGAATATTTTCATACAAAACTTTGAAGCCTAAGCGTCAGTGCTGGTATCTAGATTTCAATAGCTGAAACAAGTATTCAAACAATTAGAAGTTGTTTCAGCTATCGACCGGTAGAGGTCACGCTGATTAAAAGGGATGTTACTATTTCATACCAAGGTATCGATAATATCAGTTTATTGACAAAGTATAGGTATATACAACAAAATCAATTTCAATTATACCTACTACACTCCCGGACACATCTATCGGGCCACCTAGTGTTTTTTAAGTTTTGATGGTCCCTAGCTAAAAACGTTGTCACACGAGATCGCGGTCTTCCTTGACAACAAACGAAGCCGCCAGTCTCTAAGTACCTTTAATAAACTCTTCGGACAGTAGTACGGCTTAAGTTTAGTTGTGCACTCACATTTCTTTGGATATGCCCGGCCTGCAGAAGTGCCACAGCTTTGGCGGCAATTTCAGGCCGAGTATCCATATTTTTTGGTCAAAACTTTCTCAAAGTTTGCAGTAGCCATATTATTGAACCAATAATCAGAAACATTAATAAAAAAATCCAACTTTCGCAAAATTAAAAAAGTTTTATCCTCCCTTGCATCATTGAAAACAATGAACAGACTCGAATTTTCTTATTTTTTTTCACAATTCTGTATTCGAAATAAAAAAAAACATACCAAAAGGTTGACCAATAAATCAGCTTCATTAATTACTGCAGGAAATCTATAACATTTTTGAACCAAAAAATATATGTTCCTATATTGATATTAAATTATTTATTAAACTGTTTGTATTCTTAAAAACAGTATGCCTATATTTTCTACCTAATAAATAAATATCGATAACAAAAGTCGATAAACAGCACCACATCACTAATTAGTAGTGAAGTAGTGGTATAAGCTACTCAACAGCAGAGGGCGTTAATTTACAAGATCAGCAGAATGTTCTAGAACGAATATAAGAAAATTATTAATTTTGTTCTTTTTTCTGAGTAAATATGAAAAATACTTACGAAAATAAACTAAAATCCCTTCCAGGCGTTTTGCCGTAGCGTGATTTGCAACCTAGCAAGGCGCATCTCGGCATATTTATTTATTTTGGCGAGATACGAACGAGAGTTGTTATTCGGACGAGTTATTCCACTGTGGAATAAGTTTTGACTTCAATTTTTTCGGGCTTTGTCCCCTCTATGCCCTAGTATTTAAATCTCTTTGGTTATTACCTATACTATTTGTGCACGATTTGTTTTTTAGTTTTCTATAATCATTGAATTTAGAGAATTAAATCTTTCAACCGCACTTACATGTAAAATGAATAATTCTGTGGATTTTCTTTCCTAGATGAATTACAACCGGTACTGCACATGTAACCATAGTTGTTTACGTCTATTAAACATCAAACTTACTCTTTTAATACGTGAGATTAATTAAAATAAGCGAGATTTGTTTCGTTCACAACTGACGTCGGCCCGGTAGAACACAGAACACTATTACTCCTCGGTAGAAGCCCGTAGTGTTGACAAAAATGGTCTCGTCTCTCTATCTCGCTCTAACACACGAGTACCTATGTTCTTTCTCTGTCGTAATGCCAATCTAAGTATACTAAATCTAGGGCGTAAACGGACCCGGTCCGGCGTTGGGTTCACCACCTATCACGCTTAGGGGTGAAAAGTGGGAATTTCCAGAAATGGATTTACTCTGCCTACCCCCTCGGGTATAAAAGGCTTGAGTTTCTTTAGTTTTTTTTTTACTTTCTAATATTATAATTTGTAGAGTTTGTATGTCTCGTTACTCAAACATGAATGGATGTGGATGACATTTGGCACACAGATAGTTTGTAGCCTGGATGACACTAGTAAAGTTTTTAAATACTATGTGTATCCTTACAAATTTCAGAATGATAATGAATTTTCATAGGTAGAAATAAAATTGATTCTGTTAATAAACACCTTCCTTACCGTGCTGTACTGTCGGCTTTTAAGGACATTCAAAATTGTCTCCAGCTTATACTGATGTATAATTTAATAACTGTCCCTTTCGTCATATCTGCAGTAGTTTAAAAAAAGAACTTGCCTTTAAACTGATGGTTTTGAGTTCCGCCAACAGATACAGGTCCATGAAGTACTCCTGGCAGAACAGGCACGCGCCCTTTCGCCGTCCATCGATCGTCGACGCCTGCAACACCACAAACGGTACTACTACAGTAAATGGAAATAAACTCTGCTATATGGGGTTTAGGTTGGTTTTCCAACTCTTCAGGGAAAAAGAGTCATGGATATTTAAGCCACATCCAAACACAAATACAATTTCCCAGCAGATCATATGAAATAAATATGCCTTATTATTACTCTCTCTGCCTCTCGGGCCTCTGTTTACGTTATTTAAGATCTATTAATGTAAATATTGCTTGTAATAAAGTAAGTAAGTATCAACTCTTTATTGTACACCAATAAAAATATGCAACAAGTGACACAGTTATACAAAAAAAGTACAATGGGCGGTCTTATCGCTTTAAAGATTTGTTATTATTACTGAGGAGGTAAACAAAAATATTGCATTTCTGGAAAAACCCACTTTTCGACAGTGCATTTTCCAAATCCCTAAACGTTGGTGTATGATAAATATGGCCGTAAGTTTTTGAAAAACTCATTGGTACGTACACGCATAACTGTGCTCTTATTGTTTCCAGACCAAAAAACTTAAGCCAACTAATAAACTGCATTTGCGTTACAGTAGTCAACTAATAGTAAGATTACTGAATGCATCAAGCAGCATGTATCTCATACATTATTAAAAATTAAGTAATTCCAGTCCAAGAACAATATCTATGACTCACGGTATTTAAATAGTAAAGAAAAAAACGAAATTAAAACTAGATAACAATTATAAATGCTAAAACACTATTTCCTGACATTTGTTTTGTGTCTTGGCGTTATTTTTAACGGCCAGCCGTAATCACTGGTGTTTAATTAAACTTGCTAATTAGTAGCTAAAAAGATAATGTGTTCGTAACTCGAGTAATCTTTACCGAGGAATTTATGTATTGTTTGACCCACTTGTTTTGGATAGCTGTATTAGTGGTTCGTAGTTAGTCAGGTAATTAAATCTTTGCTCTCGGGCTAGTCTGGGGTCAAGAGCAAGCCCATTTTATAGTAAAAAAAAAAAAAAAAAAATTCAGACACGACAAGACATTAAAGCGATAAAGATTTTAAAATTGAGGGTGAGTGTGATTGTCTGTCTTTTCTGAGAGTACCATAGTCTATAATTTTCTAGCTAGAACTTAACGCGGAGAACAGCTGGTGTGAAATACGGGCCTAAATACTAGTGTCCGTTAGTGGAAATCAGAAAAAAGTAGTAAAACGTAAATTATGTCAAACGAAAAACATCTCTTATGAAAACCAACATACAAGGTAGCAACAAAGATAGCAATATATTATTATAGAAACTCGCGGAATATTCATGAAGCATTGTCTCCCGACGTGTCCGATCGTCTGTGTGTTTGTGTGTTTGCAGTCGCTCACAACAAGGACAGTACGCTTATGATATATTGTATAGTCGTCACGCCGATTGTTGCTATGATATTTGAGTTCTTAGCGAGATCCTTGAGAATTAATAAATAATTATGAACGTAGTGGCTGTAGTATAATAGACATAACGAATGTGTATTTTTTTATTTATTTTAAATCAATTTTGCAACATTACAGTAAAAAACCAATGCGTTACAAAGAAGTCTAAACATAGAAATTATTTTCTAATTAACTTTTGAATTAATATTACATGGTACATTAAATTAAAGCTTACGAGTTGTATGTTCTATTGAATAAAAAAATAAATTTTCACACCACATGCTCGACAAAGCCGGATTATATATCATACTAGCAGCGCCCCGCGGTTTCACCCGCGTTGTTCCCGTCCCCGTAGCAATACGGGGATAAAATACTTCCCATTCCCGTAGGAATACGGTGATAAAATATAGCCTTTGTGTTATTCTGATGTATAAGCTATATAAATGTAAGGTTTCATCGAAATCCGTTCAGTAGTTTTTGCGTGAAAGAGGAACAAACATCCACATCTATACAAACTTTCGCGTTTATAATATTAGTAGGATAGGATAGGATAAGTGCAATTCCTGAAATTAGTTTGTTCAGTTTCGACTACTTAATCGGTTTTAGCTATCTACATCTACACTAATCTAAATTTTCCAATATTAAAAAGAGGAAAGGTTTATTCTTGTATTTTTGTATGTTTGTAACGAATAAACTCAAAGGCTACTGGACCGATTTAAAACATTATTTCACCAATGGAAAGCTGCAATATCCCTGAGTAACATAGGGTATATATAGTCCATGTATTCCGTCGAGAACGGGAACTACGCGACTGAAACCGCGCAGAACCGCTATAGTTTTTAATATGTGTGATTTTTTTCCGAAAAATGAATTAGCGTAACTGAATTTAGGGATACCTATGGAAACCGTAGTATTGTTGCTCTTTATTTAAGATAGCGAGTGCCTTTATCCCTTGGCTTGCGCCGGGTTATAATGTTGTATGGAATTTCATTATAACCCTAGGTCAATAATGTAATTTTCACTTTTCATAATCCTTATTGCTATGACGATAAAGTCTAATTTCGTTAAGCAAAATGTGGTGCACCCGCCTGCGTCCACGGTCGTGGCCAACTCGATTTTCGAAAACCGAAGCCGCGACCAACTAGATTCGCACGATCTTCATTTGTTAAATCAAGTAGTAGACCAGGGTCGATAATTTTTAAAACCAAAAAAATAATAGTAGGATGAAACCCATTAGAAAAGGAGGGGAATATTATAAAAATGAAAGGAAAAATAAATTACGGGCGATCTAAGGTCGGGAAGGGGATGGGGGTGAGTTTTTAAGGGTAAAAAACGGTTTTTCTCGATTTCCGGCAAAACTAAAAGTCCTATCGAAGAAAGTCAAATGGCAAAGTTGTAGGTAATAAAAAGATCTAAAACTGTTGTATTTACACTTTATTCACATAACCTCAAAATGTATGTGAAAAATTCAAAAAACCAAGTTTTTCTTTTGTTTATGTTTGAGTTGATTGATACAGATAGAAGCAAATAAAAATCGTTACCTATATTTTCTTTAAAAACTTTTTTTCACTTTTTATTATTTTTAAAGGCTTCTACCCTGGTCTATAGGTCACGCCGGCAGAAACAAATTGCTGTACCTATCCATTTTATAGCTTTAACATTTAAAAAAGAATATCGAAAATGTCGAGTGATGAAAGTACTTTGACTCCAGAGTCTATTAAAAAGATGCCATAGGCATTATCAATAATCTACTACCATGCAATTGCATTTTATTCTCATAAGGTGAGAAAAGTAGAGTATATAACTCGGGAATAAAACTGTTTTTGTCTTGGGCGCTTAAATCCCTCACTAAACTCAAGACTCAGTCTTAATTCCCTCGCTTCGCTCGAGAATTAAATCATAACTCCCTCCCTGCGCTCGGGAGTAAAACTGGGAGTCCTTCGTTACGTTAGGGATTCAATGTCGCGCCCGTGACATAAAACAGTGCTTTATTCCCTTGTTGTATAATCTACTATTATTTATTTAAGTTAAAGCCTTTTCTATTTTGATGTATGTATATGCTATATCACTGTAAAGTTTCACCGAAATCCTTTCAGTAGTTTTTGAGTGAAAGAGCATCAAACATACATCCATCCGTCTTCACAAACGTTCGCGTAATAATATAAATTTTGCTAGTTCTACACACATTCAGTCCTCAAATGTAAACATTGCGTCTAAATGCCTTATTCAAATTATGAATTCTAATAATTTATTTCTGTAGGTAAATGGCTGAATGTAAACAGCAGCCCATCTCCACCAACGAGTTGCTGGTTCCAAACGCAGTACCCTGAGAAGAACCAGCTACAAACTCAAGAACAGTTGTTTTAATGTAATGTCTTACTAATAATTATGATTGACAATAATACATAACATAACATAATCTCACACCTTTTATCCCCGAGGGTAGGCAGAGGTATTCCATTACTGGATATACCTACTTTTCACGAGATATATTGGACCCCTAAACGTGATAGGTGGTGAGCCCATCTCCGGACCGGGTCTATTGTAAACTTGTCTCAGAATTTCTGAGACCTGCGGATTTCCTCACGATGTTTTCCTTCACCGTCGAGCTAGTGATAGATATGTACGTAAGTTTTTGAAAAACTAATTGGTACAGTCAAGAGCACGCTAAGCTTGACACTTTGGACTTTGACCCGGCCCTGTATTCTATGGCGTGCAGTACAAATCAGAGCTCAGCTTAAACTGGTAGTGTCAAGCTTGACTTGCTCTTGAATGTACAGCCAGGATTCAAACCCGAGCCTCACTGATTTTCATCATGTGAAGCAGGCTCTTTAACCATAAGGCTATCGCTGCTCTCTTTACAATAATAACTAATATTAATAGCCTCACATAGCGTCGAGTGAGTTAATCCCATAAATATGTGACTATCTGTGTTCCATGTATTTGCCTCCATATGTTTTTCTTTAGTGTTTGAAAGCGCAGCCTGAATGATTCATAGGCCCGACCCGTGAGAAAATCTATCTATAGGCTGCATTCAATTCTTTTGTGTTCACACATGAGATTGTGCTCGCTGACTCATTGATGTGGAAAGAGGTTAAAGGGCTGTGAGCAATACCGATCGCTCAACTTTCTAACTAGCTGCTTTATCTGGTTACCATTCATGTCAAGCTAATAGCTGCCAAGTAGTTTTAGTAATAAAAATCATAAATAAATAATCTAACGCCTTTTTACCCCTAGTGGGTAAATAAAAAAGAGGGGGGTAAAGAAATACCCACATTTCACAAGTATATTCTATGGACCCCTAAACGTGATGTGACCCATTGCCAGACCGGGGCTGTTACAAATTAATTTTGGGACCTGTGCATTTTCTCAATATTTGCAAAAAATAAGATATTAATTTAAATTTAAAAAAACTCTTAGAATAGAATGAATTAGCCAAACCATAATACGTCGTTCTTTTCTTAATTTTAAATCTAACGCGCAAACCTCATCATCATAAATAAACTAAATTAATGACACAAAATGATGAGAGACTACTGCCAGGGTGTTCTTATCTGCATGTCTCACTCCAGCGCGCTTGGGGTGACCATCTGTTGTAACGTGTTCGTGTCTAAAGTTAAGGCCAGTAAAAAGTAAGTCTGAATTTAAAAAGTAGAAAAAATAGTAGTGTAATTTTTAATGCAGGTGCGATACGATTTGAAAACAACATTATGTGATCCGTGCTAGATCACTATAGAATTTATGGCAGTAACAACTGAAAGGTAAACAAAATTCAATGCATTAGATGGCAGTCTGAATCCTGTATTTGTTTAACATGTTATAATTTAAAAAATCTATAAAAAGGGTTTCGATTTTCTTAACAATTATAGCACGTTTCAAAATAATCATTTTCCATGGTAAATTGGCGTTTAGACAAATGATAATTTGACAGTCAACTACCTAACCTACCTACCTACAGTAAACAGTTAACTACCCAACTGCTGAGAATTCAAATACTCCGCTCAAGCCAGTGATACTATTGCATTGTATGAATGCAATATGCGAATGAAGCAGTAGAATGAGTAAGTAGATACAAATTCTTAGGCGTTCATGTCAATGGAGACAACCATGGTGCGCATAACACCTTAGATTTGGACTAACGAGCAAATTACATAAATGATGATATTTTCTAAGATAGCTCGTTGTAGTTAAAAGTAACAACATCATTTTCTTGCCCTTATCGATGATTTGGGGTCGGCGCAGAAGCATAAATTTGCAGTATACTGCAAAAGGTTTTGGCAAAAAGAATACGACCGTTCGCCTGCCAACGCCAACCTTCTTTGGGAATGTGTTTATTGGTGGGAAACCCGCCACCATTCAGCAGTCATAAGCGCAAGATAGTATGCACCATGGACAAATATATGCTCTTAGTCGCTTTTTATGACACCCTCGATCAGATTTGTGATGGTAGTTTTCATAACCACACGGCCAAAAAGTAAAGTAATTAAGTAGTAAAAAGTAACAATGAGGTGTATTTTATTACGCACAATATTCATTATAATCAAAGAGAGTTAAACACACTAGGGTACAGAGAGGCCATTACTTTATTATTTTCCAACGCTTGATGTCCACCGTCAGATGACATTAGGAAGGTAAAACATTTGGAATGACGATTTTGTTCGCTCTGGTCGCTCTATTCTCTAGTATATTGAAATCTCTTGTTTATGTTGTCACTGTTTTAAAAAAGGCGAGAAAAAGTGAGGGTGTGATGGTATCTCGTATAATATTAACTTCGAGAAAAGGATGGCACGTCCGTGCCGCTTTTTGCTCAACTTGGCTGAGTGCCCCCAGATACAAATTTTGACAACGAAGTTCAAGTAGCCAGGACAAAAACGGTCAAGACAACAATATCTTCACTAAGCCCCGATTCATACAACGAACGTGCAGTAAGGCGTATTCAGAAATTATATCAAAGAAGCTGCCACAAAATAAATAGGTACCCCCCCCTAATTTCACAAATACTACAAAACATGGTGTCTCTATTGAGGCATGGCATGGCAGGTGGAATAGAAACCTGGTGGAGCGATGACGCGTGACGTACCTACTTTGTATATCGTTTATTACATCGTTGTCTGCGGAGAGATGTCACAGCCGTCATGTGGAGTGGAGCGTCAGTTGACGTAAGGCATATGCAAGGGTGCTACAGGTTTATGGAGTACAGCAGCGCGACGCGATTGCACCCGCGTAGTTCCCGTTCCCGTTGGAATGCGGGGATAAAATATAGCCTATGTGTTATTCTGATGTACAAGCTATCTAATTGTAAAGTTTCATTAAAATCTGTTCAGTAGTTTTTGCGTGAAAGAGGAACAAACATCCATACATCTATACATCCAAACTTTCACGTTTAGGTACAATATTAGTAGGATGTGTATGGTTATAGAGCTATAGAGCTTTATCGAAGAATAAGAACAAGTAGATGCATTAATGCCGCATGAAAACCAAAAATTCAAGAAAAAGGTAAACAACAAGAGTCTCTAAGGTAGCGATTTCATAGGAGACATCTGTCTGATGTTACCGAACGGTCGACACTTAATATTGTGTTATTGTGTATTGGTTTCTGAAGTATTGCCGACAGGTATATTTCTCTAAAAGGAGGCGAAGATCTCTGAACGTAGCTCAAAAACCCATAATACCTTTGCCCAACGAGGGTAAATTTTACACTACTCGTAGTAGCGGCTACCTCTCCGTCCACTAGTCCCGTCTGAAGATATGGTGAAGCGAGTTAGTCAGCTAATCAATGAAACCGAAATAGATTATCGAATTTTATGATTGTATCACAAAAGAAAAAAACCGGCAAAGTGCGAGTCGGACTCGCGCACCGAGGGTTCCGTACAACCCTGCAAATTTATGGTTTTCGTAATTTTTCCTTTATCTATGCTATAAGACGTTGCTTCGTACCAAATTTCAAGATTCTGAGTTCACGGGAAGCACCCTGTAGGTTTTGATTCCCTTGCAAGTGTCGAAAATTTGCGGCATAAACGGCTGTATCTTTTGATTGCGTTGGCTTAGAAGTTTGATTTTTTCACAGCTTCAAGGGACAGTAGACCTGAGTAATTGATATAAATTTCAGCTTCATACCTCCACGCGTTCCTGAGAAAAAGGGTCTTGACAGACGGACGGACGGACGGACAGACGGACAACAAAGTGATCCTATAAGGGTTCCGTTTTTTCCTTTTGAGGTACGGAACCCTAAAAATGAATCAGAATGTGTAAAAACAACTAAAGGTGAACACGGACAGAGTCACAACTTCATCCGTCAAGCTAAATGTTATTATCGTCCGCTCGTAGTACACTATTGATTGACTGGTTCATCAGCAAGACTACCAAACCCATAATACAATACAACAACTTTTTATTGTACACTATAAACAACACAATATGGACACCAACATTAACTAAAGTACAATGGGTGGCCTTATCGCTTTTAGCGATCTCATTCAGACGGATGAACCGAGAGCTTAGAACTAAGAGGCGGTGCACTAAAGTACTAATCATAATATTTTATTGAACATACTCTTACATACTATTACATAAATAAATGCATAGGTATAAATATGTAGGAATATATATATATATCCACAATGTGTAGAAATATTTTATTTAACTAGCACTATTCGTACTTATTTTATTTATCAAAGGGAATGAAACCCGTTGACTCTAAACTAAGGTATACCGATCTTACTTCGAATATCGGACCTGCTGCAATCACACAAGATAGAAATTCCAAAGTAGGCAACAAGCTACTAAAGGTAAATATTAAATAATATAACATTTACGGTAAGAGTATTATCTAAATGAGAGATAATACTTTATAATGCATAAAACGATAGCAATAAAGTCTAAAACATAAGCGTAATTAAATTATAAATTTAACCTACGGGATCTGTATAATGCAGTGGAAAAGGAATAATAAAACCCGTAGAGTTAGCAGGGCATGGCTAACACATAATATTACAATAAATTACATAAACGGGCCCACTTTCTTTCCTACCATAACCACGTCACATCACGACAGACCGGAAGACGAGTTCAACAATTATGATTAATGAATAATACAACAGTTTAGAACAATGAGGTTACAATTATAAATATTATGTAATTAAATTTTAATTCAGGAAGTAAAAAACAGTACGCCGAGCATTTTAGGAGGAATCAAATCATTTGGTTGAAAGATGGATAGTTTATAGAGGCAGTCAGTCTTAATACAGCGAAGGCAGACTTCTTCATTTGCTTAGATAATAGCAAATATTGTTAACCTATCTCGTATAAATACCTATGTCGTACGGTCAAGGAGAACCTCACTTTATTAACAGATTAGTCGGTGGAATGAAGCTTTTCATAGAAGCAAGTAAATCTATTGGATTGAGACGCTATTTGTCACAACTTTACAAGTATCAATTTGATGACTTCTTATAGTTATTTTAGAATGAGTGGCTGTAACCAGTTGTAAATTTGACTTTCAAGTGTAATCTTTTCTTTGCTGATGGCTACTGAGTCAGCCTTGTAGACGATGGTAGTTTGGATCCTATTCACTCGACTTCAGATAAGGAGGGTATTGTTTCTACTATTATTATCTTGACAGTGCTTCGCAATCTATATTCGTGAGCTAAAATAATTACTTATAACAAAAAGAACTCCTTAAAATGATATGCAAGTAACAACTCTTTATTGTACACAAATAAAAATATATGTGACAACCTGATCCTCCTAAACAACCACAAAACTACTTTAAACCAGAGATTAAAGACAAAAGAATAGAATACTATTTATTTATTGAATTACCTTATTAAAACAAATACATTAAAATACATGAAATGTTGACCAAAGAGTGTAATATAAACAGGTAGGGTTTTCCTGTACACTCCGAATTCACTGCATATTCAATAAATCTAGTATATTATGAATATTCATTACGCCAGGGATATAAATAAAATATAAGATAAAAATATTTTACAACATACACTTGCAAAGCGTAAATCTTAGTCATGAAATTGCAAATACAGTATGATAAACGAGTGAAGACAAAAAGCTTGTAGAACGAGAGTAGTAACTGACGCCAGCGATGCGTAGTGAAGTAATGAAGACAGGTTGAAAACACAATAAATCGGAATGCCAAATTGCAGCATTCTAGACATTTCTGGCTAACACGATAGGACGTCTTCTGGAGGCAACCAGGCGTAGAAAACAAACATTGGAGTCAACGACTTGGACACTACCCGAACATAGCCACTTTCAGTTTCGTGAAATGGAAAGGCGCGCACATCAGCGAGCGATTTTTGCCAACATGGCCGCGAAAAAAGTCGATAATCCGTCACGGCGTGCGCTCCGGCGCAGCCACCAATTTGTCAATTGGATCGTGGAGGATTGAAAGTCGTCGTTCGAGAATTATCGTGTGAATTGTTAGATCGGACTGCCCGGACTTCTTAATGAGTCGACGTCTTTCAATCAGTCGGTTGAGAATTCATTATGTTTTGGTGGTGATTGATAGTTCCGTCCGAGGCACAAGATTTTCAGTGACTGTTAACTGCGATTTTTGAGTTACATATTTAGCAACTAAACCACTCAGAAATGTGAAGATTTAGGCTCATATACTAAGCGATTCAATTCCTTATAGTAGATTAACTAACAGATGAAATTGGCGCCAAAATAATAAACTAACGCCCTAACTTTAAGTAGTATTAGAAACCAGTATGAGTAAAGTTGCTCATGCTTTAGCTGCTAATATGATAAGACCGGAACTACCTAGTTGAGATAAACCAGTGATACTGGTATCTAAAGCTGAAGTGCGATGACCGGAGACAGTAAAAGCTAGTAACACCTGATGGACTGGCTTGGCACTGGTTCTGCACTCAGTATTAAACTCAAGAGAAATAATGATGAGTGGACGGAAATACTAAGTACACTCATGATATTACCATTAAAATGTGTCATTATTAATAAAATTGCTGTATCACCGAAATGGAATACAAGCTATGCAGCACTGTGATAATTCACAAGATAATTGTGATAAGACGACCGAAACAAAAATTACTCTATGCAGACTGTCTAAAATTTATTTACATTAAGAACCGTTCTATTACTCGAATTTATAACAAGTTCAATGCAAAAACCTCTAACCGTGAAAGAGGCTATGTGTCTAATTACCCGTGATCAAGTTACATTCGAGAATTTCTTTACTTAGAAAACGGTAATTTGATGAAAAGCAATCTCCCAACAGGAGACAGCTGACATGAAATGAAATTATCGTATGATAAATTAACTGAAAGTTCAGATAGATAAAGTTAATAACCACGAAAGAGAAGCGAAGGAAGTGCGTGATTGATTGATATAAGAAACAGTTTTTCTATTTGCAAAAGCACTAATAACAATTCAATCTTGACACTTATAGACATATATGCAGTTTAGATAATGTTGATGTATTAAAAGGAACACCTGTCTCTAAAACTGCCTCACATACGAGAAGCAATTTTTCATACAGATCAAAGTAAATAAAGAAAGGATATTAATTGAGTTAACTAGCAATAAAACTGCTGTAATATTTCAAATGTTTCGAACTACTCACTGAAACGATAAGACCAATTATTTATTATTATATTAATTTAAACAATTTTCAAATAACAATCGCGTGATAGACATCCGTGAATGTGAATCGACAACTTTACGAAACGCATTTCTTCCGCGAGTCTACCGTTAGTTGACAAGTTTACTGCGTTAGTCCGCAGTTAACTTTCACTGTTCTTCTAAATATAGTAAAGCCATCTTTTTTGTGGTAAGTTCATTTTTGATGTCGCTTTATGTGAAACTTGAGGTTGAAGTTGAACCGAGACACGGAACGGAATATTAAGAACGATGCATATGGTTTAGTAATTAGTTTTAAGAAAATTAGCAATTGTGATTTCTTTTTGTAATGTGAAAATATTTGGTGCTTCTACAACACAAGAGATTTTCTGCATCTAAACCAGACGTATTGCATTAAAGACCGTATATTTCCCCATTGATATACCTATCATTCCCGTCAAAAAGTTATTACTTAAGATGAGTGTTGCGGCTTCAACCACAACGAGCGGGGCGCGGGGGGACGCGGCCCGGCCGGCATCTTGACCACCGCCCGGCGTCGTGGCATTCGCTCTCTGAGACCTCTAGCGTCAATACCTTTTTTAACTATTATTTTAATACATTTTCGAACCAACCAGAAGTCTACTTATTTAACTAATTACTGCTATCGAAGCTTAACTATTGGTCCTTCGCCCGTTTTAAAGAAGATTTCCGTGCTACAAGTGCACTTTAAAGTCGTCGAACGTCATCGTCATACCTACCCTTTGTTCTACGCACGCACTTGTAACGGACATCTAGAGGTCAAACAGAGGATACCTGTGGAGGAAGGCATATTTTCTTCATCGAGGATACCTTATCATCATCAGAGCAGCCAGAGAGAGAATAATATTATACAGATTCACACAAGCGAAGTGGACTTTGACCCCATCGTGGACCCACGCCGCCGAGACTCGAAACAAAGGAATTGACTGAGTGAGTTCGTTCCAATACATTTCCTATCTATATACCTACCTACTTACGTACTACCCACTCAGTTTGGATCAGGCATTGAGATCTCTTATTTGTCATTTATTTTACTAATGTTGCTTAACATGTAATATTCCTTCATAAAACATATTTGCTAATAAAAGCATCCTCTTTCATCAATTCATCATATTTCCTAATCGCAATCAAATGTTTCAAAGCTAGCTTATTATCACGCAAACATATATGAATCATTCTCATAACAGCTATTTGCATACCTACCGATTTACGCCTTAGCGGTAATTAGTTACCTACGACACGGGTAGCTCTTTTGTTCGCTGATGCACGGCCACAAACCGGTCGCTTGTTGCTAAGCCACTTGTCTTACCCGTAGGTAACAGTTACCTACTATTTTATCAGTGATTAGCGTGCACCGTAGTTATTTTACGCAATATTGAAATTTACTTTAAAAATGGCAGCGGCACGCATTAAAGAACTAAATAAAGAACGCGGTAGTAAGAAAGCTTCGTTAACGATATTTGCTAATTATTTAAAAACTTTAGAAGAATACAACACATTAAATCTATTTCAAATCACAGAATTAGAATTGCGTGTAAAGAAAATTGAAGACGTAGCGTGTAAATTTGACGAATTACAGACGGAGTACGAGTCATTTTGCGAGGAAGCTGACGAAAAGATTTATGAAGAAAGGGAGCAGTTTGAAACTAGATACTACGCACTAGTAGCAAAGGCGAAGACCCTGATTAACATGGAAAGGGAAGCCCGTGACGAGCACGGGGGGAGCAGAGACCATGAGAACGTGCGCCAGGATTTTGTGAGACTGCCTAAAATTAATCTGCCCAATTTTGATGGAGACTTTCAGCACTGGCTCGAATTCAGAGATACGTATCTTTCAATTATACACAATAACAAATCAATCAGCGACATCAATAAATTTCATTATCTACGCGCTGCCCTTCAAGGCAGTGCAGCTTTAATTATTCAGAGTATTGAATTCCGATCCGACAATTATGAGATTGCATGGAATTTACTAACAAATAGGTACGATAATGAACGCCTATTGGTTAATAATCATATAAATGCTCTTTTTAACTTACAACCAGCTCAAAAAGAATCAAGTCAGTCATTGCGAAATTTAATTGACGTAACTAATAAAAATTTACGTGCCCTTTCAAGTCTTGGACAGCCAACAGACCATTGGGATACTCTTGTAATTCACATCATGTCCAAAAAGTTAGATAATAATTCTTTTCGTGAATGGGAAGAGCATCGTAGTTCTATTACAGGTTATCCCACTTTGCAACAGTTTTTGTTGTTCTTAACTAACAGAGCTGATTTACTTGATACTTTACACCAGGAAATGTCGCAAAAATATAATTTACATCAAAAACCAACAACATCACATTCAGAAACATTCAAACAGAAAAATACTTACTCAGAATCTAACAATAATAATTTACCTACATGCCCTATGTGTAAAAAGAATCATTTTTTATTTAGTTGCCAAGAATTTAGAAATTTAGATATAAAAACCCGATTACAAAAAATAAATAATTACAATGTTTGCAAAAATTGTTTAAGACCGGGACATGTAGATAAAGTATGTAAACTTTCACATTGTAAGTATTGTAAGTTGAAACATAACACACTTTTACATACAGACAAAGAAACAGAACCACAAATCTCACTTACCTCATCAATAAACATACAGAACACTACTAAACCAGCATGTATACTACTTTCCACAGCATTGGTGAAGGTGGCGGATTCCACGGGTAGACTTAGCACGGCTCGCGTCTTGCTGGACAACGGCAGCACTGCCCACTACGTCACGCGTCACCTCTGTGAGAAACTGGGTATGGTAACAAAAACTACTAGCTCCACTGTTGTAGGTATAAATAATCAATTATCCTATAGTGCAGAGTCTTGTGACTTAATCATTCAATCACTTTCAGGGGACTACAAAATCAAATTAAATTGTTTTGTATTACCACAGATTACTAAATCATTGCCTTCTTCCTACATAGATATCACAGATTTGCCTCTTCCTTCGGGCATTGAACTAGCAGATCCCTCATTCAATACTCCCTCGTCAGTAGACATATTACTCGGGGCAGAGATATTTTGGGACATTTTAACTGCTAACTTCATCGATTTAGGGAAACAACGTCCTAAGTTGCAACAAACTAAATTAGGTTGGTTAGTTTCAGGCCTTATATATACAAACACAGAACATAAATCAGACAAAAACACAGATCATCAAACTACCTGTTATTACGTTCAGAGTGAAGATTCCCAGGTAACTCGTTTCTGGGAGTTGGAGTCAGTGTCTTCAAATCACTATTTCTCAAAAGAAGAACGAGCCTGTGAAAAGAGCTTCGCGGAGAACACACGACGAGACGATGAAGGCAGGTTTGTAGTCACAATACCATTAAAAGACTCACCTGAAGTGCTCGGAGAATCCTACGCGATGGCGAAGCGTCGTTTCTTATCCCTGGAGCGCAGACTGTCACGGGATCTACTTCTGAAAGAAAGGTATCTAAACTTTATGACAGAATATCTTGCTTTAGGTCATATGACACAAAAATCAGCTGAAAATAACAAAATAAATGTTTTCATACCTCACCACGGGGTAATTCGGGAATCGAGTACGACTACCAAATTACGTGTTGTTTACGACGCGTCGGCTGCAACAACCACGGGTAAGTCATTGAACACTATCCAGATGGTAGGCCCCGTAGTTCAAGACGATCTCTTATCCATACTTCTCAGATTCAGACAACACAAATACGTAGTTTCAGGCGACATTGAAAAGATGTATAGAGCAATTCTTGTAGACCCTTCTCAACGTCACTTACAACAGATTTTATTCAGATTTCATCCCACAGAACAGATCAAATCATACACACTCAATACGGTGACTTACGGCACGGCATCAGCGCCGTATTTAGCTACCAAGTGTCTAGTTTCCCTTGCAGATCAATGCTCGAATGTGGACGCTCAGAATGCAATAAGTAGAGATTTTTACGTAGATGACCTTTTAAGTGGAGGGGACTCTATTTCGTCAGTAGTAGAGCTTTGTAAGGATGTCATAAAAACATTACAGTCAGCAAAATTTAATCTTAGAAAGTGGCAGTCTAATAGTCAAGAAATCCTACTATCAATCTCTCCAACTGTCAATCAATACAAAACAGAAAAGACCCTAGACTTGAACGAATCTCTACCTAACAAAACATTAGGCCTGTACTGGAATTCAAACGCCGATCACTTGCTTTTTTCAATAAATATAACATCAAACATAAAAAAGATAACAAAACGTAAAATTCTATCACTTATAAGTCAAGTATTTGATCCCTTGGGTCTATTAGGGCCGTGTACAGTAGAGGCAAAAATGTTAATGCAACAGCTTTGGATCGACAAATGCAGTTGGGATGATGAGGTGACATTTGAAATGAAAACTAGGTTTTTAAATTTTATAGAGTCTCTTTCAGCTCTAGATTCACTTCGCATTCCACGCTGGGTCTGTTGTGATGCCGCTGTCTTGCTAGAATTGCACACATTCACTGACGCATCTGAACGTGCATATGGAACATGTGTGTACGTCAGAACAGTCGATAGAGAAGGTAGGGTTTGTGTCCGTCTTCTTGCTTCAAAAAACAAAGTAGCCCCCTTAAAACCTGAAACTATACCTAGGTTAGAATTATGTGGAGCGTTATTGGGTACGAGACTCTGCACTAAGATATTAAATTCACTAACAAAATCGGTTAATCACTGCTATTATTGGACTGATTCAATGATTGTGTTAGGTTGGCTTAATACTTCACCCAGCCGCCTAAAGACTTTCATTCGCAATAGAGTAGGTGAAATACAAGATTCTACTTCAGCCAACAGATGGAGCTACGTATCTTCCAAAGATAATCCTGCCGATATGGTTTCTCGAGGGGTGCGCGCTGACCACCTCCATAAGTCAACATTATGGTGGTCGGGGCCAAGCTTCCTTCACCAAACAAAAATCAACTTCCCTAAATCACCACTTACACACACAAATACACCCATTCCAGAAATATCTTTACTTACAACACAAACACACAATACAGATCAGAGCATTGTATCTAAATTAATTCACAGAAAATCAAATTATAATAACTTAATCAGAACATTAGCTTACATAAATAGATTCATTAAAAATTGCAAAAATCCTATAAATAAAACTATAGGCATTTTAACTTTGTCAGAACTTCAAACAGCAGAAAATATTGTGCTACGTGTTGCACAAAAGGACATGTTTCCTGAGGAATATCACTCACTTAAATTAGGACAACCTTTACATAAAAAAAACAGGTTAATTTCATTGTCCCCGTTCATAGACAGTAATGAAATTTTACGCGTCGGCGGCCGTTTAAACAATTCAAATTATACCTATGACGTGAAGCATCCTGTTCTCTTAGCTAGCAAACATCATCTCACGAATATAATCTTTCACAAATATCACATACAATTATTACACGCTGGTCCAAACATGCTTCTCTCTCACATTAGGCAGACATACTGGCCTCTGGGGGGGAGGAACCTAGCTAGGCGCACGGTACATAGCTGCGTCCGCTGCGCTAGGTTTAAAGCTAAGTCTATTCAACCTGTAATGGGTAACTTACCGCAAGAAAGAATGCATCTTGAATTTCCTTTCTTACACACGGGTATAGACTATGCCGGGCCAGTGTTGATCGTCGACCGAAAAGGCAGAGGTAGCAGGCTCATGAAATCTTATATTTGTATTTTTGTGTGTTTCGCAGTAAAGGCCCTGCACCTCGAGCTCGTCACGGACTTAACGAAAGAGGCCTTTCTAGCTGCTCTCTTTCGGTTCATGAGTCGTCGTGGTAGGCCACAGACCATATCCTCAGATAATGGAACAACCTTTGTTGGTGCTAGTAATGATATTTATAACTTTTTTAATAATAATTCAGATGCCATAAAAGCAGAAGTAACCAGTCAAGGTATAGATTTTAAATTCATTCCCCCCTACACTCCACACTTTGGTGGGTTGTGGGAATCAGCCGTAAAATCAGTCAAATATCACCTTAGACGTATTCTTTCTATAACACATTTAACTTATGAAGAGATGTGCACATGTTTGATCCAAATTGAGGCTATCCTCAATTCCAGACCACTTACACCTCTCTCTCCAGATCCCACAGACCTCTCTTGTCTCTCACCAGCCCACTTCCTAATTGGACGAACGCTCTTGTCAGTTCCTCAACCTCGGGTCACTGAAGTCAACATCAATCGTCTTCAGCGATACCAGAGGATTGAGCAATTGAAACAGCACTTTTGGCAACGATTCTCGTGTGAATATGTTACGACTCTTCAACAGAAACTGAGGTGGCAGTCTTCAACTGATGACCTTAAGCTGGGCGCCTTAGTATTGGTGAAGGACAAGAACCAACCACCGCTGTTGTGGCTGCTGGGTCGAGTCACAAAGCTACATACCGGACCAGACAACGTCAGCAGAGTCGCTGACATACGGACCAGAAAAGGAGTCATTCAGAGAGCATATAATAATATATGCCCTCTACCCATCACACCTTCTTGTTGAAGATCCTACTTCAACCCCCGGGAGCATGTTGCGGCTTCAACCACAACGAGCGGGGCGCGGGGGGACGCGGCCCGGCCGGCATCTTGACCACCGCCCGGCGTCGTGGCATTCGCTCTCTGAGACCTCTAGCGTCAATACCTTTTTTAACTATTATTTTAATACATTTTCGAACCAACCAGAAGTCTACTTATTTAACTAATTACTGCTATCGAAGCTTAACTAATGAGTACTACCAAGTACGACATGGTTTTTTCTTCGTTAGGTTCAGAAAGACATTGACCTAAAGTATGAATAATCACAATGAATGGACAAAAACTGCACCCGGAAGGGGCTCGGCCAGTTGCACAATCCGCCGCCATCCGGCGTCGCTTCCATACAACACAATGCTGTTGTTGTACTAGATAGTTCTGCTATCGGTTAGATGTTATGAGCATGAGCAATTGAAAGCCTTTGACAATCCTAGTCATGCAAGTTGATGATGAATAGCATGATGAGTCTATAAAGAAAAACGAAAGTAATGTTACAAATACTGAAAAAAAATGTATGCTGTTTTATATAGACGACATTATCTTAGTGTGCAATTTAAGAGTACCTTAATGGTATTTGTAAGAAAAGAATGAAGATTTGACACACTCATCAATAATCATACGATTCAAAGATATTATATCTAGAAAGAAGTACGATTAGAATAATGGAGAATGATAAACCAATGCAGCTCTTGCACTTACCGACTCTACTTACAACACGACTGAAGTACCAAAAAGTAGTAATCTATCGATAGTAAACATTGTTTTGATGGACAAACATTAGTCTACGTGAGACAGTACGTGGCGACGACGAACAATCTAATTAGAGAGATGCAAGTCGAATAAGGAACAGAATGGGCAGTTTAAATTCTGTACACACGAAGTCCCGCGATTCTTCGAGTAACGGTATGCCATAAAGATTGTGACGGTTAAGGCCGTACTACACTTGAAGCTACTAAAAAAGAATGGAAAGGTGCTATCGCAAAATCCATGAAGGTTGACCAGTTTGTAGGTAGCCGAATTAATATTTGAAGAATTATTAGTAACTAGCAGCACCCCGCGGTTTCACCCGCGTAGTTCCTGTTCCCGTGGGAATACGGGGATAAAATATAGCCTATGTGTTATTCTGATGTATAAGCTATATAACTGTAAAGTTTCATCAAAATCCGTTCGGTAGTTTTTGCGTGAAAGAGGAACAAACATCCATCCAGACATCCATACATCCAGACATCCATCCAAACAAACTTTCGCGTTTATAATATTAGTAGGTATAACTGTAAAGTTTCATCAAAATCCGTTCGGTAGTTTTTGCGTGAAAGAGGAACAAACATCCATCCAGACATCCATACATCCAGACATCCATCCAAACAAACTTTCGCGTTTATAATATTAGTAGGATAACCCAATTATTGATGGATTAAATTGATGATGGTTTCGGCGCATAGTGGCAAGTTCCTAAAAAGGTGAATTTACACAAAAACCCATTAGAACATCAGTAATACGAAACTTCAAGGTGACCAAAAAGTAAAATACATCCAATCCAAGTAAAATCCACTAATATGAATACAGTTGAAAACCTACTTGCTAGCATTGAATTCGCTTCGCTCTCTATTTATATGTGCCGGACACTCAACGATAGCTGTCGTATAAGGTCGAGGAATCCCCCGACAAGTGCATATAGCTTGGAGGAATTCTCAATAGCTTTATCCGGGATGCCTTGTCTAGAATGCTTCCAATGTCTATGAGGATGTAGCTATGGTACTGGAGCAATGAAGATATAAGGAATACGTTGCATACCTTTGTGTTTTTTTTTGTTTGGTTGGTAGTTTAGATTTATGAAAGATAAAGTAGTGCGGTATTGGCTGGGTGCGCGATGACAGCGCAAACTAGTGGTAACAATTAGGGCGGACTTTGAAATGTCAAATGGCTGGCTGTCATTACGAAAAGTAAGTAAACACAAAAATAATTTCAGTGAAACAACATTATTTACTTAGGTCCTGTTGGATATTGTAAGTCTATAGCGTCGATAATAATGTTGACCTTTTTTATTTCCCGTCAAAAATGCCACAATCAGTAAATTTCAGGCAGTATACCTACACGGACTTTCTCATGGCTTCACGGGAAATAAGTAAAGAAATGGACAAAATTTATCGACTAGAGCGTTTCATGTATCTTGTAGACCATTATTTATAGCAGTACTGTCGATAATAATGCAGACTGTTGTGTAATTTCAGTTCAACATGGCCAAATTGATTATAAAAACTGGATTCCGGACAATAACGCACAATATAGTTTTTCAGCCACAAACCACCACAAGAGGCAAACAGTTAGTTTTGGCACAACATGTGCAAGATGTAAAAGAAATAAAATGTGAAAATCAAATGAGCCACACCATTGAAGCTAGTGTAAATAAACAAACTTCAGTGACATCAACGCCATACAAAAGATCATTGAAGTCGTTGATCATGTTTTCAACTTGCTCTTGGAAATTTTTAGAATTTCCGATCACTATTTTTGCCATTATTCTTGCAGTTGATTACGCAGCAGGTTTCGTTACCCATGTTCAAGTATTTATTTTCACTAAGAATGCAAGAATACGCAAATTTCTCTAGTAAAAAGTGACAGTTCGTCCGTCCCTAGTTCCTTTTTTAGCCACCATGGGCGCTGCGATCGATTCGTGGTTCCCCCACCACCTACTTCGCACCCAGCCAATACATATACCCAATATGTCATACTAGAGGGTGACCAGCGAAGCCCACGAATTCTTAATTTTTCTTCTTCTAACTTACTAAAGGTTTAATATTCCTGGCTTAACATTTCTCTCTATCGAAGTCATGTTTAATAAAGGACCTGCATTTGAACAAAATCTTAACTTACAAGCTTGTAAGTTAAGATTGCGTGGATTAGTCAAGCCTGTTTAACTTAAAAGGGAGGTTAAAAATTTAATTGAATCCCATGGTTATTATTACAACGTCATTATGCTATTTTATATTTACTTTTAGGCAATTTACTGCTGATACAAAGAAAACGACTGTTTACTCAAGTAATTTGCATTGCACATCTTTATCGTTTACTGCAATCTCTGTCTGACTATCCATTACGAGAATATTGTATGATCTTGCATTTTTATTATTTCATATTTTACTACACCAAAGGTATGGAATTTTCTTACAATTAAAGACTGTCAATTTGAGCCTACTGAGACGTGTATTTCAAATTTCCAGTATTCTCAGCCAGCTCATGTGAACTCTTTTCTATCACTATAGGTACTGTTTCTCTACATGTAATTAATTAAATATAAGTATATGTAGCTTTAAATAGTACGTGGTTTTACCAAGAATCTTTCTTTGACGTATGAGTCCTTTATTTCCTTAAAAATAATTACACAGATGTTTGCTTAGTGATTCTCTTTAACATTCGATGGCGATGATGTCACTGTGTAAGTCATAATCACAGGCGATGACAATGACATCACGTCCTTGTCCAACTCAACCAAGTAATGGTTTAAAAATATTATAATAATGAGAAATTAATTGTCTTTGTTGATAAGATGAATGATGACAATGATTGGAGGATTCTTCGATCAACGATATCAATATCGACCGAGAAACAAAAACTGTAATAAAAAATACTGCCTACTATCGTCGTTATAAGGACCACTAATATTAAGTTTTCTTATACCTTAGTTACAATGGGGAACTTGCATAAAATTTTGTTTTAAATTTATCTTTAAGATTTAAGAATTACATAAAGATACCAAACAGAAAAAAGTTAAAATATGCTCAAATAAGGTATTTATTGCAAATCAAAAATTGACATTTCAAAGTTCGCGCGTAAACGCCTACCGGCTTGACGTGACGTCACTCTTCATCTTATGAAGTAAACTTTTCATGGCGCGTGAAGATATTATTGATTACAGAAATAATATATTTTCTTGTTTTATTTAATACTAGCGACCCGCCCCGACTTCGCACGGGTGCAATGCTTCTACTAAAACCTTCCTCTTGAATCACTCTATCTATTAAAAAAACCGCTTAAAAATCCGTTGCGTAGTTTTAAAGATTTAAGCATACATAGGGACATAGGGATATAGGAATATAGGGGCAGAGAAAGTGAATTTGTTTTATACTATGTAGTGACTAGCGGATAATGTAGCATTCTATTTGTGAAAGAATTTTTGAAATCGATTCAGTAGTTTTTGAGTTAATACGTATTGATAGAAATACCGAAAGCTTAAGCAAGCTATGCAGGCGAAAGGGCAATTCGCGGCCACGACCTCACCCACGTCAGCTGTTAGAAAGGAATTATGCAAGACGGTAGACGAATCAAATCAATCGCTTGAAGCGATTGTTAAAGCTTGTAAAGCTATCCGTGAGATGAAAGCCACTGAAAGGGATTAGTTACTCGAATCTGGGGCCTTGTAGTCTATTTATAATTGTAATCGTCTTTATTTGACATTTGTTACGCGATCAAAGCTTGCTCTTCTTTCACATGCTGTGTTGACAGATTAAGGAAAAAGCAACGTACGTCAAAATGAAGACGATTGCGATTACAATTATAAATAGACAGCAAGGCCCCTGCTGTTAAGGGGTAATTTATGCTTACAGAGCGTAGGGTTAATTTGCCAAATGGCGTATCACAAACTTGATGATTATATAAATAACAATGATGCTTGGAGCATTTTTCTTTCACATCGCACCGAAAAATTACCAAATTATGTAACCCAATTTAGTATTAATTATGAATTGAAATAATAAAATAAAATAAATATAATCCCACGCCTTTTTTATCACCGAGGGGGTAGGCAGAGGTATTCCATTACTGGATATACCCACATTTCACGAGATATATTGGACCCCTAAACGTGATAGGTGGTGAGCCCATCGCCGGACCGGGTCTGTTTACCATGTCTCAGAATTCATTCTGAGACCTGCGGGTTTCTTCACGATGTTTTCCTTCACCGTCGAGCTAGTGTTAAATATGTACGTAAGTTTTTTGAAAAACTCATTGATACATGCCAGGATTCGAATCCGAGCCTCACTGATTTTCGGCCGGCTCTTTAACCGTTCGGGCTATCACTGCTCTAAATTGAATATGAATTGAGTAATATAATTATGTGTTGAGGAGTTGAGTTGCAATGAACTTATGTGTCAGTGACCGACCATACTTGTTTAGTGTTGCGTAAATTTTACTTTGTCGCGCTACCTCACTAAAATTATTAATGCGAAAATTTTAATACATAATAAAAATAAATTCTTATCTTTAAGCCGTAGAAACATAAAAAAATAAAAGTTGGATTCTCATTCGGGGATAGATGGGAATAAACGGGTAAAAATAGCAAGTAGGCTACTTTTTATATAGGAACGTGAGCAAAAGTCGGGTAAGCTCATAAACCATTACCATTTCTATTTGACAGAGTAATGCGTAATGTGGTATAGCAAAAACCGCGGCCTGCTTCTCAGCGATTGTCAAGAAGTTGCGACCGCCTTAATTACATTACATCAGTACGCAGACGCGAGAGTGCACATTTATAAATAAAGAAATAAATTGTAGAACACCATTCAAACGCGGTCATTGTGTCCCAAACCAGGCAGAGCTTGTACTACGGGTACTAAGCAACCGATAAACATACCTACTTAAATAAATATTAAACACCCAGACACGAAGCCAACAGACATGTTCATGCACACAAATGTTGGCCCCGAGCGAGGATCAAACCCGCGACCTCCGACTCAGAATGCAGGGTCTAAAGTGAGACAAATAGTGTAGCAAGACCAAAAACAATAGGAGACATTTTCCGGGACAATGTAGAGAACGAATGTTTTTATTATCTATTTGTAAACGTCGCTTTTAAAAGCTTAAGCTTCCAAGAACTTAATAAGGTTAAAACCTCTGCCCTTTCAAAGCCGATAGTATATTATGACATCCAATTCTAATGCTCATGCATAATTCAGTAACTAAGAAATAAACAAATAAAGCTATTTTATTTATATATTACTTCGCATGTGCACTGAAATTTGCATGGCATTAAACAGCACCCTCTATCCTGTATTTTATAGCATTAGCTTCATACCGGTATCAGACAGGTGTGATCAATGTGACCCTTTAACGGACATAGGCAGTTTAAATTTTTCATTGGTTTTGAATCTTATTTCAATTACATAGAGTTCAATTTATGGTGGTAGCTATTGGCCCTCTGCCTTATAATGTGTTAACTCGGACGCGCCAATTACGCGTATCTTCGCAATCGCCATTATAAATAGCCTAAAGGGCCGAGACGTGGTCTAACAAAATTCAGAAGACAGGGTTGTAGCTCTACTAATACGCAGACTGCGTGGCGACTGTTGAGGAGAAGAGCAGAACTATTAAACACAGTTTAAAAGGTAAGAGGAATATATTATAGCAAAAGTACGATGGGAGATGTGTGACAAGAATCTTTCAACAGACGTTGTACAGGAAACGATGACACACATCACACCGACCAGGAGGCTTTTAGACCATGAAGATGATACTTTCATTAACAGCTATGGACGATAAAGAAATTTAGAAACCAAAACCGCAATCAACTGAATGGTAGAGGAACGTACCTTTATGTTACGGAACAAACATTTAGTTTTATGTCCCGTCAAGTATATTGATGCTAACACATTAGTTGAAAAATAAAACACAAACAAAACAAATTTGGTTGGCTTAATGTACTATTTATATGTAATATTTATAAGATGTTGTTGTATAAGCTGTTTGTTTCCTTAATAAAGAAAAAAAATATATAGTCCTTGTCCACCCGTGGGCATCTGATCCTTTACGGTTAGTTTACTTGGCACTATAGCAATTTCATAAAGAAGCAAACCGTCGGAACGTTTTGAATAATTATGAACAAATATGTGAATAATTATGATCAAGACAGATTAATATATAAGTAAAACTGGTTGCGGTAATTCTGCTTATTGTAGCTTGACAACAGGCATATTTGTGGTATTAGAAAAAAATGTCCTTTGCCCTTTGATAGAAATAGAAACAAAACCTGTTTTATTACGTAGTCAGTCCTATTATACTAACAACAGGACCCGTACGCGTGACAATTCAACAAGTTCTTGAATTTGCTATAAAATTTAATTCTCCGTATTAAATTACATTCTATAAGTTTAATGCGGATAGCCGGTGGCCTTAAATTTGTTAAATTTGTAAAAATAGTGTGATTCGAGATCCTTGCGGCCTACAAGATGATATAGTGTCTGGGATTGAAAAGGGAATGCTGAGGTGGTTTGGTCCCATTGAGCGGATGAATGAAACGAGACAAATATACAAGGGTGTTGTGAATGAGCGAGTCAGTAGAGACGAATTAGGCGTACTTACATCGATCCAATCGGCGATGTATTGAAGAAAAGCCAAATGAAGAGTACCCGAAATCGATGAACGTGCATAACGCGTTTGATGAATGTGGATGAAGCACGAGAGATCTGCCAGGTTCGTAGCACGTGGCAGTTTATTGTCTCTGCCTATGTAATGGGAAACAGGCGTTAGAGTATGTATGTATATCTTTGGGGATAACAAAAGAACGTATTTATTTCATTTTTCAAGACGTGGCATCCCTGGTTACGTAGGGACCTGTGTAGATGGCTTTCCTTCGATGGCTCACTGCATAATTGTTGGCAATTATTACCGCCAACCACTAGTTGATTTAAGAGCTGCGTTAGAAACAAACATACCTTAGCTTTTTAATTAACATTAACATTTTCTAGACACAAAGAACCTTTATTAATTCATCACACTTCGCCGCTCTTTTATTTACATAACCGATAACAGGTATTATTTATTAATACATTTTCAGGAATTATTTATTTTTAAATTTTTAGCATGTATTATTTAAAAACTAGGCGTATCAAAAGATTCCGTTCCGAGTTAAATGAACTGATCATTTTTTTTATAAGAATCACATTAAACGATTATCACAATATTTAGCAAGAAAGTATTTTTAACTAGCTTTAACACGCGACTCCGTCCGCCTTTAGGTTATCGCGTCCCCTACGTACTAGGTGTTTTTCCGGAAAAAAAGTTTTGTTCTTCTTTAAGACGTAAACTATTGTCCCGTCAAATTTCATCAAAATTGGTCCCCCGGTTTAGCTTGAAAAAATACTTTCTCATTTATAATATTAGTAGGAATGAAGTAATAATGGAAGTTGTTACGCAAAATTTTGTACATTTGGCGCTATAGACAATCGTTGACTGATAAGTCAATACGTACCATGTCACCATAAAATGTATGTGCCTAACGCTCTGTGCTATCTCTCTGTGCCAAACATATTCAGGAAGCTGTTCTAAAAGAGTCTTAGTAGTATCTTCAAGGAATCAACTTAAAGAAATCGTAGGCAATGTCGCGGAAAATTAATTTGTAATTATACTAGCAGCGCCCGACGGTTTCACCAGCGTAGTTCTCGTTCCCGCGGGAATACGGGGATAAAATATAGCCTATGTGTTATTCTGATATTTATGCTACATAACTGTACAGTTTCATCAAAATCCGTTCAGTAGTTTTTGCGTGAAAGAAGATCAAACATATCATATATATATATACAAACTTTGGCATTTATAATATTAGTAGGATAGGATTATACAACAACATCTGTACAATCAATTAACGACGGAGCAATTACTGTATGTTCAAATTAAGAGATACAAGCCTGCAAGTGACATATAATCAACACAATCAAACATAGCTGAAAACGATTAATCGATACTGAACAAACTAACTTCAGGAATTGCGATTATTCTGTTACATAAGCACTCATTTTTCGTAATGATAACATGTATTTTTGTCAAGTCCTACGCTTTAATGATAAGCGAATTGATGTTAGGTATTTCATAGTCTTATTCAAGTTCACTTACATTATATGATTACATACATAAATACATCATGCATACAAACGCTGAATCATCTTCAGTAATATTTCGATAATTACGCCAGATGTAGTAATCAGAGAGTTTTCCATAATTTTAAATAATTATTCAAAGCGGTTAGCTTTGAATAATTATCATCATTTTTATTCATCATTTTTAAATTTTATAATGAGGATCTAATTAATCATAAGCTTTTTGCATGTGTGACAGATCTGGTAACATATTAAAAGCCTATCTTCAACGGTGTAAAGTTATGTTTATTATATTCAAATTCGTTTATTTTCTATTGGTATTAAAATATACACTTAGAAACGTCAATATTTTATAATAACAAGGCACTCTAAACTCGTCCATGAAGATTGGCTAAATGCAAACAGCAGCCCATCTCCACCGACGAGTTGCTGGTTCCGAATGCAGTACCCCGAGAAGAGCCAGCAAGACACTCAAGGGCAGCTCTTTTTAATCTCATGTCTTATTAATAAATATCGTTTACAATAATAATTTATAATATATAAAGCTGGACTACCACTCACTCACTCACTCACTCACTGACTGACTGATTGACATAATTGTTCTCCCAGAAGGAGTCGTTTTGGAGTCAAGTCATGTAGGAGAAAAGTGTTCAAGATGGCGGAGTGACCTAGGGAAAATTCCGACTTTTCAAAAAAACAAAATGGCGGCCAAGCTTGCCCATCGTATCTCTTTTGTTTTCCGGCCGATCCGATTCAAATTTTTGGCATCTGTAGTACTGCTTAGATGATTTACGAAAATAGTTAAAAAAGTTGAAAAAACAAAATGGCGGCCGCGTAGTAGTGTTTCAAAGTTGGAGTGGTTTTAGACCCCACTTGACCCGAATTGATCTCCCAGATGCCAATATGCTAAAGGGATGTGTTTGGTGTCATCGCACAGGGCATATCCTGTAGTTTACCAGAAAATCCCGAAAATTTGAAAAACCAAGATGGCCGACCGGTGATTTGCTCCCAAAGAAAAGTATTAATTTTACCATATTTTGATTGTCGATTTTCGGCGAGATGGCGACACCTGAGCGAGTTGGCTTGTATGGCGGGGTTGGAGGTCTTGCTACTAAGTGTTGCCGTGTTTAAAATTTTTCCCGGAATTTGGCGTATTTTTTTACTTTTAATGCAAAAAGTCAAAACTCAAAATTTTACCATTTTGCAAAAACAAGTGACAGTCAGTGAAACATTTTATCTCTCCTTATAACCTTTTGTAGGTTTTTTGATTTTCGCCTGGCAACACTGAAAGTTATGGTTGATTTAATTTTTAGGGTAGACCTCAAAAGACCCGAATTGATCTCCTAGATGCCGATATGCTACAGGGATGTGTTTGGTGTCATCGCATAGGGTATATCCTGTAGTTTACTAGAAAATCCCTAAAAATAGAAAAAACAAGATGGCCGCCCCGTTTTTTTTGTTTTACTGAAAAATTTCAATTTTCCTAATCTAAATCGGCATTTTTTAGCCAGTTGGCAACACTTTGGAAAGTTGGCTTGTATGGAGCGATTGTGGGTCTCAGTAAACAGTGTTGCCATGAAAAAAAATATTTAACAAAATTTTATTATTTTTCGACTTAAAATGGCTAAAACAAGATGGGCGCCCAAAATTAGACTTTATTTGTCTGTCAAAATACGACCCCACAGAGACACGCGTGGCCGCTTGCGGCCTCGCGCACCGCGCGACATCTAGTTTATATTATATAAAGCTCGACTACCACTCACTCACTGACCCACTGACATAATTGTTCTCCCAGAAGGAGTCGTTTTGGAGTCAAGTCATATATGAGAAAAGTGTGCAAAATGGCGAAGTGACCCCGGGAAAATTCCGACTTTTCAAAAAAACAAAATGGCGGCCGAGCTTGCCTATCGTATCTCTTTTGTTTTCCGGCCGATTCGGTTCAAATTTTGGGAATCTGTAGTATTGTTTAGATGATTTACGAATATTATTTAAAAAATTGAAAAAACAAAATGGCGGCCGTGTAGTAGTGTTTCAAAGTTGGAGTGGTTTTAGACCCCACTTGACCCGAATTGATCTCCCCGATGCTAATATGCTAAAGGGATGTGTTTGGTGTCATCGCACAGGGCATAATATCCTGTAGTTTACCAGAAAATCCCGAAAATCTGAAAAACCAAGATGGCCGCCCTGTAATTGGCTCCCAAAGAAAAAGATGAATTTTACCAGATTTTGAATGTCGATTTTCGGCAAGATGGCGACACCTGAGCGAGTTGGCTTGTATGGCGGGGTTAGAGGTCTCATTACGTGGTGTTGCCATGTTTAACAATTTTCCCAAAATTTGGGGTATTTTTTAACTTTTAATGCAAAAAGTCAAAACTCGAAATTTTATCATTTTGCAAAAACGAGTAACAGTCAACGGTACATTTTATCTCTCCCTATGACCTTTTGTAGGTTTTTTGATTTTTGCCTGGCAACACCGAAAGTTATGGTTGATTTAATTTTTAGGGTAGACCTCAAAAGACCCGAATTGATCTCCCAGATGCCGATATGCTACAGGGATGTGTTTGGTGTCATCGCATAGGGTATATCCTGTAGTTTACTAGAAAATCCCGAAAATCTGAAAAAACAAGATGGCCGCCCCGTTATTTTTGTTTTACTGAAAAATTTAAATTTTCATAATAATAATCGGCTTTTTTAGCCAGTTGGCAACACTTTGGAAAGTTGACTTGTATGGAGCGATTGTGGGTCTCAGTAAACAGTGTTGCCATGAAAAAAAATATTTAACAATTTTTTTTTGTTTTTCGATTTAAAATTTCTAAAACAAGATGGGCGCCCAAAATTAGACTTTATTTTTTTGTCAAAATAAGACCCCACAGAGACACGCGTGGCCGCTTGCGGCCTCGCGCACCGCGCGACATCTACTTATAATTAATAGCCTTACATAGCGTCGAGTCGGTTAATCCCATGCATGTTGGTCTACTAAGTAGTCTGTAATTTTATAGTAGCCTTTTTTATGTAATTTTTGCTTAACTATTATTTTAAATTTGTCAAGAGGCAAATTTTGTAATTCAATGGGAATCTTATTGTAAAAACGTATACATTGACCCTTAAAGGATTTGGTAACTTTAGATAATCGACTAACACAAGCAGCCAGTTCATTCTTATTTCTAGTGTTTATACAATGTCTGTCACAATTTTTTTTGTAAAGTGATATATTCTTTTTAACATACAATACGTTTTATACTGTGACGCCAGTGTCAGTATATTAATTTCCTTGAATTTTTCCTTTAGAGACATCCTAGACCCCATTTTATAAATTGCACGAATGGCTCGTTTCTGCAAAATAAATATTCTCTGGACATCAGCAGCATTCCCCCACAGTAGAATGCCATATGACATCAAGCTGTGGAAGTAGCTGAAATAGACAAGTCTAGCTGTTTCTACGCTTGACATATTACGTATTTTTTTTACGGCATATGCAGCAGAACTGAGCCTTTTCGCCAACGTATCAATGTGCGGTCCCCACTGTAACTTAGAGTCTAGAGTTATTCCTAGAAATACTGTAGTGTTTACACATTCTAATTTTTCGTTTTTAACTGTAACTGAGTTTAAAGTTCGTTTAACATTTGATAAAGAAAAATGTACACATTTAGTTTTTTTCTCATTGAGAAGTAAATTATTAACGTTAAACCAACTGACAACATCATTAATTGCACTGTTCACTTCGTCATAAGACTTAATAGGTCGTTTAATTTTAAAAAGTAGAGATTTATCATCTGCGAACAGTACAATATCATGTTGCACTCGGTTGGGTAGGTCATTTATATAGACCAGAAATAGAAAGGGGCCTAAAATGGAGCCCTGCGGTACACCAATACAAACCGCCGATCAAGACGATCTTGAACCGTTTACATCAACACATTGTATCCGGCTTCTCAAGTAGGACTTTATTAAATCAAGAGCGCGGCCTTGTACTCCGTAATGACGTAGTTTTCTGATGAGAATTTCATGATGGACACAATCGAATGCCTTAGATATATCACAGAAAACCCCAACAGCATCCTGCGACTCCTCCCAGGCATCAAAAACATGATTTACTAGCTCAACACCGGCATCGGTTGTCGAGCGACCCCTAGTAAATATACTAGTAGTATACTAGCGACCCGCCCCGGCTTCGCACTGGTGCAATGCTAATACTAAAACCTTCCTCTTGAATCACTCTATCTATTAAAAAAAACCGCATCAAAATCCGTTGCGTAGTTTTAAAGATTTAAGCATACATAGGGACATGGGATATGGGGACAGAGAAAGCGACTTTGTTTTATACTATGTAGTGATTTCCAAAGCATGAGCATGAATTGCGACTCTCTAATTATAAACAATTTGTAAGAGTTCTAATAACAACAATTGTCAATGGTGTCCCGCCACTATAATTACCGCACGTTTGTAATTGCATGTAGTTATGCAGAGGTGTCAGCAGCGAAGGGAATCCAAGTGAATGTCCCGTAATTTTGTCCCGTATTTCAATATTAAATTGATTCTTATGTACAGATGTAGTTTTTAGCGTTTTGTTTGTTTAAATCTCGTCACGTTATTATGTATGTTCGATAATCGACCGAGCTGATTTAAGTTACATTAGCATTAATTTTATATAAATCAACTTTCTCCTTTCTGCCCGGTTTTAAATTACCACAGCAAGTGCATAACATTAAATTAAAAACTTACCTTCTATTATTCATAAATTGCATTTCTATTTGATTCTATGCCATTCTAAAGGCCCCGCCCGCCTATAAAATTACCATTACTTCACAAATGTTATATAACGCGTAACAGAATAAGCGCAATTCCTCATACACCCCTATTAGTATATTAAAATAAAAAAATCATATATTTTTTTTGCCTTCGAACTTTAGTTGTGTCTAACCAATTTTCTTGAATAAAGAGCAATAATAGCACAATTCCCATAGATAGCACTAAATTCATGCCAAGTAATTCATTTTTCGGAAAAAAATAACACATTAAAAATAGCTAAAATCGATTAAGTAGTCGATACTGAACAAACTCATTTCAGGAATTTTGCTTATGCTTATGCACTGTTACATATTGTACATTTGTCCCGTTATTAGATAGATGTCCCGTAACTAGCCAAAACCGTACATCGCTGATTTAACTGAACATATCCTGCTGCACGTTATTGGATCTCACTAAACGCCTATACAACCTTCGCAAACACAATGGTCCTTGAGATTGTTAAGGAAAATAAAAAATCGCATTAGAGGTCAGACTCGCACTACAAGTGTAATGCTTCATGTGCTCTTGACTGTACCTACGAATATGTTAACTATTTCGATAGTATGGTACACCTCACGAAGTTCCCTACGCCATATCGAAAACCAATTCATCGATGAATGATCGACAATGATCAACCGAAAGTACTTATAAGCGAAATGTTATTTAATCGTTCATTCTTTGTAAAGGTCAAAACATAAAAACCATACTAAAGTTTAACTTTCTAGAGTGCCTAAGCTACCGTGTAAATGGAACTTTCGCACAATCACATTTCACCTCGCAATATTTACAAACTGCATAAAACTGGATCAGACTGGATCGAAATTGAAACCGGTTTCCTTTACCTGCAACAAAACAAACACAATTTTAATTAAATAATATACTACAATAGAATTAGAAGTATTACAGACATGTAATATAGGTATACAGTAGGTATGAACCTGTTTTATCACTACATAGCATAAAATATTCGCTTCCCTCTGTCTGTCCCTATGTATGCTTAGATCTTTAAAACTACGCAACGGATTTTGATGCGGTTTTTTTAATAGAGTCTTTCACGAGGAAGGTTTTAGTATCACCATTGCACCCGTGCAAAGCCGCGGCGGGTCGCTAGTAATAATTATACCTAATAATGTTTTATTTCAGACATAAGTCCATATACTACCTACACCATTTTAATTACACCATCTATTAGCAATGTACCGAGAAGAGTAATATTTTTACGTAGGTATAATAACCTATGTATTAAAGAAAAGCAAGATAAAAAGTACCCGAAACCGACGAGCATGTCTGAAACGATTAATGGATGTGGATGAGGCTGGAGAGGGTATGCCAGGATCGAAGCAGGTGGCGGGTTGTTGTCTCTGCCTACCCCTTCGGGAAAAAGGCGTAAGTATATGTATGTATGTGAATGTATAAAAAGTGAAGTAGGTAAGTAATAATCTCATGCCTTTCATCCCCGAGGGGGTAGGCAGAGGTATTCCATTACTGGATATACCCACATTTTACGAGATACATTGGACCCCTAAACGTGATGGGTGGTGAGCCCATCGCCGGACCGGTGGGCGTATTCCATAGACATATTAACACACGAAACGTCGTCGTTCTCGCCTACAGTACTGTTACAGTACGAACCAGGAACTTTTTACCTTGGTAGATGAAATTGAGCGTCAGTGTGATTTGAGCGTCCTAATAACAACAGCTTGTTAAAATGACCAAATGCGCTGTATTGTTCTGCAAAAGCTACAGCAATCGAACACGTAATATTTTTTTTCACCAATAAGTACAATTTTGTTTTATTTTAGTGTTTTTTTTTTGGATAAAAACAATAAAATTCGGTTTTAAATTGCCAAATAAAGCGCCTAATTTAAATATACTCATTATAGAATACACTGTAATGAAAAATCTGTTTTCTTGGAACTAGTCGGATTAAATCGGTCCATGTTTCATTCTTTCATTACATTTGACATCAATTAGTGATTGCCGTTATCGATAAAAACATATCGATTTGAACGAATGAAGTATTATGGACTTTGTTATATATACATTAAAACATAAAATTGTAGATATTTTTATTTATTGACAATTATCTATTCTATTCTCATAATCGCGTCAGCATGACAGCTTGTAGGTCGGTGGCCGTGGCGGCCAGTATACGACAGTCCTCCGCCGCTATTCCTGGCTGCCGCACTTCCGAGGCTGGTAACAGCTGCTCCAGATGTCTGCGCCAGACAGCGCCACCATCGGTCTGCACCTCGTAGTGTAGCCGGCCAAAACGGCGTACAATCGTGCCGAACTCCCATTTCCGCTTTGGGTGGGAGTAGGCTCTGGCCTGGACGCGGTCACCCACGGAGTAGGTCCTGACTGTAGGAGGTGGATCGACGAATCTGGGGGTTCTTGGGGGAGATGCGTGTTTGAACATCACATGCATCTCAGTCTTTATGTCCCTTGTAATTAATCCCCGTAATGAGGCGCGGGTTTTCTTTAGTTTTTTTATATCATTAGTCGACATCTCGTCGCCAGTTTGTTATATATACATTAAAACATGAAATTGTAGATATTTTTATTTATTGACAATTATCTATTCTATTCTCATAATCGCGTCAGCACGACAGCTTGTAGGTCGGTGGCCGTGGCGGCCAGTATACGACAGACTTATTACACAAAAATTATGTATGCTGTAAGAAAATGTATTCGACTTTTAAAATGTAATGTCGGTAATCTATTTTATCAATGTGTTTAGGTATTTATTTATATTAATTTTAAAATATTGTACCGTCACTTCAGTAATTATTCATTGATTTTAGACTCCCAACAGATCCTTTAAGAAAAAGGAAGTGGGTGGCAGCAGTTCGAAAACTGCAAACACTATCGAATATGCAGCTTTCATTTTAAACCAGGGTGTTACGACAAAATTTCAAAAACAAAAAAATATTAAATCAATTATACTACTGTAAGGGCGGTGAAGAAAAGTCCAGGCGTAGGGTAGAACTCTATTTAATTATGTCCAACTCAACAAGGAATCCTAATACAATGAGTTAAGAGCGTCCGCTCATGCGAAGCACTCTTGCTGGGTGTAGTCCTGTCCAACCTAACGAATTATATGTGAAGAGACTGTCGCCAGAGATCAGAGAACACACAGAGAAAAAATCTTATTAGACTATATACAATACTCATTAAACAAACGATAGCGTGGTTTATTTCGACCGTGGCGCCATCTATTGAGAACGTATGACAACACGTGTTTACGTTATGTTACTAGTTACAGTGATGTGTTGCACTACTAATATTATAAACGAAAAAGTTTGTATGTTTGGATGTTTGTTCCTCTTTCAAGCAAAAACTACTGAACGGATTTTGATGAAACTTTACAGTTATATAGCTTAGACATCAGAATAACACATAGGCTATATTTAATCCCCGTATTCCCACGGGACCGGGAACTACGCGGGTGAAACCGCGGGGCGCTGCTAGTATATAATAAAATTCAATAAGGTTAAAAATGGCTTTTAACACAACACACTTAGGATTCATAGTTACTTGTTTTTATTTTATTATTATTAAGAAAACGTTTAAAGCGTTCAGTTTAAAAAAAAATTACGTGCATATTCATCACAACAATTCCTGAAAACATTGTAAAGACACTCGCAAGTCCCAACAGTTAATAAGTAAAGCTAATATAAAGTGTGTAAAAAGCTAATACTTTACTGTAGCTAACTTAGCTGTAACTTGTAAAATTAAATAGTTCATATCATTATCATATGCATTAAATTTTTGCTATCTTTTTTTTTTACCACCGTTAGCATCGTTTTTAACATATACCCAAAAAGCCTTTTTTCTATCATATAAAATCTCTATTCGATAGATTGATCGTTCATTCATTCCAACGTGTATCGATTTGTATTCACGGAACATCACTAGTTTAACATGACATTTTCCGATTCACTCAAAAAAGTGGTTGAAGCAGATTTCATACAAATGTTCGATCGTTTCGTGTCCCGTGTGTTAATATGTCTATGGCGTATTCACAGAGATTCGACATTCGACTCGGAATCGGAAAATCTGTTGAAACGTTTCGAGATGGGCTTAAAAGAAATTGAATTATTCACAGATGTCATATTTGACATAAGGATTCGACAGATTTTCCGATTCCAAGTCGAATATCGAATTTCCGTGAATACGCCCGCAGGTCTATTAACACATGTCTCAGAACCTGCGGGTTTCCTCACGATGTTTTCCTTCACCGTCAAGCTAGTGATAAATATGTACGTAAGTTTTTGAAAAACTCATTGGTACATGCCAGGATTCAAACCCGAGCCTCACTGATTTTCGGCCGGATCTTTAACCGTAAAGGCTATCACTGCTCTAATGTATGTATGAATGTATGTAGTAAGACCTAATAAACGATTCTATCTTAGCTTGGCGCATATGCTAAATTAGAATGTATACGTTTTGCCCAAGACTTTGTCCGCCTATGTGCTGTTCTGATGTAGAAGTTATACTAGTATCCTATTACTGTACCAATATCCTATTGTGTCTGCATTCCGTGACAATTAATTATATCCGTGCGAAAATAGTGCGAATCGAGTCGCTAGCACAGTAGCGTTCAGAAATCCATGACTAAACCGTGAAAAGGCTGCCTTATCAACTCGCTAAGTACCCAATGACCCAGTAGTAGAATTTTCCCTACTGGCCAAGCGTGAGCGGGGAAAGTGACGGCGATTGGGCTGACCGCATCATTGCATTTGCTCGGGGAAAGTCGCCGGACACGGTTAGGATTTTAACTCGGTAAACCATGTCAAACGTCTTCGAGTTCGGAGAATTTGTCCGTGAAGCAGTTGCAAGAAAGACCTTTAGAATTCAAACGATCCATTAAAAAAATCGGTGTGTTGTCTGTCAGTGTTTGTACGTTTGTATCTTTGTTACGAATAAACTTAAACACTACTTGACCGATTTTAAAATTTTTTTCGCCAATGGAAAGCTAAAATATCCCTGAGTGACATAGGCTATATTTTATTCCGGTATTCAAACGGGAACGGGAATTACGTGGGTGAAACCGAGCAGAACCGCTAGTATTATAATTCAGGACGACCGACATAATTCGCACGTGACATAAATATTACTCAATGTGATGACTTCCAGTTTAACACTTGGTTTGATGGTAATTATAACGGCCTTGGTGATGTGACATACAGCCATGCGTTGCATAGCAACATATAAGTATCTTTTCGTATCCCTTAAAGTGGCTTAAGTGGAATCCCAAATGAGAAGAATACAACTCAAAGTGTCTAAAACAGTTCATATAGAAATGGCAATACAAGGAGGTGCTGGAAAAAGGTTATTCAGGGTTGGCAACACACTTGACTGACTCACTCATCTGATAAATATAAATTTAAAAGTTGTCAAGAAGGTTCCTTACACGAAGGCATCCGCTAAGTGATTATTAGAATTTCCCACAGGAACAGAACGGTGATCCGAGTGGTGAAGGCAGTTGGACACCCGCTGGCCACTATAACAGTAAAATAACTGACAAGCAGCAGAAGTTAAAAGGCTAACACCAATTGAATCTATAGAATATAAGGCATGTGTGTAGCACTTCGGTACGGCGATGGACTCATCACCTGTCACGTTTCATTTAGCTAAATGGTGTCCACTGCTGGACAAAAGCCTATCACGTTTAGGGGTCCAAAAATATAGGTAGTAGTAAAAAGTAGAGCAGTGATAGCCCGGACGGTTAAAGAGCCGGTCGAAAATCAGTGAGGCTCGGGTTCGAATCCTGGCATGTACCAATGAGTTTTTCAAAAACTTACGTACATATTTATCACTAGCTCGACGGTGAAGGAAAACATCGTGAGGAAACCCGCAGGTCTCAGAATTAATTTTGAGACATGTGTAAACAGACCCGGTCCGGCGATGGGCTCACCACCTATCACGTTTAGGGGTCCAAAATATCTCGTGAAATGTGGGTATATCCAGTAATGGAATACCTCTGCCTACCCCCTCGGGGATAAAAAAGGCGTGAGATTATATTATTATTATTATAGTAAAAAGTGGGTAACTACAGTAACGGAATACCTTTGCCGAAACCCTCGGGACTTAACGGTGTGAGCATATATTATAACCTTTTAAAGAGTTATCTTATTTATTGTTCCAAGTCATGACAAAGTTTACAAGAAAATATTACATAAACGACCTGTTCACGATAAATTGCATATATTTTTCTAGAAATTACTGCGGTAGATCTTAGCGTGTGTCGAGGACATGCAGCTGTGACATAATATATTATTACGTAACGCTAACTTATCAGCAAATAATGAATATATAGTACCTGAACACGATGCCACTTACCAAATACCCGGATGTATTTGAGCTTCCAATACACCCAAAAACATTACTCTCTGTACGTCGTAACAGAATAGCGCAATTCCTCATACACCCCAGTTAGTATATTATTAATGTAAAAAAAAATATGATGCAATCGAACTTTAGTTGAGTCTAACCAATTTTCTTAAATATCGATCAATAATAGCACGATTTCCATAAATAGCACTAAATTCAGGTAGGCTAATTCATTTTTGGGAAACATTTAACACATATTAAAAATAGCTGAAATCGATTAAGTAGTCGATACAGAACAAACTCATTTCAGGAATTGCATTATTCTGTTACATATTCTATAAGGATATTGGCCATATTAATGTGTCTTCTTTTCAGTCGAAAATTCTGCTAAACATTATAAGAATTCTAATTGCGACGTGAGCGGAATCAGTTTGAGTGGAAATCTGTAAAGTTTTGTTACATTGTTAGAAAACTAGGTAATCTAGAGCAGTATGAGACAAGTCACCTAGATGGACTAAAGTTAGGGAAATGGCTGAATCATTACATAGCAAACTTATGGTATAGCAACAATAATATTTCTATGCATGTACTGAATAGTGATCGGAAAATAAATTGATTCATTGTGTTAATTCCGGAATTACCCAGAAATAAATGGAATAAAAGAAAAAACAACATTATTTATAAAAGCAATCTTGTAATAATGGCAATTCTTTTTACAGGTATAATTTTTATTTCCCTTGATGACTGTAAGTAACCAATTTAAGCAATTTGCTATAACACAACATCAATCATAATAATAGACGGTTTCCGTGTAAAATAAACATTGTATTATTTCGTTCAAGGAACATATCAAGACGAAATACTTGGCTAGTCCTTTACAAAGTACATAATATATAACTATTAGCACTGTATTCTGCACAGCATAAATCTAACAGAAATATTAAGTTGAGTTTATAAATCTAAATAAAACACGCTTCAAAACAAATCAAATGGGTACTAATTTGAAGGCTTTACGAGTAGCTATTTAGGAGTTCTGATATCCACCTCCTGGCTCCATCATCAGATCAGCTCGGTGGTACCAGATTATAGCATTGTCACCGAATTCACATAAGTTTGCCAAATTTCAGCAGTGGACTCGATTCTGGCTGACTAACTAAAATTCCTTATTTTAAGTTAGCCTATTCTTCCTCATAGAATACGGAAGAAAAAGGACAGAAACAAACCATAGATTGAAGAGTTAATGACAAACTTGTAAAAACTCACTAATTTAAACCTTATGAACGTGCTTATTTGTCACTTTTATCCATGACCTTACATCTTCGCTAAAAATGCTAAACACGCCTTAGTTAACAGGACTAAATATCTCTCGTCTCTTTTCTTTTCTAGCAGAAAGAAAATGACAACACTAATCTAAAATAAGTTTAGTCACTGTAAAGCAGTATCGAACCCAGTAAGTGGTTAAAATTCAATTGCAATATTTGACCTAAGCGTACAGGTAACATAAAAACGTGTAATAGTCAGTAAAATACAAGATACAAAGCTGTATTGACTGCACACTGATAATAGAGCCCGGCATTAATTGCTTTAAAACCGAATTCAACTCCTAGTTCAGTCAAGATCAAGTCAAGCTTGACACTACCAGTTTAAGCTGAACTCTGGTTTATACTGCGCGCCATAGAATACAGGACCGGGTCAAAGTCCAAAGCAGGGCTTGAATAACCGAAAAAATTTAGGTTAAAACGGTTAGGGGTATGACGTCATACCTTTATATTGCGATATCTTAAAATAACGGTACCGCTTTTTTCTGGTAGTGCAAAATAACGATACTGCTATTTTTTGGTAGTGCAAAATAACGATACCATAATTTTTTTACGATACTTAAATTTTTAAATAAAGGTTTTCTTTAGGTATAGGTACCACGCCGAACGCCGGGGCACCGCGCTCCGGCTTGACCGAGAATTCGAGTTGAGCGACATGTTATTAAAAGCTTTTATTTAACTTGCAATGTATGTATGTAACTATGTATGTTCGGGTGGAATCTTGTAACTCAATTTGGAAGCAGATATCTTCAACCGATTGAGCTGAAATTTGGTATACTTATGTTAGTTCGGTGACAATGCAATATTGTGGTACCACCGAGCTGATCTGATGATGGAGCTGGAAGATGGCCATAGGAACTCAGTAATTAAACGACACAACCCCATCGAGTTTGGGCTCGTTTGATTCATCTTGACGAGTACTTTGGTACTTGATGGTAACCAGGTTCTGATGATGGAGCTGGAAGATGGCTATAGGAGGAACTCAGTAATTAAACGTCATATTTCCATCGAGTTTGGGCTCGTTTGAGTTGTCTTGACTAGTAATTTGGTACTAGATAGTAACCAGGATCTGATGATGAAGCTGGAAGATGACCATAGGAACTCGGTAACTAAACGACACAATCCCATCGAATTTGGGCTCGTATGATTCGTCTTGACGAGTTCTTTGGTACTAGATGGTAACCAGGGTCTGATGATGGAGGTGGAAGATGGCCATGGGAACTCAGTAATTAAACGACATAACCCCATCAAGTTTGGGCTCGTTTGATTTATCTTGACGAGTACTTTAGTGGTAGATGGTAACCAGGGTCTGATGACGGAGCTGGAAGATGGCCATAGGAACTCAGTTATTAAACAACATAACCCCATTGAGTTTGGGCTCGATTGATTCGTCTTGACGAGTACTTTGGTACTAGATGGTAACCAGGGTCTGATGATGGAGCTGAAAGATAACCAATTGAGCTGAAATTTTGTATACGTGTTTAGTTTGGATGAAAATGCAGGGTTAGCCACGTGACGCCATTCTAAATCCAACTAAAAAGTATATAATAAATTAAGAGTAAAAAATAATTTTTAAAACAAGCTTTTATTTTAATGCGCTAAAAAGAACAAAATAAACTTTTCCTTTCAAACTTCTTCTATCTTAAAACGTCATTACACAATTTGTTATGTAATAAAATCTTGTCGCGTGATTAAGTAGGTACCCATATTTACTTAGTCTGAAAATTCTAAAAAATTAATTCTATCAGTTAGAGTTACTTAAATATTTAAATAAATAATAATAAATAAATTGTAGGACACAATTCACACACGGTTATTTAGTCCCAAACTAGGCAGGGCCTGTACTATGTACTGATAAACATACTTAAATAAATATTAAACGACCAGACACGAAGCCAACAGATATGTTCATGCACACAAATGTTGACCCCGAGCGGGGATCGAACCCGCAACCTCCGACTCAGAAGGCACGGTCACTACCAACTGAGCCAACAGGCCCGTCATTTACTTAAATATTAGTACTCAGATCTCGCGACAAGCTTTTATTACATAACGAGAGAATGTAATTCTATGGACAAACTTCCACCTGTTGACTGCCAACAACGAAAACATTTTTGACATTTTTGATATTTTTGGTATTTTTTGACATTTTTGATATTTTTGGTATTTTTTGACATTTTTGATATTTTTGGTATTTTTGACATTTTTGACGGTTTTGACATTTTAGACCTTTTTGACATTTTTGAACTTTTTGACATTTTAGAACTTTTTGACATTTTTGTCATTTTTTGACATTTGAGACCTTTTTGACATTTTTTGACGTTTTTGGCCTTTTTGACAGTTTTGACATTTTTGAGATTTTTACATTTTTGAGATTTTTGACATTTTTGACCCACGGGTCTGAAATGCCCAGTCCCTTTTGACCCACGGGTCTGAAATTCAAACTCGATCGAGGTATTGACCTAAGGTATCTACTACTGACCGAATTTGAAGTCAATCGGTCCAGTAGATCCGGAGATATCCTGTCGACAGACACACAGACAGACAGACAGACAGACAGACAGACATCCTACTCAAACCATTAACTTCCTCTTATAATGCTACGCAGGAGGAAGTTAATAAATTGTGTAATGACGTTTTAAGATACTAAAAGTTTTAAAGAAAAGTTTATTTTGTTCTTTTTAGCGAATAAAAATAAAAGCTTGTTTTAAAAATTATTTTTTACTCTTAATTTTTTCAGTTATTATTTTTTCAGTTATTAACTTCCTCCTGCGTAGCATTATAAGAGGAAGTTAATGGTTTGAGTAGGATGTCTGTCTGTCTGTCTGTCTGTCTGTGTCTGTCGACAGGATATCGCCGGATCTACTAGACCGATTGACTTCAAATTCGGTCAGTAGATACCTTAGGTCAATACCTCGATCGAGTTTGAATTTCAGACCCGTGGGTCAAAAGGGACTGGGCATTTCAGACCCGTGGGTCAAAAATGTCAGAAATGTTAAAAATCTTAGAAATGTCAAAACTGTCAAAAAATCAAAAAGGTCTAAAATGTCAAAAAATGACAAAAAGGTCTAAAATGTCAAAAATGTCAAAATGGTCTAAAATGTCAAAAGGGTCTAAAATGTCAAAAATGGTTAAAAATGTCAAAAAGGACAAAAATCTCAAAAATGTCAAAAAGGTCAAATATGTCAAAAATCTCAAATATGTCAAAAATCTCAAAAATGTCAAAACTGTCTAAAAAATTCAAAAATGGCAAAAAGGTCTAAAATGCAAAAATGTAAAAAGGTCTAAAATGTCAAAAAGGTCAAAAATGTCAAAAAGGTCTAAAATGTGGTCAACAGCATTATCGAACATGGTGGTGTGTTGGTGTTGGAAGGATGTATGGTTGTTGGAAGGGTGGGTGTTGAAAGGGTGGGTGGGTGATTGATTCATCATCAATCATCATCAAAATTATTATCATCATCCATCATCATCAACATCATTTTCGTTGTTGGCAGTAAACAGGTGGAAGTTTGTCCATAGAATTACATTCTCTCGTTTAGTTTCACCCGTCCCAATGTTTGTCATCAAATCACAATGTTTGTCATTAAATTTGATCCACTTCTCGGTTACCGATTGAGCTGAAACTTCGCTCACATGTGTAAATCACGTGACATTGCAATATTATGATGACACGGTGCTGATCTGATGCTGGAGCTGGAAGGTGGCCAAAGAAACTTTGCAATAAAACGACAAAAAGTTTGGGCTCGTTGGCATCGTCTTGACAAGTAGTTTGTCTTTCAATCGTAACCAGGGTCTGACTGATGATGAAACTGGAAGGTGGTAGGAAGGAACTCTGTAATGAAATTTCGTAACCCCCTCGAGTTTTGGCTCGTTTGATTAGTCTTGATTTTGTTTTTAGATGGATAAGTATAAGAATGGCTAACAACTACAACCTACAATTATCAACTACGACTAATAACGACGACTAACGACTACGACTAAGGACTACGACTAAGGACTACGACTAACGACCATGACTAACGACTAATGACTACGACTAACTACCACGACTAACGACCACGACCAACAACTACGACTAACAACGACGACTAACGACTACGACTAAGGACTACGACTAACGACTAACGACTAACGACTACGACTACGACTCACGACTACGACTAACAACTACGACTAACGACAAACGACTACGACTAATGACTACGACTAACGACTACGACTAATGACTACGACTAACGACTACGACTAACAACTATGACTACGACTAACGACTACGAGTAACGACTAACGACTAATTACTACGACTAACGACCACGACTAACGACTACGACTAACGACTACGACTAACGACTACGACTAACGACAACTACTAACGACAACGACTAACGACAACGACTAACGACTAACGACTACGACTAACGACTACGACCAACGACTACGACCAACCACTACGAGTCTACGACCAATAACTACGAATTTCAACTACTGCCAACAACTACGAGTAACAACTACGACTAAAAACGACGACTAACAACTACGACCAACAACTACGACACTACGACTACCGACTACAACTACGACTAACGACTACGACTAACGACTATGACTAACAACTACGACTAACAACTACAACCAACAACCACAACAACGACAACTACTACAACTACAACAACTACTACAACTACTACAACTAACAACTACTACAACTAACAACTACTACAACTAACAACTACTACAACTAACAACTACAACTACTACAACTACAACAACTACGACTACTACAACTACTACAACAAGAACTAATAACAACTAACAACAACAATAACGAGAGAATGGACAAACTTCCACCTGTTTACTGCCAACAAAGAAAATGATCCACCCACCCACCCTTTCAACACCCACCCTTCAAACAACCATACATCCTTCCAACACCAACCCACCCTTCCAACACACCACCATGTTCGATAATGCTGTTGACCACATTTTAGACCTTTTTGACATTTTTTACCTTTTTGACCTTTTTGACATTTTAGACCTATTTACATTTTTGACATTTTTTCATTTTTTCATTTTTTGACCTTTTTGCATTTTAGACCATTTTGCCATTTTTGAAATTTTTCGACATTGACCATTTTGACATTTTAGACCTTTTTGACATTTTAGACCATTTTGACATTTTAGACCTTGACATTTTAGACCTTTTTAATTTTTTGACATTTTAGACCTTTTTGACATTTTTTGACAGTTTTGACATTTTTGAGATTTTTAACATTTTTGAGATTTTTGAAATTTTTGACATTTTTGACCCACGGGTCTGAAATTCAAACTCGATCGAGGTATTGACCTAACTCCTAAGGTATCTACAGACCGAATTTGAAGTCAATCGGTCCAGTAGATCCGGAGAAATCCTGTCGATAGACACACAGACAGACAGACATCCTACTCAAACCATTAACTTCCTCTTATAATGCTACGCAGGAGGAAGTCAACAACAATAATTAATATACAATAATATAGCTTGTGCCTGAAATAAAAGTTATTTGATTTTATTAGAGCAGTGATAGCCCGGACGGTTAAAGAGCCGGCCTAAAATCAGTGAGGCTCGGGTTCGAATCCTGGCATGTACCAATGAGTTTTTCAAAACTTACGTACATATTTATCACTTGCTCGACGGTGAAGGAAAACATCGTGAGGAAACCCGCGGGTCTCAGAATTAATTCTGAGACATGTGTAAATAGACCAAGCCCGGCGATGGGAACCTATCACGTTTAGGGGTCCAATATATCTCGTGAAATGTGGGTATATCCAGTAATGGAATACGTCTGCCTACCCCCTCGGGGATAAAAAAAAGGCGTGAGATTATACTTATACTTGATTTTATTTTTGACTAGCAGCGCCCCGCGGTTTAACCCGCGTAGTTCCCATTCCCGTCCCCGCGTAGTGCCCGTTCCCGCAAAGTTCCAGTTCCCGTTCCCGTGGGAATATCGGAATAAAAAGTATCCTATGTCCGTCTCCTGGTTCTAAGCTACCTCCCCACCAACTTTCAGCCAAATCGGTTCAGCCATTCACGCGTGATGCCGTGACTAAAGGAAAAAGGGATTCATTTTTATATATATAGATTATTAACTTAACTCCTACAAACAAACTAAAAAGGGCAGTGATAGCCTGATGAAGATGATTACAATCAGTGAGGCTCGGGTTCAAATCCTGACATGTATCAATGAGTTTTTCAAAAACTTACGTACATTTTCATCACTATCTCGACGGTGAAGGAAAATATTTCCTATTGCCATCTCCCAGCTCTATCGTCAGACCCTGGTTACTGGTTACCATCTAACACCAAAGTACTCGTCAAGACAAATCAAACGAGCCCAAACTCGATGGGGTTGTGTCGTTTAATTACTTTAAGAGGAGTCATTGAGAAGTTGCGATATCCACCTCCTGGCTCCATCGTCAGATCAGCTCGGTGATACCATAAATATTGCATTGTCACCGAAATTACATAAGTATACCAAATTTCAGCTCAATTGGTTAAAGATATCTGCTTCAAAATTGAGTTACATGATTATTCGCGAACACACATAAAAATATATAGGTAGGTATATATACGGACGAATTGAGAAACCTCCACCTTTTGAAATCTGTTAAAAATACAATAAAATAAATATTTAGGGGGACTCCCATACATCAAACGTGATTTTTTGCCGCTTTTATAGATAATGAATACGGAACCCTTCGTGCGCAAGTTCGGCTCGCACTTGGCCGGTTTTTTAGTTTTTTCCCCATTAGTGCAATCTATGTCTATGTATTTAACAGTCGATAAAACTTTGCTAAAATAACGTACTTTTATATAGGTAGGTACCTAGAATATATGAGTTATAATATAAGCGTCACGTCACCACAGCACACAATAATGCAATATGCAAGAAATGAGATTTCATGCGGCAAGCGCCCGTGCCTCGGCCGAGCGGTTTGGCAACGTCGCGCTGAAGTCTCACTCGTTCGCGTTTTTTCGGTACCGAAAATGATTTCGGTGAGGTACTTGTAAAAAACGGTACCTTAACCCCAATTCTTACCTTTTTGGCTCTACCTTTAAATCAAAACGGTACCGTAATTATATACCGCTAGCTTAACCCTTAACCTTAACCGCTTTCAAGCCCTGGTCCAAAGTGTCAAGTTTAGCGTGCTCTTGACTGTACAATGGAGATCTTTCAACAGCTTCAATTTTACATTTGATCCCTACATAACAGTATTACTTAACAACATAAAATTCAATTTGGTTATTTATGTAATGTACTGTGCCACTTTAGGTTGATTCTAAGCAATCAAGCTTGGGCCGACGACCGTTTGTAATTGAGGACGGCTGGAGACAAAATCGACACCGTTAAGTAGATCAGAACGTGACTAGAAACTACAGCCGTTGTTATGATATATTCAGAAAACCACAATAGATCGCATAAAGGTCTTCGATTTCTTATTAATGAAGAAGAACTAAGAAACTGACATCGAGAAACACACAATGCAGCAAAATTTTTACCGGTCTGGTAACAATTTGGAGACATTATGGGTAATGTATGGTTAACGAGCGCCTGTGGGAACCAGCTGCTTGACCGGCTTTAGCAGCCTAATCTCAAAGTAATAAAAAACCTGATTAAACAGGAAACAACCTATTAAATTAGTGACCCTGCAAAACAGTTTTCATTGTTTTTAATTCAAATGATAGCCAAATTTTCAAAGATGATATTTGAAAGATATATGAACACAGTGTAACTAAACCTAAGACCTTACTTATAATATGGATACATTTCTCTATACGAAGGAACCGTAATTCCAACGTATTAAAATTTCATACGCTGCAACACAAGCTAAACATCATATAATGCTAAGCTAGTATTGCACAGCTCAAAGCAAGAATCTCATTCACAATATATCGTTTCAATATTTTGTTAACATGTTCTCTTGCACGGAATTAGAGAAAATCCACTTTTATGTCAAATCGCTGCTAATCTTATAGCAAGCGAGTATTGATGTTACACGTAAAGACGAATACGAATACAATCGCCAAACGTCCTACGCATAATTTTAAACGACCTCAAAATTTAGCTTTCATGATGATCTACAAAGTATTAACTCAGGAGGCATCGCTAAATAGGTCGACACCGTCACAAATAACTTCTGCAATTTTGGCCATGTAATTTATTTATTTGATCGTCTAGTAGTGTAGGACACTACTTTGTGAATAGTAATCCAGATCCTTTTTGAGGATCATGATTTACCGTTTGCCATCAAAAGAAATCTTAACTTGATTCAACTATACTGTTAGTTTTCTATCGCATATTTATAAAATTGTCTTTCGCTCGCTTTAATCTTTAATAGCGCTGCCCACTTCAGCGCCATTCATGCCTAAGGCAATATTTCATGAAGGACACTTCATATTCCCCACCCCTGTTATCTCTTATCTGATGACAGACTCGAGATAAAATCGTCTTCCCCACATTCTCACCTCCTTTCAAGAAAAGAAATAAAAATGTGTTTGGTGGGAAGAGTAAGGAGCTCCACCTCGCCCCTTACGGTGATCGCCAACCCGCAACATTCCACAGCTGCGATTGCGACCCCCCCGAACGTCCCGGTTTTGCCGGACATCCGGTCTTTTATCCCGCCTAAGCAGGATCGTTGCGGCCGAAGCCGATTGTTGCGGCCGAAGCCGATTGTTGCGGCCGAAGCCGAGGTTTGCCCCGAAGGGACCGTTGCGACCGAAGTCGATTGATGCGGCCGAAGCCGAGTTTTGCCCCGAAGGGACCGTTGCGACCGAAGTCGATTGGTGCGGCCGGAGCCGTGTTTTGCCCCGAAGGGACCGTTGCGACCGAAGTCGTTTGTGGTGCCGAGTTTTGCCCCGAAGGCGAGTTACGGCAGTCATTAAGACCTCAGGATCATTTACAGTAAGCCCCGAAAGGCAATCTCGAACATATTGATAATAAAAGTTACGCTCGAAGGCGCTTGGTGGTGAGATAGTCTTTAAGACCTCAGGATCATTTATAGTAAGCCCCGAAAGGCAATAAGTCCCGTAGGACAACTCGTTCATAGGTCTCAATGCTCGTCGTGACCCGACCTCGGTCCCTACGAGCCATCGATTCTCGTTCAGCCTTCAGAAGCGCTGTCACACCCTGAATGAGCTTATAATGGTAAAACCATTAATTTATATTGATACGCGTCGCGCGCGCACTCATATGATAGTATGAAGTAACCAATGTACGTTCTGCAAATACATGGTTACCATAAGATATATGAGGCATTCCTCATTTTCTCGTTCATTCGTGGTATCACTTTTATTATAATATCAAGCTCAACAGAAGCATGACAGACATCCCCGTCAAGTCAATCAAGATTCTAGACCCCTTTACCATGCCAATACGAATACCGACATGACTCCAGTTCCAGACTCCGAAGAGCCCTACTCCCGAAGATTTGGTCGAGTGTTCGCGTACTAGACCAATAACACTCCTCGAAGATAACTTGTGTTAATGCCCAATTCGCACCGCACAGGTCCACGACCAAGCTAGATGTTGCTTTTCACATTTCAATGAGAGACGTTATCAACCTCCATCAATTAAGTGTTAGTCGACACCATCGTCTCCGTTACTTAGCACCAAGAAGCTCAGAAGTAGTCCCAGGGTGTTTACTATGAACCACAAGACAGCGCTAAGAGGTGCGTCGTCAGTCATTCTGCTACTACCTCCAATGTGTAATATTTAAAAGCGATCGTTACATCAGACGAAGCTTATGGAACATGTCCAAAAACTAAGTCCATATAAGATCACCGTGCCGTACCGTTAGGCAGTGCTGAGGCCCGGACTTTTTACCTTTACGCACTATATCGCCAAACAGTGTTGAACAAGACAATTGTGAGTCGAAGCGTAAGCCCCAACATCACAAGCAAGTCATAATGCAAGTTAAAGAACGGAGGTGTCGCCACCGCCAAGCTAGCATTGGTATGTGCCGACATAAACACCGACCGCGGTGCGGTGAAACGTACTGACACAACCGCTGCACCACTCGGGCAGTACCACACCCCGTCAATAACTCAAACACCACAACCCCTGTCTCGTCCCGACATTTGCGTTCGAGCGGACGGCGTTAGCCGCCCTAAGATGGGAGGGAAACCCAGGTGTAACATAGGCCCAACTCTCTTATTTATAGGCTCGTTTAGAATATTGCATAAAACTACCATATTCCATTAATTAGACAGGGAACCCATACCTGCCTTGTCCTCATAACTTCTGTTATTAACGAACCTTCAAGCTAATAACGCCATATGAGAGTTTTATATTTTTATTTTATTTATTTATTTATATGTCATATTGCTCAACAGGATCGACCCATGTATCATACATCCTAGGTCCAACCTTTGGTTGAGGTGGCAGCCTCGCCCCGCGACCGCGCACCCTCCCTCACCATATATGCCAGAACCCCCTCTTCGTGTCCCGCCCGGAAAAACCCGACCATCTCCGATTTGGATGAAACCTTTTGTATATCGTAGGGTCCGTGAATAGCATTACAATGGTATACTTTTTATCTCTCTAGCTCCAATAGTTCCGGAGTTATAACCGAAAAATGGTTTATCTTAATACAAGAACTATTCCCCTATATTTTCCATACTAAACAAGTCGGTTTTTCCTGAACCCTACTGAAACCAATTTCTAACTACTTTTATGAAACTTTTATGCTATTTTAACATCTCTTCGATCATACCAAGTCCTATTTTACTGAATTTTCATAATTTTTCGTATTTTCCTAAGTTTTAATATTTTTTTATTTCTGACTATATTTACATGTGTTTACATGTTTACAGCCCCACCAAGCTGTTTTATGTTCTTTTAGTATTTTATATATGATATTAGGGTTGAGGAGTTACAACAGTATCTCAAATTAGTCAATTAGGCAAACAAAATTTAAAATTTTAATGCGTCGGCAGAAGGTTTCTCGACATTAACTATTTCGAACCTTCCACGCCTGTGCCTAAAGCTCAAAATAATCCATTTAGGATCTAACGATCTCGATCTTAAATTTCCTGAACGCTATATTTGGTAACAAGCTATTAAAAAAGCTCACGAGCAATCATCCATGAATAAACATGAAGAAAAGGAAAATAAAACAATAATAAGAGCAATAACAGTAACTATAACAACTGAAGGCACCGTTAGTTACAAAGACGGTATTGCACAAGACGCGATTGTAAAAACTATAGATAGCTATCTGAGTGTTAATCCTGTGAACGACGAGAAAACGAGAAACGTGAGACAACAAAGGTGACACAACACAGTTGTTACTAAAGAACAGTGAGTCCTTTACTTGAAATTTGCACTCATATAGGCGAAATTTAAGATTCATTAAGATTATATCTCTAGTGTAGTAATAAATTAATAATATAATTAAAAAGTATTCTACTTTAGTGCATTTCACTGTTAAAATAAAATATGGGAGTTTAATGATTATTTGGTAATTTATTAAGTAACCTGTTCATACCACTCGGATACTTCAATAAGCGTTCTTAAAATCAAAGTTAAAGATGTAAACATCCTTAACTTTTGTGAATAATTTTGCGAAAGCAAACTTATCTCGGATACATTACGTGACATGAATGGGAATGACGTATACACAGAATTTCGTATCTGGAACACGACTAAATATAGACATTTAAACGTCAGACTCAAAATGAAAATGAAGATGATGCCTAAATACTAAACTGAGTCAGGGCTACAGATTAATGTCATGAGAATTTTACAAGAAAAGAAAAGATCAATGAAAATAATAGGTAAATATTTTTTTATAAATAAAATATTAATGAGGTCAGATCTAGAGCAACGAACTTAATATATTAATCCATTATTACTTAATATGCAAAAAAAGCTTGTAGGAAGCACGGTTTAACCGCTAGAAAAATTGTTGAAGCATAAAATAAAACTTATACGACAGCTGCACATTTGTCAAAAAATTTGAATGTGTATCGATAATAATAGTTAGTCGGAAACCTATAAGGAGCTGATAAGTTTATATGAATTTGCTATCTATACAAAAGCGATAAACGATTATGCGATAGCCTTTATCTCTCTCAAATAACAGCGGAGGTTATGCTCACATCCTGCAATTCCTGCAAAATAAAATAGATGCATTTTTACAGAGGGCTATTTTGGTAAAGGTAGAAGAAAGTCGCAAGATAGACCTCTTTCGGTAAGCGTTTGCGGATTACAACGTCGAGGCCTATGTTCATTAGTGGACGTCTTGTGGCTGAGATGATGATGCTAATATAAAACAATATGTCTAAAATAGTATTTGCCCTGTTCGAATTATGAATATAAGCTGAAAGCAAAAAATCTTTGATAGCGTTAATAACCCTGTAAAGCCCTCTTGCAAACAGCTTGAATATACAAAGATAAAAGTGTCCAAGAATCACGATGTTACTGCGATATTTTATAGTTTCCTTAGGTTGGTTTTCCTACTTTGCCAAACACGACGCCATGATTTACGAGACGATTTTTTAACATAATTTATGGAATAATTAACTAAGACAAAAAATACCAAGTCATCAAAGTCAAGTCAGTCAAAATACATTGTACTACATTATCATGTTCTCTTCTCTATTAATCTATTGTCTTCTAGAGTAACCAGTTGAGATTTCTTTTTGCCAGTTTCGGTTCCATCGATCACTAATTCTCATACCACATGGCACATACAATAGATATACATCTAAAACTATATCTATATTGTTATCATAATCAATATTATCATGGACGAAACCATCATAGACGATGATGCAAGCACGATAACTAGACCGGCAAATTAGGTAAGTTGGCCGAAACATTATCAGATAAGTTCAAGCCTTTATCTGGGCAAAGAATGTTAATCATGTCTAAATGCTATATTTTAATAAGTGGATTTGATAGAAGGTGAAGCAGCCGAGTTTAAAAAGTGTACACTTTGTCATTTTGCGTAAGTTCTATTCATGCTAGAGCGATTTGCATATTTACCATAATATTCAACGAATGATTAACGGACTTAATTTGCTCGCTCTTTTATACTTCTCTGTTGGTCCCTAAGATTATACTTATATAGATTAGTAAACAATTAGCACCTCCTGTAATCTTTTACTTGATTCTTTCTCAAAATCAATTATTTTTGCGACGACTTTAGCTATCTAATATACTTCTCCATTCAAGGTTCTGGTATAGTATAATAATAATGTCCGCCATATTGTTTTCTTCGCGACGTCACCAATCCAGTGTCACTTCCACAACTAATGCAATGCAATATAACACCACATTTATTTAAATATATCAAACCCTTTAAGCTACACTGCACTAACGGAATATAGTTATTTATCATCATAATTTTCTTGCCCTTCTTCTATTATTTGGGGTGAGCACAAGATAGCTCCTTCCATGTATCCATATACTTACATTTACTTCCTTCTTGCACATATCCTCCTTACACAGCCCATCTACCTTATCTTTGGTCTTACCGTCTTCCCAAACTTTGTACATTCACATTAACTACTCTACTTACAAAATTACTGTCATCCCTTCGCCTTACATCCGTACTATACAAGTATGTGTGAAAGTATTTTCTATTCTTGTTTATTTTATTTAATATATATTATTTATATATTTATTTATTTATTTATGTATGTAATAGTATGTAAGAGTATGTTCAATAATATATAGTGCACCGTCTACCCTAGTTCTATTCTCTCAGTTTCATCCATCCTAAAGTTGTCTGGAAGAGATCGCTAAAAGCGATAAGACCGCCCATTGTACTTTAGTTAATGTTGGTATCCATATTGTGTTGTTTTTGGTGTACAATAAAGAGTTATTGTATTGTATTGTATACAATTATCACTCAACTTTTCCGTTGCGGATGCTACTTTTAGAATTCCTCTCTATAATGTATTCATTTCCAATTTTATCTATTATAGTGTGAAGGACACTGCATATACTTACATACGCCCGAATAACATTACCTTCCATCTGGGGTAGATGGGTAAGCATAGAAGCGCTTGTATATTCAAAGCCAAGTCGAGACAGTTGGCGAACAAACGGGTGGCTCAGTCTTGAACAGTTGAGAATCCGGTTCTGGGATGAGTCACGCCGACCTCACCGCGACCTCAGACCACTCTATGAGCTGTGTTGTTATCTCGGAGGCACTCTGAGCTTTAGTAGTCTTGGGTAGTTCGCGAACTACCTAGTTCGAAAGAGCGTTCTTTAAGGTGAACTAGGCGAACTAGTTCGTCTAGAATATCGCTCTTAGTTCTTTAAAATATGTATTTTTCTGGAGTCCGCTCTATTATGGAGTGGCTCTGCATGGCTAACGGACTAAATTTTTTTACACTTGCCACTTACAAGAGTTTTTTATTAAATTATATAAATTATAGTCTATCTATGCTTAAAGTTTTTCACAATAATAATATAAAAAACGTTTTCTTTTAGAATTATCTCCATATATAAGAAAAATTGAAAAAAAAACGAACTAAATGAACGAACTAGTTCGCGGTAGGACTGCGAACTAAATTGAGCTCTCCCAATGACGAACGACTATGCCCAAACTACTTTGAAGATTTTGCAACGAAATCGGCAGAGGCAAGTGATAAAAGGGGTGAAGGTGCTTTTACGAGATTGTGGCTAAATATTTTGGAATGTTAAGTGTACAGTGTGATTTTATACCGAATGCAATACGTTTTCCTAAACTTGCGAATATAGATACTTAAACTAAGAAGTAACATTGATGTGAATTTAATTACATTTAATAGGTACTAAAATCTGATATAAAACTCTTTTCAATTAACTTTTTACTTCAAACATTTCTGTCGACTAGTAAGTGATTTCCGTACCATATGACTACATATACTGTGTGTGTGTCAAACTACCAAATACAGTGGCTAAAGACAGACTTAAATATAAAATCATAAGTTTCCGTAAACTAGCTGTTTTTGCACAACATGAAAACCACATCATGCTGTACGAAATAATGATAATTGTATTAAACAACTATAGGCAAGAATCAAATTCAATATTATATTTGTAAGCAAGCCAAAGGTATTAAGGAAATATTTACATTACAATTACGTCAGCGAATAGAGGCAGTCATCTCTCACTTATGCGTATGCGCTTAAGCATCGGCTTATGTTCCGCTTATACTAACATGCTGACTTAAAACCACCAAGTCAATTGAGCCTCTATTTTAGTTTTAAGAATGCCAATATTGACCGGATGAATGAAAGTCGCTTATCGAGGCGCTTAGAAATATACAAGAGTGTTGTGAATGGGAGAGTCGGTAGAAGACGACCTAGGCTTACATACATCGACTGAGATTTGCAATGTATCTAAGGAAAGCCAGATAAAGGTACTCGAAACCGACGTGTATGTAATTTGCAGTAACAAGCAAACCATATAGACTTTAATTTAAAAATATTTTGTGTAAAATGTTCGTCCACGCCAATATGCTATACTTAAATGTAAAATGAAAATAGATTTCTAGAGTTATTTTGAGATCTATTTATGGAATTTATTACGAACTGGCGATTAAATTTTGATTCAGTCAACTACCCTATTAGAGCTATTCTTTTACTCAGTACAGTAGCTATTCTATGTACTTAAGTACATTTTAATTCAATGGGTTATTTGTCATTATTTTATTTCACGTGGTTGTTCGTCTGCTGTTTTCGGTTTTCTACGATCATTTCTTTCAAACTTAGATTTGATTTTAATCAATTAAGAACCGCAGGTTCCAATGGGAACCGAGACACAATTAAAAATCTATTGTGTCTGTGATTCATGGTCTGAGAGCATTTAATATTGACGAATTTTCTATTCTACAGTGACTAAAACAAAGCATTGTTATTGTAAAGACAGTAGAGTTTTAAAATTATCTTGACCTCATTGCAATTAAAACCAAACCGTATAAACAAGTAATCTCATTGACGACTCGAAAATAGCTTTCAGAGTAGAAACAATAAATACAGAATAGTTAACTGCAGTGGGCGTGGCGGCCACATCACGCAATCTTTTAATTAACACGTGCACGGCACTGATAAAAAATTACAAGCAAAAGGTGTTACTGACCAAGAGAAATTACCTAAAAGACGATATCATGGCAAATTGTTTAAATATATGGTATTAGGTAAATTTAGCAAAACGTGCCTACAACCTAAGGACCGCATTACAGAACGATTCTCATTCAAGAAACTACCCTTGACGACAGCCCGAAAAAAGATGCGGCTACGAGTATGAGCGATTGATCTCTTGATTAACGCACAGCCGAAGCCGGGTCCAGAAGCATGAAAGGCTGAAAGCACAAAGGTGCCTTAAATGACATATGTGAACACTTAGAAACTTTTGGTAATTTTAAAGGAAAGGGAAAAAACCGATCAACGTCGCTGGTCACCTGCTAGTAAACTTAAAATGCTGTTCGAGCAAAAAATCCATCACCGATTGTCAGTTTCGCTCCGTCTAAACACTAATTAATATTTCATTGCAAATAAAAGTTGAGCATAGTTACAAATGAAATAAATATCCACATTATTGCGTTTTATCTCAAACGCGATACTAAAGTGAAAAACAGCTATTAAAGTGGTTTAAAGACATTCGTGGAGGCAGTTAAGTGGTTTTAAATCTAGCATTACTGCTATCTAGTTTTAGCACTGGCATAGAATTTGGCTAGCTCCGTAAACGAGAACTATTACATTTATTTGCCTTTACTTTTAAATTAATGTCGTCAATATAACGGTATACTTGTTTTAATATATTTGAATTCTGTTGGTATTTATCTTTTTAGTGAATTAAAAGTCTGTAATTGGTTTCCAGAAGTATTTAGTTGACATTCGTATTTGTCATACTCTATAGTATAGTATAGTAGTATAGGGCTAGGGTTGCCAAGTGGTATGTTAAAATTTCCTTCTAAATTTGGCCTCCTCTCCCTTACCATATTTTGCTATATTTCGTGGACAAATTACTCCAAACGTGCCAAAATATTGGATGTTTTTCAGAACTGCTTAAGATCTCCGAGATCTATCTATACATATAATAAAACTCTAACGGGGCCGTGTCTGTACATGAAATATTTTTTGAAAAATTTAACGGTAGTGTATATAGTTATCGATATAGATACTGAAACACCAATTTTTGGAATTTTTGTCTGTCTGTCTGTTGTCTATCTGTTGTGCACGCATCACTCAAAAACTACTGGACGGATTTTCATGAAATTTGGTACGGAGATCACTGAGTACCCGGGTCAACATCTAGGGTACTTTTTATTCCAGGAAAATGTCTCATTCCTACGGGAAAATATAAAAACTGGTTAAAAAGAGAAATATCTATGTACAGTCAAGAGCAAGTCAAGCTTGACACTACCAGTTTAAGCTGAGCTCTGATTTGTACTGCGCGCCATAGAATACAGGGCCGGGTCAAAGTCCAAAGTGTCAAGCTTAGCGTGCTCTTGACTGTACTACTCCGAAATGATAACGCCTAGAAACTTGAAAAATGGTATGTAGGTGTCTTATATGTCGTAGGAAACCAGTATGAAAGGATTTTTGGAAATTCCCACGGGAACGGGAATAAACTGAATCCACGCAGGAAAACGCCGCTGGGCACCCGCTATTTGAAATATGGTATGTAGGTGTCTTAAATATGTCGTAGGCAACCACTATGAAGGGATTTTCGGAAATTCCCACGGGAACGGGAATAAACGGAATCCGCGCGGGCAACGCCGCTGGGCACCCGCTAGTTTCTCAATAAGAGCACGTAACGCGAATGTAGAAAGAGTTTTCACGCTGAATAATACTCATAGGGTAAATAGGGACACAGACTAAGGTTGTAGTCAGTTGAATATGAATTGTAACTCAATATAGGTTTAAAAAAAGAACATGTGAAGATTTTCACAATTATTTGCTGTAAAACCAATAACTTTTTGGAAAAAAATCATAATGAGTGTTTTAGGGAAAATCCTTCTTTTAGACCCATCAGCAATTTATCAAATTATCATCTGGCAACCCTATGTATGGCCAAGAAGTGTAATCCACGATAGCAATGCTGATGATATTAAGTTCCCACGGCTACTTGGCAATGTAACCAAAACACATGTTCCAAATTTGCGCTGTTTTAGTGTTTTTTACGTAGGCGCGTGTTATCATTTCATTATAGGTTCTAGATAAAAATGGTATGTGATACTATTGATTAGTTAGTTTTAGTATTCTGTCTAGATTTTGTAGGGAAAAGTTCGAACTTTTTGTAACATACATATGCTAGGCCTTATCTCCAAAGAAAGCTAGAAGTGTACCATTTCTGGATGTACTAATTTGTCTCCTGTATAAATACACATTTTCGGACTGGATTAGGTACAGTGTTGCCAACCCCAAAAAACTAAAAAACAAGAAATCTCCTAAAAAAAACAATAGAAAACAGTAGGTAAAGAAAAAAAAGGCAGATTTCATAATTTTGCTCATATAATTAAATAATAAACAATTTTCTTAGTTACTAGAACTCACATAAATTGATATATTTATAATCACAACAACAAAAAACGTCGTTGAATCACTACTTATTTTTTATCAAAAACGTTGTAATTATTGTTTTTTTTTAATAGACGCCGCAAAGAAACTGTTCAAGGTGTTGTGACTATAAAACAATACGCAATACAATAGGCGTGTAACTGTCATTCATAAATTGGGATTTCCCTGTGCATTACGTTTTATTACGTAGTGGTTATCAAAAATTTTTTGCATAGCAGTGTAATAGGTGGCGCTTAACGCTAGTTGAAAAACAGTAGAATATAGGAATGAAACAGAAAACATTGAAATCAATGTGAAAACAGCAAATCTACTGTTAAAACAGTAGGGTTGGTAACACTGATTAGGTATGTTACACATGCTTTAGGTATTCAATTCTTCAGTTGCCTCACGACGTTTTCCTTTACCGTTGAGCTAGCAATCAATATGTAAGAAAGTACCTATTTGAAAAACTCGATGGTACAGTCAAGAGCACGTGGAGCTTGACACGTGTAAAGCTTCAAGTGCTCTTGACTATACAATGTCCATGTAAGGCATGCTTTGCCTCGAAACATGGGCCTCACGCACTATAGACGGACTTAATTCAGGGCTAGAATTTATTTTTTCTTAAATGTAAGAGCGTGTAGTGGAACTTAAACTAACTATATATGAACTGGGCGTGAATGGGCAAGTTGGTAGAGGGTAACTTACATCTACAAGGGTACTTACATCGACCAGATCGGCGATGTATCGAAGAAAAGCCAAATAAAGAGCATGCATGAGTCGTTTGATGGATATGTATGAAGCACGAAAGATCTGCCAGGTTCGTAGCAAGTGGCAGTTTCGTAGCTTGTCCCTGCCTACCCCAATGGGGAAAAGGCGTGAGATTATGTATGTATGTATGTATATAGGAACTGTGAAGATGACATGACAATGTAATGACAACCGCAAAGAGTTTTTGTAAACTGTCTCTTCTGAATAATGAAACCACAACTAAAACTGTCTCTCATATGAGTAGGTACATTCAAATGCCCGAAGAGGACATGTTGGTTACAGGACATTTAAATGGACTATCATGCCAGCCATGTCTATTCTGTTAGCAAACAATTTAAATATGGAAGTTAGTTGTCAAATTCGAATGTCCGTTTGTAACGGCTGACAGCTGCGCCTGGGCCGCCATATGCGGCGGAACTGGTGCCCTTACCCTTAGCTTTGAGCTATGAATGACATGTACATAAATGTCTGCACGTATGTTACATAATATATTTAATGAGATATTAAAAAAATCGGGTTGTCCAACAAAAAACACTTAAAAACCCAATAATCTCTCAAGCTAATAAAATAAAACACAATTGGTTTTTAATTGTTACGGGTGCCAATTGGAACCGAGCGGTGCTCGACGAATTACGAAAAAAAAACTCTATTTTTTGGGAATCATCATTATCAATTCGTCCACTCCTGACCTATTTTATTATGAGTCTGTTAATTTAAAAGGAAATATTAACCATAATTAATTTCGCTTCCAATGATCAAATATCGTTTATGTGTGACACCAATTCAATAAAACAAATGACACAAAAATATAAGTGACTGTGACACATTTTTATGTTGCTCAATTTACATTAAGAGCACCTTCCAGACTAGTGATAAGGTTTATTGTTAAACGGACTTCTCGAATTAATCGAATACGCAACAATGTCTCCTAACCCTCACGGTGTTCAATTATCATAACTCAAATATATCTGAGAACACATAATTAACTATTGCTGCGTAAAATAAATGGCCGGTGCAATAGCCGGTGTAGTAAAAACATAAATGTGCTCGTGCGGTTCCTCCCCCGAGTCCCCCCACTTCCCTTAACTGCGCACGCGTCTCGCCCCCAAGCTACGGCACCTGTCTCGGATTATAGGAATTAAAAAAAATGTACAAAACAACTTAGATGGATAGTGATGATCAGGATAGGAATCAGACGAGAGAAGAGAATTTATATTTATCTCTAATCAAAAACTTTACGGGTAAAAGGGGGCACGGCTTCGATCACTAGTCATATACTAAACTAGCTCTAAATACTGTTCACTCAAGTCAAAATATGAATTAAAAAATGGAGGTACAAAACAATGATCATTTGATTATATTGCCGCCATTTTTAGAGTGTTGATTGACTCATAGATATTTTATTTTGATAAACTGAATCGAAGCGAGAACGGATCGTATCGTATCATAATCTTTGACGTTATTCTGCATAGTATTACTATAATAATCTTAGGATAAGGACATTAGCAGATCATTTAGGTTAAAAAACAATGCTTGTAACGTCTTTCAAGCTTCCGACACTGTAAATTATGAAACTAATTAATAAAATAAATTATTTAAAATGTCAAACCACGTAAATATAGTCTACAATTATTTTTTTCTTAAAAGTTGATAAACACTGACGTAAATTGCAAAAATGATTTGTAGCAATTAAAAAATAAAAGTGTCGTAATTAATAAGCCACTCAAATGTCGGCACTTTATAATAAAAAAAAGACGACCACACACATTCCTACGCATTTTGCACTATTACTTGCACGATACGAATTCCTGCACTATTATCGATATCGACTATAAACCGAAATACTACACTAATGAGGAAACTGACCTTTGAAATGGTGAAGTAACAATTTTGTTAACATCATTTCGTAAACAATTTGTAAATAACTTGGGACATTTCTAATGAATTATTAAATTTCTTGTTAAAAGGATTAAGGAATGCTTTAGAAATGGAGATACGTTTTAAAACTGTTTATAGTTAAAGGTCCAATAATAACTATTATTATAATATTGCATTATATAATTTTAATATAATAGTATTTTTTGCTTCCCTACACATGTTAATTTAATCGCATAGTAACAATTTTATTAATTCATTGGAATGATTTTATATATAATCTATTTTTATAATCAAAGGGACGACAAGTTTTATAATTATAAAAAAAAGGTCACCTAAGATATTAGACTATTAAACTACCTACGTAAATGTAAATAATAACTTCATCCCAATACTTCATTCGTAATCCGAAATAAAGGTAGCCTTTATTCTTCTCCAAGATGTAAGCTGCCACATTTCATGAAATTCTGTTAAGATGAGAAATTTATTTAACACATACATACATACATAACATACATAAGGCTCACGTCATTGTCCCACAGGGGTAGGCAGAGACGACGGATCGCCACTTTGCTCGATCTCTGCATACTTCTTTCGCTTCCTTCACATCCATAAGCCTTTTTATACACGCTCTTTTATTCTTCGCACTCCGGACCCCAGCTGTCTGAAGGACGTCACTCATTTGATCCGTGAACGTCCTTCTGGGGCGTCCTCTTTCCTTGCATCCTTCAACATTCGCCACATGATATTATTATACAGGGATTAGGCGCACAATGCCACATTCGCAAAATGACACATTAGATTTATCGCAAAATGTCACATTCACAAAACGCCACATCGCAAAATGCCACATTCTCAAAATGCCATTTTCACATAATGCCACACTCTCGAACATACTGCAACTGCAAGCAAGTATGGCACTTTGTTAGTGTGGCATTTTGCTACTGTGGCAGTTTTAATGTGAAATTTTGCGAATGTGGCATTTTGAGAATGTGGCATTTTGCGAATGTGGCATTTTGCGTCAATGTGGCATTTTGCGCCTAATCCTTATACAGCACTAGCGGGCGCTCATCCGGCGTTGCCTGCACGGATTTCTTCCCGTTCCCGTGAAAGTTTCATACAACACTCCTTAGTGGGTGCACAGTGCCTAATACAATGGGCGGTGTTATCAGATGTAGATTTCGTTGTGGAGTCAGTGTCAAATGCTATCACATTGAGGTCCTTTAGAAGGCGCTCTAACAGATTTCTCTAAGGTCGCCTACGCATCAGTGACTCCTCTGATGATAACATCTTAAGGTTCTTCCGCTCGTTTTCCATTTTATAAAAAAAGTGGTTGTGCACGGTTTCACCCGCGTAGTTCCCGTTCCCGTTTGAATACGGGAATAAAATATACCTTACTCAGGGATATTCTAGCTTTCCATTGGTGAAAGAATTTTTAAAATCGGTCCAGTAGTTTTTAAGGTTATTCGTTACAAACATACAAAAATAAATCCTCTTTATAATATTAGTAGGTAAGTATAGAAAATCGTAATCGATTTTGGATTCTAATTAAATATGGATTTGGTACATTTCAAAAGATCAGACCGTTGCAACTTCAGTTTACCGATTTATCAAAACATCGTTGACCGTGATATCTGATTCGATAGACGCAACCATTTATTATTTTTAAAAGTTTCAACTCCACCGAGATGGAGAAATGATTTAATCTATACTAGCGACCCGGCTTCGCACGGGTGCAAAGATAATACTAAAACCTTCCTTTTGAATCACTCTATCTATTAAAAAAAACCGCATCAAAATCCGTTGCGTAGTTTTAAACATTGAAGCATACATAGGGACATAGGGATATAGGGACACAGAAAGTGACTTTGTTTTATACTATGTAGTGATAGTGATTCGTCCCAATCTTTCGTCCCACATTCACTAATTGAATAGCAAAATTTTTTTACGCTTATGGATCTAGTTTAAATTATCGATGGATCGATTCATACATTTTACTTTTAAAAGAAATTGAACTTTCTGAAATTTTACGATTTTTCACTTCAGACCTTCTTTATTTATAAATACATATATAAAATCAAAAATGTTTAATATAATAATATGTAATAGTTATCTAAATGTTGTTACTTTCGAATTCGTCTAAAATGTTTTTATTTTTACATAGTTTATAAGTTTCAGTTGTACTCGTATGTACCACCTCCTTAGTTTTAGTTTAGATTGATGTGGCCTATGTTGAACTCTATAAATATTAAACATAGATAATGCAATCAAGTATTTAGTATGAACTATTGATGCTGATTCTTTGAGAAGGTCAGTTACCTATGAAGGTAAAAATCAAGAGCCAAAAATATTATTTAAACTCATTAGTAAAAACATGTAAAATCAATATTGCAATTAAAATGTTTAATTTCAACGGTAATTTTTACTTCTATTTTTCTTTTAATAAAGTTGCAAAAAACTGTTACAAAAGAATCATTTAAATAAATGCAAATTGTCAATAAATTGGAATTAGTTTTGGCAACGGTACTGATAAGCACAACGGCAACAACTATACTGTGTCAAATGGCAACTGGATGTGTGTCAACGGTAGATTTATTCCGAGTTAACGTAACACAATTACGTGACTGCCGAAAATAACTTCTTTTACACAGATCAGTGCGTGTGTATGACTTAAGAAAACATTGCAATGGGATCGTAGAATCAGTGGATAATACCACATCATCATACATTCCAACGGCCTTTCTTACATTTGGTACGACTATAACAATATCACAGGACTCGTGTGCGCTCGCCACTTTATAATATACCTATACTAGCGTAGCGTAGTTCCCGTTCCCGTGGGAATACGGGGATAAAATATATATATATATATATATATATATATATATATATATATATACGGGGATAGCCTATGTTACTCAGGGATCTTCTAGCTTTCCATTGGTTAAAGAATTTTTAAAATCGGTCTAGTAGTTTTTGAGTTTATTCGTAACAAAGATACAAAAATACAAATCTTTCATCTTTATAATATTAGTATAGAAGTATACTTCTATACTAATATTATAAAGATGAAAGTAGAACTCCTAGTACATACCTATCTATATATAGATAGGTATGTACTAGGAGTTCTACTAAGTATCCGAAGTCAAGAACTCATTATGATGTTAACCTTTACATCACAATACAGGCACCAACTTAAGGAAACTTGTAAAACGTGTAATCTTCACGGAACAATGACACAATAAACTGTGCGAGAACAAAAAACCTTGATGGTACATAAAATAAATTATAACTTTTATGATTGCATAGAGAATTCAAATCAATGCACGTTTTATATCTTCTTTAGATTTAGTTCTTAATCATTATAAATAACAACGGAGGTACACATTAATTTATTTATTTGTAGAACTGACCAAGAACACATTGCTGATAAAAGGTGTAAGTAAAAAAATCCGATGATTACCATTTTGATGAATTACTTATTTTCACAAGAAAATATTACTGATGTAACCAATCAAAGGTTTCAAAAACTGGTTTGTAGGAGGCTGAGGTAAAAACGAAAAGAAGAAAGACAAGAATATAAAAGCGGTGCGTAAGCTAATTAATAATGAAATCATAGATCCGGAAAAAGACGAACTTGATAAAAAGCCTACACGCACTTCTTTAATTCTCAGAAAACATTTTCGTAAGAAACGTTTTGTTGTACAAGCTAATAAAGAAGATTTATAGCCTGCGTGCACTAATGATACACTTATCTAGTTAAGAATGAAGTAACGGTCGAGCAAAAACAAGATTAGATATATAAAAAATACGACAGCCGTCAACGATATCAAATGCTGAATATGGCGCTATCAACAAAGTAGTTGAAATTAAAAACCTCGTCGCAAATCCTGATTGTAACTAAGCGAAGAAGAGAAATACTGTTGAGGTAAAATCTTATCATTAAAGTATTTAATGGGGACTGACTCGCACTGTGTATGAGATGGCATATGAACGAGACAATTCAGCACCCTGTAGCAAAGAATATTACAATTTTCAACACCAAGAAAGGTTGGATGACGCTACTTTTCTAAATAAACAACAAGGTTAAATCTATGTACCAATATAAGGAAAATTCTCCAAAAAACGAAGATACTAAAGCAAGAAATGTATAGCTATTTCATAATTAGCCTTCACAAATCACGACACGGCACGCTTGAATCTCGTGATCAGCTTACAACATACTGCATCCACGAAATACTATTATTAATTGGCCATTATTATGAATTTTCCAAATGAAGAAAATGAGGCTCGTTGAATCTGGAAGGAGGGGTCGCCTTTCAAGCAAGGGCAACCATGAACATTTATTGACATATACATAAAACATGCAAAGATGTGGAAGGCGGTTTATTGCTAATGTTGGCACATACTGTGAAAGACCAGCAGCGGACGATGACATGTTGATAATGATGAAAAGCAGATTTACAATTCATGATGACCAATGATTAAAATCAGAGTTACCTTTACATAATACTCATATTTTAATGATATGATGTATTTGACTATTCTATTTTTAATCTAAAAACAAATATTTTAAAGAATATACTTTACAATGGCTTTAATCCAATAAAAGTATATATGTTTTATTAGAAAAGTCACTGTTATTATGCTCGATTATTATAAGATTGGGTGTGTGTCTGCGACACCTTCCAGATTACCTGCACAATTTGAAATAGTTGATGTATGAAATCGATATTAAATAATGAGGCACACCCAAACAAAAGTTTATTTTAAAACCGGATTTGACCATGTCTGGCGTACTTGGGGTTTATTGACTTGGCCGAAAACGGGTTATTGCACACATACAGTTCCCAATTTAGACACAAGATGCATTACTTCCAGACGACGCCCCTAAAAGGCTGCAGTCATGAAATCAGGATCAAGCTCGGGATACAATTCTTTAACAACAAAATGTACTATACGAGATTTAAAAACTAACACTGTCCGAAAAAATATAGATATGTATCTTCGAACAATATGCCATCAAATCAGTATAACTGGCAGAAAAAAACTCATTTTCACTAAAATTAGACCTATTTTCTAACAGCGGACAGTGAATGCATAGCAAGCAAACACATATTTGTGTTAAGTTTTAAAAGTGATAATATTCTAAAGATACATTTAAAAACCTACAATATAAATTGAGAAGTACAAGTAGGTTTTTTCACATGTACGAAACCAAGAACCAGCAATTACAAATAACGACAAACGTGTGACTTGCGCCATGCTGCGACCAGTCCGTTGCGCAAGCGCACGTCTCAGAAGGCGTGGCGGAGTGTCCTTCAGATTCGCTGTAGGACGTGCGTGGTCAAACACTTAGAGTTGAGCGTGCCAAGCAATATGTAAGGTATAAGTACTGTTACTCTCTCAAGTTATTTTTTATCTTAACGTTTTATCTTTGCATACTAGTCTTTATGCTACGCTCTCGTTGACGCGGAATATTCCGTGGATTGCGGTTTGATGTGCTGGAATGAGAATTTGTCAATGCCCGTCGAGGCAACCACTATCCCTACGCAAAGGTTCATGTTCCTGAATCTCAGTATCAGCGAGTGAGACATTGTCATCAAGCACACTTTCAAAATCTTGTGCACATTTAACAAAATATAAGAATAATATGAACCTACCCTACGGTAAGTTATCATGGTTTGTGCATGCAAATATAATACACTGATATTTCGTTTCGCTTTGTGTAAATTATCAATGCATTTGCGCTGTAAATAGCACAAAATGAATATTTTTAGAAAATTGTGTCATCTATTGACAAATAATTTTAATCTATGATGATGCCATACTTCTCAACTCTTTCGATATTTACTAATTATAATTCATTTAATCACCAATGCTTATCTTTTGCATTTGTAAATTAGCAAGCTTGCATAAAGCCAGAATATCTCGGAAATATTGCACCGAACCATGTGGCGTAACCGTATTGTCATAATAAGCTCTTGTATTTATAAACGGCCAATTCCGAGTAAGGTCAACACTCCAGCCAGTAAAATTCAATGTCAAGGATTCTCAGGGAACTGTAAACGCTACTTTAAACCTTCTGCAATCATATTTAAAACCTTGTTTGGTTTCAGGGTGAGCTCCTGAAGCAAAAACCTAGACTGCCCATGGGCGGACGGGTCGTGACAAAGGCTTAATACATTTGAGCGAGTTTTTATGAGCAATGGCCGGTTTTTCTGTAACATTTATCAATTGCAAGTCTTCGCAAAAAGTCTGAAGAAGTTTTAATAATAGGAAGGTCGAAAAAGTCTAAATCAAAGTAGCATCAGCAAGTATCTGTATCATTGTATACAATTTTCAAAATACATAATTACAGATTTAAAAGAAACGTGTTAAACCGTAAAGCTCTGAGACCAAAATTGCTTTCAACTCTGGAGCTATAAAGAATAAAAATATGAAAGTGCATTAAAGAAACTGGATAACAATGAATTTTAGCCTAAAAGTGCATAATAACGTAGAATAAAAGCGGGTAACGAGCGGCTAGCGTGCGCAGTGACAGGAGAAACCGCGATATTGAAAATGAATACTTTGTTGGATCGCTTTGGACGTTGATGGACAAGTCCTTATTTCCGTTGATTTATGGACACTCGAATCGTCTTGAATCGGTAGTATTAGCGGTGGGAAATACAGCAATGAGGATAAAGTTTGCAGATATATCATAAAATGCTCTCCGATTTATGGGTACAAAGAAAATTCCCTATTGTAGTTTCTGACAAATGAACTTGAGATAGTTGAACAAACCTATTACACAATTGAACTATCAGCAGAACGCATAAAAAAAAATTGGTTATTAAATCAAATGGATTTTGGTAAAGGATAGCATAGGTGGACGACATCATCGTACGCGAAAGGAAGGAAAAATTCTTTTCAAGCTAATATTATTTTAGACATTATAAGAATCTGAAAAAAATATCAGTTTTATTGAGAGGCTGTGCAGATTTTTAATACGGCAAGTCACGCCAGACAGTAAATCATCCATATATAGTTGCTTTAGCGTTCATGAATATGGCGATTCGGCATGCTAATACGTCTAATTACTCATGTCACTCAGCCCCTTGCTTGCGATCACGATCTGTCGCGTGTGTTGTCACTTTCTCCCGACCGGCGCTTGCGCAGGTTTCTGTTTCGAAGGCGCGCGTGCGCTCTCTAGCACGGAATGTTTGCCCCACCCTGGGGTGAAACGGCGGTTTAAGGAATTTTCTAGGATCTGGACTCTAGGGTGACTAATATTCCCCTTGTTGCAGTTGCCAACTGAATTTGTGCAACTAAAGAATACGTGTATTGATAGTTCATTGAATCAAAAATTTATGACTATGATTGTGTGGACTTTTACCGAATCATTATAATTCATGGTCATATCATATCTTTCCATTTTAGGTATAAAGGTAAATATTATATAAGATAAGAAAAAAATTGTTATAAAATCTTTTACATTACCTACCTTCTTCAAATGTTCATATGTTTTTAGTGATAATAGATTCTGTAAACTTTCTGAACAACAAGTTTTCAGAAGGAAGAAAGATAATAATAAATCAATGATTTAAAATGAACTCAATGATCTAGCTAAGTCTTATCATTATTTTGAAGGACGATTAAAATCATCCTTCAAAATAATGATAAGACTTACTAGAGTACTATAGTTTTCTGTGTAAAAAAGAACGGCCAAAGTATTGTGTAACTAACTCACGTTGTGGTTGATGAAATGATGAACGACCAAAAGATGGAGTGTTTGCAATTTACGATGTGTACGCACGAAATCTCGTCGTGGGGCGGAATCGACATCTGAATAGTATTCTGAAAATGCTAGCTTAGTTATTTAGCACTAACATGTCTTTAAAGAGAATTTTATAATATTAGGAAACATTGTGATGAATGCTTAAGGGCAGATTTTTCAATCGTCAGATAAACTTTATCTGTAGAATATATTGATGCTGTCACTCTCTTACACAATAGAAAGGAAAGGTGACAGGTGATGTTTATTCTTCAGATAACTTTTAACTGACTATTGAAAAATCAGCCCTAAGTTCAATAAAATAATCAAAAGATACGGGACTACCGCCAGCGTGACTGTAATCTGTAGGTACCTACTTTACTTAAATATAATTTTTAACATTTAAAAGATAAATGAAGCACTTGAAGTCTGAGTTCATCCCTGGCTTATTTCGTCGGAACACTTTTTAAAAAACAACGAATGATTTTATTGTTTCTTGTGGACATCGCGTCTTATCGGATACAAACCGACAAAAACAGTTATTCCAATTTCTTTCTGAGCTAGAAAATGTACCGCTTGCTCTAATTATCTGATTGTGCTGCATTGGTTATGCACTTGTTTTGGTAGTCGTGTTTCTCATTTATCTAGGTGATTCACTTTTTGTTGTAAAATACGATAGATAAACGTAGTACTTCCAGAAATAGAATATCTCTACCAACCCTTTAAGGCGTGATTGTATTTTTTTTAGATTTAAGTAAAACTGTCCTGATAGTAACATTCTATGGCACATTTTTTTTTCGAAACTATTTTTTACATTATAGACACTGTCTGGTGTCTAGTATTGCATTTGTGTTTTAGACAAATATTGTAGTAGGTACCTATTCTGAGAAGACTAAAAATCTGTGTGTTACATTTTGAGAAAACACAGGGCATTAACATCGGGAGCAAAACCCGGTATATCTTCATCTTCGGCATAGGACATAGGCCAGTAGACTAACCACAAAGTAGAATACAAATAAAAACTTGATTAAAAAGACTAGCGTTACAAAACCAGGTGGCCACAGGTGTCGCAGCTGTCAAAGGAAGAGACTAATTAGGTCTCCGGCGCTAATTACTCGCCAGCGCCATTTCGCGGGAACGCGGGAACTGTCAAAGCATCGAAATGGCCGCCATTACCGCCATTTACAAAAAAAAAAGTTCTTACCTACATTATTATAAAACATTAAGTTTTATTGTGCACAATTTACATATTATGTAGAATAATGAACACTAAAAGTATAACATATTATTAGGTTATTATAATGGCCTTTGAAAACGAAATCGTTTGCTAGATAGCCTAACAAATTAACTGTAATTTTAACGTAATGAGTTACCTACTTAAATATGTATTATAACATTGTTGTAATATTTTTTTCCATTTCAATGTTCGGTATCATAGCATAATCTGTCTGAGAGAACGAAAGTGATCTTTCTAGTTATCTATATCTATAATTACATATAAATAAAATAAATAATAATAAACTAACTGATTGGTGATATATATGACGGGCCTGTTGGCTCAGTTCGTAGTGACCCTGCCTTCTGAGTCGGATGTCGCGGGTTCGATCGCCGCTCGGGGTCAACATTTGTGTGCATGAACATATCTGTTGGCTTCGTGTCTGGTCGTTTAATATTTATTTAAGTATGTTTATCAGTTGTTTAGTATCCATAGTACAGGCCTTGCCTAGTTTTGGACTAAATAACCGTGTGTGAATTGTGTCCCATAATTTATTTAATTTTATTTTATTTAATTTATATCAAGCTAGGTCCAGAGACTTGAAATTTTGCATAGATAGCTTATACAGGGTAAAAGATAGTATGAAATAAAAGTAATAGACGTCACACCGAGGGGATTGTTGGAGGTATTCTATTCATGAAAATATAGCATAGAATAAAATAACTATTTCTTTAATAATAATAATATAATCTCACGCCTTTCATCCCCGAGGGGGTAGGCAAAGGTATTCCATTACTGGATATACCCACATTTCACGAGATACATTGGACCCCTAAATGTGATAGGTGGTAAGCCCATCGCCGGACCGGGTCTATTTACACATGTCTCAGAATTAATTCTGAGACCTGCGGGTTTCCTCACGATGTTTTCCTTCACCGTCGAGCTAGTGATAAATATGTATGTAAGTTTTTGAAAAACTCATTGGTACATGCCAGGATTCGAACCCGAGCCTCACTGATTTTCAGTCGGCTCTTTAACCGTAAGGGCTATCTCTGCTCTTTCTTTACTACTATTTCTTTATATGCGTCAAACATGGTTTATAGGGGGTATTTTTTTTATCACCAGTGTGCCTTTCAGTAAACAGTGAAAAAAATGTGTTTATGAATGACAAAGTTGGCAATGACTTAGATTATAATATACTATGCTGATTTTCGATCTAAAAATGACTGAAGCAGAACATTCCAGTTTGGCAAAATGCCAGTTAATGTTGTGAATGAAATTGTGTAGAAGTAGATTACAGTTACTTTACATATAACATTACAGATAAAACTTACTATTGTAGTTGTAATAACATTCAAGAATACTAACTCTCAAGTATCTATAGGATATTTAATATATATTGAGCAAACTTTTTATTTCCCTGTGTATGTATGTAATTAAAAAAAAAAATTGCAATGTGGATTTTCATTGGCATTAGTACATTTATAAAGGTAGGCATATTATAAAGGTAGTTAGATCAAAATCAGCATTGAGGCTAATTCTTATCACATGAAAAAACCAGAAGTAGGTACTTAGATTTATTATATGATTCCATTACTATGTTTATTATTACTGTGTTATTACACTTATTACCTACTAGTTTTATATAAAAAATATAGGTACCTATTATATATTTTAAAATTATCTTATCTCTTGGTTTAAATGGTTGTGTCATTTAAATTTTAACATTTCCATGTATTTTATTTAAGATATCATTATCGAAAGTTATAAATTGATAATGCATTCTGAACGTTTTATGTTATCAAACTATTATACCACAAATTTAAAATAGGTTTAATATTCATAGCTTGATTATCAATCAGTTTAATGGAGTTGTGAAAATAAATTACAATGAAATACTATTCTGAAAAGATATTTGTAGATGGCATCATGTATTTCATACAAGATATGGTTTTCAATAGTTCAATCTGTTGTAGTCTAAACAGTAAAATGTTATGTAACTTCAACTTTACTCATGAATCTCAAGGTAGTGTATCTTTGTATAACTTGATATGAATATTACAATAGTAACAACATTGCGTCTGGTCCAGCTTATGTGGCAAAAATGACATCCTACAAGGACAAATCAAGTATCTAGGACAGTGACCAGATTTGTCTGACAGAATTACTAAGTTTATTTTTTTACTATTTGAGTTTTCGTTATGGATTCATTTACTTACATTAATTTTATTGTTATAGGAGTTTTAAATATAAATATATAAATATAATCTCACGCCTTTTTTTTTTATCCCCGAGGGGGTAGGCAGAGGTATTCCATTACTGGAAATACCCACATTTCACGAGATATATTGGACCCCTAAACGTGATAGGTGGTGAGCCCATCGCCGGACCGGGTCTATTTTACACATGTCTTTTTTTTTTAGGAGTTTTAAAGTCCTTCCATATCTAAGTTAAATCATAATTAGGTGTAGTGTGGATTTGATGACTAAATTAAACATTTAAGTGTCAGACATTGTAAAGTATATCAACACACAATTAATTTGGTAGTGACTTCATGCAAGCACAATTTCCTTTATTGTCTTTGTGTTGCAGCATGGACATGCAAATGCAAAACAATACATTGATGTTTTTGCATCTCTGTTGTTTTGTACTATTGTTCTTTTATTAAAAACAGTTTTTTATATGACAGTGAAAGTTGGGTGAGTGCCGCCTGTACCCTTACTACTCACACTCATGATGATGACAATAGAACATCATGAAAATTAGGTGGTTATAGCTGTTTGCGATAGCCTTTTTCCCGATCTTGTTACTTTAGACAGGTTTTCCTCCACATTACTTTATAAAAATGTATTGATAGCCTTATGATTATATCAGAACTAGTACCTAACATGCTGGCATCTTAATCTATGGTAAATAGATACTTAACTATGTGCCTCCGGGCAAAGGCCACCACACAGGCCAAAAATAATTTGAATTAGGTAAGTTTATTAGAAGTGAAATGTCACTTACAATACAAACCAAACAAATTTGAGTAAGTTTTTATTTTAGAGTTATACAATTTACTTATTTCCGACTTATGTTAAATGTTTAGGTACAATCACAGAACTGAATCTCTTACAGAGGTACAATGTTATGTAAACCTTATAGACAGATAATATGCCTTAACCCCCCCCAAACTTTTAGAACTTTCCAGGCAGGGCTATGACTCATAATAGTGAAAAAACTAAACTCCAGGGGTTTTAACCCGATTTTTCTCATAAAACAGATAAAACACGCGCCAAATGCTGCTAGCAAACAAAACAAAGTTGCGAGTGGCCTACTTATCGCGCATTATGAGTGCACTAGGTAATAATATACTTTCATGCATAATAACGCGCACGACAATCAGAGATTCACCACGGATGAATTGCACTGCGACTCAAAGCAACAGATGCACGTACCTAATGACAAGAAACCGTACTCTGCCACAAAAACGTTTACACGACTGCTTCTTCACGATCTTCATCTGCGAAGGCCAACTACGCGTGCCGTGCCGTAAGCTGCAGTTTTAATCTTATTCAACACGTGTAAAGACTGACTATACCTTTATAATCAGCTCGATCTCCGGCACGTCCCCGTTGGCTGTTCCATTCTCTGCTATTTCATCCGACATCGTGAACTCCAAAAACACAAAAATTGATCAAAAATTAGATTTTTTGCACACAATCTCACACAACCGTCACTTTAATAAAACACCGAAAGACTGACTCACTTCAGGCAGGTTCGTTCGAATTTACTACGCTCGTTCATTCTGTTCGTGGCTAACTTCAAAGAAGTGTTCATGTAGTTAGTAGTAGTGTGTATGGTAGTTTGGTAGTCTGATTTGACAGCAAGATAGTTTATTAATTTTTATATGGGTGTGACAGAAACAGAACAATGGGTTCATGTTCCAGTGGCAAATATTTTTGTAATGAATCTTGGTTTTAGATTCTTTGAATGGTTTTTATTTGTTTTTGAATCTAGCTAGATGTTGAATTAGAATAAAATGAGGTTATTTTTATTGAAAATGTACATTTTTACGACCATGGGTGGATTCGCCGTTTTGATTCTTTCTTATTTATTTTGAATATTTTTTGAAAGTGGTCGGAAATGCATGCAAAAAATAATAAATTTAAAGGTTTTTGACTTTTTCGATTTTTTCGAAGTTGTCGACTTTTAAAGTTACTTGATTGAAATGGTAATGATGTCTAAAGCCTGGTAATGACTTTTCTTTACCGGTAATGATGACAAGCGAATGGAAATGATGAAAAATAGCAAATAACACAGGTTTCTGCTTTGAATTACTAACTATAATCACAATAAAATATTACAAATCAACGATTGGTGTGACGTATAGATATTCTAAATAGTAACAATGGCAAACAAATGATATATAGTCCAGTCAATTTAGACCAAAAAAATTAGACTGAAGTTACAAAAATTCACAGCCAGCTGAAAATGGGTAGGATTGTTTAATTATACACAATTATAAATGAAATCTAAAAAGTCCTCATTTATCCAAAACTAAAAAAAAAATTTACTCGGGATCAAAGGCATTTTCACGATTTTCAGCAAAACGTTAAGTTTAATCATAAAATTTCCCTGAACAAAAATTGTAGATCAGATAATTATTTATAAAAAATGTCTTAATACTTTTTTTCCTAAGAACCACCGTTTTTGAGATATAATGATTCAAAACGTTGAAAAAGTTGTAATCGTTATAATATGTATAAGTACACAATATGCAAAAACAACTCTACGGATTTAGATGAAATTTGATGTGAAGATAACTGAGTATTTGGGTCAACATCTAGAGTACTATTTGCAGCGGGAGAATGTCTCATTCCCACGGGAAAATTTAAAAACTTGGTAATAAGAGAAATACGTACTACTCTGAAACGATATCACCTAGAAACTTTAAATATGGCATGTAGGTGTCTTATATGTAGGCATTCACTTGGTGGGATTGTTCAAAACACCATCATTAATGAAATCTAACAAGTTCTCATCGATCCGACGGGTTACACAAATACGGGTTTTCCACGATTTTCAGCAAAACGGTAAGTTTAATTATAAAATTTGCTTAAACAAAAATTTTAGATCAAATAGTTACCTAAAAAATGTCTTAATACTTTTTTTTCCTAAGAGCCACTCTTTTTGAGATAATAACGATTCAAAACGTTGAAAGAGTTATAATCGCGATGTATAAGTACACAATGTGCAAAAACTACTAGACGGATTTAGATGAAATTTGGTGTGGAGATAACTGAGTATTTGGATCAACATCTAGAGTACTATTTATAGCGGGAGAATGTCTCATTCCCACGGGAAAATTAAACTGGGTATTAAGAGAAATACGTACTGCTCCGAAACGATAAGACATAGAAAATTGAAATATGGCATGTAAATGTCTTATATGTTGTAGGCAACCACTTGGTGGGATTGTTCAAAACACCATTTTAAATGAAATTTAAAAAGTCCTCATCAATCCGACACCTAGAAACAAATTACATGGGGTCAAAGGTCACAAAACGGGTCTTTCACGAATTTTAGCAAAACCGTAACTTTAATCATAAAATTTGCCTGAACAAAAATTGTAGATCAGATAATTATCTTTAAAAAATGTTTTAATACTTTTTTCCCTAAGAGCCACTGTTTTTGAGATATAACGATTAAAAAGGTTGAACGAGTTGTAATCGTTATAATATGTATAAGTACACAATATGCAAAAACTACTGGATGGATTTAGATGAAACTTGGTGTGAAGATAACTGAGTATTCGGGTCAACATCTAGAGTACTATTTACAGCGGGAGAATGTTTCATTCCCACGGGAAAATTTAAAAATTTTGTGTGGCTGAACAACTAGCTGAACTGAGTAACTGGGTCAACATCTGGGTACTTTTTACAGCGGGAAAAATAGAAATATGTATGTTCTACTCCGAAACAATAACACCCAGGAACAATGATATTAAATAAGAAATATCATTGCCTAGAAACTCGAAACATGGTATGTAGGTGTCATAAATATAGATACTTAGTGCTCATTTTTTGTATCGCCGTCTAAGACATTAATAAACTAACAGTTGAAAATATTTTTTAAGAGCAAACATCACATATAGTCAGAATTAATATGAGATAAACACATAGTATATATCATTACCGTTTACATATTATCATCACCATTCACCATTAACACAGAAGAAATGGTTATGATGATGATGGTTATGATGAATGACCGTTTATGATTTTTTAAAGTAAAAACGCCAAGCTGCAAAAAGCACCAACAGCAATTTTTGTGGTCTTTTACATAAGACACACAAGCCGGGATAGTTTAAAAAGATTTAGTAATGGTGCAAACCTGAATTTTTCTATCGATGGTGATGATGTGAATTTATGACAAAGAGTCCATAAGCTAATATAAGTCGAAAATTTTGATACTCCTGCGTGGATAAAATTGAAGTAGCTTTGTGAGAGAGACCACAGAGATTGAGGAAAGGAGGTGGTCGCCTCTCGGTCACGGTAGATATTAGAAATTCCAGAATATTATAACTTTGACGGTGCCGCGATGGTGTTGATGAATTTCCGTGACAAAATTTCTTTAATTTATTTATATATGATATTTATTATCAAATCACTTCATAATTAATTGTGTTATTCTAGATAATGTACATTTTCGAAATATGAAAAAAAAAACGGAAAGTACATTGACAATTTTTGGAAAATAATTCAGGAAGTTCAAGACTCTACTTTTATTTGCAGATGGTGATGACGTTTGGTGGGTGCGTGTTTATTGAAATATATAAATGAAATTAAGGTGGTATACAATTTTAAATAGCGGCACTTTACGTAAAAATGTGTAAGAAATGTCATGTAAAGTAAAAAAAGAATGCAGCTATGTTATTTAATTAATTATTAGCAGGAAATCGCAATTCATGAGTTTCCGCGAATTCACCCCCATCCGAGAAAATACCCTTTAAAATTCATAGGTCGAATTTAAAAAAAAATTTAGTTTTTGGGCTGGTGGTAAGATTCTAATGCCTAAAAAACTCCACCTCTCTTGATTGTCTGTGGTCAGGTCAATGTCAAAATTGTCAAAAAATATCTTACAAAATATTTTTGCGATTTACGTTGTGTTGTGGTGTAATTCTATTAAAATTTCACAGCACCTAAATTCATCAATATGAGTGCAACAGATGCAGAAGCTACTTCTTCATCTGCATCCAAGGAGATGACCTTTGCCGAAAAGCAAGCTGAACGCATGAAGAGACTGCGTTCTTTACACACAGCAAGAAACGAAGCTAGAACGCACAACCACCAGGAAGTCGTGGCAGAGGAGACCAGGAATAAGTTGCCACCGAACTACGAAGCGAAACGGCGACAGGCTGAGTGGCTATTGGAAGACCAGAAGAAAAGAGAAGATACGGAAAAGGAAGGTAAAAGCTATGATCGAGTGAAGCTTTTGAACATCTCAGCAACCGAAGCGGAGAGATTGGAACGTAAAAAAAAGAAAAAGAATCCGGACCAGGGTTTCTCTACTTACGAACAAGCAACCGTAAGGCAGTATAACCGACTCGTGAAGAATATGCCAACAGCTGACATGGAACAGTATGAAAGACAAAAGGAAAAATATGGTGACGCATTCTATGGAGGCCCTAACGTCATTATACACGGGATGCATGAAGATAGAAAACATGCTATTGACAAAATGGTAAATGATTTGGAGGGGCAGATAGCGAAGCGAGCCAAATACTCAAGGAGGCGCATCCATAATGATGATGCAGATATTGATTACATCAATGAAAGGAATGCTAAGTTCAATAAGAAATTGGAGAGATTCTACGGAGAGCACACAGCGGAGATAAAGCAGAATTTGGAGCGTGGTACAGCCATATAAAACATGATTATCTTTGATATAATAATAATGTAAATAATTTGTAATTTAAATATAAGTTTATCTTAAATACTACAAGGTTATTGAATTTTTTTTATTTTTCCTAATTCTCAATTTGAGTGGATGTTTTTTTTGTTTGTTACCTGAGAACTTTCGACTGGGTGAACCGATTTTGATGATTCTCTTTAAAGTTCTTTGTTATTACTTGTAGTATTTTACAGGAACATGGAAAAGAATAAATAGTGAACCCATATTTTTTACTCTAGTGTTTTTGAGTTTACTACCTTTTCTTTAAAACTTACATTCTTAAAAATGTACATTAGAAAATAAAAACAAATGAGTAAACAAATTTTGATAACAAGTTTATTTGATAAATGTGCCAATTAAATAATAATAGTAAGTACATATCAAGTTTAAAATAGACTAATATTCTATAAAAGCACTAAGTAATTTGTAAACACTGAAAATTGATAAACTTGTTGCAAATACACAATTACTTCTGCAGAAGTGATAATAAATCAGGATCATATTCTACAGTTATATATACATGTCCATTTACCACACTGTACAGACTTTTTTCTTATGCTGAGGTTCATAGCGGTTTAGCGGCATAAAGGTTCATCTTTAAAAAGTTTTAACAATTTACAGTCATCAGTAAATGCACATTGCACAAAATATAAAGTGCAAGCTACAATGCGAGCAAAGCTAATATTGCTCTGTCTGTATTTGTGTGAAATTATGCATCAAAACACTAGGTACGAGTATATGAGCTAACCAAATTTAGCTTAGCTCGCCATGTAGTCTGCACTTTATAAGTTGAGCCTGAATAGCAACTTGATTAACATAATTTTTAATTAGGTACAAGACCAAGCCATATAGCAGGTACAATAAATTAATGTAATAGATCAAATAGAGTAACTTTTAGAAATACTGAAAGTTTCTTGCTGGCTCTTCTCGGGGTGCATTGGGAACCAGCATCTCGTCGGTGGAAATGGACTGCTGTTTACATTTAGCCAATAGACGAGTTTAGAGTGCCTTGTTATTACTTTTCTAAGTGCATTTTCTATACCTACAGAATATAAATGATTTTGACTCTTGTGTATTTGCACAGTTAGAATTTTTTATTTTTATTTCGTGTAGGCTACATGTTACTCGATTACTCGAAGACTACTATATAGAACACTAAACACATAAATTTACTGACGTAGCTTTATCTAAACGAGTCATCAGGGTTTTCGCAGTAAAAAAATAGTTTCATTATTTTTAAGAACCTGTTCTAAGAGCAGTGATAGCGATGGTTAAAGAGCCCGCTTCTCATGATGATAATCAGTGAGGCTCGGGTTCAAATCCTGTCATGTACCAATGTGTTTTTCAAAAACATACGTACATATTTATCACTAGCTCGGCGGTGATGGAAAACATCGTGAAGAAACCCGTCGGACCTTCCTCACGCTCCTGGCGTGAGGAAGGTCCCAGAATTAATTCTGAGGCATGAGGTAACAGACCCGGTCCGGCGATGGGCTCACCAACTATTATGCTTAGCGGTCGAATATACTCGTAAAAAGTGGGAATTTCCAGAAATGGACACCGTCGGGGATAAAAGGCGTGAGATTACTTTTTTTATTTTTTTGACCTTAAGCCTGTTTATCCGTATATGATGTAAATCAAAATCAAAAAAATACAAATTAAATAAATAAGAAATCCGTAGTCTTTCTTCTAACACGTAGCCCACAGTTCACAGTAGCGAATCCCTGTCAATTATACATACTTATTATACCCATAATATATACATTAAGTGAGCACGACTTTGTAATGTTATAAAGAAGAAATGCTTATTACTTAATACATAATAAAATCAGAAGTTCGGAGTTCGACTAGAAATCACAGTGATTGTTTCATTTTATCAATTCCTGGTGTAATTAAGTATAGTGCAGAGTTTCGAAGAAAATAGAGCGAGCAATTAAGAGACTGTTCTTACTGAAAGGAACTAAAAATAATTCTATAGTTCACTTTCAAACATTTCTTCAGACTAATTTGATGGGTAAACTCATTTTCTCAAAACCTTTAGGTACATAAAGACCACTTCCCAATATGTCAGTTTCCCAGAATGTCCGTTTTCAAAATGACCGTTTCCCAAAATGACCATTTCCCAAAATGACCGTTTCCCAAAATGTCCGTTTCCCAAAACGACCGTTTCCTAAAACGACTGTTTCCCATAATGTCCGTTTCCTAAAACGACAGTTTCCCATAATGTCCGTCAACAAATTACGTATAACATTAAAGACTGCATGTGGTGCGATAAGCAGTAGGTCGAGGTTAGGAATCCAAACGACATCATCAACCATGAGGAAAGTATAAGTACTTCCAAACGACAGCATTAAAACAAATATCGTAAAATAACTAAAAATTGTATTTCACAAGAAAAAACAAAGTGCATTCCCTTTATACATAAAGCTTTGCTTCGCCCTTAAATAAAAAAAGTTGGCCTCTCACAAAAAAATACTTATTTAATAATGACGTCTTTGTAAAAATAAAAATAACTTTAAATTGTATTTCTTAACAACAAAAAAACAAAGTTCATTTCTTTTATATACCTAAGTATTACACTGAAATAAAAAAAAAGTTGAGCTTTCTTATGAAATTAATGACGTCTACCTTTGTGCAGTTTAATTTTTATTCCAAGACTGAGTTTCAAAAGTAAACATCTCTTTAGGAAGTCGGTACTGTTTAACTCATTATTTTGCAACATTTGCAGTATTTTTTTGTATTTCTGATCAAATTTTATATTGCATGGCCTGCGATTTTTTTTCGGTTTAGTGAACATTTGTCGGTTTAACCTTATATCAAAATGCTTTCCCTCTTTACGCAATTTCATTAAAAAAAGAAACAGATTAGGAGTACGCGGAATGATACCATTTAAACGTCGGTGCCACCCTTCTAAGGAATTTGTGGTGCGATGTTGGTCTACCGCACAACTAATCATTTCTGGTTCAAATTTTGACATCCATTGTCGGTTGAAATAATTCAGAAACTTGTTCAACTCCGGAGTTTCAGGTGCAGCTTCAAGTATTGACGACCAAGCCATTATAATGTGACTGGCGGGCAGCAGTGGTAGATCAGCGCATAATCTTATTATCTTCCTTCCCTCTGAAGATTTGTTTGACTCAAATAACTTGGCATTTTTCCAGATCGCCTTGTTAAAATGATAGTAACACCCGCTGATACTGACATCAGGAAATACACTCTTTACACCGTTGATTTGCGCCTGCTCGTAATCGCATTTGTAGGTAGTTATATTTATGTTAAGGGTATCACGAATCAACTGGAAAAATCTAATGTAGGTCTGAGTTTTCTTATTCGGGAGCAATGCATATATGATAGGGATGACGTTTGTACATTTTTCCGTAGAGCCAATATCTAGGTGAATACTAAATAGCTGCTCGAAAGGAAATGGTACGCATCGAAACGTACCATCACCGTAATATTTACCATTTTTTCGAGAATAATTTTTTATAATTTTTCTTGATAGTGACGTTGCAAAAACTAAAATTTTGTCATTAGTTCCATCTTCGCAGACAAGAAAATTATTTCCTAGTGTCTCTGGGATTTCCACATCTTCTAATTTTTCAAACACTAATCTATTTACATTTAAAAACTTTTTACGTTCTCGGTATAGAGAACTTTTGGCAGAAGAAAATGTTGGTATCTCTGAAGCAGCGTGTTTGGTTTCCAAATTTTCCAAATTTCTTTCGAAAATCTTTTGTACCGGCCCCAAATCAGAGCAAACATCCTGTTTACACTGCTGCAGGGCCTTAAAAACATCCGTTTTCACGATGTCCCTCCTGCAAGTATGACCCTTTTCCCTTTTTACCGTTTGCTCTAAAGATAAAGTAATCGAGGCAGAGCACTCCTCGCGGAAGACGCACCGACATCGTGAAGAGTTTTTGTTGGTGCTGCACTTATTGTAACGGTAACCGTCACGAATCAAAGATTCTCCGCTTTTCTGATTTTTAATTATTACAATATCCATAATGATTTGAAACTTAAATTCAATTTATGCGACACTGACAGTTTTAGGCATTGTCCCAGTGTCAAAATAATTTTGAGTGGCCAATATCATCAAAGCAACATCAAAGAATTATAAAAGAAGTACCTACGATAATCAATTCTCGCAAAGAGAATGCATTACAGACTTACAAATTAAAAGCGGACATTTTGGGAAGTTGTCTTTATGTACCTAAGTGCATTTTAAATTGTGGTCATTCTGGGAAGTGGTCTTTATAAGAACTAATATTTTCAAATGTTGTCATAATGGGAACTCGACCAACTGACACAAAAATAAAAAGCGGACATTTTGGGAAGTGGTCTTTATGTACCTAAAGGTCTCAAAATAGTGCTCTATTTTCTTGGATAATCTGAACAATTTTATAAGTCTTCTCTATTATACTGGATTAATAATGCCACGTTTAGATCTTGAGTTTTTAGCAATGTACGCAGTTAAATATGTCATTAGATAAAACAAAAAAATACTTGTTATAAAATGTATGCCTGACTTGATATTACATTAATTAAACGAACGAACGCTTCGACAACTTATCAGAGAGTGTTGAGTGGTTTCGACTTTTCTGCTAACAACGAGCACAAAAAAAAAGTGGAGAACTTGTTTAAAATACAGATCACATTTATGAATTATATATTTTTGCTATCGGCCGGAGTTAGGTTTCTTTTAAACTCAAATTAAGTAATCCATCGTTTTGTGGTTGCAGTAAGAACTTAAATAATAACGAATTACTTATTAACTATGAAGAAATTCTATTTAATTTTTTGCCTAGTTTTGCGAAGATTCGGTTTTGATATACAAGTTAGTAGCGATTCCTTATATCCTTGTTTGCACAACTTTTATTAATACAACTTTATGAAATTCTATCATCAAATTCCTCATGGAAAGTCGTAGAACAGGAAGTTGTTTCACAAACAGACGAATACTTTTTCCATATATAGTTAGGTACTACCTGTCTCCGTTTTTGGCAAAATGATTATCATCACTACATAGTATAAAACAAAGTCGCTTTCTCTGTCCCTATATCCCTATGTATGCTTAAATCTTTAAAACTATGCAACGGATTTTGATGCGTTTTTTTTAATAGATAGAGTGATTCAAGAGGAAGGTTTTAGTATAAGCATTGCGCCCGTGCGAAGCCGGGGCGGGTCGCTAGTTAGGTATATTTTAATCTTGTCTGTTTTTGCCAACGGTAAAAACTAAACATTAAACCTCTGAGACTGATACACAACTGTGTACAAAGACGTTTAAAGAAAAAGTTTCTCTCTCAAGATTTTCTTCCAACCTCTGACTGTGTAGTTATGTTGGTCAGTAGATAAGAATAACTAGGTATAATTTATTTGGGAACAAAATACCTATGTATGTGTGTACGTACCTATGTTCAATAATATATAGTGCACCGTCTACCGTAGTTCTAATCTCTCAGTTACATCCATCCTAAGGTTGTCTGGAAGAGATCGCTAAAAGCGATAAGACCGCCCATTATACTTTAGTTAATGTTGGTATCCATATTGTGGTGTTTTTGGTGTACAATAAAGAGTTATTGTATTGTATACCTACGTAAATTATAGGGAGTTCTGATAATTAAAATAGTATATATACCTACTCGTATCCTGTTTTATAAGAATCTGAATCAGCAGTGTAACATCATTTTTTTTTATTTACCTGCAGATAGGCGTGATTATTTTTTAAGTTTTAAGTATTGTTAACATTTTTACCTTGCGAGTCGTTTAGGTTTACGAAACTTAACATAGTCCTAGATTATTTTGGTCTAATACTCGAAGGTTTTTAATGGTTAAGTACCAAGTAGATAGAAAGAGCAGTGATAGCCCGGACGGTTAAAGAGCCGGCCGAAAATCAGTGAGGCTCGGGTTCGAATCCTGGCATGTACCAATGAGTTTTTCAAAAACTTACGTACATATTTATCACTAGCTCGACGGTGAATGAAAACATCGTGAGGAAACCCGCAGGTCTCAGAATTAATTCTGAGACATGTGTAAACAGACCCGGTCCGGCGATGGGCTCACCACCTATCACGTTTAGGGGTCCAATATATCTCGTGAAATGTGGGTATATCCAGTAATGGAATACCTCTGCCTACCCCCTCGGGGATAAAAAAGGCGTGAGATTATATTATTATTATTAGAGATACCTACATAAGTAAAAATATCAGATAAGTATGTAGGTTTCTTTTATTTAAAACAATAATCTTACATGGGAGAAAAAAACGTTCGAGTATTAGGTGATGGTCTTGGTCATTACAGTATTTACAGTGATGGCTTTAAAATTACTTGGCTGGAATACGCACTGTTGAGTTAAGTTGGTCAGTAGATAACGATGGCTTCTATAAAACGGGTATATGAATACCAAACTTCATAGTGGGCAAGCAATGATCATCTCCTAAGCAACTTAACCACAGTGTGTAAACCAGCTATTAGATTCGCATATACATATGTATTTTCGGATTAAGTAAGAGTGCGTTTCTGTTCCATTTACGTTTAGTTACTAATGTATTTTACGATTATCAACTTTGTAGTCTTACGGGCGTATTCATGGAGATTCGATACTCGAATTCGATAATCGAGTATCGAATTTCCGTGAATAAGCCCGCTGGTCTGCTATTGCTAGTAGTAGTGCTATTTATTGTACAATGTCTTACAAACTTCAACTTTTAATTACATGTCATAGGAAAAGATGTAGAAACTTTTTAAGTTTATGTAAACACTAAAATACGTACCTACTAATTACCACAAAGTTTTATTATTATTTAAATCAAACCAGAGTAGTTTGATCAGAGACAATAGAAAAAGTTTTGAGTTCTATATACATTGGTAATTCACAAACGTCATACTTGGTATTTGGTAACCATCTGTGAAACTTTGACAAGACAAATACTGGCCAGTTTCAAGTGCTACCCGTCAGTATCTGTAACACCTGCCAACAGCAGGTAACAAATCACATTTGCCAAATGATTTACGACAGCAAAATTGTCTAACCATGTACGGCCGTTTAACTTGGCTTCTCTGAATATATGCTTCGGCTGCGCAAATCTCCTCGTACCGCCAAATGGTAGCTAAAAATGTTATTGCGCAGCCATTTGCGCAACTTCAGAGCTGCCAAGTTAAAACGGCCGTACCAAATAAATAAATCAGTAAAAACAAAACTGCAATAGCCGCTACAGAGGGGCTGCCACGGTCTTCTCATTTACGGTTTTTCGGCCGATACTTTCAGAAGTATCTACCTCAACCTACATACTTATCTGACCAAACGGTGTTAAAATATGACACTCGCTATTATAAGTGAAATCGCGCAAGTCCCGTCAGTAATAAAAATCGGAAGACTCTGGTAGCTCCCAGATACATGAAACGGATGATTGTTCCAACCTGTCTGTCAGTTACTTGTCATAGAAAAATCGTAACATTTTAAATACGCAGTGCGTGACCTCTTGTACCTACACATGAACTATTTTTTGACACAGTTAATGTTCGTGATATCATATCCTAAAGATAGCAAGTATAATATAAATGATTAGTTAATAGTTGAAAATACAATATCATAAAGAGAAAATAGCAGTCGGTCGGTGTTACCAATTCTGGTTGGTAGGGCTAGAAACCGTCTGTTATAATTTTCATATTTCTTATAAAAACTCCGAAGATTTTCAATATAAAGTAACATAGAATCATGCAATAATGTATAGTTTACTTCCCTACCCACCTTAAGTGCAGCAGTGTTAATGTAAATAACGTTTCGTTATTCGCATTTGGCACAACAGAGCACTCAGAGAATAGGAAAGAAAAACAGAAAAAATAAAAGAAAATCACAAAATAACAGGTTTTGGAATGTGATAAATCAAAAATACTTTTTTTTATTTAACTATTCATAAAAAATCAGACTTAAAATTACCAAATGCGAATATCACAGATCAATTGGTATTCCTTGCTACTGCACTTAAGATAGATTTAAAACTAGTTCTAGAATAAACGAGACATCTTGCCTGCCTCATAAAACCCACGATCGGACAAAATCTGGAAATAGAAATGTTATTTTAAATTATGCCAATCAATCGCCATTTACTACTGAGTATTGAGAAGAGAACTTAGCATTTAGTATATTATCGTAGTACATTATGATGTTAGCAAATAAGGAAAGATTTGTATGTTTATAAAGAATAAACTTAAAAAACTACTGGACCAATTTTAAAAGATAGTCTCCTTAGATTTGTCTTGTGGGAGCTATACAATGGGGTGATGACGTCACAAAAACAATATGGCGGACCTGCCTCGGACTGTGAAGTGCGAGGTGTCTTAATATCAGGATTGTAACAGGACTCAGAGGCATTTTTTTAAATACTTTAGTGCCATTGACGCACCATTTTTTAAAATACAGTATGTATGTTAACTATAACTTCTAATTATAACCTACCTACTGAATGATTTTTGATATACTTACTCCGACGCCCTGGCATGAGACGAACAGTTATTCCGTCCGGAGCTCGAACTGTGCAAAAAATATATAAAAAAAACTTAAAATCAATTTTTAAAAAGTTGTTTGAAAGAAATATTAAAACAATTCATTCCACTGCACTTACAACATCAGTTAAAATATTAATAGAAGAAATCACACACTTACCTTAAAATCATATGATTTTTTGTTCAATTATAAGATTATAACAAGAAATGTTATGTTAGGTATTTCTACAGTTTCTCCAAGAGAGTTTCTGAATGAATCTCAATATTCTTCCATTTTACTTAAAAACTAATTGTGGAAATCATAAATACGCAATAATAAACATTCGATGATTTTCTACTAAACATTTTATTTTCTGATTCACATAAAATTCAAATTTACATATCATTCTTGCCTACACAATATGATAAGTACTATACCTCATAATAAGACACGATCTAGTAACACAATAGGTAAAATCTGGCAACATTTAAAAAGTATAACGAATTCATCTGGCAAAACATTGTGCAAAATTTACACTAAGATATGCTGTAAAAATCTTTTAGTGCATCGTAAGTTTAGAAATTTATTATCACTTTGACTTATGAAATTGTATATTTTTTACTACAATTGTATAATATATAATTTAAAAAAAAATTTAAACGTATTATTGAGAAAATTTTAAAAAATTATGATTATTTAATTTAAGAAATATAATTATTTTTGCCACTACTAAATGCTCATAGCTGGCAGCTATTAGCTGCAATAAAAATATTGTGATGTATATCGTAAAGTACGTCCCTAGTAATAACGGATGATGTTATCTATAGGAAAAAATCTCGCTTGCCGTCCGAATACTTTACTGTGTTAAAAATATTAAAATACACCATCAAAGTTTGCAATAAGTACTTACCTACAAATATTATTTTTAATTACCTGCAAGTTGCAACTAAGGCACTATTTATCACCTAATATTGATAGGTATGTATTATACCTACTTGTGAATCCAGTTTCTATGCCTTTATGGCAAGTTTTAAATCTAGGTCATATTTTGAAACTGTAAATATTTAGTCCATAGAGAAGATACACTTCTAAGTACAGATAATAAAAATAAGTTGTTTAATCGTGAACATGAAGAGCCTATCACAGTTAAATTCGATAATATAATAATAACAAGGTGAAAGTGTTTATTTTCAACATTTTTTAAAAGTATTTTTTAACAATAATACCTAACTTGCCAATGTTTAGCAACCATTCAAATCACTAGCCTTACGCCCCACGCCATTAAAATTTAGAATATATTGGTCCAGCTTGTATACCAATTTCAGTTCATTGACTTTAAATAGGTTCTCTGTTAATTAATTTCCGAATTAGGTACTTTTTTAGGGTTCCGTACCCAAAGAGTAAAAACGGGACCCTATTACTCAGACTTCACTGTCCGTCTGTCTGTCACCAGGCTGTATCTCAAGAACCGCGATAGCTAGACAGTTGAAATTTTTACAAATTATGTATTTCTGTTGTCGCTATAACAACAAATACTAAAAATAAAATAAATATTTAAGGGGGGCTCCAATACAACAAACGCGATTTTTTTGCCGTTTTTGTAGATAATGGGACGGAATCCTTCATGCGCGAGTCCGACTCGCACTTGGCCGTTTTTTTGGACAAATAAAATTATGCAAAACATTGTCTTTACAAACAACACATCTCCGATTTGTTGTAGGCGAAATGTTTTCGACTAAAAATTCAATCAAATATACCTTTAACTACTGTGCTTTTACCCGACTACAGTAGATCCAAAAGGAAAGGTTATGAATCTCGCAGGATGTGTATAAATGTGATGTGAGGTAGTTTGTAATTCATGTAGCCTAAGCTTTAAATAAAAGGCGTAGTGACTTTTGCATTGATCCAAAAAAATAGTAGGGTGTCTGACGTCACAGGAAGGTCGTAGTCGGGTTGGAACGAACACTGAACTTTTAAACTTCGAAATATATTTCAATAAATAGAATCTACAGATAAAATTCAAGATATGCACAAATATGATAATAGAATACTGTAAAATGAGCAATAGATAGATTTGAGCAAATTTTAAAACCATTTTTAACAATGTTGGATAGGCAATAAATATGTTTTGGCAAGGCATATTATGTAGTCTTAAATTGAGATCGTGTGATGTCTCATGATTTGACCAGTCAACAAGTGATGTTACGTCTGCTTAACAAATAAAACAATAAATATTCCTAAATACATAATATAACCTCCAACAAATCTAATAATTTCATTGAATAACCTAAACTATAATAAAATTTTACACAATTTAACTGCTAACCAATATCTAAAATATTTATCTGTTCAACCATACCGTTATGTATTTTGATAAAGAAAAACCACTAAGGTAATTAATCTCAAATAATGATATTGCAATTTCATTCATTGATTGAATATTCTATTATTATTTAAAAAAACTTTTCTAGCTATTTATTTTTTATTAATAATGTAACTGCCCGCAAACTTAACTTTACCCTAACTTTTTACAACTGAACATAAGGAATAAGTGGTTAAACCTGTCAAATATATAAAAACGAACACACATGCTTAATGTCAATTTGAACAAGCTACAACTGAGTGTTCAAACCGCACAATACTAAAATATACAAACAAGATATGTGAAGAGAATTCCAGTAAAATCCAAAATAAACACGATTAAAAACTAAAATATACAAATTATTGGAATTATCTTCCGTAATGTTAATAGAAAAGTTTGCATGCCGACATGCTAGGGTAAGCTAAAAGCACAACACGTCATTGTCACTTCAGCCTCACTCCACTGCAAAAAGTTTTGACAACACTGAAACACTCAGACTTTAACACTTGGCCATTTGGCAGTCTTCAATGACAACACAGGGTTCATTCAGATCAGTCCTGCTGGTGACTCGTCGGTCCCTGTCTCGGAAGGAACCGAAGCCCGAGTCGTGGGTCCTAGCGGGGGACGTACCTACGAATATCCGAGGCATGTCGCACTCCTCGCACTTGTCCAGCAGCGGGTGGTTCCTGAAGGTGCACATGTGGCACTGCCAGGACGACGGGGGCCTCTGCCCCGTGTAGATGTTGCTGTAGAAGTTGCCCGCATCGTCTGGCTCTGGAAAGAGATTGTATGAAATTTAGGATACCACTTATTAAATTAAAACACTTGAATATACTTAAATTATTTGAATGTGACTGCAATGCCTGTCTAAGAGGACATAGTCTCAAATTGCATACCACCGTATCACACAACACTCCTTACAGACACTTCTTGACCAACAGAGTGGTTAGATCATGGAATAAGCTACCAGAAAAAGTAGTCTCAGCACCCAATGTTAATCAATTTAAAAATAAACTTGTAAAATACCTATCCTGTAATGAGAACGCTTGAGTGGAGAACACCTTGTAAACTGCTTGCCTGATTAATAATAATAACATACAGTAGAAAAATACGCTCACACCTTATCGAGTGCGTCGGTCGAGGTATTACATACATTGGACATGAGGCTTACAGTGGGCAGATAGTTAAAAAGGTCTGCTAAGGCTTCTGCAGGTTTGTGTAACTGGCAGGAATGTAGCTTAATTATTATTTCCTTTTATGTGAGTATTGTATGACTGTTATGGGATGAATCCTTATGTAGTATAATTAATTTTGAATTGATTACGTACTAAGAATGTTGCTGTAGATGTATGGTAACATCATCAATCACTATTCAATTATATTATCAGGTTATCACCTTAAAAGTAAAATATGCGAATGACTGAAATCTTTGTTATACAAGTAATGTTATCAATATAAACATAGCAGATTTTAATCAGTAGATTAGACAGGCTTGTGTCAAATCTGTCACTTGAATAGCAGTGATAATGATCTCCAATTATTCTGTTTTTAAAGCAGATTAAGCTATGAAGTGTATCCCATAGTTGGTAAAGACTCAAGCTTGACATTCATTGATTTGTTTTGGATGTCAAAAAAATCAGCTATTCATATAATGGGTTTTACTCTGTACCGCGCCTTAGGCATGGTATCATTTACGGTCAGACTAAAGTCAATAATATTGCAATGCAACATGATTATGCTTATTACTCATTATGAAGCTACTTAAATATAAACTTCATGCATTATTGACATTCTCAATATAAAATGACTAATATAACTAGATAGCTACTATGTGCATTGCATACAGTGTATATGTCAGTGTTACTGCCTTTTCACACGTGCCGGTTTCCCGCCATACATTTCACCGCGGCTACCCGGCGGCGAAATGTATGGCGGATTGCCCGGTTGCCCGCCAGTACGTATGAAAGCGAACGTACTTACATGGCTATATACTTCGCCGCCCGCCGGCTACCCGGCAACCGGTACGTGTGAAAAGGGGCTTATTGTATAAGCCGTCATATAATAATTTAACTAGTGTTATTATACGTTAAGTGCATTAACTTTTGTCAATATTTTCCATTTCATAGAAAATTGTGAAATAATCAGCATGGCACCATGGCATGGCAGCATGTCAGTGAATAAACCAATCAAAACTTGACTTTTCTAAGCGTAATTATCAATTACCTACAGAAATAAATACATAACTATGTCAACTTATAAAGGTCCATACGATAATAGGATTGTACTTAATGAAAAGACATACCATTCCCGCCCATCTCCAACCGCTTGGCCATAGAGTCGCACTGATCCCGCAGTTTCTCGACGTATTCCTTGAGCCGCTGTGCGACCGCGAGCGGGGACGGCGGCGCGGCCAGTATGTGTGTCTCTCGGTTTAGTTGCGCTAGACGCCCTTTTTCCTGCGCCAGCGCAACGGCCAGCCGCCCCAATCGCTCTTTCTGCCGCTCTATTAGGGAACGATCTGGAATGTTTAAGAACATCATTGTCGCTTTCTTAGAACATCAATTGTGCTAATTAGTAATTAGCCCTGTGCTTAGTACAATTAATTGATCGACATTGCCTTTACCTACATAAGAATAGTAGATGAAAGAAATTGGATTGGTATCCAGTTTAGCTTATCAAAATTTGTTCACATTTTGTCAATAAAAAATTGAGTTTTAAGAATATATTCGCACATTTTTTGGTATCAACCATTATTACCTTTAGCCATTAATTAGTAAAACCTGATTTGAGATTCAAATCATCATTATCTTTTTAGCAGTATACAAATTTTAAAAGCCGTTATTGGCTAACCTCTTATTACAACCATAAAAACAGCTGATATTTTCCCGCCATTTTCACTACAGTATATGTATTACTTACCTTGGTACTTTACTAATATAAATAATTTGAAATGTGAAAAGAAATCTCACCATGTATTGATCCCGGTGGATCTGGAGCGGCTCTGCAGGGTTTGGGCGACTCTATTCGCGACGGTCTCGACGGCGGAGGTGGCGCGGGCCGTCGTGGTGGCCTCGCAGTACTCGGGCTCACCGTCACCGTCACATGTCCTTCAAACCCAGCATCGTCATCTCTTGTCTCGCGTACTGGACTTGCCATGTTAGAAGTTGGAGTACAAACTGTTAAATTTACTGATGTAATAGCTCTCGGGCTGTCGTAATCCTCTAACCACGGATCATACCCGCGACTTAAGTCCATATGACAGTTGACATTCACCTGAAAGTTCAGTGGGTAATTCCTTTCCGATCGACAGGGCCCAGATTTCTCCTTTTCTTTAGGTGGTACTTCATACTTCTGAGCTGGTGAAACAGATCTGCAGGTATCAACTTCAGGCTCCTTCAATGTTGGTTTAAATGCAATGTCTGGATTGGGTTTTATGAAGTCGAGAGTGTTGGGTCGTGTCGGTTTCTTCTGTGGAGTTTCCTTGGGTGCTTCTTCTTTTTTGATTGTTTTCTTTTCTTTCCCTTTCTCCAATCTCTCGGGCAGGTTGCTCTTTATCTTATTGCTTTTCAATATTGTGTAATTTGTGTTTTCTGCTTGTTCTAAGTTGTTCTCTGGGGGTATACTCTCATTGTCTTCTTTTGTATTATCATTCGTCAACTCTAGATCGCTCGGTGACTCGGCACTGTATTTAGCATAACAATTATCTATATTTATGACTGTGACTGGTGATGTGTTGTTTTGTCTCTCACTTTCCTCGTTTTTTTGTTCAACTACATTCTGATTAGCATCCGTATTTGGTTTCTTTTCATCGTCATTTGTGACTGAGCTTATGATCGCAGTCAGCGGGCTCTGGCAAGTAATAGATTGGAGAGCAGTAGATTTGACAGCCTCGTGCTTGACTATGGGCTGGTTGCGGCACTTGCTGGGAGGGTTGAGCTTGAGCTCGTTGAGCTGTCGCGCGGCAGCTGAAGACGTCGCATGGTAAGCGTGCGTTAGGGAGGCTTTGACTTCGCTATGGAGGTGAGTCTCGCAGGCTTGCTTATCGTGACAGTACAATTCGATTGTGTTAGACACAACATGATCAGGGACGCCAGGAAACTTTTGTTTCAGCTCGTGGAACAATTGCATAAGCGATATATTAGTGCAGGCACATGGAGAAGGGCTGGTAGCGCTTTCGGAGGGGGCAGACATCGCCGCCCATCCTCGCGGAGGCACTCCCCCTCGCCGCGAACTGCACCCCCGCCGGGACACTCAGACACAGTCCCCACTCACCGACAGGGACGGCCAAACATCTGTAAATATCGTACTGTCGATATCGTGACGTCACAACGAATAAAACCACAATTTGCACAGTTACATTCACAAGCTTCGACTTTAGCGGTTGCTAGCGATCATGACTCGTTAATCCCAACCGTACTCATGTGACGAAAAAGAACACAGAAAGATACAAGGCTGAATTTTTATATCTTTTGTTATCATCATACCAAAGCTATTTTTCGAAAAGTTGCAACATATAAGCAGTAAAATTGTACACTATTTTAACACTTCCACATCAAGTAATTGATTCATACCATAAAGAGTAACACAATAAATATGTAGAAAGTACAAAGGCAGTAATTATTGCACCCAAAAATAAATTACGAAAATCGCAGACTTGTCAATCCGATTCTGCCATTTTGGCTATATATAGACAAAAAATTTTTTTTTTTTATGTACTGCCGTAGTTTTTGCAGCTTTGTTTCAATTTTGTTGGTTCTTGAACTAAAGGAATAAAATATTATTGTGTAATGGATGGGAATTGAAAACTTTGGATGAGATAAGATAAATTGTTACCACTTTTTTATATGAATGAGCCAAATTATTTTCCAAATTAGTAATTTCTTACAAGGCAAACAAAAACAATATTGTCTATTCTATTTTGACAGCTCACCTCACTTTGTCAGTTTTGACAGTGAGTGTCGCTCCCGTCCCCCCTTCTGTCAATCACTGTCAATGCTGTCAATCGGAGAGTCGGAGATCGAGAAAACTGTTTTCATTGTAGAAATAAACAATTCTTGTAAAAATACGCTTTATAATACTATCAAAATGGTTGACGATCTACGTAAATACTTAAACAACTTACTAGAGAAGTATGTGATAATTTGGACTGACCAAAATTTATAAATTGTCGTCACTGTCAAGCAATGTTTGTTTCCTGATTTTAGAGTAAATGGTCTCCATTGTATCCTGATTACCGACCGGGATGGGGTCCCACTGGTGCGGGCAGTCACGGAAAGGGCTCCACAGTTAGCTCTAAGGCCCAACTTCATATCTACTTTCGGCATGGCCACAGACCAGGCGAGCAAACTTGGATTAGGCAGGAACAAGACTATCATATCTATGTTTTCTAGTTATCAGGTACATACATATCCTGTAATGAGAAATGTTTGTGTGCATGAACATGTCTGTTGGCTTCATGTTGTTTCGTTTAATATTTATTTAAGTATATTTATCAGTTGTTTAGTACCAATAGTACAGGCTCTCCCTACTGGGTGACTTGTGTTACCACACCAACAATTATTATTACATATTTTATGTACTATAGTGGGATAAACATATACCTACTATTATTTTAATGTCATGAGCTATTGTTATCAGTAAAAGATGATCTTAAAAATTTTTAAGATCATCTTTTACTGATAACAATAGCTCATGACATTAAAATAATAGTAGGTATATGTTTATCCCACTATAGTACATAAAATATGTAATAATAATTGTTGGTGTGGTAACACAAGTCACCCAGTAGGGAGAGCCTGTACTATTGGTACTAAACAACTGATAAATATACTTAAATAAATATTAAACGAAACAACATGAAGCCAACAGACATGTTCATGCACACAAACATTTCTCATTACAGGATATGTATTTGTCTAGTTTATTTTTAAATTGATTGATTGATTTAAATTTAACATTAGGTGCTGAGACTACCACTTCTGGTAGCTTATTCCATGATCTGGCCACTGTAGTGCTCACAAAATGTCTGTAAAGATTGTTGTGTTGTCGTATGAACATAAATATTTGTAAACAGGTTCATTTGTGTAGATAAGATTTAAATAACCAATATGGGACTTGTATCCTGCTTTATTTGATTTTTATTAATCGGGCAAGCAGTTTACAACTGATAAATACCTGTGTCGAGGTATTTTCTACTCAAACTTCCTCATTACAGGATATATGTTTGTCTAGTTCATTTTTAAATTCAATACCGTCTGTTGCTGAGATTACTTTAGGTAGCGTTTTCCATGATCGGACCAATTAGTTGTTTTTTATATATATTATTCCAGGTTATACAAATGAATAAGCTTCCTCTAGTGGTTACATTCATTGGAAGTGACAACTGCAACACTGGGCACATCCTGTCCCTCGAGAGCCAAATAGACCCGTTCCTGAAGGACTTAGCTGCCGTTGTGCAAGACGCACCTTGAGTTTAAGTAATTTTTTATTCATTGTTGAACGTTGATTGCAAATATTTATAGGTTTTGGAGTTATTTGTTACTAGCTTTTTACTGTGACTTTCTTTGGGTTCTGGGATAAAAAGCAAGTTTCCTGGAAGTATGTAAGCTAACTCTTTGTCAGATATGATCAAAATCAGTTCAATGGTTCTACCATCAAAAGATATGAAAGAGACATTCTTGTATTTGTATGGATATGTTTAAGTTACAGCACAGAATAAGTAATATTACTAACTTGAAACTAAGTTGAAATTATTTTTATTATAAGTATGTTACAAAATACACAGTAATAATGAAAACTAGAGAAACACCTAGTGGATTACACAATATTTATGTTGATGTGTTTGTTGGACAGACAGCAAATAAATTGTAATGCCATACCACAAATATTACAATACTATACAAGGACATACATACTGTTTCTAGGTGACAAATGTAAATTTATCATTGTTAATATGTAGTTATTTTGAAATTACCTGCAAATATTTGCAATCCGTTTTCAACAATAGTTTTATACTTTCTCTATTGTACATAAAAGCATATTATTAATGTTATATTATTCAATATTATTATGTCTAGTAACTAAGGAACAGAACATATAATTAAAAGCCAAAACATTTATTAAATGTTGAATATTTTTTATTAGTTACAGCCACTCCATTGCTGATCAAAGCAAAGGAATTTAAACTTCTTCATTTACTTATTTTAAAACACAAATATTGATTGAGTACAAAAGGTTACTGAAATACACCACCATGATATGGGTATTATAAGTAATATCTATTGTAATTATTCCAAGACGGGTGAAATCAGAGGCTTTCCAGTGAAAGCGTTGACGACATTCTTAGCGGCGAGGACCCCCATATCGCTGCGTGTGCGCAGTGTAGCGCTGCCGATGTGTGGAAGCACGACTGGGGGATAGAAATTATTTTATAAAGTAATTGATGAGTGTCAGGCTGCATTAGGTACTCGACGGCCAGGAGGGTAATGTTTTATATTTCAGTGCCTTTTACAGCTATTTGGATTATTTAGAATATCTCGAACATATAACAAAAATATATTGTAGAGTATGAAAAATTTATAATATCCGACTTTTCTGTTGAACCCTTCGTAGTAATGGACATCATTTCAGCCACAAGACAGTGTCGGCGTATAAGTAGAATTCCGACACATAAAAATAAAAAATCCCCCGCCTTATATCCCCGAAGGGGTAGGCAGAGGTATTCCATTTCTGGATATACCCACTTGTCACCAGATATTCTTTGGACACCTTAAACGTGATAGGTGGTGGCCCATCGCCGGACCCTGGTCTTGCTACAGATGCCTCAGAATAAATTCTGCGGGTTTCCTCACGATGTTGTCCTTTACCGTCGTCGGGCTAGTGATGAATATATACGTAAGTTTTGAAAAACTCATTAGTGCACGCCAGGATTTGAACCCGAACCTCACGGAATATCATCATGTGAAGCAGGCTCTTTAACCGTAAGACTATCACTGCTTATCTGCCATTTTGCGCATTTTACTTTCTGTTATTTTTCCTGTCGATCCAAGCTGGTACTGTACTTACAAAGATTGGGCAGAGTGAACAGCTTGTGGTCCTTTGGTAGAGGCTCTGGCGTGGTGACGTCGAGCCCTGCCGCGTATATCTGCTTGTTCTTTAAGGCGTCGTACAAGGCTTCCTGGTCTACGAGATCTGCAGTTTAAAAAAACATTTATACACTGCCAGTCCTTATAGAAAATCTCAATACACTGAGTTTTCTCACGATGTTTTTGATGAGCTAGTGTAAGTGACGTAGCGTAGGTACGAGGCCTCACGCATGAGAGGCAGCCGAGGCAGGTTTAAAGGGTTCCAATAGGTAGTAATACTAATACCTAGTAGTATAGTATCACTGGTGGTTCCTTTTGAAATGTAATGGTCATACAAAGAACTAAACTTATTGACAACTAAGAAAAAATATTCTGAATACAAGGCTGCGTTTCAAAAGAGCGTTATTCTCGCCGAGATAGCACAATGGCGAGGATGGAGAAGCATTCCACCTCCGGAATTACATTGTATTTATGAAAATAAATAAATACATAAAAACAATCGTGGGTAGTAGTGGCGTGTTCTCGAAAAATCTAAAAGTAGGAATGAGCGTGTCACATTTGTCCTATGCAGACAGATGGGTAAATATCTGCACCAGTTGGGTCCCAACGAGCGGTGTGGACGACCTTGACCTCGTGATAATTCCCCCTATTCAAGGGAATTGCCTACTCAGAACAAAAGTCCCAACCCAATAGTTCTGATCACAGAACTTGTGGAAGTAAAGCATTGCATCAATAGCTGCGCTTTACCATATAAGAAGAAACTTAACAAATACAGCAATGAACTAGGGTTGCCAACCGTACTATAAGTAATATACAGAATGAATTTTTCATTTTATTTTTTTATAGCTTATTTCGAAAAATACTACATTTCACGGAAGCAATGTAGGCAACCCTAACAGCCACTCTTATCGCACTCACCGCCGCGTCCGATGTTGACAAGGATGGCGTTACTCTTCATCTTGGCGAGTGAAGATTTGTTGATCATGAGTTTGGTCTCATCGGTCAAAGGCGCTGCAAGCACGATAAAGTCACTCTGTCCGAGCAGTGTGTCTAGATTCACGAATTCTGCGTTCAGAGCTTTACCTGCAAATATGTTTTGTCTGATATATATTTATATAATATTACCTATTATATAACTAAGTACTATCTTTTCCTCGCGACTGTCCCCAGTTAAAAAAAAACCGGCCAAGTGCGAGTCGGACTCGCGCACCGAGGGTTCCGTACAACCTTGCAAATTTATGGTTTTCGTAATTTTTCCTTTATCTATGCTATAAGACGTTGCTTCGTACCAAATTTCAAGATTCTGAGTTCACGGGAAGCACCCTGTAGGTTTTGATTCCCTTGCAAGTGTCGAAAATTTGCGGCATAAACGGCTGTATGTTTTGATTGCGTTGGCTTAGAAGTTTGATTTTTTCACAGCTTCAAGGGACAGTAGACCTGAGTAATTGATATAAATTTCAGCTTCATACCTCCACGCGTTCCTGAGAAAAAGGGTCTTGACAGACGGACGGACGGACGGACAGACGGACAACAAAGTGATCCTATAAGGGTTCCGTTTTTTCCTTTTGAGGTACGGAACCCTAAAAACAACCTGTATTTATAGAAAACTCGTAATGTACCAGTTTTTAAGTTAGTCCGGCAGCAATACAACTGAAAACCGTATCCAATTTGTTGCAGCAGGTTTTGCGTGATGCGCGATGCGCGTACAAACATGGAATCAGTGAGCGAGTTGGTGAGTGGGTGCGTGAGTGCATGGCATGGCTGAGTTAGTAAGTGAGAGAGGAATGAGATTAATAATATATAATCTCACGCCTTTTATCCCCGAGGGGGTAGGCAGAGGTATTCCATTACTGGATATACCCACATTTCACGAGATACATTGGACCCCTAAGCGTGATAGGTGGTGAGCCCATCGCCGGACCGGGTCTGTTTACACATTATGAATGAATTATGTTTACAATTTTTATCAGCTGATTTGTACGCGACCGATTATGGAGTAGGTAGGACAACCAACACAAAAGAGGCGGGGAAGTCTGCGAAGCGGGCGCGATCCGGGACGGCAAGTTTTCTAGGTAAGTAGGTATAATTTCCGAGTTTGTCTCCAACACGTTTTCCCGCGAATTTACTTTTAGTGTTCTATAGCGACGCGTTCCGAAATCTTAAACGTAGACTACTGCTGTTACCTTCAGGCTTTTCGCGGTGCCCCGTGTAAATAAACCTGCCGACTTCAAAGCCGGCCAGCCTCTTCACCACAGCTTGACCTATGCCTCCAAGACCAATGATCCCCACCGTGCTCCCTCTTATGTCCTGTCCCAGGTATTTGTCGAAGCCTGCCGCCCATTCTCCCCTGAAAGATAAATATTATGCTTAGTGAGAATTTGGATGTAGCAGTCTTTAACAGTCGTAGGTCAGTCAGTGGGTGGGTGTGCCTATATAGTGTCATTTATATCATGAGCGCTTTCGTGTTTCGGAAGGTACGTTAAACTGTTGTTACCGGTTTTCGCTTCGGTGGCTTCAAAAATTCTGACAGTTAGGTGGCCACCAGCCTAACACCATCTAGACTCCCAATACGCGATAGGCTCGCGTGGGAGATTATAGCTCATTACAAGTTTCGAGCATTACATTCATAATCGCTAACGAACGAATCTACCGAAAGGAGCGAGTTCAATCTTAGGCCGCGGCCTATTCTTACGGCCTATTGACATCCAAGATTTCATTGTCACATGAAATTTTTTTAGTAGGGGAACCTGTTGTACCTTGACACCATCAACATTCCAAATTTTTTTTAGTTTATGTAAAACCTGATAAAAGGATGATCTATGCTTTTGTATAATTTATATTATGAACCACATTAGTTCGTCTAACAGCAAAAATTTGTTTAATCGCAGTAGTTATAACCGCTTTTTTTTTTTTAATCGTTGAATGAAAAAGTGACCAAAATACAACAGATTCCCATATATATGGAAAATGCATTTGTACGCATCCTACCTGCGGACCGATTCCATTATCTGAGGAACTTTTTTTTGTATAATAAAAATACGCATACCTGCGGACCTGGTCCAAATTTTCTGTGAATCGCCTGGCGGCTGCCAGCATCAGACTGACAGCTATCTCGGCCACGGCTCCACTCAGCACGTTAGGCGTGTTGGATAGTTTGATACCGCGCTTCTTTAGCTCGTCCACGTTGCAGTGGTTGTAGCCAGCTGACACTGTAGCCACCATCTTTAGTTTAGGTCCTGTAAATTAAAAAAAATGTAGGTAGGTACTTAATTGCAAAATTCTAGCAGAAAAAAAGAGGTTCACAATAGCAGTTTAACACGAGACCACTTTCGAATATTCATGGTCATGAATAGAGACTATTAAAAAAACATTGGAATTAGTAAAAAAAAAGAAATACAGACATTTTTGAAACTCAAAGATACCTTAAAGAGTACCCGAAACCGACGAGCATGCATGAGCAGTGTTGCCAACTTAGCTACTTTATAGCTAGATCTAGCTATTTTTGGGTATCAGGCAGCTACAACTTACAAAATCTTGTAGCTAAATTTTTTAGCTACTTTTTCTAGCTACTTTTACTCTTTTACAAGATGTGAGTACTTTCGAGACTTGATAGTAGGGTATCGGTCCTTAAATTGTACCTAACCGTGGCTGGCTTATGTATTTTATTACTAATACCTGGATGAATGAAGGGGATAAACATATTTCTTCGTTTAAAACTTATAATGCGTTCTGCTTTGTCTTAATTTATAAATTTAAAATTATTGCTCGCTGTTTTAATAATCTGAAAATTGATTTACCTATGAAAACATACACGTAATCATACATCTTACTTTACCTAGTTTATAGTGTTAGCTACTTCTAGCTACTTTTTTGTGTCAACAAATCGGGCAATCTGGCTCCTTTTCGCAAGATGTCTAGCTACAAGGTAAGGGTAGCAGTTGGCAACACTGTGCATGAGTCGTTTGATGGATGTGGAGGAAGCGCGTGAGATCTGCCAGGTTCGTAGCAAGTGGCGGTCTGTTGTCTCTGCCTACCCCAATGGGAAATAGGCGTGAGATTATGTATGTATGTATGTAAAGATACCATATTGACGGCATAATGACCAATATGACCATTGATGGATAGTAAGGTATTTGTCCATATAAAATCTTAGACCAAATAGGTACCCTATTTGGTCTGAATATAAAATATAACTTTTTCGAAACGATCCATTCGATTTTAGGCCAAACACTGAAAAGTTCCAGAATTCTGATTCTCAAAATATCCCTACCTACATACCTACCCGCTTTCACTTCGCTTTGGTTTATCAAAATAAAATCTACATATATATAGGCACTATAGGTGTAGATGCATGGGTATTATTCCTATTAGCTATTAGTAGGGGATCATGCAGCTTCATAGTAGTGAAAAATTAGTTCTGTGACACCGGAGTTTATTCTCAACATACAAAGAAACACAAAAATCTGTCTTAAAAACTGAGCTAGTACTTCTATTCGATACTAGATGGCGCTATTAATACAGAATTTTGCTTACCAGCCGCATCCAAAAGTTCATTAGTGATGGGCAAGTTGGAAATCCAAATCAGCGCAGAGCTCCCGGGAATAAGCTTCAGAAGGTCCTCCTTGGTCTTTGTTCGACCTTCCTCGCCAAAGTTCATATATCTCGTTTGAAGAACTGTAAAACTGATAAAATATAAAAAAATATTCAGATACCTTGTAATTGGAAACGTTTGTGTACATAAGAATATATAATTTTAGTATTTCTACACATAATATTTTATTTTATATAAAAGAATGTAAGCGTCATTATTATGATTTGCATACTGCAACTCTCCTGTCATTTAAGAATAGTGGCAACACTTGATCAATAACCTTCAAATAAGCTTAAAATAGAATAAATAAAATAAATAAAAATTGATATAGTATTTTAGTGCTGATCATGTAATAAATCAAATTATACTTACTGTTCTTTTAGAATCTTGATTCCGCTCTCAGGAAAATCGTTAGATGACACCAAAACAATATCTTTTGACATTGTAGTATTTTGCGTGCTATTTGCCGGTGAACACGAGACACTACCTAACATCAGGAATGTCAAAATCGTGATGTCATAAATAATCATTTTATGACAGGTTGTATGTAATGCGGTAAAAGTTTTATCTTATAAAACAATCACGACTTCAGAGATATGGGCAGACCGTATCTTTTAGGTACCTATTTTTACACTAAGTAGACCTATGTATCCTGAAGTAAACGGTAAATACTATTTCTCGCTATCCAATTTTTACGATTTATTGCTACAAAGTTTCACGATAAGAAGCAGGAAAGTTAGTACTTGGTGAAGTATGAACATTTTTGAGTGGAACTCGTTTATTTATTGCTTAGCTTGTCCATGAACTTGACTTACCCTTATGTTATGTCTCGTTTTGGCTCACAGGAAATTGTGAGAGGAATGCTCAGTTAAGATAAGATAGAATGTGAGGGGCAACAAACTACGGTAATGTTAATCAATATAAAATTAACAAATGATTGACCATTTAGATATATTGATATGCTACAGATTTTTTTTATGAATTACTTATGGTACCTAATTAATTATGAAATTGAAAGTAAATTGCAAAACTTATCTGAGCTGAGACTTTGAATGGTTTGGAAGAATGTAAGCATCATTGTAACTTACCTAACAACAACGGGTATAAATATATAGTTATTTTATTATTTTTATTTTATATGTTAGTTAATTTTAGTTTATTCTTTCGAAATTTACATGAAATTAAAAGACCGGAAACGGTAAAGGCTTGCCCTCTAAAGCAAAAAGTACATTGCTGGCTGCAATCTTCGCCATTTCGTTTCTTGTTTCAATGGTCGCGCTTCCCATGTGCGGTAAAATATCTGGAAGATTTCCTTAATTACTTACTACAAAATTTATATTTACAGTACCAAATTTTGCACGAGTTTTCCTTGGACTCCTTAATCATTTCCTATTCTTATTAAATATAATATTGTTACTAACATAGGTACTAACAGAACTATGGAGTATGGACACAAGTCTGAAATAAAGTTTTATTATTATTATTAACCCATAATAAAGTAGGTAATCTGCCGCCTTCGACTGACACTGGCAAAGTTTTGACAGTCACTAATGGAATATTCTAGAATTTCACTTACAGCAGTTCGGCAAAGATACAAGGGGATGGTCCTTTGGCATTGGTTCAGGGGTCACTACATCCAAACCCGCTGCAAAGATACGCTTCTCCTTCAGGGCTTCGTACAGCGCATTTTGGTCAACTAATCCTGGGTGATAACAATAGATTGTTGGTTACAATTAATTTTTATTTTCAACCAGTTACTAGGTATGTGAGACCTTTCATTTGTAGGTGCGTTCTTTGCACGGTTAATGTTAATATCCAAAACCAATTAAATAATCTATTGACTTTAGATAGAACAATGCTGCATGCTAAATCAAATCTAACAGACTTGTTTATTCAGCAACCTATAGACCTACCAAAACAGATAGACACACAAACGATTCCTCATTGTTGTCTTTAACCTTCTCTGAAATGTGTAACAATTTAGACTTACCACCCCTGGCAATGTTTATTAATACAGCGTTCTTTTTCATTATTTTCAGAGTTTCTGTGTTTATCATGTTCTTAGTTTCTTTCGTCAATGGACAACTTATAATGACGTAGTCGCTCTCCATCAATAGTTGTTCCAACGGCATCCGTTCCACTCCTAAAGTTTTTGCTGGAAGCATCAAACTATTCAAAAAACTTAAACTGAAGAATCCCAACCGCCTTTATAATAATAATAAAAATATATAGATACTATACATACACTGACAATTATAAAGCAGTAAAATAAGTTATTTTAGATGACCAAACTATTAAACAGAGAAAGAAATTGTTAATGTCTGGGTAAGGCACAAGACGAATTTCGAATACAGATGCTATAGAAAATATATTTTCTATATTTAGTTTTTTTGATTAATTCGATAGAACTTACCTTCAGGTTTGTCGTTCCTCCCACTGTAAATGAATCTGGCGACATCAAAGCCCTTCAGTCGCCTAACCACCGCCTGTCCAATGCCGCCGAGACCAACGATACCCACTGTGGACTTGGCTATATCTTGTCCGATCATCCATTGCACACCGTACTTCCATTCGCCACTGGAAAAAACATACTTAAGGTTTATTCTAGATGCCATAATGAATGAGTACCTAAGAGAGCATTTAAGAATTACCGCTACTAATTCGATATACCTGCCCAAAAAGAGTCAGAGCGACAAACCTTTAAAAAGGATCTTTTCAGGTTCAATCTTCATAGGTTCATGCTCCTGAATAAAGGGCGAGCCCTTGAAATTAGGTATGTGTCAATGTGAAGTAAGTACTAAGGCAAAAATATTTGTGAAAAACCTTTCAACTTCTGCGACAGCTTCCTTAAATCTCCTAGTTGCAGCGATTAGCAAACCCACAGTGATGTCAGCCACAGAGTTGTCTAGGACCTGAGGAGTATTTCCCAGGGGTAGCCCTCGTTTTTTGACCTCATCTAAGTCAATATGGTCCAATCCCGAGGACATGGTGGATATTGCTTTTAGTTTTGGACCTAGGAGTAACACATTCCTTAAAAAAAATTCTTTATGCAACCTACAAAAAACTTCTTTAAAAATATTTTTATAAGCTTTACTAGGTAGCCTGCAGACTCCAGATTGTTTCTGGTTGTGTAACACAATACAGTTGTTTAAAGCTTCCGAAAAATATATTATTTATACCACTGAATTATAACACACTGTTTATTTGAATGTCACTTGCCTGCTAAATCCAATATTTCTCCTGTGAGTCGATGCTTGGTATTCCATATTAAGCCATCGTAACCTGTTGCTATTAATCTTTTTATCTCAGGCAAACTGTCAGAATTATCGTCAGTATATGGTACCACTGTGGTTTGTACTCTGCAATTCACAAAAAATATATATTTTATTTTTCATCTCTCCGGGCGGAAAACTTTCGGCCCGCTGCGCTAAACGAAGTTGCCGCTTTCCGCATCCGTCGAGCTGAAAAAAAGTATACCTACACACATTGGGAAGCAAATAAGAATGCCTCAGATCACATGTTTGTAGACCTCGGCTTCTACAATTACATGTGATCTGAGACATTTCTTATTTTACTTCCCTTGGTATATAATACAGTGTGAGTCTCCATAAAGTGCACATATGAAAATGGGTGAAACTAGACACATTTTTATGGACGGAAAAAATTATCAAAAAAATCTGAGATTTCATTTTAATTTTTTATAAATATTTTTTCTTTTGATTACCTACTATTGACTCTATGTAAAGCTAACTTTATAACTTTTAAACTAAGGAGTATATCGTGATAGAATAAAAACAGTGATAATGGAAAATAACAGAAAATACTAATAAAATAAAAAAATACCCGAAAAAAGGTACCAAACAATAATAAAAAGGGACTTTTTGAGAAAAATCTGTATTTTAATTCGTGTGTTTTTAATTAATTGTCAAATTTCTCCAAATAATGCCCATATAATAGGTAGTTTTTATTACTTTATGTTATTTTCCATCGTATTACCTTTCAAGAACAAAAAATCCCGTATCTGTATCCTTATCACAACGTTTACTATGAGTTTTTGAACTAAGTCATTCCGGGTGCACCATTCAACACTTCGTTCTAGATTGTCCCATTTTATTATTTCTTGGTACTTACCGTTTTTTGGGTATTTTTTTAATTTTATTAGTATCTTCTGTTATTTGACATTATTATAGTGTTTATTTAATCACGATATACCTACTTCTTAGTTTAAAAGTTTTAATGTTTTCTTTACATAAAGTAACAGTAGGTAATCATATTAAGAAAAAAATATCTATAAAAAAATAAAAATAAAATCTCAGATTTTTTTATCATTTTTTCCGTTACTAAAAATGTAACTAGTTTCACCCATTTTCATATGTGCACTTTATGGAGACTCACACTGTATTGTAGAATGCAATTTCAATCTGTTTACCATTCAGTCCATATTTAAAAATGCATTTTTTATAAACATTTAAAGAAACTCAAATAATTTCAAGGATACATCTTCTTAGATAACTTAGTCAGTTTTTTTATTTATATATTTAATGGTACACACAAAGAGAAACGAACTTGAAAAACGTGACTTACTTACTTATTTTTCAATATCTCCAAGCCGGCAACCGGAAAAGTTTTGTTTACAATCAAAACTCGTAGTAGTGACATCTTCTGTCAAGAAGCTTGTACGGCAACAGTCAGAATAAAAAATAATATCTACTTACTTAAGTAACCTAACAATATTGAATTTCTATCTTATTTAAGTACAGTAAACTAATATGATCAAATAATAGTTATTACCGCACGTTTTGCTCATAAAGATACGATTGGTATACCTACTACTTATCAAGGGCGCAACCACAACACAAACGATACACTGTTACGACGATATTACAATAAAGGCCTATATAGGTACTAGGTATGTGACGTCAGCCAACATTATCCTTGTGTGCGGATGTTATATAATTTAGTAATGAATGATGAAGTGCTCTAGAGATTATATTACGATATAGTTACTATCAAGTAGGTATACCTACACCTACTACGTATCTAACATAATATAGACATGCTAAAATTAAATTATCTTGTTTAGCTTCAAATATGGATGACAAACCAGGAAGTGTATAGACATTGGCGAACTGAGAACCTTTTTTAAAGTAGAATTAAGTTTTTTAACTACATTCCATTCCATACAATAATGATAATAAAATAAAATGCAGTTTACTCAATAATAGAAAAAAGAAAAAAATAACATGTATTTTCATGAATAAAAATGCCATCTTGTGTTGAGTAGCAGTACTAGCAGACTCGAATTTGATTTCGTAGATAGAGTAAAATGAATTATTACTAAAATCGACTAGATGGCACTTCATGCTCAAAATATCAGACTTCGTTTTTGTAAATAAGTAAGTAGGTACCTACATAATCATTTTGTAGAAGGTACTAGACACATAGTTCAATGAAATTGTTCTACTACTTTGTACATTTAATAAATAAATAAATTACCACGAATTTGAGTAAAAAACCAATGCTTTTATAAAAGCACCTACTGAAAGAAAAACTTATCCAAAAGTTTGATAATATGTTCAAGTATTATACGTAGGTATTTACACAACTTCATTGGAAATAACGCAACTGCAGATGTCTTTAAGGCTTTCATCCAACACTGAACCCAATAATAACGACTAAAATGACACTACATCCCCGTTCAAGCATACCGCAACACTTGAGCTGTTGCCAGAATGCTAGACATCTGTGTCTCACCCGCGACAGCCAGACGACATTTGTCCCGGCGCTGTGATAAATCAGAGAATTAATAACAGTATCTAACTCTAATCGTTAAGGGCAGATTCCGAAAGTGGATTCAGCATCCAAAATTATGGGCTTGATATTCAGAAAACATTGTCGTTTGTCAATTGAATCCCACCTTTAATTAAATCAGTGAACAAAAAATAGGTTGGTAATGACTACAAAGCAACATTCAATTAATCATACAGTCAATAAGACGCGGAACCAACATAACTCTTATAAGTTATAATAACACGGCAATGCCACAGTTTAATAAATAGTTGGTAATGCACACAAATATTGGTCCGGGCGGTATTGAACCCGCGACCTGTCTATGAGCAGTGCCACTGTAAACAGAACCAATATAAGAAGATCTTTTTTAATCGAGGCAAGCCTAATAACTAAGGGTTGTGTTATAAGCAGCCTATGTGCGTATGTAACAAATAAAACATTATTTACACTAAGCAATGTTGTTCAGTGCCCTACATTAGCCAGTTTTATTTCCTAAACCACTGTACAGTACGGTCGTTTTAACTTGGCTTCTTTGAACATAGGCTTCGCCTTCGCAAACCTCCTCGTACCGCCAAATGGTCTCTAAAAGATGTTATTGCGCAGCCATTTGCACAACTTCAGAGCTGACAAGTTAAAACGGCCGTACTGTAGGTGTTGACAGGCCGTTGGCTCAGATAGTGGTTACCCTGCCTTCTGAGCCGGAGGTCGAGGGTTCGAATCCCGCTCGGGATCAAAATTTGTGTGCATGAATATGTCTGTTGGCTTCCTGTCTGGGGTATATAATATTTAAGTATGTTTAGTACCCGTAGCACAGTATCTGCTAGTTTGTGACTATAACCGTAAGTGAATTGCGTTGCGTCCCACAATTACATTATTATTATTAGAGCAGTCATTCTGGTGACCACAACCACATACAGTCCCTCACATAAAACATTCTAACTTCCAGAATGTGGTAACATTCAATCCCCTATTCATAAATAAACGCAAATGGACTGCAGAATTACGACACCACTTTCCGCAAAAGAAAATAAACAACTGAACATCTGGTAAGCTTGACAAATTCTTATAGCTCCACCAAAATGCGAACACTAGCTCACTATAACAACTTCCCTAGAAACAGCGACTTTTTGAATTGACCGAGTATCCATGTGCTTATAATCCAGGCAGTGAAAAAGGTATGGAGAACGGTAACAAGTGTGTGACGGAAACGGACATCAGTTTTGGCCAGTTTATCGGAGGGTATGGGATTGAATCGATAGCCACTGGCGCCAGATTGGCGGAATCTGCTGTTGAAGGGTGTTATGAAGCTTTGTTTTTCTCAGATAAGGGTTTTACGACAGTTAGCGGGAGTAATCTCTCTCTCTCGTCTGTTCGAGTAGTTTGATATTGTTCTTTTTAATATTCCCATAATATTTCTATGCCCTCACTGATGCTGCAACATCATACGGAGTACTTATTCATTTATTTCTTCACGTCGTCGTCGGGAGTTTTTTAAATAGTTTTTTTTTCTGTTCGGAGTACCTACAGTCACTTTTTTACATACACATTTCACGACCCAAAACCAAATTACACGTCTAAAAACGAAATAATTCGTTCGACCGCGCGGCATGCGGAATTTCCGTTTCCCGAATTGTCTGCGCAGTGCGCACGCGCCGGTCACCTGTCGCCGCAAGGTGGCAACACAGAGCACGTGCTACGCATTTTGCACCCTCTAAACACCTGTACTGTATCAGATGGCGTAGATGTTGACAATAGCGTTAAAAGATAACCGAATAGTGTTATTACTAGCTTTTAAAAAATATAATTAAATATGATCATCATTAAATAAGTATGTATCATGTCCGAGGGGGCAGGCAGTTGCAATTTTTGGAAGTACCCACGTTTCACCAGTATCTTTTTGGGAGCCCTAAACGTGATAGGTGGTGAGCCCTTCGCCGTACCGGGTCTGTTACACTGCCTCAGAATTACTTCTGGGGTCTGTTTGTTTCATCACGATGTGTTCCTTCCTTCAACCGTCAAGCTACCGATAAATATTACGTAAGTTTTGGAAGAACTCATTGGTATCAAACCATGCTGCTTAGTACATGCCCTTTTCAGAATTCGAACCCGAGCCTCACGCACGAGAAGCGGGTTTCTTACCAGAGGGCTATAACTGAATTCATTAATTCTAAAAGTGCTATTATGAATATGTTTGTATGTATGTACTGTTTACATACGCTACTATGTGCTACGTTTAGGCAGACCGCCATTTGCTTAAATCTACTACGAATCTGACACTCATCTTGCGCTTTGACCACATGCTCGTCGGATTATAAGCAAATGCGGAAAATAATCGAGTGATATATGTACTAGCTAACTGTCTAATATCGTTGGGGAACTCTACCAACCCAAATATCCTTGGTGTCAAAAGATTTTAGGGCAAGCACAATGAAATTTCGAAAATCATATTATAATCAGCGACTGGACTCGAATTACTGGATATAGGCCTCCCCCATCGCTTTCTACAACTCCCGGTGCTGCCCCCGCATCCATCGGTTTCCCACCAAAAGTAGGTAGGTATATCACAGGCACACACCAGTTTAATTTCACTAATTCTTTACCATAAATATTATTGCTTTCGCTTTAATGATAATTTAAGAATCGATCCTTGGAATAGTTTCGTAAACATCTTAAAGATAATGAATTCCACGGAACGACCTTACATATTAAAGTTGAAAGAATGTAGAGACGTGAATGAGAACCCATTAATTTGGCTCTAAACATCTGCCAAATTATTAACTGTTTCTTAAATTAAAAATTATTCCAAGACGACATAAGGAACAGTTTACACGTCAAGAATAACGTTTCCACTAAACAGAAAATGGTGACACTTCGCCAAATAAATAGGTGACAAATAGTTATGATGTCAGAGGTTATGCTACTTAAACCATTTTCTTTTTGCCGCTAGTTCGGAAGAAGAGAAATTGTATTTCGTTTGTGTAAAGCTTAAAATAGATACGAAAATGTTTGAATAAAAGAAGTATGTTGCTTCACTAATGACACGAAATATTTAGACGAAGTTTTACAGTATACTTTTTTATTTCAGTTAAGAGAATTAGTAACTTATCCAAATTTGATCTTTGGGTTCGGGGTTATAGGATAAGAATTCAAGAAATCGTAGTTTATTTCTTGTGTAACTTTGAGGCAAAGGATCACACATGTTCGGCCTGCCGTAAGTCGTTAGTTTTTTGTTCGGCAGTTTTACAGACAAAAATATGTGTCAACAAAACAATTGACACAGATGTTCTTTTATAAAGGTTCTAATTTTCTTTTCATTTTTAACGATTCTCTTCCAACTAAGACATTTGTTTACCTACTTCCTATACAACTTATCTCTACTTATTATCAATATGCATAAATAAGTATGTCTGTTACCTTTTTGCAGCTCATCCGCAGAGCCGATCTTAATAAAAGTCGTCAAAGAGATAGCTTGCTTCTTGTTAAAAGATTTAAGCAACTTTTCATCCTGGAATGCGAACGAAGTCAAAGTCAAAGTGCTTTTATTCAATGTAGCTACTTGTAGGGGCTTATAAGTCCAATTATTGAAATTCATTGCTACTCCACCGCTTCGATCTGTATAGTTGAAGAAGTACGTCACGGGTAAATTTGGTAATAATTCTTGTAAAAAATAAGTGTGAAAATTCTGATAATTCCTTTAATTAGGTTCTAAAATATTTAACTATCAGGCTGCCAGCGGTGCTTCCCGGTTTTCCTGTTGGTGCGGGAATTTTGGAAAAGCGTTTTCAGCACCTATCTATAAAATGAAATGAAATTTAAGGTTCTAGATATTATCATTTCAGAGACTGTTGAGTTAGTAAGTGATACCTATTTGAGTAAGTAGAGTGCATAGATACACAAAGCAAGGTATAAAAAAATCTCAAATTAATAACGAAAGTTATAGAATTACCTATCCTATTACCCTTGTTTGAATTTTAGTTATGAAAATACGTTTTATTTGTAATGCTTTATCAATTTTATCATACTTTAATACTTACTTATATCGTCTATCGAAGGAGTTACTGCAGTGATCCTGGTTTTCGTTTAGTTTACACACAATGGAAGTCATGTGTGAGGAAGTTTACTTAGTCTTATTCATTACTAGCGACCCGCCCCGGCTTCGCACGGGTGCAATGCTGAATTTTCTTTGCTATAAACCATCCCTGGACCCACTCGAACCCACACAAAAAGTTTCATCAAAATCGGTCCGGCCGTTCTCGAGTTAAATCGTCAGGAAGGAAAACCCGACTTATTTTTATATAGTAGATTATTCCCTTTCCTAAGTAGTTAGAAAGTTTTGTTACAAAATAAGAACAGAAGATTTTTTTTGGCAGCTTCTCTACAAAATAAGAACATTAATTCTTTTTTGGTAACTTTGAGAAATTATTTCATCATATCTATTTAAAAATATTTCTAAGTCCATTTAAATATTTACTAGATGAAATTTTCTGCTTTTGTAACTGGTTACAAAACACAGTTTCATAGACGAACGAAAGGAACTTAGCAATGGCCTGTTAAGGGTTGATGATCCCACAGTGGCGCAAATATGCCAACCTCAATGATGGCTACTTTGTGCCAAGGCGTCACAAGCGTGTGCCAAGGCTTCTGGTCCCCAGAGGGCTAGTAGTTAGCTCCGTCAATGGATCAGCCTAGCTATCCAGAGAGGGAATGCGGCCGATCTTCTTGTCCCACATGGTTCCTCTTTGGAGGTTATTTTTTGTCTGTAAATATTATAACTAAAAATATTTTAAGTAATAAATATACATTTATTTACAAAGAAAATATACATTGATTTACAATAATTACAGATAAAAAATGTCCTCCAAAGAGGAACCATGTGGGACAGTGCCCAGAAGACTGGCAGCATTCCCTCTCTGGATAGCTAGGCTGATCCTTTGACAGAGATAGCTGCCAGCCCTCTGGTCACCTGAAGCCTCGACCAAACGCACTGACAGCTCTTTGAGGAGCTGCCGCGCCCCCGGACCCCACGGTCCCATGGTCTCCACCCCAAACGGCACAAATATGTAGCCCTCATTGAGGTCGGCATATTTGCGCCGCTTCAGGCGTTCAGCGGCCGCAGCCGCCGCGCCAGCGCCCACAGAGGTGGCATCGATGTGGGATGGGGCCAATGTGTCGGCACATGTGGCATCCCACACCAGCGACCTGCCATGTCTCCATGGCCCGACAGTCATACCATCAGGCCTCCCGCCACCTATTCGTGTGATGCCGTTAGGCTCAAGAATAGCTGGGATACCAGCAGTGGTGAGAGCCCTGCGGATGATGTCGTTGAGGCATGCATGGCGCGACAGGCGGCCAGCGCTACGTGCGCAAGAGAGGCCGTGGTGTCCGAGTCGATCGACAGGCTCCCCACACTGGCATCTATGGGGGTGGTTTGCCCTGACGCCCAATCGAAGACAGACAGCGAGGGAAAGTGTCTGTCTATCCAATAGAGTACCAACGGTAGCAGAAGGCAATGCCCGCAGCCAATGTCCCGATTCTTTTTGAGACACTGCGAGGAGACGAGCACGCTCCGAGGTGCTGGTGCATGAATCCGTTAGATTCTTAAGCACCAACTCGCAGAGCGGCCCGTCCAAAAATATTTTTATCTTTGTAAATAAATGTAGTGGCCGGTCAAGCAGTGGGTTGGCGCAGATGATAACAAAACATAAACTGTTTTGTCGCAAATTATTATAAGACCGGATATTGAGTGCTATAAAATACATATTTGTTTGAATTTTAGAGTGCATTTCGGAATCCGGAAATACATTTCTTTTATAACCAAAAAATGTCGATTAAATATTTTTATGGCCCGTAAAAATAGCACCATTTTTAGGGTTCCGTACCCAAAGGGTAAAATTAGGACTAAATTACTAAGACTTCGCTGTTTGTCCGTCCGTCTGTCTGTCACCAGGCCGTATCTCAAAAACAGCGATACCTAGACAGTTGAAATTTTCACAAATTATGTTACCTATTTCTGTTGCGGCTATTAAAACAAAAATACTAAAAAAAAAATATTTTAAGGGGGGCTCCCAAATAACAAACGAGTTTTTTTCGCCGTTTTTATATCCTTCGTGCGCGAGTCCGACTTGCACTTGGCCGGTTTTTGTATACCTCTTATGTATCTATCTGAAACCAGTTTTTGCGTGAATTGCGCAGTGTAGTTGGCGACATTGCTTAATTGTTTATTGCTCTCATTAGCTGAGCATTTTTGCGAATATCGTGAATACAAATTACAAACCGACCTTTGTCATCGAATGTCATGGCTAATAGATACACGTAAATTACGATATTGAAAAATATTCCGTTAGAGTGTAAGTGTTTTATAAGTACGATACAGATAAATATATACTTTTCAATAAAAAAAGATATAATACACCTTTGAACTATGTATTTATTTATTTGTTTCATATGGTCTGATAGCAGCTTATACACTAATTTATTGCGAATGCTTTTTTAGGGTTCCGTGCCCAATGTGTAAGACCCTAACGCTACTACTAAGACTCCGCTGTCCGTCTGTCTGTCTGTATGTCACCAGGCATCTCATGAACAGTTGAAATTTTCACAGATGACGTATTTTTCTGTTGCCGCTATAACTAAAAATACTAAAAAAGAGAATAAAATATTTAAAGGGGCTCCCATACAATGAACGTGAGTACTTTGCCGTTTTTATAAAGATAAACTTATGGGACGGACGGAACCCTTCGGTGCGAGTCTGACTCGCACTTGGCCGGTTTTTATTAAAATTTGAAGAGCAAGTTTATCAGCGTAATCAAAATCATTTAAAAGTAGCAATCCAGCAGTCACACCACACCTATCCCTAATAAAGCAATCCAGCAGTCACACCTATCCCTACTAAATATTATATTCTTTCACAGGTATACCTATAGGCTACTTAGGCTATAGGGAATCCTAAGTGTGCGAGCCCAACTCGCGTTTTTCCTGTCTGTATTGACAATATAATCGATTGTTTTAGATTTATGTTTACGATTACATTTAACGTTTCAATTTAAACAAAAACAAATGCAATGTGCGCCTATACAATACAGACTAAAAATGTATTTTTTTAGTTGTTTAACATTTCACTAATGAACTGGCCATTTACAAGTAAAAACATATTAAAAATAAATAAAAATGTAAATGGTTAAAAGAAACGGATCGTTTATTAGGGATCCCTACCTTAAAAGAAAAATCGCAACCCTAATAAAATCACTGTCCGATCAGTGGGTCTGTCACAGAGTTTTTTTCGAGATCTATGTTTTTTTTTTTTTTATCGTGGGACACAATTCACACACGGTTATTTAGTCCCAAACTAGGCAAGGCCTGTGCTATGGGTCCTAAATAACTGATAAACATACTTAAATAAATATTAAACGACCAGACACGAAGCCAACAGACATGTTCGTGCACACAAATGTTGGCCCCGAGCGGGGATCGAACCCGCGACCTCCGACTCAGAAGGCAGGGTCACTACCAACTGAGCCAACATGTGACAAGTTAATTTGTTTGGCATAATGCTAAGTCAACATATCACCTGTCAAAGCTTATAAAAAAAAAAAATCTCACGCCTTTTATCCCCGAGGGGTAGGCAGAGGTATTCCATTACTGGATATACCCACATTTCACGAATTTAATATATCGTGTAAAGTATCATTTAAAATATACTCTAGGGACGAGTATCCATGAGTCGTTTGATGGATGTGGATGAAGCACGAGAAATCTGCGAGGTTCGTAGCAAGTGGCAGTCTATTGTATCTGCGTACCCCGAAAGGAAAAAGGCGTGAGATTATGTATGTATAGGTACTCTAGGGATTCCCAATTTTTATTTTATTTTCGACCAGTGATCTTATTGATGGTAGCTCAAAATTTGCTAGAAGGTACCATTCCCCCTGCGGGCGTATTCACGGAGATTCGATACTCGATATCGGAAAATCTGTCGAATCCTTATGTCAAATATGACATCTGTGTATAGCCCATCTCGAAACCTTTCGACAGATTTTCCGATTACGAGTCGAATATCGAATATCTTCGTGAATACGCCCGCTGATCTCCCAGGTTTCGCTAAACATTAGATTGTTATAGGTTTTAGTATAATAATTGCACACATTTGCCCAAAAGCAGGTTACTTTTACTTAAAATATATATATTTTTTTAACAAAAATACGTGTATAATTTGGTGGTACGTAGGTACTATACAGAACTCCAAAAGTGCGATCTCGAAAAGCTCTTGCCAGTTTTTATATTAGTATTTTAAATACCTTTTTTTGCGCACAATTTATTGAGTCTTCGTCTCATCTCAAAAGGAACGAGTGACGAGAGAATGACAAACGATGACTGTTTTAAATGCGTTCCAAATTAAATAGGATAGGCCCGGTGCGAAAGGAACGCACCTTTGTGCAATCTAAAGATAAAATTTTAAAATTTCGCATACGGCATCGGCAAGGACGTTGTAAATATGCTGCCGGACCGAGCAGCTGTGCATTTTAATCCATAAAGATGTATTAAAACAATAAAATAATAGTACTTTTAAAAACTGTTTAAATTTTTACTTAGTAGTTTTTAGTCGGAGTTTTTGGCTAAACGTTTGTAAAAACCAAAAGCTTGCTCAAATGTTTTCCTAATTTAAAAAAAAACAATCGTTCCATTGCTAATGTCTTCCTTAATTTCGACAAATCAGCTGTCTTTTCGCCTGACCAAGTCCGGTCGGGCACCTGCACAGATTTTTTAGTCGGGTAATCTTGAGTTTTTTACTTTTTTCGAGAAACACTCGCCATGACACCTGGCGATTCTGCCTAGCACACCTTTATAGAGATCGATTTGAGACAGCTGAAGAATGTGCGGCCGTAAATTATAAAAAACCATGTGAATGAGTAAGAGCTATACACGGTACACTACTTGAGAGTAATGAAAATAAACAGTATAAAAATTGCATTGCATTCATAAATCGATGTCACTATTTTTACTGTCGTATAGATAAGTAGCGTTTGCCCATGTATATATACAAGAGTCATCAATAACCATGTCTTTCTGGCCAATGAGATCAGCTGACTAACTAACTAGTCCACAACAGCCACAGTGACACTTAAATGTTTATGTAAGATCCATTATGTTGCGTTTAACGGACATTAATCGTGTAGAAAAAAACCAGCCAAGTGCGAGTTGGACTCGCATATTATGAAGGGTTCCCTGCACTACAATACCTACTATCAATGTCAAGCCGCGTAATCGGGAAACGTTGGGATTATCTATTGTAATCTTTGAGTATTAAACCAACAGGAGACGTCAAGCGCACTAGTTTCTTTGCAAAAAAGTCTGCCAATTTCTGCGCGGGGGACGAGGAAACAAACACAAATAATGTTAAAACAAACGCATTTTTTGACAAAACAATTAAACACTAGCTTGAACTAGATGCACACAATACTTCACTAATCCGAGCACTCCGTGAACTCAAAAAAACTAGTTGTATATAACAGGTATGAGCGTTGACCGACACTTTTTTTTTATCAGAGGGGAACGCTTGTCAGTGGCGTCTCCTGGTTTAATACTCAAAGATACGTTACGTTGAGTATTAAAAGGACCAATTTTCAAGAAAAAAAAAAGTAATTCATTTCTTGTATGGATACCGCTACACCATCGTACCTACAATATAACACGACATAGGTACTATTGGATAAAAGGTTTCTTGTATAGGTAGCCCTTTACTTTTAAACACATAATTTTATTATTTTTGTTTATTTATAGCGACTTTTGTCATTACCTATTGACAAAAAACTTTTATTTTTTCAATTTATGGCAATAAAGATATATAGATACCTACCTACAGAATTTAAAATAACTTCAACTGGTTACTTACCTATTAAGGGTTCATTAGATATAGCCCACTGACAGACAGACAGATGGACGGACATCGGAGTCTTAATAGTAGGGTCCCGGCACCCTTTTGGAACGAAACCCTAACCACTGATGACATAAAAAAAATCGCATACATGTTTCCCTGTAAATTCTTATTGATGATCATTTATTTTAATTGCAAATAAACTGTTTTATGACCTTAAAAATGTAGCAAGTGTGTAAAAGGTGTTTATTTGACAAAGGTTATTCGACAAAGTTGCGCCCGTAAGCCAACTCCTCTATTGGCTGGAATACGTTAAGTTAAGTTTGTCAGTAGATGGACATTGCTAGTAGCAATGTTCATCTACTTCATTCATATACCCTTTTGTAGTAGCAATTTGCTACTATAAACGGGTATATGAATAGCAAACTTCATAGTGGGCAAGGAATATTCAAGTCCTCTCTACGTACAATGACCAATACGCAAAATGACAATTTCATCTCTATAGAAATGAAATTGTCATTTTGCGTATTGGTCTTAGTTTGCGGTTGGTATTGGTATTTTAAGCTATAGCTTGAAAATTTTGGCGAAACTCGCGTAGAATTATCTACGCGAGTTTCGCTATGCAGTCAATCCGGTGCCGCGTCGAAAAGTGGTTACGTTTTGCATTTACTGACTATGATATTTTTAAAAAGTGCTCAATAAAATTTCATAACTATGTACCTAACTTTTATAATATGTGCATTCCGTATGTCTCGTAAAAGTCTGAAATATTTTTAAAGAACTAAGTACTTAAAAATACCGAAGAATAAAATTCTTGTTTAAAAATAAATGTCTTCTTAACCAGTTAATTTTATTGGATTATTTCAGCACCCCAGAACTCAAAATAAAAATATAATGAAAACTTTACAAAAAATAAAAATAATATGCAAAAAAAGAGTGACGACTGAACTGCTTTCTGCTTACATTCATACAATCTCAATACACGAGGTTTAGAGTGGCTTGCTATTAGACTATTCACGTTTTTTAGTGTATTTTTTTACGTACAGAAATAAAATAAAAAATAATAATAATCTCACGCCTTTCATCCCCGACGGGGTAGGCAGAGGTATTCCATTACTGGATATACCCACATTTCACGAGATACATTGGACCCCTAAACGTGATAGGTGGTGAGCCCATCGCCGGACCGGGTCTATTTACACATGTCTCAGAATTAATTCTGAGACCTGCGGGTTTCCTCACGATGTTTTCCTTCACCGTCGAGCTAGTGATAAATATGTACGTAAGTTTTTGAAAAACTCATTGGTACATGCCAGGATTCGAACCCGAGCCTCACTGATTTTCGGCCGGCTCTTTAACCGTCCGGGCTATCACTGCTCTAAACATCACAGAAATAAATGATTTGAATTTAACGCTCTAAAGGAGTAGGTTTATAGGAGGTAGTTATCTCTGAAGTCGCAGTTGCCGTTCTGTCTTAGATTATTTATTTACTGTAACTAAACTGTGTAAACCAGCCATTTTCGTATCATCATGCACAAGCCGAGGCCGAGGGTCTGTAGCGCGTCTGGTAAGTTCTTCGAGGCGGGGGTGCCTGACTTTTTCGCTGTCCTGAGGTCCCGTATAGCCTCCTTCTGGGATAGGATACGCAGCTCGGAGAACATATCATACTCCGGGCCTTATGTGAGGATGTAGCAAACACCATTTTTAAATATTGGCTTGGTGTGCATCGGACTACGAACCGCAAATAAATAATTGTGTTTTAATTATTGTATACTGTTACTTTTATTTTGTATTTAATTCTATGTGTATTTTGTATTTAAATTTTCTGTGGGTTTTTTGTGACTGACAATAGAAGCTATTATTATTATTTCGCGTAGTTAGGGAAGGAGTTTCAGTTAGACAGGTGTAGACCTATTTTGCGTTTAGGGTACGCGTCCACCTGACTGAGCCACCTGTACCGACAGTTGCGTCACACCTTGGCCTCATTACATTAGTCGGTATTAGTTATTCATGTTGTTAATAACGGTGGGCGGTAAGGTCAATTTTTTGTGTGACTCTTTCAGCTTTTACAACGGTAGGTTTGACGTATTACGCGCGTTTTTAACCAACATTACCAATAATGGAAGTTTTATTGCTTATCCGTTAGAATTGTAGCTAGTTTCAGTCTTAGCAACCGGTTTTGGTAGTGTCTGCCCACAGCTGTTTTTATGCTTGTGAATTTGTATCATCATCAACCTGTAATAGTCTGCAACAGAGCTAAATGTTTGCTCATGTATGATTATGGCTTGGCAGGGACAAAAAAAACTCCATAAAATATATTTCCTTATTTTGTAAATTAAAATATATTTTCACATAAATACCGTTACCAAGTTGGTTTTCGTTATCTACTGGTTTGTCGCCGGAAATACCTCATAAGAATTTTATTTTTATATTACATCCAAAATACCTCTTGACAATTTGATATTTATATCACACCCAATATTTTTTAGCTTCAAAAGTGGATCCATAAAATGACACTGCATATAGGTGCTTCAGGCCCAGCTGTAAGACTTAGAAGTTTATCTAACAATACTAATTTTCATAGTTACCATGCAGAGATCGCAATGATACATTACAAGGAATTCAGGAGGCTGATGACCACACCTTTCGCCCGGAGGCGACCGGAAAGAAATGACTGTCTGCTGACTAATTTAATAAAACGCAAGTACAAATTCTTGGCTGATGCGACGCGTACTTTTGGTAGGGTCACCACCTCTGTAGTTATGTGGGACAAAGTCACATTCCAAAATATTTTTTATTTTTTTATTGAAAGACGAACACAACAGATAACAATCACATAATGGCTAGATAACTACTTATTTAACATTTAGCTCCAGATTGTTTTTCAGAAATGTGTACGTACAGCATGTCTTAACATAAGCTCAGCTGAGCATAGACAATATTTAGTACAATTAAGACGATAATTATGTTTAATATTAAGTATTTACACTATGTAGGAATATAATAACAAGTACTTAATGATTAAAACTACAAATATCCGAGCTCGGTCGGATATTTGTAGTTTTAATCCTTCGGAGAGGAAGACGAATCTAAAGACACCTTGCACTTAAAAATCCGAGTAGGTATCCGAAAATTTTCTCATATACATAATTGTATCTACCCGAAAAACAGTTTTTTTATTGAGGATTTTTTTTTTACCGAATCGATTCCATTTAGGCGCAGTTGATTAATTTTCAAAGAGATTCGGTTACTCATTACGCAAGCGCCTCCTCTGCCTTATCGTGACTTGATAGTCTAAAAATACCTCTCATGCACTTTGATAGAAGACAGAGGTTAACCAACGTAATTCTGGGTTTCATCATTCATATAATTGCTGTCTGCTGCTGGACGAATGCCTCCCCCAAGGAGCGCAACCCAGTCCGTTCTTGGGCAGCCCGCATCCATTCACAGCCTGTCACCTACTTTAGGTCATCGGTCCATCGTGCACTTAGTTTGCAACTAATATTATCAGTATAATTCGTTATCAATTTATAGATGTCATGGCGATGCTGCGAACCTTATTGTACTCAGTGAAGAACGCCGTTGAAAGCCGGTGAGCGGTTTACGACGACGGCGTCCCTCACTGGGTTGTTATTTGCCTATTTATGTACTAACGTAGCTTGTAAGATTTCTTTGCACTATCCATCTATGGGTTATTTTTGTCTGCTATTAAATTATTTTTATTTATTTATAATTTTTATTGAGGATTAAGTAGAAAATTTGTGGAATTCAGGACTGTTCCTGCGATCTCCCGTAGAGTTGGCAACCCTACTCGCGACGCACGCGCATCGATTTGGCAGTTGCGCGCACATGCCGCGCACCTTGCGCCAGGTGTCGGCAACTGACACACTTTAGATCTAGACGCGTTTAGATATAGTCTGTTAGCCTAATTAGATTAATTGTAGTTTGAATTAAGATGCTCCGGATTGAAACGTAAGCCGCGATCGTGATATGTCAGTTTTGAATGCGCCTGGCTCTAGGGCGGACTCTAGGACTCTAGGGGTGGGGTCATAGGCGAGGTCTAGTCAGGACAGGCTTCAATTCGATTACTTACAATAATAAATGTATATTGAAAAGACAGAACATAGTATTCTCCGAGTTGATATCTGTCGCGTGCTTTTACAACTTCACAAGCTCGGCGCGCATACAAAACTGACAAAATACGTCCGCGGTGATGGAAATGTGCGCGTCCTTTTAGTTAGATTATAGGATTTCTAGCGACCCGGCCCGCTTCGCACGGGTGCAATGCTAATCACTCTATCTATTAAAAAAAACCGCATCAAAATCCGTCCCGTAGTTTTAAAGATTTAAGCATACATAGGGATATAGGGACAGAGAAAGCGACTTTGTTTTATACTGTGTAGTGATTCAAAGCCAAAGTCAAAAGTCATTTATTTTTTGTAGGTACAAAAGGTACACTTAGAAACTTCAATAGTCTAATAACAAGGAACTCTAAACTCGTCCATGAATATTGGCTAAATGTAAACAGCATCCCATCTCCACCGACGAGCTGCTGGTACCAAATGCAGTACCCCGAGAAGAATTACCTACCCAACTTGTCATGATGATAATGGAAAACTTATTTAGAATTAAATTAATTAATGAATTCATAGCAGGGGCACAGAGTCCATAACAAAAATATTAAAACCATTTACGACTACGTACTTACCCAGTTAAGCAAAATTTATACGACATCTCTCAAAGAAATGACAGTCTTTTTAGTCAAGACATCAACATAAAAGCTAACTTAAGCCCTATAATTTTCTGCAATACTCGTTAAATGACAATAATTTACTACTACATACTTTTTGTCAAGCCGACTTACCTTTGCCACCAGGATAAGAAAAAAAAAAGAAAAAAAAGTCAATTTTCAACGTGCGCGTGAAGCGGTTGTGTTAAAATATCAATGAATACCAGTGACGAACGAGTATTATGTCCGAAGTCTTTACACATATCCATCGCTTCTTTTGTTCGCGATCGTTCTTTCGACTTCCTATAGGAGGAGGAACGTGTATGCTTTCATTCGAAAATTGTGAGTAATTCCAGACAATGTTGGGAGTTGGGGGCCATTTTCAAAACAGCTGATCGTATAGTTACAGGTGCTCAAGAAACTCTACACTTGGAAGGTTGTCGCTGAATACGTCTTGAGATATCATTACAATTCGGACTATTTAGACAGCAGACGGACGAGTCTGCGTCTACTTGATCATAACTAATAGTTTTTGTCGCTAAATGAGACCGGCTTGCCTCATACAATATGTAACAGAATAAGCTCAATTCCTGAAATTGGTTGTTTCAGTATCGATTACAGCTATTTTTAATATGTACAATTTTCCCGAAATATTAATAAGCATAGCTGAATTTAGTGCTATCTATGGAAATCGTACTATTATTAGGTACTCTTTATTTAAGAAAATTGGTAAGACACAACCAAAGTACGAGAAGGCATGATATTAAAAAAATATTATATATACTAATTGGGGTGTATAAGGAATTGCATTTATTCTGTTACGCGTTGTACTTACCTATATGTGAGGACTACCTATTTAAATAAATTATAAATGTCGTATGCTCTTGACTTCATTTAGAATTAGCAAGTATACTCGGCAATCCATAGGGCTTGATATTTATTGAGTCACAATAAAAATAGAGGAGTTAAGAAAACTATAGCATGATGATATATTACGCCACCGAGTGTATTAGTCCAATTATGACTACAGTACGACCACGTTCAAAAATGAACATTCAGAATGAATGTTCATTCAAAAGAAGATCTAGCCAATCAGCGTCAAGTTGCCCCCACCCGCTTCTAGTACTTGACAGAAATGTTTTCTTAATATTAAGCATTAGGTGTCCTGCAGACGTATTCACAGAGACTCGATACCGTTTCCGTTCGTTTCCGATGTCGATAGATTCGACTCGAATCGAACGGAAACGGTATCGAGTCTCTGTGAATACGTCTGCAGCTTAGGGGTATTGCTCAGTAGGCATAATTATAAAATAAGATTTTAAATTAAATTACTAAAGTTCTTATACCTATTATCGCAGGAATTGTTATTACCCAACGAAGCTTGAGTTACTTCGGATAGATCGGTGTCAAAAATTTACATGCACCATCGTAAAAGTGACACCGCCCTAATGTCGTTAGATACCTACGAGAAACGCCAATCAGTCAACCGCCCGAGCCCTCTAGATCTAGAAAGTCTCACGATTTTATCTTCCACGACTACATCGTGTGTATCAGTGTAACCTAACTTATTTATATTATCTTGTTTCCACACAGGCAAAGTTAAGGCGGAGGCGGTTGCGTCGCATGTGCCTTTTACCTTAAGCCTATTATCAGTTTATCTCATCAATATGTTCCCTTCGTAGTTAATTGAGTAATGGGATTTTGAGGTCTGATGATGATGTTCTAGAAATACTAAGTTAGCTGTGCCTGACACATACTTACTGTGAAGACTGCGACGCATGTTAGAATAACATTTAAAAATACTCATGCCTTAAATCACCAATCACCAAGGGGATCACTTTTATTAGCAGAGGTATTCCATTTCTGGAAATACACACTTTCACTAAACGTGAGAGGTAGGTAGTGAGTTAATTGCCGAACTGGCGTGCTGCTACGGCTCAGAGTCAATTATAGGACCTGCGGGTTTCCTCAGGATATTTTCCTTCACCATAGAGCCATTGATACCCACGAATGTAGTAGTAGTAGTGGGCCGGCTATATCTCGCGAAGAATCGACAACCGTTGGGGTAAACGTGTTCTGAAGTGGACTCCGCGACTCGGCAAACGTAGTGTATAGGACGCCCTCCAGCCATATGGGATGACGATCTGCGAAAGGCTGCAGGCAGATGCTGGATGCGTCGAGCTGAGATAGGGCGCTATGGCGCTCATTAGGGGAGGGCTATGTCTAGCTGTGGACAAATGTAGGCTGATGATGATGATGATGAAGTAGTAGTGAGTAGTGTAGGTAATAGTGATTTTGAAAAACTCTGGTTATTCCAGATTATTTAAAGTTATGGTTAAGTTTGTAACTACTCCTTACTTACTACTTTCTGCGAGTACAAGTTGTTTTGTGTGCCAAAGTTATCACTGCTCTATCTCTTCAATAAATTATATTTGTTTTTAAAGTACAAATAAATAAATAAATCATCTCACGCCTTTCATCTCCGAGGGGGTAGGCAGAGGTATTCCATTACTGGATATACCCACATTTCACGAGATACATTGGATCCCTAAACGTGATAGGTGGTGAGCCCATCGCCGGACCGGGTCTATTTACACATGTCTCAGAATTAATTCTGAGACCTGCGGGTTTAAAGTACAAATAAAATAGATTTTTGAATTTCAAAAACAATTTATTGAAATAATCAAACCTTTTCAGCTCGAGAAACACTGGAATACCGAGAAACTACTTTGGGTGACTTGCTGTCACTAGACGCAACTTCGGGCAGGAAAATTCATATTTGTGCCACCGGTGGTGGCTTGCACGGAGGGAGACGCGAAATCTTGGAATTCAAAGAGGGTAAAAACGCTGGGATATAAGAAAGACCATTGGGAATTCTATTGGAAGCTGCCGTAGAAACTGTGTTTTCTGTGGGCTCCGGACCAACTTCTTGTAAACGCCATCCGTTAGACGTTGACACTTTGTTTCTTCTCCTGTTGTCATCACCACATTTACCGAATTTAAGATTGAAGGTACTGCACAGAAATTCGAGGAATTTTCCGTTTTTGTTTATACCATCATCAGCGCATTTGCCGATTTTGGTGACCGTAGCACCGGTGTTTCTGCACACCATCTCGTCGATGTTTTTGTATGTTTTTCCGTCGGACCCGCATACTGGGTGCTCCCAATCCTCTTGTTTTAGGCATGCTATCTGCCTTGATATGTTGACTTCACTCTGTGACCTTGAGAACCTAGATTCTGTCTGCACAGCGATGAAGCAGAGGAGAACTGTAGAAAGTCCTTTTAAATCAGTCGGAGCAGTGATAGCACGTGAAAAAGTCTTTTTAAAGTCGGAGCAGTGATAACAAAGCGCCGGCATCTCATACGTGTTACTCAGGTTCGAAGCTATATGTACCGAAGAGTTTACAAAACACTTGCATATATATATATTTAGAACTACTTTGACGGTGAAGAAAACATCGGGAGTATGTTATTATATTGTTAAAATTATCTAGCTGTTACTATTAACTTTATCTACCGCATCCCCTAGGATCTGAATTATTCCGGTATGAAAGTAGCCTGTGTGTTAATCCAGGCTCTAAACGACCTGTGTGGAAATTTTCATCCAATTCCATTCAGCCGTTATTGCGTGATTGATTAACAAACATCCAAATATATGAACTTTTACTGCTTATTACAATTTGTAGGATTAATATAATTATTTGAAAATAACTTACGAATTTTCGTCAGCATTGTTGGCGGCGAGATTTACTAAGTAAGTATAGTTTTCACTTTTATATTATAATTATATATATATAAAATGAATTGTGTGTAATTGAATATGTTCTGGATTAGCAATGCTAGCGTTTTATTGTATAACTAGTGTGCCCCGTGGCTTTGTCCGCGCCGATCCAGTTTATTCCCGTTCCCGTGGGAATTTCCAAAAATCCCTTTATAGCGGTTACCTATGACATAATATAAGACACCTGCATACATACCATATTTGAAGTTTCTAGGTGTGATCTTTTCGGAGTACTTAGTAAGTATTTCTCTGTCCACTTTTATATATTTTTCCGTACGAATGTGATATTTTACCGTAGTGAAACCTTAAACCTTAACAGATAAAGAGTACCCCAAACCGACGAGCATGCATGAGTCGTTTGATGGATGTGGAGGAAGCGCGAGAGATCTGCCAGGTTCGTAGCAAGTGGCGGTCTGTTGTCTCTGCCTACCCCAATGGGAAATAGGCGTGAGATTATGTATGTATGTATGTATGAAACCTTAAATTAGTTACGAAGTTATCTATCTCCACACCACATTTCAACAAAATTCTTCCAGTACTTTTTGCGTGATGCGTGCATTACCAGAAAGACAGACAAAAATGTCAAAAATTGGTGTTTTGATATCTAAATCGGTAACTATCTACGCTACCGCAAAAAAATTGACAAAATATTTTATGTAAGTACAGACACGGTCCTGTTACAGTTTTATTATATGTATAGATAAATATTGTATTTGTATAATAAATAATCAATCTTTTATTAGTAGATATATATCAATAAATTCGCTACTACAAAATTATCATAAGAAATTATAGTTTACACGTCGAGGGTATATAATATTCAGTATGCAATCTATTATTGGAAACGCAAAACATATAAGTTTACATATTCTAGACGATTGAACAACAAAGGAAATACTAGTATACTTACGTTCATATTTATCACTAGCTTGACGGTAAAGGAAAACATTGTGAGGTCCCAGAATTAATTCTGAGGCATGTGTGACAGACCCAGACCGGCGATTCCAGATTAATCTCTATTCTATCGTAGTATTTTTTTATATTATTAAGGTAGAGTCAACGAGCAGATGATCTAATGGTACCAAAATGGTCACATCTTCCTCAAGAGTTCCTTCATTATTACGTAAAATAACGATACTTACAAAAATTCTTCAAAAATTGGCACAAATTAGTACCGAAATCCAATTTCAAAGTTTTTAATATACATTGTAATAGCACAATATATTGCTGTGCTACATTGATGAGAAACGTGAACAGGTGACGGCGGGTTAGAATAGAAAAAAGTATAAAAAGTTAAGGGCATAGCGTTCGGGATCGGTCCACTAAATCATCTGTCAAAGTCGCAGCGGCGCCGGCGCAACGATTTGATAGGAAAGTTGATAGTGGATAAGATTATTTTGACTAATAAACAGAAGTGTTGAACTAAGGCTGGATTCGTCCAAAAAAGAGTTAGGCTTGTTCGGAGATTAAATTGTAATTATTAAATGCTATAGACGATATACTTCACGTAGGATGAATTTAGCCAATGGTTGCGGTCGTTTTAAAATAAATGTAAATAAAGAATCATACAGTAAAAGTATACATCTACCTTGATTGACCGACGGGGATCCTAATTAGTTTGAATCGTTTGTGCCTTATTTGTTACGCTTAGAAACGTATATTGGAGTGCCTACAAAAATGTGAGTAAGTAGGTACATAAATAAGTAAAAGCTTCAATAACAATTTGACGTTATTGTTAACTAAGTCTTGTGTTGAGGAGTTTATTGCCCCGCTTCTTCTCCTCAACGATACATGTTGAAGCGGTGGAGTTGAAATGACGTTCAATAAGTGGACTTGTAAGTTCCTATTTTGAATAAAACGTTTTGACTTTGACTAAGTATAAACTGATTTTTTTCATTCGAAAACTATTATTATGAGTCTCTTAGTTGTCTTATCCACATTCATCTTTCGTACAAAAACAGGCAATAAATACGAAATGACAGAGGTTGAATCAATCGGCGTCCGCGCAGTGCCCGCTGCGTCCGGTCTAATTAGAGGGCTGGTAACCGCGCGTTCTGGGTTCGACTCCCATTGTGATTACGTGTTTACAGTCCGTTTTTATGTTTCCGTGACGTGAAAGATCAGTCTTGTTAAAATTATCGATGGTTTGATAAATTGTGGATGAATGTAGACGAAGCGGAATTTGGAGAAATCACTCTAATATCACAGTTTAACAAACTGTGCTATATTATAAATGTCAAATTTTATTGTGTTTGTATCTTTGTTTAATCACGCCAAGCGGATTGTGATGAAAGCACAAGATAGACAAAATCCTGGATTAAAACATCATAGTTTTTGACTAGACTAAGGCGAATCCAAGAGGATGGGTCTTTAGCAGGCTTTAGCTACATTTGAAATATATTATACATATATAATACCTATATTTAAAATGTATCGCAAAAATAAAGTACGGTTAATGGAAATAGTACGATTGTGTTCCGGATTCATAAGTAGTTGATGTCCTTTTAAAAATGCAAGCTCTCATCCACTTAAGTGCCAAGCCCAATAACGATCAGTTGAGCGGTTTTCCCGGAAAACGTAAAAAAGTAACACATACTCACTTTTGCATTTATAACATTAAAGGCAGAAACGAAGCCAACAGACATGTTCATCCACACAAATGTTGTACCCGAGCGGGGAATGAACCCGCGGCCTCCAACTCAGATCACAGAAGGCAGGGTCACTACCAACTGGGCCAACAGGCTCGTCAATGTATTATAGTATTAAAGTTAGCGTAATGCAAGTACCTACATATCTATTGGTTTCATATCGATGTGTCAACACTTTACTTATACCAGAAGAGATCTTCACTTATCTCAAACACTATCATTGACTGAGAAGCTTCAATAATCTCAAGTTCCGTCGCCATGGTAACGGATGCACGATCTGTTCCCACGGGCTATCTCACGGCTACGCCCACTCGATGGCCTAACTTCTGTTTGAGATGACATTCTGTGGGACGGCCTAACGTCATAGTGTTGTAAGGCAAAAGACCAAAGTTTTCAAAATACGGGAAACGCAGCAACCTACACGGGTGAGGTTTGGAACCTAAGTGCAAAATTTCATGCTCGCAATATTCGATTTATATATACACTAGCTGTTCTGCGCGGTTTCCCCAACGTGGTTCTAGTTCCCGTGAGAATACGGGAATCAAAATTTAGGCTATATTTAATATAGCCTATATTACTCTGTAATAATGTAGCTTTCCACTGGTGACATAATTTTTAAAATCGGTCCAGTATAGTTTTGGAGCCTATTCAATTCAAAAAAAACAATCTTTCATCTTCATAATATTGGTGTAAATAAATAATTAACTAATTTAGAATAATAAGTGAATCACTTACTTACTTTTATTTCTAATGATTTCTATGCGATTAAGAATATCGAAATAAAAAATTCGTTTAGAATTTTGATATACTTAAATAAAACTTACTTACATTATTTTGGCAGACCGCTGGGGTCACTAAAATACTCGTTGTGTTAAATATGTAACAGGTACCGGCCATTCTCAAATAGGAAATGTTTCCCACTGATTAAGTACGATTGTAGTGGGATTGACACAACTTTGTACTTGATCATAGAATTTTAATTAATTCTGTCAAAGTTAGATTTTAGTCAAAGGAACGTTTTTTTGAAAAATATTCTTTGGACCCCTAAACGTGATAAGTGAAACTATATGATAAAAAAAAATGATTAACATTTTGTGCGTTAATAAAAAAAAACGTGTGATAATAAAAACAATTTAGCGTTGCGATTTGTTACATTTACAATAGATTTTTAATTGTGTCTTGGTTCCAATTTGAACCGGCGGTTCTTAACTGATTAATATCTATGGAGGAGCGGAGGTGGGATGCTCCTCCATCGTGAAAAGGGATGATCTTCCGCCAGGCGAGGTGATCGTGCCTGGGGACCGCGGTCCAACGGTTGATGTTGGACAGTTGTATTTATACAAACTCATTAGAAAACTCCGATAGCGCGGTTTAGAACTCGGCCGTCTATTGGCGCGTTATATGTAACTCGGCCTTCTATTGGCGCGTTTCATGTAGTGTCGCTACATATCAAAGTCAAATGCATCTATTTCAGTAGGTATTGAATATACACTTAAAAAAGTCAATAGTTTATAATAACAGGGCACTCTAAACTCGTCCACGAAGATTGGCTAAGTGTAAACAGCAGCCCATCTCCACCGACGAGTTGCTGGTTCCAAATGCAGTACGCCGAGAAGAGCCAGCAAGAAATTCAATCGGTTACTGTAACTGTTTTATTACTTATGTATGCATTGAAGATAATAGTCAGATTGACGTGTTCCGTTTTCTTGATACTTCAAATAAAGCATATTATCATAAGTCAAAGTGTCAAGATTAACCATTCTGCGTTTGACTCCCCGTACTTTGGCTACCCGCGCCTACGCCAACATATTTTGTTTTAAGGTGTGCACGTACCGTTTTTAAAATTTCAGGGACATACTGTTATGCTCTAACATCACGTTTGTATTATTGATTCAAGTGCACAGCAAAAGATCAAAATGTTACAGTATAATGAGTACTTAAAGTATATTTAATCCCACTGTCGAGCAAAATCCTTTTCTCTCTCTTACCACCTCTTTTTTTGACGTAGGTTAAAAATGTAGAGCTACATTAAAAGAAGAACTAATGGAAGCTTACTTTTTTTGGGAGTAATATTATGTCCTATAATCTTTCCACTGAAACAGGACTTCTGTGGGTGAAATCGCTGGAAACAGCTAGTATATGTACTCGTATAAAAAAGACTAGCTATTCCGCGCGGTTTCGCCTGCGTAGTTCCCGTTCCCGTGGGAATACGGGAATAAAATATAGCGTTACTCAGGAATATAATAAAATTAAAATATTCAGGAATATAGTAAAAAATTATATAATATTAAAAATTCTTTCACCAATGGAAAGCTAGAACATCCCTGAGTAACATAGGCTATATTTTATTCCCGTATTCCTACGGGAACCACCACCACCCTAATAAAATTTGAAGCATGATTATATTTTATTTAGAGTTTATACTTGTATTTTGTACATAAGGCATCCTGGGAACCGTTTCGGAAGGTCAACAGTGAACAATTGGGTTGTTTACCCGGCCAAACGGAATAGGTGTTGACGCGATACCCACTCGGTAGGCTGTAGAGCCCACTGCGTTTGTTTGCATAATGCTGTACATGTTTAACCAATTTGGAGCGAAGGGAAATGTCAATACTGGGTGAAGGGTCACAGGTTTTGTGTGCTTAGGGTAATACACCAAAATAAAGCAGTTACATCAGTTTCAAGTGGTTGTCTAGAAAATATCGGCTATTGTAATTTACATAAGGGTGCGAAAATATAAAGACAAAGGACTAATGCACACCATTACAAATTACACTAAAATAAATTATTATTGTAAAGTGTAAATCTATTTTGGAAAAAAAAAACATTATTAAATACATACGCATCCCAAGATTTTTTCATAGGTGTAGGTAGAGTTGAGACGATAGACCGCCAGCTGCGATCCTGGTAGCTACCAGTACCACATATCATCTCACATACATACTTGTAGCTTTCTCTCCATTATGTAGCAAAGCGGCACATGCTGCCCACTTTTCGCCCCAACGGGAAACGTTTCCATTAATAATTGGAACGAAGTTTATTATCGCGCGTTGCGAAAGGGAACTAGACGGAAAAAATTAAGACCGAAAGTTGTAACAACACTTTTTGACAACACATTTGTGTTTCTCTGTCTGTCTTTCTCTCTCTCTCTCATAGAAAGTAAGCCAGTGACACCTCTCAAGTTTTTTTAACATTGTTTCGCGCATTTGTTAGAAAAAGTTTAAATAAAACTGGTCTATGGTTATACGATTTATTTAGATTGTTAAAACACTAGCGGTTCTGCGTATTTTTACCCGCGTAGTTCCCATTCCCGTGGGAATAAGGGAATAAAATATAGCCTATGTTACTCACTAATAATGTAGCTTTCCACTAGTGAAAGAATTTTTAAAATCGATCCAGTAGTTTTTGAGTTTATTCGTTACAAACATACAAAAATACAAATATTTCCTCTCTAAAATATTTTTTGTGTAGTTGTAGATTTCTTAATATATAACGAGTGATATATTACTACTGTCTAAAACAAAAGTAAGTACAACAGTAACAGTTACCAACCATCATTAGTCTATTAGCATCAATTAGTTTGACTGTCTGTCGCCGCTTCCTCCTCAACTGTGAGTGAAACTTCTTTGTCTCATCAGGATGTCAGAAACTAGGACACACTCTAATCATACACGATGCGACTTCATAACCAACTTTATGTACGTACTTGGCAGAGACGACAGAATCCATCCGCAAATAAATGCGTAAAATAATGTTTGGTCGTCTCTCATGAAAATAAAAATACACTCGTGAAAATACCCTCTTCAGAGTACCTACAAAGAAATCGAACCTCAAACCCCAAAGCAATGATAGCTGAGTAGTTAAAGAGCCCGCTTATCATTCGTGAGGCTCGGGTTCGAATCCTGGCATGTACCAATGAGTTTTTCAAAAACTTACGTACATATTTATCACTAGCTCGACGGTGAAGGAAAACATCGTGAGGAAACCCGCAGGTCTCAGAATTAATTCTGAGACATGTGTAAACAGACCCGGTCCGGCGATGGGCTCACCACCTATCACGTTTAGGGGTCCAATGTATCTCGTGAAATGTGGGTATATCCAGTAATGGAATACCTCTGCTTACCCCCTCGGGGACAAAAAAGGCGTGAGATTAAATATTTATTACTAGCTAGGGTGAATTGAAACATCGTGATGAAACCCGCAGGCCTCAGAATTAATTCGAGACATGAGTACAGCACTGCGCGCGCTCTGCGGTCCGGCGATGGGCTCTACCACCTATAAGGTTTAGGGGTCCAAAGAATATACTGGTGATACGTGGGTATTTCCAGAAATAGAATACCTCAACTCTGCCTACCCCCTCGGGGAAAAAAGTCGAGATATTATTTATTTATTTACCCTCTCTCCCTTTTCCAGCCAACAGGCTTTGTGTAGAAGATTATTTGAATAGTATGACATATATATTTGTCATTCTATTGACATTATTATCCATGTATACGACTAACATTGGCGTCATACACATTTGGCCCTCAGTAATACAAGCAGTACATTAAAACACAATTCCCAAACCCATTAGGGTCACAGCACTAGTCTTGAGAGAGTGAAAAATAATGTCAGAGAGCGGACGCGCGGTTGAAAGGTCACCATTTTCGACAATCACAATTTTTCTTACTTCAAGACGCAGTTCTATTGTACGAAAGCACGAGAAATGATAATTTATAAGAGATTAAGATGAATTATTGTGTAGTAGCTGTGTCCTTTATATGTCTTTTCCATGTTTAAAACCAGTAACCATCTGTATTTCGTGAGACCGCTATTCAACAAAACCGGCACAATACATACCCCAATGGGCGCTTTATGTTTGCGCCGTTTTGAGTAGACCATGGGGCCGGTGAAAAATATGTAAATTGTCTGTGTAAAATGTAAAGATTGGTCAAATAGAATTACAAATGTATTGGAATGACGCGTTAGCGTGCGACTTCTCTGGGGCCGCTGAACGCCTGAAGCGGCGCAAATATGCCGATCTCATGAGGGCTACATGTTTGTGCCGCTGGGCCGCGGGGGCCGGAGGCGCGGCAGCTCCTCAAAGAGCTGTCAGTACGTTTGGTTGAGGCTTCAGGTGACCAGAGGGCTGGCAGCTTTCTCTGTCAAAGGATCAGCCTAGCTATCCAGAGAGGGAATGCGGCCAGTCTTCTGGGCACTGTCCCACATGGTTCCTCTTTGGAGGACATTTTTTATCTGTAACTATTGTAAATTAATGTATATTTTCTTTGTAAATAAATGTTTATTTACCTAAATAATAATAATAATAAATTGTGGAACACAATAAAATTCACGCACGGTTATTTAGTCCAAAACTAGGCAGAGCCTTTACTATGGATACCTACTAAATAACTAATAGATATGCTTAAATATACTTAAATATACTTAAATAAATATGAAAAACCCAGACACGAAGCCAACAGATATGGTCATGCACACAAAATACGTTAGCCCCGAGCGGAAATCGAACCCGCGACCTCCGGCTCAGAAGGCCAAGTGAGTCAACAGGCCGGTCCATAATACTTTATTGTACACCAAAACTGATATTTTATAGTACAATATTGTATAGTAGGCTTTATATTGACGCAACACTCTAAAGAAGCATAGCATAAGAGAGATAGGTACGTATACTCGTTGTTAGTAATACAACTTAGCGAATGCTGTCTAGAATGAAACCTTGGTTTGCATTTATTCATATATAGACACAAAAAACTTAAAAAAAAATTTAGATATCAACAATGATAATTTACATGTTCGATTTCAGATTCCACAGGTGTACCTGCAAGTCAGCTCAGTTGCTATGTCAAACTTACTGCAAGTATTCTTGTATGGTACGTCAAACTTGCTGAAAGGCTGAAACAAGAGTATTTTGCTACCTGGTAAGTAAGGAATACAGCCATGGTGGTAATAGTGATATGTCTGCGTAGCGCCTGCGCAGAAGATACCACAGATTTGTTATGCCGGATAACATCTATGTAGAGCGAAGGATTTGGTCACGTCTTTAGTACAGTCTGCAGAAACATAGTGGTGAAGAGTAAGTATTTCCAGAAATGAGACACCGCTGTCGACTCCCTTAGCGATGAAGGCGTCAACATATTTTTTATGTTTTTTATTTATTAAATATGTATGAGTACGTTAAACTAAGCCAATAACATTTCGTTGGACATTTAATTTTTTCAATAGATACAGACAGTCGGTAAAAAATAACGTTTCTACAAAGGCCAGATAGAAAAAAAACTCCTTTTACATATAGGCTGCACTATAGTATCTACTATAACCAGATATTGTATGCTATTTTTAAGACCTGCATTAGTATGTAAGAGTCACAATATAGTATATTAGACACCTAGGGAATACATAATATGAAACATACATGAGACGTAGGTACATGTGAAAGTCTCAGATCACATGTTTCAGATCAGAGCTCGGCTTCGCCTCGGTCGACAATTACACAGGTGTGTACCTATACTTTTTTCTTATCGACGGAGGCGGAAAGCGGAAACTTCGTTTAGCGCAGCGGGCCGAAAGTTGCCGCTTTCCGCCACCCTTTGAAAAAGAAATTTCATTTCATTTAGACTAGGAAAAGGTATGTCTTAAGTACTTAAAACAACGAGTTCCGTTGGCTGTCTATTACAGTTCTATCACATATTCTGTGCTATTTTAAATAAAAACATCGAACTAAATCTAAGTCTATGTCAACTATACTTTATTCTGTGTCACTATGGTAAAAATCTTTTGCTCGAGATAGGTATTCATCATACTCACCTTTCACCCGCGCTGCTTAGCCGTGCTGACCGTACCGAGGCGTGTCGGCCTCACTGTGGGAATGTCTGTTCGTGAATCGCCCGTGGCTTATGACAATTTGCATTTTTTTGCTGTCCGTACCGATGGAATCGTTTAGAAGTCATTTTAAGTTGTAAGAAGAGGCGTTTTATAGTGACTGCCAGTTTTATTATTAAACACGGTAATTTAGCTCATGAATATGAACATAGAAGGTAGAAAAATTGACGCAAGTACCTACCGCAATTTTTACAGATTGCGGTACTGGCGTCATCGATTTTTTTCGTAACATCGACATAACACTCGAATAACCTATTAAACCTTTTTTGTTACCAAATCCTGCAGGAATTAATTTTTACGGTTTCATACCAAAGCGGTAAAAAAGAAACCCTTTACGGTGGCGCTTATAGCTACCTCTTTAGCCCTACTAATGCTATCGACTTAGTACTTTGAGTATTAAACCAACAGGAGACGTCACGCGCACTAGTTCCTTTGCAAAAAAGTCTGCCAATTTCTGCGGGGGGGACGAGGAAACAAACACAAATAATGATAAAACAAACGCATTTTTTGACAAAACAATTAAACGCTAGCTTGAACTAGATGCACACAAATACATTCACCAATCCAAGCACTCCGTGAACTCAAAAAAACTAGTTGTATTTAACAGGTGTGCGCGTTGACCGACACTTTTTTTTGGCAGAGGGGAACGCCTGTCAGTGGCGCCTCCGGTTGGTTAAATACTCAAAGACTTAGTAACATAGGCTATATTTTATTCCCGTAACTAGCTGCCGACATTTTCCTGTGTTAACTACAGTTTTTATGTCAAACGCCATGAAGTTACATTAGAAAAGTTAATTTGAACGATAAGTTTTCTTAAATTTTCTAATGTTTCGCGCAACTTTCTTCCATAAGAATCTTCTTATGACAATAACAAACAAAAAAGGAATTAGCGAAATTGGTTCAGCCGTCCACGCGTGATGCCGTGCTCAAGGGAAATAGGGATTCATTTTTATATACGAGTATATCTATATATAAAATGATAAACTGACTGACTGATTGGTGATGTATCAACGCACAGCCTAAGAAAATTTTGCACACAGATAGCTTATACGGTGTAGGCAGGCATCCACTAAATAAGGATTTTGAAAAATTCAACCACTAAGGGGATGAAATAAAAGTACGCGAGCGAAGCCGCGGGTAAAAGCTAGTATGTATTATAGACGCTTGTCTAAGTTTTTTCCAAAATCCCATGACTTAACACCTCAAGCTAACCCCGCGGCGGTAGCCGTCCGGCTAAAACATTGCCTTTCTTTCGCTGATATTCCGCGCTCTACGCTAATTGGTAACAACAACATCGCGTGCTGTAAGTAACTGTGATCTACCGTCTGCCACGGGATTGATATTATAATTTTTGGTAATTTGCGGCTCTGATGGTTTCTTTGTCATAATAATTTAATAGTGCCTACTGGCGGTTTGATTTCTAATGTTGCGCAGCTGTGCTCTTGTAGATTATTTTAGAAGACGTTTACGGATGATTTTTTTACCCTCTGGAAAAAATATGACATATAAGGTATCTAGAGGCGAATTTACAAAATCTGGAAAACTACGCACACTACTATGTAGCACCTGACGGTTGTAGGTAGATTGCGCATGAATGTAAGCTAGGAGCCTGTTTCTTTTTAAAATACAATTTCATGTAATATTGACCACAATTGAGTTATTTATATTAGACTAAGAAAAAAATAATTAAATAACAACGATTTATACTAATAAAAGTCTTAATAATTCAAAAAAAAATTAGCAATGATAAATGATTATATTACGCTTACGTATCACACCATATCCCGTGTATTGTATTAATATGAATTATAAAATAAATAAATATGCTGACGTCTTTGTCCCCTAGTGGGTCGGTAGTGGTTCATTGTTGCGGGCGGGTTTCCTTACGATGACTTTCTTCACTGTCAGAGGTAGTGGTAAATGTAAGTTGGTACACCGCCCACGCCAGGATTCGAACCCGAGCCTTGCGAATGAGAAGCGTGCTCTTTAACCACAAGCCTATCACTGCTCTTGATTGTAAAGAAGTAGACGTAAGACTTATATTTCACACACAAACGCAAAATTTGTGATAGCAGGTTCGCACCAAGTGGCGGTATTTTGTCTCTGCCTACCCCATCGGTAAATGGGAGTGAGCATACGCATGTAAATTCGATAAACATTATCTTACTTTTTGGTGCAGTAGTCAGCTAAAAATTAAATGATCAGCAGAATTTCCGATCGTATGTATTGGTATTATAATGTCAAAGTAGGTACACTAAACTAAGTTCTGACACTTAGCCAAGCTTAGCTTTACATTTAGACAATCTTCATAAGCGAGTTTGGTGTGCCTTGTTATTAGACTATTGACTGTTCTAAGTGTAATTCTTATTACCTACAGAATAAAATACATTTTCTTTCTTACTTTCTGACTTATGTTTGGCTTTCGTCTAATTGGCGGTTTTGAGTTACCGTTAAAGCTTTATTCGCACCTTCGAGAGTCTAATGGCTCCTTTCTAATGCTCGGCATTGCCTAAAGGTTTGTTTACGCAGTAAATTAGTTTTCGAAATCAATATCTAAGCGCTTAAAATATTGTCCAACGCAACCTATAATCAGTTGAAATAATGACTTATGCTCCTCAAAAGTCATAAAGCTTATACAGCATACATTGCTCCGTCACTATTCTTCTCATAATTATTCAGGAATATCGAAGTAGCAATGCATGTGGTACTTAACGGATATATTCACACTGCTTCAGATTTATAGTATGGACAGCAAGTAAATCTCTTGTTCGTGAGAAAGCCCCGTTGGCGACAATCGTTGTGAAGATTGTAGTTAGTTTTTTTTTAATTTGAGGCAAAGCCATCACGTACGATACCTACGTGTGTAATTACTTGTATAGACGTGACGTGTGAAAGGGCACGGCGTATTCAGATTCGATTGGTGGGAACTACTAATGTGGGCTGGAACTTTCTGAACTTTTTAAGAGCTACTTTCTATCTGATAGAAATAAATTACCTAATAATTATGTAGAGCCAAATTCCTCTAGAAATACCTGCCTATTTAGAAATTTTATCCTGTCTTGCCACGATGTAAGGCGATAGATTACAATTAGTTTCTCGAGACTGGGGACTGTCCCGTGTTCTGCGATAAAGAATGCCTACTTTTCACTTCTCTTGCTCTAAAAGTACGCCAATATAGCGAAGCGGGACTAAAGTGACCACTTTAGTCCCTAGGGAGTAAAAAGTAATTAGTTTTTTCAATTTCCTTAATGAGATTATATTTTATTTATTTATTTTTAGGAAGACTTACAGAACTAATTACATTTATAAATATAACGTTTCTGTGAATAACAATATTGCTGATGAAAAGTCTCCACATATAAATTTCATTGACACTACATTCATTTAAAAAATATATGCAGACCAGTAAAAAAAACAGTCAGTGCTAGAAAAACAAAGAAATAACAATAAATAAAACTCTAGATACGAAAATCACTCTTATACTAATTGATCTATATTTTGACCAACTTATCGTTAGTCTAGCATACAAACATTCCTTATCAAGTGCTCTTCTAACAACAGACGTGCTAGTACAGAACATATCAATGTCATGGTAAATAGAGATGTAGACAAACTAAAACAGCCAGTAAATATCTGTGGAGTGTAGACCATCTTCATTGCGAAAATGTTGAGAGTTCTAGTTTCATGGTTTTTCCGCATGGAAGGTGGCGCCATTTAAAAGAGATTTAAATCTCTTTGTTAATCTGTGACAGGTTTAGAAGAAAATTTCTCAATTTTTGTTGAGTGTATTTGTGTTTTAAATAAATTTGCCTCGCAATCTCGGGAGTCAAACCACCTCTGGTATATTGGCTTCGTTTAGTCAAAATATACTAAGGTTAGAATAAAACAAAATTGGAATATAGGTAACATTCACATTTTTTTGATTTCTAGGCCCATCCCACACTCTGTGAAAAGAACCAGTAAAAACTATTTGTAAACTAGAATTAAGCAAGTTGAAATCCCGAGTTACACCACCGATCGTTAACTGTCGATTTACAACCGATAATATACCGATATTGTACCGATAATAGATGGATCGTGATTTGTGTTTCCGCTACCGGTGTTTGAATTATACTCGGTGTTTCCAGAGGCAATTAAAATAATAAAATTTGTCGATGTTGCCGCCTCAGGCGAAGTTCGGTAGTTTTAGATTGTTTATTAGGAAGTTTTCTAATGTCTTTCGTCATTTTAAAATGCTTTATGATTATGGTTTAATAAATGCAATAAAAAATGAGGCAAAATGGGATAAAATTAGAGGTTGAGATTTATAAGTTAGGTTATTAGGTTAAGAGCTCTCATTTTATTCTGACTTTATAAAACCTACAGACATTATTTCTTACGTCCTTCCACAAGATGCCATCTTTCAAATAAATTGCATCGAGATCTATAAAGAAGACAAAGAAGAGTTACTTTCGCATGTCAATAATAAATGAGAATAAGATAAAAACATTGACGAGCTTTTCAGCTGTACAAAATGGTTGCGTCTCCTCCACGCCCTAACCATATCAATCGTGATGCTACAAATTGGTCGGTTCATGCACTCCATGCATGATATCCCAGGGCTTCACCATATGCTGGGATGCGTGTGAACTGCCTACGGGTGCGAGAATTCCACTGCCACAAGTTAAACAGCATTGTGAGAGAGATTTGAGTAAATTGGTGGTACGCACGACACTTGATTTAGTTTTAATTAAGTCATTAGTGCGTATGACAGTCATATTGGAAATACAGAAAAGTTTCTTGCAGCTATTCGATTTACAAATACAAAATATTCTACAAAGTAATCGTTCATTAAAGAAATTATCACTATCACTACATAGTATAAAACAAAGTCGCTTTCTCTGTCCCTATATCCCTATGTCCTTATGTCCCTATGTATGCTTAAATCTTTAAAGCTACGCAACGGATCTTGATGCGGTTTTTTTAATAGATAGAGTGATTCAAGAGGAAGGTTTTTGTATAAGCGTTGCACCCGTGCGAAGTCGGGGCGGGTCGCTAGATATCTATAAAAGTATTTCGTTATATTTATAAAAAAAAGTGTATTAATTGGGTACCAAAAATAATTACGTCACAGACCTGTACCCACTCAAGACATTTTCTATAGTAAATTTTCGTTAGAAGTCTCAAGTTTGAACTTGGTGAAACTCTGCCTACCGTTGTATTTTAATAACGAGTTGTCGACAAAATTATTCCGAAATTAATTAATTATAATTTGAAAATATGATTGTATTAACTGACTGCACTAAAAACATTTAAAACGATTTACTCGACAATAAAAAAAATATAGGTAGTTTTATTAAAATGTTTGTTTTACAAAGAACTGACTAACTCTACATGTAATAAGTAGGTGTACCTACGAAGAACTTCTGAATAAAACGTATAGTTTTAAGTGCTGGGCTAGGGAAGCTGATTTTTGTAGGATTTTAGGACATTCTCAGAGGAATGACTAAAAACGGGAACAGCACAGCCAATGCCGCTTGGCGCCTCCCAGTCATAACGATTGTACTTCTAAAGTTAAATATAAGTTTTATGATGACATTCTAATGAAGACATTTGAGTTGAAACATCTGTCCCGTCTGCCATATTTATAGTTGATAACATTTGATATCTAGTTTCCATAGATTGCGTTGCGAGTTATATAGTTTTAAAGGGCTTAGTTATATTATTTCTGGATGCGTTTTATGATAGAAAATTGTGATGTAGACAATTATTGTTTTCAGAGATAATTCCGCAAATTGTAGAGAACAAAAATAGACATACATTCGTGATTAAAAGTTATTAAGTTAGTTGCTACTTGAAAACTAATATTGTAAATGCGAAAGCAAAACTAAACTAATCTTGATGAAACTTGGCACAGAGACATTTGCTTATTGTAGAAGGACATAGGCTACTTTTATTTACATCATGCTAAAGTCGCAGGATTGTATGTAATAAAAAAAATAGCCTGTCTGTAGGTAGGGCGGTCGGTGTCCACGGGTAAATTTAATGTACCCAGAGTTGTTTATTTTGGTGATAGGACTTTAAAGAAAAGAATACCATATCTGCTAAACAGTTGACCCGCCTTGAGCCAAACACAAACAAGTTTAAAATTTTACTAAACCCTTTGGGCTAGGCAGTTTAAATTTTTCATTGGTTTTGAATCTTATTTCAATTACATAGAGCTCAATTTATGGTGGGTTCCTCTGCCTTATAAAATGTTAGAAAATATCTCTTGGAGACACTCCGAATAAATTAAAATGTAAAAAATTATATTATATCCGAGACTCATACCTGCACACAAATGTCTCATACAGTTTTGCATGAAACCTTATTAGTCTTTAAGAAAAAAAAATGTTTAATAAATAAATAATAATATTAAGTAAGATTAAGCAACGTAAAGGTCGAAAGGTCTCGAAAGGTCAGTAACCCGTCCTCTGCCAGCTACCGATCAGCAGCTGCATTCCAATCAAATTAGAATTCAAAAAACGAACACCAATTCGCATTTGGAACAGTTTGCGTGTCAGCCAGTGCTACCGATTACCAAATTCCTTTGTAATAGCAAAATCCCAAGGGACTACTGTGGGCCAGATTATCTTGAGCCACTCCGGTGCGTTTATTCAAAGAAACAAAGGAGGTCTTTTAGGAATTAAGGGTCTTTTTACAATGGATTTACTTACGGATTGAAATTAGGCTCCTGGGGCTGGATGAAGACTAATTTAGTGATGTTTGAATGCTGTCGCATTTTCGGATTCTTTTCTCACGACTTTTGCACAGAATTTGTATTAAGATTTTAAATGCGAATGTTTTCTCAATACCATAAATGCGAAAGTGACTTTGTTGCCTTTTTATGGCTAAACCGGTGAACCAATCTTGATGAAATTTAAAAGGGAGATAATTTGAATCTTGAGGAAGAATATAAGAAGTTTCTATACCGGAACGCGGACGAATATACGCGCCGCTAAAATAACAAATAATAAAAGTAACTAATTTAAGTTAATTTAAAGAATATACTGCTGGAACATGGGTATTTAAACACAGAACCCAAAATGTATGTGCACGACTCGCACTTGGTCGGTTTATAACTATATCTAGTGGAAAAGAAACGTCCACGACAAACATTTCAAAAGGTGCAATTTTGCGAATCCTATTCCGTCTTCAATTGACTTAATAACAGAATAATGGCATAAAGGGTCCGCTGTCAAAACACCAGCATTCACGGCACCTCGACATATTTTTTTCTGGTTTTGCAGGTGCGTGTTGTTTGAAAAAAGTTTTTATGACGGCGCTTGAGATGACCGACACAAAGGGTGGTTGGCGATTGAGCGCGAATTTTGCTGTTTTTATTGGATTGGACGCCATGTCAGCGTTTTATTTTTAATCGTTATTTTTAAGAAAATAGAGTCACTCAGAAGATAAAGAATAAAATAAAATAATCTCACGCCTTGTATCCCCGAGACGGTAGGCAGAGATATTTTCATTTCTGGAAATACCCACTTTTCACGAGATGTTCTTTGGACCCCTAAACGTGCATAGGTATTGAGCCCATCATTGGACCGGGTCTTTTACACATGCCTAAGAATTAATTCTGGGTAAACCTTACTACCTGCGGTTTCTTCAAGATGTTTTCCGTCACCGTCAAGCTAGTGATGAATATGTACGTAAGTTTTTGAAAAACTCATTGGTACATGCCAGGATTCGAACCCGAGCCTCACTGATTTTCGGCCGGCTCTTTAACCGTTCGGGCTATCACTGCTCTTCAAATCAAAAAATTTGGTATATTACCTATATTCCAATTTTGTTTTTTCTAACCTAAGTTTTTAGTATATTTTGTATCGAGGGACTATCTCTATCTATATACGAGGGAGATTCGAAACCGAGCCTCACGCATGACATCTCTTATTTATTATTACAGTTACTGTTTCATAATAATAATAATAATAAATCTTTATTGGAGGTTCGACCCAACAGTGTATCCATTTCGGATGTACAATAATATTATAAATTTTAATTGAACATTTAAAATTTTAACTCAACAATTTAAGACATTTAACATTCAAACATAATTAATTAATTGTCATTTGTTCATTCAATTGTCCATTAATTTCATTAAATAGTAAGCTTTTTATTAATTAACATAAGTAACATTGCTTATGTACTATATGTACTATTCTTAAACACAGATGCAAGAGGTGAAAATTAACGTTAACTAGCGGAGAATATGAGACCTCCTCCATTTTTTTTTCTTTTGCATGCGGGGAAAATGCCTTACGCATACCTGGTGGTAGCGGGGACGACATCCAGGTTATGTCGGGCTTGCACTGACTAAACCCCCCGCCCCCCTGCTGTTCCTCCTCTCGCCGTAACTCTGAGTCCCGGGAAAACCTCCTACTTACAATTGCCGGCGCCCTTGAAGGTGACGTTAACACCCCAATCCTCATCATCATTGCGAATATACAAACCGATAGTATACGAACATTGTGCGAACAGATAAGTGTATAGTGTACAAAAGCGCCGCTGTGCAAGCGCACCGTGTGATGTGCTGTGATCTCTTTATAGCCCGACTAAGATTTTTGATGCTTTTTGTTACCTAGAAAACAATTTTGTTTACTTTCCATAAAACATATGATTACTCCTTAGTCTCGAGGGGGTTGGCAGAGGTATCAAGTTTTCCCGTGAGTATCTTTAGGACCCTTTTACTGGACAGGTAGTGAGAGTGAGCTTATCGCTGGAATGGGTTGTTGCATCTTTGCTTTTCTTAATAATAAATTGTGGGACACAATTCACACACGGTCATTTAGTCACTAACTAGGCTAGGGACTGTACTATGGGTACTAAGCAACTGGTAAGTATGCATACTGAAATAAATATTAAACGACCAGACACGAAGCTAACAGACATGTTTATACACACAAATGTTGGCCCCGAGCGGGGATCGAACCCGCGACCTTCGACTCAGAAGGCAGGGTCACTACCAACTGAGCCAACAGGCTAATCCAAATTTTATAAATAGGTAATGGTGTAGCTTTTTTTTATTAAACGAATTTCAAAAATCGGGACAGTACTTCCAAAGATTAGCCCATACGAAAATATAACTATTAACTTACAATCAACTTTATCTCTTTACCAGTCAAGGCATCGGTGTCCCACGAGCGATCGAGGACAACAGAACTCCTGTTGTCTCGATCTTGCGGCTTAACGAGCATATTTACAAGAAGTATTATCATGCAATATAAAAAAAAACATTCATAAATTTTAAAGTACCAAAACTTTTCACTCGCATTTCACACGCACAAGATGCCGAGACGGCGGAATGCACCGTACAGGGCTGTCACTCCTAAGTAAATACACTCAGCGGCTATTGTGTAACCCACACAATGCGATATGTTACACAAAAACTTGATCTCTGTCAAAAAGTTGACGGATTTTAAATGGGATGTTAATTTAGCAGGCAAAAAAATTATACATAAAATGTATAAGGAAATTGGGCTATTAAATAGAAATACACTAGGTTCTGAATAAATATAACATTAATTTATTTTTGAAATATATTAAATCAATGTTTGTTTGATAGTTTTTTATGTGTTACGTACGGGGAAAGAGTTTGTGAAAAATAAGTTCTGTTTTGTAAGCGCTAACAAAACGCTCGATTTCACTTTTAAAATTTTCTTTAACTAAAAATTGTTTATTAAGGACATCCAATTAATTATTTAGTTCCAAACTAGGCAGAGCCTGTGGTATGGAAACTAAACAACTCATAAACATATTATATAAAACACCCCGACTCTAAATCGTCTGAAATTCTCACGCACACACATTTTAATGTTGGTAGAAACCAGGGTCACCAACTAAACAATCATAATATGAGCAGTCAGTGGCGGGTCCACGATTTCGGGTTGTTGGGGAAAGACCCGTCCTTGAATATTTCAGACAAAATGTATAAAACAACCTCATTTCAAAGGATGCGTCCTTTGGGGGGGGGGGTCCTTGAACCCTGTGACCCCCTTGGATCCGGTATTTCGATCAGTCAATTGGTTGCAGAAACCATTCTAGATCCATACCGTACCGCAGCAAAGTTCAAAGCATAAAAAGGTTGTGACAACCCTAAGTCAACAGGCGCCAGGCGCGCGGCTCACCGATTGTTTTCAAAACTCGCGCGCGACTAATCGCGCCGCTACCTGCGCATGCACATTTTTTTATGTCTACGCGACGCGCCGCCCGTCATGGATCAAATTTTATTATGGAAATTTGTCAATATTATCTCCAATGCTCACCTAAGGCTTTTAATACAATCTCTTAGTTAACTTACAATGTTTGTGTGTTGGTTCTGGTGAAGTCTTGCAAGTGCATTTTAGCCTTACTGACGTCCGATTGAACTAAAATTTGGTATACATAAATAAGTTCAGTAATGTCAAGAGCACGTGAAGACACATTGGACTTGTAACGTTCTTATTACAATCGCTTTAAAGGCCAGACTCGCACTACAAGTGTAAAGATTCATGTGCTCTTGACTGTACCTTTGAGCTGATCTGATGATGAAGCCGGATGGAAGGTGCTACCTTCCCCATTTTGTAATGGGTATTCACAATGATAACGCGCCCTTTTTTTGTAGCGACACGTCTACGAATAAAAAATTACACAATACATATTTAAATAGTGGACTCTTATTGAGACACCCTTTACGATATAGTCTTGATATTTTCCTGTTTATTAAATATGTATCTTTTATGGCGGAAATAAAAGTGTATACCTACATTCATCAACTGTTTACTCAGTGCTGGATGCATTAACACCTTTACTTTTACCAACTGGCATGAAGAATGAATCAAAGCCGTCATTGTTTTGGGTAACGGCCAAGTGTGATTCCAATTTCACCATAAGGGTTCCTGAAAAGAATGTACTAGTAATAACTTTATGCGAATAAAGTATTTTGATTACACCTTAACTACTGTTTATCTCAATTACATCTAACGTCGGGCAGGTGGAAGAAATTGCTTAAAGCGACATGACAGCGCATAACACTCTTTTTGTGATTGTGTCATCTCTCTTATTTATTATTGGTGTACAGTTACTTGCTGCGTGCCACCTACCATAATTTAAGTTTTTATGCACACACACAGTCGAATAAGAAACACAATTTCCAAAAAATATTTTATTATTAATTTCAGACATAAAAAAGAAGTTTTTTAGAAGAAGTTAGAAGTTATTTTCGTTGAGACTATCCTATCCCTCAATTTTCATGAGAATTATTACTTATTATTATTATTAGTAGGTATTTTTTTGTATATGAAAATATTTTGAAATACTGACGTTCCTTGAATCTTTTTTCGGGTCTTTCAATCTTCTTGTTACTCCGCTTAAAAACGCTTTCGCGACGGTTCACGTTTCGCCATTAAAATTACCTACTCTATGTCCTTCCCCAAGCTACAATCTATCTATCAGCGAAATCTCACGAAGATCGGTTCAGCAGTTCAACTGTGAAAACGAAACATGTAGACAGAGTCACTTTCCAATTTATAATATTAGCAGAAATATTATTATAGTAGGAATAATTTGAATTTATGACCACATAAAGATCGTCTAGAGTTTATGATTATTACTGTATATTATGTGTATGTTATGTTCAATAATTGGTGTTATTAGTCACCATAGCAGCTGTTACTACGGCCAGCACATTATTTTGATATAGCTAGTCAAAATTGCGTCAAATTAAGCGGTGAGATAAAAATGGATTCTGATCGGACACCAGTTAGTCATTACCATATTCACCTAAGACTATTTTATTATTCACTAGCGTTTCTGCGCGGTTTCACCGTTTCCGTTCCCGTGGGAATACGGGAATAAAATATAGCCTATATTACTCAGGGATATTGTAGCTTTCCATAGGTAAAAGAATTTTTAAATTCGGTCCAGTAGTTTTTGAGTTTATTCGTTACAAACATACAAATACCAATTTTTCCTCTCTATAATAATAGTGTAGATAAGATCTATACTGAGATTATATACTTATGTTAATATTGTGTGTCATGTCACCCTTTTACTAAAAATGGCTAAAGGGATTTTATGCTGATAACCCTTTTGGTAATATATAAATGAAAATATATGCTACCAATAATTTACAACAACATTGTCTGGTCTGAGGATGAATGTATTAGCAAGCAGATGTTTAAAAACAAACTCAAAGCTAAATTATTGGATGCTTTATTGTAGATGTAAAATGGAAGAGACACTTTAATGTTGTTAAATGTGGGTAAGGGTAGATAAGTTGTGTGTTTGTCATTCCATGGTAGGTACACAACAATACTTGCTACGATCCTTACATACTTGTTTCGCTTCGTCCACTTTCATTATTCCTTTCATACAATGCTCTTCGGTTTAGGGTACTCTTGACCTTGATACTTAATTATAATTTGATACTTAATTATAATGCTAATTGTTGTATTCTGTGGAAAAAATAAATAAAAATAAAAAAATGACTGAGGTTCGAGGTGGGGAAATGTACCAATAACACCCCTTTCACACGGCAATCCAGTTTTCCGTTTTCTGCAGGATCCCGTTTGATGGCGAATGTGTTTATATGCTAGCGTTCACACGAGCTTCCAGCATGCGGGATACATAAACACATTCGCCATCAAACGGGATCCTGCAAAAAACTGGATGCCATGTGAAAGGGGTGTAAGTTGTCCAAAACTTTACGTACAGTCAAGAGCACGTGGAGCTTGACACATTGGACTTTGTAACTTTCTTATTACAATCGCCTTGAAGAGATCCGATTAACTATAATTACTTGTCATTGGCAAAATGTAAAATGCCGTGCCAAAAACAAAGTCGAATAGAATTACAAATGCATGGGATTGACATTAGCGTTCGATTTGTCATGAGCGCGGGTATATAGCGCTACAAAGTAAAATTGACGCTACACCGTAAAGAAGTATGCCTAGTAAGTGTATACTACAATTAAACGAACGTCGGATAAAAGAGAATAAAACCTTGGTTTTCCACTTAGATATGGCTTCGCTTGTCCTAAAAATGACACAACAGTGTGTAATTTTTCAGTGATATCAGCTATAGTAATTTTAATTAATAATTGTTAATAAGAAACGGAACCCTAAAACAGCGCATAGTAAGAGATCGGTGCGGGCGCCAGTTAGCGGTGGACCGAATTCATTCTACAGCGGAAGTGAATTCAGAAGCTAATTGATGATTTCCTTTTGATGTTTGAATATGGAATTGTTCCCGTAATCCTTTTAGTAAGATGCCTTAAGATTTTGATTCATAAAGTTTAAGGTAAACAGCGAATAAGCAAGTGACCCTGCTAGTGATTCAGAGGTCAGGGGTCGATTCGCCGGGGTCATTTATTTGCAAAATTATAATTACGTTGGTTTCGTGTCTGGGTTTCAATGTAATTGATGACGCTTTTCAGTGCTTTAGTATAAAGAGAGACTGGCTAGTTGGAGAAATTTAAGCCTACAATATCTTCGATACCAGCGGAACCGTAAGCAGCATTGGACATGCAGCTGCCGCTTTCTTCCTGTACCCGATGGTTGGTTGATGTTGTACAGTTGTATTTATACAAACTCATTAGAAAACTCCGATAGCGCGGTTTAGAACTCGGCCGTCTATTGGCGCGTTCTATGTAGTGTCGCTACAAGAAAATGGTATGATTCCTAAACGTATCTTTGCATATAATGTGCCAGCAAAAGCTCACAGTCTACAAGACCTACGTAAAGCGGGGTCATTAGTATTTCTAGCTTCTCGGCACCTCATTTGCGCTAGCATATGTGTCGTTAATTGGTAATACAAACACCCGAACAAGGCCCACTTTCAGCGCGGCCCGTTTTGCGTAAGTGCGAAATAGAAGATCTACTTTTTGAACTTCGACTAAGTTCTGTGTGGAGATCCTGTTTGGATACCCATTTCTTACCAGAGAGAGTCAGCCAATTAATAAACGACTTTATAGCTATTGTCATTGTTGTCAAAATGTAAAGGGATATTGTGGAAATGTGAATTCGTTTTGTAGATTTAGCTTCCAACTATAACAACACAAGCATAAATCTGTATGTGAGTCGGGTAAAACAAAGCCATTTCCGCCGCGGATTTAGGCAGATCCAATATCAATTACCTACAGCGCTGCCGCAACTGCGAATCCAACGTAAATTGATATTTGGACAAAAACAACGCCCCCCACGGCCTGGCCATATTTCGCACGCGGTATGACAGTGTTTGCTCTGCACCCCACCCTTCCACTGTCACAGGCACGCGCCTCGTATAACGTAATCCGCATTATTACCAAATAGCCGATCGCGTTCAGCTGCTAACAGCACAGATGTCCCGCGCAAATTAATTGGAAATGTCAAGTGCAGGGACGCCATCTTGTCCCCCCTGTTCTTTATTTTTTTCGCGCGCACGTGGCTTTTATTGCCGGCCAGACAGCTGGGCGAAAACGCGCGCACAATTTTCAACGTTGGCAACACTTTTTAATTGTCTTTTGACATTTGACATTCGCGTAAGGTGCGCGTTAGACGCATTTGATATTCCACGATAATAGTCTGGCCTATTTAATGTGTAATTAAGTATCGCCGCCTGTTTCCGGCAATTAGTTTGCCCGATCAAAGTTGAGTTTCGTTTTTTAGTGAAATTTATTTCGTTGCGTCCGCGCGAACACCTTTCCTTACGAATTTCGAGCACCTGATCACCTGATGCGCATGCGTCCAGCAGCTGATGATACAATGCCATGATACACGCAACACCTTGTCTTTTCGTTACGGAATTTCCTTCCCGTAATTACCTCTGTGAGGTAAAAGATGAGATGGCGGTTACGCGGTTTTGGTAGCCATTTTCTGCCGAATCATTTGACATTGGCACGTGACTTGATCTGCAATAAGTGGTGAAGGATATGGTCTGACGTCCATTATTTTAAATTATTAGAGCCTCTAAACACAAAAGCAAATTAAAGATTTTTAATTCGATCGAATACCCCATAATAATGGATTTAGCAAATTATAGGTTTTTGTAAAGAATTATTTTTTAATGGTTTTTTTGACGTAGGTATAGTTGAAGTTGCAATCGAATCTATATTTATTTTGGAATCTTAGGACCACTGACTCAGACACTCAATACGAAATCTCCGACAAATAATTATCAAGAAACTTGATATTTTTAATGTAGGTAAGTTTAGGGCCCATTACGAAACGATCAGGAATAGGATGAAACGGATTAGGCGCACAATGCCATATTCGCAAAATGACACATTGGCATTTCGCAAAATGCCACATTCTCAAAACGCCACATCGCAAAATGTCACATTAGCAAAACGTTACGTCAAAGCTAGAATATCCCTGAGTAACATAGGCTATATTTTATTTCCGTATTCCAACGGGAACTATGAGGATGAATTTAATAATGAATTTTGGTAACTTTTATAATTACCATGACACAAGCTCACATTGACATACTTTTACTGCATACAGTTCTTTATTTATTTCACAAGTCTGCATTTACTTCATAAGAGTACACTGCAATATTCACATTCTGACAACATGGACGATCGTTGCCCTGCAACATCGCTAAACAAAAAACAAACATGCCTGTTTGTCCGAATGATATCATCGAGCATTCATCGTACGCAGTGATTGTTTGGTAGTTGTGTAAACACCAGCCGACGTCGACATATGGAGATATTGATGTCTCAAAGCGAAACAGATGATCCCGGATGATCTCATGCCTAGGTAATATGCACTATTAATAAGTTTTGCAGGTTGATAATGATTTGTCAAGCACCACTGTGATGTGAGATTTTGTTGTGTGAGATAAATGAAATCTATTGTGTTTGGACTTGATAAACGGATCCCACTGTCAAAACACAGGTCAAGAAGTGCTTTGTTCTAATCTATAGCAGCTGGATTTATTCCTTTAAGTGAATAACATGGAACACTAAGGAGTAAAAAACCAACTTCAACTTATTTGGTTTTCTCATAGATGCTATAAGAACTAGACGAAATTAAAATGTGACCAATCTGGAAGTACCAGCTTTCAAATAAAAAAAAAATCCGAAATCGGTTTACCCAGTCGAAAGTTCTGAGGTAACAAACATAAAAAAATATCATACAGACGGATTGATAACCTCCTCCTATTTGAAGTCGGTTGAAAAAGCACATTTATGTTTAAAGTATTCATCTGTATAGTGTAGGGTCTTGTGCGTGAGGAACAGTTTTGATTTATGGTGCGGTCGTATAGGTACCAATGAGTTTTTCAAACACTTGGGTATATATTTATCACTAGTTGAACAGCGAGGAAACCTCGCGAGAAAACCAGCAGGTCTCAGAATTTGTTCTGAGGCATGTATAACAGAACCCGTCAGGGTTCCTATGGGACATGGTTAATATTGTTATTCAAAATTTCACTTACCTACCGAATTAGCACTCTCGAACGCTATTGGTGTACAAATAAATGATATCACCGGCACATCTGGTCGGCTGTGCGTCACCAGATATTTGTCTTGGACGATTTATGCCAGTGAGGGACGTCTTTTAGTCAGTCATTTAGAAATATGTACCTACTTGACAATTTTGAGGTTTTCTTGTTTGTATAAGAACGATTGCTTTCATAATATTTATTTTACAAATAAGAATTCGAAAATTCATCTTCATCCTTTTTTGCATCTTGTCGACTAATTCGAGATAATCGAGAAATTTTGATTCTGATATAAAACATGTAATTACTTAGTTATTTTAAAAAAACTGTACTTTAAGAACGCGGTGCCTTCAATATTTTTTCCATTTTAGGATTCAGAAAAAAGTATTGCCTAATTTGTAATGAAATATAGAATATATATACCTAAATGAATATTTATAGTCAACATCAGCATATTTATCTCAAAATGAGTTTTGGATAAACAACGCAACTATGCGAAACAAATGCTTATAATACCCTTCCGTTTTTAAAATAGTATAGCACGTGCAGTGAATAATAGATGTTGCCCCTCCAAAGATCGGCGCGTGACTGACGCGTGGCTGCCGCACGGCGCTCACGTGGCGCCATCTATTGTGTTGCTTACTCATTATTTTCACGAGGGTAGTTTGATAACTAGTCTTGGAGTATTTTTAGAGGTTCGCGACGCGTGTAGAGTCAAGAGTGGTCAAATAAGGTTTTTTTGGTCTTTGGAGTTTCATTTGAAGGAAGTAAGTCTAAGTATTTGAAAATAAATTTAGGGCTCCTACTCGGTCATTTCGTACAATGAGCGCTTCTATCAATGCAATCACCTTAAGTGTAGGCGCGAAATCGTGCAATATCGAGATGGTATGATGGTATTCAGCCGTATGCAGCTGCTTTATTCGGTGTGTACTTACCTGTCTTTGTACCCAATTGTTTATGTGATGAGTGTGTATCTGTTGTACAAATAAATTCTATTCTATTCTATGGCACGGTGTGACATCGCTTTCGTTAAAAAATTCGCTTCATAGGGCTTCGTAGTTCATTCATGGCAAGACGCGGACTTTCTTAGCAGTGGATTTTTACGGGTTGATAAGAAACGCCTGGCTTAGTTAGGTATAGGTACCAGGCAACTATAAATAAGTACAGTGCGCCCAAACACCCAAATAGACACTTCCACCAGATGGCCGAGGATATCCTGCGCCGACAGATTGCCGCGTAATTATAGCCGGTAAGTGGCGCGTGCGCAGATGGGGTGCACTTGACGGTCTCTGTTAGTTTTAGGCAGTACGGTTCCTACGTCAGGAAATATAGAGTTATAAAAACTATGGCTGAAAGATTTATTTTGCACCCGGCAAAGCATATAAGGTATCAGGTACCATTTCAGCGACTAACAACATCACATATACCTACTTAATGCCATGCAAAAAAATTAAATTAACGTCAATGTAATTTATTGTGTACCCTATCTCCAAATATGAAGTAGTGGTTATAAGACCTGAAATAAATGAGACTCAGCTATCTGCGGAATAGAGTATAGAAATCACCTGCTTCTGTGGTACCTAATAAAAACGCGAATCGAATCACAAGAACTGGTATGAAATACGCTCGAGACACCAACACAAATAAATCATTTCATATTAGGGTAACAATTCGATTCAATTATGAGCCGAATAGAGTCGCTCCGATTGGCGTCTTAGTATGTGAGTCACCTAATAGTCCTAGAAGGAAATAAGTAGTGATATCTTTCTTTCTTTGAAGTCGATCACAAAATTATAGAAATTGGAAATAAAAATATAGGCAGAATTTATCGCTAGTTTCATAGGTAAAGAATCTATTTGAAAGATAATAAACTGAAAATTTGTATAAACCTTTATAAGCTTTATATAAGCGTATACAAGATTTTATAAGACTTTTGAGACAACTTATATTATGCTAAATCAATCATTCCGAGGTTGACCATTATTTTTAGGGTACCTTAAGAGGAAAAAAGAAACCCTTATACGATGACTTCGTTGCCTGTCTGTCTGACAAAGTCCTTTTTGTTCCCAAGTAGTTCCCGTTTCAGTGGTAATACGGGGATATTGAAGCTTTCCCTTGGTAATAATTATAATTTTTAAAATCGGTCCAGTTTTTGAGTACGAACGAATAACGTTACAAACATACCAAAATACAAATCTTTACTCTTTATAATATTAGTGTAGACTTAAGTAAACTGACATGTCGATGTTTGGGGACAACAGTTTTCAATGGGCAAATTGAAGTTTTTCTTTTTGTTATTCAAGTTTTATCTCTCGGTGTTTGAGTCCGACTCGCAGTTGGCCAATGTTTTCGCTAGGGTATAACCCTGAGACAGAGATGAAAAGTGCGGTATGAAATTATGAATACTATTTTTTGGTATCACTGATAAGCCAAACTCTATGGCGAGGCTGCTTTGCTCACCATTACACAAAATCAGGTGTCGTAAACCTTTTGAAGATACATAGTTTAAAATTAAAATAAGTATACAGTCGAGTGTGAGCCGCCCGCGCCATCAACACTAACAAATTTGAAGCTCGCGTGTGGCTTCCGTTCGCCACTGTCAGTGCGCAGGCGGCGTCAACCTTTTTTAGAGAAAATATTTTTAAATACTTATTTTCTTTTTTTACTCTTCATTTTAGATTTTTAACATACGCACCAACCCACCTTTGCAGCCAAAATTTTGTGTACTGAAAGTTTTTTTACTATACGTTTAACACTATATTCTTTAAATTTAACCACTAAGCTAATCTCTGTAGAGATTCAGATTCAGATAATGCATACTTTTCTGTATTAACTAACAGCAACAAGTAAAACTATATTTTTACAGTAGGTTTTCTAGGTATGTACCTAGATAGGTCTAGGCAAGACTAGGCAATTATAATAATTAAATGTCTGAATTCGAGTTGACGAGGATGATGTCAACGGAATGACAGGTATTGTTAAACAAATGAGAAACTTTTTTAAGAGCTGTCAATATGGAAATTTACCAAGGAAAATGTACTGAACACTGTGATGTCATTATTTTTAGTACCTACCTACTTGAGTACCCCAATTTATTAATGTTTTATTATTTTAAAATTTACTACAGTTGTATACCCGTGCCCGTGATACAGTATACTGAAGTAAAAACAATACCATATAAAAAGTATACCTATAGTGTTAAGTTTCATAAGTGAGAAAGTGAACGGTTTTTCCTTTCCGTCCAAGGATGTTCTCAAAACAACTGTCAAAAACATTTTTAAAAGGTTGACAACCCCTGTCGGCTCAGGATGTCGGACTTCCGAAACAACTGTTCAAGTTTACAGCACAATGAGTGATGGCGTCTTATATTTATTTACATCAAAAATAACGCCTTCACGTAAATAAAGCGAGCGTGTCACGCTCCGGACTTAGGTTGTGAGATATTGGTCTTGTCGTTGTTGTAGTGTAGGTAATTATCAAAGTCCTTTGGAAAGTATTTGGAAAATCAATATGATTAATTTGTGAGCGAAAATAGTGGAAAGCATTTTTTTTATCTTTAAATCTGTTATCATTATGTATTTCAAAAATAAAATGAAAAATCTATACCTACTTACTTAATTTTAATTAGGTAAGTTACCATTTATGTATTTTGAAAATAGGGTTGACTGTATATGCCTTGTACAACAACTCTTTATTACTAAAAAAATATTTGAACAAAAATTAAATGAATATAATTGCGAGTTAAAAAATTATATAATTAAGACACCTGTAAAAATCTCTTTTATACTTACCAACTTGACTGCCACACGGCCGAGTCTAGATTTATATTTTTACTATATAGCAAATTTCAAAATAATAACACAAATCTATTAAATAGTAACTATGACGTCACAATGTAGTATTCACTACATTTACCATAGCAAAATTTGCGGTTTCTGGGAGAAAATTGCTTTCAAAATTGAACGAAAGTAATAGGGATCCAACAATACTAAGTACCACTAAACAGCTTGAATTTCATAATAACCCAAAATATTGGTACCTATTTTCACGACATTTTAATTAGTCACAAATTCTAATTTCATTAACGCCAACAGTCTCACTAATAGACATAAATTACCAAGGCGAAAATCCAAAGTTAAGACAGCGGCAAAAACTATACAGATTAACAGGTTCCCCGAGGGATTTGTCGGTATCGTCAGGTTACAGGGAATATTTGTTGCTTCCTGTATTCCTTTGGGGTTCCCGCAACTGGTGTCATTTTGGGAAACAAGACGTTTTGTTGTGTTTTCATTTGGCCTCGGTTCCTGGGTTAATGCCAAATTGGATTAAAAAGCTATAAGTTATTAACTTATGATATTTTGCAAATTCAGTAGTTGACTGCCTAGTGAAATCACAGTTTAGATAACAGATCTAGTTACTGCACTGCAAGCACGTACTTAGTTATTGCTTTTGCATGGGGTAGCTATGGAAAATGATTATCGCCCGTGTCTGACCAAATGAAGAAAGAATTGACGCCAATGGATTCAATCAGTATGAATTTCAATAACGAACGATGCAAGAAGTGGATAATTAGTCGGCGAAGTAAGCCCAAGTAAGTCCTAACAAAAAAACGCATCATTTTCCTAAAATTGCAGACATTTTTCTCACTACCACTGATGTTTCCGAATGCGTAATTAGTTGTACATATTAAAAAATGTTTCAATGCGATGTCTCCTGTGGGGTCCCAAATGTTAGGACAAAAAACGCCACTTCATATGACTAATGACGTCATCAATTTCTCGGCAAATTCCTTCCGAGAGCGACACATGCGCCCGCGCAGACACATGTCATCGGCGAATGAAATAACGACCCGAGTTTCCGGTGCGAAAATTTTTCGACGCAATCTTATTGAAGATATTTCCGAGTTCAGACAGCTATTAAAATGAATGATAATTGCATCTTCATCATGTATTCTGTTACCGTTTCACGATTAAACCTGTGAACCGATATTGATGAAATTTGAAAGGATGATAGTTTACATCTGGTGAAAGGACGTAGGCTAGTTTTCGTCAGCACAGCAATTAGTTCCTAGGGGACACGATAACCTAAGGTCGGACAAGTGGCGGGCAACAGCTAGTGAAGTATACAGCTAGTGAAGTATACATCTAGTGAAGTATACAGCTAGTGAAGTATACAGCTAGTGAAGTATACGCCTCGTATGTGTAGATCACAGATTCTTCACACAAAGGGTAATAAAACTTTATGTAGACTAAGCAGTTCGTACAAAAAAATAGAACATTTGTCACAGTAAGCTACTAAATAGTACAGTCAAGAGCACGTATAGCTTGGACCATTGGACATTGTATCGTTCTTATTAGAATCGCCTTAGAGGTCAGACCCGCACTACAAGTGTAAAGCTTCGTAGGCTCCTGACTGTACATCCATAGAGACGGAATTTTGGTCTGCCTGTCTGTCAAGTGTCACTAAGTATTTCCTTTTAACAAGACATCGAGTCTACGCCGTATCCACATTAGCATAGCCCGACCCAAATAATTCTCTTTCACGAGAATATGCACATGAACTATAACATATTTGTGCATATGTATGCACGCAGACAGAAGGAGACAAAAAACTATTGAGATACGACAATTTGACAGCCAATGAGGCGGATGCCGCATTTAATTAGTTTAAAATTGGTAACACGTTTAAGATACTGCAAAAAGAGATACTTTTTGGTATAAAAAAAATGATCTATTTCCGTTAAATCGTTATTGAAGACTGCGAAGTAAAAATATATGTATTATGTCTGGTCTTTGTAGGCAAAAAATGTAACGTTCAGTTCCACCATATAATAAAAACAAAAAAACACTTAGCTAGTCTGAGGTCAAGAGTAAACCCATAGATAATTTATATAAAAAAATCTTCTATTGTATATTGTAGGTATTTAATTTTATTTCACTTTAATTATTTGACATTTGAACTTTAACGACTACGACTGTAAATTTCATAAGATACACCCCATTGCATTTAAAGCAACTTACTTGACTTTCTACATACAACGTCTAAGATATACAAGAAGTATGGTAAATTGACAATATTAAACATTTCTAATTGACATGCTCAACTGTCCCTATCCACCTGTAAGCAATTTGAGAGGAAAAAACTTTCTTAATCGGGTCGGGTTCGGAGTTCGGAATCACACCTTTTACGTAAAAAATTAAGCACCGACCTTCACACACTAGAATGGACCATGTAGACATAGAGATGCATAGAGCAGACAAATTTATTACGGGAAAGGTGCATCCACGAAAGTGAAGAACTCTCAAAGTACTAAGGGTTTTTAGAATTCCCCTAATAATAGGATTTTTTTATTAATAAAGGATGCCTAAAGACCAGTGATTTGTGCAGCAGCAGCAGTGCCTTACGGTTGAAGAGCCTGCTTGACATGATGATATTGATAGATAGGGCTCGGGTTAGAATCCTGGCATGTAGCAATAAGTTTATCAAAACTTACGTACACATTTATACACTAGCTCGACGGTGAAGGAAAACATCGTGAAGAAACCCGCAAATAAGAAGCAAGACGTCATTATTATCTAAGGAATGAAATAAAAAAAAAATTAAGTATATGAAAGCTAAAGTATTAGTAGGGCGATAATTAGGAACTTTAAATAAATGTATTAGGCCAAACGAGTGAAGTGCATTTACTTTGCAGTAATTAATAAAATTGTATGCGAAACACTGAATGCAATAAATTTTAGCAAACTGCTTTTTATTTATACTGAAATATTCAGTGCATCCTGCGAAAACAATTACGGATTACTATGAAAAATTCAGGATGAGACCAGGGTCTATTTATATTTATTTTTTATTTATAATAGGCATATCAATGGTCTTTATTTGACATTTCTTACCTGGCCAATGCTGCCTCTACCCTCTACAGACACTGGCGATAATGAGAGAAGTACCTACGTCAAATGCAATGTCGGCTATAATGAAGTCGATTGCAGTTCCCGTTCCCGTCAGAATACGGGAATAAAATACAGCCTTATGCTATTCAGGGATATTGTAGCTTTCTATTGGTGATTTTTTTATTCGGTCTAGTAGTTTTTGAGTTTATTCGTAACAAATATACAAATATTTCCTCATTTTTATATTAGTTTAATAGACAATAAGTATATATCCATTTTCAACCCGACAAGAGCCAGATGGAGCCACTGTTTCTCTGCCACCTCTAAACGTTGTTAAGACCATGTTGCACAACAGCGCAGCGGCGCAGGATTGGTGACGCAGGTGTCCGCACAAAAAAACGAAAGGATTCGACGCAGGTGCGGCCACTCCACGGGATCCAGGATTTGGGTTAGGGGTTAGAATTACAAGTGCTTTTAATTAGGTAGGTGTGGGAGATGGTTTTATTCAGAATTTATTGAATGGAGATTTATTTCTGGCGGTAATCTTAGTGCTTAGTGTGTGCTCGTTTTGTCTCGTCCGACGCTTCTCATATAGGTAACTAGCGGCTATGCGGCGTTGTTCGCTCGGATCCTGTTTATTCCCGTTCCCGTGGGAATTTTCAAGTCCCCTAAGTAGTCACTTAGGTCATTTAAGGTAGCTTTGTGCAAAATTTCCTGCTTCTAGACTATGCGCTGAGCAATTTGATACGGTTTCCTCTCCCATCCTCTTGCGAAGACTTGAGTCCTTGGGGATCAGGGACACCCAGCTCAAACTTTTCCATGACTATTTGTCTAATCGTACCCAGCGCGTCAAAGTTGCTGACTATGAGAGCGATGATAGTTTCATCACTTACGGTGTTCCTCAAGGCAGTATTTTGGGGCCAACACTATTTCTTTGCTATATAAACAACTTCTGTGATCTTAAGCTTCAAAACTGTAAGATAGTTTCATATGCTGATGACACATCCTTGACTTTCCATGGAGATAGTTGGGATTCAGTGTATAATTATGCACAGCTTGGCCTAAACAGGGTTGTTAAGTGGTTAGCTGCGAATTCGTTGACTCTAAATGCCTCAAAACCCAAATACCTACATTTCTCGATCCGTAGCGATCCCTCCATAAGTAATCTACCCCTTAAGTTAATTGTCCATTCATGTCCCACTCCAACTGACTCCCAGTGTAGCTGTCCTTCCCTACAATCTGCATCTAGCATTAAATACTTGGGTATCACTATCGATCGAAACTTGATTTTTAGGGAACACATTGATTCTCTCTCTTCTAAAGTTCGCAAACTGACATACATATTCAAGTGTCTCAGGTATGCTGCTGAACCTCAATTGATGAAATCGATTTATTTGTCCTTGTGCCAATCTATACTGTCCTATGGTGTTTCGGTCTGGGGTGGCTCCTCCAAGTCACACTTACTACACGTGGAAAGATCTCAACGGCTTATTCTGAAGGTTTGTCTGAAGAAGCCGCGGCTGTATCCTACCTCTGTACTCTACAAAGACACTGGAGTCCTAACAGTCAAAGAAAGAAAGAAAAGTTTATTTTGGCGTAAATAAACAACAACAACAACAAAAAAGTACAACTAAAAATCTTATTCTAAAAATACACCAAAAATGGTCACCACTCAGCATGTGCTTCAGCAGTACAGGTACTGCTGCAGCGCTGGTCTTCCGTGGCGCCACAGTGAGAGTGGAACTGCGCCGTGACACGGCGAGCGTACGGTATTGCTTCTTAAGATATACAAAATTAAAACATAAACAATTAAACATAAATGGTACATAAACATTTTATCAATATAGGACAGACAGCTATTTATCCTCTCCTCCATCCTGCGGAAACATGGTAATGTTAAATATAGTCCGAATCATGCTCGAGCACACACTAGACGTGAGTATCAGGTCTGCGTCTCTAGTCCTATTACTTCATCTTTTGCTCAAAGATTTTATGATTTTCAAGGCGCTAGACTCTATAACCTTGCTAACAAGGTTCTTAACATTTACCCTAAACCACGTAGTGATGCCAAACTAGTTGTCTCTAAATGGCTTCAAGAGCTTGAATACGATAAAACTGAAGACCTTTTATTGCCTACTCGTAATTTTTCTATACCTACCCCATGCTTTCCCCCTATATAAATTCCTTCTGTTCTACTCCCCCCCACACAAATACATACACACCCTTATACAACATCTACACACCCCCACATTCAATCACCCACACTCCCCCACATTCAACACTCACACACAGACATACACCAGACACTCTTTACATGCATCAAACAATCTCTTTCCAGATTGCATTTTATATATTTGTCAAATATTGCTCACTATATTAAAGTAAAATGGATTATTTCCCCTAATTTCTCTAAATTGTTTTGTATCGGTACTATCTAAGGGGTGGAGCCAGGAGTGCCATAGCACAGGTTATCCTAGTTTGGGCTCCTGTCTCCCACTCGCTACTATCTAAGCCTAACTTTTATTGCTACTTTTTAATACCTTATGGGAGAAATTATTAAACATTTTTTTTTCATTTCAATCAGTCAGCCAGTCAGAATTATATAAAAAATCGAACAAGTCCGGATGGAAGGAAGAAGATGGATGGAAGAACAAGAGCCGGATTCGCGTGCAGAGGGTTTCACACAAAGTTTATCGTGTATGTAGATAGGACAATGCAAAATGTTGTGTGTAATCGCAAAAACAAATATTTTGATGTCAAATTTTTTTGTGCTGTGTTGCGATGCATCACTCTTTTTTGAGAAATTTCATGTCTATAGGATTTCATTACTTCCAAGTACAGTCAAGAGCACATGGAGCTTGAGACATTGGACTTTGTAACGTTCTTATTACCATCGTCTTAGAGGTCAGACTCGCCCTACCGGTGTAAAGCTTCATGTGCTCTTGACTGTACCATGTGACAAAATTAGGCGTATATTTTGATTGTGTAGAGTTAGAAGAGTAAATTGCCTCCAAGAAACCATACACTTTTTTTTATATAACTTCAACTGTACCTACCTCTACTAGTTCCTGAAAAAAAAAACACGGGTTGCACTCCGGGAGTGCCGGCAGAAGTGAAAACTTGATTATCGATTTCGGTGTTACAACACTACTCTCCAACCGTCTTACGGTTTTTCGATCAGCACACGTGACCTGACGCGAGTTTCACAGTTTTTACCCATCCCACAAAAGCGCTCAACGCCGCTAAAGAAGTTTTCACTTCAAAAAAATTCTACTGCAAGGTTTTCCTTTTAAGGTACGGTACCCGAAAAAAAGTGTCATCTTCCAAGTCACTGGTACTGGCAAGTTACTGGGGCAGTAAGTAAAAACCTCACCTAAAAACACTTGAGTTCACCTGACAAGTGCAGAGTCAGACGACAGGTAGCTCTTTGTTCGAGCACAATGGACAGAGTGACAGACGAATCCCTTTTTTTACTACGCTCTAACATGCTGGCGAGGTACGAACTGTCAGACCCAAATAAAAAAATGTGATAGTCGTAGGTACTTGTAATTATTAAACTTAAATCCTACTTTATTATTATAAACGCCAAAGTTTGTGAGGAAGCATGCATGTTTGTTGCCCTTTCACGCAAAAATTACTGAACGGATTTTGATAAAACTTTACAGTTATATAGCTTACTAGCTGTTCTGCGCGGTTTCCCGTTCCCGTGCCTATGCCCTATAGCCTATGTTACTTAGGGATATTGTAGCTTTCCATAGGTAAAAGATTTTTTAAAATGAGTTTATTCGTTACAAAAATACAAATATTTTCTCTTTTTATTATTAGTTTAGATGCATCAGAATAAGACATATCTACCTGTTATTCAGGAACGCGGGTGAAGTCGAGAGCAAAAGCTATATAGCTCATCGATAAAAGAAAACGTCGTCGTAAGCTCCAGCATTGGTTCGGAGGCATGTGTAGTTGATAGGCCATATTTATAGTTACAAAAATACACAAATGAAAGGAGGTATTTTTCGGGAATTAAATACCTTGGAATCCGCCTTTTAGATACGGCGTACCTAGGCTTACTTAGGGCTGCCATCACCTAAATTGCCGACGCCGGATAAACACGGCAAAAATCCCGGACATTTGGGCGAAATATATTTTTCCCCGGACACCTATGAAAAATATTTTTTGCTACAAAAATAAAAACATCGTTGTGTTTTTTTTCTATACAACTTGTTATTACAATCGAATGAAGTACGTATGTAACCGCAACAAATAATAGACATTTTTAATAAAATGAAACACTCTTTCTGAGGTAATATACCTCAGAAATTATTGTAATACTTTATAATTTTAAAATTAACTACTCCAATGATATTTTCAGTCATCTAGTTAGGTAGGCGAATCCCTGTAATATTTGTTGATTATTAATTAAAAGTACTGCCAAAAGATTTAATTTTAACGAGATCTTTTTTTTTTTACTTATTTTGGTATTTTTAGTCTTCCCGAAAGTCGGAACAACTCAGGTCCTTGAAACTATACGTGATTTTGATCAGAGAAGAAACCGTGTGTATGTTTAACGAGTTTCTTTCTTTCGTCTATTTATCTATAAAAAAATGGATTTCCCCTGACAACAAAAGTGTCCGGGTTACACCCGGACCCGGCTTACTTATATTAAAATAAATTGTAGGAGAATTTGTAACAGGGGAATATCATGCTTCCTCACTGTAAGTTTTGTGAAACACCGATTATGTAGAGTGCAAAAATATACTAACTTATAAAGAAAATATACTAACTTAAAAGAAACAATATAGGTATATTGACATATATATATTATATTCTTTTCAATTTAAACAATCAAAATTCTGACTTTTATTGATATTAGAGACCACTTTGCAAATGAAAATTTTGCTGCCAGCAAAATTCAAGAATGAGTCAACAAATTATTATAATATTTGATGCTCAATTGTCTCGGTCCTTAGAAAATAACGCATAAATTATTATTATATTCTTTGCAGTTTAGACAAGATGGGCCGTATCTTAGTTTTAAATACAATAAGTTTAGTAATGTTTCTTTAGAACTCTTAAAAAACTAGAAAGTATACTTACTAATTATGTATGTTGTTTAATTGAAAGAACAACCACTTCATCATTTAATTTTAGATTTTAATAATTTATCCCTAAATGCCTGTATTCATTACCTTTACGCTTTAAGCCAGAAATAATTAAAAAAGAAACTTTTTAAAGTGCCGTTAATTGCCAATCGCGTCCCCATTACCAGCCTTTGCGCCACTGATACGCCTCAGCCTACTCAGAATGCACATCTGGGAGCGATGAAGGAGATTACAGACCAAAAAGATCGCAACACTTGCCAACAGTAAAGGAAAATATACTGTATAGTGTAACATTAAGGTACAATTTCACTTGGTGCAAATTAAACATCCATCGCAGCGAACACCTGTTTCGACCACAGCGTTTATTTATCCATACCGCTAATAAATTTTGTGTCGTATCAGAGTGGAGTAGGGATAAAATTAGGATATACGATCGCGCTCGCTGCATTCCTGTTTGTTAGGGATGTACGAATAAATTATCGATGTTTCACTTCGAGGCCAAGCGTCGGGGATAAGTGCGTCTCTTTCTATACACTTGTTTTTGTTGGCGTTAAGCGTGTGGATGCAGAGACAAGTGGCGTTCCCCGTCTGCGAAACGTATTTTATTTGTGCGTGCATTTTGAAAGATTTAAGACAGTTTTGATTTCGTTTTAAATGGAATTAAAATTTGTTTTCGTCTTTGATCCATTTCGATCGTTATTCATTTCATTTGACATCGAAATTTTATTAAAGTCATTGGAACAATCTTTATAATTCCAAAAATATTTCTTAAAAGAGCCTTCCTCATCTGATTGTCAAAGTTGAAAGTTAACTCTAACCTTTAGAATGTCATGAATGTTAAACAGTTCCGTATAAGACCAATTTGCTTAGAAATGAGTTGCTAGTATTAGTTCATTTGCTGAGTCAAATACCAGTTGATCGACGCCAGGTCACGGGGCTAGTTCATAATACACGAGGTGTCGGCGGCTCGCCGGCGCCACGGCGGCAAGAGCGGCGCCTACTGTCCTGCCAGCTACATTCCCTCGACTGCAGATCAAAAGCAACTATAAAACTTGGGCAAAGAGTCTCTAATTCCAATACCATTGATTGTATCAGCTGTGATTCGATTTGATATACAAATGTCTACTCTAACGGCTGCACGATAAAGTGGATTTTTTATTTCGACTGAGGGTCCGGGAATTTGTTCCTCGATTATGAATTCCGAACACCGAGTAAAAGAAAGCAATTTTTTAGGAACCGCTCGAACGTAAGTGTTATAATAATATTAACCTGATCCTTACGTAATGTTTTTGGAGGTTCAACCATTTTTGAAATGGCGTCCTTTTTTATGATGTATTCAGTTACTCGTGTTAAATTTTCGGGGACAGTGAGAACAATGAGGGATCACTTGTACACACAGACCTGTTATATTACGTTTGTATGTGCATAGCGGTTGCAGAGGCGAGTTATATTTGGCGCCACTTGTATCGACGCCAGGTGGTCGGTCGCTAGTGATGTTACTTAACTGGTACTGGTAAATCTTATTAAAGAGTTCAGAACGGTCGCGGTGCTCCGTAAATCCGGTATTGTTGATTGACAGGTCACTCAGTAAGTGGGTGTTACTTTTTTCCTACGCTTATGCTTGTAAAACTTGACTAGACCATAACGAAAACTTGTTATGCTAAGAAACATTCGTGGCGTCCAAAGAATTTCTTTACTAAAACCATTTTCCTTATTGCTTCGTAACTTTTTTCTTTTGTGGAACTAACAGTAACGAAATAAACGTCTTTGGGTTGAGAACATGCAAAAACTTAATAACAAAATCTTATTCAACATCACATAGTCCAGTTTTTGGGCCTAATCAAACAGCCAAAAAACTTGGATGTTAAACAAAACGCGACGATGTTCACGCGGTCAGGGCTAGGTGTCAAAAGCTTTACCTGACTTTACACCTACGCTGAGCCCAACTTGACCCGTATTTACTATCTCAGAGACATTCTGTTTGTTCGAGAATTATCCCTTCACACTTCCACATAGGCCGCTACTCAAATTAGTGGCCAAATACAAACCTAAATAGGAATAGGTGTGTCGAATATGACACTTTTTTGATTATAAGTTTTAGAGATTTTTCGTTTGATCTTGTAGGAGGCTCAGAGCAAGTTACAATGTTTTGCATGGATTACTCGTATCACCCTCTCATTGGTAAACTACTTTCTGTTTTATAATAACACACTGATAATTCAAAATGTTATAAATTTACAGTGACACTAATATTTATTTATTTATTTTGTTTGGGAAGCTTACAGCTACGTTTACAATTTAGTAGTCCTTGTGGACAAGTACATGCTAATTACAAGCTTCCAGATATAAAGACGAAAAATTTGTATGTCTGTGACGAATAAACTCAAAAACTACTAGATAAATTTTTAGAACTCTCTCTTCAATGGAAATTTAAAATATCCCTGAGTACCATAGGCTAATTTTATTCCCGAATTCCCCTGGAAACGGGAACTACGCTGGTGAATCCGCGCAGAACCGCTTGTTAATAATAATCAGCTAATTCTTGACGATAGAAACCAAAAAAAATATTAAAATGGAGTCAAAACCTTTTTGCAATACCTAGTAAGATTCTGATTATTATAAACTATCTAAATTGCTAACGCTTTTGAATTTAAAAGCAGCTGAGGAGAAAAAACCGAGCAAGAAACGAATACAAGACTTTCTTATTAATACTAAAAACACATTAAATCCTTTACCCAAAATATGACTAACTAACAAAGAACATAGATGAAAGTGGCGTTCCCCCAGAAAGTAACATTGTGAATTTAAGGAAGTAAGCAAAGAAAGGTACTCTATCTCCGTCGATGATTTCACCAAAAATGTTGGACAATAATTTTCGATTCACTCACATCTCGGTCGCATTAATGCTGTAACCCTTGTTTGAGCCCATAAAAATTCACGACAAAACCTGTATAAACGGCTGGAGGCAAAATTTGGTGGTTTTGCGACTCGTTCCCCGAAACTGTGGAAATGTCTGAGCAAAAAGCCGACGGAACAGGATTTTGTATCGGCACTGCCAAATCTGGAAGCGTTAAGAAATGATAAAGAGGCCGCCGCCACCAGGCAACAGTACAACATGGCGCGAAAAAATGGCAACAAGAACAAAAATACACATACATTAATTCATGACGATATCGCGATAGCGTGATACGTTTTTGGTAAGAACAAGAACAGAAATCCGAAGAAAACATCTTTATCTACTTAAATGTAACATGAGCACTTATCTACACAGATGTTACTCCGAAGAGTGGAGTATCAGAGTGATGAAGCACAAAATGCCAGGCCATCGTTACGTCTATATGACTTGCATAATATCTTCATCTCTAATACAGGCTGACGATAAACATCGGATTTTATTCCCTGTTAGTGCCTAGTTTAGTGCCTACTTTGAATGCGGCAGCTGGCGGACCAAATGGCTACACCACTAATGTGTCGATTATTCTATTCTAATTTCAATAGTGTTGTGATGCGCATTGCGAATCAAGTGTACGTAAATTGTGGTATAATGTGCATGCGTGCGTGAGTCACGGCTGCGCGCATGGTCGCATGTGCATGTGGAAATAGCCTGTGAGTGAACAAATGTTCAGATAGTAGCGTATAGTGCGATGTTGTGCGGCGATCCTCACGACAAGTCGCCGCCGCCAGAGAATGCGACCGGCTGGCGCGCCAGTGTTGTGGGACATCGATGTCGATACAGCAGATAAAAATATGCTCCAACGATATTCTATGTAAATTGAGGTTGATGCGTTATCCGAGCAAATATGGCATTATAGAGATCTGGTCATTGCTGGAAATTTATTTATCAGTAAGCAGGAAAGAGATATTTTCTGAATTGTTTAAAGGACCTACTAATAGCTTAATTTACATTTTATTTCGCAACGCAGATTCCAAAGTAAACTATACTATTTTCACTCATATCTGGCAATGTGACACCAGAGTGTACCAAACAAGGGGCGCTGTGACAACATTTTCTCTACGTTTATCTCATGCATTTGTCTCATATTTGCACGAGAAAAAGCTAGAAAATTTTGTAGCGGCCTTCATGTTAGCTACAAAGAGGGCATAGTCAAGTTTGGTCGAATAGAATGTCGAATGTATGGACTTGACATTAGCGCTTGTCACTTGACTTGTCAAGCGCGCGGCTATTGGCTGGGTGCGCGATGACAGCGCCAACTAGTGGTAACAATTAGGGCGGACTTTGAAATGTCAAATGTCTGGCTGTCATTACGAAAAGTAAGTAAACACAAAAATAATATCAGTGAAACAACGTTATTTGCTTAGGTCCTGTTGGATATTGTAAGTCTATAGCGTCGATAATAATGTTGACCTTTTTTATTTCCCGTCAAAAATGCCACAATCAGTAAATTTCAGGCAGTATACCTACACGGACTTTCTCATGACTTCACGGGAAATAAGTAAAGAAATGAACAAAATTTATCGACTCGAGCGTTTCATGTATCTTGTAGACCATTATTTATAGCAGTACTGTCGATAATAATGCAGACTGTTGTGTATTTTCAGTTCAACATGGCCAAATTGATTAGAAAAACTAGATTCCGGACAATAACGCACAATATAGTTTGCCAGCCACACACCACTACAAAAGGCAAACAGTTAGTTTTGGCTCAACGTGTGCAAGATGTAAAAGAAATAAAATGTGAAAATCAGATGAGCCACACTATTGAAGCTAGTGTAATTAGACAAACTTCAGTGACATCAACGCCATATAAAATTCATTGAAGTTTTTCCAACTTGTTTCCAACTTGCTCTTGAAAATTTATAGAATTTGCGATCACTATTTTTGCCATTATTCTTGCAGTTGATTACGCAGCAGGTTTCGTTACCCATGTTCAAGCATTTATTTTCACTAAGAATGCACGAATACGTAAATTTCTCTAGTAAAAAGTGACAGTTCGTCAGCCCTGAGTTCCTTTTTTACCCACCATGGGCGCTGCGATCGATTCGTGGTTCCCCCACCCCCTACTTCGCACCCAGCCAATATAGCGCGACCAAGTAAAATTTAAACAACACTCTAAAAAGCATAGTCACGGATACGTTGATCTCATTAGTTAGAAGCAAATGTCAGCTAAGCGTATAACACCTTTGTTTGTTATTTGTCTAAGGAGGCTTGTGCTCTAACATGTGCGCTACGACCATATTTTAACTTCTGCAGTTGTCTGGTTCTTTCTCATGCGGATCCAAGTCAAATGCACGAGATAAGTGTTGCTCATGGTAGCTCTACACTGGTATTGTCGCCATATTTATCGCAATATGTTAACGTATGACGTGTCTACCTATGAAATGTCATATTGCATCATTCGCCATTTTTTACAATAGCAGCGTGGCAAATTGAAAAAAAAAGCGGTACCTTACGCACTAGCTTATCAGATTATCTTCCTTTTAGTATCCATAAGTCATAGCAAGCAACAACACAGTTCTAAAATAGTGAGGTGATAAGGGCTATTGTGCCAAAAGTGCTTTGTTTACTGTCAATAGACCTTTTGAGAATTGTAAAACAAAACGCACGATAAAATGCCAGTTACAATCATCTGGGTGCATCTCTAAGGGCGAGACTGGGTTGGCGCCGGGCTTTTTTACCCTGGCGGTTCTCGGGCCAACTTTACACTCGTCAGTTGAACGCAGAGTGCCGTAGGGAGGGGATGTGCGCATGCTCCTCCACGGAAACGTTTCCGCGCGTTCGAAATTTGAAACAATGACATTTTAGTGTTAACCTTAAAAACTGTGTCTTAAAGCGTGCCAATTAAAAAGTTGCCTTCAATAGTGCGTTTACATGAATTGTTAAGTTTTTGAAGGATTGTTTTTATTGAAGTTTTTTAAATTTTGGATTGGTCGGCGAAGGTTACTTGAAGATGTCAAGTGCTTTCATTTCTACTTCCGGGGAGGCAGCGGAAGCGGAAGTCAAAGGTAGGTTTATTTTTTTCTCTCTCTATATGTAATAGTTAATAAATAATAATATTGAATAATTTAAATTTTAGCAAGGTATTAAATTTAATTAATCTTCCGTGTTTAATATTAAATCAGATTCCCTCTTGCAATTTAATATATAAATTTTAAAATAAAAAAAAAAACAATAAAATAAATTTTAATAGATGATCGTTTAATGCATAAAGCTGTCCTGGCAAATTTGAAGTTTTAATTATTAATTTTATTTTAAGTTATATTAAATATTTCTATTGCAGGAACTAAATAATCTTTTTTTAGCAATTTTTTTTTACAAATTTTGCGTCAGAATTCACCTTTCAGAAGAAGACAAAAAAATATATGAGATTTATATAAATTATCCTCTACTTTATAGGTATGCCACGTAGCAGAAAAATCCTAAAAAATTTACGCGTCATGAAATAAGTAATATTACGTTATTTAATAAAATATTTAACAAAGGACAGCACCTAGCACCATAACATAGGTAGGTATATTTAAAAGAGTAGGTAATTCCATTACACCTGACAATTGTTTAAAACACAAAGAAATAATAATTGTTGGCATCAATGACATAATATAACATGCTTTGATAAAAGATTCCAATCCATGTTGTAAATAAGAATGAGCGGAAAATTCATAAAAACTTTTTTTTTCTAGCTTGAGTTTGAGTTTTACAAAACTTTTTCTTTTTGGAAAAGCTATCGGCGTTCCGAATTTCATTATCACAGCAACTGTTGAGGCTGTTCGTTAAAATGCCTACGCCTTTTTCCGGATGGGGTTCGTTGAATTTTTGGACCCTAATGGACAAGTGGTGAGCCTATCACAGACTGGGAGGGCATCATTCCATTTCCTTTCATTACAAATATTTTAAATTCATAACTGATAATGATTAAGTTTAAGCTTTTTTTACATGGTTTTCATTTCTAGACCAGTCAGGCGTCAGAATCGCAAGGATGGACTACAAACTTATTGTGTCTCGTTCTGGGTGCTTGATGTGATGAACTATTAGTGCTAATAAAAGTTTCCATCGTTTTTATAATGTAATGTATGTATGTACTGAATTTTGATCAACATGAGTCCGACTCGCACCTGGCCGGTTTTTTGGTAGAGAAAATACATAAATTACACAAAATTGGAATTGCGTAGTTGTTTTCTAAAGCCAAAAAGGGCAATCATTAATATTGTTCACTAGAACTTAGGTCATTATCTCCCACGCGGGTTCGGAGAACTGAAAACATGTCAACTAACTAAAAAATATAGTCTAAAAAAACTAAAAAAATACTTTATATATCTATAATGGTTGACGAAACAAATCGAGCCTAAACTAGAGGGGTTCACTCTAGGCATTGAGGAGTTCCATTATTCATTTCCTTGCTCCATCATCAGATCAGCTCGATGATACCAAATTATTGTATTGTCATCCAAACTAGGTACATACCCATGCAAATTTTCAAGTCTATACGACGGTTAGAAATAGGTTTATTTCGAATTCCAAGATTTGTATTATTGTCAATCTGTAATCAATGGGGTTTATACACTGTTTATTTAAGTTGGTCGGTAAATGAACATTGCTTGCCCACTACGAGGTTTGGTATTCATAAACCTGTCCATAGAAGCAAAGTCCAACTACTGACCAACTTAACTAAACAGTGTGTAAAACAGCCTTAACAGCCCACTGCCGAGCTTAGGGTCTATCCTCATCCATGAGGAAGTATGGGCTATAATTTCGCTTGACCACTGTGCATTGGGAGATGGTGTTAGGCTAATGGGCACCTGTCAGTATTTTTCAAGCCATCTAAGGGTATCTGACATGGCTTAACGACTTCCATTGTGCGTAAATACGACAAAAAAAGGGACCAATGGAACGGTCAGGAAATAAGTCCACTATAGACGATCACCCATTCGCTGAAGATTTGTATATGTGAAGTGTTTTATAATATCTAGGCTTTTAGAATAACATCGCAACATATAGGTATACATAGTTAAAAGTGAAGCTAATATATCGTGTAAAAACTTTGTCACTGTCCTCATAAGCTCACCTCTATAAATTGCTTAACTAAAATCAATTATGCAATAGCACAGCCAGACATCACGTTTATTGGCGCCAAGCAACCCTATTTCAACCGATAATTGTGTGAATCAACAACATATTGTGCCGATAAACGAACTGCAATCGGTAGTATTACAATATCGTGTAATAACTGAGTATGACATAACTTAGTTGAACTTATAGAAGAACTTTTCTAATACATACGTGTTCGAAATGGTTTTAAATGTACGTAATACTTTTGAGCTAAAACGCCCGTGCTGTCATGATCAGTATCGAAGGAATAGGAGTTGGGCTCGGGACCTCATAAGCATACACCACCTACACTCTACAATGTGTCTGTTCTGCCTTGAAAGGGCTGTATTTTTTGAACCGTTATACCTAGGTAGTCAGTTGAGTTCAAAGTTTAGAATCTTTTATATCAGAATATCGTATCGAACAGTATTTAATCAATAAAAACAAGAACCGTGTTTTGTTGCAAAGGAACATGTGTAACCAGCATATTTTTAAATTCTACAAAGCAGATGTCGAGTCCGGAGTCCATAATATATAAATGCGCGGTTTCACCCGCATAGTTCCCGTTCCCGTGGGAATACGGGAATAAAATATAGCCTATATTACTCAGGGATATTTAAGCTTTCTATTGGTGAGAGAATTTAAAAAATCGGACCAGTAGTTTTTGAGTTTATTCGTAACATACAAATATTTGATCTTTATAATATTAGTATGGAAGTATAGATATAGCTTAAAGAGTACCTAAAGAAGATACGTGCGATGTCAAAAGTCAGCATTTCTCATCCAATGTTTCACGCCTTTTATCCCCGAGAGATTAGGCAGAGGTATTTCATTTTTGGAAATATCCACTTTTCACGAGTATATTCGACCCCTAAGCGTGATATATGGTGAGCATCACCAGACCGGTCAGTTACGCATGCCTCAGAACTAATTCTGGGACCTGCGGGTTTCCTCACGATGTTTTCCTTCACCGCCGAGATAATGATAATTATTGCGTAAGTTTTTAAAATCCTTATTGGTACATGCCAGGATTCGAACCCGAGCCTCACTGATTATCATGATGAGCAGCGGGCTCTTTAATTTAGAATATTTGCAGTGTTAATTTATCGATATCAATTATCTTGTTTCCGGTTATGACAGCGATAGCTCAACCAATTAGCTAGAATTATAAAACTATGATATAATTCGTATGTACGTACTGATATCCTGATAACTATTTGTACATTGCGATTTTTAATCATGTATAGGCACTGTTTAAAGCGTTATCTTAGATTTTTGCGCATTGAGATATATATCAGGAAAATCCTACTAATTTTATAAACGCCAAAGTTTGTATGTATGAATGTATATATGTATGGATGTTGTTTCTCTTTCACGCAAAAATTAAAGGATTTTGATGAAACTTAACAGTTATATAGCTTATACATCAGAATAACACATAGGCTATATTTTATACCCGTATTCCCACGTGAACTGTGTCCCACAATTTATTATTATTGCAAATCAAATGCCACTGGATAAATTAAACCTGGCATAGGATAGATGGAAAGTTGCCGCCTTTATTGTTCCTTATGCAAACGCGGAAGTCTTAGATTTAGTGCTCCATGACTCGCATTCTGAGGAGGTGCCATGTTCGACGCCATGTCGTAAATTACGCTTCTCTTTATAGCTGAATGTTCATTTGATAATTTATTTCTAGTATTCTATATTTGGCTAGTCATCTTTAATTAGAATTCATTCAATGGATTGAATGAAAAACCCGCCAGAAAGAAACGATATAGTGACCAATGGCGTTCACAAAAATCACTTACGTTCATTTGAGGAACCTTAGTGCAAAATTCCATGCTTCTAAACCCAGCGGTTTCGTCTGTGCGTTGATCAATCAGTCATTCAGCCAAACACCTGGTCAGTTGCTTCTTTTATACATATATATTACACTACTTCATGTTTACGGGAGCAAACAAACTAATAAGATCCGTATTTTCGTACTGCTACGAAAATTTCAATCTGATATCTTTTCGCCAAAGTGATAAGTTTCAGGCTTTGAGTATTAAACCAACCGGAGACGCCACTGACAGGCGTTCCCCTCTGCGAAAAAAAAGTGTCGGTCAACGCGCACACCTGTTAAATACAACTAGTTTTATTGAGTTCACGGAGTGCTTGGATTGGTGAATGTATTTGTGTGCATCTAGTTCAAGCTAGCGTTTAATTGTTTTGTCAAAAAATGCGTTTGTTTTAACATTATTTGTGTTTGTTTCCTCGTCCCCCCCGCAGAAATTGGCACTTTTTTGCAAAGGAACTAGTGCGCGTGACGTCTCCTGTTGGTTTAATACTCAAAGGTTTCAGGCCTACGCAAGCACGTTGGTCACAACACCGAAACACAAGATTTTAAAAAATGGCGTCTACGTATTTTGTCTTAAATAAATCGAAAAGGATGAAGTCAACAAAAGGGTTAAAACTTAGAATAATTATAAAATCCATCAATATTCTAATCACTCCCGAGCAAAAACAAAGGGCAAAAAACGTCCACATGTTGCTAGGGTGCAAACCCCTCTAAACGACAAGTGTACAACACTACAAAGTTATATCTTACATCCTACTTTTACCATATCATCCTTAATACAAGGGCGAAAGGGTCAGATTTGTTTTAGTGGTAAAAGTCGAGTAAATATCTGTTTGCTCATGTGTTGCTGGGGGTCGCGTGAGATTTGAATAGCTGTATTCTCTTGTTTAGTTTTTTAGTGAATTCGAAAACGAGGTTTCATTTCAACACGTTTGTTTCTGTGTTCAGAAGCTAACTACTGGAGTCATTTATCATTAATTTTAAATACTTAAATGTAAATGAAATTATCATGGGATTAAATACCAAACTTATTGTGTCCATTTGTGAAGAAAATGTGTGAAAATCATTTAATTAAAAAGAACTAAATACTAACGAAATAAACAAAAATGGCGACTCAACAACTCTCTTAGTCAGTTGGCGCCATCGCGCAAAAAATGTAACCTACCTATAAAGGAAGTAAAGAAATAATTTGGCAATACGCTTTTGTTTCTGATTTCGATAGTTATACATAATTTGACACTGGCCGCATTCTCCAGTAACAGATAAACAAAAAGTTTCGGCTGTATTACAAAGTATTCAAATTACATCTATTTTAGTTCCTAGAACTAGACTAGAAAAATGGTTTGTATAACTTATGCTTCTATTGCTAATACTCGTTTATGAAACTTTATGAACCCTAATTAATTAATGATAGTTAGATTTTGTAATGAACTGTGAACTAAAATCACAATTCAGGGATACTATCATGAGAATAACCATTCAAATCTCAAATCAGTACCTATTCAGTTAGTATATTTATTTGTTTCCTTTCCACGGCTAGACGAATCTTAATTCAATTTGGCGAGGAGCTAGTTTGCATCTTAAGAAGGACCAGGCTGTTTTACGAAGTCGCAGTCATACTAATACCAAAGAAAGGGCGAATTTGATATGACTAGCTGGCTGGATAGCAACACAGATAAGACTGAGATAAGTGTCAACTAATGTCGGAATCACCAAAGCCATACTTGCATAGGAGACCAGACAGTCTGATGCAGGCACAGTGAGTGTGAGGGCTCATGTGCTCACGTCTATAATCCATAGAAAAACTCCTATAATCCATCGGAAAAAAAAAAACCTAATTCTAATGCAAAAATTACTACATTACAATACCAATTTTGAACGCTCAATAACTTCAATACAATTAATAATTCTAAACGCAAACGGCAACGAGCAACGCTTGTCCCGCCGCGGTCGACGTCGCCACATGGTGACGTCAACATGTGTACCAGATGTGTCTCGTACCGTAACAGATGCGGGACATAATACCCGTAATAATGTTTGGACTGTGTCAACTGTTTGACATCTGTATCTCTTGTTGTATAAAAAAAGGATAAAGGGTGGCTTCTGTAACTTTTGTAAGTTATGCGTAATTTGTTTGAATCTGTGTTAAGAGAACGAGTCTAAAAAAATTAAAGGTTTTTTAGTTTTCTTAAATTTTTCTTACTAAGCGCTTCTTGATCAATTTTTAGGCGTAAATACATTTTTTCCGATGTCCTAAACTAAAAATGTTAGTGCATTATACTAAAAATATAAAAAAAAAAATAGAAAAATCAAAACTAAAAACCCTCTACGTTTTTAGTTTTGATACTTTTCTAACATTTCTTAATAACCGCTCGTGAACAATTTTTTGTCGTAAATATTTTTTTCCGATGTCCTAAACTAAAAATGTTAGTGCCTTATACTTAGTTAGTTAGTTAGGGGGTTTGGTTTCCGCACTTAGTCCTGAAGTGGACCATTGTACGTAAGTGCCTTATACTTTTATCAGGTCGCATTTTCTAAATATATTTTTTTTGAGGCAAGATCTACTTTCAAGACTATCTTGAGATTCGAATAAAATCTCTTCGCTAATCGCTCAGGTCGTCTGTCCATCTTGGCCTACCTAAGCAAATATTACTAGGATTATTTTCATTATCGCTACCTAACTATCATAATTAAGATATTATGTTATTTTTATTTTGCGAGTAAACAAATGAGAGTGCAAGATTTTTAGATATGGTATCGTAAAGATACAATTACATTGGCACGTGTATAATTTGTTAGGAATGTCCCGATTTGGATCAGACAGCAAATAGTTACTGATGATAAAATACTCCAATATCCGTACTGGAATGTACAAATACAATACAATAACTCTTTATTGTACACCAAAAACAACACACTAAGGATACCAACATTAACCAAAGTACAATGGGCGGTCTTATTGCTTTTAGCGATCTCTTCCAGACAGTTTTAGGATGGATGAAACTGAGAGATTAGAACACATACATTACACAATTATATCATTCATTATTCGAAATGCAATTACCTAATAATTCCTTCTTGGTACAGTCAAGAGCACGTGGAGCTTGACACATTGGACTGTAACGTTCTTATTACAATCGCTTTAGAGGTCAGACTCGCACTGCAAGTGTAAAGCTTCATGTGCTCTTAAAAAATTCAAATAAATAAATAATCTCACGCCTTTTATCCCCAGGGGGTAGGCAGAGGTATTCCATTACTGGATATACCCACATTTCACGAGATATATTGGACCCCTAAACGTGATAGGTGGTGAGCCCATCGCCGGACCGGGTCTTTTACACATGTCTCAGAATTAATTATGAGACCTACGGGTTTCCTCACGATGTTTTCCTCGAGCCCGTCCACCCACCACCGTCGAGCTAGTGATAAATATGTACGTAAGTTTTTAAAAACTCATTGGTACATGCCAGGATTCGAACCCGAGCCTCACTGATTTTCGGCCGGCTCTTTAACCGTAATGCTATCACTGCTCGTGTGCTCTTACTGTACTCACTTAATATTTAGGGGAATCTTTGTGCAAAGTTTCATGCTTGGATCCTTCTGCTATGTGCTAATCGATCAGTCAGTTAATCAGCCAACCGGTATCTTCTTTTATTTATCTTTCTTTTATCTTTTATATAATAATAAAAATAAATTGTGGGACACAATTCACACAACAAATATATACAACACGTAACAGAATAAGCGCAATTCCTCATACACCCAATTAGTATACTAATATAAAATGATGCCTTCGTACTTTAGTCTAACCAATTTTCCTATACAAAGAGCAATAATAATACGATTTCCATAGGTAGCACTAAATTTAGCTATGCTAATTAATTTTTCGGAAAAATTTAACACAGACTTTCCACCAGGGGGTGATATAAAATGCGCGAGCGAAGCCGCGGGTAAAAGGTAGTTTGGTATATTACGTATGACGAAAACAATTTTAATTTGACTTATGAATCTGTATTCATTTGCGCGACATTCGATGAAAAAAAACCGGCCAAGTGCGAGTCGGACTCGCGCACCGAGGGTTCCGTACAACCTTGCAAATTTATGGTTTTCGTAATTTTTCCTTTATCTATGCTATAAGACGTTGCTTCGTACCAAATTTCAAGATTCTGAATTCACGGGAAGCACCCTGTAGGTTTTGATTCCCTTGCAAGTGTCGAAAATTTGCGGCATAAACGGCTGTATCTTTTGATTGCGTTGGCTTAGAAGTTTGATTTTTTCACAGCTTCAAGGGACAGTAGACCTGAGTAATTGATATAAATTTCAGCTTCATACCTCCACGCGTTCCTGAGAAAAAGGGTCTTGACAGACGGACGGACGGACGGACAGACGGACAACAAAGTGATCCTATAAGGGTTCCGTTTTTTCCTTTTGAGGTACGGAACCCTAAAAATAGAAACTCAGTCTGTATATGATAAAATTTGAACAAAGCTGGGGTTTTCCCGATGTCGTAATGTTAGAGACATCCGTAGAAACAAAAAAACTGCGGATTCTGTTTAGAAGGTTACATGTGCTTGTAGATTAAGTAGGTATTAAAAAAGTGTTTTGGTTTATTTTAAAAGTGTTTGCAACCTATAAATCTCCAGCCTACTTCGTGCGATTGACAACCATAGATAAATCCTATTGTTTCTCCATTATGCGGCTTGTTGGGAAATATATTTTGTTGGTAAACATTAAATGAAATGAAATAATTTATTTTGCTCAAAATGTGGTACATGAGGATGACAAATTATATGTAGTCTCACACATTTTACCAGCAACTGGCATGCAAAAGTGCATGTAAGTTTTTGCGATTAAAATGTCATTCAACTAAAAACTAACTTGAAATAATAAAAGAGTCTTGAAAGAAAGAAAGAAAGAAAGAAAGAAAGAAAGAAAGAAAAAATGATTATTTTTGCTACAGATACACACACAACATGTTGTTTTGAAGATTAAGGCAACAGATTTTTTTTTTATTAATGTTGCATTGTGCGTATGTGACCATTTTTTACAAAAACACTATGCAGACACAATCCGTATGTAACACATACTCGTAAGACACAAATTCAAAACTTTACATAAAAGCTTATGCGTCAGAATCTCATAGGTTACCTATTTATTACCTTAAAAAAGCTAGTTATTCATATATTATAGGCAGCGTTTTATTGTGCCAGCCACTTTTCGCATATGGTCCGTGATATATAGTTATATCACGGACTTTCCTCTCGGGCTAGTTATTCCTATAATATTAGCAGAGTTTTACCGTGCCAGCCACTCTTCAAACAACATATTTGTTTGAACGCTGACTATCCTCTCGCAATTTGGTGATGTGATGACGTCGTGAAATGAGTAATCGGTAAACCATAAACCAATTTGAGTTACCTCGACTGCATTTTTTGTTACTTGACTCACATGCTGTGTAGGTGTATGTAATTGCTAATTTGCACTGATAAGTAAGTTAAGTATATATTCATACCGTTCATCAGATTACGATGAAACTTTAGCATGTTGATGAAAGCTTGTCCGGGAACGTGGTAAAAAATATAGGAATATTCCCAGAACGGGGAAAAATTGGATCAACTGCAACGATGCTGACGGGTCACCTAGTAATAAATATTTGTTTGGCACCGTCATAAAATATATTATTTTAGCAGTTAACAAACTTTTTGTCGGATTTCTTATTTTTACACCTTTGTGTCTCAAGATCGAAACAATGAGCAACACCATTACAGTTTTACGATTTTATTGGCAGTGTTATGTACTTATTTATGGCAACCCTGCCGAAGTAACAGTGCTTTCGGTAAATTTTCTCCTGCATCCGCGTTCGGTTACAGCTTATCAACAACAGAGGCACAAACAAACGGACCGACATCCGGTGTTCGCACACGTGTCGCGAACCACGTGAGTGTTTCAAAATATTACCAGTCGTAAAAAACTGCTGCAGCAAAACGGAATTTGCTCGAAAAAAATATTATCGCGAGATTTGATAGACTATAACATTTCGAAATGGCCGATTGGTGACTTACTTCCGTTCCGGTTCATAACAAGCTGAAATATATAAATCAACTCGCTTATCACTATCACTACATAGTATAAAACAAAGTCGCTTTCTCTGTCCCTATATCCCTATGTATGCTTAAATCTTTAAAACTACGTAACGGATTTTGATGCGGTTTTTTAATAGAGTGATTCAAGAGGAAGGTTTTAGTGTTAGCATTGCACCCGTGCGAAGCCGGGGCGGGTCGCTAGTTATATATAAAAGGATCCTATGTGTCATTTTATATTACTGTACAGTTTCATCAAAATCCTTTGTGTGAAAGAGCAACCAATATCTATCTAAGTATTACTTTGATAATCGTTTAAAATAAACCGTCCCTTTTAAACATTATAACTCAAGCTCCGCTGTCCTTTGGAAGAGTACCCAAAGGGAATAGTGTTACACAACCAGCCTGTGTTGGGCTGGATTATATTTGCGAGAGAAGCAGCTCAGAAACATCCGATAAGCATTTTACCGACTACTTCAGAAGGAGAGTAATGTTTTTCGAGTGTATGTAGATAGGAAGGATGTGTCTTTGTTGATTGTTGGCACCGCATCGTCACAAGATTTGGCTTCATCGCCCGAGATTTATTAAGCTATATTTTTAATCGAGTGTACCATACAAAGGGTATTTATTTCAATCTTTACACAGCCTTTAACAACCTTTAACGAACAATAAACACAAAGTATTGCAAAAGTTTTGCTTAAATCGGGGTATAATTGTTTGCTTAATTCTTAGGTAACCCTTCGAAATTTGAAATGTCGTTTTTTTGCGCGAAGATTTTGGCGAAGAAGTGAAAAAGTTACTAATAACTTTTTGTTTTTATTTTGTCACGGACCAGACCACTTGAATGGCTTTAAATCACGAGGCCATAGATATAGGTAATTAGTATGTAACAATGTTTATTTATAAAAAAAAGGATGCTACTAGAATTATAATGGATAGAATATTCTATCTGTTGTCCATTTCTTCACGGGTTCGGTGTCAGCTCACATTTTTCCATTTTACTGATACTACTGTTGACTAATAAAAATTATTGTATTTTTGCAACGATAAAATAATAAAATACTTACTTATTAATAATTTTTTAATCAAATATTTTTATTTGTCGAAATTAGTAAGCGTAAAACGGAATGTAAACTGTCACCGAATCCATGCTATGTGAATAGAGTATACCTACTTAATAAATTTTTAATTAATACGAGATAAGCGTTTCCAAATTAATGTCTTTATGAAATTATTATATTTATGATCAAAGCAGTGGTAGCATTTAGGTACGGTTAAAGAGCCGGCCGAAAATCAGTGAGGCTCGGGTTCGAATCCTGGCATGTACCAATGAGTTTTTCAATAACTTACGTACATATTTATCACTAGCTCGACGGTGAAGGAAAACATCGTGAGGAAACCCGCAGGTCTCAGAATTAATTCTGAGACATGTGTAAACAGACCCGGTCCGGCGATGGGCTCACCACCTATCACGTTTAGGGGTCCAATGTATCTCGTGAAATGTAGGTATATCCAGTAATGGAATACCTCTGCCTACCCCCTCGGGGATGAAAGGCGTGAGATTTTTTTATATTTTTAGGGTTCCGTACCTCAAAAGGAAAAAACGGAACCCTTATAGGATCACTTTGTTGTCCGTCCGTCCGTCCGTCTGTCAAGACCCTTTTTCTCAGGAACGCGTAGAGGTATGAAGCTGAAATTTATATCAATTACTCAGGTCTACTGTCCCTTGAAGCTGTGAAAAAATCAAACTTCTAAGCCAACGCAATCAAAAGATACAGCCGTTTATGCCGCAAATTTTCGACACTTGCAAGGGAATCAAAACCTACAGGGTGCTTCCCGTGAACTCAGAATCTTGAAATTTGGTACGAAGCAACGTCTTATAGCATAGATAAAGGAAAAATTACGAAAACCATAAATTTGCAAGGTTGTACGGAACCCTCGGTGCGCGAGTCCGACTCGCACTTGGCCGGTTTTTTTTTATATTTATGAATGACCACACAAATATTACTTATAGTAAAAATATTATGTAGGTTGTAGTACTTATAAAATATATTTTATACTTAATTTTCTAAAGATATTGTAAAAAACTTCTAAATAGTACGTCAAGAGCAAGTCAAGCTTGACACTACCAGTTTAAGCTGAGCTCTGATTTATACTGCGCGCCATAGAATACAGGGCCGGCTCAAAGTCCAAAGTGTCAAGCTTAGCGTGCTCTTGACTGTACGAGCATTTAAAACAAACACACTATCCGTTTAAGTTTGTTTGTGCCGCTGTGGTAGTTCTTCTAAAGTAGGTAGACGCTATTGATTTTCATACGGTTTTCGATATCATTTAGATAATTTATTTCGGAAGGTTTAAGTACAATTCGAAGTGCGTCGTGCTCGTGAGTCGTTTTTATATTATTTTTAAAAAACCTATTGTAAAAAACGTTGTAAAGAAAACCTTCGACGTTCGCTCCATTTTTATCTCCAAAAAATACCTCATAACTATGAACTGAATAACATTCACTACTGCACAAGGAGCTGGTTACGTTAAGTATAATATTATTACTATTGTATCTAACAATACTGTCTGGAAACCCTACAGTTGTGATGGGACTGGGTGAGCCACGGTACCAGATGTCAAAATCGATTGTATAGCTATAGACTATAAAACAATTGAAGACATGAGGGCAGCAGATGGGACCCTAGTTTACATGTTTTCTGCCAATAACGAAACAAAATGCAGTTCAATTTTGGAACAGATGTCGAAAAGATTTTAAGAATAAGAATATTACCAATAAAAGATTTAAAAAAAGAACAGCCTATCGTTTGGAATGTAGTTTATTTAAGTAGTAATCTGTGGTTATGGTAATAATGTTCGAAATATAAAATATAAATGAAAATAAAAAAGTAGCTACCTATTAAGTATACCAAAATCATGCTTGAGTTAAAGGTATGTGACAAAGACGATCAAAGAAAAAGTTTTTCTCTCCACAATATTTTTTTCTTAACTTCTTTGGTATGTGCCGTATTTGAATCAAATAAGGTCAAAGTCAACAATTTTTATTCAATGTAGGGGCTTATAAGTCCTCTTATTGAAAGTCATTGCTACTCCACCGCTTTGGTATGTATAGTTGAGGAGAAGATGCGGTAAAAAAACCCTAACTTAAGATGACGAAAATAAACATAATTTATTTGCTTAGTGGTTAATTAATTCAATAGTGCAATTTGATGTATAGACCTCACATTAATATTGAAGGGTTGTCGAAGGGAAGCCAAATTTCTGGGAAAAGCACAAAGGGAGGAAACGATCGGGTGGCCAAGCAAAAACAAAAGATGGCCATCCTTCCCTCGCGTCGCGGATACAGAAAAAGTTTACCATACGTACCTATAGATAAAAAACTGTTCTAACTTTTTAAACGAAGACCGAGTAATGCAAAGTTTAATAAAACATGCGTGTTATAAGGAGTTTTAATTTGAGTTTACTAACATATACGTAGTTAAGTATTAATTAGAAAATCTCAAAAACCTTACTTTATATAATACACTTATAAGATTTAAAACTTCTCTGCAGACTCTGCAGTCGGGTAACAATGTTGGCTACATGTTACACTTGGGAGATGTTAAATGTTGGAGAATGACACATCGCAATCGAAAATCCGTCAAAACCGTGATTAAAAAGCTACTTAACAAACACAAAACATTGATTTCAAATGCAATTTAAAAAATGTTTTTATAAAAAGACCGCTTTTAGTAATTAATCTGTTGATACATAATTATGCAGCAAGCGCTCAGCACGGATCCGGTTTTTTCAAGTTCCCGTGGTAATTTCTCAAAATACCTTTTATACAAACCTTGTCCGGACAATTACCTACAAACACAACAACACAATATGCCAAATCGGTCGCGCCGCCGTTCTGTAGAGCAACTCATTACCCATTCATTCATTTATCATTCATTTTTATTTTTTTATATAACTGTAAGTTGTCTTAAAAGTAAATAAGTAATAGTAAATAAATACACATATTATGAGAATACAAAACTAACAAAACCCAACAAACTGCAAAAAGAGTTTGTGTATCTTTAGCCTTTACAATCTTTAGGCGCCAACCAAACGCACCGTGAAAATTTTAAATCCCCTTGAGACTCGTAAAATTCGAGTCATACAATACGTGTGGGCGATCGTATTATAGTTTCACATACGAATTTCCAACAGACATAACATTTTATTGTGGTTTACTATTTTATTAGCGTTTATGTGTTGGATATAAAGTTTTTTCTTTTTTGTTTGGTCACTTTTATAAAAGAAACGTATTTTTAAGATGGATTGCTTAGTTATCCTTAGTTTGTAGTTAGATGTTTCTTTATTGTCTTCGTGTCTTTGTGTTTAATATTTATTTATGTATGATTTCAGTTGTTTAGTACCCATAGTACAGGCTCGGCCTAGTTTGTAACCCATAATTTATTTATTTATTGATTTTGCATTCATTAATTTACGAGCCCTTTTATCTGACATCTTGCCATACCAAGTGTAATATAAATTAAACTTAATAGGTAGATTAGTAATGCGCATCTACATGACAGAAAAACCACATGCCAGTCTGCCAAGTGATGTGATAAACACATATCCCTTACTAATATACAAGATGCGATTGTAATTCTGTCTGTTTCACATTCTCTGGGCAAAACCGCTGAAACGATCATGATAAAATTGAGCAGAGAGATTAAAAGTGTTTATAGTAGACTTGATGTTCCTCGCGATTTTACCAGTACCTAATTAATTAATAAGTTCAATTCCCGTGGGAAAATTATAACCCTCGTAACTCCTTCTCACTAAGCTTTCGTTGGTGATTTTTTTTTTAAATCTATCTGTATCTATAATTTATATAGGTATATTAAATATTTAGGAGCCTATTCGGTACAAACAAACGTACAAAAATATTAGGATAAATACCTACATAGATACACATATGTGAGTAGGTATACAATTATTAACATGTAGGTACAAACAGTAAAAGTTTATAGATAACTTATTCTAAGAACGCAATTGGCTCCACTCAGCGGTTTGTGATTGGTTTACAGTTCGTTACGTTTCGTTATTGCTCGTAATGCAACGTCGAAGCGGCGCCTGCGCACGCCTATCTCTTTGTCTACTCGGAAAAGAGATAGTAAAACAAATGGATTCGCAGAATTTGAACAATTAAAGAATTTATTTGATTGCTTTCGTTTTTACTTCACTGAGGTTGTTATTAAGGTTTTATAGGGTCTAGACTTCGAAGTATGTTGGTATTATGATAATTGTTTAAGAGACTGTGTGATTATAAAACTTTTTTTAATTTTGTCAGTAGGTACTTAATAAATAGTAAACCTTTCAGTTTGCAAAAAAAACGTAATACCTAATTTGCAATTAATATCGATAAATAGTTAATTGCATCCGATTTTAAAGTACATATGTAAAGTAAAGTTTTCAAAGTAAGTATTTCCAGAAATTGACGGGCCTGCCTTCTGAGTCGGTTGTCGCGGGTTCGATTCTGCTCGGGGCCAACGTGGGGCCAACACTGTTGGCTTCGTGTCTGTCTAATAATTTGTCGTTTAATAAAGATTTAAGTATGTTTATCAGTAATTTAGTATCCATAGTACTTACTACATGCCCTGCCTAGTTTGGTAGTAAATGTGTGTAAATTGTGTAGCACATTTTTTTTATTGACCTCTGCCTATCCCCTTCGGAATAAAAAGCGTGAGATTATTCTTTCTTTTAATTTATTTTTAAATAGCGGGTGCCCAGCCCAGTGGCGTTGCCCGCTCGGTTCCTGTTTGTTCCTGATGTCGTGGGAATTTTCAAAAATCCCTTCTCAGTGTTAAGTTATGTCATTTCTGGAACCTTTTTGCAAAATCTCATGCGTGCTTCTAGACTCCGCGGTTTCCGCTGTGTTTATCAATCAGTCAGTTAGCCAATCGGACATTCAGTTTCTTCTTTTACAACGCTACTGCAAAACTTTATTAAGCATCTAAGTTCTCAGTGTTTCAAATCATTATCAGCATGGATTGAAACAATAAACGGGTCAGTTTCAAAGGCTTGTGCCACACCAATTACAATCGCTCCACGAAGCGTGAATGACACGAAGTAGCCTTGTAAGGTCGTCTGATTTCATTTATTTATTTTTCCCGCGCGAGTGCCCTCCGCTCGATGTAACTACTTTAGTTCCTAGCCGTCAACATATTATCACGTGTTAGTTTTCTATATATCAGATACTATAGCTTACGCCCTCGATTTCGTCCGCGTTCTGTGACAAAAAGACGTAGTCTATTTGCTTACTCAAGATGGAAACTATCTCCTATTAAATTTCATCAAGATCTGTTAGCGGTTAGGCCTTGAAAAGGTAACAAACTGAACTTAGTTTTGCCTTTATATATTAGAATGGTTCATACTGTTTATCAATGTTTATTAAGATTACATAAGATGATTTGGCGATCGCTTCTAAATACCCGAAAAATAGGTACATCCATTGTGTGTAGAGTACCTACAGTGAAAAGCACATGAAGCTTTACACATATAGAGCGAATCTGACCGTTATGGCGTATGTAATAAGATCGTTACAAAGTCCGATGTGTCATGGTCCATGTAGTCTTGACGGATACTGACCTTTTTGAAAGTATGACTTTTTTGTAAAGTCATACTTCTATTGCTGATATGTGTACCTTAGAAGTCAATAAACAGTACCAGAAGTTCTAGAACTGTCTCCCGAGAATGTAATGTTTATGATTGACATCACACAGCATAATTATTGGTAAACTTCTATGTCAGTGTTTTTGTTTACTCGCCATGTTTACGCGATCTCGCGCCATCGCCACCGCATTCCAACCGAACCAGACATTTGCATTAATTCACCGACGAAACGGATTCTAAATAAAATTCCACAAGATAAATTGCTGCCACATTAAGACGGCGCTAGGTTGGCGCTAACTTGTTTCTACGCGACAACATCCGGGAAATAATAGGCTGTATTTAATTTCGAACTTGTCAAGTCCAAAATTTATTTTTACTTTGTAAGGTTGTTTTTATAAAACACAGAATGGTCTGTCAAAGGATCGTCTAGCTAACCAGAAAGGCAGGCTTCAGCGTATTGTGTCTATATGCCTTTTTTTCAGTTTTTTTTTCATAAAACCATGCCGACCGTTAGTCTGTACAACCTTTATGGCGTCTTATAGTTAGGACTGTCTGTACTGTCGAGGATTTCTGGTAAGCTGTGGAGACTATTCATGTGGCTGCATACTGGCCGATAATGTCAGAGTGCCATCGACAAGCTAAGAAGAACAATATTTTAGAATCTTTTATTTATCTGTGTAAATTTTATTCCAAGTTAACAATTTTTTAAAAGGATTGGCCTAATGCATTAAATTTGAAAACTAAATATTTATTTAAGGAACTATGTTTCGATTTTATTAAGTTTTCGAATATATTTTAGTACCTATGCAATGAAAAATAAAATAAAAATAACTAGGTTAAGTAATGCTTAACACAACCAATTATTAAAATTGATGCTACGAATTACATTGCCACACAGATGGGCGACAAATCTTCAGGGTCCACCATCTGGCCAGAATCCTTGGTCGCATGCGAAATAACTTTTTGTAACGTGATTTATAATATCGACATCGGGGCGCCATGCCGAGGTCACATCGTTTGACCGCCTTTGGCGCCAAACTGTCATTTTGGACGTTTTATTACGTTTTTATAACTAATTTTTAGGGTTCCGTATCCAAAAGGGTGCCAACGTCTGTCAGTGGACTGTACCTACGTATATCATAAACCTTTATGAGTATACAATTTAAATGTTCACAAAGTGCTTCCTTCCTAAAGTTGCTAATAATACAAATAAATATATTAAAATAAAGTTACAAATTAAAGGAACCCCAAAAAGACGTGTTTTTTGTCGTTTTGTGCTCGTTTTTTTATTGTGCGATGGTACGGAATCCTTCGTATGCGAGACTGTCACTTGGTTGGTTTTTAAAAACCTGGGCTTTCCAAACACTGGCCATATAACGAATATTTTTTTAATGAACTGGCCATGGCATGACATCTCTTGAATTCCAAAGAGTTTATATTCAGAGTACCTACTGTCAAAACAAGTAGTAAATTAATGGTAGGTTTTTGAAATCGTTACATTGCGACAATTTCCATACGTTTGCCCCCGGTTGCATAAATAGGTTAGTATAGTCGCCCGCAGAAGTGTTTGCCTCATTGCACCACCTGGCAACACATTTCTGTAAATACCTACGGCTCAATTTAAGACAGTATTTTTATTAAACAGCCGTAACGTTTGTAAAAAAAAATCTTGGTTAGATGCGTTAAGTTTCATAAGTCATAACTTTATACAAACGAATTAAATTAATACCAATAAAAATATATTTGAAATAGTACAAATGCATGTATTATTATTAAGTGTACTGGTGTTTTTAAAAGATTTAGGTCTATTTTGTTGCAGAGTTTCTATCCCAGCTTCTCTTTAGCTATAACAAATTTTGACAAAAGACATCTGAAAAAAGAACTTTTAACTTAAAATAAACGAACAAAACTTTCAATATTTTTTCAAAAAATGTCTAAATTCTAAATCATTTTTTTATACCCATCGCGCGCACGCAACGTACATTTTCGTGCGCGGCTGTTCCAAACGATCAGAGTTTCTATTAATGCAGGTTTTTTCACTGAGGCTCTAGGCATTAGTCTAGGTTTTATTCAGTGCCTGACCAAATGCGATGCGAAACAAATGACCGCTGACAAAATGTCAGTCGACTGCAATTTTTCTCCTTTAGCCAGGTGGTTTTATCCATAATACATTGTCCATAATACATAGTAGAGTTGGTAGAAAAAATGGTGTTTTAAAACTGTTTTAAAATTGGAATTTTCGGTTTGTCATTGTCCGATATTATTCTAATTTTGAGTCTTAAAAGATATTAGACCTTACTACAAAATAGTTTTTAAAGTTAGAAGCTTGAAAAAGTTGCTGTCCCTTTTTTAATTCTTGACATTTTAAAAAAGAATTAGTCCATTACTTTTTACGCATCTAATTATTATTCTTTCCATAGCATATTCTCATCTATAACTAGTAATAATTGACTATATTAATTAGTAGTCATTAGCTGTAGCAACGATGAGTTATTATGGGTAGGTACACTAGGTTTCTATATTTGAATAAAAACTTTTTGATTTGGTTTGTTTTGATTGGGAAACATTATTAAATCAAATTTTACTTATCCTTTATCTTTATAAATAGACAAAAGTGTAGTTATTTCGAGTATTCTTATTATTATTATTAATTTACGGAACTGTAAAACAGTTGACCACAGTTTTGTCTATTGTAGCAGAATAGGTAAGCGCAATTCCTAAAATTAGTTTATTTAGTATCGACTACCTATCCGATTTAAGCTATTTTTAATATGTGTGAAATTTTTCCAAAAAAATGAATTAGCATAGCTGAATTTAGTGCTACATATGGAAATCTTACTATTATTGCTCTTTTTTATTTAAGAACACTGGTTAGACACAACTAAGTACGAAGGCATCACATTTTTTTAATATTAATATAAAAATTGGGGTGTACGAGGAATTGCGCTTATTCTGTTACGCGTTGTATATCTGTGAAACTTACAGTTAAGACAACACGTGGTGTCCAGGTGTTGGCCCACAGACACTAATGTTGTGTCTGAACACGGGCACAATGGGTGTTTTGTCTCGCTGCTATAACGCTACAGTGTTTGGACAGTTGGTCTGACTTGTATTGTCTGGAGGACCATGTTGAATTTGTAGGGTTACAATTTTACAGTCTGCTACTATGCTGCTATTCATACTAGGTTTTTAATATTTACCTATGACATAGTGGTATTTTAAATATTAAAAAAAAACAAAAATCATACCTACTTTTTTATGCTTTCTAGATTTATCGGCCAATCTCTCCATAGGTATCGTAAGGCGATGAGGATTTACAACTTACGTTTTTAAGTTATATTTTCTTATTATTATCTTATATATCTTGTTATTTTTAGGATGATTACCTACGTTTACCTCAAATTTTTTACCTTATTTCTTCAGCAATGTTTTTGTTTTTTTATGATTATGGGAACTTTGACTAAAGTAAATAAAGACAAGACTTAAAATATATTAATCAATATATACTCACACCCAACTCCTACTGTAACTATAGCATTTTTCTAGTGTATCTTTAGAACTGCAAAAGCTAAAATTAATCTTTCCGGGAATTAATTGACTTCATAAATTCTTTATACGCCTGGGATCAGGTAAAAGGAACCTTTTCAATTAAAATAATTAATGTCCACATTTTCCATTTAAAGACATTCTCGGAATACCTTTGTTTTAAAGAAATGTCACTTTTAAACGCAAGAAAGCACAGGTGCCTCCCACACTCGAATCGATAGGCTGCACGAAATTTCCTAGAAATACAACCCGTATGAATATATAAACAGTACACGACTCAGTGGGCTACTCATGCTTAAATACTGTGTAACGACAGGCTATGCCCTAGAGTAACTTATACTTTTACTAGAATTGGTGTTTAAGTTAAGAGAAAAAAATGATGAAGTTGATGCCTTAAATTATTTCTGCTTAGACTGATGGCTGACTAGATAATGCCTTTAGGCATAAGTTCGCCGTGTGTACATTTTCTTGGTTTTGAGTTGAAATATATATATATGAAAAAAAAAGAATAGCTGGTAAAAGACTTTAAATTAGTATTAAAATTTCAATACAAGTATTAGGTATAGTATTTTTTTACATTTAGTTGCCGATTCTAACCAAATACTAAAGTAACTGCAGTTACTTTCCCTGGTTTTAATTGTTCTATTTTTTGTTTAATTAATTGCGTAAATAAGTAATAAGAAAATAATTAAAACGTCTAAATTGTACCTAGGTAACTAGTGAGAATCTAAAGACACTTTGAGCACTTACTTGTATAAATAAATAAAGCTAAGGTACAAGTAGGGTTGGTTACTAAACTTCCAGATTCGTCCAATGTCCGTTGTAAGTATAGTTTTTTTTCTCATTGTTATAGAGGCTTGAGCACCCTGGGTAGCCCAATAGTAGGTGGATAAGATTTGTAGGCTCGTCGTCGAATTACATCCGAATATTATTATTGATTGAAGTAAGAAATTTAAATATATGTTAGTATTTATAAAATTATTATGCTTACTGTAGGCCTACCATTATAAAAGTAAACCGGGGTTACTTTGAACCTCGGGATGACTTTGATTAAAACTTCCTGTTCACATAAAAATGCGAACTGCATAAAACGGAACGGTTTTTGGCAGATTTTTTTCCGGAAATGGCAACACTAATGAACTGTCAAATCCTTTTCTGTAGGTGGGCTTGAGGTTGCTGCTTTAGATTAGGTACATTAAAAAAGTATATATTATTTCCGATTTTAATTTTTTTTCTTATTATGAAATATTTTTTGTGGTTACTTTGAAATGAAATGATAAAAAAGGGGGATATCAAAGTAACCCCAAAATTATTATCACTTCAATCACGCTATTTTTATTTTTTATCTCAAAATCTATAAATGTTTTATTTTTCCTTTTAAACTTAATCGAATGAACTACTAAAACCGATTATTATATATTTTTTTAGTATTTTTAGAACAGCTGGCTAAAAAGTTATGGGCTATCAAACTTCAAAATTGATCGAAGTAATCCTGGTTTACCGGTACTTGCTAATAGTTTAGAATTAAATCCGGACTTTAGACTTTTCTTTTATTACAATTTGTATTGAAATTTTAATTATTGTCAAAAACAACTTATTCATAATACTCGTTAGTGTCCATGTCATTACAAAGTCAAATATATAGTACTATAACGAAAGAGATTAAAATATAATAAGGCATAGAGGGGACAAAGCGAGGAAAATTTGAAATCAACAGTTATTCCAAGTGGAATAAGTCTAGTACAATTTCGACCGAATGACAGCTCGCGTTCATACTAACTAACATGACAAGGACATGACGCTTAGGCTTCAAAGTTTTGTATGAAAATATTCTCAATTCCCCCTCTATGCCCTATTATATTTAAATCTCTTTGACTATAACAAATCAAGGGAACAAAGTCTCATGCAAATCGCACTAGCGAAGATGTCTCCTGTTTTAACTGACTTTAAAAAAGGAGGAGGTTCTCAATTCGACTGTATGTTTTTTTTGTACTCTGAAAATTATGAATAGATTTTGATGATTCTTTTTTTGTTTTTAGATCATATTTCAGAGGTGGTCCCATTAAACTTTATCGTAATCAGTGTAGCGGTTTAGAAAATATCTACAATAGTCTAAAATTGTATCATTGATGAAAATGTTAGTGCTATCCGTTTAAGTCGGGTTTTTTACTCTTTATAGTTCTTTGTTGTTCCAAAATCAAAACTGTGAGGTGGCAACCCTAGCCAAAAGTGAAGTGAAACGTGGCGCCGCACAGTGGGCTGAAAATCGACTTTCATAGACTTAGGGAATTGAAATTTTTATGTGTCTTTTTTTTAATGCAAATAGCTTCTGTTTAGGAATACTAAGCTCAAACAAATCATCTGTGTTAATTTAACCTGAAAACTGTTGAATTATAATTTTTTTTCAGAAAATTTGTATGGAGCTAGTATGAAAAATTGGTGTATCTCTGAAACCGCAAGGAAAACCGTAATATCCTTTGAGACTATCATAAAACTAATTATTTATGATTTTTCGACATACTCCGTATAACGGTTACACCTGCGGAATTTTTATTAAAAATTGTCAAAAAATTCAATATTTTATTTACTACTTTATTGTTACGTTTTCACGATAAAAGTGGCAAATATGCATTTTAGGGTGTAATGGTTCTTAAGCATCCAATTTTCCAGGTATTCTTATAATTAGTATTCATTTACTAATGAGATGAGCCTTAACAATATTATATTATATCCATATTAAAATTAGTATTGAATGATTATCAATTACCCATTGATTGTATATTTTCAACAGATAAGAGGTTGTAAGTACTATAATGCCTTAATGAGGCTAGCATAACAAAAGAGATGCAATTGCTGTTGTTAATCTACCGCTCATCATAATTAATGCAATGATTTAAATATCTGGTAGGCAGCAATAAATAGACATACATTTTACTTCATATTTTAGTTAAATACGAACTTCTTGACCGTGAACATCTGTGACCGTAAAATATAAAAATGGAGAGTTTAGCAACCAACTTAGATTTGTTTGTTATTCTAAAAAGCGAGAAAAATACTTCATTTAATTATGAAGTACTGTTCGAAGCAGTTGCAATTCGACTAGGTGAAAACCTTCATGACGAAGACCGTGTTACTCTCAAGGAATTTTGTCGGAGATTTAGTTACGCAGCAGTGATAGCCCGGACGGTTAAAGAGCCGGCCGAAAATCAGTGAGGCTCGGGTTCAAATCCTGGCACGTACCAATGAGTTTTTCAAAACTTACGTACATATTTATCACTAGCTCGACGGTGAAGGAAAACATCGTGAGGAAACCCGCAGGTCTCAGAATTAATTCTGAGACATGTGTAAACAGACCCGGTCCGGCGATAGGCTCACCACCTATCACGTTTAGGGGTCCAATATATCTCGTGAAATGTGGGTATATCCAGTAATGGAATACCTCTGCCTACCCCCTCGGGGATAAAAAGGCGTGAGATTATATTATATTATTATATTATATTAGTTACGCGAGCTGCTGCACAGAGGTGGAAGAAAGCCAAACGAAATAGTGAGACATTCAGAAAGCAATATGGCTTTAGCCATTTCTCATATTCGAACAGTACTTTGTAATTAAATGAAGTATTATTCTCGCTTTTTAGAATAACAAACAAATCTAAGTTGGTTGCTAAACTCTCCATTTTTATATTTTACGGTCACAGATGTTCACGGTCAAGAAGTTCGTATTTAACTAAAATATGAAGTAAAATGTATGTCTATTTATTGCTGCCTACCAGATATTTAAATCATTGCATTAATTATCATGAGCGGTAGATTAACAACAGCAATTGCATCTCTTTTGTTATGCTAGCCTCATTAAGGCATTATAGTACTTACAACCTCTTATCTGTTGAAAATATACAATCAATGGGTAATTGATAATCATTCAATACTAATTTTAATATGGATATAATATAATATTGTTAAGGCTCATCTCATTAGTAAATGAATACTAATTATAAGAATACCTGGAAAATTGGATGCTTAAGAACCATTACACCCTAAAATGCATATTTGCCACTTTTATCGTGAAAACGTAACAATAAAGTAGTAAATAAAATATTGAATTTTTTGACAATTTTTAATAAAAATTCCGCAGGTGTAACCGTTATACGGAGTATGTCGAAAAATCATAAATAATTAGTTTTATGATAGTCTCAAAGGATATTACGGTTTTCCTTGCGGTTTCAGAGATACACCAATTTTTCATACTAGCTCCATACAAATTTTCTGAAAAAAAATTATAATTCAACAGTTTTCAGGTTAAATTAACACAGATGATTTGTTTGAGCTTAGTATTCCTAAACAGAAGCTATTTGCATTAAAAAAAAGACACATAAAAATTTCAATTCCCTAAGTCTATGAAAGTCGATTTTCAGCCCACTGTGCGCCGGCGGGACGGAGAGTGGCGCCCGCGAGACGTGACGAATCGACCGGCCCAGTCCCGCGGGACTCGGGAACTTTACGCGCTATTAGTGATGTTCGATTAACTCTTATTGTAAAAAAAAACTGGTAGGGTATAAAATCGAGGCAACAAGTTTTCTTGTGTCATTACTCGATCTCTATACCAACTCAATTTCATGGTAATTAATAGTAATAGGGTTAAATCTTCGATCACAAGTATAGAACCAACACTTACCTATTTTTAGTTGGGTTTTGCAAATTGAAGCTACAGCCGTTTACGTTGTGGACAGTATTTTACTGTGTGTATGTAACTGATTCTCCAGTTTTATTTGCATGTAGATTTTTATATTTCTAAAATTGTTTGACAGGTATGAACACTGAAGTTAATATAATATAGGTAATATATAAATTAAAGGATTTATTCTAATATTTTTAGGAAGACTTATTTTATGACAATAAATATATCTACATATTTATATTATAACTTATAAGTCTTGTAGCCTAGCCCGACAATAGCTGGATTTAAAAAATGACAGAGTTCTATAGAGATATATCTCCATCAATTAACAAAAATCTTCTCGTTGTGGTCATCTACGTTGTAAAAGGAACTCCTACCCAAAATTTTATGCTGCTCGACCTATTAAGGCTGTTAGAAAGATTTTATTAAAAAGTTCGTTTACCTAGTTGACAAAATAGAGGAGCCGTTGCAAAGAGATGGACTGTTCGAAAAGATGTGAGTTTACATGGAAAAGTAATATAGGAACTAGGTAGGTACATACTATGTTTAGAAACATTTTTAGAGGTGCGTAATAATATCTCAATTGGTCATAGTGTCGAGTTTTTTCTGTAACTTTTACTATGGCATCTCGGGGAAAATATATTGATAGCTAACTAGCAAAGCAATAATGCACAGGCCGCCGGCGCCGTCCATAATGTTTGTTCGGTGAAAGTCGTAACAACATCACGACTTCTCATACATTAAGCTTAGGAGACCGTGCGAATGTAAAACCGCGGTCGCGACATATTACTATTTTTTTTTTATACATAACTGACCGCTCATCATTTTCTCATTTCGACCGGTAAAGTCACGTCAGCGAAATTCCCGTAATTACCCTACCTATCGCATCTCTATCTGCCTTCAATTTTCGAATACAAGTTTAAAAAACGTTCCAAATTCGAAATAAAAAATAACATGACCGCGTTTTGAATAGGACCTTTTTTCTCGACGCCCTGTTTCTGTGAAATTTGGCGCCAGATTGGTATCAAGACGCTGGCAGCTTTATCTGGTGGTGAGATCGACACCCATTCACGGAGAGGGCTCGGAGCGGGCCCTTTGAGCCCAACTCTTTGTTTTAACACGTCGATGTGAAGCGGACGTAATGAGAGGCTGGCGGCCCTTAGCGTGTTTTATTGTTCCACAGCTCTCAGCGGGCGGATCATTAATCACGATATTTCAATTTTAAATTTATAGTACAAAAATGCCTCGGGTTGATTTCTTAAAAAAATAGCAAAGGCAACTATACTTAGAGTATACAGCCTCAAAGTAATTAAACCCTCAATCAGCCGTAGGCGGAGCCTCGAAAGTTCATTCTATCGTTTTGTAGATATAAAAACACCTGTAGTGTGAGACGCTATCTTAGATACACCCGAGAAATATGTTTTATAGTCTGTATTAAATCGGTAAGGCTCAAAATTGTTTGGCGGAGCGGTAAATAGATGTTTTGGCTTGAAACGCCTTCGCGGCGCCGTGGTCGCTCGATTATGAGCTATAAACTAATTCCGGTAGCGCAACCATTACGGTATACGGTTATCTATCCGTATTAGACACTCAACTTGCTGTAGTCCGAGTTTTTGTTTGGTGATGTCTTACAAAAAAATTCGTCAGATAGAAATTTTCCGCTTCATTGCTATTTATTTTGTGCCTACTTAGTTTATGCAGTTGTTTAAGTTAGTACAAGCCAATGAGTATTTTATAAACAATTTGCATAAAACTAAGAGGTTTAATAGAGACGAAATACGAGGTGCCGTTACTTTAATCGGCTTGCAAATATAAATAATTTTACGTTTCTTTTATTTACTCTTTCCTGTCCGATAGAGTTATTCAAGAATTTTATAGTTTTCGCGATGTTTATTAAAATTCCATGGTATAAATGCCTCATTTCCGTTTTTTAACGAATCAGTTTATGTTTCCTTGCATTCAAAATTAAATAAATAAATAATATTGACACACTTTTCATTTTCTGATATTAGAAAGAGGTTCTGAAGACAAGGTTGCTTGGCTCAAATAATTTATTATTTTTGGCTAACACCTCCATTGAATGCCGCATGTATAGGTATGAATCTTAGATGATATATAGGTAGGTTAGGCAGTTTAAAAAAATTTTTTTTATAAATATACACGAATAAACGTACCTATATATAATTTATAACAACTATGAAAAATGATCTTGTAAGCTAGAAAACACAGAAAAAAATAAATCGTTACTGCTAAAATAATGGGTTTACGAAGTCAAAAACGATAATAATACTAGCAGCTGATGCCTACGCAGAACCCATTTTCCCGTAGGAATTTCTCAAAATCATTTTGCAACAGAATTTTGAAGCAGACATCTTTAACCGATTGAGCAGATATTTTACATATCTACTTATTTAAGTTCGGTGATATTGCAATATGATGGTACCACCGAGCTGATCTGAAGCTGGATATCGCAACTCCTCAATGGATACTCTTAAACCCCTCGAGTTTGGGGTCATTTGGTTTTTTATGACACTTGCCATACATACAAAAGCTTGTTTTTTTAGTTTTCATGAACTATAATTACAAATTCATTTCATCATTAATTACTGAGTGAGAGTGATATTTCGATTTTAGTATAGAAGAATAACAGTAGTTAATACTGTAAGAAGAATACTTAGTGTGAATATGGAATGTTATAGGAAGAGATGACCAAATAAAAGATTGATGCCCTATGTTTAGGAAAGCAAATCTAAGAAGGAAACTAAATACCTACATCGCTTTGTCCTTAAAATAATTATATAAATTTTAGTTGGAAATTCTAATTCATTACAATCTTGTATGGTATGTGAACTATTATATTCAGTAAATAAAACGATCATGATTGTACAGTCAGGAGCACGTGGAGCTTGACACATTGGACTTTGTAACGTTCTTATTACAATCGCCTTAGAGGTCAGACTCGCACTACAAGTGTTCACTTCATGTGCTCTTGTACATAACAATCGTGGCTGTGATCAGTGACCATATGGGCTAAACCTGTTCGTTTTAAATATACGATACGAACACACTGGTACCAGTATCAGTGCGGTATACACGAGGTTGAATACTTGGGATAATATCTAGGTACTTACATCAAAAAAATCGAAAATGTTTTATTTTGTAGCAGCGCCTCATGATTTCATAGGCGTAAAAAAATTTAGAATAGAGCCGGGAAAGAATTTTTAAAATCGGTCCAGTAATTTCTGAGTCTGTTCATTACAAACAAACAAACATACAAATATACGAAAAACTATAGATAATTTTACATGAAGTAGGTAAATTGTTATGTAGATGAGGTGGTATCTGTTCGTCCCTTGAGTTAAGACGTATTGGTGATGAAGTTATTCAATAAAGATTTAGAATTATATACTAAAAAAAAACTATTTATATAGGTATTGCAAGGAAACAAAATTAGGTTTTTACTCTAAGTCTACCTCCATAGAAATTAAGATAACATAGAACTCTAAAAAGTAAAAAACCGACTTCATAGAATTATAAATTTATAAGTACTAAAAAATACAGTCAAATTGAGAACCTCTGCCTTTTTTGCAGTCGGTTAAAAAATACTCATCGAAATCGGTTTGCGTGATATTGAGTTATTCGTCCATTTGTCGCGCACATACTTATTGCAAATTTAAGACTTATAAGGGTTTTAGGTTTTAGGGGCGAAATTTAAATGGGACCAATCGGAAAGCTTTTTCAAATAAAAAAAGAATCATCCAAATCGGATCAGCCAGTCGAAAGTTCTGAGGTAACGAACAAAAAAATACAGTCGAATTGATAACCTCCTCCTTTTTGAAGTAGGTTGAAAAACACTTACATTGAACACCTTTAGAAATATCTTTACGATTTGTCACGACGGTTGTGATCGTGTGCAGCGCGTGATGTCAGCAGGCGCCGGCGCTAGCGCAACGTCATGGGGCGCTCCAATCTCATCCTTTCTCTGATCTCTAGCAAGGAACAAGGCCCTCTTGTAAATACTATAGACTTAAAATACTTGTATCGAAAAGTACACTATTTACCACCGGATGACTCTTTATACTCTTTTTTAAATATAATAAAAAAATCTGTATTATTGAGGATAACAGAGGTGGTGATTCTGCTTTACACCGACTAAACTTATTTTAGTTTAGTCCTGTCTTTGTCTTACTACAAAAAAGAAAAGATATTAATTTTAATTTGACAGGACTAAATATCTCTCGCCTCGAGAAAGAAAATGACAGGAGTGAACTAAAATAAGTTTAGTAGCTGTAAAGCAGAATCAGCGCCAGTTTGTACCTTAAATTTGAGCAAGTTAAGCAAAACAAAATATATATAAAATGACTGACTGGTTGGTGATATATCAACGCACAGCCTAAACCGCTGGGTCTAGAAACTTGAAATTTTGCGCATAAATATCTTATACAGTGTAGGCATCCACTAAAAAAGGATTTTGCAAGATTCAATCCCTAAGAATTTATATATTTCGACGGTTGGTAATGTCGTGTGAAGCGTGTGACGTCAGTTTGCTATAAAGCGAGTTTGCGACGGAAGCTGCGCATGCGGCGGCGCCACAAAAAGGCAACGGCACGTACGGCTCTCGTTATAGATCGGACGTGACCTGACTACCGACCACGCTGTAGTCGTAGCTGTCAGTCGGTAAAACGACTGCTCGTAGACTCAAGTTATTGGTCAATTACTTATAGAAGTACTAGTTAATTGCTGGAGATGTAGCGAAAGTTATTGTAAAACTAAAAAAAACTATAGCTACCTAAACTACCGAATCTTAGATATAGTATTTCCTTTCCAATAAAACGTACAAGTCCAATAACACTGTGTTTCATTTGTTACAGCTCGAATACTAGAACGAGATGCTGGCTTCGTCTCTGGCGGTGATGACGACGACTCCTGCTCCGGGCCAGCGCACTCTGACGACTCCGGAGTCAGACTCGTCGAGCCCGAATCCCGTGTCAAGCGAGACAGATCCCCCACCCGGCTACAGCCCCCCAAAAAGAGAATACGACTGAGCTCAAGAGAGGACCTCCAAAGCCCTGAAAGTGATAACAACCCGTTTAGACCATGGTCACTCGTCGAGCCACAAAGCGAACCGCTGTCTTTAGTCAAGAAAACCACCGAGACAAGTTTGTTAAGGCAAAGGAGGAGGCCTTTGGAACCTCCACCACCTCCCCTCCCATCCCCTTCAGTGTCAGAACCTCAACCTGGACCCCCGAGAGTGCCACCTCATCCTGGAGTCATCGAACCTTACGCAGACAAGGGCAAGCCTAGAGAACAGAGGAACTACAAGAACATGACGAGAGAAAGGAGGATAGAAGCAAATGCTAGAGAACGAACGAGGGTACACACAATCAGTGCTGCCTTCGACACTCTAAGGAGATCGGTGCCATCGTACAGCCATAACCAAAAACTATCCAAATTGTCAGTTTTACGGATAGCATGCGCGTACATTACCGCTTTGTCAGCAGCGATAGACCCCGATGCCGATTTGTCAACAGCAGTCGAAACTGTAACGCAGACAATACACACTGAAGGGAAATTAAGGAAAAAGAAAGATGACCCGTAATGTGTTGATGTTTGGTGGATTAGGAAAAAGATTTCGTGTTTCTTGGCCAATGGCAGCGCGGGAGACAATAAGTGCTGGAAACTCATTGGTTCACTATCGAATCATGAAACGCTGAGGTCTAATAATGAGTAGGTTTACAATTGTACCGTCCTAAAAGCCTATTCACAAATTTGCTGTGGTAGTACAAAAACGACAATAAATATTGGATCCTATTGGATAGTAGATAAAACTATTTATTGATTGGATAAGTAATTTTAGCGAGCGAAATTTTTTCTTCTCATATCCAATATTTCGAATAAAGCTTTATTGATGAATCTCTACATTGAAATGTTCCTTAGCACAACGGATCTCTATTATTTTCGATTCAGATAATATGTTCTTATTAAAAAGACAATTTTGGCATTTTATATGGTATTAAGTTCCATTTATAAGTTAATAAGAAAATACCCAATGATGTTAACCATTCCTCAGTCCAGTATTAAGAAAATGTGCTTAAAACAACGAAAACTGTATAAAATGTATTTTTTGGCTTTAATACGATATATTTATTACAATCGAGTCAGTAATTTTAAGACAGAACTGTATATTTTATCTAAGTAGGTTTAAATGAATGCATTTCTTGTAAATATCTGTACAGATATTATTATGGCGTAGAATTTCAGTACTCTCTGTATCTGTATCCTGATATACCTAATATCTATCTTATAATACTTTTTCAAACATTTTGTAAAAGAAATGCATTTTTGAACATGACACTTTTTCGTGAGCTTTGTTTTTCATGATAAAAATAATTGTCAAACTTTTTATAAGTTGCAAACTTGCAAAAATGGTTGAATTTGATACTAACTTTAGCTGGAAGATGTTTACGTAAATTAAAAAATCACTCATATATTTCTCTTAATATTTCAAAGATCCTACATTCTTATAGATAGGTACCTACTCATAAACTAGAAATTCACACTTTGGTCGTAATGGTCGATGAAAACACAATTTAGACGCCTTGATTGCATATTGTGATAAATGAAATGTTTTGTAAATATTAAGTCTTGTAATAATGACATCACACACGCTGATAGAATGTTTGAAGTAACTTGTACGTTTTAAAAGAAAATCGGTTGCAATTTTGTGGTTCGTTTTAATTTAGATAAACGTTATCAGGGAAAATTGCAAATAATTATAGAATATAGATTATTTGTAGTAATCAAAACAGTTCTAAATCGAAACGAACCATTTTGTGCTTATCATAAAGCTCTCTTTGCATTGAGTAGGCATAGTAGTAGAAAGAATGCTACCTACGTGAAAGGAAACTTGAATACTTACGTAAAAACTGTAAAATCAAATCAGACGATGAGGATGTTAAATATAAAATCATTGGCAACTAGTAGGCTACTACTCCAAACAAATAACTGTATACCGGCCTTGATACAAATGGAAAAATCTGATAAATAAATGAAGGAAATTATGCAAATTATATTATTTTGTTTATTTTTTACATTCGATCCCTACCCTTTTACTTCCACTCTACTGTCATGATAAAAAAAACTGTAATTGACTATCGAGACAATGTATTTAGATATCTCAAATTCTTGGGTTTGATTCTCGATTACGTCTTTAAATTAAGATATTATAGATAGGGAATATTTAATCCCGAAAAACACACGAAGAGGACAGGATAACTTGAGATTCAACAAAAAGTAAGTATGTACCTGGTAACACAGACCAGTGGTAGTAGTAAAGTAATTGTAGTACTGTTTCCGGCTATTGCATAATTGAATTAGCAAAGCACACACATCTGTCATTTTTAAACAATAAACAATGTACATAGGTGATGAGGAAATGTGCCAAAGGTGGGCCATCTGCCCCACACAATGCGTCCCTTATCACCCCAGCTGCGGAAGATAACGTAGCACGTGCCGCTAAGTCAACATCCCACACTATGTGGGCAGTGTAGGGGTGGCTTTTGCGAACGTGGTTTACATAGCTGGTATCATTTTCGCGACATAATAGCGTACAGCGATAGCCCTGTGGTTAATAAGCCCGCCTCTTATGCCTGGGGCCCGGATTCGAATCCTGGCGAAGGCAACTACTTACCAATTATATTGTAGTCTTGCAAAAAACTGATCTACATATTCATCAGTAGCTCGACGGTGAAGGAAAACAACGAGAGGAAACCCGCATGTCCCAGAATTGATTCTGAGGCATGTGTAACACCACCCTGGTCCGGCGATTGAACCTGTCCCGTTTAGGGTTCCCCAAAATATGCTGATGAAAAGTCGGTATCGGTTGCAAGAGATATTGAACTTTAAAAAAAAATTTCCAAATAGGTAAAATGGTCGGCGTATTAAGTACCTACTGATTGGTAAAACGCGCTATGCAAGCTCGGGTTCGCTTTTACTGAGTTGTGTACCGCCTAATGATCTGTGCCGATCAATGGAATTGCTGATGCTGTATACCAGTAAAATAAGAGCTGAGACATGAGCTAAGCAAAATGTTAATGAAGAGGTAAGAGAAGATAAAATATAGGTACAGGTACCTATTGTATCTACCTTTGCGACTAGGGCTACTTTGCGATTGACAAAGTGCAGTAATATGTCCTTTCGTATTGTATCGACCGACCCTTGTAAACAATAAGCTACAACGACAAAGGGCTGATAACCGAAATCGGTTTGTAAGTAGTACCTTGTAGATAGGTAGCTTTTATTTTTTTAATGTAATGAAATATATTGAAGTAAGAAGGCACATTTCTTTTAATAATAACTATAGGTACACCTTAAAAAATATATACATTTAAAAATAGAACCTCCTCTTTTGAAATCGGTTAAAAATATAAAATATGTGCCTGTTGTCATAAATTTTGAAATATTTTAAAGGTATGTAGCGCCATCTATGATCTGAGTAATATAACTTGTACATATTGGTTATAGTTCCGCTACTGACCACTAGAGGACTCAATAAGAACTAAAATTTTATATAGTAAAGCTACTTACTTGAAGATGGCGCTGTTCTCAATTTCTTGCATTATAACACGACCAAATAAAAATTATGTTGTCTCGCCACTTTACTGTGTAGCAATGGTACTTCTAAAATTATGTGGTTTACTTCAGATTTAGCGGGAAATTTTGGCGGCCATTATTCCAGTGGTATTCAGTTACGATACATACGGTAAGTAAAAAAGTATTTATTCCATCAAATTATTTTACATTCAGTTTTTATGCGGTCCATTTGAGGCATCTTGTATCCAGGTGTGTCCCAAGGCATTTTACACTGCAGTACCGAGCCCCGCATGGAATGCAGGTGTAATTAGACGGGAAACCGCATACCGCGCAGAAATGCCGGTCAGGAAAGCTGAAAAAAGAAATGTTTACTATGTATTTATACAGGCATTTAACATTGTTTCGCTAATGTTGATGTGTTCAGTACTTGTAACAAAGTTCAAAAAACTGGATTCTCAAATAGACGCGTTTGTATCTATGTTGTGTAATTAAAGTCAAAAATGTAATGTCACATCATCCATCACAAATATAGCATCAATTTATCATGTCTATTACTGGAAGTTATTCAAAAGAATGTGGCAGAAAAAAAAGACAAATATCTACCTATGACAATAATTGAGGGTCTTGAAATTTTTTAAATAGGTAGGTAGGTACCTACTTGAGACTTAAAAAAAAACTTACTTAGAAGGTGGTGCCTGAACAGAAAGGTAATTTGGTGGGTCAGGTCTAAAACTAGCATCTTCTTCTACCAACTGAGCAAATGACTTCCTGAACCGCATCTTGTAATACTCAGCGCTTTTAGCTTTCTTCTTCCTAGTGGGTTTCTCATTAGAATCTGCAAATTTAGGTATCTTTTTTGACATAACCAAGTCCGCGTGGGGATCATCGTGAAAGTTATCCTGTTCTAATGCTTCAACTGCCTTTCTGGCCCTCCGTTTTCTCGTTGCATCGTCTAAAACCCTCCTTTTCTCTGCATCTTTTACTCTACCGGACTCCCTTGTCGCCATTTTGTAATTTACAGTCCTTTATCATGAACGGGTATGCTCATTTGATCCATTAAATCGTCCACACGCGCTTGCAAAGTCTCCACTATATCAGCAGATATGAATAGATGTGTTTCGTCTAGGTCCTGGAGTATAAACTTCCTTCCAAGAGCAAGGGTCTCATCGAGGTGCAGCAGGAATTGCTTCATAGCCGGGTCACTGGAAACAGAGAGAGAATGTCAAAGAAACGGGGACTGAGTGCTGATGAGAAAAGAACTAGGATGTTGGAGATATTCCATCAGAGCAAGGATTTCTTCCAACTGAAGGTACAGGATCCAGTATTGATAAAAACTTGCTGCTTGCTGTACTTATTGCTTTGTTTTTAGGGTTTGGTACACAGGGTAAAACAGGACCCTATTACTAAGACTCCACTGTGTGTCCGTCTGTCTGTCTGTATCTCATGAACCGTGATAGTTAGACAGCTAAAGTGAAGAAAAAGTAAGAAAACATGGGTCACATGTAACATCAACCTCTCCCCGATCTAGCAATGATCTCACCATCTGCCACATTTAGAGGTTCAAAAATACTATGGTGAAAAATCAGTCAATCCAGAATTAGAATACTTCTACCTTTTGGATAAGATGTGACTGTATTTATATAGCTATTGTTAAAATTGAAAATATTTTCAGGAATTAGAGAAAATAGCACCAAAAGAAAAAGGAATTACTACACAGTCAGTGAAAGAAGTTATACAAAGCTTAGTTGATGATCACCTTGTAGATTCTGAGAAGATTGGTACCTCTACTTATTTCTGGTCATTTCCTAGGTAATTTAAACATTCACTAAAATGCTATGTAAATTTTTTGCACATTATTGATGTCGGAATTCCTTTGTCTAGCAAAGCAAATAACGTAAAGAAAAGAAAGTTGAATGAATTACAGAATGAAATAGAAGAATGTTCAAAAAAGTTGAAAAAGGCACAGGACAGCCTTGTTACTGAATCTGTAAGTATTTTATAATTATTCGAATAGGATTGTTTTTAGTTGATACATTTAATTAGTCTTCGAGATAGTCCAACAAATCATATTTTGTTATAGTGTTTTCCAAAATATTCACATAGATAATGTATACATAATAGTCATGTATTTTATTAAAAATAAAATGTTTTTATTAAATGTAGAGGCTTATAAGTTCACTTATTGAAAGTCATTGCAACTCCACCGCTTAGGTATGTATTATAGTTGAGAAGAAGCGGGGCAAGAAACTCCTTAACATACTTCATAAAAGTCATCAACACATTATTCTTTTAATCAATCGTTACAATACCAAATACAAGTTACATGGCTTTAGTGCTGTGCTCTGTAACAGTACTAACGGATGAGCTAGACAAAATTAACATGAAACATCAATGTCATTCAAATACTAACTTATGATAATCATAATTTTTATTGTTCATAAATTCAGGTGTACAGTTTGATGGTTTTTTTTAAATATTATTCTGCTGAATCTTTCCTCAATATAATATCTTACTGTATTATAGTTACCTATACCATTTTAAATATAACCATTTTTAAACCAACTTCAAGGTTTCTCAATTCGACTGTAGGTATATAATATAGGTATATATGTATAATATATATTATATTTTATGTGTGTTCGCAGATAACTTCATCATTTATGAACTGACTTTGATGATTCTTTTTTTTTTAAAGGTGGTATAATGTTAAGGAAACCAGGATCTGATATGATCGCATCCCAGATAAATCGAGGGGAACCTTCGAAAATTGTAGTGCCGACTAGTGCTTTTTAATTTCTTTAGTTTCCTGTTTGAAGCTGTTTTTTTTTTGTTTGAAATTATTGTAATGTTAGTATAGTAGTGTTTAGTATAGCAGTGTTTTGAATATTTTTAGCGAATATTCACCAGAAAGAAATACAGCAGCATATAGCTGTATTTCTTTCTGGCTGTCCTGTGCAGATTCTCATGTTACTTACATTCTGTAACCCAAGATAGCTAATATACTTTTTTTAGGTTGGTAGAGAACCAGGAGAGGAAAGGACACAAATTTTGTCATTTCTCCAAGACATACAGAAGCAGGAAGATGGGCTCAAAAAGGAACTGCAAAAGTATAGAGATTCCGATCCAGAATATATATCTCAGTTGAAGACGGAGATTGAAGTTAGTATATTTTCCTAGATTTCAACAAACTAACACTTGAGCTATGAAGGATTTCTCATTTAGTAATCTGTGCTTTGGCCCCCACTTTGTAGTAGTTTGATATCATTATGGCCAGAGACATCGAGCATGACCACCACCACTTTAAACAGATTTCATTACAACATAATAAAAATACAATTCATTTATTGAATTCCAATACATAATTATTAAAGAAAAAGTAGTAAAAATACGCTGGTTTCATCTTATCTGTGACAGAACTATAACCTTTTGTTTACAAACATGAAATAAAAGTTATTTTAATTTAGCTTAAGAACTATATAACCTAAAGTCCTAAAGTCAGTCATTCTCTTTCTAATATTTTTGTTCCAGTAACATGAATAGTCTTTAACTTAAAAATGCACAATTTACAAAATAAAAAGTAATCTATTGACTTGTTAATATTTTTCACAGGACTTGAAATCGGCTATAAACAGATGGACAGAGAACATTTACATCCTGAAATCATACATAAAGAATACTTTTCAAATAGAGAATAAAGCTATTGAACAAAACTTTGGAATACCACAGGAGCTGGACTACATAGAAGAATGAAATATGAATACAGCAGAAACATAACCTCAAAATTTTAGTTGCTATTAAAAATACCATCTTTTCTTGTTTGATTGAATTTTTATGGGTGGATATTCTTACTAACTCAGGAGTTTATTCTCATAAACACAGATACTACATACCATTCGACGAGCACCCCTTTCATAACATTCACCATGGTTCATCATGTAACTTCTCACTTGGAAAAGACAAGTATTTATTTAGCGATATAAGAATTCAGACCGGAGTAATGTTATGTTCACAGAATCTTGATATTCTGATGATCTCAGCTTATTTTGGTATTTTGCTCGAACTGCTATAACAAAGCTCAGCTCGCTCACGAACGAAGTAAACAAAGAACAAAGTTTTGATGTGGTTTTGATCACTACCTACCACAAAGTACATTATATATATGCTACCTACCTTTTTTTTTTTTTTTGTTGTTTCACCCCTTACAGGGTAGGCAAAGGCATTACGCCATGCAGCCTCGTCATTAGTTAATGATATCCTTATGTAAATGGCTCTGCTTCAGAGTCCATGCACAAAAATACAGTGTCTTTAACACTTTCTACAACCCTAACGTGCCCTAACTTGGTTATCAGTAAAATGATAGCACTTTTACTGACGACTTTATTGTGACTTTTTGAGGCAATCCAAAAATGTCCATATCTCGCATTTTATCGAATTTCCCATTCACTGCACACTTTCACGGACACTTGCCACATAATAAACTATCACTATTATGAGTCAAAACCCGAAATACACAGCAAAATGAAAATTAAACAAAAAACATGACGTCCCTCTTCGGATTCCCGCCAAAAAGCCCCTGCTACCTACCTTTTTTTTTTTTGTTGTTTCACCCCTTACAGGGTAGGCAAAGGCATTACGCCATGCAGCCTCGTCATTAGTTAATGATATCCTTATGTAAATGGCTCTGCTTCAGAGTCCATGCACAAAAATACAGTGTCTTTAACACTTTCTACAACCCTAACGTGCCCTAACTTGGTTATCAGTAAAGTGATAGCACTTTTACTGACGACTTTATTGTGACTTTTTGAGGCAATCCAAAAATGTCCATATCTCGCATTTTATCGAATTTCCCATTCACTGCACACTTTCACGGACACTTGCCACATAATAAACTATCACTATTATGAGTCAAAACCCGAAATACACAGCAAAATGAAAATTAAACAAAAAACATGACGTCCCTCTTCGGATTCCCGCCAAAAAGCCCTGCTACCTACCTAATGGTCGGTCTGTGGTTTTGATCTTTGTCCTAAATAAAAGGCAGTGGGACTATATACCATACAGCCATATGTTTTGAACGCTAATAAAAATGTTTTGACAAAAAAGTTTCTTTTGGAAAGTTTTAAATTTTTTCATGATTAGTTTTACCTACTTATTATGATGTTCACTTGTGAAAAGTTTCAGAAAAAAACACGAATCGCTCTGCTAGCGCCATTGCGGAGGCATGGCAGTGCCATCTTTTATCATACAAAAGAGACTTAAATTGGCTGAAACTCCACTGCAATAATGAGGCGTTTTTAAAAAAATAAAAACTAGTTCATTCACTAAAGATAGATGGCGATGTCCACATACCAATAACCTGTCATCGAATGATGATTTTTTTTTTGTTCTCATGAATGCAAGGGTCATGAAAATATACAGCTATTGATGCCGACAGACGTGTTGTTTATTAGTGATAATATTTATTTTGTGTGGTGTGTTTTCTTCTGCTTTTCACTAGATTTAAAGTGGTTCGAACAAACACAGGAATATTTACTCAGATTCCACCCGACTTTGCGTTGAACATCTATCCCGGTAGTTCTAATCCACTGTTGACTTAAGGTTTCATCTGTTGGATATGTATAAACGCCTCCATTTCTACAGTTGACGATGCTACATAACATAATATACGCATGTTAATGATAAAAACATAATTATGTCGTAGTCGGTGCAAATAGATAGATTGTAGCAATAAAAAAAAATTGAGTATTAATATTCATTAATATACAGTTATTTGTTTGGAGTAGTAGATACCTACTATTAACAGCCATGCCACACATTAAAAAACGAGCTATGTTGATAGTAAAATTTACTAGTAAAATCACTATCAACATAGCTCGTTTTTTAATGTGTGGCATGGCTGTTAATAGTAGGTATCTACTACTCCAAACAAATAACTGTATACCGGCCTTGATACAAATGGAAAAATCTGATAAATAAATGAAAGAAATTATGCAAATTATACCTACTAGCTTATCACAGCTCAGCACCATCTATTGACACCGTTGAATACTCAAGTGACAGCTGTCACCGAAAACGCCTCATTTGGGTGTACTTAAACAAAATCATTAGGTGTAAAGGGTAGATCAAATTTAATGAACATGAAATTATTTTCAACATTGATTTTTATTTGTCGATATACGTTACTTTACTAGATAACATCAATTATTACAAATATTTTAAAAACAAACTAACATAATATAAGTAAGTAGGTACTTACATTACACAGGAAAACACGCACACTACCACTACAAAAGCTGACAAAAGTGGTGTTTTAAAACTTTTGATATTGTAATTAATGCTGTGACACTACTTTCATTAGGTAGGTACCAACCTACCTATTGTAAATTCGGCTTTAATGACAGACTGTAAAATGGACGGTTGATTCTAAAGAAATGTGAAAAAGGGCGGTTGAAACTAATGGTAATACCAAAGAGGTTGGAAGAAAATTATTCTCTTAGGAGAGAGAAACTTTTTCTTTAAACGTCTTTGGGTAATACGTACGTAATGGTAATACGTAATGGTAGGTACGTATACCTACCAACATAATAAAATTAACAACAATGGTCCTGAAGACAATTTTGTTCTCAAAATAAATTAAATCGAAGACAGCGAAACTTCTACGAGTAATTAATGAGTAAAGTAAAGATTTTGTCTCACAAACAAATGTCTCGGCTTTGTAAATGTCAGGATGTCCTGGTATCGCTTCATTCCAGTGGTTTCGGATTAGATTTTCGTTCGAACACAAATAAGTAAGTTTATTATTGGATTCTCGTTTTCGTTAATTTGCATTCCAATGCTTTGTAGGTAGTAGGTAGGTATTAATTTATTCTGTACGTAACAAATTTTATATTGAATTCCTGCCTGGTTTATTTATATTGATTTGGCAATCAACGGTTAATAGACAATTATTGGATTTTTAATCGATTAAACTAAGTTAGACAAAGTAAACAGAATACGAATGAACCCATGAATCTCTAAATTGGAATCTCCAGTTTTTGAGAACGCAAATATTTATAAATAGGTAGGTACTTAGGTCGGTACTGGGTTCGATTCTGCTTCACAGCGACTAAACTTATTTTAGTTTAGTCCTGTCTTTGTTTTAGGTACCTACCTCAAAAAAAGAAAAGGGATAGAAGGTATAACCTACCGAATTTAGTCCTATCACAGGCACTATTTTAGCGTGACTTCTTTACATAAGCACTAAACACGTTATGAAATACCTTAGTTGACAGTACTAATTTTATTTAGACAGGACTAAATATTATTTTCATATCTCATACTCGGAAAGTAGTGTACCTATGTTTGTTCTGAGTACTGGGTCGGAAGCGATGATTCCCACCACAGAGAGATTCAGGGCTGTGATTCCCGCCCTCGGTCGGGAAAGACTCATAGTAATTACTTCCGGCCTTAGGGCGGGAATAAATAAAAAAAAATTGTACTACATTTGGCAATGACGTTTATAGAAAAAGTTTGTCTAGAAAAGAGAATGACTTACTTCCAACCTCTTTGGGTTGTTAGTAGGGATACGAAACTTTTTACATCAATTAGAATAAGAAAAAAAAGTTGCGGCCTTGTGAGTGTAGTATAAACAACAGAAAATAGCCCGCGCGCGGGGCGGTACGCGTTCCATATTTAAAATTAAAAAAAAGAGTAATAATTTGGTAAGCTGTTCCGAAATTCAAAATCTTGTTTTTCATCGACACTAATAAGCACAGAACACTGTTACTCGGCTAAAAGTATTATAAAGAGGAAGGAATTGTATATTATTTTTGTAATGTTATTTAGGTTAGGTACTCTATGATAATATATAATATAATCTCACGCCTTTCATCCCCGAGGGGGTAGGCAGAGGTATTCCATTACTGGATATACCCACATTTCACGAGATATATTGGACCCCTAAGCGTGATAGGTCGGCCCATCGCATCGTGAACGGCCCATCGCCGGACCGGGTCTATTTACACATGTCTCAGAATTAATTCTGAGACCTGCGGGTTTCCTCACGATGTTTTCCTTCGCCGTCGAGCTAGTGATAAATATGTACGTAAGTTTTTGAAAAACTCATTGGTACAGTCAAGAGCACGTCAAGCTTTACACTACCAGTTTAAGCTGAGCTCTGATTTATACTGCGCGCCATAGAATACAGGGCCGGGTCAAAGTCCAAAGTGTAAAGCTTAGCGTGCTCTTGACTGTACATGCCAGGATTCGAACCCGAGCCTTACCTACTGATTTTCGACCGGCTCTTTAACCGTCCGGGCTATCACAGCTCTTATACTCTTGTACTCTATGATGTAGTATTCAAAGACGTTTAAAAGAAAAATTTTCTCTTTCTTCCAACCTCTTTGGTTGTATTGTTGACAATTTTGTTTGTTTTTTGTAGGTATTATTGCGTTTTTGCATGTTTGAATTTTTGTAAAATTGAAATGTTTTTTGTTTACTTTCCTTGAATTCGAAATGAAAAGTAGAGTGTTTAACGCGGGTGGAAGTTATCAATTCCTACTCGGACTATATCCGTCTAAATACCTCGTATGGGAATTGATCCTTCCGACCCTTGTATAACAATCTACTATTTCTAGGTGAAAGAAAATGACAGGATTAGGTAAACTAAAATAAGTTTAGTAAATCGTTTTTTTTTCCCGGGAAGGTATACATTTTAATGTAGGTACAACTTATTATTTCTCTTAAGGTTGTTATAAAAAAAATACTAAATACCTTAATGTTCCCTTCAATGTTGCTTTAGTTATAATGACGTCGGATCATATGGTGACGATTTTTTTATATTTGTCGTAAAGACTTGATAGTGTTTATTGAGAAAAAACCGGTGAACGGAAGAAAAACTGTTAAAACCTTTATTTAGTAAGTATTTACATGAATTCGTAAATTCTTAGGATAGGATCTAGCTAGACAACGTCATTTGGATCAACTGAGAGATTAGGTAGGTACTTACTTACATATGTGGATCTACTGAGACTTCTAGAATATCTTTAAGTCTCCAATAGGATACTTTGGAGGACCTCAGGTCAAGAAGAAAAGCCCGTTAGTGAAACTTTTTTTGTTCTATTCTTTTATCACCTATCGTACATACCACAGTTCCATAGTACCCTAAACATAAACGGAATAATAAAAACATTGAGTATTGAGTAGAGTGAGGAGAGCAAATGGTTAAGCCATTGCTAAAATATTTTAAAATATGTCGACATCTAAAGTTAGGTCACTATGTTAAATTATAATAATTTGATGTAACTTGAGCGACAACTAGAAACATCGAGAAGGCCTAAGTACTTGAAAATTAAAACAAAGAATATAAAACCGCCTTCTCGAAGTTTTAATAGGGTTACGTATCTAAATGTCTGAAATTAAAAAACCTAATGTTAAATAACCTAAGTTCAAAATACCTAAAATCAGAGAGATTTAAATACTAGGGTATAGAGGGGACAAAGCCCGAAAAATTTGAAGTCAAAACTTATTCCACAGTGGAATAACTCGTCCGAATAACAACTCTCGTTCGTATCTCGCGAAAATAAATAAATATGCCGAGATGCGCCTTGTTAGGTTGCAAATCACGCTACGGCAAAACGCCTGGAAGGGATTTTAGTTTATTTTCGTAAGTATTTTTCATATTTACTCAGAAAACAGAACAAAATTAATAATTTTCTTATATTCGTTCTAGAACATTCTGCTGATCTTGTAAATTAACGCCCTCTGCTGTTGAGTAGCTTATACCACTACTTCACTACTAATTAGTGATGCGGTGCTGTTTATCGACTTTTGCTATCGATATTTATTTATTAGGTAGAAAATATAGGCATACTGTTTTTAAGAATACAAACAGTTTAATAAATAATTTAATATCAATATAGAAACATATATTTTTTGGTTCAAAAATGTTATAGATTTCCCGCAGTATGTCCAAATAGAGCACAACGAAGATAATTGGGTTCCATCTGCTGGGTCAAAATTATGCTCGAAGCATTTTAAAACCGAAGATATTTACCTCGGAAAGACTGGACGACGAATGTTAAAAAAAGGATCGGTACCTTTTGTTGTTGTAAGTTGTAGTAAAATAGAATGCCGTGGTTCCGTGACTGCAGGGTCTACAGAGCTCTATTTTGTTGAAACTGATGATTATAGTACATTATGATACAAGTGTGCTAAGTTGACCATTATATACAAGGCGATATTGTGTGCGCACGAGCGAAAGCGAGTGCGCCATAAGAAAGCCGCGTATATTATGGTCACAGGCACACGTGTTTCATACGACGTTTTTCAACACACTTGTTCAAAACGACGTTTTTCTGAGAAAGAATGAGCGTTCTTGCCGGTTTTCCATTTTAAAAAATTTTTATGGGCCGGCCGCTAAATACTTACATTTCACTCGATTTTGATGGCAAAATAAGAAAATTCGAGTCTGTTCATTGTTTTCAATGATGCAAGGGAGGAGAAAACTTTTTTAATTTTGCGAAAGTTGGATTTTTTTATTTATCTTTCTGATTATTGGTTCAATAATATGGCTACTGCAAACTTTGAGAAAGTTTTGACCAAAAAATATGGATACTCGGCCTGAAATTGCCGCCAAAGCTGTGGCACTTCTGCATAGCCAAAGAAATGTGAGTGCACAACTAAATTTAAGCCGTACTACTGTCCGAAGAGTTTATTGAAGGTACTTAGAGACTGGCGGCTTCGTTTGTTGTCAAGGAAGACCGCGATCTCGTGTGACAACGTTTTTAGCTAGGGACCATCAAAACTTAAAAACACTAGGTGGCCCGATAGATGTGTCTGAGAGTGTAGTAGGTATAATTGAAATTGATTTTGTTGTATATACCTATACTTTGTCAATAAACTGATATTATCGATACCTTGGTATGAAATAGTAACATCCCTTTTAATCAGCGTGACCTCTACCGGTCGATAGCTGAAACAACTTCTAATTGTTTGAATACTTGTTTCAGCTATTGAAATCTAGATACCAGCACTGACGCTTAGGCTTCAAAGTTTTGTATGAAAATATTCCCAATGCCCCCTCTATGCCCTAGTATTTAAATCTCTTTGCCTAAAATCAAAATACCTTATGTTTTAACTTTTAATATACCTAATAAAATAATACATACCCACGAAATATCTAAGATTACAATACCGATTGGACTAAATACCTAAAATTTAAAATGTTTATAGTTATATCACCTAATTTTGATATACTTACCAACATTTTTAATAACAAATGGTCAAAATACCTAAAGTAATGCACCACTTGCGCGATATTTGTTTGAAACAGTGGATCACCTTCCGCAAGCGTAAAAGTGGGTAGATTGATAAAGTTCATCGTTTTCTATTTTTAATATATTTTGTGTCAGGAAAATATATGTTCATTTACAATAATTAAAGATAAAAAATGTCCTCCAAATAGGAACCATGTGGGACAGTGCCCAGAAGACTGGCCGTATTCCGTCTCTGGATAGCTAGGCTGATCCTTTGACTGAGATAGCCGCCAGATAATATATATATCTATTTATATTTATATTAATACATTACGTCGGTATTTGTCACTTCGGTCAATTAACGTGAGGTAAATCAATTTCAGGGACTTTGTACATAGGTATTTCAAGTTTTATCCTTTTGAACTTCAGTATTATATCTATCCATTTGACATTTTAAACTTTCGGTATTTTAACTTTGTTCGACCTTAGGTTATTTAACGTTAGGTTTTTTAATTTTAGACATTTAGATACGTAACCGTAACCTCTAAGGCGATTGTTAAAGAACTTTACAAAATCCAATGTGTCAACCTCCACGTGCTTTTGACTGTACAATTAGCTGTGAGTATCTTTCAACCTTCCCAAGAGGATCTGACATGGCTTAACGAGTTCCATTGTACAGCACAAAGAACAGTACAGTAAGTGGATTGAGTATTTTCGAGGTTTTTAATTAAACTCGATAGCATTTCCGCCAGACCCAGTTTTTGTATCTCAGCAACCGCAAATCGATTTACTTTCTCTGATAATTGAATTATCTCAAGCAATTGAGAGTCAAATTCGATATAATCCGAAGAAGCTGACTTAAACCTATCATATCTAATAATAAAAACGCGAAAGTTTGTACGTGTGGATGTCTGGATGTTTGTTCCTCTGTCACGCCAAAATACTGAACGGATTTTGATTAAAGTTTACAGTTATACAATATGTAATCTAATAAGCCCAATTCCTGAAATTAGTTTGTTCAGTATCAACTACTTAATCGATTTCTGCTATTTTCAATGAGTTAAATTTGTCCGAAAAATTAATTAGCATACCTGAATTTAGTGCAACCTATGGAAACTGTACTATTATTGCTCTTTATTTAAGATATTTGGTTGCACACAACTAAAGTACGAAGGAGTCATATTTTTTAAATATTAATATATATACTCATTGGGGTGTATGATGAGTTGAGCATATTCTGTTACGCGTTGTATAGCTTATACATCAGAATAACACATAGGCTATATTTTATCCCCGTATTCCCATGGGAACGGAAACTACGCGAGTGAAACCGCGGGGCGCTGATAGTCTACTATATATAAAAATAAGTCGGGTTTTCCTTCCTGACGCTATAACTCCAGAACGCACGAACCGATTTCCACGGTTTTGCATTCGTTGGAAAGGTCTCGGGCTCCGTGAGGTTAATAGCAAAGAAAATTCTTATAAGCATTGCACCCGTGCGAAGCCGGGGCGGGTCGCTAGTATGGTATAATAAAGATAAGAAACTGACTAGCTGACTGATCGATAAACGCATAGCAGAAACCGCTTCGTCTAAAAGCAAGCAGCTGAAAGTCATTGCAGCTAATATCAAAATTTCGTTAAAACAGTTGTCTCCACCAATATCTTTGATCTACACCAGGGCCCTGTTTTATAAAGCTACAGGTTACAGGCTACAGGCTACAGGAAAAAAAAAGCCTGTGATGCTTCTGTAGTTACAATCTACAGGTAACAGGTGTTATATAAAGACCCCTGTAATATTACTATTGTAGCGATCAAAAATCTTGACTACAGGCGCAGTTACCAAGTCGGAGTACAGCACTATGAATCAACCGTAAAAATAAAAAAAATACGTAATCGACATCTGTTTTTTGGCTTGAATGTCTAGTTTAACGCCATAAAATATTAATATCACTACATAGTTGTATAATGTTTGAAGGCACTATTGTTGGATGAATACGACGACGTGATTAAAGAAGATGGGTCTCAGCGTGTTCATCTAACAATAGATAAGTACTTGAAGACATAATCATCTTTAACTCACGCGTTATCTTAACTTTAAATTTAAAATGCCTAAAACAAATTACGAAGAAAGATATGCCCGTTTTCATCTTACTAGTTGAAGTCATCGCCGGGATGCAGCCGATATTGTTTTTATTAGCAAATTGGCTAGAGGTAATATGTTTGATTGCCCAAAACTTTTATTAAAATTAAATTTTAATGTAACCAACAAACGTTTCCGCGAGCGCCCTATTTTTAATATTCCCCTTTGTCGTACAAATTATCAAAAAAAATCCATTATCATCCGTGCATGCTCAACTTTCAAACCACTTAGCATTAAATACAACCTAGATTTATTTTGTTCTAGTCTGAGCCATTTAAAATCAATTTTTAAAATCAATGTTTAATGTAAGTACCTAATCGTGTAGTGTAGGCATGAATCAGCCCTAGGATAGAAAAAATAGAATAAAATAATAAGCATTTCTTTTTGAAGTTCTATTTGTGAAAAAATTGGCAATATTTACACTCTAAGTTTAGTTATAAAATTTAATGTACCTACCCATATTTGTAAATGTGCTGTTGGTTTACCTATGACAAAAAAAATAACATTGTATAATTACTTGTTACTTGTACCTACTACCTGTAAAAATTTGTTGCATGTATTGATCGCAGATTTCGGCAACAAACTGTCATGCAGTTTGCCGAGAATATTAGTTGTATAATAGAATAAGTTATATGAAATAAATAAAAATAAGTATAAAACAAAGTCGCTTTTTCTGTCCCTATATCCCTATGTATGCTTAAATCTTTAAAACTACGCAACGGATTTTGATGCGTTTCTTTTAATAGATAGAGTGATTTAAGAGGAAGGTTTGCCCGTACGAAGCCAGGGCGGGTCGCTAAATTATTTATAATAAAAACAGAAACTTGTTTATTTACTTGTATTTCTATGGTTTATTTACGTAGTTATAGAAATCACATTATCTACTATATAAAAATAAGTCGGGTTTTCCTTCCTGACGCTATAACTCCAGAGCGCACGAACCGATTTCCACGGTTTTGCATTCGAAAATTCAGGAAAAGTTTCAACAGAAAAGCGGGAAAATTTTAATAAGCATTGCACCCGTGCGAAGCCGGGGCGGGTCGCTAGTCTACTATATAAAAATAAGTCGGGTTTTCCTTCCTGACACTAGGTATAACTCCAAAACGCACGAACCGACTTCAACAGTTTTGCATTCGTTAGAAAGGTCTAGGGCTCCGCAAGGTTTATAAAAAAGAAAATTCAGGAAAATTTTCAACAGTAATGCGGGAAAATCTTATAAGCATTGCACCCGTGCGAAGCCGGGGCGGGTGGCTAGTTTTTTCTAAAATTAATACGAAGTTGCTCTTTCGGTGTAAGAGGTTGGAGATGGTTTCTGCACGTCTCTCTTTTTATATCTCCTCCAATATTCTCCAAAAACATATTGCATTTGAGCATTCTAAATTTCTTATTAAAGGTGAAAATTGTTTGCGGGTTCATTCATATTGGGTCTGACGGCGAAAGTTCTTGGCCGTCGTCTTCTTGGATGTTGACCACCATCCTCAGAGACCGAGTCTGAGCTCACAACACGCAACATCACTCAAAATATTCGAATTAACAAACAACAAAACATAAGTCAATATAACAAACTTCCTCCTGTAACTAAATTACCTACGTCTAAACACCTGTAGAACTTTTTTACAGTTGCATTTTACAAGTTTTTCCGTAAACACCTGTAAATAATAGGTTGAATCATGCTCGAATATGCATTAAATTGTCTATGAAAAGTTACAGGCACGGGTTCCTGTAGATTGTAAATAAAATTACCTGTAGCTTTATAAAGCGCCTGTACCTGTAATTTTATCTAGTGTTGCTGTTAAATTAATCAGAGTTGCTGTTTTTTTCCCTGTAAATTGTAACCTGTAGCTTTATAAAATAGGGCCCAGGAGTCGCCAAAAGGCGGACCGCGGTCCGCATCCGGACCGCCGACCCATTTTGTGCGGACCGCGAGAACATAATATAGTAACTTACACTAAAGACTACTTCCGATATAAATAACTTCCATGGCGCCAAAAAGATTGACGCAAGCTGTACGCAATTTAATAAAAATGTATACCTATGTAACAAAATACCTTTGTTATTTCCTTAATTACATTTGTTTAATAAATATTGTTTCTTATAAATAAAATGTGCGGACCAAGATGGTCATTTCATTTCTTAAAACGGACCCCGAGCGAAACGGAGATCCCTGATCTACACTATCTATAAAAATAAATAATTTCACGCCTTATATTCAGGCCTTATAGGCAGAGGTACCTATCCCATTTCTGGATGTACCCACTTTTCACCAGATATTCTTTGGCCCCTAAATGTGATAGGTGGTGAGACCATCCGGCGATTTTGGTATTTGACCGGTTCTGTTTACACATGTCTCAGAATTATTTCTAGGACCTGCGGGTTTCCTCACGATGTTTTCCTTCACCGTCGACTTATCGTCGACGTCGTAAATATGATAAGTATACTATCTATACTAATATTATAAAGAGGAAAGATTTGTATTATGGATTTTTGTATGTTTGTTACGAATAAACTCAAAAACTGCAGGACCGATTTAAAAAATTCTTTCACCAATGGAAAGCTACATTACCACTAAGTAACATAGGCTATATTTTATTCCTATATAATTCCCGTATTAAAACATGTAGAGCCAAGCTTCTAACTCTGCACGTCCTAACTCGACTCAGAAACTCCACACCAAAGACGTTTAAAGAAAAAATTTCTCTCTCCTAAAAGATAATAATAATAATAAACTGTGGGACACAATTTACACACGGTTATTCAGTCTCAAACTAGACAGAGCCTGTACTATGGGTACTAAACATACATAAATAAATATTAAACACCCAGACATGCAGCCAACAGACATGTTCATGCACACAAATGTTGGCCCCGGTTGGGGATCGAACCCCCGACCTCCGGCTCAGAAGGCAGGGTCAATACCAACTGAGCCAATAGGCACGTCATAAAATATTAAGATATAAGATAATATTTTTGTTCCAACCTCTTTGCTCTACACCTTAGTCAAAATTTGTAGCTTAGCCGTCAAAAAAAACTACGAAGTGCTTCGAAAAAAGGTGCCCTTGCGCTTTGCTTGGCTTGTCTTGGCGTGTCACTAGTGACCTCAGATATGAAAAGGACTTTATTAAGTCAATAGCCTAGCTGTAAAAGGTTTTACCAGTATCATATAATATAATTGTGATTTAATCATATATCTTTACACTATTATTAATTAATGCATGGCGTTGTAGGTGTAATAAGTCAGTTTATAACACATTTGCTCGTAAAAGGTGTCTTATTTCACCAATTTCAATATCGTATTGTATCTCATTACGCCCACGTGCGGTAAGTGTAAAGTAAAACGCACGGTTTATCAAGATGCTCCGTCTGAAAACGAACGGTACTTTTTAAAATCTCAGCAAAGAGTTTCTATGTCAAAAAGTTGTCAACATTTTATGATTAAAATTAACTTTGGGAGATAAAATATAATAAAGAAATATTTATGTACATAATTATTTAATTTAATTAATTTTGACAGTAAATTCCAACCAATTAATCTGTAACAAAAACACAAAAATATTAATTTACTTTATTAGTAATAAGTACTGGCTGTTTTTTGTGCCTTTGCCTAAAACAAAATGATGATGCGCGCCGCGCGTTTTTTCCTAACGCTGTATTGTTTTTATTCGTTTACCATAGTCGGAGTTTTATTTTATTTCCTCGCAAACGTGTTATAAAACGTCGTATGACATACGTGTGCTTTGATAATTACAGCCCCTGCTTACTTGTAGCCCTCCCTACGGCTCGGGCTAGCAATATCGCCTCGGCTGTTTCAACCTACCACACTTATATCATAATGTACTATTACATGGTTGATCTAAATTACATTAGTAAAGTAAAATGAGCTAACTGAAGGATTTAAGGCACTGTTCCTCCAGGGCCCATATTTTTTCCACACTGACATTGTCGTTTATGTCTGAGTTTACCAACATTAAACGAAGGAAGAAGAAAAAATAAGTAACCTATAACCAAAGAGATTTAAATATAATAGGGCATAGAGGGGGCATTGAGAATATTTTCATACAAAACTTTGAAGCCTAAGCGTCATGTCCTTGTTATGTCAGCTAGTATGAACGCGAGCTGTCATTCGGTCGAAATTGTACTAGACTTATTCCACTTGGAATAACTTTTGACTTACCCTCAATAAATAAATAAATGATTTAAAAAAAAAAAAAAAAAAAACTTTTGACTTCAAATTTTCCTCGCTTTGTCCCCTCTATGCATTATTATATTTTAATCTCTTTGCCTATAATATACTACTGCTCACTTGCAATTTTGGTATTTGACTGTACCTATTGAAATTAAATTACTGTTGTGATCACCAGTATAGTATAGATGATTCTACATAATATAAAATGATAAACTGAATGACTGATTTGTGATATATCAACGCACAGGCTAAACCACTGGGTCTAGCGACTTGAAATTTTGCACATAGATAGCTTATACAATGTAGGCATCCACTAAGAAAGGCTTTTGCAAAATTCTACGTGCGCTAGCGAAGCCGCGGGTAAAAGCTATTTAATAATTAAGATTATCCAATAATACGAGTACATCTAAAAATATATTTCGATTTTCAATTCACAATTATAGCAATGTATAAAATAATACAAAAACCAAAAAAGTGTTGCAATTGAGTAGTAAAAATGATGATGTCACAGCTCAATACATACTCAGAACAATTTTTGTTTTGACAGATCATAAAAAGTACCTCATTTGAGAACATAAGGACATGAGTAGGTAGTGATAATTTCAACCGTCTTCCTATTATGGTTCATGTAATACAGCCCGCTGACGGACAGACAGACGGACGCACAGCGGAGGCTCAGTATGATTATTTTAACTTTTAAAAGTCCTCATTAACTTTCATAGAGAAAAAATATATTATCATTATTTTACTTTAGATTGTTAAATTACCTACACCAGATTGATTCGTATTTAATGATTCTACATCAATCAATAATATAACACAAGTAATAACTGATAGTAAGTGAAAAACAATAGGTACATGTAAACCGTAATGGCTTTTCGTGCGGAGTAGGTATATAATACCTACCTAATAGGCGCGCCAACTAAACGCTCAACCGTAACTGTGTACAAACGGCATAGACGTTGGGACTGCCTATACCGTGCATTCAGTGAAAGAAATAGTTATCCAAGTTAAAAAAATCAAAAGCAGTAACAAGTTTTGGAAACTTTAAAATGAGATATCTGTGTTATTTTGCTTTGGTTTTCATACACATACTTTTCTTAAATTTTGACGTTTTTGCTAATCATTTAATTTTACAGTCGACTGTGGATCAACATAACCATAACGCTTACTCATTAGCAAAATGTATTCTGCAGATACCGAACATCCAATTCACTACAGTTTTATTTTCGAGCAACAACACTGAGGTAACTGATGTTGAAACGTTTAGCAATGACATGATCGAGATACTTCTAAGCATCATACCTGTAATGACCAGCAAAGACCTGGATTATATTAAAAATCAGACGATTATCAACTCCTTAGCGACGTTAGTTGTGATGCACGTAAGAGACTGTGACGATCTGTCCAACATTGATGTTGCTTTCATAAAACATTATATAAAGTATGTTCTGATAATACATGATTACTCCGACGTCGACTGTCAATCGAAGCTGGTAGGACTGCCAAGTGAGTTTGCCAGATATAACGTGGTGTTTATTGTTCCTGAATCAAATGGTGTTCACAAAATTCTGTCTTACATTCCTGAAATAGATAGCAAAACCTGCGACTATAGCACTGCCCTACCACCGGAACATATCAACACCTGTACCAAAGGTTACTTAAAAGGATCAGTTGTGTTTCAAGACAAGATGATAAAAAATATGAAAAGATGCACTATAAGAGTAGGTGTTATGCACAATATTCCGTTTCTTATTGTCAAATCTTGGCATACAAGAAATTTAACGGAACCGGTGAATGCTACTGGTATGGACATGGAAATAATGAAGATTATTGCAGCACAACACAACATTTCTGTGTACACCTTCATGTCAACGACTAAGAGAGACCTGGTATCTCAACGTGTTGCAACTAAAGAATCAGATATGGAAATAGGAGGATATTCGAGACATGAATTTACTACAAAAGGTATATTAAACACGGTGAATTATGCTACTTCAAATATGATATGGCTTTATCCTGTAAAGCGAACGGAAAGAGACTGGAGAGAATTTGCAACCAAAGTGAATGGTCTTTATTTATTCGGTATATTTTACGTTATCTATTGTCTATTATTCAATTTCGTACGTTACGTCGACGGACAGAAATTATCGTTCTCGGACACTTTCCTTTACAGCTGGGGAGCGTTGCTTGGAACAAATTCACTACAAGACCCAAGATCATTCAAACAAAGCATATTAAATATGTTTTACTTGTATATGTGTCTGCACTTATCAGCGTACGTAAGCACTCAACTTTCAGCATTTCTCGCGGTGAACACTCCATCAGAATTGTATAAGACCCATGACGATATAATTCAAGCGGGACGACCTCCTTTTTTTCATACTCACTTTCTTAACTTAGTACCGACGGATAAATTTAGAGCTTATGGAATGTCGTATCATCATTGTGTAGTTAATGTATGTGAGCCTTTGGCTTTAGCTAATGATGGAGTAGCAATTACTTTTGAAAATATGTATTACACATATTCGATATCAAAACCAGTTAATGGAATGGCTAGAATGTTGAAAACCGAACCGTTGTTTTATATTGGTTTAAACATGATTATTGGGGAACATAACATAATGGCTCCAAATATATTAAATACGTTAGAGAGACTTGTGAATAGTGGTATCACACCAATGTTATTTGAGAATAGTCTGGGAATAGGCGTCAAGGCGCGCGTGGACAAATCCATGAAGGCCGCTGCGATCAATGACTACAGCTGCGAGTCAGGATGCCGCATCACGCTAACACACCTTTGGCCCGCGTTCTTTTTCTGGCTGCTGGGCTCTTCGCTTGCGGCTTGTGTTTTTCTAGGCGAAGTCCTATGGAATAAATTCGGCTATATATACACTTTTGTCGATCGTTGATAATGCTGGATCCCTTCATAAACTTAAAAAAATTTGTAATAGTTTAGTGGTGACATCTTAAAATTATATTCATATATTACTAAAATAATCAAGCTAGATAACAAGCAAAATAAGTTTGAAATTTATGTAAATAAAATGTTGTTGGTTTTCGCATTCAGAAATTAGAAATTGTTTATTGTGTGCCAGATGGAAATGGTTTTTTTAGATTTCAAGAATACAATATTTAACGCTTATTGTAATTAAGGAGTAATACATTTAACAAATATAGTAATATTATTTCAATTAATAACACATTTAATAATTATGTGATGTTTGTGTATTTCTGTGTATTTTTGAATAATTCACGTTAACTGTAGACCACGCTATGTAAAGATTATTCTATCAAAAATGTTGAGATGAAATACTTGCATTCATTTATTTATCATATAAAACATTAGTAGTAGGTATAATCTTGAAAATTAAATGATGTGAAGATAACTAGGTACTGTTGTTCACACGTACGAATGACATGTTGGTGAGGTGCATCTACATCATTTAAAGCACTACGATTCGATGACACAACATAAGATACGTTATAAAGAGAGAAGAAAATAAACTTATTTTTGGAATAAACACAAACACCAAAAAAGAAAAGAAAAGAGAGAAAAGAGGAGAATAGACTGGCTATTCACAATTTCCTATTTACAGCCCATAAGGCTTAGTGAAGAGACATTGTACAGTCAAGAACAAGTCAAGCTTTACACTACCATTATAAGCTGAGCTCTGATTTATACTGCGGGCCATAGAATACAGGGCCGGGTCAAAGTCCAAAGTGTCAAGCTTAGCGTGTTCTTGACTGTATTAACGAATCGAATGATCTTATAAATGAGGCGTGTTTTAAAAAAAGAAAAACTAGTTCATTAACTAAAGATAGATGGCGATGTCATCGAATGATGTATTTTTTTTTCTATTCTAATGAATGCAGGGTTCATGAAATTATATAGCTATTGATGCTGGCAGACGTATTGTTTATTAGTGATATCTAATTTCTATTGTAGTTGGTGTGCTTTCTACTGCTTTACATATAACAACATATTAACTGATATCTGCAAAGCGTGTTTAACCTTTTGTAGCAATAAAAACTCACAGTGATAATATTTATTTACTATCAACATGTCAACTTCTCCTTTTTAATGAGTGGCATGGCACTTGAGCTTCAAAGTTTTGTATGAAAATATTCATAATGCCCCCTCTATGCTATTATATTTTAATGTCTTTGATTAATACAAAAAAAAATTGTTGTTGTGGTAAAATTGAACGTCGCGTCGTGTCATCACGTCAACCATGTCATTCACTAGGGATGGCCAAGTGAAAAAATAAATTGATATTTATCGTATCGACTTTTCTGAATACTATAGATAAAAATCGAGTGAAAAATATCGATATATCGTCAATTTTTACATTATTATTTATACATATTCCCAAATTCGTAAAAAAGGACGATGAAAATAGTATTTTTTTATAAATGCTTAAGTCTAAACAAGTATCTAGTACCTAACATGAAATGAAACACGAAACCAGAATTGCGTTAAAAATATATTAAAATTGATACGAATTCGATACTCTAAAATAAATGTCGATATATCGCCATTAAAAATATCGACGATATATTTATTATGCTAATTATGTATTTGGAAAAATATCGATATTTTAATATAGGTAAGTATCGATATTTTTTGCCCAAGCCTAACTAAAGTAACTTATATGGCATTACACCAGGGTCGATAATTTTTTTAAACCAAAAAAAATAGTAGTAAGATGAAACCCATTAGAAAAGAAGGGGAATTCTATAAAAATGAAAGAAAAAATAAATTACGGGTGATCTGAGGTCGGGAAGGGGATGGGGGTGAATTTTTAAGGGTATAAAACGGTTTTTCTCGATTTCCGGCAAAACTAAAAGTCCTATCGAAAAAAGTCAAATGGCAAAGTTGTAGGTAATAAAAAGATCTAAAACTTTTGTATTTACACTTTTTTCACATAACCGCAAAATTTATGTGAAAAATTCAAAAAACCAAGTTTTTGGTTTTTTATTTTTATCTTGTACATTTTTTTTTATTTTTAACGAAATTTGGTGAAAACTTACCTTATTATGTCCCAAATACGCTGTAATTTATTTGATTAAAAATATTTATTTTTTTCACCTTATTTTGAATTAATATCGAAAAAATCACCCTATTTAGGGGTTCGTGCCTTCGCTTGAACCACAAGTGAGAGAACACCCTTGTAACTCAGCCTAAAAAAAAAATAAAAAATACTAGAATTAATAATAACAACAAGAAAACTTGGTTAACTACAGGTATAATATCCCAAGAGCCCAGGCTTGTCAGACCTTCGTCATTCTGTAAAACCTCAAAGTTTGTCTGTGTATGTCCCTACTACAGGTGTAAACGATCCCCGAATATGAAGTTTGGATAACGGTTGCTTTGGAAGTTATCAAGCAGCAAAGGTCCATAAAATTGCACCTCAAATTCGTTAAAGTGTAAAGCCCAGTTTTTATATATTTTATTCGGATTGATATTAGAAATCACGTCGTCCATTGTCAGACACTTGGTGCGGTGGAAACCCCCTGTCAGACACCCTTGAATCATGGTGAATTGAGGGTATACTTTCGTCATTTTGTAAAGGCTGAATTTTATATATGTTACTTGAGGAACTATCAGAAGATGTTTTCTCAGATGTCAGACAGTTCCGTTGGTGGGTACGCCGTGTCAGACGCATTAAGTATTAGTCGGGGCACTATGTGCTCATGACATGATTTCTGCCCACATATCGCTACTAGGCCGAGTTTGATGTCATTTTCGTATAATTCGAGGATGAGGAATTTATTTCTGGAATAAACTTTTTATCAGTCCATAGAAAAAAACGGAGTAACTTACAAAAAACCAATTTGTCGGAACTATTTTTTTCAGAATTTCGTCGCTCAGAAGTACACTATAACGATTAAGACTAAATAAAAAATATTATATTATAGCCCCTTTATTGTACAATATAAAAAGTATCATTTCAATAACATCGTCAAAGTATAGAAGTGTAAAAAAAATATCTTGCATAGCGCGACGGAACTGATTTCTTTATTTGGAGTTCAAACTATGTTCGAACTATAGAGCTACCAACTATAGAGTTCGGTTACACGCATGTGTCATAGTCGTAAGGTACCTACTCAGTGCTATGTGGTTTTTCGATTTATATGAAAATTGTGATAGGACTTACAATATCATTATTATTGAACGGTCCCAGATACAAAGAAGCTTGGATCTAAATATTACTATCTACTTATATTAAACTTTATTACAAGGGTTAATTAATACGATTTCTTTAAATATTTTTTTTGTATTTTTTGTATTGGGGGATTATTAAATTTTGAATTATTAATACTACATTTTATATACCTATTGCAAGTAGAAAAGCTACATTTTAACGGTTTTGTGATTTCTGCCATACAACCACCCATAAAATATTGTATTCAGCAACCTATTGTTCATATATTGTGAAGACTCCACTCCACTTCACATACAATTAGTCCCCACAAGTGGTACTACATCGTATACCAAAATTTCATACATATTGTACGAGTGAAAGTAGCATGCAATTTATCTTCATGTCTCTGTCCTGCAGCATCATTAGGCCCTGATCACGATATATCTATATCCTATTAATTGAGACCATTTTAATAAGCTTGTAGCGACACTACATAGAACGCGCCAATAGACAGCCGACTTCTAAACCACGCTATTGAAGTTTTCTTATGAGTTTGTATAAATACGACTGTCCAACATCAACCGTTGGACCGTGATCTCCAGGCTCGCCTGGCGGAAGATCTTCCCTTTTCACGATGGAGGAGTATTCCACCTCCGCTCCTCCACAAACAATGTAAGTTATAAGTTAGGTACCTACCCTGGAGACTCAAGGTAACACTGTAACATCAGGTCATGCGTTATCATGTTCTTATTTAATAATGGGGCTATTCAAAGGGATCCCATAAAATTATGTACTTGAAACAGCAGGGCCGTTGCTCGGTCGATGCAGAGCCTTGGACGTCTATACAAAACAACTGATATCATAGCTTTGAAGACCTGGCTTCTCCCCTCAAGATCTCCCGTATCTAGGTAAAATAGGCCCGATTTTAAATATACTGGAAATTCGGCAGTAGTCACACCGGCGGGAAGGCACGCTTTGTGGTCGTCCCTGTTGTGGCCTGTCATTATTATGGTGTAAAAGTGTGTTCAATTCAGTGCCGGTTATCGAATGTAAGAATGTAAGAGCGTGCGCACCTATAACGGCAATTAAGATCGAGCTTGAGGACCGTAAATTGTTATTATTGTCAGTTTTAATGTGGTGTGTCAGAAATGTAGTGTAGTTTTTAAGTTTCTTTGTAACAAACACATAGGGATAAGCTTTTCCGAAATAAAAAATATATTTTAAGATTGAATTTTTTTTATTATCTACATTGTTTTCATCAGTGTCGTCTGCGTCACTGCTACTCCAGTCCGAGGATTCATCGTCATCAATATCACTTTCATCAATGACATCCTTTGTATAAGCTTGTCAAAAAATATGTATTATTGGATTGGAAAACAAATTAACTATCTACATTGTTTTCATCAGTGTCGTCGATGGCGTCTACGTCACTGCTACTCCAGTCCGAGGATTCATCGTCATCAATATCGCTTTCATCAATGACAGTTTCTGTAATAATTTAACCTAGTTAATACAATTATGAATAGTCGCAAACTTATTTTTAATAATTTTACATAATAATTACATACCTGACAGAGTTTTTAAAGAATCACTGACATAATTTGGTAGCTGATCCCCCTCAAACCATTTAAAATGGTATTGATCATTTTTCAGTACCCAACCATTATTTTCAGGTTTGTAAATGGTTGGATTATTCAAGTGAGCATTATTCCAAATTGCACAAATATAATTTGCTCGCAGAAATTGTTGAAATAACTCACTTTTGCAGGGTAGTATACTGCTAGCGTCAAAATTTCGCAGTTTTTTTCGGTTAAAAGCTTCGTTTACATCAGAAACCGTATACGAATCTATAAACATTTGAAACCGAGCAGCATCTACATCATTTATCTCACCATCATTGTATACTTTGCACATAAATCTCTGAATAATATTAAAGACGTTTTGTTGTTCATCTTTGTTTTCAAATAATTCGGGGTCACCGAATTTCTTAAAAGCTGTTTGGTATTCTTCATTTTTTTTAAATATTTTGTAAGGTTTTAATTTTCCTTTTCTGAAAAATGCAGGATTATAATCACATCCTGTGATTGCATGAAATCCAGGTAAGCTTTGGCAAATAGATTTTCCCAGCTCTGCATATATCTTCGTTAGGTCCACATACCTTAAGTTATTTCCGGTACCCGTAAGCATCCATACCAACGAATCATTTTTTATGTGGTGCATATGACCAAGCATTATAGTAGCAATATCAGTATCAACACTTCGGATTACTATATTTGCTTGATAGTTGATATTACAGGCGTGGTATACAATCTTGGTATCTGCTTCCTCATGTTCCGGGCATGACAACTCATCAACAACACTTGATACTACATTATTGGAATTATTAACAGTGAAAAAATGACATTTTTTGAAATTTATGTGTATTATTTTGTTACCAATAAATGGTGCCATTTCGTCACTAGCCCAATGTGAAATAAAAAAATCTACAAGAGCTTCTTTAAAATTTGAATTTTTTAATTCTTTCGCGAAATCACTTGGTCGAATTTGCTCAGGCCCTGCTATGGTATACTCTAATTGTGCAGATTCAAACCGTTGAGAATGTTCGTAATCTTTAATTGATGGTGTAAAGTACTGATCAAAGATCACATCAATTCTCAACGCATGCAACTGGGTAACCATTTTTAACATATTTTTCGAAATACTTCCAAATTTCCTTGGAACATTTTTCATCGTATGAAGTAGGAAAAATCCATCAATTATTAAAACATCAATATGACGCGGCTGCTCATGCTGGACTTCTTTCTCTAAGCATTTCATCAAAGTCGATTTATTGGTCTTGCAAATAGTGCCATCTAAATGACACATCGATAATGGCACTGAGGTAATTGGGTACGATAAAATTTTTGAAATGTCTACATTATAATCCATCGAAATTCCCAGCATTCGTCCAAATAAATCTCTTTGGATTTTAACCTCTTGAATTTTACCTCCAACTAGAACTTTCTTCTTTTTTTCGTAATCTTTGGAAAAATTATCCATTGGTATTTTCTTTATAGCTTTTTCAAATCTTTTAATATCTAATAAACATTCAGAAATGAATGATTTGCGATGACAATCACCATTTGTTTCAATATTTAGAAGGAATGCCTCTACCGATGGTGATGCAGATTTTCCAGATGAAATATTTATTAGTTGGTCTTTCGGCACTTCAGAACTGAAGGGATTAATAAATTGAGAGAAGGTGTCAATAAATGTTTGTAATTGTTTGGTGTTTTTCCGGATATTATGAAGACTTAAGTCTGATGAAACATCTTGATAAGTTTGTAGTCCTAGATCAAGATAAACTTGACTTATTATCGTAGATCTAATATCGTGACTTCGAGCCCACCGTTGTCGTGCCGAAATTGAATTAGTGAAGTGTATAACACCTGTGAGCCTTTTAGCTGCGTCTGCATTAATAGTTTGCTCTAATACCAGGTCAATGGGTTGTCTTGAAAACGGCTTGGTGGTTCTTTTAATACCAAAGCAACCTTGTTTGAATCCTTCGTATAAATCGGGATGAGTTTCTGCAACTTTCAGTAAATTATCATAATATTTTACGGTCCACCGTGCATAGTTTTGTTGGTTGCATATAAAAAATATATTTGTAATTTTAGGCAATACTGATTTTAAAAGTTCGAAATTTCCAGTCCGAATGCTTCGTGATAAATTCAAGTAATGGTGTATTAGATTGATGTAAATCAAGTAAAATTGAGAAGTTTTGCCATGTTCACCATTGAGACTCTGTTTCTTGTAAATACCGTAATCATTCATCAGTTTTTTCAGGTCTTCATTTTCTATGTCAAAAGATGATATTTCGCAGTTCTGTAGTCTTTTTACTTCCTCTATCATATCATCTGTCAATGTTACTTTATCATTTTGTAGAAATGATTTAAAATGGAGTATTTCCAGTCCTAATGCTATTAAAGGATGTAATCTTTTGCAACGATTGAAATGTTTTCCATCAAGAAATCCATTTACAGAACCGTTTGCTAGCAAACTACTCTCAACCATAACATTTGTTAACCCACTGTCATTTATTACTTTACCGATGGCTTTAAAATAAGCCATCATTATGTGAAACGGTCCTAAATGTATGAATAAATTATCAAATTTAGGTTTTTCAGTAGCTTGTATTTGAAATGCTTGTTTTGCTATCGCAAGATCGTATGTTACCTGTATGTAAGGTTGCTGTAAATCTTCAGCAATTTTTTTACTTTGTTCCATAGTTTCTAGAACTACAGATGTACTGGTTGGTGATGCATTGATTGGAGTCAAGTACGAAATAAGTTGTTGCGGGCTGTCATTATCGCAAATTCGACTATTAAAACCAACCCACATAGGTACATCAGGTAATTCCAAAGCATGACTAACCATCCATAAATTGTCTATTACATTGTCTATTCCAGAATCTACAGTTTCTACATCGTCAACCGTTAATTGCAAATTACTCGTCATTTTTGGTTTTTTAGGATACGGAATTTCTCCTGCACATATTGCTTCAAAGGTTCTTCTTCTTCTTTTTTTTTCATTTTGCGATTTGTTTTCATTATTTGGAGTCGGAACTTCGGACATCTCCGATTCTTCGGTTGTATTTAACTCGATGTTTTGGTAAATTATTCCTACTGTATCATGTAGAGTATCCTTTCCGCTTGTAGTTTCCACATAACGGTCAAAATTGTCATAAGCCACTCCAGTAAAAAGTTCCGGTTTTTTTTTAATGTTTTCTGGGCATAAACTAGACTTTTCTATAGAAGTATATGTACTTTCTGTTTCTAGTTCTTCAACGCCTTGATAACTTATACAGTGTCCATATCTATTAATAATATCAATAATTTTTCTACTACTTGTTAAGCTCTTTAAAGTCATACCTAACATGATGTGTTTTGACGTCTTGACTTGACCATTATGGACTCCATAAATTATATCTTGACAATAGGAACGAACTTGACGAGTACATTTGAAACTTTTTTTACGTTTTTGATTATTCCCACCAAGAAGGGTAGAGTAAAAATCCAACAGTGCTTGTGGTATCGAAACTTCTCCTGCTATTAAATGCTGTGCTGTAATATTTTTAGCCGGTAACTTTTCCTTTTCAATTTGCAAAATTATTTTTCTCAGAATCAATGCAGATTTTTGTAAAATATTTACTGTTTGTAAATTTTCAAATACTGTATCATCTATTGCTTGTAAATAATTGGGCGCAATTATTTTTTTATTACGAACAATAAAAATATTAATATCTTTCGAAAATATTTTCATAATTTTTTCTTCAAGGTGATGTGCTGTAAAAGTGGCGTTCATTTCTAGGGAATTTTCTTTAAAAATTTTATCTAAGGAATCAATATATAATTCATGTAAATATGCCAATAAATAACAGCGCCCTTTCTTGATTACGTCCTCCTCGATGATGCTACTAATATCATTAAAAGCAATTTGGTGATATTCTCGATGATAATGCCACTCATTCCTACTCAATGTTACCTTTGATGAACATATTTTATTATTAAACTTGACTCGACATTCAGCATGATACTGTATTTTTGGACCAGAAATGTTTTCCAACTTTTTAAACAATTCATTATACTCTTCTTGATCTTCAATTTTGGGTAGTATATCAGATTTAAATTGGTTTAAATCAGCTTTATGAAGTGGAAGCATTTTTGATCGCATTTTTTTATTTTTTTTATTACAGAATACACAAACGAAATGATAGTCATGAATACTTGCATTACTTTCGATCTGAATATTTGCGTCCTGAGTTGAATCGTTAATGTCACTTTCATCTATTTCAATACTATCGACATTTTCTGGAATAGTTGTAGACTGTAGTTCTATTGGTACAGAAATCAAAGTTGTTAGTGATGTTGGTAGTGGTACTGTTAGGAATTCTGTTGGAGACTGTATATGAGATTGGTCTATAGTCAAGTTAGATATCACCGGAATAGCTGGACATAAGTTGTCTGTAGGTACAGCAGATGTTATTTCTTTTTCACAGTTTTTTTCAGAATTTGGTGGTTTTAAACTAAAATACTTGTCCGGAAGTCCTGTAAATACTTTATAGCACTCACTGTGATAACCACCGTCAGTATATTCATGAGGTAAAATAATATCGTTATATTTTAGGTTAAATTTTTTTCTGGGTTTCAAAACATTTTGACATTTTTTTAACGTCTGCTCAGAAAATAATTTTATATTTCCATCCTTTTTTTTACAAACCACACAAACTAATAAGTCTTCCATGATAACATTTTATTACAAATGTGTCACATTTATTTCAGATTTATTTCAGATGTATAATAGTTCACTACACAATACAGAATGAAATGACAGATGATGCGCAGCAGACCGAACAAATTTCAAATTTGAATTTCAAATTTTAAAATAAGGTAAAAAAAAATACACTTAGAAACGTCAATAATCTAAAAAAAATGCACTCTAAACTCGTCCATGGAGATTGGCTATATGTAATATGTATACAGCAGCCTATCTCCACCGACACCAAATGCAGTACCCCGAGAATAACCAGCAAATAATCTCAAGGGAAAGACTTTTCAACCGACTTCAAAAAAGGAGGAGGTTCTCAATTCGACTGTTTGTTCTTCTTTTTAAGTTTCCAAAACTCTGTTTAACGAATTTTGTTTTATTTCCGCCCGCCCTTGCTTCGCTTCAGTTTGTAATATAGTAGAGAAACACTGATAATATAGTGTATCTCTACTATATCATGCCTGTATTGTATACATCAAAACCTTCTTCTTGAATTACTCATTTAAAAAAACCGCATTAAAATCCGTTGCGTAGTTTAGGGACAGACAGACGGGAAGCGACTTTGTTTTATATTATGTAGTGATAGTTATTCCTAATTATCACTATTTATTAAAAAAAACTCACGCCTTTTATATATTATTCCTGTTACATACGCCAAGATATTTTCCTTAACCGTCGAGCTAGTGATAAATATGTACGTAAGTTTTTGAATAACTTATTGCTAATTCGAACCCGAGCCTCACTGATCATCATCATGAAAAGCGGGCTCTTTAAACTATTTAGAAATAATTCTATAAAATGAAATTTTCATATAAATCGAAAAACCACATAGCACTGAGTAGGTACCTTACGACTATGACACATGCGTGTAACCGAACTCTATAGTTGGTAGCTCTATAGTTCGAACATAGTTTGAACTCCAAATAAAGAAATCAGTTCCGTCGCGCTATGCAAGATATTTTTTTTACACTTCTATACTTTGACGATGTTATTGAAATGATACTTTTTATATTGTACAATAAAGGGGCTATAATATAATATTTTTTATTTAGTCTTAATCGTTATAGTGTACTTCTGAGCGACGAAATTCTGAAAAAAATAGTTCCGACAAATTGGTTTTTTGTAAGTTACTCCGTTTTTTTCTATGGACTGATAAAAAGTTTATTCCAGAAATGAATTCCTCATCCTCGAATTATACGAAAATGACATCAAACTCGGCCTAGTAGCGATATGTGGGCAGAAATCATGTCATGAGCACATAGTGCCCCGACTAATACTTAATGCGTCTGACACGGCGTACCCACCAACGGAACTGTCTGACATCTGAGAAAACATCTTCTGATAGTTCCTCAAGTAACATATATAAAATTCAGCCTTTACAAAATGACGAAAGTATACCCTCAATTCACCATGATTCAAGGGTGTCTGACAGGGGGTTTCCACCGCACCAAGTGTCTGACAATGGACGACGTGATTTCTAATATCAATCCGAATAAAATATATAAAAACTGGGCTTTACACTTTAACGAATTTGAGGTGCAATTTTATGGACCTTTGCTGCTTGATAACTTCCAAAGCAACCGTTATCCAAACTTCATATTCGGGGATCGTTTACACCTGTAGTAGGGACATACACAGACAAACTTTGAGGTTTTACAGAATGACGAAGGTCTGACAAGCCTGGGCTCTCACTCTATAAAAACTTCATGCAAAAACAAACGCTTATTAAAAATACTCATATCACAGACGGATGATAATATTCTACATAATCATTACAAACACTATGAAAAAATGTTAAAAAAGGTAGTAGCTAAATCGAAAAGATTACAATATAAAAACAAAGTTAAAAAGTCTAATAACTTAATGAAAACAATGTGGCAAATCGTCAAAGAGCGCTCAAATAAAGTAACAAAAAAAACTAAAGATAATATAAAATTGAATATTCACAATAAAATCTCAGAAAATCCTTTTGAAATTGCAAACCACTTTAATGATTATTTTATAAAGGTGGGATCGCCAGCGCAGGGCACCCGCGAACCCCCCGGCCGCCCAGTTGCCACACCGATAGACCGTTCAATATTTATACACCCCACAGACCCACAGGAGATACACTCTATTATAAACAACCTTAAAAATAAACACAGTTGTGGATTTGATGAAATACCACCAGTATTAGTTAAAACTTGTGCTGAAGAACTGGCTTCACCCTTATCCTTCTTAATAAACCAGTCTTTCACTGAAGGAATAGTTCCAGAATTACTCAAAATTACCATCATAAAGCCTATGTTTAAAAAAAATGACAAAATGGATTGTAACAACTATCGCCCTATAGCACTCCTCTCTACATTCTCTAAAACATTTGAGTTGGCCATGTGTAAACGTGTGACATCATTCTGCGAGTGTTTAAATATTTTTAATGATAACCAAAATGGCTTCCGGAAGGGTCGTTCTACGGGACTAGCCGTTTTTAAATACATATCTGAAATCTTAAAAATAATAAATGACAAAAAACATGCAATAGGAATTCTTTTGGACATGAGCAAAGCATACGACAGAGTCTCACATAAAGTGTTATTGCAGAAACTATATGGGATAGGTTACGTGGTATAGCTCATAACTGGTTCAAATCCTATTTAACGGATCGCATACAATATGTTGATGTAGAATACTATGATTTCCATACAGGACAAATTAAGAATATAAGATCTAATGAAAACCATTTAACAAAATCAATACCTCAAGGCAGTGTACTCGGCTGCATGCTATTTTTGATTTATATAAATGATTTGCCCCAAATAATAGACACTCCATGCACACTTTTTGCAGATGATATATCATTAGTATTTGCCGCCCAACCTAACACAAACATATCCCAACTTCTCATTTCTAATCTAATAAAACTAACTGAATGGCTAAATGATCATAATCTAGAAATTAACTTCAATAAAACAAAACTAATGCAATTTAAACCCCATCAAAGAAGACCCCTAGATATTCGTTTCGTATTTAATAACATTTCAATAGATACTGTTAACTCATACTGCATGCTAGGTTTGAATATTGACACAAATCTGAACTGGAAAGAACACATAAAAAAAGTTGCTAGTAAATTATCCAGTTTCATATACGCCCTAACAGAACTTAAAAAAACTACAGATGAACCTACAACAAAAAATGCATATTATGCATATGCACACGCATGGCTTCGATACGGCGTAATACTCTGGGGAAACAGCTCGGATGCTAGCAAACTATTTCTCCTGCAAAAGAAATGTATCCGAATTCTTGCCAACATAGATTCGATGACCAGTTGTAGAAAATATTTTGTCAAATATAAAATTCTCACCCTAACATCTTTATATATTTTAGAAGTATGTATCTTTATAAAAAATAATTCAGTTATGTTCCCATTACACTCTCGCCCAAAAAATTTAAGACCTCAATTAAAATTAGCCATACCCACCTCTCAGTTACAATTTGTGAATTCAGGTCCCCAAATAATGTCTGCTAAAATATATAATGCCCTCCCCCAACACATCAAAGAAATAGAAAAAGTAAATATATTTAAGAATAAATTGAATAAATATTTAATAGTTAAGTGTTATTATTCCCTACAAGACTTTTTTACTGATGATAATAAATAGCTATAGGTTAATTGATCTCATTAATAGGTAATAATAAATTATAATTACCTAGGTATAAATTATTCTAAAAAATTATATAGAGAATATAATTACTTGTTATTATTATATTAAGAAATATGTCATGTTTGCTATTGATTTTAACAAGATAGATATAGAATTTAGGTACTTAAGTTATAGGTAACATTGTAAATTTATAATTGCGGTGCCCTTACAGGGTTCTTGTTGATCTTATGAATAATTATTTAAGACCTTTTTTTTGTACAACAAGAAAGCAATAAAGATTATTATTATTATTATTATAAATATCACCCATCTCTTTCTGACACGGTGTTAAGCACCGCCATCTGTAGTTCTCTTGTCCCGTGGAACGCTTGGCACCGACGCGGCTGCTTCTTTTATTTCAGTACGTCTTTGTAACTCACCCGAGATACACGCCTTAGCTAATCGTGAAACACTCACAGTAAGTTTGCAAATTCTAATTATTAAAAAATTCCGCTTGGAGCCCTTGGTCCAGCGACGAGACGCAGTTGCCTCCTTTAGGCACCGTCAGTAATCTCGCACACGAACACGTTTCGACATGTCGCCTGGTTAGACGACTGCGAGATGGCTACCTACCTTACCAAGTCGAGCAGCAAGCCGACAAGCCGCCCTTTTAGAAGACAAGCTGTCCCTCTGAAGGACACGTCGTCTCATAGAAAGTCACGTAGCTTCGTAAAGCGTCATGTCGCCTTGTGGAACAATTTCAGACGACAAATATTGATGAGGCGACAAACGTCACTTCGGCGTCTTATACGCCACTCAGGACGACCCGCTCTTCTTGTGAGCCGTCATATAGTCAAACAAATATAAGTGGGTCTTAACCCCATCTACTTATTGTTGCAGATTATGGCAAGCACACCGACATCCACTATGGGTGATCTAGCCCAGCTAGTTCCTTCTGAGGAAGAAGAGAAAAGCGCATTTTTAGCAATTGTGTTATCTTTACAAGCAAATTACCCAGTAGGCTGGGAGCAATGGAAGGTTGTAGATTACTCATTCGAGAATTTATTTGGAGAAGAAATTTCGCCAACTACAGACAGCAAGCTTAGGTTTGGTTTACCGACAACGGATATAGTGCGAGCTTTCCATCCGAATGCTACGGATCTTTCAGAGAGACTTTACAGACATATACGCAGAATGGTTCTTGCGTGGCCATTAGGCAGAGCGCTGATATACTCTCCTCACAGCATTGTGGAAAAAATTCATGCTCCTTCCTATAGAGTTTTCATGGATAATATTCGCGAACTTAAGGCGCAAGGAAAACTCACAAATAGAGAACGCACTTCAAGACTCCTTGGAAACGAAGAAAATCGGTCTTCTCGAGCAAATGATACACCTCGTTCGTCAATTTCCAGAGGCAAGAAAAGGGGAGGAGGCGCACAAATAACCTCGCCAGAGCATGCGAGTCCCAAACGCTCTCGTTTGAGCAATCACTCACCTCCGCCTGATATGCGTAATTCTGCAGATTTTGATAAATTTGAGAAGATGCTGAACACTGTAATCCAACAACAAAACGCCATGCTAAACCAGCTTGTAGAAAGACAGTCAGACCAAGAAAAGAGAATAGAAGAGTTAAAGAAGGCGTCTTCTAACAAGTCGACAGGACCTGCAGTCGACTTAAACTCTTCTTACGAATGCGTGCCGGACAGTACTGTAGAAGACGACATAGATGACAGTCGCTACCCGGAGCGTTCCCTGCTTATTGAGGAAGATAGTTACAGCAGCCATGATTACCACGAGCAAAACTGTCCTGAAGCTCCTGAATTAAATTACGTTACAGATGCGGAGCGAGCTCTAGTAAGCGAAATAGCTAACGCAGAACGAAAGCTAAAAGAGCTACGGATGTCAAGAGCCACACATGCGCAGCTACCATCCACTTCTTTTGATTTCAAGCCTCACACACTTGAAGCAGAATCCAAGTTTTCCAAAGCGGACCCTATTCTTGCAAAACAAGCCATAGAGTGCCAGCGTTTAGGAACTGATGATTGGAAAAATATAAGATATTCAGAGGTTCAGAAGAATTTTCAGGCAAAACCGGTGTTTACACCTCTGAAAGTTAATAATCTTTTAGCTAGTGTTACTCCGAATTGGTCATCAGTTGCAACCTTGGAAAAATGTGATCTCACTTTGAGCGCCATTATCAATGGGTTACTCCAGCAAAGAAAAATTTTTGAAGAGCTCTGGGACAAACTCCCAGATATGCTAAAACATAAAGTAGGACAAGACTTTATCGCTAACAATTCCAAGTTTCGCAAGAATACTGATGATTTGCTACAATATGTCTGCGGACGCAGAGCAGAGATCATCAAACAAAGAAGAGATATCTATAGAATAAAAAATAAAGCTTTACATGAGATCATTCACAGCATACCACCTTCAGACACATATATGTTCAAAGAGCCGGAGTTCTCACAGGCCATAAAAGATCAAGGTGGTATTTACAAATTTTTTCCCTTCAGAAAACCTGCGGTCCATGTTTCAAAAGCGCCGCCAAGAACGGACTTCAAAGATAGGCGAGGAAACTTCAAAAGAGCTTCAACTAATTATGGTGGAAGACCAGCCAACCCGTCGTACAACTATACAAATAGAAAAGGCCAAGGAATTACCTCGAATGATAAAGACAAGAAACAGAACACGTGGAAAAAATCAAAAAGAGCATGACTTCAGGGCGGGACAGTTAGCGTTCCATCTAGAAAAATGGATAGAAATAGGAACACCTCAAAACATTTTAAAAATCTTGTCAGGCTACCGAATACCATTTCAAAAGAAGCCACCATTAATAAAGCTGTCTTCGCGAGCAAAATCGTTCGAGACTCCTTTCTCAGTCGAAATGAAATATGAAATCCTGAAAATGCGACGCTGCGGTGCGCTTCGTCAAAGCAAACACGAGAGGGGATTTCTTTCGAGGATGTTTCTCAGGAAAAAATCAGATGGAACTCACAGGCCCATATTCAACCTGAAAAGATTAAATATCTATGTTCATGCACCCCCGTTCAGACTTTTAAACCATCATCGGATACCGTCAGTGCTCAACCCGGACGATTACATGACCAAGATCGATATCTCACAAGCGTACTACCACGTTCCGATACTACCAACGCATTGCAGATTCCTGTCCCTAGCCTTCGAAGGGAGATCGTACGAGCTGACATGTCTACCGTTCGGCCTAGCAAGCGCTCCCTTCGCGTTTGCGAAAGTAACAAACTGGCTAGCACACTGGTTCAGACAGACAACTGGGATAAAAATGGTGGTTTATTTAGACGACTTTTTAATCGTCCACAGAGACCCAACAATCCTGGAAGAACAGTCACAGTTTGTCATACAAAAACTGGAAGAGTTAGGGTGGACGATCAACACAAAGAAGTCGTTATCGAAACCATCCCAAAATCTCGAATACTTAGGGGTCATTTGGGACACCCTACGAAATCACAAAAAACTGTCAGAGCTCAAGGTCAAACAAATCGAGTCGTCAATCAAACATCTTCTGGTGAAGAAGTCTTGGAGCTGGCAGGACGCGAAAGTTTTATTAGGAAAACTGAATTTCGCGGCATTTGTAGTACCTCTAGGCAGACTACATTGCAGGCGCCTGCAGATAGACTCCAAGAAGCTCAAAATATCCGACCGACACAGACAATGCCCGATTCCGGACGATTCCCTCGCAGAGCTACAATGGTGGACCGAAAATATCAAAAAGTGCACGGTGTTGCATCATCCCTCACCAACAACTTTTATTACCACGGATGCCGCAGATGCGGGCTGGGGGGCAATAGCAAACAACCAGAAGTTATGGGGAAGCTGGACACAATAGCAACGGCATTGGCACTGCAACCAGAAAGAGCTTTGGGCTGTCTACGAAACCCTGAAATCTCTGAACACCGCACTTCGAAACATAACAGTCATATGGCAGACGGACAACCGTACAGCGGCAGCCTATATAACCAAACAAGGAGGAACAAGATCCAAAATCCTGTTGGAAACGGCAGAGAACATTCTACATTTTTGCGAAGATCTGAACTGTCATCTGGTAGCACGCTACATACCCGGTTCGTACAACGGATGGGCGGACAGTTTATCCAGAACGAAGCGGCTTCCAGAGTGGCATCTGAAACCGTCGATAACGAACGTGATATTCCAGCTCCTGGGCTCCCCGGATATAGATCTTTTCGCCTCTTACAGGTCTGCAGTAGTGCTGAATTATGTCAGCGAAGATGCAGGGGACCTGAAGAGTTGTTACACGGATGCGTTCAGCAGACCTTGGCGATACAATCTGGGCTGGCTGTTCCCCCCGCCGGCTCTAATACCAAGAGTTTTACACCATCTGGAGACTTCATCAGGAGTCTATCTCCTTGTAGCCCCACACTGGCACAAAGCCTTTTGGATGCCAGAGATCAAGTCGCGGGCACTGAGATTACCATGGGAGATTCCCAACCTACACCAACATCTTGTAGACCTTCAGACAAACCTGCCTCCTCCAAGAGTAGACGACCTCAATTTGCAGGTATGGACAATACGGGCTGGTCCAAGGAGGTTTTCGGCTGGGACAACAATGAAATAGAGCTGCTACAATCTTCTTGGAGAAAATCTACGTTTAAAACTTACAGGCCGGCGTGGCGCAAGTGGTGTGAATGGGCTGCTGAGAAAAATATTAAAATAGATGATCCTAATCTGAAAGATTTAGCACAATACCTATGCTATATATTTGAAGTCAAGAGACTTGCGCCAAAAACAATATTACTACACAAGTCTGTGGTAGCTACTTTTTCGAACCCTCACAAGAGTTCCACGCTGAGCTCCCATCCAATTGTGACTCATGTACTCAAAGGTATTCTCACCAAAAAGCCTTTTGTTAAAAAAACCTTTAACTTGGGCAATGGATGACCTAATACAGTTTCTGGAAACCTACAACATTAATAGCAGTAGTTTATTTGCAATCTCTCGTCACACCGCCACCTTGCTCCTGCTGGCTTCGGGAAGGAGGATACACGACTTGACCCTGCTAACCATAGAGTCAGATAATTTCGAGGACCATGGCGAAGAACTTGTGTTTTGGCCAAAGTTCGGTTCAAAAACAGACAGCCATACGTACCGCCAGTCAGGATGGCATCTCAAAAGTAACCCTAATAACATCCGAATGAATGTCGTGTTTTGGATTAGACAATTACTCTCAGTATCTCACAGTCGTCGTGAAGCTCGAAATATAAGAAACTTATTCATTACTACTCGCGGAGCTGTTAAAGAGGCGTCACGTTCTGTAATTGCAGGTTGGATTAGAACTCTTTTTAAAGAAGCCAATATTAAGTCTTCTCCTGGAAGCATAAGAAGTGGTGTGGCCACCAGTAACTGGGCTTGCAGAAATCTAGATATAGACGAGGTTCTACGCAGAGGAAATTGGAAATCTAAAAATACATTTTTTAATCATTACTTTAAGGAAGTACAACCAGCAATTTCAAGGCAAACCGTCACAGTCACAGACCTTAATTCTTGCTTTACTCCAGTTGATTAAGAGTACAATTATAATAATTATAAGATAAGAAAGACTCTCTTTTTTACCTCTTGTTTCATTTTGAATACGATTTATTTTGGTTATTTAATAAAAGTTATTGTTATTGATTATTCTTAGCTGTTTTATTAACATAACTCTTCACAGTACGCCTGCCACCACGCCGGCAGAAGTCAAACACGTCTCTCACTTGTGGTTCAAGCGAAGGCACGAACCCCTAAATAGAACCGTTTTTCCCCCGAAGGGATAAAAACGGATATTTAGGGTTCTGCCGTAGCTTGAACCACATCGAAGACCTTGCCGGCTTTCGAACGGAGTACTGAAATAAAAGAAGCAGCCGCGTCGGTGCCAGGCGTTCCACGGGACAAGAGAACTACAGATGGCGCTGCTTAACACCGTGTCAGAAAGAGATGGGTGATATTTAGGCTGAGTTACAAGGGTGTTCTCTCACTTGTGGTTCAAGCTACGGCAGAACCCTAAATATCCGTTTTATTTAGGGGTTCGTGCCTTCGCTTGAACCACAAGTGAGAGACGTGTTTGACTTCTGCCGGCGTGGTGGCAGGCGTACTGTGAAGAGTTATGTTAATAAAACAGCTAAGAATAATCAATAACAATAAGTTCTATTAAAACAACAGAACATCTGAAGTCATCCACATCTCTTGCAATAACTTTTCTACGAAAAAATGTAAATGGCTGTAATGAATCTCTTATATTTAGACACACTAGTCCGGATACCGTTATTAAAACTTTTAGAGCACTTAAACTTAAAACCTTAACAAAAGTACTGAAGATACCTATATGGGGCATGTCTATTAAGGTATGTAGCTTCATCATAACCTTAGTAGCAACATATTTAGCTTATTATCTTTAATAATTGTATTGACAAAGGCTTATTTCCTGACCTAATGAAACATAGTAAAGTTATTCCTCTTTTTAAATCAGGAGAGAAAAAAGACCCTCAAATTATAGACCAGTTTCTGTTTTACCAGTACTTAGCAAAGTTTTTGAAAGGTTATTGATTGATCAAATGATTTCACACTTCAATCTAAATAACTTATTTCATAACGAGCAATTTGGCTTCACCAAAGGTCGCTCAACCACGGATGCTGGAATAGCATTATTTAAGAATATTTTTAATGCCTCCCATCTCAAAACGCAATTGGAGTTTTTTGCGATCTATCAAAAGCATTTGACTGCGTAGATCATGAGACCTTGCTATGTAAATTAAATAATTATGGAGTAAACGGTAAAGCGCTTGATATTTTACAGTCCTATCTCGAAAATAGGATACAAAAAGTCAAAATAAATGATTGTAAATCACAGGGCGCACCCGTAAAAATTCGATTCGATTATTGGTCCTTTTCTTTTTCTTGTATATATAAATGATCTTCCTTTCATGGTAGAGAGTTTGTCAAAGATAGTGTTGTTTGCTGATGATACATCTCTATTTTTCAAAGTAGATTGACAAGCTCAGAAGCACGACGAGTCAAATGACACTCTTCAACAAATTCTCACATGGTTCACTGCAAACAATCTAGTGCTCAACGCTAAGAACACCAAATGTATGAAGTTTGTGGGGCTTTGCATACGCTTTTATAATAAAATACCAGAAGATATTTTGAAATTGCCTGAAACTGTGTTCAAAACTCATGTTAAACATGTACTTTGTAAAATGGCATATTACAAAGTAGACGACTATATAAATGACAATGATGCTTGGAACAGATTTCCTCCAGTCCAGCGCAATACGATAGTGAAAAACAAACGAAATTATGTAACCCAATTTAGTATTAAAAGAATATTGTGTTGAGGAGTTTCTTGCCCCGCTTCTTCTCCTCAACCATACATGCTGAAGCGGTGGAGTTGAAATGACGTTCAATAAGTGGACTTGTAAGTTCCTATTTTTAATAAAAATTTGACATAACGCAAAGTATTTGGATGCCATTTTCAGTATGATTTATAGATTTTCTTCCGGGACGGGGTAGCTAGTATATAATTAATCCTGTATTAATAATATACTAGCTACCCCGTCCCGGAAGAAAATTATATGGAAACGCTTTGAAAAATGAAGACAGATGGTTAAATCCTGACGACTCCTGACACAATAACATTTTAAAAAATGACAATATAAGATTAAAATATATATATTTTTCTAAATTAAAATTCCAATGCAAAATATAATAATATCATTATGGTACACAATTCACTCAGTTATTTAGTCCCGAACTATGCAAAACGGTTCCGGCTTGTTGGATTTGAAAGCGTTTCTATAACACCCTGTAACAATAATGGAACTTTTATTTTTAATTAATAGGGTCCAGCTATGACTATAATACGTTATAGCAACTTGGTAACGTAATGTAATGACAAGATAACAATCAAGTCAAGTCAAGCGCATTTAACAAGTCACTGGGCTGGTATCTAACGCGAGACTAATGTATTGTAAACAAAGTAATAATATATATATATATATATATATATATATATATATATATATATATATAATTCTATGACCTGCGGGTTTCCTCAAGATGTTTTCCTTCATCCTCGAGCTAGTGATAAATATATACGTAAGTTTTGAAAAACTCATTGGTAGGATTTGAACCGTAAGGCGATTATGCTTTACACCGACTAAACTTATTTTGGTTTAGTCCTGTCTTTGTCTTACCTCAAAAAAAGAAAAAGGCTAGAAGATAACCTACCGAATTTAGACCTGTCAAAGGCTTTATTTTAGCGTGACTTCTTTACATAAGCACTAAAAACGTTATGATATGCCTTAGTCGACAGGACTAATTTTAATTTGACAGGACTAAATATCTCTCGTCTCTTTTCTGTTCTAGGAGAAAGAAAATGACATGAGTAAATTATAATAAGTTTATTCGCTGTAAAGCAGAATCAGCACCCCTGTACCACAATAGATATTATACTTGATCGCAGTTGAGTATGAACAAACGGTTCGTATTAGTTCCAGTACAATGCTCTCTGTGACAGATATTATCTGGATTTCGGGTCTCTGAACATCAGTCTGAATGTCATAATGCATGTTATATTACTTACTGTGTGCCGCGTGTAGGGAGTTACTATAGGGGTAATATAAAGTGGCCTGAGTAAATAGAAAGTTTATGTATTATCTTTAATTACAGTGGAGGTTTCAGTTTGGTTATTTTTGGTTATGACGGGTCTGTTGGCTCAGTTGGTAGTGACCCTGCCTTCTGAGTCGGAGGTCGCGGGTTCGATCCCTACTCCGTGCCAACATTTGTGTGCATGAACAATGAACATGTCTCCTCACAAGATTTTGCGTTCAGCGTTCAACATCTATCGGTAGCTATAATCCACTGTTGTCAGTTAGATATGTTCATATGTATGAACGCCTACGTCGATGGGACATGTACGCATATTAAAAACAACATAATTGATACGGCATGTACTAGAGCGGTGGAAAAGATACTTTGAAAGTCTGTTTGAAAAGCAAGAGGATGAGCATGAGAGTGAAATTTGTGAGATATCAATTCCACCGGAAGATTTCGAAATAAGTATGAAAGAGATTGTGGAAGAGCTAAAAAGTATGAAACTAGGTAAAGCTGCAGGATATGATAGCGTGACGGTAGAAATGTTAAGGGCTGGTGACACGTTGGTAACAGGCCTGCTGCAAAGACTCTTTAACCTGTGTTTGGAACATGGCCGAGTACCAGATGATTGGACTAAGGCGGTAATTGTACCACTATATAAAGGAAAGGGGTCGCAACAGGACTGTAAGAACTATCGTGGCATTAGTCTCTTAAGTGTGGTCGGCAAACTATATGCGAGGATATTGATTGATAGGGTCGTGAGTAAAACGAATGAGAGGATATGGGATGTTCAGGCAGGCTTTAGAAGGGGGATGGGATGCATGGATCAAGTCTTCCTTACGGTGCGTCACTGAGAAATTTTTGGCAAAAGACCAAAAAATATTCTGCGCCTTTATAGACCTTGAAAAGGCTTACGATAGAGTGAGAAGGAATGAGCTATGGTCAACACTGGCCATGCATGGGTTGAACCCTATTTTGGTACAGGGTCTGAAATCCCTCTATAGGGATTCTAGAGCCTGTGTCAGAATTAATGGCGCCTACACGGACTGGTTTGACATCTCTGTGGGTGTTAGACAGGGTTGTGTAGCATCGCCATGGCTTTTCAACCTTTTCATGGATAGCTGTTTGACAGATTTGAAAGAGCGAGATTGTGGAGTACGAATGGGAGAGGTACGTGTCAAATGCCTGTTATACGCCGATGATCAAGTAATACTTGAACCATCGGCGTGTAAGTTGCAGGACACTGTAACTCTTCTGAATGAGGCTTTTAAGAAGAAAGGCATGAAAGTGAATGTAAGCAAGACGAAGGTAATGGTTCTGGAGAAAGATAGGGACATGTCTGAATGTGATATTATGATTGAAGGCGAGAAAGTAGAACAAGTGTCAGAGTTTGTTTATTTGGGAAGTAAGTTTACAAGAGACGGAAAGGAATGCAGGGACATGATTAACGGAGCTTTGCACTCCTTTATGAAGAGCCAGAATGTGACAAATAAAGCACGTCTGGCTGTTCATGATGGTGTGTTAGTACCTACGTTGATGTATGGCAGTGAGTGTTCGGTATGGCAGAAGAAGCATGAAAGTAGAATAAATGCAGTCGAAATGCGTGCATTAAGAAGCATTAGTGGAGTAAGATTGATAGATAGAGTGAAAAATAGTGTGATCCGAGAGCGTTGCGGCTTGAAAGATGATATAGTGACTAGGATTGAAAGAGGAATGCTCAGGTGGTTTGGTCACATTGAGCGGATGAATGAAAGTCGTCTAACGAGACAAATATACAAGGGTGTTGTGAATGGGCGAGTCGGTAGAGGACGACCTAGGCGTACCTACATCGACCAGATCGGCGATGTGTTGAAGAAAAGCCAGATAAAGAGTAAGCGAAACCGACGAGCATGCATGAGTCTTTTGATGGATATGGAGGAAGCGCGTAAGATCTGCCAGGTTCGTAGCAAGTGGCGGTCTGTTGTCTCTGCCTACCCCTATGGGAAATAGGCGTGAGATTATGTATGTATGTATGTATGTAATTGATATCTGCAAATCGTGTTTAACCTTTTTTATCAATAAAAACTCTCAGTGATAATGTTTATTTACTATCAACATGTCAACTTCTGAGAGCAGTGATAGCCTTTACGCTTAAAGAGCCGGCTGAAAATCAGTGAGGCTCGGGATCAAATCCTGGCATGTACCAATGACTTTTTCAAAAACTTACGTACATATTTATCACCAGCTCGACGGTGAAGGAAAACATCGTGAGGAAACCCGCAGGTCTTAGAATTAAATCTGAGACATGTGTAAAAAGACCCGGTCCGGCGATGGGCTCACCACCTATCACGTTTAGGGGTCCAATATCCTATCTCGTGAAATGTGGGTATATCCAGTAATGGAATACCTCTGCCTACCCCCTCGGGGATAAAAGGCGTGAGATTATATAATTACCTTACGCGTGCGAATTGTGTCCCACAGTTTTTTTTTTCGCTGTCGAATAGCGCTGTATTGAAATCCGTTCCAACCATCATTGACATTTATTAACACAACGAACACCGTTATTTTTGAATAGGTATCTATGTATCCTACTAATATTACGAGTATAAACGCGAAAGTTTGAATAGACGGATGTTTGTTAATCTTTCACGCAAAAACTACTAAACGGATATTGATGAAACTTTACAGTTATATAGCTTATATATCAGAATAACACATAGGCTATATTTTATCCCCGTATTTATACGGGAACGGGAACTACGCGGGTGAAACCGCGAGTCGCTGCTAGTAATGTATCTCGAAAGTTTGTACGTATTTGATGATTGATTGATGATGATTAGATGATGGATGTTTGTTCTTCTTTCACGCACAAAATACTGAACGGATTTTGATGAAACGTCACAGTAATTAGCTTATAGGTCAGAATAACACATAGTCTATATTTTATTCCCGTATTCCCACGGGAACGGGAACTACGGGGGTGAAACCGCGCGAAATAGCTAGTACTTTAGGTATAAGCACAAAGACCAGTAATGCATTTTTTTATAATCCTGTGCAGTGAAGGTGTGAATCCAATGGAAAATTGGTTTCCGGGGAAATCAAGCGAACGAGACACATCATGACGGCAATATAATATATCGGTAGAAAGAAAAAATTTGGGAAAATTGGGTCGAATATAAATCTAAATATGAATCACTAACAGGGGGAACTGATAAGTCAAGCGGGCAAGAAATAGGTACCTACGGGGTTGACGAAAACAGGATAATCAAGGGATCATCTATTCATAGTTATCTATCTATCTATCTATTTATAGTTAGCCTACCTACCGAAATTGGTGATTATGACCATTTCCTTCCATGTAGGTGTAAAAAAAAATCTCACCCTTTATCCCCGAGGGAGGCAAAGGTATTCTATTTCTGAAAATACCCACTTTTCTCAAGTATCTATATTCGACACCTAAACGTGATAGGTGAGCCCATCGCCGGACCGGGAGTGTTCCACATTCCTTAGAATTAATTCTGGGACCCGCGGGTTTCCTCACGATGTTTTTTTCACCGTCGAGCTGTGTATCCTGTATAGAATATCCCACGAATAAAAAATCTTCTATCTATCCATCTTCTATTATACATACTAGCGGTTTCATCCGTGCAGTTCTCGTTTCCGTGGAAATACGTGGATAAAATATAGCCTAGGTTACTCCCTGATAATGTAGCTTTCCATTTCTGAAATAATTTTTAAAATCGGTCAAGTGGCTTAGTCATGAAAGCGTAATAAACAAACAGACAAACAAAGTAACTTTCGCATTTATATATGTACTTAGGATTATACGATCGCGAGATTGAACTTACCTCAAAAAGCGAACACAACCATTGCGAGTAATAATTTGGTTTTTATTTACAGTTATAGCATTTTTTTTAAATGTTGGTATATAAACAAATAAAAATTAGTGATTTGAAGACTAAAATACTAACAAAAACTTAATCATCCCAAAATCAGAATCCATATTTATAAGATTAGGAAACGTTATAAGAAATACACCTTTTTTAAAACAACCCTCTTGCAGCAATGGTATTTTTACGCGAAATGGATTATCGACCCTTTACGCACTATCGTATTATAATATGTAAGCTAAAGAGCTCGGTCGTAACCTTTTTCCTTTGTGTTTTTACAAATAACAAAAGAATCCAGAATATGACCTTTACCCAGAATCGTCCAAGAAAATTTTAATACGCTTTGCCATCGTATTTGTTGGATATCGAAACTGATGAATGATATTTCTAACAAAATGGATTTTCTTTGTTAAATTAAATAAGAGTGTTTCATCCACACTAAGGTTGTCTGAAGGAGATCGCTAAAAGCGATAAGACCGCCCATTGTACTTTAGTTAATGTTGGTATCCATATTGTGTTGTTTTTCGTGAACAATAAAGAGTTGTTGTATTGTATTGTATATACAACGCGTCAGAGAATAAGCGCAATTTCTAACCCCAATTAGTATATTAAAAAAATATATACAGGGTGACTTTTTTTACCGTCTGAAAAAATATATGCCGTATAAGGTATCTAGAGCCGAAGTTATACACGAGATTAATTGTTAAATATAGTCATGTTTAATGCAATTGTAAAGTATATGCATTCGTAATTTAGTTTTGTCTAACCAAATTCTATAAGCAATAATAGTACGGTTTCCATAGGTACCACTAAAAACAGTTATGCTAATTCATTTTTCGGAAAAATTTAACACATTAACAATAGCTGAAATCGGTTAAGTAGTCGATCCTGAACAAACAAATTTCAGGAATTGCGCTTATTCTGTTACAATGGTCAGGGGTGGCACGCTGCGTGTCGTCATCGCACCGCTACAAGTACATGCGGCCGGCCGCGCACTGCTCTATATTTAATATTGCATTTTAATAAACTATTTTTATTTACATTATATAATGTATGTATGTAGATAAGTCATAACATAACCTTAAGGCAAATTAAACAGCTTGGGTGGTCTTTAGTACTTAAATAAAGAATAATCGTAATACCGTAGGTAAAATACACTATTAAACTAACTACTACTACTAACGTATTAATTTAATGTCGAGCTGCCGGCAACCCTAGATCTAAGGCTCCGCCTCCGAAAGAGCGCGTTGCATGCGATAGAAAGAGATGGCCACATTTAGGCGCGTTTGGAGTACGTAAACAGGGAATTTGTTAATAGAGAACCTTCTGTACGTAGTACTATTACTTATTCTGTGATATGGTATAGGTCTTGACCTTGCTTAAAGATCTCTCAAAACCATGAATGATGTATGAGTAAATTAATACCTATCAACTGACAACTAAAATTTCATTTTCAATTCCGTGGGTTCTTACCAAAGAGATTAAAATATAATAAGGCATAGAGGGGACAAATCGAGGAAAATTTGAAGTCAAAAGTTATTCCAAGTGGAATAAGTCTAGTACAATTTCGACCGAATGACAGCTCGCGTTCATACTAACTGACATGACAAGGACATGACGCTTAGGCTTCAAAGTTTTGTATGAAAATATTCCCAATGCCCCCTCTATGTCCTATTATATTTGAATCTCTTTGGTTCTTACAGAGCTGTCATTGCATTAGTAGCAGTCCCATGAATTACCTTTTTTGTCTCTTTTGTGCTCTTTTCGTTAAAGGAATATTATTTTTCATCTCAACATTTTGAAACTTCAGGATTCTACTGCGATTCTGGAACTGCACTCACTTTGCAACTCGGGTTGAGATTTTCTGTGTAAAAAAGATGGTTTCTTTAACCTGCAAACGCAACTCGTCTAGCGATTACACACCCTCTCTCCCATATCAGCTGTCAAAGTTGCTCATAGATTGCCACAAAAGTGCGTCAAACGAAGACCGGGTTATTGGTTAAAGGAAGCTTTTAATAGTAGATTATTAACCAAGGGGATAAAGCAGTGGCTTCTGTCGCGGGTGACGATTTAAATCGCGAGCGTAACGAAGGACTCGAGGTTTACTCCTGTTTAAAACTTAAATCACGAGCAAAGCGAGGGAAGACGAGTCCTGAGTGTAGCGAGGGATTTAAGTTCACCCAAGACTAAGACAGCTTTATCACCGAGGAAAATACTCTACTTTTCGTACCATTTGCCAAAAAATTAATAATATGAGATAAGCATTTATTACAAATAATGCCAATTAAAAGTTAAAGTTAATAGACAAGAAGTGCTGATTCTGAAATTGGTAGGCCTTTCGCACTTCTCCACGTTGAAAATTCTTCATAATTTTTTAAATAACTTTATTTGGATGTTTTTGGGAGCAAATTATTTATAATTGCGGCAGCATTTGCACTGATGGAATCCGACAATTCACTGTCACTGTCGTTTTGATTTAACATCGTAACGTATTTTATAACACATTTGCTCGTAAAAGGTGTCTTATTTCACCAATTTCAATATCGTATTGTATCTCATTACGCCCCAGTGCGGTAAGTGTAAAGTAAAACGCACGGTTTATCCAGATGCTCCGTCTTAAAACGAACGGTACTTTTTAAAATCTCAGCAAAGAGTTTTTATGTCAAAAAAGTTGTCAATATTTTAATATTAAAATTAACTTTGGGAGATAAAATATAATAAAGAAATATTTATGTACATAATAATTTAATTTAATTAATTTTGACAGTAAATTACAACCAATTAATCTGTAACAAAAACACAAAAATATTAATTTACTTTATTAGTAATACTGGCTGTTTTTTGTGCCTTTGCCTAAAAAAAATTTTGAAATTGAAAAATTGTTTTTATTTGTTTACCATAGTCGGAGTTTTATTTTATTTCCTCGCAAATGTGTTATAAGACGTCGTATGACATACGTGCGCTTTGATAATTACAGCCTCTGCTTATTTGTAGCCCTCGCCTACGGCTCGGACTAGCTATTTCGCCTCGGCTGTAATTTTCAACCTACCGCACTTATATCTTAATGTACTATTTAGAACATTAAATTATTTACAAAAATAAATTTAAATAAACTTAACGTTTAGAAAACAAAAACGCAGCAAATTCCTAGACTTATATTTTTTTGTCGTAAAAGCAAAGATATCAAGCTCATACGGCCTCGTTGGTTTTCGTAATTTTATTTAATAATCATAACGGCATAATAAATGCGTATTCCTTTTTCAAATACATGTATAATGCTTTATATACAAACACAATAGTGTAAACACAGATGTATTTCAGTATAAATTTCGGTAAGTATTCCAAATTTAAATCACATTCTTCCCCTAGAGGATGAATGAAATTCAGTACAATTTTCATTCCGTTTTTAACAGATTAAAAATGACTATTGTTATGTTCGCTTTTTATGGCATAGAATGTAACTTTTTTGAGCAAGTGGTACGAAAAAGTAATTTTAGTTGCCAGTTGTCTAAAATAAAGATGCTCCATCTGCAAAGCGCCCAAGGGGTCTAAAACGCATTTCCAGAATCACTTTTGTGATATATGGGAAAGGTTGATAGACAAAAGAAAAATCGCGGCTTCATTAAGCATTGACGGATGGACTGCTGTATTCCCAAAGGGCGATTTCGGTCCTTTGATCGTTCCTTTGTAAGCCACTTGCTTTAATGTTACGATTCGGGATCTAAGAACAAATAAAATTACGAATTTCGAATGATATGATTTTGCTTCCTTGGGTATACATGTTATTAAGAATGAAACATGTTTTTACACGATTGCCCTAGAAAGTAATATTTTTCAGACCCTGAGTCTATTTGGCGTAGCCAGTCGACGAGTAGCCACCTAAGCCGCAGAAACTGGTAGACGGATTTCGAATGCTGGATCAAATCTTATTTCTTTCAATCTGAGACGATTATATCAGTGTTTATAGTGTGCTGTCTGTGATGACTTATGGCACTGAAACGTGGTATCTATGTTTTTGATATTTTTCTTTTGCAGTGATAGCCCTGTGGTTAAAGAGCCCGCTTCGCATGCGTGAGGCTCGAGTTCGAATTCTAGCCAGTTCCAGGAACCAATGATTTAAAAAAAAAAACTTGATAGGTGTCAAGGGAAACCTGGATGGAACAAAGTTCCATCATCATCATCATCAATTCATCATAATCATCGTCTCATCATCATCATTATCATCCGTCTAGCAACCTTTCGCAACGCGCGAAACTTCGTTCCTAAAAGTGTCACTACAACTTTTGGTCTTAAAAGTCTAAATTTTTTCCGTCTAGCCCCCTTTCGCAATGCGCGTTAGGGAACTTCGTTAAAAACGTACATACATATTTATAACTAGCTAGACGGTGAAGTAAAACATCGTGAGGAAACCCGCAGCAGGCCTGCCCGACAGGCGAGTCGCAAGGGGCGCTCGTCGGCGACTGCTAAGCGTTGATCGTGAATGAATACGTATATTTCTGTTTTATTCGTTTTGACTTGCTAATATTATTCTCAGAATTAATTCTGAGACATGTGTAAATAGACCCGGTCCGGCGATAGGCTCACCACCTATCACTTGGTAGGGGTTCAATATATCTCGTGAAATATGGGTATATCCAGTAATGGAATACCTCTGCCTACCCCCTCGGGGATAAAAGGCGTGAGATTATTTATCATATATATATTTTTTTGTCTTACTAATACTCAAAGGTTAAGACTTAAGTAGGCCTTCTGTACGATATTCCTATTATATATTTTGTGCCCGCAGGTCCCAGAATTTATTTTGAGGAATGTGTATCAACGCAGCATCGCAGTCTGGCAAGAGGTTTACCACCTGTAACGTTTAAGGGAAAGAAAACATATCTTGTTGGAAAGTGGGTATGGGAATAAAAGGCGTCATAGACTAGATCAAATCACCCTCCGGATCATGGAAAGTGAGGGGGTTGCAACCCTCGATTTTTCCCCCTTGTCGCATGATTTTTGTACGGCGTTGCGGAATAATGGATTAGAAGATGTATTAAAACAGTATGAAACTGATGCCGTACAGTATGAAATGACCAAATTTACCCTGGAAATTGTCAAAAAAAAAAAAACTATGACTTTGTGGCGCACCATTTTTTACGGCACTGCGCGCTTTCTTATTACTTTTCATGGATCTATCAATGGTAAAAATGCCGTACAAAAATATATGACCAAAATGTACTCAATCTATCTGCACTTTTGAATTCTCACGAGCACTGCTGAATCTTTTTATTTTATGCTCTTTATATCGTCCTATATACGTCACCAGCTAGTGGTTCATATGACCCATCCATTTTTTTGTCATGGGTCCGTACTGTATCAGTATATTTAATTAAATTTTAAACTGATAAACGATCATGTAAACCAACGAAAATGATCTTAAAGATATGTAACGATAAATGTGAGTTTCGTATGTTTGAGAAAGATTTAGATTCTGCCGCCAACATATTCAATTCGTCGTCTTAACCGAAAACCACAGAGTATTATATCCCTCAAGAATATTTACTAAGCTTTTAGCTGCATTTTATATTGCAAGACCCAGCAGGATGCTAAGATTAATAGCGCTATATTGCGCTCCATGGTTTCAAAGCAATATGATATGACGCGCTGGAGACTTTAGAATATTCTTTGCTCTTGAGTTTTCGTTGATATAGAATTATGGCACCGCTGGTTTATTCAGCATTTTAAAGTAAAGAAATCCTTATGATTTCGCTCTGACTCCCTGTCTGACTGTCTATAATAGTGTTTATTTCTCTATACAATGCGTAACAGAAAAAGCGCAATTCCTCATACACCCCAATTAGTATATTAATATAAAAAAAATATGATGCAATCGAACTTTAGTTATGTCTAACCAATTTTCTTAAATATCGATTAATAATAGCACGATTTCCATAGAAAGCACTAAATTCAGCTACGACAATTCATTTTTTTGATAAATTTAACACATATTAAAAATAGCTGAAATCGAATAAGTAGTCGATACTGAACAAACTAATTTCAGGAATTGCGCTTATTCTGTTACATGTTGTATAAAACTCTTTATTCTATTCTATTATATTTCAGGAACTATCCCGGCTAGAAATTGTGAAAAGTTTGAAATAATACTTGGACCAGATTATTGTAAATAAAAAACTCAAATAAATATGCCAGGGGCAAGGAGGGCTGAAATGGGGGTTAGATAATATAGAAAAAGGTTTTTTTTTTCTTTTCCTGTTTGTCACCTAAGCGTTTTAATGACATTCATTACCTATATTTAGGATGACATTTTGGTACATTGTTCAGAGAACCCATACAGAAAAAATATGGAATAATGAAGACTAGGCTAGTTAATAAAAATAAAATTTTGTTTAGACACGAATACAAATTATACTACATTATAAAATGTACTGTTATTTTAGGGTCTAACCATTTATGAAAATGTGAATAAATGTACACTGCGGGGCTCAGCTCATTAGAGTTACTTTTATCTTATTTGTTTCAACGAATATACTTACTTTTATGTACTATTTTCAGATTTTACGGCTAGTTAATTATTTTACGTGTAGTTAATCCATTACCTTGGCTTGGAATCCTCCTTATAATAAATCAAATAATGTATGTATTATGTAATAATGTATTATGTATGTATTATATTCATGTTAACATAATATGCTATGGTATCTATATATATATATATATATATATATATATATTTATTTATTTATTTACTTTATGTATGTATTGTGTTTTTATTTTATTTTTTTATATATTTATAGGAAACGGTTTATGTATTTAAGTACCTTAATCCATTGTTAACTTTAGTGCACCACCTACCTTCATCTGTTTATCTCAGTTACATCCATCCTAAGGTTGTCTGGAAGAAATCGCTTAAAGCGATAAGACCGCCCCTTGTACTTTTCTGTATCACTATGTCACTTGTTGCATATTTTTATTGGTGTACAATAAAGAGTTGTTACTTACTTACTTACTTAATTATTTTACGTGTAGTTAATTATTTTATGTGCTCTGCTCTTGTTCTCCTGGCGTTCCAAATTGACTACGAAACAAAACACTCATCAGAAAAACCAAAATACCGTCGTGCAAATACACTAAAAGGTTATAAAAAACCGGTCGAGTTCGAGTCAGACTCGCGCACGAAGGGTTCCGTACCATGATCTATAAAAACGGCAAAAACACGTTTGCTGTATTTTGACGTGACAACGTCTTATAATTCGATGGAGCCGGCTGCATGCACGAAAAAGTATGACGTATGCGGCGTTCCAGTGCAAGCGAGAGCGCGCAACGAGCCACAAAGAGGCACAATCCATTTCATCAGTATTTACGAAAAAGTATGACGTTGTCACGTTCAACTATCGTCAGTAAACCGACTTTACAGACAACGGATTTTTTTTTTGCGTTGCCGTGGGATGCCCATATTTTTAGAAATACATAATTTGTGGAAATTTCATCTGCCTAACTATCATGGTTCATGAGATACAGCCTGGTGACAGACTGACAGACGGAAGGAAAGCGAGGTCTTAGTAATTGGGTCCCGTTTTACCATTTGGGTACGGAGCCTAAAACCTTATTATCTATGGTCCAGTAAACAAATAAGCCTATGACAATTGACACTCTAGAGATGTAGACGAATTGAATGGATGGATTTTAAAGTGCATTCTGTACTTCAAAATCCATCGAAATGTTCAGGGTGTAACAAGGTAGCGGATCTCATCCTCCTTCCTTCTCGTACTGGCCACCTTTCAAAATTACTATATCACTCCCATCTACCTGCCAAATGCACTCTTCAAAAAAACTAATTCTAATCGATCTGAAGCCCAATATTACCCACATATTATATTATCACCATATATTAATATTAACATCATATCCGTACTAAATAATCACCAGGTTCAAACCATATCCTAATACTGGTCAAGGCATCGGCACCGTCCAGTAAGTTATCAATCTCTCATTCATGCTAACTTCCGTGTCCTATTTTTACTATTTACAAAGAAAATAAACATTAATTTACAATAATTACAGATAAAAAAATTACCTCCAAAGAGGAACCATGTGGGACAGTGCTCAGAAGACTGGCCGCATTCCCTCTCTGGATAGCTAGACTGATCCTTTGATAGATAATAGCCCTCTGGTCCCTTAAAGCCTCGACCAAACTGACAGCTCTTTGAGGAGCTGCCGCACCCCCGGACCCCACGGTCCCATGGTCTCCACCCCAAACGGCACAAACATGTAGCCCTCATTGAGGTCGGCATATTTGCGCCGCTTTAGGTGCTCCGCGGCCGCAGCCGCCGCGCCAGCGCCCACAGAGGTGGCATCGATGAGGGATGGGGCCAATGTGTCGGCACATGTGGCATTCCACACCAGCGATCTGCCAATTTTTAATATTAAATCATTTCATCCCCAACATCCGCCATTTTGATTTCCTCCTCAATCGCTCCGCTACGTCACAAGGGTATCAAGGGTGAGGATCTCAAAGGAACACAGCCTTACTGAATAAAGTTTATTTAAGTAAGTACATATTACAAACATTATTGTTTTACATTTAGTTAGGTATATATAGAAAATACAAAAATATAAAACTTTCCTCAATTATAAATAAAATACGTCATCGAACGCGTCCCCTCGAGGTGGCATTGTGCCTAGCAGGCAAGCAGCATTCCCGCGCTGAATGACTAAACTCAGCCTTTGCGATAGGAAGCCGCCCGCTCTGCGGTCGCCAGATACCTCGATCTTACTATCTACTTTAATTGGAATGGGAATCGACTTCATTTGTCATTTTTACGTCTCCGGTGCTTGCTTTACGGACACTGGCGGTAATGACATGATATCTGAATGTCAAAATTTATCCGATTGCGATTAAGGTTGTAAATATAGACTATATAATAAGGCTAGCAGGTCTGTCATTTTGTTTTTTTGGAACGAAGTCGCACCTTACACTCAATACACTTAGGGAGTGAGAGTTAGGACGAAAAAACTGCACCTCATACTTTGACCTCCACTTTTGCTATATTATCTACTTTACAACCGTGCATCTAGGTACCTAGTATTCGTTTCGTTATACAATATGTAACGGAATAAGCACAATTCCTGAAATTACTTTGTTCAGTATCGACTACTTAATCGATTTCAGCAATTTTTAATGTGTTAATTTTTTTCGAAAATTAGCATACCTACCTGAATTTAGGAATGTGTGGAAACCGCACTATTATTTCTCTTTATTTAAGAAATTTGGTTAGACAAAACTAAATTTCGAATATATCATATATTTTTTTATATTAATATACTAATCGGCAATTGGGGGGTATGAGGAATTGTCCTCATTCGGTGACACGTAGTATATTATTATATTGTTTTTATAATATTATATACAACGTAATTTTAACCGGTTATCCCACGACTCCTCTCGTTTTTTGTGTCCTGTCAATTCATTTATAGACTTAATTATATGTATATACCAAAGAGATTAAAATATAATAAGGCATAGAGGGGACAAAGCGAGGAAAATTTGAAGTCAATAGTTATTCCAAGTGGAATAAGTCTAGTACAATTTCGACCGAATGACAGCTCGCGTTCATACTAACTGACATGACAAGGACATGACGCTTAGGCTTCAAAGTTTTGTATGAAAATATTCCCAATGCCCCCTCTATGCCCTATTTTAAATCTCTTTGGTATATACACACGAAAAACATTACCATCCTTCTAGTGATTGTTGTCAGGTGAAAATTCACTAACTTTCAGCTATTATTGTCAAACACACCCAATCCTTTTCAACCGACTTCAAAAAGGAGAAAGTTATTAATTCGACTGTATGTTTTTTTTTGTTGCCTCAGAACTTCGATTGAGTGAACCGATTTTAATGTTTTTTTTTAATTTTAAAGCTTGTGCTTCCCGTGTAGTCTGAGTTCTGACAATGGCGTCCATGAGTACCAAAACGATATAAGTCTTAAGTTTGCATAAGGTACCCTAATATCACGCCAACCGATTTCGATGATTCTTTTTTGTCGATTTCAAAAAAGGAATCAAAAAATCAAAAAGGTGAATTTTTTTTTAGTAAAGTATTATCGTTGAAGTCGGTTTTTTACTCTTTAGAGTCCTATTTTACATAGACCTCATTAAAGAATTCTATAGACATACATTCCTACTCTATTTTTCCGCCATTGAGAGCGACGGTATTAGATCACGTATGACCCAGTACCGAGGGTACAATATCCAATAATGAAATATCACGCAATCGCCCCCGTATCCCCATAAGATGCCGTAAATGGGACAGCTGTCAACATAAGATAGTTTATGGATTAAATATGGCGCCATATTCTCATATTGACAGTAATTTTCTACTTCTCGTTCAGTGAAGTAGGGTTTTTTTATTGGTGATTTGCGGGACTCCTTATAACTCGACCAAGTAAAATTGAACCAACACTTTAAAGAAGTATAGTCTTAGATTATGTTCCTTCTTAAATTAAATGTATAAAACCTTTGATTGGCAGTTTTTCGTCTACTTTCCCAAGTCGTCCACTTTAGCTCGTCCACTTTAGTATCTCGTCCACTTTACTATCTCGTCCACTTTAATACCTCGTCCACTTTACCAAATCGTCCGCTTCGTATGAGCTCTGTGTCAAACGAAGTACATGCGTTATAACGATCTTGTAGACAAGAGCAATTTTTCACGACCGCTCAACATTAGCAAGTCGTTATTCTCGCAGACCAGGGATCGGCAACCTGCAAATATTATTTATTTAATAAAAAAAAAACAATAAAAATCGTTGATTATCTAATAATACCATATATCTATATTATTTAATTTATTGTGAAAAAACACTATTTATACAACGCGTAACAGAAAAAGCGCAATTCCTCATACACCCCAATTAGTATATTGACATAAAAAAATATGATGCAATTGAACTTTAGTTTTGTCTTACCAATTTTCTTAACCATACTCAGTATCAGTAACCATAGTCATATCGATCAATATTTTCATAGACAGCACGATTTCCGTAGATAGCACTGAATTCAGCTATGGTAATTCATTTTTCAGAAAAAATTAACACATATTATAAAAAGCTAAAATCGATTAAGTAGTCGATACTGAACAAATTAATTTCAGGAATTGCGCTTATTCTGTTTGAAAGAAAGAAAGAAAGAAAAATATTTATTAGGAACACCTAAAAAAAAATCTTAAAGATAAATAATAAAGAACTAGAACATAATATTTGAGTGTCCTAACGGGACCCCACTCAGCACAAGCTGCGGCGGTTTGTGAAACGCCACAACGCTGGTATTATGTGGGGCCCCCACTTTTTTGCCAATATACTTAGTGCAAGAGAACTATGTTGTTACGTATGGTAAGTAAGGTAAGGTAAGTAAAGTAAGGTAAGTAAGACAAGTTAAGCAAGGTAGATTAAGTAAGGTAGGGTCAGGTAAGTAAGGTAGGGTCAGGTAAGTAAGGTAGTCAGGTAAGTAAGGTAGGGTCAGGTAAGTAGGGTAAAGTATGAAGTAAGTAAGTATAAATGAATTGGGGTGTGTTTTTGTGTGTTTGAGAAGAAGAAAGATAATATGGCTAGGTTTGTAGGCTAATTTTCGTAGGTTAGATTTTTTGTAAGGTTAACAAATGTTTCCTTAAATTTATTTTGAACGAATTAATTGTTGTAGAATTTTTGACTGGCGGAGGCAGGTTGTTCCAGCATTTGGTCGCAGCATACCGGAAACTACCCCTGAACGCGGCTCCGCGGTGTCGTGGGCATATAAGACGAGTTGCTACGCGGATGGCGCAGCGCGAGAAATTAAGTTTTTCGTAGAGATATGGTGGCTTTTGAGTTGTTATGATACCGAAGAGCAACGTCGCAAAGTGGAGATTACGGCGGGAAGACATTTTTAATAGGTTACTGTTGTTTAAAAAGGGGGTTACATGTGATCTGGGGGGGATTGGGAAACAGAAGCGTGCGCATGCATTTTGTACGCGTTGTATAACTTTGCGAGTACGGGCTAGGAGACATTCGGCAATTACGGTATCCGCGTAATTTAACTTGGAAAGAATTAATGAATCACATAGCTTGATTCGTAAATCAACAGTTAAATAATTTCGTACTTTATACAGCACTTTCAACCTATAAAAACAGTTACGTACTATTTCCTGCACATGAGCCTCAAATTGCAGCGCACCATCCATCAATACGCCAAGATTCCGGGCAACTTTAACACATTCTATGGGCATACCACCTATAGCTACAATAGGGTTTTTTGAGCTAACAGACTGTAATTGTTTTTTAGACCCTAGAATTAGAAATTTAGATTTGGACGGATTGAGGACGAAATTATTTGACTCCGACCACTGGGCAATGCCATCCAAGTCTTTATTTATCTGTGATATGGCATTTTGTGTATCACTGGGAGTAAAAGAAAGATAGAGTTGTAGGTCGTCTGCATATTGGTGGAAACTACAATTCTTAATGCATTTAGTAATGTCCGCGCTATAAAGAATAAATAAGATGGGCCCTAAAATAGATCCCTGTGGGACACCTCGGTCAACAGCAGCAGTAGCTGATCGCTCCGTAATGCCATGCAAATCACGCGTCTCAACAAGTTGAGTTCTCCCATTAAGGTAGCTGGCAAACCATTTTAATGCGTCATTATCAAACCCGTAATACGAGAGCTTAGACAGTAGCAACGAAGTATTAATCGTGTCGAAAGCACGTGAAAAATCGAGTAAAACTAGAATTGTGCTCTTACCAACGTCTCTAGCGGCAAGGAAATCGTCCATAACATTAAGGAGAGCAGTAGCTGTACTGTGCGATCTTCTAAAACCGGACTGCATCTTGGGTAAAATTTTATTGTTTTCTAGAAATTCGGTTAGCTGACGGCATACAACTTTCTCGAGAACTTTTGACATAAATGGTAAAATACTTATTGGGCGCAAATCTTTGAAATCAACTGGAGAGTTTACTTTGGGTATTGGTTTTATAACAGAGATCTTCCAGAGATCAGGATAGACACAAGTCTCAATGGATTTATTGATGATGGCAGTAATAATAGGGAGGGTTTGGGGCAGCGTGAGCACCACCATGTCCAAAGTAATTCCGTCTATACCCTGTGCATTTGTATGTATGGACTTGATAATACTCGATACTGCAGTCTCACTTACAGGTTTAAGAGAGAATTTGGAAGCCGGACTATGGCGATTACATTCAAAAAAGGTAACGTCAGAGATATCGACTGTGCTTTTACCAGGTACTCTAAGGAAATGGTCATTTATGCTATTGGGATCACTAAGATGATGTGGTAATTCAGAATCTTTCCTGGTAAAGTCAGCGACATTACTTTTAATATTTTTCCACAAAGCACGGGGATTTGTCGAGTTTGAATTAACGTAGTGACAAAAATAAGCATTTTTTTCATTATGTAAAGCCGAGATAAGTATATTCTTTAGATCTTTATATATATGAATAAATTCACTGTTTCACATTATATATGAATAAATAGATTAGTTGTTATGCAAGTACTATTATGTGTTGGCAAAAAAAAATTGTATGACTTTTCCGACTCAAAAGGTTGCCGATCCCCGTCGCAAAACTCATCAATCATAACATGCATTAATTAAAATCCGGAAAGCAGCTTCGCATAAATTTAGCTTGTCTTTGGTTTTTCTGTGCTTTCATTTAAGAGGGATGGTTTATTTGGTTCAAAGAGATTTAAATATAATAAGGCATAGAGGGGGCATTGGGAATATTTTCATACAAAACTTTGAAGCCTAAGCGTCATGTCCTTGTCATGTCAGTTAGTATGAACGCGAGCTGTCATTCGGTCGAAATTGTACTAGACTTATTCCACTTGGAATAACTTTTGACTTCAAATTTTCCTCGCTTTGTCCCCTCTATGCCGTAGTATATTTAAATCTCTTTGATTTGGTTCAACATTATATACCTACTTGTTCGTCTGTCCGTGCGTTCAATTTCGGAGTTAAAAAGTACCATCCCTTTCTAATAGTTTTGAGTGACGAATAAGAAGAGTGAATACGTTTGCCTAAAACTAGCTGTTCCTCGCGGTTACACCCACGTAAGTCCCATTCCCGTGGGAAAATTGTAGCCCATGTTAATCCCAGAAAAGCTTTCTATTAGTTGAAATATTGAAAAAAAAGTAGTTTCGAAACATAATGACTAAAAACAAACATTTCCTCTTCACTACATAGTATAAAACAAAGTCGCTTTCTCTGTCCCTATATCCCTATTGCTTAAATCTGTAAACTATACGCAACGGATTTTAATGCGGTTTTTTTTAATAGATAGAGTGATTCAAGAGGAAGGTTTTAGTATTAGCATTGCACCCGTGCGAAGCCGGGGTGGGTCGCTAGTTATAAATAAATATAACTCTTCCTACCCTCATCCTTACAAGTAAAAAAAAATAAATTTTTCTGTTGAGAACCTTAATCTCAATCGGGTCTATTTTAAGTTACATTGCTTCTAAAATACGTCTGACATTACCACTAGAGTCTGTAGAGCAAGCACTGGCCACATAATAAGTGCCAATTAAAGGAGATACCGTTTCCAATCTTAATAGACAATGAGACTTCAGAATGGGCTTAAAAATAGACTCACGATTTGCGCACTGTGCAATCTGAAGTTTCATTATTTTTCTCAGTACAGTGAATAAATGTATACATTTTTTTTTTTGCGTTAAGTTTTAATGTCATTCATTGTAGTACTGGAAATAAAACTCACAATGGTTACTAATGTAGTAGAAACCAATAATTAAGCAGATCTCAGTTTATGATAATAGCCAAGCCTAGTTACAGCGCCTAAACAAACGTGCCTGACGAACAAGAGATGACAAACATATCAACGTGACTAAGCTTTTAAAGCGTTCAATCTGTCATCCCTCAAGCCTTAGGGTCCACTTACACGTACAAAAACTAAACCACATAGTAGCAACAAAAAAAATTGAGCTACCGCTAACTTTTGACGTGAATTCGGGTGCTACTGACAATCAGTAGGTAGGTACTGCGTTGCGAGCGTACACCTCCCTCCCACTTTTCATTGTCATCGAGCTTCTATGGGGGCTGAAATTCGGGATACGGAATAGCACTATTTCTGTAACTTACATAATCTCCGTGTTAAGATATTTGCAAAGTACCTACCTACCTGCGTCAAATTTGTCTTAATTAAATTTTTTACACGAGACCAATTGGATAGATTGGCAGATTTGCCCAAAGAGATTAAAATATAATAGGGCATAGAGGGGGCATTGGGAATATTTTCATACAAAACTTTGAAGCATGTTTGAAGCTCAAGCGTCGTGTCATTTAGTATGAACGCGAGCTGTAATTCGGTCGAAATTATACTAGACTTATTCCACTTGGAATAACTTTTGGCTTCAAATTTTCCTCGCTTTGTCCCCTCTATGCCCTGTTATATTTTAATCTCTTTGGATTTGCCAGACCGATTAGACGTCAAAAGTGGGCAAGATGTAAAATCTCGTTGTAGTTCTCGAGTTGTGTTGTGGTACCTACAAAATCGTGTTTCTTGCTATGTGGTTGCGTTGTGGCTGGGGTTTGCATTGATTGCGGAGGCGATCAATAGATCAGTAGCGCCCAGTACAATCTCGTTATTTCTATTCTGGTGGAGTTTTTTTTAAATCGTGTTTAATAAAATGCCTACATTATACAAGGAATACATTATATTATTATGATATGCCTATATTCGTTCAATGTTCCGTAACCAAAAGATCACAACGGGGCTTAATTCCTAAGCCTTCACTGTCTGTCCGTCCATTTCTGTCAATAACCTGTATGTCATAAAATTAAAATTATCAAATTAAAATTGAGTATAACAACAAATGATAAAAATAAAATAACAAAAGTGTTTTATTATACATTATTTATACACATTTTTGTGTACGAGTTCGACTCAAACTTAGTAGTTTTTTAATATAAATATTCATGAACACGCTTTTAAAATTTGAAATTGTAAACCTAAATCGCCTTATCATTCAACAGTGCGGAAGCTGTCGACCGCGACGGCATCGTTGTGTTTGCGATGTTGATGGCCGATCGAGCGCGATGTAGTTATGATGTGGCCGTCCACACGGCTGACTGGACTGCAAAATGTGTGTGAACAAAACTACGCGTTCGTCGTCGTACTACGACGTATAGAAATCTGCGCCCTATATTGTTACGTTGTGGTGTGGTTGTGGTACGTCTGATTCGGTCCTTAATTTCTAAACGGTACTCTAAAAATGCCCAAACTACTTGTACGATGGATGTTTGCCCAAACGTTTCTAAATGATGTGCTTTTACAACTCTCTATGGGATTAGTTTTGAGTCTTGATTAACCCAAAAGCCTGTTTGTTGGTTTATTGCTTTGTTGTTTTGTTTTATTGCTTTGTTGTTTTGTTTTATGTAGCTTTTTAGACTAACTAAACCATTCTCTAGATACTACAACTCTGTGAATCACCTTACCTTACTCAACTCTTATTTGAATATCGTGCTTCCGTGTAATAAACCATTTTACCACATATTATTTGGTCTACTGCAGAAGTGCTATTGAGCTTTGATTTATATTTAGACAATTGGTGGAAGCCGAAAATCACTGAAAGAGGATTTGGCCCTCTTTTTAACATTTTTGGAGTGGACTACGGTGTGAAAAAAGTTATCTCTAATAGATAGGGTAGTACAGTTCCAACGGTTCAAAACTCGCCTGGCCGCCCGCGCCGCCGCGCCGCCCATACAATGAGCAATGTTTGAAAGTATTCCTATTTGGTTTTACGATAACACAACGATGATTATAAGTTTCTCTCTAATATAGTCTATTTGCCGTAGCATAGGTTCAGTGATAGTTCACATTGGTGATGCCGTGACCAAGGGAAATAGGGATTAATTTTTATATATAAAGGTAAGCTTTTGCAATTTTACGCATTAATTTGTGATCGACTCACAAATCTTATCTTGGCATTATTAACGCAATTGTATTTTATGACCTATTGGATATCATATCGTTGGGATAAGATTCTCAACATGAACTTAATAAAAAAAAGATTAGCAGATTCCTTTAGGCTATAAACTTTTTCTGGCAAGTGGAAAATGCCAGAACATCCGCGCGTTTCCGTGTTCAAGGGTTGGAATGCTATCAATTCCATTTGTTATTTACGCTCTTTTTTTAGGGTTGCGACGCGATTACGGATTTCTCCGGAAATCAGCTATTGTTAGGATTAATTATTGTTAAATAATTATGTACCTATCAGATTTTTATCTAAACACAAATACAAATAAAACAATGTGTTAAAATAAAATAACGGAAACTTTTCCGAAAGGGGAATGCCCATGAAATGCCTGGAATAAACAGAAAACATTACTAGCCCTAAAATTAATTCATAATAAAATATGAGTAATACAAGTATTTTTTAATCTGTTTAACTAGGGTGAAAATCTAACGTTTATTTTAATACCTGTTTTGATTTTTGTCTCATTTCCTGTTAAATTCATTGTTCATTGAAATAATAGATGTAAGGTTTTGGGTCTAAAAAGTATTTAGCATGCGAACATTCAATAAAATCTAATAATTTCAAGAAATACGAAATAGTTTTTATGTCTTTAGCTCTATGAACACAGGATACATGAAAATATGACATTTCGCTTACTCGTTGATTCCATTCGTTTGCGACTTGTCTTCTTACATATTTATTATTACGATCTTTTATTTTCTACTACTTTGACTATTATTTAATGATTTTGATGTCTTCTCTTCACGTGATACATATTTGCAAACACGGACTTTGATTAGACACGCCTAACACGACAACTCAGCTTTTTTGTTTACAACGGATTTGAACCCGCTATGCACGACAACTCTGCTTTTGGTTTGGATTTGTGCGTCCGAATACATAAGTAATATAATTTAACAGAAATGTGTTGGAACATGCACTGTGCTAACTGCTATCTCGATCTTAGACGGATGAAACGTAACTCCTTCTCAATGCAAAATGAAGTGATAAAGTTCTTACTCTGATGTACATTAATGGATACCACCACAAGCTGTAAGTACTGAGATAAAGCTTTGAGACATATTATTTTCTTTTCACACCACATGCTCGACAAAGCCGGATTATATACCATATAAACCTCACCGAAAGCGAGACATTATATCCCTTGGCTTTAGCCGGGTTATAATGTTGTATGGAATTTCATTATAACCCTAGGTCAATAATGTGATTCTCACTTCTCTTAGTTCTTATTGTTATGCATTTAAAGTCTAATTTCGTCAAAATCGCGCGGCTGCTGCAGCTGCTGGTGGCCGACGGCGAGGAGGTGGACAGCGGCGCGCGCCGCGCCTCATTTGTTTGAAAATCGAACTTATTCGAAAATCGAGCTGACCACGCCACGACAAGCCGAACGAAAAAAAATCAATACTTAAAACAAAAGCCGCGAGAATTTCAATACGGTGCAATCAGTATCAGACAAAACTGCAAAAGAAGATAGAATAAAACATTAAGAAAATGTCGAGTGACGAAAGTGATTTAACTCCGGAGTCCATTAAATTAGACGCCTTAGGTATTGTTAATAACCTACTACCAGAGAAGTCGAAGGAAAAATACTTTTCTAGTAGCCTTGGTTTTTATTGTCTCGCAAAAGGTGAGAAAAGTAGAGTATACTCCTCAGGGATAAAACTGATTTTGCCTTGGGCGCGCTTAAATCCTTCACTGCTCTCAGGACTCCATTTTAATTCCCTCGCTTCGCTCGAGAATTAACTCATAATTAAATTAAATCTGGAGTCCTTCGTTACGCTCCGGGTTCAATATCGCGCCCGTGACATAATACAGTGCTTTATCCCCTTAGTGTACAATCTACTATTAAATTGTAGCTCTTTATTACCTAACAGTAACTAAAATCGAATTAATTTGACATAACCTGTCTTTTATTAAAATGTTTTAAAATAGCGTCTGGGCCTAGTTTTGGGATAATAAAGTAAATTGTGATAGATTTCTGTTGAATTAAGGTACAATTCGATGTAGAGTTCATCTTTGTTTATCTCAGGCATTCTTTCGTAGGGCCAATGGGCATTCCCCTTTTGAACTTGGACCTAAATAATCAAATAATTAACATTATTTAATACATGAAGTTGTATCATGACCTGTAGATTTGCCAAGATTTTCCATCTCAACTTTTGTAGTTAGTATCTATATTAAATTGGAAAAAAATCTCTATAAGAAGGTAAGAATTTAATTTGTATTTTTTTATCCAAATATAGTATACCTAAGGTGCCTATACATATAGAGTTGTGCCGATGTATTTATTTTATGTTTATATCTTGTGAAGAAAGAAAAAATCTTCTTAAATTGTGTGATTTCCTGTGAATTCTGTATGAATTATTCTAAGTTCTAAGCTTTTTTAGTCCGATCACTGTAAAATTTTCGGAAAGAAAAACGTTTTTATGTGTTTGAATATGAGCCCACTGGCAGAGAGGATATTGAGATTTAACAAAAAGTAATCACCAAATATATTGGACATTGCTCGACACGTATTTCTTTGGAAGAATTTTTAAAAAATAAATGAAACAACAAAAGCTAAGTATGTTCTCAATTTAGTTTTCATTTAAGGTAACATCGGTCAGCGGATATTGCACATTCTTTTGAAGCCCGGAAAATTTTCCTCAAACGCGTAGAACTTGGAATCTTCCCTTAACAATGAGAGCTTGAAATAAATCTGGGCAAAATCGATTGCCCAGCAATAGAGAGTTCCAATTTTTTAAACTATTAAGTTCAGAGAGATTGAAAAAGTTCGCTTAAGGGGATGTTTTAGACATGAATTGAGCTCGGACTGAGTTTGTCCAGTATATACTAGCTACAAGGTTTCACGTAATTCCCGTTCCCGTAAGAATACGGGGATAAAATATAGCCTTTATTACTCAACAGTAATGTAGCTTTCCATTGATGACAATTTTTTTATAAGCGATTTAGTAGTTTCGGAGCCTATTCAATACAAACAAACAAATCTTTCCTCTTTATAATATTAGTATGGTAACTCAACTTCTGTATATATATCTTTTTTTTTTTTTTTTTTTTAAATATCATATACCCCTGTCATAGACAAGGCCTGTGCTAACTATCACCATTCATACCAGTCTCATTTGCTACTTCTCTTACTTTCATTCATCATCCTATTCTTTCTTGTGCTGTACAGTTTTCTTACTTAACTTACATAATTATTATTATCTTACAGTACTAACTTATTTTTTAAGATTTTACTCTAATTTTATGCTAAGTTATAATATATTCACTATATTATTCTAACATAGTTTCTTTACCGTTTATTTTTATTTATTATTACCTTAACAATTTTGACACAGTACTTTAGAAACTTTTGTTGGTTTTTACCACTTATAAGTTCAGGTAAATTTTTAACACAAACTTCTGTGGCCAGCCTTTGCTCAATGTCATAGCGTTCCTTTCCAAACTTGGGGCATTCCGTCAGTAGGTGTGTCACTGTCTCATCCTTGTCAGGGTCGCAGTCGCACGATGGGCTCTCCTTCAACTTGAAGCGACTCAGGTAGGCAGAGAACCCACCGTGTCCCGTCATCAGTTGCGTCGTGAAGTAGTCTAAGCTCATTCTTCTCACTATACGGTACGCCGCACCCGCACTAGGCAAGAACAATTTGGTTCCGGCTGCAGTCTCTTCGGCTTTGTATCTCTTGTCCCATTCGTCAATCGTTTCCATTCGGATTCTACGTTTGACGAATGAGACAGGACACAAATCATAATCAGGCTTCTTTTTCAACTTTAGGGCAGCCTCTTTTGCGAGTTCATCGGCTCTCTCGTTCCCCTCAAACCCTACGTGGGCTTTTATCCAGAACAAGGAGACACTCTTGTTCTGGATTGTGCAGCGTCGAATGGTGTCTCTAAATTCCACTGCTAGTGGATGAGAGGAGCTAGGGTTAACTGCCGATTGGAGGGCTGCCATGGAGTCGCTAAAGACCCCGAACGTGGTCTGCTTGCTTCGGAATATCTCCTTTGCCGCACGATTTAGAGCATAGAGTTCCGCCTGGTAGACAGTGCAGCATGGAGCCAGGGCAAGTTTGAGGGCTTTGGTTTCGGTTGCGCTATTCCAAATGGATAGCGCCGCACCGACCCTGCCCTCAATCCTGCTACCGTCCGTGAAAATACGCACATCGTAGTGTTCACTGTCTGCATACTGCAGCTCATCTACCAGGCGACTGAACTCCAGGCTTACCTGTTCCGCGGGATGCGGGGCCTCAAGCGCCGGTGCCATCCGCTCGATCTCACTATCCCCCAGCACTGGGTGGGGTAGTCCCTTCTTGGCCTCATACAATGAGGCCGCCTCTCGGATGCGGAGGTCGAGAGGGAGTAGCCCACCCAGGACCAGCACCGAGTTCAGGGATACCGTGCGGTAGGCCTTGCAGAGCTTCTGAGCAAAACCTCGTTGGACTATTTTGAGCTGTTTTTTGATGCCCACCTTGTTTGCGGCCGGTGCCCATGCGCTTGCAGCGTACAGCACCGTGGGTTCAACAACAGCTGTGTAAATAGTTCTTATAATGTTTGGGTGTAGTCCCCAACTGGCGCAAGCCGCCCTCGCGAGGTGCTTGTACATGTTTAGAGCTTTCCTACAAACGTTGGTGACATGCGTATTGAAGGTGAGTCGTGCGTCAATTGTTAGTCCCAAGAGTTTGACCTCTTGAGACATGCCAACATCGACCCCGCCCATGCTCAAGCGTGGAGTGTCGTATTTATGGCGTCTGGTAATTACCATCGCACAAGTTTTGTGAGGTGCAAACCTTAACTTGTTTCTGACACCCCAGGCTCCAACATGTTCGAGCTCAACGTTGGCCTGTCTTTCGATGTCCAGTGCGGTCTTCCCATCAAAGACGAGGACAACATCATCGGCAAAAGCCTGACAGTATACCTGTCTGTCCTCGAGGTCCTTGAGTAGAGGATTAAGCAGGAGGTTCCACAATAGTGGTCCCCCTATCGAGCCCTGCACACAGCCCTGACTGGTTCTCCGCTCCACCTCCTCTCCGGCGTATCTCACTCTCACCACCCGATCGCTCAGGTAGCTATCAATCACCCGTCTCAGACCCACCGGGCATTCTTCCTCAGCTAGCCGTACTCTAATGGCGGGCCACCATGCGCTATCGAAGGCGCCCTCTATATCCAGTGAGACTAGCGTTACAATTTTCTTCTCGTCTAGTTTCATTCTGATGTATTTCACAAGGGTATAGAGGGAGTCCTCGGTGCTCTTTTGGGGCATGAATCCGTACTGCCGTACGCTTATTTTTGGGAGCACGTGGTATCTGAGTCGGGCGATCAACATTTTTTCGTAAATCTTGCCAAGGACAGGCAGCAGCCCAATCGGTCTGTACGACTTTGGCAAGGCATACGAATCCTTACCTGGCTTCCTGAGCACTATTACAGTTGCCTTCTTCCAGGCCTTTGGGAAGTGGCAACATGCTAGGCATTTGTTAAGTAGCGTCAAGAAACTGTCCGGGTCACACCCCACAGCCTTTGCGCATATGTCAGCGGTGAGGCCGTCAGCTCCCGGGGCCTTTTTCGGATTGAACGATGCCATCGCCCTGTTCAATTCTCCAATGGTGAAAGGTGGATCTTGTCTTTCGGCGTTCTCGTGGCATCGCTCGTTCACGGTTTTCGCCAGGCGTCGAGTTTGGCGATGGTCAGAGTTGTCGTCATCTTCTTTGTCCTCCGGGTAAAAAGTTCTGGCCAACAGCTCCGCGGATCCCCTAGCATCCAGAGTGTAGTTTCCCAGCTTGAGGTGTTCATCCTCTTTCCTTCGGGCCGTTCTGCTCATTACCCTGTAGATGCCCTGCCACATGCTTTCTCTATCTTGCCTCTCGCAGAATGCCCTCCAGCTCTCGCACTGTGCGCTGGTTACTGCTGCCTCGTATCTCGCTTTTTCTTCGAGGTACAGACTGACAACTAGTTCTCTCCGGACCGGCGCCGCATTTCGGATCCTACGCCTCCTTGTCGTCACCTCTCTTTTCATTTTTGCGAGTTCCTCAGACCACCACGGCAAAGAAAATGTTTCTGTATGTTTTTTATTAGGTATGTGTAGCTTGCATGTGTCTGTGATAGCCTTTGTGTATTCGTCAACTACCATGTCTATTTGTTCTTTGTTTTGTATGTTTGTAATATCTTGTGTAGTGAGTTTTTTGTCGTGCATAATTTGGGTCAGTTTTTCACAAAAAGGGCCCCAATTAGCTTTGTTGGTATTGTATCTGTATATATATCACTAGCGCAACACTTTTTATGAGCTTATAAGAGACTCACTGCGTACGTTATTGTCGTGTTTGGTTTCATTAGGCGCTGATGGTTAGCTGCACGGAAGCAAATAGTTCTACGTAGTTCAACTATAAGGTCGTTATTGGTCAAAGTGGTGTTCACCAAGTCTACTATAGATAATAAATTTGGTAAGATATGCCTATAAATTGGGCTCTTTTCCGTGGTTATAATTGCTTAATATTTCTAGTACTAATATCCCAAGAGCCCAGGCTTGTCAGACCTTCGTCATTCTGTAAAACCTCAAAGTTTGTCTGTGTATGTCCCTACTACAGGTGTAAACGATCCCCGAATATGAAGTTTGGATAACGGTTGCTTTGGAAGTTATCAAGCAGCAAAGGTCCATAAAATTGCACCTCAAATTCGTTAAAGTGTAAAGCCCAGTTTTTATATATTTTATTCGGATTGATATTAGAAATCACGTCGTCCATTGTCAGACACTTGGTGCGGTGGAAACCCCCTGTCAGACACCCTTGAATCATGGTGAATTGAGGGTATACTTTCGTCATTTTGTAAAGGCTGAATTTTATATATGTTACTTGAGGAACTATCAGAAGATGTTTTCTCAGATGTCAGACAGTTCCGTTGGTGGGTACGCCGTGTCAGACGCATTAAGTATTAGTCGGGGCACTATGTGCTCATGACATGATTTCTGCCCACATATCGCTACTAGGCCGAGTTTGATGTCATTTTCGTATAATTCGAGGATGAGGAATTCATTTCTGGAATAAACTTTTTATCAGTCCATAGAAAAAAACGGAGTAACTTACAAAAAACCAATTTGTCGGAACTATTTTTTTCAGAATTTCGTCGCTCAGAAGTACACTATAACGATTAAGACTAAATAAAAAATATTATATTATAGCCCCTTTATTGTACAATATAAAAAGTATCATTTCAATAACATCGTCAAAGTATAGAAGTGTAAAAAAAACCGGCCAAGTGCGAGTCGGACTCGCGCACCGAGGGTTCCGTACAACCTTGCAAATTTATGGTTTTCGTAATTTTTCCTTTATCTATGCTATAAGACGTTGCTTCGTACCAAATTTCAAGATTCTGAGTTCACGGGAAGCACCCTGTAGGTTTTGATTCCCTTGCAAGTGTCGAAAATTTGCGGCATAAACGGCTGTATCTTTTGATTGCGTTGGCTTAGAAGTTTGATTTTTTCACAGCTTCAAGGGACAGTAGACCTGAGTAATTGATATAAATTTCAGCTTCATACCTCCACGCGTTCCTGAGAAAAAGGGTCTTGACAGACGGACGGACGGACGGACAGACGGACAACAAAGTGATCCTATAAGGGTTCCGTTTTTTCCTTTTGAGGTACGGAACCCTAAAAATATCTTGCATAGCGCGACGGAACTGATTTCTTTATTTGGAGTTCAAACTATGTTCGAACTATAGAGCTACCAACTATAGAGTTCGGTTACACGCATGTGTCATAGTCGTAAGGTACCTACTCAGTGCTATGTGGTTTTTCGATTTATATGAAAATTTCATTTTATAGAATTATTTCTAAATAGTTTAAAGAGCCCGCTTTTCATGATGATGATCAGTGAGGCTCGGGTTCGAATTAGCAATAAGTTATTCAAAAACTTACGTACATATTTATCACTAGCTCGACGGTTAAGGAAAATATCTTGGCGTATGTAACAGGAATAATATATAAAAGGCGTGAGTTTTTTTTAATAAATAGTGATAATTAGGAATAACTATCACTACATAATATAAAACAAAGTCGCTTCCCGTCTGTCTGTCCCTAAACTACGCAACGGATTTTAATGCGGTTTTTTTAAATGAGTAATTCAAGAAGAAGGTTTTGATGTATACAATACAGGCATGATATAGTAGAGATACACTATATTATCAGTGTTTCTCTACTATATTACAAACTGAAGTTTGGGATCCCTTTGAATAGCCCCATTATTAAATAAGAACATGATAACGCATGACCTGATGTTACAGTGTTACCTTGAGTCTCCAGGGTAGGTACCTAACTTATAACTTACATTGTTTGTGGAGGAGCGGAGGTGGAATACTCCTCCATCGTGAAAAGGGAAGATCTTCCGCCAGGCGAGCCTGGAGATCACGGTCCAACGGTTGATGTTGGACAGTCGTATTTATACAAACTCATAAGAAAACTTCAATAGCGTGGTTTAGAAGTCGGCTGTCTATTGGCGCGTTCTATGTAGTGTCGCTACAAGCTTATTAAAATGGTCTCAATTAATAGGATATAGATATATCGTGATCAGGGCCTAATGATGCTGCAGGACAGAGACATGAAGATAAATTGCATGCTACTTTCACTCGTACAATATGTATGAAATTTTTTTAGTACCACTTGTGGGGACTAATTGTATGTGAAGTGGAGTGGAGTCTTCACAATATATGAACAATAGGTTGCTGAATACAATATTTTATGGGTGGTTGTATGGCAGAAATCACAAAACCGTTAAAATGTAGCTTTTCTACTTGCAATAGGTATATAAAATGTAGTATTAATAATTCAAAATTTAATAATCCCCCAATACAAAAAATACAAAAAAAATATTTAAAGAAATCGTATTAATTAACCCTTGTAATAAAGTTTAATATAAGTAGATAGTAATATTTAGATCCAAGCTTCTTTGTATCTGGGACCGTTCAATAATAATGATATTGTAAGTCCTATCACAATTTTCATATAAATCGAAAAACCACATAGCACTGAGTAGGTACCTTACGACTATGACACATGCGTGTAACCGAACTCTATAGTTGGTAGCTCTATAGTTCGAACATAGTTTGAACTCCAAATAAAGAAATCAGTTCCGTCGCGCTATGCAAGATATTTTTTTTACACTTCTATACTTTGACGATGTTATTGAAATGATACTTTTTATATTGTACAATAAAGGGGCTATAATATAATATTTTTTATTTAGTCTTAATCGTTATAGTGTACTTCTGAGCGACGAAATTCTGAAAAAAATAGTTCCGACAAATTGGTTTTTTGTAAGTTACTCCGTTTTTTTCTATGGACTGATAAAAAGTTTATTCCAGCAATGAATTCCTCATCCTCGAATTATACGAAAATGACATCAAACTCGGCCTAGTAGCGATATGTGGGCAGAAATCATGTCATGAGCACATAGTGCCCCGACTAATACTTAATGCGTCTGACACGGCGTACCCACCAACGGAACTGTCTGACATCTGAGAAAACATCTTCTGATAGTTCCTCAAGTAACATATATAAAATTCAGCCTTTACAAAATGACGAAAGTATACCCTCAATTCACCATGATTCAAGGGTGTCTGACAGGGGGTTTCCACCGCACCAAGTGTCTGACAATGGACGACGTGATTTCTAATATCAATCCGAATAAAATATATAAAAACTGGGCTTTACACTTTAACGAATTTGAGGTGCAATTTTATGGACCTTTGCTGCTTGATAACTTCCAAAGCAACCGTTATCCAAACTTCATATTCGGGGATCGTTTACACCTGTAGTAGGGACATACACAGACAAACTTTGAGGTTTTACAGAATGACGAAGGTCTGACAAGCCTGGGCTCTCACTCTATAATAAAATGGTGGTTTCAGGACAGTTACTAGACCACATTTTGCTGCTTGGGCTAATATTGAATCTCAATATAATTGGGTATTTGACTAAAACTAATTTAAATTGACATCATTCATTAAAAAGATTATCCCAAAACGTTTTAATTCATTTTCGAAGCAGTCTAGAACACAATCAGCTTCGTGCCAACAATTTTAAACTTTCTTTCATTCGAAAGCAAGACAGTTCCTAGACAATGCGGGAAAGATAATCATGAAAATTAGTTTTTTATTTTTTATTTCATTGCATTCGAATCGGGTAAAATAAATGAGGAACACTGTTTGAATAAATGATAAAGTTGTAGTTACCATTATAGCTATCCATTGTAGCTTTTCTTTGAATAAGTATTAAGTAACATTATTAGTACCAGTAGTAGTAATAAAGTTCTACAACTAATAGTTCATAATTTTTACGATTTAGATCTTAGCTGAGGAGTCCAAAAAATTATATCTACTCTTGAAAAGATAAGGTTTATCCACGACGAAGTTGTAGGGGGTCGAAAATGAAGTAAATTGCTTCGAGAAAAGGATGGTACGGCCGTGCCGCTTTTTGCTCGACTTGGCGGGGGCACTGCCGTGCCCCCAGATAGTTACAGGAATGGAATACCTCTGCCTACCCGGTCGAGGATGAAAAGTTCATGTTTTTTTATATTTATTTATGTACCTATTTTAATTCATATTTTTCAATTTCATATAGGATTAACCGACTAGACGCTATGTAAGGGTATTAATTATAATTATTATTGTAAGCCATATTTATGAACCGATTGATGGATGTGGATGAGGCACGTGAGGTATGCCAGGATCGTAGCAGGTGGCGGGCTATTCTCTCTGCCTACCCCTTCGGGAAAAAGGCGTGAGCATATGTATGTATGTATGTATGTAACCATATTTACTAGTAAGACATGAGATTAAAAAGAGCTGCCCTTGAGTTTCTTGCTGGTTCTTCTCGGGGTAGGTACTGCATTTGGAACCAGCAACTCGTCGGTGGAGATGGGCTGCTGTTTTACATTTAGCAAATCTTCATGGATAAATTAAAATATATATATATATATATATATATATATATATATATATATATCTCTCGCTTTATATCCCCAAGGGGGTAGGCAGAGGTATTTCATTTTTGGATATACCTACTTTTCACGAGATATTCTTTAAATCCCTAAACGTGATAGGTGGTGAGCCCATCGCCGGACCGGGTCAGTTTACATACTCGTATGTCTCAGAATTAATTCTGGGACTTGCGGGTTTCCTCATTCACCGTGCCTTTACAAGTTCAAAGTGCCTTATTATTAGACTATTGACTTTTATAAGTGTTATAATTATCAATTACCTAGGGAAATAAATACATTTTAATTTTTCGTTCAATTTAATTTTATTTATTTATTAACTTATTCAAAACAAATACATGAAATGTTCACCAAAGAGTGTAAAATAAACCGGTAGGGTTTTTCGGTACACTCCGAATTCCGTCGACAATTATTTTATCAGGTAGTATGATAAATCTAACACGCCATGCTATTATAGGTAGATACAACTCATTAGAGTCACTGTGGTTTTTTTGTTCGACTCAAACATTCGCGTACATTATACAGGGGTGACTTTTTTATAGTAAATATGAATTTTTGGTATGCACAAATAATTAGATAAGTAAGTATTTTGTTCTATGAATCTATATATATATTATATATATATAAATATAATATAAATAAATATATATAAGTATATATATATATATATATATATATATATATATCTTGTAATGGAGTGTTAATTAAACGTCGTTAGTATTTTTTCTTATAGTACCTATTTTAATTATAAGTTTGCTATAAAATATTCTCTTAAATTATGCTTAATGTTTTTATTATTTATTTCATTTTGTATTTTTTTCGGAAGTTCATTTATGATATTCATGGTTCAAATAATAATTTATTTATTTAAATAAAATTGAATTTGATTAAGTAACTCATAACTGGGTATTTGACTGTATCGAATTTAAATTGGGAGTAATCACTAATTAAAAAAATTATCCTAAAACACTTCTAAAAATGTATTTCAATTTTTATTTAACAACTAAGTATTGCTTACTTAGTTGTTAAGCAAAACTAAAAATAATAAAACAATCGAGTACTAAAAATGATGACGTCGCAGCTAGTCATCAAAACTCAGTAGATTTTTCCTAGTAAATTTTCGTTTTGACAGATCATAAAAAGTACCCCATTTGACTAGGCAGTCAAAATACCCTACCACAGTATAATGAATAGTACTAGCGTACAGTATGGCCACTCCCTGCCTCCCGCTAAAAGTGCCGCCACCCCGCGCTTGGTAACCTCACAGTCACCGGCTGGCTAGGACGAGACGACGACGACCGCCGCGCGGTGTGCAAAACATGCCTACGCGTTCTCACACAAGCATGGTATGCGTTCACCTACACGAGCTTAGACTGTGCGTAGCAACGCGTTTGTTTCATATACATATTTCATCGCTTGTGTCCAAGGTGTGACCCTACTGTCGATGAGTAGAAGTTCGTTGAATGTGTTTAATTTATATCTCGGGACCGGTGACTAATATAGGTGCTTTTTCTAAATTGTTTTCGGCGTTGGGAGCAACTTTCTATTATCGCCGACTTGTAATGCATTATTAATCCTAATCTGTTTGCCGTAAGACAAAGGTACATTTGCTTCGTTGTTTATCGCTCTCTGCAGACAGGTGTGGCTATCCCCAATTGTTTTCAGACCACTTTTGTGGATTAACATGATCCTTTTTGTGCCCTTAAAATAATGGGTCTCTATATTTCTATATTTCGAGTGGATTTACGTTAAAGTGGATTTATTTATTACAAAGAATCTCTACACTAAAATTACAAATAATAATAATAATAAAAAAAACTCCCGCCTTTTATCCCCGAGGGGGTAGCGGGCGGGGCGCTGCTAGTAGCTAATATTTTTTAAAGTTTTTCCAAGAAGTTATCTAACAGTCTGTATTATAACATTTATAACGTATAAAAACAATAATTCGGCCAACGTGTTATAATTTACCCATTCGATTCCAAAACATTGTTTATGTATGTTTGTTTAGTTTCTAGTAGTTTTTTCGTATTAGATTTAGATCCACATTAAAATAAAGTTAGGCGATTAAAAAAAAAAAATCCAAAACATAATTTCCGTAATTTCTACAATATATTTTATATCGAAATAATTACGTGTTTTTAACAAGCCATGAAAGTAGACGACTGAATTAATTAAGCATTCGATCTTGGCTTAATTTCATCTTCAAATAAATAGCTCATTCGTAAATCCGGTCTTTTAATCATAAGCACCTATAAGACTTCTTATTCAGATCTTTTTAGGCGACTGGCGTGTGAAATTTCTGTGCCAAATTCCGAATTAACGAAAGACGTGAGGTATCTCGTACCACGAGGATTATGTCTGGGGTATTGAATTGCTAATCAGGATAAATAAAACTACGGTTTTTGTGTGATATATTCGAATTTCACGTTTGAACACTTTATAGACGGTTTTTGCAAGATTTATAGGGATAAGTTGACTAAACTTATAAATAACTAGCTGTGTGGGAATACAGGAATAAAATATAGCTTATGTTAGTTAACGGTAATGTAGCTTTCCATTGTTGAAAGAATTAAAAATTCGGTCATGTAGTTTCTGAGTTTATTTACAAACAAAGAAAAAACAAAAAATAAACCTCTTTATAATTATGGAGGAGCGGAGGTGGAATGCTCCTCCATCGTGAAAAGGGTAGATCTTCCGCCAGGCGAGGTGATCGTGCCTGGGGACCGCGGTCCAACGGTTGATGTTGGACTGTTGTATTTATACAAACTCATTAGAAAACTCCGATAGCGCGGTTTAGAACTCGGCCGTCAATTGGCGCGTTCTATGTAGTGTCGCTTATTAGTGTACAAACATCAACATAGCTGCCATTTTAAAACATAAGTGCAGATTTTTAGAATTTAGAAGTTTTATTATGAAATTTTATTAAACTAGCGGATCCAGTTTATTCCCGTTGGAATTTTAAGAAATCTCTTTATAGCCTACATAACTAACCTACGACATGATAATTGTTGTTGCCCGACATAGAGATGTACAACGGGAACAATAAATAAGGGATTGAGAGAAATGTCTTGTATCTGACAGCATTTCTTTGTTGAACTTTTCAAATACCCCCCGGGTACAATTAGCAATCTACAGAAACTCAGGAATTTCTAAGATAAGAGCGATAATAATCTGTGTTATGTCTTTAGAAGGTGGTGTCAAAATTCCTTTGATTATTGGCTCCGGTATTTTCGCATTGAAGAGATAATTTAAAGTTTTATTTATAACTAGCAACCCGCCAGGGTTCGCACGGGTGCAATGTTAACACTAAAACCTTCCTCTTGAATCACTCTATCCATTAAAAAAAACCGCATCAAAATCCGTTGCGTAGTTTTAAAGATTTAAGCATACAAAGGGACATAGGGACATAAGGACATAGGGACATAGGGATATAAGGACAGAGAAAGCGACTTTGTTTTATACTATGTAGTGATATAGGAAATTCATAATTTGACTCCAGAGAACAGAATTTAGGGTAAAATTATTAATGAGTTATAAATAGGCACGCTTTATATTAGCTTAACTTGTAACTAAATATATAACTATAGTATATTACACATCGTGTGGGTTTAAAAAAAAACTTAAGTGTTTCAAATCAGTGCTTTATTTCATAACCTTGACAAACCCTCTCCTGTGCCAACACTGCGTAAACTTTTTAATAGTATTAGTGATCTCATAGATGTAAATGTTGATTCACTCAATAGGTTCCGAAAAGTTATTATTATGAACCTAAACAATATACAGGGTGACTTTTTTTACCGTCTGGAAAAAAATGTGGTGTGATAGGTAAGTGTAATAGATTCATTTGGCAATGTTACTTAAAAAAAAATTTTTTTTTTGCTTATACTAATATACATTACTCAATTGTAGTCAATAATACGCACTGAAATATTTGAAACAGTATTTTAAAAAGAAACAGACTCGTAGCTTCCATTTATGCGCAATTCGCAACCGCCAGCTGCGCTTAGTACTGTGCGTAGTTTTTTAGATTTTCTAAATTGCATTAAACATGACTATATTTAACAATTAATCTTGTGTATAACTTCAGCTCTAGATACCTTATACGTCATATTTTTTTCCAGACGGTAAAAAAATCATCCAGTATAAGTAACTGTATTTGTCTATCCTAATTTTTTTTCCCTGTCTGTGTGTAAGCGGTGCTTACCTCTAATTGTTAGTTACGCTAAGCATGAATTTGTAATATTACAATGTAAGTCAGTGTATCAGTGTAAACTAACGTTGGTAAATAAGTAATAAAAAAAAAAACTCTAAACGCCATAGGTGCTGAGCCCATCGCCGGTCGCTGTGGGGTCAGAATTAATTATGGGGCCTGCGGGTTTCCTCAAGCTGTTTTTTTTTCACCGTCGAGATAGTACCTAAAAGTATAAATATGTACGTAAGTTTTTGGAAAACTCATGTTTATTGTTGTTGTTGTCAAGCTGGAAGAGATCGCTAAAAGCGATAAGACCGCCCATTGTACTTATTGTTATTGGTTTTAGAGCAGTATGTACTGATCAACTGAGCCCGTGGGCTGAGTAAGCCCCTAAGCGGTAGGTAGTGGTCGATTGAGCCCGTGGGCTAAGTTGGTCTTTAGCGATAAATTAGTGGGTGAACGGGCCTGCGGGCTCAGTTAACACAGTAGGTCAAGTTACCTATAGAAAAAAGTGTCAACTTAGCCCGCGGCCTAAGTGGTCTGTGCGCTCATTTCACCATAAAGATAATAAATAGTTAATGTATTAATGTCGACAGTTTTTTTAATCAATTATTAGGTACACTTCACGCAAGCCAGTCCATGTTGCCCATCCAATTCCACTGTGAACCCACAAATACAGCGATGAGGTTCACAAATGGGACAACCTAATCTAAGGGTCGCCGAAATCCTGAGAGAGTTGTCGTCTAAAAGTGTGCCGATGTGAGGCGAAGGTAAAGCCTGCAGCCAAGCACCAGACTCTGGCCTAGATACGGCTCGAATTCGGGCCAGGTCCGCACCATCAAAATTCTCCACTAGAACTGACAAGACCTGCTTGCACAAAATCTCGTCCCAACCCCTTTGGGAACATGGATTTTCGGGACCGGCCGGACACAAAACGTTCCACACCTCCAAAGCCATAAATGGGATACAGTTCACGCCACCATCAAAAGGAACAATGCGAGCGACGAGTTCCGCAACCCCATGGGTAGAGGAGAGGAAAGCGAGGGGACCTTACCAGGAGGAGCTGACCTTACTGTATAAACTAACTTCATCATTCCAAAGCAGTTCCTCAGCAGTACCAGGAGAACATGAGCGGGAAGATGACGGAAATGTTGATGTATTGTATTGTTTTATTAGCATTTCTTTAGAAATCTTCATACACACATATCTAACTCAAAACTTTTGATTCTGAAATATAATTTATAAACCTGAAAGTCTACTTACCACGTATTTAAATTTTTATTACGTTATAAATACAAACATTCATTCCATAAATATACATGCTTTAACATCCACAACACGTTTCGTCAAATACTATTTTACAAAATAAAATGTACTTATAGTTTGCAATCCGCCATTCGACGGTAAAGAAAAACATCTTGAGGAAATCCGCAAGTCCCAGAATTGATTCTGAGGCATGTGTAGCAGCACCCTGGTCCGGCGATGAGCTCACCACCTATCACGTTTATAGAGGTCAAATATTCTCGTGAAAAGTGGGTATTTTCAGAAATTGAATACCTCTGCCACTCGGGGATAAAAGGCGTGAGATTATTATTATTATAATTTTTCTGCCTCGGGAAAAAAGTTGAAAGCATAGGTTTTTACATTATTTTATGTTTACACTAGCGGCGTTGTAAGCGCGGATCCAGTTTGTTACTGTTCCTGTGGGAGTTTCTAGCGGCGTTGCAAGCGCAGATCCAGTTTATTCCCGTTCCCGTGGGAGTTTCCGAAAATCCTTTTATTCAACACAAAAATGTTTTTAATTTTTACTGCATTTTTTTTGTAGGTACTGCATCTTTATGCCAAATAAAAAAGTTCCTTTTTTCTCTCTATATAACGTACCTGTTCCGAGTAGTTTAGAATACAAATTTTTCATCTTTATAATATTATATTAGTATATAAGTATATAGATATAGAAGATTGTACATTGTGTCATCGAATCATAGTGCTTTCAATGATGTAGATGCACCTCATCGATATGTAATTTGTACGTGTAATATAGTGAATACCTGTAATTATCTTCACTGCTTTTAGGCTCCAAGGTTCTATAGCTACAGCTTGTGATAAGTATATATTTGATTTCCATAATATGATAAATAATGAATGCAAGTATTTTCACTAAACATTTTAATGGTATATCTTTGTATAATGTGGTCTATGGTTTACGTGAATTATTCTAAAATACACATCAATACACAAACAACACATAATTAATGTGTGTAATTGAAATAATGCGAAATCCAACAACATTTTATTTACGTGAATTTGAGACTTATTTTCCTAGATAATATTAATTATTTTAGTAATAAGTATATGAATATAATTTTAAGATGCCACCACTTAACTATTACAATTATACATATATATGTATATATATATATTAAACGTGTAGGAAGGGATCCAGAATTATCAACAATCAACAAAAGTGTATATATAGCCGAATTTCTTCCATAGGAGTTCAACAAAGAAAACGCAAGCCGCAAGCGAACAGCCCAGCAGCCACAATAAGAACGCAGGCCAAAGGTGGGTCAGCGCGATGCGGCATCCAGACTTGCAGTTATAGTCATTGGACGCAGCGGCCTGCATAGATTTGTCCACGCGCGCCTTCACGCCTATTCCCAGACTATCCTCAAATAACTTCAGTGTGATCCCGCTACCCAGAAGCTTCTCTACCGTTTTTAATATATTTTCGGCAAAAATGCTGTTTTCACTAACGAGCATTCCGAAATGATAATATAAAATCGGCTTCGTTTTCAACATTCTAGCCATTCCATTAATTGGTTGTGATTCCGGCATTACATAAAGAGAATGTTCTATATTAATACCCACTCCATCGTTAGCTAAGGCCATCTGTACACACTGCCAAATTGTAGTACAGACATGATTTGACATTCCATATACTAAAAATGTTTCCGTTGGTATCATGTTACGTAAGGAAGTGGGAAAATAAGGAGTTTTTCCCGATTGAATTATGTCGTCGTGGGTCTTAAACAGTTCTGAAGGAGTGCTCACCGCGAGAAATGCTGAAAGTTGAGTGTTTACGTACGCTGACAAGTGCAGACACATAAATAAGTAAAACATATTCAGTATGCTTTGTTTGCATGATGTCGGGTGTTGTAATGAATTTGTTCCAAGCAAGGCTCCACAGCTGTAAAGGAAAGTGTCCGAGAACGATAATTTCTGTCCGTCGACGTAACGTCAGAAATTGAATATTAAACAATAGATAACGTAAAATATACCGAATAAATAAAGGGCGTTCACTTTGGTTGCAAATTCTCTCCAGTCTCTTTCCGTTCGCTTTACAGGATAAAACCATATTATAAGTGTAGTACGATAATTCATTGTGCTTATTAAACCTTTTCCATTATAACGTTGTTCTGAATTTGCTCCTATTTCCAAATCGTATTTAGTCAAAAGAACTTCCTTTATATTACCTATTGCAGCTGATGCGAATGTGTACACAGAAATGTTATATTTTGCCACAATAATTCGTACGATTTCTATGTCCACACCAGTAGCATCCGTAGGGTGCTTAGTCCATCCAGGTGATGGCAAACGAACGTACGGAAGATTTTGTGAAACCCCTATTCTTAAAGTGCATCTTTTCATATTTTTTATCATCTTGTTTCGAAACACAACTGATCCTTTTAAAGAACCATCGGTACAGGTGTTCATATGTTCCGGTGGTACGGCGGTACTATAGTCACAGGTGTTGCTATCTATTTGCGGAATGTAAGACAGAATTTTGTGAATACCGTTTGATTCAGGAACAATAAACACCACGTTATATCTGGCAAACTCACTTGGCAGTCCTACCAGCTTCGATTGACAGTCGACGTCGGAGTAATCATGTATTATCAGAACATACTTTATATAATGTTTTATGAAAGCAACATCAATGTTGGACAGATCGTCACAGTCTCTCACGTGTATCACAACTAACGTGTCTAATAAGTTTTTTATATAATCCAGGTCTTTGCTTATCATTACCGGTATGTTTCTGGCAAATGTCTCGATAATTTCATTGCTAAACATTTCGACATCAGTTACCTCCGTGGTGTTTCTTGAAAATAGAATTGTTGTGAATTTAATGTTCGGTATCTGCAGAATACAGTTTGCTATGGAGTAAGCGTCATGGTTATGGTGTTCGACAGTCGATTGCAAAATCAAATCTTTAGCTACAACTTCAGAATTTAGGAATAGAAGATGTATGAAAACTAAACCAAAATTACATAGAAATCTCATTTTAAAATTTCTAAAACTTATTTGTATCTAAATTTGATTTTCTTGTTGCGGATTTCGTTAGCTTGGATCACTACTCGATTTCTTTTATAAGAATGCACGCTATAGGCAGTCCCAACGTCTATCACGTTTGTACACAGACTCGGTTCAGCATTAAGTTGGAAAGCCTATAAATACTGTATACCTACCTACTGAGCACTAAAAGCCATTACGGTCTACATGTACCTAATGTTTTTCAGTAACTATCAGTTACTAGTTGTGTAATATATTAATTGATGTATTAGATGCGTATCAATCCGGCGTGATTTAAAGATTGTGTTTACTTTTTAGTATTCCGTGTATAAAAAACTAAAATAAACTAAAAATATGTGTGGATTTGGATATCAACGCATTCAGAATTTATTCTAGATCACGGAAATAAATTCTATTCAATATTATGTCTTTAATATAATAATAATATAATCTCACGCCTTTCATCCCCGAGGGGGTAGGCAGAGGTATTCCATTACTGGATATACCCACATTTCACGAGACACATTGGACCCCTAAACGGGATAGGTGGTGAGCCCATCGCCGGACCGGGTCTATTTACACATGTCTCAGAATTAATTCTGAGACCTGCGGGTTTCCTCACGATGTTTTCCTTCACCGTCGAGCTAGTGATAAATATGTACGTAAGTTTTGAAAAACTCATTGGTACATGCCAGGATTCGAACCCGAGCCTCACTGATTTTCGGCCGGATCTTTAACCGTCAGGGCTATCACTGCTCTGCTATGTCTTTAATGGTGATACAAATAAGGTTTAAAGTCGTCTGGGTATTAACTTTCAAGACTAATAAATGTATTGTACTTGGTTGGAGTTATTTTGGCATTATTCCCACAATGCCATACAAAGTTAGTATTTCCAATTGGCAATTAAACCAAGAAATCTACGTTCAAAATAACATGGGGTTAGCAAAATTCTCACCTGGTGCGTAATTACTGCGAAGTTACAAATGGCTGTCATTGTCTCACGGCTGATATTGGGAAAGTTGGCTGCAATACTCGAACGGTGCTCCTCCAATATAGAGCTGAGCCACATTACTGGAGACATATTATTCACAAACGTGCTACAAAGAATAATTTCTTTACTTATCTATTGAAAATAAAAGGTTCCTTCCATTAAATTTGGTATTCTTAGAATTTGCTATACATTTAAAAAAAAATCGAGCCAATCGAGGTTTCGGAGCCGGCAAAAATAGGTAAGTATATCTCGGGAATAAATGCGTCAGCATATTCTTAAGAAACAAAATTACAAAAAATCTTTATTAAAAAAAAATATAATTTTTTCCAGAAGTATAAAAATTGCTACACTATCAGTATATAAATGTTATACTTTTGAAAAAAAATATAATTTCAGTCACTGACAACCCTACTGTTTCAATAAAGTACCTATTGCAATTTATGCAACGGAATTTCCGCTGCGTTTTGACAAACGGACACTGATGGCCTCAAGAATCAACGGTTTCGATGACGGATGAAATTACGGATTGGTTTGATTGAAGTTTGACCAAAAATCGGAGGTTTGCAAAATATAGAGCGAGGCGGCCGTACCGATGTTAAATACTACGTCGTTCAAAAGTAGTGAGAATGACGTAGTAACGGGAGGTACTTGAAGAAAAAAATTTGTGTGACGGAAAGATTAGTTCTTTATCATAATACCCTCAAATAATTAGCTTTCTATCTTGTCTGTGTCAGTTGTATTAATTATTTGTTTGTGACGTGTCGATAACTCGTGCTAAAAATGGATAAAATTGAAATTCGTGCCGTGACAAAATACTTTTGCTTGAAAAATTTTACTACGGAACAAATTTTTAAAGATTTACGTGAAATATTGGGGGAGTCGGCTCTTCCATATTCCACAGTGGCTCGGTGAAGTGCAGAGTTTAAACGTGGTAGAACATCGGTTAAAAACTTTGAGTATTAAACCAACCGGAGACGCCACTGACAGGCGTTCCCCTCTGCCAAAAAAAAGTGTCGGTCAACGCGCACACCTGTTAAATACAACTAGTTTTATTGAGTTCACGGAGTGCTTGGATTAGTGAATGTATTTGTGTGCATCTAGTTCAAGCTAGCGTTTAATTGTTTTGTCAAAAAATGCGTTTTTTTTAACATTATTTGTGTTTGTTTCCTCGTCCCCCCCGCAGAAATTGGCAGACTTTTTTGCAAAGGAACTAGTGCGCGTGACGTCTCCTATTGGTTTAATACTCAAAGGTTAAAAATGATCCGCGCTCGTACCGCCCTTCGACATCAGTCACTTAGGAAATGATCGAAAAAGTCGAAAAAATTGTTCTGGATGATGAATGATGATGATGATAATGTCTACGCCGAACAAATAAAAAAATTACGTCAAGAAATTCTTAAAAAGCGACGAGGAAAACTAGCAAAAAAAAGTTTTGTTCCATCAAGACAACGCGCCAGCGCACAAGTCTGCAGTTGCCATTGCAGCAATCCAAGATGCTGGCTTTGAGATCCTCGATCATCCACCATATTCACCGGACTTGGTCCCTAGTGATTTCTACCTATTTCCGCATTTGAAAGAGCACTTGAGAGGCACAAAATTTGAAGATGACTAAGAAGTGTATGCCGCCGTAAACGATTTTTTAAGTACTCAAGATAAAGATTTTATTAAAAAGGGAATTTTGGCTCTAGAAAAAATATTTGCTAAATGTATTGACCTAAAGGGTGATTACGTCGAAAAATAAAATAATATTGAATAAATTCATTTTCTAACATAGCTATTCTCACTACTTTTTGAACATCTCTCGTACGTTCAAATTAAATCTAAATTACTTATTTTATTCAAACTTATAGGTTCCCAACCTATAAGTTTACTTTAAGAAAATCATTACTTTCAAAAAGTAGACTTCTAAGTTCCTACTTTGAATAATCTCTACCGCTTCAGCATGTGTGGTTGAGGGAGAGATGGAGAAACGGGGGCAAGATACTCCTCAGCACAACATTATTTTAATCAATTTCTGGCCAGTACTCGCCGACTTGCCACTATATTCTTTTTGATGTTTTTATGTAAATTCTTTCTGTCATGTTTTTGAAGTGTAAAAAGCCACAATTATTATAATCTCGCTCCCATATTATACCTACTCGTATTTGTATAGTTTTATTTATAGAAAAGTACGGATTCAGTCACTTTAAATTCATACACAATACTAAATAGGGTAATATAATTTGGATATTAAACGGTTTATTTAGCTAGCCCTGCTTATAAAGAGATTAAAATATAATAGGACATAGAGGAGGCATTGAGAATATTTTCATACAAAACTTTGAAGCATGTTTCAAGCTCAAGCGTCATGTCAGTTAGTATGAACGGGAGCTGTCATTGAAATTGAAATTGTACTAGACTTATTCCACTTGGAATAACTTTTGGCTTTAAATTTTCCTAGCTTTGTCCCCTATATGTCCTATTATATTTTAATCTCTTTGCCTGCTTATGTTCATGTTGATGCTTATAGAGCTCCTTTACATTAGGTCACAAGCAATGCGGCAGTAGCAGTGAGACCGCCGCAAACTATCATTGCCATTGTGTCATTATGTGCCTAATTGCAGTGAAATTAGAGCTACTTTATGAGCAAGTGTGTTGAAAATTCCACTATAAGAAAGAAATGCGCCACGTGCGTGTAAAAAAAACAAGTCTCGCAACTCAGTTCTTTTACCGTAAAAAGTTGTGAAATCCATGTAATACCAAGTCAGTTAGTTTATTCAGTATTGAAAACGAAATGGGAAAATTGGGAATCCTGTGCAAAAGAATATATCTAGACAGTTCTGACATAACATAATAAATTCGAAAATAGACTCAAAAAGAAGAAACACAAAAAGATTAGACTCAAGGAGTTTCTCAACATCCAGTCCCTACTAAAGGACCCTCTGCATTAAGTAATTAGGTACGTAATTAGCTATCCTAATAACATTTTATATTGCTAACCTAATCACATTTTAGATTTTATATTGAAATAAACAAAATTACTTTAATTATAAAATATACATTTTATTAATACAGAAACGGTAACTACGCTGGTGAAACCACGCGGAAGAGCTTGTCTATAATATATATAATATATAAAATGATAAACTGACTGACTGATTGGTGATATATCAACGCACAGCCTAAACCGCTGGGTCTAGAGACTTGAAATTTTGCACATAAATAGCTTATACAGTGTAGGCTTCCATCAAGAAAGGATTTTGCAAAATTCAACCCCTCGGGGTGAAATGAACGTGAGGGAGCGAAGCCGCGAAAAACTAGTTAAATATAAAGTGGTATTCCGCTAGTGCAATTATAACATCACGGCTTTTACAAACAACCTTTTGACATGTCTAAAATATAGGTCGCTTTTCTAAGTATGTCCTAGTGCTTCTGACAAACCCATAGAGCGTTATTCTCGTTAAACCGAAAAGTGAGTTAGAAACAGTTGGTGGCCAGCCAAATGGAATGCAGCGGCGAGCTGATAATTGAAGCTGACATTTACGGCTTCATACATCCGACATCGCATAACCAGCTTTATTTTGAACGTTATTTCAATGCGATAGAGCTGAAAATTGAAGGGAATGTGCAGCTGTGTCTAATTTACAATCCATTTAAACTTGCTTTAATATACCGAAACACTGATATGAATCTACATTTACAGCAATATTTTCATTAGCAAAGATTTGTATTTTCGCATTTCTATATGTTTGTAACGAATAGACTCAAAAACGAATGGACCGATTTTAAAAATTCTTTCATCAATGGAAAGCTAGAATATCCCTGAGTAAGGCTATATTTTATTCCCGTATCCCACGGGAACGGGAACTACGCGGGTGAAATCTTGTAGTTTATAACAAAGTCGCTTTCTCTGTCCCTATAGCTATGTCCCTATGCTTAAATTTTTGAAACTACGCAACGGATTTTGATGCGGTTTTTTTTAATACTTAGATAGAGTGATTCAAGAGGAAGGTTTCAGTGTTAGCGTTGCACCGGTGCGGGTCGCTAGTATTTGCATATAGTCAACATCCATTACCTATTGTAACTAAACTAAAACTGTTACTAAAACTAATTTTCACAAAACTTTTATGAGACCAAACTTAAAGTAAGTATACGCAATCAAACGAAAAAAATATTTTTATTTTTTAGCTACTGAACCGAGATGATTAGAAATTTGATACAGATGTATGTGTAGATTTAGTGCTAGTTCCACAGAATAAGTAATAGTACTACGTACAGTTCTAATCTCTCAGTTTCATCCATCCTAAGGTTGTCTGGGAGAGATCACTAAAAGCGATAAGACCGCCCATTGTACTTTAGTTAATGTTGGTATCAATATTGTGTTGTTTTTGGTGTACAATAAATAGTTATTGTATTGTATTGTATGTGTAACATCAACTCTGTGAAAACTGGATATATCTGCCTACCCCCTTTGGCGATAAAGGCGTAAGCATCGAATATAGAAAAACAAACGAAATTATGTAACCCAATTGATTAAAAGAATATTGTGTTGAGGAGTTTCTTGCCCCGCTTCTTCTCCTCAACCATACATGCTGAAGCGGCGGAGTTGAAATGACGTTCAATAAGTGGACTTGTAAGTTCCTATTTTGAATAAAACATTTTGACTTTGACTTTGACTTTGCATATAATTTTTATATTTTAAGAAATCACTATTAGAATCCAGATGCGAATTTAGTCTGTATAATTTAGAGGGGCCTCTTAACTGAGTTTTCGGTAATCATTTCATTAACATAAAACGAGCATTTGTTAGCTTGACACCCTGAAAGTGGCATTTAAAAATAAATTAAGACCCTTGGCGAAATAAAATTTATAATAGTCCCGAGTGGTGGCTTAATTTCAAACAAACTCAGGGATAGGTAGGTACATACCTAGGTACAGGTTTACACCTGCCTATAGTTTTTTTTTTAAAGATTACAACATTTTTAAGGGTGCATTTATAGAAAATAGCATAAAAGGCTTTGTGTATTATTGGGGTGTTGTCAGTGTCAGTTTACTGGGTCAACATAAAGGTCTATGGGTCAACATGGGTCAACAGCTAGTTTTCTTCCGGAGGTTGACGGACGGACGCACGAACGCACTCGGAAATTATACTCGATATATCGCTCAAATATAGAGCAGTGATAGCCTTTACGGTTAAAGAGCCGGCCGAAAATCATTGAGGCTCGGGTTCGAATCCTGGCATGTACCAATGATTTTTTCAAAAACTTACGCACATATTTATCAGTAGCTCGACGGTGAAGGAAAACATCGTGAGGAAACCCGCAGGTAATTCTGAGACATGTGTAAATAGACCCGGTCCGGCGATGGGCTCACCACCTGTCACGTTTAGGGGTCCAATTTATCTCGTGAAATGTGGTTGGAAATTAAATAAATTTTCGTCGGTTAATTATTTGTCAAAGACAACATTTCTTGGCATCAAAATCATCATAAAAGTAAAAATATCCGCAGTCTCTAAAATGTATTGTCCATTTGAACTTAACAACCATCGACTTATCTTCCAGTTCAAAAATAATATACAAAAAGATTCACCGTCACACACGTTTTTTCTTGCTTTTTTAAGAGCCATAAAAATGATTTGTGACTTCGTAAAATTCATGCTCAGAATATAGTTTGATGGCGTGACTGTTACATCTGGCTCGTAAACTGGACGATTGAAAAACAATCTTATTTCAAAGTCGAATAAAAATGTTAAAAAATATCGGTTGTCTATAAAGTTGGTTTACTGACGATAGTTGAACGTGACAACGTCATACTTTTTCGTAAATACCAAAGAGATTTAAATATAATAGGGCATAGAGGGGGCATTGGGAATATTTTCATACAAAACTTTGAAGTCTAAGCGTCATGTCCTTGTCATGTCAGTTAGTATGAACGCGAGCTGTCATTCGGTCGAAATTGTACTAGACTTATTCCACTTGGAATAACTTTTGACTACAAATTTTCCTCGCTTTGTCCCCTCTATGCCTTAATATATTTTAATCACTTTGGTAAATACTGATGGAATCAAAGATATTATATATAGAAAGACGTAGATATGTCACTGGAGCGCGCAAAATGAGGCCGACAAATGTAGTTAATTAACCACATTTTATTTAGTCGCATTGTATTTCAAGCGCAACTGTTGACAGATAGCTGTCTTTTTCTTTATTATTCGTTCCGTATCATCTTTCCCCGTCATTGTTGTATGCTATAAATACGCTAAGAAGTAAGTATGTGAATGTTGTAGCCACTAGTAGCGGATCAATTTTTAAACGCGCGCAGTATGAGTATAACTCATCCTTACTTTAATATCTTTGGATGGAATGGATTGTGCCTCTTTGTGGCTCGTTGCGCGCTCTCGCTTGCCCTGGAACGCCACATACGTCATACTTTTTTGTGCATGCAGCCGGCTCCATCGAATTATAAGACGTTGTCATGTCAATAAATAAATAATTGTTACGGAAATAGACGTGGATGTGTGATGAGTGGACTGTACCTAATAATGATTTATTGAGACTTGAACGGAAGAAAAGCGGAATGTTTGTGAAAACTAAGTCTGTATTCGTTACTTACTTATAGACAAAGTAATATAATACGGCATAGAGGGGGCATTGGGAATATTTTCATACAAAACTTTGAAGCTCAAGCGTCATGTCAGTTAGTATGAACGCGAGCTGTCATTCGGTCGAAATTATACTAGACTTATTCCACTCGGAATAACTTTTCGGCTTCAAATTTTCCTAGATTTGTCCGCTATAAAAGTCTACATTTTAATAAAACTATAATGAGGCCGTACATGAACTATTTTAAGAAAATTTTAGCGGCAGTGTAGATAGTTAACAATGTAGATTCTTGAAATGTTTGTCTGTTTCTCTGTGTGGTTGTGCACGCGGGAACTGGAATAAACTGGATCAGCGCGGGCATCGCCGCTGGGCACCCATTATTTGATATATCGTATGTTACGTATGATGTCTTAAATGTCGTAGGGAACAGCTATGAAATAATAATTTGAAATTCCCACTGGAACGGGAATAAACTGGACCCGCGCGAGCAACGCCGCAAGATTATCAATGTACTCACCACGTGATAAGCATATAAAGAATATATATTTCTAATATAATTATAGGTATTTTTTTTACTATTATACTTGGTATAATTTGTTGGAAGTGTTAATGTATATCCCATGTTAACTGACTTATTGGACAGAAAGCACTATTTTAAAAAGATAAAAGTATTTTTTTTTTACTTAGCATAATATACTATGTATTAAAAAAACTATCTTTAAAACGATCTGTGAATTGTTTTTGCATAATGTGGATTCACTACGCAGCTTTCATCATCGTATAATAGAATGTCTTATTTTCGCCGTGGTTTTAAAATACTTAGTATCAAAATTCGTAGCACCTGAAACTGTAAATCATATTACAACTCCACGAGAAATTTGAAACTTTCAAACGATGTCTCTTTAAATTCCAAACCCGTGTTCCGAACTCTAAAGAGCTTTTTAGTTCAGTCCAACACCTTTATGACTCCGTCTAGCTAAGTTTAAAATAGGCTACTAAAAGAATATTTAATTTGGATCATTTGGTGGTACCTAACCCTGCCTTCTAAATCAGAGGTCCTGAGTTTCTTTCCCGGGGCCTCACATGAGATTCCTTCACGTCAAAGTACACTCGAGGGGGTGAGCAAAGGTAGGTACCTATTTAATTTCTGAAAGTACCCACTTATTTGGACCCTTAATCATGTACGGATCTCTTCATTTGTGACTCAATCATATTGATACGAATGCGGGGGTTATAAAAATGCCGGTGGTGAGGTTTAGTTACACTTTCTTATGCGCACTTACAGAGTATACAAAAATAAACAATTTACAGTAACTACTACAGTCACAGTACTCAAACACAGTCCGCAGAATTGCCCTCGAATCGCTTCAGAGATCCCGATCGCAGTCGCTTCGAATAAACAACTGACTCCGCTCGACGAAATTGTCTAGACCTTGCAGAAATCTGGAGCACTTACCGTGCGAGAACAATAAGCGAAGATGTAAACAACTCTAAGTCGTAAACAAGGGGGCAATAATAATCGTTCACTCGCTACAGGCAAAATTCAACCTTAAACACTTACGTACGTTACGTGCGCTGCTTGTTTGTTTGCTTTTATCCAGATGATTCGGAACTATTCTCACACAATGTAGGTGTATTCGAGATAGTCTGGCGGGTACGTACTCCGTGCGTAACAATATGATACTAGCAGCGAACCGCGGTTCCCGATCCCGTGAGAAATAAAATATAGCCTACTAGCTTTTACCCTCGGCTTCGCTGGCGCACGTTTATTTCACCCCCATTGCAAAATTCTTTCTTAGAGGATGCCTTAAGCTATCAAAGACCCAGCCGTTTAGGCTGTGCGTTGATATATCACCAATTAGTCAGTTTATCATAATATTATTCTGATGTATAAGCTATTTAACTGTAAAGTTTCATCAAAATCAGTTCAGTAGTTTTTGAGTAAAACAGCAACAAACATCCATACATCCATACTCACAAATTTTCGCGTTTATAATACTATTAGGATTACAAGTATTAAAACGTCACTTGTACTGCAGAACATGGACAAATACAATTTTGAAGATATTGCCAAGTGTAAAAAATCGCATTACAAAATGCCATGAATGGCATTAAATCTTTATTCAATAGAACTGGAGCGAACTAGGTAAGGTTGTATTGCACGATAATGTTTTATGCATTCTCCAGGCTACAGTGGAAAGGCAAGCAACAGTTGGTGGTAAATTAATTTACTTTTACTACATTCTCGGTCTATGAATAGCGAGGTTTTACGAGTACGGTTGAGTCAAGTAGGTCTCCGTTTTTTCTTTCAACGCTTGAAATAGGGGGCACTAAAAAATAGGATAAATCCTAATCACTACATAGTATAAAACAAAGTCGCTTTCTCTGTCCCTATATCCCTATGTCCCTTTGTATTCTTAAATCTTTAAAACTACGCAACGGATTTTGATGCCGTTTCTTTGAATAGATAGAGTGATTCAGAGGAAGGTTTTAGTGTTAGCATTGCACCCGTGCGAAGCCGGGGCGGGTCGCTAGTAATATTATAAATGCGAAAGTTTGTACGGATGGATGTGTGGATGGATGTTTGTTCCTCTTTCACTCAAAAACTACTGAACGGATTTTGATGAAACTGTACAGTTATGTTTCTACATCAGAATAACACATAGGCTATATTTTATCAACGTATTCCTACGGGAACGGGAACTACGCGGGTGAAACCGCGGGTCGCTGCTAGTGTCTTATATTGAAAGGCAATGAGAAGTGCGGCGCGGCAATAAAGTTACATCTATATCTGTCAATAAATATCCTACTAATATTATAAACGCGAAAGTTTGTATGGATGTCTGGATGTCTGGATGTCTGGATGTCTGGATGTTTGTTCCTCTTTCACGCAAAAACTACCGAACGGATTTTGATGAAACTTTACAGTTATGTAGCTTATACATCAGAATAACACATAGGCTATAATTTTTAAAGATAGTGCGTGAGTTTTTCAAAATATCACAATAATTGTCAAGTGAGTCTGAAAAAAATCTGCCATCTGCGAGTTATTCTGGCGTACGCTGCAAAAACTGAGTCTACGGTAGACTCGAACGAAACGCACATCAAATTGAAGAGCGTAAAAAATAAGTCGATCTGAGTCGACCACTTATAGGCGGAAAATTCGGATTATCGAGTATTTTCAATATAAAAATGAATAAATTGCTATTATATTAATAGCGTTGCTAAGTAAACATGTCAATGTCATCAATGTGGCAATGGTGTAGTATATAACGTCATCAAGTGTCACAGGTTCGTATTCCCTTCTCCTTTGTGATTTGAGTAAATAAGATTTAGCAGAGAGAAGATAATAACGATGTTTTCAAGAGAGGTTAAATGCTCTTTTTATGCCCGGTTCCTATATTTAGTTTATTGTGAAAGTAAAGAAACGGCTTGAAAGATGATATAGTGACTAGGATTGAAAAAGGAATGCTGAGGTGGTTTGGTCACATTGAGCGGATGAACGAAAGTCGTCTAAAGGCTGATTCACGTTACACCGTGCCGGGTCCGGGCCGGGCCCCAAGGGTATACAAGGGTGTTGTGAATGGACGTGTCGGTAGAGGACGACCTAAGCGTACCTACATTGACCAAATCGCCGATGTGTTGAAGAAAAGTCAGATAAAGAGTACCCGAAACCGACGAGCAGAAGAAAAGCCAGATAAAGAGTACCCGAAACCGACGAGCATGCATGAGTCTTTAGATGGATGTGGGGGAAGCACGAGAGATCTGCCAAGTGCCAGGTAATAATAATATTAATCCTACAAATATTATAAACGCGAAAGTTTGTATGAATAGATGTCTGGATGGGTGTTTGTTCCTCTTTCACGCAAAAACTACTAAACGGATTTTGATGAAACTTTACAGTTATATAGGTTATACATGCGTGTTGTTATAAACGCTCTGTACCTATGTAATGTAGGTATAGATATTGGCAGGTTTTTTGTGTGCTCAGAAGTTACACGTATAAGATTTCGTTACTTTTACTATTACTTCTAACGAGTTAGGGTTTTTATTTTAAATATCTTATGTTGGTATTTGTTTATTTTGGTGTTTTTAGTAATAGTTAATTAGTAGGAATTATAACGAATTACTTTGATATAAAGTAGTTACATTGGTAATAATAGAATAATTAATACTACGGAAGTGCGTGATTTTGATTTCTAATTGAAATCAGAATAAATATAATTATATACCAATAATATACCAATAAATTGAAATAAGAATAGTTTTTTGAATATTAATTAGTGTGTAGATATAATTGAATAAATGTGTAGATATAATTGAATAACCAAATAACCAGCGAAACATCAGTGTATAATTCCATCGACACAGTCATGTCATCCGATGACACTACGAGCTATCCCGTGGAGTTCCTAAACTCTTTGGAGTTATCTGGGGTGCCATCACATAAGTTAGAAATAAAGGTCGGTGTACCCGTTTTGTTAATGCGTAACTTGGACGCGCCAAGATTATGCAACGGTACTCGATTGCGAGTCACCGAACTGGGAAGGCATATTGTGAAGGCCACAATCTTAACTGGAGAAGCCAAGGGAGACAATGTTCTTATACCACGCATCCCGATCATACCCAATAACTTACCATTTAATTTTAAACGCCTGCAGTTCCCATTAAAAGTTGCTTTTTCAATGACTATCAACAAATCGCAGGGTCAAACCTTAAAGGTAGCAGGCATACATTTGGGCACACCATGTTTTTTTCCATGGCCAGCTCTACGTAGGTTGCTCGCGCGTTTCTAAATCGCAGAATCTGCATGTTTATGCTGAACGAAAAAAATCGTATAACATAGTTTATAGGAGTGTATTGGAGTAGCTACCTATACATTACTTAGTTTCAATTTACGTACATACATTACTCAATATAGAACAAGGGTATCTCAAATTAATTCACAAGTAATCCGCAAAAGCAATTTTAATAAATTTTAGTATAAAGAGAGATATTGAGAGATAATAAGCTACTTGAAGTACTTACTAATCCTGCGCAGACGAAGTCGCGGGTACCAGCTAGTATATAATAAAACTGTAGCACGAAATATTTTTTGTAAATTTTTGCGGTAGTGTAGCTAGTTACCGATTTACATATTAAAAAACAACTTTATACTAATACTAGCGGATGCCCAGCGGCGTTGCCCGCGCGGATTCCGTTTATTCCCGTTCCCGTGGGAATTTCCGAAAATCCCTTGATAGTGGTTGCCTACGACATATTTAAGACACCTACATACCATATTTCAAATAGCGGGTGCACAGCGGCGTTTTTCCGCTTGGATTTAGTTTATTCCAGTTCCCGTGGGAAATTCCGAAAATCCCTTCATAGTGGTTGCCTACGACATACTTAAGACACCTACATATCATATTTCAAATAGCGGGTGCCCAGCGGCGTTTTCCCGCTTGATTTTAGTTTATTCCCGTTCCCGTGGGAATTTACAAAAATCCCTTCATACCAATTTCCTATGACATATCAGACACCTTCATACCATTTTTCAAGTTTCTAGGTGTTATCGTTTCGGAGTAGTACGTATTTCTCTTTTTAACCAGTTTTTTTATTTTCCCGTGGGAATGAGATATTTTCCTGGAATAAAAAGTGCCCTAGATGTTGACCCGGGTACTCAGTTATCTTCATACAAAATTTCATCAAAATCCGTCCAGTAGTTTTTGAGTGATGCGTGCACAACCAGACAGACAGACAGACAGACAGACAGACAGACAGACAAAAATTCCAAAAATTGGTGTTTCGGTATCTATATCGATAACTATATACACTACCGTTGAAATTTTCAAAAAATATTTAATGTATAGACACGGCCCCGTTAGAGTTTTATTATATGTATAGATATAGATATAGATAGATTGTAAAGAGGAAAGATGTATTTTTGCATGTTTGTAATTTCAAAAATTTTTTCATTGGTACATTGTCACTGAGTAACATAGGCTATATTTTATTCCCGTATTCTCATGAGAACGGGAACTACGCGGGTGAAACCACGCGGAAGTTAGTAGGTATGTAATAAAAATAATACGTAAAACAGAGGAACGAAAAAACGGAAGATGCACATAGACGAAGGGCGCCGAAATGGTTCCAGCTACTAACATTTGCTAACCGATTTGGCAACCTAACTTTCGCTTGACGTATTTAGGATCGTATTCCAAATTTATCAGATCAAATTTACGTGACGTCCCTATATAAAAACCGGTTATAGTATCACCTAAAGGCAAATCGACTTTGATATATTCGAATCTATATTTTTTCGGGACCGCATCTTTGGGTCCTAATAAATCCGCGCTTTCACACCCATAAAACTTAGGAGCTTAAGCTCTGAACCTTAAAAATTTCGGAGCTCAGAACGTCAACCTTCAACGTTTCGAACCCTGGTACATTTGCGGAGAGGCAGATGATATTATTTGCATCTGTGACCGGAAAGGGTTTTCAGAAATAGACTAAAATGTCTGCCGATTCTACTCAGATCCCTTTGTATATCAAAGCTGATACTAAAATAGAGCAATATTGGCGAATTCAGATTCCTTCTAAGGCTGGAAGATTAGATAGGCTAGTATTGTCGCCCAATTTGAAATGAAATGCCGCGTTAGTACATAATATCAGTGCAAAGAGGTAGGTTACAATAAACAATACAATGCAATACAATAACTCTTTATTGTACACCAAAAACAAGACAATATGGATACCAACATTACCTAAAGTACAATGGGCGGTCTTATCGCTTTTAGCGATCTCTTCCAGACAACCTTAGGATGGATGAAACTGAGAGATTAGAACTAGAAATAAACTATGCCATTAAAAACAAAACTTGTCAAAAACCCAAGCCTCGCAACTCAGTTCTTCTACCGTAAAAAGTTGTGAGATCCATGTAATACCAAGTCAGTTAATTTATTCAGTCCCTAATAAGGGACCTACTGTCTTAAGTAATTACGCAATAATCTAATCTAACAATCTCTTATAGCGACCATAACAATATTAAAAATCTTTTATGTTCTAAATAAATGGATTGATTTTTGCTCGACTTGGCGGGGGCACTGCCGTGCCCCCAGATCTGTTGTAATGCTAGTCATTGATTCAACATCCGCTCGTATTGATTGGACGTGTTTAGTAAACAAGTCAGCTCTTCATAGCTTTTGTTATGAACTTTTTATGATTCCGGTCGATATCGTTTTATTTGCCCATCTTCGGTTTCGATGGGTTTCGTTTCGTTTACTTACGTTATATCGAAATATTGGGGATTTCGTTTATTTACTTTAATAAAATAGACGCACAATATTCTGTCACTTCTTAAAAGTCGCAGAAGATTCGTGAGCTTAAAATTCATAGATCATCATAATATTCAATGTTGGTTAAAAATCTTCGTCACTAGCTCGATGAAGGAAAACATCGTAAGGAAACGCAGGTCCCAGAATTAATTTTAAGGCATGTGTAACGGACCAGCAGGCGTATTCACGGAGCTTCGATATTTGAGTCGGAATATCTGTCGAAGATGGGCTATATACCTAAAGGTGTTGGTATCGAAAACTAATGTCATATTTGACATAAGGATTCGGAAAATTTTCCGTGGCTGTCAGAAACACCTAGAATACAGTTTCCGAAGTCGATAGAGTCGACTTCGTAAAATTTTTCACTAGATCCGAATCGAACGGAAACGGTGTCTAGCCTCCGTAAATACGCCTGCCGGTCCGGCGATGGGCTCACCACCTATATCACGTTTAGGGGTCGAATATTCTCGGGAAAAGTAGGTATTTTCAGAAATTAAATACCTTGGCCTACCCTCGGGGATAAAAGGCGTGATAGACGGTTCAATTTATTAATTTACCGACTGCACCCAGAGGGTAATTATTAATTGGTTTTCGAGTACCTATACGTAAGTAGGTACTTGTGAATACCGCCTGCAGTGTAGACGGTTTGATGATTTTTAAGTGACATAATATATATACAACACGTAACAGAAAAAGCGCAATTCCTCATACACCCCAATTAGTATATTAATATAAAAAAAATATGGTGCATTCGAATTTATATGTGTTTAACCAATTTTCTTAACTTAAATCGATTAACAATAGCACGATTTCCATACAAAGCACTAAATTTAGCTAGGCTAATTCATTTTTATAACTCAAAATATACATGCTTTAACATCCACAACACATTTCGTCTAGTACTATTCTACACAATATAAGGTACTTACAGTTTGCAATCCGCCACAGGCTTTAATTTTTTTGAAAAAATTAACACATATTAAAAATAGCTGAAATCGAAAAAGTAGTCTATACTGACCAAACCAATTTCAGGACTTGCGCTTATTCTGTTACATGTTGTAGGTATATGTGTGGTTACATATTTAGTTTTCAACTCTACTGTGTCATTTGCTACATTTTTACACCTTTATATATATATATATATAATCTCACGCCTTTCATCCCCTAGGGGGTAGGCAGAGGTATTCCATTACTGGATATACCCACATTTCACGAGATACATTGGACCCTAAGAATAAGGAATTCCTTATTCGTAGATTGGACCCCTAAACGTGATAGGTGGTGAGCCCATCGCGGGACCGGGTCTATTTACACATTTTCCTTCACCGTCGAGCTAGTAATAAATATGTACGTAAGTTTTTTGAAAAACTCATTGGTACATGCCAGGATTCGAACCCGAGCCTCACTGTTTTTTGGCCGGCTCTTTAACCGTAAGGGCTATCACTGCTTTATAGAACTAATTTAATGTTTTAAATATTGTCGGTACCTTTTACACGCGCAGTCTGGTTTTTGGTTTCTCTAATTGATCTACTTTACTTCACCTGAGCCCTTTTCAACTTTTAAGTAAGGATTTTGGCGCATTAGGTCAGTAAAGGTCAACAGGATTTGTGGATACAAACTTTTCAATATTAACATTTCAACCCTCTTCCTAATAAATTATTTATTCATTCGCCTAGAGAGTTCCAGATTTTCTTTAAGTATTATTAGATTTTAACCTCAGGGGAAATATTCTTTTGAGTACGGAGAAAAATCTTTCGATGTCTATTTATTTACATTTTATTTATTACTGGCTTTCCCCGCTTAAGTCATTTTTCCTGTTTTAAAAATTATAGCCCATGTTACTCCTAGCAAAGTGAGTTTTCCTAAGCTGAAAATATTAAAAAAAAATTCTAAGTACTTACAGAGCCCATTAAAAACAAACATACAAAAAATCCTGTTTATAATATTAGTGTGGAACTACACTAATACGTTCCCGTCGGAATACAGAAATAAAATATAGCTTATGTCAATCAGGGATATTGTAGCTTTCCATGGGTGAAAGAATTTTCAAAATCGTTTCAGTGGTTTTTGAGTTTATTCGTTACAAACATACCTCTTTATAATATTACTAGCGACCCGCCCCGGCTTCGCACGGGTGCAATGCTAATACTAAAACCTTCCTCTTGAATCACTCTGTCTATTAAAAAAACGCATCAAACTCCGTTGCGTAGTTTTAAAGATTTAAGCATACATAGGGACATAGGGATATAGGGACAGAGAAAGCGATTTTGTTTGATAGTGAAGTGTGATGTAGATAATGTTCTACAACACTGACTGACGTCAAACCTAATTTAACATACCTACACCCTCTTCTATACAAACAACTCCACATATTCATGAGCATGACACATACAAAATTTTCTGAATTACGACATTTTGCGAATCCGTCATTTTGCGTATCTGACATTTTGCGCTGGTTCCCTTAGTGCGTTCTCTTGAGCAAAGCAAAGTAGATGAATGTAGGTGTATAACTTGCTATTGGTAAAGGAGTTATTAATGGTATTCATTAGTCCTAAGTATTAGTTTGTAGTGATTTATATCACTTATTAATGAGGTACACCACTGATTAATGAACTAATACGGGCGTTTAAACCTTAGTGTCCGACCGAAAGTTCGGTTTCGGCCAAAAATCTAGTTTCGGCGGTAGTTTCGGTTTCGGCCTAAATTGGGCGAAACTTTTGCTGAAACCGAAATTGATTTCGGAAGTTGTCGTTCACGATCGCCTAACTTCGTTTCTCGCGGCAACGCTGTGGCGGACGCTGGCGCCTCTGTTCGTTAATATTTTATTATTATTAGGCAAAGAGATTAAAATATAATAGGATATAGAGGGGGCATTGGGAATATTTTCATACAAAACTTTGAAGCATGTTTGAAGCTCAAGCGTCATGTCAGTTAGTATAAACGCGAGCTGTCATTCGGTCGAAATTGTACTAGACTTATTCCACTTGGAATAACTTTTGGCTTAAATTTTTCCCCTCTATGCCCTATTATATTTTAATCTCTTTGTTATTAGATATATTCAATAAACGATTACAACAAAATTAATATAGGTACTGTGTTTCCGTTTCATGTCCTAATGAATGCAGAATAATGGCTAAAATGCACCGAATTTTATACTTGACTACGTGAGTTTCGGTTTCGGACGAAACTGAAGCCACGGACGAATATTCGGTTTCGGTTTCGGCCGGAAAACCAGTATCGGTCGGACACTATTAAACCTTTGATATGAAACTAACTACCTATACAAGCAGGTGACCATAAACAGACGATAAAAATTTTATATCTTTCGAAATTAATAACATTGCCCAAAAATGACGGTTTCTTTTGAAATATAAATCAGACACATTCTGAATAGTTTTGGGCATAGTCGTTCGCCATTGGGAGCGCACAATTTAGTTCGGAGTCTACCGCGAACTAGTTCATTTAGTTAGTTTTTATATTTTTTTTATACATGGACATAATTCAACAATGAAATGTTTTTCATATTATAATTGCGAACAACTTTAACCATAGATAGACTGTAATTTAAAGATAAATTCTTTTAAGAGCGGCAAGATTAAAAAAAATAAGTATGTTAGCCATGCAGCGCCATTCAAAAATAGAGCGGAAGCCAGAAAAATACATATTTAAAAGAACTAAGAGCGAGACTGTAGACTAACTAGTTCGCAGAGTTCAACTAAAAGAGCGCTCTTTCGAACTAGGTCGTTCGCGAACTACCCAAGACTAATTCTGAACCCAAAGTAAAAGATGTACTAAGCAAGATGGATGATAGTACGACTGGTGACTGAGAAAAATATATTATGAGGTCGGGATAAATATATACCGACTTCCCACAGCTAATCACACATTGCAGTTCTGTCTGTAGACTTACCTTCTTTGCGACTTCCGATAACGCAATAATAATGATTCTTCGTCAACATTGGTGCTTTTTGTGCTTATTTTATTTTATTTGGTTCACCAGCAACTGCTACGACGACGGTGAAGGAAAACATCGTGAGGAAACCCGCAGGTCTCAGAATTAATTCTGAGACATGTGTAAACAGACCGAGTGCGATTTTTGAATCTCACTGGTGATATCAAAATCACCGGTGACTAAAATTATCACCGATGATAAAAGTCATCGGTGATAATTTTAGTCACCATTTTCCAAAAGCCGTATTTTTGAAAGTCACACGCTGTTTTCAATAAAATATCGTCGCAATCACAAAATATCACAATCGAGCCCCGCTGCTAATTCTTCCGAAAAACATAATTTAGCACTTTTGGCAACGTCTACTATCAAAAACAATCGCATGGTGATTTCAATTACGAGTGGGTAGGGGCACTCGTAAACCGATATCATAGGTATGACAAATGTAGGTCACCGATGAGTTTCAAAAATTCGAACTTTCGGAAATCACTCACATCGGTGAGAATTAGTCACTTGGTGAGATTCAAAAATCGACCCCCCCCCGGTCCGGCGATGGGCTCACCACCTATCACGTTTAGGGGTCCAATATATCTCGTGAAATGTGGGTATATCCAGTAATGGAATACCTCTGCCTAGCCCCTCGGGGATAAAAAAGGCGTGAGATTATATCAATATATCAATTATTTATTTTATGGTAAAAAAAAATGTGACGGTATTTTTATTAGGTATTTCGGTAACATTTTGTAAAGTATGTTTATACGGCTGAGTACAAACAATTTTATTGATATCGAGTCGGAACATATTGATACTCGTATTTGCAAAGTAGATTGGAACCAATCCTGATTTTCCTACTGAATTTTCTCTGTAGGACTGACAAATTTCGTCCACGTTCAATAAAAAATTGTATATCTATACAACGTGTAACAGAATAAGCCCAATTCCTAATACACCCCAATTAGTATATTAAAAAAAGACTTCGTACTTTAGTTGTGTCTAACCAATTTTCTTAAATAAAGATCAATAATAGTACGATTTCAATGCGGAGCACTAGATTCAGTCACGCTAATTCACTTTTTCGAAAAAATTAAAATAAGTATATTAAAAATATCTGAAATCGATTAACTAGGACTTCCAGGAATTGCGCTTATTCTGTTAGGTACATAATAAATAAAAAATTAAGAACTGACTGACTGACTGATTGGTGATGTATCAACGCACAGCCTAAACCGCTGGGTCTAGAGACTTGAAAATTTGTACTATAGCTTATACAGTGTAGGCATCCACTAAGAAAGATATTTAGATAGATTAGCTATACCTATTGATGTAAAGTGTCATCGATATCAGTTAATGTTTTTGCGTGAAACAGTAACAAATAGTATATTACATGCCAAGGGAAGTAAAATAAGAAATGTCTCAGATCACGTGTAATAGTCGACCGAGGCGAAGGCCGAGGTCTTCAAACATGTGTTCTGAGGCTTTCTTATTTACTTCCCGAGGTGTGTATACTTTTTTTCTGATCGACGGAGGCGGAAAGCGGAAACTTCGTTTAGCGCAGCGGGCCGAAAGTTGCCGCTTTCCGCCCGGAGAGATGAAAAAAACATCCATCCATCCAAGCTTTTGGCCGCGACAAGTACGTAAAATGTCACCTACAATTATGTTATTCTGATGTATGAGTTATATTACTGAAAAGTTTCATTTTTTCGTAAAAAAGTAACAAACATCCATCCTCACAAACCTTCACTTTAATAATATTAGTAAGAATCAAAGTGTTATTAAAGTACAAAGTATACAGTGGTCTTATCGAAGTGACCACCTAAGTAATAATAACTAACTAAGTAATCTGACGAAAATACAAAATACAGGTTACTATAAATTTCTTTGTCTAGCATTTTGTGTAGGTTTACTTGCATTGTCTATTTTTTTCATTTAGAAAAAGGGAAATATGGGAAAAAGACATTTTGGAATAATACGTTTTGGGAAAAAGGGCATTTTGTGTAAATAGTAAAGTAAGACGGGTCTGTAACGATTTCGAGACGATCGTAGGTTAACACAAAGTCTTTGTTGTTCAAAGTAACACTCAATCCTGTGTTCAATTTATCTGAAGCAGACAAAAGCCAAAATAATGGCAATGCGTACTGATGATCAATCATCTCGCAAAAAGAGCACATTAATCAGCAACCACATTATTATGTGTCTGTAAGTATCTTCCTTAATGATTTCTGCGGAAACATTTATATTGGAATATCTACAATGTAAGTAGATAATAAGGTAGAATAACAATGATTATAGCAATAGAAAAATATATGTTATAGAGAGGGTTTCCCGCGTGGGTCCAGTTATGTATAGATAATCGTTGGAAAGATAATTAATTATATTAAAGAATGATTTTCTTGAATTCTATACAGGTAAAACTATATTGAGCATTTAAAAGATAATCTTCTACTATATAAAAATAAGTCGGGTTTTCCTTCCTGACGCTATAACTCCATAACGCACGAACCGATTTCCACGGTTTTGCGTTCGTTGGAAAGGTCTTGAGCTCCGTGAGGTTTATAGCAAAGAAAATTCAGGAAAAATTTCAACAGAAAAGCGGGAAAATCTTATAAGCATTGCACCCGTGCGAAGCCGGTGCGGGTCGCTAGTTACTTATAATAACAAACAAAAAATTTTTTTTAAATAAATAAACATGTTTTATTCATCATATAATATCATTTTAGGACTCGCAATGACTCAGTTGAACATTAAAAATTCAAATTCTAAATATACATGCTTCAACATCCACAACACGTTTCGTCAAATATTATTCTACAAAATAAAATGTACTTACATGTCATATCTAGAGGTAGTACTCGTATCACAGTAGTATCTACAAAATAAGTAAAAATTTAATTAGTTTGCTTGAATTTCAAAAAGAAATAAAATGTTAATTTACAAATATTAATATAAAAAATAAAGAAAAATAAATAAATTGTCGCATTTTATCTCCCAAAGGGTAGGCGGAGGTATTCCATTTGCATCCGGTTGCTGTTACACCTACTCTACACGTATATCTAGAAATCATAAATTAATTTAAATATCATTATTACTATGTTATTTTGATAAATGCATGACTTAAGTATTGCATGCCTGAATTAGGGTACGCAATAAATAATTTCTGATTTCTGATTTCATTGGATCTATCAACTATAAAAGGGTTAGTCCTACATGGCGAGCTCTACTCCAATGGACAGATTGGACAGAATTCCGTCGACAGGGCAATGACCTGTCCCAGTGGACTTCCTATAAGCATTCATAGTCGATCCTTAAATTCCGAAGCCGTTCCAAACCTTCTAAAATTCCCCCGACGACGATCCGTAGAGAAACGTCGGTGAAGCACAAATATTCAATATTTTCGCTACAGTATTGCCAACCAACAATTTGTTTGAAGAACTTGGAAATGGTTTTCTCTGTAAAGATGATATAGATAAATTGCATACTCAAGGATAAATCAATTGTACAATATAGACTGATTTTTGTGAAGACGAATGAGAAAATAGATCGTTTTATTTGATTTAAAAATGCGGCTTTGTGAAAGGTTAGTCGAATAGAATTACAATGTATGGTATTGACTGCCTTATAGCGCGACTAAGTAGAATTGACGCAACAGTAAGGACGTTTAGTCACTAACACGTATATTTCTTAATAGTTCGCATTACATGAATAAATAAAATAATAGTTTTGAAGTTATAACATAACCTCAAGGCAAATTACACAGCTTTTGTTTAGTTGGGTGGTCTTTAGTACCTAAATCACTACATAGTATAAAACAAAGTCGCTTTTTCTGACCCTATATTGCTATATCCCTATGTCCCTATGTATGCTTAATTCTTTAAAACTACGCAACGGATTCTGATGCGGTTTTTTTTAATAGATAGAATGATTCAAGAGGAAGGGTTTAGTATTAGCGTTGCACCCGTGCAAAGCCGGGGCGGGTTGCTAGTAAAGAATAATCGTAATATCGTAGGTAAAATACACTATTATACTAACTACTACTACTAACGTATAATTTAATGTCGAGCTGCCGGCAACCCTAGATCTAAGGCTCCGCCTCCGAAAGAACGCGTTGCATGCGATAGAAAGAGATGGCCACATTTAGGCACGTTTGACGTACCTAAACAGGAAATTTGTTAACAGAGAACCTTCTGTACGTAGTACTATTACTTATTCTGTGGTAATAGTAAGACAAAAACGAATAAAAACAGCAATAGGTATGTGCATTCACGGTCAACGCTTGGCAGTCTGAGACGAGTCCTTTGCGACTCGCCTGTCGAGTAGGCGTGCGCGCTGTAAAGGCAAATATTGGACTCGATTCTGGCTGACCACCTAAAATTTCTAATTTTAAGTTAGCCTATATCCTTCTCTATACAATACGAAAGAAAAGGGACAGAAACAAACCATAGATTATAGAGTAATGTCAAACATGAAATAACCGACTAATTTGATGTCTTATCTGTCACTTTTATCCATGACCTCCTTACATCGTTGCTAAAATTGCTAAAAACGTGTATTTGAATATGTCCATAAGGTTCAATTTTGTTATTTTGACATTTGTGACGTTGTAAATAAATATGGCGCTTATTGTCCCTTTCCTTTCCAAAGCGGTGAAAAAGAATAGAGCTAACTTAAAATTAGGAATTTTAGGTGGTTTGCAGAATCGAGTCCATTGCTTGCACAGGCCTGCTAGATGGGCAGATCATTTCCCGTGATAACGCAATCGACATAAGGCTCGAGTTCCACTTATCCAAATTGTCGTCGGAGCAACTCTACGACACCGCTCTTATTATCACGCCACCATCGTAGCGCCGTGTGCTGAGAGCATGCGAATGTATTTATTATCAGGGAAGGCGCCAGGGTAAGTCTAAATACAGAGCAAAATTGGGCTTTGTATGGGAGTCATTTGCACTCGTATGCGGAAGATGTTCGTATTTTCTAAATCATCTGTTTAAAAAAATCCACAAGCAAAGGAATCAAAGGCTAAACTGCTGACAGAACAGTTTAGTTGAAAACTACATGCACTACTTAACTATTGGGAGATACATAGTTTACACCTTTAAGAAGGCCAATATGTTTTCTGGCTTTTATCAGGTAGTAAGTTCCATACAAGCACATTAAGAGCCTCGATTTTATGGAACCAGTTCCATAAAAGTAAATTAATAGCAACGATCGGAACCAGTTCCGTAAAAGTAATTTAAAAGCCTCGTATGGAACCAGTTCTGAAATTCCGGTTCTTTATATAGACGGCCGAAGGATGTAATCTACTTTGCATCCCGGAAAAACATACCAAGGGGACGTGATACCCCAAAGTTCAGTGAGGTGGAGTCGCGGGAAACAGTTGGGTATAAAAATAATTAAAAATACATAGCCTACATTATTATAAAGTTTTTCCATCAATCGTTATCGACGGATGGCCATACGGCAGTGTGTAGGCGGCTTAGAATCGATAACCCTTCAAACTTTGATCGTAGCCGATATAAGTTCAAAATTAGTTTTACCTCTTATTTTTAGGGATCGTTTGGGAAGATAACAATCCCTAGAATTAAAATACATACATACATAAAGCTCACGCCACTGTCCCACAGGGGTAAGCAGAGACTATCAATCGCCACTTTGCTCGATCTCTGCTTACTTCTTTCGCTTCCTTCACAATCCATAAGCCTTTTCATTCACGCTCTTTTATTCTTCGCACTCCGGACCCCAGCTTTTTGAAGGATGTCACTTATTTGATCCGTGAACGTCCTTCTGGGGCGTCCTCTTTCCTTGCATCCTTCAACATTAACACCATAAATCTCTTTCGTTACTCTTCTTTCATCCATACGTTCTAAATGACATACATCTTCTTACAAACCACACTTCTCTCGTATATCCGCATTCCTCACGCATTCCATACAGAATTAATCTGCAAAAAAAAAACTCTCGCCTTTCATCCCCGAGGGGTTAGGCAGAGGTATTGAATTACTGGATATACCCACATTTCACGAGATACATTGGACCCCTAAACGTGATAGGTGGTGAGCCCATCGCCGGACCGGGTCTATTTACACATGTCTCAAAATTAATTCTGAGACCTGCGGGTTTCCTCACGATGTTTTCCTTCACCGTCGAGCTAGTGATAAATATGTACGTAAGTTTTTTTTTTAAAAACTCATTGGTACAGTCAAGAGCACGCTAAGCTTGACACTTTGGACTTTGACCCGGCCCTGTATTCTATGGCGCGCAGCATAAATCAGAGCTCAGCTTAAACTGGTAGTGTCAAGCTAGCTTGCTCTTGACTGTACATGCCAGGATTCGAACCCGAGCCTCACTGATTTTCGGCCGGCTCTTTAACCGTAAAGGCTATCAGTGCTCTGCAATTAATTTGCAAGTGTTAAAACAAATTCGTTTGTCAACGAATAGTACCTACAAGGTGTCTAAGGAAGTGGACTGCAATTGAATGAAAGGAATGCGTCACACTTTTAACAGAAAACATTTCTTACAAAAACCACGATAAAATCAAATAACGGCGCAGATTTGGAAGATAAACACGCACGGAAACGTGTTGGAGAGTTTATTTACTACAAAAAGTCATATTTGCACATGAAATAAAAGGTGGAAACAGGGATTTATCCATAAAAATATATGATAAAAACCAGAAGTGTGATATTTAGCAGAATGAATATTGTAATCTAATCTATCAAATAAAATAAAGGATAAAAAATCTCACGCCTTTTATGCCAGAGGGTCAGGCAGAGGTATCCCATTTCTGAAAATATTTACCAACTTTTCCCCAGTGTACTTTTTTTGATCCCGAAACGTGACATATAGTCAGGCCATTGCCGGACCGGGTAATTGTGTAGTGCCAGTGGGCATGTGTACAGTCAAGAGCACATTAAGCTTTACACTTGTATTGCGAGTCTGACCTCTAATGCGATTGTAATAATAACGTTACAAAGTCCAATTTGTCAAGCTCCACGTGCTTTTGACTGTACAGACACATGCCTCATAATCAGTTCAGTACCTTTGGGTATTCTCACGATGTTTTCCTTTAGGTCAGTACCTTTTAGGTTAAACTCGCAGACAACGAAGCTAAGGAAAGTGTTTTGAAATTTTCTAGTGCAACGGGAAAAAAATAATTTAATTATTCACAACAGATTTCGTCAATAATTGTAACATAAAACAAGAATAATAATCCAAAATATAAGTCTTGGAATACCTCTGCCTACTTATTTATTTTAATTTAAGAGTGCGGTTTACATGAAGTTGGGTTTTTGGTTTATCAATTAATCTAGTAAGCTCATACTTTTTAAATGTAAAAAAAGAAAACATATCTGGACGTTGCTACTTGCTACACATCCGGTAACTGGACAACTAAAATTATTTAGTTGTCCAGTTACCGGATGAGTAGACACTTTGAACATATCTAAAACAGAGTAAAACGATTACCGCTAGGCAAATCAAGAATTTTTCTAAAATATTTTTTTCTAATTACCAACCAGTATGCTGCCGACTTCCCAACTGTCGGGATGACGTCGTCTTCCTGTGTCGGAAACAGTCGGGCAGTTGGGTCATAGTTGCGACTGTGTCCTGACTGTTTCGCAACTGCGGAAATTAAAGTGTCTACGCTGAATGCGGAAAGTGGATTAAACTTATTTAGTTCATTCAATGTTTATAGACCGATTTAACGTTTGAATTTGACTTGTTTTGTTGAAACGTTTAATGAACGCAGCGTCAATAACGGGCATTTAAATTTAACGTCTAAGTAATTTATTAATATAGTGAGAGATTAAATAAAAACTTTGCAAGTCTAATCTAAAAACAGAGCACGTTAGCACGCTATATCTTTGAAGGGTAAGCAGAGATATTTAATTTCTGGAAATACCCACGTTTATCACAGTTTCGTAATTTACATTTAGTAACAATTTCCAGATATAGTAGGATTATCTATTTTTCTCATAAAACCCGTCTGTTTGATTGGCAAAACTTGTAAGTACCTAGTTATATTTTATTTTGAAGTATAATTAAATATTAGAAAGAAACAGCACCAGCTTACTGTAAATAATAAAGCATAACTAAGGGAGCGGGATGGGTTATACAGTGCTTTAAACAAAATATGGGGTATTTATAGCTAATTTTACTTTAAGGAATTTAAATATTCCTTTATTTTTAAAAAGAAAGCTCTAAATGCATTCAAACATTTCCTAAAATTTGCTTGTCTAACCCGGGACTCGAACTTGCTGAAAAACCAGGAAATAAATATTCGTTTAGTATACTAATCGATAGGATTATTATTCGGGATAAAATTTCTCTAAGACACATTTGGTGTGTAAAATAAAATGAAAATGTGAAATCTTAGCATTAATTTTATTTTAATATCATTTTGTTACATTTTAATCATATAACATGCATATAACTGACAAATTGTTTAAAATGAGAACCTCGTTTCGAATACACAAATTTAGTCTCTTTGGAATTTATTTCATCGATATGTACGATAGACGAGAGTAAGACCAAATGTTTGTTACAGAAATTCGACCTTGTGGTTACATAATATAGCAAGATCGCGATCTCCCAAATAAAATAAAACCAATTGAATAGACAGAAAAGTACGAAAGCAATTGGATGTTGGTATGTTTTAAGATAAAATTCAAGGGTAAATAAATAAGCCTAGCCAAAATAAAGTGATTCTGAGTTCTCAGTTCGTTTTGTAAGGCAAATAAAATACAGTATCACAAATCACGTATACAACGGGTAGCAGAATAAGCTCAATTTCTCATACACCCCAATTATTATATTAATATAAATAAAATGATGCCTTCGAACTTTAGTTCTGTCTAACCAATTTTCATAAGTAAAGAGCAATAATATCACGATTTCCAGGTATAGCACAAAATTCAGCTATACTAATGCATTTTTCGGAAAAAAATTGCTGAAATCGATTATGTAGTTGAAACTGAAAAAACTAATTTCAGGAATTGCGCTTATTCTATTACATAATTTATACCACAACTAGTAACCACACCATATCGCAGCGACAAAAATGGCGAGCTGTGATTACGTGTCAATATAAGTCTCGTTCCAGCTTGTCACAGTAGTTCATCATCATTATTAGACCGTAACAGCCCACTGCTAAGCTTACGGTCTTTTCTGACACAAGAGGAATTATGCGATATAAACCTCAAATGCCCATGACCACCGCCCGCGCCCGACCTAGCTGTCAGAATTTTTCAAGAAACCCAAGGGTATCGGACATGAAAGAAATAAAAAAAATATTTTTAGGGAACACCTTGAAGTCCTAAAAATAAAATACGTTAAAAAAATTAGAATATAGTATTTGAGTGTCCTAACGGGACCCCACTCAGCACAACGCTAGTATTACCTATGTGGGGCCACCACTTTGTTAGTTGCCAGTATATCGTTATCTATCGACAAAAATGATAACGGCTTATAACATGTCTAGACACGGTCTAAGGACCCGACAATGTGTAGGCAACCCAAGATCTCTCTATAAAAAAACGAATAATGTTATTTATTGTGAGTAGGAGCGAATGTAAAATGCTTCTCCATCGTGCTTTGTTTATAAAATAAATAATCTCATACCTTTTATTCTCAAGGGGGCTGGTAGATGTATTCCATTTCTGGAAATACCTACCCACTTTTGACGAGTATATTCGACCCAGAAGCGTGAAGTGTGCCCATCGCTGGACCGGGTCAGTTACACATGCCTCAGAATTAATTCTGGGACCTGCGGTTTCCTAACGATGTTTTCCTTCACCGCTTTGCATATCAATGAAAAATAATATAATGATAATGAAGATTCTTAGAAGATTATTATCAGTAAAATATATTTTTTTGTAGTTCCCAAGTTTACCTCTATATACATAATATTATTAAACAAGTACCTTCAGATCAATCGTTTTTAGATCCTGCTTTTAGGAGGCGGCACTTAAAAATAAACTTTTTATTTTTTATTTATTCTGTCCAGTCAGGTCTCTTACTGCAACACCTACAAAAAATTTCAAGTCATCGGGGCATATACAAAACCAGCTGGCTATTTGCGTACCATCCGAAACATAGAGCTCCAACCCTACGATATGCCTCTTGCACCAACAAAGATGTTCCCCTTCGTTTGCAAGTTTGAAACGGATGAGCCATTTACCGTAATTAGTTGTGTTTATCTTTAGGATAACGTTGCCTGACGCTGTTTTCTGCCAAAACGGGTCTTGGCTCAGGCTGGAGTAGAGGCAGACGGTTCGTGGACTAATTAGAGGATTAAAGACCACACAGCCTCCTTACACAACATTCTAACAAAACTTCTGGATATAATCCAAACTATCATAAATCGGAAGTGAGTAACCTACCCCCGGTTCCTGAAATGCAAAGAACACCAAAATTAGTTGACACTATTAAACCTCATGTTATTGGTTCTGATTGGTTGTTTAAAAGACATTATAATTTTATTCAACCAATCACAACAGCTAACACGAGATTTAACAGTCTATCAGCTAATATAGTTTGATTTGCCTTTCTGAAACCGGTGAAGCAAACTTGATGAATTTTAGTATACAAATTGATTGAATTTTCGAGAAGCACACAAGCTACTTTTGATACCGGAAAAACACATGCTTCCTATTTAGAGCTCACACCGCCGTAGTCGCGGGCAACAGCTAGTACTAACTATAGTACGTTTAGATGTTTACAAAATACAGTGGTGAAAAATAGGTATTCCAAGAAATTGAATTCCTCTGTCGAACCCATCGGGGAGGAGGGTAGCTAATGACAAAAATGCCACAATACCGAAGCCGGTTTGTCTGTTTCTTACCTTTTTACAACTCACCAATCAAAATAAAGTTTGGTAGGGTTGCCTCTATAGAAATTACAGGGATGACAAGTTGTCATTTTTGCCAGGCTTTACACTAAGGAATTTCCTTAGTGTACAGCCTAGCTTCAAAGTTGACAAAAAAGCGTTGAGGGTTGCTAAAATTGCCGCGACAATTTGCCTGTTAAATTTGATTCCCTTAGCGCAAATCTTTCGTAACGTTTACAAAAAAATATTGGAGGCGAATTTCTTAGGCAAACCACACATTAGGGTTGAGCCCACACGATTATTTTCATTAATCGTTTTGGACGATGATATCGCTTTGGTGGTGCATAATTATTGTTCTCTAGCGGTTTACCATTACACCCAATTCACAAAACACAGTAAAACGGTTAAGAATGTTTTATTATTAACTACAAAATTAGTTTTATAATTTTATGTTGGCGAATGGTACCAATGCTGCCTTGCCTTGTAATGCATTAGGATTGCTGTTTTGGTGGTCATATCTCTACCATTTTGGGATCTTAGCGCAAGGTGGTAAGCGTCAGAGTCAAATGGGCCTCCAAAGTCAAGTTACAACCAACATTTAAAAACCTTTTAAAATAATCAGGTGCCCTAAAACTAATATACCACCAACATAATATGGTAAGAAACAATTATGAGTGACACCACAGATCATTAATAATGGATAATGGTCTGTGAGTGACACTGAGTCTGTGTGTGCTTCATATTTTGCTCAAGGTCGTATTCCAGGACTTCACATATATACAACATGTACCTAACAGAATAAGCGCAATCCCTGAAATAGTTTGTTCAGTGTCGACTACTTATTCGATTTCAGCTATTATTAATATGTGTTAATTAAAAAAAAAAAATGTATTATCGTAGCATAGCATAGCAGTGAAAGTGAGTTCTTTGGAAATCGATATAATGATATTTAAGAAAATTGGTTAGACACAACTAAAGTTCGATTGCATCATATTTTTTTAATATTGATATAGGTACTAATTGGGGAGTATGAGGAAATGCGCTTTTTCTGTTAAGCGTTGCATAGATTTCCACTTTTGCACATCTAAAAAATGATGATATGTTGTGATATATATTTGCTGAATCTTTGTTTCGGTATCGTAGAAATGTTATTATTATCTTACTGATGTATCTTAGTACCGATCTTTTATGTATCATTGCTAGGTTTCATTTTGTATTTTTAAATTTTATTTAGCGTAACAAACGCTGTGTTTTACTTAACTGTCCTAGTTGAGACTTCTATCAGTGTAATTGCGAATGTGGTTTTTGCCTATAATAAGTTACGCATTTACGGAATCAGTAACTGCAAGAAATGTTTACTTTTGCTTATATTTTAGTAACTGTTGGCTAACCAAATAAATAAATAAAAACTTGAGTTGCGAGTCCTAAGTGTGTTATTCGCCTAATCCAATATTTTACTCATCATTGACAAAGTTTCAAGAACTTTCGTCTGGGTAAGAGTAAGCAATTTCAGTTTTACCGATAAGAATTTCTTCGAAACCATTAATATTACCCTCTCTTCATCTAATTAGTAAGCAATCGGCTGCGGTATACGATCTCGATGCGGATAAGTGGTCAAGACTGAGGGCCTGTTCATGGGAGAATTTGTGTTAAACGTGAAGCCTTTGCAAGTAAGTAAAGTTAGTCCATACTTTCTTTCTTAACAGTTAAAGAGCCCGCTTATCATGCGTGAGGCTGAGGTCGGGATTCTGACTACTTAATCGCTATATCTAATATAAGTAATATATAATAATATATAATAATCAGGTATTTTTAATATGTGTTAAATTTTTCCGAAAAATGAATTAGCTTAGATGAATTTAGGGCTACCTATGGAAACCTTTATTCTCTTTATTTAAGAAATTAGGTTAGACAAAACAAAAGTATGTAAGGTAGATATATTTTATTGGGGTGTATGAGGATGAGGAATTGCGCTTATTCTGTGATACATTGTATACAATATGTAACAGAATAAGCGCAATTCCCGAAATTAGTTTGTTAAGTATCGACTACTTAAACGATTTCAGCAATTTTTAATACGTGTTAAATTTTTCCGAAAAATTAATTAGCGTAGCTGATTTTAGTGCTATCTTTGGAAATCGTGCTATTATTGATCGATATTTAAGAAAATTGGTTATACAAAACTAAATTTCGATCGCAGCATATATTTTTTATAATAATATACTAATTGGGGTGTATGAGGAATAGCGGTTTTTCTGTTACGCGTTGTATAAACAACGTATCACAGAATAAGCGCAATTCCTTATGAAGAATCTTATATAAGATTCTTCCTCCCTTTGTAGAAAATCGGGTACCTACACATAATACGTGTTATGAGAGAGAAAAATGTCTCAGCGCCAGACTGGTGTACTTTAGCTCTCTTTGTCATGCCCGAACATAACTTCCGAACGATCTTTCAAGTCGGATACGATGTATTGCTTTGAGTACTAACGCTACGTCGTGCTTTTAACTCTAGCCCTAAAAGAAAAATGTATTGCTGTTTGTAGAATATGTATGACAAGAAATGTTGTAATAACTACGGCCTTAACTCCGACGGGTCGGAAGGTATTCCATTTGACCTAGATATACCTAATTTTCACCAGAGTGCTGTTACACACGCCTCAGTATAAATTATACTACTTATATATTGACCCGTAACTTATCTATGCTATAATTAATCTCAGGTATTGCAAAATATTCACAACATTATTCTAATATTATAATGTAAACATACAAACATGAGTTTTTCAAAAACTTACGTACATATTTATCACCAGCTCGACGGTGAAGGAAAACATCGTGCAAACAAACCCGCAGGTCTCAGAATTAATTCTGAGACATGTGTAAAACAGACTCGGTCCGGCGATGGGCTCACCACCTATCACGTTTAGGGGTCCAATATATCTCGTGAAATGTGGGTATATCCAGAAATGGAATACCTCTGCCTACCCCCTCGGGGATAAAAAAAAGGCGTGAGATTATATTATTATTATTATTACATACAAACATGCACTTTTGACATTTCGGAGATCTCACGCTACACTAGCGCCTCTATCGGCGGATTCATTGTAATGAAATGTCCAAATGTTGCAAGGCTGTAGATATATTTTAAAAATTGAGATGATTTCAGAAGCAAACCCTATTTCCTAAAATTCTTAATAGAAATTACGATGGTCAATTTGATATTGTTCAAAGCGATTCGAGTCGTGTTCCCGAATCTTCTCAAATAATGTTGTAGATCGGTCGAAAATTTTATTGTCGTTTTATTTCTGGATTCTTTTCAGATTGCTCCCAGTTTCACTGGTTTCTTTTTATAAAATTGAATAGCTTTACTTTTCCAAAACGAAGTGTCTAGTCGTCCGATAAATTTGCCAGAAGAATAAAATTATTTAACCCAATTTATTATCGAAGTTAGATGTTTATTCATCTGATTATGATGTTTATTTCCAAAAAAGCAAGAGAAAGTAAAAAAGAAAATAGTGAAAGCAAGTAGCGACTAGAGACAATAATATAAATATTATAATTGCTATTTATCTATAAATTAAGAAATGTTTCTATTTCTCAATATTTATAGATACAGTTTTAGAAGGTGGCATTATTAATATTTGTTTCAGTTACATAAAGTCGTAGAGTTACGCTTCATAAGATTTAAGTTGTCATAAAATTGTGTGAAATGTCACGTAATAGCCACGAGGAGTGACAAGCCTTATAAGATTTTAGCATGTCACAAAATTGAGCCGAGGGGTTGCTACGTATTCCATTCTTGAAAATAGTCACACATTTTCCACTTGTAATATTTTTGTGACACCTAAAAATTAAAGGTGGTACACCCGTTGCCGGGATCGGGGTGCTCTTACACATGACTCAGAATCAATACTGGTACCTACTGTTTTCGGAGCTAGTAATAAATATGTACAGTCAAGAGCACATTGGACTGTGTAACGTTCTTATTACTATCGACTTAGAGGTCAGACTCGCACTACAACTGTAAAGCTTCATGTGCTCTTGACTGTACCTACGTAAGTTTTTTTTAAAACTTATTCCTATATCATTCAAACTCTAGCCTCACTCATTAGAGGCGGTCTCAAATAGGTCTTACTGCAAATACTATAGATGTAGTAAATTTTGTTTGACCTACACTGTTTCAAATTGTATGTCGCCTAAAATATTGTCGTTAATTTTAAAAAATATATTGCTCTTTGCGTATCAACCATGGCAGATACCCCAGGGTGGCTTGAAAAATTATGACAGTCATACTTCAGTGAACTTGAGTAGGGCTCGTATAGGCTATCAGGGATCGCAAACTTTTTACATCTGTGGAACACTTAAAAGTTTATTTTTACCTGAGAAAAATTAACATAATAAAAACCTAAGTAAAAATCATTTATTTTTGATGAATTATACATACATACAATTTAGTGATACAATGCACTGTAGATGGCGATGGGGAAGTTTTTTTTTTATAAAAAAAGGGGGCAAACGAGCAGACGGGTCACCTGATGGTAAGTAACTACCGTCGCCCATGGACACCTGCAGCTGAAGAGTCACAAGTGATTACGAAAATACTGATTAATGAAATCTCAGAATCCATAACAATTAGTAATTCGTAATTTGGCAGTTAAGTTTTTCTTTCAAAACAGGATCCGCTTGGGTAATAAAACTGGGAACCCGATAGTAAAGAATAAAAGGATGTTCCCTATCGCAAGTTGTATTGTATTTCTAATTCGTAATACAATCAATGTCGTCCCCAGAACTTTTTGTCGTGACAACGTTTGCCACTCCTGCCCTTTATTATATTTCCTCATAATTATTGTATAAGGAAGGACCTCTATGTCATGTAAATAAACAGTGTATAAGTTATAGGTTCATGATGATGACTGAATCTTGGGAACGCACCCAAAAATAAATCAAGAATTTGCAACTCTCTAACTGCTTTGAAGGGCTGGGAACAGACCAGACCTATTTTTAACGGGTCATAAGCACCCATTATTAACCGATAAACGTTAAACGAGCCTTGAAATGGACAGGACCCGCCATTGTACATTGCCAATTTGGATCCTATATAGTGAAGCCAATAAAGTGTGGGAAATTGGTGACGGTGGTACGGTCAGCAGTAAAACTCAACCAATAGTTTCGCATTACTGAAGTTTTGACGAGTTTTTTGTAAAATAATGCATCTATTAGTTATTAAATGTAGTATAGGCTTTTGTATTATGCCGAGTTTTAAATGTCGCCGAAATGTACGATTTTCATTATTATAATTATGACGAAGTCAAAAACAACAAACAACAGACGAGATAGGACGAGTTTGGTACGTACGGTATGGATGGATAGAAATCTGAATAATGTGGCTGCAGCATATCAATGTTCTAACAACAGTATTTTAATTACAAAATACTGTTGTTAGAACATTGATAAAAATTATCCCTCAGCACTAAAGTAGCATTAAACTTCAATTTTTTTTATATAAGAGAAGGGGGCAAACGAGCAGACGGATCACCTTATGGTAAGTGACTATCGTCGCCCATGGACACTTGCAACTCAAGAGTCACAACTGTGTTGCCGGCCTTTTAGGGTGGGAGTAGGGTGATCTTCCCTTAGAGAGGAGAGGAGGGGGGGGGGGTAGCATTACTTTACGCTGGATTTTTTATTTATATTAGAAATTGCCCTTTAATTTTTTACTTTTGACGTGACGGTACATTCCCTTTACTAATGCAAGCAAATAGTCCTTTGGGTCCTAGGTTACGGTGGCTGATGGCCGTAGACTATTGGAAAATGATCGAATAAGAAATAATAACAGAATCCCAAGCGGTTCTCTTTGGAAGAGATGCATAGCGATTGCACCGAACATTAAGAAAATGTCATCGACCTTGTGACAAAGATATGTACTCGTACATGAATTATAAAAACCTTATGGTGGTAAACATTTTAAGACCGAGCCTGTTACAAAGCAAAGATTTCTATTGAGGTTGTCTTGGAAGACGCACGAAGGCTACGTCTACGCGTAGCACTGCTACGCCAGGTGCTACGCATTCGTAGGCGTAAGTTATTGTTTATGTTGTAAAATTACTTAAAACTAGCAATTGTCGGTGACTCCCTCTTCATTCCGGTATAAAAAATATCCTATTTATTAATCCAGGCTATAATCTGTGTGTGTGCAAAATTTTATCCAAATCTGTCTGGCCGTTTTTGTTGGAATGAGTAACAAACATGCAAAAAACTTTGTCACTAAATTTAAAAATAATGTAACTTTGTATCAGTCAATATAATATAGAGAGCAATTTTTCCCCATTTATTATTCCACCGAACACAGACCTAGACCCACAAAAGATTCGTAAGTTTGTAAGGAATAAACTCAAAAAATATAAAACCGATTTCAAAAATTCGTACACCATTAGAATGCTACATTATTAGTGAATAACGTAAGCTATATTTCATCCCAGTATTCGCACGGAAACTGGAAATACGTGGGTGAAACAGCACCGAACTTCTAGTAATATTATATAAAAGAAAGATTTGATATTTTGTTATGAGCCTATACAATACACACAGTATTGTATAGGCTCCGAAACTACTGAACCGATTTTGAAAATTCTTACTAACCGAAAGCTTAGTTTTCTGTAAGTGACGTGAGCTACAATTTTCCTACGGGAACGGAACTTATGAGGATGAAGTTGTGGGAAACAGGTAGTCTACACTTCTATACTAATATCATATAGAGGAAATATTTGTATGTTTGTATCTTTATAACTAATAAACTAAAAACTACTGGGACGATTTAAAAAAAAAATATAAGAAAAAGGGGGCAAACGAGCAGACGGGTCACCTGATGCTAAGTGACTACCGTCGCCCATGGACACTTGCAATTTAAGAGTCACAACTGCGTTGCCGGCCTTAGGAGGTGGGTTTAGTGGGAGGGGGAGGGGAGGGGAATTGGGGCCTCCAATTAATTTTAAATTTTAAAATTCTACCAATTTCCAATACTCCTGAATTTTACCAATGGCAAGCTAAAATATCCCCGAGTAACATAGGCTATATTTTATTCCCGTATTCCCACAGGAACGGGAGCCTGCTATAGTTCTTAATATATTAGTTAACGCTAGCTAAGCGAACAAAACCACTTGACTGTTGTGTACAGTCCTAATGACACCATGACAGTCTAATCACGTCGTTTAATGTTTCGCTTAAATTAATAATTACTCGCCCCATTGGGGTTAAATTACAATTTCTAAATTCCATGCACATTTATGTGGTTGCGAAACAATCTCAGATTAATTTAATCTTTTTAATCAGTGGGATGTTACTAGACATGGGTCGCATAAATCTCGCTTGTTTTATTATTAGCGGTGACTTATGGGCTTAGGTGTCCCAATTAGGGATGTAACATTGATATAAAATCGATTATTTAAAAAGAAAAAAATATTATTTCAAAAATAACCGATTAACAAAAAACGATTATACGAAAAAAATAACAATTACTATAAAATACGATAGTTTTTTCACATTCTTTATCCTTTTAACATAAACATTGTTAGTGAACTTACTTGAAATTTCTTCATTCGTCTCACAGATGGTGCTGTTTACAAAAATAGATTAAAATGTGTATAAGAATATAATCGATTAATTAAAAATCGATTATTTTATATTTAAAAACCGATTATTCAAATCGATTTTAAAAAAAAATGATTATTCTTAAAATCGATTATTTTTGTACATCCCTAGTCCCCATCGGAGGGTTATATAGTCTCTGCAGCGGTTTCTCGATAAATAAATGTGAATATCTTGCGAGAACTAATAAATTGTCGTTAGCCAGAATAAATTGTTTGACACAATTCACACGGGGTTATTTAGTCCCAAACTGGGTAGACATTGGGCTTTGAGTACTCTTCATCTAATAAATATACATTCAATGATTAAAAAAATATGATATTTCATTAAATTCTGTTTGGCAGTTTTTGCGTGAAAGAGGAACAAACGTCCATCCAGACATCCATACATCCATCCATACAAACTTTGGCGTTTATAATATTAGTAGGATTAGACTTTGACCCCGACTTCGCCCAAGTTCCTGGATTAAAATTTATTTATTTATTTTTTTATTTTTGATAGGAGAATCATCAGCTACACGTTACAAAATCTAACAAACTTAAATTACTTCTTAAAAGCTAATAACAGATTCTCGCCGATAGATTTATATTATGCTAAAACTATGAATGAGCTTGAGTCTCATGTTTGCGCTACACTAACTTAGCTATGTAGGTATAACTGATAAAATATATTTTTAAAATTAAGCATTAAGTCCACCTGGCTCCGTTGCAAAGTTGCATTTACTCATATATTACTCTGATAGCTATAATTATCACGTTAGCTGTTAGCTGTGTAACTTTAATCAAAATCGGTTCAGTATTTCTTGTGAAAGAACAACAAACATCCAACTATTCATCCATCCTAAAAAAATTGCTCTTTTAAAGTAGTAGGTAGAATATTTGATTTATTTTGCAAATAAATAAAAGTGTCTCCATTCCGTTATGGTTTCGACAACCATAACGGAATGAACTTCATAGTCTAAATGAAGACGTACAAATAATTACCTCATCCGAATAACACGCAATTGCAGTTAATAGCAGCAGCGGTTAAATAACCATCAAAATTAAAACAAAGTTTCTCGACATTTTGTATCGTTATAGAAGACCATAAAGATCATTTAGCGTAACAGGCCGATATATTCACCTCCTTCGCAATTGACCGTAATTACACATTATTACTTCATAACAAGGACATAGAGTTTGTAGAGGTATCCTATGAAATCTTACTTTTAACCAAAGAGATTAAAATATAATAGGGCATAGAGGGGACAAAACGAGGAAAATTTGAAGCCAAAAGTTATTCCAAGTGGAATAAGTCTAGTACAATTTCGAGCGAGTGACAGCTCGTGTTCATACTAACTGACATGACGCTTGAGCTTCAAACATGCTTACAAGTTTTGTATGAAAATATTCCCAATGCCCCCTCTATGTCCTATTACATTTTAATTTCTTTGCTTTTTACGCAACCGAGTGAACATGATGCGAGCATAGCATGAGTATAATGGCTGGTTTACAAATTGCTTAGCTAAGTTGCTTAGTAGATGAACACTGCTTTAGTCTTGAGCATAGTCGCTGGCCATTGGAAGCGCTCAACTTAGTTCGCAGTCCTACAGCGAACTAGTTCGCTTAATTAGTTCGTTTTTTTATATATTTTTTTTTTATTTCTGTGTGGAGATGATCAAAAATGTTTTTTTTTCATATTATTATAGTGATAAACTTTAACCATATACTTGTAATTTATTATGAAACTCTTGTAAAAACAGCAAGAGTAAAAAATACAGTTAGTATTACGGCATACAGCGCCACTCCATAATAGAGCGGGCCCCACAAAAATAAATATTTGTAGCGACACTACATAGAACGCGCCAATAGAAGGCCGAGTTACATAGAACACACCAATAGACGGCCGAGTTCTAAACCGCCCTATCGGAGTTTTCTAATGACTTTGTATAAATACAACTGTCCAACATCAACCGTTGGACCGCGGTCCCCAGGCACGATCACCTCGCCTGGAGGAAGATCTTCCCTTTTCACGATAAAGGAGCATTCCACCTCCGCTCCTCCATATATTTAAAGAACTATATAAGAGCGAGATTGTGGACGAACTAGTTCGCATAGTTCATCTAAAGGAGCGCTCTTCCAAACTAGGTCGTTCGCGAACTACCCAACTACATTGCTTGCCCACTATGCAGTGTGCTATTCAATACCTCCTTATAAAAACAGTTTTCATAACTACGGTGTGTATTTGCCCATAAGACATGCTTGTGTGCGTATAAAGGTAGACTAAACCTTCAAGAAGAGAGCGTACTTCCCACCTCAAAGGCCGGCAACGCACTTGTGACTCTTCAGCTGCAGGTGTCCATGGGCGACGGTAGTCACTTACCATCAGATGACCCGTCTGCTCCTTTGCCCCCTTTTTTTTATAAAAAAAAATTAAAAAAAAACTTCCGAGTGTTGCGGCCGATCGCAGCCGCGTGCGATCGATCGCATGCGACTGACGAGCCTAGCTGACAATATTCAACGTAAAAATGTATGGCGCCATTTCCGAAGTATGCGACAGACGCGTGCGGCCGACATCTGTCATTTTTATACTGACTTGTCGCATCAGTCACGCGCATCAGTCGCATGCGATCGGCCGAATATGTAATACTTACTATACCCACTAAACTTATTTTGGTTTAGTCCTGTCTTTGTCTTACCTCAAAAAAACAAAAGGAATCGAAGATAACCTACCGAATTTAGTGCTATCAGAGGCTGTATTTTAATCGTAACTTCTTAACTTATGCACTAAACACGATATGAAATGCTTTAGTTGACAGGACTAAATTTAATTTGACAGGGCTAAATATATCTCGTCTCTTTTCTTTTCTAGGACAAAGAAAATTACAAGAGTAAACTAAAATAAGTTTAGTCGATGTAGAATCAGCACTACTATTTATAAAACGTGTTTATTTATAAAACAGAGTGCAAGCTTGCCAACAAACTGCTATGCAGTTTGGCGAGTACTTATAACTTCAAACATGTAATGCTTATTGTAAGTAAATAAATAAATAAATAAATTTAATTAAATTAAATTAAACGCTTATAGGTTTACTAAGTCTGTGGCGGTAAGAAAATTTTACAGCGATCCCGCCATAAAACTAACTCTGCAAGTAAAATCATAATATGAACTAACGGCTGTGTTTTAGAGATGGGCGTTTTACTTAAGGGTCGGGTACACATTTTTTAGACATTTCATATTTACCATATTATCATCCTACTTCCTACTTAGTATTATAAATGCGGAAGTTTGTATGTATGGATGTATGTTTCTTTTTCACGCAAAAACTACTGTACGGATTTCGATGAAATTTCCCACGGGAACGGGAACACAGCTCGTGAAACCGCGCAGAACCGCCAGTATAGGTAATATTACGTATATGACGAGGAAAGATATTGTGTATTTTTGTATTTTTATATGTTTGTAACGAATAAACTCGACAAAAAGTACTATACCGATTTCAAAAATTCTTTCACCATTAGAATGCTACAGTATCCCTGAGTAACATAGGCTTTTTATATTTTAACTAACATAACTTTTTATATTCTAACATGGGTACCGCGCGGAACAGCTAGTCTATACTTCTATACTAATAGATATATAAAGAGGAAAGATTTGTGATAGCCTTTATTACGGTTAAAGAGCCGGCCGAAAATCAGTGAGGCTCGGGTTCCAATCCTGGCATCACCAATGAGTTTTTCAAAACTTACGTACATATTTATCACTAGCTCGACGGTGCAGGAAAACATCGTGAGGAAACCCGCAGGTCTCAGAATTAATTCTGAGACATGTGTAAATAGACCCGGTCCGGCGATAGGCTCACCACCTATCACGTTTATGGGTCCAATGTATCTCGTGAAATGTGGGTATATCCAGTAATGGAATACTTCTGCCTACCCCCTCGGGGATGAAAGGCGTGAAATTATGTATGTATGTAAGATTTGCATTTTTGTATGTTTGTTACGAATTAACTCAAAAACTACTGGACCTTATATATTCATAGCTATGACTTCTCAATAACTCCAAGGAATTCTTCTAGATGATAATATACCTTTTTTAACAGATAGTTTTTAAGTTTATTGAAGTTAGAGATGTTTTCTTGATTTTTAGTATGATTTGGGGATGCTATTGTATATTTTACTAGTGGCCCGGGCAGACGTCGTTCTGCCACCGTATAAACCATCCCTGGACCCACTCTAACCCACACAAAAAGTTTCATCAAAATCTGTCCAGCCGTTCTGGAGTTTTAATCAGACTAACGAACATCAATTCATTTTTATTTATATAGATAGATTTACATTGAGTGAGGTCCCTGATCTAATAAGTTGAGAGTTAGTGAAGGGTAGTTGTTTTTTCTTTTTACTGTTTTTAAATGGGTGAAAGGTATTCCTGAAAAACCTCTTCCCCCCTCCCCCTCCCCTACTCCCACTTCAAAGGCCGACAAAGCAGTTGTGACTCTTGTCCATGGGCGACGGTAGTCACTTACCATCAAGTGACCCGTCTGCTCGTTTGCCCCCTTTTATCTTATAAATAAAACAGTTTTGTCGACTTTCTGGTGGATCAAGAGAGCATTATATTGAATTAAGCCGAATATTTGCATATAAAAAGAGTGCGAAAACAGAGTTTACTCAGGTAACGCCTGTAAGTGCTTATAAAAGATAGTTTCTTTACACAATTCAATTCAACGCCGCCTGCACTAGCACTTTCTTTTTTAATTTCAATCTAGCGGGTGAGTTAACGACGCTGTTATTAAACAGTATGAGAGAAGGGAGTTGCATTTATTGCATTAGTCGCAGATATTGCGTGTTTTATACACTTTAGGTAGGTACTGGACTCGATTCTGCAGACCAGCTAAAATTCCTAATTTTAAGTTAGCTCTATTTTTTTCCACCGCCTTGGAAAGGAAAGGGACCGAAATAAGCGCCATATTTATTTACAAATGTGAAAATAACAAAATTGAACCTTATGAACGCATTTACATCTTAATGAAATACACGTATTTAGCAATTTTAGCAACGTTGTAAGATATTTATTATATATTATATATATATGTAAGATGGTCATGGATAAAAGTGGCAGATAAGACAATAATCTGATAGTTGGTTTTTACATGTTTGACATTACTCTATAATCTATGGTTTGTTTTTGTCCTTCTTCTTCCGTAGTATATGGAGAAGGATAGGCTAACTTATATAAAATTAGGAATTTTAGCTGGTCTGCAAAATCGAGTCCTATTAGGTAGCTATTTTTTTTTATTGCTGATTGGCTTCCTCTTGACCCCAGACTAGCCCAAAGACAGGGCCTACGTGACGAGTTTGCCCAGAAGATGCCTGTTCAGTCGAACCTTAAAAGCTGACGGGTTATATGAACTCCCAAATACAGACGCGTAGACGCCGGCAGGTGGTTCCACTCCGCGGCGGAGCGCATAATAAAATACATTGAAAAGCGCTTCTTAGGTTCAAAGCTATTTGTCCAGTTTCAAGCTAGAACTACTGTGTATTCTCACGAGCTTATCGGTTTCATACATTTGTGATGGTAAAGTGCGCTCATCATTTTTTGTTAAATTTTGAAATATGTAGTGTATTTTTAGGTTGTATAATAGAATTTTATATTTCATCATCACTATCACTTCATTCATAGTATAAAACAAAGTCGCTTTTTCTGTCCCTATATCCCTATGTCCATGTGTATGCTAAATCTTTAAAACTACGCAACGGATTTTGATGCGGTTTTTTTAAGATAGAGTGATTCAAGAGGAAGGTTTTAGTAGCATTGCACGCGTGCGAAGCCCGGGCGGATTATTATATACTCTTGTGTTCAATTTTGTATTTAAGAGTCAGCAAAAAACAGTGTTTAATTGAGCAGTATGGAAATGGCTCATATCATCGACTGAACTCCGTAAGAAGTACAGCAATTTCAATTTATTTCGAAGAAGGTTGTCGAAATAATGCTCCAATTTCCAAGCATGTTTGAGAAATTACAATTTACGAAATCCATAATCCGCACACCCTCGAATTCATAGTATGGAAATTAAAGGAAATTGTCCCAAATAGTATCACGTCACGGATAGCGTGAAATATTTCTCCCTCAATATTCGCGCCGCAATATACATATGTACCTATCTTATTTTATACATTATTTCACTTGAGTGGTTGAGAGTAAATGTTTAGGTGTAGCGAATTTACTACAATAATTACTTACGCCGCGTTAGGGTACCTATGTTTAAAGAGGTAACATAAAACACAGGTACACTCGGATTAACGGGCGTGACGGCCTGTTGGCTCAGTTGGAAGTGACCCTGCCTTCTAAGTCGAAAGGTCGCCGGTTCGATCTCCGCTCGGGGCTAACATTTGTGTGCATGAACATGTCTGTTGGCTTCGTGTCTGGTCGTTTTAATATTTATTTAAATATGTCTATCAGTTGTTTAGTAGGTACCCATAGTACAGGCCCTGCCTAGTTTGTGAATAATAATAATAAATTGTGAGATAACGCACGGAGAAAAAACATGGTATGGCGGTTTCAAGAGCTTTTGCTAGACACGTAAATCGTCTTACCAATCCTTTGATAGAGTTGTACAGAGATTAGCTTGAAATCTGATTACGATTGTAAACAGATATAATCCAGCCAATTTATCTAATTAGCCCATTGTCACAATCTATATATATAAAAATCGATGCCACTTTTCGTTGTTATTTTATAACTTAAAAACGGGCTCACTTATCCAAACCAAATTTTTAGGCTTTATTCGGACTATTTAGCAGATGGTTTATGTGAAGTTTACTTAAAATCTGTCGAGTGGTTCTTCATTTATCACATTTTTACAGGACAGCGTCTGTAGTGCATTATTGATATAAATGTTAACCACGACTAAGTACAATTTAAATTTTATTCTTGTGTTAAACCATTTGTCACGGTGGCATATAATTAATATACACAAAATTTTTTCACACTTACTATGTTTAATCCCTCGACCGCGGGAGTCCCCGACAAAATAGACTTTCAATGGGGAGTTTTCGGTGAAAGCTGTCACTTGAGTATTCAAAGGTGTCAATAGATGGTGCTGATAAGCCTTGGGTTTTTTTTTACCTAATCTATGGTCGCAAGAATTTGTCAAACAAAAAAAAAACAATCTGACTTTTGACAAAATAAGGTTACGTACTCATTGCCTTGTATTTTATTTATTGTTCTGTTTGTACATTGTTTACGAGTGGTTTGTGCTACAACAAAAGATCCGAATCCACGATAAACAAAAACTCAGTCTCCTTCATCTGCGAAAATGCGTGGACCATGTATAGTGTATGGGTGTAAAATACGGAGGAACCGAAGCTCGACTCGACGCACTAGGAATTTAGGTACCTAAAACAAGATCTGTTTCATTGCGTTGCCTGCTGACGCGTTACACTCACTCACAAACAACACAACAACGGCACATGATATGACGGACGGATGTGTCACGTAAAGCGACACATCAGTGTTGCCGATTTCTAATTCCCAATGTTGATCAGCGCCATCTAGTTCAATTTTAAGAATGTCATTGAAAATTACTCATTGTCTTGTGTGCGTGTGAATATTAAGTTTTCATTCATCCCAAAATAAATAATAAAATGTTGAGTCGGCAGAGGTGTAAATTCCTACATTTCATCATTGTATTTTTAGGACCCATAGATGCGTCAGGCTTCATAACCAATTCTGCAGCCTGCGGGTTACCTCTTGATCTTTTCTTTCACCGTGGAACTGTTGATAAATATGTACGTGGGTTCAAGGCCGAGCTGACCCTGGCACACAGGCACCAAGGGCAATAGGGGGGCGCCCGCGCCGGATGAAATGCCAGCGCTAATTATTTAAATTATCTTTGTCTCATAAGAACATTTTCTTTGTAGTTAAGTAGGTATATCGATAAGTAATGACGTACAAGTCTCCCAACTCCTAAGACAATATTTAGGTTAGTGTTTTAATTTTTTGCAGTAATTGCGGCAAGCGGAAACGTACCGTTTTTGGCGCTTCTTTTTTTGTCGTGATTGGACGTAATTTTGTTTTATTTCACAAATTTTGACTAAAATATGTTCTTCAGTTTTATACAGTATTTTCCTAAAACTTGAGAACATATTTCAGTAAAAAATTGAAAAATATAGAAATAGTAATGTCGAAACTCCACAAAAAAGGCGCTTCTGTTTCGCACTCAGACGCTACGAAAGGTCGTCTCGGCCCTGCGTTGGTGATAAAAAAAAATATTGTTACACGCCCTCGCCAGGTTACGAACCCGGGCTTGAGGGCTGTTACTTGTACGTGTTGGTGATAAATGACCGGTTATAGAATTTTTGCCTGTCTGTGTATGTCTTGAATAGGCTCCGAAAAGGCTCACTCAACGGATTTCAATTAAAATTTTCGGGATTAAAAATAGGAATTTCATCTTAAGTAATTGTGTGTTTTCTTTCAATAGCAGCAAGCTTCAATATAGTGTGTTAATATTATTTGTTTATCAAAATTATATCCTTTGTTTTGACAATTTAGTAGGTAGTTATTTGGTAGTTATGAGTTCTGTGTATGATTATACTTGGGCATGTAGAAATAAAGGTGCATATAAAAATTGTCGTTATACTGGCCGCCACGGCCACCGACCTACAAGCTCTACTATGAGAATAGTAGAATAGATAATTGTCAATAAATTTTAAATATCTACTAATTAATGTTAATAGATTTTTTTTTTGCTGAAGTATAAATAAATAAGTCTTGCTTTTCATTATTACCATACCATCCAAAATAGAGTTTCCTTCCTGACCTACTGACTCTTTTCAATTTTAATTCAGCTTGTCACCAGCTACATTATAGTTTATTGTTAGTGATTCTATTCTAAGACTAAGTTCAGATTCTTCAGAAAATGCTAAACTTGGCCTTACACTACTGTGCGCTTAGCACAACACGCAAATCAGTTTACTTTAAAAATGTCTAGAAATAAATGCCTAAGTCCTTGTACTCTCATCAAAACGCCAAGTGTGAATGTTAGTGCATCATCATTTGTTTATTTCAGTATTTTAAATTTATTTTGTTTATTTTACTCTGGTTTTCAACCAATAAATAGGCCATCAAACTGTTTAGTATCTCCATCTTGTTTTCCCCACATTAAATCTGACGTCCGTATTTGTTTACTTTGCCTATGAGTACCACTGCCTATTTATTTCCTTTGAAATACTAGTTAGCTGCCACATACGATAAAATGAACTGTGTTACTGTAAATATCTGGAACACTTGAGAAAATATTACTGATTTCTTATTTATATTAATCCAATGCTCTGAGGCCTTGGATCGTTATTAGACCAATATGAATAAATTTTTCAGGGTTTCATACCACAAATTTTAGAAGGAACCCTTGTATTACTTAGTTATCCATCGGTATTTTTGTCAAGACATTTTTTTCAGGAACCCATGTAGGTGTCGAGTTGAAATCAATAACCAATACTCCACGGTCCTTTGAAGCTGTAAAAACATAAATCTTCTAGATTTGCTTATGAAGGCTTCCCAAGAATACGGCGATTTTATTTGACACTCCCCTCCCCTCCCCCTACTCCCACCTCAAAGGTCGGCAACGCAGTTGTGACTCTTGAGTTGCAGGTGTCCATGGGCGACGGACGTCACTTACCATCAGGTGATCCGTCTGCTCGTTTGCCCCCTTTTTTATCATAAAAAAAAACACTCTAAAATAAATTTAAAAAGGCGACTTCCCGTTTATGTTTTTTATGTTCATGAAATGAGGCACTCACAGCATTATAAAGCAAAAAAACTACGAAAATTGATACATTTTTATATCACTTAAAAATATTTCGCACTATCTTACAATTTGGACAGATTCCTCAGTACACGAGTCAGACCCGCACTTATAATGTTTCTAATCAATTAATCAGCCATTAAGGAGAATAAACGGGCTACAAATTGTCCAACCGTCAAACGACTCAGCGCTATGTAAGGCTATATTCATTATAATTATTATTGTGAACCATATTTACTAGTAAGACATGAGACTAAAAAGAGCTGCCCTTGAGTTTCTTGCTGGCTCTACTTTGTACTGCATTTGGAACCAGCAACTCGTCGGTGGAGATGGGCTGCTGTTTACATTTAGCCAATCCTTATGGACGAGTTTAGTGTGCCTTGTTTATATTGACATTTCAAAGTGTATTTTTTATACCTACTGAAATAAAAGAATTTTGAGTTTGAGTTTGAGTCCATACAAAAGTATTCTTTTGAATTTTCGCACTAAGAAAAAAAAAAGGTGTAAAGTGTAACTGTAAAGTTATAGCCAAGTAATATACGTTTCGCAAATATGAAGTCTACCTAAAATGTTGTGAATATGAAGTACACTCATGGCTTATTCTCATGAGAGTTGGCTTAACCTCTGAGCAATCCAAAAATGGGCATAGAGGGAACAAAGCGAGGAAAATTTTAAGCCAAAAGTTATTCCAAGTGGAATAAGTCTAGTACAATTTCGACCGAATGACAGCTCGCGTTCATACTAACTGACAATATGACGCTTTAGTTTTCAAACATGCTTCAAAGTTTTGTATGAAAATATTCCCAATGCCTGTATGTCCCATTATATTTTAATCTCTTTGGAGCAATCAATCTTCATCATGATTTCTCTATGCTACTTGATACTGGCAGATTTGTTTAGTAGGTAGCTGTTATAACTAAAAAAATATATTATTAATAAGCCATTTAATCCATGCATCGCTTATTAAAGTAGTTTAAATTGAAAACACGCAGAAATTCAATTTATGTAAATAAGTATTTATCAGCTTTGTTTTTAAATTTTGAGTAACAGCTATAGAGAAGTTCAGTTTTTTCAACCTTTAAGGTTAGTTTAGCAGTTGATGCCTTTGGTTGGTAATACTCAAAGGTTGATGCCGAGGTTAAAAAAAAATAATAATAATCTCACGCCTTTCATCCCCGAAGGGGTAGGCAGAGGTATTCCATTACTGGAAATACCCACATTTCACGAGATACATTGGACCCCTAAACGTGATAGGTGGTGAGCCCATCGCCGGACCGGGTTTACACATGTCTCAGAATTAATTCTGCGACCTGCCGGTTTCCTCACGATGTTTTTCTTCACCGTCGAGCTAGTGATAAATATGTACGTAAGTTTTTGAAAAACTCATTGGTACATGCCGGGATTCAAACCCGAGCCTCACTGATTTAAAAATGATAAATATAAACAACTTGGGAAAAAAAATCGGTTGTCTGTAAAGTCGGTTTACTGACGATACCTAGTTAAAAGTGACCAAAGAGTATAGGAAAGTCACAATGTCGTAAGAAATACTGATGGAATGAATTGTGCTTCTTTGTCGCTCGTTGCGCGCTCGCGCTTGCACTGGAACGCCGCATACGTCATACTTTTTCGTGCACGCAGCCGGCTTCATCGAATTATAAGACGTTGTCACGTCAAAACAGAGCAGACATAATAATAGTCGGCTTCATAGGATTGATTGTATGGAAAAGCACCTCAATAGACCTTCCAAATAATATCTATCCTAAGGGTAAATGGAAGAATATGTTGTGTGTCAAATAAGAAACTTGTTTAGGTGTCGTCTATACATGAACAGTTTTTTTTTTCATTTTCAATAATTTAAATCCTCTTGCGGTAAACCCGGACGGAATAAAACGTTAAAGCCATTATGTCAAATCATCTCTTTCAAGACAATTGAGTTAAATTTTTGGCAGCAGACATTCTTGACATTTACGTGTTCTGCTAGCGGCGAACCACCCACTGGTATCAGTTGACAAGTGTCCGTATATAACAAAGAGATTTAAATATAATAGGGCATAGACGGGGCATTGGAAATATTTTCATACAAAACTTTGAAGCCTAAGCGTCATGTCCTTGTCATGTCAGTTAGTATGAACGCGAGCTGTCATTCGGTCGAAATTGTACTAGAATTATTCCACTTGGAATAACTTTTGACTTCAAATTTTTCTGGCTTTGTCCCTCTATGCCTTATTATATTTTAATGTCTTTGGTTTAAAAGGACTGATTTACATTGTAATAGTAAAATCTCCAACCGAAGCAAAACAACTTCAAGTATTACCTAGGTCATTTTAAATCATTTGCATATATTTTAGGGTAGTTACAATAAATATGTAAGAAAAATAGAAGTAGGTACCTTATAAAGAAAAAAAATACTCTAGTTTTTTTCTTGTTCTTTTCTAACATAAAAAATAAATGATTTTGTAAACATGCAAATGCCCTCACTGCCGCTCTAAAACGCCAATTTTGTCGGATTTTTTAATATTATCTGTGATAAAAGGTGTAAGTTTAATCTATTTTTATTTATTTATGAATTTTTTTTAAAATTTAAAATACTTTTTTTTTCGGATCCGTCAGACACACAAAACAAGGTCTATAAAACGCGACCAGGGGGCCAATTCTACTAAATTTCAACGGTTACAGTTGGATGACAATGACAATGACATGGTCAGTCGATGGTGTTATTTGCTCTGAAAAGTGTCAAAATAACACCATTGTCTGACCATTGATATGTCATATTCATCCAATTAAGACCGTTGACATTTAGTAGAATTGGCCCCCAGTAATACAAATCTGACGTCATATTGTGTCAATTAGAATAAGAAAGCAGATTTTTGTATATCATCCCGGGGTCACAGCGACACAATAACCTAGATAATACCAAATATAACCTTATTTGGAAGGCAATAACGTCTGGTCATCCGGGATATCTGAATGGTAGTGAAACCGGCTATAAACATTTTACTATAAAGGTGAAGATACAGCGGCTTCCGAGTATTTAGTGAATAAGGTTTTGATATTCCGTGACCCTGATTTGATCCTTACCGATGACAGATGACCGATGAGGAAGAAAGGTTCTCGAGTGGCGACCACGAACCGGAAGACGCAGCGTTGGTAGTCCTCCCCACCAGGTGGACCGACGACATCGTCAAGGTCGCGGGTAACCGGTGAATGCAAGCGTCAAGTTGCCGTTCATTGTAGCGTTCTATGGGGGAGGCCTTGTTCAACAGTGGACGTCTTCCAGCTGATGATGATGATGATTTGATACTTAGCTTAACCACCTAAATACAGGGCTATCGCGGCTATGATTTTTAGGTAAGTCCACATTAATGCAACGTGAAGTTCAATAAAATGAAAATAAATGGAATCTAACGTAGCTATAGCAATCACAGATCAATGATATTTAATCCTATGCATGTTGTGAGTGGAGATGGATAAATGTTCAATGATTTAACACTTTAACAGCCGACGAATCTATATACATATAATAAAACTCTAACGGGGCCGTGTCTGTACATTAAATATTTTTTGAAAATTTTAACGGTAGTGTATAAAGTTATCGATATAGATACCGAAACACCAATTTTTGGAATTTTGTCTGTCTGTCTGTCTGTCTGTCTGTCTGTCTGGTTGTGCACGCATCACTCAAAAACTACTGGACGGATTTTGATGAAATTTGGTATGGAGATAACTGAGTACCCGGGTCAACATCTAGAGTACTTTTTATTCCAGGAAAATATCTCATTCCCACGGGAAAATATAAAAACTGGTTAAAAAGAGAAATACGTAGTACTCCGAAACGATAACACCTAGAAATTTGAAAAATGGTATGAAGGTGTCTGATATGTCATAAGAAATAGGTATGAAGGGATTTTTGGAAATTCCCACGGGAACGGGAATAAACTAAATCCAAGCGGGAAAACGCCGCTGGGCACCCGCAATTTGAAATATGGTATGTAGGTGTCTTAAATATGTCGTAGGCAACCACTATGAAGAGATTTTCGGAAATTCCCACGGGAACGGGAATAAACTAAATCCAAGCGGGAAAACGCCGCTGGGCACCTGCAATTTGAAATATGGTATGTAGGTGTCTTAAATATGTCGTAGGCAACCACTATGAAGGGATTTTCGGAAATTCCCACGGGAACGGGAATAAACGGAATCCGCGCGGGCAACGCCGCTGGGCATCCGCTAGTTTAAAATATAATACTAATCATCCGTACCCAGGTACGTGATCGGCTGTTTAAGTGTTAAACAATAATAATAAATTGTGGGACTCAATTTACACACGGTTATTCAGTCGAAAACTAAGGAAAGCCTGCACCAGGGGTGCCACTGATAAACATGCTTAAATAAATACCTACTTAACACTCAGACACAAAGCCAACAGACGTGTTCATGCGCAGAAATGTTGGCCCCGAGCGTGGATCGAGCTCGCGACCTCCGACTGAGAAGGCAGTCTCTACACAGATAGAAAAGATTACTTAATTCAAGTAATATTACTTGATCCAAGAGTTTTTCATATTCGTATATGAGGAAAGTCGTAAATCTCTTGGATCAAGAGTGAAAAGATTTCAGAGTTTATTATTTAAATCAAACAATTAAATACTCTCTACAAAAGCGCATGAAACTTTTATCTAAAATTTTTACGCTCTTGGACCGAATAAATAAAAATTTTAGATTTAATTTGTGTCGTTCTTCATTTCAAACAACAAAGCAAGAACGAGAAATGCTTGAATGAAGAGTTATCGACTCTTTATTTAATAATTGGTGTGTCTTGCCTTAAGGTTTAAAGCTTAGTTTAAGATTTAAAAAAATTTACGTGAAGTATTTAATATGCTTGCCACTAACAACTGCGCTTTTAAATTAAATATATTTCTGCTTTGTTGTGAGATTGCGCATTGCTTCCAGGAAATACGATAAATATTTATCCTAAAATTGTGAATCTTTAGTATGAAAGAGACGAATGCTTTTTATAAAAGATTCGCATATTTCAATTAAACATTATATTAATTTGGGCGAAAAGAACCTATTGTTCAATATGAAAGTTTCTGATACTTCAATTAAACTTTATGTTAGTTTGGGTGAAAAGAGCCTATTACTTGATATGAAAGATTCTGTTAATTATATTAAACTTTATAAAAGTTTGGTCTAAAAGAGTGCAATTATTAATTTAGGAGAAAAAGTACACGATTTTGTTTTGGTCGTTCTTGGATATATACTAAGAACAACCAAATCAACATCGGGTACAATTACAAACGAAAACCATAGGTATTGAATTGAGTCATAACACAAAACTGAAGAACCGTCACAGAATATAGGAAATAGGAAAGAAAAAAAAAACGTTCCAATAGGTAACAATAAAATATGGAAAAGCAAAGCATAATCAATATCTATACAATCAGAATCTTTCATAAATTAAGTCCTAAAACTATTATATTAAAGGAAGGTACTTAATTATTAATTGAAAAAGCTGTATGCAAGTTATTTTATATTCAATTTTATTCATTTGTAAAGTAAACAAACTACTGTGCATTTAAAGTAAACAAACTACTGTCGATTTCACTGATTACACCTACTGAAATACAGATGTATGTAGTATTTCGATCGTCGGTAAAATATCGAAAATATTAATAGTCCGTCGAGAAAGCGACATACCTCAATTTTTTTGCACATACCTACATATAATATTTCGGTAAAAATTCTGAGTTAACGTAGTCCGAGACTTGCCCCATGCGACGCCCGGATGCAGGCGAAGGGTACTTATGGGTTAAAAAATTTAAAAAAATCTCCGCATCCAAGCATACACGTGGCAAGGCTCGGACCAAGTTGACTCGGAATTTTGTTAGGAATAATCAAAAGTTAAATTAATAAGTCACTATCTACATTCTTGTACTTTTGTTCAAAGTCCCAGGATATCTGAAATAACAAAACATGTGTTACGTTACTCTGTCATGATTTATCAGAAAAATACTAAGTATAAAAAACAGGACACTTGGTCAAAGATTTCTCAAGGATGCTACATCGTGGTTACTTACCAGCGTTTGAGCTTTGGAGCTTTTGAGTATTGGAAACTTTTCTATGTACTCATACACCGTCAAGGTTTTAGAATTCTGTCGCTCCACATATGTGTTTTCCCACTTCTTTAAGAGCTCGTCCCACGGCTCATAATTTTGCATAAGCCATAGTGCATCATCAGATGTTCCTAAAATAAAAGAGTACTTGCATTAATTTAAACACACAAAAATATTATGGCTGCAAATAGTCTAGTGTTAGGCTAGGTGATGATAACTGAAGAATGGAATATAACCTAACCTAACCATAATAATAACGGGTGTTATTTAAATGGTTAGCAGAGTATTCGTATTTTTGTGAGCAGAAAAATTTAATCTGTAAGCAGAAATAGCTAATTGGTCAGCTACTCATGGCCAGCAAACATTACAAAACCAATCAGCAATTTATGTCATTCTGGATGGCTGTAATTATGTTTGAGCTACAATGAGTTGCTACTGTTTAATAAAATTTTGGTAAGCACTCAGAGAGGAAGCCAAAAAAATTTTTTTGAGCTGCATATAAAAGTTGCAAAAATTATCTCAGCAAACTTGTCATGCGCAAAATGGGCGCATTCCTTACAAAGATTAGGAAGGAGTTTGGATTATGCAACATTTATGATTATGATTTATGATTATTATTACGATTACAAGTAGTAGTGGTAGTGGCAGCGGTAGTGGTAGTGGTAGTAGTGGTGGTGGTGGTAGCGGTGGTAGTGGTGGTAGTAGTGGTAGTGGTGGTAGTGGTGGTGGTAGTGGCTGTGGCGGTGGTGGTTGTGGTGGTGGTGGTGGCAGTGGTACTGGTGGTGGTAGCGGTAATGGTAATAATGTAGTAGTATTAGTAGTAGTTATAGTACAATTTTTTACGACATGTTTTCTCTGCTGTTCAATTATGAAATCTTGCTGACCAAGTAGTTATTTTGCGGACCAAGTAACTATTTTGCAGACTGAATGTTTATTATGCAAACCCATGTTATTGTAAGCTGCCTAATTAATTTTTGACCATTATCAAAATTATTTGCCGAACAAGGATTGCTGCCTGATTTTTTTATTTGAGAACAAAATCTTTGTATGCCGACCGAATGATTTAAATGCTTATTCTAACCAAATTTTATAATTGCTGCTCGTTTAATTACTTCTCAATAATAACCTAAGAGACTAATAGGTACTCATAAAAACTTAAAAAAAAACATTATCAACTACTTATGCAACTCCTAGCTCCATCATGACACCCACAGTATAAAGTGCTGGTCAAGATGAATTAAATGAACCCAAACACGGTGGGTTTATGCTGGTCCTAATAAAATTTCCTAGCTAACAGTGAAATCCACATTGAAGTCTCAGTGGTTTAGGAGGAGTTAGCAGATAACAGATAACAACAGACATGCGCCTTCAAAAGGCGTGAGCATATGTATGTATGTATGTATGCGCCTTCAATTTATATTTTGTAGTGATGATAGGCAATGATAATTTAATTACTTTACACATATTCAACTGCTTAACTATCACGGAGAAGAGAACTTACCTTGTATTTCTTCAGTGTCTGCTGAATTCACCTTCGGTTAGGTTTCTTTTTTGGAATTTTTTATGCAAGTATTATCTCATACTATACTAAGTTTCATCGACTGAGGAATTAATGTTAGGAATTAACCTTTATTGCCTAAACTAAAGAGGAAAGTAAGGATAGCGTGGCCTCCTCTGCAGATTCCATTGCTTTCACTTCGGGCTCAAAGCAGTAACAGTTATGTCCAGGACTTCAGGAGTTAATTTTCACAAAAATTTGCTGTTTGCTGGTTTTTCCGTTACGACACAAGAAATAGACGTGCACTCGTAAAATTTGAATTGCCAGTTGCCAACTTGCCAGTGACAAATCGGGGTGGCCAGATATGATTGTTCAGATTCCGCCAAACTAATTAACATTTTCCCATTTTTAAAATTCGTTTAAATAAATGCGCATAAACATGAATACGCATAATAAGTATGAACTCGCATAAACAAATATTAAGTTTAGGATTTGTGTTGAAAAATAAAATAAACATTTGTAGGAAATGGATAGAATCGATATATTGTTTTTGACAAAATCTATCATAGCAACACCATAGACAATAATAAGACCATAGAGTATCTACACTAAGATACTTAAACATCTTCATAACAAATAATATTAAAATAATGAAAAGTTAATAGGTGAGTTGACAGCTCTGTCAAATACATACAATTTACATCTTTTTGTCTATGATATGTATTTTGCAGAGCTGTCAAGTCACCTATTAACTTTTCCCTAGTATACCTACCTATGTTTACTATTGAACCTACTACATCGAATTTGGGCCCATTCGATTCGCCTCAATCAGAAATTCTGACCTGGTAGATTCCAAGGGTCATCTAATGATGGAGCCGGAACTTGGCCATGGGAACCCTAAGATGAAACCACCCAACTACGTCGAATTTGGGCTCATCGACTCAGCTAAGGTTGACCGAAGTACGAAATACCGAATGTCAAAAGACCGACGTACGTTTGACCGAATGTACGGCAGTCCGATATACGCGAGACCGAAAATGCCGAAGTATGGGCCGCTATTTTCTTTTTGTTGTGGCTATGATTTTTTAGCTTCACTAGTTATCGTACCTAACTGAGTAGTAACTGACTATCGTACCTAAGTCCTAACTGACCGACAACCAGTCAAGTAATTGAAATTTGATTGGTCTCCGTGAGAAATTCCGACCTGGGTGATTTCAAGGGTCTGATGATGGAGCCGGAAGGTGGTCATGGGAACTCGAAGATGGAACTCCCATAGCCACCTTCGGGCTCCATCATCAGACCCTCTAAATCACCAAGTTTCAGGTCGGAATTTCTTACCGGTACTAATCAAATGAGCACCAGTCAACGTAATTGGGTGGTTCCATCTTGGAGTTCCCGTGGCCACCTTCCGGCTCCATCATCAGACCTTTGGAATCACCCAGGTCTAAATTTCTCTCCGAGATGAATCGTACGAGAGCAAGTTCGACGTAGTTGGGTGGTTCCATCTTAGAGTGCCCATGGCCACCTTCTGGCTTTATCATCAGACCCTTGAAATCACTATGTTCCAAGTCGGAATTTCTCATCGATACGAATCAAATGAGCCCAAGTTCAACGTAGTTGGGTGGTTTCATCTTATAAAAATAACTTAAAAAAATACCTGACATCGATGTTTTCCATGACTCACAAGTTACATTCAAACATAAGCTGCTGAAATCATGTCAAGATTTAAAACCGTCCCCCTGAACCGTCCTTTTTTAAGTTTTTTATAGTTTCTTATAATTTTTTATATGTTTTTATTATTAACTTGTCTTATAATTTTACGCAAATGTTGTGCGTGCTACTAATTGGCGAGCATATTATGTAATAGTTTTAGTCTACCTTAAGTTTAAAATGTCACGTTATGTTTTGCTGTAAGCATGCCTAATAAATAAATAAATAAATAAAGGTTATAGTTCCCATGTCCACCTCCCGGCTCCGTCGTCAGACCCTTGGAATCACCCAGGTCGAAATTTCTCATCGAGACGAATCAAATGAGAGAATTTCGACGGTCGTCCAATTTACCATAGATCCAGGGAAAATTTATATAGTAGCAACACCAAAAAGGCACTAATATTAGTAACCTACAAATTTTTCCGTCCAAGAGTGAAACTTCCTTGGTCGAAGAAAGAAAAAAAAAGAAATTTTAATCGAAACAATAAATACTAAAAAAGTTTTGAGTTAAGAATGTCTAGTTCTTGTGCTAAGAAACCTTCCGCTCTTGGTGCGAGTAAGAATTTTGGTTCTAGATTTTGGTCGAAGAATGAATTTTGAATGAAATACCTAACAAAAATATTTGAGACAAGAATGAAACGTTCTTGGCCTAAGTACTGGTTTCAAGATTTAAAAACTCTTGAATGAAGATAGAGTGAATCTTATTCTAAAAGCTCTGTTTTCGTTCAAAGTGGCGTGCGTTTTTAAAGGAAGACTTTTGATAGTTCTTGAATGGAAAATGGCGATATTTAACGCAAATGGTAACAATCTTGGGTTAAATAAGAATTGCCAAGAGTTTTCACTTTAACGCTAAGAATGGGAAACTTTTGGTTGGAATAAGTAACTCTTACATCAAAACGGTGTTTCTTCAAACAAAAATTTCTCGGAATCAAACTAAATAAATATAATTTTTGAGGCAATATTTGGGACCCATTTAACTCAAGTAAAGTATTTTATACCAAGATATATATTACTTGCTTGGAGCAATTATTCCAAGAGATTTTTGACTCTTGGTCTAAGTAATCTTTTCTATCTGTGTACCAACAGACCAAACTCCAAAAAAAAAAAGAAAGAAAATAAGTAAATAAATAAACTCACCAGCCTGAAGAACAAACAACTTAAACTGTTTGTTAAGATCAGACTGTAAAGTAAACAACGGCTATTAAGATGTTATTCGTTCAAAGCACCAAATAAATTCATAATAATTTGAGTAAATATTTTGGTAGATGTTGTATTATAGCAGATGTTGTGTTTTATTAGAGCAGAGCCCGAACGGTTAAAGAGCAGGCCGAAAATCAGTGAGGCTCGGGTTCGAATCCTGGCATGTACAGTCCGGCGATGGGCTCACCACCTATCACGTTTAGGGGTCCAATATATCTCGTGAAATGTGGGTATATTCAATAATGGAATACTTCTGCCTACCCTCTCGGGGATAAAAAAGGCGTGAGATTATTATTTTTATTTATTTGTATTATAGTTGACTTATTTTATCTGCGAAATCTTACTTTGTTCGATTTAATAAGTTAATTATATGAAAGTTCCTTCGCCGTGATCAAATCTTGGGAACAAACAACATGGGTGTTTTGAACTTTTATTAGTAAGCGAGATGGCCAATTATTTTGGTACCTATGCATAGCTGTAGGTACTTGTTATTGTTGAAAAAGTTAATCTGTTTAGGTGGGTAGGTATAATATTGTATTATAATTTCTGAAGTGACCACGGTATCAAAGAGTTTTTTTTGTTGCACAAATTTCCATATGGGTTCAGTTTTTTGCCATATGGCTACGGACCCCTAAAAATGAAATAGGTATATATTATTATTTTGTGCCTTGTGTGAGACTAATTCCAGGAATTTACTTCAACAGTATTCTTAAGGAAGGTTCATCCACCATGTTGTACAATACCGCCAAATAATGGATAAAGATCAAGAAAATTAAGAAGATAAACAATCAATTATATACTCACTAGCGACCCGCCCTCGCTTCGGTTTATTTGACACTAGCTTAATACCCGCTTCTTCGCTCGCGCACGTTTATTTCACCCCCTTAGGGGTTGAATTTTGCAAAATCCTTCCTTTGTGTATGCCTGCCCTGTATAAGCTATCTAAATGTACAAAATTTCAAGTCTCCAGACCCAACGGTTTAGGCTGTGTGTTGATATATCACCAATCGGTCAGTTTATCATTTTATATACCTATATAGATTATCAGTAATTTTCTACTATATAATGCATGTACATATTAAATAAATATAAACCTTACTTTTGAATCACCTTAATTATTAAAAAAACCGCATCAAAATCCGTTGCGTAGTTTTAAAAATCTAAGCATACATAGGGACATACAGACGGGAAGCGACTTTGCTTTATACTATGTATTGATAGTGATGAATGAAAAATACATATACTTAGGTACAGGCAACTTACAATTGCATAATTGAGCAATGATCAAAGATCATAATAAAATCCTTTTTTCTAAAAATCCAAGTGTCCAAATAACCTCTTTGTGGCAACAGTGTGTCTGCAACTTTATTATCCTGCGGGGAATCGACACTTACATCCAAATCCCAATTATTATTCCGCCAATAAACGACAGCTTCCAGCGATAAGATGAACCTACGTTCTCTTATCAACATAGTTATTGTTATTACACAAACATAGCTACTCGTACCTACATACCAAGATTTTACCAATTACTTCAAGTGTAAATGGACTTCATATTTATCTAAGACTTCACAGTAGATTCTTTATTTTCTCTCAGTTGAGTCGAATTCGGATTGGTAATTATAAAAGTTAGTTTTTAAAATTGTAATAGTTACTAAAACGGGACCCTAATACTAAGACTCCTCTATCCGTCCGTCCGTCCGTCCGTCCGTCCGTCTGTCTGTCCGTCTGTCACCAGGCTGTATCTCACGAACCGTGATAGTTAGACAGTTGAAATTTTTACAGATGATGTATTTCTGTTGCCGATATAACAACAAACACAGAATAAAATAAATATTTACGGGGGCTCCTATACAACAAACGTATTTTATTTGCTGTTTTTATAGTAAATGGTACGGAACCCTTCATGCGCGAGTCCGACTTGCACTTGACCGTTTTTTTTCGCAAAGATTTTGTTCGCAAATAAAAAAATCAGGCAGCAATCCCTTGTTCGGCAAATAATTTTAATAATGGTCAAAAATTTATTCAGAAATAGGCAGCTTACAATAACATGGGTTTGCATATTAAACATTCAGTCCGCAAAATAGTTACTTGGTCCGCAAAATAACTACTTGGTCAGCAAGACTTTATGATTGAACAGCAGAGAAAACATGTCGTAAAAAATTATACTATAGCCACTCCCACTCCCACTCCCACTCCCACTCCCACTCCCACTCCCACTCCCACTCCCACTCCCACTCCCACTCCCACTCTCATTCCCACCTACCCGTTCCTACCCTCTCATACCTCCTCCAGGTGGTAGGAGGATGTAGTAGGAGGTAGTAGGATGTAGTAGGAGGTAAGAGGAGGTAGGAGGAGGTAGTCGGAGGTGGTAGGAGGATGTAGTAGGAGGTACGAGGAGGTAGTAGGAGGTAGAAGGAGGTAGTAGGAGGTAGAGGTAGGAGGATGTAGGAAGATGTAGGAATAGGTAGGAGGAGGTAGGAGGGGGTAGTAGAAGGTAGGAGGGGGTAGGAGGAGGTAGGAGGGCGTAGGAGGAGGTAGGAGGAGCTAGGAGGAGGTAGGAGGAGCTAGGAGGAGGTAGTAGGAGGTAGAGGTAGTAGGAGGTAGAGGTAGGAGGATGTAGGAGGAGGTAGGAGGGGGTAGGAGGAGGTAGTAGGAGGTAGGAGGTGCTAGGAGGAGGTGGGAGGAGCTAGGACGAGGTAGTAGGAGGTAGAGGTAGGAGAATTTAGGAGGGGGTAAGAGGGGGTAGGAGGAGGTAGGAGGGGGTCGGAGGAGGTAAGAGGAGGTGGTAGGAGGAGGTAGGAGCTACTACCTCCTACTACCTCCTACTACATCCTACTACATCCTCCTACCACCTCCTACTACCTCCTACTACCGCCTACACCCTCCTACACCCTACTACTACCTCCTACACCCTACTACTACCTCCTACTACCTCCTGCTACCTTCTACTACCTCCCACTACCACTACCACAACCACCACAGCCACCACAACCACCACCACTGCCACTGCCACTACCACTAACATCACCACCACCACTACCACCACAACCACTACCACCACTACCACCACCACCACTACCACCACCACCACTTGTAATCGTAATAATAATCATAATCATTAAAGTTGCATAATCCAAAGTTCTTCCTAATCTATGTAAGGAATGCGCCCATTTTGTGCATGACAAGTTTGCTGAGATTATTTTTGCTACTTTTATATGAAGCTCAAAAAATATTTTTTGGCTGAGTGCTTACCAAAATTTTATTAAACAGTAGCAGCTCATTGCAGCTCAAAAATAATTACAGCCATGACATAAATTGCTGATAGGTTTTGTAATGTTTGCTGGCCATGAGTTGCTGACCAATTAGCTATTTCTGCTTACAGATTATATTTTTCTGCTTACAAAAATACGAATACTCTGCTAACCATTTATATAACACCCGTTTTATATTTCGGAGATTTTACTTTGTGAATCAGTAGGTACCTATAATGTTTGATGAAAGCACCTAAGGCAAGGTTTCAAGGGTGTAATTGTTAAGAGCATTGTGTTAGGCATTATGTTATTAATTGCTAATGAAACGTTACGGGCTATGTTATTTATAAAACATTTATCTAAGAAGCATGAGTGGAGTACAATTGATTGATAGAATGAGGAAAAGTGTGTTCCGAGAACGTTGTGGCTTGAAAGAGGATGTATATAGTGACTAAGATGGAGAAGGGAATGCGCTGCTGGTTTGGACATATCGAGCGGATGGATTAAAGGCGTCTATCAAGACAAATATATAAGGGAATTGTGGCGAACTAGGCGTACTTACATCAATCAGATCGGCGATGTATTAAAGAAAAGCCAGATAAAAAGTAGGTACCCGAAACCGACGAGCATGTATAAACCGATTGATGGATGTAGATGAAGCGCGGAGGTATGCCAGGATCGTAGCAGGTGGCGGGCTGTTGTCTCTGCCTACCCCTTCGGGAAAAAGGCGTGAGCATATGTAGGTATGTATATAATAATATGTATGTATGAACATTTCGTTCCAAGACGAAGTTCGAAGTTTAATCTTTATTTTTGTTGAGTTGTTATTTGGGAGGGGTATAATTTATTTATTTATTTATTTATTGGAAAGTCTACGGCGTACATAACATGCCAGAGCTTATAGGTATAATTATTAAATAAGGCTAATTACAGACTTCCACTTTAAAACTAAACAGGTAATTGTGCTTATAAAACTAGTAAGAAGAAAAAAAAAAAAATGTGCGTGAGGGTGTGTGCCGGTGGTGGAGTGTCAGCGTATGTGTAGGATGTGTGTGTGTGTGTGGGGGGGGGGTCATTGTTTTCTTAGTCACCAATTTTTTTATAAATACTTCGTTTAAATGTGGATTTAGAGAGATAAAAGGGGTCAATATCATCAAATGCATTATTGTAGGTTCTGGTAACACGTGGTAATAGGGAGTTTTGGGCATAGTTTGTGGAGTAAAATGGTACTTGAAGTAATTTTGTGTGTCGAGTGCGACGAGTTGGGGTGTTGAGATTCATCTCATTCAACAGTGCCGGACAGTTCAGTTTTCCCCTCAGTATATCATACAATAACATCATATCATAAACTAGTCTACGATGCTCTAATTTACAAATTTTATGATAAGAACAGCTTTCATCGTAAGAATCAAAACTTTTTCGAGCTTTAAAGTTAAGATGTTTTACAAATTTTCGTTGAATTGATTCAATATTTTGCTTATGTATAACATACTGAGGGGACCATATGCTACTTGCGTATTCAAGGACGCTCCGAACGTAGGCATTATAAACTACCTTGATAATTGATACCTATAAATAATTTTCGTTTGATGATTTTTTTGACATGATTTCCGCAGTGAAATTTTACAAACAACGATTTTTACTACATGCAATTAATAATAGAAGTCAATAAAGTGACAATCTAGAAAATCATCTTAATAACTAGCCGTTCTAATTTCACCCCCCCCCCCACTCCCATGGGAAAAATTATACCCTACTAGCTTTTACCAGCGGCTTTGCTCGCGCACGTTTATTTCACCCCCCTAGGGGTTGAATTTTGCAAAATCCTTTCGTAGTGGATGCCCACACTGTATAAGCTATCTGTGTGCAAAATTTCAAGTCTCTAGACCCAACGGTTTAGGCTGTGCGTTGATATATCCCCGTTACCCGAAGAAAATATTTTTTTAAATCAGTCCATTAATTTCGGAGCATATTCAATAACAAACAAATATAAAATTAGACGAACATACAAAATAAAACAAAGCTTTTCTCTTTATAATATCAGTGTAGGTTGATATGATTTCTAGAATTTGTCATAAAGTGGTTCTTGTTGACAAAATAACTACATATAACGAAAATATAATAACGTAGATCGTTATTAATATTTCAACTGTCATTACTTAGAGCATTTTGGCAAAATAATGTTTGTTTTATAATAACAATGCGTTCAACATGAAATAGAAATTATAATAACTGGAACTGTGTTTTGAAGCAAATATTTACAGACACACGTACTATTATTTGACAATGGGGACCTTAATAACATTTGTTTTTAATTATACCGACTGCCTTGAGAATGCGTAGTTTCTTTAGAGGGAATAAAAACCTTTTCGGACGGTATGTAATATATACCTTACCACAAAATGGTGTTTAAAGTTGATCGCAAGTGTAAAATATTAAATTTTGTTTTGTTAAAAACAACTTTCGGCGATAGGTTTACTACCTGTCTCGTATTTGGGTAAAAGAATGGAATACCTCTGCCTAACCCTTCGGGGATAAAAGGTGTGAGCATGTTTTTTGATATTATTGTCCGAAAAGTGACAGGCATATCTATGTGTGAGACAGTGTCAAACTTTAAACGCCGTTTCGTGGTAAAGGAGTGAGATGCTATATTTTTACAAGAAAACTTTTAAACTTTTATGGTAAATTTTTTAATTTGATTTTTATTTCATGTTGTAGAAAAGAAACAAAGAAAGAACGGTTATCTAAATCGTTGTCATTACCGTTGCTCCCGAATTGGCGTAATGAAGAGGCGCATTTGCCTAAACAGACAGAATTTTTTATGTGAAAGTAGCACTTTTCTGTCGGATAAGGGCTGTTGGCTTAATGAAAAATTTATTGAAATTGGTCTTTAGTCATTCATTTTATCATTCCAAGTATTTAGTAATTGACGTTAAAAATCAATCTCACGCCTTTTATCCCCGAGGAGGTAGGCAGACGCATTGCATTTCTGGATATACCCACTTTTCACGAGATATTCTCGATCTCGAAGCTGGCTACCAAATCTAGCTACGAAGTGGGACGAAGGGGTCGGACCGGGTCTTTTACACATGTCTCAGAATTAAGGTAGGTAAGGTTTCCTCACAATGTTTTCCTTCCCCGTCGTGCTAGTAATAAATATGTACGTAAGTTTTTTGATAAACTCATTAATACATGCCAAGATTCGAACCCGAGCCTCACTGATTATCATCATGTGAAGCAGGCTCTTAACCGTAAGCCTATCACTGCTCTATCTAAATATCATTCTAAGTATTTAGTAATTTGAATAAAAATAAATAATCTAACGCCTTTAATCTCTGAGGGGTAGGCAGAGGTATTCCATTTCTGGAAATACCCACTTTTCAAGAGTATATTCGACCCTTAAACGTGATAGGTGGTGAGTCGATTTTTGTTCCGAGTATGTCAGACCGACAGTCGGCGGGACATATAAAAAATGTGAGGAAAATCGTAACAGATATACACACAAGCTCTTATTCCAAATATAGGTACTTTTGAATAATATTTCTAACTACATATGTTTCTGCTTTCGATTATAATGGACCTTGTCTTGGTAACTCTTTTTTTGAGCAATTTCCCGCTCACGGGTGACAAAGGAAGGATCAGAATTAAAGCAATGGAAATCAATCAGGAAAATGATTTGGTCAGTCTGAATGACTAGTAATACTCACTCCAATTAGTCATAAGCGGATAAATCTATATATAAATTAAATCGGCCAATAAGTAATCCAAAGACAGACAAATTTTGACAGTCTCATTGACACAAATAAAGATGTAAAAAATATACGCGGGAATTTTAGTGCCAAAGAGATTAAAATATAATAGGACATAGAGGGAAATTAGGAATATTTTAATACAAAACTTTGAAGCATGTTTGAAGCTTAAGCGTCATGTCAGTAAGTATGAACGTGAGCAGTCATTCGGTCGAAATTGTACTAGACTTATTCCACTTGGAATAACTTTTCGGCTTCAAATTTTCCCCGCTTTCTCCCCTCTATGCCCTATTATATTTTAATCTCTTTGTTTAGTGCATATAACAAGATGCTAGCGAAGCTTAAAAACAAAAACACTATAGCCTCCTCCTTGACCAGAATCCTCCTTGTAAAAAGGTTTTCCATTACCTGCACTGTGTGTGTCTATCAGCATGATTCATGTGGTAGAGTGGTAATAAATTATTCGAAGAGAATGTTCTAAAAATACTTTTTGTTTTGTACAGTTGACGTAATTCTAACACCATATTTATGGAATTGGCAAGCTATTGCTACTGTGCTAAATATAAGTTTAAGTAAATTAAAAAATGGCCAAGTGCGAGGCAGACTCGCGTACCGAGGGTTCCGTGCAAACCAATGATATTATATGTTACTATCGTAACGTGCAAACTCACAGGTATTGTACAGCTACATTCTCTAAAAGAATTAGGTAACATAACTGAAGTTCATAAAGTATGGAAACCACCTAAGATTGCTAACGATAACATAGAAAAGAGTAAAAAATTGACTTTAACTTATATGGTTTTCTCAAGGACGCAATCGTCAGAACTGAGAGAATCATCAAAATCGGTTAAACATTTCAATAAAAAGAGCTGCCCTTGAGTTTCTTGCTGGCTCTTCTCGGGGTACTGCATTCGGAAACCAGCAACTCGTCGGTGGAGATGGGCTGCTGTTTGCATTTAGCCAATCTTCATGGACGAGTTTAGAGTGCCTTGTTACTATAAAATATTGACGTTTCTAAGTGTATATCTTATACCAATAGAAAATAAACGATTTTGAATTTTGAATAAGAGGCTGTTTATCAAGTGTGCTTTGTTTTTTTTGTTACCAAAAATTTACAGTTTTCTCATTTTCTCCTTTATTTGTGTGTTATATTGCACAATTTAATAGGTACCTAAACGGGAAGTAACCTGTCTGTAAGTTTTAATTTTCTAGCGAGTTTTAATAATCTAAAATAAACACCGTATCTTTTGATTGCCTTAAATGACTCTGAAGTTTGAGACAGTTCTAGGGAGTTGCAGACCTGAGTATAATTTCAATTTGATATATCTTCGAGTGAACAGAAAAAGGGTCTTAACAAACAAAAACACACACACGGACAATGAAATGATTCTAGAAGGATTCCTTTTTTCCTTGTGCGGTACGTAACCCTAAAAAATATCTATGAATCAAATTGCGTCGATCCATTAAGGCAAGCCTACAGTAAGACGAACTAATAAACAAACTTTACAAATGAATTTACTATGGTAATTAAGATAAATAACCTACATGAGCTTTTATCCTCTTGACTGACTAAACACTGTAACAAAATATATTGTTGTATTAATTAGTCTATATGGTACAATTCTACTGAATACTCTAATTGAATTTTGTGTTCAACCAACAATTTCAAGTTTAATGCCCTCTGTTATACTACTGAGTATTCCTTTTGCCACTGGTAAGGGTGTTACCATACCCGCTCGATTGAAGGGAATAAATATAGCTTAGCTTAGTCCAAGCGGGTTAGAAAAGTTGAGAACGGAACTTATTTAATTTCTTACGAAAGATGCCGGGCTGTTTTCTTAGTTGGTAGTGACCCTGCCTTCATAATTTAAAACTACATATCAGAGACATAGTCTTCAGTTGTCAGTTAAATGGAATATTAACTAAAAAATCAACATTGCGTATTTCTTGCTTATGTCAGTGTACGCGGTTGCCGCAACTCAGAAACATAGTCGATTGGCCTTATTGATGTCGATAATGATAGAGGTACAGTGATCACTGATCAGTCATTATAAATTTGGTGTAAAATCGCGCATTCGCAATTTGAAAGTATATTAAAACTTAATCAGTGTTCAAACTGTAGCCTAGAATCGATTTACAGCCAACTGATTGGCAGATCCCACTGTTGAGTAGCATCATTGTTATCCTGATGCGTGATTGACAACCGACGTAGATCAATGATTGATGATCGCTGCGCGTGGGTGTGGTTACACCTTTAGCTTAATGTTCTATACCGTATATTTAACCCTTAACCACCTAGCGTCGGTCACAGTGACTCCAGAGTTTCTTTTTTTTTCAAATATATCCGTTAATACGCGATCTCTGAAGTTGTGAGTCTAGGTACCTTTTCCCCTCCCCCGGCCACACGCGCTCTGAGCTGGATTAAGACACAAGTGCCCACGTTTGAGAATTATAGCTAATTATATTTCGCTTGCGGTTATGGTGACCGACGTTAGGTTGTTATGATATTATTATTACAATCATTTTGATTTAGTTTTGTAGTTTTATAATGTGTAACCGTGATCAAGATATTCACCGGTGGTTAGAACTTAGAAGACACTGAGGAGAAGGAAGGATGTAGAAGACGTTCTCACGGACCACGTAATTGATAACGATTCTCAATAATTGGACTCTGCTAATAAATTTGACTGATAATGCTGATAAATTCAAAACATGTTACACATATGACCCAAAAAAGAAACGCAAAACATAATCATATGTGTTTTCAATGAAAGAAGCCGATTTGCATTGAATTTTCTCAAAAAATGTGTGTTGACTGTCGCCAAAAATTTTGATTATTTGAGAGGTTTAATTTTTTACTAATTGTGATATAATGATATCATAAGTAACTTTGTGATATACGTCCTACTTCAAATTTTATGAAAAAGTTAAAAATTAAACAAAAAACCTATTGTTCCTTAATTACATGTCACTATTATAAGAGTACCTATAATTTGTTGAATTACGTATAACGTAATGATGAGTGTTGATTATTACTACAGAATTACAGTTTATGCAATTTTTTTATACAGAATTTAAATAAATATCACTAATAAACAATTTCGTGTTCTAATTTGCTACAATTTATATTTAATATGTAATTTACGTAGTAAGTGTTTAGGTATTAGTAATATGTAGACACAGTTCCACCTAACGTCGGTCACTATGACCGACGTTAGGTGGAACTGTGACTAAAAAACACGTTAGGTGGCTAAGGGTTAATTTAATCTAGATACAGCTCTTCGATGAGAAAAACGAGCGAATTGATGCTTTTAGAGTGCTTTTTTGTGATGGGAAGTATCATGTTTCCATTAGACGTATGATTAAGTATGTTGAGAATATCCATGATATTTAAACGCTGTTTTATAGGTCAGTAAGAAAATTTGCCGACCAGAGTCAGAAGTCTTCCTTTGTAGATATTAGAGTCTTGGTCGCCGTTTTACTAAAACTGCGTTTCTGTTTCAACCGCTTCATAGCGGTTCTAAGTAGAAAGCAAATATTAAGTGGCAAGGAAATTTTATTACTATTTTTATTAGATTTTATGCACGGCAAGGTTCTCGTTATGAGCTGTTTTGCAAATTTAATAACATCCTTAAAGTTAGTTGAACAGTATTTAATTTTGCTGTTGGACTTTTGTTCGCATCTGTTTGTCCGCTTGGGGGAAAAGGCAACAAATTCATAATCTAGATACGGAATCCACTATAACTATTTTAGGTATGTTTGAAAGTGACTTAGACATAATGTCACACCCTTTCTGCAGCTGACAATTTTTCTTTCCATCAAAGAACATTGGCAAAAGTCCATGTGTTTTGGGTACCCCACTTACACCTGCCCACGGAAGACGAAACCGTGTAAAATCGATAGTTCTTGGACAGACTAAGATAAAATGTAATCATACCACATTTTTATAAGTTGGGGTTTAAAAGTTATTCGTTACCTAGTGTATTTTGTAGGTTATTATGAGATTTTAGGTACCAAAGACGTGTAAAGAAAAAGTTTCTCTAGGAAAGAAAATGATTTTCTTCCAACCTCTTTGTTAGAAAATAGCACTGCCTACCACATGCCATATAAGTTACTCTATGCCACATAGTGGCAGTGAATAATGGCTGATGAATGATGGGCAAAAAATATCGATACCTATATTAAAATATCGATATTTTTTCAAATACATAATTAGCATATTATATATATCGTGGATATTTTTAATGGCGATATATCGACATTTATTTTACAGTATCGAATTCGTATCAATTTTAATATACTTTTATCGCAATTCTGGTTTCGTGTTTCATTTCATGTTAGGTACTAGATACTTATTTAGACTCAAGTATTTATAAAAAACCGGCCAAGTGCGAGTCGGACTCGCGCACCGAGGGTTCCATACAACCTTGCAAATTTATGGTTTTCGTAATTTTTCCTTTATCTATGCTATAAGACGTTGCTTCGTACCAAATTTCAAGATTCTGAGTTCACGGGAAGCACCCTGTAGGTTTTGATTCCCTTGCAAGTGTCGAAAATTTGCGGCATAAACGGCTGTATCTTTTGATTGCGTTGGCTTAGAAGTTTGATTTTTTCACAGCTTCAAGGGACAGTAGACCTGAGTAATTGATATAAATTTCAGCTTCATACCTCCACGCGTTCCTGAGAAAAAGGGTCTTGACAGACGGACGGACGGACGGACAGACGGACAACAAAGTGATCCTATAAGTCGCAAAAAGTATGGTTTTAAATCCTCTTCCTCGCATCTACTTGGCCAACCTGTCTGTAAAAACATTACCACCTTTTTGAGGACTTCATCTTTGCTGGTATGAGTTTCGACTGTCTTCCTAGTAATTGGCAAAAAATCCTGTATGAAATCAATGTAAGTAATTTCTTCGTGTTCTTTTTTTGCATTTCCTACCGGCAAACGTGACAACGCATCTGCTGCATTCTTCTCGCTCCGAACATACTGAATGTCATAATTATAGCCGCCTAACAAAACCGCCCAACGCTGCATTCTGCTCGCAGCCATCACCGGTACGCCGACTTTGTCCCCAAAAATGGTAACTAACGGTTTGTGATCTGTTTTTAGCGTAAATTTCCTACCAAAAAGATACTGGTGGAATTTTCTAACGCCATATATTATGGCCAGTGCTTCTCGTTCAATTTGAGAGTATGACTTCTCGGCTCTATTCAAAACCCTCGACGCATACGCTATGGGCCGCTCCCCGCCCGGCGTCAGGTGGGAGATGACCGCGCCGACCCCCACGCTGCTCGCGTCCGTCGTCAACAATAGAGGTAAGTCCGGTGAGTAATGAGCTAATATCTGACTAGAAGTTAACAACCTTTTAACCCCCCTAAAAGCCCCCTCGCAAGTCTCATTCTACTGGTATTTAACCTCTTTCCTCAGCAGATTATACAAGGGCGATAACACTGTACTAATGTTAGGCACAAACTTAGCGTAGTACATAACGAGACCCAAAAATGACCTTAATTCCGATACATTGCTTGGTGGGGGAACCATTTTTATTGCTTCAATTTTGTCTGAGCAAATATGTACACCTTGTTTATTGATAACGAATCCCAAATAAGTCACTGATTCGGCAAAGAAGGTACACTTGTCTTTTCTAATTTTCAGACCAAATTTAAGCAACCTACTAAACACCTCATGAAGCGTATCCAGATGCGACTTGTCATCCACCCCTGTGATTATCAAATCATCCAGAAAGACACCTACTCGAGGCATATCTGAAAACAACTGCTCTAATTTCCTTTGAAATATCCCCGGACTTGAAGATAGACCATATATTAATCGATTGTACCTAAACAAGCCCTTATGAGTATTGATAACAGTGTACTTTTTGGATTCCTCTTCTAGCTCAAATTGCGCATAAGCTTGTGACAAATCTAATTTGGTAAACCTTTCCCCACCATGCAATTTAGCTAGCAAATCCTCGACTCTTGGCAAAGGAAAACGATCCACCTCCAGGCATTTGTTTAAGGTTATCTTAAAATCCCCGCAAACGCGAATCGCACCATCCTTTTTCATAACTGGCACGATTGGCGTAGCCCAGTCAGATGTGGTTACCGGCTCGATGACGCCATCGCGCACCAGGGAGTCAAGCGCGTGCTCCACGGGCTCGCGTAGCGCGTACGCGAGCGGCCGCGCGCGCATGAACACCGGCCGCGCCTCGGGCCGCAGGTAGATGGCCACCGTTCCACCAGTAAATCTTCCCAGTCCATCCGCAAACACATCAGAGTATCTGGAACTGAATTTATCTAAGTTAAACCGACTGTCAGATTCCTTAACACTATGACATTTAACTACTGGGCAATCAATCCCTAACTCACTCAACCACTGACGGCCTAACAGATTACTCATTCCACTTTCTAAAACATACAAGTCTAGATACATAGTTTTGTTGCCGTAGGTCACGGACGGCGTTATTTTACCTACCGGTTCCACTCTTTCCCCAGTATAGTATCGTAACATAAGGTCACTTTCTTTTAATTTACAGTTCAAAAAATGTTTTTTGTATAAATCATGACTAATACAGGATATTACACTTCCAGTATCAATTTCCATAACTAAGTGTACGCCATTGACACACACATTGGTGGTGTAAGGTATAAACTGTTTCAACTTTTTTGTGTCAATAGAAAAGTTATTTACCTCGTCACTTAGACTGCCATCACTGTCCGTATACATAACCTTCTCTTCCATCGTGTTATTGTTTACCGGTGCCGTGCCTCGCAAATTTGGACACATCTTTTTCAAATGTCCTTGTTTATTGCAAACTCGGCAAACATACATCTTGAACTTGCAATTACCATTAGCATGTTGACCTCCACAAGCTCCGCAAATCTCCCCTGAACGATCCAATCGCGACGGTTGCACTTTGCGATGTTGCCTTTTCACGCTACCCGCTCCGCTCGATAAACTTGTACCATACGACTGTGAATCACGCGACGCTCGCATGCCGGTACTGCCGCTCGCGCCCTTTCGAGTCATATTATCTGGTCGTTCTCGACTTGTACCAGATATCTGATGCACTGAAGCTGATGATCTTGACATTGGTATGCCGTCACTCCCTCGGGCACGGTCGTCCACCAACGCCGAATCAGTCTCCGCTGCCTCCAATGTTATAGCAAGTTTATATGCCTTATCAAACGCCACGTCGTCCTCCGCAAACAATCGCTGCCGTATGTTTTCACTTACTATGCCGCAAACAAATTGATCTCGCAGATTTTCCTTTAAATTAACCTCCGTAAACCTGCAGTCTTTGGATAATTTCCTCAATTCTGTTACAAATTCGGCTATGCTTTCATCAGTCCTTTGTTTACGTTGACGAAATTTGTACCGCTCAGCCAAAATACTAGGCTTAGGTAGCAAATGACCTTGCATAACCTTTACGAGCTCTGTGTAAGTCTTTGTTGATGGTTTGTCCGGCGTACACAAATTAACCATAAGTTCGTACGCTTCACTACCGATCACTGTAATTAACGTAGCAGTTTTCATTTCACTTTTCACACTGTTGACAATGAAATATTGTTCGAGCCGATCCACATACAAGTCCCAATTATCCTTGACAAGGTCAAACGGCGCGATTTTTCCCACAGACATTTTTAGGTGGCACTTATAATTTCTACTAAACACACACGTGAATAAGTCATTTTCGTCGCCAGTGAGGAATATCTGGCTATATTCCCGTAATTACAGAGGAGCACAAGGAAACACGTCCGTATCGTTCAGCATTTATTATACGAGAGAAAGAAACAAAACTACCCACCATACAGCATATGTCACAGGTTCCGTTTTTTCCTTTTGAGGTACGGAACCCTAAAAATACTATTTTCATCGTCCTTTTTTACGAATTTGGGAATATGTATAAGTAATAATGTAAAAACTGACGATATATCGATATTTTTCACTCGATTTTTATCTAAAGTATTTAGAAAAGTCGGAACGATAAATATCAATTTATTTTTACACTTGGCCATCCCCTGTAAATGACATGGTTGACGTGATGACACGACGTTCAATTTTACCACAACATCAAAAAAGTTTTTGTATTAATCAAAGACATTAAAATATAATAGCATAGAGGGGGCATTGGGAATATTTTCATACAAAACTTTGAAGCTCAAGCGTCATGTCCTTGTCATGTCAGTTAGTATAAACGCGAGCTGTCATTCGGTCGAAATTGTACTAGACTATTCCACTTGTAATAACTTTTGGCTTTAAATAATCCTCGCTTTGTCCCCTCTATGCCTTATATTATATTTTAATCTCTTTGGTATTAATAGATTTCCCAATCGATCGATTCGTGTTTCTATGATATTTCTGTTTTATTTGACTCAATATTTCCAACTGCTAGATTAATTAAAAAATATGGAAAATTTCGACTTGTTATGAGTCAATAAAACAAGCATAGTGTGATATACCCCGTGGGTGTCTATTTCAGTGGGTACCAAAGCTGCCGATGTTCTTTATCGAAAAACCTCTAGTGGCTGCTAGGTCAATAAAAAAACCTCTAATATCCGGTAAGGTCCCAAAACAAACACTCAAACGTCTCAAGGCTAACACATTAGCGGCTAATCGCTAATTTGATGGTTTAACCTTACGGATTATGAGGTTGGATTACCCGTGGTAACGGTCAATTGTTAATTTGTCATTTCTCACCACTACTGTTGTACATCATAAATGTGAACGAGAGGCACAGAAAATGTGCCGCATTCGTCTCACTCGCACATTTTGTGATCCTAACCAAAACAAAATGCGCCGTTTTATATTTCCGTCTGGCAACACAAAACGAACGCTCCACTCACACTTAGGACAGTCACAGACATGTCAAAAAACCGCATTGTAGCCATTGTAATTTCATCATCAACCCGTAACAGCCCACTGCTAAGCTAAGGGTCTTTCCTCACACATGAGGAAGTATAAATACTAATTTATAATCTACACATATAATAAAACTCTAACGGGACCGTGTCTGTACATTAAATATTTTTTGAAAATTTTAACGGTAGTGTATATAGTTATTGATATAGATACCGAAACACCAATTTTTAGAATTTTTGTCTGTCTGTCTGTCTGGTTGTGCACGCATCACTCAAAACTACTACCCGGATTTTGATGAAATTTGGTATGGAGATAACTGAGTACCCGGGTCAACATCTAGGGTACTTTTTATTCCAGGAAAATATCTCATTCCCACGGGAAAATAAAAAAACTGGTTAAAAAGAGAAATACGTACTACTCCGAAACGATAACACCTAGAAACTTGAAAAATGGTATGAAGGTGTCTGATATGTCATAGAAAATTGGTATGAAGGGATTTTTGGAAATTTCTACGGGAACGGGAATAAACTAAATCCTAGCGGGAAAACGCCGCTGGGCACCCGCTATTTGAAATATGGTATGTAGGTGTCTTAAGTATGTCGTAGGCAACCACTGTGAAGGGATTTTCGGAAATTCCCACGGGAACGGGAATAAACGGAATCCGTGCGGGCAACGCCGCTGGGCATCCGCTATAGTTAAGTAAATACAAATTTTCAACTCTTACAATTTTATTTGTTCTTCATAAACACAAAAATGTGTGCCCTTTATCCTCGAGGGGGCAGTAATATTCCATTTCTGGAAATATCCATGTTAAACCAGTATATTCTTCTGACTCCTAAAGGTGGTGGTGAGTATCTACTGGTGAGCCCATCGCCGGACTGGACACTGTCACACATGCCTCACAATTCATTCTGGGACCCCCGGGGGTAAGATCGTGAGGAATCACGATGTTTTCCTTTACCCTCAAGCTAGTCTACACTAATATTATAAAAAGAGGAAAGATTTGTTTTTTGTAACGAATAAACTCAAAAACTATCTAGTTGACAGATTTTAAAAAATACGAATGGAAAGATGCATTATCATTGAGAAACATAGGCTATATTTTATTCCCATATTAGAATGGAAACGGAAACTACGCGGGTGTAACCGCGCGAAGCAGCTACTGATAAATAAGTAGGTAAGTAAGTTTTTTAAATTTCATTGGTACGTATAATATGGCTTAGCCAAGATTTTGTGATCTTGTTTTTGAATGTATAATTTTATAATAATAATTTCATACTTCGTGTAAATTCGTCTATTCAAAGCAGATTTTTTTTATAAGCCAAGTACCACCAGCATTTTATGAAGCTTTGTACGAATAGCACAATAATAAAGACCTAACTTGATGTTTTTCTAGTTATTAGAAAACTCTTAAGTATTTTCCGAGAACTGGGGGCCAATTCTACTAAATGACAGCGGTGATAGTTGTATGATAATTACATGATTGTGGTCACTCAATGGTGATATTATGTCAAAATTTGACACTCAATGGTGATATTATGTCAAAATTTGACATAATATCACCATAAAGTGACCACAATCATGTAATTGTCATACAACTATCACCGCTGTCATTTAGTGGAATTGGCCCCCTGGTTGTTTGCCAAGATTTCTAATAACTGGAAATTGTCCTGAAATCTCGTTATAATAGGAAAATTTATGCTGTAAAGGTGTAAGTATTTATCTATTATTCTTGGTGGCGATGGATTGTTATTGTTTATTATTTGTAGTAAAGAAATAGCTAATGTAAAATGAAACCGTAATCTCAAATAACCGTATGAAATCGGCGATATTGTATAGCCGGTCAAGTGGCGTAATCGGGAAACACCCCGGCTTCGCCCGGGTGCAATGATAACACTAAAACCTTCCTCTTCTCTCTATCTATTAAAAAAAACCGCATCAAAATCCGTTGCGTAGTTTTAAATATTTAAGCATACAAAGGGACATAGGGACATAAGGATATAGGGACAGAGAAAGCGACTTTGTTTTATACTATATGTAGTGATTGTAACATATCGCCCGTGATCAGCTGATTGATTGGTTTTATTGCTCTGAAAATTTATACTAACCAACCAATTCATTGAACAGTGCTAATAGAGCTTAGAATTTTATTATAAACTAGCGGTTCCGCGTGGTTTTACCCGCGTAGTTCCCGTTCTCGTGGGAATACGGGGATAAAATATAGCCTATGTTACAGCACGGCCGTTTTAACTTGACAGCTCTGAAGTTGCGCAAATGGCTGCGCAGTAACATTTTTTAGCGACCATATGGCGGTAGGAGGGGGATTTGCGCAGGTGAAGCCTATGTTCAGAGAAGCCAAGTTAAAACGGCCGTACTGTACTCAGGGATATTCTTTTCCACTAGTGAAATAATTTTTAAAATCGCTCCAGTAGCTTTTGAGTTTTTTCGTAACAACCATACAAAAATACAAATCTTTCCTTTTTATATTATTAGTATAGATCATAACATCGGAGAAAGAACCGACTCGAAACACTTGCAGGAGGATATAAATAATCTGGCGTTTGGTTGGATAAAAAAATATGTACAAAAACAAAATAAATTCATCCAATACAAATTTATGAGGAAATTAAAAACATTTTGCATGAAGACATTAACATTCGTTTAAGGTAAAAAGGTAAGGTAATATTATTTAGATTCAGAGGTAGGCATGCCTGCCTTAAGGCTGACCCATTTTCTTGATCACCCTGCGTTATAATTTCATCAGACGTAGACCGCTGAAATGTCCGTCGCCGATCTCAGTCGAGACCCGGATTAAATTCCATTATGGTGGCTTTTGTCTTTGTGTCAGTCTCACATATTCTATGCTACATTTATCACAAGTCATCAAAGGATAGACATCGAGGACATATTCTCGGGGAGGTTAGTAGAGTTATTCAATTTCTGGAAGTACCCACTTTCCACTATTTTTGTCACCCTAAACGTGTAGCACAAGCTTCCCCTTAAACATGAAAGGGTTCAAATAGATAGTCACCAACGGAAAATAATTAGTATTTGTTAAAAAAAATTCCGATAAAAAACGATGAATCACAAAAAAGACATTGGCCACATAAATTCTGGCTTACCACAGAATTTAAATAATTATCACATATATACGCAATATTTTATGGTTTTAATTGGTTCCTAATTGGAGTCGATGGACGGAAGATCAAAGTGCTTCTGCTATGTACTGTATGTACATTTGAGGTCTAAAATAGTATAATTCGTAATGTAAAATTTATACAAATTTAAACTGTGAATTTCTGCAAAAAATAACGGAACGGAACATCCTAAGGCTGTATTTGTACCTTCTATTACGTTTTTGGCGGCTCTTTAATAGTAGATTATACAACAAGGGAATAAAGCACTGTTTTATGTCATGGGCCCGACAATGAATCCTGAACGTAACGAAGGACTCCCAGTTTTACTCCCGAGCGCAGCGAGGGAGTTTTCGCTTGGGAATTAAGACTGAGTCCTGAGTTTAGTGAGGGATTTAAGCGCCCAAGACAAAAACAGTTTTATTCCCGAGTTATATACTCTACTTTTCTCAGCTTATGCGAGACCATAAAATGCAATTGCATGGTAGTAGATTATTGACAATGCCTATGGCATCTAGTTTAATAGACTCTGGAGTCAAAGTACTTTCATCACTCGAAATTTTCGATATTCTTTTTGAAATGTTAAAGCTATAAAATGGATACAGCAACTTGTGTGTCTGCCGGCGTGACCTACTTGATTTAACAAATGAAGATCGTGCGAATCTAGTTGGTCGCGGCTTCGGTTTTCGAAAATCGAGTTGGCCACGACCGTGCACCACATTTTGCTTTACGAAATTAGACTTTATCGTCATAGCAATAAGGATTATGAAAAGTGAAAATTACATTATTGACCTAGGGTTATAATGAAATTCCATACAACATTATAACCCGGCTAAAGCCAAGGGATATAATGTCTTGCTTTCGGTGACGTTTATCTGATATATAATCCGGCTTTGTCGAGCATGTGGTGTGAAAAGATAATTATGTTTCGCCTTTTGTTAGAAAAGATAAAATCTGATAATGTCAAGTGGAGTATTTCACTTTGAATGGCATAATAATCATTATTAGCATTTTTTGCAGAGCATCATTTTTTTATCACTCGGCTCATTCATAAACACATAGACGTCCTCCAGCATTGGTTAAATTTTTAAATGATAATTATATTTATTTGATGTTTAATTATTTACTAGATTTTACCCGCAGCTTCGCTCGCGCACGTTTGTTTCACCCCCTTAGGGGTTGAATTTTGCAAAATCCTTTCTTAGTGGATGCTTTCACTGTATAAGCTATCTATGTGAAAAATTTCAAGTCTCTAGTCAGACAGTTTATCATTTTATATATAAATAGATTCTACCGCTCGCTTCCAGTGTCCTTCAAAGGACGAGTGGTTCAGACCAGACGAGTGGTTTAGATCAGACGAGTGTTTCATACCACTTGTAATCTAGAGATTCAAATATACGGAATTTCTAATGTCGAACAAAAATTAAAATCGAGTGCTCCGCGAGGCAAACGAATAAAATATAAAAATAAAATATTGAGTTTTGTTAAGAGGCATATCCACTTGTATTCGTTTTCAGAAGCGTTCCCATTACACCTTGTAGTTATATGTATACCAAAGCAACAGTCGTGTTCATGCACACAAATTTTGACATGAAACAGTAGTGTCAATATTCTTTGAGCCACTAAATGCGAAAATACATTGTCATGAGATACGAGTATAGTAGTTCTACTCTGCGTAACCGCCATAACTTGTCGGTTGAATATTAATTAAGGGATCGTAGACCACACTGCTCGTATCGTCAAGGCCACTTCCATATTTGCATACAGACGTCATCGTCGACGATTAGGCGAATCAAATTGTTACAAGTCACATCAAACATCTCACCAAATCCTGTGAAACACTCATCAGGACCACACAAGGTGTAGCAAAGACGAGGAGAGGCGAATTTAGGTATGTGGTCTTTCTGTGAATGCCACAACGCGTCGTGAGCGTTTTCATATGAGCCATAACAAGAATTTCGCGATGTGGATGTTTTACAGTGACCACAACGCGTTGTGAGCTATATTTTTCGATTTTTGAAGGTAACATATATATACATATATATACATATATATACATATATTTATAACTTTTTCCATTTTATTTTTGATTTTTTTCTTTTTTTTAATAAAATATTTTCGTTGGTTACATTTTTTCTTAATAGGTTTTGTACCATACAAATTTCAATTCTCGTCTCGTCTCGCCACTCTGATCTCGAGACTTTGTGCCATTGTGGGGCTTTGCATACGCTTTTATAATAAAATACCAGAACAAATTTTGAAATTGCCTGAAACTGTGTTCAAAACTCATGTTAAAAATGTACTTTGTAAAATGGCATATTACAAACTAGACGATTATATAAATGACAATGATGCTTGGAACAGATTTCCTCCAGTCCAGCGCAATACGATAGCGAAAAACAAACGAAACTATGTAACCCAATTTAGTATTAAGTAACAATTGATTAAAAGAATTTTGTGTTGAGGAGTTTCTTGCCCCGCTTCTTCTCCTTAACCATACATGCTGAAGCGGTGGAGTTGAAATGACGTTCAATAAGTGGACTTGTAAGTTCCTATTTTAAATAAAACATTTTGACTTTGACTTTTGACTTTGACTTTGTGACCTCGCCTTAACTGCGGTAAAGGCACGGTTTTGGGATGAAAATCTAATTTGACTGCCAAGTTAGGGCAAAGGATCCTTTATCCACATTTGATCAACATAACTTTTCTATTAATTAAGGGAGCGAAAGAGTTTTTGACATTAATAAGAATTGACATTTACACTTATAACTTCTTTTTCATCTCAGCGGGCAGAAAGCTGCAACTTTCAGCCCGCTGCGCAAAACGAAGTTGCCGCTTTTCGTCTCCGTCGAGCAGGAAAAAACACCTCGGGAAGTAAATAAGAAAGCCTTAGATCACGTTCGTAGACCTCGGCTTTGCCTCGGTCGACGAATACCTACATAATATGATCTGCGACATTTCTTATTTTACTTTCCTAGATGTAATAATAATATAGTATACACATTTAAGACGTCACTAATTCAGCTCATCATCACGCGCCTCCATAGTATAGCTACAATGACTTTCAATAGGTGGACTTATAAACCCCTACTTTAGAGGATGAGCTGGCGCTTGAGTGGTAAAAAAACATTTTGATATTGAATGGATTGTTAAAATATTCTATGTTTAGACAACAATATAACCTAAGCCTTTAGAAATAAGCGTGCGTGTAAATTTAATGGCCAAATGTAAAAAAAAAACAGTCTGCAGCTCTATAACACTTTGATAATATAAATATAATACAACATGTAACAGAATAAGCGCAATTCCTGAAATTAGTTTGTTCAGTATCGACTACTTATTCGATTTTAGCTATTTTTTTATGTGGTAAATTTTTCAAAAAATGAATTATCGTAGCTGAATTTAGTGCTTTCTATGGAAATCGTGCTATTATTAATCGATATTTACGAAAATTGGTTAGACATAACTTAAGTTCGATTGCATTATATTTTTTTTATATTAATATACTAATTGGGGTATATGAGAAATAACGCTTTTTCCGTTACGCGTTGTATTTACCCTATTGTAGGCCCATTTGCGTTGACCTCGGTAAATTTGTTTTTCATTCTCTCAATATTGGACACGTTTTAGGGTGACCTTGAGGAGAATCTGTTTCAGAAATGTCACATGTTACTTTTAGGCTCTATAATAGGATTTATACTTCCAATCATGATTTAAAACAAATACGAAATGTTTGAAATACGAAGCCGTAAAAACGACAATAGCCGTAAATATCGACGATTTGTTGACTTCTGCCAATAAACGGTTAAAGAATAAAAAGAAATTACACATTGCGGTAGTCGCTAATATTAAGGTTTCTATCGGTCCGGTATGGCATGGTTAGATTTGAAAAGAAACAAACCTAGTGGCCGAACACTGCCTTTTATTATGAATGATAGTTTTTAAAACTAAAAAACACGTATCACGTATGGCACTCGCCGACACTAATAAATTGAGTCCAAACTCGAGGGATTTCCGAGCAGCCATTGAAGAGTTCCTCTATCCACCTCCTGACTCCATTATCAGAACTCGATCATACCAAATAGGTGTCAATATTTTTTTTCAAGTCTAAACGATACTAAAAAAACAATGTTAACAGTGTTTCAACAATGTTACTAGATTAAAGTTACTAAAATTATTTAAAATTAAACATAAAATGATCTTATTTATTGTAAATTATCTAAAACCCTACACTACATAAATTCTCACATCCCTAAATCGTGTTTAAAGTGGCTTGTCATGACGATGCGTGTAATTGAGCATGACGTTAAACAAATTAGAGTGACCGGACTTGGACCGGAACGTCTGTTGCCAAAACTTTTACAACCTGCCACGAAAAAGATTGGTAAAATAAAATCTGTAGTAAAACGTTTTCTACGTGAAACTGAACTTGCGAATGACTTTTGTGGACTATTGAACTAAGTAAGAGGCCTTTAGGGAACTGTTAAACTTACTTTCTCACTTAACGCGGCCGAAGGATGAAGGTTAAAGTTCGATCTATGGGTATAATGTAAGAGAAAACTTACAGAAACTGAGCTGAGAAATTTGGCAGCATAGATATTGGTATATAAGTTAAGGGTGTTTCCTCGTAGGTATATAATAACATGGCGAATTATAGATATTTTCCTTTGATAATGTCAGTAAATGTGTCCAGTGAAACTACAATATTACTGAATCCAGTCCGTGATGTCGTAAGCATCCGATTATAATGCCTAGTGAAATTAAAATATCACTGCTTTGACAATTATTGTGAATACACTACCCGATTATGTTTTCACAAAAAAATATTAATCGGGCATGATGATGATGAGTGCCTACCTAGCTTAGGCGGATTTTCTAAACATAACAAAATAGTGGAATTCGTATTTATCTCCTTTAAATATCATAATTAATGTATGGAGGAGCGGAGGTGGAATGCTCCTCCATCGTGAAAAGGAAGATCTTCCGCCAGGCGAGGTGATCGTGCCTGGGGACCGCGGTCCAACGGTTGATGTTGGACAGTTGTATTTATACAAACTCATTAGAAAACTCCGATAGCGCGGTTTAGAACTCGGCCGTCTATTGGCGCGTTCCATGTAACTCGGCCTTCTATTGGCGCGTTCCATGTAGTGTCGCTACAAATGTATAGGTAACTCGGTCAGTTTGTTCAACTCTGTCTTTAAATTTGGAATAACGATAGCTTCTCAGACAGAATTGTTCAGTTTGTTGATTTCCTCAGGATGTTTTCCTCTACTGTAGAGCTAGTGATAAATATGTAGGGTAAGTTTTCAAAAACTCATTCGCCGTGACTCGCCGCCGCCGCTACCCGGATTCGAGTCCGACAATATAGTACCTACATCGATACCATATCCGTAATAGTTCTGACTTCCCAATATTGATAAATCATAATATGTAAGTCAGTTTGTATCTTTTCTTAGGTAAGTACTCGTAACAACTCTTTGATGTACACCAATACAAAATATATGCAAAAAGTGACACAATGATAAAAAAAAGTACAATGGGTGGTCTTATCGCTTTAAGCTATTTCACTCGACCCATCGAGGTTTATTCTCAAGTGGGTAGATAATCAGAGTGGTAACATTCTCATTCAGATTTTATGGTAATGTTTCGGTTGATGTCGAAATCGCACCCCGTTTGCAGTAAGTACCTATCGTTATTCGAGACTGAAACCTCCCGTTTTGATTCCACAATACCTACATATAATATATATAATTTAATCTCACGCCTTTTATCCCTGAGGGGGTAGGCAGAGGTATTCCATTACTGGATAATTAATTATACCCACATTTCACGAGATAAATTAGACCCCTACGTGATAGGTGGTGAGCCCATCGCCGGACCGGGTCTGTTTACACATGTCTCAGAATTAATTCTGAGACCTGCGGGTTTCCTCACGATGTTTTCCTTCACCGTCGAGCTAGTGATAAATATGTACGTAAGTTTTTGAAAAACTCATTGGTACATGCCAGGATTCGAACCCGAGCCTGTTCGGGCTATCGCTGCTCACTAAAATTAAACTAATTTTTAAATATATTCCCAAATGCAAAAGAAGTAGCTGGAAAAAGTTGTAATAATTTTAAACAAACTATTTATAACAGAAACATATATGATTAATTTAAAAAAAACCTTTTTAAATATACATTTACCCATTACTACCAAAATATTTCACTTAAATTATCTTGTTAGAGTATGACACCCTATTAAGGTGATGTGTATTTTGTAAATGTATTTAATGGTTAGAAATTTACCCGGGCGGCAATTTAGCTCACATTTCTAAATGTAAGAGTATTAATAAAGCACAGCCAACTGAACAGTAAGTAGACGACGGAGAGAAAGCCAACAGGCGCAACTAGATTAGAAAAAAAAACACTTATTTATCCTAGTTAGGGCACAGATATTAGAGGTTAGGGCAAGCAGAGGTATTCCATTTCTGGGTATACCCACGCTTCGTCAGTATATTCTTTGGACTCCTAAACGTGATAGGTGGTAAGTCCATCGCCGGACCGGGTCTGTTACAACTGCATCAGAATTACTTCTGGATCCTGCGGGGTTTCTTCACACCGTCGAGTTAATGATAAATATGTATTTTATTTATTTATTTATTTAGGATTGCTAACAAAGCTGACACAATACATAAGAACATCACATCTGATCAGATTTACAGGTTTGTGCCGCTTCACTTAAAAGCAACCACGGCAAGCAAAGGGGCATAATCAGAAACAGTTACACGATGGTATAAAATAAAAATACAAACAATTCAAAGAAGTAGGTAGATAAAAAATTAAAAATAATACCAGTAAAGAAAAACAATAAGTAGGTTGTATCGATCATCAACTGCCAGCAGCGCTAACCACAGTGTTCTTGAATTTAAAGGCCTTGTCCGAGAACACATCAACGTCTATTCCTGATTTCTTAAAAATATTGTTGTATTCCCGAACAAGTCTGTTCATTGGGGAATAAAAACCTAGATTAGTCCGTGACGGCGCCGTGCAAAATGGAGCGTATCTAGAGGCTCTGGGAAGCCTTATGGGTGCATAGATACGCAACTTGGAGACAAGTTCAGGACAGTCCAGGAGGTTATTAATTAGCTAGTATAAGAATAGGCTATCAGCCATCGTTCGACGTGAGCTCAAAGATGATAATTTGAAGTGATTGAGACGGTTCTCGTAGCTGGGCAATTTTTTAACCAAATTACAGCTGTAAGATAAATGCCAAAGAAACCTTTTTTGAATTCGTTCTATGCGCTTAGTGTAAATATCATAGTTGGGATTCCATACAGTGCTGCAGTACTCAAGACCACTCCTAACAAGAGAATTGTAAAGGACTATTTTGCTGTAAGGACATCTGAATCCCTTACAGTTACGCAAGATAAATCCTAACATTTTGAAACCACTGGTGGCTATTTGATCTATGTGGACATTGAATCGGAGTTTATGATCAAAGGTCACTCCCAGATCGCGTATTTGTGTGACTTCTTGAAGTGATTTACCCTCCAGTATATATTGCACCTTTGAAGTCACATATCCCTTTGTAAACCTGATAAAATAGCATTTGTCAACATTAAGGGACATTGCATTGGTTTTACACCACATTGACAACCTGTCCAAGTAATTTTGGAGAAGCGTACCGTCTTGGGTTGTTTTAATTGGTCGCATGAACTTCAAGTCGTCGGCGTATAGATAAAAGTTAGAATTTTCGAAACAGACAGATATATCGTTAACAAATATATTAAAGAATAACGGACCAAGAAGCGAACCTTGCGGAACTCCAGATAGTGCTGGAAACTCATGTGATTTAAAGCCATTAACAACCACCACCGAAGTTCGGTCCCTGAGATAGGAGGCACACCAATCAAGAGTATTGCCTGATACTCCATATTCTGCCAATTTAATAAGTAAAATCTTATGATCAACACTGTCGAAAGCTTTGCTAAAATTTGTGTATATGACATCTATAGCAGTATTTGAATCAACTGACTCAACCAAAGATTCCATATATGATACTAGATTGGTATTTGTGGATCGAAACTTTATAAAACCATGTTGTTGAGGAGTAATGTACTTCTTTATGTGCCACATCAATACTGTAATATGTACTTACCTATGTACTTTTTATAATAATCTATATATATAAAATGATAAACCGACTGACTGATTGTTGATAGATCAACGCACAGCCTAAACCGCTGGGTCTAGAGACTTGAAATTTTGCAAGTAGGTAGATAGCTTATACAGTGTAGGCAACCACTAAGAAATGATTTTGCAAAATTCAATCCCTAAGGGGCTGAAATAAGCGTGCGCGTGCGGAGCCGCGGGTAAAAGCTAGTTGGTACATAACTTAGCCAGATTTGTAACGTTCTTATTAGAATCGCCAAAGATGTCAGATTTGAACTACAAGTGCAAAACTTACTGTGCTCTTGACTGTACATGCCCTCGCCAGATCGCAATCAAATGTGACCTAAATCTAACCTTGATTCTTACTGAAATGTGTAAAATAAATGCTATCTTTGCATAGTCATGCGTAGGTAAACGATTACCTATATCAGCTCTCCACACGCTCCGAGAGCCTCATTATTTATTGAATCTATTTTAACTAAGAATTTAAATATTGCCAACTACAGGTTTTCAAAAATAGAACTTAAAAAAAATGCTTATTATTTTTTTCTATTTTCTCTATTCTAGGGCTGATTCACGCCTACACTACACGATTAGGAAAATTAAAAATATGTTTTAAATGGCTTAGACTGTAACAAAATAAATCTAAGTTGTATTTAACGCTAAGTGGGTAGAAAGTTGAGCATGCACGGATGATAATAGAATATTTCGATAATTTGTACGACAAAAGGGAAGTAGATTAGAGAGTAGCAATACTTTAGTCGTACAAGTTATAAGCCTACTCTTATGCTCTATAGTTACATGAGGGGTTCCAAGCAAGAAGAAACTTTAATGACTTTCAATAAGTGGTATTTTCTATAGTTTTATTGAAGTACTTACTAGTTTTTACCAGCGGCTTCGCTTGCGCACGCTAATTTATTTATTTAATTTATTTCACCCCCTTAGGGGTTGAATTTAGCAAAATCCTTTCTTAGTGGATGCCTACACTGTATAAGCTATCTGTGTGCAAAATTTCAAGTCTCTAAACCCAGTGGTTTAGGCTGTGCGTTGATACATCACCAATCAGTCAGTCAGTTAATCGACGACTGCTGTATTGTAATTGTAAAAGCTTCTACTAAAAATATGAATAAGTATTGGTTTTGTGTTTAACTCCTTCACTACGAGTATGCATGCCATCAGGCTTTAGAACACCCTCCCCGTTTGCATTAGGAAATTCCAATGCAAGTTTTCTTTTAAGAGAAAAATTCGGGCGTTTTTATCGGGTCAGGCATAAATTGTTCGAAAGAAAATCATCATTATTTAGATTATTTTATGTAAGTATTTTTGAATTTATGTTTATTACTATATATAGTATGTATTAGTTTATTTTATCAACATTTATAAGTAGTAGTATTTACCGTAATGTTATGTTTTATTGATCATTTTTATTATTTGCTGTAAATTCCCTGTAAGCCTGATGGTTGACTGGTAGATTAGATAATGCCTTTAGACATTAAGTTGATCATGTGTACATTTTCATGGTACATGAAGTTAAATAAATAAATAGGTTAAGAGTAAAACAACAAAATATTCGTATTTTCGTCTCAGTTTTAAAATAACGGCCAAATTTATTCTTAACTCCCTTTCTTTCCGTAGCTCTTTACTCGTATTTGATTGTTTCGGGTCAAACTTCTAACTGCTAATTACTTTTTTCTTCAAATTGCATGAAATTTTCCGCCAGCCTCACTCATTTCCTTCTAATTTAAAGTTCTTTATTGGTCTTGCCGGAATACGAGCAAAAACACCGAACTGATATTATTTGCTAATAAAAGTCAATAAAGGAAAACCGGTAAAAACTTTTGTTACTGTTTTGTACGAAATTGCTTTGTCACATGTAAACATCTCAAACTTTCGCAACGATATTTACAAACTTCTAGTTTAAACATTAACATATTACTCTAGTACCTACTTTGACTTTTCACGTATTGGAGAATTAAAGATCATCGGAGAAACGTTAGTTCAAAAACCATGGCGTCATACGAGACATAAGTGGCTAGTCGTAGCGATATTGTAGCTAGTATATGACGCTGACGCCCTACAGTCGAATGCTAGCTGTAGCGCGGGTCGGCCGGCCAAGCGTGGATTTCCGAACGAACATTTCCCGCGCACTGTATTCCATTTTCGAAATTAGAATTACGTTTTTATTTTTAAGTGATGATTTACTTATAAATTATTTTAACACTTTAATTTTAAGGTGCTTACAGTGTAGTGAGTTATTAATTTATTATAGGTATGCAATAATTATAATTTTTCGAAATTCGAAACCTGTTGCAAAACTCAAAAGTGACACAGAAAATATTTTCCAGTAAAAGTGAATTCTGAAGCTCAGTGAACAAAAACTTGGTGAAAGAAGTTTTGCACGTAAGTACTTTCTTAGCAAATAATATTAATAAAGCCGACGGTCATTTATTTAATCACAAAATCTGGTAATTGTTTATAATAATAATATAACATAACCACTCTAAACAGTAAAAAAAACCGACTTCAATCTTCAACTTATATAGTTTTCTCATGGATGCCGTTGTCAGAACTGGACGAAATTAAAATGGGACTAATCTTGAAGCACCAGCTTTCAAATAAAAAAGAATCATCAAAATCGGTTCACCCAGTCGAAAGTTCTGAGGTAATAAACATAAAAAAAAAAACAGACGAATTGATAACCTCCTCCTTTTTGAAGTCGGTTAAAAACGGGTCATAAAAAACATCGAATTTCTGAATTTATTTACGGTAAAATATTCACAACAAGCTTCGTAAAAATTAAAAAATACCTACTCACCTTATTATCAGTCCACCACAAATTTCTTCAAATTAGTACCTAATTCATTTGTTAAAACTTTAACTCTTACTTTCTTTGGTACAGGTGTACTTTTCCATTATTAAAATGTAAAGAATAAAAATCTCGGCCTCGCAAATTGGCTGGGATAATTCGATTCCAGATGTCCGCCGTCCCACATTTTACTATCTGCCATTACAGAACGGGATTTTACGAGTAATCACTTTATTACCGCTGCATATAAATCAAGAGTGAAATGTAGCTCAATAAATTAAGGAATAACGATAGGTGAAGTATACTGCAGAGTAACTAGCAGATAGACTGGCAACCTAACTATAAGATTGTTTTTATTGTTAGATTTATTTGATCCCAAGTTAGGTTTTAGCAACATACCTATCTTCGTGTTATAAGAAACTCGCTTAGCTTGTGCAAATAAATTGTATATTTGAATGTATTACTATGAATAGGTATATTTATGATATACCTACAAAGTATGTACCCAAAAAAATGTGAATAATAATTTAAAAAAACGGCCAAGTGCGAGTCCGTACCATTATCTATAAAAACGGCAAAAGAACACGTTTGTTGTATGGGAGCCCCCCTTAAATATTTATTTTATTTTGTTTTTGGTACCTAATTGTTGTTATAGCGGCAATTTGTGAAAATTTCTAGCTATCGCGGTTTTTGAGATACAGCCTTATGACAGACAGATGGATGGACAGACGGACGAAGAGACAGCAAATTCTTAGTAATAGGGTCCCGTTTTTACCCTTTGGGTACGGAAACCTAAAAAGTGACAGCAAAATATGGTAATGCATTTACTTTATGTAAAGAAAAGTATGTCCTGAATTACTCACGAAGAACTCTAGAAGTAAGACGCTAAACCTAAGCTATACCAGAGGCATTCCGTTAAAAAAGTTCATAGACAAACAAACAGAGGGACTTTCGAATTTAATAAATTAATATTGATATACATATTAGTAGGGGTAGTTTTTAGAATAAGTATTAATCCCTAAAATACTTTGGTTTTAATCATAATACCTATGCATATAATAAAAGCAAGCAAGTAATAAAAAGCAAGTAATAAAAAACCTAATATAAAAGTTTTTTTTTTATTGATATAGACTCCATCGTTAGATTACACTGATACATTCACTTTCAGTATAATATTACAAATTCATGCTTAGCGTAGCTAACACTTGGAGGTAAACGCCGCTTACACTAAAAAAATTTTTGACAGTCAAAAAAAGAAAAAAGACCAACGCTAATAAAACAACAGGTAATATAATAAAATAAAAAAAACCGTCTTCAAACAGGAATCTAAAAAAGTAAAAAATATCAACCCAAAACTAGCTGACCGACTGTTAAATCTCATGTTTACCTGTTCTGAATTATTCAATAAATAAATCGCGCTTTTCAACAACCAATTAGACTAGTTAACATGAGGTTTAACAGTCTGTCAGAAATTTTTTGTTTGATTTGCCTTCCGGAAACCGAGGGTTAGCCTATTAAATGGTATTTTTGAAACGAAATTTTTTATCTTACTCTTTAATTTTAACACGTAAGTACACAAGTGTCTAGATACGAAAATTAAAAAAAATATATGTTTTTTTTAAATCATCCTGATGTAATAAGCTTAATGCGTCACTATAATTTAGGGTGAGTATGATAATGTATTATTACCTAAGCCTTATCAAGGACTACTCTACTACCATATTATTAAGTGGAAAAGTGAGGCTTTTAAAGATTAGATAATACTGACTATTCATGTATTATGTTACATGTTTATACTTTCGTCAATAATAATTAATATGGAAATGGAATAATACTACAAAAATAATACATCATCATCATCATCAACCCGTAACAGCCCACTGCTGAGCTAAGGGTCTTCCTCACACATGAGGAAGTATGGGCTATAATCTCCCACGCGAGCCCACCGCGGATTGGGAGATGGTGTTAAGCTAGTGGCCACTTAACAGTCAGAATTTTTCAAGCCACCCAAGGGTATCTGACATGGCTTAACGACTTTCATTGCGCGTAAACACAACGAAAACCGGGACCAACAATTTAACGTGCCTTCCGAAACACGAAAGCGCTCGTAATATAAATGCCACTAGGCGGTCACCCATCCACTGACTGACCGCGCCCAACTTTGCTTAACCAGTATGATCGTTACAAACACACTGCACCGCAGGGCTACGAGCGCTTCAAAATAATACGAAATAATATAAAATAATATAAAATAGTATGTAAATGTTTAGGTGCAGGAACATTCAAATTATTAATTTCGAATAAACAATAAATAATTGTTTAGTTGGTTATTTTAATGTATGTTAGATATATAAGGTATATATAATATGGGCCTCCGTTAACGTTATTTAAGATCTACTATTGTAAATATTTCCAGAAATAAAGACTTATTATTATTTAAAAAAAATGTTTGGATCATAGAAAAGTTTCCGTCAAGTCAATAATGACAAAACACTCTTCATAAATGGTGCTTAATAGTGCACACCTAATAATTAGTGTAATCATACAACTGTCAAAGATATTCAGGTCATTCCCTATAGTATTTGTCACTAGCATAACGTCAAGCTATAAGCCTCTCCTCCGTATGCAAGTAAACGTAGTTATCGGGGTGCATTATTGAGGCTTTTAGTTTGACGTCAAGATAGAAGCCTCACTATAATTTCCGAGAAACAGGTATTAATTTTGAACTCAAACTTCAACATAATATCTTCGTAAATAAAGCTGAGTTATGCAGTTAACTTTCCTATTATAAATATCTAGAATATAAACAATATACTAACAACTTTAATGTATAAAAAATTAAAACGTCACATCAAAAGGATGTATCTATATTCTGTGGTACAAATGTACACATCATGTAGCCGTTACTAGACTGTACAAAATAAATAATGGTAGCTTTTACGAGCATTTATACACCTTACCTCATTTCTGTGGTTTGTTTAAAAGCTCAGAATGCTTTGATCTACGGGTTTATTTTATTAATTACTTAATCCTGTCTGTTATTATAAGACTACGTAAACTAACTTGAATATAAATATACATTCATATCATTCCCTGACACAGCGGAAACTCTCTCGGCTTTACAGTCCAAGCATCCGCAGCCTGCAGCAACACTTCGCCTCCCTGATCCGCCAGAGCCTTCTGATCCGGCAGCTCGGGCTTCGCCAGAGGATGTGCTGACTGCGATTATGTCCTTTAAGAGTGGCTCTGCCGGCGGGCTGGACGGCCTTTCCCCCCAACACTACAAGGATCTCGTATCCGGTGTTACGGGGGAGGCCGGCAGAGCACTCCTGACAAGCTTGGCGTCCCTGGCGAACCTCATGCTGTCTGGTCAGGTTTCCTCCGAAGTCACGGACATCCTATACGGCGCAAATCTTGTCGCATTGAAAAAAAAAGACGGAGGGATAAGGCCAATCGCGGTGGGCTGCACCATCAGGAGAATTGTTTCCAAAATTTGCTGCAAAAACATCCTTCCCAATGTTTCGTCCCTATTTGAACCTATTCAACTGGGGTTCGGAACCAAGGGAGGATGCGAAGCAGCAGTACACGCAGCCCGGACGTACGTCCTCAATGATGGTGGTGAAGTTTTGTTGAAGGTGGACGTCAAAAATGCTTTCAACTCAGTGGACCGGGGCGCCCTGTTGTCACAAATAAAAGAAAAGACCCCACAAATTTACAAATATCTTTGGCAATGCTATTCTCAGCCCACTAAATTAATTCACAAAAACCATTTATTGAATTCGGCTGTAGGTTGCCAACAGGGCGACCCGCTTGGCCCAGCTATCTTTAGCCTCGCCATCCACCCTATAATTTCAGAACTAAATTCAAAATTTAATATTTGGTATCTTGACGACGGAACCCTAGGAGGCGAAGCATCCGCGGTCCTTAGTGACCTCCGTTCACTAATGGATAGTTTTCGTTTAATCGGTTTAGATTTAAATTTTTCAAAATGCGAGCTTTTTGTTTCGGCGTCAGTACCGTCTGACATAAAATCTAACATCATAACGCAGTTCAATAATTTAGCCCCAAATATAAAAATTCTCGGAAATGAATCCCTTCGTCTCCTAGGAGCCCCGATTCTCGATGAATCTTTCTCGAGTTTTGTTCAGGAGCAAATTTCTAAATTTAACGACTGCTCGGACAGACTCCTCGAAATTAACCCGCATATGGCTCTGTCCATAATACGGTCTTGCCTGTTTGTCCCGAAATTGACATATGTCCTCCGCTGCTCCCATTTTTGGAAGTTTGATAGTTTATTAGATAGTCTGGACCTTTCTTTACAAAAATATCTCTCCCAAATTCTAAATAGCCCTTTAGAGGGGCGAGCCTGGGACCAAGCCACCCTCCCAGTAAGATTTGGTGGACTGGGGGTTCGCAAAATTTCCAGTATTTCCCTACCGGCGTTTCTGTCCTCTGCTCATAGTGCGTACAACCTCCACGGAAGCATAATATGCCCCTCTCTGGGTATCGTGGAGTTGTCGTACTTGACGGAGGCTAGAGATGCATGGCTGAGAGCATGTCCGGGTGTTAGTCTGCCGTCCAGTCCGCTTTGTCAGAAGCACTGGGACGGGCCGCTCTGCGAGTTGGTGCTTAAGAATCTAACGGATTCATGCACCAGCACCTCGGAGCGTGCTCGTCTCCTCGCAGTGTCTCAAAAAGAATCGGGACATTGGCTGCGGGCATTGCCTTCTGCTACCGTTGGTACTCTATTGGATAGACAGACACTTTCCCTCGCTGTCTGTCTTCGATTGGGCGTCAGGGCAAACCACCCCCATAGATGCCAGTGTGGGGAGCCTGTCGATCGACTCGGACACCACGGCCTCTCTTGCGCACGTAGCGCCGGCCGCCTGTCGCGCCATGCATGCCTCAACGACATCATCCGCAGGGCTCTCACCACTGCTGGTATCCCAGCTATTCTTGAGCCTAACGGCATCACACGAATAGGTGGCGGGAGGCCTGATGGTATGACTGTCGGGCCATGGAGACATGGCAGGTCGCTGGTGTGGGATGCCACATGTGCCGACACATTGGCCCCATCCCACATCGATGCCACCTCTGTGGGCGCTGGCGCGGCGGCTGCGGCCGCTGAACGCCTGAAGCGGCGCAAATATGCCGACCTCAATGAGGGCTACATATTTGTGCCGTTTGGGGTGGAGACCATGGGACCGTGGGGTCCGGGGGCGCGGCAGCTCCTCAAAGAGCTGTCAGTGCGTTTGGTCGAGGCTTCAGGTGACCAGAGGGCTGGCAGCTATCTCTGTCAAAGGATCAGCCTAGCTATCCAGAGAGGGAATGCTGCCAGTCTTCTGGGCACTGTCCCACATGGTTCCTCTTTGGAGGACATTTTTTATCTGTAATTATTGTAAATCAATGTATATTTTCTTTGTAAATAAATGTATATTTCCCATTCATATATTGAGTTTTTCTCTTTGTGATTTGTGTGTTAATCAAATATACTTTTTGTAGACGTTTTAATTAGTTAAGCCAATAAAAAAATAAAAAAAAAATCTCACGCCTTTCTTCCCCGAGGGGGTAGGCAGAGGTATTCCATTACTGGATATACCCACATTTCACAAGATACATATTGGACCCCTAAACGTGATTGATTAGTTAAGCCACTCGTAAACCAATTGAAAGTGAGCTCGAATCTAAAATTATTTAGCTGCCCTACATTTTTAACAGACATTAAATAATATGGATAATGTTTTTTAATCCGACGCGTATACTATTGTTTTTAAGTAAAATTAATCCATTATTCTGTGAAATCTGAACCTATGGAGTGATAATAGAAAACAAAATTAAAATAAACTTTAAACAAAGCAAACTCTACTTCGGTATAACAGACTATATTATTATGAGCTGAAAGCTGAAGTTAAATACTCAGCTTTTTGGCGTGTTTTTGGCAAATGTCCGTTGAATCTGTACAGTGAATCGGAAAATCGACGAAATACGTAGGACGGACGTTTTCGGATTAGATCAAGAGGCCGCTTCAATGAAAGTACACGTGCACTTACTCACGATTATAAAGTGGCATTTCAATAAGTTTGAAAAAAAAACATATCGTATTTATGAAAACTAAAACTTTCTATTTATTCCGTTACATTAACTTCCTTTTATAATTATCATTACCTTTCTTAGTCAGTCCAATGTCTATTCGCCCTCACTCCCAATAACCACTTTTTTTTCTGTATAATGTTCATAAGGAAAAAGGGAACCCATATAGAATCAGTTCATTGTCCTTCTGTCTGTAAAGACCGTATTTCTTAGGAAGTAGTAGACGCATCAAGTTAAAAATAATATCAAATTCTTAAGTGTGAAAGCTCTTTTAGTTGAAAAAAAAAAAACAATCAGAAGATACGGCCGTTTAAGCCACCTTTTGCTACAAACGCAAAACTTGCATGGAACTTGAAACATGTGGGGCACTTCCCGTTTACGTGAAATATTCCTGGAATTCTGGAACAAGCACAATGTCGTATAGGGACAAATAAAAAATCCGTAAATTTCATTACCAAAATGAATATGTTTGCGATTATTTTGTACAATTATCTAATTATACATACCCGTGATAGAAGAACTATTTATTGTTACATATTATTACATAATTATAACTAACAAGTTTGCAAGCGCTTGGTTGGTTTTTTCTTCTTTTTTTGTCATAAATATAATTTAACTTAGTAAAAAATTAAATAAAAAGGCAAACACAACAGACACGAACCTTTGAGACAAGGGATAAGGCAGCTGTAAGAGAAATTTCTTTTGTTTTGGGTCCAGCTTCGGAATTTCGAAGCCTTTTGTACGTGAGTTTGTTACTTTGATGTAGTTTCTTTGTTTGAGAAGAGACAAGTTCCAACTATTTTAATGACTCGAATACCTACGCTAACAAAACTTGTGGTGTGTTCAGAAACAGAAAAACTAATGCAATAGTTGAAAATTACGGCGTTAGTTATTTATAAGTTTTCTATAACGGACGTGGAATATTGCTGACGCTTATTTTTTTTACCGCTGGATAAATTAATTCACATGATATTTGATACAGTGTATTGACACGCATGTTGCAGTAACTTTTGACAATTTCATACATATTTTTACCTAATAACCGACAAACACAGTGGTCCGATTTTGATGATTCTATTTTTGATGTGGATACGTCTATGTTTTATTGGTTAGATTATATTTCAAGGTTGGAACCCATTAACGCATTTACTACCACTCCTTTTGCCTGGATATTCGCCAGGTGCCGCACTTTGCTGTGTGCCCCAAAACACACATCAATTCAACCAAGTACCTACCTATTACAATGCAGTTACAGTGCAATGCTAATACTAAAACCTTCCTCTTGAATCTATTTATTAAAAAAAAACACATCAAAATCCGTTGCGTAGTTTTAAAGATTTAAGCATACATAGGGACATAAGGACATAGGGACAGAGAAAGCGACTTTGTTTTATACTATGTAGTGATAATATAAATTCTGGGACACACTTCATACACGGTTATTCAGTCCCAAACTAACAAAGCCTGTGCTAGAGGTACTGAACAACTGATAAACATAAATACATAAATATTAAACACCCAGACACGAAGCCAACAGACATGTTCATGCACACAAATGTTGGCCTCGAGCGGGGACTGAACACGCTACCTCCGACTCAGAGGGCAGGGTCACTACCAACTGAGCCAATATTAGTTTGATGCCATTGGAACTGGGTAATTATTCTAACCAGAGAAATGCCGACTGCCATTGAATAAACCATGATAATTAATATTTTATTTTCTTTAATCATATTAACCTGTCGATTCTAATGAAGCTTGACAGACAACTAGAATTCGCCATTCCAAATTTCATCCAAATCTGTCCATCCGTTTCAGCTGTAAAGAAGTAACAAACTAACCCCCCCCCCCCCCAAATTACGCATTTATAGTTCTGGTGATAGTATAATTTAAACATTAGATATGTTATGATCCAAGAAGTAACATATTATATTATAAGAATAGATCATTTCAAAATTCAGAACTTAGGTACATATTGCGTTGAATTCATGCACAATAAATATCTTATCTTATCTAAGGCACAGGACGAAAGTCACTAAATATTTTGAGCGCGTTTGCGTTCAAGGCACTGGAGGAAAGTAACGAAAACGCATAAATGCGTTGCTGGCATTTAATTCGTAAAAAAATAAAAACCTTCACGTCTTCTCAGTTTCTATTTTCGTCGGTATTTGTTTTTTGTTAAAAAGTTTTTATTTTCGTCTGTATGACAAAAGCTGTAAATACCACAGGGCAGCGTGCTTCGCCGAAACATAAAGTGGTCTGACACAAAGTGAATATGGTAGGGTATGCATGCGGAACATAGCCGGAACCCAACTTTTTCGAGAATGCCGTTTCTCTTTGTAAAGTAAATGTGGCTTAAATGTTTATTTTAGAAAAATGAAATCACGAGAGCTTTTCTCGTGACCTGACTTTTATTAACCGTATACAAAGAGATTTTATAAAAATGTATTCGCGTACAGTGTTTTGTTTCTTAAGCTTTATAATGAGACGTATTATTATTAATATTTTATGTTTATTTTAGAAAAATGAAATCACGAGAGCTTTTCTCGTGACCTGACTTTTATTAACCGTATACAAAGAGATTTTATAAAAATGTATTCGCGTACAGTGTTTTGTTTCTTAAGCTTTATAATGAGACGTATTATTATTAATATTTTATAGAAATATGAACAATAGGTTATTAAATTTATAAATTACTTAAGTAGTAAAGTTATTACAGATTTTAATTAGATTTTCTGTAACGGTATTTTATAGCTAATATTTATAGTTTTAAAGAATTTGTTATGGATAGGCGGTGCTATATAATGCCTTTAAGCATTAAATTCGCCATTTGTACTATCAGCAAACGCTAAGCTTGATACATTTCTAAGAATTGTCGCTTGTAAGCTCCAATTTTATGACCCCGACCCTAATTAGAGTTACACAATGAGAAGTCAGTAAAATCGACTTTTTTTCTATTCCGATCCATTCATCAACACTAAATGGTCATAGACATGAAAGAAACACTTTTTTGTAATTGTCATTGTTACTATAAGTGAGGGCTTTTTCGCCACGGGGTGGGAAAAAATAGCTGCTAGCTAAAATGACTCTTAGGTGTATCAGGCAGAACTTTTTTCGATAGTACATGTTCTTGGAACATGAAGTCAAATAAACAAATACAAATCTTGCCTCTTTATAATATTAGTGTAGACTGTATAATGTATATTAGGAAGAACAAACTCGCCAACGAAAACTACTAACGAAAACGGCAGACTAGAGCTACCGATCCATAGAAAGTCTTGTTGTGTGTTTAATTACTTCGTCTACCACATTCATTTGGCCGAGAGGACCACTACCTTAATAATGTCACTCGTGACTCGTCCCTAATTAATTCTGGAGCGCCCGGGTTTCCTCGGAGTGTTTTCTTTTGTTTCTGGGGTGATAAATCTGCGAGTAGTTTAGTTGAACAAAAGTTGGCGGGGAGAGAATATCTATAACTATATTATACAAGAAACACATTGTATTGCTATATCACCGGACTTCTTGCGGTCTTTGAAATAAAATGTACTATTCGTAACAAAATAAGGAATACTCATGCATGATATTCAAGTAATTCATATAAGGCCGTGGTCTGATACACAGGTACGTTGTAGGCCGCGTGACGCTGTACGCGGCCGACGAATGAGTATTACGCCACGGAAGACCAGCGCTGCAGTAGACCTATATTGCTGTAGCACATGTTACCGTTGACCATTTTTGGTGTATTTTAGCATAAGATTATTTTTAGTTGTACTTCTTCGTTCTACTTACGCCAAAATAAACTTTTCTTTCTTTCTTGGTCTCTCTTGGCACACCACTATATAGGTGGCGGCAATGCGTTAGGGTCGCTTCCGTAGTCAGACGGTAGATGTCGTTTCCGGCACTGTGGCAGACCAGTGCCTAAGAGAAGAAATTGCCTATTTGCATTGTATGGATTCTGATAGGGATTTCAATGTTAAAAATATTAGAATCTTACCTAAAACGTAGGTTACGTATCATAACGATATGTCAACAGAAGTACAATTTCGATTTTGAAATTGTAACCTTCCAAGTGTACGAATTGTAGACACTCAATTATTCAGTAACAGCAATATTTGAATTCATTCACATCGAATGAAAACATTCCTATCATTCATTTACATTCAATAAGATCTAGAAACAACTTTGAGGTTATTTTAACAGTGAACTGTGGTTACGTAGTAACCTACCTAATGAGAATTTAAGACTTTCAAATCAATTCTGTTCCCAATTTTTAGGGCTTCATACCGAGTTCGCGTTGCTAAAATAATCAAGTTTCTATGTCAAAGCAATAAAAAAATAAAGTGATTTGAATATAATTCGATACTCAAAAAATAATCAAAACTTAAACCAATAACTTTTAGCTTATAACATTAAAAATAACTATCTAAGTACATACAAGTATGTAAACTACCCTCGTTGCGTCAGACTCACACTTCCTACTTTTTGCTATACGGTTTTTGTTATTACTTTGGTACTTTCTAATTTCTTTTCAGCAAAAATAAAAAAAAAATATATGAAATGTTTAAAATGAAGAAATAAGAATGATTGTGAATATCGGCGATGAGATTGTGGCAGCGCTAACACTAATACACAAGTCACAACGCGAGTTACCAAATGTTTTTCATTACTGTGACCCATGTTTTTTTTTTCATTACTTTAAGAGTAGAACTACCTAACATTTGGTTTGGGTTTTTCGTTTTTCACGATATAAAGCTAAAGTTATTGTTTTGAGATATGAAGGGCATCTATCCTGCACTCCAGGCGTCTATCCTTCTCAGTATTTTCATGGTGGGGCAACTATCCATATAGGTAGGCATCTATCCTCAAAAAAAGTGATCCACTAAAATCTAATTTATGCAAAATCTGTATTTGATAGGTTAAAAACAAAATAATAATAATTCAACATAAAGGATTAAGCTAGCTACATTAATAGAAATTATTCGTATAAAATCAATATTTTTAAAGTTAGGTGGCTATTTCAAAAAGTGGGGCATCTATCCCGGTTTTACTAGCTCTACAGGTTTTCAGAGTGAAAACATAATGGCGATAAATATTTTACTGTATAGGTACATATAGTAACATAAATATACATAGATACATACATATATAGAGCAGTGATAGCCCGGACGGTTAAAGAGCCGGCCGAAAATCAGTGAGGCTCGGGTTCGAATCCTGGCATGTACCAATGAGTTTTTCAAAAACTTACGTACATATTTATCAATAGCTCGACGGTAAAGGAAAACATCGTGAGGAAACCCGTAGGTCTCAGAATTAATTCTGAGACATGTGTAAACAGACCCGGTCCGGCGATGGGCTCACCACCTATCACGTTTAGGGGTCCAATATATCTCGTGAAATGTGGGTATATCCAGTAATGGAATACCTCTGCCTACCCCCTCGGGGATAAAAAAGGCGTGAGATTATATTATATATTCAAATACCTACATTGTTTATTTACAAAACTTACAAAAAAAAATCATTTGGTTAGGTTATGTTTCAACAATCCGAGCGAGTGCAGCGAGCGCGTCGTATTTTTGGCCAGAGCGTTATGACTACATCATCTTTTTTAATAACCAATAATTATTATTATTCAGACTTCTTAGGTTCATACAAATAATTGACCTCTTAATATTACATTTCAATGGGAACTTCATTTATCTCAATCTAATATCCCATTCTTCGTCTGAAATTTATTGCAGTACAAGTGCTTCCAAACGCATTCGGAAGATACAAGCTCTCTACACCGTTGGAGCAACAGCTACGATTACCAAACATATCAGCCGGTCGTATTTGTCTCCATACTGATGACCCCTAGAGCAAAATATGAGCTCTGAAATGGACATCACGTCCACTGTATAACGCCGTCTGCCTAGATGGACTGACGACATTAAGGTTGACAGCAAATAGATGAGAAAAGTATTCGATTCCGCAAAATAAATTATCTCTAGTAGATCCATTTACATAGACCTCAAAAAATACTTGGAATTAGACTTTCAGTGAAAGTCTGCTTTTGCTTTACTCGTCGATGCGATGCTATGGGAAAGTGCGTTTTATTTTTTTTTCGTTTTCACGCCTAAACGGGTTTTAATCTTATTTTTATAGATAATATATTCTATGGAGAATAAACAAGTAGGTTTGTTAATAATGGGTCTCATTCAGACCACTAACCTAACACCATCTCCCAATCCGCAATAGGCTGTATATATTTATACCTATACTGGATGATTTTTTTTACCGTCTGAAAAAAAAATGACGTATAAGGTATCTAGAGCCGAAGTTATACACGAGATTAATTGTTAAATATAGTCATGTTTAGTGCAATTTACAAAATCTAGAAAACTACGAACAGTACTACGCGCAGCTGGCGGTTGTAGGTAGATTGCGCATAAATGGAAGCTATGAGCCTGTTTCTTTTTAAAATACTATTTCAAATATCTCAGTGTGTATTATTGACTACAATTGAGTAATGTATATTAGTCTAAGCCAGAAAAAAAATTTTTGAGAAAAAAATTTTTTTTTAAGTAACATTGCCAAAAGAATCTATTACAAGTGTAAGTGTAAGTGTATAGGTAAGTACCTATCACACCACATTTTTTTCCAGACGGTAAAAAAAGTCACCTTGGAGATTTATATATGTAATATTATGTAAGAGTATGTTCAATAATATATAGTGCACCATCTACCCTAGTTCTAATCTCTCAGTTTCATCCATGCTAAGGTAGTCTGGAAGAGATCGCTAGTTAGCTAATTTTCGCATCAATATTGTGTTGTTTTTGAAATAAAGAGTTGTATTGTATTGTATTTTTGTATGTTATCAAGTATGTTGTATAAGTATTTTATATAAATAAATATAAACCACTGGCAGCGCCCCGCGGTTTCACCCGCGTACTTCCCGTTTCCGTGGAAATACGGGGATAAAATATAGCATTTGTGTTATTTTGATGTCTAGGCTATTTAATTGTAAAGTTTCATCATAATCCGTTCAGCAGTTTTTGCGTGAAGGAGGAACAAACTCCATACTAACTTTCACATTTATAATATTAGTAGGATAGTGTTCACGAGTACCCACAGAGCGATGTTCGGACAGCTACTAGTTGTCTGCTTGTTTTTGCTGCTGCACTGCTTTTCAAAGTGTATTTTGCATACCTACTGAAATAAATGAATTTTGAATTTTTGAATTGAATTTTGCAAGTAAGATTTATAAACAAAACGGTTGACATTGAGTCTTCATTAAAACTTTGCAAAGCAAAAGTCAACGCCTTCGTAAGACTTGCTTTATCTGCCAAACTTTACACCGCATCGAGATAGTCAATTGTGCTAGAAACTGATATGTTAGATAATTATAGTGCAACATTTCATCATCAAATGTATACTGCGAGACAATGCCAAACCACATCACAGCATCTAGTAATAAAGTTTCGAAATTCTTGGACTACGCGATTAGAGTTACATTGGATTCAAAATAGTTTATTTATTAGAGCGAGAATATGGTTGTGGCAGAATTTAGTGTTTTATCTACTTACATTACTAATAAACAAAGAGACTACAATAAAATAGGGCATAGAGTGGTCAAAGAGAGGAAAATTTGAAGCTAAAAGTTATTACAAGTGAAAAAAAGTCTAGTGTGATTCGACCGGGATTCGACCGAATGACAGCTCGCGTTCATATACTAACTGACATGACGCTTGAGCGAAGTTTTTGTATAAAAATATTCCAAATGCCTCCTCTATGCTCTATCAAAGAGATTAAAATATAATAGGACATAGAGGGGAAAATTTGAAGCCAGAAGTTTTTCCTAGTGGAATAAGTCTAGTACAATTTCGACCGAATGACAGCTCGCGATCATACTAACTGACATGACGCTTGAGCTTCAAACATGCTTCAAAGTTTTGTATGAAAATATTCCCAATGCCCCCTCTATGTCCTATTATATTTTAATCTCTTTGCCTATTATATTTTAATCTCTTTGCTAACAAGTAATACATATTTTTTCTCAAATGTACCTACAATTACATGGCTTTGGGGCAAGCGATGTTTTAGATTATTTCCCTCAATGACCAAACTCATCATAGTAACCACCCAGTAGAAAAATAATTAGAGTTTGTGGAATATTTTTTTTTAAAAAACAAACATCCTCACAAAATCTCGCGCTTATAATATTAGTATTAAATGCAGGCGTAGTCACAGAATAATTAGAGTTTGTGTAATTTTTTTTTTTTTAAAAACAAACATCCTCACAAAATCTCGCGCTTATAATATTAGTATTAAATGCAGGCGTAGTCACAGAATAATTAGAGTTTGTGGAATTTTTTTTTTTTAAAAACAAACATCCTCACAAAATCTCGCGCTTATAATATTAGTATTAAATGCAGGCGTAGTCACAGAATAATTAGAGTTTGTGGAATTTTTTTTTTTTAAAAACAAACATATTCACAAAATCTCGCGCTTATAATATTAGTATTAAATGCAGGCGTAGTCACAGAATAATTAGAGTTTGTGTAATTTTTTTTTTTTAAAAAACAAAAATCCTCACAAAATCTCGCGCTTATAATATTAGTATTAAATGCAGGCGTAGTCACAGACAGTAACCACCCAGTAGAAAAATAATTAGAGTTTGTGGTTTTTTTTTTTTTATAAAACAAACATCCTCACAAAATCTCGCGCTTATAATATTAGTATTAAATGCAGGCGTAGTCACATACAGTCACTTGTTAATACTATGGTTTTTATCGTCGTTTTATTTTACGAGTATTATGAGTTGTTAATACAAAGTTATAGTCTCTTAGGAACCTGTATTTATGGCACCGATAAAAATAATTGACCTCTAGATATTGGAGACCTCCCCGGGGCGGCAATAACGATGTGGCGCAATGAAGGTCTAAAGCTTGGGTCCCACGGTCCGTAAAATCGCGGATGCACGCAGACCAGCTCGCACGACGCACCGTGGGACCGGCCGTCCGATGATCGTCCGATCGTCCGTGATAGCACAGAACGTCTGTGGCGGTGCGCCCGTATCCATCGTGAGTCGGTAACTTCAAAGGTGCGCTCTTCTCTCTCTTTCTTTCGCTTTGCATTATGACAACATAAAAACATCTACACACACCGACACGCACCGTTGGACCGGCCCTGCCTGTGGTGCGTCGCCGTCCGTGCTCGTCGGCTGAGTGTAGCTGATCCGTAGAATAGCGGACCGTGGGACCCCAGCTTAAGAGGGACTAAGGATCCTCAAATTTACTTGCAAAAATAATTTCATTTTTGTTTTTGTATTAAAATTGTAAAAAGAAATCCTTAAGTTTAATATATTATAGTACAGTCAAGAGCACGTAGAGCTTGACACATTGGACTTTGAACCGGCCCTGTATTCTATGGCGCGCAGTATAAATCAGAGCTCAGCGTAAACTGGTAGTGTCAAGCTTGACTTGCTCTTGACTGTACCTACCTATCGACCGGATTATGCTGATTACACAATAAGTAATAATTCGTTACTATAAGATTTTAGTATTTAATAAATATTGTATAATTGTTTGCTGTCTCAAATAAAATTTAAAAAAAAAGTACCGCGGTCTCTATAGGTTCGGTAACATCTCCTGATGGAAGATATTCTGTTTTGACGATGGAAGTGCTCTTCCATTTACACTCCTCATCTAGCTTTATCCATATGTCCTTTGACTGAAATGATAAGTTACTATAGAAATGGTGTAAAGGAGGGTTGCCCCATCCTATCCTATCCTATGCCCCACCTCACATATTTTCAAATAGGTACAGTCAACAAAGGTTACATGGCCATAAACTAAGATTCAGTTTTCACTTAAAGCCTCAAATGTATTTATAGTTTTTTTTTATGGTAAATTATAGGATTCGAAGATACCTTTAGAAATAAACAATAATCAATAAAGATTTATTTATGACTACCCCAGAAAAATGAGTTCTTAGTTACTGGCTATGTAACCCTAACAACTTTGTTGACTGTTCGTGTCCGAGTATAAGTTTATTAATAATTTAATAAGTTTCGAGTAAGTGGCTGTGACCTTCCCACAAAACACACAGTTAAGACCAATTCCCAGTACAAGTATTGATTACTGGTTTGATTACTGAACATAAGTGTACATACCTGAAGATTGCACAATATCCTACTAATATTATAAATGCGAAAGTTTGTATGGATGGATGTCTGGATGGATGTTTGTTCCTCTTTCACGCAAAAACTACTGAACGGATTTTGATGAAACTTTACAGTTATGTAGCTTATACATCAGAATAACACATAGGCTATATTTTATCCCCGTATTCCCACGGGAACGGGAACTACGCGGGTGAAACCGTGGGGCGCTGCTAGTGTTAAATAAATAAATAATCTCACGCCTTTCATCCCCGAAGGGGTAGGCAGGTATTCCATTACTGGATATACCCACATTTCACGAGATACATTGGACCCGTAAACGTGATAGGTGGTGAGCCCATCGCCGGACCGGGTCTATTTACACATGTCTCAGAATTAATTCTGAGACCTGCGGGTTTCCTCACGATGGTTTCCATGTTACTCCATTGCACATGTTACTTCCCGAAAAAAAAAAGCATTCTTTATTAAAAGATTTTTTAACATCGTGACTTCCTCACTGCTCAACCAGATTGCTCAACTAGTTGAGCAGTAATACATAGTTTGTATTTCCGATTATTTTATGCATCGGTCTAGCTAGTAGGTAGATTTCGAGCCTATTTATAACGATCAAACATACTAAAAAAATATCTTCCTTTTAATAATATTAGTCTAGAAGTGGGTACTAGATTAGAGGTGAAAGAAAGCATTTGAGGATTGCAGACCTGCAATCAGGTTGCCGTGGGAGTACGGGAATGAAATATAGCCTATGTTAACTCAGTGATAATGTAGCTTTCTATAGGTGAAAGAATTCTTAAAATCGGTCCAGTAGTTTTTAAGTTTATTCGTAACAAATATACAAAAATACATATCTTTCCTCTTTGTAACATTAGTCTTAGATTGCGACAACCGTAAACCTGGCTATTTGGTTGTAGCAACTGGCAACTTAAAAAGTTCATAATGGACTAACCTAAAGTTGATTCCATCTGCAAAGCGCCTACGTGCGACTATCATACAATCTTTCTAACCAAAAAGACGTGACGCGTGTTACTGTCACTTGGTATGTAGATGAGTTCGCCTATCTTGTAATATTAATGAGTCTTGAGTTTGTTTAATAGGACTATTAAAACTTTTTAACAACGACTCACTGGCACGCTTGTTAAAAAAAACTATGGGTTTTGAAGAGTCTTTAAGTATTTTTTAACTGGATATTAGAAAATTAAAGCTATTTTTTTAAATAAATATAAGTAAAAAATAAAATCTCAAGGTTTTTTTAGAACGCATAATTTCCAATGTGTTATAGGTGTATCATTAGTTTCCTACCAATTTAACAGATAACTTCTTTTATGAATATTATTTCACATTAGTTGTACAACAAAATATTTTTAATATTTTTTAAGTCTTAAAACCTGAGTTTACTTCGTGTGTTCTGACCTCATTAGGGAGACAAACGACGATGAAAAGGGCCGACAGAGGAATTTAATAATTGCCAAAGGTCGTTTGTATTATGAAAGAAACGGTCAAAAATAATACTTTATTCTATTTTACGCTTTAACAATGGCACAATTTATTCAAGCACGTAGAGTCTTCCATCTTCTGAATAAAACCAATGTGTTTACGCAGTTTATTGTTTGGCACAAATATATTTAAAAAATATTGAATGTTATTGTTGAAATATGTTTCTATTATTTTTATTATCACTAGCTGCGTCTCGCGGTTTCAGCGCTGTATTATAATAAAACATTCGAGAATATTATAGCTCTCCATTAGTTTAAAAAAATAATCGTAATAGTATCGGAGGGCAAAGAGGGCAAAGAGGCTTTGTAAATTGTAAAGATCAGTCGAATAGAATGACATTATGCATAGCCACTATCACGTAATTCTTAATCTATACTAATATTATAAAGAGAAAATATTTGTATTTTTGTATGTTTGTTACGAATAAACTCAAAAACTACTGGACCGATTTTAAAAATTCTTTCTTCAATGGAAAGCTAAAATATCCCTGAGTAACATAGGCTAGATTTTATTCCTGTATTCGAACGGGAACGGGAACTACGCGGGTGAAACCGAACCGCTAGTAGGTAGTTCGTATAATTCTTATTGTAATCTAAGTGTTATTCTTATTACCTACAGAATAAAATACATTTTCATTTTTTCACAATTAAGCTAACGAAATCATCGTTTGCCACTTGGGTAGGGGGGCAGAAGTTCGATTACCCAGATTACCTCCTTTAATCATACAAGCAACTATACCCCTGCTTAATATTCGTAACCAATCACTTTGACGATCCCTATAAGATAATCAATTTCGGCTCGATGATTTATTACGAAATCATCGTATATGATGTTGATGACTGACAGTTTTCTGGCTACCTAATTGAAGCCTCAATCATATGTAGTGACATCAGACAAGAAATAATCTATTCATGTTGTGTGAGTCCCTCAAATAATCATACCTAAAAAACGATGAATAGAAATCGCAACAAACAAGGGTGTAGTGAAAAGGTGAGTCGGTAGGACACGCGCACTTACTTACGTACTTTGACCAAATTGTATTTTATTGAATTGTATTGATAGAGCAGTGATAGCCTTACGGTTAAAGAGCCGGCTTCACATGATGATAATCAGTGAGGCTTGGTTTCGAATCCTGGCATGTACCAATGAGTTTTTTAAAACTTACGTACATTTTTATCTCTAGCTCGACGGTGAAGGAAAACATCTTTAGGAAACCAGAATTAATTCTGAGACATGTGTAAAAGACCAGCAGGCGTATTCAGGGAGCCTCGATATTCGATATCGGAAAATCTGTCGAACACATTCGAGATGGGCTGATGTTGGTATCAAAAGCTTTCGAGCTGGGCTGATGTTGGTGTCGAAAACTAATGTCATACGTGACATAAGGATTCGGATAATTTTCCGTGGCTGTCAGAAACGCCTAGAATAAAGATTCCGAAGTCGATAGATTCGACTTCGAAAAATTTTTAATCGTCCTGAGTCGAACGGAAACGGTATCGAGTCTCCGTGAATACGCAGGTCCGGCGAAGAACATCTGAAAAGTGGGTACATCCAGAAATGGAATACCTCTGCCCTCGGGGATGAAAGGCGTGAGATTTTTTATTTTTATTTTTTGTATTGATACGATGTATTAAAAAATAGCTAGGTATATAAAGAGTACACGAAACCGACGAGTGTCCATGTATCGTTTGATGGATGTTGATGAAGAACGAAAGATCTACCAGGGGTCCAATTCCACTAAATGTCAACGGTTATAGATGGATGACAATGACATGCCAATGGTCAGTCAATGGTGTTATTTGCGCCGAAAAGTGCCAAATAACATCATTGGCTGACCATTGGTATATACTATTGTTATCCAACTATACCCGTTGACATTTAGTGGAATTGGCCCCCAGGTTCGTAGCAACGTAAAAGACGAAATTTATTTATTTTTCTTATCCTTTACACCAACAGCACTACATGTAAAAACATTGCACAGAGAACACTTAATATTATCTAATTCTATTATTATGTGTACCAATTATAGGCGTACACATCTTTGGCACAAAATAGGGACGACATAATAATAAAGCTAAACAAATCTTTTTTTTTCAGCCTATATATTGTCCCACTGCTGAGCAAATGTCTCTCCAAACAAATCTTCATTAAAAATAAAAACTACTAAATAAATAAAATAAATAGTCTTGCACATGTCTCAGAATTAATTCTGAGACCATGCGGGTTTCCTCACGATGTTTTCCTTCACCGTCGAGCTAGTAATAAATAGGTACGTAAGTTTTTTGAAAAACTCATTGGTACGTGCCAGGATTCGAACCCGAGCCTCACTGATTTTCGGCCGGCTCTTTAACCGTAAAGACTATCACTGCTCTGCTCATAAAAACTACTAATACTAAACAAATCTTCGTTAAAAAAAAACTATTAAAACAAAACAGCTTCTACATTATTTTTGAGAAATATGTTCGAGCACTTTATGTCTAAGCATATTTTGTAGTGTTTTCTGTTCTTATTTTGTAGCAAAGTTACCAAAAAAGAATTACAGAACATAGTAACAAAGGCAGTCGAAAAGATTTTAGTTGATTACGAGAGAGTTAAAGTTTAACTTTTAACTTTGATTTTAACTGGTTACGAGAAAAGAGGAAATTTTCTTCATTTTTTAAATTTTTTTTCACACAGTTCCCTAGGCAGCCGAAAGGGAAATGTTTCGGTATATGTACAGAATCGATAGTGTATTACGCAACACGAATAATTTTAAAATAATTATACTTTTAGGATCAGAAGGGATTTAAAAATAAAAAAAATACAAGACTGACAACAATATAATCGATTTACTTACAAACAATTTTTATTACGTGACACAAAGGAAACAGAAATAGTCGCTACACATATGAACACATTTTATAACAACAACAAATCAGATAAATAAAGTGACACACAGAAATAGCTCACGTGACCCGACAATTGGAAGAATAAGGAGATCCTGCACCGCCGAACGCTCGAGCAAAAGTGAGCGGGCGGGGATGCTACCGCCTTTTTTAAGGTGGCGTGTCGTGCTAGGTAGTTATGGTGGGGAAAACGCTAACACGGCTTCTCCTGACCATCTGGTCGTCCTCGATCAGGTGATTCAGGCGATGGCGCCAGGTCCAGTCGACGGACCAGGTTCAGGATCCAGTGACGGCATAGGTGGTGCTGGTTGTCGTGAAGCCGGCAAGTCTGGCTGGGCTTCAGTTGCTTCCTCGTCATCTGAAATTCATATTCAGTCCTAAAAAATATTCAAGATCAATAGCATCCATCTTCTTGCATAACTTTCATAAGCTTTCACTTAATTCATAAGTCACCAACTTCACAATGCACATCAAACAATACTTGTATTCGTCACCACCTATCAGACATGTCAGGATTACATTGAATGAGGTAGAAACTGTTCTACCAGGCCTTTTTCATTTTTCTACGTCTTCTGCCGGTACAGCACTTGAAGACGCTGTGCACCTTCTTGAATCTGTAACATGGCACAACCACAGTGCCCACCCGGCTAGCAATTACACGCTACGGGCGATCCGACTACACGATTAATCGTGGAAACGGACACTCCGACTGCACAACATAGGTGGAAACGGACAATCCGACTGCACCGTACGTGTGGAAACGGAAACTCCGACTGCACAACATGCGTGGAAACGGAAGTTCCGACTGCACGACATGTGTGGAAACGGACAGCCCGACTGCACATTATAATGTGGAAACGGACTATATGCAAAGCTCCAGCTAACTTCGCCAGTACCTTGCTTACTGAAATACACTACAAGCAATCAAGCTATCTAATAAGCAGGTAGGTATAAAACCACAGACTCATCCCATTTCTCACCACACCACAATTTTTTTGCTTGTTACTGTCGGCCTGAACTACACGACGAAAGCTACAGAGTTACGTTTATTACTTACTTGCCTATTCCTAACATGTTAAGACTACACTGTGTAATAAGTTTTATCTGATTAAAATTGCAATTGAAAAATAAATGTTTTAAGTTAGAGACGGGACATTTACGACAGAAACAAACAAAAAGTAGTATCAGTTAAAATAAGATTTATCTGACTGAGTTACTCACAATCAAAGAAAGCGGCACACGTTTCCGGGCACCACTCACCACGCCACGGCATCATGTATTGCGCCGCAGCCTGCTACACCGAGGAACTGGCGTACTTACTTGACGTTCTCAGGTGGGTAAGAGTTGGCAAATGCTTCCACCTTTCGTGGGCTCGGCCTCACCGGACCCTCGCTAATAACTCTGCCCAAATTTTCAACCTCTCCTGGCAGACATGTGTTAATCTCTAAAGTATTACTCGCCAAAACAGCGTTAACATTGGGCGGTAACTTAGTTGAGTGAGTGAGATATTGTTTGTCCTTTGTACGAGTATACGTCACCCCATCTCGGTTAAGTATATCCGTACCAATAACAATCGAGGTGTTCATGCACGATGACGGCACGACCACCAGGTCAGCTTCGATGGAGATATTACTGAACTCAATAGTGACGGTAACGAATGACGTAGTTACTATCTCCTTATCACTGATACCCTTCAACGTATAGTGCCTCGGTTTGGGTTGACATGGAAGATACTTCAGGACGTCGGCCGAAATAAGGGAAATGTTTAACGCACCACTATCGATGAGTACATCTAAGGGAACTCCCTCGACTACAGCCGTCATGACGTCACTGTTAGGGTAGGCGGACCGATCAGAACATAAGTAAACTTTCCGTTGGTTACGAGGCTCGGAACGCGCCTTAGCGAAGCAAGTATCTTCAGTATGACCTGGCTTTTTGCAGAATGTGCAACTAATGCCACTGGACTTTGAAGGTGGTACTGAGTCTGAGGCTGGCCTAGGTTTCTTAGGGCACTCACGGCGTGTATGCCCTCTTTCTCCACAAGAAAAACAATTAACCTCGGTATTATTCGTTGAACTTTGAACAAACCGCTTTTTGAAGGTAACTTGAGAATGCGCATCATGTCTAACTTTGTTCGGTTTGGCATAAATAGATAGAAAAGAAACCAAATTTTCAGGTGTTAGCGACGCGTTTGCGGCGGCGGCACGCACCTGAGGATCATCAATGCCCCGAATAACAATGAGCGTTCTAAGTTCATCGCTCAGACCCTGGACAACTCTCAAACGTAACAGAGTACGACGGGCATATTCTGCATACGTCGTGTAACGATCAGACGTAGTTTTCATAGCTTCGAATAAAATGTTAGCAAAATCTAACTTACCGGGACACAGTGGTTTGAATTCCAGTTTGAAATTTGTCCATGTCCGATCATTGGCGACCCATTCTGATAACCACACCTTCGCGTCTCCTTTTAGGCAATTTTCAAAGACATTCGTAGTCCGACCAACCGTTCGCGTCTCTGGCGCGATCCACTTCCTCACACCTGGCTTCAATATTATTGATTGTAGGGTCAAAATTGGACACAAAATAGTTTTGCGACTTACTAGGTTGAACGGACTTGATAGCCTCAACTAGAGCCTGTGCTAGAGTGGATGCCTCAGAACGTTGGGCAGGTGACGCTACAGATAAACCTCGGATCTGGGAATTACCTACGGCCGGTGCAGGTGGGGACGTATCAAACTGGTGAGTAGTGAAAATAGCGGACGGACCGGGGACGTTTAGGTCACCTACAGTCAAGGGCATAACCCCTGGCGGAGAAGACGACGGAAGTGGTGCATTATTATTCGGCCCGGAGTCATTCGTCGCTCGCACGGGTTGAATACTACGCTCGCGATCACGACGACGTGATAAATAATGTCTGGAGCGACGATAACGGCTCCTACTTCTACGTGAGTAATGTTCCTGGCCGCTAGAAATGCTACGCGAACGAGATCGGTCAATCCTAGGTGAACTTCGTTGTTTACGTCGTGCTCGGTCGCGAGAATGGCTCCGTGAATAAGTTCTCAGCCTAACTTTCGAATATGCTCGTACGCGATCACGTGTCCGAACACGTGCCTCACTTGGGGAACGACGACGCACGGAAACACGTGAGCCATTTCGTGAACGACGTCGAGAACGACCGCGGGAACGCATTTTTAGAAGAATGACACGAAAAAAATTAAAATATGTGGGTAGACAAAGAAAAAAATGAAATATCTGACCAAAAGTGAAACAAATAGTCCTGTCTCCTCTATGCAGTGGGTTAATTACTTGTCCTTTATCCCACTTCTGATTTTAGGATCAGAAGGGATTTAAAAATAAAAAAAAATACAAGACTGACAACAATATAATCGATTTACTTACAAACAATTTTTATTACGTGACACAAAGGAAACAGAAATAGTCGCTACACATATGAACACATTTTATAACAACAACAAATCAGATAAATAAAGTGACACACAGAAATAGCTCACGTGACCCGACAATTGGAAGAATAAGGAGATCCTGCACCGCCGAACGCTCGAGCAAAAGTGAGCGGGCGGGGATGCTACCGCCTTTTATAAGGTGGCGTGTCGTGCTAGGTAGTTATGGTGGGGAAAACGCTAACAATACGTTCACTTCCATCATTATGCACGATTGATGAGACATCAGTATGGTGTGAAATTATGTCGATTATGTACCTACATGAATATTACTAGCATGCAACAGAAATGACGAATATTAAGATATTATTGGGTTTCCTCTTGACCTCTATGTTGGCCAGGGGACACAGTTGAAGTCAACGATTTAACGAGTCTTCCCACAAAAAGGCTTTTGAATATATTTGGGTTATATGCGGGAACAGAGATGCCACCCAGGGAATTCCAGTCCTTGGCCGTGCGAATTGTAAAAAACTAGCAGCACTCTTCGGTTTTACCCGCGTAGTTCCTGTCCCCGTTGAAATACGGGGATAAAATATAGCCTATGTGTTATTCTGATATATTAGCTAGATAGCTGTAGTATAGTTTCATCAAAATCCGTTCAATAGTTTTTGTGTGAAAGATCAACAAACATACATAAATATACTCTCAAACTTTCACGTTCATAATATTAGTAGGATGTTTCGTTGTGTAAAGATAAAAAGTGCAAGGCACGTCCAAGTGTTGGTAGTATTGATATTTCAACTGCTGTAATTACAATGTCTCTGAATTTGTGTAGGAAAATTATAATGTAACTAAGATTGTCCCTTGATATTGTATGACACCAGTCGGATATTGAATGATTTTCGAACTACAGCTTTATCGAGCTTTCAACTACATAAACCATTATCATTGTACTTTAACGTATTTGGACTCTACCAATCAAAATTTATTTTTAAATTCGCAACAAATAGGCAAGGCGCTTGTAAAAGTCACTTAAATTAAATTCGGTAGTGCTAGCCAGTAAATATCGATTCAACTCTATTGGAACTCTACGTCTCTACGCGTGACATCACAAGAAACTGTCAACAATCCCTCGCATTATGGCTGACGAAGCTAGGCTGTGGCGCCTATACCACTTGATATAAATAAATGTTTGCCAAAGTCTCTGAAACTCTGTAACTTAAATAATAAACAATAATAAAGCTATCGCGGTATAAACTAAAGGCTGATTCATGTTACAACGGGACGGGCCCCGTCCGGGGAACGGTCAAATATTTTTTGTAAGAAGCGCTGGCCCGGACGTGCCCCGTCCGGGCCCGGACGGGCCCCGTCCCGTTGTAACATGAATCAGCCTTTAATCCTCATAATAGTAGGTACGTCAGTCATAAAGTTATGTAAGTAAGCTTTTATTCGAATGTACAATTTGACATAAGCGAGGAAGCTTCATTGTCTACCAGTTATATAAACCGTAAATTTGATAAAGTGTCTACTCGCTTATACATGTTTTTGAATTTAAGGGGTGTAATGTGAAACTTGTTAAATCTTATGGGAACGTCGTAACTCCTTATTCTCCTCGGGCACTGAGATTTTATGGAGGGACCTCTTAATTTATACGGGAAAGTAAGTTTTAAGTCCTTATATGGGTCTTAAAACGGAGGTCTTAGGAAGTAACTCCTTTACTACTTAGTTACGAGTCAGAAACTAAATTATGAACACAATAATGTAAGTCCAACAAACTACACTATTTATTCGACGCGGCAGATGGTAGGTAATGTTTTTCACATGTGAGTTAATTGCTTTGTCTTCCAAACAGGTTGATAGATTTTAATAAAGGTACGTTAGATTACCCATTTATGTTTATAAAATATATTGTATTGTTCTATAGTTGTATAAAGTACTTACTACACAGAGGTCATCGCGTAGTGGGTTTGTAAAACGTAAAGATTCATCGTCATCATCATCATCAGCCTACATTTGTCCACTGCTGGACATAAGACCCCCCTCATGAGCGCCATAGCGCCCTGTCTTCAGCTCGACGCATCCCGCATCTGCCTGCAGTCTTTCGCAGACCGTCACCCCATCTGGCCAGAGGGCGTCCTACACTACGTTTGCTGAGTCGCCGGTCTCCACTCCAGAACACGTTTATCCCAACGGTTGTCGGTTCTTCATGTAACTTGTACTTTGTATTGTATTGATTGTTTAAAAGAATAATGTGTTGAGGAGTTTCTTGCCCCGCTTCTTCTCCTCAACTATACATACCGAAGCGGTGGAGTCGCAATGACTTTCGACAAGAGGACTTATAAGTGCCTCAAATTCAATAAAAACTTTTGACATTTGACTTTGACTTTAGAGGCGTAAAGATAGCATAATAGAATGACAATTTAATGGGACTTACGTTAGCGTTCGACTTGTCATATACTCGGCTTATAGCGCGACCACGTAAAATTGAAGAAGTGTGTTCCCTAACACTTATGTGAACGCGATCTGAAATATGAGTAGCAGTAGGCATATAAAGAGTTTTTAACATAAACTGGGTCCGAATTTGAAAAACGCTTGAGACATCTATGTCAATGTAGGTCTATGGAATTTTGTAAAGAATAAATCCGTCGATAGCCTCTTATGATTCCGAGTTCTATCTCATATTCAGACTACAAATACATAGAATTGCGTAATTCTCTCTTTCAATGTTTACTTTTGTCGAGTCAATATATTTGGCTGAGAAAAGTAATATATGTACAACAAAATCGAATTAAGCGTCTGGTAATCGCGAGCTTACACAATCATGAAAATTTACATTTACTGTCCTCTTGTTATCTTTTTAAATGCAATATGAAAAATTTAATGTCAGACTTACTGGTACATTATATAGATATCTATGAATGTAATTGATGATTTTTAATTAAGGTATATGGAGGTATGTTACCTACGGCATTATAGATTAGTGGAGCTAAAATGCTCATCGATCGTGAAAAGGGAAGATCTTCCTTTAGGCGAGGTGATCGTGCCGGTGGATCGCGGTCCAACGGTTGACGTTGGACAGTTGTATTTATACAAACTCATAAGAACACTTCGATGGCACGGTTTAGAACTTGTCGTCTATAGCGCTTTAGTTAGCCCGATGTAGAACCGCTAGGTGTCGCTACACATTATTTGATAGCACACTAATACGCTAAATATAATATAACGAAATCTAGTAATACAACACCTAGGACAAAATGCCTTATAGGTTGACGCACACATATCAACACGGAATCAGCACTGCATTATTATTTCGAGTCGTTTTTAGGGTACGCTGAAGTCTAAACGTAGTAGGTAACCGCTTTTACATACAAAGTCATTGATAGTGACTATAATTAAATGTATGAAAACTATGTATTTATTTATTTTATATATTTAACATTCAATATCTACATGACCTTACAGATATAATATCCAAATTGGTTATGTTCTTAACTCTAATTAAATAAAAAATACTAATAGCAAATTATGCAAAAAATCTAAATAATTTATGCCTATTTAACAGTATTTTTAGCTACTTATAAACTATACTACAGGCGGAGTATATACAATCTTCAACGTCGCTCTTTTGAATTCTCCCACTGAACAACTGAATATGTAAACTGCAGCAACTGTGTTTATTATTCGCAACGCGGTACAAATTGGAGAGTGCATAACATGTTTAGTCCTAGATTTAGACGCAGACAAAATCTGACTTCGTATTGAGATAGCAATTGTGACTTTTACCACAGAAAGCCATATTCTATTCCCCACAGGATTATAATTCGTACTTCACTTAAGAATAAAGAAAACAAAATACTTTTTTCACGGTCTTCTGTATTCATGGACATTCTTTACGTTTTTGAATAGATTTCATCTTAGACCTTTTTTCTGCCCAATAATCTAGGTCAATTCAATTCAATCTAGGTAGGCTAGCTCTCATAAAATGTCGCTACGAAGTACGGAACTGGTACCACTTAGTTCGACATTATGAGTGAAGGACGAGTGGTATGATAGGTCTGGAGGGTCAATTGATAACACATTTCAAATATTGTTTGAAAACGACCGCCAAAAGCCGAGTGCTGTTGAGACAAGTATATTAATTACTAGCGACTCGCCCTCGCTTCAGGTTATCAAAAATGTTTAACTATTTTAGGTATTTTTTTTAACCCTGCAAGATATCAAAATGAAACATACCTACCTACATGAAAAATTTATGTTTAAGTCCCATCGATTTGTCATTGAAATGCGTTACACCGTTTCAGACAAGGATTTAGACAAAGTTTCAAACAGATAGATAGACAAACAAATCTCAGAATTGGTTATATGGATTGAAAATTCTGGTCCGGCTATGGATACACATACATACATACATATGCTCACGCCTTTTTCCCGAAGGGGTAGGCAGAGACAACAGCCCGCCACCTGCTACGATCCTGGCATACCTCACGTGCCTCATCCACATCCATCAATCGGTTCATACAAGCTCGTCGGTTTCGGGTACTCTTTATCTGGCTTTTTTTCAATACATCGCCGATCTGATCGATGTAAGTACGCCTAGGTCGCCCTCTGCCGACTCGGCCACTCACAATCCCCTTATATATTTGTCTCGTTAGACGCCTTTCATCCATCCGCTCGACATGTCCAAACCACCTAAGCATTCCTTTCTCAATTTTAGTCACTACATCCTCTTTCAAGCCACAACGCTCTCGGATTACACTATTCCTCATTCTATCAATCAATCGTACTCCACTCATGCTTCTTAACGATCGCATTTCTACTGCATTTATTCGACTCTCGTGCTTCTTCTGCCATACCCAACTCTCGCTACCATACATTAAGGTAGGAACCAACACCCCATCATGAACAGCCAGGCGTGCTTTTTTAGTCACTTTCTGGCTCCTCATGAAGGCGTGCAATGCACCGTTTACCATATTACCTGCATTCACCCTCCTTTCAATATCACTATCACACTTACCGTCTCTACTAAACTTACTTCCTAAATACACAAATTCTGACACTTGTTCTACTTTCTCACCTTCAATCATAATATCGCACGCAGAAATGTCCATATTCTTCTCCACAACCATAACCTTCGTCTTGCTTACATTTACTTTCATACCTTTCCTCTTGAATGCCTCATTCACGATAGTTACCGTGTCCTGCAACTCATGCGCTGATAGTTCAATTATAACTTGATCATCAGCGTACAGTAGGCATTTGACCGGTACCTCTCCCATTCGTACTCCACAATCACGCTCTTTCAAATCTGTCAGACAACTATCCATGAAAAGGTTGAACAGCCATGGTGATGCTACACATCCCTGTCTAACACCCATGGAGATGTTAAACCAGTCTGTGTAGGCTCCATTTATTCTAACACAGGCTCTGGAATCCTTATATAAGGATTTCAGAGCCCGCACCAGAATAGGGTCCAACCCATGCATGGCCAGTGTTGACCACAATTCGTTCCTCCTCACTCGATCGTAAGCCTTTTCCAGGTCTATAAAGGCGCAATAGATTTTTTGGCCCTTAGCCAAAAACTTCTCGGTAACGCACCGTAAGGAAAAGACTTGATCCATACATCCCATCCCCTTTCGAAAACCTGCCTGAACGTCCCATATTTTCTCATCTGTTTCGCTTACAACCCTGTCAATTAAAATCCTTGCATAAAGTTTTCCTACCACACTTAAAAGACTAATGCCACGATAGTTTTTGCAATCCTGCTGCGACCCCTTCCCCTTAAATAGTGGCACAATTACCGCCTTAGTCCAGTCATCTGGCACTCGACCTTGTGCCAGGCAGAGGTTAAATAGGCGTTGCAGCAGGCCTGCAACTAGCCCATCGCCAGCCCTTAGCATCTCCACGGTTACTCTGTCATACCCTGCAGCTTTACCCAGTTTCAAACGTTTCAATGCTTCCATAATCTCTTTCATACTTATTTCACTATCCTGTGGAATTGATACCTCACAAATTTCACTATCATGCTTATCCTCTTGCTTTTCAAACAGACTTTCAAAGTATCTTTTCCACCGCTCTAGTACACACCGTTCTTCTATCATAAGTTCACCGCTTTCATCCCTTATTACATTTACCGAAGATTTTGTGGACTTCCCCTGCGCTGTTCTTGCTAGTTTCCAAAATAACTTTATGTTATTCCGAAAACTTGCGCAAAATTTTTGGTCCAGCATATTATTCTTCTCTTCTTTCTTTCTATCAATACACTTTTTTACTTTCGTCTTAATCGCTGCATATCGTTCTTTCATACTTTCAACCCTCTCCTTGTTGTGGTCACTACTATTCATTCTAAAATTACCTTTCATTGCCAATAGATCCAGCCACGCTTTTTTCTTTTCCTCTACTACACTCTTCGTCTCACAATCCCACCAGTCAGGCATCCTGTTCTTTGCATTCCTCCTTTTACTTGTACCACAAACTTCTTTGGCACTACTCACAGCATTCTCTCTCAAAACATTCCAGATCATATCTATGTCATCCTCACATTCATCGTTCAAATCTTTTTCCATACTTTCTCTCTTTCGGCTATGGATCTCCACTTGTAACGTCTAGATTTCAGAAAAATATTCCAGGAGTGTGATACCTCTGCCAATCCCCTCGAGGATAAAGCTTGAGCATTAGTGTAATGAATTACCCATTTTTCCCATTATGGAAAAAAAGGTATCGTGTTCCGTTCGATATTCATATTATATAAACCAATATCCGTAACAAAGTTTTAATTGGCAGTGTCCCAGAAGAGCCCTATAGAGCCCAGAACAGCAGTTAGTTTACAATTTCGGTCTCTTAATTAAGATAAAACCTATTTGTTTTCTGTGGGTCATTTAACTAAGTTGAAGTGCTGAAATGTTAAATGAGTTGGAGTTTTCGTCCCTTGGTAAAAAAATGGATCTCGTCCTACTTGACTCTTCCTGCTCAACTTTGATTCAGTGTTAGCATAATAATAGAGAGCGATAATAACTTAGTTACCCAAGGTTGTCTGGAAGAAATCGCATAAAGCGTACTTTTTAAAATCGTAGTGTCACTTATTGCATATATTTACTGGTGTACAATAAAGAGTCGTTACTTACTTATTTACTACCGAATATTTTACAAACAACAGGCATGGTTAGGGTGTAAGTGGAACGCTTCCGATTTATGCTTATGCTGTATATTCTTAACACAATTAAGTTGGTCTTGGTTTTTATATTTCATTATAATATTAATTTAATTCGTGTCTGGGTGTTTAATATTTATTTAAGTATGTCTATCAGTTGTATAGTGCCCATAGTACAGTCTCTGCCTAGTTTGGGACTGAATAACGGTGTGTAAATTGTGTTCCACAATTTATTATTATTATTATTAATTTTAATTACCTATGGAACTACTGTATTAACATCTATCTATTATGCTATTGATTGTGCCTGAAATAAAAGTAATTAAATTTTATTTATGGTAAATTTCACCGAAATACGTCTTTGGTTTCATCTTTCAACTCTCCTAAAGTCGTAATCTACCATTTTGTTACATAATAGGGTTTTATTATTAGCTCTAGTCTGTTTATACGATTCCAATAAGCACAACAAAGCGCTCATAATTATGGTAAACTCCTTGAAAGTTGAGAATTGTTCAGACAAAGACATCTGAGTTAAAGGGATGTCCAGAAATAAATCTGAAAATCCATTCAATATTCGAATGAAAAAGGTGTTTAGCAATTAATACGATCTATTCGATATTCGTCTCAATCTTTCGTCCCATATTCCAAGAAATTCTTGTTTCGTCCCAAATTGATGTTGGATTCCGTATTCGTCCCATTTTCTAAATATTATAGTATTTATTCCATTTCTGGATATAGGTACCCACTTTTCACCAGATATTCTTTGGATCCCTAAACGTGATAAGTATAGGACCGGATCTGTTTACAGGTGCCTCATAATTAACCAAGATGTTTTCCTTCACCGTCAAGCTAATGTACGTAAGTTTTTTTTAAACTCATTGGTACGTGTCAAGCCTTTCGGAACGTTCTGTCCGTTTCCCAAAACACCCATTCCCAACTTCACGCATGAGAGGCGGGCATTTAAACCGCTGGGTTATCACTTCAATGCTGGCTATCACAAATTAAATCAAGATTAATTAATTGTAAGTAAAAAAATACTCTTCCATTCGATTCTAATATCGAATTAGAAAAAAACATGGTTAGGCTAGGCATTCTGGACTTTGGTCCGTTCGTTATACTAAAACAACAAACATAAAAGTAATGTTACCAATATGTCCTCCAATTTCTAGACGTAAAAAATGAACAAACACACTTTAGTTAATACGTCTGGTTTTTCCCTCAAGTAACAAAAAACTATTTACGACACAACACTTGGTGACGTTACATAAACTTATTTAGGTATTTTGTGTCACTCACTTTGTTATTTATAATAATCACACTTCGTCATCCATGCAAAGCTTTGACAGTTGGACAGAGTTAATAATAAATGATTAATATTATATACCTAATATAAGACGGTAAAAAATGTGAAACTAGCGTGTTATAAAAAAAATACAGTAAAACCAGAAAAAGTGCGATTCACACGTAGGTTTTCGTAATTATTCGTATTAATTATTTTTTTATAATTTTCTGTTTTAGCGGCAATATAGAAATAATTTGTATAAAAAAAAACAATTGTCTGCCTATTACGGTACATGAGATACGCCCAATGATATACAGACAGACAGAACCCTTTGGGAACGGAAACCTAAAAAACCGTTTTCCTATTAATTAATAGCTATATTTAATGTAATAATAATAGTAATATTATTTTGTTTTGTAAATGTTTTTATATATTTTACTTTTATATACATATTGTAAAAAGCCTAACCTAAGACCAAAAATAAATAAAGAGAGAGAGATAGTAATAGCTATAAAAGATATAGGTAAATGAAACAAAAAATAATTTTGAGGCACACATGCCTCAAACACACACCTATCACGCTAGCACACAACACCCAGTCCGGCGATGAGCTCACCACCTATCACGTTTTCGTGAAAAGTGGGTATTTCCAGAAATTTAATACCTCTGCCTACCCCCCACGGGGATTCAAGTAGTGAGATATATTTTTATTTTCTAACTATTTATTACTAAAGTAAAGATCAGTTGAGGTGTTAGGATTCGCGAGGGCAACTCCCGCTGGTAGTCTGCTAGTAGGTATGTAGGTACTCGTTAGGTAAGAGTACCTACACACCATTCAATATAATAGTATATATAATATATATATATATATATATAATATAATAATATAATAATAATATAATCTCACGCCTTTTTTATCCCCGAGGGGGTAGGCAGAGGTATTCCATTACTGGATATACCCACATTTCACGAGATATATTGGACCCCTAAACGTGATAGGTGGTGAGCCCATCGCCGGACCGGGTCTGCTTACACATGTCTCAGAATTAATTCTGAGACCTGCGGGTTTCCTCACGATGTTTTCCTTCACCGTCGAGCTAGTGATAAATATGTACGTAAGTTTTTGAAAAACTCATTGGTACATGCCAGGATTCGAACCCGAGCCTCACTGATTTTCGGCCGGCTCTTTAACCGTCCGGGCTATCACTGTTCAATATAATAGTATCACATTAAATTGCTGTACATAATAACATGAATCTCTCTGTTGATATTGTTATTATTATTAATCAGAACTGATAAACTGTATCCAAGTGTTCTCCACTCAAGCTTACTCATTACAGGATAATGTGTTTATATTTATCAAGAATTTAGGAAGTTCTTATGTAATTTACAGTAATAATTCATTTTACCTACAGAGTTGTAGCTGGGTAGGCATTTTGTTAACCGACATTGCCTTTTCTTGAACAATATACTTACAAATTTTATAATATACGAATTATGTTAGAGCAGTGATAGCCCTGACGGTTAAAGAGCCGGTCGAAAATCAGTGAGGCTCGGGTTCGAATCTTGGCATGTACCAATGAGTTTTTCAAAACTTACGTACATATTTATCACTAGCTCGACGGTGAAGGAAAACATCGTGAGGAAACCCGCAGGTCTCAGAATTAATTCTGAGACATGTGTAAATAGACCCGGTCCGGCGATAGGCTCACCACCTATCACGTTTAGGGGTCCAATGTATCTCGTGAAATGTGGGTATATCCAGTAATGGAATACCTCTGCCTACCCCCTCGGGGATGAAAGACGTGAGATTATACGATTATATGTTAATAACGAGTTGTTTACCCATCACTTCATATCACTATCACTACTCACTATATACTATAAAACAAAGTCGCTTTCTCTGTCCCTATATCCCTATGTCTAAGCTTAAATCTTTAAAATTACGCAACGGATTTTGATGCGTTTTTTTTAATAGATAGAGTGATTCAAGATTAAGGAAACAGAGCTCAAATCAGTTGTTAATTTTAGTGACTAATTATAAACTACCACCCCACGGTTTCAAGAGCGTAGTTCCCGTTCCCGTGCAAAAACGGGGATAAAATATAGCCTATCCTACTCCCTGATAAGCTAGAAAGCTGCATTAGCTATCCATTGGTAAAATAATTATTAAAATCGGTTTAGTGGCTTAGAAAGCGTAATAAACAAACAAAGTCACTTTCACACAATAAAATGAGATGTAGATAAAGTGTTAGTTTCGTGACTTTGGTTTATAAGGTTTAAATACGGCCCTGACTTTTTCTAATACAACATAAGTGTATTTATTCTAATAAATAATCGCTCTTACAAGTTTGGCATAACATTAAACATATGTCTTCACGTAATTGAGGGTTAACTATGTGGATGGAACTTCAAAATGAGGTATACGAGTTGCAGGGTAAATAAGGTCTACAGAAACTAATGGGTTGTGTAATTTGGAACAGACTAACACATTTTATTTGCTGTCAATAGTTCACATTTAATTACATGTCTCCTGTCTAGACTTAGTTTACGAGTATATCTATACTAATATTATACGACGACAGATTAGATTTTTTTATTGTTTGCATGAAACAGACTCGGAACTCTTGTACCGATTTTTAAAATTCTTTAACATCTAATGCTTACGCCTTAATTTTTTATTGTTAGATATATTCCTTTTTTGAAATACCCCCTTTTTACTAGTGTATTTTTCAACGTTTTATCGTTAGGGATCACGATGGTCCCGAAAAGATGAACGTAAGTTAAAAAATTAGTATCGACATAATAACTCTTTTTATTCGCCAGAGAATTAGACGATAGATTTATCTTATCGTCTATTTGTTATCTCTTCATCGAAGAACAACTGAACCGATTATGATGAAATTAGTCAAGAAGATAGATAACATTTTGAGGAAGGACTGCAGCTAAGTATCTTTATATTCTAAAACTTTAAAACCTCGAATAAAATATATATATCTACAAAAAAATACTACAGGATCAGTATTCATAAATGCGAAACTTATATTTGTACTCAATCAAGATATTTGGATGTAACTTAACGAATAAACACATAGCCTAAGATCCGGCTGCAGAATTAGTGTATTTCGTCCATTTCACGGCAATATACATAGAGACTGAAAAAATCATGAAAAATCTGCTGATTTTACACTCCTTATGTATATTGCCGTAAAGTGGATGATATTTTATGTAAAAAAACAAGTGAATGAAATTTCGTACCAAAAATCATAAAAAAAAGAACTAGTAGCGGCCATATTTCGGCACCCTGGTAGATATGTAGTCTCCTAATCATAAATATGCGTAAAAATTTGGTTTGTAGCATATACTCAATCCCTACACTAATTTTGCGTACTAATGCGTACTAACATTAGGTATATTATGTATTCCACAAGGACATAGTAACTTTTTTCCATTGCCATTGTTGGGAAAAAAGCCAGTTGTGGGTGTTTTTTGTGTATTTATGTCTGTCTACAAATACAGTTAAGTCCCTAGACAGAAATAACAGGTAATATCTAGTTCTCCGGTCACCAAAGATAACGACAGCTCTTTGATTAGTAGTTTCCCTTCCATTAGGTACAGTTAGTGCCTCACTGAACCAACAGCCAATTAGGCTAAGCCATGTTCAATGGGCATTCATATTATTCTTGTTTGCAGGATACATCACTGCATAGTATAAAACAAAGTCGCTTTCTCTGTCCCTATATCCCTATGTATGCTTAAATCTCTAAAACTACGCAACGGATTTTGACGCGTTTTTTTTTTAATAGATTGATTCAAGAGGAAGGTTTTAGTGTTAGCATTGCACCCGTGCGAAGCCGGGGCGGGTCGTTAGTAATCTATATTTAAAGGCGAAAACCATCACAAAATTTACGAAACCATATAAATCTTTGAAATTTGGTAGGTATAGGTAGGGCGGGTATCCGCTAAAACGCAGTTTTTCGAAATACCATTCCGATTCAGATCCGCGTAGGCAAAGCGCTTGGTAGCTTGTACAAAAACAGAAATAACAAATACTTGACACGGAATCTCCAAAATTATAATATCATCTATCTACGAAGTTGAAAGTTGGCGAATGCGTATATTCAATGGGCATTATAATAGGGCTTGTTTGCAGGTACACGTAATCTATACATCTAAAGGCGGAAACCATCACGTTTACAAAACAATAAATCTTTGAAATTTGGTAGGTAGGATACCCACCCCGGGTATCCGCTAAGAAGGAGTTTTTCTAAATACCTTCGGGAACGGGAATACTATGGATCCGCGCAGGAAAATTCCGCTTGGTAGCTTGTACAAAAACAGAAATACAAAAAACAACACGAAATCTCCGAAATTATAACATCTACGAAGTTGAATATTGTCAAGTATAACCTACTTTTTAACCGACTTCAAAAGGAGGTTATCAATTCGTCTGTATTTTTTATTTTTGTTATCTCAGAACTTTTGACTGGGTGGACCGATTTGGATGATTCTTTTTTATTTGAATGCTGCTGCTTCCAGATTGGTCCCATTTTAATTTCCTCCAGTTTTGACAACGGAATCCATGAGAAAACCATATATGTTGAAGATTGAAGTCGGTTTTTTTTTTACTCTTTAGAGTGTTATCTTACACGATGTACGCACCCACAATTTAATTCAGATAGACCGTTCCCTAATGCGATTTTTGTGGAGGCATTATCAGCAGGTCATCCAGTGATTTGATTAAATACAAGGTACACATATACCCCTCTTTTATGGATCCAAAAGGCATTTCAATAAAATACATCCCACATATCCTCCGGGACCAAGACCCATCTCGGTGCGTCTTATACATTACGTGACGACCCGATTGGGTTCAAGACAGTATTGTTCCCAGCACAAAGGACGTTCAATGGATTGCCTTAATACGTTCGACTTTGATGGACTTTGGACAAGTCTGTTTGTCCCTTTGTGTGGGATTGAATATACAATGCTTTGGACTTATTTTATTTTGCAAACAGACAACTATTTTTATATTTGTGATTCGTCTGATACAGTCTAATATAAATAAACTAGCGGCCCGCCCCGGCTTCGCACGGGTGGACATTTATTTTTTCAACATTTTGGGATGCACAAACAAATTTCTCCTAGAAACCCATAGTAAATTATCAAAAAAAAATAGACTTTGTATGGAGACTTTTAAAGAATGTTTGTGCCAAGTTTCAAGTTGATAAGACGCAAAAAACCCCTCTTCTCTATACCAACTTCAACCCCTAATTTCACCCTTTTAGGTAATGATTTTAAAATAATACAAAAATACGTTTTTCATCATTTATTTTGAAAGAGTATTTGTGATAAGTTTCAAGTTTATAGACGTAAAAAAACCACAACGTTTCCATACAATCTCCAACCCCGTTTCACCCGTGAGTTTTGAAAAATCGAGATATACCTACTTGTCTTGTTGTTTGTTTTGAGGAGTATTTTTACAAAATTTCGAATTGATACATCCAAAAATGAAGGTATTCATGCAAACTTCAACCCCCAAGGGAATGAAACCCCTTGGAGGATGGTTTTCGATAAATCTCAGAACTAATATATCAAGTTTATTTTCAAGAATATTTGTAAAAAGTTTAAAGTTGATACACGCAGAAATCACACTATCCCATACAAACTTTATCCCCCTCTTTCGGGAATGATTTAAGAGATGATTTTCAAAAAATCCAAAAACACGTGTCACATCATTTATTTTTAAGAGTATTTGTGCCAAGTTTTTGAAGTTGATAGACGTAAAAATCAAACACGTCTCCATACAAACTCCAACCCCCTGTTTCACCCCCTTAAGGGGTGATTTTCGAAAATTCCAGAAATACGTACGTATCTTGTTATTTGTTTTGAGGAGTATTTTTACAAAGTTTCGATTCGATACACCCAAAAATGAAGGTTTTCCATACAAACTTCAACCCCCACTTTCACCCCCTTGGAGGAAGATTTTTGAAAAATCTTAGAACTAATATCTCATAGTTTGTTTTCAGAAGCATTTGTACCAAGTTTCAAGTTGATGGACGCAAAAAATACACTTCTTCGTATCAACTTCAACCCCTACTTTCATCCGTTTAGGGGATGATTTTCGAAAAATCCAAAAATATGTGTCTCATAATTTATTTCTAAGAGTATTTATGTAAAGTTTGAAGTTGATAGACGTAAAAAACAACACGTCTCCATACAAACTCCACTCCCCTGTTTCACCCCCTTAGGGGATGGTTTGTGACAAATCCGGAAATACGTGTCTTGTTGTTTGTTTTGAGGAGTATTTTTACAAAGTTTCGAATTGATACACCCAAAAATGAAGGTTTTCCATACAAACTTCATCCCCTACTTTCACCCCCTTGGAGGATGATTTTCAAAAAATCCTAGAACTAATATTTCAAAGTGTATTTTGAAGAGTATTTGTGCAAAGTTTAAAGTTGATACACGCAGAAATCACAGTATCCCATACAAACTTCGACCCCCTCTTTCACCCCCTTAAGGGTTGAATTTCGTAAAATCCTTTCTTAGCGAGCATCTACACTATAAACGTAACCTACACACAAAATTTCATGTTTCTATGTTCAGCGGTTTGGGCTGGGCCTTGATTTTTAGATTTAGCTTCTCCTTTTATATATATAGATAATCATAAATTGGGTTCAATTCTGCATTACAGCGAATAAAATTATTTTAGTTTAGTCCTGTCATTGTCTTCCTCGTTAGAAAAGAATAGAGACGAGAAATATTTAGTCCTGTCAAATTAAAATTGTAACATGGTCAATGTTAAAAGTGACAGATAATCACGTTCATAGGGTTCAAATTAGTTGGTTTTTATCATGTTTGACATTAACTCTTCAATCTATGGTTTGTTTCTGTCCTTTTTCTTCCGTATTCTATGAAGAAGGAGAGGCTAACTTAAAATTAGGAATTTTAGCTCGGCCAGAATCGAGTCCATTGTGGGACACAATTCAAACACGGTTATTTAGTTCCAAACTAGGCAGAGCCTGTACTATGGATACTAAACAACTGAAAGACATACTTAAATAATTAAACACCCAGACACAAAATACCTATAGCCATTGCGTAACCTAATATTGTCGTTATGGGAAGTCTACGAGTGCTAAGGTTGTCGATATCGAGAAGTAATTTACATTCTGAGTTTATTTACAACCATAAAGTACTTTTCAAGAAGACGCAAAAGGCTAAGAAAGTTCCGTACTATTACATGTTTTAAGTCTCGTAATAGATCTTCATGCAGCTTGAAGTTAATGATCTTTGAATTTATTCTTTCACTTGAGCTAAAAGACCTGTGCCAAATTCCAAGATAGTTCAACGGGAAATACATTTAGTTTTTAACGATCAGTTAGTAAGTGGAAGTTTAAATATAGCATACGCTTTCAAAGGCCGTAACTATGTTTTTATGGCTTTAAACGAGTAACTTGTTTTTTTGTCAGCAGTACTCGGCTATAAACATTATTGCCCTGTCAAACTACAAGATCGCAACATTGGATTATCAATTGTCCTTGATCTCTTGTGGGACGCTGCAGATGATAGACGGATTATATCCCTATTCTCTAGATAAATAGATGATAATTATTATTTGAAACCATATTTATTAGTAAGACATGAGATTAAAAAGAGCTGCCCTTGAGTTTATTGCTGGCTCTTCTCGGGGTACTGCATTTGCAACCAGCAACTCGTATGTGGAGATGAGCTGCTGTTTACATTTACATGTAGCCAATCTTCATGGACGAGTTAAGAGTGCTTTGTATTATAAACTATTGACATTTCTAAGTGTATATTCCATACCTAAAGAAAATAAATGAGTTTTGAGTTTGGATCGATATGAATATCAACTGGATACCACAAGTGATGCCATTTTTTTGACGAGACTGTTTTCTCAGTTGGTGCCTTCTGAGACGGAGGTCGCGGGTTCGATCCCCGATCGGGGCCAACATTTAATTATGTGTGCATGAACGTGTATCTGTTGGTTTCGTATCTGGTTATTTAATATTTATACTTATATGTTTACGATTTGTTTAGTACCTTTTTAGGTCCTTGCCTAGTTTAGGACTAAATAACCGTGCGTGACTTGTGTCCCACAATTATTATTATTATGTTTGGCATGCGTTAAATGTCAGTGGAGGAGTGGAGGTAAAATTCATCGTGAAAATGAAAGATCTTCCACCATAGGCAAAGTGACCGTGCCTGGAGACCGCCCGTCCAACGGTAGATGTTGGACAGTTGTATTTATACAAACTCATTAGAAAACTTCGATAACGCGGTTTAGAACTTGCCGTCAAATTAGTTCTATGTAGTAACGCTAGATGTCGCTACATGCCTTACACATACCTGGTGGTAGCTGGGACGACAATCAGGTTATTTCAGGTTTGCACTGACTAAAACCCCCATGCTGTTACTCCTCTTCATAGGATGAAGTTTCATCCATTCTCTAATCCGATGAACAACGAAGTAGATAATGTTATAAATTTTCTAGTTTCTTTGCGCTATGGAAATAAGTGTTACTTAGCTTCATACGAGTATGAAGACACTTACGAAACTTCATGAACATTCGACTTCATATTACTTATCACTGACTATTACACGTTTATTACACTCCCGTTGAATTTTGCAAAATCCTTTCTTAGTGGATGCCTACACTGTATAAGCTATCTGTGTGCAAACTTTCAAGTCTCTAGACCGAGCGGTTTTGGCTGTGCGTTCATATCCAATCAGTCAGTCAGTTTATCATTTTATATAATATATAGATAGATTGGTCCTATTACACGCGTTCTTATAGCAAATGGAATATGAACTCTGACTTTAGATTCACAAACAAACACGTAAATGTAAATCTTATCAATATTTATTACATGCAGTATCTCGTAACAGACTTCTTGGCGCCCGTTTTGTAGATTTTGAACCAGTGCCAATTTTAATGCGCTTGGAGGTGCAAATTCAATGTTAAGTTATGGATGCTGTGTACATTGTACAATGTAACTTGACACTTCTACTATCTATCCATCTATATTTAAATAAAATGATAAAGTGACTGACTGATTGGTGATACATCAACGCACAGCCTAAGCCGCTGAGTCTACAATTTTGCACATAGATAGCTTATACAGTGTACTGCATCCACTAAGAAAGGATTTTGCAAAATTTAACCCCCAAGGGGGTGAAATAAACGTGCGCGGGTAAAATCTATGTATAGTATACGTATAAAGGCAAAACACCACTATCTGACTCACTTTTAGTTTAATAACAACACCTAATATTTAGAAACTTGAAATTTGACAAGAAAGCTACAATAATACAATACGGTAATGATAACGCAACCAAAAAAAGAATGTATTCTCTTATCCCGGGACGAGTGACCGAATAATTAACTGCCGAACACTCAACCGAATCACTTAAATTACCTATAAGCATGGCTATTAACTGTGCTATTAACGCTGAAAGTCCCTATCGTTTATACGCCGGAAAACTGAAAAGGGTTTTCAGAAGTAATTCTAAAATTAATAATCCCCTAAAATACTATAAAGGAGGAGGAGGAGAGAGAGAGAGAGAATTAATAAAGAAAGAAGAAATATGGAGACAACCGTAGAATGGCAACTGAAACACGACATACAAAAACACTGTCAATTTTAAAAAAAGTATAAAATAAATATAGCTATTTGCTGGCCTGAGGCCAGTCATCAACAATTACCATTATAAATAATATAATCTCATGTCTTTCATCCCCAAAGGGGGTAGGCAGAGGTATTCCATTACTGGATATACCCACATTTCACGAGATACATTGAACTCCTAAACGTGATAGGTGGTGAGCCCATCGCCGGACCGGGTCTATTTACATATGTCTCAGAATTAATTCTGAGACCTGTGGGTTTCCTCACGATAAATACCATTACTGTATTTATAAAAAAAAGTATTAAAGTAAGTTACGAACCGACGGGTAAAATTGGAGTGAACAGTTAGTTGGATATACGGCACTATCTCGACGAGAATAATCTTGAAGCATACGAGTAGAATAATCTATTAAAGATAGTCCGACCGGGAGTCGGGACGCTATCTTCTATACCGAATTGACTTGGTCATTAAGCTTTTATCTCTTGATGCACAAAGGGTTTCCATTTGTTGAATCTTAGAATTCTATTAACATCTTAAAAGAGTATAATATTAATTGTTCTTTATTTGTACCTAGTATTTCATATTTATTTAAGTATGTTTATCAGTTTTTTTGTACCGATAGTACAGGCTCTGCCTAATTTAGGAATAAATAACCGTGTTAAATATACCTACAAAATAACGACTTATTTTTAAAATATGTGCCTACAAGAAAAAAATATTCTAAAAATCTTTTCTTCTTCAAATACACATTTTGTAGAACATAAGGACGTATAAAATTTGATCTTTACTACATTCAACCGTAGAGTATAATTTTATTTTATTATGAACTAGCGGATGCCCAGCGGCGTTGCACGCGCGGATTCCGTTTATTCCCGTTCCCGTGGGAATTTCCGAAAATCCCTTCATAGTGGTGCCTACGACATATTTAAGACACCTACATACCATATTTCAAATAGCGGGTGCCCAGCGGCGTTTTCCCGCTTGGATTTAGTTTATTCCCGTTCCCGTGGGAAATTCCGAAAATCCCTTCATAGTGGTTGCCTACGACATACTTAAGACACCTACATACCATATTTCAAATAGCGGGTGCCCAGCGGCGTTTTCCCGCTTGAATTTAGTTTATTCCCGTTCCCGTGGGAATTTCCAAAAATCACTTCATACCAATTACCTATGACATATCAGACACCTTCATACCATTTTTCAAGTTTCTAGGTGTTATCGTTTCGGAGTAGTACGTATTTCTCTTTTTAACCAGTTTTTTAATTTTCCCGTGGGAATGAGATATTTTCCTGGAATAAAAAGTACCCTAGATGTTGACCCGAGTACTCAGTTATCTCCATACCAAATTTCATCAAAATCCGTCCAGTAGTTTTTGAGTGATGCGTGCACAACCAGACAGACAGACAGACAGACAGACAGACAGACAGACAGACAAAAATTCCAAAAATTGGTGTTTCGGTATCTATATCGATAACTATATACACTACCGTTAAAATTTTCAAAAAATATTTAATGTACAGACACGGCCCCGTTAGAGTTTTATTATATGTATAGATGTATAGATATAGATATTCGCACCCACAAGTTGGTTGTGACTGTATAATTAATTTGAATAAGAAGTTTAAATTTAATACGTCAGGAAAGTTAATATTAAGATAGAGTTCATATACCCCGTCAGCCTTTAAGGCTCGAGTGAACAGGCATCTTCTGGGCAAGCTCATGCCATCGTAGGCCCTGTCTTTGACTTCGGGCAAGTCTGTGTGTACGAGCTGCTACCCGTGCTCTTAAATGCTGTTTAAAATGATAATTGCTGGTATATTATGAAATTTGTATTTAATTGTCAAAATGATGAAATGTTCGAACACCCACTGTCGCGGTCAAATGTGTACGGTGGCGTGGTATCAAAAATTTACACCTGAGTAAAATGCTGACGAATAATTTGTGCGGTCAACATAGATCGTACACCGTGGTCAAGAGTAAGACCATAAAAAAATATTATTTTTTTTGTTTCAGAATATAACCTGTGATATATTACAATTTTAATATTCATTCACTCACGTGGAGAGAGTTCAGAAATATAAACTATTGCTGGAAAGTTTGCAAAAATATAAAAAACATAATATAACGGGTACCCACCGGCGTTGCCCGCGCTTATCTTGCTTTTTACCATTTCTGTAAAATTTCCACATTTTGTGAAAAAAAAATAGTTTATTCGCAACAAATATATAAAAATACTAATATTTCCTTTTTATAATCCTTTTCTTAATGTCCTGAAGCGGAGCTAAGTGTTCAAATTCACTCGTACCTATGACTCGCCTTATCCCGAATAAGTGTATTCATTAAATCAGGTATCCTACGGTACCGAAAATAGAATTACGAGTATCAGTCAAGTCTTTGTGAATTAGACTTTGATTCTGTAACTAGTTTAGCAAAGAGCCAGTTCAAACAACGTATGGAGTTCGTTAGTTTCAAGTATTTCTCTTTGTTAAGCTATTGCATAGCTTCTATCGAGGGCCTTGAGCGCGGGGACCGAATTCAGAAATTCCGTAACGAAAAAAAAACCCCACGATCCCCACTCCGACGGGCACGGAGGTGTGGCTTGAAGGCCGTGCATTGTCTAACGTCGTTTCTTTTCGGCAGTCTTGTTGATACAAAATGCTATGCAATAGCTTTACCGCGGCAGTCCCCGAATGCCACACCTCTTTTTTCTAAATAAAGGTAAATAGCTTCAGGTCTGAGAGAATTCTGTATATAATCTCATACAACATGGGTAACATGGATCCCTACTAATATTGTAAACAGCGGGTACCCAGCAGAATTACCCGCGTGAATTCAGTTGCTTCCCGTTCCCGTGGGAATTTCCAAAAATCCCTTCTTGGTGCTCACTTACGTCATTTAAGGAACCTTTGTGCAAAATTTCATGCTTCTAGACCCACTGGTTTTTATACTAGCTGTTCCCGTTCCCGTTTGAATACAAGTATAAAATATGGCCTGTTTTACTCCCTGATAATCTGGGTTTCTATTGGTATAAGAATTTTTGAAATCGATCCAGTATAGTATATAATAATAATTTAATATAATAACCATTTATTTCAAGTAACTTTTATAGACTATATAATACAGTATAGTATTTTACAGATATTTTCCCATAATCACCTGCAGGCGCTGCTTATTAAGATGCTTTATTTTTATACACTCATTCTTAATAAAAATCTGTATAAATTAAAGAGGTAATGTATTTAGAATAACTCAGGTACCTACTTGGGCTTACTAAGGATTTTGACGTAAGACCCGGGACAAGCTAATGATATCGGCTTGGAATTCAATGAGTATTATTAAATTATATATATATAACTAGCAGTTTCACCCGCGTAGTTCCCGTTTCTATTTGAATACTGGAATAAAATATATAAGGTAAGCTTTTTAGTGGTGAAATAATTTTCAGAACCGATCTAGTAGTTTCGGAGCATATTCGTTACAAATATACAAGAAAAAAAATCCTCTTTATAACATTAGTGTACAGCTGTTCGGCACGGTTTCACTAGCGTATTTCCCGTTCCCGTGGGAATACGGGAATTCAATACAGCCTATGTTACTTAGAGATCTTCTAGCTTTCCATTAGTGAAAGCATTTTTAAAATCGGTCCAGTACTTTTTGAGTTTATTCGTAACAAACATACAAAAATACAAATCTTTCCTCACCATCTGTCTGTGGGTGGTGGTGGTACCTTTCTAAATCGATAGCTATCTACACTGCCACAAAATTTTTTTTTAAAATATTTTATCTACAGACACGGCCCCGTTAGAGTTTTATTATATGTATATATTTGATCCTATACCCGTTACCAAGAGAGTTTAATGGCTGACGAATTAAATAAATTACCTTGTATTTTCTAGACATGCCAAAATATACTCTCTCAGAGTTCATGTTGCTTTTACATAATTTATTACTGTAACTTAGTGAATGCTGTGCCTATGTGATCTATATGTATAAAAAATGATAAACTGAGTAACTGGTGATATATCAACGCACAGCCTACACCGCTGGGCCTAGAGATTTGAAATTTTGCACATAGATAGCTTATACAGTGTAGGCATCCACTATAAAAGGATTTTGTAAAATTCAACCCCTAAGGGGGTGAAAAACGTGCGCGAGCGAAGCCGCGGGTAAAAGATAGTCTTTTTATAAAACATGTTTTATAATAAGACTATCATCGTACTTTTCATAGAACATACTGTAGGTATCTATAGCCGGTTACGTAACGGATTAATGATAGTGCAAGATCAAATACGTAAGTTATCTTCCAAAAATGTTACCTGATCCATAAGAACATTACGGCTTTATCTAATACATGGTCCTTTTAAATTATGTGCTAATATTTAAAAGGTGTGTCAAATAATGAACAAGAAACAATTTTTGCATTGATTTTTCATATGATACTTTACTAGGTAACATCGATTACAAAATTAAAAAAACCTGACACACTGAAGATATTCAATACACGCACACTACCCAATCAAACACATCTTGCTATGAAGCCATTTTTCCAAAACTTTAACAAATAATATCAAGTACAGTCAAGAGCAAGTCAAGCTTGACACTACCAGTTTAAGCTGAGCTCTAATTTGTACTGCGCGCCATAGAATACAGGGCCGGGTCAAAGTCCAAAGTGTCAAGCTTAGCGTGCTGTTGACTGTACCTATATGCAAATTTTTTGCACTATCGTACTGAATTCGTCTATTTATTCTGTGCCAGTAATAAACAGAGGAAATGCCGTCCTAAGGGCCGACCGGTCTCATAAGACAAGTTGGAAAAAATGTCGACTGAAAATTGGATTCGCACACGAAGGGTTCCGCACCACCTCTGAATAAAAAAGAAGCAAAACATCCCAAAAAACATCCCTCTTTTGTATGCGACCTTTAATTTATATTATTTTTATTTTTATAGAAACCATTGGAATGCACATTCTGTTAAAATAATTAAAGTAAAACAACAAATAAAATCTCTATTGTAGGGGGCGCTGGAGGGCAACCTTTGTTCATGTGTTTTTCATTTTTATTCTTTGTTGTTAGAGCGAAAATCAAAATATATATTCTGTGAAAATTTCAAATGTACATGTTACTGTCCATGACATAATGCCCGCTTGCAGACGGACGGACAGTGGGCTCCCGTTGGCACCCCATTCAGTACGGAACCCTAAAAACAGTGATTTTTTTGTCTTTCTTCCTTCGGATCTTGACGTTCTTGCAAAGTAAGCTTGTTTTAATAAGGTTTAGTAATATGAATTTTAAGTCAAATCAAAGAACTTGCCATTCACGATTCAAACGGTTTTTTACAATTATTAGTTTTTTACATAAGAATAAAATAGAAACCGTCGGACGAATCAGTATTGTTGTTATAAGCTTAAAACTAAAAGTGATTGTACTACGATGTGTTTCATAAAAGCTTACCTACCACGGTCCTGCTTTTCAAGCATCGGCGAAAAACAACAACTTTTATTTAAAATCACGACTGGACATTTAAAACTACTCGTGTTAACAGGAAAATCAAAAAATAAAATAAAATTCACTGAAATGCTTTTACTATTTTTAACATAATCTTCACGCGATCATTTATTCAAAGGTTGTTTAATCCTTCCAGAGGCTTTGAAGCACAGTCCATTTACTTTGAAGCTTCTTCCATGTGTTTGCAATAATTACAAAATTGTGTTGGGTATGTTTTGAGAAGGTCATGCATGAGGGTACGTCAGTCACCGGAGGGTTCGCTGTCTGCTGCCATTATAATATCACGGCTATTTCTGAGTTTCAGAAGGTATTCCAAAGATGTAGCCTTCATCTTTTAGAGCCAACGGTAATTATTTGAAATTAAATTTTGTGCTGCTTTCTTAAAAGACGATAAATTCATTGAATTGCTGTATTAAATCAAGACAGAATTTTTGGTAAGTTAGCTTGCCGCTTTAGGATTTTTAGGTAGCCTACCTCTATAAAGTAATAGTTATTATTAGTTAAATTAAATAGATATCTTTAATGTGAGTTGAGTTAGTTATCAACTATGAGGCCTTGGTTCTAGGTTAGCATAGAGATGTCCCTATCAATGAGTTTCAAGCTTTCATATTTAACACTGCTAAACGTTGAAGGAAAATATCGTGAGGGATCATGAGTTCTCAGTAGTAAATTCCCGGTCCGGCGATGTGCTCACCATTTGTTTCGTTTATGAACCTGGAAAATTAACTTATAAAATAATATTGTGGTAAGCACCTACAAGAGTGTTAATTCAATCGCAACTTTGCTCCGCTAAGCTAAGAGCTAAGTTGATTAAAAATAAAGTTATGATGGAGTTAAACTGAACTTTAGCACTTGACGCCGAAAGCGTTTAGTGGCTCTGAGTAGTTAAAATTTAATATCTACAAAGACGGAAGGAAAGACCAAACAAAAAATATTTGCATCAAAATTTAGTATGGCATGGATTAGAAAGTTATCGTCACATCTACATAATAGCATTTTCTGAGAACTTTTCAAATGTATAACGTTTCATGATAACTTTATGGGGCCTGTCTCGCAATATTCTGTTTTAAGCTCCCAATTGATGAATAGGATAATATACAAAATTCTAACAACTTTATAATTCGTTTCAAACTCACGTCAAAGACTCAAAAGCTTTTGGAAGATACCCAAGTTTTATCCTTGATATTAACTTATTTGGCTTAAAAGGAATCATATCAAAGTGAATTCAAATTTCTGCTTGCTATAAAATTTTATGTACTTAACTACCTACTATACCATTCCCGCCTGTTTTACTTAGGTAGTTTGTGTTAATTTTTGACAAAAAGTCGCTACCATTGCTATTTTTTTGATCTACACGTTCAACCAGAATCAAAACTTATTTGTGTTGCTATATGGTCATATGTCAGGTAATATTTGTTACCGTGGTACCCGTACTTACCTGAAGCTGTAATGCTTAATATTGTATAAATATTATTTGCTAATTCTTCATCATTATCATTATTCACGTGGCCTTTGTCTTCTGAAATCTTTTCTTCAGTATCAGCCACCATATCGGTATTTACCTCTTCCTTGCTTATAACATTAATCAAACAATTTAGTGACCTGAAGTGACTAGGGGAGGCTGTCGTAAAATCTGAAGATCGAAGAAGGTAAGTTACCTTAGATCTTCTTTTATTATACCTTCCAAACTCATGTCTCTATATCATCATACAACATTGCACCACTCACTAGTTTATTGTAGTTCACTACTAGATATACAACTTTCCTGAGCCATACCATAATAATTGATCTTCAGATTTTACGACAGCCTCCCCTAGTCACTTCAGCTCACTAACCTATCGGGCTTAGCGGTGTCTATGAACTACGTCAACTCAAATTCATCTGCGATCCTGGTCCTGGATAGAAAGCATTGCATGTATGTAGATACATTGGACCCCTAAACGTGATAGGTGGTAACCCCATCGCCGGACCGGGTCTATTTACACATGTCTCAGAATTAATTCTAAGACTTGCGGGTTTCCTCACGATGTTTTCCTTCACCGTCGTGCTAGTGATAAATATATACGTAAGTTTTTAAAAATCTCATTGGTACATACCAGGATTCGAACCCGAGCCTCACTGATTTTCGGCCGGCTCTTTAACCGTAAAAGCTACCACTGCAGCTCCTCTATCTATATCTATGCTAAAATCAACTTTTTTATTGATGGGCTCCTCTATCTATATCTATGCTAAAATCAACTTTTTTATTGATGGGCTTCCTCTTGACCCCAGACTAGCCCGAAGACAAAGACGGGGCCTACGATGGGACGAGCTAGCCCAGAAGGTGCCTATTCACTCGAGCCTTATGCGGGTTGCAGACCAAGAGCTAAGCTAATTTAGTTTAGCTCAGTTCGCAGAGCTGACGCAGTTTTTCATACTTGTGTGCAGACCGCATGGTAAGTAAAAAGTATGGAAAACTGCTTCAGCTATGCGAGCATCCCGCATTAGAGGCTGACGGGGTGAAAGGTACACCTGCATCCCTTACTCGAAAAGAATTACAAAGCAACACACTTTCGCATTTATTACTTGTGTATTTTAGCCATATTAGTAGGATGTCTTTTTAAACCGACTTCAAAAAAGGAGGATTTTTTTTATGTGTGCTCGCGGATAACTTCGTCGTTTTTGGACCGATTTTGATAATTATTTCTTTGTTGGAAAGGTCATATCCCAACTGCGGTACAATAATAAGGAAACCAAAACCTGGTGATGGCATCCCAAATAAATCGAGGTCAACTTTCTAAAATTGTAGTGACGTACAATACCAAATCGAGAAGATAAAATATCGTACGAAAGTTGACCTCGATTTATTTGGGATGCCATCACCAGGTTTTGGTTAACTAGTGGTTTTTAGTTTTTTTAGTTTCCTGTTTGAAGTCGTTTCTTTTTGTTTAAAATTATCTACACCACAAGACATGCCTACAACCTAAAATTGGCATAAAACAAGAAAAGCTCCAGATAAAAGACTTTCACTCAAACACATTTCTTATATTTATTCGGAGACCTCCATTTCTGCAAATTTAACCCAGCTTTTTTGTCAAAAAGCCGTAAATCAAAGAGAAGAGGGCGATGATTTCGTTTGCGTCACATTACGTATCACGTCAGGTATAACGAGTCCGTCGCAGGGGAGTTCTCGTAGAACTGGTTATAGTGTACTAGCAGCACCCCGCGGTTTCAACCGTATAGTTTCCGTTCCCGTGGGAATACGGGATAAAATATAGCCTATGTGTTATTCTGATGTATAAGCTATATAACTGTAAAGTTTCATCAGAATCCGTTCAGCAGTTTGCGTGGAAGAGGAACAAACAACCTTACATGCATACATCCATCCATACAAACTTTCGCGTTTATAATATTAGTAGGATTTTACTTGCTTTATATTACCTTGACTTGTCACTAAGTATGTAAAGATAAATCTTAGAAGTAGACTTTAATTTACTTGGTAATTGTCTAAACTTGAATTCGCACGTGTATGTAGTTTGCATGACAATTAATATTTTTTTTAAAGGTTGGACCGTGTCTGGAGCACATTTAGCTCCAACCGATATGAAATAGAAATATTCTCATATTCTCTAAACTTGACAACCTAAGCCCCATTTCACACGATCCGGTTTCCGCCGGTCTGCGGGTCCGGTCCGGCGGCGAAATGTATGGCCGATTGCCCGGTTGCCCGCCGGTACGTATGAAAGCGCACAGTACATGACCATATACTTCGCCGCCCGCCGAACCGGCGGAAACCGGAACGTGTGAAATGGGGGTTAACCTCACGTGGACAGAGTTGCAGACAACGGCTATTTTTTTCTTCAAAACTAATGTTTCGTTTCTCAAATCTTTTGCATTTGAACTATCATAGCCGTATTTTGATCATCTCATACCTACGCATATAATATACTGGATGATTTTTTTTACCGCCTGGAAAAAAATATGACGTATAAGGTATTTAGAGCCGAAGTTATACACGAGATTAATTGTTAAATATATAGTCATGTTTAGTGCAATTTACAAAATCTAGAAAACTACGCACAGTACTACGCGCAGCTGGCGGTTGTATAGGTAGATTGCGCATGAATGGAAGCTACGAGCGTGTTTCTTTTTAAAATATTATTTCAAATAACTCAGTGTGTATTATTGACTACAATTGAGTAATGTATATTAGTCCAAGAAAGAAAAAAAATTTTTGTAAAAAAAAAAATTTTTAAGTAACATTGCCAAATGAATCTATTACACTTACCTATCACACCACATTTTTTTCCAGACGGTAAAAAAAGTCACCTTGTATATAGAAGTAAACACAAATTCCCGTTCCCATTGGGGACCGAGAACTTCCAAAGGTAAATTTAGGTTTTCGTGAAATTAAATAGGTAATTATATCCAGTAATGGAATACCTCTGCCTACCCCCTCGGGGATGAAATGCGTGAGATTTATTTTTTATTTTTTTTTAAATAGGTAAATATGAATAAATTATTTATTCTGTAAATCCTAAACGCTGGAACATTTGTTTAGTTTATAACTAAAGTTGTTCTGGCAAGCTAGCAAAAATACCGAAAATACAAAATATTTACCAATTATTAAAATCAATGTAGTATTTTTTATTGGACTAATAAAAGCTAATTGGGTACCTATTCAGCCTCATAAAATTTTATTGTATTATTAAAAGGAATAATGGCAATTGCCTGTTCCGCCTTTACCTACTAAAAGTGTGATCTGGAAGCCCCACTACTTTGTTAGCTAACAGTAGGTATCCTACCATTTTGGTACTGTTAGAAAAAAAAAGACGTGTGGCACTCGGGGACTGCCGCGGTAAAGCTATTGCATAGCATTTTGTATCAACAAGACTGCCGAAAACAAACGACGTTAGACAATGCACGGCCTTCAAGCCACACCTCCGTGCCCGTCGGAGTGGGGAGCGTGAGGTTTTTTTTCGTTACGGAATTTCTTGATTCGGTCCCCGCGCTCAAGGCCCTCGATAGAAGCTATGCAATAGCCATCCATCCATCCATCCGTCCGTCCATCCGTCCGTCCGTCCCTCCGTCCATCCGTCCGTCCGTCCGTCCGTCCGTCCGTCCGTCCGTCCGTCCGTCCGTCCATCCGTCCGTCCATCCGTCCATCCGTCCGTCCGCCCATCCGTCCGTCCATCCGTCCGTCCATCCGTCCGTCCATCCGTCCGTCCGTCCGTCCGTCCATCCGTCCGTCCGTCCATCCGTCCGTCCGTCCGTCCGTCCGCCGTCCATCCGTCCATCCATCCATCCATCCGTCCGTCCATCCGTCCGTCCATCCGTCCATCCGTCCGTCCATCCATCCGTCCATCCGTCCGTCCATCCGTCCGTCCGTCCGTCCGTCCATCCATCCATCCATCCATCCATCCATCCATCCATGCAATGCACGGCCTTCAAGCCACACCTCCGTGCCCGTCGGAGTGGGGAGCGTGAGGTTTTCTTCGTTACGGAATTTCTGGATTCGGTCCCCGCGATAGAAGCTATGCAATAGCTTAAAAGTAGTTTAAAGGTATATTTTCACCAGTATATTATTGGACCCTAAGCGTGGCATATGGTGAGCTTATCGCCGGACCAAGGTGATGTTACACCTGCTTCAGAATTAATTCTGGGACCTGAGGGTTTCCTCACGATGTTTTCTGTAGGAGACGGTGGGTCAGGAATGGTGAAAATTAAATTCTGAATTTGCAGATGTTACTGATTTTGGGAAAAGTAACGACACACTACAATTTTACAAGAAGAATGATGAATTTTAAAAGTAGCCGTAATTTTATTTCTGTACAACACTACTCCCACTACTCAACCCCATACCAAAAGCCGGAGAGTTGCCAGTTACAATAACTGATTACCATATCAATTCATTATTGTAACTAAATCCATATTGATTTACTAAATCAAAACCGAAAACAAAAAATAAATGTATTCTACATACAAATATTTTATACAAATCAAATAAAGCATTGCCTGAAATAAAGATTATTATTATTGTAAGGCCGAGCTATAAGACCCACCGCCTGTAACATTTACTTTACCGCCAAGCTAGAGATATTTATGTACGAACTTCTTTTGAAAAACTCTTTCATGCACGCCAGTAATCGAACCCGAGTCTCACGCGTGTGAAGCGGGCTCTTTAACCACAGGGCTACCTTTTGCTCTGTGTTGAACAAAATCGTGTCAACAACAAAAAACTTCCAACCTCTTTGAAGGTGAATTTTTGTTCCAACTAAATTGGGGTCTAGCTTTTTAGGTGGTAAACTGTAACTCACGCCTTTAATCCCCGAGGGGGTAGGCAGAGGTATTCCATTCCTGGATATACCCACATTTCACGAGATACATTGGACCCCTAAACGTGATAGGTGGTGAGCCCATCGCCGGACCGGGTCTGTTTACACTTTGTTTGTGTAACTAGGGTAGTTAAAATTCAAAATTAAAAAAATTCAAAATCGTTTATTTTCTATTGGTATTAAAATATACACTTAGAAACGTCAATATTTTATAATAACAAGGCACTCTAAACTCGTCCATGAAGATTGGCTAAATGCAAACAGCAGCCCATCTCCACCGACGAGCTGCTGGTTCCGAATGCAGTACCCCGAGAAGAGCCAGCAAGAAACTCAAGGGCAGCTCTTTTTAATCTCATGTCTTACTAATAAATATCGTTTACAATAATAATTATAATTAATAGCCTTACATAGCGTCGAGTCGGTTAATCCCATGCATGTTGGTCTACTAAGTAGTCTGTAATTTTATAGTAGCCTTTTTTATGTAATTTTTGCTTAACTATTATTTTAAATTTGTCAAGAGGCAAATTTTGTAATTCAATGGGAATCTTATTGTAAAAACGTATACATTGACCCTTAAAGGATTTGGTAACTTTAGATAATCGACTAACACAAGCAGCCAGTTCATTCTTATTTCTAGTGTTTATACAATGTCTGTCACTATTTTTTTTGTAAAGTGATATATTCTTTTTAACATACAATACGTTTTCGTAAATATACTGTGACGCCAGTGTCAGTATATTAATTTCTTTGAATTTTTCCTTTAGAGACATCCTAGACCCCATTTTATAAATTGCACGAATGGCTCGTTTCTGCAAAATAAATATTCTCTGGACATCAGCAGCATTCCCCCACAGTAGAATGCCATATGACATTAAGCTGTGGAAGTAGCTGAAATAGACAAGTCTAGCTGTTTCTACGCTTGACATATTACGTATTTTTTTTACGGCATATGCAGCAGAACTGAGCCTTTTCGCCAACGTATCAATGTGCGGTCCCCACTGTAACTTAGAGTCTAGAGTTATTCCTAGAAATACTGTAGTGTTTACACATTCTAATTTTTCGTTTTTAACTGTAACTGAGTTTAAAGTTCGTTTAATATTTGATAAAGAAAAATGTACACATTTAGTTTTTTTCTCATTGAGAAGTAAATTATTAACGTTAAACCAACTGACAACATCATTAATTGCACTGTTCACTTCGTCATAAGACTTAATAGGTCGTTTAATTTTAAAAAGTAGAGATGTATCATCTGCGAACAGTACAATATCATGTTGCACTCGGTTGGGTAGGTCATTTATATAGACCAGAAATAGAAAGGGGCCTAAAATGGAGCCCTGCGGTACACCAATACAAACCGCCGATCCAGACGATCTTGAACCGTTTACATCAACACATTGTATCCGGCTTCTCAAGTAGGACTTTATTAAATCAAGAGCGCGGCCTTGTACTCCGTAATGACGTAGTTTTCTGATGAGAATTTCATGAAGGACACAATCGAATGCCTTAGATAAATCACAGAAAACCCCAACAGCATCCTGCGACTCCTCCCAGGCATCAAAAACATGATTTACTAGCTCAACACCGGCATCGGTTGTCGAGCGACCCCTAGTAAATCCAAATTGCTGTACAGACATTATACTGTTGATAGAAAAATGTGCACTCAACTGATATAGAATAATTTTCTCAAAAATTTTACTAAGAGTCGGTAGAATTGATATTGGTCTGAAGTTAGAAGGGTCTAATCTACTACCGGCTTTGAATAATGGAATAATTTTACTATGTTTCATCAGATCAGGAAACACGCCATCATCAACGCATTTATTAAATAAACAAGCTAGAGGTGAGGCAATTAAGTCTATTATGGATGATATGATTTTTACAGATAAGCCGTCGAGATCGGCAGTATTTTTCATTTGTATTGATTTGAATGCTTTTAGGATGTCCCAAGGATTTACATGATCGAATACGAAATTGAGTGTATTACATGCAGCGGTATGTTCTTGTAGTAGCGATTCAGCGAGTGCGGGTGACGAGTTTAGTGACTTGGTCGTCGAGACTGGAATATCAGAGAAAAAATTTACAAACACTTCAGATATATCTTTATCATTTCTTAAAATTCTATTGTTAACTTTCAACTGAAAGTCAAAATGTTGAGATTTAAATTTTTCAGTCTCGCTATTTATAATTTTCCATGTAGTTTTTACAATGTCTGTGCTATTTTTGATTTTATTACTTACATGGTTAGCTTTAGCCGCGGTACAAATACGTTTAAAGACTTTTGAATATTGACGAACATAATTGCAAAAGGTATCACTAGTGTTATACGTCCTTTCCTCGTATAGTTCATATAATCTTTGTCTGCTTTTATGAATTCCCACCGTCGCCCAATCACTGAACATTAGATTGTTATTGATTTTTACACTTTTTGTTTTAAAAACATTATTACATTCGTTCTTAGCTAGTGTTAATACTGACTTGTACAAATCATTAGGGTCATCACAGTATGAAAAATCTAAAAGTTTATTTTCTATGTTATTTCTAAATTGCTGAAGGCGAGTACACGTTACTGGTCTGCATTTAATATCTTTCTTTAGTGCCTTTTCAGTACACATCTGATAAGTTACCATCAGGCCACAATGATCTGAGGATAATTTATTAATTACGGCTGTATCATCAGGCACGAGGTTTGTAAAAACATTACATTTAAACAGTTATAAATACAACAACAAAACAATGAAGAGGTTGATAAAAAACCATGAAATATTTTCAGGAAATTATGCTAAACGGGAATACTGACGGCGGATTTCATGTCGGTGATTTGATTATCATAATGTCATGGTAATGATATACCACCCTTAAAAGTTTATCGTTATACACACGTAGGGAAATCATTTTCCCCATTTTAGTGGAAAGTATTCATTTTATGTATGAGCGTAAATCTTTTTATAGCTTATTGCTACTGGGTTATTGGTTTTAGTCGTGACCCTGCCTTCTGAGTTGGAGGCCGCGGGTTCGATCCCCGCCGTGGGCCAACATTTGTATGCATGAGCAAGTCTGTTGGCTTCGTGTCTGGGTGTTTAGATAATATTTATTTAAGTATGTTCATCAGTTGTTTAGTACCCATAGTACAGGATCTGCCTAGTTTTAAAATAAATAACAGTGTGTGAATTGTGTCCTACAAATTCTACCCAGACACGCGTGAAAAACATAACCCTGTCTTTTGCTGTCGCGCAGTCGGGCATTCAGCCTCGTCCCCACTAGGAACATTTGTCGAGCGACATGTGTCCCCGGAGACGAGGCGATGTCGGGCGACGTCGGACGACTTCGCCGCGATATTGTTGAAACTGTTCCTTGTCGCTCAGTCGATGAAGAGTAGTGATAAGGAATAGTTTCAACAATGTCGTAGCAATGTCGTCCGAAGTCGCCCGACATCGCCCGATGTCTCCGGGGACACAGTCATGTCGCTCGAGAAATGTTCCTAGTGGGGACAAGGCTTTAAGGACGTTGATATTGGCAAAATTCCTTCCGTAGTTTCCGAGATTAATAATAATAGTATTAATCTTCGAAACCTCGCGTAACCGACAGGCTGTCTTATAAGCGTTAGTGGCCATGATGAATATAAATTAAATTCCACTCACACTCTCACGCGCTTCGAGCCTACAAAGTTTTAAGGGCTGTATTCACTTGAACATCCCCTGACTTATCGAGAAATACGATATTTTACTTATAAATGATGGTTGGACTTAAGCAACTCATCACCAACCCGTAACAGTCCACTGCTGAGGTATGGGTCTTTTCTCGCACTCAAGAAGTATGGGCTAAAATCTGCCAGACACCATATTCACAGCATATTAGGAGATGGTGTTAGGCTAGTGGCCACCTATGTAGCTGTCAGAATTTTTCAAGCCACCCAAGGGTATCTGACATGACTTAACGACTTCCGTTAAACCACTGCACAGGTTAAACATATTTGGATTTATCCACACACGCATTCTAGAAGCATTACAAATAGATAACCATTTTATTTTTATAAAAATAAAAACTGACTTTTCACAAAATATTGATATTTCCGATGTAGGGCAATCTTTTTTTTCTTTTATTTAACATATTAACATAGGTAATACAATAATACATAGCATTTATAAACCACTCAGCAGGCGTATTTACGGAGACTCGATACCGTTTCCGTTCGATTCAGATCGAGTGAAGAATTTTCCGAAGTCGAATCTGTCGACTTCGGAAACTTTATTTTATGCGTTTCTGACAGCCACGGAAAATTTTCCGAATCCTTATGTCACATATGACATCAGCTTTCGATACCAACATCAGCCCATCTAGAAAGTTTTCGATACCAACATCAGCCCATCTCGAAAGTGTTCGACAGATTTTCCGATATCGAATATCGAAGCTCCCTGAATACGCCTGCTGGTTGGCTTAATGCTATCAACAGTCTACACACCGTAGAGCTGTATTTTCATTGCATTGTGACGAGTTTAGCTTAATTTGGTTTAAAGTAATCGAATAGCAACCCAATACTAGTGTTCTCCAGATTCCCATCTTCAGATATTGACAAAAAAATATATATCCAAATCTTAGAGCAATCGGGGAACGTACTTAACAACATATTCCGACGGATTCCCAGCCTCCTTTTCTCTAAAGTGGATTAAAAAATAATTACTTAACACTCCAATTTCGGATTGATATGTCTTTTATAATGGTTTGTAGAAAGTATTCTATTCACTATTCATCATTATTGATTTATTCCACGTAATTAGTATACATAACGCAAATCTAAGACTTATGAATAAAATCAATTAGCGCCTCTTTGGCAATAAATCTATCTATATAAATAAAAATGAATTGATGTTCGTTAGTCTGATTAAAACTCCAGAACGGCTGGACAGATTTTGATGAAACTTTTTGTGTGGGTTAGAGTGGGTCCAGGGATGGTTTATACGGTGGCAGAACGACGTCTGCCCGGGCCACTAGTATTCAATAATTAACACATTTTGTTTATTTTGATGACGTATGCGTTCGATAATTTACATTCGTTTACCAGTTTTATTGCTGGCCAGTTTTAGAAGCTACGTAGAGTCAGTAGAGTGATTAGGAATTCAGCATTTCTAAACGTTTTTTTTTAATATTTAATGAAAGTTTTAATAATAAAATATGTTGTTTATATTGATGACGTATGCGTTCGATAATTTACATTCGTTTACCAGTTTCATTGCTAGCTGGTCTCAAGGCCGGCTTCAGAAGCTACGTAGAGTCACCGGTAATGTTTAGAGACAGTAACAAATTGTCACTTCGTTTTCATTAGGAATTCAGCATATCTTACAACTGGACTATCAAGTTCTATTGTAAGTAAATATAACAAGTACATTAATTTACTAAAAACACCAAAAAACTCGACTGCGTATAGGCAGTTGCTAATGGCATATTTTATTTTGATGTCTATTGTTAGTGTAGTCTTTTTAAAAAAATATGTAGGTAGGTACTTATTATATGTAGTTATCCAATATCCATATTGTACAGTCAAGAGCACAAATGAAGCTTTATACTTGTAGTGCGAGTTCAATTTGTCAAGGTCCAGACGCTCTGGGGGTCGATTTTTGAATCTCACCAAGTGACTAATTCTCACCGATGTGAGTGATTTCCGAAAGTTCGTATTTTTGAAACTCATCGGTGACTTACATGTGTCATACCTATGATATCGATTTACGAGTGCCCCTACCCACTCGTAATTGCAATCACCATGCGATTGTTTTTCACAGTTGACGTAGTGCCATCTGCCAAAAGTGCCAAAGTCCAGTTTTTCGGAAGAATTAGCAGCGGGGCTCGATTGTGATATTTTGTGATTACGACGATTTATTGAAAACAGCGTGTGACTTTCAAAAATAGGGCTTTTGGAAAATGGTGACATAAAAGTCATCGGTGATAATTTTAGTCACCGGTGATTTTGATATCACCAGTGAGATTCAAAAATCGCACTCCTGGACTGTACATTCGAATCGGGTTAAACTGTTGAGCTTACCTATGTCTATGTTTTATCATACCTTATTACCAACTTATGGATAGTTTTCACAATAAAATTATTCCAGATATTCTGAAAAGATTTAAAACATTACCTGGTACAAGCTGAGAAAATTAAAAAAGAAATTGGTATGAATTTCATAGAATTTTAAAATAGCTTTGGGTTTTACTCGATATAATATATTTTTCTAACTATTTTGTTCAAACTCAAAACTCCAACAACTAGGTACAATGTGTAATAAGAGAAGGAAAATGAACTTACTCGATCGATACATCTTTACATTCGTAACGCTCGTAGTGCCAAACAAAAAATAATGCAAATTTACATTACATGATAATTTTAATTCACTAGGAGTTTTCCCGTGATTCTATTAAGCAACTAATCATAAATTAATAAGATCATTACTAAGTTTTATATTTTCACGGGAGAGTTCCTTTTCCTCTTTACATAAAAAAACAATTAGTAGTTTTAAACAATTAAATGGGTGCTTCTTCGAGCAAGGCATTATTTGGTAACTTGCGTGGCAATTTCAAATGTAATATATCTTATTATTCAACATCTGTATGTTAAAATATACGTAAAAGTAATATATTTTTTAGAAGAGGCACCTCAGAGAACAATATACTTACAGAGATAATCGAGGTCAAAAAATTAGAGGCCACGCAAATCACAAAACATCCCATGAAAATCATTTTTTTTTAAATTTAACTTTCTTAAAGAAAATATTATGTTATTTCATATTTAAAAGAAGTTATTATGTTATATGGTAAAAGAATAGGTAAGTAACTAATACAAAAATCATTTTTTAAAAGCTTTTATTTATATTAAATCAGTCAAGTATTATTATATATTCGGGAACTTATTCGACTTTTCTCTCGTCTAACTTTTTATTCGCGGCGGTTCAAAACATGAGTACTAAGTATTTTTCCTTCGGTTTCCCTTTTATAATATCTCGCCCGGTTTTTGGCCTTGAACTCTTCATTTTTTTTAAGTCTCTTTCTTCTTCTTCTTCTTTCGGATAACTTCTTTCTTTCTAATTTTTCTCTCTTGTTAGTGGCATTTTTGTCTAAAAATAATTCATTACAACTTCATTAAACATTAATACAGCTAATCTGACATTATTTTTATTATTATTATTATTACTTATAAAATCAGAAACCCATCAACTGTGTCATTTTAAGTTTGATTTAAACGAATTTACATTTAACTAAAGTAATAAAACAAATATTATCCTAATACTATTACAAAACTAAAAGTTATTTCATTTGCATGGCCAATAATTGATTAACGTGGGTCAAAATTACCACGTAAACCACGAAAATCACGACCACGAAAATCAAAATAAATCCTTTACCCCTGGACAGTGAGCGAACCGGCTTCCGGCTGCTGTCATTTATTGCGTAACAGTGGGCGAGCCGGCTTCCGGCTGTTCTCAAGTGGTTCAAGACTCCCGCGATAAGTGAAGCCGTTGATACATTATGCCCTGTCAAGATAATATAGCACCAGCTTAATGAAACAAGCTAGCAAATGAACCAAAGACTCAAGTGGCCCTTAAAGAAAAAAAATAAATTATACGTCTTTCAAAAACACGTCACCGTGACTTGTTCGCGGCATATTTTCAAACGTTTTTGTAGTGAAAATAAGTGTTTTTGGTCAGTTCTTTTGGCAGAAACATGGAAATGTGTATATTAGTTCATATTTGTTACTAATAATACCGCTATTCCTTCGATTTTTTGTGAAAAAACCCGTCTTCAAACTATGACGGTACTCGTAATCGAACTATGAGTGTTGTATTATTTTTGCTTTACTGGACGTAATACATTATTAAACCAAAATGTACTGCTGAATAAAAGACATCATATTAATAAAGTTGTATTATTTGTATTGTAAATCGTATATTTCAGTCAGAAACAGTAAGAAATTTCAATATAATTCAACGAAGAATACTACGAGCCGGGCGCCGGCTCCTCCACTGACGGGGTTTGACAGTTCATTTTTAATACCGAACCGGCCTCCGGCTCCTCCACTGACGGGGTTTGACGTATAATTCTAGTACTCTTTGGGTACCAAACTCACCTATTTTTATGATCATTTTATTTGAAAATTTCCTTTGAAACATACATATCTTTTGTTTTAATTTAAAACTTTGGTCTATGTAAATACTAAAAAAAGTATAGGTACTTTTAGTAAGACCTATATTTATACCAAAAACTTTACTTTTAAATAGTACTAATTTTTGGGCCAAATTTAAGTCCGATATTTGTTTAACTTTTACTCTAAACGTATTCAACATTTTCATTGTGTTGCTTTTAATACTTGTTACTGATAATCTCAAGTTACTGTAAACATAAAATCTTTGTGCGTAGTGCCGCGAGTCATTTCAATAACAAAGAAATATGAGACCATGTTTTGAGCTCAGACAGAGTGGCTGTTGCTTATACCAATTGTTTGAACATTGTGTTGTGTAAAAAATATGTATGGTGACCCTTGATGTTTGGTTTGTATATCATTTGAGATGATGTATAGTGTAAATAAAACACAAGATAAGAGTCAAACGTTGTTTTATTTTTATAATAATTCAGGAATTGTAGTACAAAATATCATACCCCATACTGAAAGTCATATTTCAGCTAAAATTAAATATTTTTAAACAAACAAGAATGAAGAATAGATCCTTAATCTAATATAGTATAATGTTTTAAACAGAATTCTGTATAATTCTAACTAGAATCAGAGAAATTCTAATTAGAATGAATCAGTAGCGCTCCATGACCCCTGTCAGTGAGGCGGCCGGAAGCCGGTTCCACAGGAATGGGATAGTGGGGGAAATGACATCTCACTGTCCAAAGGTTAAAAAAATATATAAAAACTCTTAAAGCAAATAAACTGGGTTTTGAATATAAGTTACGCTACCTTAAATTTGTTCGCTGCAATATTTTATTTTAAAAACAAATTCACAGACTCCGTAGAAAACTGCACCACTCAAATATTTTTTTTTAAAAACCATTCCCACGCAATGAGGTTCTTACCTATTTTTTTGGAAACTCGATGCGGCGTCACACAACTACTCTGCCCGGCCGTCTCGGAGCGCGACTGGTTGTAACACGAATTAGGATGACGCAACACCGGGCCGCGAAATTAGGGATGTGCAAGTGAATTTACAATGACCCACGCAAATCAGTAACTACCCCGGGACAGTTACATTTTTACTTCTTTTAGAACAACGATCTAATTTTTCATAGCATTGTCAACTTCTTAGAACTTAGTTTTTTTGTTTTGGTAAATATGTAGCGTTTAGTTTAAAATATATAATTTACTAAATATCTAGATCGGGGTTTGGGACACTCCACGAAAATCAAAGAATGGGGGTGTGTTATTTTTTTTTAATGAAAATCAATATAAAGATAATTGAATAATAATTAGTAACCCAGTTAACAGAAGATTAAAGGATTGCTGAAAAAAAAGTGGCTTGCTGACTTTTCGATTTCTATTCTTTTATGGTAATGCCGCTTGAAAAACGTGTCTAAAAGAATGACCCAAATACACCATCCTAGAATCTTTTACTCGTAAAGAGTACCTATATTTAGACACCTAGGAAAGTAAAATAAGAATTGTCTCATATCACATATGTAATTGTCGACCGGGGTGAAGCCGAGGTCAACAAACCTGTGATCTGAGGCTTTCTTATTTACTTCCCGAGGTGTGTATACTTTTTGTTCTCGACGGAGGCGGGAAGTGGCAACTTCCTTTAGCGCAGCGGGCCGAAATTTGAGGCTTTCCGCCCGGAGAGATAAAAAATATTATAGTATACATTCCGTTTTAGCGGCTGCGGGGTTCGACATAGCAGTCTATTTTTATGATCAAGTCTTGATCACATGGACACCCGTGAATCCTGTGATCCTGTAGAATTGTGACTGGGTATCTAGTTAGTCATCTAAGTAGAAGCTATTGTCTCTGCCTACCCCGTGGGGAAACAGGAAAAAGGCGTGAAAATATATACCTATATAAATATGAGGAAGTGTTAGCTCTATCAAACTGATAATTAAAGTAAACTTCTACTTAGGGCCGATTTTGCAATCGTCAGATAAATCTTACCTGGAGAATATATTGATGCTGTCACTGTCTAAAACAATAGATAGGAAGAGTGACAGGTGATGTTTATTCTTCAGATAACTTTTAACTGACTATTGAAAAATCTGCCCTTAACATATTAAGTGTAGATATCTAGCTCCCTTATCTACTATATAAAAATAAGTCGGGTTTTCCTTCCTGACGATTTAACTCGAGAACAGCCGGACCGATTTTGATGAAACTTTTTGTGTGGGTTCCAGTGGGTCCAGGGATGGTTTATAGCAAAGAAAATTCAGCATTGCACCCGTGCGAAGCCGGGGCGGGTCGCTAGTCTACTATATAAAAATAAGTCGGGTTTTCCTTCCTGACAATTTAACTCGAGAACGGCCGGACCGATTTCGATGAAACTTTTTGTGTTGGTTTGAGTGGGTCCAGGGATGGTTTATAGCAAAGAAAATTCAGCATTGCACCCGTGCGAAGCCGGGTGCAATACTAACACTAAAACCTTCCTCTTGTATCACTCTATCTAATAAAGAAACCGCATCAAAATCCGTTGCGTAGTTTTAAAGATTTAAGCATACAAAGGAACATAGGGACATAGGGATATAGGGACAGAGAAAGCGACTTTGTTTTATACTATATAGAGATAGAGATAGAGACTATGAAGTACCAAAGTGAACCAAACTTAACCAAACTAGAAATATATTATATAGGTGCAAATAGTACAAACGGAAAAGAGTGTGAAGCCCTAACATGATGTAATCATTAAAATATCAATTATTATCACACAAAAAAAAATGATTTGTTTTCAACTTACTGTCACTTAATGTCAACTTCAGTTAACTTATTATTATATAACTTACAGGCACGTCTTATGAAACTATTGCTAACATAACAGGTTTTTGCATGTCTAACGTATTGTACATTGTCTAACGGAAGTAACAAGAAATAAAAGAAATATTAATGTACAAACGAGCTTTATCTGTTTCTATGTGCTATCTATGATAACAGTGTTTGGTTAGATCCTCTGACGTAAGTATATCGGTGTTTATTTATTTATATAAGAGCGAACCATAGAATGCACTTAACCTTCTATATTTGTTCTGCTTTTAGTTTATTTACGAATTGTATGCGTATACATTTATTTGTAAGTATTTAGTCACGTGTATATGCGAATATAAGTCAACATAAATAGTTTTAATATAATTGATCTGTTTTATTTACATTTTCCCGCGCAAAACTAAAAAACAAAAATCGCAATTGTATTTTTTTTTCGAAAGTAAAACTTGGAATCGATCAACCAATTATCTCTTTACCGGTTTTTGGACCTTAGTACAGAAATTATTTATTGTTTTTTTTTATTCATCTACTCTATAAAATAATGTAGCTTTATTGTACACCTAAATTGCACATTGAGCGGTCTTGGAATTATGGAATCTATTCCATACAAGGGATACGATAAAACTGAAACATTACAACTCAAGAGAGGAAAATGTTTACACCATCTATGTTAGCATTTCGTTTGCAGCGCATAAAAAAATACGTATTTCACACAGATCATTAAGATTAATGGTCTGTGGTATTTCAATTGACATCGGATAAAAAACACTGAATCTCCTTGGAGCTAATGGACCGGTTTCCGCTAAAACACAGGCCAAAGTGCAGAGGAGAGGTTTTAGACAGTTCGACGTTTCAATACATTTAGAATTCCGCTCAACACGTGTAGCTTCGGCTGTTCAATACAGGGCAACGAAATACGAAACTACCTACAGCGGGCAGGCAATTTTTGAGCAATTGACTCAATCTGAAAGCATATCCTATCGAAATTTAAAATTTAAAAGCACTTCCGATAATTAATTGAATCACCAGTGAATTGTTAATTAAATTTATTGAACCATTGTTCATAGTTATTTATAAACGCAGCGACCTTTTTAGGGTTCCCTGAGAGGTACAAACAAAAAACATTCACTGTGGAATAGATAATGATTAGGATGACGACACGTTAAAATATGAGTAAAATATTTACAAACATATTTTTTTATTTTTGTGTAATATTTTTTCTGGTACAATTGAATGCAATTTCAACGTCGTATCTCAAACACTTCAGTTCATCGTAGCTTTTGTAAATGTTTCCATCTGACCCACAGACAGGCATTATATTAAAACCCCAATGTTTCTTCATGCTCTCGCAGTAGTATTGTTGGCTCATTGTAGGAAAAATTAAAACACTTCTTACTACGAAATGAGACGCCATTGCAGCGATGACACAAAATTGAACTGGAAAATAATATTTGCACTATAATAATCTCACGGCTTTTATGGCCGAGGAGGTAGACAGAGGTATTCCATTACTGGATATACCCACATTTCACGAGATACATTGGACCCCTAAACGTGATAGGTGGTGAGCCCATCGCCGGACCGGGTCTATTTACACATGTCTCAGAATTAATTCTGAGACCTGCGGGTTTCCTCACGATGTTTTCCTTCACCGTCGAGCTAGTGATAAATATGTACGAAAATAATATTTGTCCTATAATAATCTCACGGCTTTTATGGCCGAGGAGGTAGGCAGACAGAGGTTATATTTCTGAAAAAATCCATGTTGCAACAGTATATTCTTTGGACACCGAAATCCCATAGCCGGACCAGTCTGCTGAAACATGTCTAAGAATTTAAAGAGCAGTAATAGCCATGTGGTTAAAGAGCCTGCTTCTCATTCGTGAGGCTCGGGTTCAAAGAGATAGAAAAAAAATGTATTTAAATCTAGCTCGACAGTGAAGGAAAATATCATGAGGTAACCCGCAAAATTAATTTGCACTATACTGAAATAAAAAAATATTTAGTGGTTTAAGAAGCAGTATGAAAACTTTTTTTGGGTTCCATGCTCAAAATACTACTTAATAAACACGTACTTCTTCAAGTGTGAGGAAAGACATTTAGCACAGCATGGGTTGTTGGTTGATGATGATGACCCAAATGACAGACCACTATATTACTTAGTCCACAAAATTTGTCTGTCCGTCTTTTCAATTTTAAAAGGGCTCTTTTAAACTATATTAGGCAGCCGGTTGAAATTCTGTAAAAGCTCAAATAATAAAAGACATTGTCTGGCTGAATTAGTTTACAGCATACTTCAAATAAGTATACAGGGTTAATCAGTTTCTATCTGTGATGTCTCCGTGTTAGCTGCTATTAATCAAAATACTTACTGGTGTTAGAAACCATTGTAGTAAGTACTGAAGAAAAAAATAGAATGCCTAAGAAACAGTAATAATATTACTTCATTATGTAATGAATTGAATCGAATTAAAAAATGTTCAGATTCGATACAACATAAGTATTTAATATTAAATTACGGTATTATAATTGGATATGTAAGTGTTGTTGTAATGATTAAGATATTTTTAGCAATAGGTGGATTTTCGGTTTTATTCAAGCATTTCTAGATATTTAAAAAAAACCATGTGTAAAGAAATGCGGGTTAGTTTAGATTCGATATCGTACCCCATTACACGCAATCGACTTTCAATACAGCTATAATCGAAAAAATATCCTATAACTTATACCTCACTTTTTAAAAATAATTTAAAAGCAACGTTTTTCTTGTGTAGACGTAAAAATTATTGCTTTTGTCAAAAATGCTTACCTTTGGATTATGTAGTGATTACCTGTAGGTAATTGTTTGTTACACGAAGCCAAATATTACAAATCAATGCTTGTATTTACGCCGCTGGGCATCAGCTAATCTATACTAATATTATAAAGAGGAGAGATTTGTATTTTTGTATGTTTGTGACGAATAAACTCAAAAACTACTAGACAGATTTTAAAAAATCTTTTACCAATTTAAAGCTGGAAAACCCCTGAGTAACATAGGCTATATTTTATTCCCGTATTCCTACGGGAACAGGAACCGCTAGTTGTAAATAAATGTAAAATTAAAACGGATCAAAGAGGGATTCTCTTTTTATTATTTCATCCGTCCAGTCAACCAGGATTCATAAAAAATTCAAAGCTATAGTAGTATAATATAATGTTTACAGGAGCTTTTATAGCAAATCAAATGTAAAAAGAGGTACGGATGAGTGCCTATGTAAATTAGGATACAGGAGAAACGAGAAAGGAAAGGTATTCCAATGACGCTACTTACATTTACGTATGTATATACCACAGACAATTTAACAGGCCGTAGATACCACATACAGAGGTACACTCACTAGGCTCTGCAGCTGCATAAGATTGAAGTGAAGTTATTAAGTTTTAGAAGATTAATATAATTTTTCTATAATAGTTATAAATCAACTCAGCTTAATAGGCACTATACTTTTTTTCTTCTCAAAAAATTCAAAAATCGTTTATTTTCTATTGGTATTAAAATATACACTTAGAAACGTCAATATTTTATAATAAAAAGGCACTCTAAACTCGTCCATGAAGATTGGCTAAATGCAAACAGCAGCCCATCTCCACCGACGAGCTGCTGGTTCCGAATGCAGTACCCCGAGAAGAGCCAGCAAGAAACTCAAGGGCAGCTCTTTTTAATCTCATGTCTTACTAATAAATATAATTTTTATTTTTATTTATTTATTTTTATAAATATCGTTTACAATAATAATTATAATTAATAGCCTTACATAGCGTCGAGTCGGTTAATCCCATGCATGTTGGTCTACTAAGTAGTCTGTAATTTTATAGTAGCCTTTTTTATGTAATTTTTGCTTAACTATTATTTTAAATTTGTCAAGAGGCAAATTTTGTAATTCAATGGGAATCTTATTGTAAAAGCGTATACATTGACCCTTATATGATTTGGTAACTTTAGATAATCGACTAACACAAGCAGCCAGTTCATTCTTATTTCTAGTGTTTATACAATGTCTGTCACTATTTTTTTTTGTAAAGTGATATATTCTTTTTAACATACAATACGTTTTCGTAAATATACTGTGACGCCAGTGTCAGTATATTAATTTCCTTGAATTTTTCCTTTAGAGACATCCTAGACCCCATTTTATAAATTGCACGAATGGCTCGTTTCTGCAAAATAAATATTCTCTGGACATCAGCAGCATTCCCCCACAGTAGAATGCCATATGACATTAAGCTGTGGAAGTAGCTGAAATAGACAAGTCTAGCTGTTTCTACGCTTGACATATTACGTATTTTTTTTACGGCATATGCAGCAGAACTGAGCCTTTTCGCCAACGTATCAATGTGCGGTCCCCACTGTAACTTAGAGTCTAGAGTTATTCCTAAAAATACTGTAGTGTTTACACATTCTAATTTTTCGTTTTTAACTGTAACTGAGTTTAAAATTCGTTTAACATTTGATAAAGAAAAATGTACACATTTAGTTTTTTTCTCATTGAGAAGTAAATTATTAACGTTAAACCAACTGACAACATCATTAATTGCACTGTTCACTTCGTCATAAGACTTAATAGGTCGTTTAATTTTAAAAAGTAGAGATGTATCATCTGCGAACAGTACAATATCATGTTGCACTCGGTTGGGTAGGTCATTTATATAGACCAGAAATAGAAAGGGGCCTAAAATGGAGCCCTGCGGTACACCAATACAAACCGCCGATCCAGACGATCTTGAACCGTTTACATCAACACACTGTATCCGGCTTTTCAAGTAGGACTTTATTAAATCAAGAACTCGGCCTTGTACTCCGTAATGACGTAGTTTTCTGATGAGAATTTCATGATGGACACAATCGAATGCCTTAGATAAATCACAGAAAACCCCAACAGCATCCTGCGACTCCTCCCAGGCATCAAACACATGATTTACTAGCTCAACACCGGCATCGGTTGTCGAGCGACCCCTAGTAAATCCAAATTGCTTTACAGACATTATACTGTTGATAGAAAAATGTGCACTCAACTGATATAGAATAATTTTCTCAAAAATTTTACTAAGAGTCGGTAGAATTGATATTGGTCTGAAGTTAGAAGGGTCTAATCTACTACCGGCTTTGAATAATGGAATAATTTTACTATGTTTCATCAGATCAGGAAACACGCCATCATCAACGCATTTATTATATAAACAAGCTAGAGGTGAGGCAATTAAGTCTATTATGGATGATATGATTTTTACAGATAAGCCGTCGAGATCGGCAGTATTTTTCATTTGTATTGATTTGAATGCTTTTAGGATGTCCCAAGGATTTACATGATCGAATACGAAATTGCGTGTATTACATGCAGCGGTATGTTCTTGTAGTAGCGATTCAGCGAGTGCGGGTGACGAGTTAAGTGACTTGGTCGTCGAGACTGGAATATCAGAGAAAAAATTTACAAACACTTCAGATATATCTTTATCATTTCTTAAAATTCTATTGTTAACTTTCAACTGAAAGTCAAAATGTTGAGATTTAAATTTTTCAGTCTCGCTATTTATAATTTTCCATGTAGTTTTTACAATGTCTGTGCTATTTTTGATTTTATTACTTACATGGTTAGCTTTAGCCGCGGTACAAATACGTTTAAAGACTTTTGAATATTGACGAACATAATTGCAAAAGGCATCACTAGTGTTATACGTCCTTTCCTCGTATAGTTCATATAATCTTTGTCTGCTTTTATGAATTCCCACCGTCGCCCAATCACTGAACATTAGGTTGTTATTGATTTTTACACTTTTTGTTTTAAAAACATTATTACATTCGTTCTTAGCTAGTGTTAATACTGACTTGTACAAATCATTAGGGTCATCACAGTATGAAAAATCTAAAAGTTTATTTTCTATGTTATTTCTAAATTGCTGAAGGCGAGTACACGTTACTGGTCTGTATATTTCTAAATTGCTGAAGGCGAGTACACGTTACTGGTCTGTATTTAATATCTTTCTTTGGTGCCTTTTCAGTACACATCTGATAAGTTACCATCAGGCCACAATGATCTGAGGATAATTTATTAATTACGGCTGTATCATCAGGCACGAGGTTTGTAAAAACATTATCGATGCATGTTGCTGTGGTCGCAGTAATTCTGGTAGGCACTGAAAAAAGATTTACAAGATTATGGCATTTGAAAAATGATACAAGCCTACTACCAATACTGGATGAAGTATCTAAAAGGTTAATGTTAAAATCTCCACAAACAACAATGTATTTATTTTTATTGCTAATTTTACATATGGCTTCATCCATGATTTTCTCAAAGTGCACGCTCATTACAATAAGCCGCTCGAGCTCTGTGCAGGCTATCTCCACAGATCGCTCAACAGAGAGCCCAACAATGTCCGCGCGCTCTTTACACTTCAAACCGTTACGTACAAGTATTAGAGAGCCACCGCGTATCGAGGCCTCCCTGCTGAATGAGCTGCCAACCTGGTGGTGGGTAAAACCAAAAATGAACTGGTGTTTTTTTAGCCAGTGTTCTGTAATGCACATTATATCAATATTATTACAGTTCATAAATAGTTCAATTTCTAGCTCTTTACTTAACATACCTTGAATATTTTGATGCACCAGGTTTATTTTATTTAGGGTATTGCAATTTAATTTTTTACTGTTACTAGTAACATTTTTATTAATAGGACATGACGTATAGCCAGAGTTAATCTCTGTTGTCTCTATTTCTAATTTAAATTATTATTTGGAACAAATTCCAAGCTATTACAATTTAATGTCAAATTAATCGATTGCCCAATAGGGTCAGCCGTCGGGTTAGTCAACGAATTGACTGAATTAGTAATAAAATAAGATAGCATATCTGCTAACTGTCGCGTATAATATTTAGGAAGATAGTATTTATCTTTGGTCAAATAAAAATGTTTACTAATAAAATTATTAGTGTCAATAAAATTAAATTTATGAGTATGACGACATGTCAAAGTATGTAATGTCATATTTAAATTATGTCTATATTTATTTTCACACTCAGTGTGACTGTTACTATAAGGGAGTGCAAACAATATTATGTTAGTGACATTTTCTAGGTCATTTAATTGTGCAAAAATGTTTGTAAGACATTTTTTGTTTGCATTTCCCCGCCTGCCAATTAATATAATAATAGTTGTATTTTTGTTATGCTTGGCATCCAGAATATTTTTTAATATGTCTAAATAAGTGGCCCCTGGCATGCAATTGTTTTTAATTGCATGCCCCAGCTTGCTGCTAAGCTGTAAACCCATGCTTTTACCTATTTCATCACTGTACATCACAATGTTTTGCTCGGTCTTGTTATTGCTTATATTATTACCTGACAGTGAGAAAGAGGCGCGCATAGCAGTAGTTATCCCGCTAGGGGGCGACGGGGGAAGGGGAGACTGCGCAGGGCCCACCGCCGCCTGCGGCTCATAGTTGGTGGCGGCGCGCCGGCGCACAGTGGGCTGAAAATCGACTTTCATAGACTTAGGGAATTGAAATTTTTATGTGTCTTTTTTTTAATGCAAATAGCTTCTGTTCAGGAATACTAAGCTCAAACAAATCATCTGTGTTAATTTAACCTGAAAACTGTTGAATTATAATTTTTTTTCAGAAAATTTGTATGGAGCTAGTATGAAAAATTGGTGTATCTCTGAAACCGCAAGGAAAACCGTAATATCCTTTGAGACCGTCATAAAGCTAATTATTTATGATTTTTCGGCATAGTCCGTATAACGGTTTCACCTGCGGAATTTTTATTAAAAATTGTCAAAAAATTCAATATTTTATTTACTACTTCATTGTTACGTTTTCACGATAAAAGTGGCAAATATGCATTTTAGGACCTAAAAATGGATTAAAAACTATTTCTAATGTAAAATATAGATTTTTTTATTGTTTAAAAAAGAACAAAGAGGTTTTAGAATTTGATTTAAATAACTATATTTAAACACACAATACCTTTATATGTATATTTCAAAAAATATAACTATGTATGTGATAAATACAGAACACAATGAAAAAATATTACATAAATGAAAACAAATAATCTAAAATGTTAAAATAAACACTATGGAATATAAATTCTAAAGAATAATAATTGTTAATATCACTAATAATAAATAATCGTCATTAAATTATAACCTATCTTCTCCATCACTATCTTCAGATTCTAATTCGGAATCAGGATCTACGTTGCATATATCTAAAAACTCCATTTGAGTGTCTTGAAACTTTATTAAATTGAGAGTTTCAGTGAAGAACGCCTTCTTTTCCTTGGCGCCGAAATTGGGTCTAGTAGCACTGATGAGAGGATCGGAAGACAGTATCAGCATATTAAGAATATCCTCTTTAGAAGCTTGTCTGCTTTTCTTGCGAGAATGGTGTTCCCTGAACCTTCTAAATACTGGAGTCATCTTGGTAACCATCCATTTTTTGCTTGTACCGGCTTTGGTTAGAAGCACCTTCAAAGCCCCACTTGGATATTAGCGTCAACTGCTTATCTTGCACATTTTCATGTAAACTTTCAATAATCCTCTTCACCATGATATCAAGTAATGCCTGTAGCGTAATCTTAGCTGACGAATCCGTCACTGTCACTGATTGCTTCGGAGGATAGCACTGTTGTTTGGATGTGGATAAAGGTCTTTTGCTCCTTCTCGCGTGGCCGTCTCTCGCAACGTGATGTATTGCCACTTAGTGAGTTTTAATGAAAGGAGCAGTCCTAGCGCCTTTTCAGGTGTAAATAGTACAGTGCTAACCGGCCTTTGGAGCATTTGTTCAATTTTTGTAGCTGCTTTTGGATTCTTGAGCATATGTTCAATAACAGATGCAATATCCTGGCGACCATCTTCTTTTAAAATATGTTCGCTAGACCTCCTCTTCTTCTGTTTGTTACCAAGATTTTCAAAAGGTTTTCGATATCTTTTTGTCATCGGTCCTACAGTAGACGTTAAAGCTTCTGGAGAGATGAGTTCTTCCGGTATTTTTTCTCTGAATTCTTTGAGGAAAGTCGCACACAACTTGGCCAATCAACAATTGTCTGAAGCCATTTCTCATATTGCTTTCTGAATGTCTCACTATTTCGTTTGGATTTCTTCCACCTCTGTGCAGCAGCTCGCGTAATTAAATCTCCGACAAAATTCCTTGAGAGTAACACGGTCTTCGTCATGAATGTTTTCACCTAGTCGAGTTGCAACTGCTTCGAACAGTACTTCATAATTAAATGAAGTATTTTTCTCGCTTTTTAGAATAACAAACAAATCTAAGTTGGTTGCTAAACTCTCCAATTTTATATTTTACGGTCACAAATGTTCACGGTCAAGAAGTTCGTATTTAACTAAAATATGAAGTAAAATGTATGTCTATTTATTGCTGCCTACCAGATATTTAAATCATTGCATTAATTATGATGAGCGGTAGATTAACAACAGTAATTGCATCTCTTTTGTTATGCTAGCCTCATTAAGGCACTATAGTACTTACAACCTCTTATCTGTTGAAAATATATAATAATTGGTTAATTGATAATCATTCATGACTAATTATAAATATGGATATAATATAATATTGTTAAGGCTCATCTCATTAGTTATTGAATACTAATTATACAAATACCTGGAAAATTTGATGCAAAAGATATTAAACAAGGCGTCATTTTCTTTTTATACTCTTTCTATAAATAACTTTAAGAACCATTACACCCTAAAATGCATATTTGCCACTTTTATCGTGAAAACGTAACAATAAAGTAGTAAATAAAATATTGATTTTTTTGACAATTTTTAATAAAAATTCCGCAGGTGTAACCGTTATACAGAGTATGTCGAAAAATCATAAATAATTAGCTTTGTGATAGTCTCAAAGGATATTACGGTTTTCCTTGCGGTTTCAGAGATACACCAATTTTTCATACTAGCTCCATACAAATTTTCTGAAAAAAAAATTATAATTCAACAGTTTTCAGGTTAAATTAACACAGATGATTTGCTTGAGCTTAGTATTCCTGAACAGAAGCTATTGGCATTAAAAACAAGACACATAAAAATTTCAATTCCCTAAGTCTATGAAAGTCGATTTTCAGCCCACTGTGCGGCGGTACCCGCGGACGGCACGGGCGAATTGGGACTCTGATGACAGTTACAATTAGTGTTATATTTAGTCAGAGATTCAAACCGATCGTAGTTGTCTTTAGTGGATTGTAACAATTCGTCCAGTGCCAGCGAGTACGCGTGTATTTCCTTTTGCGCAGTCTCATATTTTGAAGTTATACATTTCAAAGAATCATTCAATCCGCTAATTTGTGATTGAAGCTTTTGTGCTACTTTAGTCCTACTTGTTTCTAAAGTTACATTACAACTGTTTAACTCGCTTATTAATTCGCGACGTTCCTTTCTTAAATCCATATTCTTGCAAAATTTACTATTTTTTTTAATTAGTTTTTGAGTACTTGTAATGTACTTTTTAATGTTTACATATTTTTTTAATTTCTTATTACTGTTAGTACTACTACTTGGCTCCATTGACTTCACTGGTGTAGTGGTCGGGGTTTCACTGGTGAGGTCAATGGTTACACAGGGGTTTCGTGAGTGTGAGACAGCAGAAACAGCTGATGGCGTGCCAGGTTGGCTGCCGACCAGCTCCTCAAATAGGGAGTGCGTTCGTGATGACTGGAACTCTTGTCTTGTGCGGTCCAACTCAGATATTTGTTTGTGCGCGTCACGGAGTTCAAACTCCAGTGAACGAATGCGCGAGAAGGCCTCTTCGAGCGCAGAGCTGCTTCGGTCGAACGCATCCAACACACCTTGGAGCTGATCTCGTTGGTTAGTCATCTCAATGTTCTTAGCGTGCAGTTCTGCCATCTCAGACTTTAACAATTTATTTGTATCTAATATAGCCAAGACCTCTTGCTCACTGTCATTTCTTTCGGCTAACAGTTGGTCACACAAAGTTTTAGACATTTTTAATTCATATAAAGCTAACTGTAGTTTTCTTTCCATCTCGAGAGTAGCAGCAATTCTGCGAGTAGTCATTATGTAATTTAATTGAGAATAAACAATTAGTGTACACTTTGTGCCAGCAACAATAATCTATGCAAAATTTTAGGTTATACCTAGGTTCTAAACCAGTATACTAAACAATTATATTTATAATAGTAGGTACATATGCTTAACAATATATTTATAAAGATTGTGATGTTTCGTATTGATTTGGCAATAGATTTTATTAGGTAGGTATGACAAAACCTAGTGTTTTTTTGTAGATGTGATTAATTAGCTAATGTAAAACAGTCAGATAATGAGAGGTGTCTGGGCTTAGGGACCTACGTTACTGATTTCTTTATGTAGTATATAAATATCAATGAATAAAAGAAAGCAATACCGTTTACAATCCGTTGAATTCGAATCCGAGTTGACAGCCGGCCTTTGTTCGCAGTCCGTTGTAATCACAATATCGAATAATTACACTTAGAATCACGACACAATTTATGTTTATGAGACAAATAATTACTACACGTAATGTATTCACGATAAATATTGATAAATTAAAGCAAAAAAACTATTTTTTTTATATATTTAGGAACAGCTGACAAAATAACGTCTAGCTCGGTCGGTGTTGCCAACTCGGTCCTCTTCGGTCCTTCTCTTATAATTATCATAAATTTAAGTGCCCATTTCATGTTGAAGCTTTACCTTATTATATTACTATTATATATATTAAATCTAAGCAGTAAAAAAACTACTTTTACGAATAGCTCTAAAAATATCAACGATGTATAAAATTTTAGACTTTTGTTTATTTTTGGAACCGCTCGACAGATTTCGCTAAAATTTAAATGGGATAACCTCTGAAGAATGATGTAGGAAACAAAAAAATAATCATAAAAATATATTATATTTTTATGATTATTATATAGAAATATATTCATAATTGGAGAATCGCCTCTAATACATACAAAAAAAACTACATACTGTCGAATTGAGAACCTTCTACTTTTTTTGAAGTCGGTTAAAAACACATTCACTACTAATGCATCACGAAATGTATTTCTGCTCGGGAATGTAGTAATACAGTGGGTGCAGCTGCCCTAAATGCGCTATTTCTAATTGAAGCCATGATGATATCTCCTGCCTTATCATCACTAAATAAGGGTCCAATTCTCCATAATGCGTGAATCCTGCCCCCCTAGCCAAGTGGCATTGTACAATCTAATCGAATTTTCTTTTAGATTGACATGTATGGGATTGACATAAGCACTTGCCAACGAGCGCTAACGCTAATGTCATTCCCATACATGTCAATCTAAAAGAACATTCGATTAGATTCTGCAATGCCACTTGGCTAGGAGGGCTGGTCCAATGCTAAACTGTTGATTGGTCGCGAAACTTCACACTATTTAATGTTATTGTAACGTTAAAAGCAGTTACATGATATAGTTACCTATTTGACGATTAAAACTGGGTGCGTCGTGCAAGGCACTGACAGAGTACCTCGGCAGTTCGCTTCGACATTTTAAGACCCCACGTAAAGTGAGTTTTTGTCGATACTTGCAATATCGCGGCGTCTACTTACAAATAAGTTATCTGTGGTACAAACACACTTGGAAGATTTATCCGACTCCTTTTTCGGTTGGAATCCATTACTAATTAAGAATCTAAGAACTTTGCTATTGATCGCATAACACTTCTCTCAGCTTTCTGTTAATCTCTAGTGCAATTATTCTTTAGATAATTATTTAGATAATTCAGATTTAAAAGTGTTCTTTATGCTTTGCTGAGAGATTCAACGAATTTATTGACAAATACGAAAAAGTATAATAATAAACATAATAATATAAACAATGAGTATACATAAAATTTGTTTCAATAAGATATTATTATTTTGTTAGCTTTGAGTTATGGTATATTTTGAGTTAATATACTCTACTAGCTGATGCCCGCGACTTCGTCCGCGTAGAATTTGTTATTCCTTTGCGTTTCAAAAATATATCAAGAAGGATAATCTACACTATCTATCTATCAACACTAATATTATAAAGAGGAAAGATTTGTAGTTTTGTACCTATGTTAATAACGAATAAACTCAAAAACTACTGGACCGATTAAAAAAAATATTTCACCATTAGAATGCTACATTATTCCTGAGTAACATAGGCTATATCTATGACGAAAAAGAATTAGGGATCCTTACTAAAACTTGACTGTACATGCCAGGATTGGAACCCGAGCCTCACGATTGAGAGGCGGGCTCTTTAGCCAGTGGGCTATCATTGCTATTTATTTATATTTTTGTTATTCAAAACACCCTATATACAACGCGTCCCAGAATAAGCGCAATTCCTCATACACCCCAATTAGTATACTAATATAAAAATATGGTAATGCATTCGTACTTTAGTTTTGTCTAACAAAATTTCTTATATAAAGAGCGATAACAGTACGGTTTCCACAGGTAGCCCTAACTAAATTCAGTTGTATGCTAATTCGTTTTTCTGAAAAAAAATTACACATACTAAAAACAATACCGATTACGTATTAGCTTAGCTTAGGACACTCTCTGGTTTATGATTTTTGAATTAGTTCTTGATACCAAAGGCTATCCATGTGCTCATTATAACACACAAATTCCCTCAAGGAACCCATAGTGAATTCTCAAAAAAAGAAGTGGACTTTGTATGGAGACTTTTGAAGAGTATTTGTGCCAAGTTTCAAGTTAAGAGACGTAAAAAACAACATGTCTCCATTCAAACTCCAACGCCCTGTTTTTGTATTTTTACAAAGTTTCGAATTGATACACCAACAAATTTGGGTTTTCCATACATACATGAACGTGGGAGAGCCATGCTTCGACCGGAGTGATACCACGGCCTCACAGAAAACCAGCGTAAAGCAATGCATTGCGTTTTGTTGAGTGAGTGAGGTAACCGGAGGGCCCAATCCCCCTTCAAAAATGAGAGTTTCCCATACATACCAAGTTCAATCCCTACTTTCAGGCCGTTAGGGGTAGATTTTCAGAAAATCCAAAAACACGTTTGTCATCATTTATTTCTAAAAGTATTTGTGCCAAGTTTCAAGTTGATACACGTCAAAAACAACACATCTCCATACAAAATCCCACCCCCTGTTTCGCCCCATTTGGGGGTGTTTTTTACAAAACCCAGAAATACTTATCTTGTTGTTTGTTTTGAGGAGTATTTCTAGAAAAATTCGAATTGATACACCCAAATTTGAAGGTTTTCCATACATTCTAAACTCAACCCCTACTTTCACCCCGTTAGGGGACGACTTTCGAAAATTCCAAAAACACGTATCTACTCATTTATTTCTAAAAGTATTTGTGCCAAGTTTCAAGTTGATAGACGTAAAAAACTACACGTCTCCATACAAAATCCCACCCCCTGTTTCGCCCCCCTAGGGGGTGTTTTTTACAAAACCCAGAAATACGTGTCTTGTTGTTTGTTTTGAGGAGTATTTCGAGAAAGATTCGAATTGATACACCTAAAAATGAAGGTTTTCCATACATTCCAAACTCAACCCCTTCTTTCACCCCGTTAAGGGACGATTTTCGGAAAATCCAGAAACACATATCTACTCATTTATTTCTAAAAGTATTTGTGCCAAGTTTCAAGTTGATAGACGTAAAAAACAACACGTCTCCATACAAACTCCATCCCCCTCTTTTACCCCCTTATGGGGTGTTTTTTGAAAAATTAAGAAATACGTTTCTTGTCGTTTGTTTCATAGAGTATTTTTACAAAGTTTTGAATTGATACACTCAAAGATGAAGGTTTTCCATACAAACGTTCAACCCCTTTTTCACCCCCTTAAGGGTTGAATTTCGAAAAATCCTTTCTTAGTGCTAGCTTACGTCTTAAAAACAATAGCTTTAAAAAAAACAGCTTTCTAGGTCTAAGGGTTTAGGCTGGGCGTTTATGAGTCAGTGAGTCAGGACTTCTCTCTTTATATATATAGATTTTGGAAGGCAATCGAGGATAGGACTTTAAATTCCAGTATTGTTGTTTTTTCTCTCGACAAAATGAATATTGTGCAATGTGCATGCGTTTATCTGGGTGTGTGCCTATAAGAGATTTGTAAATTTTATATTTGATTACAACATGTGACTATATCAAAACTTTGTAGTTAATGAAAGTCAACTGACGCTTAAACAAGTACGTTTTGTTTTGTTTTTGTTGTACCATTTGTCAGATTTTTACTAGTGGTGCATAATAACTTACCTACTTATTTACTACTAGATTTTCCCCGAGATTTCACCCGCATTAGTGCCGTTCCCGTAGTAAAATAGCCCATGGCACTCCCAAAAAGGTAAGCTTTTCATAGGTGAAAGAATTTTCAAAACCGGTCTAGTAGTTTCGGAGCCTATTCGTTACAAATATACAAGAAAAAAACCTCTTTATAACATTAGGGTACTAGCTGTTCGGTACGGTTTCACCAGCGTAGTTCCCGTTCCCGTGGGAATTCGGAAATAAAATATAGCCTAATATTACTAAGGGATAATGTAGCTTTCCATTGGTAAAACAATTTAATCGGTAAAGTAGTTTTGATCGAGTTTACAATGCGATAGCCTTACATAATATGGTTTAGCAAACATTTATATTAACTATACGCGCCACAGCTCGTCAGCCATAATGCGCGGGATAGTTGACAGTTCCTAGTGACGTCACGCGTAGAGACGTAGTGCTAATAGAGTTCGCTTGAGTCGATATTTATCGGCTAACAATATGTAAATGTAGATAGTGGAGATACAGATTAGTGTAGATATAAAACAACAAATCGCTACCTCTTGTGACACAAATGCCCCGACGACTATTGAAATAGCTTCCCTCTAATTACCAGTCGGATTAATTGCGACCGCCTTAACAAAGGTGGGTATGATTGCTAACCACACAGTAATAAAACATACGCCCACACCGAATTAGGTACGTCCGCATTTAGCAGAATTAAATTGAGAATTGTATTGGTACATTCCGTTGGGGTTAACAACAAAATGTTGTTAGTTCAAAAGCTCATGGTTTTTGGGTACCGTTAAAGGTTCCGTCTGTCTGCTTGTCTGTCAGTGGCTTGTATCTCAAGAGCCGTAATAGATAGACAATCGAAATTTAATTGTGAGTAGTAATTAATTAAAAACATTATCCCAAAACATCTCTAAAAATGTATTTCGATTTTCAATGAAGAGAGAAAGAAATAATCTCACGCCTTTTATCCCCTAGGGGCTAGGCAGAGGTATTCCGTTTCTGGAAATACCTACTTTTCACGAGAATATTCGACCCCTTAACGTAACATCGATTTTCACTTTACAATTACATACTTTCTTATAATTTTTTTAATAATTCCATCAAAAAAGTAATGCAGTATAGCTATGACATCACAATTCAGTTTGAATACTACATTGTTCATAGTAATTTTTTGTTTTGACAGATCACAAAAAAGTAACTCATTAACTCAGCCAAATAGTCTATCGATTTTTTTACAGAATGTGTATTTTTGTTGCCGTTATAACAACAAATAATAAAAATTTTATGGATCCCTACAATACACGTGATTTTTTAGAGTTTTTATTGTAGGGCACCCTTCGTACGAATGCAAATCTGAATAACACATATCTTTATGTTTTTCAATCTTCTAAAATCAAAAACTCTTTGCGATATTTTTTACAAACCTAGTTCGTATTCCATTGTTTTATTTTAATGTCAAAAATAGATTCAAAAACTGATTTTAATGTCAAAAATGTGCCGACAAATCTCAAAAACCTCTTTGCGAAAACAGCCAACATACTGTCAGTTTATTTCTTGAATCATTAAAAAAGAACCCAACAAAAATGGTGTCTACCTCAACATTGTAAATAGGGCACGCCCCAGAATAAATGTATGACATTATTTAGGGAAGCATTTCAGGAAATCTCTGGCACATATCCCTTACCACCTTTCAAGTGTGTCAGGGTGACCCTTTTTTGCTCAAAATAACATCGAAAAGGTCATCTGTTTCACAAGGACTTCGTAAAATTATAAAGAGAAAATATTTGTGTTTGTAATCAAATTAAACTATAGCCATCCCACGCGGTTTCACCCGCGTAGTTCCCGTTCCCATGGGAATACGGGAATAAAATAGAGCCTATATTACTCAATGAAAATATAGCTTTCCAATAGTGAAAGAAATTTTAAAATCGGTCAAGTATGACTTTAGTTTATTCGTTACAAACATACATAGCGCTCACAACAAACTTTGCATTCAATTTTCGGGGTGATATTTCCACACTGCGGACCCACAGGTCTTTTAAAATCAAACGATACCCCTGTTCGAAATGACCGTAGTGTTGCGGTACATAATTCTTTAAGAAATGAATGATATGAAGCAGTGTTATTATGAAATCAAATATGTTTTTTTCCAGGATACCCTGTATCATAGGAGTCAGCCCTGTATAATAGGACGTAAAGCAAAAGAAATTCGTCTAAAGTTGGATCGAAAAACAAAAAATAAACATTAAACAGAACATTTAAGTTATGGTACGTTTTGGTCGTCAAAGATTTGGATCAGCAAATTAAATTAAATTAGGCGTCATTTCAGAGGCGGATTTTGACATTAAATGCAACGCGTGGCACAACACACTGACCACGGAATGTGCCAGTCCAAGCGGATGCATTATTCGGAGCAGTGTGTGATCTCATTTAGGCTTTGTTTACTCCGTTTTTTTATGATTTTTTCTTACGAATTTAGAAAATAACACATTTTTCGATGACTAGTTAGAAATGCCTGAGTAATCTGACATTTTATATTGCCATATCTTGAGCATTTGTAAAGCATCGTCCTCTGTTTATCTTATATATATAATATCATTGTGCCACACAAGAACAATGAAGCACATACTTCAAATTGAATTTATAGTGAAATGGGAAAGCGATTAATTTTATTCACCCTTTATTTACCCCATTATAGTATCGCGCAGATCGAATATAGATTACGCTTGCTTGGAATGATTATTTCACTTGGATTTGAATGATATTAAATCTCGCAATATTCCCCAATGGAACTATTTTTGAATATTTTACAGTACTAAAAAGATTTTTGCATACGTGTCAGTGTTTTTTTTGTTTGTTACTTAAAAAATAATAAAAAAATCTCACGCCTTGTATCCCAGGGGGGTTGGCAGAGGTATTCCATTTCTGGAAATACCCATTTTTTACGAGTTGGTTACACATGCCCCAGAATTAATTCTGAGACCTACGATGTTTTCTTTCACCGTCAAGCTAGTGAAGAATACACGTACCTACGTAAGTTTTTGGAAAACTCATTGGTACATACAAAGGATTTGAACCCGAGCCTCACTGATTATTATCATGAGAAGCGGACTCTTCATCTATCATATCTATCACTGCTCTCTATTTGTGAACTGGTGTAGTAGGTACTTGTCTATATGAAATGATTATGATACCCTAACTAAGTGACCTATAAACGCCGAGCCATAACCGTTAGGACCTGAGAAGCCAATAAAAGTACATAGCTCTTACAAATCAGGCAAGAATCAGGGCAACGTCGCTTATTACCTATAACCGCGAAAGTCATAACCTCTAAAGGTAAAAAACTTGTTAAAACCAGTTTTGGCGTAGTCAGAATTTTGTTTAGGTGTAGTAAAAATAGAGAATACATTTCCCCAAGATTTATTGGCCCCAAACGTCAAAACACAACCCTATTTCGTAAAGCTATTTATTAAAGTCTTAATAAAGGCCGACGTTTGGACCAAATGGAATTATTTCGGTTTATTTATGCACATAGATTATGTTAGTAAAAGTTTATGGAGAAAGAAAGACCGCTTGCGCTAAGCCACCCTGGTATATTGGCAATAAAGTTTAATTACACTGACGTAGGAAGTACTTCTTTTTGTACTAAAAGCGTACATATAGGAGTTAATTTATATATTTAGTTTTAAGTAATTATTGTGTAGGTACTAAAGTGAAAAAAAAAATTTAAATCTACGAACATATTATTTAAATAAGTACTGAGTAGGTATGTACCTACTGCATGACAAGAGAATAAATTAGATTTTTTTTTATAATGAAACGCTAGGATCTGCGAGTGTCACACAGAGTGAATTAACATAAATTATTTGATTTCCATAGGCTTTTTAAAAAGAAGAAAGAAAGCAAAAAAACTAAAAAACTAAAATTACAGTAATACATAAAAGAAATTTTACGCCGAAAGGGCCACAGCTCAGCATAATGCCACAGCCTAGACTGAGGCGCTGATTTTCAGCTACAAATAAAATAAACAACAAATATTGTATTATAAATATTATATAAAGCTGGATTGTATTATATACGTAACTTACGTTCTACTTATTAATCATAATTTATTATAATTAGTTTTACCAGGATCAGACTGTACCGATCTGAGCATTTTGAAAAGATTTTGGCTTTGTCTACCTACGGCAATACCTTGTCAGGTTTACCCAATTGTGAACTCTTGCAGGTAATACCAAGACAGACATTTATGACATCGCATTGGAAAAACAAGAGCATAATAGAACCCACTACAATTCCCTTCATGTGACTAATTAAAGCTATAACACCGTTTTTATTCGATTATAAAAAGCGTCGTAACTTTGAGAGTCCATTAGAAAGATATCAGACGACCTGAAAGACATGTCATCCGTTTATGGCAAAGAGATTAAAATATAATAGGGCATAGAGGGGATAAAGCGAGGAAAATTTGAAGGCACAAGTTATTCCAAGTGGAATAAGTCTAGTACAATGTCGACCGAATGACAGCTCGCGTTCATACTAACTGACATGACGCTTGAGCTTGAAACATGCTTCAAAGTTTTGTATGAAAATAATCCCAATGCCCTCTCTATGTACAATTATATTTTAATCTCTTTGGTTTATGATTATGCTTTTGACAGAACTTTGAAGTAGGAGTGCTTTTGAAAGGTCACGGCTAAGTAATTTAAATTTGCTTTTAGCATTTTTGTCTTAAAAGCAAAGTATTTGAGTAGTTTTGTAGATATCGTTGACATTGTACGGCATATATTTTTCTAATGTAATCTATCCAAATATACCTTTAAAGTAACTGAATGACTGATAGGCTGACCGAGCGATCAATGCATAGCCGAAACCGTTAGGTCTAGAAGCATGAAATTTTGCACTAAGGTGCCTAAGTGAGGGATTTGGAAATTTTGACGGGAACGGGAATGAACATGATCTGGAGCTTCGAACTGGCAGCACTATTGAAATTTTGAATCATAATTGTAGTTACTTACTGACTTCGTTTTTTATAGTGGTCGTTAATAGTAGATTATACAACAAGGGAATAAAGCACTGTTTTATGTCACGGGCGCGACATTGAATCCTGAACGTAACGAAGGACTCACAGTTTTACTCCCGAGCGCAGCGAGGGAGTTATGATTTAATTCCCGAGTGTAGCGAGGGAATTAAGACTGAGTCCTGAGCTTAGTGAGGGATTTAAGCGCCCAAGACAAAAACAGTTTTATTCCCGATTTATATACTCTACTTTTCTCACCTTAAGCGAGACCATAAAATGCAATTACATGGTAGTAGATTATTGACAATGCCTATGGCATCTAGTATAATAGACTCTGAAGTCAAAGTACTTTCATCACTCGACATTTTCGATATTCTTTTTGAAATAATAAAGCTATAAAATGGATACAGCAACTTGTTTCTGCCGGCGTGACCTAGGTACCTTCTTGATTTAACAATTGAAGATCGTGCGAATCTAGTTGGTTGCGGCTTCGGTTTTCGAAAATCGAATTGGCCACGACTGCTCCACATTTTGCTTAACGAAATTAGACTTTATCTTCATAGCAATAAGGATTATGAAAAGTGAAAATTACATTATTGACCTAGGGTTATAATGAAATTCCATACAACATTATAACCCGGTTAAAGCCAAGGGATATAATGTCTTGCTTTCGGTGACGTTTATATGATATATAATCCGGCTTTGTCGAGCATGTGGTGTGAAAATAAATATTCCATTTTACTCTTAAAACGGCATTGAAAAATTTTATAATAACTACTTAGTATGCATTAGGTACGCTGGCTTAAAAATTTGTCCACCCAGTAGCACTCTCACAACTGAAACGAATATAGCGACAGTCGACAATACATGTATCGTAACTTTTTTAAGAAACATTAACTACCTTCAAGCACATCAGTGGGAATTTTAATCTAGTCTTTAAGTTTAGCGACCCGCCCGGCTTTGCACGGGTGCAATGCTAATACTGAAACCTTCCTCTTGAATCGCTCTATCTTTTAAAAAAACTGCATCAAAATCTGTTGCGTAGTTTTAAATATTTAAGCATACATAGGGATATAGGGACACAGAAAGCGACTTTGTTATACTAGTAGTGACAAGTTTTGTTTTCGAATTTAAAATCGTAGAGCACAATTTTTTTTTAGTAAGATTTATTTTTATATTGAGCTGCATATAATAGCGAGATAAATAAACTTTGGTCTGAAAAAAAAAATATGTTTAAAACTATAAACAGTTTTGCAATGAAGGCAAAAATTATTATGACATAATTAATGACTTTACTTTTTTGGCTACTACAGTTTAGTGCATGAGTGTGGTTGACACTTTGCCGTGTTTTTACACAAGTATTTTTTTAGTCTGAGAGTTCTGAAGTCATTAATCATTGTATCTGGGTCGAATAAGCTATAACAGCTTACGTAGGTAGTATTGATAGTTTATAAAAATAAAATAAATAGAAATAGATTCACTCATGCCTTATTCCCGAGGGGATATTTATTGTCCATCCAGAGGTATTTATTGTTCAAATAGTCATATTGTACCAGTGTTTTTTTCCAACCCCTAAGCGTGAGAGGTAGAAAACAGGGTGATGTTTCAGACTCAAAGCCAATTTTGCGGGCAGCGGATTTCGTAATAATATAATAATAATATAATCTCACGCCTTTTTTATCCCCGAGGGGGTAGGCAGAGGAATTCCATTACTGGATATACCCACATTTCACGAGATATATTGGACCCCTACACGTGATAGGTGGTGAGCCCATCGCCGGACCGGGTCTGTTTACACATGTCTCAGAATCAATTCTGAGACCTGCGGGTTTCCTCACGATGTTTTCCTTCACCGTCGAGCTAGTGATAAATTTCGTCAGGATATTTTTTTCAGTCGAGCTGGTTATAAATATTATATACTAGCGGGTGCCCAGCGGCGTTGCCCGTGCGGATCCCGTTTATTCCCTTTCCCGTAAATCCCTTCATAGTGGTTGCCTACGATATATAAGACACCTACATACCATATTCAAAGTTTCTAGGTGTTATCGTTTCGGAGTAGTACGTATTTCTCTTATTGACCAGTTTTGCTATTTTCTCGTGGGAATGAGATATTTTTCTGGAATAAAAAGTACCCTAGATGTTGAACCGGGTACTCAGTTATATCCATACCAAATTTCATTAAAATCCGTCCAGTAATTTTTGCGTGATGCGTGCACAACCAGACAGACAGACAGACAGATAGACAGACAGACAAAAATTTCAAAAATTGATGTTTTGGTATCTACATCGATAACTATATACACTACCGTTAAAATTTTCAAAAAATATTTCATGTACAGACAGGCCCCGTTAGAGTTTTATTATATGTATAGATATATAATTATTTTAAAATTCATTGGTACACGCCCTCTCCAAGGTTCGAACCCGAATCTCATAAATCAAAGGCGTTCTCACTACCAATAGAGCTATCACTGCTTTTGATTTTTTAACAGCAAAATTTTTTGTCCAATAACGTCTCAACGTCTACATAAGTTTACGATGTTGTTTTTATGCGCGGCTAAGGAAAAAAACGTTTATACTGACATTAATTTGAGGAAGTTATAAGCTAATGGACACCTATCAGAATTTGCCAAGTCGCCGAGGACATCTGGTAATGCTCAAAGATTTCATAATGGACGCTTAAAAGCACGGAACTACACAAAATGGACGCTTAAAAGGACGGAACTACACAAAAAATTTGCCGAATCGCATTACGGGGAATGTCGCAGCGACTTTGGACAAATATTTAGACGTGCAACTGTGATACTGCTGTTGTCCTAATTAAGTTGCTCTGTCATACTACTTACCTAACTTGAAGTATCAGTAAGTGTCATACATAACACTCTTACTAGCAACGCGTCGAGGTAAGCTAAATAGAAATACTCGTAGTCACTATATAGATACATCGTTACTCGCTTTTTGGCTTTTACATAAGATTTTTTTTATATAAAAAATGTTAAACGACTTTACAGATTATATTTATTTAATCGTCAACGTCTTATGTGTAGATAGGCCTTTAAGAGTTGTAGGTACCTATGTCTTAGTTTTACAGAACGATAATCAGCTAAGAAACCCCTCATTCCTTGTCCTCCCAGATAAGTAAATCCATTGATAAATAATTTTTAAAATCAGTTCAGTATTTCGAGTTAAATCGTCTCTCTTTAAAACATTACTAGGGGTTCTGCGCGGTTTCACCCGCGTAGTTTCCGTTCCCGTGGGAATACGGGAATAAAACATAGCCTATGTTACTCAGTGATAATGTAATTTTCCATTGTTAAAAGAATTTTTTAAATCGGACCTATAGTTTTTGTATTTATTAGTAGATAACAAAGATACAAACGTATGAAAATACAAATCTTTCCTCTTTATAATATTAGTGTATAACTGTAGATTAGTGTAAATATAGATTGAGACTAGATTACAATTTGTAGTAACCTACGAGTAACATACATACATACAGCTCACGCCTTCTTGCTACAGGGGTAGGCAGAGACGATGGATCGCCACTTTGCCCGATCTTTGCACACTTCCCTCGCTTCCTTTACATCCATAAGCCTTTTCATGCACGCACTTTTATTCTTCGCACTCTTGACCCCCGCTTTTTGAAACGAGTAACTACTCTTAAAAATTTTGAATGAATACATTTTTGGAATTTGTGAATATAATTTGAATTTAATAATCAATTACTGGAAACCAGTGCGTGGTTGAAAAATCTATGACGTTAGACAGGCCACAGGAATGCTAGTTTAACAATGGGTTCGATTCTGCTTTACAGCGACTAAACTCATTTTGGTTTAGTCCTGTCTTTGTCTTACCTCAAAAAAAGAAAAGGGATAGAAGATAACCTACCGAATTTAGTCCTGTCAGAGGCTGTATTTTAGTAGTGACTTCTTTACTTATACACTAAACACGTAGGTAATGCAATGCCTCAGTTGACTATTTTTAATTTGACAGGACTAATCTCTCGTCTCTTTTCTTTTCTAAGAAAAAGAAAATGATAGGAGTAACTAAAATAAGATTAGTCGCTGTAAAGCAGAATCGAACCCATTGATGTACAAAAGCATAGGTAGTAGGATCTGTGTAAGTCGCAAAGCGCAATAAGGAGTGAACGAATCCAGACTTGTAAGAGTGGCACACCGCCAAATAACAATAAACTGTGCAGGCTGAGAGCAGTTTTCAACATCTGCGCCGTTTGCACTGAAATTTTACTCGATGTAGTTGAAAACTGTAATGACTTCCAATCTCTGTTGTAGCTTTTATAATTATTCTATCTGCACTTAGAGTACAGTTGGGCACGACGAGTAACTGTGGTGATAATTCATCATCATCATCAACCCGTAATAGCCCACTGCTGAGCTAAGGGTATTTCCTCACACATGAGGAAGTATGGGTCATAACCATACAAACCTAAACATATCTCATATATAAAAAACTAGCAGCGCCCCGCGGTGTCACCCGCGTACTTCCCGTTCCCGTGGGAATACGGGGATAAAATATAGCCTATGTGTTATTCTGATGTATAAGCTATATAACTGTTAAGTTTCATGAAAATCCGTTCAGTAGTTTTTACGTGAAAGAGTAACAAACATCCAAACTTTCGCAATCATAATAAAAAATCTGTGGAGCATAGAAAGCTGCTTAGCCACATATGAGAACAAGTTAATAATATTTCAGTAAATAACTTCATAATCTCATTTAATATACCGGACGCTCGTTATTTTCCCTCCTTTATGCCCCTTAACAAGCAATTAATTCAAATACTACCAACTTACCGAACGTTGCACAAAAGTTATACGTCAGATGATGGATTGAGATTCCTCTAAAGTTACATGAGCGTAACTTTCTTCCCGGAAAGCATTAACTAAGTTTCTGTTTTCTAATCTATTCGTGTACGTATATACATATATAATATATGCGCGGTTTCACCCTCGTAGTTCCCGTTCCCGTGGGAATACGGGAACAAAATTTAGCCTATGCTACTCAGGGATATTCTAGCTTTCCATTTGTGAAAGAATTTTTAAAATCGCTCCAGTAGTTTTTGACTTTATTTGTAACAAAGAAACATACAAATCTTTGGGTATAAAATATAACTGGCAGATACCTAGAGGTTTATATAATGGCTTCGTTTAGTCCTTCGATACAAAATATACTATTAATAACCCCGTAAATGACCTGAATGATATATTTTATCTCTTTAGTAATTTCATCATTGACTCGAGTTATGGGTATGTTAGTTTACTAAAGTTATAAATAATAGGTAGCTGGATAAAGTAACAATCTGCACTAATATTATAAAGAGCTGAACTGATTTTTTGTTTGTTTGTATTACATAGGCTCCAACACTCTACTGCACCGATCTGAATATTTTTTTCACCAAAATGGTAAGCTTACTTTACTGGGAGTGTCACGGGCTATAATTTTCACACGGGAGTGAAATTGCGGAAAATAGCTGGTAAGTACGTAATATGTAGAAAGAGAACAAACTAAGTAAAAAGTGAACAAGTCCCAAAAAGGACACGTAGCTATAAATAAAACATCACTTCTTCTCGTATATCAGTAGTGCCAAATACCTATAATCGAACCTCAGGAAGTCATATAAAAAAAGCGACTCTCAATAGCGCGATTTAAACAATTAAACATAAAATAGTACAACGCCCTCTAGTACGATTAATAGAACTAAAAACCTACCCAGAAACAAACCATAACAAATGTAAATTACAAACGCAGTAAGTGGCGTGAACACATAAGAACGTCACTATTGTCTTGTAAGTGAAACTAAAAGTAAAATAAACTAAAAAGATTCGTCTACTTAACAGATATTTCCTCGTATTAGGAACTATGGGCATATTTCCCCAGACGAATTATGAATATAAAAGTATCCTCCCACGTGAGCCCACTACGAGTCTGGAGAGGGTAAAAGATTTTTCTATACATAATAGTAGTGTATGTACATAGCTTAACGACGTTTATTGTGAGTGAACACAACGAAAATAGGGATCAAATGTTTTCGTGCCTTCCGAAATGTGGAGGAGATTATGATGTAATGAAACTAGGCACTTGTTTGGCTTGTGTGATCGTTACAAACACAGGTATCGCAGGACCACAAACACCTATTTCTCGATTATAAGAACCTATAGATATGTAATTTGGTAGCTATGCTGCTTTTACCTTGGGGGTCGTCCATTAATCACGTGATGTTTTTAGCAACTTTTTGACCCTCCTCCCCCCGTTGGTTATGTGTGGTGAGGTTTTAGTCTACCCCCCCCCCCCCATACCGAAATCACGTGTATTTTTTGTAGACAGTAGGTATATTGAAATTTTCGATGACGAAATGATAAAATTTTGGAAAATAAAGCATCAATAAAAAGTTACGTGCTATTTGTTTGGTTTACAAATTGCGCGGTCAATGAAAAATAAATACACGTGATATCTCATTCCACCCCCCCTCCCTCCTTGTGATATTTCGTGATTTTTTCCGAAGCCTTCCCCCCCTTCCTTTTGAACCTCACGTGATTAATGGACGACCCCTTGCTAGACATGTTGTTATGCGGGGATTCTTGTCATAATCCCACAAAAACATATTAAAAAAAATAATCTCAACTAATACTTTACCTAGTATTACTATATCTATTTATTATTACTTAGCAAAAACTAGGAGTATCATTGTACTAAATTGGATTGTTCATGTCGCAGCAGTATAAAATCCTATAGATAACGAAATTGATAGCGTACTTATATTAATATTACAGAATAAATAATAATACTAGTAGGTAACTAGCAAAAACGGAGGGTATCATTATAATAAATTGGATTGTAATTTTTTATAAGCGGTCGTTGTCTCCCAGACAGAGAAAATACCCGAACAGAATAACCATAGTAGGTACCTACGCAAAAAGGACTTTTCTCATTTTATTTGTCTAACATTCTAAACATTTATTTTATTTCTTTTGTTTATGTACCTTACAAAATGTTTTCGCTTTTCAGATTGTTTGGTAAAACTATTTGAATTCAATATTCTGTAAAATAATTATATTACCTAAGCTAAACGAGAAATATTTGTATATCTCTAAGTTTTTATGTATTCATTTATTGATGTATGCATTTACATTTCGGGTATCTTGGAAACGGATGTAACGATTGTGAAGAAATTTTGTAAACATAGTTGTATTCACTTTAAAAATCGCAATTTCATTAAAAATACTTTTTATTACGCTCACTCATATGGTGTTAAGTAATACTTTCTCTAATTCCAATGCAGTGATAGCCCTGGAGCTAAGGAGCCCACTTTTGATTCGTATAAGGTCCGGGTTCGATGGTACCACAAAAAAATCTCACACCTTTTATCCTCGTGGGGGTAGGCAGAGGTATTCTATTTCTGGATATACCCACTTTTATCGAGATGTTCTTTGGACCCCTAAACGTGATAGGTGGTGAGCCCATCGCCGTAGCGGGTCTGTTAAGCATGCCTCAGAATTATTTCTGGACCTGCTGGTTTCCTAACGATGTTTTCCTTCACCGTCGAGCTAGTGATAAATATGTATGATATGTATGTTTGAAAAACTCTTTGGTACATGCCAGGATTCAAACCCGAGCCTAACTGATTATCATCATGTGAAGCAGGCTCTTTAACCGTAAGGCTATCACTGCTCTAAACTAGGTGGGTACCATATTTACCCCCAGCTCGACGATGAAGTGAAACACAGGTCCCAGAATTAATTCTGAGACATGTGTAATAGCACCCCGTTCCGGTTATGGGCTTACCGCCTATAACGTTTAGAGGTCAAAAAAATTTACTAGAAAAACGTGGGTATTTTCAGAAATGGAATACCTCTGCCTACCCTTCGGGGATAAAAGGTGTGAGATTATTTTTTATCTTTCCACCGATTTAACGATGAACCGATCTTGATAAGATTTGATATGTAATGACTTAAGTACCTTGCGACTTGAAGATCATATTATTATTAAGTTAATTTTCATCCCAGAATCTTATTTTAAGTTTAATTTGAACGAAAAAAAAGCCTTTAAAAGATAAATAATTATTACGTATATTGTAGTATGAACATTATTTGATCCAAATATAAATAATGTACCTATTCAACCGTTCCTCAATAGACGTTATTTTTAGAAACCAATTATGATACGTTCGCGATCACAATAGCGATTCAAATGTAAACTAAGATAAACGATCGCGCAACTATTATTATCTTTGGCTCGCACAATATGTTGATACATTGCTCGCACATAGGTATGTAACCATTTATTTAGTGCAAATTTTCCCTCATGTCTACCTACAAATAGAGTGAAGAATAGTGTAATTTAAGAGCGTTGCGGTTTGAAAGATGATATAGTGACTAGGATTGAAAAAATAATGCTGAGGTGGTTTAGTCACATTGAGCGGATGAATGAAAGTCGTCTAACGAGACAAATATACAAGGGTGTTGTGTCCTGGGCGACCTAGGCGCACCTACATCGACCAGGGGGCCAATTCTACTAAATGTCAACGGTTACAGTTTGATGACAATGACATGGTCAGTCGATGGTGTTATTTGCTCTGAAAAGTGTCAAAATAACACCATTGACTTACCATTGACATCTAATTGTCATCCAACTATGACCGTTGACACTTAGTAGAATTGGCCCCCAGATCGGCGATGTGTTGAAGAAAAGCCAGATAAAGAGTACCTGAAATCGACGAGCATGCATGAGTCGTTTGATGGATGTGGAGGAAGCACGAGAGATCTGCCAAGTTCGTAGCAAGTGGCAGTCTATTGTCTCTGCCTACCCCAATAGGAAATAGGCGTGAGATTATGTATGTATGTATCTACCTACAGAATATCATTCAATACTTAACAAGACCTTTTTTGCAAAAAAATTAAACAAGTACCTACGTTTTTTAATAATGGGGGAGATTCTACTTTACACTGACTAAACTTATTTTGGTTTAGTCCTGTCTTTGCCTTACCTCAAAAAAAGAAAAGGGATAGAAGATAACCTGCCGACTTTATAGACAGAGTCGGTATTTTAGTCGTGACTTCTTTACTTATGCACTATACACGGACTAATTTTAATTTGACAGGACTAAATATCTGTCATCTCTTTTCTTTTCTAAAAGAAAGAAAATCACAGGAGTAAACTAAAATAAGTTTAATCGCTGTAGAGCAGAATCAGCACTAATATCTTTGTAATCTAGACTTTTCTACAAATTCCGAGAGCAAACAATCTCATTATGTCTGTCCGTGTTGACTCGGCAAAACTCAAAAGCACAAACTTCTTTATAGCTCAATCATAATTTTTACGCCAATACTAGCTTTGCTTCCAGAATTTTCTAAGTGTTTTCACTATGCACCAAATATTACATCGCTAAACTAAGAGGTCAATAAAGTCTGTTAAAATATAACAATAAAATACAATAACCATTTATTGTACACCAAAAACATCATACTATGGATATAACAATTAACTACTGTACCTAATATAATTACATAATTTTTTATAAATAAGAATATTTTTAATGAGTGTGCAACCTTACATACAAAGCGTAACAGAAAAAGCACAATTCCTCATACACCCCAATCAGTATATTAATATTAAAAAAATTTTTATGATGCAATCGAACTTAAGTTGTGTCTAACCAATTTTCTTAAATATCGATTAATAATAACACGATTTTCATAGAAAGTACTAAATTCAGCTACGCTAATTCATTTTTGGAAAAAATTTAACACATATTAAAATAGCTGAAATCGAATAAGTAGGCGTTACTGAAGACTTCCTCCATCTCAACATTCTGATCTCCGCTGCATGCAGTCTCCTTTCATTTGTTAAGGGCCCAACATTCCGATCCATACATGATGACAGATCTTTTTCTAACTTTAATGTATGAAACACCTAACGCCACGATACACCTGTATGGCGCAATGTAATGTAAGCTTTAATCGTACAAATAAAAAAACGTACAACTCTACCTGCATGCACAAATTTAATATTTATTAGAGATCCACCGAAATTCGTTTCCAATTTGGTTAAAACGAAGTTTGGTAGATTTTGGGATTCAGCCCAATTTCGAATATAAAGAATATACAACATGTAACAAAATAAGCGCAATTCCTGAAATTAGTTTGTTCAGTATCGACTACTTACTCGATTTCAGCTATTTTTAATATTGTGTTAAATTTTTCCCAAAAAATTAATTAGCGTAGCTGAATTTAGTGCTTTCTATGGAAATCGTGCTATTATTAATCGATGTTTAACAAAATTGGTAAGACACAACTAAAGTTCGATTGCATCATTTTTTTTTATTGGTATACCTACTAATTGGTGTGTATGAGGAATTGCGCTTTTTCTGTTACGCGTTGTGTAGCTTGGTTTTTATTTGTAACTGAAGATATACTGATTGACACACGATTTATTCACTAACCATAAGTGGATACTTCTCAAGATATAGTTTCTAGTTTCTACAATTGAAATTGTTGTGTTGATGTGATAGGTATGTCCAAATATTTAAACATTTTCGTGCACTCATTGTTGTACAAAGTACTTGAATTTACTTAATTAGAACCGCATATCTCATTAAAAAAGAACAAAATTGTTAGGATTCTGTTTTATTATGTTTGCCTAAGGTAGAGTACCTAAGAATTGGTAAAGCTGCCTCTCAAAGGAAAACTTACTGGGAAATCTCTAGCGAGAATCTATATTATAATTAACGCTAATAATGTTAATAGATGTCGGTACTAATTACTGAAACTTTTCAAATTTCAGAATAATTTTCTCAAATAAAATACATTGAAACGACCGCCGACAGTGAATGTAATGAATTAGGTACTCATCAAGCGTTAACGGAGTCTTATCTTTAAACTTCGATGAGTTTCTACTTGTTGCTTTATTATGACAAATTTTCTTTGATCGCTCTACTAAAACAACTTAATTATCTGTCATAACAAGGTAATAAGAAACTTTTGATTTTTCCAAAGTACCTACTTATCTTGGGTATTTTTTTAGGTATTGATATGAAGCGAAGATAACGAATAAAGAAGTGAAGAAATATCATAAAACATGATTTATGTGTACTTACAATCTATATAAATAAAACTAGATGTCGCGCGGTGCGCGAGGCCGCAAGCGGCCACGCGTGTCTCTGTGGGGTCGTATTTTGACAGACAAATAAAGTCTAATTTTGGGCGGCCATCTTGTTTTAGCCATTTTAAGTCAAAAAATAATACCATTTTCTTAAATATTTCTTTTCATGGCAACACTGTTTACTGAGACCCACAATCGCTCCATACAAGCCAACTTTCCTAAGTGTTGCCAACAGTGTAAAAAATGCCGATTAAGATTAAGAAAATTGATTTTTTTCAGTAAAACAAAAATAACGGGGCGGCCATCTTGTTTTTTCAGATTTTCGGGATTTTCTGGTAAACTACAGGATATGACCTATGTGATGACATCAAACACATCCCTGTAGGATATCGGCATCTGGGAGATCAATTCGGGTCTTTTGAGGTCTACCCTAAAAATTCAATCGGCCATAACTTTCAGTGTTGCCAGGTGAAATTCAAAAAACCTACAAAAGGTCATAGGGAGGAATAAAATGTTTCACTGACTGTCACTTGTTTTTTGCAAAATGGTAAAATTTAGATTTTTGACATTTTGCGTTAAAAGTAAAAAAATACGAAAAATTCCGGGAAAATTCTTCAACACGGCCACACTACGTAGCAAGACCTCCAACCCCGCTATACAGACCAACTCGCTCAGGTGTTGCCATCTTGCCGAAAATCGACAATCAAAATGTGGTAAAATTAATACTTTTCTTTGGGAGCAAATCACCGGTCGGCCATCTTGGTTTTTCAAATTTTCGGGATTTTCTGGTAAACTACAGGATATGCCCTGTGCGATGACACCAAACACATCCCTTTAGCATATTGGCATCTGGGAGATCAATTCGGGTCAAGTGGGGTCTAAAACCACTCCAACTTTGAAACACTACTACGCGGCCGCCATTTTGTTTTTTCAACTTTTTTAACTATTTTCGTAAATCATCTAAGCAGTACTACAGATTCCCAAAATTTGAACCCAATCGGCCGGAAAACAAAAGAGATACGATAGGCAACCTTGGCCGCCATCTTGTTTTTTTGAAAAGTCGGAATTTTTTTGGGGGGTCACCCCGCCATCTTGAACACTTTTTTCATATATGACTTGACTCCAAAACGACTCCTACTGGGAGAACAATTATGTCAATCAGTCAGTGAGTGGTAGTCGAGCTTTATATATTATAACTAGATGTCGCGCGGTGCGCGAGGCCGCAAGCGGCCACGCGTGTCTCTGTGAGGTCGTATTTTGACAGAAAAATAAAGTCTAATTTTGGGGCGCCCATCTTGTTTTAGCCATTTTAAGTCGAAAAATAATTAAATTTTGTAAAATATTTTTTTTCATGGCAACACTGTTTACTGAGACCCACCATCGCTCCATACAAGCAAACTTTCCTAAGTGTTGCCAACTGTGTAAAAAATGCCGATTAAGATTAAGAAAATTGATTTTTTTCAGTAAAACAAAAATAACGGGGCGGCCATCTTGTTTTTTCAGATTTTCGGGATTTTCTGGTAAACTACAGGATATGACCTATGTGATGACATCAAACACATCCCTGTAGGATATCGGCATCTGGGAGATCAATTCGGGTCTTTTGAGGTCTACCCTAAAAATTCAATCGGCCATAACTTTCAGTGTTGCCAGGTGAAATTCAAAAAACCTACAAAAGGTCATAGGGAGGAATAAAATGTTTTACTGACTGTCACTTGTTTTTGCAAAATGGTAAAATTTAGACTTTTGACATTTTGCGTTAACCCGTAAAACCACAATAAAATGTTATTTGATTTTGACGTTTTTTAGGGGGCGCGCGGGTGCAATTAAAATTCCGCGCGTTGTTCAACTTTCCCAAAAAAATTATCACCAAAAAAATACTACTTTGACTATCATCCTACTGTCAATGTATTTTTGTCTATGGATAGATTATGTGCTGCCACATGTAAAAAACAAAGGGGTACTATGAGTCCAAGTCATTCATTTCTGTTCGTAAATAAAAACTCGGACCTGTTTCGAGAATAATCACAGAATAATTGCTACCAATATTACCACAGTACTCAAATTTATAAACAATGTTACTAAACACCAACTAGAAAGATCGTATTATCGTCTAAGATAAACAACTCAACCTTTAGAGGCCACTTATGTTTATAATTGAACACCACTTGAAATCCGACACCGAAAATTTACTATGAAGTGGCCATTTTTTTTATGACTTGTCACATGGCGCGTGTTTGGAAGCGGTTTTCTATAAATAAAAACAAAAAACATGTGTAGCTTTGGATATCAACGGATTCCGAATTTATTCTAGATCACGGTAGTAAATTATATTCAATATCATGTATTTAATGGTGATACAAATAAGGTTTAAAGTCATCTGGGTAGGCCAGCCCGCCGGCGGGCTGCCGCTGCTTGACGGAATGGCGGCATTTTGTGCCAGCCCGCCGGCGGGCTCCTGGGGAGCATTGGGTTAAAAGTAAAAAAATACGAAAAATTCCGGGAAAATTCTTCAACACGGCCACACTACGTAGCAAGACCTCCAACCCCGCTATACAGACCAACTCGCTCAGGTGTTGCCATCTTGCCGAAAATCGACAATCAAAATGTGGTAAAATTAATACTTTTCTTTGGGAGCAAATCACCGGTCGGCCATCTTGGTTTTTCAAATTTTCGGGATTTTCTGGTAAACTACAGGATATGCCCTGTGCGATGACACCAAACACATCCCTGTAGCATATTGGCATCTGGGAGATCAATTCGGGTCAAGTGGGGTCTAAAACCACTCCAACTTTGAAACACTACTACGCGGCCGCCATTTTGTTTTTTCAACTTTTTAAATAATATTCGTAAATCATCTAAGCAATACTACAGATGCCAAAAATTTGAACCAGATCGGCCGGAAAACAAAAGAGATACGACGGGCAGGCTTGGCCGCCATTTTGTTTTTTTGAAAAGTCGGAATTTTCCTGGGGTCACCCCGCCATCTTGCACACTTTTCCTTTACATGACTTGACTCCAAAACGACTCCTTCTGGGAGAACAATTATGTCAATCAGTGAGTGAGTGAGTGGTAGTCGAGCTTTATATATTATAGACTAGATGTCGCGCGGTGCGCGAGGCCGCAAGCGGCCACGCGTGTCTCTGTGGGGTCGTATTTTGACAGAAAAATAAAGTCTAATTTTGGGCGCCCATCTTGTTTTAGCCATTTTAAATCGAAAAACAAAAAAAATTGTTAAATATTTTTTTTCATGGCAACACTGTTTACTGAGACCCACAATCGCTCCATACAAGTCAACTTTCCAAAGTGTTGCCAACTGGCTAAAAAAGCCGATTATTATTATGAAAATTTAAATTTTTCAGTAAAACAAAAATAGCGGGGCGGCCATCTTGTTTTTTCAGATTTTCGGGATTTTCTAGTAAACTACAGGATATACCCTATGCGATGACACCAAACACATCCCTGTAGCATATCGGCATCTGGGAGATCAATTCGGGTCTTTTGAGGTCTACCCTAAAAATTAAATCAACCATAACTTTCGGTGTTGCCAGGCAAAAATCAAAAAACCTACAAAAGGTCATAGGGAGAGATAAAATGTACCGTTGACTGTTACTCGTTTTTGCAAAATGATAAAATTTCGAGTTTTGACTTTTTGCATTAAAAGTTAAAAAATACCCCAAATTTTGGGAAAATTGTTAAACATGGCAACACCACGTAATGAGACCTCTAACCCCGCCATACAAGCCAACTCGCTCAGGTGTCGCCATCTTGCCGAAAATCGACATTCAAAATCTGGTAAAATTCATCTTTTTCTTTGGGAGCCAATTACAGGGCGGCCATCTTGGTTTTTCAGATTTTCGGGATTTTTTGGTAAACTACAGGATTTGCCCTGTGCGATGACACCAAACACATCCCTTTAGCATATTAGCATCGGGGAGATCAATTCGGGTCAAGTGGGGTCTAAAACCACTCCAACTTTGAAACACTACTACGCGGCCGCCATTTTGTTTTTTCAACTTTTTTAACTATTTTCGTAAATCATTTAAACATTTCTACAGATTCCAAAAATTTCAGCCGGATCGGCCGGAAAACAAAAGAGATACGATAGGCAAGCCTGGCCGCCATTTTGTTTTTTTGAAAAGTCGGAATTTTCCCGGGGTCACCCCGCCATCTTGAACACTTTTTTCATATATGACTTGACTCCAAAACGACTCCTTCTGGGAGAACAATTATGTCAATCAGTCAGTCAGTGAGTGAGTGAGTGAGTGAGTGGTAGTCCAGCTTTATATATTATAAATAAATAAATAAAAGGAAAGATTTGTATTTTTCTACGTTTAGACAACGGATTTTGATGCGGTTTTTTTAATATATAGAGTGATTCTCTCTTGGCTATATTGTCTCCCCTAAAGATTTTTTCGATTTGTGCAAAAACTATAAAGAATACATTCATGATTGTTTTTTTGTAAGATACTATGGTTAAAAGACTTTAACTACATGAAACTGTTTTTGTAGATATTTAGCATGTATATGCTCAAAATATTTATTTTTAAAAACTATCCATTGGTACGATTTAGAAAACCGGTATGTTTAATCGTACCTTACGGTTTCTAAATCGTACCTACTTAGAAATTCTCCATACAAATTTCAAATAAAATATTACACATTTATTTTCCCCTTATTTTTTGAAACAAAATATATTTATCATTTTTACATACCCTGTTATATTGATTCAATTGTATATGTAATGTTTTTATAGATAAATAAGCATATTTTGTTAAAAAAATTATTTCGTTAAATAGTAACCATCGGTACGAATAACAGAGCAGCTTGACTGTGGTTTTTAAATTGTGCTTACTTCAGATTTTCTTATTGATTAACAGGTTTTAACATCTAATAAGTCATAATAACTAAATGTTTAATTCTGTTTCATAAATTCATAGATATAATTATTTATTTAATTAATGAAAATACATTTATTGACTTGACCCACGAGAAATTTGTCAAGACAAAGTAAACTTAGCAGGTTATACATGAATTACAGTGGGGATTAGATAACTAAATTTCATTATTTATTATTACATATGGTAATTTGTACCGGTATGATTTCGCAACTATCAAATGGTACGATTTGCAAAACAAACCCCATTTTGGAAAAACGCCATGTCAAATCATAACCTTAAATAACTGCGGCGTGATTGTCTCACAAATTAAAAGACAATTAATTTGTTATCAGTATAACAAAATAGAGATTCACGTATGTCTTACTGTTTGTCTGCAGAAGTTTAGAATTTCAAGGTAAAAAGTTACATTAACACCACCAAAAACATACTTTTTTCTAGTAAACACAAATGGGTTCTTGCAGCGACGTGACAAACTACCATGGCTTCCGAATTGTTGCCCGCATTAGATTTGTGTTGCCAGATCAAAAAAATATGTGCATTTAGTAGGAAATACCTTGGTGGTACGATTAATCGATCGGTACCTACAATATAGCCAACCTTCCCCTGTAAAACAAAGTCGCTTTCTCTGTCCCTATATCCCTATGTACGCTTAAATCTTTAAAACTACGCAACGGATTTTGATGCGTTTTTTAGGGTTCCGTACCTCAAAAGGAAAAAACGGAACCCTTATAGGATCACTTTATTGTCCGTCTGTCCGTCCGTCCGTCCGTCTGTCAAGACCCTTTTTCTCAGGAACGCGTGGAGGTATGAAGCTGAAATTTATATCAATTACTCAGGTCTACTGTCCCTTGAAGCTGTGAAAAAATCAAACTTCTAAGCCAACGCAATCAAAAGATACAGCCGTTTATGCCGCAAATTTTCGACACTTGCAAGGGAATCAAAACCTACAGGGTGCTTCCCGTGAACTCAGAATCTTGAAATTTGGTACGAAGCAACGTCTTATAGCATAGATAAAGGAAAAATTACGAAAACCATAAATTTGCAAGGTTGTACGGAACCCTCGGTGCGCGAGTCCGACTCGCACTTGGCCGGTTTTTTTTAATATTATAGTGATTCAAGAGGAGGGTTTTAGTATAAGCATTGCACCCGTGCGAAGTCGGGGCGGGTCGCTAGTATTTTATATAGCTCAACTGTGTCAGTGTAAAGTTATGTAGGTACTCTGTAGTCGAGAGTTATATACTACAACTGCTTGCGATCTTCGATCAGAGGCGGAAATTAAATCATGTTTAGAAAGGAAATGGTAAACATTCAGCCTGCCTTTGAACAAATGCCTTGATTCGTTCTTAAAGGACATTTTTATTGACAATTTTGTACCTATAAAAGCCGAAACACCACTCACTCTTTGACTAATCACGATATATTATATATCTCTACAATTGGCTGGGTGCGAAGTAGGGGGTGGGGGAACCACGAATCGATCGCAGCGCCCATGATGGCTAAAAAAGGAACTCGGGCGGACGAACTGTCACTTTTTACTAGAGAAATTTACGTATTCGTGCATTTTTAGTGAAAATAAATACTTGAACATGGGTAACGAAACCTGCTGCGTAATCAACTGCAAGAATAATGGCAAAAATAGTGATCGCAAATTCTATAAATTTTCAAGAGCAAGTTGGAAACAAGATCAACGACTTCAATGATGTTTTATATTGCGTTGATGTGACTGAAGTTTGTCTAATTACACTAGCTTCAATGGCGTGGCTCATTTGATTTCACATTTTATTTCTTTTACATCTTGCACATGTTGAGCCAAAACTAACTGTTTGCCTTTTGTAGTGGTTTGTGGCTGGAAAACTATATTGTGCGTAATTGTCCGGAATCCAGTTTTTATAATCAATTTGGCCATGTTGAACCGAAAATACACAACAGTCTGCATTATTATCGACAGTACTGCTATAAATAATGGTCTACAAGATACATGAAACGCTCTAGTCGATAAATTTTGTCAATTTCTTTACTTATTTCCCGTGAAGCCATAAGAAAGTCCGAGAAGGTATACTGCCTGAAATTTACTGATTGTGGCATTTTTGACGGGAAATAAAAAAGGTCAACATTATTATCGAAGCTATAGACTTACAATATCAAACAGGACCTAAGTAAACAACGTCGTTTCACTGAAATTATTTTTGTGTTTACTTACTTTTCGTAATGACAGCCAGCCATTTGATATTTCAAAGTCCGCCCTAATTGTTACCACTAGTGGGCGCTGTCATCGCGCACCCAGCCAATACACATAGTATAACTACAGACCAGTTTTATTTAAGGCGACTGTAGCCGCCAACGGCCTTGGGCTTCAGGGCGGAGCTTATGTTTCCCGCTCCGCGCTTCCCCGCATTTTGACCACGCGTCTTGATAACGCAGTAGGGTCAGTAATAAAATATATACAATACAAAACGAAATTTGCATCAATATAAAAATGAATCTTTGATCTAACATTCATAACAAAACATTTTGTGAATGGAACGTTACTTCAAACACCAAACATATTTTAGTAATTATAATAAACTTATAACAAAAACCTAGAAAGCAAAATTGTGGAAGAGTTCTCCTGCCACTTCACCATCAACTCCACTAACCATAGGTAGTATGCATTGTGACGGACGAGCATAAAATGCTTGGCAACTCTATCAAAGTAATACTAATAAAAGTAATATTATTATTATTAATACAATCGCAACAAATAAAATACTAATCATTGAGTAGTTCAGGTAGCCCAATCTGGTCTTCATCATCAGTTCCACTTCACCAAATGGTGCTTACCAAGAGTAAATGTACTAGTTAAACCCAAATTGCAATAGGTGTACACTATAATATTCATAGATTTATCGCACCCTTAGAATGAAAGTGACCCAACTCAAAATTCCTGTATTTTCTGATTTTGCTATAAACTAACCTGAAACATCCTATTCTAAACCCCTATGGAGAAAAAGAGACCAAACTATAAGTAAAAGGGGGACCGCCGATAAATCGGTCACTTTAGTTGATCACGGTATTTACCTATGCATGTCGTGTGAAAGAGACCGAACTAGTATTGCGTCAGAAGAGGTCGCGAGTAGACGAGTACAACATCGACGGATCTCGAATTATGCCAGTTTATTGGAAATACTGTAAAAGTAAATAACATTTCTTTTTTTGTACTAAACTGACCACTTTTTTGAAATAAGTCTGTTTATAACAAAATATCTATTAGATATTATTGACTGTTTTTAGATTGGGTTACTTTAGTGCTAACATTAACTAAAAGAAGAAAGACACTTATAGGTATAGGCCTCTTTAGTAGTATATATTTTTGCCATAAAGTGACGTAATTTGGAACTACTTTATGTTTAATGTCAAAATAAATATTTAAAATACATTTAAATTGAATATGATGTTACTAATATGTACATTAAAGATCAATACATATACCCGCGAAAAAGAAATCATTTCCGATGAAACACGGTAAAGATACATTAAGTTTATTCAAATTTACACGCTTTTGAAAACTTTCTTGCTCATTTCCCACAAATTGCGTTTTTTGACTTAGGTCACTTTCGTTCTGGGGGTGTGTTATAATATTGGAAGAGTTCCCTCGATTTCTCGAGGATCCCATCATCGGATCCTGACCTGATGAGTAAGGTTCTACCTGGAAAGTATACGATTTCAAACGAAAAAACAATTTCCCGAATCGCAGCAAGCAGTCTTCGAGTAATCTGGGAACACACAAAAAAAGAAATAAAAGATTTCGACACTGATAACTTTCTCTTTTTTTTTAAGTTGCTTAAATAAAAAAAAACGATTTAATGAAGGAGATTCGTGAAATCTAACATGGATCATGGTAATAAACATTGTCTATGTACATCTTTTCCTCATTTTATATTGTGTCTAATAATGTTATTAGCCGACTTCAAAAAAAGCGCGAGGTTCTCAGTTAGTCGGTTTTTTCCCCGATTACTCGAAGTCGACAGGACAGGTTCCGAAAATTCTTTTTTTGTTTGAAATCCTATACTTTCCGGGTGTTGTTCCCACTATCATTAAGTCAGGATCTGATGATGGGAGTCTGGAGAAATCAAGGAAACTCTTCAAATATTATAGGAACATCTATAGTGATTTGCGAATTGGGTGTTTTCCGTCCGATCTGATCCGGTTGAGTACAGTCCGATGTGGTCCGATCCGGTCTGGTTAGATCCGTTCGGGTTCGATCTGATCTGAACTGGATCGGTCCGGACCGATCTGATCAGACCAGACCAGGTCGGATAGGATCAGATCGGACCCGATAGGCCCAAACCGGATAGTACCGGAGCTGATTGCATCATATTGGATGGGATCGGACCAGATCACATAAAATCGGACCGGATCGGATCAGACAACATCAGACTGAATCGGATCAGATCACATCGCAGCGGATCGGATCAGGTCATATCGGACCGGATCGGATCAGGTCACATCGGACTGGATCGGATCAGGTCACATCGGACCGGATCAGATCAGGTCACATCGGACTGGATCGGATCAGGTTACATCGGACCGGATCGGATCAGGTCACATCGAACCGGATCGGATCCGTTGCTTACATTACTATGGTTGGTATGGTAATGTTTTGCATTAACAAAATAGAACTCTAAAGAGTAAAAAACTAATTTTAAATTGTATGGTTTTCTTTATGTCTCTATATGCCATTATCAGAACTGGACTACACGGCCAGCACCAGCTTTCAAATAAAAAAAGAATCACCAAATTCGGTACACCCAGTCTAAAGTTCTGAGGAAACAAACATAAAAAAACATGCAGCCGAATTGAGAACCTCCTCCTTTTTTGAAGTCGGTTGAAAATCCATTATCTTCAGTTCCACTTCAATAAATTGAGGTTTCCAACAACAAATAAAACACCCCTATTGTTTCCTTGAATCAATCTTTATGTTTTGTATTCCTTACCCGACTGCCTCATAAGGATGATGATGTTTGTTATTACTTGTTATGATGAAAAATTCTAAAAATAATAGTTTCGGCTTCTACTGCCGTTATGAAGACCCCCAAACACATACGTTTTTCTTAAATATCTTATATATGTACAGACATCAGTTACAATTTTATTATATGTATGTATATATAGAAATGCATAGTTCAACGTTTTAGTTGTATTATTTTTATTTATAATTATTCTTTGCGAAAGCCTTACGTGTTTATTTTTATAAGTACATGCAAGTTATTGTGTTCATATTCTAAGCTTTTGGAAGAGGTAGGAGGTGAGATTTAAAAAAAATTTTGAGTAAAAAATTATTAATCGAAACATTATTTTAAATGTATGTATATTTACACCAATATTACGAAATTCGACATATTTAATTTTTTTATAAACCAGTAACAATTTTTCATATTTATTTATTGTGTTAAAAGTTTAAAAGACATCCCTCTTTGCACACTGTACTACACATAAAATGCGTAAAAATTCGAGCGCGCAGCAGCAACGCGGCGCGCGGCCTCTCTCCTTGAATGTCTGCGCTGGACTGGCTCCCGTTAGGGATGTAAAAAAATAATCGATTTTTAAAATAATCGATTATTTTTTTGAAATAATCGATTTTTAATAATCGATTTCTTAAATAAAAATAATCGATTTTTAATTAATCGATTATATAAATTAAGCGTTTTAATCGATTTTTTATAAACAGAGACATCTATGCGGTAGATGAACCTTAACGTTGTCGTTAAGCTTTTTTACTTATCGTTTCATTTTATTTAATACTACGAGTATAAGTATAATCTCACGCCTTTTTTATCCCCGAGGGGGTAGGCAGAGGTATTCCATTACTGGAAATACCCACATTTCACGAGATATATTTGGACCCCTAAACGTGATAGGTGGTGAGCCTATCGCCGGACCGGGTCTATTTACACATGTCTCAGAATTAATTCTGAGACCTGCGGGTTTCCTCACGATGTTTTCCTTCACCGTCGAGCTAGTGATAAATATGTACGTAAGTTTTTGAAAACCTCATTGGTACATGCCAGGATTCGAACCCGAGCCTCACTGATTTTAGGCAGGCTCTTTAACCGTCCGGGCTATCACCGCTAATACTACGAGTACTCTTATTTTTTATTATTTTTCGTCTTTTGACTGTTTAAACTTAAAAAATAAAGAAAGATTTGTTTTTTATTTTAGTTTTTGAGACTATGACGTAGTCGTTTAGTTTTTTTGATTCTCGTTTTAAGTACCTATTTTATTTTAATACTAGTCAAATGTAAAAGTGGACTGGATATTTTGTCACTAATTATTTTTAATTATTTTATTGTTTAAATTTGAAGATTATCGGAATTTTATTTTGTTATTTCTTTATTCATATTATTTTAATTTTTCATTTTTAATCTGTTAAAATGTTAATATGAATCTCTTAGGATTTTATTATTAAAATATGAAAAGCATATATAGATTTTTAAATATGTATTAGAAAAAAATCGATTTTTTAGAATAATCGATTATTTTCAATATTAATCGATTTTTAAAAAAATCGATTAATTTTGAGGAAAGAAAAATCGATTTTTATTTAATCGATTATTTTCCTTTAATCTTACATCCCTAGCTCCCGTCGCCCCCGCACGGACCCGCTAGAGACGATTTGTAGTGAAACTGCTATTTCGTAATTTGCGTAAAAACTAATTGGTCTTTTAAAAAACTGAACTATAAAATTTTAGATAGATGAATTACCAATGTTTTCCCGCAAGAGCTATGAAAATATATCTTTTAGTTTAGAAGAAGAAGCGAATTTAAAATTCAAAACAGCCTTGTTGCAATAATTTTTTTCATATAGTAAATAATATTCTACAACATTTTCAAACTATGAAAATGAAGAATATATATCAATGCTTAAGATATATTTTTTCTGGAATTTTGTGATTGCTCGTTTATAAGCCTTATGCCTTCAAAGATGACCATTTCACGACACTACTCGCCTTAAACTACACTACAAAGTCGATCCTCGTTTCAATATTTCATACTACGCAATGGATTTTATTGCGGTTTCCATCAATAGACAGACTTATTCAAGAGAAAGATTAATACGCATAAAACATGTGTATTACAATAATCAATTAGTATTTATTTATTTAAGTATGTCTATCAGTTGTTTAGTAGGTAGTAGTTGTTTAATAGTACAGGCCTTGCCTAGTTTGGGACTCTTGAGTTGCAGGTGTCCATGGGCGACGGTAGTCACTTACCATCAGGTGACCCGTCTGCTCGTTTGCCCCCTTTTTCTTATAAAAAAAAAACTTAACAACCGTGTGTGAATTAAGTCCCACCAGTGTTTCTTCTATTGGAGATGCAAATTGTAAAAATCTTTCAATTTTACTTAGAACCTTAAATTTGCCACTTCTGTACATTTGGTTATTCTTACAGCAGAGATGTAGGTAACAATTTAAGATACTAGAACTTAACACTACAGTGTTTGCGCCCCCAAAAGTCACACAACTGGTCGCGCGGATTACATTTATGTACTCCGCTTCAGTTTTTTTAATACTAAAATTAATTTTTATTAATATTTCAAGAAAACTTATCTACTACTCAATATAAATTGAAAAGAAACTCAAAATAACATAATTCTTTTAAAAATCAACAAAAGCAGCATCTTCGGGTGCACTTATTACGTGATGTTCGCCCGCCGTGAAAACGGCGCCCCACATAAGACGCGATAGGCGCTAACTGACGCAGAAGATGAAGCTCTTGTCTTCTCCCGAAACAACCAAACATCGCCATGGTGCAGAGTGGGGACAGGGACTATCAAACTTAAAGTACATGTAGTCTGAGCTAACAAATTTGAACCGTTTGCGAAATATTTAGTTTTTTACCACCCTGCAGGATTACATATTTTGTAATCCGCGGGACAACTGCTGGGTTAACGTGTTATTAATTAATATTTTTTTCAAAATGTAACAATAGCGCCGACCAAGAGAATAACATGCAAGCAATTAGTCAAGAGGAAGTCACAAATTATTTTTAATTTTATCACAAAAACCGTCGGCTAGTGGTTCTGCATGCGCGGTTTCACCCGCGTAGTTCCCGTTCCTGTGGGAATACGGGGTAAATTATAGCCTATGTTACTCAAGCATATTGTAGCATAATTTATTCCTTACAATCATACAAAAATACAAATCTTTCCTCTTTATTATATTAGTGTATATGTAGACTAGTGTAGATAAAACCTTCTTAACTAACTTACACTTTTTAAAACAAACTTTATATTAAAATTGCAATAGTGGCAGCTTTGGTTACCCGACCTACTATTGGTTATTGAGTACCTACCTACGAGTTAGTTTAAGTAAATCATATCCATAAGCCATAACTTTAGTTTTCGGGGGAAGTTTAGCAAACAAATAAACATCCGAAGCAAAACTATTTATCGGCTGTCGCAACGTATCCCACTATTACGATCCCAATTGGTGTCGTATTCGGATAAGACGTGACAACCTGCCGCACGTTCGAACTGGGATACGATAGTGAGGGGTATTCGAGGGGTGGCTGATATTGGAAATAGTGTAGAATCCGCAGGCGTAAGATGAGAATCCTGCATAACAACAACAGCAAAAGAAGGAAGTGTACGGTAGGCGCGATTGAACTTTTTTTTTATTGAACAAGAACGTTAACAAGTGCTTATGTCAATCCCATACATTGTCAATCGAAAGTAGTCGTGGGTAGTTTGCGAACGACCTAGTTCGAAAAAGCGCTCTTTTAGGTGAACTATGCGAACTAGTTCGTCCACAGTCTCGCTCTTAGTTCTTTTATATATGTATTTAATATTTATCTGACGTCCGCTCTATTATTGAGTGGCGCTGCATGGCTAACCGACAATTTTTTTTACTATTGCCACTTGCCACTCTTATTAAATCTATAGTTAAAGTTTTTAGCAATTATAATATGAAAAACATTTATTTATTGAACTATTTCCATATTAAAAAAATTAAAAAAATAACTAACTAAACGAACTAGTTCGCGGTAGGACTGTGAACTAAATTGAGCGCTCCCTTTTGCGAACTACTACGCCCAAGACTAATCGAAAGATCATTCGATTCGTTAGTACAATGCCTCTTGGCTATACGTTATCTGATGTATTCGAACTGGCTTCCTTCGTTGCGGCTACCGAACATTTTACTATCTATGAATTGTCAAAATTCGTGCCAAAAAGCATCACTGCGAATAAAATTGAATATTTTGGAATTCAGTAATTGGATTTATGGTTACTATCTATCTAAAGCCCGTCACTTAATTATACTCTTTTTTTTTATTCGATTTTCGTATTTGTTCGATTCGGGTTCCAAAACGCAACAAATGTGTGACATTATATATAGACTGTTATGGATTTGTTCCGTCCTGAAGAAAAACGGAAAGCGAATCAGGAAAAAGATAGTATGTAACAGCCTAAATATTTAAAAAATGTGACCTATTGCAAGTGAGCCCATGTCGGCGAATAAGATTTATAGACAAAGGAAAGTATCGCGACGAAATCAGCTCGACCCAGAAAGAACAGTCCCATCTCGAAGCTGGCTACCAAATTTAGCTACGAAGTGGGACGAAGGGAGAATTCCTGACATATGTCAAATGTCTACCCACCAAGCATCTAGACTGTCGAAATTGTCTACTAATATTTATTTTAATTATACTTACAAAACAATGTTCAAAGAACAATGGCAAAACTCCATGTGTTTTGGGTACCCCACTTACACCTGCCCACGGAAGACGAAACCGTGTAAAATAGATAGTTCTTGGACAGACTAAGATAATATGTAATCATACCACATTTTTATAAGTTGAGGTTTAAAAGTTATTCGTTACCTAGTGTATTTTGTAGGATATTATGAGATTTTAGGTACCAAAGACGTGTAAAGAAAAAGTTTCTCTAGGAAAGAAAATGATTTTCTTCCAACCTCTTTGTTAGAAAATAGCACTGCCTACCACATGCCATATAAGTTACTCTATGCTACATAGTGACAGTAAATGATGGCTTGGGCAAAAAATATCGATACCTATATTAAAACATCGATATTTTTCCAAATACATAATTAGCATATTATATATATCGTCGATATTTTTAAAGGCGATATATCGACATTTATTTTACAGTATCGAATTCGTATCAATTTTAATATATTTTCGTGTTTCATTTCATGTTAGTAGACCAGGCTCGATAATTTTTAAAACCAAAAATAATAGTAGTAGGATGAAACCCATTAGGAAAGGAGGGGAATATTATAAAAATGAAAGGAAAAATAAATATTCCCCTCCTTTTCATCCTACTACTATTTTTTTTCACTTTTTATTATTTTTAAAGGCTTCTACCCTGGTCTATAGGTACTAGATACTTGTTTAGACTCAAGCATTTATAAAAAAATACTATTTTCATCGTCCTTTTTTACGAATTTGGGAATATGTATTAATAATAATGTAAAAACTGACGATGTATCGATATTTTTCACTCGATTTTTATCTATAGTATTTAGAAATGTCGATACGATAAATATCAATTTATTTTTTCACTTGGCCATCCCTAGTGAATGACATGGTTGACGTGATGACACGACGCTCAATTTTACCACAACAACAAAAAAGTTTTTGTATTAATCAAAGACATTAAAATATAATAGCATAGAGGGGGCATTGGGAATATTTTCATACAAAACTTTGAAGCTCAAGCGTCATGTCCTTGTCATGTCAGTTAGTATGAACGCGAGCTGTCATTCGGTCGAAATTGTACTAGACTTATTTCACTTGGAATAACTTTTGGCTTCAAATAATCCTCGCTTTGTCCCCTCTATGCCTTATATTATATCTTAATCTCTTTGGTATTAATAGATTTCCCAATCGATCGATTCGTGTTTCTATGATATTTCTGTTTTATTTGACTCAATATTTTCAACTGCTAGATTAATTAAAAAATATGAAAAATTTCGACTTGTTATGAGTCAATAAAACAAGCATAGTGTGATACCCCGTGGGTGTCTATTTCAGTGGGTACCAAAGCTGCCGATATTCTTTACTCATTAAACTGGAAGGGAAACTTTTGTGTTAAGCCGAGGTTTTGAGTCGATAATTAAACCAAATATTACAAGTTACACAAAAACTTTACGTATAATGTGTTTTTACATTTTTTAAAAACACTATCGAAAACCACCAGCGTAATAAAGTTTTCTCATTGAAAGTTGCTGAAGCTGAAAACATTGTTTATTTGAATATTTTTATTAGTTGTTTAATACAGTGAGTGACCAGCGGCGTTGCAAACGCTGAATCCGTTTTTTTCCGTTCCCGTGAGGATTTCCAAAACTCCTTCTTAGTGCTCATTTACCTCATTTAACACGTTCCCTGCCAACTTTAACGTAACAAAAATATAACAATACCGTTATACGATTATTATTATATTTATTATTGTTGTTAAGTAATAATAACATGGTACTCTTAAGGCTAGAGTTCGAATCATGGCATGTATGTACCAATCAGATTTATAAAATATATAATATAGAATAATAATGCTAATTAATATTTTTGTATACAATTTAAAAAATTGATTTATTACTTTTTGATCCTGTTTCCATTCCTTTAGAATTACCGCGGCGGGCTATATTACGGGTATTTCTGAGGCTCGCAGGTTTCCACGCTATGATTTCCGTTTTACCGTCGAGCCAGTGATAAATAAATGTTGCTACGTATGTTTACGAATTATTATTTCATACTTCGGCCCCACAGTTAGCAGAGCCGACGAAAATTTTGAAAAACTAATTTGTGTACCGACGGCAAAAAATCGCGCGGTCGTTCTCCAAGAAGATGGACCGACCCATCCAAGTTCAACACGGTTGTGAGAGACGCGTAGACAGACACCGGTGAAGGCAGATCATCCACTCTAAATGCGACCCTAATGATGACTACGATCCTCAGACATTAGGGATGTAACATTGATCGGTATTTTTATTAAAAATCGATTATTTAAAAAAAACAATTAATATTGAAAATTATCATTTTTTCACATTCTTTATATTTTTAACATAAACTTTGTAAGTGAACTCACTTAAAATTTCTTCATTCATCGCACAGCTAGTGCTGTTTACAAAAATCTATTATAATGTGTGAAAATATAATCGATTTTTTTGTTTAACAAATCGATTATTAAAAATGGATTATTCTAAAAAAGAGCAGTGATAGCCCGGACGGTTAAAGAGCCGGCCGAAGATCAGTGAGGCTCGGGTGCGAATCCTGGCATGTACCAATGAGTTTTTCAAAAAACTTACGTACATATTTATCACTAGCTCGACGGTGAAGGAAAACATCATGAGGAAACCCGCAGGTCTCAGAATTAATTCTGAGACATGTGTAAATAGACCCGGTCCGGCGATGGGCTCACCACCTATCACGTTTAGGGGTCCAATATATCTCGTGAAATGTGGGTATATCCAGTAATGGAATACCTCTGCCTACCCCCTCGGGGATAAAAAAGGCGTGAGATTATATTTTTATATATTTATATATTCTAAAAATTGTTTATTTTTTCACATCCCTATCAGACATGAGGGACCACCCCAGAGAGAGAGAGAGATGTTTCCGCAAAACTCATTGACGAACGACGAAACGAACCATGACCCCTTGAAACCCCGGAAACGGAAATTAATCGCAACACCTGTCATTTCAAATTCCCCCAAACGTGTGTGCCAAAGAAATAGGCTCACATAATTTACATATACAATATACTGAAAATACAGTACCCTTCTTGAATAAATAAAAGAAATATCAGTGCACTAATTGATTGAACAAAGTAGATAGGCTTCAAAAATCGGTCTGACACGAGTTGATTGCTTTATTTCATTAATGGATATTTATAAAACCACTCAGCTTTTGTAATGAAATTGACATTCTACCCATGTATTAATTTACTAGCCATTCCGTTTTAATTTAAATACCTATATTATTATTTCATAGGCACTTAATAACTCACTAGTTTTTTTTAGTTTGTTAGATTTTCATAAATGAGGTGTCGCATTGCATTCGTTATATTTTTAACCAACGACGAAAAGCAGAGGGGTGTTATAAGTTTGTGTATGGTTTGTGTGGTTTTGTGTATGGCCCACTCCCCCTCCCCTCCCCTCCCCCCTCCCCCTACTCCCACCTCAAAGGCCGGCAACGCAGTTGTGACTCTTGAGTTGCAGGTGTCCATGGGCGACGATAGTCATTTACCATCAGGTGACCCGTCTGCTCGTTTGCCCTCTTCTCTCGTAAAAAAAAAACATGGATGTCTGTCTGTTCGGAATTTGGATTAATGTTATAAAAAAATGAATGCTTTTTACACTTATGAATATCGCTGAGTACAAATATAACACGGTTTCAATATTATGCAGATAAAATAATCTTCAAGCATCTTAAGGGACATGAAAGCGCTTGGTATAATACAGTTGTGTCTGAAAGTATATTTTCAAATTAAGAGAAATAATTTTTAAAATATGAATCTAAAAACATCAGTCTTATTCTTCTGATTTTTTTTTTCTGCTATTGCATAGCTTCTATCGCGGGCCTTGAGCGCGGGGACCGAGTCCAGAAATTCCGTAACGAAAAAAACCTCACGCTCCCCACTCCGACGGGCACGGAGGCGTGGCTTGAAGGCTGTGCATTGTCTAACGTCGTTTGTTTTCGGCAGTCTTGTTGATAAAAAATGCTATGCAATAGCTTTACCGCGGCAGTTCCCGAGTGCCACACGTCTTTTTTTTAAGCTATTGCATAGCTTCTATCGCGGGCCTTGAGCGCGGGGACCGAATCCAGAAATTCCGTAACGAAAAAACCTCACGCTCGAAGTCGAAGTCGAAGTCGAAAGTCGAAAGTCGAAAGTCGAAAGTCGAAAGTCGAAAGTCGAAAGTCGGAGTCGGAGTCGGAGTCGAGTCGAGTCGAGTCGAATCGAGTCGAGTCGAATCGAATCGAATCGAATCGAATCAAATGAAATGAAATATGCCTGTCACAGTTTTAGTACAAAGTAATATGTTTTTCCGCACATTTATAATGTTTTCATAAATGTACTGACAAGGCATTGTTATAGTACATTATGGTACAAGTGAGTAAAGTTGGTGATTACCGCTGAGGCGCCATTGAGACCCGAGCCGTAGGCGAGGGTCATAAGAGAGCCGAGGACGGTAATCATCAATACACACGTGTATCATACGACGTTTTTCAACACACTTGTGAATAAATAATACTAAAAAATCATTTTAAAATAATCATTCGCAATGGCGGGGAAAATTAATTGGTTTTCCAATTTTTTATTTATATAATTTGGAAAAGGCAAAAGGATCTAGGCCCATACAGCCTCGTTTTCCTATGCGCTCGCATCTTACAATGGCGATCGGCCATGGACTAAAAAAATTAGGTTTCTTTTTCTTTGGTTTGTCGTGGATAGCGTTTTAGCCACGTACAAAATGGGGTATTTAAAGTTTTTACAGAGAAAACCAAAGTTATATTTGAGTGAAAGTTTTGTTTATTAAACACGTACAAGTTGAAATGATCTATTTAAATACGAAGTTGCATGAAATGAGCAAGCCATATTTGTGTATTAATTTATTAGTACGATTGAATACGATCTTTTTTGTATCGAAACTTTTTTAAGAACAAAGCAACTCTAGCAACAAAATTGAAAAAAAAAATCTATAACTCACTAGTGAATAATAGCAAACAAAAAGTCTCAGTTTGATTATAGGTGTCATTATGTGCCTAATTGCAGTGAAATTAGAGCCACTTTATGAGCAAGTGTGTTGAAAAAATATTAATTTCTTTGAACAGTTCTCTTAGGGAATCACGACATCTTAACTTATATATAGCCTTAGTATTATAATATTACATACCTTTAAAGAAATAAGTATTTTTTCAACACACTTGCTCATAAAGTGGCTCTAATTTCACTGCAATTAGGCACATAATGACACCTATAATCAAACTGAGACTTTTTGTTTGCTATTATTCACTAGTGAGTTATAGATTTTTTTTTTCAATTTTGTTGCTAGAGTTGCTTTGTTCTTAAAAAAGTTTCGATACAAAAAAGATCGTATTCAATCGTACTAATAAATTAATACACAAATATGGCTTGCTCATTTCATGCAACTTCGTATTTAAATAGATCATTTCAACTTGTACGTGTTTAATAAACAAAACTTTCACTCAAATATAACTTTGGTTTTCTCTGTAAAAACTTTAAATACCCCATTTTGTACGTGGCTAAAACGCTATCCACGACAAACCAAAGAAAAAGAAACCTAATTTTTTTAGTCCATGGCCGATCGCCATTGTAAGATGCGAGCGCATAGGAAAACGAGGCTGTATGGGCCTAGATCCTTTTGCCTTTTCCAAATTATATAAATAAAAAATTGGAAAACCAATTAATTTTCCCCGCCATTGCGAATGATTATTTTAAAATGATTTTTTAGTATTATTTATTCACAAGTGTGTTGAAAAACGTCGTATGATACACGTGTGTATTGATGATTACCGTCCTCGGCTCTCTTATGACCCTCGCCTACGGCTCGGGTCTCAATGGCGCCTCAGCGGTAATCACCAACTTTACTCACTTGTACCATAATGTACTATTATTTTATTGGTGACTGTACTTTTGGCGAAAAAAGGGGTTATTGAAACAACATAAAAACAATCGGAGCAGTGGGAAAAAATATTCCCACTCGTCCCTACCAATCGGAGTTCCGATCGGCGGACTGGGAACAACCCGTTTCTTTCGGCAGTCTTGTTGATACAAAATGCTATGCAATAGCTTTACCGCGGCAGTCCCCGAGTGCCACACGTCTTTTTTTGTTTGTTTTTGAATCACTCTATTCTTAGTCATTCCCACCATCACGCAAAATAAGCGCACAAAAGCACACAAGCTTTACATACAACAACATACGAATAAGGTGGATGCAATCCCAAACCCTCATGTAGTAATAGTGTGAATTTGTGTCGAGGCTTAACAATGTACAATCTTATAATCTTAATATTTAAGATTAATAAGTCTTATAATGTTAGTTTTCGTAACTACTATAAATTCGAAATATGCAGTTTTTTGATACCTGTCTCTACTCTTGCCATCCCAGCTCCTGCAGAAAATTAAGCAGCGCAGCGACTTCAAGTCCTTGAGGGCATCAATGCTTCGCCCCGTATTGGACCACGCCTTCGCTCTCCAACAGCACGTTTTCTCCTGCCTCCATGCGCTCCTCGCCGATTCTTCTGTCTCCATGCTCTCTCTGCATAGGGGGCTGTCTGTGACATCCAAAATAAACAAATGTTTGTTGACCATGGCCTGTTATGGTCCCAGTTAGAGATTCAGCAGAGAGATATATAAATTGCATCTTGAAAGTGGACTTATGCTTTTTTGCATTCAAATAAAGCTTCTGTATAATAAAATTGTATTTAAAATTAAAGCTCTTAACGCTGTTTATATTTTCAATTGACAATAAAGTGTCATACTTGCTACGAACCTGGCAGATCTCCACATTCATAAAACCATCATGCATGTTCTTCGGTTGAGGGTACTCTTTATCTGGCTTTTCTTTAATACATCGTCGATCTGCAGGCGTATTCACGGAGACTCGATACCGTTTCCGTTCGATTCAGATCGAGTGAAAAAATTTCCGAACTGGAATCTATCGACTTCGTAAACTTTATTCTAGGCGTTTCTGACAGTATCGGAAAATTTTCGGAATCCTTATGTCACATATGACATTAGTTTTCGATACCAAACTTCAGACCATTTCGAAAGTTTTAGATACCAACGTGTTCGACAGATTTTCCGATATCGAATATCGAAGTCTCTGAATACGCCTGCTATGTAAGAACGCATTATTTATTTATTTATTTATTTATTGGAGAACAAACGGATACAGACATTTGTGACACAAAAGCTTGTCTATTGGTCTATTGGATTGTCTATTGGTTGTCCTCTACCGACTCGCTCAGTCACATTGCAATATTTATCTAGTTAAGCGTCTTTCATTCATCCGTTCCATTATAATCAGATCACCTCAGCTTTCCTTGTCCACATTAAAAATATTATAGTAAGTTTATACAATATTCTACATTTTATGTCATAATTACGCAACAGTTAAGATATATAAATTATTATTATATATTTATATATATGTATATAAAGAGGGAAGTCCTGACTGACTGACTCATCAACGCCCAGCCTAAACCCTTAGACCTAGAAAGCAGTTTTTTTTACAGCTATTGTTTTTAAGACGTAGGCTAGCACTAAGAAAGGGTTTTTCGAAATTCAACCCTTAAGGGGGTGAAAAAGGGGTTGAACGTTTGTATGGAAAACCTTCATTTTTGGGTGTATCAATTCGAAACTTTCTAAAAATACTCTATAAAACAAACAACAAGAAACGTTTTTCCTAATTTTTCGAAAAACATAAGGGGGTGAAACAGGGGGATGGAGTTTGTATGGAGACGTGTTGTTTTTTACGTCTATCAAGTTGAAACTTGGCACAAATACTTTTAGAAATAAATTAGTTCTTGACATATTTTCGAAACGCAAAGGAATAACAAATTCTACGCGGACGAAGTCGCGGGCATCAGCTAGTATTAATATAAAGATGTAATTCATCAATATTCCAATTTTCGGAACACCGTCGTCGAGTCGCCAACAACCTATAAACTTAGAATACTAGTATCTAATAGATTGTGACATAAATGTTTATTCAGGCAATATTGTTTTATGTCCATTGTCAGTCATAAACGCCCACTAACGGCTCTATACAATTATAATGGTCGATGGCAAAACCTTGGCTATAATATTAGTAAGTTTTAGGAAAGTTCTTTTTTGTTCGTCGAAAACAAAAAGTAGTCAACGCTTCATTTTAACAGTTTCAAAAGATACTTTCCTGTAAAACTTTAAGGACACTGTTCAACTCCTTTGAAATAGTTTTTATTTTTTATTTGTTATTACAGCAGTTTGCCGTGGGAACACGTGATACGGAGGGATGGGGGTAATATTGTAGGAAGTGCTTATAGTGAATGTACAAAGTTGTAGGAAGAAGGGGGGAAACGATGAACGACGAACAATTCTGTCTAAGTTTTGTAGCTACGAGCGCTTCTGGAACACTTAGAGATAACAACAGTATCGTGGCCACCTGTCGTCATTATTTGAGATGCAAATTAATGGTAGCATACCTACCTACAAAACTACAAAACATGCTACATATAAGATCCTTTAAATACTTGATAAGTTGTATAGATAAAGATGAATATAACCATGAAACTAAACAATTGTTATTTCGTGATTTCTAAGCATTTATTTAAATCTGAACCTCTAGTTTAAAAGTAGATACTATATTGAGGAATAGAATATCTGCTCTCTACCTCGGGGCTTTAGGAGTAAGTATATTTATATATTTATTTTATTTTCATAAGAGCAGTGATAGCCCGGAGGGTTAAAGAGCCGGCCGAAAATCAGTGAGGCTCGGGTTCGAATCCTGGCATGTACCAATGAGGTTTTCAAAAACTTACGTACATATTTATCACTAGCTCGACGGTGAAGGAAAAACATCGCGAGGAAACCCGCAGGTCTCAGAATTAATTCTGAGACATGTGTAAACAGATCCGGTCCGGCGAAAGGCTCACCACCTATCACGTTTAGGGGTCCAATATATCTCGTGAAATGTGGGTATATCCAGTAATGGAATACCTCTGCCTACCCCCTCGGGGATAAAAAAGGCGTGAGATTATATTATATTATATTTATTTTCATAAGTAGGTAAGTACATAAAAAAATATAAAATTATTATATTTGCCTTCGGGCTAGTCTGGGGTCAAGAGTAAGCCCATCATTAATATTAATAAAAACATCTTATCTCCGATACTTCGTCCTCGTTCTAAGATGGAAAGTAGCCAATGACCCCGATTCTGCTTTACAGCTACTAAACTTGTTTTAGTTTACTCCTGTCATTTTCTTTCTCCTAGAAAAGAAAAGAGACGAGAGATATTTAGTGCTGTCAAATTAAAATTAGTCCTGTCAACTAAAGCATTTAATAACGTGCCTACTGCATAAGTAAAGAAGTCATGACTAAAATACATCCTCTTAATTCGGTAGGTTATCTTCTATCCCTTTTCTTTTTTTGAGGTAAGACAAAGACAGGACTAAAGAAAAATAAGTTTAGTCGGTGTAAAGGAGAATCGAACCCAATGTCCTTTCTAAAGATACAAGCTATCTTCCCAAATAATTTCTTCTATATCTTTTAAGTTATCAAGCCTTATTCGCATTTATAATATTATGTAACGCAACATTCCACACCGAGATTATAAAAAAATACTGTGTAGAAAAACGTACAGAATGTATAAGCTTCGCAAAAGCCATTGCAATCACGTACTTGTAATTGGGTTGTGTCCTACCTAGTCAAATCAGTTACTTTTTACGATCTGTCAAAACGAAATTTTACTATGGAAAATGTACTGAAATAGCAAACCGTGACGTCATAGTTTGTAGTACTCAATTGTAGCACTTTTTTTGATTGTTTTATTATTTTTAAATTTGCTATAATTGTAAATTGAAAATCGAAATACATATTTTGAGGTGTTTTGGGATAATCTTTTTAATGTATGACTACTCGCAATTTAATTTCGATGCTGTCAACTACCCAATTAACTGAATAAATGATCCAACAATTACATAGCATCGCCGAACAATGTTTTCAATTTGGAATGATGTAATTAATTAAAAGCTACGCTTACACGATCAGCCCATCGTGTAAGTACTATCGACAATAGTTCCACCTGATACACCTAAGGGTAATTTTTGCATGCAGCTATTTTAGTGACGATGACAATAATAAAACAAAGAAACACTTTCATGTTTATGACCGTGTCGATGAAAGCAATGAAATTTGAAAAAAATAGGGTTACTGGCTTTTAAACGTTGAATGCTAATTAGACCCTGGACAGTAAAATCTTGACCGATCAAGCGAAAATTTTTCAAAATGTATCAAGCTTAAAGTTTGTCGATAGAACATTACACATTTCCGCGTGTTGACAGGTCATCAGCGTATGATAAATAATGAGGGAAACGTACACCCCACATTATACAGGTTGATACGGGACAGCTTAAATTACACTTTTCCGCCATTAGCATTATATTTGGCAGTAATTTACGGCTGTATAACAATACAGAGTTGTGTAAGTGGTCGGAGCCGCCGCTCTATATAGACTGAATTGGAAGTGATTAATAATATTCATTGTCTTGGTCTGGTGATGGAGGGTGTAATTGCTCGTCGATTGTTTTATGCGCGGTCGCTTTTCATACGAGGTTTTGTTGTTTATTCTTCCATATCCACGGTAGACTCGAGCGAAATGCACATCAAATTGATGAGCGTAAAAAATAAATCGATCCGAGTCGACAACTTATAGGCGGAAAGTTCGGATTATCGAGTATTTTGTACCCGAATGCGCCAGAAGGAGGATTTTAGCTTGAGCAGTGTCGTTATAGAGATATTCGTTAGAGAGAGACACAGAGAGAGTGGCACAGGGTATCACTACATAGTATAAAACAAAGTCGCTTTCTCTGCTCCTATATCCCTATGTATGCATCTTTAAAACTACGCAACCGATTTAATTGCGGTTTTTTTCAATAGATAGAGTGATTCAAGAGGAAGGTTTTAGTATTAGCATTGCACCCGTGTGAAGCCGGGGCGGGTCGCTAGTATAAAATAAAATAAAACAAATTGTGAAAAAAAATACGAAAATCGACGAATACTATGTATTAAACCCGCAAGTTTTAAGCCCGCAAGTCCCAGAATTGATTCTGAGGCATGTGTAACAGCATCTCGGTCTGGCGATGTCACTTGATTAGTCACGTTGAGGGTTCTAAAAAATATTGTCGCGTTAAGTGTAAAGATAAGTTCTAAATAAAAGTAAGTCATATTTTACCACAGACTACCCAAAAATTCCATCCCAAGCATAATGTGTTCAATAACTCCTCCATCTGTTCCAATTTATTGCTTTTTTTAGAAATCCGGAATTTTTATGTAGAAGGTATGAGATTTATTTCCAACATTACCTTTCTTCCTTTCATTGTAAATTATAAAGAAAGGTACCATAAAAATGTAGGTTATTCAGCCAGAATGATAATACAAATGAAATGTTGTCTTTTTCATAAATGATACAGGCTTGTATTTACTGGAAGTTCTAGTTTCAAGGCATGTATATATCCGTCATTATATACAAGATAGGAAATGTGTGACCGTGTTTTATGACATACTAACAGCACCCGCGGTTTCACCCGCGTATTTCCCATTCCCGTGGGAATACGGGGATAAAATATAGCCTATGTGTTATTCTGATGTATAAGCTATATAACTGTAAAGTTTTATCAAAATCCGTTCGGTAGTTTTTGCGTGAAAGAGGAACAAACATCCATCCAGACATCCATACATCCATCCAAACAAACTTTCGAGTTTATAATATTAGTAGGATATTAGTAGGATACTTTTCCTAGAAAATTTAGAAGTAAGTTTCCTGCAGGCGTATTCAGGGAGCTTCGATATTCGATATCGGAAAATGTGTCGAACACTTTCGAGATGGGCTGATGTTGGTATCAAAAACTTTCGAGATGGGCTGATGTTGGTATCGAAAACTAATGTCATATGTGACATAAGGATTCGGAAATTTTCCGTGGCTGTTAGAAACGCCTAGAATAAATTTTCCGAAGTCGATAGATTCGACTTCGGAAAATTTTTCACTCGATCTGAATCGAAGGGAAACGATATCGAGTCTCCGTGAAATCGGAAATTTATTACATTAGGGCGGCTGTGATAAAAAAAAACGCAAGCTATATTGTGATCAGGATTTAAAGAAAGCGATTCGATCATACGTATACAATGAAAAGCGTCGAGAAGTCGGTTTGCGAAAATGTTGGTAATATGTATTTATGTTGGTTTTGGTTTGGTTGGTTAGAATCACTCTCAGTAAATTTGCTCGAGTGAATGTTAACTCAAGACTCGTTTCATCTCTGGCTTTATTAAGTCAATGCCATAATATCCTTTTGCAACGTTAAATATACCGAGCTTTAGTACGAAAGATCATTGAAAGCCGCTGTATTTATTCCGTGAATTAGCATCCAACGAAAATAAGTTAATTATAAGACTGTAGATCTTTTTTTTTATATATTGCAGGAGCTGTCAAAATAAATAAGGCTGTCACAAAAACGTTGCCTTTCGGAACGTTCTGACCGTTGCCCAAAACACCCGTTTCCAAAACATCCGTTCCCAAAACATCCGTTCCCGTCACTGGAACGTGAGTCGCAATTTGAGAAAGAGAATTTCGTACTCTATGCAGTTAAATTATAAATGAAGGTCACCTACAGTCAGTAGCATTCCACAAATCTTATCATCACTAGTACTACATAGTATAAAACAAAGTCGCTTTCTCTGTCCCTATATCCCTATGTCCCTATGTCCCTTTGTATGCTTAAATCCTTAAGACTACGCAACGGACTTTGATGCTGTTTTTTTAATAGATAGAGTGATCCAAGAGAAATATGTTAGCATTGCACCCGTGCGAAGCGGGCGGGCGGGTCGCCAGTATATATTATAGAAAATGATAAACTGACTGACTGATTTGTGATATATCAACGAGACGAGACTTGAAATTTTGCACATTGATAGCTTATACAGTGTAGGGCTCCACTAAGAAAGGATTTTGCTAATCAACACCTAAAGTTGTGATATAAACGTGCGCGAGCGAAGCCCGCAGGTAAAAGCTAGTCATGTTATATGACTGAACTGTGTTTCAGTGGTGTATCTCATTTGAATTTGCGCCAAACAACGTACCCGTCGATTACTCCATCCGTTTCGAACATGTTTACATACAATCTATCATTCTTCTCTATTTCGCGTACAAACTATCTGATCTGATCTAGAGTGTTATTATTTGATTGCACATACGTCAGAAAAAATAACATTGGCAAAAGTCCATGTGTTTTGGGTACCCTCCTTACACCTGCCCACGGAAGACGAAACCGTGTAAAATCGATAGTTCTTGGACAGACTAAGATAATATGTAATCATACTACATTTTTATAAGTTGAGGTTTAAAAGTTATTCGTTACCTAGTGTATTTTGTAGGTTATTATGAGATTTTAGGTACCAAAGACGTGTAAAGAAAAAGTTTCTCTAGGAAAGAAAATGATTTTCTTACAACCTCTTTGTTAGAAAATAGCACTGCCTACCACATGCCATATAAGTTACTCTATGCCACATAGTGGCAGTTAATGATGGCTTGGGCAAAAAATATCGATACCTATATTAAAATATCGATATTTTTCCAAATACATAATTATCACAATATTATATATATATCGTCGATATTTTTAATGGCGATATATCGACATTTTTTTTACAGTATCGAATTCGTATCAATTTTATTATATTTTTAACGCAATTCTGTTTCATTTCATGTTAAGTACTAAATACTTGTTTAGACTCAAGCATTTATAAAAAAATACTATTTTTATCGTCCTTTTTTACGAATTTGGGAATATGTATAAATAATAATGTAAAAACTGACGATATATCGATATTTTTCACTCGATTTTTATCTATAGTATTTAGAAATGTCGATACGATAAATATCAATTTATTTTTTCACTTGGCCATCCCTAGTGACACGGTTGACGTGATGACACGACGTTCAATTTGACCACAACAACAAAAAAGTTTTTGTATTAATCAAAGACATTAAAATATAATAGCATAGAGGGGGCATTGGGAATATTTTCATACAAAACTTTGAAGCTCAAGCGTCATGTCCTTGTCATGTCAGTTAGTATGAACGCGAGCTGTCATTCGGTCGAAATTGTACTAGACATATTCCACTTGGAATAACTTTTGGCTTCAAATAATCCTCGCTTTGTCCCCTCTATGCCTTATATTATATTTTAATCTCTTTGGTATTAATAGATTTCCCAATCGATCGATTCGTGTTTCTATGATTTTTTGTTTTATTTGACTCAATATTTTCAACTGCTAGATTAATTTAAAAATATGGAAAATTTCGACTTGTTATGAGTCAATAAAATAAGCATAGTGTGATACCCCGTGGGTATCTATTTCAGTGGGTACCAAAGCTGCCGTTGTTCTTTATAGGTATGTGTTTGATTGTTGTTGTTATTTTTTTTCTGTCATTCTAGCACTGGCTGCTTTTACTGGTCTGCTTTATATATGCTATATTATTATATTTCTTAAATTAATGTAGTATAAATTAAATTTATATGTGGAGACTTTTCATAAGCAATGTTGATATTCACAATATCTTTATATTTATTAATGTAATTAGTTCTGCAAGTTTTCCTAAAAATAAGTAAATAAACCCAGGAGTCTAGTCGGACAGGAGACAGATGGACGAGACAATAAAGCACAAAATGTACTCTCTATCGTTTCATAAATAACTCAATATTATAGTATATCTTTCAATGCAGCTGAATAACCATAGAACTTTGTTGGTAGCATCTGTGGATGTGACATTGATGGAAAAGAATATATATATATTTTTTTTAATCCAAAAATTTTATTTTAAAAATAATAGTAAATAAAAATCAATTTTACGAAAAAAAATCCGATTAGTATAAAAAATATAATTTTTTTACATTAACTTTGTTAGTGACATTACTTAAAATTTCGTTAATTGTCGCACAGATGGTGCTGTATACAAACATCGATAAAAATGTGAATCGATTAATTGATTTTTTTGTTTAACAACTCGATTATTAAAAATCGATTATTTTAAAAAATACGATAATTTTTTCACACCCCTAGTAGCATCTGAACATAGTCTCTTGTATAAAAAAGACAATATGTCATTCACTACATCGCAAATCAAAGCGAGACACATTATTGCAATTTTGGCAACATAGGTAGACACAAGTCCATATAATATATCTAAGACGCTGTTAAGCTCAGTTCAACATAACAACATGATAATTATTATCCGAATTTTAGTTAATGCAAATATTGTCACGGGAAAGGGTAGTAAGTATCTAACAAGTAGGTATTAAAAGCTGATGTATCGAAGAATAGTCAGATAACTAGTAGGTATATGAAACCGACGATCATGAATGAACCGACCTGCCTACCTAGTCAAAAAAAGGTGTGAGCATGTAGATGTAACATAACTTACGAAAAGCTAGGTCACTAAAAGAAAGAAGAATGGAAGGGTAACAAAGGAGTCGTTACCTCGTCAACCTTCTTCATAACTCACCTAACCCTAACTTCATAACGCAATTTCGTTAGTGCGAGTAAACAAACAGCCCAAAACTTATCAAAGGAAGACAAACAAAAGTTGAACACGAAAAAGGTACAGTAATAAATAAATGAAATTAATTTAATAGATATAATTGGTCCTAATCAAAGATTTTTAAATATAATAGGGCATAGAGGGGGCATTGGGAATATTTTCATACAAAACTTTGAAGCCTAAGGCGTCATGTCCTTGTTATGTCAGTTAGTATGAACGCGAGCTGTCATTCGGTCGAAATTGTACTAGACTTATTCCATATATATGTATACTAGCTGATGCCCGCGACTTCGTCTGCGTAGAATTTGTTATTTCTTTGTGTTTCGAAAATACATCAAGAAGGATAATCTACACTATCTATCTATCTACACTATGTACACTAACATTGTAATGAGGAAAGATTTGTATTTTTGTATGTTTATAACGAATAAACTCAAAAATTACAGGACCGATTTTAAAAATTCTTTCACCATTAGCATGCTACACTATCCCCGAGTAACATAGGTTATATCTATGATGAAAAATAAATAGGGATCCTTACTAAAACTTGACTGTACATGCCAGGATTAGAACCCGAGCCTCACGAATGATAAGCGGGGTCTTTAGCCACTGGGCTATCATTGCTATTTATATTTTTGTTATTAAAAACACCCTGTTAATAAAATTATCTGTGTGTTCTGATCAATCATGGTCATGCGTCGATACAGAGTTATTACCGACGGACACGCATACGTTTACGAGTACAGCTAACGGTGCCCTTCGGTGGCTAGACCACTGTGTGGTGACTAGTGCGGCGCGTAACTTAGTAGTTAAAGCATCCGTGCTATATGGCGTTTACAACTCTGATCATATTCCTATGTTAATTGATTGTAATATTAGCCTTAATCATGCAAAAATTGAAACTCCACCTACTACCAGTACCAAAGCACTCTGGGGAGAAAGAGACAGCCAACAAACTAAAGATTACTTCGAGTTTTGTAACGCTAAATTAAGATTATTAGACTTTCCCACAGAATTTAGAGATTGTAGTAGTAATATGTGTTCAAATGCTGAACATCACTTATTGTTAGACAATATGTATCGCCGCTTAGTGCATATACTTAAGGAAGGCGCGGAATGTACCTGTACAAGTGGTAGTCTGAAGCGGAAATATGTCATAGGGTGGAACAAGCATGTCCGTGATGTTCACGTGGAGGCTCGACGTTGTTATCAATTATGGTTATCATACGGTAAGCCAACTTGTGGTTTTTATTACCAAAATATGTGCAACTCAAGAAAGGCTTTTAAATCCAAACTCAAGTTCTGCCAAGATAACCAGCAGCAAATAAAAATGGACATAATAGCTAAATGTCACTCAGATAAGCAATTTGGAAAATTTTGGAAATCCACTAACAAATTAAATCCCAAATCGAGTCTCCCCGTGAGTGTCGCGGGCTTGCATGGACCACCTAATATCGCTAGTGCATTTCAGCGACACTTTAGGGTGGAGTCACCTCTAGAGTCTGGAGTGTCACGGGTGGTTGGTGCGGGGGCTGTCAGTTCCAAATTATCTGTTCTGTTTTCTACTAAGGAAGTAGCTTCCGTCATTCGAGCTATGGCTCGGGGTAAGTCTCCCGGGCATGACGGCCTCAGTATAGAGCACCTGAGGCACGCTGGGGTACACTTACCACGAGTGCTCTCCATGTTTTTTAATTTATGTTTAAGTCACAGTTATTTACCCAATGACCTTACGTATACAGTGGTGGTTCCAATAGTCAAAAATAAAACTTGGGATGCCTCGGACATTTCCAATTACAGGCCAATATCATTGGCTACGATTATAGCTAAGGTTTTGGACAGTCTGCTTGACAAACATCTTGCCAAATACATCGAACTATATGATGGACAGTTCGGCTTCAGGGCTGGAATTTCCACTGAGAGTGCTATTTTTTGCCTTAAGCAGACTGTTCAATGCTATACAGCTAGAAAAACGCCTGTTTTTGCATGTTTCTTGGACTTGTCCAAGGCATTTGACTTAGTTAATTATGACATGCTCTGGCACAAGCTCCAGCATGAAACAACTGTTTCACCTGAGGTTGTATCAATCTTTAAGTATTGGTATAGCAGTCAAAGAAACAGTGTGAGATGGGCTGGCTCTTTCTCTGATGCGTATAGCTTGGAGTGCGGGGTGAGGCAGGGAGGGTTGACCTCTCCTCGCCTTTTTAATCTCTATGTAAACCAGCTGGTGGGTGGGCTCAGCAGAACTGGTGTTGGCTGTCATATTGACGGAGTCTGTATCAATAATATAAGTTATGCAGACAACATGGTGCTGCTGAGTCCATCTATCAGCGGGCTAAGAAAGCTGTTATCTGTGTGCGAGGCCTACTCGGTGGCTCATGGGCTCAGATATAACGCTAAGAAGAGCGAGTTAATGATCTTCAAGTCAGGTACTAAGACATATTCTCAAATACCTGAAGTCACTCTCTGCGGTACAGCACTTAGTAGAGTGACTAAGTTTAAATATCTGGGTCACTGGGTCACCGAGGACTCGCGGGATAACAGTGACATCGAGAGGGAACGTAGGTCGCTGGCTGTCCGATGTAATATGCTGGCTCGCAGGTTTGCACGCTGTACGACGGCAGTTAAAATAACGCTTTTTAAAGCATACTGTCAGTCATTCTACACTTGCAGCCTGTGGGTTAGTTTTAGTCAGAGGACATACAGCGACCTACGAGTCCAATATAATAACGCATTTAGGGCACTGCTGGGGCTGCCGTGGCGGTGTAGCGCGTCGGGCATGTTCGCGGAGGCACAGACCGATGGCTTCCATGCCATTATGAGGAAACGGTGCGCCTCCGCGCTTGGCCGCCTTCGAGGCAGCACCAACAGTGTCCTGCGCGTGTTTGCGGATCGGTGGGACTCGCCACTGCTGCGCAGGTGGATGCAGCTCCACACCGATTTTAATTAATAATATAAATATAAATGTTTTAAATACTAACACTAGCACGTAAGTTATTGTTACTAACCCATTATGGACTATGTCTGAAATAAATTATTATTATTATTATTATTATTATTAATAGACGCAAAAACCCACACTTCTCCATACCAACTTCAACCCCTAGTTTCACTCCTTTAAGGGATGATTTTCGAAAAATCCAAAAACACGTGTCTCATCATTTATTTCTGAAAGTATTTGTGCCAAGTTTCAAGTTGATAGACGAAAAAACAACACGTCTCCATAAAAACTCCAACCCCCTGTTTCACCCCCTGAGAGGGGGGTTTTACGTAAATCCAGAAATACGTGTCTTGTTGTTTGTTTTGAGGAGTATTTTAATGAAGCTTCGAATTGATACACCCAAATATGAAAGTTTTCCATACATACCAAACTCAACCCCTACTTTCAACCGTCTAGGGGACGATTTTCGAAAAATCCAAAAACACGTGTCTACTCATTTATTTCTAAGAGTATTCATCATTCATCTTGATAGACGTCAAAAACAACACGTCTCCATACAAACTCCATCCCCCCGTTTCAACCCCTTAGGGGTTTTTTTTTGAAAATCCAGAAACACGTATCTTGTTTTTTGTTCTGAGGAGTATTTTTACAAAGTTTTGAATTGACACACCCAAAAATGAAAGCTTTCCATACATAACAAACTCAACCCCTACTTTCAAGCCTTTACCATCATCATCATCATCAGCCGGAAGACGTCCACTGTTGAACAAAGGCCTCCCCCATAGAACGCCATAACGAACGGCAACTTGCCGCTTGCATCCACCGGTTACCCGCGACCTTGACGATGTCGTCGGTCCACCTGGTGGGAGGCCTACCAACGCTGCGTCTTCCGGTTCGTGGTCGCCACTCGAGAACCTTTCTTCCCCATCGGTTATCGGTTCTTCGAGCGATGTGGCCTGCCCATTGCCACTTAAGCTTGCAGATTCTGAGAGCTATGTCGGTGACCTTAGTTCTTCGGCGGATTTCCTCGTTCCGGATTCTATCGCGCAAAGAAATTCCGAGCATAGCTCTCTCCATAGCTCGTTGGGTGACTCTGAGCTTATCTAGGAGGCCAGCAGTTAGGGACCACGTTTCTGTGCCATAGGTCATCACTGGCAACACACATTGGTTATAAACCCTCGTCTTCAGGCACTGTGGAATTTTGGACGAAAATATATCGCGTAGTTTCCCGAACGCTGCCCATCCGAGTTGGATTCTTCGGGCGACCTCTTTGTCGAAGTTGGACTTACCTAGTTGAACAGTTTGTCCAAGGTAAACGTACTGGTCGATAACTTCGATAGCAACGTTTCCAACAAATACCGGCATGGGTGGAACATGTACATTCGACATAATTTTCGTCTTGTCCATATTCATTTTAAGACCCACCTGTTGAGAAACGTTGTTGAGGTCTCCAAGCATAGTGTTCATATCCTCCAGCGATTCAGCCATGATGACTATATCATCGGCGAAACGAAGGTGGGTGATGTATTCGCCATTGATGTTGATGCCAAATCCTTTTTCCTTTTCAAGCCTTTAGGGGACGATTTTAGAAAAATCCAAAAACAAAGAGTATTTGTGTCAAGTTTCAACTTGATAGACGTAAAAAACAACACGTCTCCATACAAACTCCAACCCCCTGTTTCAACCCCTGAGGGAAGGTTTTTTGGAAATTCTGGAATCACTTGTCTTGTTGTTTATTTTGAAGAGTATTTTTACAAAGTCCCGAATTGATAGACCCAAAAATGAAGGTTTTCCATACAAACGTTCAACCCCTTTTTCACCCCCTTAAGGGTTGGATTTCTAAAAATCCTTTCTCATTCCTACTTTACGTCTTGAAAACAATAGTCGTGAAAAAAATCAGCTTTCTAGGTTTAAGGGTTTAGGCTGGGCGTTGATGAGTCAGTGAGTCAGGACTTCTCTCTTTATATAATAAATATAATATATAGATAGATTGGAATAACTTTTGACTTCAAATTTTCCTCGCTTTGTCCCCTCTATGCCTTATTATATTTTAATCTCTTTGGTCCTAATGAAATTGAATTGAATTACAATGTAGTCTAAGGACTAAGTAATTTAAATTTGACCTTCTAAGTACACTTTAATTAATGAATACTTTTCGAAGTTCTTTCACCAATGGAAAGCTACATTACCAGTGAATAACATAAGCTATAGCTTATGTTTAAAATATATTGTATCCCTGTATTCCCACGGGAACGGGAACTCGCGGGCAAAACCGCGGGCCGCTGCTAGTAATATTATAAAGAGGAAAGATTTGTATTTTTGTATGTTTGTTACGAATAAACTCAAAAACTACTGAAACAGATTTTAAAAATCACTTCACCAGAAGATCTCTGAGTAACATAGGATATATTTTATTCTTGTGTTCCCACAGAAACGGTCACGACGCGGGTAAAACCGCGCAGAACCGCTAATTCTTTATATAGACGCCCATAATTGCAAATCTTGGGTAATCTATGGTCGGGATGCGTCTGAATAGGTCGCTCACATACCCCCGCTTATAAGTTTCGCTTTGAAGCTTGTGTAAGATGACTTACTATTGTTATATTTAACCCCCACGCAGACAGAGGGGTATAATAACTTTAATGCGTCTATCTCTGTGTGTGTAGAATTGTATCTCCGAAATAGCTGAACCAATTCTATGTTATGACCCGTTCCTGTGGGAATACGGGAATAAAATATAGCCTATGTTACTCAGAGAGATTGTAGCTTTCCATTGATGAAATAGTTTTTAAAATCATTCTAGTAGTTTTTAAGTTTATTCGTTACAAACATATAAAAACACAAAATTAAATGCATTTTTTTCCGCTTTATAATAACAGTGTAGATGTAGATTCAAGTAAATCGATTTATCAGTTTGATGATCATAAAATGTTTTTTAAGCAACCTCCATAAGTCCAGAGACCAGATAAGTCTAATCGATTCATGTAGTATACTCTGTTACATCAAATATGGTAACTTTGATTTGACCTGATGCTAGAGCGTCACCTGAAATCTGCATTTTGTTTCGTGTAGAAGTTTTCAAAATTTTTAGTTTAAGTTTTATACTTGTATATTTATACCAGGGTAATGGACTCGATTCTGCATTACAGCGACTAAACTAAACATAGACAGCGAATCGAGTCCAATGTCCGATACAACTTTTCTATGTCCAATCAAAAGAGAATGGGTAGCACTTTACAAGCTTGATAACAACAATTCTAATAGATTTCTTTCTGTTCCAGGTAATATGAGCTATGGAAGACTACAACGACACCTTTATAGGCAACATAACGAACAGCTCAGAACCGTTCCAGCCCTTCTACGAGAGACCTGAGACATACATAGTACCCCTCATATTTGCTGTCATCTTCGTTATCGGAGTCGTCGGCAATGGAACATTGGTTGCTGTATTTGTCAGGCATAAGGCTATGAGGAATGTGCCCAATACGTAAGTACCTTCTTACACTTATAAATCTACACTAATCTACATTAATCTACACTAATCTACACTAATCGACACTAATCTACACTAATCTACACTAATCTACACTAATCTACACTAATCTACACTAATCTACACCAATCTACACCAATCTACACTAATCGACACTAATCTACACTAATCTACACTAATCTACACTAATCTACACTAATCTACACTAATCTACACTAATCTACACTAATCTACACTAATCTACACTAATCTACACTAATCTACACTAATCTACACTAATCTACACTAATCTACACTAATCTACACTAATCTACACTAATCTACACTAATCTACACTAATCTACAATAATCTACACTAATATACACTAATATTATAAAGAGGAAAGATTTGTATTTTTGTATGTTTGTAACGAATAAACTCAAAAACTAACAAACATTCTTAACTTTACGGATAGTTGGCGATTCAGTAATTTTTTCCGGTGAACTAGAATAGCTGATCAAAATTTAAATTTATTATTATTATTTTAATTTATTTCCTTTTACAAATAGATAGTATATTTTGTATTGAGGGACTAAACGAAGCCAATATATACCAGAGGTGGTTTGACTCAAGAGCTTGCGAGGGAGTCAATGAAACCGAAGGTATATTAAGTTGGCGTTTAGTCTCGAAGTGCAAACTACACTTTTCATTTTGAGTGCGAGAAAAAATTACAATTTAGTACAAATATATTTAAAACCGAACTAATGTACTCGACAAAAATTCTTAAAGAACCATGGCAAAAGTCCATGTGTTTTGGGTACCCCACTTACGCCTGCCCACGGAAGACGAAACCGTGTAAAATCGATAGTTCTTGGACAGACTAAGATAATATGTAATCATACCACATTTTTATAAGTTGAGGTTTAAAAGTTATTCGTTACCTAGTGTATTTTGTAGGTTATTATGAGATTTTAGGTACCAAAGACGTGTAAAGAAAAAGTTTCTCTAGGAAAGAAAATGATTTTCTTCCAACCTCTTTGTTAGAAAATAGCACTGCCTACCAAATGCCATATAAGTTACTCTATGCCACGTAGTGGCAGTAAATGATGGCTTGGGCAAAAAATATCGATAGTTTTCCAAATACATAATTAGCATATTATATATATCGTTGATATTTTTAATGGCAATATTATATCGACATTTATTTTACAGTATCGAATTCGTATCAATTTTTTATATATTTCTAACGCAATTCTGGTTTCGTGTTTTATTTCATGTTAGGTACTAGATACTTGTTTAGACTCAAGCATTTATAAAAAAATACTATTTTCATCGTCCTTTTTTACGAATTTGAGAATATGTATAAATAATAATGTAAAAACTGACGATATATCAATATTTTTCACTCGACTTTTATCTATAGTATTTAGAAATGTCGATACGATAAATATCAATTTATTTTTTCACTTGCTCATCCCTAGTGAATGACATGGTTGACGTGATGACACTGATGACACGACGTTCAATTTTACCAAAACAACAAAAAAGTGTTTGTATTAATCAAATACTTTAAAATATAATAGCATAGAGGGGGCATTGGGAATATTTTCATACAAAACTTTGAAGCTCAAGCGTCATGTCCTTGTCATGTCAGTTAGTATGAACGCCAGCTGTCATTCGGTCGAAATTGTACTAGACTTATTCCACTTGGAATAACTTTTAACTTCAAATAATCCTCGCTTTGTCCCCTCTATGCCTTATATTATATTTTAATCTCTTTGGTATTAATAGATTTCCCAATCGATCGATTCGTGTTTCTATGATATTTCTGTTTTATTTGACTCAATATTTTCAACTGCTAGATTAATAAAAAAATATGGAAATTTTCGACTTGTTATGAGTCAATATAACAAGCATAGTGTGATACCCCGTGGGTGTCTATTTCAGTGGGTACCAAAGCGTGTGCATCTGGATTGAGGGCCCACTTTTTAAATTATTGCGAAACGAAATGATACTTACAGGGCATTTACTTAAAATTTTGTAAAACCTAAAGCAAAGATTCTTAAATTTCTTAAACGTGAATCAAAAGAGTTATGGTCAAATAGCTTGGGCCCTCAATCCTGACGCCTGCATAAAACGGCATAGTCGAATCTCAGAAAGTACTATCCCTGGGATAATAATTTTTATTTGAGTATTTAGTTAGGAATTTCTTAAATACATTAAGAAATTGTCAAGTCTTAAGAATGCGACAATACAGATTTATGGCGGTTTAGCTTGGGCCCTCAATTCATCAATTTTGATATTGTAGAATCAGCAAAAAATATGAGTTTTTCTAAGGAAAGATATTAATACGACTATAATATATTTGAGTTCCATATCTCGGAAAATTTGTTAAAAAGAAATAACGACACAAAAGTTAATTGTTAAAAAGTTATTGAAATTCGTATTTTTTCAAAACGTCTGAACTGAGGGCCCAAGGTTTTTGTCAGTATTGACTAGGCTAAGCCTTCTACACTACCGCACTTTAGGCTAAGTATTTTAACAAATTTTTAACTAAAAGGCTACAAAGCGTCCATTCTTCTAAATGCCGTACTTTAGGAGAACATTGATTTTCGATGTTTTATATGAGAAAATTCAGTAGGGTGTATATGATTTTGTTACTTTTTTGAGACAAATCAGCATGTAGGTACCCTCTTAGAAGATATTTCATAAGTTGTTGTCGGAAGCGATTACGTTTTGTGTGATCCAAAATTAATCAAAGGTGTTATTTAAATGGTTATCATAGTATTCGTATTTTTGACGCCTGACGTACGCGCGTCCCCGTCATGTTTTTTGTTTAATTTTCATTTTGCTGTGTATTTCGGGTTTTGACTCATATTAGTGATAGTATATTATACCTATGTGGCAAGCACAGATCATTAATCTAGCTCTGTGGTAGCAAGGGTCCGTGACAGTGTGCAGTGAATGGGAAATTCGATAAAATGCCAGGGATAAACATTTTTGGATTACCTCAAGAAGTCTTAATGAAGTCATTGTACATTATACCTAGATTATACCTACTACATAATAGTTGTTACTTTTATTTGCAGGTGTGTGACTCTGAATTTAATACTATAAAAGTATTACTGCTAGCCACAGTGGAGCGAATCATGATTCATGTGTGTAGAAGCACCAGCCACTGTCCCAACTTGAAAAACTCCATGCTGAAAATATAACAGTGTGTTTTTATTTTAATTAACATCTACACATTTACAAATTTATCTCTGAATATTGATAGTGAATATTTAATTTATGTTTCAGGTGATTCAGTTATCCCCTATATCCAACACAATTGACACTAAGACCAATTCCCTTTAACGACACTACATTGAACTGCATTGTGAAGTAACAGCATTGACATTATGTATTAAGAAGTAATTACTATTAAGCAGGCTAATCAATTAGATAGAAAGGCTATAGTAACTATGGTTTGCACTGGCCAAGCAGCGGGTTTACAGGGGTGCAAGATAACAATACATGACCTATGTTCTCACTTTGATTTTATCAATGTTATCTGGGGGCACGGCAGTGCCCCCGCCAAGTCGAGCAAAAAGCGGCACGGCCGTACCATCCTTTTCTCGAAGCAATTCACGCCATTTTCGACCTTCTATTTACCATTTCTTTAGTGTGTTTTCTTATATTACTAAAATTTCATTTGTGTCCACCAAGAAATCAATACCTTTATTTTTATTGAGGTCCTTTATGTTTAAAAGAATCCACAAGCATTCCGAGGTTCACTGCAATTAGGTGGAAAACATGGGCACTAGTGGCATGGGCTGCAACTCACTGCATTTCCACTTGTAATCCTTGAAGCCTCCGAGATTCACACAGAAAAATAATAACGTAGGTAGGCACTTACTTTCAAATGAAGTTTGAAAATTGCTTCCAATTTGCAATTTGAAACCAATTGTTGGTATGTTTATTGAGGTTGACAACTTTGTCCAAAGGAATGCCTGCATGGAATCCAAAAGTGGATAGGTACCTAGTTTTTTCTCCAGCGTAAGCCACATATTTATGTATGAACATAATATTTTTGTTGAATATAATTTAAGAAATCTAAATAAAGAATTTCATGTTCTATTTATTTCTATATTTTGTTACCTATGTCCACCCACTTAGACTTGTAAATTGTTGCCAGTCGAGAAAAAATAAATATTTGTAAGATTCAATTTAGTTTTTGGACACGTAATCACAATCATTAAGTGTATTTTGTTGACAAACATAATTGAGCATTAAATCCTATACGAATACTTCAAGTAATAAAAAACTTAAGAAAAACAATTACCAGTAAAGTTTCGGTTTTAGTTTTTTCCGTGTGGCAATTTAATCTCTTTGAGTCTATATAATTATCGATATAGATACCAAAACAACATTTTTTAAAATTTGTGTCTATCTATCTGTCTGTCTGTCTGTCTGTCTGTCTGGTTGTGCACGCATCACGCAAAAACTACTAGACAGATTTTGATAAAATTTGGTATGGATATAACTGAGTACCCGGGTCAACATCTAGGGTACTTTTTATTCCAGAAAAATATCTCATTCCCACGGGAAAATATAAAAACAGGTGAAAAAATAAAATACGTACTTTTCCGAAACGATAACACATAGAAACTTGAAATATAGGTGTCTTGTATATCGTAGCCAACCACTATAAAGAGATTTTTGGAAATTCCCACGGGAACGGGAATAAACCGGATCCGCGCAGGTAACGCCGATGGGCACCCGCAATTTCTAATTATGTTATGTAGGCGTCTTACATGTCGTAGGCAACCGCTATAAAGGGATTTTTTGATATTCCCACGGGAACTGGACTATATTGGATTGAGGAATTTTTTGATTTTTTGTATTGAAAAGGCTCCAATACTACCGGTTTTACCGATTTAAAAAAAATGTTTTGCCAGTGGAAAGCATACTTTTCTGGGAGTAACATGTGCTATAATTTTCCCACGGGAACAGGCCTAAACCACGTTACCGATTTAAAAAGTTCTTTTACCAATGGAAAGATACATTACCAGGGAGTAACAAAGGCTATATTTTATTCCCGTATTTTCACGGGAACGGGAACTACGCGGATGAAACCGCAAGGCACTGCTAGTTGTTAATATACAGGGTTATAATTTTAATACGTCCAATACATAATTTCATTGATTATTGGCACTTTCTTATTTTATTTTTCAACGCATACGTAGGTAAAGGCACAGCACAGCTAATCGTATATAATTATATCGAGCTTTATATATTATATACAATATGTACTTAACAGAATAAGTGCAATTCCTGAAATTAGTTTGTTCAGTATCGACTACATATTCGATTTCATCTATTTTTAATGTGTTAAATTTTTCCGAAAAATGAATTAGCATAGCTGAATTTAATGCTATCTATTGAAATCGTACTATTATAGAACGATATTTAAGAAAATTGGACAACTAAAGTTCGATTGCATCTTTTTTTATATTAATTTACTAACCGGGGTGTATGAGGAATTGCGCTTTTTCTGTTTATATATTGTATCTGCGCTTTACAAAATACTACTTACATGATCACGACGAATACTTGTTTATACTTACGATAAACATTATGGTCACCCTACTAAATTTTCTCATATAAAACATCGAAAATCAATGTTCTCCTAAAGTACGGCATTTAGAAGAATGGACGCCTTGTAGCCTTTTAGTTAAAAATTTGTTAAAATACTTAGCCTAAAGTGCGGTAGTGTAGAAGGCTTAGCCTAGTCAATACTGACAAAAACCTTGGGCCCTCAGTTCAGACGTTTTGAAAAAATACGAATTTCAATAACTTTTTAACAATTAACTTTTGTGTCGTTATTTCTTTTTAACAAATTTTCCGAGATATGGAACTCAAATATATTATAGTCGTATTAATATCTTTCCTTAGAAAAACTCATATTTTTTGCTGATTCTACAATATCAAAATTGATGAATTGAGGGCCCAAGCTAAACCGCCATAAATCTGTATTGTCGCATTCTTAAGACTTGACAATTTCTTAATGTATTTAAGAAATTTCTAACTAAATACTCAAATAAAAATTATTATCCCAGGGATAGTACTTTCTGAGATTCGACTATGCCGTTTTATGCAGGCGTCAGGATTGAGGGCCCAAGCTATTTGACCATAACTCTTTTGATTCACGTTTAAGAAATTTAAGAATCTTTGCTTTAGGTTTTACAAAATTTTAAGTAAATGCCCTGTAAGTATCATTTCGTTTCGCAATAATTTAAAAAGTGGGCCCTCAATCCAGATGCACACTACCAAAGCTGCCGATGTTCTTTTCGCGGGGAGTTTTTTCTAAATCTGTCACAGATTAACAAAAAATATTTATATTTTATCATTACAAAAATACAATACTTTTATTAGTCGAAAGTAGCATGAGTAAAAGGGAAAAATGTAAACTGTCACCGAACCCGTGCTTCGTGTAGACTACAGGCAACAACACACACACTGCATTTTTCTTGGGCTAATGACATTTTTGGGACCGAGTTTCTTGTCTGTTTTAACACCAGATGTGACGAGATATTTTCTGACTCTTTGAATATTAAATTGATTGTGTTGACGATAATTTATTAATTGTTATATTTATGACACATAGGTTTATAGCAGTAAAAATGAATATTTATACGGTAATAAATTGTCGACAATATTCAGTTTTATTGTGCCATCAATATGCAGCAATTTGATGAGAGAAGTTTCTAATAAAATAATAATAATAATCTGACGCCTTTTATCCCCGAGGGGGTAGGCAGAGGTATTGCCATTTCTGGATATACCCACTTTTCACGAGATGTTTTTTTGACCTCTAAACGTTATAGGTGGTGAGCCCCAGTGTGACCGGGTCTGTAAGACATGCCTCAGAATAAATTCTGGGCCTTGCGGGTTTCCTTACGATGTTTTCCTTCACCGTCGTGCTAGTGATAAATATATACGTAAGTTCTGAAAAAGTCATTGGTACATGCCAGGATTCGAACCCGAGCCTCACTGATTATCATCATTTTATCAAGCAGGCTCTTTAACCGTAAGGCTATCACTGCTCTTCTTGTCTGGCTAGGTAGGTAGATCTTTGGCAATAAAAGCCTCGAAGACTGGGACATGTTTGGTCTAGTATTTGAATGTCTAAAGACTATAAACTCTTAGAGAAAGACTATGATATGATAAAAAGGGGCAGATAAAGATAAGTGCGTCTCTGTCACTCAAACTTTCCCACAGTACGTAAATAATCCATGTTTTAGACAGTTTACTTCTTTATTAGAAAACTTCGAGAGTTCTAACTCTGAACTGCGAACGGTTTTTCTGAGAATTTAATATATCCTTTTCAAATATTGGGAAGGAAATTAATATGGGAGTCAATAAATGGAAATTCTATTTATTTTCTGTGATATTTGTTTACTACTATTATTAGGTACTTAATACTTTGTCGAAATGTATTTACTTTTCGAGTCGAAACGTATTTATTTTTATGGTTTCCTTCTGTTTTTATTTAGCTCCTCAAAAACTGCCAGTGCGTTTGGTCGAGGCTTCAGGTGACCAGAGGGCTGGCAGCTATCTCTGTCAAAGGATCAGCCTAGCTATCCAGAGAGGGAATGCGGCCAGTCTTCTGGGCACTGTCCCACATGGTTCCTCTTTGGATTACATTTTGTAATTATTGTAAATGGATGTATATTTTCTTTGTAAATAAATATTTTGAAACTGGCAATAGGATCACCATCTATCATGTATATGGATTCGACAAAGTGAACTTGTGAAAATTGAGTATTTAAAAGATAAGAATACCTCTGCCGATACCCTCAGGGATAAGACTGGCTCTTACACATGTCTCAGAACAAACGCGTAGAAGTTAAAATTAATTAATAGCAGCAGCAAAGCGTATTTTTGGCTCCAAATATTAATTAAGCAATGGTTCGAATTCACAAAACAAAATTGCTAAATCACAACATAATTTCAAAGCAAAAATTTGTCTCATTAACCTTGTACGAAACTCCAGAAGGGAAAGGACCCATAAATTGGAAATGCTAAATTTTATTATAGCTAGAGGCAATAATTCAAAATCCATTTCTAGATTTTTTTAAATTAGACGCCTTAATAAACCGACTTCAATGAATTATACTAAAAAATACAGTCGAATTGGGAACCTTTTTCTTTTTTTAAGTCGGTTGAAAAGTCGAAATCTGTTGACGTGATTTTGAGTTATTCGTCTATTTGTCGCGTACATACTTAATGCAAATTTAAGATTTTAATATGGTTTTCTCAAAGATGTCATCGTCATTGAAAATGGAAAATGGGACCACACTGGAAGCACCAGCTTTCAAATATAAAAAGAGGTAAAAACATCAAAAAAACAGTCGAATTGATAACCTCCTTCTTCTTGAAGTCGGTTGAAAGATTGAACGATTTGAACGAGTTGAACGATTGTGCTAAAAGAAGCAAAAATCACAATTAATTGTAATGACGTCATCTTGTCACAACTACAAGCATGTTCCTTTCATAATAATCTTCTATGATGCCGACTCCAGACTCTCACTCTTGCAAGCTTTTATAATTTTGTGACTTTATAACACAAAATCTTTAAAAAAATGTTACGAGGCCAATAGTAATCTAAAAAAAATTAAATAGGTGTCTTTTATTTGAAAGAAAAATTAAAAACAGATCCGATTTTTTAGCATACTCATGAATTCGACCAAACGAAAATAGCGTAACAAAACGTGGGTCCTGATTTGAGGGTAAAAATAAACAATAACACAAAATTAATGAAGTCTGTTTCTGAGTATTTCTTTTTTACGAGAATACATACGATACGGATGATTGATTCACAGAGTAAGCTAGCTACAGCTACAACTCAGATAGATAAAAATTGTTCAGGCAATCATTATCGATATATTGACGGTCTGTAATAATATTATGTGTAAGGAATAAGTATGTATTAATATAAATTAGATATTATTCATCATATTTCATCAGCACTGACAGCCTTATTACGGCTAAAGGGCCTGCTTCACATGATGATAATCAGTGAGGCTCGGGTTGGAATCCTGGCATGTACCAATAAGTTTTTATTATTATTTATCACTAGCTCGACGGTGAAGGAAAACATCGTGAGGAAACCCGCAGGTCCCAGAATTAATTCTGGGACATGTGTAAAAGACCCGGTCCCGCGATGGGCTCACCGCCTATCACGTTTAGGGGACCAAAGAATATCTCGTGAAAAGTAGGTATAAAAAGAAATTTAATACCCCTGCCTACCTCTTAGGGGATAAAAGGCATGAGTTTTTTTTATCATATGTCTGACTGTGATTCCAAAATTAACGCTAAAATTTGTTAAAAATTTTTTTGGTGATGTTCTTTTTTGTAAAAAATATAAACGATTCTGTAGTAAATATTGTAGGTACTCGTAGTAAACACCTAGTGTTGTTACTGACGTGTTTTATTGTTTTCTCAGTCGGAACGGTGAAGACTTTTTATTTTTATGTTAGCTTATTGTGTTACAAATGTCTGTATACATTTGTTCTCCAATAAATCTATATAAATAAAAATGAATTGATGTTCGTTAGTCTGATTAAAACTCCAGAACGGCTGGACAGATTTTGATGAAACTTTTTGTGTGGGTTAGAGTGGGTCCAGGGATGGTTTATACGGTGGCAGAACGACGTCTGCCCGGGCCACTAGTAAATAAATAAATAAATTTCATATTCAATTAGGGGAAAAACAATTATTATTTACGTATAATTTTATACAATATCTTAATAATCTTAGTCTATATGTTATTCTGTATAAACTATAATATTAATGCAGAATCTTATAAATATACGTTCAGTGGTTTTGGATCATTTTAGTTTTTGTTCGATATAGATGAGTCAGTAAGAACTTCCTATACTACTCCTATATCTTTATAAACGCGAATTTATGTGAGGATGGATGCATAGACTTATTTATTGAAACTTGACAGAAATAGAGCTCATACATCAGAACAACACGTGAGCTCCTACATATATCCCAGAACGCGGACGAAGTCTCGGGCAAAAGCTAGTCTATACTAATATTATCTATAAAGAGAAAATATCTGTATGTTTGTAGCATAATAATAATATAATCTCACGCCTTTCATCCCCGAGGGGGTAGGCAGAGGTATTCCATTACTGGATATACCCACATTTCAAGAGATACATTGGACCCCTAAACGTGATAGGTGGTGAGCCCATCGCCGGACCGGATCTATTTACACATGCCTCAGAATTAATTCTGAGATCTGCGGGTTTCCTCACGATGTTTTCCTTCACCGTCGAGCTAGTGATAAATATGTACGTAAGTTTTGAAAAACTCATTGGTACATGCCAGGATTCGAACCCGAGCCTCACTGATTTTTTAGGCCGGCTCTCGGCTCTGTTTGTAGCATATAAACTCAAAAACTACTGGCCTGATTTTAAAAATTCTTACACTCATGGAAAGCTAGAATATAACCGAGTAACATATTATAGGCTATGTTCTATTCCCGTATTTTCACCGGAACGGGAACTACGAAACAGAAACGCTAGTCTTCAATAAAGTAAAGAAAGTGGGGCGAAAATGGAATATCTAAAATATAGTCTGAAAGTAGCCCGAATATTATCGTTAAACAATTTCTAAGGTTAGTTTAAAAAAAAAAAGTTACGGACACGTCTGCAGCATCGCTTACAACAATATATCACAGAATTCAGACATGAGGCTATACATTGGAAATGGGCTGTGAACCAAAAAATAACGAGGGGTGCAATGAATGTCACCCGGATGTTCTATAATAGACCTTTCATGACCAAAAATTTGACCTAAATCTGTATTTAGGTCGAAGTTTTGGTCATTACAAAGCAAAGGCTGCTTAATGAAGGATTTTCTCGTTTATGATCAGTTGAACTTAAATAAATTTTATTTAGATTTAAACGAACTGACGATTTATCTAAGATGGGGTTGGCAGATATATTCTATTCTAAGAATTACCTATTCTTCACCAATGTCTAAGGACACCTAACGTGAGAGCTGGTGAACCCATGGTCTCGAAACGAATTGTGGCCGTCTGTAACAAAGGTCCAAAATCTTCAGCACGAATCACTACCAGATGAATGCACTCGGTCTTTGTATTTTCATCACCTCACCGTTGAACTAGGTATCGATAAATATGTAGGTAAGTGTTTGAAAAACACTTTGGTTTATCAAATCCTCATGTCTCAAAGGCAGGCTTACTCATAGATTTATACTAAATCTATGGGCTTACTTCAATTAATATTTTTTTAAATTTAACTTAATTTTTTTGAGCGGTGATACCCGTACGGTTGAAGATCATGCTTCACATGATGGTAATCAGTGAGGGTCGTGGTCGAATCCTGGCATGTACCAATGAGTTTCTCAAAACATACGTACATATTTATCACTAGCTCGACGGTGAACGAAAACATCGTGAGGAAACCGGCAGGTCTCAGAGTTATTTCGAAGCATGTGTAATAGACCCGTTCCGGCGATGGGCTCACCACCTATCACGTTTAGGGGTCGAATATTCTGGTGAGAAGTGGGTATCTCCAAAAATGGAATACCTCTGCCTACCCCCTCGGGGATAAAGGGCGTGAGATTATTTTTTTATACCTCATATTTTAGATATTGTCTCTATTTGTGACGGGCCTGTTGGCTCAGTCGATAGTGACCCTGCCTTCTGAGTCGGAGGTCGCGGGCTCGATCGCCTCTTGGGACCAACATTTGTGTGCATGAACACGTCTGTTGGCTTCGTGTCTGATCGTTTAATATTTATTTAAGTATGTCTATCAGTTGTTTAGTACCCAAAGTACAGGCTCTGCTTAGTTTGGGTCTAAATAACCTTGTGTGAATTGTGTATCACAATTCATTATTATTTTTCCAGGTACATCCTCTCATTGGCCTTGGCTGATCTCCTCGTCATCATCACTTGCGTGCCGTTCACCTCCATTGTCTACACTGTAGAGTCCTGGCCATGGGGCTCGACAGTGTGCCGCGTGTCAGAAGCGGCTAAAGATGTCAGCATTGGAGTGTCAGTGTTCACTCTGACTGCTTTATCTGCTGACCGCTACTTTGCCATCGTCGATCCGTTGAGGAAGCTACACGCTACGGGTAAGTTATTAGTTATACATGGTGATTTTAAATTAAGTGCAAACATTTAAAGTGTTGGTCAACTTGACAAGAAACTGTTTTCTGCATCGATTTTTACTTTTCATACGCAAGATAATACTGTTTCTTCTGTTAATTTTTTAAAAAAAATTGTAATAATACAATTTTTTTAAAAGAAACTAACACTCTGTACATAAACAATACACGCACACTACCCAATCAAAAATTGCACGAAAATAAATAATTAAAAAAGCCGACAAAAGTAGCGTTTTAGTGCGGTAGTGAGAGCTTATGCAAAACATGCTAAAAATATTTCTTTTTGTTAGAATTTGTATCTACCCTTAAAATGTTTGCACTTGATTTAAAAGGACCATAAAAATTTGCCTGTGATTTCTCTATTTGTCGCTATTATGGCCATTATGTTAATGGTCATTCTGACCGTTTTAGCTAGCGGCTACTTTACCACAGTTGATCGTTGAGGAAACTACACTTATAATACGGTTAATTTTACATATTTTGTCATTTCTATTTGTCACAAAAAAACACGATAAACAACCATCCCCATGTAACATTGTTTTTGTTTTTAAATACAACCGCATTGAGAACCTCCTTCCTTTTTGAAGTCGGTTGTAAACTTATGATGATAACACAATAAGATTTCAATACGAAAAGAAGAAATATAACTTTTTATTAGCTCCAACAATCCTAGGAAAGTATTTACTAGATCTTATCACTTTATTTGTTGGTTTACAGGAAATTTCTAAGAATCCGAAGCTGTAGTTGTACTTAGACTCGAGAATCCTTGGAAATCTATCCCGGGATCGGTTTGACTCATGTTAAAAGTATTTTACTTTGAAAACTTTTCCGCGAACCGTCTCATATAATTCTAGAGAGTATTTTGGGGTAAGATTTAAGATAGAATGTTGAAAAGAATTACGAGTAAAACGAAGAACATACTGAGGGTTGAGTGACAAAAATAATATTATTAGATACCTAGTTTATTCAAAAGTTTCCTCTAAAATTAATAAGTTCTAGAGTAAATCTTTAAAAATACATTCATTGGTTTTTTTCTTTTATTTTCTTAATAATGTAGGTTCCTAAATCATCATCAATCCATTACAGCCCAGATCTGGCGACCTGTCTTCTTATAATCCCTACCAATGTTATCAACTCTTTACGGCTAAACGTGAACCATTGAGAAAATTTACAAACTGAATGGAGAAACTGCGACTTTCAAAGAGCTAACGAGCTAAATACTACGCGGCTGAAACCACGGGGCACTGCTATAGTCTTTACATACATACATACATACATAATCTCACGCCTATTTCCCATTGGGGTAGGCAGAGACAACAGACCGCCACTTGCTACGAACCTGGCAGATCTCACGCGCTTCCTCCACATCCATCAAACGACTCATGCATGCTCGTCGGTTTCGGGTACTCTTTATCTGGCTTTTCTTCAACACATCGCCGATCTGGTCGATATAGGTACGCGTAGGTCGTCCTTTACCGACTCGCCCATTCACAACACCCTTGTATATTTGTCTCGTTAGACGACTTTCATTCATCCGCTCAATGTGACCAAACCACCTGAGCATTCCTCTTTCAATCCTAGTCACTATATCTTTCAAGCCGCAACGCTCTCGGATCACACTATTTTTCACTCTATCTATCAATCTTACTAGTCTTTAATAAATTAAATTCTAATTCTTGCTAGTCTTTAATAAATTAAATACGATAATCTCGCAAACAGAGACGCTCTATTCTCGTCACGTACGCAATATTGGACAAAAAATGCCAATAAAAAGATCCATTGCAAATCTCCGCCATTAAAACGCGGCCTATCTTTATTGTCGTCTGTCCATTGTTCTTTATTTGCCTTTTTGCGTAATGTGCAGAATTAATGCGTTCGCCTCCCTGTGTGTAATCGCTATAAAACACCAGCAACGAAAGCCTAACGTTTTTAAAATTATGCAAGTACACAAATTGCGTTTTTTTAGTATTTTTTTTTCACATGTTTACAAAGATAATAAAGGTTTATTTAATGCCGTCTGAGAACTTAATTTATCTATATGTCATTTACTTTCTCTTTTCCCATTATTTGGGGTCGGCGCAGTATGTTTTTTCCTCCCATTTAGATCTGTCATACGTACATTCACTTCCATCCTGCACATATCATCCTTCACACGATCCATCCATCTTTTCTTTGATTTGCCAATATAAACTTCCATATTCATAACAAGCACTCGCCTTACAACATTACTCTCATTACCTACTCGTATGTCCGTACCACGACAAACGATTACCTCTCAACTTCTCCATCAAGGGTGCTACTTTCAGACTTCCTCTTATGTACTCATTCCTAAATTTATCCATTCTTGACACTCCACACCTACACTCCATCGCAATATTCTCATCTCCGCTGCATGCAGCCTCCTTTCATCCTCCGTCTTAAGGGTGCAAAATGTATAAACGAACAAACCGACTTGCTGATTGGCTGGCTGGCTGACTGACTGATCGATTCACTCACTGTCAAAACCGCTGGTTTTAGAAGCATGAAATTGCCTTAAGAGCCCTATTACATTTCGAGCGTGATTTTTGCGTTTATGGCCATCTTTGGCTTCTTAGATCTGAGAAACTAGAAGACTTGAACAACTTTTACTTTCCGAATGGTAGAGAAAATATATTATTATAGGGGCTAGTGACCTACTTTATTCGATTTTATCTTAGTTAACTGTATAAAAGTAAAAAATCCAAAACAAGTTTTTCGAAAAACGCGCGACGGCACTTTTTTGTGTTCGTTGATTGAACTAAACGAGTTAGCAAATTAGATGAAAAATATATAATAATATTGCTTATATAGTGGTTAAGTGATTTGTGGCTTAAAATTTTTTAAATACGTATTGAATATGTAGAAATTAAATCATATTCGAGACCGTGAAATTGCCAAAAACGCTTGGAATTAACCGTTAATTTCTCATTACTATATTAACAATATCACATGATTTTTATATCAAAAGATACTTTAGTTCATAAGGAATTCAAACATCATACATGTTTTAAAAAATAGTTCATTATAAACCTGAAAAGAAAAATAATTCCAACTGCAAAATTGCTACATAAAGCAAAGTTTTGACCGGTCTAGTTCAGTACTGCGCGAGCGCTCGTCGACGCTGGACCTGTGTCGGAATTTTTCGCGCCCAAAAATCGAGAATTTTGTCGTAACTATAGAGCGACTACCAATAACAAGTTTTAATCATATATGTATTTTATTGTAAAATGAACACATTTTAGGGTGATAGTTGTTTTTTTATTTGTTTGTAGCAGATATCTTCAACCGATTGAGCTGAAATTTGGTATACTTATGTAAGTTCGGTGACAATGCAATATTATGGTATCACCGAGCTGATCTGATGATGGAGCCAGGAGGTGGATATCGCAACTCCTCAATGACTACTCGTAAACCCCTAGAGTTTGGGCTCGTATGATTCGTTTTGACAAATACTTTGGTGCTAGATGGTAACCAGGGTCTGGTGATGGAGCTGGAAGATGGCCATAGGAACTCTGTAATTAAACGACACAACCCCATCGAGTTTAGGCTCGTATGATTCGTCTTGACGAGTACTTTGGTGCTAGATGGTAACCAGGGTCTGATGATGGAGCTGAAATATGGCCATAGGAACTCAGTAATTCAACGACATAGCCCCATCGAGTTTGGGCTCGTTTGATTCGTCTTGAAGACTAGTTTGGTACTAGATGGTAACCAGGGTCTGATGATGGAGCTGGAAGATGACCCGAGGAACTCTGTAAGTATACGACACAACCCCATCGAGTTTAGGCTCGTATGATTTATCTTGACGAGTACTTCGGTGCTAGATGGTAACCAGGGTCTGATGATGGAGCTGGAAGATGACCCGAAGAACTCTGTAACTATACGACACAATCCCATCGAGTTTGGGCTCGTTTGATTCGTCTTAAGGAGTCATTTTGTACTAAATGGCAACCAGGGTCTGATGATGGAGCTGTAAGATGGCCATAGGAACTTAGTAATTAAACTACATAACTCCATCGAGTTTGGGCTCGCTTGATTCGTCTTGATGAGTATGTTGGTGTGTCTGATGTCAGACATGTCAGTGTCTGATGACGGAGCTGGAATATAACCAGTTGAGCTAAAAATTTTGTATACGCGTTTAGTTTGGATGACAATACATGGTTGGCTATGTGAAGTCATTTTAAATCCAACTAAAAAGTAAAAAATAAATTAAGAGTAAAAAATAATTTTATATACTTACCAACATTTTAAATACCAAATGGTCAAAATATTTAAAATAATGCACCACTTGCGAGATATTACAGATATATTCAATGCGAGAGCGAGCAAAGCCAGCTCAAAATACCAGATCGGAAATTATTTGGACCGGTTAGGTTTAGAAGATCTTTGATGTTAGTTTTTTTTTATGAGCAACAAATAAATCTGTTTTATTATAACCGTTGTAAAGTAAGTAATAATACAATATGATATAGTACATTATGGTATAAGTGCGGTAAGTTGAAAATTACAGCCGAGGCGATATTTCTAGCTCCAGCCGTAGGCGAGGGCTACAAAAAAGCAGTGGTCAAAGTCAAAATGTTTTATTCAAAATAGGAACTTACAAGACCACTTATTGAACGAATTATAGAATTGAGGCTGTAATTATCAAAACGAACGTATGTCATACGACGTTTTATAACATCTTTGCGAGGAAATAAATAAAACTCCGACTTTCATCAACGAATAAAAACAAAATTTTTACTTGTTCACAAATTAGCTATGCGCATCACCTTTTTTTTAGGAAAAGCAAAGATATAAAAATATAATAAGGCATAGAGGGGACCACGCGAGGAAAATTTTAAGTCAAAAGTTATTCCAAGTAGAATAAGTCTAGTACAATTTCGACAGAATGACAGCTCGCGTTCATACTAACTGACATGACAAGGACATGACGCTTAGGCTTCAAAATTTTGTATGAAAATATTCCCAATGCCCCTTTAAATCTCTTTGAGGAAAAGGCACAACAAATAGGCAAAATTACTATTAAAGTGCATAAATTAATATTTCTGTATTTTTGTTACAGATAAATGGTTGTAATTTATTGTCAAAATTTATTAAATTAAAGAATTAAATGTTTATTTATGATATTTTATCTCCCAAAGTTAATTTTATTCATAAAATGTTAAAAACTTTTATGACACAAGTATTTGTTAAAATTTGATTTTATTCTTGGTGACCTTCATTTTATGTGTGAGAGAGAACAGACAGACTTTTTATTTCAAGGTTGGTCACTATCAGTTTAAGCAAAAATCTACATACCTATATCTAAATACATATTATATAAACTATAATATCTAAAGGGGTGTAAATTGTATTGTTTTAAACTTTTTTAACATACTTCGCTAAAAAAGTTGAACACAATACAATAAAAAAATAGAAAAGTATCAAAAGTAGTAAGTCGCTTGCTGCCGCTACGGGCAGAGTAGTGTCGTGAACTCGTGACCCCGAGCGAGCGGGCCGTCGCGTTCAAATGCCTAATCTTGAGGAGCGTAGTTTTGTAATAGGGCTCTTAAACCTCTCAAGCATTGTCGTGGGAGAGCCATGTTTCGGCACGCTTGGGCCGGCTCGACCGGAGTGATACCGCGGCCTCACAGAAAACCAGCGTAAAGCAATGCATTGCGTTTCGTTGAGTGAGTGAGGTAACCGGAGGCCCCAATCTCCCCTCCCCCTCTCCTCCCCCATCCCCCTACTCCCACCTCAAAGGTCGGCAACGCAGTTGTTACTCTTGAGTTGCAGGTGTCCATGGGCGACGGACGTCACTTACAAACAGGTGAACCGTCTGCTCGTTTGCCCCCTTTTTTATCATAAAAAAAAAACCTCTCGAGCCAATAAAATAAAACACAATTGATTTTTAGGGTTCCGTACCTCAAAAGGAAAAAACGGAACCCTTATAGGATCACTTTGTTGTCCGTCTGTCCGTCCGTCCGTCCGTCTGTCAAGACCCTTTTTCTCAGGAACGCGTAGAGGTATAAAGCTGAAATTTATATCAATTACTCAGGTCTACTGTCCCTTGAAGCTGTGAAAAAATCAAACTTCTAAGCCAACGCAATCAAAAGATACAGCCGTTTATGCCGCAAATTTTCGACACTTGCAAGGGAATCAAAACCTACAGGGTGCTTCCCGTGAACTCAGAATCTTGAAATTTGGTACGAAGCAACGTCTTATAGCATAGATAAAGGAAAAATTACGAAAACCATAAATTTGCAAGGTTGTACGGAACCCTCGGTGCGCGAGTCCGACTCGCACTTGGCCGGTTTTTAATTGTCACGGTGCCTATTGAAACCGAGCGGTGCTCGACAAATAGGGAGTAAATAGGAGTCCGGCATAGCCCTTCGCTCCCATATCGGAGGGTCTCCTAAGCCCCTTTTTGTGATGATTGATGATTATTTTTGTTTGTACTTAACCTTTTGTACAAACAAAAATAATCATTTACCTATATCATGTGCCGGAAAAAATATAAATAATTTTAGGATCACAATTTTTTCAGTCTCTAGTCCACATTTTATAAAGCAATTTCTGATTTACGAGATTTTATTAGCGTAAACAAATTTGTATCTAAGCTAAATTGTAATAAATTCCAGTTTGATCTTTATACGCCGAATAGAAACCGAGTTATCTATATTTTATACAGTGCTTTTTAAAGGGAGGCGAAGTAGAAAATAATGAAAACAAAATTTTCTACGAATAGGTTTCAGACGTGTTTTCAATAAATAACCTAGACTTGAGGAATTTTCTTAAACGTTTATCTTCCAAAATGTAAGAATGTATTATAAAATTTGTATTTTTTTTAAAGATAAGTAAACAATTTATCGTAGGAATAAGTTTGAGACATGTCTTCAATAAATAATCTGGGGCAAAGAAATTTTCTTGACAGGTAATTTCCATCAATTTTTTTTTACCAAAATCAGGCTGCCAGTCCGATGTCACATCAAAGGTTGTTGTGAATGCAAATTGGCCACTGAAATTGAAATAAAACTGAATTTAACCCGCCCTGCGTTGGCAAAAATAATAACTTGCATCAATAAAAAGGTAAAAACTGTCAAAATACTCATCTAAGAAGACATAAGAGAAAATTACCATACGTAGGACTATTGGTTTAGTTTATTAGCTTTGCTTCCTGGATGATACATACTTAATTACTAAATTTACAATGACAACGCATGTTTTTTAGTGCTCCATGTTTCATTATTAGACCAATCATTAGTTAATATTATAATACTTTAAGAACTTTGTCAGTGTCTTCTTTAGAGTGTTGCGTCAATTTTCCTTGGTCGCGATATGAGGCCGCACGCATGTCGAGAGCTAATGTAAATCCGATACAAAAATATTGGTCTTTCTATTCGACTAATCTTTATGTTTTACACTTGGCTAGGTCCTCTGATAGATATGAGCACAAAGAAATTATTTAAAAAAGGAGAATATTATATCAGATGAAAGTTTGTATTTGAAATGTTAAATAGTCCCAGCACATAACTCGTATAAAATGTCGAAGGCATTCTAAATTATCAGTGGTCACGCCATGGCGACGATCAACGCCACTTTGTATCGCACGCCCAGGTAATGTAAGCATTAATACTATAGGCCACAAAAGTAGCGGCTATTAGAAGAGCAGTGATGTCGTTATAATTATTATTATTATTCTGGTTTGGGTTGGTTTAATGGGTAACCAATGGGTTTCAAAACCTTCATCATCATCATCAACCCGTAACAGCCCACTGCTGAGATAAGGGTCTTTCCTCACACATGAGGAAGTATGGGCTATAATCTCCCACGCAAGCCCACCGCGGCTAATGTTAACCTAGTGGCCACTTAACAGTCAGAATTTTTTAAGCCACCCAAGGGTACCTGCCAATGGCTTAACGACTTCCATTGTGCGTAAACGCAATGAAAACCGGGACCAACAATTTAACGTGCCTTCCGAAACACGGAAGCGCTCTTTATATAAATGCCAATGCACCCAACTTTGCTTAACCAGTGTGATCGTTACAAACACACTGGCACCGCAGGGCTACGAGCGCTTCAAAAATTATGTAGGTATATTATACACATTTTTCACGACAAAATATGTTCTAACATTGTGAGGAAACTCGCAAGTCCCAGAATTCATTCTAAGACGTGTGTAACATGCATGCGTGGTTTATTGGGCTCACCGCCTGTCGTGTTCAGTGGTTAAATAGTAGATTGTTATACAAGGGTCGGAAGGAATCAATTCCCATACGAGGAATTTAGACGCCCGAGCGTAGCGAGGGCGGATATAGTCTGAGTAGGAATTGATAACTTCCACCCGCGTTAAACACTCTACTTTTCATTTCGAATTCAAGGAAATTAAAAAAAAAAAAATACTTAACTATTTTACAAAAATTGAAACATGCAAAAACGCAATAACACCTACAAAAAAACAAAATTGTCAACAATACAACCAAATAGGTTGAAAGAAAGAGAAACTATTTCTTTTAAACGTCTTTGAATACTACATCATAGAGTACCTAACCTAAATAACATTACAAAAATAATAAACAAACCTTCCTCTTTATAATAATATGTACCTACTTTTAGCCGAGTAATAGTGTTCTGTGCTTATTAGTGTCGATGAGAAACAAGATTTTGAATTTCGTAACAACTTACCAAAATATTAACCTTTTTTTAATTTTAAATATGGAACGCGTACCGCCCCGCGCGCGGACTATTTTCTGTTGTTTATACCTACACCTCACAAGGCCGCACCTTTTTTTCTCATCCTAATTGATGTAAAAAGTTTCGTATCCCTACTAAGTACCCAAAGAGGTTGGAAGAAAGTCATTCTCTTTCCTAGAGAAACTTTTTCTTTAAACGTCTTTGTCAAATGTAGTACTATTTTTTTTAATTCATTGCCGCCCTTAGGGTGGAAGCAATTACTATGAGTCTTTCCCGACCGAGGGCGGGAATCACAGCCCTGAATCTCTCTGTAGTGGGAATCATCGCTTCCGACCCGGTACTCAGATCAAACATACACTACTTTCCGAGTATGAGATATGAAAAAGATATACTGTTGGCTTTTCCAACAACGGAATACCAGGAACTCCCTTAGATAGCCATCCATTTATTCACTCCACGTTTATAAGGCTCTATTTTTTTCGCTACTTCAATTCGCATCTGCGTAGGTAGGGATATTTTCTTACATTGTAAGTATGGGTTATGAGATGGTGTTAGGCTAGTTCTGGTTTTAGTTGTGTTAACTTACAATGGTATAATGTCATTAAGCCGAAAGAATGAGGAGGTCAACCGTTAAACCGATGTTAACAAATCATATCAAAGTCAAAGTCAAAGTCAAAATGTTTTATTCAAAATAGGAACTTACAAGTCCACTTATTGAACGTCATTTCAACTCCACCGCTATATTTATTTGATTTCTAGCAAATGTTAGCTTTCTTACATTGTATGCTGCATTAAAATCTATAGTGGAGTGGAGGTGGAATGCTCCACTATCGTGAAAAGCGAGGTGATCGTGCCTGGGGACCGCGGTGCAACTGTTGATGTTGGACAGTTGTATTTATACAAACTCATTAGAAAACTTCGATAGCGTGGTTTAGAATACTTCTATGTAGTACCGCAGTGTCGCTACAAATCAATCCATCGGTTTGGGAGCTACCATGCGACGAACCAATGTGTAGATGCACACATACACACAAAGATGGACAAAGGCTTTTCGTCGGGGGTTAAAATAAAACGCTCATGGTTTCATGGCCACAAAATGATTGGCTCGACGTTATTGCCACCACCATTTAAATTTTGTTTTCTGTAATAATAGTACAAAAGTTGACTTAATTGGCGGTATGCGGATAAAGTTTCAATATAATTAAGGTTTTGAGCCAAAACTTTCGCTTTGCTTTGATATTTTTTGCTGAAAAACAAAAGGACTTTTCTTTTGTTTGTCATTTTACTTAAGATTTATTACAAGAACCCGTTGTTTCCGTTTCCGTGCGAATTTAGCTAAATCCTTTTTAGGTGGTGCCTGCTTCTTTATAGAGCAATATTTGGACGTTGTATTACTAGGTAGGGGATATAGCACAAACCAATTAGTTTTCAAAAACTAACGTACAAATTTTTTTTCTATAGATCAGTAGTGAAAGAAACATTGTAATCGTAAGCCATAGTATTGGTTCTGAAATCTAAACATCAATAAGTAAAAATTATCAACAGACCGTGAAGAAAAATACAAACGTTGACCGGATATATGTTTCTAGGAAAGAGATTCGTAAGTGTTTATCTGGATAAATAAAACAGAAGTTTCCTTTATTATTGTTTTGCTTTGGTTTGATATCTTAACCGTCGTAATAATAAACATAGACAAGTTTCTTATAGCTTGCTTCAGAAATCACTATAAACTTATGGTCTAGTTTTAGTTGTGTTGATCTTATTTAGATTAATTTCCCTTGCATGTGTTTCTTTAATTAATACCAGTCCTGCCTTTTTTTCTCGACCCAGTGCATATCAATTTACGGATAATAAGGCTAGTGCGAGTGCGACAACGGCGAGTGCAAGTCTGTCTCGCACTTGGCCGTTTTTTTAATATGAATAAAAACTTTATTTTTTTATATTCCCTTTTAATTTAGTCAGTTATTTTCGTTACGTGATCACTGCTACACCGCTGAACCGATCGTGAAGATTTTGATGCGTCTACTTTTAATCCAAAAAGGCTAGCAAAATCGCCGAAAAACATAGTTATGAAACAACATTCATTCAACAAATTATAATATCTCTAGGAATTTCCAGCGACTATTATTTGCCTTAATACACCTACAGTCGGATTAAATATTAATGGTTCTGTATAGTGAATTATGAATGACTTTTTAGCTAATATTACCGACATACCCTTCATTTAATATTCTCACATCTTTTTAGAGGAGGGTGTACTTCTTGCTTTGAACCTGGAAATTTATTTTGTTTAACTACATCCTTCGAATGATTTTTGTACGTAGATTTCGGGTATGTACTCTTTATCTGGCTTTTCTTCAAAATCACCGATCAGGTTGTTGTAAGGACGCCTTTGTAGCCTTACACTGACTTGCCATTACGAGTACACCCTTGCATATTTGGTCTTCCATCCATTCGTTCGACATGACTGAACCATCTAATTATCCCTTATTAATCCTAGTAAACTCTCTTTCAAGCTTCGACGCTCCCGAATCACAGTATTCTTCACTCTATCTAAAAATCTTACACCACTTATATTTTTAACGAGAATAACAACATAGAGAAGTGATAGCCCGGACGGTTAAAGAGCCGGCCGAAAATCAGTGAGGCTCGGGTTCAAATCCTGGCATTACCAATGAGTTTTTCAAAATCTTACGTACATATTTATCACTAGCTCGACGGTGAAGGAAAACATCGTGAGGAAACCCGCAGGTCTCAGAATTAATTCTGAGACATGTGTAAACAGACCCGGTCCGGCGATAGGCTCACCACCTATCACGTTTAGGGGTCCAATATATCTCGTGAAATGTGGGTATATCCAGTAATGGAATACCTCTGCCTACCCCCTCGGGGATAAAAAGGCGTGAGATTATATTAGATTATATATATTATTAACAACATACTTAGTGATAAAAATGTGTCGGCCATTTGAAAAAGGGTTTCTTTTCGCTTTCAAAAGACCCTTCGTAACAGTTTGATGCCGTCGTGAAATGCAAAATCAGATATCTTACGTTACCTTTCTGTGAATGAAGCTTTACGTAAGCTTCCGAGAATACGATATGTTTCTTCCAGGAGTCTTGCTTAAAGTCCAGTATTCCTACTAATATTAGCTATATCAGCTAGGAAGTATCTCTGCCTTTCTGTTTATTACCTTTTCACCAAGTGGTGTTCTACTAAGTAGTAGACCTACATGCATGCGTTTAACTGACTTGATGCTATGTCAGACTATTAAGCATAAAAATCTATCTACTTCTAATATTATCACACACACCCTTACAAACACACCCCACACTCGTAACACTGCAATGACAATTTATCTCTAAATTGTATAAGATAGGAATCGAAATATCCCGCCAACTGAAACACTGCCTCCTAAGATACAGGATATCCTAGTTTAGGAGACAGGGTTCACCTGAATTGTTACGCCTTTCAAATATTATTGTTAAACTCTGTTAAATTGTTATCTATAAGGTTTTGGTTTAAATAAATTATTATTATTATTATTATTTTCTGTTTTTCTTTTTATTTCTCGAAATATACCTACAGTATATTTCGGTAAGTTTAGGACAAAATTATCATTATTATTATTATTATTATAAAGAGAAAAGATTTGTTTGTTTGAATTGAATAGGCTCCGGAACTAGTAGACCGATTAAAAACATTATTTCACCAGTAGAACGCTACATTATTATGGACTAACATAAGCTATCTTTATTTCCGTATTCCCACGGGATAAAGAACTACGCTGGTGAAACCGAGCGAGACAGCTTGTTGTTAATAAATTGTAAGTTGTAATTACAAACGAAGGTAAAAAGAGCTGACCTTGAGTTTGTTGCTGGTATTTCTCAGGGTGCTGCATATTTGGAACATGTAACTCGTAGGTAAAGATATTGCCGATTGCATTCAGCCAACCTTCGTGGACTAGTTTAGAGTCCCTTGTTATTAGACTATAGATGTTTATAAGTGGTTTTTTTTTGCCTACAGAAATAAATGAATTTTGAGTTTAACTTTGACTTAACTTGACTTGTTATAGTTTAGAAGCCTAATGAATGTAATGTAGTTAGATGAACTGCCAAAAACAGTTTTCAATTAAATTCAATTATCCACACGGGTAAAGTTGCAGAAACAAAAGTTTAAGATTTTGGGGAAAATAGCTAGTCATCATTATGTAACGAGCAAAGTTGGGGACAAAAAGGTAATTCAGGTGAAAACACGATCGAAGTTAAATAAATAAACTTAGTTGAACAAACAATAATTAAGAGAGTAAAGTTGAAAACAGTGGAAGAGAAAAATCTGGTGTACCTAATAGTTAATTAAGGAACAGAGTGCATAGCCAAGTTTTTTTGTAAAAAAATCAAATAGAGTAACAAAATTAGATAAACATAAGGATTCCACTTGTTATTATAACGTGTAGTGTAACACGTAGTAAATACTACAACTAGTTTTATGAGTTTCTTGCTGATTCTTCTCGGGGTACTGCATTTGGAACCGGCAACTCGTCGGTAGAGATGAGCTGCTGTTTACATTTAGCCAATCTTCATGGACGAGTGTAGAGTGCCTTAGTATTAGACTATTGACCTTTCTAAGTGTACTTTTTATACCTACAGAAAATAAATGGTTTTTTACTTTTTTTGACTATAAGCAAACCGCGAATGACTAAGCGAATAAATCTCTCATATGCCACTTGACAAAGGGGGCGACACATCTCTTGTCTATTTACAACCGTGATCGCATTGGGAGTCAGTTCGCAGGAGTTTGATTAATTTTGAAGTTTGATAGCCCATAACTTTTTTACAGTGGTTTCAATATATTTGAAATAATTTATAATATTTTAATTTAAAATATTTGTTTTTAAAATAAAAAATAAAAATAGCGTAATCGAAGTGATAATGATTTTGGGGTTACTTTGATATCCCCCTTTTTAATCATTTCATTTGAAAGTAACAAGAAAAAAAGATTTCAAAATAAGAAAAAAAATTAAAATCGGAAAATTACCTTTTTTAATATAAAAAAAAATGTAATCTAAAACAGCAACCTCAAGCCCACCTACAGAAAAGGATTTGACAGTTCATTAGTGTTGTCATTTCTGAATAAAAAAACTGCCAAAAACCTTTCCGTTTTATGCAATTCGCATTTTTATGTGAACAGGAAGTTTTAATCAAAGTCATCCTGAGGTTCAAAGTAACCCCGGTTTACGGTACATTACTTTTGACGCAACATCTCCTACGAGTATTACCGCCAGTGTCTCTAGAGCAAGTATTCTCTGCATAATACATGTGAAATAACGACGATTCTAATTCGGATAATAAATACTAAATAGTGTTTTATTTTTCGGATGTAACCCATCGTTATAATTATCAGTATCTCGCGTGGAAGATCGCCTAATACAATATTCTTTTAAATCTTCATTTACAAGAGAATTCAAGGCCAAAATGTTAATAATAGTAAGTGTATATAATAAAGTAACATCTTGTTTAACTAAGAACGTGGGTAGACACTTCGGAATGCCCACATTCTAAGTAAAAGATCTTACGCACAGAGTTTAAAGTAGGTAAAAGCTTCCGAAGAGCTATTAGGCGATGGCTCTTAGTTTAAAATAATTTTGCTACATCCTAAAAAGCACTTTGATGATTTTGCACTCACGTTCTGTAAGATAAGTTAAGGACCGGTAAATTCTTTTTAAGAACGTTTTCTTTTTAACCGACTTCAAAAAGGAGGAGCTTATTACCTCAGAACTTTCGACTGGGTGAACAGATTTGGATGTTTTTTTTTTATTTGAAAGCTGGTGCTTGTAGATTGGTCCCATTTTAATTTCGCCCAGTTCTGAGAACGGCATCCATGAGAAAACCATATATGTTGAAGATTGAAGTCGGTTTTACTCTTTAGAGATATTTGGCCAGTTTCCTCCTTTCCATAATTATCTGAGTAGGTATTAGGCGATTTGCAAATTGTGATGCATGTCGGACCGGCTATTGACATCGCAGATGGCAAATCTGATCACGATATGATCCAGTCCTCATAGGCACTATCGTTTTAAAAAAAAATCTTCATATTCATTCAACTGCACAGAAGGAAAGTAATGCCTTAAATGTTTTCATAATAAATATATCTTAGAGCTGGTAGAGATGAACGGTATTTTAAAAGCTTTTATATATCTTGCAATGTATGTTTCTTCGGATATAACTTTGCAACTAAATTTTAAAGCAAATATCTTAAACGGATTGAGCTGGAATTTTTCATACATAGGTAAGTTGGGTGACAATTCAATATTATGGTACCACCGATCTGACCTACTGATGGAGCCAAGTGGTGAATATCGCAACTTATCAATGGCTACATGTCATTGATTTTTAGTGACGCGTGCCATACATACAAAAGCTTGTTTTTTTTTACTTATTTTATCTGAAAAGAAAACCAACTACGGAATAAAATTAAAAGAAAAAAAACTTTTTTTAAAACAAGCATTTATTATATTCTTGTCAGTAAAAAGAACTAAAAATTTAAAAATAATAATTTAAACCTTATAAGAAAAATATCATAAAATAAGTAATCAATCATTTTTTTTATAAATAAAAGCGTGTTACATTGTGATTTGTGATGGAACTCAGATGGAACAAATACCAGGCAAGCGAAGGAATCTATAATCAAATATAAGACTATAATATTAAGGAGGTTTTGAACGCATCGTAAGCAACAAAACTTTGAGGAAATTAGAGGATTACAGGTAGCAAATGTATGTCAGTTCGCAGAGTTCTAAATTCTAATCACTTTTTCATCTAGAGAGGAAAGTTGATGTTTGCTTACTAATTTTAACGAGGTAAAAAATTAATTGTTTTGTAAAAAGATACGAAATTCCAAAGCTTGTTTTAATAATATCCGGTCAAGCAACAGACTCCTGTGGCCGCAAGATTACAATACATAAGCTCCATCTTAATAATCTTGCAAAAATGCTACATCTAGGGTGCCGGGGCAAATAGGTATAATGTAGTTTGTACCGAACCTCTCAGAACATGACGACTTGCACATCCACTATAGAAGAAATGAATCAGTCTTGCTACGCCATTATAACAAGAAAAACAAAATAACGTTTTCATAAGTCTGTTTTTAACTTCAGCTAAGCAAGTCTTGTTGTTTGAACATGTAATGGAAAAAAGACAAGTTTTAAACAAAATTCTGTATCCAATTACTTTGGTAATTGTATTGACGTAGGGTAGTCTTCTGTCAATTCTCCATCAACTGCTTTTATTGGAACCATCGCAAAATGTCAGATTCGCAAAATGACGGATTCGCAAAATGTCGGAATTCTGACATTCTGCTTATCTGACCATTTGCTTTTCGCAAAATGACAGATTCGCAAAATGTCGGATTCGCAAAATGACGGAATTTTAAAGACACTTCCCACGAAACTAGGATAGACGAATTTGAAGTCTTGTCAATGAAATGATGATAATCCAGTAGATATTTTGAAGAGTTCAACAAAAATAAATAAAATAAAAATAAAAACTTTAGGTATCTTTAGGGTCTTTCATAACGATAAAATCTCTCTAACAAACTTGGCAAATTAAATGAACCATTAAATCTTTCACTTATTTTTTTAGTATGTAAAAAAATACCATAAATCCTAACTTATTCTAATTGAAGAAAAAGGGTAAACTAACATCTTCATTAAATACGGTACCTAATTAGTTTCACGAAATGAGCTCCATTTTGTCGAATGTCCTAGCGATCGATACCATAAAAGTACAGGATGTTACTGTTTCAGATTTTAGCTGGTTCGAGTCCCGGGTGATACAAGCGAATTTTAGAAAATCTTGGAATATTTTTTTGTTTCTTTAAAAAATGAAGAAATTAATGATTCCTTTAAGTAAAATGAGCTAACTAGCGGCCCGCCCCGGCTTCGCACCGGTGGACATGTTCATTGATATATCACCCATCAGTCAGTCTGTTTATCATATTTATATATATATATATATATATATACAGTGGTGGTCAGATAATTAGAAACACTTCTTATGAATAAGGAAAGTATAACTTCAACGTACAAATGTTCGTAAAAAATATACACATTCAATAATTAATAATTATGCAATAATATAGCCACTCAAATAAAAAACTCATTAAATGCATAAAATATAAAACATATGTTATTTTTAATTACAAAATGAGTCTTACACATGTAGGAGTTTATTTTCTGTAACTTGCCGCTTGGACGCATAATTAGAAACATTTTAAAAAAGTATCCATAGCTCATTCTTTTTTTGGAAATTGGAGAATAACATTTCTTTTGTGGCTTTTTCTATTATTCTAGCGGCAATTCAAAATTTAATCTGAATTTTATTTTGTTCAAAATGGGCCAAAAAAAAAGATGTGACGCGTCAACTAGGCAAATCATTGTTAATTTACGTATAGATCATATGTGGGCGTACAGAAGAATAGCTGAGCACTTAAATTGTTCTGTAAAGAAAGTTTTTAATGCAATTGATCATTACAAAACACATGGAACTGTTGAAAAAATGTTCTTAGAAAGGCTCGGCAAAGAAAAACCTTTCCCAGAGAAGATAAGTTTTTGTTCGTGTTTCTAAAAAAGACCCAATTAAAGGCTCCAACCAGATTATAAATGAAGTTTTTTCGCCTGATGACCCGAGAAACATCTCGCCAAGATTGATACGCCGAAGATTAGTAGAAGCTAAATTGTTTGGAAGAATCTTTCGAAAGGTACCGCTTCTTACCAAGCAGCACCGAGAGAAGCGATTATTAATCGCTAAAAAAATATGTTAATTGGACGGTACAAGAATGGAAAAAAGTGTTATTTTCGGATGAAACAAAAATAAATATGGTAAATTCCGACGCAAAGTGCTATGTTAGACGTCCTGTAAACAATGCTTTTAATTATAAATACACAAGGAGTATAGTCAAGGACGGTGGCAGTAACATTAAAGTTTGGGGGTGTTTTTCCGGATATGGAGTTGGACCCGTTCGGGAGATTGAAGGTACAATGGATCAATGGCAATACTAAAATATTTTAGAGCACACAATGATTCCATACTCGGACGATCATTTGCCTGTAACCTGGATCTTTCAGCATGACAATGACCTTAAACACACGGCCAATATCGTCAAATGTTTCCTTAGCAAACAGCGTATATCCATTTTAGACTAGCCAGCAAATCGTACGGATTTAATCCCGATAGAAAATCTCTGGTTTATTGTTAAAAAGAAAGTCTCAAACAAACGTAACACCAGTCAAAACGAACTAAATGAAGCATTTTTTGAAGCATGGAATTAAATCCCCCTACAAAATTTTACGAAATTGATTGAATCAAAATGCCACGTCGTTGCAGTGCTGTTATTGGCATTAAGGGATACGCCACTTAATATTAATTATAACTATTGATAGGTTTGGGATAGTAGCTATTTCATAAATAACAATACTAATTACTAATACTTTAAAAAAATGTTTTTTATACTTTTTTGTTGTTGTTTCTAATTAGTTGACCATTATTGTTTATAACTTAAAATGGGTTAAAATGTTTGTCCGTAATGTAATATTGAAACTGCCCTTGTGTAATGGAATTTATATTGTTTTTCTAATCAATGATAAATCGTTGAACATATTGTTGTCCTATTTATTGTTTATTTTCAAAAAAAAAACGATTGCGGAGAAGTATCTTACATAATGTCAAGGACCGTTGGCAGTGTTTCTAATTATCTGACCACCACTGTATATATAGATTTACTGATTTTTTTGTTGAACTCTTCAAAATTTCTACTGGATTATCATTTCATCGACAAGACTTCAAATTCGTCTATCCTAGTTTCGTGGGAAGTATCTTAAAAAATCCGTCATTTTGCGAATCCGACATTTTGCGAATCCGTCATTTTGCGAATCCGACATTTTGCGAATCCGTCATTTTGCTAATCCGACATTTTGCGAATCCGTCATTTTGCTAATCTGACATTTTGCGATGGTTCCCTTTTATTTCGTGGATACGTTAGCCATGCGGCAAACGAGAGTTCTATTAGAATTGTTTTGTTCGCTTAATTGACCTAATACTACAAAATCATTTATTTTCTGTAGTATGTGTAATAAGTTTTTCAAAAACTTACGTAGGTACATATTTATCACTAGCTCGACGGTGAAGGAAAACATCGTGAGGAAACCCGCAGGTCTCAGAATTAATTCTGTGATATGTGTAAATAGACCCGGTCCGGCGATGGGCTCACCAGCACCTATCACGCTTAGGGGTCCAATATATCTCGTAAAATGTGGGTATATCCAGTAATGGAATACCTCTGCCTACCCCCTCGGGGATAAAAGGCGTGAGATTATATTATTATTATTATTATATATATTATTATTCTGTAGGTATAGAAAATACACTTAGAAAAGTCAATAGGCTAATAACAAGGCACTCTAAACTTATCCATGAAGATTCTCTAAATGTAAACAGCAGCCCATCTCTACCGACGAGTTGCTGGTTCCAAATGCAATGCCCCGAGAAAAGCGAGCAAGAAACTCAAGGGCAGCTCTTTTTAATTTCATGTTTTACTAGTAAATATGTTTTACAATAATAATTATAATTAATAGCTAATAATAACTACGTATCAGTGGTTACTGGCTATAATTCATTAGACTGTTGCGTCAACTTTACTTCGTCGAAAGCTTATGTCAATACCGTACATTTGTTATTCATTCGACTGACATCTAATTTATATAAAGTCACTTGACTATGTCTTGTTTAAAATCTAGTCTATCAATCAATCAATAATCTCACGCCTTTTTATCCCCGAGGGGGTAGACAGAGGTTTTCCATTTTTGGAAATTTGGAAATTTTCCGGACCAGGTCTGTTAACATGTTATTAATTATCAATTATGAGACCTGCTGGTTTCCTTCACCATAGCTGGTGATGAATATGTACGTAAGTTTCTAATTTAGTCTATTAACGAAGAATTCGGTTTTTACGTGGTTTCGCTTTGACTGAAGCCGATTGTATTAATTGATAATATTTTTAGGATTTTGTACCCAAAAAAGATAACAAAACCCAAGCTGTTACTTAAGCTTCGCTGTTTATCCATCTGTTGATAAAAAAGAGCCTTTATCCCCGAAGGCTGGCAGAGGTGTTCCATTCCCGGATAAACACATTTTTACGACTTCATTTTTTGAATAGCGTTTTTTTATTTCAACAACTGTTTCTTTTGCAGTGTCATTTGGTTCCCATGATGAAAGTTCAATTACAAAGATTCATTTTAAAGTTACAAATAATAATATTTAATCAAACGGTTAATTATCAACCGTTTGATGAAATATTATGAATTTTAATGAAAGTAATTTGTTCAGTCGAATATTTTCATTGTCTGTCTCTATATCTTGTCACCAGCAATTATGATAAATTTAATGCAATTACGCTCTTCTGCGTATCCGCGTTTATAGGCAAATGAATTTCGATGTCAAATGTTCGATGAAACAAATTATATTTGTTGTTAAATCTCTTTGCTCTTAAAAATTTCTTTCAAATAATTTCGAATTATTAAATAAAATATTTTTATTATCAGATATTCTTGGTTGTCTTGTAGAATTCTAGAAGGTGACCACTAGCCTATTTGACAGAATGAGCATACTAAGTAATTTTAAATGGGGATTAGCCAGTACAGGTTTTCCTTATAGTTTAGCTGTTGGCTGCCACTTAGCTTGAATCTTTTAGCCTCGCGACACTTGCACTTCCTACTAATATTATAAACGCGAAAGTTTGTACTTATGTATGGATGTTTGTTCCTCTGTTACGCAAAAACTACTAAACGGATTTTGATGAAACATTACAGTTATATATAGCTTAAGCATCACAACAACACATAGGCTATATATTTTATCCCTGTATTCTCACGGAAACCGGAACTGCGCTGCTATCTGTCTATGCTTCAGTGTATTAATAGGTTATGTTTTGGTATGCCAATAAAGTTATTATTATTTACTTACTACCTAAAAGTAAGCTTACAACTAAATCATACATTAATATTACAAATTGAAATCATCCATACAATAATAATTATTGCCCATATTTCTAATTATATTACGAGAAACCCACTGCTCAACAATGGGTTGTTACGGGTTTATAAAGTAATCAAATATTAACTTTACTGCTTACAACATAAGGTTGCTTGCTCGTTTTAAACAGGAAATTATCACAGCTTTGGCTGTTGAGGAGATTGTCAGTTACGCAAAATATCTGGTATGATTTTAGCAAGGACATTTTAGGCATTTCAGTTATTTGCGTAGTAATCCGTTTATTTTTGTTGATCATTTCCGAGCTTGTTAGGCAGAGCAATTATATTAGTCTTTCGCATGATCCATGTTACGATATTCTTTAGGGTCAAGATATAGAATAATTAATAATGATATTTGTAACATGAAAGCTACGAATGGCCTATGATATTTTCAAAAAACCCCTTAAATATGTTCCGTGTTTTTTATCTTTAAGATTTTTTATCTCCTATGTGTTCCTAATAAATATTTCTCTTTCTTTCTTTCTTTCTTTCTTTCTTTCTTTCTATTAACCTTTGTGACATAGCAGTGATAGGCATAGAATTAAAGAGCCTGCTTCACAAGATGACAATCAGTGAGGCTCGTGTTCGAATGCTGGCATTTACCTACCAATGAGTTTTTCAAAAAACTTGCGTACGTATTTATCACTAGTTCGAAGGTGAAGGAAACATCGTGAGGGAACCCGCCCCGGTTACCAGAATTAATTCTGAGACATGTGTAACTATAGGCGAGTGCGTTACTCCAGCGGAAATTTGTCGAATATCGGCATTTGAGGGATACAGATAATTAGTTGTCCGGCTTCTGTAAATGTTGTGCAGATTTAAAAATTTGTATTGCTTAAAGTTTTTGAGTAATTCAAGAAAAACAGTTTCCGCTGGAGTAACGTTACCCCAGCGGCAATTTTTTTTTTCTAATGGGAATATTGAAATAATTTTTATCTACATAATCAGTTGTGATGACGGAGTAAATGTTGCGACTTAATTTGAATTTGTATCGTTAATGGTTCCGAAGATATTAAAAAATTTCAAAATGACGCATTTTTGATGTTTACGTTTTTCGCTGAATTTCGGAAATGGTTAAGCGCACTATCATAATTTTTTGTACATGACTTCTTATGTCTTATTCCTAATTAGTTGTGAAATAAAAAATTAAAAATAATTTATCGTTTAGGAGTTATGTAAGCAAATAGAAAAACCCTCTAATACGTCCTAGCACTTCGAATAAGAGGTCTAGAGATTTGTTTGAAACGTTATTTTGTAACTTGCAACTGCCTTCAGATATTTGTGAAGTTTCATTAGAATCCTATAAGTAATTAATAAATTATAATGAAATTTAGCTCGGTTTGGGCCTAGACGCGCAGACCGTTATTTAACCCCCTATTAATGGACTTTTTTGTGGGATTTTTTAACCGAATAATACGTAAATAATTAGTTATATAGTTCAATTTTATACTTGTGAAATTTCAGCATCGTACAATCAATAATTAAGGAGATAATCAAAAAATACTAAGTTATTTTAGTCATTTTAAGTTATTTATCGTGGTAACCCGACCGAGTTTAGATGGTCACAGAAAAGCGGCCGTTTAGTACATTATGCTAACCTTTTTAAATATATAGGATAGTTTTATAAGGTTTTTTACAATTGCGTACACAAGTGTTAAAAAAACTTATTGACAGGTATTGACAGGTTTCTATAAAACCTTTTAATAAAAAATACGAAAAATAAAAAGTCATTGAACTTAGGTATATTTATTCTGCGAGCATCTTTTTATACAACATAAATATAAATCAACTTCAAAAACTAAATCAGATAATTATTACTGGACTAAATTATTGCGTTAGTATAGATAGTTATCAATTTAGGTATTATTATCAATTTTTGAAATTCTCCCGGGAACGGGAATAAACTGGATTCGCGCGGGCAGCGCCGTTGGACACCCGCTATCAATAATAACATTAAATAGCATCACTATTCAGAAAAATAAAATATATAGTTTTTTAAAAACAAGCTTTTATTATGTTCTTGTTAATATAAAAAGAACTAAAAATTACAAAATAATAATTTAATATCAGGTTTAAAATACAGAAAAATATCATTATAATATAATCAACACTTTTTTAATAAATAAAAGCGTGTTACATTATGATTGCAAAAAGAAACATATTGAAGGTGTAATTTTGTTTAATGTTCTTTAATGTTCCATCGCAATGAAACTTGATTTTATTTATTGGAAAAGTATTGATTATATAATTATATTTTTATGGCTTACAAATAAAAAGCTGTTAATTGAAAAAATAAAACAAATAACACTTCAACGTGGGAATAGTAGTTTGTGTCATGAGGGAGCAAAACTATATTTTTACGACGAGGGCGTTTTTTTAAATCACGAATATAGTGAATGATTCTAGGATAGAATCAAGAACGTAGTGAGTTTTCCGGTGTTTAACTATCACTGCAGTCACTGCTACTTGAATACATTTTAAAATATAAAATACACAAACAATTCGATGTCGGAATTGGAAAGCGCGCGCATTGCCACAGCAATTTTTCTGACAGTGTGACACAACCATCGAACCCCATTCAGCCTTGTCAGCATATAAGTTACTCTATGCTTGTCAACCTAATGCGGCGAAAAATGGAACTAATGTTTTGATAAAGTACTTAAGCTACAGTGGTGCCAACCTTAGATGCAAACTTATTTTGTTAATCTCTTTGGTTAAGAATGTTGCGGGATATTCTTGATTCCAAATTCAAAACACTTTTATTCGCACTTATTAAGATCCTATCGGAAAAGACTTACTTTGATCCCTGTTATTGAGGACCAAAACGTCACTTTTCGAATAGATGGTATGAAAAAAATATTGTTGTTTTTCATTGCTTTTGTTAAGTTATGTACTAATTTTCAAAAACGATGTTTTGTCTCTGCCATACCTACCTATATAAATTTCGAAAAAGAATGTTTGATGAAATAGAATTGAATGTTGACTTGTCATCGTCGAGTCGAGAGGTTGCCTTTGCTGATCGATCACAGCCTCATCCTGATCTTTCAGTGGTTCGACGAGTTAACGGTTTCATTTCTATTCCCGTGGGAAAATTCTAATCTATAATATAATACTCCCAGAAAAGTAAGCTTTCAATTGGCGAAAGATTTTTTAAATCTCGCGTGTAAAATTTTACTACATAGCGGGTGTCCAGCGGCTTTTCCCGCCCGGATCCAGTTTATTCCCATTCCCGTGGGAATTTCCTATAATTCCTTCATAGTGGTTTCCTAAGACATATAAGACCATGATATTTTGAACAGTGGGTGCAGAGGATCCAGTTTATTCTCGTTCCCGTGGGAATTTCCTATAATTCCTTCATAGTGGTTTCCTAAGGCATGTAAGACCATGATATTTTAAACAGTGGGTGCCGTGGATCCAGTTTATTCTCATTCCCGTGGGAATTTCCTATAATTCCTACATAGTGGTTTCCTAAGACATATAAGACCATAATATTTTAAATAGTGGGAGCTGTGGATCCAGTTTATTCCCGTTCCCGTGGGAATTTCCTATAATTCCTGCATAGTGGTTTCCTAAGACATATAAGACCATGATATTTTAAACAGCGGGTGCCGTGGATCCAGTTTATTCCTGTTCCTGTGGCAAGTTCTGAAATTCCCTTTATAGTGGTTGCCTACGACATAAGACACCTATACATACGATATTTCAAACAACGGGTTGCGCGCGCGGATCCTGTTTTTCCCGTTCCCGTGAAAATTAAAAAAAAAACCTTCATAGCGGTTGCTACTAAGACACCTACATACCATATTTCATGTTTCGAGGTGAATAGTACGTATTTGTCTTTTGTAACCAGTTTTTATATTTTCCCGTGGAAATGAGATATTTTTCAGAACTAAAAAGTAATCTAGACGTTGACCCGGGTACTCAGTTATCTCCATACCAAATTTCATCAAAATCCGTTAAGAATTTCTAAGACATGTGTAAACAGACCCGGTCCGGCGATGGGCTCACCACCTATCACGTTTAGGGGTCTCTAATATATCTCGTGAAATGTGGGTATATCCAGTAATGGAATACCTCTGCCTACCCCCTCGGGGATAAAAAAAAGGCGTGAGATTACATTATTATATTATTTTCATGATGTGAATGTATAAGTATAATATACAATTATAAACAATAATAATAATATTGTATATTTATACATTATAGCCTACCTTGTTTACCAACTAATGTCCTTCTTGGTGGAACAAGTAACCCACAGAAAAAGAAGAAAAGTTAAGAAGCACTACACATTAATAATAACTGTTAATAGGTACGAAGATTTAGCTCGATTTAAGTATAGCAGACTGCTAGGATAATGGCATCACTATCACTATCACTACATAGTATAAAACAAAGTCGCTTTCTCTGTCCCTATATCCCTATGTCCCTTTGTATCCTTAAATCTTTAAAACTACGCAACGGATTTTGATGCGGTTTTTTTTAATAGATAGAGTGATTCAAGGGGAAGGTTCAAGTATTAGCATTGCACCCGTGGGAAGCCGGGGCGGGTCGCTAGTAATATATAAAATGTACATGTGAAACTCCAAAAAAAATAAAATTAAATCAATAGGTACTCAAAAGATAATGTACGCGTCTGTACCGAACTTGAAAGACTATTATACTACGTGTTTTAGAATGTTAGCATAATGTACTAAACGGCCGCTTTTCTGTGACCATCTAAACGCGGTCGGGTTACCACGGTAAATAACTTAAAATGTGTATTTTTTGATTATCTCGTTAATTATTGATTGTACGATGCTGAAATTTCACAAGTATAAAATTGAACTATATAACTAATTATTTACGTATTATTCGGTTAAAAAATCCCACAAAAAAGTCTATTAATAGGGGGTTAAATAACGGTCTGCGCGTCGAGGCCCAAACCGAGCTAAATTTCATTATAATTTATTAATTACTTATAGGATACTAATGAAACTTCACAAATATCTGAAGGCAGTTGCAAGCTACAAAATAACGTTTCAAACAAGTCTCTAGACCTCTTATTCGAAGTGCTAGGACGTATTAGAGGGTTTTTCTATTTGCTTACATAACTCCTAAACGATAAATTATTTTTAATTTTTTATTTCACAACTAATTAGGAATAAGACATAAGAAGTCATGTACAAAAAATTATGATAGTGCGCTTAACCATTTCCGAAATTCAGCGAAAAACGCAAACATCAAAAATGCGTCATTTTGAAATTTTTGAATATCTTCGGAACCATTAACGATACAAATTCAAGTTAAGTCGCAACATTTACTCCGTCATCACAACTGATTATGTAGATAAAAATTATTTCAATATTCCCATTAGAAAAAAAAAATTGCCGCTGGGGTAACGTTACTCCAGCGGAAACTGTTTTTCTTGAATTACTCAAAAACTTTAAGCAATACAAATTTTTAAATCTGCACAACATTTACAGAAGCCGGACAACTAATTATCTGTACCCCTTAAATGCCGATATTCGACAAATTTCCGCTGGAGTAACGCACTCACTATAGGCTCCCTCCTATCACGTTTAGGGGTCCAAATAATATCTCGTGAAAAGTGACTATTTACAGAAATGGAATAGCTCTACCCCCTAGGGGATAAAAGGCTTGAGATAATTATTATTATTTTCTTGATATATCTTTAACCTTTGTGCAAAATATCATGCTTCTAAACCACTGGGGGACTCCACTTTCAGCTGTTCGTTGATCTGTTAGTCAATCAGCCAGACTGTTTCTTCTTGTATAGATGCATATTAGATGTATAACTATTAGAGGTATATAGACAAGAAGATATAAGATCATACTAGAAACAACAGTTTAGTACACGGCCATAAAGTTCGAAAATAAACACGTTGCTACAAGTTCTAAGACCAGACATCCGTGGAAGCATACTGTGTAAACAGCATAAACGAGAATTCAATCAATGAGTTCTTTTTTGATCGGAAAGAATAAAACTGTCGATATCGATAAACACAGCCACGTCGACAACTCTGTTTGCGTTGGCCGAATTTCACGCATCGTTTGATCTGCACGCGTGTTGCTCAAGCTGAAAGGTTAACAAATGCTTACATTTGACAAAATGTTTAGTAAATCGGGCCTTGGGGTATTTTTGGCAGATATGACGATATTATACATAGCGTTTTGTCAAAGAACTTGCTGAGTATCGGAATAGTGACTTCGGCGTCAACTCGGGCTCAAAACATATTATGAGGTACTTTAAAATTTTCTAAAGATGATTAGTCTTATCAAAATATGATAAAATATAAAAGTTTACAATTTAAAACTCATCAAATCAAGGCCCAAAAATTAGTGAGGCTCGGTTTCGAATCCTGGCACGTACCAATGAGTTTTTCAAAAACTTACGTACATATTTATCACTAGTTCGACGTTTAGGGGTCCAATATATCTCGTGAAATGTGGGTATATTCAGTAATGGAATACCTCTGCCTACCCCCTCGCTGATAAAAGGCGTGAGATTATATTATATAAGGTGACCCGGGGCTATTGTAACTAAACAACAAAAAGATGTATCTTTGAGTTGTTATAATTTTATCATTTTATATCTTACAGTAATATTTTGCGAATAAATCTCTCACACGTTTATCTGACTTTTCAGATTAATAATAGAAACTAGCAAAAAACTTTTAGGTTAGCGGTGAAATAGCTGAAAATTTAAAAAATTGACGAAAGCTACAATAGCCCCACTCCAGGGGCTATTGTATCTATCGCTTATAAATCTTTTGTGGTAAGAGCTACAATTGTCTAGCCGAGTTGCTGAATTTCATTTAGTAAATGTTTAAATGATTTTGAATCTTAGCTATCTAATAATAGGATGTAATAATATGCTATTAAATTATTTTGAATATGAAAACGGGGCTATTGTAGCTTTTTACTGCTAAGATAGTGTTGGGATGTAGTGATTGTGTAATGTCGATATTTTCAGAGTATTTTTTCAGATTAGGTTTGTAGTGACGAACCATCTAAAAATAAATAAATAGGTTAATAACAATTAAATTAAATAAAACAAGTATCTAAGGGAAGCTCCCATACAACAGATATGATTGTTTTGCCGTTTTTATAAAAAATCATTTTTTCATTAATCATCAAATGCTCTATGGGAGCCCCCCTTAAATATTTGTTTTATTTTAACTATATATTTATTTTTAAAGTGAATATATAACTTAATATTCTGTGAATATTTCAAGCGTATACCTGTTGACGTTGTCAATATCGAGCAAAAACGAGCAAAAAAATCACTTTTGTTGTATAGTAGCTCCCTTAAATATTTATTTTATTCTGTTTTTTAGTATTTGTTGTTATCAATATCGAGCAAAAACGACGTTTTTTGTATGGGAGCCCCCTTAAATATTTATTTCATTCTATTTTTTAGCATTTGTTATAGCGGCAACAGAAATACATCATCTGTCAAAATTTCCACTGTCTAACTATAACTGTTCATGCGATATAGCCTGGTGACTGACAGACAGACAGCCAGCAAAGTCTTAGTAATAGGGTCCCGTTTTTTACCCTTTGAGTACGGAACCCTAAAAAAAACTTTCGAATTTATAATATTAAGGGGGATATGAATATATAATATTATAGACAATTATTCACATCTGCTTTATAAAATTACGATACGAATGCATTTTTATAATAAATAATAAAAAAATACCGACAATTTCTGTAAACTTGAAACATCACTAGTAAATTTTTACTCCATACTAAAATGTACGGGGCTATTGTATCTAACCTCTAGGTACATTTACCCCGCAACAGAATTTTGGTGAGGCTAATGTATCTACGTGAATAAATCCAGATAATAACAACACAGGATAGATAAATAATGTCAGTTTTAAAAGTACGTTTCACTATATAACTACTTACTGTAAATTTTCAACGGAAAACCACTGCACAGTATTTTTTTCAGAATAAAATCGGAAGACAGTCTTCTGGAAATCACAACGTAAAATGGCCGAAAAAGAACATGGCGTTGTAAGGACGCCAACCGACGGCTCAGTGACGCCATCTCCGATAAGCCCAATAAATTTTTTGTTCCTCTATCAGTTTATAGATGTCTCAATACACAAATATCTACAGGAAATGAGTTAATAAGAACAGATACAATATCCCCCCAGCTACAATAGCCCCGGGTCACCTTATTATTATTATTACAATTTCAAAAAATAGTATAGGTACATACATATGCGTTAGTAAATTGGGTAGTTGACAGCATCGAAATTAAATTGCGAGTAGTCATACATTAAAAAGATTATCCCAAAACACCTCGAAATATGTATTTCGATTTTCAATTTAAAATTATAGCAAATTTAAAAATAATAAAACAATCAAAAAAAGTGCTGCAATTGAGTACTACAAACTATGACGTCACGGTTTGCTATTTCAGTACATTTTCCATAGTAAAATTTCGTTTGACAGATCGTAAAAAGTAACTGATTTGAAGTAGGACACAACCCTATTAGAATGATGTCTTATTGTCTGGCAATCTCTTCTCCGACACTTCTACAATACTACTAATAATAAAAACGCGAACGTTTGTGAGTACGGATGTATGGTGTTTGTTGCTCTTTCAGCCAAAAACTACTGAACAGATTTTTATGAGAATTTACAGTTATATAGCTTATACATCAGAATAACTATAGACTATATTTTATCCCCGTTTCCCGTTCCCGGGGGAATACAAAAATAAAATATAGCCTATGTTACTCAGGGATATTGTAGCATTCTAATGGTTAAAGAATTTTTAAAATAGCTTCCGTAGTTCAGGCGTGATTGCGTAATACACAGACAGACGGAGTTAGTTTAGCATTTATAGTATAAAGTAGGTAAGGATACACCGAAACTTAAATACCGATTTCAATAAATATCTCAGCAATGGAAACCTTACTTTTATGGGAATTTCTTACTACATCAATTTTACTTTTTCGCATGACAATACCACATCTAACACCATGACACCATACCATTCGACTGATGTTTACGTTTTACACCTTTTGATCCTGGGTTGTCTTATAAATAGTGTATTTAAATGTAAGTGACAATCGTAAATGAAACTATAAACATTACGTAAATTAGACGATTTAATCTCGCCACATAATTTACATAATCTACTCAATCCAATTGGTGGAAACAATCCCTGAAATGGAGAACATTTTCGTGCCACAATTCCAGATATTATCAAGATTTTGCTCGCGATTCAGAGAGAGCAAGGCAATGTTTTTTAGAATGTTAGAATAGAACGTATTCAGTGGTTGTTATATTTTTGGACCCTCTTAGTATCTATACATATAATAAAACTCTAACGGGGCCGTGTCTGTACATTAAATATTTTTTGAAAATTTTAACGGTAGTGTATATAGTTATCGATATAGATACCGAAACATTTTTGGAATTTTTGTCTGTCTGTCTGTCTGTCTGGTTGTGCACGCATCACTCAAAAACTACTGAACGGATTTTGATGAAATTTGGTATGGAGATAACTGAGTATCCGGGTCAACATCTAGAGTACTTTTTATTCCAGGAAAATATCTCATTCCCACGGGAAAATATAAAAACTGGTTAAAAAGAGAAATACGTACTACTCCGAAACGATAACACCTAGAAACTTGAAAAATGGTATGAAGGTGTCTGATATGTCATAGAAAATTGGTATGAAGGGATTTTTGGAAATTCCCATGGGAGCGGGAATAAACTAAATCCAAGCGGGAAAACGCCGCTGGGCACCCGCTATTTGAAATATGGTATGTAGGTGTCTTAAATATGTCGTAGGCAAGCACTATGAAGGGATTTTTAGAAATTCCCACGGGAACGGGAATAAACGGAATTTGCGCGGGCAACGCCGCTGGGCATCCGCTATATTAAAATAAATTTGACATTGTTTGTACTCTTTCAAAGTTTTTGTAAAAAGGAATATTAAATCAATTGACTAGCGACCCTCCCCGGCTTTGCACGGGTGCAATGCTAACACTAAAGCCTTCCTCTTGAATCACTCTATCTATTAAAAAAACCGCATCAAAATCCGTTGCGTAGTTTTAAAGATTTAAGCATACATAGGGATATAGGGACAGAGAAAGGGACTTTGTTTTATACTATGTAGTGAATGTATTTGTTTGTGTGCATCTAGTTCAAGCTATAGTCTATTTCACACCAAATGGGTTCGGTGACAGTTCACTGTTGACAATTGAAGTGATGTGTCCCAATGAAATCCAATCGATTTTTCTAAAGTTTCGAGTAAGTTTTTAAAGGAAATGGAATCGATTTTATACTTTATTGATAGAATGATTTTTCAAGTTTACTTTTATTGAATATGTTTAAATTTCACAGTTTAGTAAGGGAAAAACATGGTAAAATAAAAAAAAATCATTGACTTTTTGATGCAATACGAAAATAATCATACATTATCGATTCTACAAATCACTGCACACTTTCACAGACCCCTGCCACATAATACACTATTACTATTTTAAACCCAAAAGATACAACAAAATGAAAATTTTACAATAACATTGCACCTTTTTTCGGATTCCGACCAAAAAGCTTCGATTCATCGATTTAATGTAGATTAAGTTGTGTCAATCCCTATGAGTAAAAGTTTCGTTCCACGCAATACGTGTTTTTAGGATATCTTTTTTATCTATTGTTTTTTATATTTTTCATGATTTATAGTCTGAGATTTTAATTTAAAATTTGAGAGGCGACAATAATTGATTTTTAGCAATTCATAATTTATATTCATAATTTTTGGAACCATCTATTTTTCTTACTAGAAAGTTGTATGCGTAAAAAGGAAAAATGTGAACTGTCACCGAACCCATTTGGTGTGAAATAGACTGTGAGTGTTTAATTGTTTTGTCAATAAATGCGTTTGTTTCAACATTATTTGTGTGCGTTTTCTCGTCCCCCTAGCAGCAATTGGCAGACTTTTTTGCAAAGAAACAAGTACGCGTGACGTCTCCTGTTGGTTTAATACTATATCATTGTATTACTAACTGTTCCGCACGATTTCACCCGCGTATTCCCTTTCCCGTGTAAAAATTATAGCCTATGTTACTTCTAGAAAAATAAGCTTTTCTTTGGTGAAACATTTTTTCAAATATGTCCAGTAGTTTCAGAGCCTATTCAATACATACAAACAAATACAAAATCAAGTCTTTCTTGTTTATAATATTAAGCCAGGGATACACTAGGGGACAAATGTCCTGCGACAAGTGTCGTCAGTGACGTCGGGTGAAGTGGCGCGACGTTGCCGGACTTCGCTCGACATGTCTGGCAACATCGCGCAGCATCTGGCAGTCAGGTGTCGACTTCGCCTGACTTTGCTACGGTTTGGTTTGTCTTATCGTGGGACATTTGTCTCCTAGTGTATTCCTGGCTTTATTACTAGCTGTTCCGCGCGGTTTTACTCGGGGTTCCCGTCCCCGTGGAAAGAGGGGGACAAATACCTATAGCCTATGCTACTGAGTGATAATGTAGCTTTCCATTGGTGTAGTAGTTTTTGAGTTTATTCGTTACAAAAATACAAATTTGTCGTCTTTATAATATTAATCTAGATGTAAAACATTATAAGTACCTATAGTCTAGTGTATGTGTAATAAGTTGGGGTAAATCACCTGATTCCAGCCCTCTTCGAATGTAAACGTAATAGTATTCAATGCTGTCAACTCAAATATTAGCGCTGGCGGAACTTTGCTTTTGAATAAATCTGATATCACTGAGAAGAGTCGATATGAGTTTGTAAGTAAAGTGGATTTCGGCTTAAAGGTGAATTGAGATATTCTCAACCATATTATTATCACTCTGTCAAGTATTATATTTTCGTAAGAGTTAGGTTACGTACTTTAGTAAGCCTACGGTACGTCAAGTTACTTAAATAAGGAAATACTTAAAATAAAAACTCTTTATTGTACACCAATAAAAATATGCAATAAGTAAAATATTTTGAAACACAATTTATAAAAGATTATTTTATTTTAGTGATAGAGCAGTGATAGCCCGGACGGTTAAAGAGCCGGCCGAAAATCAGTGAGGCTCGGGTTCGAATCCTGGCATGTACCAATGAGTTTTTCAAAAACTTACGTACATATTTATCACTAGCTCGACGGTGAAGCAAAAAACATGAGACATGTGTAAATAGACCCGGTCCGGCGATGGGCTCACCACCTATCACGTTTAGGGGTCCAATGTATCTCGTGAAATGTGGGTATATCCAGTAATGGAATGCTTCTGCCTACCCCCTCGGGGATGAAAGGCGTGAGATTATATATTATATTATTATTATATTTATTTTAGTTGTAATTTTCACAGTCTGCTATGGGTATACTATACAACGCTAGCCACACGACTTGGTTTGGGTTCGGTTTATCCTATTAATGTAAAAGTTTGTGAGTATATTTGTTTCTCTTTCCAAAAAGTACTGAACAGATTTTGATGAAACTTTACAGTAATATAGCTTAGCTTATACTTTAGCATTATTGGGAGAAGTACATAACTGATACATACATTAATTATGATTTGTATGGTACCATAAAACCCATCAGAAGTAGAGACGTCATGCTCAAATAATAGTACATTATGATATAAGTGCGGTAGGTTGAAAATTAAAGCCGAGGCGATATTGCTAGCCCGAGCCGTAGGCGAGGGCTACAATTAAGCAGTGGCTGTAATTATCAAAGCGCACGTACCTATGTCATACGACGTTTTGTAACACATTTGCGAGGAAATAAAATAAAACTCGGACTAAGGTAAACGAATAAAAACAATAAAGCGTTAAGAAAAAGCGCGGCGCGCACCAGTATTTTTTTTAGGCAAAGGCACAAAAAACAGCCAGTATTACTAATAAAGTAAATTAATATTTTTGTGTTTTTGTTACAGATTGATTGGTTGTAATTTACTGTCAAAATTAATTAAATTAAATGATTATGTACATAAATATTTCTTTATTATATTTTATCTCCCAAAGTTAATTTTAATCATAAAAATATGTTGACAACTCTTTTGACATAAAAACTCTTTGCTGAGATTTTAAAAAGTACCGTTCGTTTTAAGACGGAGCATCTTGATAAACCGTGCTTTTTACATTACACTTACCGAACTTGGGCGTAATGAGATAAAATACGATATTGAAATTGGTGAAATAAGACACCTTTTACGAGCGAATGTGTTATAAAAATTATTACGCAAATACATAGTATTTTTTCAGAATACAAATGTATTTTTTTTAAAATGGTTTGTTTACATTTTATAACTTTTCCGTACTGGTACTTTATAGTTTCATTCATTCGGCCGGTACAGTGCGAAGTACTTCACCGTCTAAGCCAGTAATTTTATTACACAGGTAGGCTTAAGGTTGTGAAGCAATTATTTCGCTAATTAACTGAGAGCTCATCTGCTTTTAATTTAATTGAATTATTCGTTTTCAGCACAGTTTTGATGAAAGCGAAGAATGTTGGCGTAAAGTGGTTTAGAGAGTAACATAATTATATTATGTTAGTAAAGCGCGCTAAAGCTATTGCATAGCATTTTGTATCAACAAGACTGCCGAAAAGAAACGACGTTAGACAATGCACGGCCTTCAAGCCACACCTCCGTGCCCGTCGGAGTGGGGAGCGTGAGGTTTTTTTTCGTTACGGAATTTCTGGATTCGGTCCCCGCGCTCAAGGCCCTCGATAGAAGCTATGCAATAGCTTAAAATCTTAGTTTCTGAGATTAAGGTTATAATGTTTATTTGCCGCATGAGCACATACCTGTTTGAAAGGTTTTTCCAAAGAACCGATTCGGAGGATGATACTGAAATGTCATGTGCATATTTATTTAATGTACATACATACATACATACATACAGCTCACGCCCTCTTCCCACAGTTGTATTGGATTGGATCGCCACTTTGCCCGATCTTCGCATACTTCCCTCGCTTCCTTTACATCCATAAGCCTCTTCATGCACGCTCTTTTATTCTTTTCACTCTTGACCCCAGCTTTTAAAAGCTTTTTTTTTATTTAATGTAGTATTTAATTAACTTCAAATTATCGTAATGTACAACGCGCAACAAAAAAAGCGCAATTCCTCATACACCCCAATTAGTATATTAATATAAAAAATATATGATCCGATCGAACTTTAGTTGTGTCTAACCAATTTTCTTAAATATCGATCAATAATAGCACGATTTCAGTAGTAAGCACTAAATTCAGCTAGGTACGTTAATTTATTTTTCGGAAAATTTAACACATTAAAAATTGCTAAAATCGATTAAGTAGTCGATACTGAACAAACTAATTTCAGGAATTGCGCTTATTCTGTTACATAATGTATAATAAATTAATGATACACACACATTTTGTCCATATTGATGAAGATAGAGTGAACATAGAGTGACCTGTCAAGGAATAACCTGTTAAGCTGCTTTTCCTGTCATCTGGGTTGCCCGGATCCTATCATTTCATAAATGTTTCTCTGTCACACGCGCGGAACGCGCTTTCTACTTCTGCTAGTGTGGATTTTACTGTCGTGCAGGGGGCCAATTCCACTAAATGTCAACGGTTATAGTTGGATGACAATGACGTATTAATGGTCAGTCAATGGTTATTTGATCTGAAAAGCGCCAAAATAACACCATTGACTGACCATTGATATGACACACTATTTGTAATTATGATTAGGTAATTATAAAAAACTTTAGTAGCCTGAATTAAAAATTTTTTGAAGTGAAAACTTCTTTAGCGGCGTTGAGCACTTTTATGGGATGGGTAAAAACTGTGAAATTGCGTCAGGTCACGTGTGCTGATCGAAAAACCGTAAGACGGTTGGAGAGTAGTGTTGTAACACCGAAATCGATTATCAAGTTTTCACTTCTGCCGGCACTCCCGGAGTGCAACCCGTGTTTTTTTTTAAATTACCTACCCATAAAACTATTTTCATCTTACTGCTTAGGTCTCACTTATTGCAACCTTCATTTTCAGTCCTCATGGTACCGAAAGTTGAATTTAGATTATTGATCTGAATTTGAAATTAGGTTCTCCGGGGCAATTTAGTTCCAACGTTATTAATAAACCGTGCCGCGTTTTACACGTACGGAGTTTGGAGCAATTTTGATCTTAATAGCAAGTACGTAAGGTCTGTTTAGCATTCTCCTGATGAAATGGATATTCCTTGAACTTGTCATGACCTACGAATGTTCAACTCTGACGCGTTCCAGAATAACTCAATGAAAGGCATGAACGAATATATTGTCATTATTTATATCTTTTACCACTTTCACCATCCTAATTCCCATTCCTGTCGGAATACGGTGATAAAATTTTGCCTATGTTACTCAGGGATATGTAGCTTTCCATTGTCGAAAGAATTTCTAAAATCGGTTCTGTAGTTTTTGAGTTTATTCGTTACAAATATTCGAAAACACAAATCTTTCCTCTTTATAATATTGGTGTAGATAATGTAACACTTAAAGTACCTACTACAGTTTTATTTTCCTACTAATATCATAAGTGGACGGGAAGTAGGAAAGTCAATAACTCTTTCTGTTACGATTGCATTGCTAAACGAGTGATATGTTAAAAAAAACTGGCAGGAACAATTTGTATCTCGAAGAAAAACTTAGGGAGAGTAAAATCACGAGCAAAGGCTACAAAATTAATATTTTATGAGTTCATAAAGAAAGACAATAAAGTTGAGGATAAAAGAAACGTTTACATTTCCTAATAAAACCAATCAATTATATGTTTTCCGGAGCAATAATTTTAATTGTTCCGAAAAAATTATGATTCTATTTTTTCTTTATATTGCTTACTTTTACCATTTACAATATTCATGAAAATTTTATGTGTTCATTCTTATAATGTTATTATATGAACACTTTCCCATGTTACTAAATCTGTTTAGTTTTTTGTTTTGTATATATATATATAAAAAAATACCTTGCTTCCTGAAAAGTAGTTTATTTTGACATCCGACCTTTTAGATAAGGTACGATTTATGAATTAGGTACTAGTTTTTATAAGCTACTAGCTGACCCGACAGACGCTGTCCTGTAAACATGTGATAAACGAAGAACCACTCGACAGATTTTAAGCAAACTTCACATAAACCATCTGCTAAATAGTCCGAATAAAGCCTGAAAATTTGGTTTGGATAGGTGAGTGAGTGAGTGAGTTTGAGTTATAAAGTCCCGCAGTTTCACCCGCGTAGTTCCCGTTTCCGTGGGAATACGGGGATAAAATATAGCCTATGTGTTATTCTTATGTATAAGCTATATAACTGTAAAGTTTCATCAAAATCCGTTCGGTAGTTTTTGCGTGAAAGAGGAACAAACATCCATCCAGACATCCATACATCCAGACATCCATCCAAACAAACTTTTGCGTTTATAATATTAGTAGGATTTCATCCGCGTCTTGGGATGAAAGGCCTATGGCCTTCCTAAAGATTATTTAAACAGACAGTACCTACCTAGTCTATGTTAATTGCTGATAGCGTAGCTTTCCGTTAGTGAAAGAAATTTCAAAAACGGTTTGGTGGTTTAGGCGTGAAAGCGTAACAAACGAACAAACAGAGATCATTTTTGCATTTATAATATTTAGAACTAGCTGTTCCGCGCGGTTTCACCCGCGTAGTTCCCGTTCTGGGAATACGGGGATAAACTTTAGCTTATGTTACTCCCTGATAATTTATGTTTTCTATTGGTGAATATTTTTTTTAAATCGATTTAGTTTTTTTGAGCCTATTTAATTCAAAACAAATAAACAAATCTTTCGTGTTTATAATATTACTAACAGAGCCTTGCGGTTTCACCCGCGTAGTTCCCGTTCCCGTGGGAATACGGGGATAGAATATAGCCTATGTGTTATTCTGATGTATAAGCTATATAACTGTAAAGTTTCATCAAAATCCGTTCAGTACTTTTTGCGTGAAAGAGGAACAAACATCCATCCCGACATCCATACATCCATATCCATCCATACAAACTTTCGAGTTTATAATATTAACTAGGATTAGTGTAGAAGTATAGATAGGAAGTTATAATTTATGTACTTCCCATCTATCTCCAGCTAAATTTATACCAGAAAATCTATGCAATAGATCTATTCGCCAGAATAATTCTAGATTTATAGCCATTGAAATCGGCATAATCACTGCTTAGCTTTTATAGTTTTTGGCAAGAGTACGTCTTATAAGTGCTCAGAAAATCGTCTCGTTATTTAGTCATATTTTTTTAATAGAGTGGTATTTAGAAAAGTATATTGGATCGGAAAATACTTCGTTTTTCTTGCGGATTTATTTCCTGTCAAATTATTTTCTTTTCGTGAAGTTTCAGCTGTTTTGTCTGTCATAATTTATCTATCATTCCTATTATACGATCATTTAAAGTAAATCCTGATCATAAGTTATATCCTCAACTTTGCAAATCTGTGCTAAATTTGATCTATAATGATTAGTTATGTATCATAACTCCAACCACCTTTTACCCGCGGCTTCGCTCGCGCACGTTTTATTCACCCCTTTAGGGGTTGAATTTTGCAAAATCCTTTCTAAGTGGATGCCTACACTGTATCAGCTGTCTATGTGCAAAATTTCAAGTTTGTAGACCCAGTGGTTTCGGCTGTATGTTGATATATCACCAATCAGTTGAATCAGTTGATTTATCGTTTTATATAACTCCAATAAGGAAGTACAATAAATTATCTCGTCGGCCGACCCCCAAAAGAGGGAAAAAATAGTCCTGGACAAAAACTAATTAGATTTCTACCAAGAACGTGGTTAGAATCATTCATACTATGATTATATTATTTCATCTCTTACCGAGAAAACCAATTATTTTAGTAAGAAACAAAAACTAGCTATCTTGTTTATAAGAAACATCATTAGTTTTTGTTAGCTTTCTTGTACAGAAACTTTTGCGACAGACTTTTTTGTTTGGCTTAAAAAGACGCAGACCGTGTTATGTGTAGGTTAAAGGTCTGAAACATACATTTCTTATTTTAGTCGCTCCTTTTATTTTGCGTAAAAAACAAAGTCATTTTCGCATTTATAATATGTTATTATAAATATTCTGATGTTCGAGCCTTATCCCCGGGGCGGGCTACTTTATTCCTAGCTTTTAAAAACATCGTGATGAATCAGTCATATTTCGCTTTTATAAAGTACTAGTGACCCGCCCGGCTTTGCACGGCTGCAATGCTAACACTAAAACCTTCCTCTTAAATCACTCTATCTATTAAAAAAAACCGCATCAAAATCCGTTGCGTAGTTTTAAAGATTTAAGCATACAAAGGGACATAGGGATATAGGGATATAGTAGGGATATAGGGACAGAGAAAGCGACTTTGTTTTATACTATGTAGTGATGATACTTTTTGACATTGCTAGTGCATCAATTTTCATGCATGAATTAATGTAAAAAACTCTAGTAATAAAATGTTACTACAGCGTCAAATAAAATTTATGTAGTTCGAGAAGATGAAAGCATCTCGATTCTATTTTATTCTTAGGTATTTTTATTCAAAGACTTATAAAATAAACAAATGTAAATCATATTTATCCCCAAATCTGCTTAGCATCTATTATCGATACACCTAAAGTTTGTCTGTCTGTGAAAAAATAAGTGAACATCAAAATAAAAAAATCTAAAACCATTTATTTTATGTAGATACAAAAAGTAAAATTAGAAAAGTCAATAGTCAAATAAGAAGGAGCTCTAAACTCGTCCATAAAGATTGGCTAAATGTAAACAGCAGCCCATTTCCACCGACGAGTTGCTGGTTCCAAATGCAGTAGGTACCCCGAGAGGAACCAGTAAGAAACTCACGGGCAGTTCTTTTTAATATGTCAATGAATAAACAAATGCATGCAAAGAATATTACGATGACTAAATATTGGGTACCTTGGATCAAAAGATATTTACATTTAATAAGGCATAGCCATCGGATATTGAGAATATTTTCATACAAAAACTTACTTGATGTTGACCGTTAGTTTAGCTATACTTTTAGTACCTATGAACGCGAGCTGTCGTCGGAGTTTCGGACGTATGACACTAGACTTATTAGGTCTTCGATCATCTATACTTGCCTTAGGTAATAAGTTTTGGATTACGTTTTTTTTTCGCTTTGACCTCTCTGTGCATTAGTATATTTAAGTTTCTAAGCTGGGACCAGTCATCTCAGTGAGTATATGTAACGATTCTGAGATTATACATGAAATTAAATTAATATATTACCTCCTTGTAACTCCGAGGCAATTTTATAAAAAAAGAACAACTCTTTTTATTTAACATTCCATATAAATGAATTAATCACTATCACTACATAGTATAAAACAAAGTCGCTTTCTCTGTCCCTATATCCCTTTGTACGCTTAAATCTTTAAAACTACGCAACGAATTTTGATGCGGTTTTTTTTTAATAGATAGAGTGATTCAAGAGGAAGGTTTTAGTATTAGTATTGCACCCGTGCAAAGCCGGGGCGGGTCGCTAGTCTAATAATAAAACAGAATTCATAAATTCTGCTTGTATCTAAGAGGCAGGCGCCACGATCACTTAGATATTATGCGAGCGTTAGCCAATATCGCGCGCAAATCTATTGCTGATACATGTTATGTGTGAATTCACCAACACTAAACGACCGTTTAAAACAACTGTATCACTGCTCACTCTTTGACAATCAGTTAAGTACTATAAACACCTTCTTATAAACGACTTCTTAATACTTCACAACTATCAGGATTGAACATGTATTTTTTATTAAAAAAAACATCATTTTAGGACCATATGGGTACATATGGTTATTTTATTCCAACATAAACTTGCTAACACCTGTTATACGGTAGTATTAATTCAAAACTAGAGTTAACAAATTCCAATGAAAGAAGGCTGGTGCGAATCCACACTAATCACTTCGATAATCAGTCAAACCTCTGGGTTAGCCTCAAGGGTCTCGAGGGCGGACGAGAACATTAAACAGTCTTATTATGTCTGAAAAAGGTTTCTTTAACCCCACTTCCATCAACAACAAAATATATTCATTTATTTATTTAGGCACAAACGTAATCACATTGCGGAACATAAAAGGGAAAACAAAAAAGATTTGGATAGATTACAGTCCCAAACCTTGTGTACAGTAGGAACACATCGTGCTTATTATAACAACAGTTAAGACATGGTGTGATGACTCTCTAACACTAATAACAATTAAAAGAATATTAGTATAAACTAGAGCAGTGATAGCCCTTACGGTTAAAGAGCCGGCCGAAAATCAGTGAGGCTCGGGTTCGAATCCTGGCATGTACCAATGAGTTTTTCAAAAACTTACGTACATATTAAAATTTATCACTAGCTCGACGGTGAAGGAAAACATCGTGAGGAAACCCGCAGGTCTCAGAATTAATTCTGAGACATGTTTAAATAGACCCGGTCCGGCGATGGGCTCACCACCTATCAGGTTTAGGGGTCAAATGTATCTCGTCAAATGTGGGTATATCCAGTAATGGAATACCTCTGCCTACCCCCTCGGGGATGAAAGGCGTGAGATTTCTTTTTTATTATTTATATTTAAACTAGGTAATTATATAGGAAAAAATAAAAATGTGACCAGTATTGTGGACTGAGAATGTTCTTTAATGATCTACCTAAGTACCTACCAGTACCTAATATATTATATATTATAAGGTACATATTTATTTTTCATTTCATTTTCTAAGAGAACTTTGTTATAGTTTTACCTAATAGATTTTACGTCCTTATTATGTAATTTTGTTTAAAGTAATTTGGTAGCTGCTTAAAAAGTAACATCGATCATCAGTAATTAATAATATTAATTTATTAATTAATAATAATTGAATACATAATGACTATCAAGTTTAAACAGTGGATTTAATAATCCAAGTTTACAATTGAATGTTTGTGCAGTCCAGCCATTATCTAAATTTAGAGCAACTGCATCACGGGTTAACAGTGTACCTACATTTACGATTTGCTTTTAACTCCCTACGCGTATATTTTATGGTCATCGTGTTGTGAGTGCGCTCGTCATCACATTTACGTTACCACACCATCAGTAGTAATAGTTGCTTGTCGTTTAAAGTTTGTAGCATCCATAATAACTCTGAAACGAGCAATGATATCTATCCCTGTGGTAAAGGAGCCCGTTTCTCATACGTGAGGATCGGGTTCGATTCATACATCACTATCACTACATAGTATAAAACAAAGTCGCTTTCTCTGTCCCTATATCCCTATGTCCCTATGTAGGTATGCTTAAATCTTTAAAACTACGCAACGGATTTTGATACGGTTTTTTTTTTAATAGATAGAGTGATTCAAGAGGAAGGTTTTAGTGTTAGCATTGTTCCCGTGCGAAGCCGGGGCGGGTCGCTAGTCTATATATAAATGATTTAACAACAAGCCTAAACCGGGTCTAGAGACTTGAAATTTTGCACATAGATAGCTTATACAGTGTAGGCTTACACTAAGAAAGGATTTTGCAAAATTCAACCCCTAAGGGGGTGAAATAAACGTGCGCGAGCGAAGCCGCGGGTAAAAGATAGTTATTTTCATAATTAATGAGTTATGTGTACCAAAACCTGTGTTCAAAAATATATGTATCTACTAGTGAAAAATGGGGATTTTTAGAAAAGGAATATAATTGCGAAATCCTTTTTTATTAAACTGTAACTTTATTCAGTGTTGTCGTATATGCTTTAGCCATGTCAGTTACCCTCGGGTGGCTTGAAAAATTCTGACAGGTGATCAGTAGCCTAACGGCATCGCCTAATGCGCGTAATTGGGCTCAGGAAATTATGGCCAATACTTCCCCATTTGTAAAGAAAGACCCTTAGCTCAGCAGTGGGCTATCACGGGTCGATAGTGTAAGATTTAGATTTGAAATAAATATGTTACTGTAGTTAGCAGTTAGATTGATTGCATTTGGCATAAACACCGTTGAATTATGTTGTTTCAGTGTTTCAATACAGATCGCATCGTGTATTTTGTTGACGTTCGAAGCAAAAATAACTTTCTCTTTAAAAATGGCAAGTACCTAAAGAATAAGAATAATCAGAACTTTCATGTGTAATTCGCCAATCTTATTTCTTATATATAAAAATCAATCGCTTAGGCCACGGGCTCAGTTGATCAGTACATACACACTCTAAAACTCTTTTTTTTTTGTGTTTGTCCGAGTCACAGAGAAAATGGGGTATAAAATACAACACGTAACAGAAAAAGCGCAATTCATCATACACCCCAATTAGTATATTAATATAAAAAAAATATGATGTAATGAAACTTTAGTTATGTCTAACCAATTTTCTTAAATATCGATTAATAATAGCACGATTTCGATAGAAAGCACTAAATTCAGCTAAGATAATTCATTTTTTGAAAAATGTAACACATATTAAAAATAGCTGAAATCGAATAAGTAGTCGATACTGAACAAACTAATTTCAGGAATTGCGTTTATTCTGTTACATGTTGTATACGACATCGCTTAATATGCAACTCGCATAAACAATCAACATAGGCGGACGACAGATAAGTAAAGATAAAAATATTTATAAATAAAAATTAATAAAATAAAATTAAAAAAATAATTAAATTAATAATCTCAAACGTTTTATCCACAAGGGGGTAGGCAGAGGTATTCCATTACTGGATATACCCACATTTCACGAGATATATTGGACCCTATTGGAGTGGTGATTCGGGGGGTCGATTTTTTAATCTTACCAAGTGACTAATTCTCACCGATGTGAGATTTGTCATACCTATGATATCGATTTATGAGTGCCCCCACCCACTCGTAATGGAAATCACCATGCGATTGTTTTTGACAGTTGACGTATGTGACATCTGCCAAAAGTGCCAAAGTATGTTTTTCGGAAGAATTAGCAGCGGGGCTGGATTGTGATATTTTGTGATTGCGACGATTTATTGAAAACAGCGTGTGACTTTCAAAAATACGGCTTTTGGAAAATGGTGACATAAAAGTCATCGGTGATAATTTTAGTCACCGGTGATTTTGATATCACCAGTGAGATTCAAAAATCGCACTCCGGGGGGTCGATTTTTGAATCTCACCAAGTGACTAATTCTCACCGATGTGAGTGATTTCCGTAAGTTCGTATTTTTGAAACTCATCGGTGACTTACATTTGTCATACCTATGATGTCGATTTACAAGTGCCCCTACCCACTCGTAATTGAAATCGCCATGCTATTGTTTTTGACAGTTGACGTAGTGCCATCTGCCAAAAGTGCCAAAGTATGTTTTTCGGAAGAATTAGCAGCGGGGCTCGATTGTGATATTTTGTGATTGCGACGATTTATTGAAAACAGCGTGTGACTTTCAAAAATACGGCTTTTGGAAAATGGTGACATAAAAGTCATCGGTGATAATTTTAGTCATCGGTGATTTTGATATCACCAGTGAGATTCAAAAATCGCACTCCGGGTCTATTTACACATGTCTCAGAATTAATTCTGAGACTTGGGGGTTTCCTCACGCTATTTTCCTTCACCGTCGAGCTAGTGATAAATATGTACCTACGTAAGTTTTTGAAAAACTCATTGGTACATGCCAGGATTCGAACCTGAGCTTCACTGATTTTCGGTTGGCTCTATCACTGCTTTAAGTAAAGATAAAAAATCTTTAACTATCAACATTTCTAAGTAGTTTAACGAAGTAAGATCTTTTAAGTCCAGACCTAAAAGTTACTAATTGGAATGCCTACGTAAACATTGTTTTCTTTAAGATCCCGACCTATAATACTTTCCAAACAAGTTTGACAAGTTCAACTAGAAAAGAAAACTAATTAGTGTCAACTTTTGCGCCATTCTTCTGCGAAGGGGCACCGTACACTAAATCTTTAGCCGGAGAGTTACGATCGGCACTTATTTATAGCGTAGATACATTACGTTGTTTGTGCTTACACTTTATTGCTCTCTAAGCAAGGTAAACAACGATAGAACGATGTCCAGAACTAACTTTGATAATTAGCGGCGTTGAGAAAATTATAGCCCATGTTAATCCGAGTAAAGCAAGCTTTCAGAGAATTGAACCCGCGACCTCCGACTCAGAAGGCAGGGTCACTACCAACTGTGCCAAGAGCCCCCGTCAAGTATTTCTCGTCAAACAGTCAATTGTTATCGCTTAGATTTGCCGCAAACCATTCGAGCGGTAAGGCTCAAGGTAAGAGGATTACCAAGGATCAAACTCGATTCAGCCTTATTGGAGTTAAGTTCTACGAAACTATCCTAGCATTTCATACGAAACGAGCAATAGTTATGTAGAACTGTACGATTTGTTGGCTATGGATTCAATTCGAGATTAACAAAGTATGTAAATTTTTTATTTAGCGTATTTAGGGGTCCAAATAATATACCGTTGAAACGTGGGTAGGTTAGGTAGGTAGCTTATTTTTATTATTATTATAATCCTTATTTCGCGACTATGCTGCTTGTACTCCTATATTTCCTTCCTTTCTGCTAATAAAATAGAATAAACTACATTTTGTGAGCTAATCGCCTTAAGCTACCAACCAACCTTGGGGTTTATGTAACATGTAGAACTAGCGTAGCCGGTGCACTATAGAAGAGATAGTGCAGCATTCCGAATCGGTTTAGCATTTTTTTATTTGATAAAGGTATATAAATAGGCACAAAACGCATCATGATATTATAGGCTCATAATAATTTAAAAAATAATCAAAATCCTTGCTGACTGACAGCTGCGATATCACCAGTAGTTTTAAACGACTTTAAAAAGGACGAGGCTTCATCCCTACTTGGTGGATATCCCACCTATACGCACAAAGCGCTTTTCAAGTTCTTTTATTATGCGCACCGCCAAGGAGTGGAACTACCTGCCGGCGTCTGTATTTCCGAGTTCATATAACCCACAAGCCTTTAAAGATCGAGTGAACAGGCATCTTCTGGGCAAGCTCGTCCCAACGTAGGCCCCGTCTTTGCTCTCGGGCTAGTCTGGGGTCAAGAGCAAGCCTATTTTTTAGTAAAAAAAAAAAAAAAAGAGGCTCTCAATTCGTCGCTTTTAAACCGTCTTCAAAAAAGGAGGAGGTTCTCAATTGGTAGCGTATGTTTTTTTTCCTCAGAACTTTCGACAGGGTGAACCGATTTTGATTCTTTTTTTATCTATATATAATTTGGTCCTGTTCTGACAGTGGCATCCATAAGAAAAACATATGTACCTAAGTCATAAATTTGCATTAAGTATGTACGCGAAAAATGGACGTATATCACGCCAACTGATTTCGATGATTCCTTTTTTAAACGACTTCTTTTTTTTTAAGTATTTGACTGTATTTTTTGTATTATTCGTTGAATTTGGTTTTTATTACACTTTCGAGTTCTATTAATTTCTGTCTGATTACTTACTGTAAGAGGGCTGGACATAGTTGGAAAATGTAGTTTATGATGTTAGAAACATATACTTTCCAGTTGTTCCCATTGTCATAAGCTAAGGGTCTGATGACGATGGGATGTTGGAGAAATCAAGACGACTCTTCAAATATTATAGACACACCCCTACGTGTTCTATATAGATTTTAGTAAATAAATTCGCTCGTTTGATCCGATACTGTATCTTTTCGTAATTTGTCGTTTATCAAACGCAAAGGACTTCAAATGAATTCATTCTTGATTTAACATTCAAGCTATCGCCCTAATGACTTGTTTTCCTGCTAAAGCCTTTGTTGTTATATCGCGCCCTACGAAATCTTGCCTACACAAAATTCGCGACGAATTATTGTTTCTTCCGCGTAAATAAGTTCACCAATCAAACTGATAATTTCCTTTGCTTATGCACTGTGTAGCGAGTTGTGAGAATCTTTGTTATTTCCTTGCGTTTTCATCGCGCCTGTGCTTGTTGTGCTGTGGATTAGAATACCAAACATTCTCTTCATACTTTGACTAATATGATTCAATGACAGTGTTAAATGACTTAGAACTCTAAAGAGTAAAAAAAACCGGCCAAGTGCGAGTCGGACTCGCGCACCGAGGGTTCCGTACAACCTTGCAAATTTATGGTTTTCGTAATTTTTCCTTTATCTATGCTATAAGACGTTGCTTCGTACCAAATTTCAAGATTCTGAGTTCACGGGAAGCACCCTGTAGGTTTTGATTCCCTTGCAAGTGTCGAAAATTTGCGGCATAAACGGCTGTATCTTTTGATTGCGTTGGCTTAGAAGTTTGATTTTTTCACAGCTTCAAGGGACAGTAGACCTGAGTAATTGATATAAATTTCAGCTTCATACCTCCACGCGTTCCTGAGAAAAAGGGTCTTGACAGACGGACGGACGGACGGACAGACGGACAACAAAGTGATCCTATAAGGGTTCCGTTTTTTCCTTTTGAGGTACGGAACCCTAAAAACGACTTCCACTTATACTTATGGTTTTCTCATAGATGTCATTGTCAGAACTTGACCAAATGGGACCACATGGGGAGCAAAAAAAAATCTCTCTCTGTTTTTAAACACTCAATTACAATTTTTGATTCCAATACTTCCAATAAAAATGCTTCCGTAAAAGTGTGTAACGTGATAAATAATGTAAAGTTTAGTTAGTCATATTATAAGAAATATTTCTCCTAAGTATATATTTGATAGTGTAAATTGTGAACAAAGACTTTAAACAAAAACTTTATTAAAAATTATCTAGTGATGTCTATTAGATGAAATATAATATGGTCTATGGATCCATTAAGTTAAAGACAGTATCCCTCATTCTTCATTGTGATACTTGGCGTCTTTTAAGCCTTATACTGAAGGTTGAAACAAACACATTATTTAGTGAAATAGTGGCTAAGACTTCAAGAAATCAGCCACGTAGAACAAATGGAGACCTTTTGTTAGAGGAATACGATAGCTTAGGTCTTTGTTTAGATAAAACCTAGAAATCCTAAACTTACGTCTAATAATAATATGGTAGATAGTTTAGAGTTTATATAAGAATTTATTTATTTGATTATTAAAGAGCAGTGAGCAGTGATAGTGAGGCCGGCCAAAATCAGTGAGGCTCGGGTTCGAATCCTGGCATGTACCAATGAGTTTTTCAAAAACTTACGTACATATTTATCACTAGCTCGACGGTGAAGGAAAACATCGTGAGGAAATTGGCAGGTCTCAGAATTAATGCTGAGGCATGTGTAACAGCCGCGGTCCGGCGATGGGCTCACCACCTATCACGTTTAGGGGTCGAATATCTTGTAAAAAGTGGGCATTTCCAGAAATGAAATACCTCTGGGATAAAAAATGCGTAAGTTTTTTTTTGTTTTTGGAGCTAAACTGGCCTATCAGAAATTTTATTTGGGTATGGAAATCCTGTTGACCCGGGCTTAGGAGACTCTCCCGTGCATACACAGCGTCAGTGAACTGTACTGCATGCTAATAGGAATCTCTTCAGCCTGTAATCGTGTCGAGAATAATAATTAGTAGAGTTTAATCTCTAACTAGATTTCGTTTTTCGTCGCTCAGGCGCCAGAGGTCTACTTCTCAAATAGCCCATTTCGCATTTGACGCCTACTATTCTCGGGGTACTGCATTTGGAACCAGCAACTCGTCGGTGGAGATGGGCTGCTGTTTACATTTAGCCAATCTTCATGGACGGGCTTAGAGTGCCTTATTATTAGACTATTGACTTTTCTAAGTGTATTTTCTATGCCTACTGAAAATAAATGATTTTGACTTATTCAACCGATTTCAAAAAAGGAGGTGGTTCTCTATTCAACTATATTTTTATTAATCCGCCAATTATGAATCGATTTTGATTATTGTAAACTGATTGAAAATGTAGTGAATTTAACACATTGTTTCGTGCTCATTTTGTCAAAATGTATTCAGTTGCGAAATGATCAATCATTTCCCAATTTTCCTTTGTTGTTGTGTGGCATGGGTGGGTTTATTTTCGGAAACCGTTGCATTCTGGCCGTTGTGTGTTATTTCGCAGAACAGCTCTCCTATTCCCGTTCATTCTATTGGATATCTCAGTCAACAACTACAAACTTGTCTAGTATATAGATATAAAATACTAGCTGTTGCGCACGGTTTCACCCGCGTAGTTCCCGTTCCCGTGGGAATACGGGGATAAAATATTGCATGCTACTAAGTGATATTGTAGCTTTCTAATGGTGAAAGAATTTCTGATATTGGTTCAGTAGATTTTGAGTTTATTCGTTACAAACATACAAATATTAGTGTTGGTGTAGGTAGATGTAGATACAAAAAGTGAAAATGACACTATTTAGGTAGATGTGTGTCGTATCGAAAGTAGGCATGCTGAGTAGGTTATTTGAATGAGTTTTGGGAAATATCTCAGAGTATAAGTGGTTATTCTTAATTCTTTATTGTATTTTATGTACTTAATTGTAATAGAGAGTTTTCGAACACATAATTATTTCTAGGTCGTATGTCGGTCACAGGATTATTGTAAAAGTCGTGACATTATACTTGCTCGGAATTTGGTAATTTTATAAAATTTCACGGGTTAGCTAGGTACATTGTAATTACCCCAGTTAAGTTATCAATACTAGCAACACGTGGATGTGGTGGAAAGCCATTTTGATTAGTCGGTTCGCTAACTACCGTGCCATACTGACCAAATCAGTGTTTTACAATTTCATATGAAAATGGGACCATTTAAAAGTCTTTCAAATTATAATACCAGTGAAACTATAATAACACGGTTTTTGCAATAACACTGGCATATCCACCTTGGATGTCCCTCGCTATACTTCCCAGTACGACTTCAATCTAAACCTTTCTGCTCTATTGGTCATCAGTTTTGCGAGTTATTGTGCTCTGCCTACTACCAGGACTTAGTCGATGACTTTAATTCGTCTACGAACCTCGACATTTCAGGCCCTTGTACGGGGGCAAATATCAATATCACGCATGACTCTCTCACGCACAAGGCAAGTTCGGATAAGTTCTTGAAATTTGCATACGTCTTTCAGAAAGGAAGGTTTCTTAAGGAAATCTGGCATGCATGAGAGTTGTGAACTTACGCTTGAGTTGGAGCAGGCATTACGACGATTTGAGCGTGGCAGTAATGTTCATGAAGATGTGTCAACGGTAGAACAACGAATTATGACACATAATCATGTATCAAGCGAGAGTACTATTGAATTGTGAAGAACTACAAGACTGGATGGAACGGTGCACTTTTGGCATCTCGGTACAATCTTTAACTAAGATGTATTGATCTCCCCAGCTTTGAGAGTAAATTAATATTTTTGAGGAGGTACCAGAAGATAACTCGTGCTGGCTCACATGAATATGGCTGTGAAATAAGAGAGTTATGGATGCTATATTTGTAATATGTTTTCGTTTCCGAAGCCTTACAAAAAAGCTCTCTATTTGAAAATACCGTCATCTCGATTTTTTTGTTCACAGGTGGCAGTAAGCGTGCTACCCGACTGACTGTAGCTACAGCATTCGGAATTTGGATTTTGGCAGCTCTGCTGGCAACCCCGGCATATATTGGATCGTATTTAAGAGGATTCGTTGTCAACCCTACAACGCAGGTATCTATAATTAATTTAATTTAAAGAGTGAAAATTCGTTATAACAATTCTTTGAGCAAGCTTGGTATTGTGGCCAGTACTCGCCGACTTGCCTCTATATTCTTTTTGATGTTTTTATGTAAAGTCTGTCTGTCATGTTTTTGAAGTGTAAAAAGCCACAATTATATTTTCTCGCTCCCATACATCTAAGAGTTTAATTTATAGAAAAGTGCGCATTCAGCCGCTTTATTGGTGACCCCGACGTGAAAAAGAACACTGGGAGAAATTTTCGTGGCGTAATATGGCAAACGAAGGAAGATGCGGCGGTATTCCTGAAAATGCAAACTCAGGGCCGAACTCAGGGTCGGACCTCCACCGTGTCGCGGTGCGACCACCACCATTCTGGCCCGAAGAGCCAACTACCTGGTTTGCGCAGCTGGAAGGAAATTTTATACTTTCCGGTATAAAAGACGACGATACAAAATTTTATTACGTCACTTCCACGCTGGAACAGAGGTATGCAGCAGAGGTTAAAGACATTATAGTTTCACCGCCTTCGAAGGGAAAGTACGAGATGTTGAAGACGGAGCTAATTAAGCGTTTGTCAGCTTCTCGAGAAAAGGAAGTGCAGCAACTGCTAATGCACGAGGAGCTGGGCGATCGTCGCCCGTCACAATTTTTGAGGCATCTCCAAAGGCTGGCAGGACCGACAATACCGGAGGATTTTATTAGAAGTATTTGGACCAGCCGCCTGCCCACGGCGATGCAACCCATCTTGGTCTCGCAACAAGAAAACACATTGCAGAAATTAGCGGATCTTGCCGACAACCTTCATGAGCTGGTGCCAAGCTCGCCTCACGTCGCTGCAGTTCAATTTTCACCTGGCTCAGTACTTGATACAATGGCCAAGCAGATCGAAGCACTAACAAAGCAAGTTGAAGCGCTTTCTTCTGGTGAACTCAGATCTAGGTCAAGGAACAGGTCCAGCAACCGTGAACGCAGCAGATCCCGATCAAATTCCAGATACAGGAAGTTCCCCGTCTGTTGGTATCATGCGAAATTTGGCAGTAAAGCAAGCAAATGCATTAAGCCTTGCGATTACAAGGCGGAAAACCAGCAGGGCGGTCAGTAATGGCGACGGACGACTGCCCCACTACACCTGGTCGCCTGTTCGTGACGGACCGTACTACGAAGATGTCATTTCTCGTTGACACAGGCAGCGATCTCTGCGTCTTCCCACGTACAGCACTCCGTGAACGCCGACCTGCAACCAGCTATCAATTGTATGCAGCGAATGGGACACCGATAGCAACATATGGCTACGCCCATTTAGTCCTTAACCTGGGCTTACGTCGGGACTATTCCTGGCGGTTCATCGTGGCGGACGTAACCAAGGCCATCATCGGCGTTGACTTCCTGTCATTTTATGGGCTTGGCGTGGACTGTCGCAATCGGCGCCTCATTGACAGCGTAACCAGCCTTCAAGCCACTGCATCGTCAGCTACCTCAGCAAAGGCCATTTCTTCTGTTAAGGTATTGTTCGGTGAGTCTAAATATCTTGACCTACTTCGCGACTTTCCAGAGGTCACTCGTCCTTCAGGTATTCCTAGTAGTCCGCGACACAACACCGTCCACCACATCCGGACCACCACTGGACCGCCAGTCCATTGTAATCCGCGACGTTTGGCTCCTGATAAGCTTAAAATTGCTAAAGGGGAGTTTCAGGCCATGTTACAGAATGGGACAGCGCGCCCATCTGATAGCCCTTGGTCCTCTCCACTTCATCTCACTCCTAAAAAGGACAACGGCTGGCGTCCGTGTGGTGATTACCGAATGCTAAACGCAAGAACAATTCCGGACAGGTACCCAATTCGTCACATCCATGACTTTTCCCATGACTTAGCTGGATGTAAAATCTTCACAACAATCGACCTTGTTAAGGCGTATAATCAAATACCCGTTAACGTAGAAGACATACCTAAAACTGCAATTTCCACACCTTTTGGCTTGTATGAATTCCCCTATATGACTTTCGGCTTACGTAACGCAGCACAAACCTTCCAGCGGTTTATTGATGAAGTCACACGCGGTATGGATTTTGTGTACGCGTACTTAGATGATTCCTTAATTTTTTCAAAAGGCGAACAAGAGCATGAAATCCATCTGCGTCAAGTCTTCAATAAGTTAAAGGATTACGGGATAGTTATCAACCAGGCAAAGTGTGTCTTCGGCCAGCGAGAAGTCAAGTTCTTAGGTTACCTGATTTCAGAGCAGGGAACTAAGCCATTGAACTCGAAGGTAGACGCGGTAAAATCATTCCCCACTCCAAAAACAGTAAGAGAGCTTAGGAGGTTTTTAGGGATGATAAATTTTTACAGGAGATTTATTCCTAACGCGGCAAAAATTCAATCTCCACTTCACGAGCTACTTACCGACTCTGTAAAAGGCTCGCATCCAGTGAACCTTGCTGGTAGAACTTTTAAAGCGTTTGAGGAATGCAAAGAGGCCTTATGCGCGGCTGTACTTCTTGCGCACCCAGACTTCAATGCAAAGCTTGCTTTGGTCACGGATGCGTCTGATGTGGCAATTGGTGCTGTCCTTCAACAGTATCGGAACGAAGCGTGGGAACCTCTCGCTTTCTTTTCGCGGAAACTCAGTTCATCGCAAATTAAATACTCTCCTTACGATAGAGAACTCCTTGCTATTTACGAGGGCATCCGTTACTTCCGGCATATGCTCGAGGCTAGGCATTTCACCATTTTCACTGATCATAAACCCATTACTTTCGCTTTCGCCAGTAGAAAAGACAAATGCTCCCCTAGACAATTCCGCCATCTTGACTATATCTCGCAATTCACAACAGATATACGTCACATATCCGGAAAGGATAATGTTGTCGCAGACACTTTGTCTAGAGTTGCTGAGCTGTCGCAACCTGTCGACTTAGAACTTTTGGCCAAATCGCAGTCCGTAGATCCAGAACTTAAAAATCTTTTGAAAAAAGGCACTTCACTTCGATTACGCAAAATTACAGTTCCCGGATCTCTTACAGATTTATACTGTGATGTCAGCACCAAAGTACTTCGTCCATTTATAACAGTTTCATTTCGAAAGCAAATTTTCGATAGCCTGCATTCTCTGAGTCACCCTGGGGCTAATGCTACTGTCAAGTTGGTAACGGAGCGCTACGTTTGGCCTGGGATTAAAAGGGACTGTCGTCAATGGGCAAAAGCGTGTCACCCGTGCCAACTGTCCAAAGTCAACAGACATGTGTCATCTCCTCTCAGTTCATACGAACTTCCACGAGCAAGGTTTTCTATCGTGCATATCGACCTTATCGGTCCCATGCCGGTTTCAAACGGTTATCGTTACTGCCTTACTGCTGTGGACCGTTTCACAAGATGGCCTGAGGTCATTCCCATAGTGGATATAACCGCAGAAACGGTCGCCAAAGCATTGATATCTGGATGGATAGCACGCTTTGGCTGTCCCATTTCCATCATTACTGATAGAGGACGACAGTTTGAATCGGCATTGTTTAAATGTTTAGCTGAAATGGCTGGGTTTCAGCACAGGAAAACAACCGCCTACCACCCCGCCTGTAATGGGATGGTAGAAAGGTTCCATAGGCAGTTAAAGGCCGCTATAGTCTGTCATTCCAACTCCAGCTGGTCGGACGCACTTCCTATTGTATTGCTAGGAATTCGCAGCGCTTTCAAAGAGGACATACAAGCTTCTGCAGCAGAACTCGTGTATGGCGAGCCTCTAAGATTACCAGGGGAGTTACTCCAGTCTTGCACGGACCAAGCCACTTATGACGTCACAGACTTTATAGCACGTCTAAGGGGCTTAATCCAGGCTATTAAACCTCAACCAGCCTCACGTCATAGCAAAAAGTCTGCTTTTGTCTACAAAGAGCTTGCTACGGCCACTCATGTTTACCTCAGGGAGGATAGTGTAAAGCCACCTCTTACTCCGGCATATACAGGGCCCCATGAAGTTTTAGATAGGACAGACAAAGTTTTTAAGTTAATCGGTTTCTGTTACAATAGACAGGCTTAAGCCCGCCTTCTTGCTGGCTGACCACGATGCATGCCACTCCAAATTTTTTACCTCTTCCGGATGATGATGTACCTGTCCGGAAAACTCGTTCAGGAAGAGCTACCCGCTTGCCTGTGCGGTATCGACTGTAGGACAGTCTCTGGAGGGGAGTGATGTGGCCAGTACTCGCCGACTTGCCTCTATATTCTTTTTGATGTTTTTATGTAAAGTCTGTCTGTCATGTTTTTGAAGTGTAAAAAGCCACAATTATATTTTCTCGCCCCATATATCTAAGAGTTTAATTTATAGAAAAGTGCGCATTCAGCCGCTTTAGTATAATTCACAGACCTGCAGCGGTATAACAGTTATAATTAATAAATAGTCATATACGTATTTTGTTGCTGGAAGTAGGTTTTCTTCTTTTTACGAGTGTTTTTTTAAGAGACCTAAATGTAACAGATGGTGAGCCCATCGCCGGACAGTAGGTACACTTGCTATCAATTTCAGTGCCTGCAGCTTTGCTCACCGTCGCGGTCGTTCTAGAAATGAATACCTTACGCAAATTTAAGAAAAACATGGTCTATATGTCTCACTTGAGATTCAAGCTCGAACATGATAAGTGGGAGTTTGTGTCAAAGTACTATAATTAATAACAACCAGCCAATACCTACCTATTTACTGCAAAAAGGTTCAATATAACCGTAAACCAGTAGGTACCATACACATAAGTATAAGGATGCAGTTGAGGTTTTTAGAGTTCGCAGGTTAATTTTTAAATGAATGGGACCACAGAACTCTCAAAAGGTGCTGTGGTCCAACTATTTTTAAAGTTGGACAACTGCCCCTAGTAAAGACCCATGGTCTTTACTAGGGGCAGTTGTGGACAGAGCAGTTGGACCACTGCCCCGGACTGCCTATAATAGGAGTGGTACGAGGCTAGATATAAACAAAAGGTATCTTTGCATCAGAAATATTTATTCTTATTGGAACAATGTTCCTTAAGACAATTGGCGAATGACTAACTGTGGCAAATACTACTTATACCAAACAGTGTAATAATCTAACTTCCACGGCACTTTCGCTATAATATGCCTCTATGCAGTTATTAAGTTATATTCGTGATAATGTGTGCTGTGTCCTTATAATCCTATCTTTGTTTCGAATAGGCATGGAGGTTACATGGGGTAACCTCATGTATTTCATTTATCTGTACAGATTTTACTAAATTTACAATACGAGTAAAGCTTCTCGCGATTCATCTCTAAATCACTTTACGAAACACCTGTAAGTCCTGTGACACACAAAGGGAAACTGAATAACGTGGGAAAACATTTGATAATACAACGACAGGGAACAATAGGGGACCCACTAAGCAGATTTGTAACACAATAGTATTTTGCAGAAATAAGATCGTTTTTGCGAGTAAAGGATTTTCTAGTCAGCAAACTTATGAAGCTGGTTGTATATGATACATAAAAGTAGGGATACTATCTCTAAATTTGGCAACCAGGACAAGACGCGTGGAAACCCCGGATTTTAGAGCCCAGAACCTGGACATGTCAACAGGTTTTTTGAACAAAATGTAATAAAAACAGTAGAAAATGTAATAAATCACATTTTCATTTATTTTCAGACTTTAAAATGAAGAGCAGTGATAGCCCGGACCGTTAAAGAGCCGGCCGAAAATCAGTGAGGCTCGGGTTCGAATCCTGGCATGTACCAATGAGTTTTTCAAAAACTTACGTACATATTTATCACTAGCTCGACGGTGAAGGAAAACATCGTGAGGAAACCCGCACGTCTCAGAATTAATTCTGAGACATGTGTAAACAGACCCGGTCCGGCGATGGGCTCACCACCTATCACGTTTAGGGGTCCAATGTATCTCGTGAAATGTGGGTATATCCAGTAGTGGAATACCTCTGCCTACCCCGTCGGGGATAAAAAAGGCGTGAGATTATATTATATTAAAATTAAGTTTAGTCATATTTTCGGTGAATTTAGTGAGTCGGTTCGTCGGTCGTATTTTAAACCAGGACTAGAAATATAAAATTAAATAATATACTAGAAATATATAATTTTTAAACCAGGACTAGAAATTAAGTCCGGCCGGGGCGCTAACCTATAAAATAGGACAAATCCGGGGAAACCCGGACGGATGGCAACCCTACATGAATTAAAGCCATGTTGAAAATAAGCTTACGCCGGAGTACCCTTTGTGGAATAAAGTTATGAGATTTTGTATCGTGTTGAATCATGTTCTATCTACAAACTGCACCGGCGCTGCAGCAATCACTTTTCAATGAATTCAATATTTCTGAAAGGAACGCCTTTGTATCGAATTTACATGCAAGGAAATATTTTCAATGAAATTTTTGTAACAATTTGTTTGCGTGTTTGTCTTTTGTTCTCAGATGTTTTTAAGAATCAAACTTTAGCTGAGATTCTTTTAATCAATCTATCGGTCTGAAATGCAAGTTCAAAAACTATAGGTACCTATTTAGATAGATAGATAGATAAAAGATTTATTTACTTTTACAGCACATATAAACAGGTTCATAATACAATCATTAGGTACCTACTTTTTTCAAATTTCGTCTGTACATGTGTTGCTGAAGCAAAAGGGTCCCAACTCAGCATGATGCCGTGCCGCAAGCAGGGCGCTGGTTTTTAGGTGGGACCTGGTCAGGTGCCACTAAATAAATATTTGTAAGTTCCGCGCTCTTTTACTCAAAATTTAAAACTTTAAATAAATAAAACAATCCATCGGAATATATAATAGTATTAAATACATAACCATGAAAATAGAGTACAATACCATAATATAATAATACATATAAATAAATGAATAAAGATTTGAAAAGAATACTTAAATTTATGATGTAAAAGGAATCGACATGAAAGTACCAGGCAAACCCGTCTTCTGTTTTTCCAGAAAGAAAGACTTTAAGTGTTTTTTAAAGGTATGCACAGAATTATATTGTTTAAGGGGGGGAGGAATATTATTCCAGCATTTGGTTGCCTGGTATCGAAAACTGCCGGTAAATGCGACCGTTTTATGTTTCTGGCACACAAGTAGAAATCTGGTCGGTCTAGTGCTATATTTACTATGGAATGGCGATCTCTTTAATTTACTAAAAAAGTATTCGGGCTTGTGGTATTTTAAAACATTAAAGACCAAACCTCCCAGATGCAAGTATAAGTATTTAGAGGAACATCAAAAAAATCTAGAGCAAAACCGTCTGATATCTGTTCAAGTAAGGTTTGAGCGTCACTTGAATGGTCTTAGGTCTATCTCATTATTAGGCTACATAAAGTAAGATGCTATTCAACTCAACTAAGGTCAAAGAGTTAAGACTCGAGTGTTATTCTGGAATACAAGTACACAACCTCTAAATAAATGTAGTGCGAAAAAATTCGGGCATTAGAAAATTATAGTTTTTTTTCAATAGGTACGAGTACATTCGACTGTAGGTGCTAAAGTTGAAATAAAAAACTAATAAACAGACCTAAATACATGTTTTATGAACGCAGATACTATACCAACATACGTGCACATCATTATCAAAGCATAGCAGCCTACTGCTTTTATGCGGCTTCCCTCACATACGAAGAAGAATCCATTGTGTATGAATAGAGTGAAAACAGATACCAACAGTTTATGGAAGAGCGGAGGTGGAATGCTCCTCCATCGTGAAAAGGGAAGATCTTTCGCCAGGCGAGGTGATCGTGCCTGGGGACCGCGGTCCTACAGTTGATGTTAGACAGTTGTACTTATTTCTACAAACTCATTAGAAAACTTCTATATCGCGCGTTTATATTGGCGCGTTCTATGTAGTGTCTCTACAAGTTCGTCTTTTAGTTACTGAATAATAAATAATGTTTCGTTTCTTCTAAATATAACGTATTTTATATTATTAGAAGTAGAAGTATACAGCGATAGAAAATTATTCCCACAGATGTCTAAGCTACTTTTCAGATGACGATAAAATCATTGTAACGCTTGTCGCTACAAATGCCAACACAGTAGGCATATTATGTTTCGCCTTACAAGGTATTTGAAACTCAAAAGGACCTTCATCTAGATTGAACGCGTCACGCAAATAGAGTTACCCTTCACTTGATTAAAATAGTTCAAATAGTTTTGACTCGACGCGACGGTTAGGTCCGATTTTCGGGTTCGTAATGGTGTTAAACTTTAAACTGGTAATTTTCTTGTTTCATTAGCGAATTAAGTAGAATTGTATGCATAATTGGGTTCACGTTGTCTACGTCATAAAGTTTCATTCAATTAAAAGTTCTTTTTTCTTTATCATCATCTACATAGTCTCCCATAATAGCAGCGTAATATGGTAATGGGAGTTGGTAATCTTCAGGGGAGGTTTGCAAAAAGGGAAAGAACCCGAATTTCTATACTGTCGTTTGGGACACGCACAAAGGGCGTTTGCATGCTATACAATGTCGGCTTTTCCGCAAAGGGATTTTAAACAGCGCTAGTACTGTCTGTTCTATACGTCCCTAAATGGCCAGCATGGCACAATTCGACAACTGTCGACGACAACCGTCGAATCACCCCCGTGAGGACTATCAGCTGTCGTCGCACAGTCTAGTCTGTAAGCACTCTAATATTGTAAATTCGAAAGTAACTCTGCTTCTTTACCTTTCGCAACTCAAACAATCTTTGTTGTCAGGTTTCTTGCATTATAAAAGAAATAGGCTGCTTCATCACGGATCTAGCTAGTGTGCAATAATAGAATAAAATAAAGCTTTTATCCACTAAATTTTGTAAATACCTACTTATCGCCAGTATACGATGCCTAAAACGTGACAGGTGATGAGAGGGTCGCCGGACCGGGGGCTGCTACACATGTCTCAGTATTTATTTCTGGTACCTGTGATGTTTTCCTTCACCGTCAAGCTAATGATGAATGTACGTAATTTTTTGAAAAACTCCTTGGTACCAGATCGTGCACAAATCTTGGTAAGGTCAGGGCCTTACCAAGATTTGTGCACGATCGTCACGCATGGCAATGGCCTGAGCACTAACCACATGGCTTGCTCTGTTCTTAATATCTTTATGTAAGTAAAAAAACTCATTGGTTCATGCCCTTACCAAGATTTGTACACGATCCTCACTCATAAATGGCGGTTTCTTAATATCTTAATGCAGTAAGTATCTTTATTTCAGTTCTTAGTATGCTACCCTTACCCACCGGAGTGGGGGGACAACTACCCCCGCACGATGGTGCTGATCAGGTTCCTGGTGTACTACTCCCTGCCGCTGGCCGTGATCGCTCTCTTCTACATCCTGATGGCGCGACACTTGGTGCTGAGTACGCAGAATGTGCCTGGCGAGATGCAGGGTACCCAGAGACAGGTGTGTTTTAAAAAAAGTTAATATGTATTAAGATAACACAGAACTCTAAAGAGTAAAAAACCGACTTCAACAAATAATAATAAAAAAACACGGTCAAATTGAGAACCTCTTCCTTTTTTTAATAGATATGATAGAGATATTAAAAAGAGCTGGCCTTGAGTTTCTTGCTGGCTCTTCTCGGGGTACTGCATTCGGAACCAGCAACTCGGCGGTGGAGATGGGCTGCTGTTTGTATTTAGCCAATCTTCATGGACGAGTTTAGAGTGCATTGTTATTATAAAATATTGACGTTTCTAAGTGTATATTCAATACCTATAGAAAATAAATGAATTGAATTTTGAATTTTTAAGTCGGTTAAAAAAAGAATCATCGAAATCAAATTTAAGACTTATAGGGTTTTCTCATGGACGCCATTGTCAGAACTGGACTAAATAAAAATGGAACCATACGGGGAACAGCAGCACCGCCTTTGATTGAAATAAAATAATGTAATCCAAAGTTCTTAGCAAACATAAAAAAAAATATACGTGTCGAATTGAGAACCTCCTCCTTTTTGAAGTCGGTTGAAGAAGAGCAAGTGAGCTTCTTCGTAGCAACAGTGATTCATCCAATCAAATTGTTATCAGATCTAACGCCACCCTACTTTACCTAAGTACTTTTAAAATTAGGTATAAAGAGTAATTTAATTGTATCGCGTCGAACAGTCCACAGAATTCATTTAACTAAACACATGTTTTTCTAACAAGGATAACCTGTTCAAATTAAGGTGGCATGTCGTGGAGTCAAGTAATAAAAGAACTATCATAGGTACTCATTTTTGCCGGTTTAAAAAGTAGCACGGCAGTGAGCTTGCAGCGTATTTGGTCTTAGAAAATTTAATTGAAAGCTACCGAGAATGTCAAAAACAATTGAATTACAAACATGAAGGATCTGTTAATACAAAGAAATATCTCGCCATTACAATTGTAAGAGAGCCAGATAAATTTCAATGCATTTGCAAAACTATGAGATAGAAGCATTTCATAACTTCTTTTATTGAAGCTGAAGTACCACATCTGGTCCCTCGCCGATACAACTTAAAGTTAAGAGAATTGAATCGATGGCAGATATTTCAATGTCTTTGTATTTCGGTCATATTGTTGTCAAATTTGGTCAAACTTTTGTAGACATTTTGATACTATTTTCAGTAGTAGATTTTTAAATTGGCTGAATTTATGATGATGTCCTTCAAGTCGCAAAACATCTCTTGAGAGCCTACGCTGCGCTTCTCTAATCTAGGAATTGTTTCTCAAATGTACCTTTGTTAAGCTACGGTGGGTCACCATAGGAATAATTGTGTGTGGAATAATAATAATAAAACAGTGCTTAAAATTCCATGAACATTCCAGATGCGTGCAAGGAGGAAAGTTGCTGTGACAGTTCTAGCGTTTGTCCTGGTGTTCGCAGCGTGCTTCCTTCCCTCACATGTATTCATGATGTGGTTCTACTACTGGTAAGTTATAAAAATTGTATTAAAACATTTCAAATCAAAATTTTCAAAATTCTATTTTCTTATAGTCAATTTGAGATTGCAAACAATATTAAATACATGGTCATCATCATCGTTATCAAACCGCAACAAAACACTCAATAGTTTGGACATGAAAATATATTTTCTACAACTTTTATTATAGAAAATCGCCGTATACGAGAAACTACGAAACGAAAGGTGACGAGGTGACGATGTATAGATTTTGGTATCCATTTCAAGTGTCACTTCAGACAGGGCTGGCTACTAGGGCAGAACACGAAAATGGTTAACTATTTCATGGACTTTTAATATAAATGTTATATTATTTCACCAATATTTTTGCCTCTACTCAAATGCCCAAAGGTTAAGTGTAGGTACCTATCTTAATCTTAATTATAACCTTAAAAATTATTAGCAATTTTTTTTATTCAGCCCAACAGCAGAGCACGACTACAATGGTTGGTGGCACGCGCTTCGCATTATCGGCTTCTGTCTGTCGTTCCTGAACAGTTGTGTCAACCCTATCGCTCTATACTGCACTAGTGGTATCTTCAGGAAACACTTCAACAGGTAGGTAACCTTCAATGGAACTGGATTGTACCAAAATATATTCCATTTTCAATAGTCAAATCAAAAAGAAACTATATATTGGCAATTCTCCAATCTCCATCGCATACTTTTATTGTAATACCTATGGTGTGGCGTGTAAATAGCCACACCTGGCGGGGAGAAAAACCCTTGGGCAATTATACGAGGGGGGAACCGGTGGCGCAACACAAGTATCTACGAAATTAAATATACACAAGTGTAGCAGATAAGCACTCACCAGCTCCAGGCGTCGCACAATTATGGACTGGCCAGCCCCTCTTTAGGATAAAATATTTATTATTATAGTTAATTATATTGTCCAGTGCATCAGTCACTATTTTTCTTCGTAATGTCAAGTCATTTCTTCTTTTACTTACCCAGAGACTAGCGAGGGCCGCACGTGCAAACAGATGGTATATTGAATTAAGTAAATAGATTATGCTGCGCAACCATGCTCCCCGCCTTGAAAGTTCCTAGAACTTTCAAAGAGTCCAAGGGTGAAGTAAGAGAATAGCGGGAGAAATAAGCAATAATAGCAGAAATATAACTTAAATAGCGGGAACATAGAGCAAGTACATATTTATAGAGCGGGAATATAAGTATATAGCGGAATATAAGTAATAGAGAGGTATATATACAATAAAAATAAAACTGTACACATAAATACAATTATTGCGAAGGTAAAGGATAGAGTTTTACAACGGGACGCTTGAATTGTCCACTTCGGGTATTCACTAGAGCGACCCGCACCACACCGTCAGCTCCAGGGAAAATCTGAGTAATAACACCCAATGGCCAATTCAGCGGTAGAATATAATCGTCCCCCATCATAACGGACTGTCCAAACTTGGACAGGGTTGTCAAGCGTATTCCATTTCTGTTTGACAGGGAGCGTATGCAAATATTCTTTACGCACTTTATTTTAATAAGTACTCTATAAAAATATGTACTATCAAAATAAATTTGCGTGGCTTGTAAAATTATACCTAGACCAAAAATTAACGCGGCTTAATATGTCTAATCAGAAGGGAGCAAAAATTTTAAAGATAAGTTTTAAAATAAGAAAATATAAATTATAAATGCAAATGGGGTAAGTTATATACAAAAGCGCGTATAAAATTTATGGACACTTGCCCTTATAAGAATTTGGGCATAAAATATCTAAAAGGCATTGGCGGATAAACACCAGAATGTGAGTTTCCTAGAAGACTGGCAGGATCCTTACTACAAGGTATTCCAGCCGAATCTCTATTATAAGACCTACTAAATTTATTAAGGCCCAACTCCAGATCAGTGACCACGTGTGCGGTGAAAGAAGGCGAGTATGATGTGTCCGGTTGACATAATACGTCACCCATTAGCACATATCCAAAGGCGGTTAGTAAGGCGGGCGGTGTGTAAAGACTAGGCTGCACTTTGTTTCCAAAATAAATATATGGGAACAAATGAGCACCCAGAACAACGTCTATACCTCCCGGGATATTCCAGGAGAGGTCAGCGAGCGGAATATGATCAAGATGACCCATGTCACATTTACTAATAAAACGTGAGGGCAGTTGATCTGTTATACAATCTACAACTAAGGCTTTAACATAATATTTTTGATTTTCAAAAACGCGTGATTCTATATTTACATAAACATAACCGTGTATTGGTCGAGAAGTTAAACCAACACCCTTTATAAAAGAATTATTTAAAGGTATAACCGGAAGATGAAGAGCTTTGCAGCAATCCAGCGTTATTAAATTATTTTGCGATCCGTTATCAATAAGGCATCGTATAATCATTTTGCCATTACCATTATTAGGCTTAGCATACACTTGAGCGGTTGACACTAAAGTTGTTGTGCTGGGTATCGAATTAGCAGAAAGAGAGACTGCAGCATTCTTGGGCGATGAACCCTTGATATTGCATTGCGTCGATATACCGTGTGCATCAAGTGAAGGCGCAGGAGCGGTGGTATGCATAGGAACTCGATAGAGAGCGGAAGCGGGAGCGTGAGTGGGAGCACGACATAGAGCGGGAGTGGAAGACGTGCAACATAGAGTGGGACCAAGACTTAAAGTAGGAGCGGGAATAGGACATTTAATAGGAGCGGCTGCGGAAGCACGACATAAAGCGGTAGCGGGTGAAGAATATATTATAGGCGGCGGCGGCAACACCTGCAATGGAGGGTACGAAGTGGCAGGAGTGTAAGATGGAGCGACAGCGGCGGAAATACGCGGAGCGGGAGCGGGATTTAATGCACATGTAACAGGCGTATTTACCTTTGCGTATTTGCTTGAATGTAATTGCGTAATATGAGTGTGAGTATTTACAGGGGGTTGTTCAAAATGCAACAATTTGTGGTGACGTTTTTTACAAAGATTACAATTATATCGAGAATTACAACCCGTTACTGTATGACTTAAACTCAAACAGTTGACGCAACCATGCTTTGACTTGATAAATTCGAATCTCGATTGCGGTGACATAATTTTAAATTCAGAACAAGCAAACAAATGAACGTGCTCTTTATTATTGCACAAAGTGCAGGAGCCAGCTGAAGCTGAAGCGGCTGAAGCGGGCGGAGCGGGAGTCGAAGGAAGCTGACTACTCGCAGCGAGAAACGACTTTGAAGTTCGCGCACATTTATCAATATTAGCGTTATTAGCGGAGCGTTCTAATACCTTAATGTGGTCCTGAATAAAATCAATAAATTCTTTGCAGGTGGGAATTTCTGTATTTCTTACAGACATTTCGAAATTCTGTGCTACCTGCGAGTCGATTTTTCGAAGACCACTATGTAGTAATACGAAATCAATTGGATCCTTTATTTTTAATTGTTTAAAAGCGGCTATAGACGAGGAATATATTTCAATAAAGGCATTTAAATGGTTAGCAGAATTTTCACAGTGTTTTATATCCAAAATGTTATTTAAATAAAAAGTTCCTAAATTTCGTTTATCTTGGTATTTTTTGACCAGATTATTCCAAATTATAGTATAGGTATCCCCGGTTGGTATAATACCTGCGGTTATCTTCAGAGCGCTTTGTGTCAATCGTCCCATAAGATATTGCACACGCTCCGAGTCATCCAAATTAGGATTGTTGTGGACACTCGCTTTGAAGCACTCGTAAAAAAGCGGCCAGTTTTCTTGCTTCCCGTCAAAACTAGGCATTTCAATCTTGGGAAGCCTAATAGCACTTCGTTTAGGCGAAGCAGCGGAATTTGAACATGAGTTTGCAATAATTTTGTTTCGGATTCTTTTTACTTTTGTGAAAATGTCATCGAATGCGTCGAGCGGTGCGTAATTTATTTTATATTTCGGATCATTTTTTAAACAAATTACGTTTATTTGATCTACGATGGATTCATACTCCACTCGTAAATCATCAACTGTTTCTGAATTGGCCATGAAGTCCTCATTGCTTCTGGACTCGAAAGACGAGATATTTTTCGAGGCGGTATGTAGGCGGGACACTCTATGAAATATCCGTTCCTTTTTGGAATCGAGAATAATAAGTTTCTCTTCATGCGTTCCTTCCATTTTAATTAGAAATAATCAAATTTAAATAAATAAAAATAAATAAATGATAATTTAATAAATATACAAGAAAATTATAAAATGGCGGAGCGGGTGAAATATATGAAAAATTACGTAACTTAAATAATTAATCTGGATCTTCATCCGGCTCGAAGGACCATAAAAATGGTGTGGCGTGTAAATAGCCACACCTGGCGGGGAGAAAAACCCTTGGGCAATTATACGAGGGGGGAACCGGTGGCGCAACACAAGTATCTACGAAATTAAATATACACAAGTGTAGCAGATAAGCACTCACCAGCTCCAGGCGTCGCACAATTATGGACTGGCCAGCCCCTCTTTAGGATAAAATATTTATTATTATAGTTAATTATATTGTCCAGTGCATCAGTCACTATTTTTCTTCGTAATGTCAAGTCATTTCTTCTTTTACTTACCCAGAGACTAGCGAGGGCCGCACGTGCAAACAGATGGTATATTGAATTAAGTAAATAGATTATGCTGCGCAACCAACCTAAAACGGAAAATATGATGATTCTGGCGAACCCCTAGGGAAAAAGTATCATGAATACGATTAGCTTACATAATATTAAACATACCAACGCATTCATGCAACGTATTTGGGATCTGGTCTTTTTCTTCTTTGGATTAGGTACCATATTAACCGACTCAAATAAACATTTACAAGGCGGTGAAAGAAATGTTAGTCAAAACATAAATAAACGATTGAAGTAATTTATTGAGGAGAAATACATAATAAGAAGAATTTATATACGATCTGGACAATGTGTAGACTTCTTATTGCGTAGTGTAGGTGTAAGCTCTTCATTTGATTCCCATCTTCAAATTCTAGAATTATCATTACAAATACAAAATCATTTATTTACTGTAGGTACACTTAGAAAAGTCAATAGTCTAATAACAAGCCACTCTAAACTAGTCCATGAAAATTGGCTAAATGTAAACAGCAGCCCATCTCCACCGACGAGTTGCTGGTTCTAAATGCAGTTCCAAGTGTTCCAATCTACCCCGAGAGGGGCCAGCAAGAAACTCAAGGGCAGCTATTTTTAATCTCATGTCTGACATCTGTGGTCATTTAATAACCTTTTCCCATTCCCCCCCCCCCAATATTTGGGGTAGGTACTAGATGCACTATGTCTTCTCGTTCCGTTAATACTCGTGGAGGAGTGGAGGGGAAATTCTCCTTTATTGTGCGACTGTAACTTTGATAGCACGGTTCAGAACTCAGTGACGTCACGTGCTTGCCTTCTATGGTGTTTATTTTTCTATATATTAGAAGAAAATGGTGTTGATACAATTCTTACGAGTATCTTCTTTCACTTCCTTCTATAAAATCCGCTTTGTCGTCAAGGGCCCACCAAACATACCCACCGGTAGGTCTCGGAATACCTACTGATGTGTCTTTATAGACCTACTAGTCGGTCCTCTAAGATTTTATTGTCTTCGAAGACCCGCTTATAACAATATCGTTACAACCTATTTTTTTATTCTCAAATTGCAATTCCCAGATTGGACGCCGATAAAATTTTATATAGATTTCGAAGTAGCATACCTAAGGAGTTACCTACATTTTAAGAGCAAATTTTTAATGTGGCTCCAATTATGAAAATACGAAGCCCAAAACGTCATGTCAAAATCCAAGTACAAACAGCTATTATATCTAAAGAACTATTGTAGTTGAACTGCCTCACGTATAAAATTACATAAGAAATTTGCGACAAATCTTCACATTATGTGAACTCGAAACTAACTTCTACAGAACGTTCCTCACTAATAAGGTCATAAGTTATAACCTTATAGAAGTAGATAACAACTAGGAATAGAGATAAGCTTTGTGAACTTTGAATTATTAGTTCGATCGAACCAGGTCGTCGACTTATGTGGTTTGTCGCCACATCAGTGTAAAACTTTCACGTGAGCTTCCAAAGTTAATTCTCAGCTGGAATTGAACCTGGTACACCGTGATGTAATAAGTGTTTGATTACTGAACCGAAGAGTTTGAAGACCTAACCTCCATTTGTATTTCTAAGGACTAAATTGCTTTTATTTGACCTTAGATAAAAGCAAAAAAGGAAGATATTACGGTACATTCACAGCATCGTTGACATTTTGACTACATAACTACACGCGCTTTTAGGTTTTATTTTTTGTTTTAGTGCTATTTGTACACTTTATAAAAGCACATAGCGACACTGTGTAGCGGTTTAACTAATAAATATTGTTTCAAACTCACTGATTCAGAAACATCATCGTCAGAATCAATAAGTACATCAAAATGATGGCTAGTTCATATTTATCCAGTGTTTTGATTCTGTGCTAGAATCCAGTGGCACTGGATCGTTATTGGATACATTTTTAAGTTGCTATGGGTTCATGTTGCAATTAAATAGTTATTAAGAGTTTTGTGCATTATTGTTACACATGATTGCAATAAATAATTTGAACTTGGATCAATGTAACCTTTCTCATTCCGCGCTGATCTCTATTGGAAAATATCTACATTGATCCAAAAACGACCCATTCCCATTGGATTCTTATACGCTTGGATCAAGACACTGGAAGCTGATTCTTAAGTTTACACTTATCGACGCGACTGGTCGAGGTGTCTGGCGACCGCAGAGCGGGCGGCTTCCTATCGCAAAGGCTGAGTTTACCCATTCAGCGCGGGAATGCTATCTGCCTTCTAGGCACAATGCCCACCTCGAGGGGACGCGTTCGATGAACTATTTTATTTATAATTGTTAAAAAAATGACTAGGTACACTTTACACTGTTATATCTTGATCAGGTACCTACTCTGCCGTGGTGGGTCTACACATGGACCACGAGGATCAATTTCGCTGTCTACGTCACGGCGCCTGCATTCGAGCAGGAAAACTAACATCAGCATGGTACCGAGGACGTGAGTCTATGGTTATTTCCTCCTATGCACGTTTTTGGCCATCTGGTCGACCAATAAAGGACCATTTGCAAACCAGGGTCAGGAAGGGGCTGTACTTGATTGTTCAATGTAGTTGACCATTGTCACGCTACCAAGAGTTCGCTTTTTATATATAATATAATATATAATCTCACGCCTTGTATGCCCGAGGGGGTAGGCAGAGGTATTCCATTACTGGATATACCCTTTTCGCGTTTTAACAATCAGATATTTTAATTAATATCTTGGAGTCTATTAATAATATTGCAACAATAGATTTTAAGGTTTCCTAAGTAGGTAGGTAGTTACAAGAAAGGACTATGACAATATTTCTCCATAACTAGATGAATAGGCACTGACCTGTGTTACCGACGCAACAAGTAACTCGCTAACAGTTTGATTAATGGCGACAGAAAAGCAGCTACTGAGTCCGATAGCGGTAGAAAACCCAAACCCTTGTTAAAAAAGTTTTTATGGATCTGACGTTAGTAAATTCAAGGAAATTTCATGAATTGTTGAGAATATTTATTCAATTAACGCGATTTACTAAGAAAATAATTAAATAAACATGTTTGTAGTATTTTTCTTTGTGTCAACTTATGAAATCGTTCACTTAAATAAAGAAAAAATCTTAATCGTTGTGTTATTATTATTATTATTACATGTGTTACATGAAAATGATACTACAAGAAAATGAAAATTAACAGATATTACTCAAAGTAAATCCTCGTCTCAATGAGTCAATAGAACACCCTCCGAATACACTCGGATCACGCGAGCGAGTGAAGCGAGTAGCATCCGAGTAGAGACCCGCGAGTTGAAACTATACAATGCTTATAACGTTGCAGGTTCAGTGAAGTTTCAGCAACTCTAAAATTTCCAATTAATTGCAGGACTAGCGTTGGCCGCGACAGCAGCATTCGGCTACTGAACAATGGCTCATCCAAACTCTGAGGAAGGAATTCCGGTCGAGCACCGGCAAACAACAACGGAGAGCGGAGCAAGGAGAACTATAGCAAAAGTTTTATTTTTAAAACCGATAGCAACGCTCCGTTCCCTAAATGCTGCGAAACGGAAAATGGGGTCAAACATGTAGAAACTAACTTAGATGGTAAAGATATTAGTAGTACAGAGAGCTTTTTCTTGCCACTAGATAGTTTTCGAACGAGTTAAAATTCGTTCTCGACAGGGTTTGAGAGTAATAAGTTGGATACAAAGTTTAATACCCTTTTCAACTTTTTTATTTGATACCTTCTCAGTTTTTAGTGGCGTCTACGAATTATACAATTTAGGGATCAATGTGTTTTGTAATCGTTTTAAAAATATTGTCGGTCCACATACCTATAGATGAAATCTCTAATATGTACAGTGTACAGTTGAAACTTATAAGTGTAAGTTTGTTTTTTCGGCCTTTTGTAAAAAAACTGTATTCGAACTTGTACAGTAATTTAATAAAAACGAAATATTAATATAGCTACTACGAGTAGGTATATTACTTAAAGATGTCTAAAATACTTCAGTATTCAGATGAAAAAAAAATACACGTTTTGGAAGTGTTTAAAATTCAACATTTACACATCATCATCCTAATGTAAATAATTGGTAAATGAAACCAGAAAATGTAATACATAGTGTAGATATTTTACTCAGTAAATAAGTACATAACATCACAAATACGGTATCAAGCTAAAACAAGCAACTTGTTCCGCAGAATTACTCATGTCTTCCTTTCTTTACTAATTAGTTTACTTTGTTTAACCTCAGGTTTGTTAGTATACTTAGTTAAATCAAGAATGTAAGAAGATTATTTTATGTGTAAGTAAGTAGAATAAGTATCACAATATATTTGAAAGTAAGTACCTACTTATTTTGATTCATGGGACCATTTTAAGTCCTAAATATCAAATCGAAAAATTACTGCCGACTACTGTTTTTGGTGTTATTAATATACATAATTATATATTATTATTGGTATTATTAATAAGTATACATAATTATATATTATTATCGTTTTATAAATTTATTTTAGTGCCATCTTTTATCTAGTCATACAATGTAGTCCTATATTTAGTTATTTTAGTAAAAACTTGACTAAATATCATAAAATCATTAATAATCAAATATAAATGTGTTATCTTGCATTATTCTGTTGCCCCTCAAGCCAAGTGACTAACGAAAGTTTATTCAGGCTAGGTACCTGGCCTTGTCTACTATTAGGTATCTACTAGGTTCTTTTTTAGATAAGTGTGTTTAATATAGATTGTATTTTAATTAGTTAGGTATATAGTAGTAATTACCCACTTATAATGTAAAATAAACGATGATAGTAATGGAACTATCCTAACAATTTATTATTTTATTTGATCCACATTTGCCATATTGCTATCCCACTCCTTAAAACCCGTCGCACACCGCAAAAAATCGACTCAAACCAAAGCATTGTAACATAATAGGAGCTTTAAGTCGTGTTGCTTAAAAGTTATTTTTCAAGTCGAAACTCGACGAACTTCCAAAATTACCTCTTTACTCACTTTTCACTCTCTTCTACCTGTATAGGTACCTATTTACTCGCTTTTATTCGACTAGTAGGAAAGTATATGTATACGAGTATTAGCACAGTTTAACAATCATACAGTTGGTTATCTCCTTTTTGTGGGCGCGCGATGCCGCCGCCGACGCGCCGGGCGTAGGTATGACGCTGTCCTACGTATTTATGCAAGGCAAACAATTACCTACCTACCTATCGACTTACTTAAGAAAGTAAATAGGTAAAGCGTTTACTTGAAGCAACCACACTACTAAGTAATTTACAGAACACTATGAAAAAGCAAGCACTATGAAAGAGCAGTGATAGCCTTTACGGTTTAAAATCAGTGAGGCTCGGTTTCGAATCCTGGCATGTACCAATGAGTTTTTCAAAAACTTACGTACATATTTATCACTAGCTCGACGGTGAAGGAAAACATCGTGAGGAAACCCGCAGGTCTCAGAATTAATTCTGAGACATGTGTAAATAGACCCGGTCCGGCGATGAACTCACCACCTATCACGTTTAGGGGTCCAATGTATCTCGTGAAATGTGGGTATATCCAGTAATGGAATACCTCTGCCTACCCCCTCGGGGATGAAAGGCGTGAGATTATTTACTATGAAAAAAAAAAACTTTATATCTACACTTGCATTTATTGCTACTCCCTCGAAAACTTAATTCGAGCATAGAGGCGAATTTAACGATAACTTCTATATTTAAAAAATATACTTCGTTAAAGGACAGTGAAGTGCACGTGGAGCTTAACACATTGGACTTTGTAACGCTCTTATTACAATCGCTTTAGAGATCAGACTCGCATTGCACTACAAGTGTACAGCTTCATGTGCTCTTGACTGTACACGAGTTGAATACATTTAGAAAGTCATGAAATTCGAAATTGCAAACCCTAGTTTAGCGGGCACACTAAAACAAATTGCGATACAGAATTGGTCAGAAACAGAAATAGTTATAGGTAACCAGAAGTGGGCATAGTAAGAAATGGACAGATGAAGCAAATGACTTAAAAAGAACTTGTCATATAACGTCAAACCCGTATACTCGTATGTTAGGTATCATAGATCTAAAATAATAATCTCGACACAAATTTCGCCACGGCCACCCGAAACCGGCCGGTGCATCCGGAGACCGGACTATTCCGGGCTGGAATCTACCGGATGACCTTTCGCCCTACATCCGGACGCTACAGCAGTTTCCTCCAAGTATTTTTGGATTTTCAGTCTTTTCGGAAATCTGAAATTATTATCCGAATAATCCAACGATTTAATTGAGGGTAATTTGCATGAGCGCGAAAATTTACGGTAAGTACCTATTTTTAAAAGTTCGAAATGGTTTGTTATAGTTAGGGAGGCGAGGTAGCTAAATGGCGTAATTCAACGGCGCCGCCGTCGAGACCTATCAAAATCGAAAGATAAAATAATTTCGAAAAGAAAAGCTAATATGGTAAAAACCATTTTAGCGGTGGGTTTGGCGTGTACGGTTTTTCAAAAATGTAAAAAAAAACAGTTACTTGGGCATTCTCGAGCGCGTCAGATATTCATACTACGTATGCCCCAAGTGCCTCTGATAACAACGGTATACTAATCTGCCGGTTTGCGTGGTGGGGGTAGGCATAAAAAGTAGTCAAAAATGCAAAAAAAAAAATTACTCGAGCGCATCAGATTTTCGGAAGGGGTGTTAAGTAGGCCCCAAGGAAGCTCCCTTTAAAAAAACTGACGATTTGGGCGTGACGATAAGTTACGATGAATGTTTGAAAATGCAAAAAAAAATAGTTCTTTTGCAATACTCGAGCGCGTCAGATTTTCATAGGGGAGGTTTATCTTGGTATCCTGAAAGCATATTTTCTTAATCTGACAAAAATGTTGGTGGGTTCTCTTAATCTGACCGAAAAAGGTTTTTTGGTTTATTTTTTTTCCTTTCTTTCTCCTTGATAAAACGGGGAATTATATATATATTAAGGTGTACCGAAAATTCCCTTCTACCGCTTTTTTCTCCACCATCATGTTGACTTACGTGGATTTCAGATTAAAACAATTGTTGATTATCACCAGATTTTACTTCAACTTGTCGTGAAGCGACAATTTTAAAAGAATAAAATAAAAAAAGAAAATATGAAGAATGAGGATATTTTTTATATTTCGATAAATAATATTAAACACTATTTACATCAGTTTTTAAAAAAAGGGAATTTGTGAAGTGGGTGTATGGGCGTGTGATGCGTGGTAAGCGGTATGTGTCAGTGGAGTTGATGACGGATGGATGCGGAGAATAGGGGCACGACGTCAGCACGGCAGGGGTGAAGGAGCTGCGCGCTTGAAGGCCGCACAGCTCGATGTAATCAGGCCAGATGTAGTGAGGCTCGATGTAGTCACGGCAGGGGTACGCAGCAAGGCAGAGGGGCCTGCGTGCGCCTGCCAACGGCAAGGCGGAGGGGCCTGCGTGCGCCTGGCAACGGCAAGGCGGAGGGGCCTGCGTGCGCCTGGCAACGGCAAGGCGGAGGGGCCTGCGTGCGTCTGGCACTGGCAAGGCGGAGGGGCCTGCGTGCGTCTGGCACTGGCAAGGCGGAGGGGCCTGCGAGCGTCTGGCAACGGCCAGGCGGGAGGACACACGGGAACCAAGATGACTCACACAATGAGGGGCTCACACACGGTGAAGATTTTTAGAAGGAGGCACTGCAGGGTCCCGGGATCGCTCGACCCCGGGATAAGGCCTTTAATTAGAACTTTCTTTTATGAAAGCTGGAGTAAGACTTGATTTGCTCTTCCGAATCCTCTGCCTTTTATAGAATTTTGGCAGAGGAATCGTAATTTTGAATTTAGAAGTATTTTTTTACGAATGGCCAGCCCAAGATTCACAATTTAGCGAAAGATCACATACAAAACATCAGGCCACTAATAAAATGAGAAAGAAATTGCCATAACAACCGTTATAAACAATAATGTCAGAAGTGTCAAAATTACCTTTTTAGCAAAATAAACAGCAAACCAATTCAAAAAATCAAGAAATAATAGTGAATTGGAATAGGAAAAAGTAGCGCGCATCTGTGCGCTCGAAGCAGGCGGCGTCAAGTGGGTATGGGACTTGGGTGTCATACCTAATGGGGAATCTTCTGTGTGACAAGTTAACTCAATATTCTATAAAGGGAGTATTTAAAAAATTGTTTTATATATAATAATGTATAATTTAATTATATGTATTGTTTTCTAAAATATGTTAAAAAAATTAATTCAAAAATACATAAAAAAGTATTTATGTAAGAGAACATCATTAAACATTGGCAGCCCCATGGCATACTGTCATCATGATGTCTCGTCTGTCATGTCTGTGGTTTTTAAAATTACAATTTACAGTTTTCTTTTCTTCATTATTGCCTCATATACACACACCGGCACAATTAGCGGAACAGAAAAAAAAGGGAGTATTTACGCATTTTTGCGTGTTACTGGCCGGCTAAACAAGCTTTTTTTAAATTTGGGTTTTAATTTAAAAATGGAATACTAAGCGACTGCCCTTTTTTTCATTCTTTTGTTTTAATTTTCATTGATTCATTTTTTCCACCGCTTGTCCGTTTTTAGAAGGTTCGTGAATTCCATTTGAAAAGCTTTGAATTGCAGTTTTTGAGGCTTTTGAGTTTTTTCGCATATTGATAATTTACGAGCATCTAATTATGCCTGATTTAACGCCATCAGAAATCATTAGGGCAGATCAAATGAGGAGAAATGGTCAAACCTACAGATCGATTGCCAGAAGCCTTCGTCGATCGTTATCAACGATTTATCGTAGCATCCAACGATACAGATTGACGAATGCTCTAGTGAGAAGGAGAGGACAAGGCCGGAAAAGGTGTACTTCAAGGAGGGATGACCGTTTTCTCCAACTTCAAGTCCGACGGAACACGAGACTAACGGCGGTGCAGGCTCGAAATTTACTGGAAGAGGTACGAGCAGTAAGGATGAGTGAGCGGACAGTTCGTAGAAGATTCGAAGAAGTGGGTATAGGCTCGTATGTGCCCGCCAAAGCCCCAAAACTTGAGAGACATCATCGCACAAACCGTCTACACTTTGGTCGTGAACATCGTGATTGGGACTTCGACGACTGGGGACAGGTTCTTTTTACTGATGAATGCAGAGTTATGTTAAATCAAATTGATGGAAGGCAGCGAGTATGGAGACGCAAAGGAGAACGGTATATCCAGTCTAATTTTGAAAATACAGTTGCATATGGCGGCGGTTCAATTATGGTCTGGGGAGGAATATGTTTAGGAGCTCGTACGGAGTTAGTAGTGGTCGATGGCGGGAATCTGAATGCTGATCGGTATATCAGGGAGATTTTAGAAGAACATGTTGTGCCATTTGCCCCCTTTATTGGTAACAACTTCATTCTAATGCAGGATAATGCTCGGGCTCACAGTGCTCGCACAGTACAGACATACCTAAACCATGTTGGTATAACGGTGATGGAGTGGCCAGCACGGTCCCCCGATATGAACCCTATAGAACACGTCTGGGACTTGCTAAAGAGGAGTGTAAAGTCAAGAATGCCCCCTCCCAATAATCTCAACGAGTTGCGAAACGCATTACTTGAAGAATGGCAGAGGTTGCCCCAAGAAACCATTGATAACATCATCCGCAGCATGCCCAGACGGATGGAAACCCTCATCAGAGCACGAGGAGGAAACACTCGATATTGAACAGTCATTGAAATTGTTGTTAAACTTTGGAAAATCTTGAATTTTCTGCTGTTTCTCTATAATTAAAAATCGAAGAAAAATGCATTTTGTTTAATTTAATTTTTATTTTTATAAAATTTTAAGTATGGTGTTACAAATGAATGTCAAAACATGTTAATTTAATTGTTGTTTCATTTTAAATAATATATTGTTTAAAAATTACATTCATTGTTCTAAATTCCCTCTTTTTTCTCCTTTTTTTTTCTGTTCCGCTAATTGTGCCGGTGTGTGTATAATAATGTACTCTGTGATTATTGCATTGAGTTGAGCCGTGGTTGAGTCTTTGTTCCTCCGCATTAGTGTTGACGTGCTTGCTATAGTGCTAGCGAAGTATTTGTGAGATAGAGACTCGAGGAGATAGAAAAGGTGTTTGTGTTTTGTTTGTCGTTATGGCTGATAACATCAGAAGAAAATGTTTGAAATGTGGGCTAAAGCCGAAGGAAGATTCGGACATCAAAGCTTACAGATTTCCTAACCCCGGGGAGCAACAAATATATTGAGGTAAGTAACAATATTTACACATTATTTTTGTATGTATCATCCTAGCAGCGCCACACTACTCTGGGTACGAAGTAGTCTTGAATTTCGTACCCTCGCGGTTTAGCAGATATGGGGGGGGGGGGGGTTGATGGTTTTGCCAAAATGACGTCTTTCCAGCAGCACCAAAAGCTGTATCCGTAAATAAAGGTCATTTTTTTTTCATAGTATATAACTTCACCAACATTTAGTACTCGTGAGGACGTTAGTACGTAATGTTTCATGGACGAGTTTATTATGCCTTGTTATTAGGCTATTGGCATTTCTAAGTGTAATTTTAATTACCTACAGAAATAAAAACATTTTCATTTCATTTTACTTTACTAAATCAGATGACATGTCTAGTAACCATAGTACAGTCTCAGCCTATACTTTTGGATGAAAATAACCATTTGCCTGAATGTAGCCCTCATTTTTCTCAAAACCACTGCATATAGATCTGTAATTATTATTTTAATCATAATTATTTTTCTAGGACCCCTGATATTGAGCAATTCTATATAACTGTGACTGGAACAATAATGAACAAGAATACTGAGGAAGAATTTAAAACTAGTGAAAAAGCAGCTTTTTTAAACTCCGTTGGAGAAGTGATGTGGGCTAATATTAAGAAAAAGACCTGGATCACCAATCCTGTATTGAATTTTATTGTACTGGCATTTGCTGTAAGTTGATGAAATAATTTAAAAATAAGTTTTTAGTATGTCATCGACATCATCGACAACCCGTAACCCACTGCTGAGCTAAGGGTCTTTTCACACACTGAGGAAGTATATTGGCTATAATCTCCCACGCGAGCCCACCGCCGATTGGGAGATTTTGTTAGGCTAGTGGCCACCTAACTGCCGGAATTTTTCAAGCCACCCCAAGGTATCCAACATGGCTTACCGACTTCCATTGTTCGTAAACAACGAAAACCGGGACCAACACTTTAACGTGCCTTCCGAAACACGGAAGCGCTCGTGATATAAACGCCACTAGGCGGTCACCCATTCACTGACTGACCGTGCCCAACATTGCTTAACTACTTTAGTATGTACCTTCTTTGATTTATTGAAGCCATTTTACACATTTTATCGATAGATAAATTATGATTGTAGTATAATATGCTAGAAGCGATATCTAGTGGATAATTTTCTTTGAAACTATTTCGTACCCGGGCATCTTAATATGTTGCAAACATATTTTAGAAATATGATGTACCTACTAAGATGTATATATTTAAGTCCACGAAGAATTTAGTGTGAGTTCTACTCTTTTCCTAAAAGTACAAAATAGTACGAAATCGTGTAGCCTAAATGCAGAAATATGCTATATATCATTTTGGCATCGCCACCAAACTCTACATCTGCTAAACGGCGAGGGTACGAAATTCAAGACTATTTCGTACCCAGAGTAGTGTGGCGCTGCTAGGATGACACATACATTATTCTTATGTCAATTTTGTCGTAAAATGTTTGTAAGAAAGATTTTAATTTGTTTTCAGCTATGAATCTTGGGCCAAGTTTTTTTCCCGGATCTGGGGGCACGGCAGTGCCCCCGCCAAGTCGAGCAAAAAGCGGCACGGCCGTACCATCCTTTTCTCGAAGCAATTCACGCACTTTTCGATCGCCTATAACTTCGTTTTGGATAAACCTAGAAGCCTGAATTTTCAGTAACCAAGCATGCATTGTATAAACACAGTATATTTCAAAATTCATCCAATTTGAACCAGCAGTTTTAAAATTATAAATATTCAAAGTTTCCTAATTTTGTCACTCACTGACTGACTGACTGACTGACTGACTCACTGACCGATCATCAAAACTCTAAGGCACTTCTAGCAGTCGTAGAAGCTTCAAATTTAGAATACAATTAGGGTTTAGTGTATAAATCAAGGAAAAACTCAAATAATTTGCAATTTCGGTCTAGGTTTCTAGATACACTAACTGCATAAATAACTTTGTAATCCCATAATAATTGTATAGGATTACAAAATTAGATGTTCAAGTGGAATCTTGCAACTCAATTTTGAAGCAGATATTTTCAACCGATTGAGCTGAAATTTGGTATACTTATGTAAGTTTGGTCACAATGCAATATTATGGTACCACCAAGCTGATCTGATGATGGTTTAAGGAGGTGGATATCGCAACTCCTCAATGACTACTCGTAAACCACTCGAGTTTGGGCTCGTATGATTCGTCTTGACAAATACTTTGGTGCTAGATTGTAACCAGGGTCTGATGATGGAGCTGGAAAATGGCCATGAGAACTTGGTAATTAAATGACATAACCCCATGGGACCGTGGGGGCCTTCAGATGATCAGAGGGCTGGCAGCTATCTCTGTCAAAGGATCCACCTAGATATCCAGAGAGGGAATGCAGCCAGTCTTCTGGGCACTGTCCTACATGGTTCCTCTTTAGATTTCGATTATCTAAAGTTACCAAATCCTTGACCAACATGCATGGGATTAACCGACTCGACGCTATGTAAGGCTATTAATTATAATTATTATTGTAAACCATATTTATTAGTATGACATGAGGTTAAAAAGAGCTGCCCTTGAGTTGCTTGCTGGCTCTTCTCGGGGTAGTGCATTTGGAACCAGCAACTCGTCGGTGGAGATGAGCTGCTGTTTACATTTAGCCAGTCTTCATGGAAGAGTTTAGAGTTCCTTGTTATTATCAACTATTGACTTTTCTAAGTGTAAATTCAATACCACCTACTGACAATAAACGCCTTTGACTTTAGAGGACATTTTTTTATCTGTAATTACTGTAATTGAATACGTATATTTTCTTTGTAAATGAATGTATATTTTTTTTGTAAATGAATGTATTTTTCTTTGTAAATGAATGTACACACACCGGCACAATTAGCGGAACAGAAAAAAAAAGGAGAAAAAAGAGGGAATTTAGAACAATGAATGTAATTTTTAAACAATATATTATTTAAAATGAAACAACAATTAAATTAACATGTTTTGACATTCATTTGTAACACCATACTTAAAATTTTATAAAAATAAAAATTAAATTAAACAAAATGCATTTTTCTTTGATTTTTAATTATAGAGAAACAGCAGAAAATTCAAGATTTTCCAAAGTTTAACAACAATTTCAATGACTGTTCAATATCGAGTGTTTCCTCCTCGTGCTCTGATGAGGGTTTCCATCCGTCTGGGCATGCTGCGGATGATGTTATCAATGGTTTCTTGGGGCAACCTATGCCATTCTTCAAGTAATGCGTTTCGCAACTCGTTGAGATTATTGGGAGGGGGCATTCTTGACTTTACACTCCTCTTTAGCAAGTCCCAGACGTGTTCTATAGGGTTCATATCGGGGGACCGTGCTGGCCACTCCATCACCGTTATACCAACATGGTTTAGGTATGTCTGTACTGTGCGAGCACTGTGAGCCCGAGCATTATCCTGCATTAGAATGAAGTTGTTACCAATAAAGGGGGCAAATGGCACAACATGTTCTTCTAAAATCTCCCTGATATACCGATCAGCATTCAGATTCCCGCCATCGACCACTACTAACTCCGTACGAGCTCCTAAACATATTCCTCCCCAGACCATAATTGAACCGCCGCCATATGCAACTGTATTTTCAAAATTAGACTGGATATACCGTTCTCCTTTGCGTCTCCATACTCGCTGCCTTCCATCAATTTGATTTAACATAACTCTGCATTCATCAGTAAAAAGAACCTGTCCCCAGTCGTCGAAGTCCCAATCACGATGTTCACGACCAAAGTGTAGACGGTTTGTGCGATGATGTCTCTCAAGTTTTGGGGCTTTGGCGGGCACATACGAGCCTATACCCACTTCTTCGAATCTTCTACGAACTGTCCGCTCACTCATCCTTACTGCTCGTACCTCTTCCAGTAAATTTCGAGCCTGCACCGCCGTTAGTCTCGTGTTCCGTCGGACTTGAAGTTGGAGAAAACGGTCATCCCTCCTTGAAGTACACCTTTTCCGGCCTTGTCCTCTCCTTCTCACTAGAGCATTCGTCAATCTGTATCGTTGGATGCTACGATAAATCGTTGATAACGATCGACGAAGGCTTCTGGCAATCGATCTGTAGGTTTGACCATTTCTCCTCATTTGATCTGCCCTAATGATTTCTGATGGCGTTAAATCAGGCATAATTAGATGCTCGTAAATTATCAATATGCGAAAAAACTCAAAAGCCTCAAAAACTGCAATTCAAAGCTTTTCAAATGGAATTCACGAACCTTCTAAAAACGGACAAGCGGTGGAAAAAATGAATCAATGAAAATTAAAACAAAAGAATGAAAAAAAGGGCAGTCGCTTAGTATTCCATTTTTAAATTAAAACCCAAATTTAAAAAAAGCTTGTTTAGCCGGCCAGTAACACGCAAAAATGCGTAAATACTCCCTTTTTTTTCTGTTCCGCTAATTGTGCCGGTGTGTGTATATTTTCTTGGTAAATGAATGTATATTTTCTTTGTAAATGAATGTTTATTTTCTTGGTAAATAAATGTTATATTTTAGTAAAACAATACCTAAGAAAGTTTTTTTTTTAGCTTAATTAAGTTTTTTAATCTTGTGTTTAAATGTATATTCAGAGCCTGTCCATATACTTCTCCGGGGTATTATTCATATCATATTCTGAGAAGTTATTTAGTAAAACTTCAATAGAATATAATATGAATAGTACCCCGGGAGAAGTATATGAATAGGCTCTGAATATACATTTAAACATTCCACTATAAAATTCAAATATCCCGCCATACGGTGATACGTCAGTGGTTTTTAGGGTCATCACAGAGATCGCGCTGTAGGTCGAGTTTTGTCGCCATATTTTTGTATGAGGTTGGCATTCTTCTCCGCTAGGAGTAAAAGTGTTCTGTGGCTCGAAGCCCCAAGTTCTAGGAGTATAGTGAACACGTGAAAACTGCGCTGTAAGTAATTGGAGCCAAGACCGATTTATAAAGGTGCTTGTAACGTGAAGATACGATGTGGTAGCGCAGTGAAGATGTGTTTTTATAACGTTAACAGGTTTCAGGGATCTACAGAAATGAATGCAGCGAAAAGGAATGATATTAAGAGAAGTGCGTCGATAGACATATGAGATGATGTCACGAAAATGGGAGAGCAAAGGTAACCGTGAGTAGTAATAATACTACAAACTCGTACAGTAATTACAAAATAGAGCTCCGTTCGCTTTCGAGGTTTGAGCGTAGAATGTCGCAGCACCCTTTTGCTCTCCTAACGGAGAGTAGAATGCCGCTCCCCACTTAGTGTTGCCAGTACAACACTTCGATTAATTGTAGACAATATTTGAAATGATATATTTTCTTAACTTAGTTACACAAAATAATCAAAGTTATATCTAAATAACAATATTTTGATGTTCAATTAGCAAAATTGCTAACAGACGGCCGTCCTGTTAACGGAATGTCCCTATTCCGATTCGGCCATTCGAATAAAGGTATGTCCACATACAAAATAATACATATAATCATTACAAAAACAAATTCTTTCAGGAAATGACTTGTTGACAAAAGCGTGAAAAAGAAAAGTGAAAATAATTGTAATAAACTATTTGAATAATCTAACCTGCTGTCAGTGCATGAGAAAGTGAAGAGTGGATTAGATATAGAACAATTTCTAACACTTCGAACACTTTTTCATAAAAAGCTTGATAAGAAAGCCCTATTAGTAAAATTTTTGCAATGATTAATTTATAATGAAACTCCCTTAAAATTAAAACAGCAGTGTGTTACAAAAACTACTTTCAAGAAAGAGTTAAATAAATTTTTGTTAAGTAGATAGCTTATTCAATGTCAGAAATAAAAGTAATTAGGTGTTTAAACTAACTGTACCTAGAGTACACCGTATGTTATGTCAGTGTTAAAATCATTAATATGAAAGGCAGTTTAAAATAATTGTAAGATGAGAATACTAATACTGCCAACGAACTGGCAACAGTTAAGGTCAATTATTTTACAAATTATCAAATCAAATACTTTAATTGCATGCCTTAGGTTCAACAAGGTGTTACCTACGGTGAATGAATTTATGGTGAATAAATGCCTTATTATAATTATTTAAGTAGTGACAATTGGTAATTATTTTAAAATAAGATACTATTGTGTTTTAACCTTAATATTAAACTATTCATAGAAATAATTGCAAATAAGTCTGCATGATCAGCTTCTGACGACCTGTTACGCTACGAAAACGAGACACAATTGCTCCTCTGCATCAGGATCCCGTGGTGCTTCACAAATAAGTATTGTAGCTACACTCATCTATAGCTATTGAAACGATTTCTGGGATACCTGCAAAATATTAATTGTTGTTAGCATTACATAACATATATAAATATAATTCAACATTTAATTTGACTTATTGTTTTTATATTGAAATAATAAATCACGATGTTACTTTCTACTGTGAAATTGAATATATTAATTAATAATTAATTCTCGGTCCTTAGTTCATTTTTGGTAAGTAGTTAAGCACATTTCATGACTATATCTATCACCGCACAGATACGGGATATTTCATCTCATATAAATTTACTTATTTACAGTAATACAATAATTTAACTTAGTGATCGCTGCAGTAGCGCGGCATATTCATCTTTACTTAATGTGATCACCTCAGCAGTGAGGCATATTTCACCTTTACGTAATGTCATCTCCTCAGTAGTGAGGCATATTTCAACTTTATGTAATGTGATCACCTCAGTAGTGAGGCATATTTCACCTTTACGTAATGTCATCTCCTCAGTAGTGAGGCATATTTCAACTTTATGTAATGTGATCACCTCAGTAGTGAGGCATATTTCACCTTTACGTAATGTGAGCACCTCAGTAGTGAGGCATATTTCACCTGGGTATACAGCGAGTAAAGAGACGGGTTGTCAAAAACTAAAACTGTTATTTCAGACCATAATTTAAAATAAAATTAGCATGGACTTATTTCTTAACTGCAAGACTAAGGATCTTCATAATATTCTCAGCCAAAGATTTTACAAAAGAGGAATAAGTATCCTATGACATCTAAACTAAGCAAAAGCTTGTCAAAATCCTAGTCTTTTTTCCAGTAGTAGGTATCTATCTTAGGGTCATAGGGTTACGTAGGTAACCTACCGTAGAGAGAGATTGCGAGGGGGCTTAAACTCCTTTATAAACCTTAATACATAGTATTTGAATGATTTTCGACTTGACTTGCCTTACCATTCCACTTGCATTACTTTTGTAACGATAGCCAGTAGGAATAGGTATCATGTTTCACCTAGGTAAATGATTTATCACATTTTACTATTCGAAACATCAAGAAATGTCCACAGAAGTTTCATGGCCAATTAAGATTTTGAATGACAAACAAATAAGTTAACACATTTTTTTTCATCAGCGTTCAGATTATTTTGCTTGATCACCCGTTGATAAAGCGTAATTATAGGCTAATAAACGATTGATACGAGCAAACGTACCTATTTTTCACAGATAAATACACAGACGCGAAATGAACAGAATTTTTAATGTGTACACGAATGTTGGCGTGGGGCCGAAATCGAACCTGCGACCTCCTGCTCAGAAGCAAGAGGCACCACCAACCGAGCTAACGGCTTCGTCAATGTTATTGCTTAGAAACTCTAGAAAACATCAATTTAAGTCTGTCTGCTTAGCCCCCATGGACCAATAGTAATTATGACCTGATAAACAATTGATACAAATAAACATGTACCCTATACTTTTGCACAGGCACGAAATAAACACATTTTAATTTACATAAATGTTAGCACGGGTCGGGAATCGAAACCGCGACTTCCGGCTCAGAAATCGATTGCTTAGAAACAGGAGAAACATATTTAAATTAGTCAGAGAATTTCCTTACGGGAGTTTCTTTCTATTTTGTGTGTCTAGTTTTTGAAAAACTTATTGACACGATTAGATGCCCTCGCCATAGCTCGAACTTGAGACTTGTGTATTGCGAGGCTTTTTCTTCCACAGCAGGACTATCACTGCTTTCCCCTATAGTTTTAGAAAACTTGAATGCCCTCTTGACCTCCGTTGATATAGAGAGAGCCTGATAATAGTTCAATAGTTTGCTGCTAATAATCTTATTAATTATTAATGCTTGCGTTCGTTGGACTTTCCATCACCGAATAAAAAAACCAAAGGGATAGGTATGTCAGCCGTAGTAAGTGATAAAGTTTGAAATTGATAATGTTTTATTCTCTAATTACAGTAAGCGTATGGTAACAAATAGCAATGTTATGGCAAATATTACTAATTCGATATTTTATAACTGGGCCTACTGAGAAACGGACAAAACATTCCGTCTCAGGGAATAGGTGAGTAAAGTCGGTGTTTTCAAAATAACACACCAAACCGTTATTTATTTTCCTTAAACCATTGATGGAAAATAAATACTATGTGGGATACTATATTATTATAGACTTTAATGTATGTGTAACTCGAATATTCATACTGTGCGCGTTTGAAAATTGATCCGCTATACAAGTGTCCACAATTAGTACACAATTTATTCTTATTGCATTTATATGATACAACACTGCCGGCTAAAGATGATCCAGGACAAATAATAAAGAAAGAGACAGCTATCCGGCTAACATTTGCTGCTACACTGCGACTAAATAAAATAAGACCAATTATCTACATTTATCAGCCCCAGCTTCCGCGCTCCAGTAAGACATCTACATCTTTTTTTTTTATATATAATATCTTTGTGTGTAACTTGGTTGTAGTTTCTACGGTGTAGATTTATGCACCAAAAGTACGCGCAATATTCAAATGATTTAATTTTATTGAAAATTTAAAGATTAGATTTTCGAAATTAAAACTTAATATTATACCCACCTACTTGGGTAAATAAAATAAATCTTAAACCTTAATCTCTCTCGTCCCATAAAATACGACTTAAAATGTCTGCCTCTACGCTGCTCGAGCACTCGAGCACGACGCAGGATTTTCTTTTTTTAAATTTATAGAACGAATCGCTTATGCCTTCCTCCACAATGTCTGATGTATCGCATTTAGTCACTATAACCACTTAAAACCCTGTCTTTTGTGTAATCGCACAGAAAAAAGTCCAAGTGCACCACTTTGCACGAAATACCCATTCCAAACACAGAAACTAATGAACGTACCTACACCACAAACACACTCCACACAAGTAGGTATCTATTGATGGCAAGGTAAGCAAACTAAGAAATGAAAATTAAGCACCCGCGATTGTAAACAAAATTGAACTGCGCTTTCAAACTCAAGGGAAGTAACCGGCTACTATAGGCCTACTTAACCCGCTAGAGCTGCAAAACCCGATTTTGAAATTGGTAGGAATCAGTAGATTGAACCAATAAAACTACCTAACTTCCTACGTATTAAACAACTGTAGTCCAGAAGTTTTGAGTTTCATATGGAACACCTTTTTACGGATTTAATAGGTTAAACATAATATTTATTAAAACTTAATAATAACATATTTATATATATATATATATTTTAAGATACTATATCTTATACTTAGCTAAGAGTTCACGACATTATAACAAAAGTCAAAACTCACAATGTCCAATTTAATAAGAAAAATCATAGTCACAAGACAAAACCCGAAAAACCAAGACATTCGCTGCCAACACGCCAGCGCTCGCGCTCTTGTGCAGGCCGACAATTCACAATGACGTTCCCTGATCTATACGAGTGCCTCAATGTCGGCTACCGTTTTAGTTTTGGTTCTTGCGCTCACCAGGGGGCGCCACCTTGGATTAAGGTCCTGAAGCATAGCTTTTAATGGTTATCAAAGCCTGTTGTTGTTACTACAGGCGTGAAAACATATATATTACTTTAAATCATACATACAGCTCACGCCTTTCTCCTCCAGGGGTAGGCAGAGACGATGGAATATCACTTTGCTCGATCTCTGCATACTTCTTTCGTTTCCTTCACAAATCCTTCCTTCTTTTAAATCATTAAGTAAGTAAGTACTCAAAACTGGACTGAAAATATCGAGCACGCCGCTCGCTGTCACGCAGTTCTTGTTAAAAAAAAACCCTAAGTTAATGGAACTTCATAAAAATTATATCAAAGTTTATTTTACGAGAGGATCAGCAACGCAGGATTGGGCAATGATAGATAAATCATTTGAATACCATGATTTAATTATCTTGCTACACAAAATTATTGTATACCATTCAGTGCAATAACTGCCATTATTTAAATTTAATAATAATTATATATATTCAATTATAATAGTCTGCTCAGATTATAATCTGTGGCGAAGCAAGGTAGGATTGCGCCCCAGAGATGAGCTGTTATCGAGTTTTTTTTTGTTTTGATATTATTGGAAGTTCATTTGATAAACACTTATAAATTCGTGAACCTTTTGTGTGTGTACCTCTACACACACAAAAGGAAAAGAATCGTAAAAGAACTTAAATCTTGTTTGCTCAATAATCTAAAAAAATGAGTTTTTCTTTCTTCGTGATAGGCATCAACTCTGTTTTACTTTTTAGTAGAATTTTACCCTAGGTATTGAGTAAAATTAGCTCATAAGTTAATATTTTTTTATTACTAACACTATGGATGTTCATCCGAAATACATGATTATTACTTATTTAGTAATATGTGATATGAAGATAACATAAGGATACTTCCACTAGGTTTTTTTAAATGAGTAGGTATGCACCTACCTACGTAGGTACCTACACATAAAGCAAAAGCGTTTCATTACTCATGCAATTAATTCCATAAAATTTTCCGTTTACACACTTACAATTTTGATTTAAACTGCTGATAATAGGTATTCGAGAAAATCATTGTATTTTTTTTTAATAAGGGTGTGGTTTGATAGAATATGTAAAAATAAACAAAGGAATGAAAAATAATTAGAAAAGTCTATAATTTTCCTGGAGAAAATTCCTTAGCTTTTCGATTCAGTATCATGGTCTGCATTGAGGCCCTCATTAAGACAGGCCGTCCCTAACACCCATTATGTTTCGCAGCTTCATTCTTTGCGATTTACTGTTTACATGTTGTAGTGGCGCCACCTAGCGTCAGCCTTGCACGGATTTTAGAGGTAAGAATGAGTGTTTTTTTTTTTTTTTTGTACGTTGGCAACACTGTTTTCTCTTTCTTACCCCCACTACTATACTTCCTGGTCGGTCCGTTGTTAATTTCAAATCATTCCGTGTCTCCGTGCTCAAGCCTTCGCACGTCTCCTGGAACTTAAATAAAAGAAATAAAGTGAGTCCAACCTACGAAGATGGGAAAAAAGAGGAAACCCGAGAAAACAGAAGAGAGAAAAACGTCGTAAAATTCAAAAGCTCGAAAATAAGCTTGCTAAAGCGAGGAATGAAAGTAGACTTTCTTCATCGGACGACAGTTTTGAAACGGTTGACAGTAAGTATTTTAAATTCTAACGGGTTTATATATTTTGATCAAAAAGTGATGCGTACTGCTAAATTTGGGCTGTTACTGTCACGTGCTTTGTTCAAAAGTTTGATGCGAGGATACCACACCTGGGTTACCTCTGTCAATATTTAAAGTGATGCGTACTGCTATCTTAGGGCTGATACTGTCACATTTACTGAATATGTTCTAAAAAGAACTATAATTTTGCAGACCTTCCGCTGTACACGCTCTATTCTGAGTCACCATATTGCGAGCCTTCAGTGCACACAAATAATTACGAGGAAGCGTCGCTGGATTTGGCTCCACCGAGTTTACCTACGCCGCTACTGCCCTCGCCGCGTCCACCATCGCCGCGCCCACCGTCGCCGAATCCACCGGCGTCTCATTCTATATCGCTTGATATCGTACCGCAGCCCACCTCATCCCCGCCTCCACAAGGTGGTATATTGGATGATAACAAAACAGATGATTTGGAACTAGAGGCAGATATCCTCCAGTTGCTGGGTGATGCTCCAAAAGTGGATACTCCTCTGGGCCCCTCTATACACAAGGATATTGCCAGTAGGTGGCAAGATATCCTTTCCAAAGGATTATCGAAGGATGTAAAGGAAAGTCTTTTGAAAGCCTATTTGGTTCCTAATAACTGTGATTTTCTACTGACCCCTGCTCTCAACCCGGAAGTTAAGGCCGCCCTACCTGAGGCCCTGGTAAAAAGAGATTCTTCTCTTCTCTACAAGCAAAAACAACTTGGCATCGCATTATCTGCCTTAGCTACAGTCACAGAGATGATTATAACAAATGAAACCTCTAAGCAAAAGATTTTGAAGCCACTTAGTGATGCTTGTCGTGTTCTTTGTGACAGCCACTTTACTGAGACAAAAACTCGCAGAGGTTTTGTAATATCGTCAATCAATTCCAAGTTAAAGGATGCACTAATTGAATCCAGTAGAGCCAAATTCCTATTTGGAGAAAATGTGTCTGAAAAATTGAAAGCCGCAAAGACCATTCAACAGTCAGGTGAAGCCTTGAAAAATGTTCAAAAGCCTAAATTTCAGCGCACAAATGTAGCCTCGACAAGCGGAAATAAAGGACAATCAAATTTTTTGCCTCAAAATCGTTTACCGTAAATACCTACCTATCGGTCGTACAGGGGTAGGTATTGAGGTCGAGATAAAATGCAGGTTCAGTGACGAATTAGAATCTTTAATGTAAAGCCAACTAGCCTATCGGGGCGTGGCGGGACGACTGGCGAACTCGGGCGCGGAGGCCCTGAAATGCATGATCAGCAGTCGCTACACCACACCACCCCTTTTTCAAAAAAATTTACATTTACAAAAAAAAAATTTTCTTAAAACAATTTACTGATATTTAAAATTACAATTCAATCGCACATCATAGGTGAATGAAAGTAGACTTTCTTCATCGGACGACAGTTTTGAAACGGTTGACAGTAAGTATTTTAAATTCTAACGGGTTTATATATTTTGATCAAAAAGTGATGCGTACTGCTAAATTTGGGCTGTTACTGTCACGTGCTTTGTTCAAAAGTTTGATGCGAGGATACCACACCTGGGTTACCTCTGTCAATATTTAAAGTGATGCGTACTGCTATCTTAGGGCTGATACTGTCACATTTACTGAATATGTTCTAAAAAGAACTATAATTTTGCAGACCTTCCGCTGTACACGCTCTATTCTGAGTCACCATATTGCGAGCCTTCAGTGCACACAAATAATTACGAGGAAGCGTCGCTGGATTTGGCTCCACCGAGTTTACCTACGCCGCTACTGCCCTCGCCGCGTCCACCATCGCCGCGCCCACCGTCGCCGAATCCGCCGGCGTCTCATTCTATATCGCTTGATATCGTACCGCAGCCCACCTCATCCCCGCCTCCACAAGGTGGTATATTGGATGATAACAAAACAGATGATTTGGAACTAGAGGCAGATATCCTCCAGTTGCTGGGTGATGCTCCAAAAGTGGATACTCCTCTGGGCCCCTCTATACACAAGGATATTGCCAGTAGGTGGCAAGATATCCTTTCCAAAGGATTATCGAAGGATGTAAAGGAAAGTCTTTTGAAAGCCTATTTGGTTCCTAATAACTGTGATTTTCTACTGACCCCTGCTCTCAACCCGGAAGTTAAGGCCGCCCTACCTGAGGCCCTGGTAAAAAGAGATTCTTCTCTTCTCTACAAGCAAAAACAACTTGGCATCGCATTATCTGCCTTAGCTACAGTCACAGAGATGATTATAACAAATGAAACCTCTAAGCAAAAGATTTTGAAGCCACTTAGTGATGCTTGTCGTGTTCTTTGTGACAGCCACTTTACTGAGACAAAAACTCGCAGAGGTTTTGTAATATCGTCAATCAATTCCAAGTTAAAGGATGCACTAATTGAATCCAGTAGAGCCAAATTCCTATTTGGAGAAAATGTGTCTGAAAAATTGAAAGCCGCAAAGACCATTCAACAGTCAGGTGAAGCCTTGAAAAATGTTCAAAAGCCTAAATTTCAGCGCACAAATGTAGCCTCGACAAGCGGAAATAAAGGACAATCAAATTTTTTGCCTCAAAATCGTTTACCGTAAATACCTACCTATCGGTCGTACAGGGGTAGGTATTGAGGTCGAGATAAAATGCAGGTTCAGTGACGAATTAGAATCTTTAATGTAAAGCCAACTAGCCTATCGGGGCGTGGCGGGACGACTGGCGAACTCGGGCGCGGAGGCCCTGAAATGCATGATCAGCAGTCGCTACACCACACCACCCCTTTTTCAAAAAAATTTACATTTACAAAAAAAAAATTTTCTTAAAACAATTTACTGATATTTAAAATTACAATTCAATCGCACATCATAGGTATTCAAACATCTAACATTTTAACTGGTCAGCGGTTTCGCTGTTGTAACACTACACCGCATACCAACAATGTTTATACTAAGTTCATTTTACACTCACCAGTCTAGGCTTATTAAAATTAATACTCGGCAATGTTGTATTCCTTATAACTTAAAAGTACAGTCTACCACACAAGTATATCTATCCTCTTACTTTTAATAACATCACTGATATTTTTTTACTATTTCACTATTCCATGAACACTTGATGCTGAACTGGTGGTTTATGAAGTTTAACCACTGGTTGGGTATTTTCTCCTAAGTTTCTGAGCTCCTTTTTCACCCAACCCTTCGCCTTTGTGCGGCACATGCGCCACACACTGTACAGTAATAATGCTCCAAATCCAATAGCTACTGCGATTAAAACCCATGTGAAATGATCTAGCTTCTTTTCTACTTCCACTTGATGATTGTGGCTGCTTAGTAACTCTGCTTGAGTGACTGTATTGGTATTCTCAGTCTTGCTGTTCCACGTACCCATGTTGATCAAACTTACTGAATAATATGTTGCCTCTGAGACTGAACACATTAAATTGGCAATCTAAAGCAGCGACAACCATCATTTATCCTAATGATTAATTACGAAACATGCTAATTTGCACTTATAATATGTATCTATATTTTTTAATTAAACTATGCCCTGGTTTCATTACTCACAACTTATTCATTATTCAACAGTTAAATTATATTTGTACTTAGCTATGTCGCTACCTAAGCTTTGCTAACGATAACTTGTACTTTGTACTCTCGATTTTTGCACAACTTGGCACTCTTGCCTTCAATGCTCACTACAATATAAGGGCGCTTACACACTAATCACAATATAACATTTTGATCTTATCCTTTATTTTACTCTTATTCTAAGGTTATAATTTTTTTATATTTATTTGTAATTTTATTAAACTTTTTTTTAAACTTTTTTATTTAAATTTTAAGATATTACAAATTCTATCCTAATTAATCTTATTTTGTGTTTTTACCTATTTGTATGCTTACTTAATACACAATATCTGCTATTTAATATTTATTTAATAATCTTAGATTTTTAGTTGCTTAATATACTAGCTAGAATGTTCCTTAGACTTTAGCTTCTTGATAAGAGTCATTTATCAGTTCTGGAAACGAACTGGTAATTTCACTACTCTACCACTTCTAGACACTTTTGGGTTTTTAACCAACTGATTGTCTACTGTTTTATTGTCTTTTATCACCACACTTTTTGTCTGTTGATTTGTTTGCTTATTGTCTTTATTTAAACTTCTTTCATTGTCACTAGATTCACTTAGCAAATATGCGGGTTTTAATCGATCGACTGACACATTGAGTTCGCGATTTTCTAATTTTATTTTGAACACTTTAGCACTTTTTTCTAACACTTTGTATGGTCCGTCGTACGGTGGTTGCAGTGGTTTCCGCACACCATCGTAACGCAAGAATACATGTGAACACGTTGCTAAGTCTTTATGCACAAATAACGTTCGTGTGTTGCGAGCTTTATCTGACACAGGCTTGACCTGGTTTATCGTGTGCCTCAACTTTTCAACATATGAACTATCATCGCAACACGGTTTCTCTCGCAAATCGTAGAAATCGCTGGGCAGTCTAAGTACGTGCCCATACGTCATCTCGGCTGCGCTAACTCCTGTATCGCTTCTGAGTGCGGCCCTTAGGCCTAACAATGCTGTTGGTAGTTCTTCTATCCAAGATTTTGAATCTGTCAATCTGGCTTTCAATGCCACCTTCAGTGATCTGTGCCAGCGTTCTATCGCACCGTTGCACTGTGGATGGTAAGGGGTAGTTCGTGCTTTTCTGATACCCATTATCCTTAAAAGCTCACTGAACATTGTACTTTCGAATTGTCTGCCCTGGTCGCTGGTCAGCTTTACAGGACATCCAAAACGGGCTATCCAACCCTCAAAAAATACTTTAGCGACGGTCTCGGCTGTAATATCCTTCACTGGATACGCCTCTGGCCACTTAGTCTGCCTATCTATAATTGTTACGTAATATCTATAGCCGTCTGCTGTGATAGGAAGAGGACCCACAATATCTATATGTATGTGTTCGAAACGTCCACATGCTTCGAAATCCTGTACGCCTGACACTACATGTCTGTGTATTTTCGCTCTTTGGCATTTGATACAAGTTTTGGCCCACAAATTTATATCTTGGTTCATTTTTGGCCAAAAGAATTTATCCTGAATCAGTCTTCGCGTCATTCTTATGCTGGGATGACTCAGGTTATGTATAGAATCGAATGCTATGCGACGAAACTGTTCCGGCAGATAAGGTCTGATTTTTCCTCTACTTATCTCACAAAATATAGGCATATTGGACCATGCGGTCTGAAATGGTTCTAATACAATACTGTCGTTTTCCGAATGATTCTTTATGTACTCGTCTTGTGCCTGAACCTCTGCCAAATTTTTGTAATCTAATACTGTCAGGCACTCTATTGTCTCTACCCTTGAAAATGCATCTGCTACTTGATTTTCAGTCCCAGAAATGTAACGGATATCTGTCGTAAATTCACTTATGAAAGTTAAGTGTCTGGTGCGTCTGGGAGTTTCTTTATCTGTACTCAATTTGGAAAATGCATGTGTAAGTGGTCTGTGATCAGTATAGACAGTTACAACTCTGCCTTCAATCATATTGCGAAAGTATTTTACCGCTTGATAAATCGCTAGTAACTCACGATCGTAAGTAGAGTATTTCATTTGAGCCTCCGTCAGCTTCTTAAAATAATACCCAAGCGGCTGCCAGTTATTAGTATTAGGTATAAGTTGTTGCAGAACGGCGCCTACGCAATTATTAGACGCGTCGGTCATAAGTGCTAGGGGCGTATCTATGTGTGGGTATGATAATGTAACCGCTTGTTCTAGGCTCAACTTACATTTCTCGAAAGCTTCGTCCGCAACCTCCGACCACACAATAGGTGTTTTGTCTCTTTTCTTTGTATTATGCAAATAGGAATCAAGTACTGCCTGATACTTCACAGCGCTGGGAATATGATTGCGATAAAAATTTACCATTCCTAGAAATCTCCTAAGCTGTTCTACTGTTTCTGGCTTTTTATACTGGACTATTGCCTGGACTTTTTCTGGTAGGGGTTTTAGTCCATTTATGGAGACTTCGTAACCGAGAAACTCTATTTTTGTCTGTCCAAAACAACATTTCGAGAGATTTAGGGTGATTCCAAACTTGTCTAACCTTTCAAATAACTGCCGTAGGTGTTCCCTATGTTCCTCTATACTGTTACTTGCCACAATGACGTCATCAATATAACAGGCGACAAAATCTAGCCCTTGAAGTACGGAATGTTGCATAAACCTTTGGAATGTTTGGGCAGCGTTCTTAAGTCCAAAAGTCATCCTTGGGAACTCAAAAAGGCCAAAAGGTGTGATTATGGCAGTTTTTTCTATATCCTCATCTTTTACAGGAATGCAATGGTAAGCCCTATTGACGTCACAACGGGAAAATATCTGTTTACCAGCCAGTAGGTAAGTAAAATCTTGTATCCTTGGAATAGGATATCGGTCTGGCTTTGTTATGGCGTTAAGTTGGCGATAATTTTTAAGCTTTTTGAAAGGCTGGTTCACAATGAACTGTACCCATTACAACATAATACTCTTATCAATGAACAACATGGATTTGTTAAAAGTAGATCAACAGTTACTAACCTCATATTGTTCACGAGTGATGTTTTTTCATCCATGGATAAAAACATACAAGTTGATGCTATCTATACAGACTTTCAAAAAGCTTTTGACAGGGTAGATCATAAATTATTATTAGACAAACTAGCCTACAATGGAATCAGAGGTAATCTTCTAAGATGGTTCGCTTCCTATATTACCAATAGAAGCCAGAAAGTCGTTGTAAAGGGATCCTATTCTCATAGGGTACCAGTAACATCCGGAGTTCCTCAAGGATCGATACTTGGTCCATTGTTATTTAACTTATATATAAACGATATAAGCGGCTGTTTTAAAAATTCAAAATTTCTTCTATATGCAGACGACCTAAAGGCTTTTAAACCAATTTATGGTATCAATGATTGTTTACTTTTCCAACAAGACTTAGATAGACTACACGATTATTGCACAAAATACAAAATTGCGCTAGCCATTCCTAAGTGCAATTATATAAGTTTCACAAAAAAAAAACACCGGATTAAATACACCTACTGTTTAGGTACCGAAAATTTAAAGGAAGTGTCTTTCGTGAAGGATCTCGGTGTTATACTAGATAGTCAACTTCATTTAGACAAACATATCGAAAAAATTGTTAATAAAGCATTTAAGTTGTACGGCTTCGTAATGCGCTCAACATATGAATTCAATAAACCTACTACATACATACATTTATACAATTCACTGATCCGACCTCAATTAGAATACGCGTGTGTTATTTGGGACCCATATTACAAAAAGTATACAGAGTCTATTGAAAAAGTCCAAAAAAAATTCCTCCGTAGTATGCAATATCGGTGTTTTCGTAAAAAAACTTCTTATGAACGGCTTCTCATCGGATATAACATGTCTTCTCTACAAACTAGAAGAATACTTCTGCAAATACTACTTTTATATAACGTATGCCACAATAAATTAGATTGTATGGAACTTATAAATAGAATGTCATATTTAGTACCCCGAAAAGCAAGTCAGCGGCGCGTAGCCAGACCCGAACCAGGTCTTTTTGCTTTGGAATCATGCCGTACTAATGCTGGTCTACGTAATCCTGCACGACGAATGATGGAACTTTATAATAAACACTTCATTGACATTGATTTATTCACGTTGTCTAAATTTCAATTTAAAAAAAGTGTCCAAGAGGCTTTATGCTAAATTAACTATTCATTTATTGTAATTATCATCTTTATATTTATATAATTCCTCTGTACGTTACTCCTAAAGGACTGCAAAGATTTGAATTAAATTTTGTGTGTATATTCGAGTCCCTGGATGGCTCGATAGGTGGCGCTGTTGTCTGTGTCAAGGAAGACGATGTCTGCCCGGCCCACTAGTATTGTAAAATTTGTAAAAATATTTACCTATTGTTTGTGTTTGTGCAGAGAAACAAACTCTGCACTGTAAGGTTAAAACTAATGTCCACTTATCTGCCCAGGAGCTCTTACCTGTTAGTAAGCCGTGGATTACGTAGTTGGTAGTACTTAAACTTACACCTACCTAGTATAACTTATTAGTAATAAGATTGTACTATTGTTTGTATTCCCTAATAAAATAAAATAAAATAAAATAATCACCACAGGGTCTAATTTCGCCATTCTTTTTTGGCACTACATGTAAAGGACTCGCCCACTCACTTTTTGACGGTCTGCATATGCCCATTTCCTGCATAATACGAAATTCCTCTTTTACCTTTTTATAACGGTCTGGCGGCAGCTGTCTGGCGCGGGCATGCACCGGGGGTCCCTGGGTCTCGATGTGATGTACCACGGCATGTTTTGAGGGTTCCTTGAAAGATACTGGTTTTTTCACCTCAGGAAATTGTTGTAATAAATCGTAAAAGGGATGACTGGAGTCCACAGTTTTTACGCTCGGTTCATCACAATTCACTATCGACGCTACTACGCACAAATTTGTCACTTGGTCTATAAGTTTTTTAGTTCTCAAGTCCACTAATAGTCCGAAATGACTGAGAAAATCGGCACCCAGTATAGGTTGGCGCACATCGGCTATTATAAAAGTCCACCGGAAAGATCTGCGCAACCCCAAATTCATCACAAGTGTCTTTAGTCCATAAGTTTTAATTGGTGTACCATTAGCAGCGTAAAGTAAATAATCATCACTTTCTTTCACATAAGCTTTATTTGGTTTAGGTAAAATCGAGACGTTCGCTCCAGTGTCCACCAAAAAATTGTAACCACTACTACGATCCAGGACATTCAGGCGGGAAGATGGGAGAATGGCACAAACTTCCGCCTCAGTCTGCGCCTTGCTTAGTTTCCCTCTTTCTTCCAATTGCAGGGATCTTCGCATCGCGTGGATCTCTCCCGGAAACGGTAATGGTACTTACAGAGCCAATTTGGGCTGGAAGGCGTGGCTGCACTGCGAGACCTGCTGCGCCACCGCCCTCTGCCTCCACGGCCTCGTCCTCTGAATTGAGACCTTGACCTCTGCATATCGGCGATCTTAACGTTTAATTTTGCGATTTCAGCTACCACCATCGCTATCTCGCGGCTGGAGGATGTACTCGGCTTCGCTGACGCTACTTCGTTCACTGCTCCAGACTTCTGAGTTTCCCATATCTGGTCTGCTATCTCCGACAGATTTTTAAAATCGTCATCTTTAACCACTGCGAGCACAGTACGTACAGTGGCCGGCAAATGACCTTGCCATAACACTCTAAGTGTTTTGTCTGGGACCTTATCACGTGCCAGGTCCTGCATCTTTCGCAGAAGCTGTGAGGGTTTCTGCTCACCCAGTTCCATTTCACTTATCAATTTTTGTATCTGCCTGTTTTCAGATTCCTCGTAAATTTCAATCAGTTTTGCCTTTAGTGTCTCGTATTTATTTGCTGCTGGCGGGCTCATTATTAGGAAAGTAATTTGAGTGATGGTGTCCTTTCCCAATTTCGATAAAACAATATTATATTTAGCTTCGTCTGACGTTTTCTGTTGGTTAATCGTCGACTCGGCATGTACAAACCAGGCCCTGGGCTGATCTACCCAGAACTCAGCTATCCTTGCTCCAACCGACACCGTAAATACATTTTCAGGATTCATTGTTTCTAACGAAAAAGAATGCGGAGCAACAAACTTTTCCGGAGTCGTCAACTCGCCACGTCACGTCACTATTTACACTGTACGCTTTAATTATTCACTTGATTAGTCTATTATTTTTCACTCCAAATTTCACTCCAATTTTTCGTCTTCAAATGTCAGGGGTCACCAGTTTACCGTAAATACCTACCTATCGGTCGTACAGGGGTATGTATTGAGGTCGAGATAAAATGCAGGTTCAGTGACGAATTAGAATCTTTAATGTAAAGCCAACTAGCCTATCGGGGCGTGGCGGGACGACTGGCGAACTCGGGCGCGGAGACCCTGAAATGCATGATCAGCAGTCGCTACAATCGCAAAACAGACAACAAACCGAACAGCGGTCGAAAAATCACCAGCTTCTCCCAGCGGCAACCGCACACCAGCAGTGCGCGCCGTCCTACCGACCGCCCTCCAGCGAAGACCCCGGCCGCTCATCAACGGAGATAGTTGACCACCAGGTACGCTATGCTGGAAGGCTCCAGTATTTTCTTAGGAACTGGTCCAAAATTACTGACGACCAAGTAATTCTATCATGGATAGGAGGTTACACTATTCCATTTAAATCTCTTCCTTATCGGACTGATAAACCGAGTGTGTATCCTAAATCCGCACAAGAACAAAGAGATTTTGACAATTGTATAAAAACCCTTTTAGATATTAATGCCATATCCTACTGTTGTCATGAACCTGGTGAATTTTTATCTTCGGTGTTTTTAGTGCCAAAACCAAACGGCGACAAAAGATTCATCTTGAACATAAAATGTCTTAATAAATTTGTTGAAACCAAGCATTTTAAGATGGAAGATTATCGCACTGCGTCAAAACTTATAACTGAAAATTGCTATATGGCATCTATAGATCTGTGTACTGCACCGTTCGTTTTCACGAAACTTTTAAAGCCAGTAATGGAATTCTTAAGGGAAACGCATCATATGATATCAGTCCTGTATCTCGATGACGCTTTTTGTATTGGTAGAACTTTCTCAGAATGTGAAAATAACATTATTCTCACCAAAACCTTATTTGAAAATCTAGGTTTTTTGATAAATTTTGAGAAAAGCTGTTTGACGCCTAAAACTCAATGTAAATTTTTAGGTTTCGTTTTCGACTCTGAAAATATGTTATTGAAATTACCCGATTCAAAGAAAACAAAAATTAAGGATAAATTATCCCACATCCTAACCATACGAAAATGTAAATTACGAGAATTTGCTCGATTTGTTGGCTTGTTGATATCTGCCTGCCCTGCCATTGAATATTCTTGGTTATATACCAAATATTTTGAACAATTTAAGTATTCTTGTTTAGTACATAACCCCAGCTATGAGCAAATAGTATCAATTCCAGAAAAATTAAAATCTGATATACTCTGGTGGTTAAATCATATCGATCATGGGTATAATCGCCTTGGTTATGATGAATACAGTATGGAAATATTTTCGGACGCATCGTCCACTGGTTGGGGTGCTTACTGCAATAGGAATGAAGTATTTGGATATTGGAAAGATTATGAAAAGAATTTGCATATAAATGAGTTGGAATTAAAAGCAGCTTTTCTCGCACTCAAATGTTTCGCAAAGAACATTTATTATTCAAAATTATTATTACGTATTGATAATGTGACTGCCATTTCTTGTATAAATAGAATGGGCAGTGTTCAATTTGAACATTTAAATATTATTTCAAGAGAAATCTGGCAATGGTGTGAATTGCGTAAAATAACAATTTTTGCATCTTACATAAACACTTAAGACAACTATGAAGCAGATCAGTTATCACGAAAAAAGTTTCTAGATACCGAATGGGAGTTAAACAGCAGTGCATACGAAAAAATTACGCGTTATTTTGGACTACCGGAAATTGACCTTTTTGCAAGTAGGTGCAATGCAAAGTGTAACACTTATGTAACTTGGAAGAATGATCCGGAAGCATGGGCGGTTGACGCTTTTACCATTTCTTGGAAAAATATTTTTTTCTATGCATTTCCACCATTTGCACTAATAGCTAAGGTTATGCAAAAAATTATCAAAGAGAAAGGTGATGGTATAGTTGTGGTACCATACTGGCCGTCACAACCCTGGTTCCCTATTTTTCAAAAAATAATAAATTCAGAACTGTTGATTTTTGATCCTGATATTGAACTTTTAACTTCTCCTTTCAGGGTGAACCACAATCTACACCGAACCCTGAAGTTAGCTGCCGCGAAGCTTTCAGGCAAGTTTTACTGAGAAAGAGCCTTTCACCTAGTACAGTACAAATTATGTTATCATCCTTAACCAATTCCACCTACAAACAATACGATAGTTGTTTAAAAACATGGATAAATTATTGTAATACTCACAATTACGATTACACCACTGCCTCAGTTCCAATAGTTTTACATTTCCTTACTGATGTTTTCAATAAAGGTGCCAAATATGGTACCATCAACTCATGTAAATCAGCTTTATCTTTGTTCATAGATAATTTGAATGACGATAGAGTTAAACGTTTTATGAAGGGAGTTTTTAAATTGAGACCCACTAACCCAAAATACAACATAACTTGGGATCCAAGCATAGTATTAGACTTCTTGGCACAGAAGTGGCCCAATACGGACCTCAACTTAGAAACTCTTTCTAAAAAGACTGCATGTCTGTTGGCTTTGGTAACTGCACATCGTGTTCAGACTTTATCACTAATAAACTTTAAAGACATCAAAATACATTCCCTCGACCATATAGTGATAACGATTCCCGAATTAATAAAAACCTCTAAACCCAACTCGGCACAGCCAGTTTTGAGATTACCTTACTTTAATAGTCGCCCTGAAGTATGTCCCGCTCGATGTTTGGAAATATACATAAATAAAACCAAAACACTTCGTAAAAATGATTATTTATTTATTTCTTATAAAAAACCACACTCTAAAATTACATCACAAACACTTAGTAAATGGATAAAAGACATACTTCATAATAGCGGAGTAGATACTTCCACCTTTAGTGCACATAGCACTCGACATGCATCCACATCCACAGCCAACAGACTTGGGGTCAATATTGACATCATCAGAAAAACTGCAGGATGGACAGATAACTCATCTGTTTTTGCTAAGTTTTATAACCGTCCACTTATTAGCGATCCCAACAACTTTGCTACTGCAGTTCTCTCCTCTAATTGTAATCTGTAATAAAGAAATTATTAATATAACTAAATTACATAAATTAGTTCTCTCCTCTAATTGTAACCTGTAACAAAGAAATGATTAATATAACTAAATTACATAAATTAATTTAGCTTAACAACAATGTTGAATAAAACAAAATGATTATACTTACATACTCAATTGTTTTTGTTCATTTCACATTTTACCCACTCTAAACATCTACAACATGTAAACAGTAAATCGCAAAGAATGAAGCTGCGAAACATAATTGAAAATCAAACGAACTTACCAAGTGAAGTTCGATGACAATTATGTGAGCAGCTTCATTCGACGCGATTTACGCAAACCCTCCCTATGTTTTACCCTACCCTATAATAGTAAAATGTGAATAAAGTAAATATAGCTCTAAACAAAATGATTTGAAATTAACAACGGACCGACCAGGAAGTATAGTAGTGGGGGTAAGAAAGAGAAAACAGTGTTGCCAACGTACAAAAAAAAAAAAACACTCATTCTTACCTCTAAAATCCGTGCAAGGCTGACGCTAGGTGGCGCCACTACAACATGTAAACAGTAAATCGCGTCGAATGAAGCTGCTCACATAATTGTCATCGAACTTCACTTGGTAAGTTCGTTTGATTTTCAATTATAATACAAACACACTATAGTACATGATACGCTTTTTATTCCCATGTATGCAACAACAACGTCCCAGTAAGAGAGCTTAGCCAACCAGGGAATTCTAAAGAGGGAGATAATGTTGGGAAACACTCAAGTGAGAATATTTTGTGTCTAATATTAAACACATACGTAACTGTATATAATTTATGTAATTAATTATCTATTCATAGATTGAGATTTATTACATTTTTGTTTAATTAGTTTGGTAATCTAGAACAATACCTTTAGCTTTTAATCTGTTAATCTAATTTACTGATTGTTAACTTTTTGTACTTCGTTAAAATAAATAAAATAAAATAAAGTTGTTTATTTTAATGATTTTTTATCTTAATCGTTATGTTCGTAAGTAAGGTCAAAGTCAAGTCTTAGCCTGGACCGTCAAGGAAGTATTCATTGATCGTCCTCGTGCATACTTACATGTAAGCTGACGACACTATACATTAATACAGCAATAAGATCTGAATTGACTGTATTCTCGCAAATAAAAATATTTCATTTAATTTTTCATCTAAATATATATAAAACGATAAGCTAACTGACTTATTGGTGATATATCAATGCACAGTCCAAACCACTGGGTCTAGAGACCCGAAATTCCGCACAGATAGCTCATACAGTGCAGGCATCCACCAAGAAAGTATTCTGCAAAATTCAACCCTTATGGGGACGAAACAAACGTTCGCGGGCGAAGCGGGCAAAAGCTAGTTTCATTATGATACTGCGATAATGGTGGGGTAGGAGCACTACTCTGGGAGTGAGGCATACTTGGTACAAGGTAAGTCCTAAGATCTCTTTACTTAGTTACATTTAATTGGTATGGCGGGAAAGGGTGGTATAAAAAGACAATAATAATTAATAATCGAGTAACCACGATAAATGTTCAGATGCGAAACAAATAACTAACTTCATAACCTAGATTAAGTTTCTATCATTTTTAAGCGTAAATAACGCCACAAGTACGTGAGGCATCCTTCTACCCACTTATTTATATGTAGATATTTAATTTAAATCAAATTTATATTTATATACTTATATTTGTTTTTGCTTAAACATTAATATGCCCCACGATTTAAAACCATGTGCATCCGTCCCAATTGCTGTCTTATTGTAATGATATGTGCGGCGAATATGCATCTACCTACGCACTTCGCCTGCTTACTTATTATTGCGGTAGTATACGTAATTTGTGATAGATATTGTTTACTCGTTATATTAACTAAAGTTACACTGTCGTTTGTTGATCAAGGTCAGGTCTACAGGGTCACAAATTAAAATATTATTAAATATTATTATGCGATTATTATGGTATGTAGGGTAGTTCCGTGATGCAGTGATTACGATGTCCGGCTATCCGGTATGCTTTGATAATAAGGTCATGATTCCTTATACCCTTAGTCAGTGGAGGACCTGTTGCTTCTTCGGTGTTGGCGTATATGGACCCTCCCGGAAACGGTGGGCCCACTGACAAGGGATTAAATGAAAATAGTGACACTTAAATATAATGTCCAAGTGTACAATAGTATTAAATCTTTCAAATATTATATCCACATTGTAACTATTCAGTAGGTAGACTAAAATAAATAAAATTTACATACCAGTGAGCAGATTTACAAACCAGTGAGCAGATTCTTTCCGATTCTGAAATGTTGACTTACGTGGATTTCAGATTAAGTAAAACAATTGTTGATTATCACCAGATTTTACTTCAACTCGTACAGTAATTACAAAATAGAGCTCCGTTCGCTTTCAAAGTTTGAGCGTAGAATGTCGCAGCACCCTTTTGCTCTCCTAGCGGAGAGTAGAATGCCGCTCCCCACTTAGTGTTGCCAGTACAACACTTCGATTAATTGTAGACAATATTTGAAATGATATATTTTCTTAACTTAGTTACACAAAATAATCAAAATTATATCTAAATAACAATATTTTGATGTTCAATTAGCAAAATTGCTAACAATCAATGTTGCGAAATAAGGGAAAAATACTGGTGGGACGGCATATTTCCGCAAAGCGCTCAGTCTGTATTACATGTTTATGGCAAATTCCTCTTTTTTGCTTCAATTCTTCACTTCGTTTTGCTTACGAGTTACGGTACGTCCAAAAAACAATTTGAGGATCAACAGGCTATTGAATAATAGGTATACATACATGGAACTGTACATGTTAATAAAACTTTTGTATACAGATACGCGTAACTTTTTCCGAGTCCACGAAAATTGTCGAGAAGCTTTAGAAAAAAAAAAAATTGAGATATAATAAAAGTTCAATAATTTAATCATCGTTATTTCATATCAATTTATTTTAAAACCCTCAGTTTTCGAGATATACTCAAAAAACCGGGAGTTTGAGTTTTTATGATGCTTCAAGTCAAAAAGTTTTAACTTTGGACAAAAATGTAAAGAGACATTTTTTGTGTAAAATAAAATTACCTTTTTTGTTTATTTAAACTTTTTTTGTGTAAAATGTATCATTCGCGACTTATATGCCGCAACGCGTTTTTCGGAAGACGAAATGGCTCCTCCACACTTCCGGTCATGCGGAAACCGGCAGATTTTGTATTTTTAGTAAGTTTTAGATTATATTCTTAAAAATAAAAAATAAAAAAATCGCGCTCGAGATATATATATATATATATATATATATATATAATCTCACGCCTTTTATCCCCGAGGGGGTAGGCAGAGGTATTCCATTACTGGATATACCCACATTTCACGAGATACATTGGACCCCTAAGCGTGATAGGTGGTGAGCCCATCGCCGGACCGGGTCTGTTTACACATGTCTCAGAATAAATTCTGAGACCTGCGGGTTTCCTCACGATGTTTTCCTTCACCGTCGAGCTAGTGATAAATATGTACGTAAGTTTTTGAAAAACTCATTGGTACATGCCAGGATTCGAACCCGAGCCTCACTGATTTTCGGCCGGCTCTTTAACCGTCCGGGCTATCACTGCTCTAATTATATCTTAAACTGCCACGCTCGAGTATTACCGAAAATTCCCCTATTCGCCTCCCTAACTATTACAAACAGAGAGAGCATTATGCAGAGATGCGACTTATTCAAAATACAAATTCGAATTACCTCATTTTGTATTTTGAATTTAAAATACATTTTCAATGAAAGATTCTTGTATTTTATTTTAAATACTTTTCAAGACATATTTTCCATTTTCAAAATGCAATATAGGTAGGTACTTTGTGATTAGGTTTAGTAAACATTACCAGTCAAACTTCACATTTTATTGTTTTTTTAGTTATGTTATGTCTACTAATACTAAATTATTTACCAAGCAATTAAAGCTACCTAAATTAAACAATTTGATAGCGGGTGCCCAAAATCCGTAAACAATCGGCGATAAACGAGGATCTACAGGGTGTAGTCACGACAAGCCCCAATTAAAGCACTCAGGCCCATTAGCTAAAAGCCTAGACGATAGTGCTAAGGGCAATTTGGTCAAGACAATTCCGAGTAGGTATGTAGCTAAATGCGATAGATACCTATATAAGTATTGATAAAACACAAGTAAGTACTTAAGTACGTAGGAAGGTAAGTACATGCATTCAAATTATTTATTCATCATCAACCAGTCCACTGCTGAGCTCAGGCTCTTTCCTTACACTTAATAGCCTGCGCTGACGACGGACTTTGTCCCCGGAGGACAAAGTCCCCCGAATCGTAAAAAAATATGTCTGTCTCTTTTTGTCCTGTACCGCCCCTGGGTGTCCGCGATTATTCGGGGGACTTTTTGTACGCCATACTTTTAATCCCTCGTGTGCGTTACTCGATACAGTTGTAAGCGTTCTATTTTGGCGGACAAAAAAATACTTTAAAGAAGTAGATATATTATATATAGGTACCTACCTAAGATATGCCATACCTAATCACAGAACAGTCGTGAACACAACCAATAAGGGGGTTGAAATCATCTATAGATAGTGAAGCAGTGCCTTACGGTTAAAGAGCCGGCCGAAAATCAGTGAGGCTCGGGTTCGAATCCTGGCATGTACCAATGAGTTTTTCAAAAACTTACGTAGGTACATATTTAGCACTAGACGGTGAAGGAAAACATCGTGAGGAAACCCGCAGGTCTCAGAATTAATTTTGAGACATGTGTAAATAGACCCGGTCCGGCGATGGGCTCACCACCTATCACATTTAGGGGTCCAATATATCTCGTGAAATGTGGGTATATCCAGTAATGGAATACCTCTGCATAACCCCTCAGGGATAAAAGGTGTGAGATTATTTATTTATTTATTTTATAAAAGTACTCGTTTACCTAACTAGGCAGTCAAATACCCTGATTATCCTGTCATGGGTCTATTGTCTAAATGAAGAAATTTTATTATCATACTAGCGACCCGCCCCGGCTTCGCACGGGTGCAATGCTGAATTTTCTTTGCTATAAACCATCCCTGGACCCACTCGAACCCACACAAAAAGTTTCATCAAAATCGGTCCGGCCGTTCTCGAGTTAAATCGTCAGGAAGGAAAACCCGACTTATTTTTATATAGTAGATTGATCATTATATCTAATTAAAACACCTAATTAGGTAGGTACCTAGTGAAATATTGTTTTAGCTTAGGGACTTTTTTCTGATGACACATCCTTAATCCGACGAGGAATATGGGTCAGACACGCTTAACAATGAAATTGCTTAATTTCCCTTAATCAGTCATCCTCCTTCTGCCCTTTACCTACCCTTTATTAGGGTCGGCAAAATGTGTTATGTAAAAGGCTATTTTTTCACGACCGGCTGCCATCATGACACCAAACCTTTGTACCTACCAAAGAGATTTAAATATAATAGGGCATAGAGAGGGCATTGGGAGTATTATCATACAAAACTTTGAAGCCTAAGGCGTCATGTCATTGTTATGTCAGTTAGTATGAACGCGAGCTGTCATTCGGTCGAAATTGTACTAGACTTATTCCAGTTGGAATAACTTTTGACTTCAAATTTTCCAAGCTTTGTCCCCTCTATGCCTTATTATATTTTAATCTCTTTGGTACCTACCCATTTTACGAAAGACGGAGGAGTAGGAAATTTTGCACACATAAAGTTTATAGAAGGATTGCAGAATGCTAATAATAGGTAGGTATACCTATTTTATAATGATGCATTAAAAAACTTATAATTTAAATTAATTATGGTCGAATTTCGACGACTGGTTGCGAATCGCATTTACGAAAACGGCCGGAGGGGTAAGTTCCTACTAACACAACTATAACTGGCAGAATGTGACTGATGTGCATCTAGATTGAGGGTTCATTTACTCTAACAATTAACTTTTGTGTCGTTATTTCTTTTTATCTAATTTATCGAGATATTGAACTCAAATATACCTATTGAACTCGTATTAATCTCTTTCCTTAGAGAAATTCATGTTTTGCTAATTCCTCAATAGGTACTTTCACGAATTGAGGGCCCAAGCTAAACCGCCATAAATCTGTATTATCTAATTTCTGAATTTAAGTACCTATTTAAGAAAATCTTAATAAAACTCTCAAATAAAAATTATCATCCCAGGGATAGTAGGTACTTTCTGAGATTTGGCTATGCCTCTTTATGCAGGCGTCAGAATTGAGGGTCCAAGTTATATTTGATCATAATAACTCTTTTGTTTCACGTTTAAGAAATTTAAATCTTTGCTTTAAGTTTTCCAAATTTTTACTAAATGCCCTGTAAGTGTCATTTCGTTTCTCAATACATAAATTGAAAAATGGTCCCTCAATCCAGATGCACATGTGAAAATGATACCAGTAGGCATATAAAAGAATGTAAATCTATTAGTATTTAGTGTTTCGTCTGCAGAGTTCATTCACCTCTTGAAATTAATTACCACAGACAGGATAGAACGTAATTATATACATAAAACCATAGATTTAGTATACTTAGATTGGCAATGCGAAAGAGAAAGAAAATAGGTACCCGTGTGTTAGAGCGAGATAGCGAGCGGTAGATGGACAAGACCATTTTCGTAAACGTTACGGGTCTATACCGGGCCGACGTCAGTTGTGAACGAAACAAATCTCGCTTATTTTAATTAATCTCGCGGATTAAAAGAGTAAGTTTAATGTTTATTAGACGTAAACAGCTATGGTTACGTGTGCAGTACCGGTTGTAATTCATCTAGGAAAGAAAATCGACAGAATTAGTCATTTTACATGTGAGTGCGATTGAAAGATTTAATTCTCTAAATTCAATGATTATAGAAAACTGAAAAACAAATCGTGCACAAATAGATAGGTAATAACATTGCTTTTTATTATATAAATGTTCTGAATGTATAAGAATTGATTTAAGCGAAAAATAAAATACGTGAATTTCTTGTATTTCTAACCTCAATTTTATAGTGATTGTCGTAATATCGATTAACCACATTTCGATAACGTGACTGGCAAAGGTATTAACTACACAATATACCACACGCCCATTTGTTATCGAGAGCTACAAGTTTAGGGAGAGCACTATTTGTCTTGCACACATCCACGTTACACGCACAGAAGTGTCAATTTTCTAGGTCTCGCCGTACTGGCTCTATTGCCAATCTTTAACGTTAGTATACTAAATCTATGCATAAAACAATATTTTTTTGATAAATGCATTTACTTTTATGAATCGTGTTTACAGAGTTCATTTAAATTATTATTATGGTTATACAATAAAACATAGACTACATAGTTTATTCTCTATTTTACATTGAATACGCACTTATTATATACAAATTGCTTTATAAACACAACCAGGGGCTTTTTTGGACTCGATTCTGCAGACCAGCTAAAATTCCAAATTTTAAGTTAGCTCTTTTCTTTACCAATGCTTTGGAAAGGAAAGGGACAGAAATAAACGCCATATTTATTAACAATGTCACAAAACTCACAAATAAATGTATAAAATAAAAAAATAACCTTATGAACGCATTTACGTCTAATACACGTGTTTAGCAAATTTTTGCGACGATGTAACAAGGTCATGGATAAAAGTGACAGATAAGCACGTTCATAAGGTTCAAATTAGTGGTTTTTACATGTTTGACATTACTCTTTAATCTAGGGTTTGTTTCTGTCCTTTTTCTTCCGTATTCTATGGAGAAGGTAACTTAAAATAAGGAATTTTAGCTGGTCTGCAGGATTGAGTCAATTGCTTATTTAAAAATGTAATCGCAATCATCTTTACTTGACATTTGTTACAGTACAGTCAGTGCTTGCTTTACACTGGCGGTAATGACAGGCGCAGGTAAGAAGCAACGTACATCAAAATGAAAATGATTGCGATGTTGTAGACAATAGGTCAACAGGTCTAATAAAATGTATTGACGAAAACATTAATGGGTTCGATTCTGCTTTACACCGACTGACTTATTTTACTTTAGTCCTGTCTTACCTCAAAAAAAGAAATGGGATAGAACATAGATAACCTACCGAATTTAGTCCTGTCAGAGGCTGTATTTTAGTCGTTACTTCTTTACTTATGCACTAAACACATTATGAAATGCCTTGGACTAATTTTAATTTGACAGGACTAAATATCTCTTGTCTCTTTTCTTTTCTAGGAGAAAGAAAATGACAGGAGTAAACTAAAATAAGTTCAGTGGCTGTAAAGCAGAATCGAACCCAATAAGTACTTTAACATTAAAAAGATTTCTTTAAATTATTGCAGTTACAACATGTTCTTCACTAGGCTATTAACATCAATGGTAAAGCACAGTTCCCACTTATTTCTGATGAGACACATCATTATACAACGTGTCACAGAATAAGCACAATTCCTCATACACCCCAATTAGTATAATAGTATAAAAAAATATATGATGAAGTCATACTTTAGTTTTGTCTAACCTTTCTTAAATAAAGAGCAATGATAGCAGGATTTCTATAGGTAGCACTAAATTCAGCTATGCTAATAAATTTTTTGAAAAAATTTTACACATAATATATTAACGCACTATTGCATGAATTATTAAATTAAAAAGAAAAAAAATATTTTTCCTAACTTTTCTGTTTAATTTCCACCAACAAAGCTATAGTAAACTTCACTAAGAAGGACTTTGCGTACGCGCCGGAAAAAAGTGGTTTTATTGAAAAATAAAGTTGACCTTAAACAACAAAAATTGCATTTTGTTTCAATTTGAACTCCCTAATATTACTATAATAAAATTTTATAAATTTTGTTTAAAATTAGAGCAGAAAAAAAATACTATAGTTATGCAGCCAAAAATGGCTTTGTATGCAATAGAGGGTTAAAAATATGTAGCTGAAATCGATTAAGTAGTTGATGCTAAACAAACTAATTTCAGGAATTGCGCTTATTCTGTTACATTCTATTTTATATGTCGCAGTGCTCTCGTAACAGCCGTGAAATTATAATTTCACTAGTGGTATTACAATTGCACGGAGCTTTGTCAATCGTCTCCGTTTCATACAACATCATGTGTCAATTTTAGTTAAGTTACAATTTCACTAAGCGGATTCCGTAACATTATAATTATCCTAGTAAAATTATGTATACTTAGATGTATTGGGAATCCTTGGTCTGTTAGGATTGATTGAATTACTGACAACCTTACCATGTTGACCAATCAGTGAAATTATCTCATTGATCCACAAGGTCACTGAATGCACCCTGTGTAACTAAGATTTTCTCATGATATTGTATGTGATGGAAACAATTCATAGAAGACTTTGCATATAATATAATATCACAGCTATTACAATAACACTGCATAAACACAATGTTGCGCTGCATTAAGTTTGAATTCCATTAAAAATAAAGTCTATAAATAAAAAATCTTGACTACTGAACTGAGCATAAAATCGAATGCAAAACAACTCTGTACATTCATGTAACACTTGAAATATTTCCACACTCTTGCACTTTAATGTTTGTTTTGTAACAAAAATAATTGAAAAAATATTATGCTTATTCTGCACTCCATCAATTCATCTCCCTTCATATCACATGCACAGTTTATAAACACAGGATGACCAATCAAGAAGCAGGGTCTCATGGGAGGACAATATATACTCTTATTATGTGTAGAAATTGTTGTATAACAGGTTTAATTAATTAGTTATCGATTATTTCTTATAAACCTGTTAACTTCTCTGGAAATTAGATGATCATTCCAAAATATGAAGTCACTCAAACAAAAAAATATATAAGTATGTAAATGTATGTGCAGTGTCATAAAAGCAAAATTGTATACACGATTTTTGGTAAATTCTAAGTGTTTATTGACTTTTGTTATAGGTGTATAGTACAAAACACGGGCGTAGCCACAGTGTCTAAATAGCCTAACTGGTTAGGTAACATTTCTTCATGATAATACCCGCTGCTTGACGAGCTAAAGAGTGAGAAAAATTTACAGGGACTGTTTCAATAGATTTCCTTAGTTCCAGATCTAACCCCTACTTCTTCGCATACCCTTGATTACAACACTTATTGCACATTAAATAGCAGTATTCTCATCATTCTCATCTAGAACTGCCATAGCCATCTCCTTAGATATGTTATCGGACATGTCATTCCTCTTTTCAACTTCTTGTTCATCACCCGACCACCAGCTTTCGTCATCATCTTGGATGAAACACAGAAACAAATCATCTTCATAAGTAGGGAAATAATACTCAGGCTGATCCCACTTCTCCTTCTGTAACACCCAATGCTTCATTTCTTTTATGTGTTTTTCTAAGTTTTTCGAGTCATCAAACTTTGTATCACAAGATAAACATTGCTTTAGATGCACTTGCCGTCGTATGTAGTTCACTATTTTTATTTTGTGGTAAAAATCTAAGCCGGCAGTTGCTTTATCGAACGAAAACTCGTGTTGCTGCTGCATATGCTTTAATAAACTCTCATATTCCATTTCCGTATGATCGCATAGTAGGCAAGTTATAAGCGGACCATTCTCTTCCCTCCATTCAGACCACTCTGGATCGCTATCCACGTTGGAGTCATTCTCAAACTCCTCCTGTTTCTTCGCCTGATTCTGATTTCTGTGCTGTTTGTTGCTGTTATTTCTAAATTTGTAATTTTGTTTATCACCTATATAGTTGACTAGAAAATACTTATCATATTCCTTGTTGTCGGGATTTATTCTTTTGTGTCCTTTTTTGCGCATGTGCTCTTTCAATATAGTTCGGTCCTTAAAATAACCTTCACAGAAAATGCATTGAAGTTTCTCCAGTTTCAATGCCACTGTGTTAATTAATTCGTCTATAAATATTAAATTATCTGGCTTCGCAATGTGAAAATTGTGTTTTTCATACAAATGTTTCAAGTAATCTGCCCTTGTGGTGTTTGAGACATGACGACAAAAAAGACATTCCCTTGTGTAATTTTTGTCTTCCCGCTCAAATTGGTGACGTTCCAGTAGCTTTTCCAATTTTGTTTGCTGCAGGTTCGACCGCAGTTCTTTGTCTTCAGGTAGGACATCACTTAGTAAGAAGTATTCTTCGTCTTTTGATTTTGTGCCATCGGGTTTGTTATCAAGTAACATTGTTGTGCAGAAATATGGAAGGTTTTGATCTGAAAATGTTAATAAAAATTTAATGAATGAGATGTTTTATAATTTAAACAACCTTGTTTTAGACACTCACAGAATCTATGCATTTCTAGTTCTAGATATCTATATAATAAATGCATATTATGTCTTTGTATAAAACAAAAGAGGGCAGTGATAGCCTAACGGTTAAAGAAACTGCTACACATGATGATAATCAGTGAGGCTCGGGTTCGAATCTTGGCATGTCCCAATGAGTTTTTCAAAACTTATGTACATATTTATCACTAGCTCAAAGGTGAAGGAAAACATAGTGAGGAAACTCGCAGGTCCCAGAATTAATTCTGACACATGTGTAAAAGACCCGGTACAGTGATGGGCCTATCGTGTTTAGGGGTCAAAAGAATATCTTGTGAATAGTGGATATATCCAGTAATGGAAACAAAAAGTTACCTACTAAGAAGTAACTACAATACATAGATATAAATATACCTACCTATATACTTTTTTGTGTGAAGAAATACTCTTACTTCAGCAGCAGACTGTTATAGGTTGAGGATGACGACTAATTGTATGGTTTTCAAAAGGAAATTTTCACTGTTGCGTTGGTAAGCCAGTGACAGATTCTTATTTTAAAAAGGAACTAATATGCATATTTTCACTTTGTGGCATTTGATGAATGAATACAGCGACATTGCAGTATTTCAGTGGTTTGATTATATAAAAAATCATCAAAAAACGAAGACAGCTTTTACATTCTAATGTTTAAAAAACTAAAGAGATTAAAATATAATACGACATTGTCCTATTATATTTCTCTTTGAAAAAAAACTTTTCCAGGAATCGAACTAACCTCCAAATCTGAGCCTCCAATATTTAAGATAGCCGCCCAAATCTGCAATCTGATTCACATCGCCGATAACTAGACGATGTTCCATGAATAAATGGGTTAGTAGCTGCTTCTCCGACTCGGGCAAAACGAATTTTTCGTCGCACAAAACACAATAACATTCCTCGGCCTCGTCGCTCTTAAAAATGGTGGGTTTTTCGTTCTTTTGATGCAAAGTTAGTGGTCCAAAAAACTGTTTTTCATTTGTCGACATAGTTTTAATAGATGATATTCCGCAGAATACTATTTACAATGTAAAAAACCAAGATTTTCAAGCGACATGCAAAGACGCAAGACGCCTTTTATGACGTTAATAGTGACATTGACAATGACATGACAATAACAAAACAAATAAATTTTGTGTCAATGTCATTGACGATTTTAATCATAGGCAAGGCAAAGTGACCTCTGCTGAAACAGACATGTCTATAATTATTCTGGTTATTAATTATCCTATCGTAATTAATATTAAAAATGTGAAAGTAACTAAGTAACTTTGTTTGCTTGTTTATTACGTTTTCACGCCTAAACCATTTAACCGATTTTAACAATTAATACAATTATTTCGTTCTATTCCACTAGTCCCTACCAGCTGTCCCTCCTGGGCCCTGTTTTATAAAGCTACAGGTTACAGGCTACAGGCTACAGGAAAAAAAAAAGCCTGTAGTGCTCCTGTAGTTACAATCTACAGGTAACAGGTGTTTTATAAAGACCCCTGTAATATTACTATTGTAGCTTAGGCTGGAAAATCTCGACTACAGGCGCCGTTAACAAGTCGGAGTACAGCACTATGAATCAACCGTAAAAATTAAAAAAAATGACAGAATCGACATCAGTTTTTTGGCCTAAAGTCTAGTGTACCACTATAAAATATTAATATTTATTTATAATAAAAACAGATGTTTGTTCATTTACTTGTATTTCTATGGATAAAGAGCCGGATGAAAATGAGCGAGGCTCGGGTTCGAATCCTGGCATGTCCCAATGAGTTTTTCAAAAACTTACGTACATAATTAATTAATTAAGCAATTTATTATCTAAGCAAAGCGAGGGCGGGTCGCTAGTTTATAATAAAAACAGATGTTTGTTTATTTACTTGTATTTCTATGGTTTATTTACGTACTAGTTATAGAAAAAAAACACATGATTTTCTCTAAAATTAACATTCAACCATGGCCAATAATTATATCTCCTCCAGTATGCTCCAAAACATATTGCATTTGAGTAGGAACGTATTCTTAATTTCTCATTAAAGGTGAAACTCGTTTCCGGGTTCATATTGGTTCTGACGGCGAAAGTTCTTGGCGTCGTCTTCTTGGATGTTGACCACTATCCTCAGAGTCCGAGTCTGAGTTCCAAACACGCAAAATCACTCAAAATATTCGAATTAACAAACAACAAAACGTAAGTAAATATAACAAACTTCCTCCTGTAACTAAATTACCTACGTCTAAACACCTGTAGAAATGTTTACAAGTTTTTCCGTAAACACCTGTAAAAATTGGTCGAATCATGCTCGAAACACGCTCGATTAAGCATTAAATTGTCTATGGAAAGTTACAGGCACGGGTTCCTGTAGATTGTAAATAAAATGAACTGTAGCTTTATAAAACGCCTGTACCTGTAATTTTATCTAGTGTTGCTGTTTAATTTATCAGTATTGCTGCTTTTTTCCCTGTAAATTGTAACCTGTAGCTTTATAAAATAGGAGTGGTAGCGGGGACGACAACCCCCGCAAAAATTTAAAAAATGACAGAATCGAAATCTGTTTTTTGGATTAAGTCTAGTTTACCGCCATAAAATATTAATATTTATCACTACGTATACAACAAAGTCGCTTTCTCTGTCCCTATATCCCTATGTATGATTAAATCTTTAAAACTACGCAACGGATTTTGATGCGTTTTTTTTAATAGATAGAGTGATTCAAGAGGAAGATTTTTATATACCACTAGCGACCCGCCCCGGCTTCGCACGGGTGCAATGCTGAATTTTCTTTGCTATAAACCATCCCTGGACCCACTCGAACCCACACAAAAAGTTTCATGAAAATCGGTCCGGCCGTTCTGGAGTTAAATCGTCAGGAAGGAAAACCCGACTTATTTTTATATAGTAGATAATATAAACTGAAGCAAAGTGAGGGTGGGTCGCTAGTTTATAATAAAAACAGATGTTTGTTTATTTACTTACTTGTATTTCTATGGTTTATTTACGTAATAGAAAAAAAACACATGATTTTCTCTAAAATTAACATCATATAACTAGCCAATAATTATATCTCCTCCAATATGCTCCAAAACATATTGCATTTAAGTAGAACGCATTCTAAATTTCTCATTGAAGGTGAAAATCGTTTGCGGGTTCATATTGGTTCTGACGGCGAAAGATCTTGGAGTCGTCTTCTTGGATGTTGACCACCATCCTCAGAGTCCGAGTCTGAGCTCCAAACACGCAAAATCACTCAAAATATTCGAATTAACAAACAACAAAACGTAAGCATAATATTCGAATTAACAAACTTCCTCCTGTAACCAAATTACATACGTCTCTTCACCTGTAGAAATGTTTACAAGTTTTTATTTTTTTTACAACTGTATTTTACAAGTTTTTCCGTAAACACCTGTAAATAATAGGTCGATTATGCTCGAATCACGCTCGATTAAGCATTAAATTGTCTATGGAAAGTTACAGGCACGGGTTCCTGTAGACTGTAAATAAAATGACCTGTAGCTTTATAAAACGCCTGTACCTGTAATTTTATCTAGTGTTGCTGTTTAATTAATCAGTGTTGCTGCGTTTTTCCCTGTAAATTGTAACCTGTAGCTTTATAAAATAGGGCCCTGGTAGGGACAAGTGGATTTATTTTTCCACTCTTCCCTACCACGCCGTCAGCGGTTGGGATAAGTGGAATCCCTACTAATAAAAACTTGACTTATTATTGTAGAGTTTCAATAAAAAAGCTTTCACCATTTTGCAAACACAAAGTGACAGTCAGTGAAACATTTTATCTCTCCCTATGACCTTTTGTAGGTTTTTTGATTTTTTCCTGGCAACGCTGAAAGTTATGGTTGATTTAATTCTTAGGGTAAACCTCAAAAGACCCGAATTGATCTCTCAGATGCCGATATGCTACAGGGATGCGTTTAGTGTCATCGGTGTATCCTGTAGTTTACTAGAAAATCCCGAAAAATAGAAAAAACAAGATGGCCGCTCCGGTATTCCCTCTTTACTGAAAAAATTTGATTTTTATAATTTTCATCGGTTTTTTAGGCAAGTTGGCAACACTTTGGAAAGTTGGATTGTATGGAGCGATTGTAGGTCTTAGTAAACAGTTATGCCATGAAAAGTAATATTTAATAATAAATATAATAATAATAATAATAATTTTTTTCAACTTCACATAGAAAATTATCAAAAATGGCTAAAAAAAGATGCAAGCCCAAAATTTTACTTTTTTTTTCTGTAATAATAAGACCTCACCGAGACACGCGTGGCCGCTTGCGCTCGCGCACAGCGCGACATCTAGTTTATATTCGTTTCATTCACATTGTGTTGTGTTCTTACTCTAGTAACTAAGTTTTTAGTAAAGTCTAGTTAAAGCTTTGTGTGAATGAATAAACGTCTTTTTTTTTTATTTATTAAATATAAATTGTATAGCTGGTGGGTATAAGATCTCTTTAAAATTAATAATAAGCGTTCCACACATTTAAATTTGATGCAACTATTGAGAAAATTGCATAAATATGCAAAAGGTGTTCTTCGAAACAAATACATTGCAATCACCAATAACCTTCAACAAAAGAAAAGGGAACGAAAATATATATAATCCGGGATTCAGTCATACAAAATATACAAATGCAGATAGTGACTGGGGAGTGGGGACACAGATGTTGCATTATGCTTAGAAAAACTTCGCTAAATTATTATCAATTAAGTAAATAATGTTCCCAAACATTTTAAAATTATTGGGTAATTTATCTTAAATTAATATATATATATATATATATTTTTCATTATTATCGACTGTAGGTACTTATTAACAAAATATGTCTGATTGGAAAGAGTGGAAATGAAATTCCACTTATCCCAACCACTGACGGCGTGGTAGGGAAGAGTGGAAAAATAAATCCACTTGTCCCTACCAGGAGGGACAGGGGTGTAAAAGCAAAGTCGACTCTGTCCGTGAAGTGTCAAATTGAGATAATAACGGATTTCAGTTTTGTTGCTGTTATGGATGATACTTAAACTTATTAATAAAATTGATAAAATTTAAATAGGATATAATTTAAAACTAACATAAAATATTTTATAACATTAGAATAATACGTTAAACTTGGCACAACATTTTGGACAAAGGCGACTCTGCTCTTCATCTTCGGACATAGGCTCTTTTGCTTCTAACCTTACAGGATTGTAGTGCTTTTGCATGCAATAAAATAATAGTACTAGCTGCAAAAAAATAATAATTTATTTACTGTTACATAGGTGTGTCTGCATAATGATTTAAGGTAACAATAAAATGCTAATGAAATGAAATTACGTTTATTTTAAATAAATAAATCAATTGACTCCACTGCTGGTTCACATATTTCGATTGGTTCGTCCGCACCTTCTGAACTCCTGGATGGATTGGCTATCAAATTTTTGTAATAAATTAAATCTGGCAATGATTTCCAGTCTTGGCCGAAATGCTTCTTTAGCAAATGATCAACATCTTTTAACTTTGCATCCTTTATCATCACTTTGTCCTTTTCAATTTCACTAGCTTGAACGTTAATAAATGATTTCTGTTTTTTCAGACTTAGTTCACTCCACGGTCACTATTGTAGTTTTCTTCTCCTCTCACCAAAATTTTGTTGTTGTCCGTCCTCAACAGATAGTAACGTTTGCAAGTTGCAAACTGAAAGTGCCAGTTTCCAGGTGGTTTGATCACGTCGCTAAGGGCTGTTTTCCAGTCCAAATTCCTTTCAAACTTTATCAAAGTTCCCCGACTAGCAAATACTTCTTCGTACTGGTTTGGTGTAAGGACTTCTTCCTTTTGCTTAAGTTCTTTCTCTATAACACCAAAAACCCTATCTGCCGGTAAAAATGAATGTCCAGGGACGGGGAACACAAGTTCTATACATTTTACATGTCTTGGAGCATTTGTGAGCCAAGTAGCACACATACCTATCATTATGCTATTCTTATTTTGTGCCCCACACCCATCTGCAACCAATCTTATTGTATTAATATCACTAGCTATATCAAGAGCATTCAGTCTATGATAAACTGCCGATGCAATCTCATTTGCTCCTTTTCTGTATTGATCTTCTGTCCAAGAATATAAAAAACTGTATCTCTATTTAATTGACCAGATGGAACTGAATGCACTATTGCAAAATTATAAATATATAATTGCCTACTATAGTAGGGTACATTTTCAAACCGGCCTTTTTTACGTCATTGCGGTGGCAATTTTTTTTTCTCATATTTCACTCAAACTAAATGCTTTAGATTCTAGATTAAGATGTTGTGAATCTAATAATTTGGGAGGCGCCCTTGGAAACACAGTATTTTCTGAGAAATATATTTTTTAAAATTTTTACGCCACCGTAATGACGTTCTCTTAAATATTTCAAATAAAGAAGCCATATTATATACACAAATGTCTTAGTTTGTATTAATCAACTTTTTTGGTACCCAACACATTACTAATATTATTTATTTCTTAATGTATTGTAGCCTTATAGGGTTACCACAGTTATACCTAGATAGTATAAATTTTACTGTTATGCTATTATCACGGTAAAATACTTACAACACAGTAATAATATATGAAAAACAAGTACTATGTTTAATATATTATTAGTAATAGTATTGATTATATAGGCATTCATCATTACGGTGGCCCACTGCGCCACTGCAATGACGCCACCAAAATAACGACCAAATGTTTTTTTTCATGATAATTACCCGAATACCTAATTAATTTGGAAGATATTGGCAGGTCGTAATATCGAGGTAATTATCCACAACGTACTAACTTGACGACACAATACATCATTCTGTTCATTATTTAAAACATGCCACCGAACTGGCCGCTCACGGTGACCAAAACAGATTTCAGGAAAAAAATACCTCGGGAACATGTGAAAACCTGCGTATACGCCATCCTCTCCACACACAAGTTGGGGTCCGACAAACGCTTGGGTGGTACGATACAAAAATTTGGCGTGAAATCGCTTGACTAATATGAAACAAGTAGTCAAATACGAGCATTAAAAGAGCAGTTTTACGCGGGACAAAAACATATTAGCTTCTCAGTTTTTTTATTTAATAGTTAGTAAAGTTTTTGTGATGATGTGTGATTTGTGAAATGGAGTAAATATCTTTAAAATGAGATATTTTGATAAAAGATATTTTAAAATTTCATGTTATAGTGAGTCGTTTTCTGAGCGCAATTTGAAGTGGGACAAGCCTCCCAAGGGTAGGCCGCCGTACAAGTCGGATTATTCAAGGTGGAATTTCTTTTAAGTTTTTAATATTAATTCTAATTGGTTTATGTAAATAGTTAAGCTACGAGGTATATTTTCAAAAAAGCATGTGTTTAGTCTGTTTTGAATGATAGTTTCTTCATAAAGGGCATAGGACGCCTAAAAAAGTATGTTTGAAAATTTACCCAGTAAGCAGCTTGATCAGGGATCTTGGGAAGGGGTTGGTTCTTTTGGCAATCAAAGCTAAAAGTCATCATGCCATCTTTTTGTTCTTTTAGTAGTCTATAGAATGCTTTCGCTTTTAAATTTTGTACTCTCTTTTCTATGATCAGTGTATTTTTCTTGCTTATATCGGTCTCATTTTTAATTTTTTCTGTTAACTCAGTACATTTTGAGCATGTATCTGTCCTTGGGGATCCAAAGCCAATGTTAAAAAAAGTGTTAAATACACGACGAAAGTAACATTCTTTTATTCTTAATGCTGTTTGGCAGTTGTACATTTTGCACATTTTACGAATATTCAGTGTAGCCGGTAAATATTTTCGCTCTACAGATGATCGGCAATAATGTGATTCTAAACACTGAAATCTTTTAATGAATGTCTTCACTGCCAAAAGTTTCATTCTATTATTCTGTGAAGTGTGGTCTCCGCCCCTGTTTTCTTTAACAATGCTTCCTGTTTCTTTAAATGTTTTAGTGACGTGACGAATTCTATGCACTGTGATATGCAGGATGTTTATAAACGTGTTTTGGCAAACCGGAATTAACTGGCTCTTATTTTTTCTCTTTAAGAACAGCTTCGTCGAATATTCAGCAGGTCTCCTAGAGCGGTCTCCTCTAGCACGCCTGCGTTGAATATCTTTTACTTTGCAAAATTTCAACAGAAATGCATCTTGTTCCGGCTTTGCTTTTAAATCGTAAAAAGCTTTAAAAAAAGCCATCATATCGACCATTGTTAAAGTGGCACATTTGTAACTTTCCGAGTTATGACCGCATCTAGGCGTTGTCGGCAAAAGTTTTGCTTCATACCTAAAACAACATTTTGTTTAGATTAGTTTTTATTTATAAACCAATTTTTTATGCCTATAAAGCCGACGAGGCCGACAATGGAGCGAGCTTGTCCAGAAGTTAATGGCGCTAGACTTCGTTGGGAGGATAGACGCGAACTTTTTAGCCTACCACACCGAAGTTGGTGTCTTTAAAATAATGGCAAAAATTGTCCTTGTCTTATACTAGACCATGAAACTAAACTAGTTTTATTTTACGAGATACAGAAAACAAAATATATATAATAAAGATGGACTGCGATCTTTTGTCTATTATCTCTAGTAATATAACAAATTAATAAAACAAACTGAAATGGTTTAACAACAAATTCCGCTATTTTTGCTGTCAGTACTCACCGTGCCAAGTTTTCAACCGCTCTTTTCCACTGTTTAGGATTCCGGGGTCTCTTTCTTGCTTTATTTGGTGCAACCTCTTCAACGTTCACTTCCATTTTTTAACACTTTAATCTTAGATAACAGAGTATTTTCTCTTAAATTCAGTAATAAAATGTACAACATGCACTATGAAAAACTCCAAAAGCTGTTGTGACCGCCATGACAGATTTCAGTCAAATCCTGACTTCTGATTGGTCGAAATGGACAGAGTCATCTTTGCTTTTATCAAACTCGGGACAGAGTTGATTTTGCATACAAACGCGTTTTTTTATATCGATTTACTACTGGATTGAGTTGATTTTGCCTTTAGGGCATTTTACGGTACCATAGAGCATCAACCATAGAGTAAAACTGCATTCATAAGCTGTAAAATTCAAAAAGTGGACAGAGTCGACTTTGCTTTTACACCCCTCCTGAGCTGGTAGGGACATATGGAATAGCCCATTATTTCAAGATGAAGTCAAATTAACAATTAAAAAAAAACTCACGCCTTATATCCCCAAAGGGGTAGGCAGAGGTATTCTATTTCTGGAAATACTTTTCACGAGAATATTCGACCCCTCAACGTGAAAGGTGGTGTGGTGAGCCCATCGCCGGACCGGGTCTGTTACACATGCCTCGGAATTAATTCTGAAACCTGCGGGTTTCCTCACGATGTTTTCCTTCACCGTCGAGATAGTAACGAATATGTACGTAAGTTTAAAAAAAAACTCGTTGTTAGATGCCAGGATTTGAACCCTTGCCTCACTGATTATCATCATGTGAAGCAGGCTCTTTAACCGTGAGGCTATCAATTCTCTTTTAATAATTAATATACACAAATTAAATTAATAATAAAATAAATATTTCAACATTGGAAAGCTACATTATCAGGTAGTAACTTATGCTATAATAATTTATATTTGCTGAGTATATCTATGCTTAACTGCGTACCTAATAGGATAAAAATTATTATATTATTAAATAGGAGAGCAGTGGTAGCCCTTGCGGTTAAAGAGCCGTACGAAAATCAGTGAGGTTCGGGTTCGAATCCTGGCATGTACCAATGAGTTTTTCAAAACTTACGTACATATTTATCACTAGCTCGACGGTGAAGGAAAACATCGTGAGGAAACCCGCAAGTCTCAGAATTAATTCTGAGACATGTGTAAACAGACCCGGTACGGCGATGGGCTCTGCACCACCTATCACGTTTAGGGGTCCAATATATCTCGTGAAATGTGGGTATATCCAGTAATGGAATACCTCTGCCTACCCCCTCGGGGATAAAAGGCGTGAGATTATATTATTATTATTATATATTAGGATAAAAATTAAAAAGGACACCAAATAGCTCTACTATAGCTACTTATTTACCAACAGATATTTATCTGTTCCTACATTCTTTCATTCAAATACCTAGCTACCAAATAGGACCAAAATAGAACCAAGATTAGGTATTATGTATCTAGGTATTATTTGAAACTCGTACTTACTTACGTTATTTTACCAGGCAGAGATTTTAGTTATCCAAGATCATGATAAAAGGTCTACGTTACTCGTTAAATAATAATCAACAAGAGATAAGGTCATAATAAAATGTATAAACCGAGTTATCCATATTTTTATTGCTAAGTATTACTTAGTTAGACAGTAGGACGTACGCGACGGACGTATGGATGGACGTACGCAGTACCTAACTTTACTCGTAAATGTGCTATAAAAATGGATTTCACTAACAAAGTTGTTATTGTAACGGGTTCCAGTTCAGGAATTGGTGAATCTGCTGCATTACTTTTTGCCAAACTTTCTGCTAAGGTTGTAATCGTTGGAAGAAATGAAGAGAAACTGAAAAATGTGTCGAAGAAGGTTCAAGATGCAAAAGGAATGAAGCCTTTAGTGGTAAAAGCTGAATTGACTGAAGATTCTGATGTTGAGAGGATTGTCGAAGAGACTGTTAGACATTTTGGACAAATTGACATTTTGGTGAACAACGCTGGCGCAGGTTGTGTGGCTAGAATCACCGATGGAATTCAACATTTTGATAAGATGATATCGACAAATCTCCGCAGTGTTTATCTACTTACAAGTCTTGCTGTTCCGTTTTTAATAAAAACCAAAGGAAACATCGTCAATGTATCCAGTATTGCAGCCGTGAAACTTGTTCCTGACTTTCTACCGTACTGCATTTCTAAAGCTGGATTGGACGCATTGACAAAAAATATAGCTAAAGATCTAGCTGTCCATGGAATTCGCGTAAATTCAGTGAATCCTGGACCAGTGCGAACAGATTTTCAAGAAGCTGCTGGAATGAATGCTGGCCAGATTCAAGATTTCGTTGATTCTAGATTGAAAAGAAGTGTGTTAGGTAAACTTACTCGCAGTGAAGATGTTGCTGATTTAATAGTTTTCTTAGCGAGCGATAAAGCTGTTAGTATTACCGGGTGTATTCATTTTGTCGATAGTGGAGACCTTTTGGCTTGATATAGCTAAATAATGTTCATTCTTATATATATAATATGCCTACATACTGTGCAAGCTAAACAAATCCTACATTCCCCCCTCAGGGAATTACGAATACCTACTTACCTACTAAAGTGATGTGAAGTCTGCACTTCAATGCGAGACTGTACAAGGGCATTCTTATCTTATATCTACTTATTAGTAGTAGAAACAACGCACAATATTCAAAAAGGTTATCACTTAGGTACCTACTTAATAGTAACTGTATAAACCTCTATTTAAAATAAAATAATACCTAACTTTGAAGAGTATGCTCTATTTATTATTTAGGATATAATACCTGGTCCTAAATACAATTCATATTCCTCATTACTGATGAAATATTAGATGACTGTAGCTTCGCAGTGGGCTGTTTTTAGTGATGATTGAAATTCCAAATAGCACTGGCCGACTAAGGTAGGGGCGGAAGCTTCGGTCTGCCCCGGGCCTCTGGTCCTAGAGGGCCTCTAAATTTAGCGAAAAGTTATCTTAATCAAATTTTTTTTTTTATATTTTGATCCAAACATGCGATCGGACAGTAGTCCCTAAGCAGTTATTATGGGTACATTTTAGGTTTGCCTTCCCAGTGTCAGGATGCCTATTTATTTGTTGCATTTAGCACTGCAGCTAAAGCTTGTCCCAAGTATGCATGACGCTTAAGACGTCTGATTGGTAGTAGTTCCCTGAGATTCTGGTCAAGTGTGTTTTAGTGGTCTTGAATTCTGCCTTTGTAAGCTACTGTAAAGTTTTTCACATCGTCTTTTTGTCGCAATGTTTAGTTACTAATGAACTTCCTCCATTTTTGTGAACCATGGAGCATCTACAAATGTTTTAAGCACTCAATTTTTGAGTCTTGGTAGTATTTCAATATTGGACGATTTTGCTGAGCCTAATCAAATCCTAAACAAGGATAAAAGGCAGTTGGGTGATGGATGGAGGCCTCTTAAATACAAATTTAAAGCTACGCTAAATTTGGAGGCCCCCAAGACCAGAGGCCGGTACTGCGATATTTATACTTAAACGTCAATGGTAGTAGGTTCACGTATCGTATCAGTAATGTAGGTACCTATCTACAACTTAAAAAACAATTTTCCATAAATTTCATTGCACAGCCCAAAGCGCGTTGTATAGAAGCATGAAATTATGAACAAAATTTTCATAAATTAAGTGCATAAGGTGAGCACTAAAAGGTGTTGCTTGAAAAAAATCCACGGAAACGGAAATACTTACCACTTGTAACAGGAACCACGCTGATAACGCTGCTGGTCACCCCTGCTTGTAACATGTATTATAATAATTGAAGAACAAGTTAATAGATCTAGGTACCTACACTTTGACACTTCATTATTGTAAGAGTTGTTATCAACTTATCGTCAATACCACTAGGTACTGTTATTGCATAGATAATGTTCTCGTTGTTATTAAGCGGTTATAAATAGAGAACATCTCTAAGTTTCAGTTATTTCTAACTGAATTTGCATTCAAACTATATGGTCAATATTCAAGTTCCTGAATTTAAAAATGGACTTCAAAAATAAAGTAGTTATCGTAACTGGAGCCAGCTCTGGAATAGGTGAGACTACTGCTGTGCTTTTTGCTCAACTATCAGCCAACCTGGTTCTCGTTGGAAGAAACGAAGAAAAACTGAAGGAAGTATCTAAGAAATGTGAAGAAACTAAGCAGGTAAAAACTTTGGTTGTCAAAGCCGATTTATGCGTAGATTCTAAAGTTAAAAACATAGTTGAGAAGACCATCAATAAGTTTGGACGAATTGATGTTCTCGTAAATAACGCTGGAGCAGGCGCAGTGGCAGGCCTCACTGATGGAATAAAGAATTTTGACCATATGATTAATACTAACCTCAGAAGCGTTTACTTGCTAACCAGTTTAGCTGCACCGCATTTGATAAAAACAAAAGGTAACGTCGTAAATGTTTCGAGTATCGCAGCTATGAAAGCTATAGCTGATTTCATCCCATATTGTGTGTCAAAAGCTGGTTTGGATATGTTCACTAAATGCGTTGCCAAAGAATTAGCTGCTGATAAAGTGAGGGTGAATTCTGTTAACCCCGGACCAGTGAGTTCTGATTTCCATAACCGTCTGGGACTTGACAAAGCTACTGTCGATGAAATGATGCTGGAAAGGGAGAAAATGAGTCCACTGGGGAAGATTGCTACTAACGAAGAAGTTGCTAAACTCATCATTTATCTCGCAAGTGATGTAGCAGGCAGTATTACTGGAAGTGTTTTTGTTATCGACAATGGTTATATGCTTTCATAAGTTATACCATAATTTTTAAGGACCATGGTTATGGGTATTTGAACTATAGGTATAGAAGATAATACTGTTATTGATATAGATTATGATTATATAATATGTATAGGTATGATTAGAAATGTGAATCTAAAAATCAGTCTGTAGAAACCACTAGCATTACAATAGGAAGATATATTTTTAAGCGAAAATTTCCGTCACCAATTCGCTTGCCTGCGCGCTTGATATATCGTTTTGGTAAATAAATAAAAATGAAACATCATCGAAATTTGCAAATAATTATTACATATAATATTTACATATTAATTATTAGGAACTTACAATTCTGTATACTTATTGCTCTTCTATAGAATTAACAATTATTTTAAGTACAAACTATTTAAATGCCACATCGAACTTATCTAACATATTTTTGTATGAAACAGTAGCAATATTTATAAATGCTTACATTACGCAAGGGCAAAATAAATATATTCTATGTCAACTATTCTTTTCTAATAATCCTGTTTCTTTATGTACACTCTTTGTTTAGATAACTAAACAAGCCTATTCAGCGGGTCCTACTTACAAACAATTTTTGTTTTATTAACTTAGGTACATTATATTTTCATCACACAATATGAAATTTATACTAATACTGTTTGTAATATACATTTTATTTACGTTTACGGATTCATAGATTTGGTTCATCTCTACAGGAGAAGTTAGTATCAGCATACAACACTTTGTATGGCACCAAACTATCTTTATTTGCTGCTGTTACCTGAATCGCATATTTTGTTGCCGTTTTTAATCCATTTATCTTCTCTATTATGACACTTTTTCTGAAACAAAAATGTTTGTGTAGAAAATTTGACATCACTATATAGTATAAAACAAAGTCGTTTTCTTTGTCCCTATGTACCTATGCTTAAATCTTTTAAAACTACGCAACGGATTTTGATGTGTTTTTTTAATATATAGAGTGATTCAAGAGGAAGGTTTTAGTGTTAGCATTGCACCCGTGCGAAACCGGGGCGGGTCGCTAGTTGTAAAATATGTTAGGGATTAAAAAAAATATTAACTACTCTAAGTACCTACCTATATTTTCCCCAAGTAAGTAATTATATTTGAGGTGAAGTGGAAATGACTTTCATTAGGAGGAATGTCCCAGTGTCCCTACTTCACTACATAGTATAAAACAAAGTCACTTTCTCTGTCCCTATATCCCTATGTCCCTTTGTATGCTTAAATCTTTACAACTACGCAACGGATTTTGATGCGGTTTTTTTTAATAGATAGAGTGATTCAAGAGGAAGGTTTTAGTGTTAGCATTGCACCCGTGCGAAGCAGGGGCGGGTCGCTAGTTGATTAATAAAAATGATTTTGATTTCGACAGGAAAAACTTTAAAATAAGTAATATAAGTAGTTAAGTACATATTTACTAATGAAACTAAATGACCTACCTACATCTACTACCTACACCATTGGTACTTTTATCGACAGATCTACCTAGTATTTTTTTTGTATCTATAGGTACTAATCCTAAGTGTGTATATTCAATACCTACTGAAATAAATGCATTTGACTTTGACTTTGTATAGGTATTTAAGAAAAAATACGACGAAGTAGCACTTACGGTGGGCGTTGTATGTGGTCCTGGCATTGCGTCTTATCTGAGGGTAATCTTGGAGAGCACAAGTAGTTTTCACTGTTGATGTTTTCTCGAACTGAGATGCAATACCTGAAACAATGGATCCAGTTTAAATATTATAGGTAAGAATCCCAGAAAAGATGAAAGCTACAAAATTTAACCGTGGGAGAGCCATGCTTCGGCACGCTTCGGCCGGCTCCACCGGAGAAATACCACGGCCTCACAGAAAACCAGCGTAAAGCAGCGCAGCTTGCATTGCGTTTCGCTGAGTGAGTGAGGTAACCGGAGGCCCTGCTCCCATCCCCCCTGCCCTCCCCTCCCACTATTCCCACCTCCTAAGGCCGGCAACGCAGTTCTGACTCTTGAGTCCATGGGCGACGGTAGTCACTTACCATCAGGTGACTCGTCTGCCCGTTTGCCCCCTTTTTATTATAAAAAAAAAAACTTGTAATTCGGCAGGTAGATCCTCATAGGTAGGTAGATTCAAAGGCAGTAGTTAGCGGCTAAGAAAATAGATGATTTTGTGAAATTCAAACTGGAACGGAAGAAAAGGGGTCCACTCGGGCAACTCCGCTAGCGCCTGTTATTATTAATTGACGGGCCTGTTCGCTCAGTTGGTCGTGACCCTGCCTTCTGAGTCGGAGGTCGCGGCTTCGATCCCAGCTCGGGGCCAACCTTTGTGTGCATGAACAACGAACATGTCTGGTTCCTTCGTGTCTGGGTGTTTAATATTTATTTAAGTAATATGTTTATCAGTTGTTTAGTACCCATAGTACAGCCCCTGCCTAGTTTGGGACTAAATAACTGTGTGGGAATTGTGTCCTACAAAAAAATTTAGAACAAAACACTGTCTAATAAACAGAATAGAATTCAAAATAAAAGGTAGGTACATCAGCTAGTAGGTATATTTAATTGGCTGTAATTATGAACAGGTAAGTTAGGTATATGATGATGACAGCCTAGTATCGTAGGTACCTTATAACATCAGTGGCGTTGTGCGTAGCTGGCAGGAAAGCAACGTCAATAGATTTGCAAGACCTCCTGGGTCTAAGTTCTCTCACTGCTCCATCCTCGAAAACCTCAGGAATAGTGATACCCCATCTAGTCGTCGATGCTGTTATCTGAATATAATAAACAAGCAAAGCCGGAAAGTTACATACAGTAGACCCATCTTATCTCGCAAAGCGGATGAAAACAGGCAAAAGTTGGTATTTCATTTAAAAATATATGGTATTTTGAAGACGAATGACAATTTCTTTACTTCTGTGTCTGTTTTTTGTGTTTTTTTTTAATAAAGGCAGCAATGCCTGAGATGAGCCACCGACGAACACGCTTGAGTCGTTTGTTGGATGTGGATGAAGCACGAGAGATCTGAAAGGTTGGTAGCGACAATCTATTGTCTCTGCCTACCCCAATGGGAAATAGGCGTGATATGTATGTATGCCTGTGATAAGCATTCAGAAATTTTGCCACAATGAAGACAAGCAAAATTTAGTCTTAAGTTAAAATAGCCTAAAGTAGTAAATTTATCAACTCAACCTTCTTAATGATGAGCTAAAGTCAAAATAGGGATGCTAACTCACCTCCACGCCTACAGCACCGTCTCTATCTGACCGACACGGGATGACTTTAACGACGTATCTCATCTTTGTCTCTTCAGAGCTCGAGTCAAACTGGACGGAGCCTTCGTCACTCGTCTCTTGGATGGAGGATGTCGGAATCGGAGCCGGCACGAAGAATTTTGAGTGCGGTTCTAGGACAAAATTTTAATACTTCTAAAACCTAATTACTTATTTTATTCCTATTCCGGGAGGCAAGAAACAGGTGTACCTGTTTAACAAAAAAAAAATTAAGATTTACGACATTTTAGGAAATATTTATGATTTTCAAGTGTTTATTTCAGCTTCTCTTTCTTGATCGTCTATAGTATTATACAATAAACTCTGTATTTGTCCGCTGGGCACCCGCTAGTCGCAAATAAAGTCCTCCATATTTTTATCGTAGGTATAGAGGCTTTTTAATCGATTTTATCTCTCAGTATCACATCCTTGCTATAATAATAATAATAATCTTTATTTCAGGCAATATGGACATTTAGACTTTGTTTAGACTTTATTGATGACTATATCCCCCTCGATCTACTAAATCACAGATATTATGAGATTGATGGTGTCTCGTAGTAGGTACTCACCTATATTCTTAGTCATATACAGCCTCTTCCCTCGAACTAGCACTTCGACGTCGACGGCGCCCCCGCAAGTCGATACTGTCATCCAGAGTCCACCCCCAGTTCCTAATGTGGCCTTGATATAAATCAAAATATGTACATATTTTCAACAGACTTCAAAAAAGGAGGACGTTATCAATTCGACTGTGTTCTTTTTATGTTTGTTACCTCAAAACTGCCGCCTAGGTGAACCGATTTTGATGATTATTTTTTTATTTGAGTGAGGTCTTCAATTTGGTTCAGTTCTGACAATGGCGTCCTTGAGAAAACCATATAAGTTGAAGTCGGTTTTTTATTATATATATATCATGTATTTAACTGACTGATTCTTCACAGTCGAAACTGCTGAAGCAGAGTCTACAGTTGATTCCTTTTTCGAAAATCGTCACAGAATGTGTTTGGAAAATTTTCGCCGGAACGGAAAAAACAGTGACTCCCTAGTAAACTATATAGCCATCAATCTGTTCTATGACTATGATAGACACTTTTTTGTTGTACTTGAGGATCCAAGTAGATAAGACATAAGGACTACATACCTTGAAATAATAAACGGTTTTTCCTCTAATATCTCCCTTGGATGGAACATTTTCTCTTAACCGCTTAGCGGTGGAGGTTCGAGGCTTAACTCTGCCTGTAGCCAGAAGTGAGCCAGCTCTACGGTCCTTGGCGACCCCAAACACACTTACGAAGTAGGTCTATAAACAAAATGCAAAAAAAAAACCCATGATAATTAACTAATACAGTATCTACATAAAAAACGCTACGGGCTAATTAACGAATATAAGCAGTATATATAAATTATGTGATTAACCTTCTCTGATGCATACATTGTATAAATAATATTATACATATACTTAAGCTACTTATATTGGTTTAGTTGTTTTCGCGTCAAAGAATTACCAAACTTTTGCGTTTATTAAAATAAGGATTATAATATTAGATATAAATAGTAGGATTACTAAATCTTTTACCAAATTAGGATCCAAATTCTCGATTAAATGATGGGTTCTGTCACCAACACAGGCTACGACTGGATCTCCATCACTTGCCTTCGTGCTGCGACCTGCAAAAACAAATGTCCGTATAAAATACCTTCCCACTCAAAAACAATATTTATCGGAAACAATATCTTAAAAATCCAAAAATAAATTAACCCGTAAAGCGATTTTCCAATTTTGGTGGTTTTTCTTCGGTTATTGGATCAACTTCAGATAACTTGGTAAACCAATTTAATAAAATAATCGAGGTTCGGGTTTGAATCTTGGTGAAGGGCATGTATCAATGTTTATCATGAGCTCAATTAGTGAGGGACAGCAAATAAACCTGCAGGTTCCAGAATTAGTTATGAGGCATGTGTGTGTATTCCCGTCCGGCGATGGAATCACTGATTTCCACATTTAGAGGTCCAAAAATTATTAAATTTAAGTAAGTAATAAATAAGATTTACACTTACCAAATTTCTTCCTCCTAAAATTATTTCTAAAGTTTCCTTCATAAATATTGTAAATATCAGCATCGATTTTATTATCCACTTCAGTCGATTCTGACCCATTACAAAAACGATTTGCAGACAAATCGAATCTATCTGGTGCTGAATCGAATCGGTCTGACGCAGCTGAGTCAAAACGATTTGGCGCCGAGTAGAAACGGTCTGGCGCTGAGTTAAAACGGTCTGGACCCGTAAATCGGGTTAGTTTGTTCAAACGATTGGATCTCACGTCGCTTTGTGCTGCACAGAGGGAAGTATAATTCTTACGATGGGATGCAACAACGCAGTAGGTTGTAGCTTGAGGATCAATTGGGCTGAAACAAAACATAAAGCCCTATATACACATGGAGGATAATGGGGGACAGTGCACTAAAAACTTTTTTTTTTGTGATAATTGGCAGTGTTCCACCTCCCGGTAATGAAAGTGGGTTAGACAAAAGACCGCAGTATGCGCAGGCCGTCAACACACATATAGTATTATAATCAAAGATATTTCAATAAAATAGGAATCAAAGAGATTTAAATATAAAAGGACATAGAGGGAACATTGGGAATATTTTCATACAATGTCAGTTGGTATATGAACGCGAGCTATCATTCGGTCGAAATCGTTCTAGATTTATTCCACTTGTAATAACTTTTGGGCATCATTTTGTCCCCTCTATGCCTTATTATATTTCAATCTCTTTGTATGTAGGTAATCAGACAACCGCAAAGTTACAAAAAACTATTAATAATCCTGGACCGCGTCCGAGTCGGCAAAGATCTACCATAATTTTCTAACAATTAAATCTTATAAGGGAACTAGAATCAAGAAGTTTTATGTATGTAGAAAATCCTATTGAATTGCTTTAATGGTAAGATCAGTCTATAACGTCTCAGTCTAGGTATTTAAAAGGTGTTAAAAAAGTCGTTTAGCGGCGCCGAAGGGGAGTTATTCTGTATGTTGTGAGAAACGGTTAATAATTCCTTACTATTTATGATTTTAAATTATCGATGGATACTGAATGTTTTGCAAGTTTGCAACGTAATGGATGACGTATGAAATTAAGTGCATCGACGGTCTAATAAATAAACCTTTTAATCTAAGTACATGAATAATGTAGTTTGTACAAAGTTCATCAACACTGTTTCCGGTTTATGTGAGAAAACGTAAAAATCATACTCTTTAACCGTGTAGTCAAGCCTTGGAATAAATTACCAGAAAGTGTGATCAGTGCTCCATCAGTGAACTCATTTAAAAACAGACTTGATAAACACAAACACACGTGCAATAGTAGGTATACACGTATCACGTATCAGCACTAAGTTCTGCTAGTGTATTATTATAATTAATAATAATAAAACCAAATTTATAACAGTACTTAGTTAGGATATCAAATAGGAATACAATTAGAAATCTAACTTGTATTTGCTTAGACACATAAGTACTGAATAAATATGAGGAGCCAAAAGACAAAGAAGATAATAATACGTATAAATAGTTAAGGTACATTTTACCAAAACTAGACAGAACTCTTTTGAAAGATAATAAATACCAAAATATGTTATTTGGTCTGTCCTTTTACGCAGCGACGTAGCGAGAAAGGGATTGACGTGATATTTACATACCTACACATAAAGTTGGGAGGATCAGAAAGTTACATTGGCCTTTAATCAGGGAACGTGGTTGAAGTCGCCGGAAAAAACATATGAAATAAAAAAAGATACACATGAAATACGCGTACCTACCTATTGGTGCATCAGCGCCATACATAATTTTACGCACTGGGAATACGAATCTGCGCATACTTGTATGTTCATACCCTGTGCCGCTAGCCGAAACCAAAAGTTTCGTTCGTACTTCTATAATAGAATTGCGTCTATTTTATTTGGTCGTGAGATTGTCATTCTTAGTATTCGACGGACGTTTACGTTTTACATAGCCTACTTCACTAGGCACTTTGGTATTGCTAGTTGTTATACAACTATAATGTATGAAGTGTACTTGACATAATAATAATATGATCTTAGTACTTAAAGTCTCTAAAGAGTAAATAATAGAAATATAATTTCGTAACAGTGATAAATATTCGATAATTGTACAGAATAGACACTCAAGTCGCTAGTTAATGAATATGGTTGTAAATTGTAATCAACAGGACTACAGAAGTGACAGAATCCATATAAAGGTTGCAGGCGGCTATAACGGCGATATACTCGTAGGACAGATATTCTGCTCTCTATTACTTAGATGTCTTATTTGATTAAAACTTTAAATACAAACTGTTTTTATGATGTATGAAAATCCGCTCTCTACGCACAATGACATGACAGGAAAGCTTAGAAGATGAACTGCAACCGAGATCCTCAGTAAGAAAAATCAACGTAGCCAAACACAGAGTGCTACTTCTGGCTGATGAGACAGGACGTGAAGTGCGAAATGTCCTGGATAGATACCTTGGCCCGGACTATACAGTCATCTCAATGCTGAAACCAAACGGCACCCTCGAGCAAGTTTTAGATGGAAATTATTCCATGTGTAAAGACTTTACTAAATCGGACTTTGTAATAATTTTGGCCGGTTCACATGATACAAATATAATAAATTTTCAGTCAGCACTATATCATTGCTTAAATGTTTGTAAAAACACAAATGTTCTCTTTGGGAAGATCAACTATAATTATTATTTCAACCAGGATAAACTTAATGAACTACTGAAAATTATAAGCTGTAATCTAAGTAATTTATTTATCTCCGAGATAGTTTACGTAGGTAGGCACAGAATAATTAGATCACATTCGTGTAGAATGTTAGTGATGGATATTATTAAACTGAACTGTAAACATATTCAATATATTAATTCTCATAGATCCCTAAAGACTAGTGTACAAACACAAACAGAACCATTGTTTTTTCGGAACGAATAATGTAAAAATACCTTGTAATAGCGGACATGATCTTAATCGTAAGTCAAAGATTTGCGACTCTATTTTGGAATTCGATATTATTGACTCTTTCGTGTATAACCATGTATATGTACTACACCAGAACATTGACGGACTAATAAACAAATCTGACAGAATCTCGGTGTGTCTGGATGACTTGACAGATAATGGAAAAAGAGTAGATATTTTATGCTTCACAGAACATAATATGACCATAGACGATAGTATGTTTCTAAATATACCTAATTTCAAACTCACAACATTATATGCTCGAAATAACCGACATGGGGGTTCGTGCATACTAATTAGACACAATTTAAAATATAAAGTACTGGATTTAACGAAATATTCTGTATCTAATGTACTGGAATGCTGTGCGATAGAACTTATAGATCATAAGTTGATAGTTTTATGTCTGTACAGGGTTCCTAAATGTAATTCTACGTATTTTAACATATTTTTTAAGAAATTAGACGAAATGCTTTCTATATTCACTAAAGCGCAAGGCAAAAAACTTGTAATTTGCGGAGACTTTAACATAAATATTTTAGTTAGTACAAAACATTCAAAAGAATTTGAAATGGGTATCCACAACTATAATTTGAAATTTTCTGTCAGGGAACCCACACGGCCTAAGAGCGGCACATGCTTAGACAATGTTATTCACAACGTTCGCGGCGGAAAAACCGAGGTGCATGAATTTGCAGTTTCCGATCACAAAGCTCAATATTTTTCCTGCCCCGTCAAAAAAACTTGTAACTTTGACTACTGGTTCACATGTAAGCGTGATTATAGTCAAGAGAACCTTAATAAATTTGGGGAGTATATAGAAAGTCTGTCCTTCGCTGAAGTACTCCATGAACGTGACGGTGAAAAAGCTTTCAACATTTTTTATGACCTGTTTAAACTGCTTCATGATATGTGCTTTCCCATTATAAAAATTAAACATAAGGTTAATTCGAAACCGCGATGGCTGTCAAAAGGAATAAAAATATGCAGCAAGAAAAATCGTGCTCTTCTGTGGAAATATAGGCTATCCAAGAATCCAAATGATAAGAAAAATTTTCAAGCGTATTCTAAAAAATTTAATACAATTATTAGATTAACGCAAAGGGCCCAAAACAACCATTACATTTATACTGCAAAAAACAAATCTAAGGCGACGTGGAATATCATAAATAAATATAAAGGAAATACACTGAAAGAAAATGTAGATCAGTTAATTGTAAACGGTTGTATAATACAAAACCCTACACAGATAGCACAAGAGTTTAACGAATTCTACATAAATCAAGTACAGTCTCGCAATGCTGATACACAGAATAAAAACACATGTACCTATGTCTCACCCAAGTCCTTCTTTCTTAACCCTACAGATCCTCAAGAAGTTTGTTCAGTTATTCAAAATTTAAAAAACAAGCGTAGTACTGGGTATGATAGTATCTCCACAAAAGCTATCAAATATGTTTGTTACTTGATCTCGCCTATTGTATCTCATATAGTTAATCTGTGTTTTGAAGGAGGTATATTCCCTTCCAAATTGAAAATGACCGTAATTAAGCCACTCTATAAAAATAATAGCAGACTTGACATGAAAAATTATAGACCTATAGCTCTTATTCCAGTGCTCTCAAAGATTTTTGAAAAAATAATTTATAATAGACTCTACAATTATTTAGAATCACATAAAATATTAATAGACGAACAAAAAGGATTCCGGAAAAATAAATCGATTGATATTGCTGTTTACGACTTCCTAAGGAAAATATACGGTCGAGTTGATAAAAGGAAACCAGTCTATGCCTTATACATGGACATGACAAAAGCTTTCGATTATGTCAGACACGAAACTTTGCTCTACAAGCTAGAGTCATATGGTATTAGAGGAAATGAATTAAAACTCGTAGAATCATATTTAAAAGACAGAACGCAAGTAACTACGATAGAGAGGATATGTCCTAGATCAAAAACCCTCAATCAGTACGACTCTACATCAAAAGTTGTGAAATATGGAGTGCCACAAGGCAGTGTACTTGGTCCATTATTATTTATTATTTATATAAATGACATATCTAATTTTACTAATAATTCAATGACATTGTTTGCAGATGACTGTACTGTCGTGTGTTTTGACGAAAGTGAAATACGTTCTAGTCTCACATCAATAACTGCTTGGCTAAAGACCAATAACTTAATCGTAAACTTAGAGAAGACAAAAGTAATGACCTTTCATCAACGAATGCCACAACATATACACTCAGATATTATATTTGACGGTATTGAGATAGGGAAAACGACAGTGGTAAAATTTTTAGGCTTACTCATAGACTCTAACTTGAAATGGCAATCGCATATAGACTTTGTTTGTAAAAAAGTAAGCCAATTCTCGTATGCACTTTACAAATTATCAAATGTCGTAAATCAACAGGCTGTTATCTCCGCATACCATGGTTATGTGGTCTCGCGGCTAAGGTATGGCATTATATTTTGGGGAAATGCGACAAACACTGAACGTGTTTTCGTAATGCAGAAAAGATGTATACGTGCAATAGCTGGTATTAAGAGACTGGACAGTTGTAGACCTTACTTTAAGAAGCTAAAACTCTTGACTCTTTCATCACTCTACATTTACGAGGTTGCTATCTTTGTAATGCGTCACTGTGACCGCTTTTCATATGTTCAACGTGCACGCCGTTGTGATCAGTTGTGTATACCGGCGCATACAACTGTACTATGCACGAAAAGTATTATTGCGATGGCACCTAAAATCTACAATAAATTGCCAGCTAATATCAGAGAAATAAAGGATATGATCGTATTTAAGAATAGATTGTATGATCATTTAGCAGACAAAACATATTATAGCTTAGCAGAATTTTTTGACGACTAACTAATGAGAGCACAATATAGACATGCTTATTTTATTGAAATTTTGTAATTATTTGGAATTATTTTGATTATTATTATTATCATTGACATTAAATTATTCAGTTAATATATTCTTGACATTGCTATAAAATATGAATCATGTGATTAGCTTGTAATTTTATAATTTTGTAAGACATTGTATGCCTGATGGTAGACCACAGCGCTCTCTCTTTAAATTTTAAGACCTGCATGATTTGTATAATTAATGTAACCTGTGTGTCACAATAAATGATTTGAAATTGAAATTGAAATTGACAATACGCCAAATTACAGCTTCATTTCTAGCTTTGAATACGCAGAATGACCATACGCAAAATGACTACATGAGTACACGTAATGACCAATACGCGAAATATTCGCATATTGACCAATACGAAGTTAAAAAGATAATCCCATATTTTTAGTTGGCGTTAATTTGTATATTTTGAAATATTATGCACTGTAAAGTAGGCGGCGTGAATTTGTTACGCCTGCTTCGACAAACCCACAAACACACTTTCACGTTTTTAATAATATTGTCATAATGTACATAATAGAATTAATCCACAAAATACGTTTGTGATCAAGATCATATCATCACAAGTATTGTCAAAATGTGCCCGACCTTATCGCTGTAATAAATTTCTTCCACAAGACATTATCTTGTAGAAGAAAGTTATTAAAGACTGATAAAAATTAAAACTAACACGATTAAACTATAACAAATATATGTAATTTGTCGTTTCTGAACTATGAATACAAAAATGTATCTAAGTGATTAAATTAATGTGTGGAAAACTACAGCGATGACATTGCCTAGAAGCCTGCTTAATAACAATTAATTTACAGGCGTACACAACGTAAAAAAAGGCATAAGGGTATCTGTCCACCAAACAAATAGTGCAAAATACATAAATATATAAATAACTATGCTATCGCCTCATGTCTAAGGAGATCGGCAGAGGTATTCCATTCCTGGAAGTCCCTACTTCTTACTAAATACTCAAAATGAGATGAGATGAATATAATAGTATATTTTATATCGAGGGACTAAACGAAGCCATTATATACCAGAGGTGGAGCTTGCGAGGGAGTCATGAAACCGAGCTTATATTAAGTTGGCGTTTAGTCTCGAGGTGGAAACTGTACTTTTCACTTTGAGTGCGAGAAAAATTGTTAATTTAGTACAAATTTATTTAAAACCCAACAAATTTACACTCGACAAAAATTCAGAAATATTCGCGGTCAGTTTTTTCTTCTAAACCTGTCAGGCTGTCACAGATTAACAAAGAGATTTAAATCTCTTTGCAGGTAATAGTACATTATGATATAAGTGCGGTAGGTTGAAAATTACAGCCAAGGCGATATTGCTAGCCCGAGCCGTAGGCGAGGGCTACAAGTAAGCAGAGGCTGTAATTATCAAAGCGCACGTATGTCATACGACGTTTTATAACACATTTGCGAGGAAATAAAATAAAACTCCGACTATGGTAAACGAATAAAAACAATACAGCGTTAAGAAGAAGCGCGCGGCGCGCATCATCATTTTTTTTAGGCAAAGGCAAAAAAAACAACCAGTATTACTAATAAAGTAAATTAATATTTTTGTGTTTATGTTACAGATTAATTGGTTGTAATTAATTAAATTAAATAATTATGTACATAAATATTTCTTTATTGTATTTTATCTCCCAAAGTTAATTTTAATCTTATAATGTTGACAACTTTTTTGACATAAAAACTCTTTGCTGAGATTTTAAAAAGTACCGTTCGTTTTAAGACGGAGCATCTTGATAAACCGTGCGTTTTACTTTACACTTACCGCACTTGGGCGTAATGAGACACAATACGATATTGAAATTGGTGAAATAAGACACATTTTACGAGCTAATGTGTTATAAACAATTTAAAACACATGGCGCCACCTTCTTCGCGGAAAAACCATGGAACTAAAACTCTTCACATTTTCGCAATGAAGATGATCCACACTCTACAGATATTTACTGGCTGTTTGAGGTTGTCTTTTTCTCATTAAGGAAATTAAAAAAAAAATTACTTTATACTCCCTAGGGACTAAAGTGGTCACTTTAGTCCCGCTTCGTAGGGCTATATTGGCGTACTTTTAGAGCATGAGAAGTGAAAACTATATTTCTATACTTAGATGCTTAAAAACGATGTACTGACTTTTGACATCTGTCATTTCAGACGTCACAACATTGTTTGATCTCTTTTATTCTCTTTTCTTCTATGGGATTTTTTGTCTCAACATTCATACTAATTCGATACGTTAGAACTCTACCGAATTAAAAATCTGACTATAGATTGCATTGTTTCAGTTTGACGCAAGACTTTTACGCCGCACATTGGGCTGAACTCGCGTTTCATATATATTTTTTTTATGTGGATATGGAGGAGCAGATGTGGAATGCTCCTCCATCGTGAAAAGGGAAGATCTTCCGCCAGGCGAGGTGATCGTGCCTGGGGACCGCGGTCCAACGGTTGATGTTGGAAAGTTCTATTTATACAAACTCATTAGAAAACTCCGATAGCACGGTTTAGAACTCGGCCATCTATTGGCGCGTTCTATGTAGTGTCGCTACATGGCCCTTTTTTGCTTGGTAACGATTGAAAAATACTTATTATATGCCTTACAGGTATATTAAGCTTTCAGGTTTATAATTGTAAACAGCGCGCTCAGAATTTTAGCCACTGCATCCTTTCTAATGGAAGCCAACCTTAACGCATACCGCAAAAGCCCTGCAAATTACAAAAAGGCCCTTGCCCTTCAGTAAGACGTTAATAGACTGTGATAATAATTTGTTATCATTAGGCAGTCTCACCTCGTTCACAAAACGACGACACGACGACACAAGTATCAATTATTCTATGCGCTAAAGAATGTTGCTCGGATAATTCTCTTAAACTAGGCAGACTGTACCCGCATAGGGGAAGATAAAAAAAACACAAGGAATGAAGTTTGCCTTAAAGATGTTTCTTTCTTCTATTTACGCTGTGCTGTCTCTAGTACCGTACTATTGTAGCGATGGCTTGAATTGGCGGGTTTGGTTTCGAAATTCCAATATTATTAATTAATTATCATAGATGTTCCAATGTCATCGTTATCATCAACCCGTAACAGCCTATTCCTTTGGTCTTTCCTCAGATTAAGAAGTGGGCACGCAAATCCATTGCAGAATGTTACTGCAATTTATGATTTCTAGGTATAATATTTCCTATGTAAATTCTCGTAAAAAGTGTAGAAATTTAAGACATGATTCAGAGCACTATAACGGTGCTTCACCGTCTTTTTAAATATTCCATATGAAAGTTCTAAAACCTAAAAAAAAGTAATAGTTTAAAAAGTCAATATTTTTTTTTTCAAATTTTAAGTCATTAATTTTATTATTCACAAGTAGTACACTATAGCGACTATATTCTGATAGCACTGAGTCTAGAAAAATATATTTCAACATTTTAAACACTATACTCAACCTTTAATGAGCAGTATTAAATAAAATTTAAAAAATCTATAAATAGTATAGGGAGGTAAGTAGGTACCTAAATATTTTTGTTTTTTTTTTAATTTGATAAGAAATAAATAGTACTCGTAGCTCTACTATCACAACTCTATTAAAATTTACGAGTTATCTCCATAGATTTTGTAAATTATAATAGTAATCGACCTATTTTATGTCCTAGCATTTTGTACTAACACTACTCACACCATCCTAGCTCACATTTAGTTTTTAACTGTTCTATTGATTATTAATACAATATTTACATTACTACTTAACAGTACTAATTTCTTGCCTAAACTGATGGCTACCTGGATAAGTATTAAGAGTTATAATCTAGTTTAATAATCGTTAGAATTTTATGTACTTTTAATTGAATATAACGTGTTTTGTAAGCCATAATAATAAAAAAAATCTTAAGACGACATATGATCAACTCAGTAACCAATACTAAGAGATACAACTACATATTGGAATGTACTAGTTAGTCAGCACTGATCCATGATCGTATTCAATTAAAACTCGCGGAATGGCGCTAAGCTTACAATGTTGTGGTTACAACGAAATGCAATTGATAGGTTATAAATGAACGGAAAAATATAGACTTAATACTTTAAACTTAAAATATATAATAAATACTTTAAAATTCGACGATGAAGGAAAACATCGAGAGGAAACCCGCAGGTCTCAGAATTAATTCGTATCCAGTAATGGAATACCTCTGCCTACCCCCTCGGGGATAAAAAAGGCGTGAGATTATATATATATATATATATCTATGTCGGAGGAAGTCATAATTACAGAAGTTTCATAGCGACATCTATCGGAGGCCAGACGCAACATTAGCAATATGAACATGGCAACACTACTACTGCGTCGTGATTGGTCAATTGAAATGGAGCATTGTGATTGGTTCGTCGATAGTGGGGGAAATCTATGAAGCTAACGAACGCAAGACATCGAACAGGGCAGACATTCTACTTGGTTCCTGCGCCGGAGTTGGTCGACACTTAAGACAGATGGTCACTAGCCAGTAAAGTAGTGAAGACGCTGAGAAGATGGAGTCGTGCCATGGATGGAGCCATCTACGGGCAGCCCAAGGGTTGGGCTGGTGCACTGCTGCATTTGGTATTGTCTGCACAATTTGATAATAGCGAGGTATGAGGACAGTTATGACTTGTAGGGTTAAGACAGGCGTGATGTAATGAGTAGAGAGATTACTGAGCGCAACCCGAGCTTAGGTCAGAGCCATAGAGCGGCGAGACCATGGGATGGTGGTGGGTCTGTCCTCAGGAGAGTGGGTGGGCCGCCAGTCCCATCCCAATACTAGCTTGAGAGTACCTACCCGCTTATGTAATTGGAATATTTCGTAGACTGTTATTCTGTTAGTGTAATTACCGTATTGTCTGTTAATCTACTTTGTGACCTTATTTTAATAAAGTGACTACGTACCTTCTTGTGTAACCAGTTTAATTATTACCTACTACCCTGCCCAGAGTAGATACGCCCACATAGATATCGTATCGGCGATCCTGAATACTTCTGATGCACGGGAGACCCCTGAGTATCATTAATAATGACTGATGAAGTATAGCGAGCAGGGGCCTTTCCGCCGACATCTATATTATAATCATCATAATTCATTTTTTTGAAAAGTTTTACACATGTTAAAAAGTGGTCAGTCTCTACTCGGACAGTTATCTACTCTAATCGTGTGAAAGCAAAGAAAACTTTATTTGATTTCTTTACCATACATTCACCATATATATTTTAAACTACCGGTTCTGCGGTGGGAATACGGGAATAAAGTATAACCTATGTTATTCAGGGATATTGTAGCTGTCCATTAGTGAAAGAATTTTTAAAATCGGTCCAGTAGTTTTTGAGTTTATTCGTTATAAACATACAAATCTTTCCTCTTTTTAATATTAGCATACATAATAGATATTCATTTTTTTATCATGCATACAGAACCCTACTGAGCATGTCCTGCTTTTTCGTACAGAAAAGTATTACCTTACTTGACCCGGACGTTTTATCTGGGCTGTGGCCACGCGCCTAGCAGGAACTTTTATAACTCAACTCTTAATTCTGTAAGTCAGAGTCTACACAAGTTAATTATTGGTATTGAAAGAAATATTATTACTAAAAAATAATCATTATGTTCCAATTAGAAACAAAACACGACTGGCCAAGTCTATAAGAAAGCTCTACTTAAAACAGATTCTTTAAAAATAGGAATCTCTCGAATATTATAAAAATTTTACGTTTCCTCGTATTGAAATTATTCGGTCACCAAAATGTCTCGCAAAACACGAATCGATTCTAGGCTGTATGTAGGGTGGCACCATCCTGTTGGATCCAGATGTATCCAGGTATTTGTGCAACATGTGGTATAATGTCGTTTTTTAATGTCTAATTGCTGTGCACCTCAAGGAAAACATAATCCTTGAAATTTTACGAATTAATCCCAATGTATGCCGAAACGTCTTACATAATTTAGTTGAAAGAAAGAAAGAAAGAAAGAAAAAGTGTTTATTCACAGAAACAATTTCTACAAGACACATTATTACCTCCGCCAAACTGCAAAACAGTTTGTTGGCAAACGTAGCTCCCTTTTTTACATGTTTAATGGTGACTAGCTAAAATTTAAGAGGAGGCCGTTTATCATAGGTAGGTACATTATTTTCCACCAATAACCGTATTGGTCATTACGCCTACCTACTCATGCAGTCATTTTGCGTATGGTCATTCTGCGTATTCAAAGCTAGAAATGAAGTTGTCATTATGGGTATTGGTTATTGTGCGTAGAGAGCATTTATTTTCATTAAAATTATTTCTATATTATCACTGTTTTTTTTTTGGGTTTCATTCGAATTTTAGAAAGACCATCCAAATTTGAACACCCTTTACAAGATGCGATTAATCGTTCCTTACTAATGCACTTGTTTTGGCAAAAAATATTATAAGCAATTTGTAGTATGTACTCGTTAAAACAATTAAAACATAATATTTTTTGCCCAACTACATCGATACAGCTTCATTACTGGCGGCCTACACCTGTCCTTACCATCTCATATTTCTCCCCATAAAAGGCTTGCATCATAAATTCATCTATACGTGTTCTTGTGACGAACGCACGGTCAGATCGGATTTATAGGACGTGAGACCTATGGCACAGCGAATATATAAGCTAAAGCAGTACGGTATCTACGTACAAACATCCGAAACGACGTACAGTAAAAAGCTCGGGGAGCTTCATACATTACAAATACCGTTCTTATTAATTAATTAATATAACCTCATGCCGGAAAAAACCATAATAAATTTGCTCGGCACCTGTACTTCAAGCAATATAGGGTATATCCATTTGACCCGCCCAACCTTGTTTGCGTTAGGGATGGTAGGTAACTGCAAATTAGAAGTTAAGACAGATCTTGCGTTAACTAAATATGTAGTGGAAGTTCTAAGGGGCAATCTGACTAACCCTGAAATTCTAAAATCGCTGAAGCGTTGGGTACCTAACATAAGGCTATGATGTCAGCCGAGGCGAATACTGTTGGAGGAGTATGCACAAACAAACATTTTGTAATTTTCACTGGTGACTGAAGCTATTAGGATTATAAATAAAGTAGTTCTGAGACATGTGTAAACAGACCCGGTACGGCGATGGGCTCACCACCTATCACGTTTAGGGGTCCAATATGTCTCGTGAAATGTGGGTATATCCAGTAATGGAATACCTCTGCCTACCCCCTCGGGGATAAAAGGCGTGAGATTATATTTATATATATATATATATTTTATATATATATTTATATATATATATATATATATATACTTATAAATAAAGTATCACAGACAGTACAGCACGGCCGTTTTAACTTGACAGCTCTGAAGTTGCGCAAATGGCTGCGCAGTAACATTTTTTAGCGACCATATGGCGGTAGGAGGGGGATTTGCCCAGGCGAAGCCTATGTTCAGAGAAGCCAAGTTAAAACGGCCGCACTGTAGATATACTTATTTAGTTGTACATTGGAGGAATTCATGAAGTTATGTAAAAGTGGCTAGATTATCATTTTGGGTGTATTCCTCTAAAGATAATTTATGTTGTAATTTACTTATTTGCATAAATGCTGAAGTAGTGGAGTTGAAATGACTTCCAATAAGTGGACTTAAAAGTCCCTACTTTGAACAAAAATACATTTATGACTTTTGGTCCCTAGGTCGTTACTGACTATCGTTTTTTGACTGTATACCAGGCCAATTGACATTATTATAGAGTTACCAGGAACTTGAAAGGTCAAATGATTTAACCTCTAAGACCAAGCATCACAGACACAATAGATTTTTAATTGTGTCTTGGTTCCAATTAGAACCCGCGGTTCTTTACAGATTAAATTCGCTGTAGAGGTAAAACTCGCACTACAAGTGTAAAGCTGCATGACTGTGTTCTTAGCTGTACCTACATAGCTCTCTACGCACAACGACCAATACATAGCCACCGCCGAAACAGGAGAGTTTCGCTATGCAGTCAGTCAGGGTTGCCCGCGTTGAAAAGTAGTTACCTTTTGCATTTAAATGCACAAAAAAAAGCGGTCAGGGTTGCGATCTTTTAAGAAAAATCTCACCAACATTTTTTAAATAAGTATATCGTACGTCTCGTAAAAGACTAAAGGATTTTTCAATAAATAATGTATAACACTGAATAATGAAAATGACTTCATTAAAAGCAAATATCTAATGGTTTTAGTAGTCAAATTCTACTCTAATGTATTTCAGCATTCAGAAGGCAAAATAGAAAGAAACGGAGAACTTTACAATTATACTAAAAATAAGACTCAGGACCCTAACGCTATAAGGAGCGTAGGTTTTTATCACCAAAAAAAGGCGCAGTGACCGTACTGCTTTAGCTTATTTATTTACTGTGCCTATGGACTATGGATAACGGTGAAACGCTGACATGTTTTTATTGAGATATTTCGAAGTGCCGAGGAATTATTGCTATTGAATGGCCTGTCGGTGGTTACTGATTACTATCTAACTGGAAAAGTACTGGTAATGATATTGATAAATGCTAAAGTTCTGGTCCTTACTGTAATCTCGTTTAGCTACATAACATGTAGATAAACGTTTTTTTGTAACATGAAAAACATTAGTAAATAGCTTGTTTCTGTTACATTACTTACGATAGATTAGAGCAGTGATAGCCCTGACGGTTAAAGAGCCGGCCGAGGCTCGGGTTCGAATCCTGGCATGTACCAATGAGTTTTTCAAAAACTTACGTACATTTATCACTAGCTCGACGGTGAAGGAAAACATCGTGAGGAAACCCGCAGGTCTTAGAATTAATTCTGAGACATGTGTAAATAGACCCGGTCCGGCGATGGGCTCACCACCTATCACGTTTAGGGGTCCAATGTATCTACTGAAAGGCGTGAGATTATATTATATTATATATATTATATATTACTTACGCCAGAGTTCATCGTCACTAAATGGCTATAAATAAAGTGCTGACAATCCTACTAATATTATAAACGCGAAAGTTTGTATGTATGTATAGATATATGGATGTTTGTTCCTCTTTCATGCAAAAACTACTGAACGGATTTTGATGAAAATTTACAGTTATATAGCCTATACATCAGAATAATACATAGGACATAATTTATCCTCGTCGTCTTAGGGCAACGGGAACTATGCAGATGAAGCCGCGGAGCGCTGCTAGTAATATTATAATTTTAAAAACTTGATAGTTGAAAATGGTGCCCAATGGTACGGTTTTAAAAAAACCGTCCAAGTGCGGAACAAACGACGGGTTTCTGTACAAAAACAAGTTTCTTGTATGGAGACTCTCCCTTAATTTTTTTTTTATTTCTGTCTCAACTGTCTGCCTGCCTATTACGGTTTATTAGATACAGCCCACAGACAGATAGACATCCTGAGGGACGGACAGTGAAAACTTTCTAATAAGTTCCGTAGGGTATACTGAACCTTAAAAACGGGAGGCTAAAATACGCGTCATACACAACGAAGGTATGTACCTTATGATTTGGAAGAACAGCCATGGATGCCGATCCGGCTTGTCTCAAATACTCATTTACATAATATGAAACCGAATCTATCATCATCATCACTGAACTCAACTCACTCAGTGTTTGCATCACTCAAATCATTCGCGTTCACTCGGATTAGGCAACGAGAAGTCCGGAAGTAGAAGAGTATATATAGTAATATTTTTATCCGTGTATCTACACTCATAACATTATTATAATACTATTAAATCTTATTTATATTTTGTATAAATAAAAATAAAAAATCAAACGACTTTTATCCCCAAGGGGGTCTGGATTCGATTTCGATATACCCAATTTTCACGAGATATTCTTTGGACCCTAAATAGGATGGTGAGTCCATCGACCAAAGACCAGACCGGGTCTTTTACACATGTCTCAGAATTTTTCCTTCATCGTTTTTTGTATGTCTGTTTGTAATGAATAGGTTCCGAAACTAAACCAAACTAAACTTCGAAAATATAATTGTCACCAATTAAATGTTTTTTTTCATGTTAGGATGTGATGATAGGCAGATTGAGGAGTCTAAACGGTTTCCGGATTTTGTAGTTTTAATTTTCAGACTGACTTGACTATATTTTTTTCTTGAAAGTTTGTGACTTTTCTTGTTTTTAACCCCTGACGAAAAACATAAGGGTGTTATAAGTTTGACGTGTGTTTCTGTGTATCTGTGCCTATGTCTGTCTGTTTTCTCGTAGCTCCCAAACGGCTGAACCGATGTTTTTTTTTTAAAGATGACTGCTTGATCGAAAGTGTTCTAGGTTACAGTGCAAGAAAATCTGTCCATCTAAATAAATTTTTTGAGATTTTTTTTTTATTTTTCATCTATAGTTAGGTATATCTTTATTTTAATCAAGAACTTCCTTGCTGTTAAGACTAGGTACAGTAAGGCCGTTTTAACTTGGCAGCTCTGAAATTGGGCAAATGGCTGCGCAATAACTTTTTTAGCGACCATTTGGCGGCGGGGTTTGCGCAGGGGAAGCCTATGTTCAGAGAAGCCAAATTAAAACCAACGTACTGTACATAGCTGAATAAAACAAACCTGGGTTCCCAATTGGCGGCCAGTCTTCGGCGGGACCGCACGCGCAGGCGTATTCGCACTGTGCGCGTTGGTTCTCCTCTCACACTCACCACTCCTGCGCCACCTCTGGTTGAGGATAGCTGGAAGAAATTTTAAGCGTTATTCTTTTTGTAGCTTTTTTTATTCTGTCAAGCATCAGATGATGACAAGGGTAATAGATTATTCTATCGTCTCTGCATCTTGATAACATGATGGGATATGAATTGAGGTGCCTGAAATCAGTTCATCATCATCATCATATCAGCCGAAGGATGTCCACGGGTGGACAAGCCTCCCCCGAGTATCGCCACAATGACCGGACTTGAGCTTCCTGCATCCAGCGTGTACGTGTAGGTACCTACTGTACTGTACTAAAATCAGTTAGTTGTTATCATCAGCTAAAATGCAATTTTGATATTGAGATGAAATTTAGGGAACTCTAAGCTGTGACCCCATATTTTTTCTAAATATTTTTAAACAGTGCTTTGAGTGCAGTGGTAATCTTTCTAAAAATCCACTGTCTTTCAATTTCGATACAATCAAATATATTTTCATATTACCTAAAAGTTTAACTCTGTAGTTCTAACTTTTTCACACCTAAGAGGCAAAACTGATTTTGATAAAATTTTGCAGACAGATTGCATTTTCATGCCGATAAACTAAACCTTTAGGTCTTAGGGGATCACGCGTACAGAGTCGTAGGCAACATCCTGTATAATATAAAAAAATAATATCTTTTATATTTTTTTGTAGTGCCTTACTAATATTATTTTTAAAGCAAATTTATTTTATGTACCTGTAGCACATATTTAGTGTACTGAGAAACTGCTATTGAGAATACCGTCATTTCTTCACTTGTACTCTCTTTCAGGCGACTGAGGTGACCTGAAAATGATACAGTTATAATAGAAATATAATTGACTAGCGGTTAGTAGTTAGGTTAGTAGTTCTCGTTTCCGTGGGAAGACGGGAATAAAATATAGCCTTTGTTACTAAGGGATATCCTAGCTTTCCATTGGTGAAAGTATTTTTTAAATCGTTTCAGTAGTTTTTGAGTTTATACGTAACAAAGATGCAAAAATACAAATCTTTTCTTTGTATAATATTAGTACAGAAGGATATATTTACTTAAGAAATGATTACATCAATTTTCTTAAAAAATATATTATCACATCCCGGTCCGACGATGGAGTTACCACTTGTAACGTTTAGGGGGCCATAAATTCACGGGTGAAAAGTTAGTTAGTATTTACAAGAATGAAATACATTTGCCGACCCCCTCAGGGCTAAACGAGTGAGCATACGAGTAGTAATTTTATTTTCTTGTAGTATATCTACACATGCATAGACACTCACGCCTTACTTTTAAGGGGTTGGCTGTAGTATTCCATGCCATATTCATCACTAGCTCGACGGTGAAGGAAAACATCGTGAGGAAACCCGCAGGTCTCAGAATTAATTCTGAGGCATACCTCTGCCTGCCCCCTTGGGGATAAAAGGCGTGGGATTATTTATTTTATTTATCTAGATAGATGTAGATAGATGTTTGTGTAATGTAGATTCAAATAACAATATGACAATTAGTAATCTTCTCGCGATGTTATTTAAAGCTACGATTATGGTGAAAGGAAATGTAATTTTCATCTCGCCGCGCGGAAAACGTCAACTTTCGGCTCGCTACGCTAAATGAAGCCTCCGCCTCCGTCAAGCAGAAAAAAAATATACACACCTTGGGAAGTAAATAAGAAAGCCTCAGATCACATGTGATTACATTTGTGATCTGAGCCATTTCCTAATTTACTTTCCTGGGTGTAATATACTATACCATCTGCAGTAGATCCGTGGTAAAGAGCCCAGTGGAAGTCCCGTGAACACGGACTTATGGTAATGAAGACAGTGCCCTGCGATACCGACGAAGTGTTCAGTTCCAAACTGGAAAAAAAAAGAAATTAGGTAGGAGGCTGCTGCGTAGAAAAACTAACGGTGGCTGGAGAGAAAGTAGACTTTAGATATTCAAGATATCTAATTTTATTCAAAGCAGATTTTCTTTTAACAAAATGGCATGATGTAAAAAGTCACTGGCTGAAATGAAAAAAAAAACTGAATAATTTTATTTATTTCAAAAATTAAACTTGTTAAACTTTTACAAAGGCGGCTATAATTAAGATCTCTTCACTTATTAGTTATGACACTAACTTTTTTTATCGATTTTGTCCCCATACTGAATTCGTTTTTAAAAAACACTATGTATGTAAAGAATACAGATAACCAGGCTTCAATAAAAAAATGGAAACTTAATTGTTTTGATTTCTATTAATGTTATAAACACCCTTCATATATATTTAGATGTTTTCTTGTGCAGACATTATTCAGTTACAATATTACTATAATATGTAAGTAGCTATATAATAGACACAAAACTTAATGAAAATACATACTCAAACTCTATATTTATTATTTATTTCATTTTTCCAACACAATGCCTTCACAGCAGCAGAACTTTACGATGAAGTTGGTCTAACTTGCTGTCATAAACATTTGTGGATTCGAGGCTTCGAAACTTTCGGGCATACAACTAGAGATAACTATCTCTAACACCTAAGGATGTCTTAGAGCTATAGAATTACGGTCTTAACTAGTTAGGACTTGAATTCTGGATTTAGTTGTTGCTTTAATTTGATAGAGATAACACTTCCATATTGCTTTGATGTTGTAGTGCCGTTGTCTTAATTGAAGATGCTGCATTCATAGGCTAACTATAGATGTATCTTAATCTAATATAAACTATATTGCGTTTTAACCATGTAACTTGTACTTTGTATTGTATTGATTGTTTAAAAGAATAATGTCTTGAGGAGTTTCTTGCCCCGCTTCTTCTCCCCAACTATACATACCGAAGCGGTGGAGTCGCAATGACTTTCAATAAGAGGACTTACAAGCCCCTACATTGAATAAAAACTTTTGACTTTGACTTTTGAACTAACTTCTCATCTCGTCTTCATTAGTACGTCAGATATGCTTTACGATTGTCGCATCGCACTAAAAGTGAGTTCGTTCGCTTTTTCCAAATTTTTCTTAATACTGTATACTCGTAGTTCTCAAGATTTAGTCTTAACGGTTTAGTATAAGTTGAATTACAAGTTGAATTACCTCGGTTTCCGAAAGGTAAAATAAACAAAAATTTCCTGACAGATTGTTAAAATCTCATGCCTGTTCTAATTGGTTGAATGAAATCCTTAGATTTTTCAACAAGCAATAAGAAAAGTTAACATGAGAGGCAACAGTTTGTCAACTTATATTAGTTCAATTTGCCTTTCAACTTTAGGTAAGTGAAATGAAAGTCCACAAGGAGAAAATGACAAGTCAACACCTTTAGGTAGGTACAAGACCATTTTTGTGTCTAAGGAACAGTTTGGTTTGGCATATTGTTATCGGCAGTTCCACGCTTAGAGAATAGACCCTTTGTGAAAGAAAAGTTTATCGATAAATTATCCTTTGACATTTGACAATGAAAAGCTTTTGTAGCCACGCAATGTCGCAAACATATAAATCTGTCAAAAGTATTCCTAGTGGTCTTAGGACTTGAGCAGACACGATTCTGCGATCGACTGCTCCTTGAGCCTTACATGAAACCTTTTTAGAATAATCTGTTTAATTTATCTCAGAAATAGATGTCCCCAAAAATACATACTTTCGTTAAAAAATGACAGTCACCCACTAAAATAAGCTTGCATTGCAAAATAGGAATCTGTGTTTTTTGTCAAAGGCAATTTCTGATTATCAGTGAAATTCAAAAATTGAAAATTCTAAATTATTTATTGCATGGTTACATACGAAAGTTCTTAAAATAAATATAAACTAGGACTCCCTACAGTCTACCATATTATGGTATAGCATAATATGTGAACTAATTTATAATATTGCTGTTTAATATTTTCGATTATGTTGCTACTTTTTTATCGAAATTCATAGGTATCTCAAGGTCGTTGGCGTTACTCAGCTAAAGTTTAAGGATAGTTTTGGTATAACGGAAAATTGCTTTTCGGAAGCTCGATGCATCTACTGGACGCTACACTACACTTCCCACACATTCGGATGCCAGATTTCTTTTCACAAATAATATAGTACAATATCAATTACAATCGCCAAACTACACAGCATTTTTTCAGTGAGAATAAAGCTCTTTTCGTCTGTTATTAATTATAATTGATTGTATATTATCCTCCTACGCTTTTGATACTGCGATCAAACGGAGCATGTCACCAAAACGCGACGCAGTATCGATGCGATCGGGAAAATCGCTGATCGCCGATGCTAAAAGTATAGTGTCTGCACAGACCCTTACTGGATAACTTACTAATAGACAAAAAGGGAAACAAAAACTTATAAGATTGGTTGCCCTTTCTTTTGAAACCTATAGGGAAAAATCGTTAGACGTAATCTCAATGACAGCGATAAGAGATTACGTGTTCCGTACATTACGATAGCTTCAGAATCAAGCAGTTTTTTTTAATCCCTACGGTGACGCTTCGGTAAAGCCCGGCTTTCGCACGTTTTTCACAATTTTACGGGATCCTATGTGTATTTTTCCTCCAAAACGAGGACATTATTTGAAAAGGACGAAGCCATTTCCTATTTCCTCGGCATCTATTTGTAAGTTATGTTTGTAAGGACGATTGAGCGATGGAAAAAATATTTTTCTATCGTTCAATTTGAAAGGGCGGATGAACCTGCCAAAGCTTTTTAAGAGGCAAGTGCCTACTTTACTGTAAAGGCATTGACAAATGTATACGTTTATGCCCAAAAGCGTGAATGGTTTCAAAAGCATCTCTAAAATTAACTTTACTCTAACAAATAGTCGAATCTATTTAAAGTACCTGTGATATCGAACTTTGCCCGTTCTAACACCGGTTTCGCTTAGGCCATGTGCTAGTGAGTGACCGTTTTTTTTTTGTGCAAAATTGCGTTTTTGCCTACGAATAAGGAATAAGTCAGGAAGAGTAACTATGAAAAAACTCTGTCGAAAAACTGGCCCCACTTCATTACTACAAACTAAAAGGACATAATATATCCATACAGACCAACGAGCTTTATTCTGTCAAGCGCTGTGATTGGTTATCAGCAGTATAGAAGTGTCAAATTCGTGGACGATGCTATGTACGGGAGAGTATAAGTAAAAAACAACTATTGAATATTTCAGTGTTTTATTTTAGTGATATATTTATTATTGCTTGTTAGAAACAAATTTGTTATTTTAATCTGATATTGTGTTTACGAAGGATAAGAAAAATCTATACATATAATAAATCTCTAGAGGGGTCGCGTCTTTACAGTAAATATTTTTGTGAAAAAAATAATCGAGTACCTATATGCATACAAAATATTATCCGTAACTAAACTTATTTACGAAAAATAAGAAAATTATGGTAACAACAGTGAAAACAGAAAAATGAAATTAATTGAAAAATCGCCGAGATATGTAAAGCTAGGCTATCTATCTCTCTCTTTGAAAGTAAATTTTATGTGGAAGTAATATCACAGTTTAACAATCATATTGTTAAACTGTGGTAATATGGCGCTCCTGTCATGTGACGTCACATGACAGTTCGGATCTCTCTTGTGAACCAAAGACTTTAAAGCATTATGACTCGTAAACTAATAAGTATTTTTTGTTTCTTTACATTTATTTTTATATGGAGACAGCAATTTTTACTGATAATTAAAAAAAAGACATGCATATACCTTATTGCAACAGGCATTATTAACAATACTAAGGCCAAAACTTGTTTTTTAGATTTTGTCTGTCTGTCTGTATTTTACCACATCACGCCAAAACTACTGGACCGATTTTGATGGGACTTTTTTATTCAACTGAGTGTTAATATGATTGCAACTTAGGATACAAATAATCACTATTCGATCCATTGTTGTCGTCGGATTTAGTTTTTGAGAAACTAAAAAAAGTTAATTTAGATAAGAAATAACACCAGAAAAACTTGTAGGAATATTGCTGAAAAATGCTTGTTATTAACTGTATAATATTACAAGTTATAATATTTCCAAATTAACCTTTATAAAGTGGCTGGCTGCTTCTTGTTTATGACGGACCAAACAACAATATTTTTACGAGAACAAAATGCAATATTATTTAATATTTACCTGTTATAAGTTATCCCGGTTAGCTTTTTACGGTAAAACTTTAGTATATGGACCGTCGATTTAAGGGGGGGGAGAGGGGGGAGGGGGAGGGGGGAGGGGTAGGAGGCCCCCCCCTGGTGGGGAGGGGTTGCGGAACACTATAGTTTTTGAAAAAAAAACAAAAACCTAATTTTGAGGTTATGTTGCGTATGGAAAATCACTACCGCTTGTTAAAAAAAAAGGTCATCAGTACCAAATTTCGAATTCGTGACGGCTCCGGCGCTGCGGAAATTGCAGCCCCTCCGCCCTAGCGTAACTAAGCACAGGCATATGCGCCAGCCTACGCAGCTTCGGCTTTATTGGTCGCCTTCGGCGACCAGCCTCCGCCGCTCGGCTCGCGCAATGCCTGTGCTTAGTCACAGTGGGCGGGGGCTGCATTCCCTACGCGCCTCCGGCTTATAAAAAACACTCTAGGGGTAGGACAGATAAGACCATGTGGAAATCGGGGTGGGCAGATTCGGTTCTGAGACAGTTAGTGACCTAATCTATCCCATTCGGGGTGGGCAGATTCGGTTCTGAAACTGTTAGTGACCTAATCTATCTCATTCGGGGTAAGCAGATTCGGTTCTGAAACCGAGGCCTAATGTATCCCAAAAAAGTGAAACGACGCAAAAAATACGAAAGTTTATGATAGGTAATTTTTTTTGGAAAAACTAATTTTCCGCAATTCGAAACTTTGCAAAAAGACTCTTTGGGATAGGACCTTTTTGCTATAACATTGCCGGAATCCAAATCAGCGGTCCATATACCCTAACCTCCATAGTTGCGTTTTTTTTTGATACAAAAGACGAAACTTTATGATTTTTTTTTGGAAAAACTATAATTTTCCGCAAGTTGAAACTTTGCTGACAGACTCTTTAGGCTAAGACCTTTTTGCTATAAAATTGCCGTAATCCAAATCAGCGGTCCATATACTAAAGTTTATCCCTTTTTACTTCTTTCTTACCTACAAAGTTGTATTTTTCGTGGGGTCATTTTCTGACCGCTGTTACTCTTCTTGACTTATTCCTTATTCGTAGGTTTTTGCAGGAAATACGACTACGCAATTGAACTTTAAATGCAAAACTGTATCTTTATACAAAATTTGATCGAAATCGTTAGAGCCATTTCCGAGATACCCAAAATATAAATACATACGTACAACAATTGCTCGTTTAAAGTAATATGATTTAGGTTATAATCTAGCACTACAACGCGCAACGCAAAGTTGTCAGATGATGCGAGACTTTTGTCAGTCCGCGCCATTTCAAAACGTTGTCAAACATGTTGAGTGTCTAATTGTTGCCTAGTGTAAACAATATTACTTATTACGTAAAAGCAGAAAGAACACAAGCGACAATCGACTGCTCTTTTAATTGCAACGCACAACGCATTTGTATTTCCTTCTAGATTATTTCATAATTAAATAAGAACTCACTTTCTTCTCTCCCCCTCTCCTAGTCTGTACAAGGTCTGGTTGTCATTTGGCAGCCACTCTGCAGCAACCCTGGCAATTGGCCTGGTGACCAGCACAGTGGGAGAAGCCATCCCAGCGCCAGCGGCGTGCAGTACCAGTAGGGTTGCCAGTCTTGTCGCAAACGTGACGGTGTACCTAGAAAAAATGGATGATGAAATCAAAATATTATTTTTAGGTACAAATTATCCCACAATTTATTTTACTCTCTCAAAAAAAAATCACGCCTTTTATCCCGGAGAGGGTGTGCCAAGGTATTCCTTTTTGGAAATACCCACTTTTTACGAGAATATTCGACCCCTAAACGTGATAGGTGGTGAGCCCATCGCCGGACCGGGGCCTTATTGTCTATTTGTAATTGTAATCGCAATCGTCTTTATTTGACATTTGTTACGTGATCAGTGCTTGCTCTTCTTTCACTGGCTGTATTGACAGATGTGAGGAAGAAGCAACATATGTCAAAACGATGTTTTAGGTTAGTAATTCAACAGTCGATTACTTTGTTTAATAATATTAATTAAAATTGATGTTACCTTGTGCAATCACGAAGCCTACCCAACAAACAAGAGCCCAATCCACATGTCAAGACATCTGGGCACTACCAAAACCACTGAACAAGCTCTGTAAACTGGATTTTGGCGAAATCAAAAAGGACCGCCATTATAAAAGAAATTGAATTGTCAAAACGAAGACGATTACGATTACAATTACCAATAAACAATAAGGCCCGGGTCTGTTACACATGCCTCAGAATTAATTCTGAGATCTGCGGGTTTCCTCACGATGTTTATTTTAACTATTTATTTAATACCTTTAGCAAACTCCGTCGGTGTACGCATATTATTATTTATAACGTAAATGCAGTCAGGGGTATTATTGCCCTATAAGTTCCAGGCTGCAAAAGCTTTCAAGATTTAACAAGGTATTTTTACTAAACAACCATAGCGAAATACACCATAGCATACAGAGCCGGATACAGTAAAACGTGACCTCCCTGGCAATTCCATTACAGCTGAAATCATCCTTTAAAAAAACGTTGTAAAACACCTCTATCATAGTAACATGTCTCCGCGATTTCAGCATCGCATATTACTCGTACCTACCTAAATAACACAGTCACTCAGAAAATGGACTCAATTGTGCAAACCACCTAAAATTCCTAATTTTAAGTTAGCTCTATTCTTTTCCACCGCTTTGGAAAGGAAAGGGACAGAAATGAGCGCCATATTTATTTAAAACGTCACAAATGTCAAAATAACAAAATTGAACTATAAGGACGCATTCAAATACACGTTTTTAGCAATTTTAGCAAAGATGTAATATGAATAAAAGTGACAGTTAAGACATCAAATTAGTCGGTTCTTACACGTTTGACATTAGTATGGCTTGTTTCTGTCCTTTTTCTGCCGTATTCTATAAAAAAGGATAGGCTAACTTAAAATTAGGAATTTTAGGTGGTTTGCAGAATCGAGTCCAATATCGTCACAAGCATCCTAATCAATAAAATATGTGTGTAGTACCTACGTGTCCCATAATTCAATGACTTCAAATTTAATGTATAAGTACTAAATTAGATTATCTAGATTATAAACAGAACCTGAATGTGTGTTAAAGACACTGAATAGACTAAAAAGAATAGTTTCTTAGCGGAGATCACATCTAGCGATACTTCGCGAATCAATTCCGTCAAACCCAATTCAAGGTACAGTACAATAAAAAAAAAAAATACAAACATCACCGTCCCTCAGGGGCAATAATGGTAAAAAGCAATCGAGTAGAATAGAATAGAAAACGCTTTATTTACTTGAACACTACACATACAAAAACTAAACACAATTAATAAATTACTACAAAAACAAGGAAACGGTCTTGTAAAGCGTATCGTGCAAGCAAAATGACCCTGGCTCAGCACTACGCAAAATAACAGAATAAGTAGTTAATCAAACTGCTAGGATATCCTACGATATTCAATAAAAACTTTACTTTTCTCTATTACTTATACATAAATTCATATCCTGTGCAAAAGCATAACATTGAAAACAGTCTGATTCTAGAAACTATCATAAAATATGACAAGCCGGAGGTGTTCATTGATTTATTAGACGTACCATTGTAAAAAATAACAAGGTGAGATTACTAGGACCTCATTACTTCTTCAGCCTGAGTCCGCCCCTGGCGAATAAGCTTTGTTTTTGTTTAAAATTCCAATGGCCACGTAAGTCAAAGCCGGCAATGAGCTCATATGGCCAAATGACCATAAATTTGCCTGGTCTCACCACAAAAGGTTATTGTTTCATATCACCATACCCTATAAATTGTACATAGTTATGCGTACTAAAAGTTTCCCATGACTTATTTATGATTCAAGTTCGGTTAGAGTTATTTAATTTTGTTTTTTTTTTTTAAGTATTTGTCATCTTTTTACCCTTTATACTTCTTACGAACTCTTTGTTTTTTATTTTTCGAATTTTTGATACGTTTTTGTTTTTTTTTTATCTGTCAGTATTTGAGTAAAGAGAGTTTTTAGGAAGAGCTGAATTTCATTTTAAATTAGCATGCAGTCGACTATATTTTTATCCGCTTCAATACTCTGCTTTTGTGTTTTTTTTCCAATGTGGTGTTTTCCACGGCTCCTTATTAATAGCACATAGATGGCGTTTTCGGTACTATTTCTTTTCTAAAGATAAACTTTTTTCAAACGTCTTTACTATCTTACGCCTTGCCCTTAAAAAACTTATTTATTTACCATTTAATTGATGATGATGATTGATACTGAAAATCTGAGACAGGAATAAACTGTGAAACAACAGTTTACAATATATTATTTAGTTTTTTTTTAGTTTATATACTGGTTTTAGTTTGAGTTAGAATTTCGGGGTAAAAAGTACCTTTAAAACCATATAACTCCATCGTGAAGAGGGGGATAAATGAAAAAACACACTGTACATCAGTGTGTTTTTTCATTTATCCCCCTGTTTTAGTAGTGTACCTAAAATACAGTTCAATTTTAGTAGTGTACCTAAAATATAAATTGAAGTAGAAAATATTTCACTGCGATTTTGTATGAGACTTCTATCGAAGCTTGGGAAGTTAGGCTGGCTCACAGAAGGGTCACTATGATTTGAGATATGAGGTTATATAGAGGTTAATTATTATTTAAAAATACATTTTTTGGGTTTTCATCCCCTACAGTTTTGTAAATTTTTTTTGCAGCATTTATAAATAAGAACACCACGCTGTATTCCATAATAGTAGTAAAAACAAAAATTGTTTTGTATTCCTTAATGTGGTGTTCTTATTTATACATGCTGCAAAAAAAAAATAACAGAACTGCAGGGGATGAAATAAAGTAATAGCTAGGCAACGTGCGAGAGAGACAGAGATACTTTTCATTATACGTATGCCGCTTATTCATAGACACTACACTAATGTGTGAATGTGATGTGTTGTACCCGCCAGTTTTAGTTAACCGATCTATATCTGATATACGTTTTCTCTTTGTATCGACAATCCAAAGGTTTCAAGCATTCGAAGACGGTTAAGTGATAATACTAATATATATCTGATAGTTACTATTATACAGGGTGACTTTTTTTACCGTCTGGAAAATAATGTGGTATGATAGGTAAGTGTAATAGATTCATTTGGCAATGTTACTCAAAAAAAAATTTTATTTCTCAAAAAATTTTTGTAGTCAATAATACACACTGAGATATTTGAAATAGTATTTAAAAAAGAAACAGGCTCGTAGCTTCCATTTATGCGCAATCTACCTACAACCGCCAGCTGCGCGTTAGTACTGTGCGTAGTTTTCTAGATTTTGTAAATTGCGCTAAACATGACTATATTTAACAATTAATCTCATGTATAACTTCGGCTCTAGATAAATTATACGTCATATTTTTTTCCAGACGGTAAAAAAAATCATCCAGTATACACCAAGCACTCACAAGAGTCACAAGGTAATATTAAGTTTAACTGTCGGATTCTATTAATTTTTATTAGCGACATAAAATTGTATTAAGTACTGGAATACGATATTATATAGGTAATAAACTATGTAAATTACATTGAACAGATTTTATCCTACTAATTAACCTTAAGTGGAAAATATACGATGGTTATAAAATGACCATAAACAAAACCATTTGCGGGTTTGTTTGCGCCAATTTTGTACTTATCGTTCGCAGGGAAATGTTGGGAATTCTTTTCCCTTTTTTGCTTGAAGTTGATACGTAGAAAGACGATCTAGTAGACTCAGGTACCATACTCGTTCCTAAGTGCATTGGATATTTATCTTGACTAAATGACTAGAGATGGTTTTATGAGGTCTAGCCTCCTAGCCAGTTGTTTTAAGCTAGAGATTTGACTTTAAAAGTTTTAATTTTTCTAGACTCCTAAGGGCTATATTATTTCTTACCTAATCGAGATGAGTATAGTAGAGGTATGAATATGTAGGTAGGTACCAAAATTTTTCAAGTCGAATATCTAGCTTAAAACATCAGGCTAGGAGATATTGCCAAATAAGACAGTTTGTTTGTAATGACGTGTTCTATCAATATGCAGTCTTAAGCTTGGCCGCTGAAAACGAAAAAAAAAATTATCCCTGATCTATATGTTCCAACCCCTTTCGTTGAATAGCAAGTCACTGTGACTTCCGTCCGACTGACAATTTGCATCAACAGTTAAGGAAAAGAAAGCTATTACCGAAAGGAAAACGAATGAAATTGACCTGTCATTGGCAATGGTGTAGCATTTGTTCTGAAGAAAATATGGACAGTAATTTTGTTTATTTCCATACCGCTCTCTAATGATTTTGGAGAAGCCTTTTCTCTTATGTAATCTGTTGTTACTTGTTAACACCATATACCGTTATCTTCATGTAGTCAAAAAATATTATGTGATTAGATGAATTTCCCCGTCACCCGTCAGCTTTTAAAGCTCCAGGCATTCTCTGTGCAAATGAAAGTTATAGATGTATTTTTCATAACGTCATTCAGCACAGTATTTCTTATAGCATGCCATAATTTTCGTTAGCACTATGAAATGCAAAACAATAAATTACTCCATCACCAGTTACTCATGCAGCCATAAATCTAACTCAGTGACACATTCCGAAAATAATTTATGAATGAAGTTACACATTATTCCAAATCTACTATATGTGTACACGCTTTTACCCGCGGCTTTGCTCGCGTACGTTTATTTCACCCCCTTAGGGGTTGAATTTTGCAAAATCCTTTGTTATTGTATGCCTCCACTGTATAAGCTATCTATCTATGTACAAAATTTCAAGTCTCCAGACTCAGCGGTTTAGGCTGTGCGTTGATATATCACCAATCAGTCATTCAGTTTATCATTTTTTTTATATATATTGATAGATTATGAATTCAGGCAAATGTCAAAGTTAGTAGGTACTTTTTGAGCTTGCAGCCACGAAATATTGTTTACAAATCTCCGGGCTCAAAGCGGCAAATTTCGGCCGAAAATACACACTTCCGGGAAGTAAATAATAAAGCCTCAGATCACAAACTGTCTTGCAGAAGAAAATGGTTGTAAAAAATTGAGTTTGTTTATCCTGAATAAATGATTTTATTATTTTATTATTATTATGACATGTTTTTAGTTGTCAATTACATGTGATCTGAGACATTTCTTATTTTACTACCCTTGGCATGTAATATACGATTTGTTATCCCGAATATTTTAAAGCACGAAATTGTTTGTTTGTACTAATACACATGCTTCATAATCAATTCTGGTACCTACGGGTTTCCTCACGATGTTTTCTGTCACCGTTGAGCTTGTGATAAATATTATATTTTATAAATAACTAGCGACCCGCCCCGACTTCGCACGGGTGCAATGCTTATGCTAAAACCTTCCTCTTGAATCACTCGATTTATTAAAAAAACCGCATCAATCCGTTGCGTAGTTTTAAAGATTTAAGCATACAAAGGGACATAAAAGGACATAGGGACATAAGGACATAGGGATATAGGGACAGAGAAAGCGACTTTGTTTTATACTATGTAGTGATGTTATTGGAATTGCGCACAATTTTGAGGTGAATCACGTACTGGATATTCGCTATCCAAAAACACTCCAATATAATTGCTTAGCTATGCTAGTCTTATTGCAAATTGATGATTGATGATGATGAACTCGCCGGTGGAGATGGGCTGCTGTTTACATTTAGCCAATCTTCATGGACGAGTTTAGAGGCCCTTGTTATTATAAACTATTGACGTTTCTAAGTGTATACTTCATACCTAAAGAAATAAATGTATTTTGACTTTGACTTTATTCGCTGGGTAAAAATAAACCTTATTCCTTATTTATGAGTCTACATCAGCACTGTGACAAAAAAAGCTGCGACAAACAGACATGGAATCCACCAGTGTTCCATTTTCCAATTTTGGCAAGTATAAACAAAAGCAATAAAACCGGCTAAGTGCGAGTTTAGCCCGCGTTCCAAGGGTTCCTTATAATTAGTGTTTAGTGTTATTTAAGTATGAGCAATACCTACACTACTATTACTTATAACAACCTAGAGTATTGACAGTGCAACCTAGGCGTACCTACTTATGTCAGCGTAAAAAACAGAAATAAATAATCTCAGAGGTATTCCTTTTCTGGATATGCCTACTTTTCACGAGACTTTCTTTGGACCCCTAACTTTTTCAATTTCAAGTTATCATCACGTGAAATCCGTAAGGATGTCACTGCTTCTATGTAAGCATTGTTGTTTAAAAGCCAGTTATAGAGTTTCTAATACCAATGAAGGTCTATTGTCTCTGCCTCCCCAACGGGGAAAAGGCATGAGATTAAATTTACAATGTATGTCTTTAAAAATGCGAATTTAATTTATATAAGTTGCTGAGACGATTTGTATAAAATTTTGGATAGAAATAGTTTGAATTTTCTGAAAAGACTTAATGCTGTTTTAGATGTAGAAATTAAGCAAGCCTATGCTAAATTAATTGCAGTTCAAAATGTAATGTCAAGTTACACCCTGGGACAAAAAGCTTTGACAGACACTGTTTCCACTGTCTATCTAAGACAGTCTTTGAATATCCGAAAGAGTCAAATTTCGTTATTTTAGGCTACTACAACTTGACGTTTGAAATGTAAAAGGAGACCCAAATCAGACGCGCGTAGAGAATCAACAGTTATTTTTGTTTTATGACTGTCATATCATTGCTAAATAATTAGACGACAAATTATATATCCTATAATTAAATAAGTGAAATAGAATTAACATAACTATAAAGAGAAAAAAAGATTATTTTTTTCTTGTTCTTTTTTAACAAAAAAATACTATTTTGTAAACATGCTTTGCATAAACTCTCACTACCGCACTAAATCGCCACCTTGGTCGGTTTATTTATTTATTCGCTCGCAATTTTTGATTGGGTAGTGTGCGTGTTTACCTACAGCTTGTTAGTTTGTTTCTTTTTAATAATCGATGTTATCTGGGAAACTAGACAACGAAAAATAAAAATCAATGCCGAAAAAAGTGTCTTGTAAATATTTGCACTTAACTTAAAATTACCATGTATATAGATTAAACTTATATTATTTTGGCACGGAACCCTAAAAACTGAATCGCAAATCTGGATAAAGGACTAAAATCTAACCCAGCACGTTGTCCACTCTATAAATATCTCCGTCTGCCCGCCGTCTGCCACAAGTTTTGTATTTCGTGTTTCTGCCGTTTTGATGTATTTTACTTTATGCTCTACGGATTTGGAATCTGTACGTTAATAACCTCAAGGATTACATTTCGCGATGAAACGAATTTTGTCTGTTGAAAATGTGACGAAATATTGTTTTTAATGGAGATAGATCTGTGGTCTAGTCTTGGACATAGTCGTTCGCCATTGGGAGCGCTCAAAGAGATTAAAATATAATAGGGCGGAGAGGGGAAAAGCAAAGCAAAGCAAAACAAAGCGAGGAAAATTTGAAGCCAAAAGTTATTCCAAGTGGAATAAGTCTAGTACAATTTCGACCGAATGACAGCTCGCGTTCATACTAACTGACATGACGCTTGAGCTTCAAACATGCTTCAAAGTTTTGTATGAAAATATTTCCAATGCCCCCTCTATGTCCTATTATATTTTAATCTCTTTGGGAGCGCTCAATTTAGTTCGCAGTCCTCCGGTGAAATAGTTCGCTCATTAAGTTAGTACCTATCTCTAATATTTTTTTTTTATTTTACTGTGGAGATAATTAAAAAAGGAAATGGTTTTCATATTATTATTGTGAAAAACGTTAACCATAGACTATACTTAAATTATACACTTCAATAAGAAACTCTTGTAAGAGCGGCAAGAGTAAAAATATATCAGTCGGTTAGCCATGCAGCGCTACTCCATAATAGAGCGGACGCCAGAAAAATAAATATTTAAAGAACTAAGATCAAGATTGTGGATGAACTTTCACCTAAAAGAGCGCTCTTTCGACCTAGGTCGTTCGCGAAATACCCGAGACTACTGTGGTCTTCCCACTTGAAAATTCTGTGTCTTATGGTTAGCTGAGGTGTTTATGATTTAACCAATCTACTATATAAAAATAAGTCGGGTTTTCCTTCCTGACGATTTAACTCCAGAAATGACGAACCGATTTCCATGGTTTTGCATTCGTTGAAAAGGTCTCGGGCTCCGCAAGGTTTATAGCAAAGAAAATTTATTGCACCCGTGCGAAGCCGGGGCGGGTCGCTAGTTTATCAATAAAAATAAAAATATTGAAAAAAAAATTTTTTTTTTCACTAGTGAAGTTTTCGGGCAAAATTTTTGATTCTAAGGATAGCGATAATAGAAAGCTAAATTCTCTCTGACAATAAATGCTATAATATTTTATTTAGATAAACTAAAGCGAAGCGATGGCAAAATACTTGATCCTGAAATCTGAAACGGTGTTACAAACATGAAACGAAATTATTTAAGTACAAGTACCTGAATCATTGTTTTACGTAAAGTTTCTTGTTTACAAAACCACAGACTGCCTACGTGCTCCTAAAAATGTTAACTAATTTACATGTAGTCATAAATACTAAATTGTTCTAAGTTTGGAATATTTATTTGTTCAAGAACCGTCATTGTGGCATGTTTAGGGTACGTGCAAATTCCGGTTATAAATAGCACCATCAGATAGTACCTAGAATCTTTATCATTGATGAGAGACACAGAATACGAAGGTTTGTCTTTGTCATTCATATAGCAAATTTATCAAAAAAGTTAAGCTATTGAGTACTGAAAACCGGCCAAGGGCGAGTCGCGCACGAAGGAAGCAGAAAAAAAGTATACATACCTAGGTAAGTAAATAAGAAAGCCTCAGATCACATGTTTGTAGACCTCGCCTTCGCTTCGGTTGACAATTACAAGTGATCTGAGACATTTCTTTATTTTACTTCCCTTGGTACGAAATATAGTATTCCATCCCGGATCGCGAACGCTTTCCCGGCTCTGTCTGCGTTGACCTTATAAGTACAATGATCGATCTTGGAAACTTCTTCATTCAGATTAAACACATTGAGCAAGTCGATTCGACTTTTGACATTATAACAGTCTACGGCTGTTATAGCTTGTTCTTATGCTTTGCTCCAATATTATTATTTTTTTAACGTATTTTGTTTAGCAAGCCTGTGTGTACACAACCTGTAGGTTGGATACTGATACACACTTCTGCTAACACCTTATGACCTCAATTACTGTATCCTTGCAAATAAACCATTCATTTCATTTCATTTCATTTCATTACAATACTGGGGAAGTATTACGACATACCTCATAACATAGAACTCGAAGAGTAAAAAACCGACTTAACTTTATGGTTTTCTCATCGATGCCATTGTCAGAACTGGACCAAATTTAAATGGGACTACACGGGAAGCACCAGCTTTCAAATAAAAAAGAATCATTAAAATTGGTTCACTCAGAAAATTTCAAAAGTTTTGAGTTTAACAAACATAAAAAAACACACTGAAGAATTAATAACCACCTCCTTTTTTGAAGTAGGTTGAAAATTAACTTTTTTATAGGTGACATCACTTTCTATGACAACGGATAGCTACCATTTTGATAATCTTAGTTTTTACAGTATTTTACTATTAATCATCATCTTCATCTTAATAATGTAGAAACTTTCTTTATTCTATAGGTAGGTACCTATGGTTAGTTGTGAGCACACTTACTAAAGATTACTAAATCTATACTTCTATACTAGTAGTATAAACAGATAGATTTGTATTTTTCAATGTTTGTTACGAATAAACTCAAAAACCACTTTACCGATTTTAAAAATTCTTTCAGCAATTGATCGCTAGAATATCCTTGAGTAACAAAGGCTATATTTTATTCTTGTATTCCCACGGGAACGGGAACTACGCGGGTAAGACCGCGCAGAACCGCTAGTAAATAATATATTTGAAAACCGGGAAAATCTAAAATTGCTAGTACTCGTACATTATAATGCAATAGCCATACAATCATGCATTGATTCAATTTAAGGAACGTTTGGGGTATAATATCTGATTAATCAATGAATGTGTAAATAGACCCGGTCCGGCGATGGGCTCACCACCTATCACGTTTAGGGGTCCAATGTATCTCGTGAAATGTGGGTATATCCAGTAATGGAATACAGTGAGATTATATTATTATTATTATTATATTATCAATGAATGGATCCGGCATTAAATATTCCGTATCCGACTCACGCTTGACGGTTTTTGACGATTGTTTTATTTAAAGATACATGACACGTTCGCAAACGTACATGCATAAAAAGGCTTCCGCGTTCATCAAATTACGAGGGGTTAAATGTAATATTCATGTTTCACTTCACGCTGGACTTTCCAATTTTCTCGGGGGGTTAATTTCGGTTTGGATACATAATCAGCCCCCCTAGCCAATAGTCTAGGCAATAAAGGTAGTGGACCCCAACATTAATTCCTCAGTCGATGAAACTTTGCAGGATTGTAATATAGTATGAGACAATACTTGCATAAAAAAATCCAAAAAAAAACCTAACCGAAGTTAGGTTTTTATACTTAAAAAAAATTTTTTTTGTTTGATAATTAGATAATTTCTGAAAATAATATACCGAGACGGTTTTTATTTTGGATTTTCCTATTGTAAGTCCACAGCGGCTATTAAATGACAATCCAGTTAACAAAATGGGCTGAGCAATTTTTCCGTGCAAGGTACATATATATGTCTGAGTTTTGTTGTTTCTACCAGGAGATTTTTTTTTGATATTTCGCATATAGCTTTCTTAATACACATGAATATTGCTGGAGAAGAAAATTTTGACTGAGCATTTATACCAACAAAGATATCAAATAAATAAGTTTATCAGTAAAAATACCTAACTTCGGTTAGGTTTTTTTTTGGATTTTTTATGCAAGTATTGTCTCATACTATACTACAATCCTGCAAAGTTTCATCGACTGAGGAATTAATGTTGGGGTCTTCATACAAAAATCCGCTTCAAGTGGCAGTGCACAATCTAATCGAATGCTCTTTTAGATTTTCATGTAGGTATGGGATTGACATTAGCGTTAGCGCTCGTTGGCAAGTGCTTATGTCAATCCCATACATGTCAATCTAAAAGAACATTTGATTAGATTGTACAATTCGTATTGAATAGGCTCGGATATAGGGTTTGCGATTTCTCGAGGTTTTCCAGTTCTCGGGTCTCGAGAACTCTCGAGGCCGATTTCTCGGGTCTTCTCGGGATATCGAGAAATTTAAAGTAACGTATATATTTTTTGTTTAAATACAAAAGTGAAAGGTTGTTGACAATGTGTTTATGAGAATAAATAAAAATTATTAATTTTTAACACAAAACAGAATATTAATTCTGTTGAATTAAAAGTCAACTCAGACATTCTAACTAAAAACAAAAATAATTTCTCTTATCACAACTAATCTAACAAGCAGGTGAAGACATAGTACGTATTTAGTAAAAAATTCTAACTAAAAACAAAAATAATTTCTCTTATCACAACTAATCTAACAAGCAGGTGAAGACATAGTACGTATTTAGTAAAAAAAAGTTAATTTAAAAAAAAAAAACTCGACTGCCTAAAAATCTGGAAACAAGACCTATTAGTGAAGTAGGAAGTTAAGACCATGTGCTGCACAATCTTACAACAATCTCATGCAGTCGGCGGCAATAAGTCTTTAATTTTGAATCGAGAAGATACCGCCGACTTTAAACCGTTATAAGTTCTAAATGGTCATTCGAAATGGAAAATGGTAAAAGAAACCTAAACATGATTTTCAAATACCTGTCCAATGATACCCCACTTAACATATTTCTTTGATTTTCTTATTTTTCTTTTTCACAATTTGGCGCCAAAAATCCGCCATTTTGTTTTATTTTTAATTTGATATACCTAGTGTCACTCTCACTGTAAATACGAATCTAAGGACACCTCTCAAGCCGTTCAGGCTGCAGAGCGTGCCAAACAATTATACATACATACATACATACTCTCGAAAAACATAACCAGAAGGAGTTCTGGCGCAGTCGGGTTAAAAGTAGCTGGCGCATCAGCGAGGTAGGCTATGTCCAGCAATGGGTTGATGTGGGCTGACTGATAGATATGTCTTGCTTCTGTTCTATAAAGCGGATAATAACTTGCGATAAAACAACATATAAGAATAATAAGTTTTGTTCGGCTCGGAGTAGTTTATTATTACATTGCAACCAAAGTAGATAGTCATTTGTTTGGCATGGTAATAAAAAGGTACAAAACAAACAAACATTTTACCTAATCAATCACTCATACATTAAACTTACACAGTCAATATTTTATAAGAAGAATTAACTCTGTAAATACTCTGCCAACTATAAGCGTTCACCACTAGATAATGCCCTGTTTTTAAAACGCAAATCTATAAAGAAAGCATCAACAAATTCTAACATAACGTAATAAATTGCTAATGATCTTCCAAATGTCATAAAATAAGACGATTTTAGCTTACGAAGTAAAATTCGAATTCTCGATGTCTCGACTTTTCTCGACCTGAATTTCCCGGGAACGGAACCAACAAATTTTCAGGGAATTCCCGGGACGAGAATTCCCGGGAACAAACCCTACTCGGATACTACCGGTTTTATTGATTTTAAAAATAAAATTATTTTATCAGTGGAAAGCGTATTTTTCTGGGAGTAACAGGCTATAAATTTTCCCACGGGAACAGGATTGAACGACGAAACCGCTTTTAAAAACTCTTTCACCCATGGAAAGCTATATACATTATCAGGGAGTAACGAAGGCTATATTTTATTCCCGTATTTCCACGGGAACGGGAACTACGCTGGTAAAACCGCGGGGCGCTGCTAGTCTAAAATAATCTTTCGATTTCCGACAGCGTCAAATAGCACTAGATCATCATTAATAAATAATAATAAATTATGGGACACCATTTACACACGGTTATTCAGTCCCAAACTAGGCGGAGCCTGTACTATGGGTACGAAACAACTGATAAACATACGTGTGTAAATAAATATTAAACACCCAGCCACGAAGCCAAAAGATATGTTCATTCACAGAAATGTTGGCTCCGAGTGGGGATCGAACCCGCAACCTCCGACTCAGAAGATTACTAACAGCTGAGCCAACAGGCCCGTCATTGTATACGTTAAATTTTATTACCGATTTAAATTGGGACCGTAAATGCGCCTTTCACGCATAGAGAATAAAGATCAACAGTACGAAAACCGGGACCAACATTGTCTAAAAGTTTGTATGTATAGATGTACGGATGTTTGTTCCTCTTTGACGCAAAAACTCCTAAACGGATTTTGTTGACACTTTACAGTTATATAGCTCATACATCAGAATAACACATAGCCTATATTTTATCCCCGTATTCAAACGGGAACTACGCGGCTGAAACCGCGAGGCGCTGCTAGTTGCTAAATAAAGTAGTATCAGGGAGACGTTTCATTTTGGGCCTGCACATTGTACACCAGCGTGAAATATAGAGAAAAATCTAGTAATTATCAGAAAAATATTTAAAAAAATCATTTCTATCTATTTAACTTGCACAAAAGTAATTAAACTTCTATGGATCCGCATTAAATCATATTGAAATAATACTATTTCTTACTTTTTAAGCCCAATTTTCATGTTATTGTGAATTAGTCCGACATCAAAATAGTGTCAATTGTCATTTACCGGTCAGGTCGCAATTTTTTTTTTGATCGGAGCCATGCTACTTCAGTGAAAATTAAAGTTTATTGTAAACCTAAACTAGACAAATATGAGAAAAATCATGAATAAAACCATAGTTATTTTATTTATATTTATCTAAAAAACTGGTGTAGGTCCATGGTGCAGGCCCAGTCTCCATACATTCATGAAACGTCTCCTTTGACATTTTGTAATGAAAAAACAACGGCAGCTTTGGTACCCACTGAAATAGACACCCACGGGGTATCACACTATGCTTGTTATATTGACTCATAACAAGTCGAAATTTTCAATATTTTTAAATTAATCTAGCAGTTGAAAATATTGAGTCAAATAAAACAAAAATATCATAGAAACACGAATCGATCGATTGGGAAATCTATTAATACCAAAGAGATTAAAATATAATATAAGGCATAGAGGGGACAAAACGAGGACTATTTGCCATACAAGTTACTCTATGCCACTATGTGGCATAGAGTAACTTGTATGGCAAATAGTTATTTTATTTATATTTATCTAAAAAACTGGTGTAGGTCCATGGTGCAGGCCCAGTCTCCATACATTCATGAAACGTCTCCTTTGACATTTTGTAATGAAAAAACAACGGCAGCTTTGGTACCCACTGAAATAGACACCCACGGGGTATCACACTATGCTTGTTATATTGACTCATAACAAGTCGAAATTTTCAATATTTTTAAATTAATCTAGCAGTTGAAAATATTGAGTCAAATAAAACAAAAATATCATAGAAACACGAATCGATCGATTGGGAAATCTATTAATACCAAAGAGATTAAAATATAATATAAGGCATAGAGGGGACAAAACGAGGACTATTTGCCATACAAGTTACTCTATGCCACTATGTGGCATAGAGTAACTTGTATGGCATGTGGTAGGCAGTGCTATTTTCTAACAAAGAGGTTGGAAGAAAATCATTTTCTTTCCTAGAGAAACTTTTTCTTTACACGTCTTTGGTATCTAAAATCTCATAATAACCTACAAAATACACTAGGTAACCAATAACTTTTAAACCTCAACTTATAAAAATGTGGTATGATTACATATTCTGTTAGTTATTCATGTCTTAGTCTGTCCAAGCACTATCGATTTTATACGGTTTCGTCTTCCGTGGGCAGGTGTAAGTGGGGTACCCAAAACACATGGACTTTTGCCATCGTTCTTTTGGTCGTCCGCCTGCAGAACTCTATCCAATGACTAGGTATACCAAAAAGCAGTGTTAATGTAAGTGTTTTTGGAATCATCGTCATTAACCCGTAACACTTCTGGGCTAATAGGTATGAACAAAAAAGTTATGTATCTTATCACCACGGGACTAGAAAGAGGTATTCCATTTCTGGAGATTATTCCTATTCCAGATACGATAAATGGGGAAGGAAATCGAAAATTATCAAAATAATCTTACCAAGAAAATCATGTGTTAAATCCTACATGATCCTGAATCCTTAGTATAGCTAAAGAGGGATAAGAGTGAATATATCGTACTTTTATAGTGACGGGCTGTGGGCTCAGTTGGCAGTGACCCTGCCTTTTGAGTCGGAGGTCGCGGGTTCGATCCCCGCTCGGTACATTTGTGTGCGAGAACATGTCTGTTGGCTTCGTGTCTGGTCGTTTCATATTTATTTCAGTATGTCTATCAGCTGTTTAGAAAAAAAAGAAAGAAAAGCTTTATCACTAGCTCGACGGTGAAATGTGGGTATATCCAGTAATGGAATACCTCTGCCTACCCCCTCGGGGATAAAAGGCGTGAGATTATTATTTTTTTTTAAAGAAAGAAAAATTTTTGTTAGGAACACCAAGTTTAGTACCCAAAGTACAGGCCCTGTCTGGTTTGGGACTAAATAACCGTGTGTGAAGCGTGTCCCACAATTGTATTATTTATTATAACTATAGTAAGTAAAAGTAATAAGTGCTATCTCGAATAATAATATATAATAATAATACAATAATATTTTAAGAACATAGCAATATTGTATAAATATTATAAAAATGTATAAATGTATAAATATTATAAAAACAATAAGTATGTGCTCAAGTAAATTAATCGTATAATTAGTACCTACCATAGAACATTACTATTACCAAAGAGATTTAAATATAATAGGGCAGAGGGCATTGGGAATATTTTCATACAAAACTTTTTTTTCATGTCCTTGTCATGTCAGTTAGTATGAACGCGAGCTGTCATTCGGTCGAAATTGTACTAGACTTATTCCACTTGGAATAACTTTTGACTTCAAATTTTCCTCGCTTTGTCCCCTCTATGCCTTATTATATTTTAATCTCTTTGACTATTACCATTTTTATAACTATTTATTAAAATACAAGTTTTAGTACCTATCCAGATTTTAATTAATAGGTAGGTGCTATTACTAATAACTTATTACGTTCCGCTTAATATACGGTGAGGATATTTTTTATTTTTGTAAGTACCTATCTAAGTACTTATCATTTTACAAAATTACAAAAAAAAATATTATTGTACTCTATATTAAGGAACAAATAATAATAATAATATAATCTCACGCCTTTTATCCCCGAGGGGGTAGGCAGAGGTATTCCGTTACTGGATATACCCACATTTCACGAGATATATTGGACCCCAAAACGTGATAGGTGGTGAGCCCATCGCCGGGTCCGGGTCCGGGGGACCGGGTCTTTTTACACATGTCTCCGAATTAATTCTGAGTCCTGCGGGTTTCCTCACGATATTGTCACGAAGGAACAAAAAAAAATGTTTTGAAACTTGATAATTTGATAGAAATAAGGCTAAGCATACACGGATAGGCTATGACACGTTTCTGTATTCCTAACTAGGATGCAAAATTCAAATGGATGTAATTTTATTCAGCAAATAAGCTGGAACGAGGTCTTTTGTACGTCAATGCCGCATTGATTATTCAATATCATTGACACTTGATTGAATGATGCCAAATATAACGGATAGAATAAGTTGACAGATGAAGGTAAGTAGGTAATAATGAAACTAATCAAATTGGAATAGAAAGTAGTTCATCAATTTTATTACGACATTTTAATTTTTTTAAATGAATTCAAAATTTTAAAAATGAAATTCGAAAAGTAAGGGTTAATATTCTTAGGAAAAAACTATTATGGCGTTTATGTTTTGTTAAGTTTTTCGTTAGTTATTCAATTTATTTGTATAAGTAAGTTTAGTCTTATCAAAATAAAATGTAATCCAATTCCACTAGCAATGGATTGCAGTTTATTTTTCTAAAACTTAGAAGAACAAGATGTTGATATTTTTATAATCAGCATCATTTCAGTCACAGTTCACTGGTGAAAATAAGACTACCTTCCATGTCAAACGACCCGAAGTGGCCTTTACCAGGTGGTTTGCCCGCCTTATGGGTTTACATATAACACTGCACATGCCAATACATGATTAATCGAAAACCTTTCTGACCTAACTTGAAAATAATTTTTAGATTTTAAAAAAAATATTTTAAAACAAAAATTCAAAAAACTTCTTACCCCATCATCTCCGTATGTCTGAGAAGGCAGCACGAAACATCAAACGAGGAACAACACAAAACTACCTCCGGTGGCATGTACCGGGAAATAGTCCACAGAATAACAACATCCACGCTTATAAAGACATATTTGAAATTCAATTCTTTCGTGAAAAATTGATTCGCATTGGAAACCGAAATGTATTTCTAAATTATACAATGTGTTGAGCAAGTGGAAGGTTGCATTTTGATTCACAAGTTTTTTTATTCGGACACGTTTTCGTGTGCATTAAGCCTTATGTGTATGGAAAATGGATCCACTTTTCGGATGTTCTATTTGGAATAACGAATTCACATGATTTTGAGTTGCTGTTACGATGAGATCGCTTGACAACGGCAACCTTTCGAATTTTAATTTTATTTATGTCCACTTGCAAACAAAATGACCACTCGATTCTGTACGAATTTCGGAATGCTAGTTATGTAAGGGCAGCGACACACTATCGTTTCCGGACCATCGAATTACGGAAAGCCACTAATCGCGGTATCGGGAGCTTTCGATGAGTGCAATGTGCGTGTCGCACGCGCCGAGAGCCGACTGCATGGATCATGCGTGTGCAGTGAGAAGCTAGCGTCGCTATCAAATAAACAAAAACTGCAACGAGGGTGTGCAAGTTTCGCCGCTGCGCTAACAGGCAGCTTTTTAAACGCACGAAATGTTAATTTAATTGCCGATTTCGTGAAATTGATAAATACATTTCGTTTCGAATTCGGATTCGGATTGTTATATTATGCGGAAATGTGTCGACAGCCTTATGTTATTTTTTACAGCGAGAATTACGAATCTTTTTCATTTAATTTTTAACCGACTTAAAAAAAGGAGAAGGCTCTCAATTTGAAGTCCTCAGAACTTTCGACTGGTTGAACCGATTTTGATGATTCTTTTTTATTTGGAAGATTGTGCTTCCCGTGTGGTCCCATTTCAATTTGGTCCAGTTCTGACGAATACGGACCCTTTTGCCGACTTTCCCAATTACAATTGCATCCTTGAGAAATCCATTTAAGTTGTATGTTATCTTATACACACTCACGGAAATTTGTCACAAATAATTTCATTTAAATCCCAATACTCTAAACACTTACTCAATGCACCCATTTCATTCTCTATGTTTAGGCTTCAACATAGATTTGGATAGGGCACAGCAGTCTAAACTAAACCTAAGTACAACTTAATTTATGAATCAGATGAAAAGTGGTTGAAAAAGGCTTGAGACTATTTATTTATATTTTATGAAAAAAAGACAAACATATTTTCGAATTATAAAAAAACTCATAGGTACGCATTTTTTTTTATTAATATATCATTTGATCAAGTCACAACCCTAACGATTTATTAGCAATATCAGTTTTTCTATCATCCTCTTTATGCGCCATTTAATTAATCGCACCGTAAAAGAAAAAATAAAATCGAGTGCGCAGGCGCAGAATGCAAGGAGCGCGTTCAGTTTTAAATATAACTGGTGACAATGGACAGTCCGTCACTGGTCTAAATGGAAGACTTGGTATATCTATACTTACAGATTTAGTGTTATAAATACGTATGGAATTTATTTGTGTAACAATTCAATTTTTTTTAATACCAGCTCTTACTGGCTTCGCTCACTATAAGCAATAAAAAAACACCACTATTGCATTAAACATATAAATTTAGTGTTAGGAAGCTAATGTAGGTAAGTATATTACAAAACACAAATGAAACTCCATAAATGTTTTGCATCAGATAATAATGAATGAAACTCTAAGTAGGTAGGTAATAAATTTTTCACACCACATGCTCGACAAATCCGGATTATATATCATATAAACGTCACCGAAAGCAAGACATTATATCCCTTGGCTTTAACCGGGTTATAATGTTGTATGGAATTTCATTATAACCCTAGGTCAATAATGTAATTTTCACTTTTCATAATCCTTATTGCTATGACGATAAAGTCTAATTTCGTTAAGCAAAATGTGGTGCAGTCGTGGCCAACTCGATTTTCGAAAACCGAAGCCGCGACCAAATAGATTCGCACGATCTTCAATTGTTAAATCAAGTACCTAGGTCACGCCGGCAGAAACAAGTTGCTGTATCTATTTTATAGCTTTAACATTTCAAAAAGAATATCTAAAATGTCGAGTGATGAAAGTACTTTGACTTCAGAGTCTATTATACTAGATGCCATAAGCATTGTCAATAATCTACTACCATGCAATTGCATTTTATGGTCTCGCATAAGGTGAGAAAAGTAGAGTATATAACTCGGGAATAAAACTGTTTTTGTCTTGGGCGCTTAAATCCCTCACTAAACTCAGGACTCAGTCTAAATTCCCGAGCGAATAACTCCTTCGCTGCGCTCGGGAGTACAACTGGGAGTCCTTCGTTACGTTCAGGATTCAATGTAGCGCCCGTGACATAAAACAGTGCTTTATTCCCTTGTTGTATAATCTATCTATACATATAATAAAACTCTAACGGGGCCGTGTCTGTACATTAAATATTTTTTGAAAATTTTAACGGTAGTGTATATAGTTATCGATATAGATACCGAAACACCAATTTTTGGAATTTTTGTCTGTCTGTCTGTCTGTCTGTCTGTCTGTCTGTCTGTCTGTCTGTCTGTCTGGTTGTGCACGCATCACTCAAAAACTACTGGACGGATTTTGATGAAATTTGGTATGGAGATAACTGAGTACCCGGGTCAACATCTAGGGTACTTTTTATTCCAGGAAAATATCTCATTCCCACGGGAAAATATAAAAACTGGTTAAAAAGAGAAATACGTACTACTCCGAAACGATAACACCTAGAAACTTGAAAAATGGTATGAAGGTGTCTGATATGTCATAGGAAATTGGTATGAAGGGATTTTTGGAAATTCCCACGGGAACGGGAATAAACTAAATCCAAGCGGGAAAACGCCGCTGGGCACCCGCTATTTGAAATATGGTATGTAGGTATTGTAGGTGTCTTAAATATGTCGTAGGCAACCACTATGAAGGGATTTTCGTAAATTCCCACGGGAACGGGAATAAACGGGATCCACGCGGGCAACGCCGCTGGGCACCCGCTAGTCTATACATATAATAAAACTCTAACGGGGCCGTGTCTGTACATGAAATATTTTTTGAAAATTTTAACGGTAGTGTATATAGTTATCGATATAGATACCGAAACACCAATTTTTGGAATTTTTGTCTGTCTGTCTGTCTGTCTGTCTGTCTGTCTGTCTGTCTGTCTGTCTGGTTGTGCACGCATCACTCAAAAACTACTGGACGGATTTTGATGAAATTTGGTATGGAGATAACTGAGTACCCGGGTCAACATCTAGGGTACTTTTTATTCCAGGAAAATATCTCATTCCCACGGGAAAATATAAAAACTGGTTAAAAAGAGAAAAACGTACTACTCCGAAACGATAACACCTAGAAACTTGAAAAATGGTATGTAGCTGTCTTATATGTCGTAGCAAACCGGTATGAAGGGATTTTTGGAAATTCCCACGGGAACGGGAATAAACTGGATCCATGCGGGAAAACGCCGCTGGGCACCCGCTATTTGAAATATGGTATGTAGGTGTCTTAAATATGTCGTAGGCAACCACTATGAAGGGATTTTCGTAAATTCCCACGGGAACGGGAATAAACGGGATCCACGCGGGCAACGCCGCTGGGCACCCGCTAGTCTACTATAAACAAGTAGGTAAGTAACTTTAGATAAATTAAATAAAAAAATATTTAGAAATTCTTACTTACTTGCATTAAATAGTGATATTTGGCAGGGAGATAACTTGTTTATACTTCACTACATCACTACATAGTATAAAACAAAGTCGCTTTCTCTTTCCCTATATCCCTATGTATGCTTAAATCTTTAAAACTACGCAACGGATTTTGATGCGGTTGTTTTAATAGATAGAGTGATTCAAGAGGAAGGTTTTAGTATTAGCATTGCACCTATGCGAAGCCGGAGCGGGTCGCTAGTTACTTTAAACTTTATTTTTCTTTATACTTTATTTTTTTTCATTAATATTATAAATGCGAAAGTAACTCTGTCTGTCTATCACTCCTAAACTACTGAGCCGATTTTAATATACAGTACAGATATATCCTACTTACATCCTGAAAAAGGACAAAGGGCTAATTTTGAAGCGAAAAAAAGCCTGTAGGGGTTGAAAGTTTGTATGGAAATTACGTCATTTTTAAACCTAGAAGCTTGATACTGATCAATGAAAGCACTAGGTGAAACCGCAGGGCGCTGCGATAAATAGATAAATGAAATTCGTGTTCGTATCCGGCAATGTCAAAGATAAAATATTCTTTGATAAAGTCGACGAAAACATGTACCATTCGCCCTTTACACATAAAGGCGCATCACTGCATGCGCATGGCATTGTCCCAATTGGTCGGTCCTTAGCCGTGACAATGTAACACATACGGCGCTGTATATTCTGCGCACGAGTCGCCTTGGTGGCAGCGTGCGTTATGACTATTATGACTTAGTTATATAACTTTCCTTAACTACTCTGAAGGGTGTTAAGGAAAGTTAGTTAGTGTTTAGTAGTTCTCGAGTAAAATCGTCAGGAAGGAAAACCCGACTTATTTTTATATAGTAGATTACCTAATTTTACTAGGCATAAATTATAGCGATGAAAATAACTAGAGATAGTTTCCTAACTTCCTAATAAATTTGCCTGCCTACCCCCTTGGGGATATAAGGCGTGAGATTATTTATTTTTATTTTTATCTATATAAGCAGATGTTATTAAAGTATTTCGCCGTGAATAATTTTGTTTATGACTGGGTGTATCTATGTATCTAGTTATAATAATCAAAGATGGTAAAACATTTATAAACTTTTTAAAGGCCGCAATGACGGTCAGACGTATTATTTTACGTATATCTATATGTATCGCAACCACAAGCAAGTTTGCGTTTCAAATTATGCAAACTCAAAACATAAAACAAGCCGAGACCACTTAACTCAAAATTCATTTACTTTAACCCAAAGTCACTTTACTCGAGTCTTCAGAGAAACAATTAATTATTATAAAGCATCCCTTTTCACGCATCCAATTTAAAATTTGACGTCTTAAACAGTCTTAAATTACACGTGAAATTATTTTATTAGTACTGTAGCGTCCACAGAACTAGCCACAGTAGCATAGATGTCCGAATAGTGCTATAGGATAGCGAATAATTAGATAAGACTTTTTTTAAACTAGTATCAGTAGATTTTGTCCGTATTCTGTAGCATAGGGTTGTAAATAGTGCTATAAAGAAGACGCATAATTAGATAAGACTAGCTTTTACCCGCGGCTTCGCTCAAGCAAGGGTTCAAATTAGCAAAATCCTTTCTTTGTGGATGCCTACACTGTACAAGCTATCTATGTGCAAAATTTCAAGTCTCTAGACCCAGCGGTTTAGGCTGTTGATATATCACCAATCAATCAGTTAGTTTATGTTTTTCAGTTTACACGCTCTTCCTATTGCCTCTAAAAAGTCACTTCTATCGGTTGCTCCGATGCTTCATGAAAGAAAAACCGCTTTTGCTCGACTTGGCGGAGGCACTGCCGTGCCCCCAGTTAAACTAAGACACTTTCAGATTTAGTACTGAATAAAGTAGGATATACTTGTAGAGATTTAATTATTTCCTGAATCGTGGTCCTATAATGGAATAAACACATAGAAGTAGTAGCAGGATGACTTTGTATTCCTTATTCTTTGTAGTAAAATAATAATAATGTGTGTGCCTTGCCTTTAGCAATACATATATTATTTAGTATGAATTGAGTGGTATGTTATTTTCTTCTCCAGTCCACTCGTGTTTTTATCCGTACTTATAGAGTTTTCGGATTACAGTAAATTAATCCATTCTTAATTTAACATGCTTTTTTATACGAATTTTTATTAAAATGTGTTCCTTCGCCGCAAAGCACCTAGTTTTTGAGTAAGTTTATTTCTTACATATAATGGGTATATATACATACATACCCTACGTTCCAAGTTTTACCCAAACTTTCTTAATGCTACATTGTTATATCTACAAATAGATGCAGGCCTTTTTACGTGAAACAAATTTATGCAAAGTTATACACAGAATTATTCGTTATTATAGATAAATTTTAACATCTGTTTCACTCGCTCCTTTTTAGTATACAGACTAATGATATCAACAAAACTTTCTGAGCTGGTTTAAAAAATAACACCAAACGTATAACAATAAATCAATGTGATAAATTGAATTTAGAACGTGCACCCTTCTTATCCCCATGGTGATGTAATCGGCACCGAGTTTTTCGGGTTTCGGTACCGAAAGATGTAATCAACACGTCAGTGCAGCCCCGCCCTAACCTCTTCGCGTTAATAGGCAGATCTCGATATCGGCTCATTCCGCAAATCGGAACAACCTTTATATTCATTTAAAATATTAATGCGCGCTCCATTAAGGACTTTATTTAGATGTGTTATAGCACTATATTGTTTTTATGGACGATAGTAAATCATGGTTTTAGTTTATAAGTTTGTATTTATGATGTTGCATGCGTTTTGTTTGTTTATGCATTGCGTTTTAAATGAGGAATGCACTCAATTACGTAGAGATTGCTATATAGCACGTTGATAGCTTCATTAGAGAATATTGGTGGAATCTAAGCTTAATTGATATCGCATCATGAGATCGCCCCTCTTCCAGTAGGGAGGGATTTTAATCAACAACATGAGTGATATGTATTATTATGTATAGCTTGTTGAATGATGATGGTTATAGTGATAACTGCAGAATCAGCCTTCGTATTGCCGCATCCATAGTTAGCGAGTTGCCCTGGCTTCGCTTAGGGTTATCAAAATATAATAAAGCTTCTTCTACCGACATCTATTGTTTTTACATAGAACTAGCAAGCAAAGCGCGACGTCGCGTCGCAAGTTCTAAACCGTGCTATAGAAGTGTTGACACGAGATTGTATATATGTCGCAGTAAGATAGATAAAGCCGTAATATAGTTATATCTCTAGGGATATAATTATATACCGTAACATAGTTATACGATAGCGATTCTTTACTATCTCACTAGGAATATAGTTATAAAACCGTGGAAGTTTAGTGATATACTTATATTACTAGATTATGTTCAGTGTTATAAATATATTAGGGTTTGTCTCAAAAAAGTCATATTGTATCATATTGTCATCGTATTGTAGTATATTAAAGCTTATTTATTCTCAAACATTTTTGAAAAATTGAAAAAAATTCAAAAGTCAACTTTATGTATCCTGCAGTTAGTTACAATACTTTGTGACATTAACACATATTATAGTAATTATAATTAAAACGATCATATTTTTTGGAATTTAAACATTAACAATACAATTATCTATAATTAACAGTTTTAAGATATCTTTGTTTCTTATCAACTAAGTTGAGATCTTGGTTTCTTTAAAAGTATTTTTAAATTTTTGTTTAGACAAGAAGAGGAATTTTTTGTGCGGCTTTTCTTAAGTTTTCGGCAGCTTTGTCTCTTTGGTCTTAAATGTTTTTTCGCTGTTGCATAAAAAGCATAATAGCTGCGATCCGTAACCTTCATCACATGACGTTATTCCACAAATTAGGTACGTGAACATTTCTCCGCCACGTGCGCCGCACACTCCGGAAGCTATTTCACTAAACTTAATCTAGTAATATAAGTATATCACTAAACTTGGACCGTTTTATAACTATATTCCTAGTGAGATAGTAATGAATCGCTTTCGTATAACTATGTTCCGGTATATAATTATATCCCTAGGGATATAACTATGTTACGGCTTCATCTATCTTACTGCGACATATATACAGCTGGCCATTTTCCAACATTAATCGCTGGACCGCGTTCTCCAGGCACGACCACATCGCCTTTTCAAGGTGTAGGAGCATTCCACCTCAGCTCTTCCACACTGCCAATATAAAAATAACAATCAATTGTACGCCTTATGAGCATACACATCGAAAAAACAAGGAGAAAATATTCTGTGCGTTTTTTACGTATTCACGACACATGAGAACTGATCTTGGGATATTGAACGGCGTTACAGAATTTCACCAGAACTGACGCATATAGGTACATCATCTTACATAACGAATAAGCAGCAATTAATAAAAGTGCTGTTTGGGGAATTAATAAATTAATGAATTAAAAAATGTTTGGGAAATTAAACTAACATAATTCATTACGTATACCACCAGTAAAGTTTCCACTAATAAACTATACAAACAGTGGATGGAAATACTATACAAACAAAGTAGGAAACAAAAAGATAATTTAAAATTAGGTAACAAAATAAAATTAACAAAACGATATAAAAAAGTAATCGGAAGCTCTGACTAATAAAGCAAAAGATGTTCTAATTTTGAAAAAAAAAAAAAACGTACTATGACGTACGCGCATAGGTACGTAGAGCAGTGATATCATTACGGTTAAAGAGCCTGCTTCTCATGATGACTAATCACCGAGGCTCGTGTTTATATTTCAGTTTTTCAAAACATACGTAAGAGTACATATTCATCACTAGCTCGACGGTGAAGGAAAACATCGTGAGGAAACCCGCAGGTGTCAGAATTATTTCTGAGGCATAACAGATCCGGTCCGGCGATGGGCTCACCATCTGTCACGTTTAGGGGTCGAATATTCTCGTGAAAAGTGGGTATTTCCAGAAATGGAATACCTCGACCTACCCCCCACGTTGATAAAAGGCGTGATATTATTTATTATTTATGAAGTATATGTAGTATACTTAAGTCATCGTAATTCATTCACCATACATGCAATTCAATCACCATCAAAATTCAATTAGCTTTGACGCCACTTCATATGTCTTTTTCTGTCTCTTTCGCACACCATAGGTGAGCAAGCGCCTCTCATTTATAGCTTTTGTTTAACACCGACGTTTAACTCGACCAGTTTTAGTAGACCCCTGATCGAATACAGAGTATTCTACAAAACGGCTTTTAAATCGGCCAGGCTGTATTCGAGTGCTTGCAGTAAACTTGAGACTCTTACTTGATTAGGTTTAAGTTATGTAGTCATGACAGACAGACAAGTTAAAGGTAAATCGATTGAAGAAGTTTAATTCTGGACCAGTCACATTCACATACTAGGTGCCCAGCGGTGTTGCCAGGTTGTCTGATTATTCCCGTTGCCGTGGGAATTTTCAAAAAAATCTAGTGCTTACTTTACTTACGTCATTTTAGGAACCTTTGTGCAAAATGTCATGTTGACCCACCGGTTGAAACCGGTGGACTGACTGACTAATAGATCAGTTCAGATCAGAGCTCAGTGAGTCACCAAGTCAGTTTCTTATTTCGGACAGTATTTTTTATGTGTGTCTATTTTTTAAGCACACTCTATATCCTAAATGGCTTATTATTATTAGTTTATTTACAGATTTTAACATAGTGACGGTCATTCGGTTTATCTTAAGGCAGTGAAATTGAGTATATAATATTTAAGTATGGGTTCTTTTTTACTAATGTAAACGGGAAGGGAATTTAAAAAAATAAAAAAAATATTTAAAAGGTTCTTTTGTTATTTGTGGTTTATGTATGATTGTCTCTGCAATATATTTAAGTTACATTAATAATATAATTAGGTATATTATATTACTTACATAGTAGCTTAATAAATTATTGATCTTGTTTTTCTATTTTCAGTTAATCATTGTTTGCAAAGTCGGGATATTTGATAATTTTAAATATAATTTATTATATAGTTTATTTTGTAAGTTCATGAAACTGAAACCTCTCACTGAAAACTTTGTAAAATATTATTTTTAGAATATCTCCAAAAACAAGGTCTGTTCGGTTTTAATGACTGATGAATTTTAATAAAGTTTTTCGATCCAAAATTTTACCTATTACTAAAAAAAATATTTAAACTTTAGGTATATCGAAAAATATATATTTACCTACTACAATACGCATATTGAGAATGATTTTGTGCTGTCTTTCTAAAAGCTAATTTCTCCATATCCAAAGTTCTTCCAATTTTATGGGTATAATCTAGTAGTAGGTACCTTCTTCATAAAGTAAATCATTATGTTCAGAATCTGATTTTACGGCAATGTAGAATAAAATCCTGAAAAAAAACAGCGACTAAAAACTTCTGTGAAGTCATCAAAGAAACAAGGTTTGACGGAAGATCTATGTGCTAACTTGTCAAATTAAGCAATTTGTATGCATAACACACGTAACCGATCATCATGATACTGAAAAAAAGTTCATGATAAACAAATTACCGTAAAATCTTACACCTTCCGTGGGTTAAGCTGTATTATTTATAAATTCAAGTCGCCATAACGATAAAAATATACATCCGCCGTTTCGCCTTAAATATTAAGTTAAAACGTTTAAAATAATTACAGGATAATTTAGTTAAGGTGCAGTTTTCATGCTGCGAATGAAGACTTCTTGGAGAGTTTTAACGTTTCAAAAGAAAAGGCTCAATAAAAATTTTATCATTAATTATTCAATAAACCGATCGATAATATTAAGATACTTACAGAAGTTGACTAAAATAAAAAAAGTCGTCGTTTGGACAGATGCATTATTTTACTTCTAAAATAAGTAATAAAATAGGATTTTTCAGTTGCTACCTAAATATTGTTTATTTCCGTGAGTAAAATACATTAAAATCAAGATACAATAAGATTATCTATTTTCGTTGTTCGCCTGTGGGCCCTTTCATGCTTGACTGCTAATATGTGAGTAACCTTCATTTGAAACCTAAACTTGATTTAAACACTTGCGTAAGTAAGGATAATGTAAAAAAAAAGTCACATGTACATACAATATTTTAGTCGCACAAAAATCGCAGTCATGAAACGCCATCTTAAATGTTATAAGGCGGTGATCGAAGGGATCGCAAAAATTACGTTTCTCGCGCCGAGAACGCGACCAGTGGAATGTCATTAAATTTTATGACCTATTTGAGTGGCGGTAAACGGCATTGAGTTAGGTCTTGTGTAGGGCGTAAGGTCTAGATAAAACATTACTTTAGTCTTAACTAATGCTAGCTATTAAAAACACCTATTAACAACCCGCTACGTAGGTTCAAATGGGGTCACTTGTATTCGTTGATGCAACAGAGTATTTTTTTCCTATACCTTAGACAGCAATTTTATTTATTAATTTTTATTTACCACTACGAGTAGTGACTCGTTTTGGCTTCGCACGTGTGTATTTTATATATAAACCTTTTTTATATAAAATTTATCTTACTGTAAGAACTTTTTTTTTTATCTAAAGATATGGTGAAAACCGCATCAAAGTAAGTTGCGTGGTTTAGAAGAAGTTACCGGATATACAGACAGATGCGGAAAGTGACTATTTTATACTACATAACTTTTTATCACTGCGTACCTATTTAAAATAAATTGATCAGAGTATGAAATATACAGCAATAACAATTACTTTTAAATTAACTAAAGGAAAATAAACAAATAAATCGTAATTTATTAATGCTGTTTTAATAGACAATTCAAAATGATCTTAACAGCTCATGCAGTCTAGTTTTGTTTTTACTTCTCGAATATTCTTAATTACTGGCCATAAGCAAGTATTTACATTCCGCTATCAAGTAAGTAAATACATTACAATATTCCATCTTTTTAATATGTTTTATACAATATGTAACAGAACAAGCGCAATTCCTAAAATTAGTTTGTTCATTATCGACTACTACTACTACGACGACTACTAAGTGCACTTATCAACAGTCCTTACAATTTTTTTTACAAGATTCACCTGCCTGTACGAGTCTTAACCTATGCGAGCATGCATGTAATTATGTTTAAACGTGTCCTATATATTACTTTACAATGTTTATGATGAAACATGACACATGTTTACACTGTACATTTAAAGTGCAATCATGTCTGAGAGTCGTTTAAATAATGAACTGTGCTTAAGTTAATGAATAATACGTATTAAATTATTAAACGGAACTGGTGAAAATTAGGGTCAACCATTTTAAAAAAAAGTAAATGCTTGTTTTAGAACGTTGTAGGTACCTACGACGCGTTCGCAACCAGACGTTAGACATTGCTTTCAGCATCTGTGCCTCCAGCCCCCTATGGAAAAAACAAAGTGTTCTTTTTTGAAGTTTTGAGTTTTACTTTATTTTTATTATTATTGTGTGTTTATTTTGTATTTTTTTTTAGATTTTTCTTTGTCCACGAATGTTGTGTTGTTGTATGGTGTTGGATTAAAACCCCTGCAATCTATACATTACCTAATAAAACTCTAAAGAGCCCGTGTCTGTACATGAATTTTTTTTTTTTAATTTTACTGGTAGTGTAGATAGGTTATCGATTTAGATATCAAAACACTGATTTCAGAAAAATTTTGAACGCATCACGCAAAAATTACTGAACGGATTTTGATGTCTAATTTCTAATGTCTAATTTCTACGAGAATATTAAAAAACTGATTGAAAAGAGAAATACGTCCTACTCCAAAACGAAAACTTGAAATATGGCATGGAGGTGTTTTATATATCGTAGGTAACCACTATAAAGGGATTTTTAGGGAATTCCTACGAGAACGACAATAAAATGGATCATCATATGCAACGCCGCTGGGCACCAGCTAGTGTTAAATATAAACCGATCAGTAAAACAATGTTAGGTGCGGTCAGTAAGTGATTCGTAAGGCGCGTTAAGCCGTTGTTCCAGGTGGTCTTGGGTTTCCATTGTCTATGTTTAAAGTATTATCTTTAAGCTATATTGATGTTAAACCAAGATGCGTATGCGTTGCTTAAAATAACATACTTTTACCGTTGGGTGACTATAGTTTTCTATGCGCGGTGACCGCTTTTCTTATTATAGTTAACTAGCGACCCGCCCTTGCTTCGCTTCGGTTTATATGATATTCTCAGTGTTTCTATACTATATTATGCATGTATTCTATACATATAAACCTTCCTCTTAAAGCACTCTATCTATTTAAAAAACCCCCATCAAAATCCGTATTAAAGATCTAAGCATAAACATAGGGACAGGTAGACGGGAAGCGAAATTGTTTTATACGTCTTGTACTATTTAGTGATAGCCCAATGTCTTTAGATTTCTTTTTATTTGGCACTCAAAGAAAATTATGAGAATAAAATTATCTTCGTATTGCATAACTGAAGGTTTTACATTTGGGTATGTCTAAATCATTATCAAATTTTTTGTGATTTGACTAAATCTTACGGTGTTTGGAGGTTTTTCTTTACTAGTGAAATAGTTTTTACAGCTCCAAGGTCTGCAAGACCTGAGTATTTGATATTAATTTCAACTTGATCAAACCACGAGGTTCTTCTCCCAAAGGGATCTTGATAGACGGACAGATGGTCAACAAAGTAATCCTATCAAAGAGATTAAAATATGATAGGGCATAGAGGGGACAAAGCGAGGAAAATTTGAAGACATTAGTTATTCCAAGTGGAATAAGTCTAGTAAAATTTCGACCGAATGACAGCTCGCGTTCATAATAACTGACAGGACGCTTGAGCTTCAAACATGCTTCAAAGTTTTGTATGAAAATATTCCCAATGCAGGGGATTTCCTATTAGATTTTAATCTCTTTGGATCCTATACAAGGATACCTATTTTTCCTTTTGAGGTAAGGAACCCTAAAAAGAAATTAATTACAGCTTGGAGCCTTTACAGCTAAGCTGGAAATGTTCTTGCGAGTTTCTTATTAGCATCTCCCGATTGTCGGCTTGTTTGAGAAGCCGCTTTCAAATAAAACTTTTGTTCCTTAAGCCCCGAGTAAAAAGCGATGCTTTTTCACCGTAGAATTATATTGAATCCAAAATTCAGAATTTAAGACAGGTTAATTGGGTTGTTTATATACTACGTAAAAGATTTTGTGAAAATTCTCATAAATAAATATATAAGGCCATTTTGAATCAAGTGCAAATATTTTAAGGGTAGGTACAAATATTTAAGTGAAATAGAATTAACATAAAAAGAGAGGAAAAAAAAACTAAAAAACCTTAGTTTTTTTGCTTACAATAATAATATTTTTTTAATACGTCGAGCATCGCTCGGTTCTAATCGGCACCCGTAACAATTAAAAATCTGTTTTATTTTATTGGCTTGAGAAAACTCTTCGCAAAAACTCTCACTATTTCGCTAAAACGCCACTTTTGTCGGCTTTTATATTTATTTATTTTAATAAAAATCGATGCCGAGAATTGTTTCTTGTAAATTTTTAGACCTACCCTAAATGACCATGTATATTTTAAATAGTACCTCCTATCCTATCACGTTCAGGGGTCCGAAGATTATACAGGTGAAACACAGGTATTTCCAGAAATGGAATACCGCTGCGTACCTCCCCTGCTATGCTAATGCCTTTATCGCCAACGGGTTAGGCAGAGGTACTAAATTCCTGGAAATGCACACTTTCAAAAACCTTATAAAAATATATCAATAAACGTTTTTATTATAAAAAGAAATCTATACTTTACAAAAGTATTTCTTCCAAGGTTCATGTGTGTAATGTATATTATTTTATCTGCCATCTGTAACACCACATGGAACAAGAAACGATATGACTATTTTAAAATCTCTACAACATAGTATATAAATGATCCCTAACAGATGTTGTAAATTTAAAATTTTAATTCGGTTTCATGTATACCTCTGTTTCGGCTCCTAAACCGGATGGGAATTCGTCAACGTTACACTGACAAGAATAATGTGGTAGTTCCCAAACTGAGAAATAGTTTTTATTCCACAGATTTAAGCAGACTTAATTTTTTGTGTCAACCGCAAACGGTAAAGCTGTTTTGTGGTCCCATTCGATGAAATGACATGAACTAATTTTTCTTATGGAACTACGGGACAAAGAAATGTTTTTGACAGGTGGATCCTGTATAATGTATTCACCAATTTTGTTTGGATAGAAGCAAACGGAATAGGTATATTTGGTGATGGTACACACATTATAGACGCATTTTTGTATAAAAAGCTACCTTTAACAGAATATCTTTTTTTTATCAATGATGGGCTTACTTTTAACCCCAGACTAGCCCAAGAGCAAAGATGGAGCCTAGACGAGCTTGCTCAGAAGATGCCTGTTTACTCGATCGAGGTTTTCCACTCTTTGTTAAATTAGTTTTTACTAGGAAGAACGCATTGACCATTAAAACCGGCCAAGCGCGAGTCGGACTCGTACAAATAGGGTTTCGTACCATAGTCTTTGGTTTCCATTTAAAGTATTTATCCTACTATACATGAATTTGAGTTTTTAGCTGGTTCTTTTCGGGGTAGGGACCTACTGCACTTAGAACCATCAACTTGTGGCTGGAGATAGGACGCTGCTTGCCAACTTAGATGAATGAGTTTAAGGTCCATTTTTGTTAGGTTATTGATGTTTCTAAGTGTATTTTTTTTACATACAGAAATGAATAAATTAATCATTGGATATTATACGAGTAAATGCGGTAGTATGTTTATCTGTTACAAACTAAATTTGGAAGGAATATTTTTAATCAAGGTAGGATTGCTCCGTGGCTGGAACTGAAAAGCAGCAGTTGTGGTGTGTGTTGAAGCTCTAGCATTTTCATCTACATTATGATGAATTCTTAGTTTTACTTCATCATCATCATCATCAACCCGTAACAGCCCACTGCTGAGCTAAGGGTCTTTTAAGTTAAGTTTTACTTACTAGTCTAGTAATATGTTTTGCTTTTCGTTGATGAAATGTTTTTTTATTTATTTTAATTAATTATGTTGGCTTCTTTCTCTCTTCCGATATAATTTTTTTGCCTAAAATGGTGACAGAACCTAAGACCGGACGTGGGCTTCTTTTTATCCTGAAAGTCGAACGAAATCCCAGAACAAGCTAATCCTTATCCTTACTTCCTTACTTTATATCATCACTATCACTACATAATAAAAAACAAAGTCGCTTTCTCTGTCCCTATATCCCTATGTATGCTTAAATCTTTAAAACTACGCAACGGATTTTGATGCGGTTGTTTTAATAGATAGAGTGATTCAAGAGGAAGGTTTTAGTATTAGCATTGCACCTATGCGAAGCCGGAGCGGGTCGCTAGTTACTTTAAACTTTATTTTTCTTTATACTTTATTTTTTTTCATTAATATTATAAATGCGAAAGTAACTCTGTCTGTCTATCACTCCTAAACTACTGAGCCGATTTTAATATACAGTACAGATATATCCTACTTACATCCTGAAAAAGGACAAAGGGCTAATTTTGAAGCGAAAAAAAGCCTGTAGGGGTTGAAAGTTTGTATGGAAATTACGTCATTTTTAAACCTAGAAGCTTGATACTGATCAATGAAAGCACTAGGTGAAACCGCAGGGCGCTGCGATAAATAGATAAATGAAATTCGTGTTCGTATCCGGCAATGTCAAAGATAAAATATTCTTTGATAAAGTCGACGAAAACATGTACCATTCGCCCTTTACACATAAAGGCGCATCACTGCATGCGCATGGCATTGTCCCAATTGGTCGGTCCTTAGCCGTGACAATGTAACACATACGGCGCTGTATATTCTGCGCACGAGTCGCCTTGGTGGCAGCGTGCGTTATGACTATTATGACTTAGTTATATAACTTTCCTTAACTACTCTGAAGGGTGTAAGGCGAACGCTTCCGAAAAAGAAGACAGGTTACGCTCATGATTTTTGACACAATTCCATAAAAAAAAAAATTAAAGGTTTTTTTTTTTTTCAATTTATCATTCATCGTCGTGAATGGAACGATAATTTAATTTTTCTAAATTAGAATTCCAATGAAAAGTACAATGGGTAATTGTTTTGTTAACAACGTTGTTTAGACCCAAAATTAAACCGGTTTCAACTTGCTCCTTGGATTCGAAAGCTCCCTTGGTCGTTTTCAGATTATCCGATCCGATATCGGTATCGGGCTCCGGTCCGATATCAAAGGAAGTAAGTTGTATGAAATATGTATCTACCTTTTACATTGTCCGCTCTGATATCCGTAATATTTCATACATTTTACTTGCCCTGATATCGTATCGGCATCCGACTCCGAAATCGGATCGGATAATGTGAAAACGCTCTTACATGTTGACTGACACAAAGTGCAGAGTCTAAACAAGAGACAGAGAAAAGATTTTTGAAAATTTTCTTGGTAAATTGGCAATAAATGTTTGTATAGACATTAGTCATCATCATGTCAGCCAAAAGAGTTAGACACAATGACCATATACAGTGAGTACCCGCGACTTTAATCAGGATTTTCCATTCACTATTCGGAATTTTTTTATTAAAATAGCTACCTACCACCAAATTAGGCAATAAAGATGAACCAAAAATAACATATTTCATTTGAATTATTAATAAAAGCTATTCCAAATTTCAAATTGATTAGTCGCACCATATACGGGTTCATTTTACCATTTAGAACCCTAATGTCATCGATTATGATTGATTATAGTACAACTGCATATTAGAAGCATAATTAAACAGTACTTTCGTATTCATGCGGGCCGACTCAGACTGGGTACAGACGAAGGCCTGTCTGACCTCACACACCACCATACGAAAATACAGACTGACTTTCCGCTATGCACTTCCGCGTATATTTATAGTCGAAGGGCGTCACTGATAACAAGTATTGAGTCATCGGAAAATTTGCGGTAACCGTTTGGATTACGAATCAGTTTCGAGTATATCTAAAGGTCATACTATTTTTACCGAACATAACCGAGTCCATAATATGAGGATGACGTTTTTCATCCGTATAGAGACGGGTTGGTGTTTTAGAAAAACTTACAGAAATAAGTCTCCCCGATAAGGAACTTAAAATATTTGTTAGCATCAAATATAATGATATGTACCTACATTAGTTTACGCCATATTTACATATTATACCCCCCCCCCCCCACTCTTACAGTGAAGACTAATTTAACAATTCATCGAGCCGCTTAGGATACAGGTAGTATAGTTGAATTAATTTTGTTAATATTACAGGCTACAAAGGAATAAACTGACGTAACATACATCTGTAAAATACATACATACAGCTCACGCCTTCTTCCTCCAGGGGTAGGCAGCGACGATGGTTCACGACTTTGTTCGCTCTCTGCATACTTCTTATCCAGAGAGCGAATCCATAAGCCTTTTCATGCACGCTCTTTTATTCTTCGCACTCCGGACCGGACCCCAGCTTTTTGAAGGACGTAACTAATTTGATCCGTGAACGTCCACCTGTCCTTTCTTTCTTTCGTTCTCTTTCCTTGCATCCTTCCGCATTCGCACCATAAATCTCTTTCGTTGCTCTTCTTTTATCCATACGTTCTAATAAAATAGGACCGTCATTTTGGTGCACTGGACTGAAAATAATCCAACTAATATTATAACCGCTAAACTTTGTATGGTAGATGATGGATGTTTGTTCCTCTTTCACACAAAAACTACTGAACGGATTTTGATGAAACTTTACAGTGATATATATCTTAGGCTATATTTTATCCCCTTATTCCCACGGGAACGGGAACTACGCGGGTGCAACCGCGGGGTGCTGCTAGTAGGAAATATAGTGTCATTGGTTATATATCGCGGTTTTCATATAATTGACTGTACGGAACTAAAATTCATGGTAAAGGACCTTGGAAATGGTACTTACAAGTTTATTATCAAGGTGCAATTAACAATTAGGGACGAATCGGTACACAAAGTAGGGCAAGATGCGCCCCACTTAACGATGCACTTGACCGACTAAAATGCAGTTGATGCGTTGAAGTCATTTTTGTAGGGTGACCAAATTTTATAGTGGGCCGGTAGACAGTACAGACAGAACTATTAAATTTTTCAAAAGTTTTTCAATCTTGTTTTTGGAAAAAACTAGATAAAAAAACACAAGCTCTATATGTAATAACTCTACATAAATCAACTAGCGGGTGACCTGCGGCGTTGCACGTGTTGAATCCGTCTTTTCCCGTTCCCGTATCAATTTGAAAAATCTTAGTGCTAACTTTCAAGGAAACTAAGTGCAAAGCTATATGCTTCTAGGCCCTGCAGTTTCGGCTGTGCGTTGATAGATCGGTCTGTTAGTCAGTCAGACAGTATAGGTACTATAATAAAAACCTTTACATTCTAGATTATACTATTAAAGTTTCTTATTACAGAATAACTTTTGTATCAGTTATATAATAGTACTCATAGTTAAACACATGCTCTGCCTAGTTTGGAACTAAATAAATAACAGTGTGTGTGAATAGTATAATATATTGGATTTACAATATATTTTTTATTTTTAGATTTTTGCACCTAGTTTTTTCTTTCAGGTCGTACCCTAACCAGAGGTAGAAGGCATTCTAATCCCGTCCATGAAGATTGGCTGGAAATGTGAACAGCAGGCCATCTCCACCGAGAAGAACTAGCAAGAAACTCAAGGGCAGCTCTTTTTGATCTCATGTCTTACTAGTAAATGTGATTTACAATAATAATGGCTGAACTGTACTAATATATACTAGATGATACTATACCAGATGATCCATAATTTGTGGTTACCTATGAACTCTCAATGTTTCTATTTTCGTATACAGCCCTTTAACATTGCCGATGCATACCTATGCATTAAGATTCTAAGAGACGCATAGCAATAATGTCCACTGTCACACGTGTCTATTTATTGATTCTATTTGATAGGTGTAGTTTAAAGGTCGGCGTCAGGTACAGTCAAGAGCACGTGGAGCTTGATACAGTGGACTTTGTATGGTTCTTATTACAATTGTCTTAGAGATCAGACTCGTACTACAAGTGTAAGCTTCATGTGCTCTTGACTGTACAATATGGAAACGCTACTGCTGGTTGTTGAAACCTTTTTTACTTGCCATCAGATATTGTGTTTTTTTTGTATTGACATTGATTTGAATACTTCATTACAAAACTTGGTTCTATAGAAATATTTGTTTTATTAGGTTATGGGAATTATGCAAATATTCCTTTTCTAAGTAATATTCTTTCATTTCATCCTAATCATTTTAAATCTTCTTTTACTGATCTCTTTTTGAAAAACATCATTTTCCAACCGGATAAATTGGTGCCTTTCTGGGAATTTGTTAGTATCTTTGGCAGTATATGATTTTGATTACTACCAAAGTACCTATTGGCAAGTTCTTAAAACTAATTGCCTAACACCTAACTTCCTTGGGAGTGTTTTAGGGGTTTCTTTAACCTATAAATCAAGGGACTGGGATTGATAGTAAATCAAATAGCAACAATAAGCTGAGACATTATGTAACTTCTACACCAGATAAGAATTTTTTATTTATTTATTTTTAAGATAACTTCCCAAGTTCTGGTCACCCTCTCATTATCATTAGGTACAACATTTGACATTGCATAGAAATATTTCGATAAAGCCGTTGTATTTACAATTACTAACGACAGTCAGTTCCGCGAGTTTATCGCGGCTTATCGATCCGAGGCTGTGCGGCGAACCTGACAATGAATTGTGTTTAGTGATGTGCTTAAATAGTGGATATCGATAAAATTTAATTAATATTTCTCAGCCATAAAATGTAATATTTCTCAGTCATAAAATAAGTACTTATTTTATGTGACGGAATTTGATTATTTTTATTTTCAAAGTCAAAATTGTGTATGGGAATCCCTCTTTTTCTGCGATTTCGTTCACCTTTCAGGGAAATAAAAATGGAATTGGTCCTTCGTTAACGTGCAAAATATCTTCCTTGGAGAATTTTATCATGATTAGTTCTACTGTTTATCTGTAAAAGATGTCAGTTATAGATAGTTTATAATAGAAGTAGATCGCCGACATATCGTCGAGAGAATTTTTCATTCCCTACTTTCTTAACAAATGGCTTAATTTCGTAAGAAATTTACCTGCCATAGGTATTTAAATTTTTAAGTGTACCTAGTAGTTTTGGAGATTTTCTGATAAATGTGTGGTATTTCTCTTTTTAAATTGAGATTTGTTTGATTTTCATTGAATTAAACATATTGTAATAATAAGAGAAGGTTAAATTAATAAAAAAATAAAGTAACATATTGTTAAAAGCTAGCTATAGTTCAAAATTTTTGAGAACATAGTTATTTGTGATTGTTGAGGTTTGATTTTGAATTATTTGGATACAATTAATTGCGCATACACGGATTATCGATACTTCTCAGATGAAGCGTGCGCATCTCTTAACGACGATATAGGGGTCAGACCTTCAAAGACAACGGAGGGTCATTTCAGTACAAAACATAGGGTACTTTAAATATCTTATGAAAAATCACACACGGCGTAGTCAGTGCACGCACTTTGCGAAGTGCTGTGCCTAACACCTATAAGTTTAATTTAATTTATTTATAATTTAACTTAAATTATTTATAGGTAGTCGTTTAATAGGAACAGGAAATATATATAAAAATTGTCGCAGGTGTCATATTTAGATAAAGAAGTGGAACTGTGAAGATGTGTCGTTTAGTTGTGTCATTTTTGCTCGTAGCCGTATTGGATTTAGGACTATGTTTCGTTAACTGTAAGTTCTAAAATAAAGTTTTGTTATTTCTCTATTCTATATAACATCACACGCTAGATACATTAAATTTACATTGTTATAAAGTTTTTAGTATTTTTTGAATAGTGTGACTAATAATATAGACGTATTTTTTTAACAATTCATTGGTAACTACATACCACAAAGCGATCAATTCAAGAAAGTGCTGTATAGCCAATTATAGGTTTCCATAAATAAGAAATAAGCTTTACAATAATAAACAAATACCAAATAACATAGATCTCCAAAGAGTAAAAGAACCGACTTCAACTTAAGATATGGTTTTCTGATGGATTACATTGTCAGAACTGGATCAAATTGAATTGAAATGGGACCACACGTGAAGCAGCAGCTTTCAAATAAAAAAAGAATCATCAATATCGGTTCACCCAGTCGTAAGTTCTGAGGTAACAGTCATAAAAAACATAGTTCAATTGATAACCTCCTCCTTTTTTGAAGTCGGTTGAAAATAATAATGAAATGAACGTTTACCAAAACAGTGGCTGATGTGGAATGTGGCGTGGATATGGCGCGACGGGGGCGCATTGTTGGTGGTATAGACAGCTTACCAGCGGAGTTTCCTTGGGCAGCGAGCGTATGGCGGCAAGGTGCTCACCAATGTGGCGCTACCGTGTTGAGTGACAGGTGGTTGCTGACGGCCGGCCACTGTGTTTGCAGGTGAGTAGTGCTCACTTGGTCAGCAATGATTATTCTGCATGTTATTTAACTTTGTGAGGACATCGAGGGTGAGACTAGGCTACTAGGTGCTTACCAATGTGGCGCTACCGTGTTGAGTGGCACGTCGTTGCTGACGGCTAGCCACTGTGTTTATACGTGTGTATTGCTCCAAAATAAAAATCTCACGCCTTTTATCGCCGAGGGGGTAGGCAGAGGTATTCCATTTCTGAAAATACCCATTTTTCATGATTATATTCGACCCTTAAACGTGATAGATGGTGAACCAATCGCCAGACCATGTATGACTTTACAAAAAAGTTGGCAAAAAGGGAAGGTCGGCAAAAAGGTCCGTATTCTGTTACACGTGTCTCAGAATTAATTTTGGGATCTGTGGGCTTCCTCGCGATGTTTTCCTTCACCGTCGAGCTAGTGATAAGTAGTGCTCACTTGGTCAGCAATGTTCATTCTGCATGTTATTTAACTCTGGGAGCATGCAGTGCCGTGTAGCTCACCACGTGATAGACAAAAACTGTTGCTGACTTTAGATAATGTGGTGTTCAGGTACAGTATGTACACTTGACTGTACAATGTACATATCTAGACAAATTTTGTATGAAAAGTATTTTTTTGTTAGTGCTGGGCTTACTCTTGTAATTATCAGTAACTATTACAAAAGTATTTAAAAAAAACGTTTGGATTCCTTAGCACGAGCCTAATTCACACTTGAACCGTTTAATTTTTTTGTTGTTTTAGCCATCAAGTATTACTGTTGTACTTTGGATACCGAACTCATAAAAAATATTTAACAACCCAGATTCTTGTTTTATGGCTTGTTTTATTACAGCGCATTCCAAGAATTCTACAAGTCTATACAATTGACTGTTGTCGTAGGATATACTGATATATCGTCAAAAGAGGAAAACGAAGCGCTGACCAAAATCATACCACACCCTGAATACAGGTAAGTATTTAGGTATACACGACTAGACTAATATTAAGTACTAGCGACCCGCCCCGGCTTCGCACGGGTGCAATGCTGAATTTTCTTTGCTATAAACCTTGCGGAGCCCGAGACCTTTCCAACGAATACAAAACCATGGAAATCGGTTCGTCAGTTCTGGAGTTAAATCGTCAGGAAGGAAAACCCGACTTATTTTTATATAGTAGAAGATAAAGAGAAAAGTTTAGTTTTTTGTGTTTGTTACCGGGTAAACCGGGTACCGAAATCGATTTATAATTACTCCTTTAAACGAAGAAATACTTAGAAAAAAAAAACACAGAAATACTAAATTAGGAACAAATCAAACCTCGATCTTGGATATCTCAGATTGCTTGACTATAACTATATAAAATTGATTAAAAAAAATTGCTTATCTGTAACTTGGCTTACAGACGATAAGTTCACGTGATAACATCATAAGAAATAGATGCGTCACAAGTCCTATCGTGCCTCTCTATCGCTTGTTCCGCGCTCTCGCTTGCACGCTCGGCTCAGGCGGAACGTGACAATGAGTCATGCTTTTTCGTGCGTGCAGCCGGCGTTCATCGATTTATGAGACGCTATCACGTCAAAAATCGTTGAACGCGATTCTAAAATCATTGTGACGTGTCGCTACGATTTGCGACAGCCAGATTCATAGCAATAAAACCTTACAGAACCCTTTCTAATCACATCAAAATAAGCTATCACTGGCATCTGGCGTTCGGGTAATAAATCAAACGGAACCCCTTCCAAAATTAATATTAAAATTTCATAGCGATGATGTGATTTACCACGCACCCGTTAGGGATTACGAGCCAATTGGTTGATCGATTGGCTTTACAAATGTATTTGGAAATTGGGAACTGTGTAAGTTGAGACGCGGATAGCTATTGCTGTGACAATGGGTTCAATTCTACGCGTCCACTGCTTAAATAGCCTAAAACTAAATTTCTTAAATTATATTTAGTTTTACGCAGCCGCTAAGCCAAATGCAATTCTAGAACGCCATGGTTACTAAATTTAGATAGTCTATAACCACAGCGTAAAATGCCTAAGTTGAATAGTGTTGCAATTACAAATAAAAAAAGAGCTGAGTGAACGAATGAATGAAATCTAAAAAAAATACAATAATAAATGTGTATATATTTATTAATATGTAAATAAAGTTCTCAACGATTACTTTCGATGCCATTTTTATCATTTTAACATAGGTTTAATTTATATTTTCTTGTTTTACTTCAAATACTAAAGTCACTATTATTCGGGCAACACTGAAAAGGTATTATCAAATAGATTTTTTTTCTTTGGACAGGCTAGAGTCATAGACCGTACTGTCTCGTCTTCAGTTAAGTTTATCTTTAAATGGATATGTGCCTCGTCCTCAGTCTTTGTTTTCTTGTTAATTCAATAACATCTCCAGCAATCTTCAAATTTCTTAGTTAAACGGCTCTGCTTTGGAGTCCATGTACAAAAATACTGAGTCATCAACACCCCTTTTTGGATCATCGACAGTAAAATTATATTACTTTTACTGAAGACTTCATGCAATCTAACAACGTCGATCCTATGCATTTTATCGAACTTTCCATTCACTGCACACCTTCACAGACACCTGCCACACAAAATATTATTAGTCAAAACCCAAAATATACAGCAAAATATAAATTTTACAAAAAAACATGATCCCCCTTTTCGAATTTCCACCAAAAACCCTCTTGACTATTTCTAAAAATATGGAACATATCTTGAAAAATAACACAAACACAAATATGTCGGGATTTTTCCTATAATCTAATTTTCACACCACATGCTCGACAAAGCCGGATTATATATCATATAAACGTCACCGAAAGCAAGACATTATATTCCTTGGCTTTAACCGGGTTATAATGTTGTATGGAATTTCATTATAACCCTAGGTCAATAATGTAATTTTCACTTTTCATAATCCTTATTGCTATGACGATAAAGTCTAATTTCGTTAAGCAAAATGTGGTGCAGTCGTGGCCAACTCGATTTTCGAAAACCGAAGCCGCGACCAACTAGATTCGCACGATCTTCAATTGTTAAATCAAGTACCTAGGTCACGCCGGCAGAAGCAAGTTGCTGTATCCATTTTATAGCTTTAACATTTCAAAAAAGAATATCGAAAATGTCGAGTGATGAAAGTACTTTGACTTCAGAGTCTATTATACTAGATGCCATAGGCATTGTCAATAATCTACTACCATGCAATTTCATTTTATTGTCTCGCATACGGTGAGAAAAGTAGAGTATATAACTCGGGAATAAAACAGTTTTTGTCTGGGGCGCTTAAATCCCTCACTAAACTCAGGACTCAGTCTTAATTCCCGAGCAAAGCGAGGGAGTAAAACTGGGAGTCCTTCGTTACGTTCAGGATTCAATGGGTTCAATTCTACAACACCGTCTAAACCTCTTAATTTTATTTGACAGCTGCTAAAGCATTTTGCTATTCTAGGCAGTACTGTCAAAATCAAATGACAGGACTAAAAATGAATCTGACGTTCCTAATTTATCTGGCCAATTCAATTTAGGTTTAGCGACCTTATGGCTATTCTGTTTACGCCATTTTAAGCATTTTAGAAATGTCATCACGACTAAACCTCCTAAATTTAGCGGCGATTAAAATGGTGTCGCTTAAATTAGAATATAGGAAAAATCCCGACATATTTTTGTTTGTGTTATTTTTCAAGATATGTTCCATATTTTTAGAAATAGTCAAGAGGGTTTTTGGTGGAAATACGAAAAGGGGGATCATGTTTTTTTGTAAAATTTATATTTTGCTGCATATTTTGGGTTTTGAATAATAATATTTTGTGTGGCAGGTGTCTGTGAAGGTGTGCAGTGAATGGAAAGTTCAATAAAATGCATGGGATCGACGTTGTTAGATTGCCGAAGTCATTTAATGAAGTCTTCAGTAAAAGTACTATAATTTTACTGTCGATGATCCAAAAAGGGGTGTTGATGACTCAGTATTTTTGTACATGGACTCCAAAGCAGAGCCGTTTAACTAAGAAACTTGAAGATTGCTGGAGATGTTATTGAATTAACAAGAAAACAAAGACTGAGGACGAGGCACATATCCATTTAGAGATAAACTTAACTGGAGACGAGGCAGTACGGTCTATGACTCTAGCCTGTCCAAAGAAAAAAAATCTATTTGATAATACCTTTTCAGTGTTGCCCGAATAATAGTGACTTTAATATTTGAAGTAAAACAAGAAAATATAAATTAAACCTATGTTAAAATGCTAAAAATGTCATCGAAAGTAATCGTTGAGATCTTTATTTACATATTAATAAATATAGACACATTCATTATTGTATTTTTTTTTTATTTCATTCATTCGTTCACTCAGCTCTTTTTTATTTGTAATTGCAACACTATTCAACTTAGGCATTTTACGCTGTGGTTAAAGACTATCTAAATTTAGTAACCATGGCGTTTTAGAATTGCATTTGGCTTAGCGGCTGCGTAAAACTAAATATAATTTAAGAAATTTAGTTTTAAGCTATTTAGGCAGTGGACGCGTAGAATTGAACCCAATGTCGCGCCTGTGACATAAAACAGTGCTTTATTCCCTTGTTGTATAATCTACTATTAAGCGACACCATTTTAATCGCCGCTAAGTTTAGGAGGTTTAGTCGTGATGACATTTCTAAAATGCTTAAAATGGCGTCCACAGAATAGCCATAAGGTCGCTAAACCTAAATTGAATTGGCCAGATAAATTAGGAACGTCAGATTCATTTTTAGTCCTGTCATTTGATTTTGACAGTACTGCCTAGAATAGCAAAATGCTTTAGCAGCTGATAAATAAAATTAAGAGGTTTAGACCGTGTTGTAGAATGGAACCCAATAACACTACATAAGAAAGTATCACACATGCTCAAGTACATAAACAAAACTTATGAGATTTCGTAAATAAAAAATTTAGAATAGAATATTTTAGTGATTTTAAATTACACAATATGGTGCTTTGGTCACTTAAATACACAATAATGTTCTACTAAAACTCGCGCTGACTGACTGAGACAACAGGTTTAAACTGGAGGTTCTAGAACCATGAAAGTTTGCACAGGAGTTCCTTAAATAACGTAGGCGACCACTCAGAAAGTTTAACTTAGAATACTTAGAAGTAGAAACGTAGAAATACTTAGAATTTCACCTGTAGATCTTCAGAGGTATTCATTTTTAATTACGGTAAAACACCCAATTATTGACACCCTAGTTCACCCTACCAATTAATGGACACCTCAACAGTTTTATTTAAAATAAACGAAATTACGATACACAATTATATTATTTAGAATAATTAGATAAAACCACCGTGTTTAATTGATTATTCTAAATATAATTGTGTATCGACTTTTTGTTAATTTTGAAGAAAACTGTCGGGGGTGTCTATTATTTGGTGGGGTGTCATAAATTGGGTGTTTTACCCTGCAATGAAAAATCACGTTGCTACGTGAAATGAAATTCACATGATTTGCGATTTTCTGGTACCTAGGAGGCTTAGAGCAGCAGGTTTAACGTTTGAAAATTAATTCCATAATATGATTTTTCACATGCTTCTCACGAAATAACCAATCTTTAGGTATAACTCGTGCAGTAAAAGCCTCTTTAACTTTCAGGTGCAACAAGAAAGCAAATGACGTTGCACTTCTCAAGACAGTCAACCAGCTAAAGTGGACCAGCGATTTAAGACCAGCTTGCTTGCCGAAACCTTTGTCTTCGGATTTCAGTGGCTCTTTGGCAACTGTCGCTGGATGGGGGTTTACGAATGAGGATAGAGGAAAAGGTACTGTGTTCATTGAAATTACTACCTAGATTATGAAAAATACACAATCGCTACACGGACCGAATCTTTTTATAAAAGTTTTGCTTTTACGATTGCTCAATCATCCAAAGCTGAAATTACTTTCAATGAGTTCTTTAATTGAATTAAATAACCAAAATTTTAAACAATTATTTTTACAGACTCAACTTCTTTGGAGGTTTAAGATTCAATAAAAGCCTAATTCATCTATTCCGCTCTGCAGATTTCCTGTGCCTCCTACCATAGAATAGAAAATTAATAATGTATACCTTATCATCTATACATATATGGCATGCAATGCATTAGTTTCAGTGTATCTCGTCTCTAGCGTAAATGACTTATTTCCTATCCAGGTTCAAGGCCAAATATCCTTCAGAAGACAGAAGTGGTAGTAGTAACGAATGCGGAATGCAACCAATGGTACGAGTCTCAAGGAAGTAAGGTGAAAGTTTTTGGCACTCAGATGTGTGCTGGCCACGAAGAGGGGGGCAGGGACTCTTGCTGGGTAAGTATACTGTATTACAGTAGATACTGGAGAGCAGGAGTCCGGTAGCGTCACATAATAATAATTTGTGGGACACAATTTAGACACGGTTATTGAATCCCAAACCAGGCAGAGCCTGTACTATGGGTACTAAACAACGGATACATACTTAAATAAATGTTAAATACCCAGACACGAAGCCAACAGTCATGTCCATGCACACAAATGTTGGCCCCGAGAGGGGATCGAACCCGCGACCTCCGACTCAGCAGACAGGCTCACTACCAACTGAGGAAACAGGCCCGTCAAATATGCTGCCAGGGAAGCATTTCCCGTTCCTATAGGAATTTCTAACAACTATTTCTTAATCAATTACGTCCTAAAAGCTACGATATTCCAAATTCCAGTTTCATATGTCCGTCGGCTGAACTGTGATTGCTTGAATCATGAATTGGTTGAACCTGAGGGAATAAGCTATTAAACATTATAAAGACCCATATCTTGGCGCCGGAACCCTTTCAGAAAATAGAATATTGGGACGAGTCCTAAAATATATTTTCATATAATGGGTGACATGAATTTTTTTTTTAGTTTTCATCAATTGGTTGATGTCAGGTTGATAGAACAGAGTTGAAGAGTAGCAGAGGCCTTGCTTCACGTATATTTCAAAACAATTAAGAACGTTCGTGAATAACAATTTCTTTGTAAAGTAATATGTTCTTTCAGAGGAATTTATTAAAGAAGCATACAATAATCGATACACAGAATTTCACTTTATGCTGAATAATGGCATTGTTCGATTTTTCTGGAGTTTTAGAACAAACTTATTCAATCCGGATTAATTCGGAGTGCATAAAAATTTATGAGGTTTTACTTTGACATTCACCGAAGCTTTTAAAAAGGATATTTCTAAAAAAACAGGTATTCTATTTTCAAACCCACAGTGGACTAGAGACTTCGAGGGAAGTACTTGATACTTTTTTACTTGTCTAAATTCAGACTTTTTTCACAGGCTGACAGTGGTGGCCCTCTCATGGTACGTAACAAAGGTCACGCTATGGTAGTTGGTGTTGTTTCAACTGGCAGCGGTTGTGCCAGAGCTCGTATGCCAGGCATTTACACCAGAGTCTCCAGATTCACTGAGTGGATCGTAGACAGCATTGGAAACGATAATGCTAGAGCTGGGTTGAGCTGGTATCCTAGAAGAGAATGATGAACTGTTTATATTTAAGGTATCAATTAAAAAGTTTTTATTGCCATATTCAATGGTACGGAAAGTGATACTTTGACGAGTATACGACACGAACCTTCGCCATCTACTAAGAACATTGTTAATTAGTTATAAAATAGATATACTTTACATAGACAGAAACCGTCTTCCCGTTAATATTAACTGGTGTTAATCGTGAATGTGGGTGTTATTGTTATTATGGGTAAACGCTGGTTTATCACTGCTCCACGTTGATAAATATTATCCAGTAATACACATTATGCTTACTTAGTAACAAAATTGTTAACAGGAGACAGAGAAAATAAAATCAATAACATTCATGAATTCCATTAACAAATATGTATTTAATAAAACCAATGATAAACTGTGATATTACCTTAACTTGCAACACAAACTGATGTGTATTTTATATTAAAGTACAAAACCTATGAATATGTTTCTAAACAATAAATTTCTTAAATTGATAATTTCTTTTCCTTGCAATATTTATCGAAGTCCTTTTTACTTTGTTCTATGACTGAATACAGTTTTTGTCCAGACGATTCCTCCATATCATCTTTTAAGCTGTTTAAAGCCTCGTCAATAGCTGCTTTAGCTTCAATCAATGAAGGTTTTATTTCTTCAATAGATTTAACTGACCCATCAGCTTTTGGCTTTTTAGATAACATCACTAAAGCAGAATGCAATTCGTGTTGTAACACGGCACTATATAAACTCAACCTTGCATTACCAGGGTCTAATACCTTCGTTATACAAATCAAATCTTTGCACATTCTGATCTTTTTCTCTAAAATTTCTGGGGTCATGTAATTTGGTTGCCTTCCATATAGCTGAATCAGCGAATGCTTTATAGAGTATATGTGATAATGATTTGGATGCAAAAAGGTAGATAATCTGCAAAGTAGATTCTCCAACATAGTTACTGATCCGCCCATCATTTGAACGTTGTCGACTTGCTCACCCATTTGAGAAATTAACATATTTACTTGCGAACTACCTATTTTAACCCTGCATTTATTACAAGCCCAATCAGATTCATCATCCAACGGATCCTCGGGTAAATGTATGCCATCGCAAGGGTTACTCCCATCTCCTAAACATTTCATAGCGCTTAAATAAGTGCCTAATTCAGTAGGGTCACTACATCTTGGACATTTACATGCGAAATATTTTGTGTCTTTCAAGTGCTGTCTTCTTGCTTGCGTCCCCCATAAAGCATGGCTATACATAGTAGTTATATGCTCATCTTTTGGCAATGGAACTACGACTTTGACTGTTATTTTAAACAAGTCTTTTCTATCTTTAGTTGACTGGTTGAATGTGTGTTTTGTGTTTGGTATACAACTGTGTTCCATTATACAGGTGTTGGTGTACAAAGCTAAAAGCTCAGCTCCTTCAGGTACACGTATTTCCAAAGCATTTGTGTCTATGATACCACAAATTCTGTGGATCATTTCTGCTGATAGTTCAGGCAATTGTGTTTTGAGTTTTCCATCTACTTTTCTTATGAAGTTGTTAATTAGATATTCGACGATGAATTCGTTTGCTTCACTGAAATGAAAAAAAATGTGTAAGATGTTTCCTTCAAATGCTGTCTATGATTATAATGGTCCTATAGAAGTATAGTGTTGAATCATATTTTGTAAACATACAATATGTCAGTTATGCGACCAAAAATGGTTTCATAGACTTTCACTAACTACCAGCACAAGTACGTTAGGAAGACTAGGTATGTAGATGTCATAATATTTCACAAAAACTCTTTTACAACTAAACTACTTACTCATAAGCTTCTGTCCCGGGAATTCTACATTCCATGTGAGACTGCATCTCAGTCAATTTCTTCCACTTCTCAGGGTCTGTCTTCTGTAGAAGAATGCATCGCAGAGGGAGAAGAGCATCATGTCTGAAATCAAGTACAAACAGCAATGAACATATATTCAGAGCCCGTGTATGGTAGATCATAAAATAGGTATTATCATCTCGTAAATGCACTAGTAATTTAATCCCTTGACCAACAGATACAATAGAATTTTGAACATCGGCAGCTTTGGTACCCACTGAAATAGACACCCACGGGGTATCCCACTATGCTTGTTATATTGACTCATAACAAGTCGAAATTTTCCATATTTTTAAATTAATCTAGCAGTTGGAAATATTGAGGCAAATAAAACAGAAATATCTTAGAAACACGAATCGATCGATTGGGAAATCTATTAATACCAAAGAGATTAAAATATAATATAAGGCATAGAGGGGACAAAGCGAGGATTATTTGAAGCCAAAAGTTATTCGACCGAATGACAGCTCGCGTTCATACTAACTGACATGACAAGGACATGACGCTTGAGCTTCAAAGTTTTGTATGAAAATATTCCCAATGCCCCCTCTATGCTATTATATTTTAATGTCTTTAATTAATACAAAAACTTTTTTGTTGTTGTGGTAAAATTGAACGTCGTGTCATCACGTCAACCATGTCATTCAGTAGGGATAGCCAAGTGAAAAAATAAATTGATATTTATCGTATCGACATTTCTAAATACTATAGATAAAAATCGAGTGATAAATATCGCTATATCGTCAGTTTTTACATTATTATTTATACATATTCTCAAATTCGTAAAAAAGGACGATGAAAATAGTATTTTTTTATAAATGCTTGAGTCTAAACATAGTATCTAGTACCTAACATGAAATGAAACCCGAAACCAGAATTACGTTAAAAATATATTAAAATTGAAACGAATTCGATACTGTAAAATAAATGTCGATATATCGCCATTAAAAATATCGACGATATATATAATATGCTTATGGGGAGGTTTCGGTGACAGCTGTCACTTGAGTATTCAAAGGTGTCAATAGATGGTGCTGATAAGCCTTGGGTTTTTTTTTACCTAATCTATGGTCGCAAGAATTTGTCAAACAAAAAAAAAACAATCTGACTTTTTATCAAATTAAGGTTACGGGCTTTTTGGCGGGAATCCGAAGAGGGACGTAATGATTTTTGTTTATTTTTCATTTTGCTGTGTATTTCGGGTTTTGACTCATAATAGTGATAGTTTATTATGTGGCAAGTGTCCGTGAAAGTGTGCAGTGAATGGGATATTCGATAAAATGCGAGATATGGACATTTTTGGATTCCCTCAAAAAGTCACAATAAAGTCGTCGGTAAAAGTGCTATCATTTTACTGATAACCAAGTTAGGGCACGTTAGGGTTGTAGAAAGTGTTAAAGACACTGTATTTTTGTGCATGGACTCTGAAGCAGAGCCATTTACATAAGAATATCATTAACTAATGACGAGGCTGCATGGCGTAATGCTTTTGCCTACCCTGTAAGGGGTGAAACAACAAAAAAAAAAAAAATAAGGTTACGTACTCATTGCCTTGTATTTTATTTATTGTTCTGTTTGTACATTGTTTACGAGTGGTTTGTGTTACAACAAAAGATCCGAATCCACGATAAACAAAAACTCAGTGTCCTTCATCTGCGAAAATGCGTGGACCATGTATAGTGTATGGGTGTAAAATACGGAGGAACCGAAGCTCGACTCGACGCACTAGGAATTTAGGTACCTAAAACAAGATCTGTTTTATTGCGTTGCCTGCTGACGCGTTACACTCACTCACACACAACACAACAACGGCACATGACATGACGGACGGATGTGTCACGTAAAGCGACACATCAGTGTTGAGTGTTGCCAATTTATAATTCCCAATGTTGATCAGCGCCATCTAGTTCAATTTTAAGAATGTCATTGAAAATTCCTCATTATATATTTGGAAAAATATCGATATTTTAATATAGGTATTTATATTTATATTTTTTGCCCAAGCCATCATTTACTGCCACTATGTGGCATAGAGTAACTTATATGGCATGTGGTAGGCAGTGCTATTTTCTAACAAAGAGGTTGGAAGAAAATCATTTTCTTTCCTAGAGAAACTTTTTCTTTACATGTCTTTGGTACCTAAAATCTCATAATAACCTATACAAAATACAGTAGGTAACGAATAACTTTTAAACCCCAACTTATAAAAATGTGGTATGATTACATATTATCTTACTCTGTCCAAGAACTATCGATTTTATACGGTTTCGTCTTCCGTGGGCAGGTGTAAGTGGGGTACCCAAAACACATGGACTTTTGCCATTGTTATTTCTTCCACAGTTGTGGAGCTTGCGCAGACTAACCTCATCTAGACAATATTTTTAAGAGCTTGAAATATTTTTGTACAAATTAACAATATTTTCTATACCTGTAATAGTCAGCCATATTGTTCAGAACGCACTCAGGGCGCATGCTCAGGACTTCGCATTCTGCTGCGTGGTGTTTTGGATCCTTTAGACCAGGGCAATTGCCTCTGCACACTGGCCATCCGCATCTGAATAAAAAAAGATACATATCAAAGTATGAGATCCGGCCGCAAAAAGTGTAGGGATCGAGTGTAAGCTACAAACCAATTTTTTACGCATATTTATGATTAGGAGAATATATTATGTCTATCGAAATATGGCCGCAAGTATTTTTAATAAAAAAAAACTTGATTTTTGGGACGAAATTTTATTCACTTATTTTTTTATATTATGGAATACCTCTGCCTACCCCCTCGGGGATAAAAAAGGCGTGAGATTATATTATTATTATTATTATAGATATGTACGGAACCCTGCGTGCGCGAGTCCGACTCCAACTTGGCCGGTTTTAATTATTCAACTTTCTGCTTTAGAATCTAAAGCCTCCAACTAATCTAGGAATATTTGATAATATAGAATTTGTTGTGTCCACGAGATTATGATGAATCAATTATAAAACTTACTTAGCACATCTCTCCCCCACCTCAGTGGAGACGGGTTTGTAGCATCCGACGCACGGCATAGAAGATTTCGGGTCCGGCATAGCCTTAGGGCCGAAGACTAGTGGCCTCTCAGTTAGGACCAGGTCTCCAGGAGACAGCTCTCGGGCTGCGACGAGGTAACGGCCAAGTTCTTCCGATGTGCGAGCCTGAAATTTAATTAGAAAGTAAAAAAAGTCAAAAGTTTTTATTAAATGTAGGAGCTTAAAAGTCCTCTTAATGAATGTCATTGCGACTCCACCGCTTCGGTGTGTACCTATAGTTGAGGAGAAGAGGCGGGGCAAGAAACTCCTCAACACATTATTCTTTTAAACAATCAATATAATTGTGTGGGTTCAAGTAAGTACAATTTTTGACGGGCCTGTTGGTAGTGACCAGAGAGATTTAAATACTATTTAAATCTCTTTGGTAGTGACCCTGCCTTCTGAGTCTGAGGTCGCGGATTCGATCCCCGCTCGGGGCCGACAGATTAATGATCTGTGGGGACGACATTTGTGTGCATGAACATGTCTGTTGGCTTCGTGTCGGTCGTTTTATATTTATTCTAGTTTGTTTATCAGTTGTTTAGTACCCATAGTACAGGCCTTGCCTGGTTTAGGACTGCATAACCTTATGTAAATTGTGTTCCACGATAAGTATATTATTATTTTCAAAAAAACGTAAAATACGTACATGTTTAAAACTGACGTTCTTTTCCTCAATATACCGCATCATGGCACTTGTCGTGTCGAAGCTTAGAAAGAATAAAGTTTACTGATCAAATTGCACTTCAAGTTATTTTTAGCGCGTAATAGCAATTCGTTTTGTATTGGCTATCGGCATTCGATCAATTGCAACGTGAAAATTTTGTTTTAAAACAGTACAGCGGCATCTAGTAGCGACGTGTGTGAACTATAGTCAGTATGTTATCATCTAGTCCCAAACTCAACGAACAGGACAGTGAGGTGATGATTAAGTTCTGGTTTTAGCCGATAGATGGTATTGTAAGGAATATGACTGCGACTTCCACTGTTACTCAACTCAATATAGTTAAGTAGCCTGACTTTTCTCAAGATGTAACCAGCTAGATATCTCAGGCAGATATCGATTAGTTCTAAAACGTGCATAATAGACAAAGTGTCGTATAGATTTTATGCCTCCATATTAGTAGGGACTAGTATGGAAGTAGAGATTTCCAGTTGTTCTAATTACCTACCTCATACGGCAAGTGCTTAGCGCCATTTTCTTTTCCCATGCTTCTGTAAAAACAAACATTGAAATCAAAAATACTTATTACCTACCCTGCTTCTGATGGTAGGTACCTATACAAGAGGAATGTCCCTATCATCGAAAAAAAACTCGTTATCAGTTGTTTTAGGGGTTTTAAACCTTTCTTTCTAATATAAAACATACATTTTATGCAAACTATCATTAGGTACCTACCTATGTAGGTACATACCATAATACCGGTATTTCATAGTATGAGCTCATCCACTCGGTACTATTACTAAGTTCAAGTTTTAAAGAATACTTATTATGTATATTAGATTTGACACATTAAAAATAGGTATTAAATAATGTTCCTAGAGTTTTTAGGATTTTATGGTAGACTTCCGTGTTGAGTATTAAACCAACAGGAGACGTCACGCGCACTAGTTTCTTTGCAAAAAAGTCTGCCAATTTCTGCGCGGGGGACGAGGAAAAGCACACAAATAATGTTAAAACAAACGCCTTTTTTGACAAAACAATTAATCATTAGCTTGAACTAGATGCACACAAATACATTTACCAATCCGAGCACTCCGTGAACTCAAAAAAACTAGTTGTAAGTTTATAACAGGTATGATCGTTGACTGACACGCGAGACGCGCGCGGCTGATGCGACAATAGTCGACGTATGACAAATTTATTTTATGTATAATCAAGCTTTTTTATTATTACCATAAATATTGTTAAATTCTAATTAAATATATATAAAATCGAATGAAAAATCAGTCTAAGTACCTACTTTATTAATAATCAATAAAGTAAAGTCATCAGTCAAAATTGTACTCCTGGGCGAAATGTAAAAACCTGACAAAAGCCGTTCAGCCCTTACAGGCCGGCGGACACCTTTTCTTTTGGGCGGACACCTTTTCTTTTGGCCGGACACGCAATCGAAAAGCCTAACTATGTCCGGATTTATCCGGACGCCTAGCAACGCTAAGAATAACAGACAGGCTGCTTTATATCAAAACGCAGGCGAAACTGCGAGAAAAAGTGCAACCTATACCAATGTACCGTAATCGCCGTAAATAATATTCGCCGTCTTGGCAGCTGACCGTTTCTATGTCAAGGTACTTGTTAAGGTTATGGTTAGGGCTAATTTTAGGTAGGTATCTGTAACCAAACCTGCGATTCTGGGTTTTAGAACAACCACACGGGGTAAGGAATGTTGAGGAGGATTGCTTCATGGCATTACATTATGTATTCCTCGCTTTTTGCTGTTGGAACTAGTCCTTATGCCTTATCAGACACCCTTGGGTGTCTTGACAAATTTGACAACTGTGAGGGGCCAACATATTTAATAATGAGACATGAGACTAAAATGAGCTGCCCTTTATTTTGTTGCTGGCTCTTCTCGGGGTACTGCATTTGGAACCAGCAACTCATCGCTGGAGATGTGCTGCTGTTTACATTTAGAAAATATTCATGGACGAGTTTAGAGTGCCTTGTTATTAGACTATTGAGTTTTCTAAGTGTATTTTCTACACCTACAGAAAACAAATTAATTTGTATTTGTAAATATCCTGACAACGTCTCACAACCAGCTCATAGTTCCTCAATCATGTGATGCCCATAGCTTTCCAGGGAAAGAGTTTACGATGACATGAGTGCTCGAAGTCTCAGAAGGTGGAAATATCCAGGTAAAAAACTCTTTTAGCCGGTCTTTATGGGTCGCTATGGGGAAGGCCTATGATCATCAGTGGACTGTGGAGTGTGATTGAGATGATGATGTTGTAATCGAACGCATTTCCCGTAGCAAAAATCAGTTCAAAAACTCCTATATTCCTATATACATCCTTAATTATATTATGTGGCTACAGATTCATAGGTATTAGTTGAAACTGTGTGTTGATGACTGGTCACAGGTTAGCAAAACACTTCTTTTAAGATTAGTAAAGTTTTTTTAATTATATATTTTTTTGTATGTCGGTTGTTTTAGTTGTATTTTTCAGCTTTGCATTATACGGTTATCTCAATATTTTGCATTTTATTATTAGTTATCTCCAGCCCAAGCAGTCCACTTCTTTGTAGGTACTGTGCTTTGATAAATCACTTAGTCAAGGCATTTCTCTTTACATAAACAGATGTCAAGAGCGAATCCGGAATTTGTAAAAACTTGAACTTATTTCCCACGTAGTACTTAGGCCAGTTAAAGGTTACGAGTTCGATTTGGACCAACATTTATGTGCATCATCAACTTGGCGACTAGGGTCTACTGGGTGCCAGAGGAAATAAATAAATTAAAAGGCCAACCGTACCAAGACGTAGCCAATTAATTTCAGTAGGGATCACTCTTTGATCGGTAATGTTGGCAGTCTATGCCTATTGATTAGACGCCTTGGTTTTAATGAGAGAAATATGCAATCGACTGTAGTGAAATCAAATAATTAATCGTAACGACCGATGCTAAGACGCAATTTGGTAACACGCCCAATAACAGATGGTCGTTTAAGCCAATTTCAGACTCTACAAGTCTACATCATCATTCAGCCAGAGGACGTCTACTTTGGAAACATAGGCCTTCATTATCTTCCAGAACGACCAAAAGCATCATAAGTCCAGCGTACATTCAAAACACACAACAAACAACATTCAAAATTTTATTAGTAAATTTCGGGTTTTGTTGGGGTTTGCATGATACAGTAAACTGTTGAGCACAGCACAGCCAGATTAGTGGTAAACTAGTGGTTTATTGGTAGTTACTTTAATAGACAAGTATTGTTGTTAATGGCTACAGTACCGGTGTTAGGATATGGCGCATCTGGGTGACCACCCAGGGCCCCTGATATAAAGGGGCGCCACAAGATCACTATACCTGTAACGATTGCTGGTGGTGCATGGAGTTTTTCCAAGCGTAAGCTGATCAAAACCTATCTGCGATCAACAGATTTGACAACTTTGTTAATCGAAAATGAAATTTCGATAAAAAGGCTAGAAAAAGACAATTTTATAAAAACATGGTTACTTAATTCTATCCCTTGCCTTTTATTTTTTTGGGTTATAGGGTATTGGGTAGGAGATAGGGGTGCCGTTGAAATCTCACCCTGGGTGCTGGTAGTTTTAAAACTGGCACTGATTGGCTAGTGGTGTTTTTATGTAGAAGTCTAGTAAATTTTAGTGAGTGGATAGGCAAGAAACTCAACTAGTACATCATACTAATTCAAAACAGGTGTAGGTATATTTTTTATTTAACTTACTTACAATGTAAGTATAGGTTTATTTGTTCGCGGGAATCTGAAGCAGATATTTGAGCGATAGAGCCGAAATTTGGCAAACTAGGGGGCAAACGAGCAAACGGGTCACCTGACGGTAAGTGACTACCGTCACCCATGGACACCTGCAACTCAAGAGTCACAACTGCGCTGCCGGCCTTTCATTTTGGGTTTGGGCAACGATCAACAAAATGCAATGCATTGCTTTACGCTGGTTTTCTGTGAGGCCGTGGTATCACTCCAGTCGAGTCGGCCCAAGCGTGCCGAAGCATGGCTCTCCCACGAAAAAATTTACGCTACACACAGCTATTAAGTCCACAGATCATCTGTGGTTAAGTCGAGAGCAAGTCATGTGAGCGCAGTTGATCAAGGCTGCCGTACGGAAGGTCATCATATTTTATTTTATTTATTTATCTAGGCACACAAAAAAGAATATACCTAATCACATTAAGGAACAGAAAAGAAATACAAAAAAGATTTGGCTAATTACAGTCCAAAACCTTATGTTCACATTGTAAGAAAAGTTATGCGCCTACGCTTTCAGTACACAAAGCAAACTATTATAGAAACCCAAATATCTCAAATTTATGATCAGTGGCAAATTCCGTAATATTTCGACGGAACTACTCGGGACGTAAACTAAGAACTGGGTTACGACGACTATTTCAGTCAACATTTTTTTTTTCAGAAACAGATACTCTACCTAGAGTGACGTGTGTTATATGAGACGGGTACTTGTTTATTAAATAGGTATAACCTAATAAGTGCTAAGTTTATCTTCCGATCAATAATTAATTAGCATAACTAAAAGCTCCTAATTTCTTATATTTTTCTTTGCTTTTTGAATCCAAGTACCTAAGTAAAAAAGTTTAGGTACCTATTCAAATTACTGTACTTTTATATTTCTGTTGTGTATTTTCTCAACAGCTGCAAATTGATGTTTTTGTTTAATTAAGACTACTCGCAATTTAGGAAAAGATTCAGATCAAATTTTGAAAAGTACTACCTATTATTAATGTTAGAGCTTTTAGAGCTTCCTCGCAAGAATTGGTAGTTATAATTGTAAGATAACCTTGAATTCACGAAAGCTATTTATCTAATTCCATATATTTTATTGCTTTAATGCCCGGGAATTTTCTAAATATACTTACACCTAGTCTTAGTAAAAAAATACCATTATTTTTCTTGCAGAATATATTAATTAATATTGGACGATAAAAGAATTTTATTACCTACCCACGAACCATTTATTGAATTGCACTTCTTTCGACGAATACACAAATGATAGGTATGTTTATAACTTATTTCAATAAAGTAACATTCTAGAACGTACATAAAAATAATATGAGGAGCAAATTATAACATAAGTACCTACTACAACACTAATTTCATTAGCTTTTGAATTTAAATACTCAAGTCAAAGTTTAAGTACAAGTAAAAATAATTTGTACTCACCCTCAAAAAAATCCAAAAAATAAACCCACAAATCAGCACAATCACGTAAAAAAAAACAATAATCCTTCAGAACGTTTCCAGGAACGCAAGATATGCGCGGGCGCAGATCCACAGCTTTCTGACGTCTGCGTCGAAAACTACAGCTTTTCGTTGCGCAACTGAAAGGCGAGTGTGAATGGAAACCATGAATGATGTGTGGCTCATTTAGTTATTTCTGAGTGAGTACATTTTACGCCAATGAACCTTATTCTTCCTAATTTTATAGGAATTCTGGAATAATGGTAGAGATTTTAAACATTATAAGGTCCTGAAGCAAGGAAATTTATAAAAAGCCTTTCAGCGCGCCTAATAGAGGCCACTGGCAACCCAAGGGCTGGTGGCTATTTCGCCCAAAGTATTAGCTTGGCTGTCCAGAGTGGAAATGCTGCCAGCATTTTGGGTGCCTTACCTCAACATGGTGCGATGGAGGACATTTTTTTATCTTTAGTTTAGTTTGTAAATATTATGTGTATTTTAGGTATAATTATTAGTGATAATAGATTTAGCGAAGTTATATTTATAAGGTAGGTATAAGAAAAAAATAAACAATGTTGCTGACGACTTATCCCCGAGGGAGACGGCAGAAGTATTCTATACCTGGAAATACCCAGTTTTCTTTAGTATATTCTTTAACACCTATACGTGGCAAGTGGCGAGCCCATCGCTAGACCGGAGTTCTGTTTTGTTCTGGTCTGCTAGTTGTTTAATTTTTTTTATTATTATTGGGCTTGACCTCAATTTAACCCAGAGGACACAACGTCGGCGTAGTGATAAATATATAACTACGTAATTTCTTTAAAAACTGGGTGCATGCCCTCACCGGTATTCGAACTCGACCCTCACGCGTGATTTAGTTTCAAGTTATGAGTGGTTGTGTGGTTGTTGTATTTTTGGTGGGACACCAAAAATATTCTTTAATATTCAAGATATTGCTATGAACAATGCATTCATCATACCTACTCAATTGCTTAAAAAACATATCTTGAAAAATAATATCAAAATAAATAATTTCTCGCCTTTTATCTCCGAGGAGGTAGGCAGAGGTACTCCATTTCTGGAAATAGGCACCCACTTTTTACGAGTCGCGTAAAGGAACGTAGGTAAGTCCATCTCCGGACCGGGAACCTTTTTGTCTATTTGTAGTTGTAATCGCAATCTTCTTTATTTGACACTTGTTACGAGTTCACTGCTTGCTCTGCTTACACTGGCAGTAAGTACCTAATGACAAATGTACAGAAGAAACAACGTAGGTCAAAAAGAAGGCGATTGCAATTAAGTTTGTCAATAAACAATAGGCCAGCAGGGGGTCTAAAAAGGCCGTTTCGGGTGAATCATAATAGGATCCTATTTCGATTCATATTCGAAATTTTCACCAAATACGAATCTGCTAATGAATTGAATTGTCAGTGAATCACTAAAATAAGGGATAATTTTACGAAATTTAGAGGAATTGCTTAGGATTTGCTGGGAATTCAGAAAAGGAGAATTGCTTAGAGGAATTGCTCAAAGTGGCCATTTTAGACCCACTGATCTGTTACACACACATGCCTGCGAGAATTCATTCTTTGAATCATTTACTTCTTGTCACGTAGGTACGTTTTATGGGTAAGTACCTATTTCGAAGAATACATACCTTTACCGATCCCTTAGGGGATAAGGCGTGAGCATATTCATTTTTTTATTGAACATTAGTTATATTTGACGATAGTTTAACATAAGTATATATTTTTTTAGCATTTTCTTGAACTTTCCAAAACAATAGATTTGAAATCGATATCTGCTGCATACCAAATATAATGTATATTATGAATATTATAATGATAATTAGGAATATCAACCTAAAGAAACAAAACATTTTTTATTTATTTACAGACATAAACGTTAAAGTCATTGCATCTACTGTATCGCTTCTGAAGAGAAGAAGTTGCTCAAAATACGCCACTACTGTGAGGATGTGTACTTTTTCAATGAATTTATTTTCCTCTATTAAAATACTCGTATGGATATGAAAATTGGTATTATTATTTATATAAGATGTAATAACCGTTTGTTAAAACAACAGCAGACCGTTTGCAAACATTTCATATTGATTACTTTGGCAGTTTTCCAACTGCTTAGGCCATCGTGTTAATTACGTGTATATCTATTTAAAACGAGTATTGTGTCAGAAACGAACCGAGACGGCCGCGCGTTCCCTTCGTAACACTAACTGAAAGTGAAAATGGACAAAAAACGGGAAATTCCCGTGTGTGAAGTGTGCCAGCAACCCGCGAATCAGACTTGCGGGGGCTGCAAACTCGTCTACTACTGCTCGAAGGCTCACCAGAAACTAGGATGGAGAGAAGGTCACAAGTTCAAGTGCTGTGCCTTCAAAATAGAATATTCAGACACATTAGGCAGACACATGGTCGCAACGAGAGACATAAAGCAAGGTGAAATGATTTTAAAGGAGAAACCAGCTATTTTTGGTCCCAAAATGAGCAGTGTACCTAGTTGCCTATCATGTGGTCTTAAATTAGAACCAATTAAAAAGGAAGATAAGTACGATTTCTATAAATGCTCCTCATGTAACTGGCCTATGTGTGGACCGAAATGTGAAAAAGCTGAGATTCATAAAGATGAATGTAGGCTTATGGTAGAACGGAAATATAAGTGTAATATAAAATACGAAAGTCCCAATAAATCTGAAGCAGCATACTGTGTTATAGTTCCATTGAGAGTATTGCTGATGAAAGAATCTAAGCCCCTTCAGTATGAGAATTTAATAAACTTGGAGTCTCATCTCGAAGAAAGAATGAAAACTCCATTGTATGTAGTGTTAAAGGCCAATTTGGTGACGTTTATAATTCAAGTCCTTGGTCTAGCATTTGATGAAGAAACCATATTGAATGTGGCCTCAATAATTTACACTAACTCCTTTGACGTTAGGTCTCCAGATGGAAATAAAAGGTTACGATCTATTTATGTCACAGCATCCATGATGGATCACAGCTGCAAGCCTAATACTCGGCATATAATACTGGGTGACGATTATAATATCGCGTTTATTGCAACAGTGCCAATTGCTAAAGGCGAACTGATAACTACTACGTACACACAATCACTTTGGGGAACTTTAGACAGAAGAAGGCATTTGAGCTCAAACAAATGCTTTGATTGTGAATGTGACAGATGTAAGGACCCAACAGAATTCGGTACTTATTTAGGAAACATTTATTGCTCAATTTGCAATGGAGCTGGTCTAGTGACCGGTTCCATGTTGGTATCGACAAACCCTTTAGACGAAAACGCTGTCTGGAAATGCGAAAAGTGTGATCATTTTATTCAAAGTCGGCAGATGGTTTGGGGGAATAACGCATTGAAAGAAGATCTGAATAAACTTGATAAGACTAGCCCAAAAGGATTTGAAGAATTCATTCAAAAATATAGCCAAACTCTACATCCAAGGAATCACTTAGTAATTCAAGCGAAGTTAGCATTGATACAAATTTATGGAAATTACAAAGGATATAGTTTGTCAGGTGGGCATATTCTGTAAAACAATGATTATTTTTTTCTTATTGTGGATAGAGAAAACCTAAATACCTACAACAAATTAAATAATATTTGGTTTTATAAAATGAATTACCTTCATTTAAACACTTAAAATTCTTCTTCACAGATCTTCCAGAACATCTACTCCAACGAAAGATTGACTTGTGCCATGAGATGATAGAGTTAGCAGATGTGTTGGAGCCAGGCTGGACGAGATTCCGAGGCACGTTGCTATTGGACCTACAAGCAGCTATGACGATACAGACTAAGAGGGAATTTGAGGCTGAGAAATTAACAAAAGCTGGAGCTCAAGTAAGATTATGTTTATATTGAAACGAAATAATAAGAATCCGTTAATATTATAATCATAGTACGTGTTAGGATTAGGGTTTATAGTAACAAAGACGTGTCACAAACTTGGCATATCGCCATTGCGATTTGCAGCATATTGACAGAATTGTATCCCAGATACTACCAAGCTTTTATGTTGCTATTTTTGGCTGTCTTATATATTATTATTTACTTGATCACTATTGCTATATATACAACATGTAATAGAATTAGCGCAATTCCTGAAATTAGTTGGTTCAGTATCGACTACTTATTCGATTTCAGCAATTTTTTATCTGTGTTAAATTTTTCAAAAAAATTAATTACGAGTATCGTAGCTGAATTTAGTGCTTTCTAAAGAAATTGTGCTATTATTAATCGATATTTAAGAAAACTGGTTAGACACAACTAAAGTTCGATTGCATCATATTTTTTTTATATTAATATACTAAATGGGGGTGTATGAGGAATTGCGCTTTTTCTGTTAAACGTTGTATATGTATTCATGACGATTACAAATTAATTACAACCTGACATAATGATTTTTTCTTAAAAGTTTTTTTTTCTTCAGGATCAACTGATGGAAAGCATGGTTTTGCTTCAAGAAGCAGCAAATATACTTAAAGTTGAACCCCACATGAGAGAAGCTTTAGAAGCCAAGGTTAAAGAACTCACAAGTCAGCTAGATTTGGGAGAGAGTGGGTCTGATTCTCTTTCTGTGGATTGAGTTACATAATTATAAAACGAGAATTTACCGTGTACACGCTAATACGTTAAGTACAATACTTAAAAAAAACAGCAACAAAAATAAAATATTTATAATTGGATAGGTACTTTAACATAATTTTAAAGCAAATAAAGACATTAACTTTCGTAGCTGTTTGCTAAAGCATGTTGTCAAGATAAATACAACCAATAACACTTTTAGAAACTTTATTGTCTAGATAATCTTGATTTCGTTTGTCAGTCTACGTTAGTTAACTATAATGTTGTTGGTACATATTAAAAAAGTAAGAAAGAATATTTCTGCATTTAATTAAAACTGACCTATAATTCTTAGGGCTGATTTTTCAATTGTCAGATAAATCTTATTTGTAGAATATATTGATGCTCTCACTGTTTGGCACAATAGAAAGGAAAAGTTAGTAAAATAATCAATAACCCATCAGAAAATTGTTTCTCAAGTAGATATGTTTGTAAAAGGTAGTCTTATCATGTTTTTTTAAAATAGATCTAAAATAACACAATATAAGTATATAGTTATATTATCCTTAAAATATTATATTATTTAGACATTATCTGGTTTCAACGGTGTTAATTTTGTAGGTTTTGTTGTTACTTCATCAACTTTAGGTATACTTAGTTCTATAGTATCTTTATTTATATGTAGGATGTTTTTTATTAGTTTTGTCAGCTTCTTGTTCGGTCGAGGAGTGCTTTCTATAATGAAAATCTTCTCTGTATTCTTGTCTTCTATATGGAGATCTTTTTTTCTTATCTGCAATACAAATCCCGTTAAAAACTATTTAGATAAGCCTGTAGGCTAAACTTATTTATGAGCTGGGTTCACGTATGCTATATTGAAATTGCTGAAGACAAGGAATGGAAGATGTAAGATTGAAAGTTAATCCAATTAAAACTCATAAATATTTTTCTTACCGAAGAACAAATACAGCACCAGGAACCAAACTTGCAGCAAGCTACACCTGGAGTTCTATCCATAGCTTTTAAGAATCTTATGTTGGTAAACCCGTAGATAAGAGGGTTGATGGTACAGTTGAAAAACATGAGAAAATTAGCTATAAACCATAATGCTTCGAACGGTCCGCTGGCCTGAAAAATTATGTTTTCATGACTAACAACTCAAATAATTGTAATAATCAACATTTACGCAATTGTGATAGTGACCACAAAAATCAGACGCTCACTTCTCAAAAAGATGTGCAGCGGTACAGCCGCTGCTATATTCAGTTGACTATTTCATTGACATATAATATGTGGGCCAGAAAATATATCAGGATGGCAATTCCTCAAGCAGAAACCTTACCGAATTGATCTCCAAACTGTTTTGGTTCCTCCAGTAGATCATGACGGAATATGGTGTTCTGCATACGACGTCAGCTATTAATACGTAGGCTGTGACCCTCATGGCTCGGCCCTTAGCTCGGGCCACGAGCTGACCTCCTCCTCGGATATTCAAGTCTCTAGCACTGCATTCTAGCCGCCATAATATTGCACCGTACTTTTGGAAAAAAAAACTGTTTTTAAGATCCGTATTATAGAACGAGTCTCAAGCATGAAACTGACTAGACGCAATTAGAAAGAGACAGCTTTATGAGACTTATATAGAGGCATTTCTTTCTGATATCCTCAAGCAAAGTATCGTTGCTTGAGGATCATTCTGTAATACGGGCCTAAGTATCTTCCGGAAGTCATATTACAATTCATTGTATTATCAATGATTACAAAACGTACAAAAAAGTTGGTGGTAGAAGTTTTTATTGCTTTGTATCTTGTAATATTGATGATTATTTTAATTTATGAGACCTACTTTAATGTAATATTATCTGTATAAAAAGGTACATATGAATAGGTAGTTAAGATGAAAGCACTCACTAAAAAAGAGTTTTCCGAAAATTCTACGAGAAAGGGAATGAGTGCAGAGAAATCCACAAGGCGCCTTTTAGTTTCAAATAAAACTTTGGAACTTTCTTAATGAAACTACTCACAGTAAGAACCATTACTCCCGTAGGTATCCAAACTAGCATTGTCAGTGTGAAGTGCCAATAGATTCCGAGGACTTTAGGATCTTCAACACAGTACATTTCCAGGTAGTCTAACCATTGCCGCTCCTGTTAAAAAAGAAATATCGCTTATGACTCCAAGAACAAAAATAATCTTTAATTAGAAGAACCAGTCATCTTCCATGTGGTATAGTTCCAAAAGGGTTGAAGAGTCTTCAGGCACAGAAAAGCTGTCTCGGATAGCTACATTTTTTTACGATGAGCATCATAAGAAAAATTCTTAACTCTGTATTTTAGTGCCATAGGGTTTTTGAAATCTTTGATAAAAATACACTTGTGATCGGGATGCAAGGTGGGAACAGCCAAAATTTTAGCTATAGAGCGTTTGAAGTTTTTCCTACGGATTAAAATAAATCAACTTTGGAGGAATCCAGGCTAACACACCTCTTACAATAATCACGAGTAAAGTTTCGGCTTTATACAGGGTGACTTTTTTGCCGTCTGGAAAAAAATATGGTGTGATAGGAAAGTGTAATAATAGATTCATTTGGCATTGGTACTTAAAAAAAATTATTTCTACAACATTTTTTTTTCTTGCTTAAACTAATATACATTACTGAATTGTAGTCAATATTACACACTGAAATATTTGAAATAGTATTTCAAAAAGAAACAGGCTCGTAGCTTCCATTAATGCGCAATGTACCTACAACCGCCAGCTACTACATATTAGTGCGCGTAGTTTTCTAGATTTTGTAAATTGCATTAAACATGACTATATTTAACAATTAACCTCGTGTATAACTTAGGCTCTAGGTACCTTATACGTCATATTTTTTTCCAGACGGTAAAAAAAATCATCCAGTAGTGTTCATGACTGCTACCACACGTCACAATGTTTGCTCTAAGCTAGTATCAGTAGGCCTACATCTTTCTTCATTGATTAACAGAAAGGCAGCTATTAGACATAAGTAGGTATAAATGTCAGTCAATAAAATAAAGCCTGGTCCTAGCAAACCAAGAATCAGAAACACTTATATTTTTAATTGTTACGGTGCGCATTGGAACCGCACGGTGCTTGACTGATAGTGTTTGTAGACTTACAGACAGATCTAATATAAACATCCAACAAATACTTTCAACAGATCATTGTTAAAGGTACCAACCATATAGTCTCTCTTCAAGATCCAGGGCAAAGACAGCAGTATTGCGACCACCCAGCAACCAATGGCCAATTTTGGAGCAGCTGATTTTGTGACCCTGGCATCTGCAGTCAGCACTGCAGCTGCTAGGCGGTCGTATGATACCAGAATGACAGCGCACACATTGGCTAGGAGAAATGTAGCTGAAGAATAGTTTTATTGGGTTAAAATGTAGGTAAAAGAATGATCCACAAACCGGGTTCTCAGAGACAATTAATAACTGATCGTATCCAGTTTGTACTGAACCGAGACATGTTGCGAGGCCATTGCATGTCTCAGAATTGATTCTATATAAGTTTTTGTAAAACTCATTGGTAGGTATAAGTTAGTGTTGCTATTAATTTAGTATTTATTCTGATTTACGTAATTACGTCACATAACATTTAACTATTTTCCATTTGTTACCCATATCAGGTAATGAGTATGAGAAACTAACCTACACAATGACTTATATAAGTGAAGATGATTAATCAATCTTTGTACACGTGTTAGTTAAATAAGTACTTGGTTTTTCTAAACTTTGGCACTTTATGAATATTATAAATTATAAAAAGTAACTCATGTAGCCAAATGAGTTACTGATGATTTTTATGATTTGTCAAATTGAAAATTTACTACGAATGTACTGAGTACTAAACTGTGACGCCATATCTCATATTATTTCCCAATTGCGTCATGTTTTTGATGGTTGTATAATTTTAAATTATTAGAGGTGTTTTGGGATAATCTTTTCAATGATTGTTTACTCGCAATTTAATTCCGATACAGTCAAATACCTACCCTATTGGACAATAAGGCCCAAAACACACAAATTGCATCTGACACAATAAAGAACTTAGATATGCACCAACTTTGTCCCAATGACAGGCCGTCGACGCCGAGGCAGACCCCGAAGGAGATGGCAGGATGAACTTGACGCCTTCTCGAAGATATGGCCGGAGGAGGCATATAGGGATAAGTGGAGGGAGGGAGGAGAGGTCGTTGCTCAGCAGTGGGAGAACATATAGGCTGATAAAAAAAAATAATTGGCCTGTCAAAAATCAAACAAAATTCCACTAACCTTGCAGAAATCCCTCGAATTTGCAGCCAAACTCCTTCAAAACGTAGTTCTGGTAGAAATCCCGAATCAGCATAAACCATGGACCGAAGACCAGCGTAACTAGGTCCACCAAAGCTAAGTTCCCGACGAGAAAGTTACTTGGAGACCAGAGCCACTTGTTCCTGATCAAGACTAGGAGAATCACGAAGTTCAGGTAGATTCCAGGGAGAGCTACGAGGAGCATGGCTGATGTCTTGATTGCCATCTCGTTTGGCGGTTTCACGTGCCAAAGTGTGTTCGGGAACGGGTATTCTGATGTGTCCAGCTGGAGTATAAAAATACTGGGTATTATAAACACTTCAGATGATCAGGGATGTTCTTTTTTGGCGTGATAACGTCTTGTAAATCGATGAACACCGGCTGCATGCATGAAGAAGCATGACTCATTGTCACGTACCGCCTGAGCCGAGCGTGCAAGCGAGAGCACGGAACAAGCGATAGAGAGGCACGATCGGCCTAAGCGTTCAGTTTGTGATGCGTCTATTTCCTTTAACGTTATCACGTAAAATTATCGTCCGTGAACAGACTTTACAGACAACCAATTATATTTTTATTAATGATGGTCTTACTCTTGGCCACAGACTAACCCGAAGGAATCTAGACGGGGCTTACGATAGGACGAGCTTGCCCAGAAGATGCCTGATCACTCGAGCCTTAAAGACTGACTGAATGTTTACCTATGATAATAATGTGGGACTTAATTGGCACACGGTTATTTAGTCTCAAACTAGACTGAGTCCGTAATAACAATAAGCGATCTATATAGTTATTTAGTAGCAATACTATCAGTTGATAAACATACTCAAATACCTACATGAACACCCAGGATACGAAGCCAATAATCATGTACAGAAAATGTTCAACCTAGGTAGGAATCGCCTTTGTTCAACACTGGACGTCTTCTGGCTGATGATGATGTTGGGTTGGAATCGACTCAGGGTCACTCACTACTAACTGAGCTAACAGACCTACAAATAGTAACTACTTAATTTGTAAGTTCTTATAATATGAATTTTCTTTCTGTGAATAAGTACCTACCTGGGTACCTAGCTTCTGACAGTAGAGAAAAAACGTAATAATCATATAGGCACTTACTTCATTCAAGTAATCCAAACTCCAATTTCCATATGACGAGGATAAGTCATCATCAACATCTTCTTCGTCCATTACAAAGAGAAAAAAAAATACCCCAAAAACTTAGATAAAAGCAAAGCTAAGCCCAAAAATCACTAAAGTACGATGTAACTGAATAATGTCACAAACTCAACTAAATATTCTGGAACTTATGGAAGTGAATGATTTTGAAAACACTCCAGATAACCGTTACAGTAGTCCATTAGGATGAAAGCTTTTTTATCTTTAATGGGAAATAAGATTGATACATTGATAGTGTCAAAAACACAAGGTTGGTACTAAAGGTCAATCGGTGGGTATTTCCAAGGTTATTGAAGGTAAATATTATTAAAAATCATAGATGGATTAAAGATACAAACAGGAACACATTTTTTTATTTCACTGATATGTTAACATCAGAAATAAATAAAAAGTGCCATCTATTGGAAAAATAGCGAACAAGTTAGTGAAACCTTCTTTTGTTATTTGTAGTTTTACCTTCAGAGACGTTCAGCTTAATGTAGTAGTAATAGTTTGTTTCGCTAGATGTCACTAAAACTTAAAATATTAGCTGTCTAAAAAACCGAATTTAAATGTAAGAGTTCCTTCGTGTGCTATACAACTCTATCAAGCATCAGTCCTCCACGGGCGATCAATGACAATAGATACACATAATTTTCACGCTTCTTTTCCATTGAGGTAGGCAGAGACAATAGACTGCCACTTGCTGCGAACCAAACACATCTCTCGTGCTTCATCGACATCCATCAAACGACTTATGCATGGTCTTCATTCGGGTATTCTTTATATTTTATTCAATACATCTTACATCTGGTCGATGTAAGTACGACTGCTCAACTTTGTGCAGTTGAGCTATCTAGTAGAGCAGCTGGGAAGTCACGACCCACAGGTCTTCCTCTACCAGCAGGCGTATTCACGGAGCTTCGATATTCGATATTCGACTCGGAATCGGAAAATATGTCAAAGATGGGCTATGCACAGATGTCGGTATCGAAAATGTAATAATCTCACTCCTTTTTTATCCCCGAGGGGGTAGGCAGAGGTATTCCATTACTGGATATACCCACATTTCACGAGATATATTGGACCCCTAAACGTGATAGGTGGTGAGCCCATCGCCGGACCGGGTCTGATTACACATGTCTCAGAATTAATTCTGAGACCTGCGGGTTTCCTCACGATGTTTTCCTTCACCGTCGAGCTAGTGATAAATATGTACGTAAGTTTTTGAAATACTCGTTGGTATCGAAAACGAATGTCATATTATTTGACATAAGCATTCGGAAAATTTTTCATGGGTGTCAGAAACGCCTAGAATACAGTTTCCGAAGTAGATAGATTCGACTTCGGAAAACGTTTCACTCGATCTGAATCGAACGGAAACGGTGTCGAACCTCCGTAAATACGCCTGCGGGTCGGCCTTGTATTGTGTCGTATAGGCTGAATATTATAGCAAAACCTCAGCATTTATTTTCAATCCAAGTCTCTAGTCACTTGGGTCCGAATCCTGGCATGTAATAATGAGTTTTTTTAAAAACTTACGTAAATATATATATATTACTAGCTCGACGGTGAAGGAAAATATCTTGAAGAAACCCGCAGGTCCCAGAATTAATTCTGAGGCATGTGTAACAGATCCCCTCAGTGGGATCACCGTGTTATCCTGTTTAAGGGTCGAATATAGTCGCCAAAGGTGGGTATTTTAAGATGGAATACCTCTTCCTACCCCCTTGGAGATAAGGCGTGAGTGTTTTTTCACTACTTCATCTTTCAGGCTGCGATGCTCTTGAATCAAAGAAAATCTAAATTTAAACTTGTTACCTATTGTCTAAACTGTCATTTCTTATTTTCTTGATACTCTGCCACGTACACTGATGATGATGTACCTCTGATTGACGTTGACCCATTATCGTATCATATCCGTTGATCTCAATGCCACACATCAAAACTACATCACCAAACGGCATGTGAACTGACAAACAATAACCTAACTTCATTATAAATGTATTTGCAGCAAAAGTTACGTGCTAAGTACACACAGGTTGGTATTTTTGTCATTGTTTCCGACATAAGTGTGTAGGCCATATCTTCGTACACAGATCTTAAACGTGGTTTATCTCGAGAAAATTACGTTTCATTTGAATAATTTTGGGAATCTTTCGGAGTCGTTTGAAGTAGATTTGCTTTTTTGTCGTGGATATCGTGTGATGTGAGAACAATGCATTTTTGATGGTTTCGAATGATGCTTGGTGATCTTTTTTTTCATGAACATTTCCAATCGATATGTAGGTACCACCCAACAATATCTCTAAGTATAATTAGTTTGTAGTAGGAATATTTTTTATTGTGATACCGTTTTAGTTTGTATAGTGTAGTTTGCAGCGTAGATAATAATCATAAGATGTAATTGGGTGTGCACTATCATTATGTACCTATTCCATGTATGATTTTTATTTCCCACTAGCGACCCGCCCCGGCTTCGCACGGGTGCAATGCTGAATTTTATTTGCTATAAACCATCCCTGGACCCACTCGAACCCACACAAAAAGTTTCATCAAAATCGGTCCGGCCGTTCTCGAGTTAAATCGTCAGGAAGGAAAACCCGACTTATTTTTATATAGTAGATTAGTGTGCTATCTTTTGGCAATCCCATAAAAATAAATAAATCACTTTTAATTCAACATAATAAAGAAATGCGTTGCCGTTAATTTATTACATTTCCGTCATTCGAATTATCCGAGCTTCAAAACGTATTCACGAACGCTAGTACCCTTGTAATAAGTGTAAACCACTACGCAACCATAATTGTAACCTAACATCAGTCTGTCTGTACATCAGCACGTAGTAAATACTAAAATAAACTCGGAATTACTGAAACACGAAGAAAGAAAAGCGAACGTCAACTGTGTTGGCAATTACGGGCGTCTGCGGTGTGGAGGTACGAAAATGTAGTTGCCAAAGACAGAGAAGTAGCATTTATTTATTTAGAAAACCTATAAATTTATTGGAAAATATATGTCGCACTATAGAATATGATATGGATAAATTGTGTGTCATCTTCCTTCACTATAACACTTACCTACACAATACCTAAAAAGGTATATTGCTGGCACAAGAGCCAGGTAAAAAGCAAAATAATTTTATACAAATATGTTTTACGTATTTTTTTTATCGAATTTCTCTCAAAATAACTCAATATATCAATTACATAACCACAACCCTTCATGCGCGAGTCCGACTCGCACTTGGCCGGTTTTTTTCATGTTAATTTTGCTCGCGAATTATTTTCAACTCTTCAGTAATATATGAAAACAGATTTTAACATCTTTAACCCTTAAAAAAATATTGTAAACCCATATGCTTACTCTATATCTTAAGGAAGCTTTAGCTCTTAGTAAAAGAGATAATTTGCGACAGACAGACAGACGTGCAATCTCACACGACCGCCGCCTCATTTGTTTAACGGTGTTAATATTCACTGCGCTTATTAATTTTTTCCTTGTGTTGTCTCAAACAGAATATTCTGGAAGTTTGTTTCTTGAGAGATTTATATTGCGAAATTGTTTCTTTGTTCCGTTGTGGTTTTTTACACTGATAGAAAGCTTCACGCACCATTTATACAATATGTAACATAATAAGCGCAAGCAATCGATTTTATTATTTTTTAAATGTGTTATTTTTTTCTTAAAAATGAATAAGCGTCACTGTAGGGCTACCTATGGAAACCCTTATATTATTGCTCTTTATTTAAGAAAATTGGTCAGACACAACTAAAGTACATATTTTTTTTATAATAACGTACTAATTAAGGTGTATGACGCGTTGTATACGTATAGAATATGTTTATGTTTAAATCACGCTTATAACCTGGGCCTGTATTGCGCTGGACTGGAGGAAATCTGTTCCAAGCATCATTGTCATTTATAATAATAATATAGTTGTCTAGTTTGTAATATGCCATTTTACAAAGTACCTAAGTACATGTTTAACATGAGTTTTGAACACAGTTTCATGGAGATTACTTAAACCTTATCATTATTTATTTACATAAGATTCACAATAAAAGAGTTGATGTCAAAGAAATTATAGGGGGTCGAAAATGGCGTGAATTGCTTCGAGAAAAGGATGGTACGGCCGTGCCGCTTTTTGCTAAACTGTGCGGGGGCACTGCCGTGCCCCCAGATATGCATAAGTACCTATACTATATGGGTATAAAAATTTAAATAAAATCTTACTTCCTGAGTATCGAATATTAGTTTTGCTCATGCCGTTATCCCCAAGGATTCGCTAGAGGTATTCCTTTCCTGGAAATAGATATTTCTCACCAGTATGTTTTGTACCCCTAAATTGATTATGTATGAAGTTACTTTGGTTAGGTAGTTAATCATTTCAAAATAATTACCAAAAAGCTTTATTAGCAAAAAGCTACTAAAAAGGGTAGGTAATCTATACATATAATAAAACTCTAACGGGGCCGTGTCTATACATTAAATATTTTTTGAAAATTTTAACGGTAGTGTATATAGTTATCGATATAGATACCAAAACACTAATTTTTGGAATTTTTGTCTGTCTGTCTGTCTGTCTGGTTGTACACGCATCACGCAAAAACTACTGGACGGATTTTGATGAAATTTGGTGTGGTGATAATCTAGGGTACTTTTTATTCCAGAAAAATATCTCATTCCCACGGGAAAATATAAAAACTGGATAAAAAGAAAAATACGTACTACTCTGAAACGATAACACCTAGAATCTTGAAATTAATATGGTGTGAAGGTGTCTTATACATCGTAGCCAAAACCTATGAAGGGATATTCGTAAATTCCCACGGGAACGGGAATAATCGGGATGCGCGCGGGCAACGTCGCTATGGGCACCCGCTATTTGAAATATGGTATGTAATGTAGGTGTCTTATATATATGTCATGGTTGCCTATGACATAAAGGGATTCTTGGAAATTCCCACGGGAACTGGAATAAACTGGATCCGCGCGGGCAAAGATCCGCTGGGCACCCGCTATTCGGATATAAGGTTGATAGCCCGGACGTTTAAAGAGCCGGCCGAAAATCAGTGAGGCTCGGGTTCGAATCCTGGCATGTACCAATGAGTTTTTCAAAAACTTGTACATATTTATCACTAGCTCGACGGTGAAGGAAAACATCGAACAAATCGAAACAGGAAACCCGCAGATCTCAGAATTAATTCTGAGACATGTGTAAACAGACCCGGTCCGGCGATGGGCTCACCACCTATCACGTTTAGGGGTCCAATAAATCTCGTGAAATGTGGGTATATCCAGTAATGGAATACCTCTGCCTACCTTCTCGGGGATAAAAAAGGCGTGAGATTATATTATATTATTAAGGTTTAATATTTCATCCATTAACAATATCTAGCAAATCTTAACTTAAGCTTTCCAGAATACGCCTTTATAAAACCACAACTGTCGACTGCAATTATGTACGAATGAGGTTATCCTACACGTCTTAATCCTTGCATAGCCGAAGTCACCGCATTGTGCACCTTGATCCTTCGCAATACGGACTAGATGGGTGTTCTGGTAATATTGCAAGTTTGTAATAGAGTTCGTGACATGTAGACTATTGTGGACACCGGCGCCAGCTTTGATGCTTTTGCGATACGTTAGTATCTAAATTAGCTTTGTCGTTTTCTTGAATAATATTATGTATTTCCAAAGAGATTAAAATATAATAAGACATAGAGGGGACAAAGTGAGGAAAATTTATTAAATGAAGTCGAGCAGATCGGCTATGTACTCGTCGGCAAAGAAAACAGACATAGAAAAGAAAAGCTAGATAAAGGGTAACAAGAAACCGACGAGCATGCATGAGTCGTTTGAATGTGGATGAAGCACGCAAGATCTGCTATAGGTTCATAGCAAGTCTGTTGTCCCTTATTTATTTATTTATTTTATTTACAACATAAATTACCTTTACCTTTTATTACCCTTATACCCTGATTATGTATGTAGGGATGTATGTAACGCCTTAGGGTGTAGTGTAATGGTGTAATACCTGACTGTCTCGCAAGGAGAGTAACGTAACGTAAGGACTGTAACAGAATTACGAAAAATACTATAGTTGAAAATCTACCAAGACAACTACAGATTCAATGCAAATTTACACTTCAAACCGCGGATAAAAAAACTTATTCATCATCCGAACGGAATCAGACATCCAGTTCCGCAGACTGGAGAAAATCCAATAAGAGCCGTCTGAGAAAAATTCACCGAGACATACGGAACGAGAAATTAAACATAATGGAATGAAATGATGCGGAGATCTGATAGAATAACGAAAGGGGGCGCCCACCCTGATGTGTGGTTGAGCAATTTGTCTTATAAAGTGGAAACTAAGGAGTGGATTCAGTCGGATTTAAAAACGGATATTTTGATAGTCTTCTTGAGACGTCTTCTGGTGTTTTAGATATAAGTGCATTATGTAAATCATCATTGATACAATGTAGGGTAAGATAATTGGCTGAGTAAATTTTAAACAAAAAGTGTGTGTAAGGAAAAAACTTTAACAAAAAATTAAAACGTCGAAAAAACAGAAAAGCAAATGAAAAAAAAATGAAAAATGAATTTATTATTCACAAACGTACGAGTATGTTATCTAAAACTAAGAATAGTTAAAACTTCACAATGGTACATAGGGGCCTCGGTGCCTACACTAGGAAACCCTGTGTTGTAGACACCGATGACTTCCGTTCGTTTTATAGGAAACAATAGTCGTTTAAAAAAAACCGGCCAAGTGCGAGTCGGACTCGCGCACCGAGGGTTCCGTACAACCTTGCAAATTTATGGTTTTCGTAATTTTTCCTTTATCTATGCTATAAGACGTTGCTTCGTACCAAATTTCAAGATTCTGAGTTCACGGGAAGCACCCTGTAGGTTTTGATTCCCTTGCAAGTGTCGAAAATTTGCGGCATAAACGGCTGTATCTTTTGATTGCGTTGGCTTAGAAGTTTGATTTTTTCACAGCTTCAAGGGACAGTAGACCTGAGTAATTGATATAAATTTCAGCTTCATACCTCCACGCGTTCCTGAGAAAAAGGGTCTTGACAGACGGACGGACGGACGGACAGACGGACAACAAAGTGATCCTATAAGGGTTCCGTTTTTTCCTTTTGAGGTACGGAACCCTAAAAACAAAGTTTTTGCTTAAAAGGTAATAATAAAGAGAAAATTGTAAGTTGGGGTGTGTGTATTTGTGATAGTGTGGGGGGTGGGTAGCAATAGTACATTATGGTACAAGTGAGTAAAGTTGGTGATTACCGCTGAGGCGCCATTGAGACCCGAGCCGTAGGCGAGGGTCATAAGAGAGCCGAGGACGGTAATCATCAATACACACGTGTATCATACGACGTTTTTCAACACACTTGTGAATAAATAATACTAAAAAATCATTTTAAAATAATCATTCGCAATGGCGGGGAAAATTAATTGGTTTTCCAATTTTTTATTTATATAATTTGGAAAAGGCAAAAGGATCTAGGCCCATACAGCCTCGTTTTCCTATGCGCTCGCATCTTACAATGGCGATCGGCCATGGACTAAAAAAATTAGGTTTCTTTTTCTTTGGTTTGTCGTGGATAGCGTTTTAGCCACGTACAAAATGGGGTATTTAAAGTTTTTACAGAGAAAACCAAAGTTATATTTGAGTGAAAGTTTTGTTTATTAAACACGTACAAGTTGAAATGATCTATTTAAATACGAAGTTGCATGAAATGAGCAAGCCATATTTGTGTATTAATTTATTAGTACGATTGAATACGATCTTTTTTGTATCGAAACTTTTTTAAGAACAAAGCAACTCTAGCAACAAAATTGAAAAAAAAAATCTATAACTCACTAGTGAATAATAGCAAACAAAAAGTCTCAGTTTGATTATAGGTGTCATTATGTGCCTAATTGCAGTGAAATTAGAGCCACTTTATGAGCAAGTGTGTTGAAAAATAATAAAGCTTTTTTATTTTACCTTAATAACTAAGGTCTTAAAGCAATGTAAGTCAACAATCAAATTTAGTTTGTTCACTAAATTACCTTAAATTTTGGCGCCGACTCAAGGTGTCATCGTTTTGTTAGCCTAATTTTATAAATTTACTTTTGGTCCAAAATCTACACTCATTATCTCCTACTAATAATACAATATTATAAACGCGAAAGTTTGTGCCTATGGATGTATGGATGTTTGTTGCTCTTTCTCGCAAAAACTACTGAACGGATTTTGATGAAACTTTACAGTTAGGCTATATTTTATTCCCGTATTCCCACGGGATCGGGAACTATGCGGGTGAAACCGCGGGGTGCTGCTAGTCTTCCATAATGATAGTACTTTTATAAGTGCATATTTTTACTTATTAGAGCACTCGGTGAGTTCGTTTCTTATGACCTTTGTAAAGTTCACCCGCCCGAGATCCGAAGACGTTTAATGTGTGCACTTCTTATCGTGCGGAGACATGCAGTCTGCGGAACTGTACCGTCGGCAAACAAATATTACGGTAAAAATTTAACACTATTTTTTTTAGTAAATGCACTGCCTTGGATTGTAAATTTTTTTTATTTTATTTTTTTTATATAGAACTTACTAGGTAACTATACTTTTATAGAAATCTTAACAATGCCAGTCATTTAAATATCATTATGTAATGTTAATTATGTTTGGATTACGTATGATATTTAAATCACGTTTAGGGGTCCAATATATCTCGTGAAATGTGGGTATATCCAGTAATGGAATACCTCTGCCTACCACCTCGGGGATAAAAAAGGCTTGAGATTATATTATTATTATTATTATTATTATTATTTTATATTATTTAGACTTTTTCCAATTATTTGGAGTTAGTGCAATATTATGTCTCCTTTTTCTAAATAGAACTTACTAGGTAAGTATACTTTTATAGAAATCTTAACAATGACAGTCACTTTAGTCACTGCATCACACGCCACCCTTTACTCCTTAATTGATAACTCTGCTGGCAGTGACCGTGCTAGGCTGTTGGCAGTGTCCAGACCAGAATCCGGTCACTGGCTAGCAGCCTATCCATCACCAAACACGGGAACCTTTATTGAACCTTGCAGTCTTCGCATAGCTGTTGGTCTCCGGCTGGGGGCTGAGGTGTGCGTTGATCAATGCTGTGCTTCTTGTGGGGCTGGTGCGGATCGTCTTGGTCATCACGGACTCGTCTGCCCCTATGGCGCTGGCCGCCTCTCCCGTCACGCCGCGCTCAATGACATCCTCCGAAGGGCGCTCGTCAGTACCAACGTCCCTGCAGTACTGGAGCCCCAGATTTTGCGGGATGATGGCAAGCGGCCTGACGGTATGTCATTGATACCCTGGAGGATGGGGCGAGCGCTTGTGTGGGACGCCACATGCGCCGACACACTGGCGTCGACCTATCTTCCGGCGACCGCTAAGCGGGCCGGTGCGGCGGCGGAGGTTCGCGAACGCTTTAAGGTGGGCAAGTACAGGTGCCTCGGTGCCAAATACGATTTTATTGCATTTGGCGTCGAGACACTTGGTCCGTGGGGTCCTGGCGCGCACGGGCTCTTCAAGGAGCTCAGCAAACGACTCAGGGAAGCATCAGGCGACCCCCGAGCAGGCGACTTTCTCGCGCAAAGGATAAGTATTGCCATCCAGCGCGGGAATGCCGCCTGCGTAATGGGCACCTTGCCACGGGGGCCTCATTTTTTACATCTCTTGTAGTTTAGTTTAGTTCGTAGTTTTAGTTTTACTCATAATTTTACTTTTAGTTTACTTTTACTGTTGTTACGTAAATCCACTTTTCTTTTACCTGTAAATAAATATTTTGTCACTTTAATATCATTATGTAATATTAATTATGTTTGGATTACGTATAATACACACACCGGCACAATTAGCGGAACAGAAAAAAAAAGGAGAAAAAAGAGGGAATTTAGAACAATGAATGTAATTTTTAAACAATATATTATTTAAAATGAAACAACAATTAAATTTACATGTTTTGACATTCATTTGTAACACCATACTTAAAATTTTATAAAAATAAAAATTAAATTAAACAAAATGCATTTTTCTTCGATTTTTAATTATAGAGAAACAGCAGAAAATTCAAGATTTTCCAAAGTTTAACAACAATTTCAATGACTGTTCAATATCGAGTGTTTCCTCCTCGTGCTCTGATGAGGGTTTCCATCCGTCTGGGCATGCTGCGGATGATGTTATCAATGGTTTCTTGGGGCAACCTCTGCCATTCTTCAAGTAATGCGTTTCGCAACTCGTTGAGATTATTGGGAGGGGGCATTCTTGACTTTACACTCCTTTTTAGCAAGTCCCAGACGTGTTCTATAGGGTTCATATCGGGGGACCGTGCTGGCCACTCCATCACCGTTATACCAACATGGTTTAGGTATGTCTGTACTGTGCGAGCACTGTGAGCCCGAGCATTATCCTGCATTAGAATGAAGTTGTTACCAATAAAGGGGGCAAATGGCACAACATGTTCTTCTAAAATCTCCCTGATATACCGATCAGCATTCAGATTCCCGCCATCGACCACTACTAACTCCGTACGAGCTCCTAAACATATTCCTCCCCAGACCATAATTGAACCGCCGCCATATGCAACTGTATTTTCAAAATTAGACTGGATATACCGTTCTCCTTTGCGTCTCCATACTCGCTGCCTTCCATCAATTTGATTTAACATAACTCTGCATTCATCAGTAAAAAGAACCTGTCCCCAGTCGTCGAAGTCCCAATCACGATGTTCACGACCAAAGTGTAGACGGTTTGTGCGATGATGTCTCTCAAGTTTTGGGGCTTTGGCGGGCACATACGAGCCTATACCCACTTCTTCGAATCTTCTACGAACTGTCCGCTCACTCATCCTTACTGCTCGTACCTCTTCCAGTAAAATTCGAGCCTGCACCGCCGTTAGTCTCGTGTTCCGTCGGACTTGAAGTTGGAGAAAACGGTCATCCCTCCTTGAAGTACACCTTTTCCGGCCTTGTCCTCTCCTTCTCACTAGAGCATTCGTCAATCTGTATCGTTGGATGCTACGATAAATCGTTGATAACGATCGACGAAGGCTTCTGGCAATCGATCTGTAGGTTTGACCATTTCTCCTCATTTGATCTGCCCTAATGATTTCTGATGGCGTTAAATCAGGCATAATTAGATGCTCGTAAATTATCAATATGCGAAAAAACTCAAAAGCCTCAAAAACTGCAATTCAAAGCTTTTCAAATGGAATTCACGAACCCTCTAAAAACGGACAAGCGGTGGAAAAAATGAATCAATGAAAATTAATACAAAAGAATGAAAAAAAGGGCAGTCGCTTAGTATTCCATTTTTAAATTAAAACCCAAATTTAAAAAAAGCTTGTTTAGCCGGCCAGTAACACGCAAAAATGCGTAAATACTCCCTTTTTTTTCTGTTCCGCTAATTGTGCCGGTGTGTGTATATAAATCATTATTTAGACTTTTTCCAATTATTTGGAGTCGGTGCAATATGTCTTCTATTTCTATTTCATCCGATCCCTATCATCTGTCATATCAGCATTCACTTTTTATATCATATCATATCTTCACACAATCCATTCACCTCGTCTTTGATCTTCCTTTTCTCCTATAACCTTCTAGTCTTTATAAAAAAATGGGACATTATCCTATACGTAAAGGCACAACCAAAGCTTACCTCTCAACTTTTCCGTCACTTTCAAACTTTTTTTGTATTCATTCCTATAAGATTCGTATCCTACTTCGCACATTTGTCTTAACCCTATTATTTTATCTGCATACAGTCTCCTTTTATCGTCCCTCTGAACGACCCAGCATTTGAATTCATGCAAGATGACAAGTCCTATCATATTTATGGAAAGTTAAACTTGATTTTTTCTGGTGACGGTACTTTAAACAAATATTCTTCCATATTATCGGTGCATCGGGCACATTTGAAATATTCATACGCTAACTAGAAAGCATTAATGTTCAATGAAGCTTTTATCATACAGTCTGTCTCCTCCCTACTGACTCGTAGACTCAGATATTGTGTGTTCGAGTTTTATATTGTAAGAGGTAGTAGGTAAGTAAGTAACATTTTTTTATTGTACATCACTAAAAATATGCTACAAGTGACACAATAATAAAAAAAAGGACCCACGATGTAGTACGTAGAATTAAAAAAAAGAAAAAAGTTTGAAATCCACAATGATAAATTTATGTTACGAGTACGTTACATTGACGATGTTTTAGGAGAACAATTAAACTCTTAAATTAAACAACTGATTTAATAAGCAAGACCTAATCATAAAAAAACTGTTATTTAGTACGAACTTGCTAAGTGGGTGCTGTAACGCCTACTTTAATTATACATGTTCACGCCTTGTTGCCGAGGGTTCGCAGTATCATAATAATATAAGGACTCCTCAACCTTACGGTTTGGATCCCAACGCCGAACCAAGGTGTTACAAATGCCTCAAATCCAAGACATGAGATTAAAAAGAGCTGCCCTTGAGTTACTTGCTGGTTCTTCTCGGGTACTGCATTTGGGACCAGCAACTCGTCGATGGAGATTGGCTGCTGTTTACATGTAGCCAATCTTCATGGACGAGTTTAGAGAAAATACATGGTTTTTGACTTAAGCCAGCTTCCTCTCGGTCTGATAAATTCATAAGTAAGTTTTGAAACACTGATTGTGTAACATTGCCCTTAGAGTACAGATTCATAAACAGAAACTTTATCGAAATTATACACATTTTCCGAAACCTCACGCTTGAATGTAAAGTGGGCCTCTCAGCCACGTATTCAAAGCATTCATAAATAAATTAACGAAATAAGCTTAGTCATTCGTTCGCATTCATTAATTAAGACCACATGCGGGGGCTTAAACCAATCTTGAGAACAATTGGCTTTCCACTCTAGGGTAGGGTGGCTATGAGAAAGCATTTTTCTTGGATACAAATTATGATCCATTTAGTAAAATATTTAGGCAGAGATACGACATCGGAACAAAGAAAAATTATCTATCTATATATTGTGCTTGAATCACGGCTGTTTGACTAGAAGAATATAGTATCAATATGAAAACAAGAATCATCTTAGACCTTGTAGCGACCATATGTGGTCTAAAATTAATTATTACTAATGCTGTCAAGGCGAAAAAACGATATAGCTATCGTGAATCGATCTACGTACTGTGATATAGGTGTAATTGGTGATTACCAGCCAGCTTGTCAGATTAAAGGTAAACTAAATTTTAAATACCGTAACCCGTGCTAACTCTAAATATTCTTTAGTACTTCATATAGCAAATTGGCTGACTTGATAGACGTTATTCTATTCAAATTCAATAGAAAATTTAGAATTTTTTGCGAATTTTTAAATTTTCCGGGTAATATTTTTTATTTTTATTTCTTTAAAACATTTATTTAAAAAAGTCAAATCGGTTCAGCAGTTTTCAAGTGATGCGCTTCCCAAAAAACATATAATTAGATTAAAAGACATTATGTTCTTAAGAAGGAGATTTTATATTTATTTTTATCAATCAAATTTTGTCCTAGAATTGCTATGATAAATGGTCTCCCATATCTCAAGACAAGACGTGTATTACTCTTACTCAAACTTTTGTATAGAACGCGAAAGAACGGGAGGGAGAGAGGGGGCGATAACACACTCACACACAATTTCTTTTGTTTCACAGCGAATTCAGACGAGTAACGAATTTATCTTGCCAGATGAGATGTTGTGTCGATGCAAATTTCAAATCGCTTTGCTATTTTATAAACGTGGACTTACATCAAATATATTTCAGGAGAAGTTTTACTGATAGAGTTGTTCAACTTAGTTAGCCGTACATGACAGGAATAGGAGGTACAATTTGATGGCAAGTGCAGTTATCTTTTAAACTCGAAAAGTAATCTACTAGTTCAATACAAGATAGTAACAATGTATCTTACATACTAAGTATGTTATAGGGTATATCCAGAAATGGAATACTTAAGCCTACCCCCTCGGGGATAAAGGCGTGAGATTATTTATTTATTTTATTTTAGTTACAGATTAAAATAGACAAAACATACAAACCTATATTAACCTACGTTAGTTTACAAAATAACCATACCTTATTTATTTCATTTTATTTTATTTAGTGGGTTTATCAACATTACCTAATTGTTCTGTGTCTTCAGTTTTTTCGTGAAAATCCCAAGCGAGACAGTAGCACAACTCGTAGATCTCTTAACAATACTTAATAATGGTTTCACGAATTTCGCGATACATTCATTAAGATGCCTTTTGTTCCAGATATATTTGGGGAAGCAAAAATTATAACATACAATGTATTGTGTAGGCTGGGGAGGTGGCGCGGAATAAGCGGCATAGGGTTGCCAACATTTTTTTTTAATCATAATAATATATAATCTCACGCCTTTCATTCCCGAGGGGCATATCTAGACATTTTCACGTTTCGGAAGTTTCTAAGTGTTATATAAATAATAATAATATAATATAATCTTTTTTTTTTTTTTTTTTATATCTGCCATCGACTGTGTCATAATCAGATGTTGGGACTGGTTTTTCAATTGTTGTTGGAGGGGCATTTCGGTAAATTGTCTCCCTCAGTCTTGATGTTACGGTATTTGCCTTCTAGCATCTCTGGTCTAACTTTAGTATTTGCCATCTTTTTAATCTTATAGTGTCCTTGTTGGTATGAACTAGATCTCTAGCTAGTTGGTTTTTGTGATTTCGAAGCCTCTCCTTGTATTTGGTACAGTATTTGTTTACCTCCTCCTTGACCGTTAGCATTTCCAAGTATTCGTGTATCTCTATATTTCTAGCAAACCACGGTGAGTTTGATATTGTCCTCAATGCTTTATTTTGAAACCTTTGCAGGATTTCATGGTTGGAGTTACTAGCCGATCCCCAGAGTTGAATCCCATATGTCCATATGGGTTTTATTATGCATTTATAGACTAGAATCTTGTTGTTAATGGTAAGTGGTGATTGTCTCCCAATCAGCCAGTAGAGTTTTTTGAATTGTAAGTCTGCTTCTTTTCTTTTTGTTTTTATGTGGGTAGCCCATGTTAGCCTTCGATCCAAATGAAGTCCCAGGTATCTTACACAGGTCTCCATGGGCAGTCGCTCTTCTCGCAGCTTTACAGCTGGACAGTCTCCTCTACGGAGCGTGAACGTTATTTGTATGGATTTGGTAACATTTGCCTTAATCCTCCACTTTTCCAACCATTTATATATTTCAAATAGATGTGTTTGTAGTTTTTCTGATGCCACAGCCGGGTCTTTATGGCTTGCATGAAGGCATGCAGTATCATCTGCATACGTTGCTGTTACTATATCTGCATGACACGGTAGATCTGCTGTATATATTGAGTACAGGACTGGACCGAGCACGGAGCCCTGTGGTACAGATGCCCTAATATCACGCAGAAGGGACACTTCTTCACCAACTTTAACTTGAAATTTTCTGTCTTGCAGGTAAGATTTAAGAACCATGTAATATGAATTGGGTAAGATATAATATAATCTCACGCCTTTTTTTTCCCCGTAGGCAAAGGTATTCCATTACTGGATATACCCACATTTCACGAGATACGTTGGACCCCTAAACGTGAGATAGGTGGTGAGCCCATCGCCGGACCGGGTCTATTTACACATGTCTCAGAATTAATTCTGAGACCTGCGGGTTTCCTCACGATGTTTTCCTTCACCGTCGAGCTAGTGATAAATATATACGTAAGTTTTGAAAAACTCATTGGTACATGCCAGGATTCGAACCCGAGCCTCACTGATTTTTTTTTGAAATTATTTTCTATTTAGAACACTGTGTTTAAATGTCGACGTCCAGTGATTGAGATTATGATGACGATGTTATTTGTATTTGGTCCTACAATGTTTAATTGTTGTATTGAAAATACAGTCTTGATAATTATTTTACTTAAATAGACTTATAATTATAATTTAATTCATATAAAAACTCTTAAATATAGGTTAAGATTATGTAAGAAATAGACAACTTTAATGTAGTAAAATTTTAATGTAAGCAATAAAATAATACAATTTTATTATGATTTAGGTTAAATCAATAGATACCGGTCTCAGCCGGTGGGTCAACATACATGAGGAAACATGGAATTTTGTACGGAAGGAAGGATTATTAAGGAAGGATTTTTTATTTATGAAAATTCATCTCTGGGAAAGATTTAACGGATGTTTGTAATTTTTCCAAATTTCATCGAGATTCTAAAGATAAATTACTAAAGATCTTTTTAGTAGGTATACCAAGGAAAAATTATTTATACCCACTGCTTGTGTTACTAAACATTTGAAAGCGTTTTTATTATGCATCTGCGTTAATCGCGTCGATCCATGACAGTATGCTGAGTCTACCCTTTTGGTGCCTAGTTTTTCTTAGATTTTAAGTGATTTTGTGATATGTAGTTTAATTTAAATAGGTAACAAATAAAAGCGACAGCCCTAACGTACATATCCACCAGATTTAAACCAGTAGCGCCTACCTCGCTAATGCAAAGAAAACACCCAGTGTACAGGGGGCTCTAAATTTACTCCGCGGAGCGAATAAACAAAATTGTTCTACGACGCCACTTCATACATTCTGGTTACGTTGTACGCTAGAGGCTAAATATTTTGAGTATGAGTGCAAAATACGAATGGTAAAGGTAAAATATTTCTGTACCTACGTAATGTGTGTTTTGTGATTTCACTTATCCCTTGTTTTCTAAATATAAGAGTAGGTACCTACAAGAAGTAGAAGTAAGCCGTGCTGTGCACTGCATTGTTTTAAATTGTATTTAAACTCAAAGTACTTAATATAATAAAATAAGTAATGAAGACTATAATCTGTTTGTGTAAAATACAAAAACAATCACATACCTATCATTAAAACTCAAAGAGATTAACATATAATAGGGCATAGAGGGGACAAAGCGAGGAAAATTTGAAGCCTAAAAGTTATTCCTAGTGGAATAAGTCTAGTACAATTTCGACAGAATGACAGCTCGCGTTCATACTAACTGACATGACGCTTGAGCTTCAAAGTTTTGAATGAAAATATTCCCAATGCTCCCTCTATGTCCTATTACTTATATTTTAATCTCTTTGTTAAAACTATAACAAAACCGTGTCTGTACATAAAATATTTTTTGATAATTTTTGCATAGTGTAGGTAGATAGTTATCAATTTATATATCAATGCAACAATCTTTGAAATTTTTGTTTGTCTGTCTGTGCACGCATCACGCAAAAACTACTGATCTGATATTATTGAAATTTAATACCTGAGTACCTGGGTCTCTTACATTTCTGGTACTTTTTACTACAGGAAAATATCTCATTCCCACGGGAAAATATAAAAACTGGTTAAAAAGAGAAATGCGTACTATTACTCCAAAACGATATCACCTAGAAACTTCAAATATGGTATGTAGTAGGTGTCTTATATGTCGTAGGCACCCACTATAAATGGATTTTTGGAAATTCCCACGGGAATGGGAATAAAAAGGCTGTCGGGTAGAAATGTAGCCGGACACTTCGAAGATGATGACATCTTGTACTTCAAATCTGTCAAACAGTTCACATAACAACTTACTAATCAGAAAAAGATTACCCTCCATCAGGTAAAGTCGGTTAAAAATAAGTGTAAATTGCATTACTTTCTGTAGTCTCTGGATAAGCCTTACTCTTTTGTTGGTATAACTTGCTGATTGATTTAAAATGTATATTAGCACTAAATATAAATTAATGCTATCTACTAAATAGATTCCAATCAAAATAATTGAGCATACTATATATGAAGACTTTCCGCTAAATGCGAAAACTGAAATCGTAATGAGAGTATTCAGTGCGGGTGAACACGCAAATTAGTACAGTGCAGCCCTGCGGGTTCACTTGTTTTCGGTTATGGAATAAAAGAAAGGCGTGAGCGTTAAATGTGTGTAAAAAGAGGTTACCAACAGTAATAATTATTTTCTGGAGAATACAAAGTTTTTAAGTTTTTTGGCCTGTCAGTCTGCATGTTGAAATAAGTGACAAACAAACTTCATCGAATTCCTAATTCAATTCAAAATTAGTCGAATCTATACGTAAACCTACCTGATTATAACTATGTCTGTACTTGTAATACATACCTACAATTTGAAACTTATATAGTTTCAAATTGTAGGTATGCATTTACAAAATTTTTGGACTTTCTAAAAATGATGCTCTGCCATACAAAACTTCATCCCCTATTTAACTCCCATTGGGGATACATGTATAATAAAAATAAACTACTACGTATCGTACTCCTACGTCATTATAAGTAAATACAGTGCGAAATTTCATAGTTATACATCTGTCCGCTTAGGCTATGCCTTGACTATTAGTTAGTCAGTATGTATTAGAGTTTAATTAAGTAGATAAAATGTATTTTTAGAATTACTGAATAGTAAAAGATATACTTAATAAGTTGTATATATTCAGCGTTAAATTAAAGGGATGGAAATCAAGTAATGGAATCTTTGTTTGTAATAAGATTAGTCCCACTACTCGACGCTAGATGGCGACACTATACACTTTTTACGTTAAAACTTGTTTTTTTTTTAAAGGCCATAAGGACCAATTTCTCTCACTAAATATAGTGTCTGGCCACATACCTAGTTAACGTACATAAAATACAAAAATTAGGACGGCTTAATGTTAAAGATAGACTCAACAGTTTAGCAGTGGGCTATTACGACGCAAAATAAATAGCAGTTTTAACTATTTTCGCAATAATTTTGAAATCACTTTAGAGAGAGATTTAGACAGACTCCAAGCGCGGATGTCAATAAAAAAAATCTCAGTGATGTCATTCTTTATACTTACTTATAAATAACAGTTCAAAAACTACATTCTTCTGTAACATTTGTTAACATTTGTTTGCGGTGCCCTATCTAGGTACATACTTAGTACAGAATATCTCTGTAACTATACACATACTTAAGTAATAAGCATTTTTTCTTAGGTTCTATTTGTGAAAACCTGTAATTGGCAATATTTACATTCTAAGTTTAGTTATAAAATTTTATGTACTTACCCATATTTGTAAATGTGCTGTTGGTTTTCCTATGAAAAATAAAATAAAATAAATGCTAAGTAATACTAAGTACCTACACGAATATAACTATAATACCACTAGAAGAAAGCATATAAAAAAAATAACTATCCCAATTAACGCGCACTATCTGATACAAAGCACATCACTAGAACAATGATGTTTTATCGACAAATCTGTGTATCGATAATAGGAACAATATGTCTGTAATGATATTTTGACGTGTTGACGTCTTATTAACTAGTTATATAGAGATAAATGGGTGCCGTGTCGGTCTGTGTTTTATTGTTACGGGCGGAGGTACAGATGTTTTGAAGATCCGTTGTATTAATATATCAATTATAATTAAGTAACATTCTTGTATGCAAAAACCTCCGGAGCTTCATATCCTACTAATATTATAAACGAGAAAGTTTGTATGTATGGATGTATAGATGTACCTATGGATGTTTGTTCCTCTTTCACGCAAAAACTACAGAACGGATTTTGATGAAACTTTACAGTTATATAGCGTAATCATCATCAGAATAACACATTGGCCATATTTTATCCCCGTATTCAAACGGGAATGTGAACTACGCGGGTGAAACGAGCTGGGCGCTGCGCGCTGCTATATAGTCTTCAATAATCCGATAATAAAAAAAAAATGCTGTGCTGCCGTTTCATTGTGTTCATTTTTGTTTATCTTAATTTTAATTAATGTATAAGTCGAATATTTTACCTTCAAAATTTTGTTATGATTTAATTCCTGTTTTTGTTTCCTCCATTCTTAGTTTGCGCATACTTATAATAGGCATAGGTATAATATAAGATGCTTATAGCTAATAAGTTCAATTATTATCCACTTATTGTCTCTCCCCGAAATCCCCGAGACTATAACACTTAGAAACTTCCGAAACGTAAAATTATCTAGATATTATGTTTCCTATACGATATTATAGGCATCCGCTAAAAATGCGTTTTCTTAATTCTCTAGTGAATGGGGAAACCCCCGTAGTAGCAATGACTGAATAAATGACTTGGTGATGGACTGCACGCCTCTTTAGTTAATGTTCTTATTTTTATTTGACTTTTCTTATATTTTTGATCTTGCTTTTCTCTTTTTCGTTTTATACGAGAGTTGTTGTACAGTTTCATCGCTCCCAGTAGTGATCAGATACCTAACCTATTAAGTAATCTTTAAAAAAACGACTGCACGCACTCGCATCGAGAGACACGTCTACGGAGAAAAAATATCGATACTCAATCGAGTTCTCGATCTAAATCGAACAAAAGACAGGATGTGGTCGTCCCGAGCGAACGCGCATGCGTCTCACAACAGCAACAATGTCGTTAAAACTTCATCAAACTTTTATGCCAATGAAATAAGGCCGTTATTCGTTTAAAAAGGGTTTCAAACCAAATAAAATGTAGTGTTGTCAGGTCGCGTGCGTGCAAATCGATTATCTTAAGGATATACCATTTCAGGGATTGGAGATCACGCAGTAAGTCCGGAGATATCGCGGACAGTCTGAGGATATGATCTGTCAAAACGAAAATTTACTATGGAAATTGCTAAATACTGAACTGTGACGTCATAACTCAGTACTCAATTGAAGCATTGTTTTGATTGACATATTATTTTAAAATTTGCTATTATTATAAAAAATAAAATCGAAATGTATTTTAGAGGTGTCTTGGAATAAGCTTTTTAATAAATGATTACTCGCAATTCAATTGCGATAGTCAAATACCCTATTTGGATTGTGTAACTTATTACCAAGACCCGTTTTTAGACTGACCATAAACGTTTAGTTTTAACATTTTAATCTGTGAATGTATAATATTTTAATTTGTCTATTAATTTGTTTGAAGATTAATTTCTGTAGATATTGACTCAGTAGTGTATAGGAATATGCGATTAAATGTATTTCATTAAAATTAGTTAGTACATACATACCTATCATACGTACATTAAACAATTTCACGCATCTTTTACGAACCTATGAGAACTCTCGTGCTTCATCCACAAATAGATCAAACGATCTATGCCTTTAAATATAATTATGTCTACATGTATGGATATTGTGTATTGTAGCCTATTCATTACAAACATACAAATCTTCCATCTTTATAATATTTGCGTTGATGTAGATATTGTTACAAAAGCTAAGTCTCTATTCTCAATAGGCATTTTGAAATGTTCTTGTAAAATTTTATTACACTAGCAAAATAAAGTAAATACTAAAATTCGACGTATCTCAGCACCGATCGCGAGTTCATGCTCTCGTTGTACCCGCAATTTCCCAAACCGATCGTTCCCACGGCATCCGCACATCATACCCATCTATTCTTCTACTTAAGGTTGACCAACCTAACCGATCTGTCAAATATAAACGACCAAAAATAAACCCAATACCTCGAAAATATGACTCAAATTTTGTAAACAACATATTTTTTAACCAACCCGTTTGAATCCGTTCGAATTTTAAGTTTTGTTTTAAAAGTTTTCGATTGAAGTCAAGTTTTAATTCATTGGAATAAAGTGACTTTTGCCGTGACAGTAAAAGACAGTTGGGACTATTTCAGCGTGGCGAATGTATGTAATACTGTATTCAAATATTTCGTGAATCATGCGCATTCGTGTGTATAATTACATTTTTACCATGGATCGGTTAATCGGACAGTGGTTGCCAACCTTTTATGTTTAGATTATGTAATTTTCAGGCCAAAGGAATTACTTTTATTTACATTTAATTAAAATGGATGAATACGGTAGGTTACTCGTACTTATCGGCTTAAGCGATTTATGTGGGAGCGAAGTTTCAAATTAACCTGACTACCTGTGTTTATGTTCAATAAAATAATTAAGTAAAGATAACAGCTTTTAAAATTGGCTGTGTGTAAATAGTGATTCTCACAGTGACTCCTATATAATACTCGTTACGAATGCAATCATCAGTCATAATAATATTAAAGAACCATACGTTACTTGGAGATTATCACAATTATATGTCATAAACAGACAACAAGCTATTTTATAATCAAAATAATAAGCAGATTGTACAGAGAATACCCTATATTATTTAAATAAGATCGAGTCAATTGTCCAGTAAAATGACTTTTATATTTTTAAATAACAGTGCCATAAAAACTGTTGAATAAAATTTTGCAAAGAGTACACGTAGTACTCTTTATGTCAAAGGTTGAGTATTTTCATCGCTAGAATAGCATTCGAAAAAAAAATGGTAAAATATTTTATATCAAGATAAAAACCTTTTGGTATTTTTTTTATCAGGTAAAAAGTTTTCTATCCCTGCTGTAACGGGCCTTGCGTAGCTCGGTAGCGGATTTGCATTCGGCCAGTATCACGCCGCGACTGATCTGTGACCTCTTTAATGAGCTTCCATCTGCCGGATTTTAAATTTCGAATAGCGTTTCGAATGAGTCTTTCGATCTTTTATATTATTGGTCGACAAGTATGGCTTAAAATTACTTCAGAAAAATAAAGTACATAAATCTTCTAATGTAGTGCTCAGAATATAATTTATTTAGAATAGAATATATTATTTATTTAGAATAGGTATACAATGTTTTTTTAATTGTAGCTATGAAAAACAAAATATGGCAAATTTGCCAAAACCTTTTGCACACCGCCGCGCTGGGAGAAGTGAGGCAAAATGATGATGAAGTAATTTAAATTTTTTTTTTATGTAGGTATGTGGTTTGTGGATTTATGCAATTTTCGAGATTTATTATGTCTCTCCAAACAGTTTCCGGTGGATCATCAAAACTACTCTTAGACGAAACACACTCTCATCTGTAGAGAGACCTACAATATGATATATTATTTGTATTCTTAACACGAATTGCTGTACAAAAAGATCACTATAACGCCTGAATCTACAATCTCCATCTGCGTCCAGTCCAGTGTTTTAGTTCTAGGGTGGAAATAATTTGAATTTCATACTCGTCGCCTTAGAAAGTCGACCTATAGTTAAACCTTGCATTCTACACGTTCCAGATAGTGTCTCCCAATATAAATCAACACACACAAACCATTTGTAGAATCGACATTTTCTTTATCGATATCGATGGTGGACGTTTTGCATAAAACCCTACCACTTTAGTTTTACCGCCACTTGAGGTGCAGCTTAGGTCTTAGTGCTAAGGGATTTAAGCTGAGATTTACTTGGTTTGGGATCTAGTTGTTGTAAATTCAGTAAAAGTAGTTATGCAGTGTGTTTTATCTAAATCGGTCACTCGCCATCGTGTGGGGGCCGATGTGGTGATAAATCAGAACATGTATTAAGTGACAGACAAACTTAAAATTCAGGTATTTTTGGATAATATCATAATAGTTGACTGAAGTTTTAATAAAACTATAAACTATAGTAAATTATAATAAAACTATATTTATTGTACAATTATAGGAACTTTAAAAAAAATAAGTTAAGCAATTGAATACTAAAAGTAATAACGTCACAGTTTAATATTCAGACACTGTACATTAGGCAGACACTTAAAATAATAATTCGTCACAACTCATCGTAAATTTAAATAAAAAAAAATTGTGAAAACGATTCCTGAATTCCTGAATGAACACTTTAATTCCGATTTATCGAAAAGAGACAGCTCAATAATAGTTTGTGTTTCTTTGTTTCAAAGGATTTTTTACGGGCCTGGTGGCTCAGTTGGTAGTTACCCTGCCTTTTCAGTTGGAGGTCGCGGGTTCGATCCCCGCTCGGCACCAACATTTGTGTGCATGAACATGTTTGTCGGCTTCGTGTCCAATATTTATAAATATAAATATTTATTTAAATCATTTATCAGTTGTTTAGTACCCATAGTACAGGCTCTGCCTACTTTGGGACTGAAGAACCGTTTGTAAATTGTATAAAAAAATAGAATATTAAGAACGTGCGTAAATTGTAAAAATATTAATGGAAATAATGTTAATAAATTAAATTAAATTAAAAAGATTTTATTTCGGATTACTTATTACATCCATAGAATTACACATTATTAAAATAAAAAAAAATAAAAAAATAATAATACTAAACTTAAACTTAACATATTTAAAAAAATACTTATGATAGCTGGCATGTGGCGCGTGCGATTTCGCCCAGTGGCCGAATATCAGGCTGTCATAGGCCCCTGCGACCGCGCTGAGGAGCCCGTTGGTGCTGCCGCGCGCACGGCGTATCAGGAACGCGACGCGTTTCCGCATAATGGCACGGAAATTATGTTATTAAATCTAAAAAAAAATTACTTCTTACTACAAACCTAAACAATCGCACTTTCCTACTCCTATTATAAACGCGAAACTTTGTGAGATCCAAAACTTGCGTAGACATAATATTTTTCAAAATTCCCAAGGGAACGGGAACAAAAAGTTTCTAGTATGCCAAATAATTGCTTGCACTGCAACATAACCAGACTTTACCGTCATGAAAGACCAATCTCAGATACTCGGCTCTGGGCCACGCCCCCAAATGACAATAATTATGCACTGACACAAACAAAACCCAGTGCTGGTTCATTTGCACACATAGGTGAACCGTGCACCTACTGTTTCCTGTTTCGTTCAGTCTGTGTCTAAAACTAAATCAGTTTTGAACCATATTTTTTTACTAAATCTCTCAGAAATTGAGTTTGCAGTGCATTTTTGAAAAAATCAATTTTAGTGCTCACGTCGTTTAAGAACCTTTGTGCAAATATGTTTTCGTCTGTGCATTAAACGATCAGTCAGTTAGCCAGTCAATCAATCAGCTAGTCAGTTTCTTCTTTTATAAATATTCGAGGGGCCTGTTGGCTCAGTTGGTAGTGACCCTGCCTTCTGACCCGAAGGTCTCGGGTTCGATTTCCGCTTGAAGCCAACTATGTGCATGAAAATCGCTGTTGTTTAGTATTTTTATCAATTGTATAGTACCCGTAATACGAGTTCTGCATAGCTTGGGACTACCACAGACCTGAATACCTCTTCTATGAGAACTACATAACTGTATGAATGTGTACCACACTACATATTTATGTATGTGTATAGTTTTCGATGCATTTTTACTCAGATTTTGCCCATTATTCGGCTTTTTGACTACATGACTACAGGGCGCGTGTGAACGTATTTATTTTGTTTTTATAAATGCCACCCATAAAAAAATACATAATTAAATACCACTTTGTTCTTAAAAGAATGATAGTCAATATATTAAACATATTAACCTACCTTCCATACCCTTCCATAACATACCTTCTGTCTCTGTTTCTACACATGCCAGCTTTGGACGAACTTTAAACGCAGAACGCACCATACCATAAGGGTGCAGTATAATGATGCATCATCATCATCAACCCGTAACAGCCCACTGCTGAGCTAAGGGTCTTTCCTCAGACATGAGGAAGTATGGGCTATAATCTCCCACGCGAGCCCACCGCGGATTGGGAGATGGTGTAAGCTAGTGGCCACTTAACAGTCAGAATTTTTCAAGCCACCCAAGGGTATCTGACATGGCTTAACGACTTTCATTGTGCGTAAACACAACGAAAACCGGGACCAACAATTTAACGTGCCTTCCGAAACACGAAAGCGCTCGTAATATAAATGCCACTAGGCGGTCACCCATCCACTGACTGACCGCGCCCAACTTTGCTTAACTAGTATGATCGTTACAAACACACTGGTACCGCAGGGCTACGAGCGCTTCGATTCTTTAATGATGCATATCGCATACTTATGAGAAAGCCACGTTTCTGCAGCGCATCGGGCATGTTCGCTGATGCACGGATTCCGGATTTCTTCGCCGTCATCAGGTCCAGGGTAGCTACCTTCTGGGATGGGCTGAGAAGTTCGCGCAACAGTATTGTGCATTGTTTCAACGACTATATTGACGGCCCGATATTTAAATCGATAGAGCGGTGATAGCCCGGACGGTTAAAGAGCCTGCCTAAAATCAGTGAGGCTCGGGTTCGAATCCTGGCATGTACCAATGAGTTTTTCAAAAACTTACGTACATATTTATCACTAGCTCGACGGTGAAGGAAAACATCGTGAGGAAACCTGCAGGTCTCAGAATTAATTCTGAGACATGTGTAAGTAGACCCGGTCCGGCGATAGGCTCACCACCTATCACGTTTAGGGGTCCAATATATCTCGTGAAATGTGGGTATTTCCAGTAATGGAATACCTCTGCCTACCCCCTCAGGGATAAAAAAGGCGTGAGATTATAGATAGATTATAGATATTTAAATCGTGGCGAGAAGTTCACCAGAGTGCGAACCGTAAATGACCGATATTCGTGTAAATATCTATAGGTAAGTGTTAGTTAGTTTTAATTATTCTGTATGGGTAGCCTTTTACCTGAATAAAAAAAAAAAATTATAAATTATTTATTATTAATAAATAATCGTTCAAAAAAATTATGTTAAGTATTTGGATCAATATTTAGGGTACTTCCCGTCAACCAAGGCCTTTTTTTCAGCCCTGTTTATCTGTATACGCAAATTGAACCTAAAATCTTTTAATTTCCATGGGCACATGATACCTATGAGTCTACTTAACCTGTCACCTAACACATTCACACTAACCCATGCCCCATTAGAAGGCAATCCTCCAACGAGGTGGATAATCAACCTTAATAGGTGTAATTAACCCCTAACACTCACCCAAGCGATTTCATTAGACGCTCAGTCCGTTAGCTATAGTTACATAATGTGTTCAATTCTGCTTTACAGCGACTCACCTTTCTTTAGTTGAGTCCTGTCTTTGTTTTACTTAAAAAAAATAAAAGGGATAGAAGATAATTTACCGAATTTAGTCCTGTCAGAGGCTGCATTTTAGTCGTGATTTCTTTATTTATGCACTAAAAGCGTTATGAAAAGCCTTAGTTGACAGGACTAAATATCTCTCGTCTCTTTTCTTTTCTGGGAGAAAGAAAATGACTGTATGATAAGTGTACCTCCAGTCAAGCACCCGTGTGATGAACGGTTGCTCAAGGACAATAATTTATTGTGTCTACATTTCTTACGCTTGATGTGTTAAAATAATTATGGAATACCTAAACCAGATTAACCGCAGCGGTAGCCTTGTTGGATGTAAGCCACGTTGATAAAAAAATATTTATTGGTATAATGAGAGTGCAATATTTTTTGAAAACTTACATATTTACCTGCATGCTCGTCTCTTCCTCTTCAGGGTTAGACCAGAGAACGATTTACATCTTGAAGAAGGACTTCATCTAAGCTATTTATCCCCAAAAAAACAGACGCGCGAACCTAAAGTTATATTGGATGATTTTTTTACCGTCTGGAAAAAAATATGACGTATAAGGTATCTAGAGCCAAAGGTATACAGGAGGTTAATAATAATTGTTAAATATAGTCATGTTTAATGAATTTACAAAATCTAGAAAACTACGCGTACTACTATGTAGCAGCTGGCGCGGGTTGTAGGTACTATCAGCAAACGCTAAGCCTGATACATTTGGAAGAATTGTCGCTTGTAAGCTCATATTTTATTACCCCGACCCTAATTAGAGTTACACAGTGAGAAGCCAGTAAAACCGTATTTTTTTTCTATTCCGATCCATTCATCGACACTATATGGTCATAAACACGAAAGAAACACTTTTTTGTAATTGTCATTGTTACTATAAGTGAGGGCTTTCTCGCCACAGGGTGGGAAAAGATAGCTGCTCGCTAAAATGACACTTAGGTGTATCAGGCAGAACTTTTTGCATTACGCATGAATGGAAGCTACGAGCCTGTTTCTTTTTAAAATACTATTTCAAAAATTTCTGTGTGTAATATTGACTACAATTCAGTAATGTATATTAGTATAAGCAAGAAAAAATAAATAAATAATAATTATAAGTAACAATGCCAAATGAATCTATTACACTTACCTATCACACCACATTTTTTTCCAGACGGTAAAAAAGTCACCCTGTATAATTGAAATAAATATGAATATATTATGTAACGATTCCGATATCCATGAACTTATAGACAGATATCCATGTCCAAATTCAACTATCTCCATCATTTGTTTCTAAACTAAATAATATCTAGATCTCCAACATTGCAAAGCAGACAGTTCCAAATCTAAGCCGACCGCTAACAACCCAACAAACTCCCAACTCTTAATCTCGAATCGATACATCCTTCGTCTGTGAATTATCAAATCGAATGGAATATATTAATACGTGAGAACAGATCGAGTTAGTTTGGAGATGTCTGCCGCACTAAATCAGTGCAACAATGCAGCTCTAGCTTGCTCTGATTTGCTTGTAGGTTGGAGAAAGGTGAATATGGATATTCTCAGAAGATTTATATAGTAGGATTTGATGTAGGTAGAATATTCCTCAGCACAATAGGGTCTATCATATTATTATGAGTTGTTCATTTATAACGCTTCATTGTTATTGGTCATTGAAAACATTCCTTTATCATCATCATCAGCCCATATTAGTCAACTGATGGACATAGGCTTCTTCCTTAACTTTGCGGGTAGCAAAGAAAAATTTGTTGTCATAATTTAACTAAGGGAAAGTAGTCCCCACCATAAATTGAACTCTAAGTAATTGAAATTAGATTGAAAACCGCTTAAGGGTTGCCTTATCTAGAAAATAATAATAATAATAACAATAAGTTCACTTATTGGATAAACAAACCTAATTTTTTACAACAATTTTCTTCTGCCAAACTACAAGACAGTTTGTTGGCAGAAGGACTCCCTTAAAAATATAGATAGATAGGAAACATGGTATGCATCATTTTTAAGAATTCGTTGAATTAGAGACCTTTTATTGTTTTTTTGAGAAGTTTTATTTTAAAGTAAGTGGTTTATGAGTTCGTACAAAATATTTTATAACACTTGCACCGCAGTTCTCAGATTTACGATTTTCGGAACTAGTGTCACCATGGGACTGTCACTTTTATTATGGGAAGTGTCACTTTTTAACATCGATCACTCCAAAATAACGGCTTAAATATTGGAACATGGAGAAAGGCACTACGGTGGTTGACTAATTGGGCGTGACAAAATTTTTACTACTGTTTTGTCTCACTCTCTCGTGTGAATATGAGAGAAATGGACGAGATAAGTGTCAACAAAATTTTATGGGCTGGTCTCAAAACTCTTACAACTAAGGGCATGTCCACACGATCCTAGCACGAACGGAGACGCGCGGACAGTAGACATCACAAAGTCCGTTCGGATCGGCTTATCGCTCAGTGCGCATTTCCCGCAGCGCCAAGTATGCGTCATTCTGCACACTGTGGACGACTGTACAACGTATTGATGTATTATATCTGATCTTGCGATTTGTACGTGTAATATATTATCAGGGGCCGCTTTTTCCTGTTCCCGTAGGGATTCCGAAAAATTCTTCATTTGTGTAAGGAACCTACAAGCCAAATTTCAAGCTTGCATTTATGATTTCTAAGATTTCGTGATTAATGTCTCAGTAAGTTTTATTTTGCTTTTAAATACATATACATTACTATGCTACTAAATATATACTACTATATTCTGCACACTGTGGACGACTGTACCGTGTACTTGTATGCTACATCTTTTGCACACTAGCGACGACTCTACACTGCATTGATGGATTATATCAGATTTTCCGATTTGTATGTGAAAGTAATGTTATTGGAAGATGGATGTACTATTTTATTTCTCAAGTAGGCAGATACAATATACTGCCACTTGCTACGAACCTTGCTTGTGATTTTCTTAAGCTCTTTATATGGCTTTTATTCAATACGTCGCCGATTTGGTCGATGTAACTACGCCTAGATCGTCCTCTGCCGAGTCATACATGAAAAACACTTGTCTTATTGTCTCGTTAAGCGTCTTTCATTCATCCGCTCAATATGACCAAACCACCTCAGCATTCCTTTTTTAATCAGGGTTACTATATCATCTTGCAGGCCGCAACGCTCTCAAATCACTCTATTTTTTCAGTACACAGTTTTTTTTCACCCTGAACTAGATAGATAGAATCTGTATATTATGTAGATTGGACTAGGTCAGTGACTAAGATACATGTGTAACAGCTCACACGTAGAGTCATATGATTCCAAATTTGGTAGAACATGTGCTCAGGGTACTAAACAACACACATGAAACCCTGTAGGTTTTGATTCCCTTGCAAGTGTCGAAAATTTGCGGCATAAACGGCTGTATCTTTTGATTGCGTTGGCTTAGAAGTTTGATTTTTTCACAGCTTCAAGGGACAGTAGACCTGAGTAATTGATATAAATTTCAGCTTCATACCTCCACGCGTTCCTGAGAAAAAGGGTCTTGACAGACGGACGGACGGACGGACAGACGGACAACAAAGTGATCCTATAAGGGTTCCGTTTTTTCCTTTTGAGGTACGGAACCCTAAAAATCATTGTTAATGCACGCAAATGTTGGTGTCGGGTGGAAATAGAACCCGAATCGAACTACCTCTGTCTGAGAAGGCAAGGTCACTATTAAAAGACCCAAACGTAACTGCCATAACTCCCACTTCAAATTAGTCAACTTAAATTACTTACAAACTTACGAATCATTTTAACTCTATAAATAAAATATACGAGTAATATCGGACCTCCAATTCTGCCAACATTTTAAACTAAAAATCCCATCCCGATCCAATTCGCCCGTCCGGCGCACGCGCACTCGCTCACCCGCTCGTGACTCTCACCGACATTTTATTACCATAATTTAAAACAAATATCTGATTGTGTGCACTGCGCATTAAAGTGTTAAACCGACCGGCTAGGGATGTATCTATCACAGGATTCACGGGTTTCAAGAAAAGGGCCGGTTTTTTGATGGTTGGTCAAAGTTGTTTACTAAACAATGCTTATTCGCGACAGCTTTTTGAAAATTTGCCTATGTTAAAGTGGAAAGGTACATTTTTCATCATGATTTCGGAATGGGCTTAATTCTTTCTTAGTTGAATACGTGTAATATTATCTTAATAGAAATGCTATTATTAATTTAGCACATGAAAGAAGCATTGTACTATTGTACCATCGTTTAAAACACAGCTCTTAGCAATAATGTAACATCGCTAAGGTAACTGCTATTTCAATAAATTTCATTCATCACTATATTTTTCGTATAAGTCGATATTGTAAAGATGTTTTAGATAATACAGTGCAGATATTTAGCTATGACTGTGATTGAACTGTGTTGAAGTAGGTTGATATTTCCAGCAAGTAGTAGGTAAGACAATTTGAGTTTATAAATGTCTTCGTATTGACCGGTTATTAGAAATACCTCTGACAGCTCCGAAATATTCCATTTTATATCTTATTTAAGAAATATCGTTTTTTATTATTAAATTTTTTGAATGACATCTGTCAGAACTCTTTATATAATACTTGAACAACTACATGATTTAACCGCCATTTGATGTTTCGATGTGTTAAATTGATAAAATATGTCACTCTCAACCATCTCATGCTAGCTGCAGGAGTCGGAACAAATATTTGCGCTTGTTAGCTAACCGAGCGTCTGCAGGCAGCGGGCCGTCCAATAAACATTCCTGGCTAAGTCACGGCGCGGCCCATCTTGCGGCACACATGGCGGCCGCGGGCACCACACTCACACACCCCTGTTGTATGACCAGGGTTGCGCAGGAGCTGGACTTGAAAAGGATATACTTCTTGTAGATATTTTTTTAAAGTGCTGGGTCCCTTTACACACATCTGTTTAATTTAGGTGTTACAGACAGCCCGCAGGGCAGAGCGTGCGTTGGAGTGCGAAGGCGTGCACTGATATTATTATGTTTACTCTTTTGTTTTGTTATCTAGAATTTCAGATATTATGAGGCTGACTTATTACCTTGTATTAAAAGCCTGAATAAAAAATTTATTAAATAAAACACTGATGTGAAGGTGAGATCTCAGGACAGATCGCACTTCAAAATCCATCAAACCGCTCAGGATACCGGCTTACCAACGAAATGTGGCGATGTGTCATTAGATTCACTTTATTTTTATTTTATTTATTTGTTTATATGAGAGTTTATTTTGTTGAGGCGGCCTGTAACTGAATTGTGAAGTGCTCGGTGTAGTTAGATTTATCTTCATCTCCATAATAAGTATATAATAATAGTTAATATTATAATAATGGATGTCCTCAAAAAATTAAACCCGGCTCCCGTGCTAAGGTTAGAGTGTCGTACGCGATACAAGTGCATCGTGCGGCATGCCCCGGGCGCGGATCTCGGCGCAATCTTTATAAGGTGGTAAAACATATATTTAATGCTAAACGTCGGACGCGAGTGCCCGTTTTGCGAAAGTGTGGGCTATGGCCCTAGCGGGGTATGAACATAATAAATTCAGTTTTAAGTGAACATTATTGTTGCCATAAATTATATTTTTGATGGTTATTGGACAAGGAAATGGGTTGAAGTCTTGTTTCTTTGTGTTTAGAATCTTATTTCGTGGTAATAATTATACGTTTATGGTTTAAGATCACGGGTTCGATCGCGCCCGAGCCTAGTACGTGCTGTTTTCCAGTTTCTCATATCTCCAAAAATAAAAAGACAACCAAAAGATCAAAATATATGAAAAAATAATAATAATAATAATCTCACGTCTTTTATCTTCGAGGGGGTACGCAGAGGTATTCCATTTCTGGATACCTACTTTTCACGATATATTCTTTGGACCCCTAAACGTGATAGGTGTACAATTTTCTGTTGAAGTTATGTGAGTTGGTCTAACATAAATATTTTTGGGTCCATCGTCGGACCGGGACTTTTACACATGTCTCAGAATTAATTCTGTTACCTGCTTTATGCCTGCCTACAATGACAGCTAATTTCTTATTCTTATTAAATAAAAGATAATTACAGTGATGACGTCATACATAGTCTAACATTCAGTAACAATTTTCATAAACACTTGTCGTTAAACAGGAGATAAAATTTTGCTGTTTTGACTATCACAATCTATGCTAAACTAAAATCTATATATCCAGTTCATAAATCAATTATATATAGGCTGTTGCGCCAAACAATCCTTTCGTACGGAAATAGAGGAGTCGCTAGCAAGGTCCGAACCTATAAATCTCCCATCGCCTTCCACTCCAGACTCCAGATAATGTATTTCTGTTCGGACGTTACACTTACTTTGGCAATTTGCGGGAACCTTTGTGCCCTTTAAGATATCTCGTCAGACAATTGCTGGGCTATTCCTTTTGTCTACAAGTTTATGTGGTGTTGGTTCAGTGGTGTGACAGAGTATCATTTTAGTGTGATTATTCTAGTCAAAGAGGAGAGAGCGCTTAGGTTCGGACGAGGAACATAGATAATCTTAAATTTCTAGTTTACGATACTCGATGGGTAATATGTCTGCCTGTCTTACCTGTATTATCTACTCGATTTCAGTGACAATAAGTAAATAATTTTATTTTGCAAATAAAACAGTAAATAAGTAAATGTTGGTTTTGATACTCAAAGATGTAAATAATTATATTTTATAATAAATATTTTTATCAGTACGTCTTTTTTTTATGAACTGTAGCAGAAATGAGATTTCAGAAGTTAGTAATCCCGATATATTAGCAAATTTATTTAGTACTCAAAATACCACTTTTATTCTTCTACACATATCTAAGTAAGCATAAAAATGTTTTCAATCAACATAAACCAATCATAATCTATTGCTTTGAATATAGTAATTACCTAATCTACGCCATTTTATGAATTATTAGGACAAAATGTCGAATTAACAACTCTAAACTTATCCCTAAACAAAGTTATCCTTCGGGTGCGTGATATATCCCCGTCTTCGGAAAGGGCTAAGGTCTAAGCCCATTTACAAATCACAAACACTGACCACCCCCCTACACCCCATGCCACCCTCGGACAATTATATACAACCCTTCTGTTCACCTTTAGGAGTTACATTTGAAATATGGTTGGATTTGGACACCCTTTAATTGTCTTGGATCCCGTAAAGTATGGATTTATTATTCATTAGATTTGTGTGTAGGTTTCCTAGAGTTAGATTATGATGTTGGTCTAAAGTTATAATAATAATAATAATAATATAATCTCACGCCTTTTTTATCCCCAAGGGGGTAGGCAGAGGTATTCCATTACTGGATATACCCACATTTCACGAGATATATTGGACCCCTAAACGTGATAGGTGGTGAGCCCATCGCCAGACCGGGTCTATTTACACATGTCTCAGAATTAATTCTGAGACCTGCGGGTTTCCTCACGGTGTTTTCCTTCACCGTAGAGCTAGTGATAAATATGTACGTAAGTTTTTGAAAAACTCATTGGTACATGCCAGGATTTGAACCCGAGCCTCACTGATTTTCGGCCGGCTCTTTAACCATCAGGGCTATCACTGGTCTAAAGTTAATTTAGTTTTTTAATGTCACACGAGCAAGAGTATTGAATTCACAAAAAACGGATTAGATGCCGCAGCAGCAGAGCCAATAATTCTTTAAAAAGTAAACAAAATAAATAAACCTCATTACTGGTACACATACTATAATTTTTGAAAATAACCGTCACAGCACTGCTACAGAGTTGTACCTATATTAAGTCATATAAGGCATAACGGAAAAAAATCGTCGTCAACAAAAGTCCAAGCCTTCCATATTTAAATGTGACAGCTGAGATTTTTGATACAGGCATGTGTGTTAGGGTCTCGCCACAACTGCGGAACGTACAGCGCCGAAGGTTCGGTGAACAACATACATTACGGTTGACGCGCGCGGGTGGCTGATCCAGTGAAACGTCAATGTATGTTGTTCACCGAAACAACATACATTGACGTTTCACTTTAAACACTTAGGTAGTCATTTTAATATTTCTACTACCTAATAAAAGCACATTATTTATCTAAACCCATTCAAAATTAGGTCACGTCCATTAGGCCCAGTGCATTTGAATAACTATCGCCAGTTAATTCTTCAGATAAAGACGTCCGCCATGTTGGCTCGACCACTTCCGGAGGGAACTTGGTCGGATATTCAAACTCGGCCGGAAGTCAATGGAGTGGTGACATATATTTCGAATTTGGAATAGGTAGCCATTGTTGAGATATATTTGTTTTCACGACGTTTTGTGTTAAATTTCAACATGGGTTATATGTTATAGTTTGTGAGGTTTTGAACAATTGCTGTCAATTTATCGATAACAAACCGTACTAATTTGAAAACATTAAATTTTTTTTATAACTATGTTTATAGTTGTAAAACCTGTCTTTAATTTAGCCGGATTTTCTAGCTATCTGAAGAATTTTGGATTGTTTATCCGACTGAAAATACAAAATAGGTTGTTATATAATAACTTATTTGGCACAAAAAAACCAGTAAGTACATACAAAGTTTTTTTAACTTTTTGGTAACCACAAATCAAATATTATTGTTATTTGGTAGACTGAATAATTTCATTAAAGGGCAGGGCCCTCAATTCGACGTCTCCTCGTCTCTTTTTTCAGGCATCACCCTCTTTTATTTTATATATAGAACTTTATCTTTATCTTTTTAACTTTACTTTATTTAGAACTTCATCTCTCCACCAGCCTCCAGCTCTTTCGTAGCTTTGTGGGAATTTCTCCTATAAGCCTCCTAAAAGCGGTGATAGTCATTTTTAAAGACAACCTGCCTCACATGCGTTATAAATATTACCACTTACCAAAATGTTTTTATATTCACAACAAGTTTGACAGTGAAGAAACATATCGTGAGAAAACCAGAAGGCACCAGAATCAGATCTAAGGCATGTGCAGTATAGCAAATGTCACGATAAGGTGTCTGAAAAATACCCTAGAAAAAAGTGGGTACTTTTAGGAATAGACCACTGCCATGCCAACCTTTAAAATAAGGCGTCAGCAAATCAATTTACTGTTTGCTCTCTTTTTTGTAACATCTGTATAGTAAGTAGTTACAGCTCTCAACTCCCAATGGTTTCAAAATAACCACTCCAAAGAGTAAAAAAAACTACTTTAATCTTCAACTTATATGGTTTTCTCATGAATGCCATTGTCAGAACTGAACGAAATTAAAATGGGACCAATCTGAAAGCACCAGCTTTCAAATAAAAAAAGAATCATCCAAATCGGTTCACCCAGTCGAAAGTACTGAGGTAACAAACATAAAAAAAAAACCAGACGAATTGATAACCGCCTGCTTTTTGAATTCGGTTGATAAATATAAATAATCTCATCCCTTTTATCCCCGAGGGGGCAGGCAGAGGTATTCCATTTCGGGATATATACCCACTTTTCACGAGATATTCTTTGGAAACCTAAACGTAATAGGTAGTGAGCCCATCGCCGGACTGGGTCTGTTACACATGCCTAGAATAATTCTGAGAGCAGCGGGTTTCCTCACGATGTTTTCCTTGACCTTCGAGCTAGTGATGGATATGTACGTAAGTTTTGAAAAACTCATCAAATTGGTTCATGCCATCATTCGAACCCGAGCCTTACTGATTATCATCATGTGAAGCAGGCTCTTTAACCGTAAGGCTGACACTGCTCATATCATACCAGTTGTTCCAACAAGTGAAATCTGAAACAAATATGTACTGAAAGTACCAATCCCAGGTACCGAACAATTAATAACGTTATCTCGAACAAAGCTGAGTTTAAAGGAAATAGCCGTAAATAAGATGAAAATAAAGTAAGATAGAAAACCAGTATCCGCTTACACTTCAGTAAGCAAGATGTTCGCAACTAAAATCGCTCCAATTAAGATATCCTAATTAGTAACGTTCATCTGACCGAGAGCGGATCGTGTTTATGAAGAGTGTTCACTGAATGAATTTAATTTAAATTTCATAAATTTAACATTGAAACTTTAGATTGTGGAAATTTTAGGTTAGGCTTTCGTCACAAGGAAGTGGCAAAGGTATTCCATTGACGGAGGTACTCATTTTCGACCGACTTTAAAAAACGAGGAGGTTTTTTATGTTACCTCAGAACTTTCGACTGGGGGAAACGATTTGGATGATTCTTTTTTTATTTGAAAGCTGATGCTTCCCGTGTGGTCCAGTTTCATCTCAATTTGGTCCAGTCCTGACAATGGCGTCCTGCAGAAAACCATATAAGTTGAAGTAGATTTTGTACTCTTATTATTTACCTGGCTATTTGGATCCCATGGCATGACTGGCGTACCTACTGTATGCGTCAGAACCTAATTTAGGGCAGAGGGTTTATTCACGATGTTTTCCTTCTGAGCTAGTGATAAATAACACTGACGTCATCACATTGAAGTGAAAATTGATCATGTGATATTATGAGATAAGCAATTTAAATTAAAACCAGTTTTTGACTATTAGGGTGAGGCCAAACGAGCGTAATTTCGGTTGCAGAATTTCGGTTGCAGAGATTCGTTTCATATAAAACTTCAACTCATTTTGCGTCGCCGTGTGAATCAAATAGGACTTTTATATGAAACCGAATGCAACCGAAATTCTGCAACCGAAATTCTGCAACCGAAATTACGCTCGTTTGGCCTCACCCTTACTATACTTGATAAATAATTTAATAATAAAAATATTTAACATAAAAGGATTTCTCTTGGGACTAGAAACTTAGTAAATTTAAGAAATATTTTTAGACGTGGGTATTTACAGAAATGGAATAACTCTCGACGAAAAATGTATGAGATTATTTTGATTTTGATTTTCTGGAACAGTGTGTTATATCCTTAGAATAAATAGATTTATTTAACCTACTATTTGTGAAAACTGGACGACCGCGAGGAGAACTCAAAACAGAAATAATTTCTGAATTGACTTTATAAAATCGTTTGGGAAAATATTATTTGGATGTAGTGTTAAGCTTGCTCCTATACTATACTTAATGCTGATACTTTATCAATTGTCCGTGAAAGTGATTTCGAACAAGCCATGTAAGTCTTGAGTAAAAGTCAGTCAAATATAAATTTGACTATCTGTTAGCTGGAGATTAACAAGTGAAATAAAAAAGATGCCTATTTTGTACTGGACTCTGAAACAAAATATAATATAATATTACCAAATTGTTATTCATACAAATTGTGTCTGTATACAAAGAAAACACAACAAGAAATACAGAATATACAAGTTAAAACATGTTAGATACTTTTACAGAAATGTAATTTCCAACGCTGAATTTACTGACTTCTTTGCAACGGATAATCAATTTTATTTGAATTCAACGACTTGCTATCTTGGCTAGTTTGTGACATGATTTCTTAGTTTTGCCTGCCTGTATGTATGTATGTGTATGTAGCTCTACATCAAAGGATACAACCAGTACAATAATTCCGCCAAGAAAATCATACGTCAAGAAGCTTTCTTACCCACCCCTGGACAGGGGTCAAGATATGGTCGAATTAATATTCATACAGCAGGCCCAGGTGAACGTCACAATCTGAGAAGGGTGGACTTAAGGACTGGACATTGGTTTGAGTCATTTGCAGAGGTGGCAAAAGGTGGCGGTACCTACGTTTATGCCTACGGGATAATGTCTCTGAGAGACCGGTTTGGCGAATTGTTGTAACTGTTTTTCACCAGTGTTAATGACTTTTATTGGAAGGTTTTCATAAACTCTCATTTTTATTCATCGTATTGTCTTTATTTTTTCATAGAAAATTAGGTTTAGGTTTTAAAAATGATTAAAAGACGAGATGAAAGCAGGGAACTCCGAATGAGAACAGTCAGAAGGAGATACCGCTACATGAGTCGAGTGTTTTGTCCACTGTGTTTGAGTAAAAAAAACTTACGACTGCTGTTATCTCCGAAACCCCTTCAGGGATAAAAGGTGTAAGTAAGTAAGCAGAGGTATTCCATTCCTGTTTGGGTAGTATTCAAAATAATTGTAATATAAATATTTGTTATAACTATATATTGATTTTTTATGTAAAAGTATTGCTCTTATATCTCCAAAAAAATGCATTATGATATTGGATTTTTCCAGTGTAATCGGAAATTATCACATAACCAAACAGACTTATGCAAAATCCTATCTTTTTCGGTTAGAAAGAATCTTTTTTATAAATCTGTGTAATTTTTTTTCATAAAATTATAAGTAAGTCGAGTTGTCAGTCCCGAAAACACAATTCAAGTTATCTATCGACATTTACGACACTAGGCAGAGACCTCTGACATTTAGTCGGCTCTACAACTGGCTACTCTAACGCCAGGGTGGATACCCAAGTCCGGAGCTAGGGTGGCACGGATACGGGCCCTTGTCTTATCTCTGCCCACGCCTCAGGACTCGGCCTGATGGATTAACTTCATTGTTCCACCGTTGCCGAGTGACGCGGAATTTATAATTATGGTGGCGTTTTATTCAAGGTGGCTCGTCTTGCGGCTGAAGCGAAATTGTTTGCTTTTCTACGAATTTACAGGTCGGCGGTAAGGTTAATGTTTCTTAGAAGTTCTTCAAGCCATTCTTTTGAGAGCGGATGAAAGTAGAATTTTATTATGAGTCTTTGACGTGCCGCGCGTGTTGGATGTAAACATTCATTAAACTATAGAAATAAAGAGCTTACTTTAAGAGTCATATTACAGAACTTTACGTTAATTTGTTTGTTTTGGAGGAGATTTTTAATTTATAGTTTAAAATGTGATACTGAATAAAAAAATGTATAAATTTACGTTACTTACATCGATGGGCTCACCGCCTATCACGTTTAGGGGTCCAAAGAACATCTCGTGAAAAGTGGTTATATCCAGAAATAAAATACCTCTGCCGTGGTAGGCAGAGGTATTTTATTTCTCGGGGATTAAATGAGACTATTTATTATTTATTTTTATTACATCTACTACAAATAGCTTCTAAATTTACTCAAACGTGCTCAAACTAATTTACTATCTAGCTTAAATAAGCTCTTAAGACTGACACCGATGTATAAAGACGTGAGTTTGAACGATATGTTTGTTCAACTATGAATCTCCTGAAGTTACTATCAGTACAAATATAAAAAATGCTAAAATAGGTACGAGTAGCTCTGTGTATTACATTTTCACGACTAAACCACTGAAATGATCTTGATGAAATTTGAAATAGCTTCCATCTAGAAAAACTAGATTGGTTAGGTACTTCTTAACCCAGAGGGAACAAACGCGGACCTAAGCTAGTTATATTATTACTCTAGGTACTTGATGATAAATGTAAAACTTTGCCAGAGTGTTTGACAAAGTTAGACAATAGTGGACGTTACGGAATTCCAGTACTGCACTAACTTCGCCGTCTGTGAAATTCGAATGACCAAATTGTTATTGAAATATTATATGAATTCAACATAAATATAAATACATTTGACGGGCCTGTTGGCTCAGTTGGTGGTGAGCCTGCCTTCTGAGTCAGAGGTCGCAGGTTCGATCCCCGCCCGGGGTCAACATTTGTGTGCATGAACATGTCTGTTGGCTTCGTGTCTGGATGTTTAATATTTATGTGTATGTTTATCAGTTGTTTAGTACATGCTCTGTCTAATTTGGGACTGAATAACCGTGTGTATTTGTCTCCCACAATTTATTATTATTATTTATAAAAATATCATAGCTTCTTTTCTAGAATAATTGATTATTCATAATCATCTATAAGTAATCATTTACAATATAGTCCCCAAAATGTTAAAAAAATATACACTATGTTGAAGAATTATTAACTTTTTCTACTAATTACTAACACCAGAAGCCCAGTGCTGCCCGATAGTTGCAATCTTTCCCGCTTCCATGATAATTAAATTAGCAATGAAAACTATTTCCAGATTTTAATATATCATCGAAATTAGATAAAAACGCAACAGTAAATATCTAAAATTCTTTACCAAGTCCTGAACCGATTTCATACCTTTGAAGAACAGCATTCCAAACCAACAAAGCTCGTCTCTAGATATTAACAAATACCTCCTTATCAACGCACGAACAATTCCAATAGTTTCAATATTTGTACCTGAAGGATTCCTTGGAAGGGTCAGTTTGACCCTTATCAAGGCAAACTAAATTAACTACTCGAAACATCTTGACCAAGTTATTGTTAGAGGCCCATTCGACCGCTCCAAATTCTAAAAACAAACGTTGCTGAAGACGTATGCAAATATTGAAGTAAACCAATTAGCTTGGGCCGTACTGCTTATTTGTGTGCGAGTAGGGTCTTACTAGTGGGTGATCAGTGACGTTCCCCGTTTCGGTCACTAGGGCTTTTGACTAAACAATATATTTTCACCTCTCCGGGCGGAACGCGGCAACCTTCGGCCCGCTGCAAACCTGGGAAAAGTATACAAACCTACGGAAGTACATAAGAAAACCTCAGATCACATGTTTTTAGAACTCGGCTTCGCCTTGGTCGGTAATTACATTTGAGCTGAGACATTTCGGTGCAGTGTAATATACCTACTATTGGTCCCTTAGTTGGATTCCTAAAAAAAATTTTTACGTGCCTTGAAATTTCGCGTGACGTCAAAATCCACCATTTCTGAACTTTGATGCGATATATCTTCGTCAATTTTTATTTAATAATAATATAATCATAATAATTAAAAGACCAATAAATAGAGTTTTTCTTACCCATTAAACATATCTATTGTCGCCGTAGTCCGCCGTAGAAACTATTTACATTTCCACAAAAGCTATCAATTATGATTAAGTCACTGTTTAAAAAAAACGTCAACGATCCCGTACAGGCAGGAGTTAGGTTCTTCGTGTGTTTGAGTTTGTGTTTCGTTTACCTATTAGTGCTATTAGACTGAAAGCGCTTAACAGTAATTCCAATTTTAAATTAGATGGATATAATTATTGAAAGTGATTCTATTGTTCTCTTTTTTTGAGAAAATAATAATAAAACATACTCTTAGTATTTTATGCCCAATTTTTTGTCTCGTACACTACTTATAACGATAGAAGAAAAAAGTGAGTGATGGTCACTACGGAATGATTTTATATTTCGTTTCTCCGAGATTGATGTAAAATGTTTGAAGATTATATTACCGGTTAAAAAAGTAACGTCCTTTTACAAATTGTTTAATAATTTAGACAAAGGTCAGGAAAGATGAGAAAGTATATTTTTCTTCCATTTACTTTCGACATACACTTCACTAAAACAAAAATATTACAACTCGTTTGGAAAATCGCTGCGTCATCGTACTCTTCCGAGTGAATGTCTGTAATTTCCTACAAGAAGTTTAAGTCATTCCACCACACATGTCACCCAAAATACACCCCTAGTGGTTCGGAATACGGTTGACGAGTGAGGAATGTCTGCGTTTGGAATATACAGTCATTACGAGAACATATTTTGGCGAGCTTTAAGTGAAATTAATGTACCGCGTGTCTAGATAGGTATACAAGGTTTTGTGAGAGGATGACCTCGGCGTACTTCCATCGACCACATATGCGATTTATTGATGAAAAGCCAGATAAAGTGCTTATAATTTAGTAGCACGCATGAGTCGTTTGATGAGGATTAAAAACGAGTCCACGGACTTTTAAGTTCATAGCAAGTTGCGGTCATTTGTCTCTGGCTACTCCAATGGGAAAGCCGAAGATTATGTATGTAGAAATAGACCAAGAAATTATTTCCTTTGTGTTTATGTTTGTTGGTCTGTTGTTCTGAGTTTTACTTTACCCGAATATAAAACATCCTTGCCATAACTGTAAGCTACGAGTATAATCATGCATTTGTATTATCTGTATAATTTTTTTCATTTGTAGGATGAAAGATAATATTTCTTGGCTATGTATATTTCATTAACGCAGCTTCTAGATTAAACGATTTGAAGGATTTTGCAGAGTGAAAAATCATTAAATTCACTTTTATATTTGCAATGTCGTAAGCTATATTTTTACCCGACTTCACCAGGAGGTGGGTAATGTTTTTATTATATTTAGTGCCTTTTACAAACAGTATTTTTTTTGGTGTTTGAATAAGTGATGTGTACTGAGATGTACTCTTGTTTTTAAACGTAGGCTCGACAAATTCCGTCTCCGTATATCCCCAACTAAAGGGTAGGGTGTGCTGTGGCATAAATGATCACCGGGCAACAGTGACGAAGACAAATGACACTCGATGTCGAACTTACACAGAGATAAGGTAGGCTCCTCAAATTAGCCGCGTTTTACTTGACGAGTCCCGTGTATTTTTCACTGTCTTAGTTTCCTGGAGGGATGTTTGTTTTATAGTTTGGGGTTTTGGGGTAATTAGGGATAGAAGTGGGTATTGCGGAGTTGATATGTTTCGGTTAATCATTGACTGCATTAATATGATTTGTAGCAGACTATACAATTAGGATTAGGAAATGTTCTCAGGACTTTAGCATGATTTACATAACAACAGTTTTATCAGAATAAAAAGACATACAGGAAGAATACAACAAGAAACCGGTGGAAGAGAGGAAACAGAAACGTTGCAATTTCGGTTCTATTTTAATTAGGTACATTATTCGACGGGCCTGTTGGCTCAGTTGGTAGTGACCTTGCCTTCTAAGCCGGAGGTCGCAGGTTCGATTTCCACTCGGGGCCAATATTTGTGTGCATGAACAGGTCTGTTGGCTTCGTGTCTGGGTGTTTATATTAATTTAAGTATGTCTATCAGTTATTTAGTATCCATAATACGGTGGCTACGCGTTGACTACGCGGTGGCTGCGCATTTTCTGCGCTTTCACGATGTAAGGTTTATGTAATTAGAATAGAACCCAAATTGCAATAACATGGGGAAAAAACGCGATGAATCCGCGCGAATTGAAAACGTCCGTCGGTATACGCAATTGAAATACATTATTAGAAATACACAAAATTACTCGTAATTTTTTATTGTGTATTGGTTTATAAGGTAGCTACAGAAAAAACATCTAGCTAAACAAACAAACAAAAATATAAAACTTTCCTCTTTATAATATTAGTATAGAAAATCATCTGGTCCTGGCACGTCGGGGAAGACCGCAGAGATTGTCCGAAAATTAGCTTCGACCGCATATAAATACATTATGATAATCCAGTTAAACAGGTGTGGTGCAAGTGACGAGGAATTAGTGGGTAAAATTTGGCATGGCTCAGATTTATTTAGGGGCCCAAAAGTAAAACTGCTGCTTATCCTCTCGGGGTAATGCGTGAGCATATGTTTTGATATAAATCAGATTTAGATCAGTACGTGGGAGAGCCATGCTTCGGCACGCTTGGGCCGGCTCGACCGGAGTGATACCCAGAAAATCAGCGTAAAGCATTGCATTGCATTTCGTTGAGTGAGTCAGGTAACCGGATGCCCCAACCCTCCCCCCCCCCTCCCCTCCCCTCCCCACTCCCCCTACTCCTACCTAAAGGCCAGCAACGCAGTTGTGACTCTTGAGTTCCAGGTGTCCATGGGCGACGATAGTCATTTACCATCAGGTGACCCGTCTGCTCGTTTGCCCCCTTCTCTCATAAAAAAAAAAAAATGTCACTCTAGCCTTGTCATCCACATTACGAACTTACTTTTACTTAGTTTGGTCTACTATTATAAAATAAAAATAAAATAAAAAATAATCTCACGCCTTTTATCCCCGAGGGGGTAGGCAGAGGTATTCCATTCCTGGATATACCCACATTTCATGAGATATATTGGACCCCTAAACGTGATAGGTGGTGAGCCCATCGCCGGACCGGGTCTGTATACACATGTCTCAGAATTAATTCTGAGACCTGGCGGGTTTCCTCACGATGTTTTCCTTAACCGTCGAGCTAGTGATAAATATGTACGTATGTTTTTTAAAAACTCATTGGTACATGCCAGGATTAGAACCCGAGCCTCACTGATTTTCGGCCGGCTCTTTAACCGTAAGGCTATAACTGCTACTATTATAATTGGGTTGTTTTGTTGAATAAATGTCTTATTTATTTAAGTATGTTAGTTGTTTGATAACCGTTGTAGAGGTCCTTTAATTTGAAACTAAATAACCGAGGGTGAAATTTAATGAGTCCTAATTTTCTATTTTATTATTATTCTTATGATATATCACTAACTACTTGGAAGACGCCGGGCATAAGTATTATATTCACCCAATTTTATTTCTAATTAGCTAACCGCTAACGTTGCACATACGTAGATTTTGACGATTTAGGCGGCCAAAAACATTTGTTATTATTTACAGCTCCAAAATGATTTATTTAACAAAAACAGCTGGTTAATAATAATTGAATAATTAATAATTATGGTGTCGTATTGATTTTGAATAATTGACTTTTGGCCGCCTAAATCGTCAAAAACTACGCATGTGCGTTGTCCTGTACAACTGTCGGTTATGTCAAACACCATACGGTTACATTAGAAGAGTTAAAATGGTCGTTATTTTTTCCTAAATTTTCTAATGTTCCGCGCAACTTTCTTATTTTTTTCTTTCTTAGGAACCTTCTCCTGACAATAACAAATACAACAAAAAGAATTAGCGAAATTGCTTCAGCCGTTCACGCGTAATGCCGAGACCAAGGGAAATAGGGCTTCATTTTTATGTATTATATATTTCCTGAGGGAGTTAGCGTATGCAATTTAAATACCTACCTTTCATTGGTACTCTTACTCTGCCCTTATACGAAACAACTACATAAATAAACTGTTTTCCTTCATTATGGACTTGTGTATCAAAGAATATGTTGATTATTAATCATCTGAAGAGAATTCGCCATTGCTTATGCCTCACGACAAGATCTTGTACCGTAGCTACACAGGGCGGGCGGCAACTCAAATAGCAAGCAGAACCATCGAGGTGGAGGTACAACGTTTGTACAAGGATAAGTCGTGGGGCAGTGTTTTCCAATTTGAAATGGGTAAGTTGAGTGTCCATTCACGAGTTTGGAAATGATAGAAATGGCTGCCCAAGAAATTAAAATCATGTGTGCGATACACATGAAACTTAAATATACTATTTTTTTTAATTTAAAAGAATACAGAATTAATATCCACATCAGGCTTCGTCAAAATTAAATTATATACCTACTTACATTTTAAAAATATCCAGCATGTCAAAATATTAAATTATAACTAGTCAAATAGACCCCCCCGTACCGTGTCCTGTCCAAAAGTGCCCATGACCACAGAATAAGTAATAGTACTACGTCCATGACACTGGCCGCAATTTTTTAAATATTTTTTTTGTTTATCATCCGAAATATCCGAGAAGTATGTATGTATATTGAAGTACCACCAGAAAAATCAGGATCATCTTTTGCAAATCATTACAGCTCTTTGCTAAGCTTAAGTTATTTGCTTACATATCTCAGTTAGAGCTCTCATTTTTTTAAATACACCTTTCATCATTTGTCACTCGTCATTTGTAGTAAAATCACTTGTAATATTTTCACTACTGGGGTACAATATATATTTGAAGTATCTTACTTACTTATAGGTAACTAATTATGTAGTAAATAATTTTAGAATCATGTCTATCTGTTGTGAAGGCTACATGGCAAGGCCATGTTCCTTAAATCTTAGCGCCCGCACCTCAGGGTACCGTCTGAAGGCGCCTTAACACGTCTTGTGGTAGAATAGTGTATCTGAACTTTCTTAAGATTTTTTTTTAAACAGTCTCATAAATAAATAAAAAAAGACGTTTATTTATCAATATGACTAGGCTAAACTAAAGTTAAACAGTCCTATTAGAAGTGAGCCTGCTTCTTATGCATATCGTCTGAGTTTGGTCCTGGTGACAATAAAACTTTAACGAGTAAAAAACCCGACTTCAACGATAATACTAAAAATATACAGTTGAATTGTAAACCTCTTACTTTTTTAAAGTCCGTTAAAAAATAAATATCGAAATAGGTTGGCGTGATATTGAGTTATTTGTCCCTTTGTCGCGCATACTTAATGCAAATTTAAGACTTTAAGGGTTTTCTCATCGATGCTATTGTCAGAACTTGACGAAATTAAAATGGGACCAATCTGAAAGCACCACCTTTCAAATAAAAAAAGAATCATCCAAATCGGTTCACCCAGTCCAAAGTTCTGAGGTAACAAACATAAAAAAAACTACAAACAGCCGAAATGCTAGCCTCCTTTTCTTTAAGTCGGTTAAAAAATACAGTATCGCGTCTCTAGATTCAGGCGTCCCTAACCCTTCTTCGAGTGACCACCACCCGAGGTCAAGGGGGTGGTGAGAAGAGGGGTGGTCAAGGAGTTACCAGCTCATCCCGAGTTCCAATACATTTCATATTCCGTTGACAGAGGCACAATAATAACGCGGTCCTGCCCGTGTAAAAGCAAGACATAGTTGATGGTCAGAGATATAAAATTTTGCTGGAAACGGCTCTTGAAATAATATTGGTGTCTAAATGTTTTAACTGGTTGAAAGATTTGTAAACAATACGCTTGAAGAGGAAAAGAAGTAGGAAAGAGATACCGCTATATATGAGTTAGGTAAAGCTGCCTCTTCTAACGTTCTGTAATACTTTTATTCGCTGTAGCTTTTCTGATTGGTTGAATAAAATCATAACGTTTTTTAACAGGCAATCAGAATAGTTAACATGAGATTTTACAGTCTGTCACATAATTTCAGTTTAATTTGGCTTTCGGAAACTGGGGTCTAATCTGCAGCTAGCTTCATAAAAACCACTGTATAGAACTATGTTCTTTTAGACGGTCAAAGGCGTAACATATTTAAGTAATCAATGACAGTCTCGAAAGCTACGAGGTGCTACTGATATCTATATAATTGCGGCTTTTTGTGACTGTGAGCTACAGTGAGCTGCATGACGTGTACAAAAACTGGCTAAATCAGATTTTATATGAGTGACTACTTCTCATATAAAGCCAGTCGGTTAAAGTTAATGAAGATTTGTCAGCACTGTAAGATGTGGCTACTACGAGTATATTCACATTTCAAAGTTATCCAATTGATTCTCTTCGAAAATATTATCTGTAGTAACTATTCACCAACTTGGCAAAACTGCCATAACGTGCCACATCTAGTTTCCTTACATCTACACTTGACCAATAGTTAGAAATAGTTGAATTTGAAGACGTTAGAAATTTACGAGTGGTTTTGACCCTATGGGTGTTTGGGCGATAGTACCTACTTTGAATTTGTAAGTGGATTGTCTTGCATTCAAAATACTTAGATAAAGCAGAAAAATAAAAACAGAAACAAATTTGGAAAGATTATTCAAGGGGAACTGAAATAATTTCTCAAAGTACAAAGAGTTACAAGAACGCTAAAACATGAATGAGGATTACATTATAATTAATCATAAGATCCTGGTATAGCATTTTAAAGCAAATTAATACTAAAACAGAGTGATAAAATCACCATTACCACAGAAAAAATATAAAGATGTAAGATTAAAGAAACTGCCATATTTTGAAGGAGACCTACATCTTGCAATCAACTGTCTGAAGAATGGTATTAATGCAGTCGACGAAGTAAATAATACAGATTTCAAACTGTTACGACGTATTCAAATCCACAACTAATAGCCGAAGACTAGGAATATTTGAAAGATGGGAATTTAAATACAACTGAAAAACTTATAAGTAGACGTAATTCTTATTTGTGTCGAGTTTAAAAGGAAATGTCTTTATTGTGACTCACAGGATATTACATGCAAGTCTTAAAAATAGCGGGGTGCCCTGTGGTCTACCATCAGGCATACAATGTCTGTTTATACAATTAAAATCTGTTTATACAATAAAAAGTTTGTAAAAAACATTAATTTCATTTATTCTGTCTTAGTGAACAAAAACTTAAGAAGGATCTATGTGAAGATTTCTTTAAGTTATACTGATTTGTGTGGCTTCCTGAAAAAAAATTACTGTAACCTGTTTCGAAGCATATTGTGCCATAAATTGTTTTTTAATTGCGAAAATCTGTAATTGCCTTTTAGCTGTAAGTCTTCCGAAAAATGAATAAATAACGTTTAGATTCGTGATGAAATATTTCGAGAAGGCAAGACAACTGAACCTAATATAATAACAGTAGCTCCCAGAATCCTATTCATACACAGCATACCATTGTCCGGTTGGGAGGGTCCGTCCGGCCGTCTTGGACTTACCTAATTGAGTTACGCGAAATGTGTGATGAATTTAGATTCAGATTTACATTTCTATGCGGGTGTTAGATAGGATATATTATTTGATTAACAAATTGAACATGGTCTCCAGTTTTATAATGATGAAAGGTGTCATCAGGGTCTATTTCTGATGGCATAATTATATAATGGCCTTCACCATGGCCTTTAAAAAGAAGAAACTTTTAAGTTCTGTAGTGTGCCCAATATTCTTCCTGAATACAAAAATTACGAAGCAAGTCTGGGTGCACACTAATCAATCACTTTATGAAGGCATTATCTCTTCTTACTAATATCATATTATAAATATCTGCTTGTTACATTTTCATGACTAAACCAGTGTACCGATATCAATGAAATTTGGCAGGACGATAGTTCACACCTTGAGAAAGGACATAAGCAACTTTTCATCCCGGATAAATACACTAAGGGGACGCGATGCCCCAAAGTTCAAGCAGGCGGAGTCGCAGGCAAGGTCTATGTTTTGAAATAGGCTTTATCTCCTAGTAACATTCTTTCATGTAATTTTATATGTACACATAGAACATACTCTGCCCTAATTTGAATTATGAACTAGATTCTTATTTAATCTATATCACTATCACTACATAGTATAAAACAAAGTCGCTTTCTCGGTCCCTACATCCCTATGTCTCTTTGTATGCTTAAATCTTTAAAACTACGCAACGGATTTTGATGAGGTTTTTTTAAAGATAGAGTGATTCAAGAGGAAGGTTTTAGTGTTAGCATTGCACCCGTGCGAAGCCGGGGCGGGTCGCTAGTATGATATAATTTGTATTTTTTATTTTTATTTATTATGTACCTACTCTTTGCACATTTAATTTTCTTCAAATTACCTTGGTACCTTACCAGGTCCGTATATTTTTCTTTCGTAATCTTTCTTCAGCATTTCATCCACAAATCCCATTGCTGTCTTTAACTCAACCGAATATGCACAGTTAGATTTATTAATAACCACCGTGGGGGGTTAGGGGTGGGCGAACTATGCCTCAGGGGGTTCAGTGGAGGGGGTAAAACTTGGCAAACGTAAGCTTTGCACTGGACAGGAGTGGTCATAACTAAGATATTTTGACTGTCAAGTAATTCCTTCGCCACTTAAAGGGTGTCCAAAGTTGTTGTTGTGGACGGATTAGAATTTGGTTCAGTACGAAATTATGCTGGAGCAATATGATTAAGTTTGTAGCCTGGAGGAGTTTATGACCGTAACCAAGTACATACAAAAACTAACCAATAATTTCCAAGGCATATTGCAAACAAAAGGAAACAAATAATCAATAAACAAAGGTATGTAGTACTGTAGAAACAAATTTAGTAAAACTTTATTAAGTGTAGTAAGTTTTTTTTTCCTCTTAACAATATTAGTAGGAGTATCCACAAGTCTGTCAAAGAATTAGATTAATAATTCAAAGAGGGAATGCTGACAGTCTGCTGGGAACCTTGCCTCGGTGCCACGCACTGGATGAGGTCTTCTATTTGTAGATTTTTGTTAAAGTATGTTTGTTTAGTTTCTAGTTATGCACTTAAGTATTTTTTAGTATTTATGTGTATTGGGATATTGTAGTATGAATATTTATAATTAAAAAGTAAGAAACAGATTCTAAATTAAGGTAAACGCAGCTCTTACATACTGTTAAGTAAGTTATTATTTTATAAATGACTAGCGGTTGCCCAGCGGCGCTGCCCGCGCGGATTCCGTTTATTCCCGTTCCCGTGGGAATTTCCGAAAATCCCTTCATAGTGGTTGCCTACGACATATTTAAGACACCTACATACCATATTTCAAATAGCGGGTGCCCAGCGACGTTTTCCTGCTTGGATTTAGTTTATTCCCGTTCCCGTGGGAATTTCTAAAAATCCCATTATACCAATTTCCTATGACATATCAGACACTTTCATACCATTTTTCAAGTTTCTAGGTGTTATCGTTCCGGAGTAGTACGTATTTCTCTTTTTAACCAGTTTTTATATTTTCCCGTGGGAATGAGATATTTTCCTGGAATAAAAAGTACCCTAGATGTTGACCCGGGTACTCAGTTATCTCCATACCAAATTTCATCAAAATCCGTCCAGTAGTTTTTGAGTGATGCGTGCACAACCAGACAGACAGACAGACAGACAGACAGACAGACAGACAGACAGACAGACAGACAGACAGACAGACAGACAGACAAAAATTCCAAAAATTGGTGTTTCGGTATCTATATCGATAACTATATACATTACCGTTAAAATTTTCAAAAAATATTTAATGTACAGACACGGCCCCGTTAGAGTTTTATTATATGTATAGAAGATAAATTAATTACTGTCCGATCAAGCAACGTTTTGCAGACATAATTGTATTCATAATTGTCCTCGTCCGCTCGTGATACCGAGGGCCTTAGTGTCTGTTTATAATTGTGATCGCAATCGTCTTTATTTTGACATTATGTACGTTGCTTCTTTCGTACATCTGTCAATACAGTCAGTGAAAAAGAGCAAGCACTGATCGCGTAACAAATGTCAAAATGACGATTACGATTACAATTATAAATCGACAATAAGGCCCCTGCTTGACCACTTTACATGAATCCGTATTACCTATTAAGATAGGGATCTTTCACCAAATTGACATCTCTAGACCAGATATTTTTATTTGATTATTGCCGTATTAAAAACACCCTGTACCTACAGAACAAGGCACCAAAGAGCGCTCAATGCGATTGTAGCTCTGCGTCTGTGTATGGGGATATTAAATTCCGACTGACCGAGTGCTCAAGACTAATCTAATACGCCAGTATTAGTTACTTTACGGAGCTGGTATTTGTAACAGATATTATATTAAGAGCTAGAATATTCAATGTAATATAATACTGATAATCGATAATCTTAATTCTGTAAACGTAGATATAAATTAAAACTTAACAACTGTTAGCGAGTTTGATTGAGGTTTCATTCAGGTGACTGGGGGCTGGCAGTTATGTCTATCAGAGAATTAGCCTTTATTTAGAAAGGAAATGCAGCCAGTGTTCTGGGTTTTCCACATTATCTTTGGAGGATTTTTATTATCTGTAACCATTGTACAGTCAAGAGCACATGAAGCTTTACACTTGGAGTGCGAATCTGAGCTCGAAGGCGATTGTAATAAGAGCGTTACAAAGTCCAATGTGTCGCAAGATCCACGTGCTCTTGACTATACACAAATAAATGTATTTTTTTTGGAAATTCAAGTTATTTTCTTAAAATTAAACTTCGCATCCAATAGAGTAATTAATGCTGGATTTGTCAATGAAGTAAGTCCTGTTCCGAAGACAAATCACAAAACCTCTGTACTAGAGCCTGTAGTTCAAAATGCCGTTCCAAAAAAAACCTCTGTGTTTTGCGATATAATCTCCAGGTAAGCCATAGCTCTTCCTTGGACAAATTCAGCCTACAAAAAGTAATGGCAAAAATGTTTTTGCTTTTGAAACAATGAACAACTTCATCGATGTCTTTCCAAACAAAATATGTCTACACTAACATTTTATAGAAGAAAGATTTTTTATGTTGTTTGTTAATGAATAGGCTCCAAAAACACTAGATCGATTTCAAAAGTTCTTTCATAGAAGCATATCTTATTTTTCTGAGAATAACATGGGCTATAATTTTCTATTTTATGTATCTACTATTAATATAACATACTATGACTACTACAACTATAAAAGTGTGAATATATGTATTATGAGAATAAATTGTCAACGAATTATTTATACTTTGTTATAAAAAAATAACTTAAACTTTGTTCTTAAACTATCACATGTCTAATTGCCGACACTAGTAGATCGGCATTAGAACTCTTGAGTGATCGGAGCCAAGTTAACCTCAAATTAAGTAATTTGTATACTTAACTACAGTTTGGAGATTCTTACTTACACCGTTTAAGTTGTTTGTAGAGTTACATAGATTTAGACTAGGACTATACATGGTTTTGCTACATATTTAGAAAAAATCACGAACATTATGACCTGTAAATTTAAAAATTCTCTTAAGGCAATGCTAATAAATAAATGTTATTATAGCGTGAACGAATTTTTAGATGACGACTTTACTTAAGTCAGTAATTTAGTTTTGAATATGTGTATACGCCTGCAAAGGCAGAATTTAGTTGATCACAATCTGCCACTGTATCTGCACAAACATGTACCTAAATTCATGCACAATAAATATCTTATCTTATCTTATCTTGTATTACAGAACTATCCACAATCTCAGGAAATCCTTTTGAGCATGACATGACATGACATAAAAAAGAGCTGCCCTTGAGTTTCCTGCTGGCTCGTCGGTGGAGATGGGCTGCTGTTTACATTTAGCCAATCTTCATGGACGAGATTAGAGTGCCTATTAGACTATTGACTTTTTTAAGTGTATTTTATATACCTACTGAAAATAAATAATTTTGTATTTGTATAGTACAGTTAAAAAGGGGGCAGCTTCATGTGGCTCATATAGCGTCATCTCTTTCTGGATGCGCAGAGCAGAGTATCATGCTTGAGGATCTTTTAGGAATACAGGCGTTAGTTTCTCAAGATATTACGTGTTTAGCAAAACTTTGATAACTAGAAATCTACATCTACACTAATATTAAAGAGGAAAGTTTCTTTTTCATTTTTGTTTTTAATTAATAGGCTAATAAATTAATAACTACTTGTAAAGCTTAGGTACTTTTTATGTAGTAAAATTGGCATACATTTTTTAAACGGGAAAGGGACTTACTCGAGTAAAATCGCGGAAATCTTAAAGTTTTTCCCCTAAATTGGGTATTTGACTGCATAAAACTAAATTGTGAGTAATTATTAATTAAAAATATTTTCCCAAAACATATCTAAAAATGTATTTTGATTTTAAAATTGAAATTTTTAAATAATAAAACCTTTAACAAAATGACGAATGATGACGTAAAAACTCGGTATTCAGTACATTTTCCATAGTAAATTTTCGTTTTGACGGATCATCAAAACTAACTCATTTGACTAGGCAGTCAATACCCTATTTGTATCAAATGTTGCTCTTGAGAATTTAGGGTATTGCCAGCTCTGTGCAGTATATAACTCTACGTGTAGAGTCAATTTCGGCAAGACGGATAGCGAGGCCTGAAGTAGGCTCGCACTAACGACTTTCCCTGCGCTTCAGGTGCCAATCGCTCTAGCCCAAGTAGTCCTTGCTTGATGGCTTTAGTATAAGTTTCGGATGTTTGAATTTTGTTCGATTATGGTGATTATGATTATGTACGATTGGTGACTTCAAGGTCAAGCCGCAAAGAAATAATTCGATGTCATGTTTGTAGTCGATGTATTTCATTTACTTTCTAATTATGGAGTCCTCACCTCAAAAAGTCATCACTTACCATCAGGTGACCCGTCTGCTCGTTTTTCTTGCGTAATTCCTGAAATTAGTTCGTTCAGTATGGATTTCAGCTATTTTGTCAATACCCAATTTTTCCGAAAAATCTATTAGCGTAACTCAAAGAGATTAAAATATAATAAGGCATAGAGGGGACAAAGCGAGGAAAATTTGAAGTCAAAAGTTATTCCAAGTGGAATAAGTCTAGTACAATTTCGACCGAATGACAGCTCGCGTTCATACTAACTGACATGACAAGGACATGACGCTTAGGCTTCAAAGTTTTGTATGAAAATATTCCCAATGCCCTCTCTATGCCCTATTATATTTAAATCTCTTTGGCGTAACTGAATTTGGGGCTACCTATGGAAACCGCACTACTGTTCTTTATTTAAAAACATATCGGTTAGATAAAAGTAAAGTACGAATGCATGTATTTTTTTATATTAGTATACTATTTGGGTGTATGAGGAATTGCGCTCATTCGTTGTATAAAAAAAAGGAAATTAAACCCTTATAGGTACTTCGTTAGAATTATATCGTTTGGAAACTGACTTGACTGCATTTAAACGAAATTGTGAGTAATCATTATAAATGTTTTCCTAAAACACCTCTGAAAATATATTTCGATATTCATTTTATTTCGACTTTCGTGTTTCGGAAGGCACGTTAAATTGTTGGTCCCGGTTTTCGTTGTGTTTCCGCACAATGAAAGTCGTTAAGCCATGTCAGATACCCTTGGGTGGCTTGGAAAATTCTGACTGTTAAGTGGCCACTAGCTTAACACCATCTCCCAATCCGCGGTGGGCTCGCGTGGGAGATTATAGCCCATACTTCCTCATATGTGAGGAAAAGACCCTTAGCTCAGCAGTGGGCTGTTACGGGTTGATGATGATGATGATTCATTTTATACTTATACTTAGCACATTGTAAAATAAATTGTGTCTCGGTTCCAATTGGAACCCGCGGTTCTTTCAGATTAAAAACCATGATGTAACAGCTCAATACTCAGTACATTTTCTATAAGTAGTAAATTTTCGTTTTGACAGATCATATAAAAAAAACCGTCTAAGTGCGAGTCAGACTAGCTCACGAAGGATTCCGTACCATTATCTATAAAAACGGCAAAAAAACACGTTTGTTGTATGGGAGTATGTAAATATTTTTTTCTAGTATTTGTTATTATAGCGGCAACACAAATACATAAGTTGTGAAGATTTCAACTGTCTAGCTTTAACGCGGTTCTTGAGATACAGCCTGGTGATAGACAGACGGACAGACAGTGAAGTCTTGGTAATAGTAAATTTGACTAGGCAGTCTACTACCCAATTCTGAGGCATGTGTATCAGAAATAAGTACAAACAAAATGGAAACCCACACATATGCATCAGAATAAATTGGCCCGGACGAGCAAGCACGGATAATTTATTTATTGTTGTTCTAATTCACGCAAAATCGTGGAGTTGGGAGTCGTTACTGGCCCTTATAGTGCAGTCGGTTTATACTGGCTTATGTTACTGCTTCTCCTGAATATACATGCCGAAGCAGTGGAGTTGCAGTGAGTGTCAATAATTCAACTTAATAATATACCCACTTAGGTACTCACATTGCAAATTAAAACTGAAAAGATTAAAAATAATGAATTTGAATTTTTACTAGAAGAGTATCGCTAATTCGACTATGCATACTGAAGTGGTGAAATAACTATGACTTTCACTAAGTGGATTTAAAATGCTAAGTGGCTAAACTATTACTTTAAATTAATATTTTTTTTACTTGCACGTATATCACTAGAATTGGTGGATTAAAGGCGGTTCGGTGATTGGATAAACATGTCCATTTAAATTCACTAGTGAAAACTGGGTGATTCCTGTTATTGGATACTTATGCTTATCCCCTCGGAGATAAGGCATAAGAAAATATTAATATTAGAATTTTTCTGACAACGTTGCGTAGAATTTTTTTTTTGTAAACTTTAGTAAGGGTTTGTGCCTAGTAGTCAGTTTACAAGGACCGCAGTATAGCGGGCTATTGTAGCTGCGCGAGCGCATCGCGGGAACCGACACATCGCGCTCATCATCTCATACATATTTATAGGACAGTTCCAAGTTTATAATAATTCCTTTAATATTTGAAATGGTAAAGTAACTCTTTCTTTTTGTTTGTCACCTTTTCGTTACTAAAATGCTGAAATCATCTTGATCTGGGGAGAACTGAATATTGAGAGCATAGGTGAGTTTTTCTTAGGTAGAGGTAAAGTAAGGCGACGACACACCGTTTTAAGGATATTAGCGAAAAACTCAAAAGTGGGAACTTTAATCCCCCTTCCCCACTCCGGCGGACCTCCTAGACGCCGGGACATTTAGTATGTTTACTCCCTAAGCACCCTGAACAATTTTCTGAAGAAATCGCTGTAGTCCCCGCTCACGCACTCTATAACCATTTATTGAGTGGACTAAAGGCTAGTATTGTATTATATATGTCAGTTAGTTAAGGTAGGTAGTAGTAGCTTATCTATTCTATACAGATATACGAGTGTGTAAGCGGGCTTTGAGTATTAAACCAACAGGAGACGTCACGCGCACTAGTTTCTTTGCAAAAAAGTCTGCCAATTTCTGCGCGGGGGACGAGGAAACAAACACAAAAAATGTTAAAACAAACGCATTTTTTGACAAAATAATTAAACACTAGCTTGAACTAGGTGCACACAAATACATTCACCAATCCAAGCACTCCGTGAACTCAAAAAAACTAGTTGTATATAACAGGTATGTGTGTTGACCGATACTTTTTTTTGGCAGAGGGGAACGCCTCTCAGTGGCGTCTCCGGTAGGTTTAATACTCAAAGTAAGCGGGCGTCAAAGTCTTTTTAGGGTTCCGTAGTTAGCAAAGAACTTCCGAATCTATGTCCTTATGTATCTGTGTCACTTATTGAATATTTTTATTTCTGTACAATAAAGAGTTGTTACTTACATATTATGTCAATTACCAAAATAATTGGAATTGTACGACTTGCTTTTTAAATTGAAGATTTTTGTGTTTGTATTGTTTTGTATGATTGTAAAATGACCCCTCTACTATAAATACGGCACAAATCTTCAAGACAAACCTTTTAAGTGGCTCAATGTCAGATCTCTAGACTAAATCAAAACACGAATTTCCCAGTGTTTATGTAGAAGCATTTAGTGGTGTTAGCAACAATTTTATAGCATTAGAGTTAGTATGATGACCTGAAAATATTAGGCTATTAGCTTCCACGGGTTGTGTTTATAACTCTTTGTTTTGATGGTATTGCGTTATTATGTGGAGTACCACATTTGTAATGTTCGCACTGTGTAATGCCAGTGTTTGTGAGTGAGTGTATTACACACCTAGGGAAGTAAAATAAGAAGCTACGTTTAGTGCAGCGGGACCAAATTTGCCGCTTTCCGCCCGGAGAGATAAAATTGAAGTTTTGTGTTGGAATTCGTGGTAAGACAAATAAATACGGTATCTACTTTGTTATTAAACTAAGTGTAAAATTTAAGTAAATAAATTACAGTAATTGGATCGCCTCATATGGCACATGGAATTATATAATGAAAACTTATGAACACATTTGTCACTAGGAACCCCCTAGTAGCGCGTAGTGCCCGTTCCCGTTGGAATACGGGAATAAAATACAGCCTATGTTACTCAGGGATATTGTAGCTTTCCATTAGTGAAAGAATTTTTTAAATAGGTCCAGTAGTTTTTGAGTTTGTTCGTTACAAACATACATTAATACAATTGTGAGAAAAAAAATGGGCCCCTAAAATTTGGTTCTCTCTCAGGTACTATAGTATAGGAAAACCCCTATTTCGGTGATGGGTTCACCACTTGTCACATTTTGGGTGGTGAAAAGTAGGTACGGCCTATCTAATGATTTCCAAGAAGAAAAACCTTTATTTTGATACAGTTCCGATGCATCACAATCACTAGACGAATTCATCGACGAACAAAAATAGTACTTTGTCATACCCAAGACAAAGCTAGCCCGCAGTTATTACCGATAATTTTCCCAAGATCGCATTAGGTAGGTACATTTCTCCAAACGCCTGCATCACGACGGCGGGTCGTCGTGCAAATGGACGTCTATTTCTTGAGCATTGCTCTAAATCACGAGTGGCCAGTATCAAGATCGGCCGGTCGACGGTCTTGGGATGGGAGGATGTATTCTGGATTTTCGAACCGTTTCAAAATTGTAAATTTTGCGAAGTTCGTTGGTTAAGTTTTTTACGTAATATTAGCTGATTTGAAAGGTGACTGTATCCAAACTATTGATCCTTCAGTATGTGAACAAATACCTACATAAAGTGTATTAAACACGAAAAACATTGACATCGTTTATAAGGCACTTCTGGTGAAGATGAGTGCAAATATTGCCTAGGACACTGTACACGAAGATTTCCTACTTTAAAATCTGTAACACCGTTTAGACTAGAAGTTGCGACAATAAAACAAGACTTTATTGTTTAAAAAACATTAAAAACTGCTGAACCATGCAGTAATATGCGTGTGCAGCATCATCAGAAAAGGGTCAACGCTCAGATTAATTGTTTTGGGGAATTTTGTAAAAATCTTTTAGTGTCTTTACACACTGGCAAGATTTTTGGAATTTTAATCAATAAAATTAAATGTAACTAGGTATTTCTTTCTTGTAATCTTCGCTATCTGTACCAAACGTCATCCAGAATAAGGCTCGCCGTAAAACACTGTGGATTACCACAATACATTAGTTGCTAAAGCATGGGGCGGCAGTTAATTTTGCTTACATATAAGGCATAAATAGCTTAGATAACTTCTCTGAAGACTCTCCTTTTGAACGACCTGATATGTTGTATGGGATAACACCTTGCATAAAGATGAGTAATATTAACGACGGGCCTGTTGGCTCAGTTGGTAGTCACCCTGCCTTCTGAGTCGGAGGTTGCGGGTTCGATCCCCGCTGGCGCTCGGTGCCAACATTTGTGTGCATGAACATGTATGTTGTCTTCGTATCTGGGTGTTTAATATTTATAGGCTCTGACTAGTTTGGGACTGAATAACCGTGTGTAAATTCCGTCGAACAATTTATTTATTTATTCTTCTGTTGTGCCAATGCTTTTTCAGAGATTTTTGTTAGCTACTCAATTATTACTTCATTTATTGCAAGATTAGTACCATAATTACCATCTGCAATTAATAATAACTTAATGCTAATAGGTCGATTATTTCTCGAATAATTAAGGCACGTACTAATAATAGGTGTGGATAGTGTATATTGTTAGTATTAAGTCCCTTACATATTTTGTCTTAGAAATTATCACTATCACAATTGTTTGTCATAAATAAAAAAATATTGGGTATATAAAAAACTATCTAAATATACGCAAATAATGCTCTGATAGTAGAAAATTTCCCACAATAAAAATAAAAATGTCACAAGTTAATAAAAGCAAAAAAAGATCCTGTATCGACCGAAATCAATTTCAGTATAACAAACAAGAACATATAATCACACTTCAACCTATAACCTCTTAAACAACGTCTGATCTAACATTGGCCGGGAATGTAAACAGCGAGCGATCTCCTGAGGCGCCATCTATAATTTTCTAACAATGTTCCCTACGTTACCATAAAAAATTGACCTTTCCACTTATGTTACTACCCCCTTGAATCGCCTGCATCTGATAGTACTGAGAACAGGGAGGTAGGTCATGGATCACTGGTTCTGGAATCCACGCTCGATCGATCTGGGATCGATCTGAGGATATTGCATATTTATCAACCTTTGACACGGGTAACAACGTGGAAGTAACATCTTCATGAGCAAAAAGGCAAAACAAACATGTTTAAGGGTGTTTGAACTTGCAGCGTGCGGTTTCTATGGGAAATGTGGGATGTGTGTGATTTGTTTAGTGGGAGGTCGTGGTGTGGAATAGCTTCCTTGTTTTAAATTTTATAAGCAAAGCGAGAAAAAATTTATGCTAAATTAAAAAAAAAGATTAAGCATTGACGGGCTTGTTGGCTCAGTTGGTAGTGACACTGCCTTCTGAGTCGGAGGTCGCGGGTTTGATCCCCGCTCTGGGCCAACATTTGTGTTCATGAACATGTCTGTTGGCTTCGTGTCTGGTCGTTTAATATTTATTTAAGTATTTTTATCAGTTGTTTAGTATATACCCATAGTACAGGCCCTGCCTAGTTTGACCGTTTGAGACTAATTAATCGTTTGTGGATTGTGTCCCACAATTTATTATTATTATTATTTGGTATAGTTACATGTTGTATAAGTTAAATATTATATTTTAATGATACTAGGTGTCCCAACATACGTTTTTCTATCCGAATTCTATTCCAGAAAAAACACATAATGTTTTTCCGTATTTCTCAAATGGGCGACCTTTCTTATTATGTGATCCTTAAATAAAAAAACAGTCTCAAATCATGCGCACGCGATCAGCACTTAATTTTTGTTTTTAAAGATAAGAAAGATAAGCTTCGATATATCATAATTAAGAGAAACAATCTGAATATCGCCATTCATTATGTTTTAATAACATACAATTCACAATTTTTGAAAACAATGCAAATCGCTTTATGCCCGGTTCCTATATTCGAGAAACCAACCATTTTGCTTACGGACGGTAGAATTATCAACGAGGCGTAACTCAAAAGTGTTCCTATAAAAAACTATTCTAAGCGAACTTACTGACAGCTTGGTACATACGGATGAAAGGGCTACAACTTACGGATAGTAAGGGTAATGTATGGAGATGACAGGATAGAGTGTTCCTATAATTTTTTTGACACGTCAACTAGCTGTCAAAGTTACTAGGCGTTTGATATTTAGTTACTGCCCGAATTCGATCGGTTGTGAACCACAATTTTGGTAGTTAATAATTCCACTGCTACAGAGAATGTTACAATAAATAGAGCTTAATTTTTGGAAAGATTAAGTCACAAGTTGCTTAACTATCGGTCCTAGCGAATCATGGAAGAATTATGCTAATCGCTGCAGAATACAAACAAGTAGAAGCTGTTTCATTGGCCAAAAGTCTAAGTAGGTAATGTGTATAAAAGAAGTAAGTCCTCTATTTAACTTTTTTTTTTTTATAAAACAATTATTATACTTCAATCACGGCTGATTCGATTTACGTATACTCGTATAAACAATGAGATTAAAACATAATGTTGTGAAGATGACCGCGCTGAGAGTCGGTGTTGAGAAATTTATTGAGCATCATTTCGGACCAGGTAAAGGTAATGCAGGTGTCTGAAATTAAGGCATTACTTTAAAATATGAATCACTTTATTAAAATCCAACATTTTCCGTAAGTTTTCCGTATGACATTTCTTCCCAGAATTTGATGTTTATTAGCGACACTGGTGGTGGACACACACGACAAATGGTGTAATAACACAGGATGTGTTTTTTTTTCCAAAATCAACGAGTTCGATTCTTGGCTAGGAATATTGATTTTTAAAAAACCAAAGATACAGTTTCAGTTTTCATCAAAATCGGGCCCGAGACTACTTTGAGTACTTTTCGCTATTCCTCATAGTTTCTGACTTAGCATACCACGCCCACTTGAAAAATTCACCCTGTATACATACTAATTGGGGTGTATGAGGAATTGCGCTTATTCTGTTACGCGTATTTGCAATAGTTGGTAGGCAGAGACAATAAGTCGTCACCTGCTACGAACCTGTCACATCCTTACATCCATCAATCTGTTCGATTTCTTCCTAATATCTTTATTTGGGTTTCTATCGTTTGGAGAAGATGTCGATATAAATGGACGTTTTTTTTATTTTAAGGATAAAAGTCAGTACCTATTGTTCTTGGAGCAGCGTGTCACAGATTATAGGTGCGCAGAAAGTAACACCAAGAAGACCGGGCTTTTATACAGTTTGAAAAAAATCTAAGTTACCCCATTTTTCAGTGCACCTATACTAGGCACATCACGCATTGGCCAGTGAGTGGCGTTGCGCAAGCCTGCTTGATATTCGCGCGTGACACGACCGAGCCCGCGGACCAATTTGCTATAATCGCACTACACCGATTACCGATTAACCATTTTACATTACAATTCTGGGAACGTAAAGTTGAGATGGAATCGTGTGTTAGTTTTTGATAGGTTGGTCGAGAGGTCAATTTAGAAGTTTACTTGGAAAATGTTTTTTTTTTCAGTTCAGAAGAACCGTTTATAAATAACTAGCGACCCGCCCCGGCTTCGCACGGGTGCAATGCTAACACTAAAACCTTCCTCTTGAATCACTCTATCTATTAAAAAAAACCGCATCAAAATCCGTTACGTAGTTTCAAAGATTTAAGCATACATAGGGACATAGGGATATAGGGACACAGAAAGCGACTTTGTTTTATATTATGTAGTGATTAAGTGTGGTCATTCAACATCACAATAACTGGTCAATGTTACTGGCAAAAAATCTATATACATATAATAAAACTCTAACGGGGCCGTGTCTGTACATTCAATATTTTTTGAAAATTTTAACGGTAGTGTATATAGTTATCGATATAGATACCAAAACACCAATTTTTGGAATTTTTGTCTGTCTGTCTGTCTGTCTGTCTGTCTGTCTGTCTGTCTGTCTGTCTGTCTGTCTGTCTGTCTGTCTGGTTGTGCACGCATCACTCAAAAACTACTGGACGGATTTTGATGAAATTTGGTATGGAGATAACTGAGTACCCGGGTCAACATCTAGGGTACTTTTTATTCCAGGAAAATATCTCATTCCCACGGGAAAATAAAAAAACTGGTTAAAAAGAGAAATACGTACTACTCCGAAACGATAACACCTAGAAACTTAAAAAATGGTATGAAGGTGTCTGATATGTCATAGGAAATTGGTATGAAGGGATTTTTGGAAATTCCCACGGGAACGGGAATAAACTAAATCCAAGCGGGAAAACGCCGCTGGGCACCCGCTATTTGAAATATGGTATGTAGGTGTCTTAAGTATGTCGTAGGCAATCACTATGGAGGGATTTTCGGAAAATCCCACGGGAACGGGAATACACTAAATCAAAGCGGGAAAACGCCGCTGGGCACCCGCTATTTGAAATATGGTATGTAGGTGCCTTAAATATGTCGTAGGCAACCACTATGAAGGGAGTTTCAGAAATTCCCACGGGAACGGGAATAAACGGAATCCGCGCGGGCAACGCCGCTGGGCATCCGCTAGTACATAATAAAACTCTAACGGGGCCGTGTCTGTACATGAAATATTTTTTGAAAAATTTAACGGTAGTGTATATAGTTATCGATATAGATACCGAAACACCAATTTTTGGAATTTTTGTCTGTCTGTCTGTCTGTCTGTCTGGTTGTGCACGCATGACTCAAAAACTACTGGACGGATTTTGATGAAATTTGGTAGGGAGATCACTGAGTACCCGGGTCAACATCTAGGGTACTTTTTATTCCAGGAAAATGTCTCATTCCTACGGGAAAATATAAAAACTGGTTAAAAAGAGAAATACGTACTACTCCGAAACGATAACACCTAGAAACTTGAAAAATGGTATGTAGGTGTCTTATATGTCATAGGAAACCAGTATGAAAGGATTTTTGGAAATTCCCACGGGAACGGGAATAAACTGAATCCACGCAGGAAAACGCCGCTGGGCACCCGCTATTTGAAAAATGGTATGTAGGTGTCTTAAATATGTCGTAGGCAACCACTATGAAGGGATTTACGGAAATTCCCACGGGAACGGGAATAAACGGAATCCGCGCGGGCAACGCCGCTGGGCACCCGCTAGTAATCTATAAACTAATTTTAAAACATTCTGTAATGTAGAACTGTTGTTGCAAAGTTTCTTGCGCCTCTTCTTTTCACTTAGAACCTTCCTAAAACACAGTCATTTAGAAGCTGTAATAGATAACTATTAGTATTGAACTTCAACAAATAAATAAAAATATTGTTTTTGATCTCATCCATTTACATAGTCGAGCGACGAATCCGATAAGCATTTTCACTCTATTTTCGATGTGAATGGGATTTGTACCTTCGACATTTGATTCAGTAGACAAGACAAGTACTACCAACTGACCCAACTGACCATTACAAACACGTCAACAAAATCAGTAACGGATAGTTCGACTCAAACAATGGATGTAACAAGCGCGTAATTGCAGACAATAAGTGCAACAGACAAACGGACGCGAAGTATGTGGAAACAAATACAAGAGCAGCTCATTAGAAGCTCCTTATATCTACATACTGCATAGATCCATGTTCCGAATGGAACAGTCAGTGAGGCATTATTAATTTCTTCCAAAGATGGTTGACTGGTAGATAATGCCTTTAGGCATCAAGTTCGCCATGTGTACATTTTCTTGGTACATGAAGTTAAATAAATAAATAGTCAAAGTAAAAAGTTTTTATTCAATGTAGAGGCTTATAAGTCCTCTTATTGAAAATCATTGCGACTCCACCGCTTCGGCATGTATAGATAGTTGAGGAGAAGAAACGGGGCAAGAAACTCCTCAACACATTATTCTTTTAAATAGATATAGTAAACATTCACCATTATTCTTTCGGATTTGGCCGATATCGAAAGTACCTACTAACATTTCACCAGTGGACATACCACGGACATACCCCTAAATGTGATAGATAGTGACTCCCTCGCCGTACCTTCACAGTTTTTCCTTCATTATTTCCTTATAATGTTTTTCTACACGGTTGAGCTATTTTTTTTATCCTATGTATTATAGTACATATGTTTTAAATTCATTGGTATACTTATTTGTCCTCAGAATCGAACCCGTGCCGTGCCTGATGCATTAATGACGGATTCACTTCCAATCCAACTGTGATTTCATTGCTTATACTGATACTGAATCTAGGAAAGGAATCTCTAAAAAAATTGCGCCATGCTTTCAAAAATATAAGGAAAAATGTGCAGAGACAACCACAAAAGAAGTGCCCGTTAACGAAAACTAAAAATAATAAGGTGCCCTTTCTATTCAAGTTTACGTGCATTTAATATTCATGTCGATACCAGATGACCATTTTGTATAGAGCTCCCACTATTCATTATCATTTCTCCTTTAGTTCATTTTTGTAAATTGGTAAGAGAGTCCGGAGATCTTGTTAATTTGGTATCTACTGTCTATTGTTTACATCGCATTTGGCAAGTGATTACTATTATAAGGCAATCATAATCAAAATCATGATACTAGTAGTTTTAGAATGACATGGGAAATTGAATAGTGTGATGCGTCGGTGGTTCCACAATTTTACAAGTAATTTTATTCATGTATGTATCATATTTTTATTGTCGACTTAAATAGGTTTTTATTCTCAGTATTCCAATAATCAAATTCTAATAAGAATCTTCTATCATATGAAAATGTAATACTCAACAACTTATTTTACTTATTTATTACATTTTGTGAGATTTCACTCGCGTAAGTATCGTTCCTATGGGAAAATTACTGCCCATGTTACTCCCAGAAAAGTAATCTGAATTTTGTGAATTCTTGGTGAAATCATTTTTAAAATCTATGTAGGTAGTAGTTGCTAACTACCTGCATAGATTAAAAAATATATTTGTGTGAAATCGCAGGGAACAGCTAGTATTTAATGAAATGTTGTTTTTGTAAAATAAAGCTCTGCACATACAAGTAATGATTTTCTCATAAATCTATCTCTTGTACTGCTTACTCAATTTTTTTTTGACGTGACAACGTCTTATAAATTGATGGAGCCGGCGGCATTCCCGAAAAAGTGTGACGTATGCGTCGTTCCAGTGCAAGCGAGAGCGCGCAACGAGCGACAAAGAGGCACAATCCATTCTATCAGTATTTTCTTATGACGTTGTCACGTTCAACTATCGTCAGTACACCGACTTTACAGACAACAGATTTTTTAACCTTAAATCTTTCTCCCTTACTATCACATGGACGGCAAGTACAAACTAACGTTACTCGCACAGTTGAAACTTCATAGTTATCTAAAGCAATTCAATTGTTATCAACTTTCGGCGCCGACCGCCCTCGTTCTCGTAAATTACTCTCGCTTCCTTTATCGTGTGATTGTCTTGAATTGACTAATCGGTAAACAAAATATTGCTCACTTCAATTCTCATTTACATCATACCTCTATGTCATTAAAGCTCCATGATAGTTTAGAACTTTACATATTGAAAAAATGTACTAACTGCTCATAATCTATATAAACATATAATAAAACTCTAACGGGGCCGTGTCTGTACATTAAATATTTTTTGAAAATTTTAACGGTAGTGTATATAGTTTTCGATATAGATATCGAAACACCAATTTTTGGAATTTTTGTCTGTCTGTCTGTCTGGTTGTGCACGCATCACTCAAAAACTACTAGACGGATTTTGATGAAATTTGGTATGGAGATAACTGAGTACCCAGGTCAACATCTAGGGTACTTTTTATTCCAGGAAAATATCTCATTCCCACGGGAAAATATAAAAACTGGTTAAAAAGAGAAATACGTACTACTCCGAAACGATAACACCTAGAAACTTGAAAAATGGTATGAAGGTGTCTGATATGTCATAGGAAATTGGTATGAAGGGATTTTTGGAAATTCCCACGGGAACGGGAATAAACTAAATCCAAGCGGTAAAACGCCGCTGGGCACCCGCTATTTGAAATATGGTATGTAGGTGTCATAAATATGTCGTAGGCAACCACTATGAAGGGATTTTCGGAAATTCCCACGGGAACGGGAATAAACGGAATCTGCGCGGGCAACGCCGCTGGGCATCCGCTAGTTTGTTTTAATTCCTGAAAGTTTAGCTTCTAATTCTAATTGAAAATCTATTTTGTCTGGAAATTACCATTGAGGGAATAAAATAATAAATAATATACATTTTAAGGGCTGATCAATAATAGGTATACAGATTAAGTTAAAATAAACCTTAAAAAATGCCTTTCCCATTTATTCAACTTTTGGAGATACCAATCTACCTCTACAATATAAAACACTCAGCTGTCATTTAGTTATAGAACAATAGTTATCGATCTCTAAAAGGTCGGCTGACATTTTAGGGGAATGAAACTGTAATTTCCAAATAAATTTAAGTGAAAACTGATTTGATAAACTGATAATCAGAACTAACCGTTTATTATACTTTTTGTCTGTCTGTCTGAAAGTTTGTCTTGAATAGGCTCCGAAATAACATTTTTTTTATTATTTAAACGGAAACTTAAATGTTCGTGTGTTCCATTTAGATATCTTGCAGGGTTCAGAAGATACGAAGATTTTATTTTGATGGACGGTAATCAATTCTTACGTAGTCAATTTCCACCATTCCAACTACAGCCAACCTTATTACGTGTACACCGATTTTCATGTGATTTTTACGATTCACATTAGCATATAACCGTGTGTGAGCGGCCTTATCAGCTACGATCGGTTTATCTGGCACATCGGATGTGAGTGATTGTGGTGTAGCGTGTGTGCGCTGCGTTTCACGTAATTTCGGGCCGTTTTGTTTGCGCTCGGAAGTTATTTGCCTTGTGCGTGAAACGGAACGCGCTATTGATGATTGTTAAGTTAAGCTGCTTCTATTGTTGATTTACTTACCCGTGAATAAGTTGAGTTTGAATAAAAAAACTGCAAATTTGGCGTTGACATTCATAACAATACCTATAGCGTAGCAAAAATGTGCATGATTATTAAAGAATGCACTAAAGCAAAATAGTTTTTGTATATCATACAAAGAGATTCGTCCCTGCAGTACTGGAGCCCCAGATTTTGCGGGATGATGGCAAGCGGCCTGACGGTATGTCATTGATACCCTGGAGGATGGGGCGAGCGCTTGTGTGGGACGCCACATGCGCCGACACACTGGCGTCGACCTATCTTCCGGCGACCGCTAAGCGGGCCGGTGCGGCGGCGGAGGTTCGCGAACGCTTTAAGGTGGGCAAGTACAGGTGCCTCGGTGCCAAATACGATTTTATTGCATTTGGCGTCGAGACACTTGGTCCGTGGGGTCCTGGCGCGCACGGGCTCTTCAAGGAGCTCAGCAAACGACTCAGGGAAGCATCAGGCGACCCCCGAGCAGGCGACTTTCTCGCGCAAAGGATAAGTATTGCCATCCAGCGCGGGAATGCCGCCTGCGTAATGGGCACCTTGCCACGGGGGCCTCATTTTTTACATCTCTTGTAGTTTAGTTTAGTTCGTAGTTTTAGTTTTACTCATAATTTTACTTTTAGTTTACTTTTACTGTTGTTACGTAAATCCACTGTTACATGTTGTATTTGTAAATAAAAAATTCAATAAAGTAATAAAATCAAGAGATTAAAATATAATCTCTTTGATATCATATAAACCGAATCATATAGTATACTAGCGGCGTTGGCGTTGCCCGCGTGGATTCAGTTTATTATTGACCCGTGGAAAATTAAAAAAATCCCTTCATAGTGGTTGCCTACGACATGTATGACACCCACATACCATATTTCAAGTATCTAGGTGGTATCGATTCGGAGTAGTGTATATCTATTTCTCTTTCTAACATAATATGTTTTTTTTATTATTTTCCTATGCAAATGAGACAATACCCTAGATGTTGACCCAGCTACTCAGTTATTCATCAAAATTCTTCCAGTTGTTTTAGCGTGATGCGTGCACAAACAGACAGACAGACAAAAATAAAAAAAAATGCCGCTTTTGATATCTAGATCGCTGGCTATCTCCACTACTGCAAAAAAAACAATAAATAATTCATGTACAGACACGGTCTCGTTACAGTTTTATTACATGTATAGACTTTCAGTCAAAGTCAAAATGTTTTATTCAAAGTAGGGACTTACAAGTAAACTTATTGAACGTCATTTCAACTCCCTTCAGCATGTATGGTTGAGGAGAAGCTTATATAAATATCCGACTTTGGAAGATTATAAAAAAGCGCCATTCCCATGAAATATCAAACCACCAAAATCTAAGGCGTTTCACAGCCGTGCAAGAAGGACGAAAAATAAAGAGCTGTCGTTAGTAATTATTACGTTGTTAGATAACGTTACTCCCCCTTAAAATGGGGGTGTGGAGGCGCTGCATTTTTACAAATTGATACAAATTATTTGAGCGAGCTCCCGCTTTGTTCCAACGACGCTTGTTACGACTGCGGCACGGCATTTTATTATTTTGGCGTTGTTACCGCACAGTGGGATGAAGAAACGTCGCAGCTCGTTACGCTGTGGGTATTAAAAAAGTTATTAAGTCTCTTTGAATAAGACTTCCTGGCGAGGTAGGAATATTGAAGATAGTAAGTTACGGTTTTAAGTGCTTCTATAGTTGAGCTTCAATGCAGGATATGTGTTAAGGAATAAAATTTTATTGTGTCGGGCAATATGGCACTTGACAGATTGTGTTTAAAAACAAAATGAATAATATCACTCCTTATCGCTGAGATGCCAGTGATATTCCATTCCAAAAGTACCTTAAGAATTATTAATACATATATGTGACGATTTTAGGAATTGTTCCTGACACATGTGTAATAGCACCCTACCTCTTAGACATGTCTCAGAATCAAAGCGCAATGAAACTTGTGCAGTCTGCGGGTTTTCTCACTATGTTTCTTTCAAAGTCGATATAGTTATAAATATCCAGATATAATACAATAACTTTTTATTGTACACCAAAAACAACACAATATGGATACCAACATTAACTAAAGTACAATGTATACAGACACGTTTAAAAAAATAATTGGTAACAAAAACGATGCGGCATAAGCGTACAAAATACTTGGTCATTAAAAATGTTGAGTTTGGGATATGCAGTTTTTTTCCGTATCGGTCTGTTTATTTTTAATCAGAACAAATATCTAAGAGTAATTTTATTGTTAGATGAAAAATTACTGATTCCAGCTGAAGAGTACCTACGCATCTTATACTCTAACCTTATCAAACTGTTATGGATATGGAAGGCATACATCCACCTATTGACTGCTTATGCCGGGTTTGACGTTATAGGATAAGTTATTTTTAAGTCATTATGGCGTGATAGCAGCGTTCGTTTGTTTCACTGTCCGCTGTGCATTTTCTCTCATTCCTTAGACGGGAGTCCGAAACATCTTATTCGCGCCCTCATAAAAGTAACTGCTTTGGCTCGTTTTTATTTCAACCTCTGTACCTGTACGGCCGCAGTATTTTAATAAACGAACTCCTTTTCAAACTAAAAGTAGCTTTACAGTCGGAAAATAGAGTCGAGTCTCAACTGGCAGTAGTTGCAAATCATGTCTTGCCCACTTGTTTCTAGGACAGGATCTGAAGGACACGGGGAATTTCAATTACTTTATTACAGTTGTTAAGGTATGGACTATGGGTATGGCAATCAAATTGTAGTTAGGATGGATATTAGAAACAATTTGGGACCTCTGTGGACCTTTATAGACTTGTTTATGGTAAGTGATTATTTGATTTGATGACGCATTTTCTGAAATCCTAATGAAATATCAACAGTGATATAATATAGGTAGAAAGACTCATTAATAAAATAATATTATTTAATATCATACAGCTAAATGATTTATAAAAAACTAGCGACCCGCCCCGGCTTCGCACGGGTGCAATGCTAACACTAAAACCTTCCTCTTGAATCACTCTATCTATTAAAAAAAACCGCATCAAAATCCGTTGCGTAGTTTTTAAGATTTAAGCATATTACAAAGGGACATAGGGACATAAGGACATAGGGATATAGGGACAGAGAAAGCGACTTTGTTTTATACTATGTAGTAATTAGGAATAAAAAGTAATTTCATGAGGTAAACATTTCAATTTTCAAATAAATAAATTCTAACAAGCATTGTAGATAATAAATTCTCCAAGGATTCTTAAAAGAAGCCGCAATACAATCCCCTCAGCGGAATCCTGCGAATTACACCACCCAAATTATATGGCGACTCGTTAAGAAATCCCGGATTAAAGAGTTGAAGAGAAAAAAAACGGGAAAATGTCGCCGAGTCCAAGCCGCAAAATTCTTAAACGCAGTCCAGGGAAATGGGTTGATTACTTCATCAAAACACACTTTAAACGTGTTACGTAAATCTAGTACCGCTCCCCCTGGGGGGGTTAAAGGGTGAGGTGGGGCTAACTCCCCAGGAAGCGGGGGTAAGACGATATGGGCGAACGTGAGCGCCGTCAAGAAAACCTTGATTGCTTTTTTAATTAGTTTTTTTTTTCATTCCCCCTTTTTCGCATCCCAGCGATCGTGCAAGAAATATGTATTTGGGCGAGTGTGTGTTATGTACCGTTTATTGATTGATACGGAATTTGTCAAGTGCCTTTTCGATTGTGACCTCTTGCTGTTACTAAGGATTCTGTTGTGAATAATATTGGTAACGTTCTATATTACATTTAGGATTGAATGTTTTATTATTACCTCTTGATATTGACTACCAGTTTTCACCTACATTTTTGTTTGAGTTCAGATTCGTAATTAAAATATAAATGTGAATTGTGATATTTATTGTATACCTAATGTATCAATACCATCAAACGCCAACTTCAATAAGTATAAAGGTACTAACAAAGTCCTTCAAGAACTTAATAAAAAATTAACGAAACAGCCTACGAAGTCTATTTAAAATTATTATCCATTTCACCCCATCAAAAAGTGCAAAATCAAGAGCGTAAAAACTGTTAGGAATGTCCATTAGTCGTTCATAATATCGCGGTAATGAGGGGAGAGCGGGACAAATCAGATCTGCGGCGAAGAGCGTTCCGTCACGTACTGGCCACTACGGTTGTAGAGGGTTAAGAGGATTCAGCGAAAAATATTAATTTGGCTGAATAATTAATATGATAAATTTAAAATAGGAAAACAATAAAACTTAAAAAAAACTTTTATACTGAGAAAATTATTAGATAAATACTTTATCTGTAATAGATATAACAATTAATTGAAAATTATTATGTGTGAAAATTAACTACCTATATTTACCTACTTTACTTTCTTAAATATGCATGCTTTTCTTTCAATTATTTACAGCCAAGATTGCGTTTGCTCGCTATCATAGGTAGATGAACTTTGCTAATTCTCATTTTAAAATTCAAACGCCCTTCCATCTATGAGAACACATAGACGTGTGCGTAACAGCACACACACACACACATAACTAGGTTTAAGTCTCGAGGCGTCCCCACTAATTTATACGTTCTTTCGCTTTCATTATAATTATTATTCTTGGCAATTTATTTTCGCACACGAGGGGGCATCTCCCCCTAAGGGTGGAGGGAGGCAACTTCTTACAAATTCTCGTTTTTCGGTGGAACTTAACGCACCCTTTTCTTGGCCCTTTTTGTTTTTCATTACATTAACTTTTGAGTCGGGGATAATGTGATGCGCGCGTGTGAGTGTAATTTGTGTTTGTTATGTAGTGTTTGTTTTGGACTGTATACGAGTTGCGCTGCTAATTATGGACCAATATTTTTAACAATAATAAAAAAAAACCTTTATTGTTAAAACAACTATTTATATTTCATTTCACTTCATTTAAAAGATTTTCTTTACGTTTTCAAGAATAAAAAGATTTATTTTAAAAGATAAATATTCAACTACTTTTTCTAAAGATATACAAACAAAGATCATGCAATAATTACATATAATTTTAATAAACACATCATTCTTAAAAAAGTTGTTAGTTCTTAACTTCATGTATCACAAAGACAGAATCCTTGCGGAAAGTTCCCTCCACCAAAAAACTTTTCAATGTATAACACCTTAACTATCCCGACGTCTCCACAATTTTACTCGAAAACTTTAAAGTACACAATTTACGGTACTACGACATCCACATGCGCAAGTGCGCCGAGGAACTTCCACAAAACAAAAGCGATTACGAAAGACTTCGACTACTCGAAAACAAAACGCAATTTTCTCTTAAGAAAATGAGGGAACTCTTTCTCCCCATTGAAAAATCATCAACACCCACCGCGTATGTACCCCGCTGCCCCCCTGGGGAGGCGATGGGAAGATCTACGCCGCCGACTTGCGTACGCTTTAATTAAAAATAAAACATAAGAACGATGTAACTGGATGAGCCGAGGAGCGAAGGAAAAATGAAAGAGAAAGCCGTCCACCCCCACCACGGCCCGGCGCGGGGTAGGGGTGACCGCGTGGAAGTCAGTCGCGAAGAGACCGCCGGGGGGAGCGCACCTCCCCGACTGCTGTGTCACAACGGAATGACATCACTTTTCTTGTCGCTAATGAAGAGAACGTCTTTGGATGGTTGCCTTTTTGCTAGATAAAGGCTTTTATTTCGAATATTTGTTAAAGCTTTTAAATGAGTACTAAAACAAAGTTATTGTTTTGTGAAAATTATTTTCACTGTAAATCTTTTCATTCTTCAATATGCGAATTCCATAAATCACATTTTCCCGATATCTCACACGGTACAGGTAGCGAACGTCTCAGCAAAACAAAACGAACAAGTCGTAGTCTAGACATTTTAATTTTCCTATCGGTAAGACTCGAAGAGTCGGATCAGACTCTTTTCATTAGTCCCCGCACATGTGGTAGGAAATTCTTTGACGGGGAAGTCGTTAGTGACACGATAAGAGCATTTGTTCAATACGCGACGACGAAGCATCTTTGTCATTCGTTATGGGAATGTAGAAAATATTATTTGAAAATAGCTTATTTCAATGTAATGTTGTACACATAATTATGTCTTAATGAATGGGCTACGACCTTAAATTATTATTACTATAGTTGAATCTATCTGGAAATCTTATAAACTATTCTTGCTTTAGTACTGGATTATGTATATAAAACGGAAATTATTTTCTTCTGAAACGGATAAGGAAAAATAAGCAAAATACCAATAACGTAATAGGTTTGTTTAAGAATTTAATCCAAATTGAAGGAAAACAGCAGGAGCGAACAAACGAAACCCAATTTATACGAACTGTTCGCATACGCTTTCACCTCAAGGTTCTGAAGGCATGTTCACTCAATTTTCTAACCCATTTACATCTCAGACGATCATCATGCCATGGAAAAATGGAAACTGATAAGTCCGAGTCTATTTTAAGGTATCGGGTTCCTCAGTTGATTAATTAAAAAGTTAGTAGGTACTAAATATGATAAGGGGAGAACTTTTAACACATACTAGATTATGATAAATTTTACACTACTTACCCACTAATTATTATTTATAGAAAAAAAATATGTTTACAGATTTCAGCTTTAACTTTCTAACATTTTCCAGCTTACTACTTGTGTGAATTATGTCAATTTATTTTTATATTAATTTATTAAAAATAATCATTCTTCATTGGATGATCAGTTCATTTTATAATGTAACTATAGACATATTTCACAAATTTATGTTTAACTACATATAAATATTATTGTAGTAGGTATCGAATATGAGAGATATAAGAGATGCTATCCAAAAATTTTAACCTAAAAATCCGAATCCTTATCACAAATCACAGCTAGCTGTATGAACGGAACCCTGAAAAAAATACAACCCTACATGCGGACTGGATTTCCACGCTATAATTTCATAAGCAGCCAGTGCAATGTATGTTCGTTTTTTTACCCCATTTTCCCCTTTTGAATTGATTAGGTTGGGTCATATTGAGTTATGAATAAAGTTTTTTTATTTTTAAGTTTTCCTGCACCGTGAATTGGTTTTCCAGGATCCGTTGGAGTGCGTTCCGTTGCGGTATAAAAATGTTTATTGGATTGACCCTTCGCTGATCTCGACTTAGAGATTGGTTTTCAATATTTCACTTATTTTTACGGAAAACAGATTTCTTAGTATTTGCTTGAATGCGTGGTAATTGAAAAATAAATTAAGGTAATTATATTTGAATTTTTTAAATTTTTGCATTGACTTTGTATTTAGTTTTTTTATCCTCAAAATAATTGTGTTCTTTTCGATTTTCTACCTATTTCCCATCCCATATTTGTTTCTGTGGCATAGATGAAAGTGCAATCTTGTTTTGACTGTCTATACATTTAGTTACAATTTTTGAAGTGAAAACTTCTTTAGCGGCGTTGAGCACTTTTGTGGGATGGGTAAAAACTGTGAAACTCGCGTCAGGTCACGTGTGCTGATCGAAAAACCGTAGGACGGTTGGAGAGTAATGTTGTAACACCGAAATCAATATTCAAGTTTTCACTTTTGCCGGCACTCCCGGAGTGAAACCCATGTTTTTTATTTTAATACGCTGTTAGATTGCCTATTTCGACCGAAATAAACTAAAACACATTGTTTTAATGTTTCGTGAGCTTACATTTTAAACAGTTTAACGTTTAAAAAAATATTATGAGAGATTATTACAAATGTTGATCTTTAAGAATTTAAACTGTAAGAGTCTGTAAATACTTAAATATATTATTCATAAGCTACAAGCCACGAGGGTGCCAGCTTGAGCTTAGCTAGGCCTGCTTAATGATCCAATTCCTGTCATGTACAGGAAAGGGTTTACCCCCTAAAAAACTTGAAACAAACGCCGCAAAAACCGAAGACGCTCCCCCCTAAGGGTGGGAGGCCACCCTTAGGAGGCCCCGTGAATAATTATAAAAGAAATAAGATAGACATTGACTTTACCGCGTCAGGATTTAGATGAATAATAATGGTTTCTGTTTACGTGTGTACCGGCCTTTATGAGCTGTTACGGCTTTTATGGACTGAAATATTGTTAGGAATAAACAGGTTATTAAAGTGGGTAACTGGTTTAATGGCCGTTTACTATGGCGGTTTTAATGTCCGAAAAATTCGGCAAGATTTTCGCTTTTCATTAAATCTTTCGGCAAAGATTTAAGCTGCTAAGCTTTATTAACTGTGAGGTAGAGTTGTATGTAGCTATAATAATATTTTAAGATTTTATTAATATTCAGAAAACGAATTGTTAATTTCCGCCTTCTTTTTATTAAAGTACTGTCAATACTTTTTAATAAGTAGGTAGGGTCAAATAGCGGCTTCCTAACAATACATAACCTATATGGCACCGAATTGTTACTAGACCAGATCGTCATTAGAGACATAAATATATTTTCTATTTATTTATTAACAGCAAGGCGCAGCGTTAATAAATCTGTAAGTCAGGACTATAAACACTCGAACATCTACGGTAGAAAAATGTAGTACTAAGATCTTTCTAGAATATTCTAGAAGCAGTCAAGCGAAAGCAATAAACCGTGGAACCCGATACGAAACAGTGCAGTGCAGGAAAAGTAATCACGGTCCAGGGTAACTTTGTTTGATGCAGACGTACCTGCCACAGTGGGTGTGAGACGGTGTGCTTTGGACAAAGTGTATCTTTATTGCACAGAAAAATGAGTTTATTTTGTTGCGTTAGGACAAACTTCACACAGATTATTTAGTTATGTTAATATACTGAAGTTTTTTGTAAGACAATATTAATACATATTTTTTATCTATCAACTAATACGTCCTAAAATTTTAAGTGAAGTGAGTATTAGAAATATGAGTATTGCACAAGAATTATAATTTGTACCTTGACAGGTGATTTTTTATACACGAGAAACCTTTTGAAATGTCATCAAACATAATGGTTTGTAAGGAGAAGACTGATTGAATATCAATACCCACCCAGGTCTAAATAAACAACTCGAAGCATGCATATCCAAATTTACTAAATAACACTAAGTTACAACTGCAATATAAAATGTAATTATTGATGGACACATTTTTTTACCATTTTCCCCACTGTGCACTCGCGCTCAGAAAACTAGGCCCGTTGAAGCGTGTCGCAGGGAGATGGGGGCAAAGTGGAACGGTGTAAATTGATTACGTGTAAAACTGTTACCGTGGACTACTTATATGCGCCTTGAGCAAGGACGGTTAACGCAATCTAATTTGCACACGCTCGGCGTAGGAAATTTTTCAGTGGCTCGGAAATGGAGTGGAGATGAGGGCTGAGAATGTTTAATGTGGTAATGAGCTTAAAGCACCTGTGACATTAGTTGAGCTTTAGTTGTCTGCTACCTCTAAGAACTTTCTTATTCTACCTGTAATACAGGAAAGTTCTTACAGGTGTCACATATGCTGCTACTTGTGTTAAATTGTACTCAGATGTAAGGAAAAATGTAAATATAAGTTGAAATTGGCCTCGACCGACGTATGATGCAAATAAATAAGCTGGAATCAATACTGATTAATTTAAATTAAAGTCACCGCACAAAATAAAGAGTAAAATTTCAAATACACTTACAGAAACCCAAACTTTATTACGTTTTTGCGTAACAATCTGCACAAGCGTAGACTTTTGAGTATCTAATTAAAACCAGAATATTTATGCGAAACCTCAGCAATGACGAAACTGTTTTAAAAATTCTCGAAAGAATAAAAATAAAACAGTTGAGGGCCGCTCACATGCCCACAGCATAATTAAAGAGTTGAAATGAATATTTAAATGTCTCGTAGAGGGCGCGCTCTCGACACAATGACGTTTCGGCCGAATCTAGAAAGATACGTATTTTTGGAAGTCAAGTTTAGCCTTTTGTCACACTGGGTGCAAAATATTCTGACAAATAGTGCTCCAAATAATAATGCTTACTGCTTAGTTTTCACAATGTGCCTCTGAAACTCGAAAAAAAACCTATATATGTTACGAGTAGGTATCTATTTATTTAATAATTTTCTGCTGGAATGGGAGTACCAAAATAAAATTTTATCAAAACACAACTTGTAATTCCACTAGATAATTAAAATAATATCGGCAGTATAATATCCATGGATGGACATTAGAAAGATGACGTAAGTCATGGGAAGCTGCTAGGCGGAGGCCGCTTTCGATCAATCGCTCTTGGAGAACAATGTAGAAGGCATATTTAAAATGGATGTAGTATAAATGATGTGGTGATGTTGGTACTCATCATCACATAATTTAAGCCACTGTTAATATAATAATTATAAAGATGGATTGTTAAGTTTTTCGTCTGGGATCGTAACTACTTGAATTTGGATAAAATATATCTTGCACCCGGTGTACCTGTTCCCTAATAGCCCCAGCGGGACAAGTCAAAGATACAGATACGTCGCGTAGGGTGAAGCGTTCGCCAAAAATTATAATTTTAATTGCAACCCCCTTCCTCCCCTTCTTCCAACTCCACGTTGGGATATAAATTGTGAATTTAAAGAGAATTATGATTTCGAATAATATTTTTACTACATCTTTTGTTAGGAAACATTGAAAAATAAAATAATTATTTCAAAACATTCTAAAAATTTGCTTTTTTTTTGTGAAAACATCTATTTTGCATGATTGGGTACCAATGACTGGAAGGTCTTATTAAGTTTTTAATAGAAATAAAATAAATTTGCAAGTAATCATTTATTACCTTTTTTAAAGAACGTTTCAGTGGGATACTGTTTACCCGACTGCCCCAGAAGGAGCGTTAAGTTTTTCAAGAGTATGTATGTATGTATGTAGAATGTTGAAATAGCTTTCAAGATCGCTTTTAGTAACTTAGCGACTGAAATTAATATATTTTTTATTTTAATGTAACCAATATAATGACGAAAAAAGTATCATGTGCATATTGTACATTCTTCATTCGGCGATGTATTGAAAAAAAGCTAGATAAAGGCTACACCTACCCGAAACCTACAAACATGCATGAGTCGTTTGATGGATGTAGATGAGTTCTTAGCAAATGGCACTCTATTGTCTCTGCCTACCCTAGTGGGAAATAGGCGGTAGATTATGTATGTATGTGCATTCTTGTAAAGTATAGTAATGAAAAGTCAGTTTGAAATGAGATTAAAAAGAGCTGCCCTTGAGTTTCTTGCTGGCTCTTCTCGGGGTACTGCATTTGGAACCAGCAACTCGCCGGTGGAGATGGGCTACTGTTTACATTTAGCCAATCTTCATGGACGAGTTTAGAGTGCCTTATTATTAGACTATTGACTTTTCTAAGTGTATATTCCATACCTACAAAAAATAAATGAGTTTAACTTTTGAGTTTTTTTTAAAGTATCCAAAAAAATATTTGTGGCAAGTCGCCATGTTTCTTACGTCTCGTAGTTCCTCTTCAGTTCCAAAACAACCCCCAGGATACTCCCAAAAAAGTAAGTAACACTCATTTCCTCTGGAGCTTAAAGAATTAATGACTTCCCAAACATACACACACCGAAAACAAAGGGCGTGGTGCAGAAAACGCAAATAAAGCAGCGCTAACAATTTCCTTTACTCATTGTCTTTGGATGCATTATGCATACAAGAGTTGTGGATTTTCGGCTGTTTCGTATTAAACCGAATTCAAAGCGGGATTTCAACTGTTTCATGTAAGTGTCCTTATGTTGAGATATCTGCATACTGCTGATCCACTGTTTTTATTGAATTTGAAAAAATGTATGTTTAATTAGGAATCAAAACTATTTAAAACAATCAAATCAAAACTTGGTCCACGATCTGGAATAAATAGCCTCTATACTTCTTCCCGGTTCTCCAACCACTAAAACATGTCGATCCGTTTCTATCTAAGTTTTTAATAGAAGGACAAACTAACAATCACACCTTCGTATATATTATTAAAGAGGGTGTAAGATAAGTAGGATTCAATTAAATTGTGGGCCACATGACATGGTTTTTTTCTCAAGCTATTCACAGCCATATTTACTATGGACACTAAACAACTGATAGACATTCTTGAACACAAATACACAAAATTTAAATTACTAATCCAATAGAGATGCATCTAAATGTAATAATGTGCAAATCTTCTTAGCTACTAACCCAACAAGAAAACATATCTACTTTACAACCTATATTAGAGATTACTTAGTCAGCAGTCCTATTCCCACATTTTTCCTTCCAAGAAGGGGGGAGTAATAAGTGACTGTAAGAAGCTCGAGGCAGATTCGAGTGCCGACTTCACTTTGCATTTGAAATATTGTATGTACAGCTAATAAGCTTCCCAAGAAATTGCGGATTTCGATACGAGGAATTTATACAGATATTTTTAGCTATTATGTTTTGAGAAGTATTCTAAATAGTATAGACAACAAAAGGTTTGAGTCCGTTATTGGGGCTTGGTAATAAAAATGCGTTTGGTATTGATTCGATTTTGCTATTATTATAAATAGTAATTGATAAGAGGATTTGTAAAAATAAGCCTCTATATACAATTTTTCATTCCCTGTTTAACTTTATTTATGTTACGATTTTATAAATAAATCTTAAGTATTTTTTTATTAGCCATCTTTGAGTGTTCTGCCATGTTGGATTTAGAATGACGTCACATAGCGAATCATACATTGCCATCCAAACTAAACGTGTATACAAAACAGCTCAACCGGTTGATATCTGCTTCAAAACTCAGTTGCATGTTTCCACCCGAATAAACATAAGTATATTGCATAGGTAATCTAGAAATTACTTTGCAAAAAATTATGCTTCTAGGCCGTATATTGTCAGTCAGTCAGTTTTCGACTTTAATTATAGGTTATGAATTTGATGCATTTAATCAGATTTTAATTGTCCGATTACTTTGGCGTTTTTAGGTACTTCAGTGACATGCTATAATGTGACGAGATTTGGGTGCGATTTAGGAATAAAATCAACATAGATTTTCAACGTGGTCCCCGAATATATGCTCTGACGAACAGACAGACTGACAACTGTCACATTTCTCCTTTGCAAGAGTTTTTAATAAATATAAGAAGGCAAGTGTTGTTATAAATAAGTGAATAGATAAGTGTAGGATTGGATAATGCATGCATAACTACAATCTATGATAAATAATAACAAACGAAAAGAGCGTTATTTTCGCCGACAAACTGCATTGTGTATAGGGTTTTAGTTAATTTACAATAAATATGATAATTTTATGTTTAATTTTATATAATTTTAGTAACTTTAGTCTAGTAACACTGTTGAAACCCAGAAATATTTATAAAATGGCAACACATTGTTGTTTACTCCTTAGTATTTAAGCGGTGTACAGACTGAAAGTCGGGTTGTTCTCATCTGTATTTTGTGCAAGGAAGTACCTAATAAGGTGTTTAACAGTGTGCGAGAATTTTATTATAATTGTAGTTTGGCGAGTGTAATTTAAAATTGTATACTAGTAATAAAAAAATATTTTGGTATAAAATCAACATAAGAATATTTTTTCTTTATACATAGCTAGTAATGTAACTTAGTTATGTACGAAGAACAAGGATTTCTTGGTACATTACCAGGTTGTGTACGAAGAATATTTTTTCTTTATACATAGCTAGTAATGTAACTTAGTTATGTACGAAGAACAAGCGTTTTTTATACTCATCAGTCTATGTCCATAAACAACCTACTTATTTCCACTGTGTTCTCCCACAGGAAGCTAAAAAGTAGCCAAGTCTGAATAAACCGGACTAGTGCTCGAGACAACGGATCTCTTGTCTTTATGAAATGCTTAAGTGGACCGTTTCCTTCACGAAGATTTTTTAGTTTTTATCCGACGAGTTTTCTAGATTGTATTGCTTTGAATTACTTACCTGATTTAGAGTAGGTAAGTTGTGAGCTACCCTCAGATATAATTAGGTATGTAATTTTATTAGCAAGAGATAAATATTTTTTTATATACCAAATTGATTAATGGTCTAAATTAAGGTTTATTAAGATTTACTGATTATTATTATTATTATTATTTCTGCTTAGCCTGATGGTTGATTGGTAGATAATGTCTTTAGACATTAAGTTCGACATGAGTACATTTTCTTGGTACATGAAGTTAAATAAATACATTTTTTGTTGTGTTTTATTTATTTATGTTTTAAAATAAATAAATAAACACGTTATTTGCGCCATTTGGTAACTAGAACTCTTTATAGGAAATGGCAAATATAAGGTCAGACTTGGCTCTACATAAGATCACAGAATTTTTTGACAATGACGTTTTTGATGAATTAACTCTCTTTTCAGAGAGCAATAGGTACTAAAAAATACTATGGACCCAAAACTTGTAACTTCTAATTAAAGATATACTTCCTTAATATTATAAATAATTAAAATGAAATAAGAATTCTTCATTTTCGACACATTTATAGTCCATAGTTTAGTAGTTAGTAGTATTACATTAGGTTAACCTGTATTTATAGTGTGCCTATTAATAAAAAATATGTTTTATTTTTACCTGTCAAACCACTATCTGGGAACAATAGGATTATCTGTTGTTCTCCTTTGCCCGTGAGTCTCTGCTGGACTGGAAATAAAAAAACTTCGTTTTCGAATTAATTTGATAAAAGTAAAAATGTATTGTTCATAAGTAGTCCTAGTCCAGGATCGTAGCAGGTGGCGGGCTGTTGTCTCTGCCTACCCCTTCGGAAAAAGTCATAACAGCCGATATCTAGAATAGGATACCCTGAGCTCTAGATATCGGCTAAGAAAGTAATGAACAATTACAGGGTATTAAAACACGCTTCTCCAATATTTGTGTTAGTAAATGGTGGTATTGGCAGATCGTGATCGGAGTCCATAGGGCTGTCGAAATCTGTTAAACTGTAATGGAGACCATAACCACGCCTTGTGCCCACACCCTGAGGATTATTCCTATTACAACTTTTCTTTTTTATATATATAGATACACACATGCTTATGTACCTACTCCCAAACTAGGCAAAGCCTTATACAGTGGGTATATAGGCATCCAACCACGAAGACAACAGACATCTTGTTCATGAATTCACTTAAACGGTACTATCAAGTACAGTCAAGAGCACATGAAGCTTTACACTTGCAGTACGATTCTGACCTCTAAAGCGATTATAATAAGAACGTTACAAATTCCAATGTGTCAGGCTCTACGTGATCTTGACTGTACCACCAGAGTTAACAAGCCGGTCAGATTGAAAAACACCTGGATCATGAGACATACTCGTTGAAAAGAGTCGCTAATGCACTCGCGAAGTTCTGGAAATTACTATTTTAGGATATCGCAGAATTCACCGGGTTCTTCTCTAGTTTTACCTTTCGATATACATAATTAAAAAAATACACAAAAAAGCGATAATAATTGCTTCTTTTAGCGAAAAACTTTTAAGCAAAAGAATTTTTTTACAAAATCACCTTTCCATGTCCGGAATTCCAGACACAATAGCTTTTAATTTATCTATGCATTCAATCGTTTTGCAGTGAACTTGACAGGTGAAAAAAAAATGTCTAAATAAATCTGTGTTTACTTAGTTTTGCAATGCTAAATCATACGACTTTTATTATTATATTTAAAAAAACAGGGTTGATAATTCAAAAACCAAACGAGAATATACCTCGCGTGCTACAAACCACTCTACTAACACGTCAAAATAGATACATAACATTTTTTTCACGCTGACAGGTTATGTTCCGATAGTCTAATCTGTGTTTGCTTTTAAAAAACTGGATTTTACTAATAGGTAGAAAAATAAAATACAGGCATAGAAAATATAATCCAAAAATAAAAGTTATTTCAAAGGAGTTTTGAAAAAAATAGGTTAAGTATCGTTATGAAACAAAATGCAATCTCTTTTATTGATACAAAGTGTATCTTGTACGAAATAAAACACTCGATGTCAGAACAACGGAATCCATTTGTTTAAATTAAAAAGTACACCTGCAGTACGCATAGCATTCACACGACGTTGCCCAACACATTCATTTTTAAAAATAAAAAAGAAACATATTCTTAAAAAAATTTGTTCCCGCGCACAATGTATAAAGCACCCCATTCACTACACAATGGGGGTTTTGTTCAGTTTTGTGCGACTTAAATCGCATGACCCGACGTGTGTCTGAGAGAGCGTGTATGGGTGCACTTACTGAATTGTTTTTGTTTTTCTCGGGTTACGCTTTTTTATGTCGCTGGAGAGTTTAATAATACATTTTCTTGAGCTTGAGACTCGGGGAAGGGAACTATGCATTTGAGGTGCATGTAATATAAAAGCTTCGCTTTTCAGTTAGAGTGGCATAAAAATAACGATACTGCGTACTCTTTGGATTCCAGGGAAAATTTCGAGAACATTTTTACTATTCGTTCTAAAAATATAATTTCGTTATTTTTGTGACAAAGTAAATAAGTAATACTTATTAGAGATGGGTAATTTATGAATGATGATCTGAATTTCATTTTACTCTTCATATTTCACATTTCATTACCAGTAAGTATTCATCATAATTAAAAATCATTGCCTGTAAAATTTTAAAGGTGAAATCATGTGAAAAAATTGTTATTTCATTAAATAAAAATTATTTGTACTCAGTCGTAGATTACAAATAAAATCCGGTCTTTTTTAAAATATGTCTATGACTTAGACTTTCAAAAAAAAACTTTCAAATAAAAAAAATCGGTTCAACCAGTCGAAAATTCTGAGGTAACAAACAAAAAAAAAAACAGTCGAATTGATAACCTCCTCTCTTTTTGAAGTCGGTTGAAAATAAAATAAAACACGCTCTTTTCGTTTCCCATTCGTATAATAACACGGAAATGGGAAAGAAAAACGATGTGATGGAAACCATAAATATTTGCCTACGAGCCAATACGGGTGGGGTGCGTCAATACATCAGCTTTCCGTGTCAAATCGATAGCGGGGCAAAGTTGAGATAGTTAAGTGATAAAATGTTATGTCAGTTGCTATGGGTGTTATCTACTTGATGGCTTTTGTAATGTTCAAAGTTATAAGGTGGTGGTATATTTTTTGGTTGAGTGTGCGCTGCGTGCGTAATCGAATTAATTGAGATACCTAAACAAAAAAGAAAATTATAATATGGAATAGTGATACCAAAATATATTTATCTTTGACTAGCGACTCTGCGCAGTTTCACCGGCTTAGTTCCCGTTCCCGTAAGAATACGGGAATAAAATATACCCTATGTTACTCAGGGATATTCTAGCTTTCCATTGTTGAAAGAATTTTTAAAATCGGTCAGTAGTTTTTGAATTTATTCGTAACAAACATACAGAAATACAAATATTTCCTCTTTGTATTCATATCTTATATAATATTAGTATAGACTAGTGCCAGTAGACCTGGTAGTTTCAGAGTCTATTTGTAAAAAAAAAACCATTCCTCTTTATAATATTATTATCTAGTGTAGATCTTGATTATTATTTCCTTATCCATTTTGATCTGCATCGTATTGATTTTAAAATCACGCAATTAAATTATAATGAGGTTGTCGTTAGACTGGTTGGCTACAAATCCTGATATAAGCACATGAGGAGACCTACATCCGTAATGAACCTCGCTCATACGTGAATGAAAGACTCAGACATTTTTTCTGTCCTCGCGGCGACTGAGACTTTGATTGTATGTGTTATTCTGTTGTTACTCCCGTTGCGTGGCTTAGTTTTGAAGCTACAGAAAAAAAACATAGCTATGTACAACGCGTCACAGAATAAGCGCAATTCCTCATACACCCCAACTAGTATATAATTTTTTTTAAAATTGACGCATTCGTAGTTTAGTTTCGTTAACCAAATTTCTTAAATAAAGAACTTTAATAGTACGGTTTCCATAGGTAGTCAATTCAGTAGTAGTAGCTAAATTCAGTTATAATAATTCATTTTTCGGAAAAAATTAACACATATTAAAAAAAGTTGAAATCGATTAAGTAGTCGATACTGAACAAAATAATTTCAGGAATAGCGCTTATTCTGTTACATGTTATATAACTCTGCTTGAGGGTATTTACAAAAATATTTTTTATCATTTTTTTTGAGCGGAATTATTATTTATTTTTGTACCTACAGGTTAAGAATGAATAAGATATTATCAACAAGGTTTTGCACAGTCGAGAAGAAAGGCTATTTGTTCCAGACCTGGACAAGATAGAGGTCAGTTTGTATTTCGATATACTCGTAGTTACGGGTAAAAGTAGATGTATATAGTTAGTTATTTTCGCATTTATAAAGTTCGTGGGAATGTAGATTAAGTACTAACAACTTAAAAGATAATATTATAATACACCAGGAAAAAAGTTTTTTTTTTTATTTGTGATATTTTTGTCAATACCACAGTGCGGGTTAACGTTTTTTCGAAACAACATTTCCAAATTTGGAATTCTGACAAAAAGTAAATCTGACCAAATGCCAACAAAGGTTTTAGTGCATTTTTCCTAACTCAGCATCGATTTCACTGTCCTCAATGAAATGAATCAGGTGTTAATTGGAGGATCATTAATAAACCCGTTGCCATGATGTGTGAAGTGTGGTTTTGAACGAACTTTAACGAGTAATTCGAAATTGGAGTCTTTGCAAATGTAGAATGTTTTTTTATATTTCGAATAAGTTTGGTAGTTCTTAAACATAATATATTGGTTTAATATTAATAGACTTACCGTATATTCCCATAACGGTTTAAAAAATTCGTAGAGCTCCATTTCATAATAAAGAGAAATATTTGAATATTCTCTGCGAAATACTGACACAGTATTTTTCATCAACTATAATTGTCAATTTATCAGTTTTAGTAATGTTTACAATTTCTTTATTAGTAATAACAATATATTAGTGAAGAAGATACTCCAGAGATGCTCTGATTGTAAAATATAAAAACTAGTAAGTTATTCAAATTTGGAATGACCTCTAAACTTACTGGCCACTTACCAATAGGTCGCGGGCGTGGCAGACATTTGTTCGATTAAGAGATTAGGATTGCGTTCGCTATTCGAATCGTGTTCGAAAATTGAAACAGCAGGTATCGATGTACGGCTTGCTCCCTACTCGGAGAACACCATCTATAAGGCCATCTTATTTGACCTACATTTCGAAATTAGATGTGTGGACTTGCATAATGTTTCGAATTCAAATTAGGCGACGGTACTTCACAGTTCGAGGAGTAAGTTTTTGGTGTACAAGATTTATAGAGGCATTCTGGGAAAATTTCAAGTGTTTTCCTATTTACAGCCAACTGACAGACAGACGGAGAGCGAAAGCTTAGTAATCAGTTTGAATAAAGATAAAAGAATTAACTTTTATATCTCGATCATCCAACAACCCTAATAAGTTTCCAAATGGCCAGTATCAAAATGAACGTGCACATTCTCCAATGCTACTACACAGAATTGATTGGCAGACGTTTGGATTTCGAACATGGTAGTCACGTGAATTTACGTGATTCGCGTAGACATGCCTAGACAGGGGTCGTTGCCGCAGACATTCCAATTTTGAATTTTCGAATGTTAATTTGAAATGCAAGGGTGTGACCGCGCGTAGAATACTACATGTCTATTTTAACCTGATCTACGGCATAGAGCTATGTAACTTTAGAATTGGTTATTAGTTTGGCTTATTTGCTTCAATATGTCACTATAAGTATTTGTAAGGCAAAATGATTAAATCGTACGATTAGGCGTACATTAAATAATACATCAAAAAGATAATAATATGACTAGTATAAAGAACAATGGCAAACGTCCATGTGTTTTGGGTACCCCACTTACACCTGCCCACGGAAGACGAAACCGTGTAAAATCGATAGTTCTTGGACAGACTAAGATAATATGTAATCATACCACATTTTTATAAGTTGAGGTTTAAAAGTTATTCGTTACGTAGTGTATTTTGTAGGTTATTATGAGATTTTAGGTACCAAAGACGTGTAAAGAAAAAGTTTCTCTAGGAAAGAAAATGATTTTCTTCCAACCTCTTTGTTAGAAAATAGCACTGCCTACCACATGCCATATAAGTTACTCTATGCCAGTGAATGATGGCTTGGGCAAAAAATATCGATACTTATATTAAAATATCGATATTTTTCCAAATACTAAATTAGCATATTATATATATCGTCGATATTTTTAATGGCGATATATCGACATTTATTTTACAGTATCGAATTCGTATCAATTTTAATATATTTTTAACGCAATTCTGGTTTCTCGTTTCATTTCATGTTAGGTACTAGATACTTGCTGACTCAAGCATTTATAAAAATATACTATTTTCATCGTCCTTTTTTACAAATTTGGGAATATGTATTGTAGTAATAATAATGTAAAACTGACGATATATCGATATTTTTCACTCGATTTTTATCTATAGTATTTAGAAATGTCGATACGATAAATATCTATTTATTTTTTCACTTGGCCATCCCTAGTGAATGACATGGTTGACGTGATGACACGACGTTCAATTTTACCACAACAACAAAAAAGTTTTTGTATTAATCAAAGACATTAAAATATAATAGCATAGAGGGGGCATTGGGAATATTTTCATACAAAACTTTGAAGCTCAAGCGTCATGTCCTTGTCATGCAGTTAGTATGAACGCGAGCTGTCATTCGGTAGAAATTGTACTAGACTTATTCCACTTGGAATAACTTTTGGCTTCAAATAATCCTCGCTTTGTCCCCTCTATGCCTTATATTATATTTTAATCTCTTTGGTCTTTGAATAGATTTCCCAATCGATCGATTCGTGTTTCTATGATATTTCTGTTTTATTTGACTCAATATTTTCAACAGCTAGATTAATTTAAAAATATGGAAAATTTCGACTTGTTATGAGTCAATAAAACAAGCATAGTGTGATACCCCGTGGGTGTCTATTTCAGTGGGTACCAAAGCTGCCGATATTCTTTTAAAAGAGCTGATAATGACACTATCTCTGGTTCCTGTTTGGAGGATTTTTTTTAACTTAAGGAAACAAAATAAACTTTACTTTATAAATAAATCTACAAAATTACGTAAATGTAAGTTGCAATATCTAACCCTTTTGTTGCGATTGATTGGATAGTTCAAGTTATATCGGTCAGTATCTAAGTGGTCTTTAACTAAGTAATGATAGGTTTTCGAAAGCTCGCAGAATGCATATTAGCGATTAAATATTTCATTCTTAATGATACTTACAGTATGAGATTGTTTTCACTTCTTTAGTCATTGTTTTATTACCTACCTACACCAAAAGAAAGACTATTCATTGTACCCATAAATTTTTTACAATACGTAAATAAAATAATAATGTATTTATGTAGGTAAGTCTATTTTTAACATGTTTAAGCTTCGTGTGTCTTTAGATAAATGTTTATCTCCGGAGGCTATAAATTTTATTTTTTTCAAATACTTATTACCTATTTAACTAGTTTTTATACGCAGACACTTTTTATTTAAAAAAAAATTTTTTTAATATTAACATCAGAAAGTTACAGCATCTGTTTAAACACTTTTAACTTTAAGCCCTGTTCAAGTAAGGCTGATTTTTATAAATGAGTAAGTACGTACATTAACAGCAAGTTGTTTTAATACTCAAAGAGCGGCAGGCGTATTCAAGGAGCTTCGATATTCGATATTCGCCTCGGAATCGAAAAATCTGAAAACACTTTCGAAATGGGCTGAAGTTGGTGTCGAAAACTAATGTCATGGGACATAAGGATTCGGAAATTTTTTCACTCGATCTGAATCGAACGGAAACGGTATCGAGCCTCCGTGAATATGCCTGCTGAAGCGACAGCATCTGCTGTAAACAGAAACTAAATTTTTAATAATAATAATAAAATCATTTTTAAATTATTTTAATTTTATTGATCTTTATGGCCATTATCTGTACATTGATAAATAAAGAAAGCTTGCGTGTCCTGTTACACTGTTATCATTATAATTGTATGCGATTTCGCGGTGATTCATTAAGGCGAGCACACACGGGGGCTTTCAGCGATACATTATGAAAAGGCTGCTCGCGTGCGGACCGCGGGAACCGGACGACGTGTTGTGTACGCTGCTTTAGTATGGATACGCGTGTTTGCGCCAAGATGTTCGCGCAATTTTTATATTTTGAGTATGGATACGCGTGTTTGCGCCAAGAGGTTCGCGCAATTTTTATATTTTGAGTATGGATATGAGTGTTTGCGCCAAGATGTTTGCGCAATTTTTATATTTTGGACACAACAGGAGTCCACACTCACTCACGATGAATGTCAAAGTAATTTTCTAAAGTAATAAGTATGAGAGCTTTACGAAGTGACAGTTAAAAAGTCGAAATAATTAGTTTTCTTGATTGATAACAGATGGCGTAATGTATTTAGTTAAGTCCTAGCTTTGCATATGTATTTCTGGTAATTATGTTTGGTTTGATCATAAAAAAGGCTTGGGTAGGAATTATTAATTATACCTGTACTGTTCCGTGTATGTATTCTTACTTTCGAGTACCTACTTATTATCGGCTCCTCACTGCACACACGTCCGTCACTCTCGGTGGTCCGTTCCCCTCTGGCGGGCTGTCGGCTGTCACCCCACTTCTACAAGTGTGTGTGCGCAGGAGACGACAGAACACTTCCCTCTCTTTCACGCATACACTACATTACCTATGTTTTCCGTGCGTCTTTTAAGCATTTGATTACCCACCTTCATCACGAAACTCTTGTCAGGAAAGTACGTCATTATGATGTCAAATAGATATTGTATAATATTTTGCAACTGTCATATTCACAGGTTAATTCAATTAAATATTATTAGAATAAATTAGGTGTGCAATTTTAATTATCTTATTTTAAAGATCCGATCCATGTGGAGTTTGTTTATATAAAATATATATAGTTTGACTTATATCAAATGTGCAAAAAAATCTGTGCAAAAAAATGTACTACATGCAGGAAAATATTTCCGACAGATTCATACGGAAAAACGTGTCCACGCAAACAAAGTCGTGGGCAGCAGTTAGAAAGTATTGTTAGAAAAAATACATTTGACATGACTATTTTTATATTTGGTAACAAAATCCAAAGTTACAATTTAGTTGGCGAGTCAAAGTCCGACGATTCGACCCACTGTGTTGCGATAGTAGCGCCAAAAAATCTAGGTTTCGCGCGGCGAAAGTACAAAGAGGGCCCTTAACAATGCGTTACTGAATATTTTTCAGTACCTCAAGATTTAAGATCACTTTATTGACGTAACGTAACCCAACAAATAAATCATTGAATTAAATGGGTTATTGAAAACTCGTCATAAAGTAAATTCTTCACAGAAAAAAACATGTGTAAACTTGCCACCCATTTGCTCAATCTTCTAAGAGACATATTTTAACTATCAGCTCCTTTTAGGTATTGATGCTAGAAATATCAAATGGCCAATTCTCTGACCGATATTAAAATTCTATATTTTATATTCTGTCATTTATTTTTTGAATTAGTCAGAATTATTATTTAATCGGGTTCGAATCCTGGCATGTACCAATGAGTTTTTCAAAAACTTATGTAGATATTTATCACTAGCTCGACGGTGAAGGAAAACATCGTGAGGAAACCCGCAGGTCTCAGAATTAATTCTGAGACATGTGTAAACAGACCCGGTCCGGCGATGGGCTCACCACCTATCACGTTTAGGGGTCCAATATATCTCGTGAAATGTGGGTATATCCAGTAATGGAATACCTCTGCCTACCCCCTCGGGGATAAAAAAGGCGTGAGATTATATTATTATATTTATATTATTTAATTAGAAAGACTATACTACGCTCCATGGTTACAATAAAACATAGTCTATTTTTAGTAATGTATAATCATTTTCGAAAATAGTTTTGTGGTTTCTGAGATAGGTAATAACTTCCTATAAACATACTTAGAAACATCTTTTGTATAATATTTGGATAGAGTATCTAGTTGTGTTTTTGTGAAAGAATTAAATCATTAAAACAATTAGGTAATGTCCACAATATTCTTACCGTGTATGACGGATGACTCCGCCTGGCTATTCGTTTTAGTCTCAGGCACTTGTAATCTATTCAAAAGCTCATACAGTGGTCATACAAGTGCTTACCTGTAAATGAAGGCAATCGGTGTATTGCTTTGATAATAATAAATATTCATGTACTTACTACAAGTATGTGTATGTAAGTTCTTCTCGGGGTACTGCATTTGGAACCAGCAACTCGTCGGTGAAGATGGGCTGCTGTTTACATTTAGCCAATCTTCATGGACGATATTTGTGTGCCTTGTTACGAGTATTACACTGTTGTCTTTTCTAAGTTTAATTCTCAGTTACCTACAGAAATAAATACATTTTCATCTATGTGCGACACTTTTTATATAAGCTTGCAATTTATTTATTTATTTCAGAGTTATGCAACATTATGAATTATTGTTGTATTGTTAAAGAAATAATTTTCTTGATGGAAATGCAATATAAGGAAATAAAGTCAGAAATCATTTTTGGTTGTACCTGATGTATGAGGGAAATACTCCAGCATGTTATGGATTTACACGTTATTAACTTACATATGGCGCAAATAAATGATGACAATAACAATGGGTCAGCCAATGGTGTTATTTTGCACTTTTTAGAGCAAATAACACCATTGACTGACTTGTCATCCAACTATAACCGTTGACGTGGAATTGGGGCCCAGGTGTAAATTTTTTTCATCTAGGTATGATATAATCTTACACGATTGTTAAGTTTACTTAAAAAAAAGTGGAAAACTTGTTTATCTACAAAACGTAACCGTTTGGAGTAGGTTTCCCTCATACATCAGGGAAATCTTAAAACGATTTCTCATTTCCTTATATTTATAGTTAGGAAAGTTATCAGTTAAAAAAAATCACAAAAAATAAAAGTTAAAAAAATTGCGCATTGCTAGATTACACATTAGTACATTATGATACAAGTGTGCTAAGTTGACCATTATATACAAGGCGATTATTGTGTGCGCACGAGCGAAAGCGAGTGCGCCATAAGAAAGCCGCGTATATTATGGTCACAGGTACACGTGTTTCATACGACGTTTTTCAACACACTTGCTCAAAACGACGTTGTTATTCACAATTAATTAAAACTTCGTCACAGCCGACAATTATTTACATGTCTCAGAATTAAATCTGGGACCTGCGGGTTTCCTCACTATGTTTTCCTTCACCGTCGAGTTAGTGATAAATATGTACGTAACTTTTTTAAAAACTCATTGGTAAATGCCAGGATTCGAACTCGAGCCTCCCTCACTGATTTTCATCATGTAAAGCAGGCTCTAGTTTAGATTTTACTCAACAAATGGAAATTAGCAGTGAACAGGGTCTCATTATAAATGGTGTTATAGCAAAGCCGAGTATCAACAACACATGGATGCGGGTGCGGTCTAATTTATCTACGGTTTAGAGCCTAATCTCCAGTACCGAGGCGCGGAACACGCGCCCTCCATATTGTGGCTATTCTAGTACTTATTAAAGACAAAACCAAATATGTGCGATGTCTGGTACGCTTTGTACTAACTCTATATTATGTTCTAGCATTTTAGTTAGCTTTCGACTTGGATATATCTACCTACTCAACTTTTAGTAAGGATTATTGATAATGATCGGGCAGTTTTTTGTTGTTTTTTGGCTTGGGAGTTTGAGGTCTTCACAATAAGTATTTTTTTTTTTTAGTTAAATGGCTCTGCTTCATGTACGATAGGTATTGTGTTTCCAAAACTTTCAATATCCCAATTCATTTCTAAATGTTGTGTTCAACTTTTACTGGAGACTGCATTGTGACTTTTCAGTTAATTCGAAAATATTTTCCCCGCATAACATCACTATTATGAGCCAAACCACGAAATATATCTACATCAAATATACATAAAATATTTTTTTTATAAAAAACATAAAATCTCTCTCGGGATTCCCGCCAAAAAGCCCTGATTTGATATCATGTCTTAGTTGTAGATTATATTGATGTCACAAAAAAATGGTATCTACGAGGACGAAGAACACCACTATAAGGACAACGTCACGACATTGTGATTGAAACAATCATTTTGGCGACTATCTAGGACAAAGAATAGTCTTGAAAGGAACACAAAATATTCAAAAAACATTTCTGTGACGATGAAATGTCGCGACTGCGTTTTGTTTCGTGGATTTCCTTCCCTTTTGTAGCCTAGAGGTCGGGAATGTTCCTTTCGCGACGGCGGCAGCCCCGTTAGGAAAAAAAAACTAAATGTCCTTTGTCAGACTAGTGCTAAATCCTATACGATGTGTTATAAAAATATGTGGAGTATTAAGTATTATGAATGGGTCCATTTGTATAGTTTTCTTGCATTTGTTAGTACTGTACTTAACTGTTTTACATTCGTCATTATTATAGGTATTCCTGTTTTCTGTTTGGGCTTTTAACATTATAGCTTTTTTTTAAGTTGTGGATGACTGTAAGTATTATCACATTAAGTTTTATAAATTATTATACAACAAATTTAATTAAGTACCTATTTAAATAATTATTATTTGAATACTTAATTAAATACAGTACAAACTCTTTGTTGTATAAAAAAAACAAGACCACCACATATAAAACACAATAGGTCGTTTTATCGTTTTTAATGTGGGCCGAAAAGATATGGCAATCGTAACAAAACCATTTTTTTACACTTTAATCATCAAGTATTATAAAATCAAGCGTATGAAGTAGGAATAGCGTCTTTATCTAGAAGTGTACACCAAATAGTTTAGATAAAGCTTCTTAAAGCTCCAAGTGTTATCTATATTCATTTGTATGACATACGATACATCCATAAAATTCATAGCAATTTTTTCAGTTTTTCAGCAGTTTTGAGTTATGAATTTTTAATGAGATCGCGAGAGAGATTAAGAGTCAGAAAGTCATTTCCCGGTAAAGGAGAGGAGTATGAAAAAAAAGGATTGCTTCAGTCGTTCCGTTTGTTATGGTTGGGCCATTAAGAATGCGGTTTAGTTTTTATTTGGAGTAACGTAGAAATAGTAGATTATACAACAAGGAAATAAAGCACTGTTTTATGTCACGGGCGCGACATTGAATCCCGAACGTAACGAAGGACTCCCAGTTTTACTCCCGAGCCTAGCGAGTCCTGAGTTTAGTGAGGGATTTAAGCGCCCAAGACAAAAACAGTTTTATTCCCGAGTTATATACTCTACTTTTCTCACCTTATGCGAGACAATAAAATGCAGTTGCATGGTACTAGATTATTGACAATGCCTATGGCATCTAGTTTAATAGACTCTGGATTCAAAGTACTTTCATCACTCGACATTTTCGATATTATTTTTGAAATGTTAAAGCTATAAAATGGATACAGCAACTTGTTTCTGCCCGCGTGACCTACTTGATTTAACAAATGAAGATAGTGCGAATCTAGTTGGTCGCGGCTTCGGTTTTCGAAAATCGAGTTTGCACCACATTTTGCTTAACGAAATTAGACTTTATCGTCATAGCAATAAGGATTATAAAAAGTGAAAATTACATTATTGACCTAGGGTTATAATGCAATTCCATACAACATTACAACCCGGCTAAAGCCAAGGGATATAATGTCTTGCTTTCGGTGACGTTTGTATGATATATAATCCGGCTTTGTCGAGCATGTGGTGTGAAAATATTTTTATTGCCTTAAGCACTCACTCGGGTTTTCGTTGTTGTAAATAGTAGATTGTTATACAAGGGTCGGAAGGAATCAATTCCCATAAGAGGTATTTAGACGCCCGAGCGCAGCGAGGGCGGATATAGTCCGAGTAGGAATTGATAACTTCCACCCGCGTTAAACACTCTACTTTTCATTTCGAATTCAAGGAAAGTAAACAAAAAAAATGTCAATTTTACAAAAATTCAAACATGTAAAAACGCAATAATATCTACCTACAAAAAAACAAAATTGTCAACAATACAACCAAAGAGGTTGGAAGAAAAGAAACTTTTTCTTTTAAACGTCTTTGAATACTAGGTATGTACATCATAGAGTACCTAACCTAAATAACATTACAAAAATAATATACAAATCCTTCCTTTTTAAATATAATAATATGTATTATATACTTTTAGCCGAGTAATAGTGTTCTGTGCTTATTAGTGTCGATGAAAAACAAGATTTTGAATTTCGGAACAGCTTACCAAATTATTACTCTTTATTTAATTTTAAACATGGAACGCGTACCGCCCCCCGCGCGCGGTCTAGTTTCTGTTGTTTATACCTACACTTACAAGGCCGCACCATTTTTTCTTATTCTAATTGATGTAAAAAGTTTCGTATCCCTACTAAGTACCCAAAGAGGTTGGAAGAAAGTCATTCTCTTTCCTAGATAAACTTTTTCTTTAAACGTCTTTGCCAAATGTAGTACTATTTTTTTTTAATTCATTCCCGCCCTAAGGCCGGAAGTAATTACTATGAGTCTTTCCCGACCGAGGGCGGGAATCACAGCCCTGAATCTCTCTGTGGTGGGAATCATCGCTTCCGACCCGGTACTCAGATCAAACATACACTACTTTCCGAGTATGAGATATGAAAAATTTATGTACAGTCAAGAGCAGGCTAAGCTTGACACTTTGGACTTTGATCCGGCCCTGTAGTCTATGGCACGCTGTATAAATCAGAGCTCAGGTTGAACTGGTAGTGGAAAGCTTGACTTGCTCTTCACTGTGCCTAAACAAATGAACATACATACATACAGCTCACGCCTTCTTCCCACGGGGGTAGGCAGAGACGATCAATCGTCACTTTGCGCGATCTACGCACTCTTCCCTAGCTTTCTTCACGTGTATAAGCCTGTTCATGCTAGCTCTTTTATTCTTCGCACTCTGGACCCCAGATTTTCGAAAGACGTCACCAACTTGATCCGTGAACGTCTTTCTGGGGCGTCCTCTTGCCTTGCATTCGCACCATAAATCGTTACTCTTTTTTCATCCATACGTTCTAAATGACCAAACCAGACCAAATAAATAAAATAGTAATAAAATAATGTATATACTTATCATAATAATGAAGCCGCGATATACTCTCAACATCGCGTATCTCATGCCCCCAACGCAACCCGTACCTATCTACTCGAGGGCAATCCACAACGTTTCGGTTTCGGTTGCATGCCGCTTAACCAAATTTTTTTATGTTTTGTTTTTGTGATTATTTTAGTGTGGTCTCGTTATGGGCGAGCCGTCTGTGCTCGAGCATCGTTGGGAATAGGGATTGGCTGGATAGGAATGCACCTAAAAGTTGAGTATAGTTGTCCGCTACATTTTGATCCAATGTTAAAAACGTTGCAATTGAATGCCCTCCGAACCAGCTGTACCATTGAGTTTTACCATTGATGGTACAATTGCTACCGACTTGTACCACTTGTACCATTAATGGTACAAGTGGTATAGTCTTACACCACTAGTACCATTATACCATTGTGTTTTGCCATTGATGGTACATTTGGCACCAACCTTGTACCACTTGTACCGTTGATCAACCGTTGAAGCTAAAACTGGAATAGTCTTATCCCACTAGTACCATTATCCAAAGAGATACGGAGACACGTGTACAATTTCAAATAGGTACCGGATATAGAAAACTCCTTCGTAATTAATTGTTATTTCCTCTTGGCCACTAAAGATAAAATAATTTATTGGCTGTAGACCTCTTGTGTGATCAAGATTAGTTGAGTTACACATGCGGACTAACTTTTTTTTAATTTCTTAAGAAAACAAGAATGAATTACTCTGTTATGGCAAACAATCCGTCCAACTATTTGAGTTCTAAATTGTAATCAGATATAAATATGAAAAAAAAAATTGAACCCTCTGCACGTGTACGACGGAAACTTCACATCAAAAGAACTTGGACTGGAAAGTAGATTTTGAGTATTAAACCAACCGGAGACACCACTGACAGGCGTTCCCCTCTGCCAAAAAAAAGTGTCGGGAAACGATCATACCTGTTATATACTTACTACTAGTTTTTTTGAGTTCACGGAGTGCTCGGATTGGTGAATGTATTTGTGTGAATCTAATTCAAGCTAGTGTTTAATTGTTTTGTCAAAAAATGCGTTTGTATTCATATTATTTGTGTGTGTTTCCACGTCCCCCGCGCAGAAATTGACAGACTTTTTTGCAAAGAAACTAGTGCGCGTGACGTCTCCTGTTGGTTTAATACTCAAAGATTTCGAAAACATTTACACAAAATTGTGTGGATTTTGAAGTCGGTTAAAAAAAGAATAAATGAAATCGTTTGGCGTGATATCGAGTTAGTCGTACCTACTTAATGCAAATTGAAGACTTATAATAAAATATATTATGGTTTTCTCATGGATGTTATTGTCAGAACTAGACCAAATCGGTTTACCCAGTCGAAAGTTCATAGGTAACAAACTCAAAAAAAAATACGCTACGAACTGAGAACCTCCTCGTTTTTTTGAAGTCGGTTAAAACTATGTCACGTGCCCACCAAACTACCTACTTCTAACTCGGGTTCATCTTTTGCTAAAAAAAATGTTTTTTTAAAATCGTTTGATTAGGTAATAATCAGATACGTTACCGTAGCATGCATGCGTTTATGTTTAAGCATGCAATTAACCGCATCCCATACTCATTCCCTCCCATCTCAGTCTCAATCAAGCTAATAGCAATATCCGACATATCTCTACCGAACTAATTAACTGAGGTCAATTATCATAGTATAGGAGCCATTGTCATACTAAATGGACTGAAATATGTCAAATAGTTCGTTTAACGCTTACGCAGTAAGTACAAGTAACATTTATCAGTTTTACCCAAAGCTTGTAAAATAAAATCCTAAGACCTTGTGTAGGATTTCAGTATATTTTTCTGTGTCAGCGAAACGTGCTATAGAAACTGAAATAGTGACAAACCGTGTTATCGACGATTCTTTTGATCGATGAAGGGAAATTCGGAATACCGTTCTAAGCTCTTCAACAAGCTTAATATTGTACCACCAGCTCTTCGACTAGTCAGGATAGCCCAGCCACGATTGGTGGGCGGCGTTAACTGTACACACCATTAATAAGACAATCGGTTACGCGCCACTGCGCGTGCGTTCCTTTAATATGAACGCTTGCCGATCGCCAGAGTAATATTGATTAGAGAAGTGATACATCTTCTACTTTGATTCTACATATATTATATTTACCAAATTATGTGTATTTTTTGTTTCGATAAAGCTCTAATATTATTTTAGATATCCTTAGTTGTGTTAGTTTGATTCTCTTTCGGTTTGATCTGATTCGGTCTCGAAGTGGGATATTTGGGACAGGTATAGACCGGGTGGGCCGGGAGTGGTTATGTTTCAGTTTGTTTCTTAAAATTTCTGGCTTTTATTTTTCTTGTAATGGTAGTAAGATGATAGAAGTCTAATATATAACACGTAAACGCTCGTAGAGCCTCTGTATCTGTTGGTAATGATCTCCCAAACGCATATTGGGTCAAGCCATGCGTGTTACAAATAATGCTACTTATCTATAAAAACTTTCAAATATAAAACATTAAGGGGTACTAGCATTTTTTGCACCAGAAAACCTAAATCGTACTCATAGTAAGTATATAAGACTCTATTCTATGGCACCATGTAAGGACGTTTAAATATTATAATTATGTGAAGAGAACTATTTTGCTAGCTATAGCTAACTCAGCACTGGGTTGATAATGTTAAGTGTGCGTAGTAATAATTTAACGATGATGTTTATGGTTCTCTCCAATATAATGTTTAAGTTTTTGTAAAATTGTAGATCCGGAATTAATATTACTCAATTTTATAAATTTACAAATACCTACTCGAGTTTTTTAATTTTTTGTATGTACGAGTAAGTCAACAAAATAAAATTTTAATAAGCATTTTTGTACGCCACTGTACAGGCATGGCATAAACATTTCTCAGGACAGGACTAGACCAGTCTTAATTACCGTGATGTCGTGTGCCCTGATGCAGTGGCTGGGCGTATCAAATCGCAACTTCTGCGCATAGGCGACACACTTTACATGTTGTGTTGACTATCCATTTATCACTTTTTAAAATAAAAAAAAGTACATATTCTACAGTTGTTAAGTTTACCTCTACCGGAAGCACTCCAAAAAGCATTATTTAAATGTATTCTTTAATTTTATCTTTTCGTTACGCGTATTTGCAACACCTTAACTGAAAAAAATCTCATGCCTTTTATCACCAAAGTGTTAGGCAGAGTTATTCATTTCTGGAAATATCCATATTTCATTAGAATATTCGACCCCTAAACGTGATGGGTAGCGAGCCCATCGCCGGACCGGGTCTGTTTACACATGCCTCAGAATTATTTCTGGGACTTGCGGTTTTCCTCACGATATTTTCCTTCACCGTCGAGCTAGTGATGAATATGTACGTAAGTTTTGAAAAACTCATTGGTACATGCCAGGATTTGAACCCGACCCTCACTGATTATCATCATGAGAAGCGGGGTCTTTAACCGTAAGGCTATAATTGCTGTTATAATATTTTTCATATTTTCGAGCTCGCGTATACCAACCATCATCAAATAAAAGCATCAGAATGAAATTATAATAAATATCCATACAATAAATTATGCATATATACATACTACGTTAATCCTCCCAACGTTGCAGCAAGAGCGAATCTTTGGCAATAAACAGCGAGCGCAGTCGCGGCGATTATCGTTGTTTCTCACACGCTGTCGCCTGCCCATTTGTTTAAATTACATTAGCATGTGCATACTTATGTCAGGTTGTGCGTCCAGTGGGAGAGCAGCGATGTTATGCTTTATTTCTAGTTAGACATGAGATAAAAAGAGCACCCTTGAGTTTCTTGCTGGTTCTTCTCGGAGAACTCTATTCGGAACCAGCAACTCGTCGGTGGAGATGGGCTGCTGTTTACATTTAGCCAGTCTTCATAGACGAGTTTAGAGTGCCTTGTTATTAGACTATTGACTTTTCTAAGTGTGTTTTCTTTATATAGGCACTTAAAATAAATAAATTTGAAATCGTCAATAGTCTAATAACAAGGAACAATGCATAATATTGTCGAGTCATTGTTCAGAGTAGGTACCTACCAACAGTCAAGAGCACATGAAGTTTTACACTTGTAGTACCAGTCTGACCTCTGAGGTGATTGTAATAAGAACGTTACAAAGTTCAATGTGTCAAGCTCCACGTGCTCTTGACTGTACACATAAATCATTTCTTACGTAATTAATCGCTTTATCGAATTAAGCTCCTTTGAGTAGAGATAGTATATATTAAATCAACAAAGACTCAACTGATTTAAATTATAGTGGGAACTAGGGGACTTACCACCATTATCCAATTTACTGTATTTTTTAAAATATCCGATAGGTGTAAAAAATACTTGTATTCATATTAACTACTCTTTTAATGAAGCAATAATACTGACCAACTCTACTAAACAGTGGGTAGTTCATCACAGACAAGTAAATAAATATACACACGCCTTATATGTATGTACCCGATTCAATTCTTCACAGTATATATTTTTTCACCGGTGTATTTTGAAGTGGATTATCTGAAATATGTTATAAAATAGTTTATACTGGAATTCCGCCTTTACTTGTTGCAGAGTAACGTACGTGGGCGAGAATTCGTGATGCGTGCGCGCAGATTAAATTGCATTAATGCAATATAGTCGCATATTTACGTGGCCGTAGGTGTCCACATCTATCTTATCTATGTGGCTATTATATTAGACCACTATATTTCAAGAAAAGTATAGCATTATGTTAAATAATGTTTCGGTTGTTATATTTTAACTGTTGGACCAGTTATATAGACACCGTTACTAATTACAAGTAGAATTACAGTCAGGGCTGGATCTATCATATGGATTTTTGGGCTTCAGCCCCGGGCCCGGTGGATCCCAGGGGCGACCAGCTAAGTCAAACAATGTCAAAAATAGACGATAATGACGAAAAAATCTTAAAATACGTTGTCTTGGTACTACGAACAGAACTGAGTCATTAGGTGGGCCCCTAAGTAGTATTAGCCCAGAGCCCACTAAACTCACGGTCCGGCCATGATTACAGTGTCTATTAGTAATGGTGTCCGTGCGTGTCACCAGCATGCTTATAATTAAAATTGGCTATATCATCCAACAAAAGTTGTTCCCGTTCCCGTAGCAATACGGAAATAAAATATAGCCTATGTTACAAAGGGATAATGTAGATTCAAATGGTGAAAGAAATTTGGAAACGGTCCAGTCGTTTTTGAGTTTATTTGTTACAAACATACAAAATACAAATCATTCCTCTTTATAATATTAGTTTAGAAGTGTAGATGTAGATAAACAAAAAAACTTACATTTCCAACCACATAGTCAGTATTAGTGGTCCCAATGTTACCCACACTGAAAAGGATTTTATAATACCTACAGCCTTTTACAGAAAAACAAGGTTAATTAGATCTCTCAAGCAAGATATATAACCTAGCCTAACATAAGAAATAGTTCAAGTCACGTATAAATGTAGAAACCTTGATATTCCCAAACAATCCATTCTAATAAACAAACAAGTCCTAGCATTGGTCATACAGGATTTCTCGTAATTCCACTATGCCGGCAGAGGCTTACATGCAATACTCGCAGACAGATCGCAGGCAGAGCCGGGGGGCAAACATCTTCAAATTGTTGATTGGCTGCTGAGACATTGCCTGTTTGATTTGTACACATCGTCTCCTTGCTTATTTGTTATTTATGTAGAGCTGTTAAATACCCCAGTCTTATTAACTGTTAGCAGCGCCTCACCTTTCCCGTGAGAATATGGGGATAAAGTATAGCCTATGTGCTATTCTGATGTAAAAGCTATATAACTGTAAAGTTTCATCAAAATCCGTTCAGTAGTTTTTGCGTGAAAGGGGAACAACATCCAGACATCCATACATACAAACATATAATATTAGTAGGATTAGGAGTTAGTGTGATCCACGTAGCTCAGTACAAATTAGCTTAATAGTAGTATCTTCCAATTTGGACTTGAAATAAAATATTATAATTTCTGGGTAAAGGTAAGGTTTCAATGTGAGTTCACTCAGGGGTAATTATTAAGTATACTTAAATCGATAAGAAAGGTAAAACCAAAGTATTGTGTATGTAGTGTTTTTAAAGTGCGTATAGGAGATACTAAAATTAAATCAAAAGATTAACAAACATGGCGGAATACAATTATGATCTTGTATAGTAGATTTAGTAGTAGAAACACTCTACTTTTCATTTCGAATACAAGGAAAGTAAACAAAAAACACATTTTTGGAACAATACAACATTACAAAAATAATATAAAAATCCTTCCTCTTGATAATAATAATTATGTACTTACTAGCGACCCGCCCCGACTTCGCACGGGTGTAAGGCTTATACTAAAACCTTCCTCTTGAATCACTCTATCTATTAAAAAAACCGCATCAAAATCCGTTGCGTAGTTTTAAAGATTTAAGCATACATAGGGATATAGGGACAGAGAAAGCGACTTTGTTTTATACTATGTGGTGATTAGTGTCGATGTGGAACAGCTTATCAAATTATTAGTCTTTTTTAAATTTTAAATATGGAACACGTCACCGCCGCGTGCGGGTCAATTTTAGTTGTTTATAGATTACTTACACTCCCAATGCCGCACCTTTTTTTTAATCGAAGTAAAAAGTTTCTTATCTTATATATATTTTTTTATTTTTTACTAGTGGCCCGGGCAGACGTCGTTCTGCCACCGTATAAACCATCACTGGACCCACTCTAACCCACACAAAAAGTTTTATCAAAATCTGTCCAGCCGTTCTGGAGTTTTAATCAGACTAACGAACATCAATTCATTTTTATTTATATAGATTATTCCTTTTACAAATAATAATACAATTTTAAATTACACTCGCCAAACTACAATGCAGTTTGTCGGCGAGAATAACGCTCTTTTCTAATATTTATAATTTGCCATATAACCCTACACCTATCTATTTACTTATTTATAACAATATGTACCTACTTGTTTACTAAAAACTCTCACAAATTAAATTATATGTAGTACTATTTTTAAATTTATTCCTGCCCTAAGGAGGGAAGCAATTACTATGAGTCTTTCCCGCCCGAGGGCGGGAATCACAGCCCTGAATCTCTCGGTGGTGGGAATCATCGCTTCCGAACCGGTACTCAGATCAAACATACACTACTTTCCGAGTATGAGATATGAAAAAGATTTTCATTTATTTTTACAGCACACGCACGTTTTTTTACAAAACCATTTGTAGTTAAAATAAAACAGATCCGTCTCTTAACTGGAAATAATTGTTATAGGTGTGTACTATCAACTCTATGCAATTCCCACAAATCCTTCACCACACGCAAGCAATACGTTATAATATAGCGAATAACAAGCGATCAAATACGTGAGATTCGCGACGTTCTCCCGTCCACATCCGTATTCTAGATATTGGTTCTAATTTTAAACATAATATCTGAAAGAGAAATGTCTAAAAGTTGTGGAATACCTATGTTTTGTACAACTTTTAGGTGTTTGTCTAATTCCCCTTAAACAATATGCATCTAAAAAATTCTTCGCATGTAATTTCGCGTTTTTTTTTATTTTTGATAAAGTTGGATTCGGCTCTCGAGGTCACCTGGTCACGAGGTAAGAGAAAATGCGAGTAGTACTTTTTAGGAGCAATAAATGGTGATGGTTCTTTGCCATATTTCCTAACCGTAAACACATCATTGACGTAGTTAAACCTCGATAGTGAGGAAGCGACTTATTTGATGTAACAGCTACAGCATTCTGATCATGAATTCATAGACGCAGAAATCCGAATTGAATTGCAAGTGGCATGAAAATCAGAATACGGAGGCAGATTAGAAGTTGCCCAACGTCCGCCGTCCAGCGAAGTTCGTCCGGCAAAGTTATGTGTTATTAGTTTGTATGTTAATTTGTTATTATGTTTTGCATGTTACTAATCGGTTTAGCAAAAGTACTTTTCATTTCTCGGGGGCGAAAGCTGCAAAATTTTGAAGAATACACACCTGGGGAAGAAAACAAAAAAGCCTCAGATCACATGTTTGTAGACCTCGACTTCGCCTCAGTCGACAATTATGTGATACTAGCGGCCCGCCCCGGCTTCGCACGGGTGGACATTTATTTTTTCAACATTTTGGGATGCACAAACAAATTTCTCCTAGCAACCCATAGTAAATTATCAAAAAAAATTAGACTTTGTATGGAGACTTTTAAAGAATATTTGTGCCAAGTTTCAAGTTGATAGACGCAAAAAACCCCTCTTCTCTATACCAACTTCAACCCCTAATTTCACCCTTTTAGGAAATGATTTTAAAATAATACAAAAATACGTTTCTCATCATTTATTTTTAAGAGTATTTGTGATAAGTTTCAAGTTGATAGACGTAAAAAAACCACGTTTCCATACAATCTCCAACCCCGTTTCACCCGTGAGTTTTGAAAAATCGAGATATACCTACTTGTCTTGTTGTTTGTTTTGAGGAGTCTTTTTACAAAATTTCGAATTGATACATCCAAAAATGAAGGTATTCATGCAAACTTCAACCCCCAAGGGGATGAAACCCCTTGGAGGATGGTTTTCGATATATCCTAGAACTAATATATCAAGTTTATTTTCAAGAATATTTGTAAAAAGTTTAAAGTTGATACACGCAGAAATCACACTATCCCATACAAACTTTATCCCCCTCTTTCACCCCTTTAAGAGATGATTTTCAAAAAATCCAAAAACACGTGTCTCATCATTTATTTCTAAAATTATTTGTGCGCAGTTTCAATTTAATAAGACGTAAAAAAACAACACGTCTCCATACAAACTCCAAACGCTACTTTCACCCCCTTAGGGGATGATTTTCGAAAATTCCTAAAACACGGGTTTCATGATTTATTTTTAAGAGTATTTGTGTTAAGTTTGAAGTTGATAGACGTAAAAATCAAACACGTCTCCATACAAACTCCAACCCCCTGTTTCACCCCCTTAGGCGGTGATTTTCGAAAAATCCAGAAATACGTATCTTGTTATTTGTTTTGAGGAGTATTTTTACAAAGTTTCGAATCGATACACCAAAAAAATGAAGGTTTTCCATACAAACTTCAACCCCCACTTTCACCCCCTCGGAGGAAGATTTTTGAAAAATCCTAGAACTAATATCTCATAGTTTGTTTTGAGAAGCATTTGTACCAAGTTTCAAGTTGATGGACGCAAAAAATAAACTTCTTCGTATCAACTTCAACCCCTACTTTCATCCGTTTAGGGTATGATTTTCGAAAAATCCAAAAATATGTGTCTCATAATTTATTTCTAAGAGTATTTATGTAAAGTTTGAAGTTGATAGACGTAAAAAACAACACGTCTCCATACAAACTCCACTCCCCTGTTTCACCCCCTTAGGGGATGGTTTTTGAAAAATCCGGAAATACGTGTCTTGTTGTTTGTTTTGAGGAGTATTTTTACAAAGTTTCGAATTGATACACCCAAAAATGAAGGTTTTCCATACAAACTTCATTTTTTTTTTTTTTTTTTTTTTACTAAAAAATGGGCTTGCTCTTGACCCCAGACTAGCCCGAGAGCAAAGACGGGGCCTACGTTGGGACGAGCTTGCCCAGAAGATGCCTGTTCACTCGATCCTTAAAGGCTTGTGGGTTATATGAACTCGGAAATACAGACGCCGGCAGGTAGTTCCACTCCTTGGCGGTGCGCATAATAAAAGAACTTGAAAAGCGCTTTGTGCGTATAGGTGGGATATCCACCAAGTAGGGATGAAGCCCAGCCGTGCGTCTGGAAGTCCGATTGTAAAAAGGGGAAGGTGGGATGAGCTCGTGCAGCTCTTGGGCACACTCCCCGAAATGCAATCTATAGAATACCGACAGACTGGCAACTTTGCGCCGATGGGCTAAAGATTGCAGCTTAGTCACCATCATCTCGTCACCAATCATTCTCCTGGCTCTGCGCTCTACAGAGTCTAAAGCGGCGAGTTGGTATTTAGCTGAGCCATCCCAAAGGTGGCTGCAATACTCCATACATGATCGGACTTGAGCTTTGTAGAGTGTTAGAAGCTGTCCAGGTGTGAAGTATCGCTTAACCTTATTAAGGATGCCCAGTTTTTTGGCCGCAGTTTGTGCCTTGGACTTATGGAGGAGCAGAGGTGGGATGCTCCTCCATCGTGAAAAGGGAAGATCTTCCGCCAGGCGAGGTGATCGTGCCTGGGGACCGCGGTCCGACGGTTGATGTTGGACAGTTGTATTTATACAAACTCATTAGAAAACTCCGATAGCGCGGTTTAGAACTCGGCCGTCTATTGGCGCGTTCTATGTAACTCGGCCTTCTATTGGCGCGTTCCATGTAGTGACGCTACATCACTCCCCCTCCAAGACCGGAGGTCGATTCGATTTCTTGTGCTGCGTCGTTGTTTCGTAGATAGCTTGCAAGTGCCAGTGCTGCTCCAAGTCTGCGGTGAGTCGAGACTGAGCGGGTTGCTGCGACTGTTGAAGTGCCCGTAGTTCAGTGTGCAGAGACCGCCACGCCGGCGTGGGTGACCAGCCGCTGTAGATCCGGACGTGGGCTGCGGTGAACTGTGCGTGGGCCGAGTGCTGTCGCTGTGAGTGATGAGCCTGCAGGACCAGGTAGAACGGTGCGTCGGCTGCGTATGGACCTGATTGGGCGAGATTCTGGCTTGCTGTGCGACTGCTGCTGCTGACCTTGAGTTTTAGGTTGCTGCGGAGTGATGTGTAATTGCGATGCGATGATTCTTCTGAAGTCCAGGTGTTCCAGAAGGTTGCGCTGATGTCCAGGTGTCGAGGGTCACCAGTATGGAGGAGCAGAGGTGGGATGCTCCTCCATCGTGAAAAGGGAAGATCTTCCGCCAGGCGAGGTGATCGTGCCTGGGGACCGCGGTCCGACGGTTGATGTTGGACAGTTGTATTTATACAAACTCATTAGAAAACTCCGATAGCGCGGTTTAGAACTCGGCCGTCTATTGGCGCGTTCTATGTAACTCGGCCTTCTATTGGCGCGTTCCATGTAGTGACGCTACAGACTCAATATAGGTGCCGAAGTTGAGGTCTGAACTCAACTCCATGCCAAGAAGTTCTAGGCTGCCGGTAGTAGGTACAGATGCACCCCGAAAAGTAGGAGTCAGGTCAAATGGACTCCGTTTAGCGGAAAACAGACAGGCCTGCGTCTTGGTGGCATTAAAAGTGACCAGATTAGCGTCACCCCATTGGGAGACGCGACTTAAGGCCAAGTTCGTTCGCTCTACCATGGCCTCTCTCTGTGAACGTATATCTTCCCTACTGGCTCTTGCACTGGCCAAATATCTCTCTACAATCGTACTGTCGTCTGCGTAGCCAACAATGCTAGGTTGTAGCATGTCATTGATGTGGAGCAGAAAGAGGGTTGCAGAGAGAACAGACCCTTGAGGAACACCGGCGTCAATGGCCATGAGGTCCGAAGAGCAGCCGTCAACGACCACTCTGATTGACCGTTCGCTCAAAAAGTCCGACACCCACCTGCAAAAGTCAGAAGGGATGCCATAAGCAGGAAGCTTGCTAAGGAGACTTGCGTGCCAAACCCTGTCAAAAGCCTTTGAGATGTCGAGAGAAACAGCAAGCGCTTCCCCGTTTTTCTCAATGGCTTCGCCACAGCAGTGCGTAACATACACTAGAAGATCCCCAGTAGACCCCTTCATCCCCTACTTTCACCCCCTTGAAGGATGATTTTCAAAAAATCCTAGAACTAATATTTCATAGTGTGTTTTGAAGAGTATGGTATGGTATGGTATGGTAACGCGGGCTTGTTTCCGCAACTCGACGTCACTTTTGCGCCTATTTTGCGTGATGGTGGGAATGGCTCTACTCTTGCCATCCCAGCTCCTCCAGGAAGCCCAGCAGCGACTTGACGTCCTTGAGGGCTTCGGGGAGCGACCTCGGGGATCCAAGGTGCTTCGCCCGGTATTGAGCCACGCCTTCGCACTCCAGCAGCACGTGCGCAGCCGTTTCTTCTGCCTCCATGCACGCTCTGCACAGGGGGCTGTCGGTGACACCTAGAGTAAACAGATGTTTGTTAAAAGGACCGTGGCCTGTTATGGCCCCAGTTACCGTACGTAGCTGTTTCCGGCTCAGGTTTATCAGGGTGCGAGAGAGACGCCGGTCCAGGTGTGGCACCGCGGATCTCGCCTGTCTACACTCACCCAGGCCGGTCCAGGCCCGCTCCTGTTCAGCCTGAGCACGGAGTCGCAGTTGTGTGCGGGACCACCCGAAGGGGAGGGGCACCAAGGGCTCTGGGCCTATCGCCGCCATACCTGATCCCTTTCTGGCCAACTCGTCAGCCGCGTCGTTACCGCGCGACTCACTGTGACCCTTGATCCACTGCAAAGTGATTGTATTATCGGAGCTTACCTCCGTCAGCTTTTCATGGCACTCCATGATGAGACTCGATTTGATTGAGTTACTACGGAGGGCCTGTAGAACCGCCATGCTGTCAGAGAGGATACGTATACATGCACCTCTTACTCTCCTTGAAGCTATGGCCGCTGCCGCCATGTAGATGCCCACGCACTCAGCCTGAAAGACTGTATTGTGAGCTCCCAGGGGCCTAGATAGATAAATTTGTAAGTCTTCTGAGAACACACCGCACCCTGTGCCGGAGGCCGTTTTTGAGCCATCCGTGAAGACGCGTAGCTCCCGGAGGTTCAGACTCTCGATCCCCTCCTCGAAGAGTTGTATCTTGTACTTTTTGTCAAATATAAACCTTACCGGTATCCTGTCGTTAACCGCCGCTAGTAGCGGCAGGTCCACGACGGCATTGTCCAGGATTTTCGTGTGGGTAACAGCTCTGTCACGCCACAGCTTTAAGGTTTTTAGACGTACCGCCGCTGACGCCGCCTCCTGTTGGAGAAATAGGTGGAGCGGTGTTAAGTTCAGCATGGTTTCCAGGGCAGCCGTGGGGGTTGTCCTCATGCAGCCTGTCGCCGCCATGAATGCAAGTCTCTGGAAGGATTGTAATTTGCCAGCGACCGTGGCGAGTTTTGTCCTCGGCCACCAGACCACAGCTCCATAACTTACCATGGGTCTTATCACTGTCTTGTACAACCAGAGTGTTATTTTGGGGGTAAGGCCCCAGCTTCTACCCAGCATCCTGCGGCAGTGCCAGAACGCTATGCTGGCTTTGGTGAGCTTCTGCTCGAGATGGCTACTCCAGCTCAGCTTATGATCGAGCGTTACGCCCAGGTATTTTACCTCAGTAGAGAGGTGGAGTTGGCAGTCGAAGAGTGTAGGGAGTTTGTAGCCACCTATATTTCTTTTGTTAGTGAACATTACCTGTTCTGTTTTGGACGGGTTGACCGATAGGTCATACTGTTGGCACCATCTTTCCACAATGTGTAGGGCTGTTTGTGTGACATCACAGACAACATTTGCAAAGTTACCTGATATTAGGATTGCCAGATCGTCGGCATATCCGATGGTGTAGTAGCCATGTAGGTTGAGATTAGCAATTAAATCATTTACCACAAGGTTCCAGAGGAGGGGTGATAGAACTCCCCCCTGTGGACAGCCTCTAGCCACGAGGGCCCCTTGGGGATCATCGCTACCAAACCTGACTATTCTCTTGCTGAGCATGTTTTCGATCCACCCTATAATAGCCGCGTCCGCCCCGTGCCCTGTGAGTGCGGATTTTATGCTGGTGAAGTTGGTTTTGTCGAAGGCTCCTTCGATGTCTATGAAGGTGCCTAGGCACATAGCTTTATTCAAGATAGCCTCTTCTAACCTGCTGACTACCATATGTAGGGCTGATTCTGTTGATTTACCTGAGCTGTATGCATGTTGGTTGTCATGCATTGGTATGTTTCTTAATGCGTTGTCTCTTAGGTCTCTGTCGCAGAGCCTTTCCAGCGTTTTCAGTAGGAAAGACGTCAGACTGATTGGCCTGTATGACTTAGCATTTGTATAATCTGTCTTACCTGGTTTGGGTATAAAAATTACTTTCACCTCCCGCCATTGTTTGGGAACATACCTGTGAGCCAGGCATGCCCTCAGCAGCGTCGTGAGTGGCCGAACCAAAACGGCGCAGCCCCACTTCAGCAGGGCGGGGTGTATGCCGTCGAGACCAGGCGATTTGTATGGGTGAAAGCTGTTAATGCCCAGTGAACCTTATCCGGCGTTACCACCTTTTCAGCGGTAGACCAGCAATCGCTCGTCGGGATCGTGGTCTCCTCGTCCCAGGACATGTTTTGTACGATTCTGCAGCCAGGGAAGTGCGTTTGGAGCAGCACTTCCCGAGCCTCAGCTGGTGAGTTTGTCAGAGAGTCGTCTGGGCGGCGCAGAGACCCTACGCTCTGGTTTTGCTGTAGTGCTAGAATTTTCCTTACCCGATTAGCAGTATTGTTTGATTCAATCTCACCGCAGAATTTGCGCCATGCGGCGGTTTGTCTGTAGCGCAGTCGTTTCTTATACCTGGACTTAGCATCCTTGTACCGGTCCCAGTCCAGGTCGCTGCATGTATTCATGGCGCGGTTTAGGCGCCGTCTTACCTTACCTCTGAGCCTCTCCAGTTCGGGGCCCCACCACGATTCCTTGTTGGCCTTTCCAGCAGGTGGAGTGGTTAGAGGGCAGGCGTTATGGTAGCTGTAGCTTATCGACTTGGTTAGCTCAGTTACCTGCTCTTCTATTTCCTGAGTGTTTTGTATCCTTGCAGGAAGTTTTAGCGCACCCAGTTTCTGGCACAGCAGCCTTGAATAAACTGCTTTGTCCGTTTTCCGGGGGTTCCTGCGTGGCTGTACAACTTTGATTGTTACCTCAATGTTAAAGCGTATCCATCTGTGGTCGGAACACGAAGCCTCGTCCGACACGTGCCAATTGGAGACTAAGTCAGAAGCGCCCGCCGTCGCCAGGGTGAGGTCGATGATGGTCCTACTCCGCCTGGTGACATAAGTTGGCTTCGAACCTTGGTTAAGGACATCTAGGGTAGTAGTGGATAGGTATTCTACCAATTTCTTACCTCTGATGTTGCTGTTGGTGCTTCCCCATAGGGGGTGGTGTGCGTTGCTGTCGGTGGCGATGATAAGTTCTCTCGCGCCGTTCTCGCAGTAGTTCACAAGTCTCGCCATCTCGTGGGGAGGAGGGTCATCGCTCTCCGGCATGTATGCGGACGCTATCACTAGCTCGCATAGGCTTGAAACTTGTTTGATTTGTATTGTGGCTGCGCACAGATCTCTGGAACAGAAGTCTGTTAGTGGGTGCACTGTTATATTTCTGGAGATGTATATGCATGCCCTTGGAGAGGGCTCGCTGCTTGTGATTAACTTACCCCCAATATTGGAGAGTCCCTGTATGTTGCCAGCTGCGCCGATCCACGGCTCCTGGATCAAGGCAACAGCTGCGTCTTGTTCCTCCAACCATCTCCGGAGCTGAGCCGTTGCGGTTCTGCTGTGGTGGAGGTTTATTTGTATGCAGCAGCAGTTAGGCGAAGGAGACGCCATCGTGCGTCACCTCCCCCGTCTCCCCGAGATCCAGGTCTTCGATCCCGAGGACCCATTCTTCGCCAGCTTCCTCCAGGTCGGACGCCGCTGCTGCGACCGCGGTTGGTACAGTGGCGGGTTTGGAGCTGGGCGAGGGAGGCCCGGTCTCCATCTGGGTCGAAGTAGATGAAGCCTCAGGCGGAGGGTCTGCTGCTGTATTAGGCACCTCAGGTGTTGTTGTCGGGTCTTTGCTGGGGGGGACGTCGATGAAACGCCCTCTCGGGCCCCGGAACTTGAGGTAAACCGCCCCCGCTAAAAAGAAAAGGCGGCGACCTCGTGCAACGAGTTCCGGTACCACGTCCTCCGGCACACTGACTATCAGGAACGTATGTTCCTGTTGCTCGCTGACAGTGAGAAGAAGCCACCGTTCGACACTCGCCCAGACGTTTTGTCTTCGCAGCATTTTCCCGATCCGAACCGGCTCATATACGCCCGGGATCAGGATGCCGCACACGACACGTTTAGGGATGTCTTGGGGCCTCTTCACTGTCAGCTTTGTGTCAGGGGGCAAAACTAGGGCCTCCACTGTCAGTTTGAGCCAGTCCCACGTCTTTTGGTCTTTGCACCAGAGTTGTAGGGCTCCCCCCACAAATGTGGGTTTGCCGTTGAACCCCGGCGCATCGTCCACGACTGGCTCATCGTCGCAAAGCTCGAAGAGTTTGTCATTCACCATCTTGAGGACAATGTCCGACTGGGCGCTGTTCAGATGGCCGGACTCCACAGTGGTGATGGCGGCTATCAAGTCGGACTTTGTCGCCGCGGCGTAGGTGTTGTGCCGCGGCATGTTCGATGGTGTGTTTATCAGCCTGGGCTTCTTGCGCTCGCCCCTTGGCGACTGCGTCTCATCAAGTCGGGCCCTTTTGGCCGCAACCTGACGGGGGGCGCTGGTCCCAGGCTGTGTTTTGCCAACAGTACCCCCTTTGGATGGTGAGGGGGGGGCAGAGGAAGAGGAAGCGGTGGAAATGGACGCCTCATGCCGCTCTTTGAGCTGGCGACGCCGCTTGGCGTTGGGTCTCGATCTCCGCTTCCGCTCTTGTTGTTTACCCTTGGGGCGGAAGCCACCAGCTGGTTGTGGGGCTTTACCACCCTTCGGGTGTTTGGGCACAATCGTCCATGCCGACCTGAAATTCTCGTCCTCGGGGGCTTTTGGTTGCCCAGCAGCCCCCGCGACTCGCGAAGATGGTCCCGCAGAGGATTTCACGAGCGGGGCCCCAGATGTTTTAGGGGCCACCAGGCTCGTCGGCTTGGAAGGTAGTACTGGGGTAGCCTTGGATTTCTCCTTAGCTTTCCCCTGCTGTGGCGTTTTGCCAGTACGGGCGTCCGACGCAGGTTGTGGCTTACCCTTGGTTTTACCCTTGGGTTTGCCCTTTCCTGCGGACTGCCCCTCGGGCCGCGCCTTTGCAGGCTTGGCCTCGGTTTGGGGTTTGGGTTTCCCCGCACCACCGCTGGTTGTGGAGGCTCCTTCGGGTTTCCCCTCCGGTGCCATCTCACGATGAGTTTGGAATCCGGTATTACTCATAGCGGATTATTATAGGTTTCATCCCCCTGGCTTCCCACCCACCACGGAGCCCGCTAAACTTGGAGTGTCCTACTAACGTACTTACGTAACGACACTAGGATTACCAAGGGGGATATAGGAACGGTGAGTTGGCGCTCCGGCGCGACATCGGGAGCTCGGACAGCGAAGGGCCCGAAGGCCTCAGCGCTAATGTGCGGCTGGACAGGTTGGATTCAACCCTGTCCAGGCGTTCCACACACCCTTACCCCGTCAGCATGGCCGACTACCGTCCGTGTGACCGAGGTGACCACACGGACCCCTCCGCACCTCGCCGCGGCCCTCTGACGGGACGCCCGGACCGTTACCCCCAGGGTGGCTAACCCTGAAGGCTACCGTTTTACGTGAAATCGGGACCAAAGAGGGCGTGTTGCCTCGCGAAAGTAACTCACCCGACGATCGCTCGGCTCAACCCTCCAGGACTCCGTCATCCTCGCTTACGGCGCTCAACTGCGCAGGCCCAAAGACGCAGGCGTGCTGTACCATCCACCCAGTCGCACGCATCTTAGGTGGGTGGAGGTGGTGTATGGCGTTGGCCATCAGCTAGTAAGAAACCCCCAGCGCAAGGCCGTTAGTAAGTCACTAGCTGTTGTTGCCCGGGGTGCACCGTCACCGGGAGTTGCGTTCCCTGTCGATCCGAGGATATCCAGGGACTGCAACCTCCAGCGCACGCTAGCAGGTCCCATACTCTGTTCCGTCACCCCTTTTTGAAGAGTATTTGTGACAAGTTTAAAGTTGATACACGCAGAAATCACAATATCCCATACAAACTTCAACCCCCTCTTTCACCCCCTTAAGGGTTGAATTTCGTAAAATCCTTTCTTAGCGAGCATCTACATTATAAACGTAACCTACACACAAAATTTCATGTCTCTATGTTCAGCGGTTTGGGCTGGGCCTTGATTTTTAGATTTAGCTTCTCCTTTTATATATATAGCTAGATGAGACATTTCCTATTTTACTTCCCTATATGTGTAATATACTATTTTGATATCGGATACTGATTTAAATCTTGATGTAGGTAAAGTTAGCAAATTCTACGAGAGTTACTTTAAACGTGTTTGGAAATATTTTTATCAGTATATTATAAGCTATTTTAAAAATACATACATTTCATGTCAACATAATATATGGACACCTAAACACGGGGTGAGGTCTGTGAGGTGTTTTCCCCCATAGTGTTAAAGGAAAATAATAGTGTAGCTATATTTTAGAAAAAAAATGTATCTTAAGTATGTCTCATTATTTGTACTCACACGTTGGTGAATCAAGTGTTTTATTATTTTTATTTTGTAGCTGGATATCATCCAACCCAACGAGTGTATTTCAATTGTATTTACTGAGACACCATTTAGTTACCAGTTTTCAGCGTTACAATTACATACAAAAAACATATAAATGCTCACGATTTTATCCCCGAGGATGTAGAAAAAGGTATTCCATTTCTTGAAATATCCACTTGCACCACGAGACAAGAGTGCTGGTACATAAGCCTCAGAATCAATTCTGCGACCTGCTGGTTTTTTAGTCATAGTGTTTTTCTTCACTGTCGAGCTGGTGATAAATGTACAAACGTTTAGTAAAAAAAATTGTGATACTAACGTTTTACTAAAATAGGTCAAATCAATTCTCAAACGAAGTGAATATACAAACATATCAATATGCAACGCAATCGTTCAAAACAAATGGTACCTATTTGAAGTTTGCAGTGGTACTCCGGCTAACGATCACGAAACACACATTTAAAACACATTAGTCCTCAACGTAACATATCAATAATACTCGCGGAAATTGAATCTGGTTAATCTTACATGGAGCAGAGAAAGTTTAGAGTAAGTAAGTTAACCGCTATTAAGACTCCTGTGAAAAAGAATAGCAGATATTATATTAACACTTGCCACATTTTTTCACCAGTTATACTAAAAAAAAAGGCATTGGTAAAAGTATTGCGTTTGTATTAGAGACAATCATTTAAGTCATTCTGTAAGTAGCTGGCAAGAAAACAAAAATATTCACAAACTACCCTATAAAAAAGGCTCTAGATCTCAAACACATTACCCTTTTGTTTCTGTGGAGTTGGATGAAAAGTTGGAACGTCTGAAAAGTTAATCAAGTTGAAATAACGTTTATTTACAAAGAAAATATACGTCATTTACAATATTTATAGATAAAAAATGTCCTCCAAAGAGGAACCATGTTAAATACAGGCCACATTCCTTATGTGGATAGTTAGGCTGATCCTTCGGCAGAGATAGCTGCCAGCCCTCTAGTCACTGGTTGAAATACTTTTAGACAGTTTGATAAAAACCTTTATTTCAGACCAAGTCCCTAGTTATTTTGTAGTCTTAAATTAAAGATCTGCTCACTCCAAATCTCTCCTACCTCAACGCCCCACACGTAGTCTCTGACGCACCATATAGCAACAAGATTATTAATCGGATTCGAACCGGATCGCCGCCGGGATATAGCCGACTTATCTATCGGATATGAATACCCATTCGGCGACGTATCGGATAACGACTCTCATCACTTCTCCAATATGTATTGGTTACGCGCCTCGGGATTTTTTAGTGTTGATAAATCCGATACCTGTTTTCTGGAGAAATTGTGTTGGTTTAATATGTGCTTCTGACTTTTATAATAGGAAATTGTTTTCACAAGATATTTGGTTACATTTTTTCTTTTGTGGAGTCAATTTTCATATTTCATCAGATGTTCAATGTATCTCCAAAAAAGGAATCGTGTGGTACATTACTCGTAATTGAATTGCAACCTTTGATCGAAAAGGCAGTGTTGATTTGATTGTTGCAATAGGTATCAGATGTATATTATTTAACTCTGAAAATAATATTTGTCATCGGATATTAATACCACTTATAATAATTTAAAATTATAATCTCAATGAAATCAGGCTTCTAGCATTGTGCGAGGTGGGAGCGATTCACTGTAAATTTTTGAATGTTTTCTCAATGAACTTTATAACGGAATTTTGTAAGACATATTGCTCTAAGTTTGAGCAGTCATTTAATTGCAAATTATTATTGAGGACAACTTTATTTTTGTACATGAAGCAAAATTGCATACAGCCTCTTCCGTCTAGAGAACAGAGTAGCCTATTTTAAATTGAAAACTACTCAGGTGAAACGGTATTATAATACACGGCTAGCAGCATTATACATACCCACAGAAATCAAGTCATATCAACTCCATGCAAATACTGCTTTTGGCTTTATGATAATGGAATCCAAACATATTAATTTTACGTAAGCCCACATCTGCATTTGGAGTTTGAACACGAGAAGTTATGGTTGGAACTACCCGGCCGGTCGGAGGTCACAAGTTGTGCAAATTGTTGGCACATTACCATACATTTACATATCATACGTAAAACATTTGGGTCTTCCTAAGTCGCGGTTGCGAACTTAGTAGTTGAGGTCTACATTTTTGGGATGTAATTTGCACAGAAATGGAGACTAAGACGAAACACACTAAGTCGCAAATAGGTAAACGACTTATGGTGATTTTGTCATCGTTGTGTATAAAAAACACATGAGAAGCAGTCTCATCGTCATACAGACGTTAAAATACGAATAGCGCTGTAAAAAAAGTTCCTAAGGCGAATCACACTACGTCGCAAATTAGAGTGACTCAAACTCAAAATCCATTTATTTCAGTAGGTATATAAAATACACTTTGAAACGTCAATAACAAGGCACACTAAACTCGTCCATCGACTTGTGTCTGTGTTGTGTATTTAAACTCTTAAAATATATAATACGCAATCAAAAGTAACATTGACTTGCGTTTAAAGTAGTAGATAATATACATTTTGTAGACTTACATTATTATATGTTCTGTATGTTGTAGTTTGATGAAGCTTGTAGTGAATATTTTATGTGTTTTTTTTTATTTACCGATAACCTAACTTCCCGTCGCATTTACTGTATTGACAATATAGGCAGATATAATAATAATAATTTATTTCCAAAAGAACCTTAATATAGACACACGGTAGCATGTCAAAGCCAAGTTCTAGTAGCAGAACGGCGAGCAGTAGTTATTTACAGGAACATAAAGTAAACAAGAAAGGTTTTCAAAAATAAACCGTGACTCCTAAACTAAGATAGAATAATATATAATGTGACTTAGAAAATGATGAGTGTTTAGTTTTCATACAATTTTTTGATGAACGTTTCACTCCGACATATTTGATTCCAAGAAGAGAAAATTCCGAAGAAAATTCATATATAGGCCATATAAGGCATTAATCATATAAGGCAGACTCGTATTGAAATTGCAGGAGAAACATACGCGTAGACGCAGAAATGTAAGTGTGTGAAATAGCTAAAACACAATATACATATTATGACGACAAAGTAGGCCGTCCTGAATTCTAAATACAACACGAAAATATTGCAATGCAAATTCACGGTGTCTGTCGACAGCCAATATCCCCGGATTATACCGCTCGTGTGTGTCCGGGATTTAGCGGATCGCATGATCTTGGGATCGGAGCCTACGTGTGTATTATTGCCCGATTTGGTCGATTATGGCCCAATTGAGAAACTGATGGTGATATAATAACGATAAGCCTGTCAATATTATTGTGAATATTACATTCTGCATTTTTTAATTATGAGATTAATAACCTCCTTCTTTTTGTAAAGTCGGTTAAAAACTTTTTTTTTTATTCAGTCTATTATGTGTTATATATGTTCCTATTATGTGTTATAATAAAAAAAATATTATTCTGGGACCGTTCAACTTTAAAACAGAAAAAACTAATTTTTCATGGTTTTAAAAACCAGTGGGTCTAGAAGCATTAAGAGTTTCAAGGATTTTTTAAGGAAAAGTTTAAATAAAGGATTAAATGATCGTGTGAACGTTCGTCATTTCCAAGTACCTTTGGTCACACGGTAGATGGATAAATCTGTTCAAAAGACACAACTCAAACTATGAGTTATAATGGCTTTGAAGATTCTGAGTTAGGTAGCCACTACTTTATCCTCACACCTCTGGAAAGTCTAACATCTAAAGTCTAACATTGGGAATGTTTCCAATTCGAGAGCTTGAAACTTATCAGATCTCATGTAGAGCACATGAGATATTATGATAATAATTTATCGACAATGCGAGGCACATAATCTCGTCTTTTCAATATTTTCAACCGACTTAAAAAGAAGAGGAGGTTCTCAATTCGACTGTAGGTATGTTTTTTTTAATGTTTGTTATCTCAGAACTTTCTGATAATTCTTTTTTATTTGAAAGCTGGTGCTTCCCGTGTGGTCCTATTTAAATTTGGTCCAGTACTAACGCATCCATGAGAAAACCATATAAGATAGTAAATTTTTTAGGGTTCCGTACCCAAGGGGTAAAAACGGGACCCTATTACTAAGACTTCGCTGTCTGTCCGTCCGTCTGTCTGCACCAGGCTGTGTCTCAAGAACCGCGATAGCTAGACTGTTGAATTTTTTACAAATTATGTATTTCTGTTGCCACTATAACAACAAATACTAAAAACAACATAAAATAAATATTTGTATGGGATCAAAAAACATGATTTTTTGCGGTTTTTATAGATCCCTTCCGGCTCCAACTCGCACTTGGCCGGTTTTTTTACTCTTTAGATTTCTATACATGAAAATGTTTTTGGCGGGATCCTATTTTCGTGCAACTCGAATACAGTCGAGTCTGTTGACAAAGCAGAAGCGTGTAACTTGCACCACATAGACCAATATAATGATAGTGCGTCCCTCGTTAGAATTAATCTCGTTTGGGTCCTGCGACATCTGTATCCGACAATTATGTTCATATGGAGCCTGCCTAATGTATTATCCCGTTCCAACAATATGGTTGTGATAGAGACGGACTTATTTGCGGAAGGATTGGTTGAGTGGGGTGAGATTTGTTTACCTGTTTTGTTTTGGATACAAATTGATGAGGTGTTTATTAGAATAATGGTTATAGTTAGTTTTATTTGATACTTGCTGTGTAAGGGAACTATAGGATATCGCGTGCCCTTGGTGTTCTTTTCTGGAATTAAACTTATATGTCCTTCATCAATGGAAGTAGGTGTTTTATTAGGGGTTTTTGAAATTCCCACGGGAACGGGAATAAACTGAATCCACGCGAGCAACGCCACTGGGCACCCACAAGTAGTAAATAAAGTACGTCAGTTTTTAAAGATTACCATAGCAATTATAAAGAACCATCAGAATTCCCGCCTATTTATCTAGCTCGTAAACAAACTTCGCATTATCACAGCAACGCTACCGACAAAACACATTATATCTCCCGTATAAACAATAGAATGGGCAAGCTAAGAGCTGACAAGCTAAGGGTTGAGTCCCAGTGGGAGCGGTTGAGAATCAAGTCTTGTTACATATATCCATTAATTTAACCATAATTAAAATTTGCGTGAATTTTACAATGTCACCGTTTCCTCGGGTTGGGCATAATAATGTAATATCCTTAGGTACTCATACATTAAGTTTTAATGAAGTCGAATGTCATGTAAAAGATCAATTGTCCCTGTCTGCACTAGATATGATACACTCCTATACCAGGGCTGTGTTACCACACCTCACGCTGACTTGAGTCCTATTCGGTAAAGCAATGTTGCATAGATTCTAGCGTGTCTAGTAAAAATTCTGCGAGATAATATCTAATGAATTGTTATCGTGCGAGGTAACCCACAGCTAGACCGCATAATAAATTTCTATTATCCAATAAATAGTTTTCCGATCCTTCTTTTTTTCCAGTATTTTAAATCATACACGGTTAATTAATACTAAGCTTATCGCTACTGTACATGCTTAAATATATTTAATACTTAAAAGATCATAATCTATTATTTTAGTGTCACAAGAGTGTTGTTAATCTAACAATGACGCTTGAAGTGGGACCCACCGCTGGTGCTAAGAAGCCCAATTAATCAGTAGACGGGCTAATGAGCGAATATTTCATTGTCCAGCTCCTTGTGCGATAGAAAGGGTTGAGGGCTGTCAATTGCACCCATAGTCTTTTAGAATGCATATATAAAGTAACTGTCGTAGAAATAAAATAGATCATAATAAAATTAAAATTTTAAGTCACAAAAAAAAGTTGCGTCGACTTGAAAACCTCCTCCCTTTTTTTCGTCGGTTATAAGATGATCTATGAAGTTCTCTATGTTAGTTACATTTATTTTCTTGCATATTTTTTTACTAACTATCTCTTTATACGGAATTCAGATTTACATTTATTTTTTTGTATTTGATTTTCAATTCAGTAGAATGTATTAATAACAGACATAGAACCTTATTTACACAAACTTACTTCAATGGGCAAATTAATTATCGTCTTCGTGACCTCACAAAGCGAGCTAACACAAGAACAGACCCTGATTCCTAAAAGAAACATAAAGAGTGAGCACAAAAATAAACTCCATAATCAACCTGCATCTGAAGTTAATATTTAAATTCGTTGCCTCTTAATCAATATCCGAGGACTGACATTGAATACGCTTCACAGAAACTATTTAAATAAGGCCACACTCGGCCCGGAAGGGTGCAGACCAGCATTAATAATTCCTTCAGGCGCACATACGACAGTCTCAGCTCTCATATTATTATATTATTGGCGTCTGCGTTGGACAACCCTAAGAATATCTCCAGACGACGGATAGTACAGGAGCTGACGTGCGACAAATATTGTTGTTTGCATACTACTGGTTAAAGATACGATTGGCGATGTGAAAGTTATAATAGATTATGTAATTATACACACCAAGTTACTTAGAGAATTAGAGCAAAATTTTGTTTGCTCTGAATTAAACTTCAAAATATACTTAATTTCATGGTTCTGTATTATTTCTTGTGTATTTATGTAGAGTACAATGAATTACCAATTACCTTGTGATTTTTTCCAAGCAATATAAATAAAAATATAACTGTCACTTTACAGTTATTTAGACATTTCTATAAACCATACCTGATCAAGAGGGGGTTCCCCGCGCGTGGCTCACTATAACAAAACATAATCTTTGATGTCGCAGAATCGTCACCAGACTAGATATTCGGATATCAATAAACATTTATGGGCGAGTAGTAAATACCTCCTGGATTAATAGAATGAATTTTCTAATTGACAATTTATAGGTATTAAATTATTGATTAAAATTTTAAACTAATAAAATTCGATCTCCAGCTCTCGGACTACAAGGGTTGTCTTAATCGAAACATGTCTTCCGCAATGAGGGATATTTGAGGCATATGCCGCCGAGGTAAGGCACGAGGCACGCCGCGAGGCGAGGCAGGAGCACACTTGGTAATAACCGGGCAGACAAAACATTCGCTCAACGCGCTGATTGGATAGAGTTATGTAGATGTTAGGGAACTTACTGATTTTGATACTATGATAGATGCTTTTAAGTGTCATCCGATCTCTCGGTCGTTAACTGTTGTTCTTTAACTACATGACATATGAGCTCTTAAGTAACTTATATACATTTTCGGAGCTATTACAAAACATTACAAACAGTATCTAACTTTAAACCCCGTTTTGTAATCTGTAGGTTACGTATAGGACTAAATAAATAAATAATCAAAGTAGCAACAGAACTATACCTATATTATTATTAAATTAATCAGGCAAGCAGTTCAAAACTGATAAACTCACTATCCAGTATCCCACATTTCTTTTTTAAATAAATATTTTTTTGTTTATTTTAATTTAATATCTGTATTCCGCCTATAATTATTAGGATATTTTCCTTCACCATAGATGACGTATGTTTTTGAAAAGTTCATATTGCTACATGCCTTCGTAAGGAACCCACGCCACCCGTTGAAGCCTCACGCATGATCAGTGGGCTCTTTAACATCAGCAGATCTAATTATCAACATACAACAACGATGTGTAAATATTTCACAGTATCAAAACTAATAAGCCGTAGTCTAATAATGACCACCGGCAGTCGGAGGTACAGATCTACATATTGGGGTGTGGGCATTTCTTGCATCCCCGTCTGAGATATGTGTCTTGAGCCCCCCGTGTCCGAGGACGGGGTGGCAGCAGTACCGGACTCAGTGGATTTCATTAATTTGTTTATAATTATAATAATCTCACGCCTTTTTATCCCCGAGGCAGAGGCAGAGGTAGGTATTCAATAACTGGATTTACCCACTTTTCACGAGATATTCTTTGGACCCCTAAACGTGATAAGTGGTGAGCCTATCGCTGGATCGGAATTAATTCTGGGACCTTCGGGTTTTGAAAAACTTCATACATGCCAGGATTCGCACCCGAGTTTGTTTCTTTTATAGATTCTCATTTTCGTTGTGTTTACGCACATGAAACAGAAAGCCTACAAAATAACAGAAAACAAACGGATAAGTATAACAAATATTTTATTAAAATTTGTTATTTACAAGCACAATTTACAAAACGAAATAGCATCCGTTATCACAGATAACTAAGAGTTGCCAGTATAATGAAAGTAAATAATTACCAATTCATATACCAATTACATCAATAATTATCAAGTAAAATTGTAAAAGAAAATAAACAGATCTATAATAAAATTCTATCTTATTACATGTATCTGGCATGTGAATCTTACACACAATGGAAGTCGTTAAGCCATGTTGGATACCCTTGGGTGGCTTGAAAAATTCTGACAGTTAGGTGGCCACTAGCATAACACCATCTCTTAATCCGTGGTGGGCTCGCGAGAGATTATAGCCCATACTTCCCCATTGTAAAGAAAGACCCTTAGCTCAGCTGTGGGATGATGATAGATTCTCATTACAAGACAATGACCCTATCTTTTTGATGGTTTCTTAAATATTAAGTAACAGAAACGTTAATACTTCTATAAGACCTGGATTCGAACAACAAAGTAGGCTTTCCGTAGATACTGTAGCTAATTACTTAGGTATACAACACTGTCTTGCATTCGTTGGAAAGGTCTTGAGCTCCGTGAGGTTTATAGCAAAGAAAATTCAGGAAAAATTTCAACAGAAAAGCGGGAAAATCTTATAAGCATTGCACCCGTGCGAAGCCGGGGCGGGTCGCTAGTTAATTTATAATTAAATTACAGATGGATAAGAAAAGTTTAGAAACTATGCAACTCAAACTTTTAGAAAGCTCAAAGAGGTTGGAAGAAAATCATTCTCTTAGAAAAACTTTTTCTTTAAACGTCTTTGGCTGTAGGTACTAGTCAAAAGTCATTTATTTTCTGTAAGAACAAAACACTTAGAGAGTCTAATAACAAGGCACTATAAACTCGTCCATGAACATTGGCTAAATATAAACAGTAGCCCATCTCCACCGACGAATTGCTGGTTCCAAATGCAGGACTTCGACTTTTGGACTTAAATTATACAAAAAACGTTCCGAAAAAACTAACTGTTGTTCAATCTTGATGCTTTAATCGGAAAAGACACTGTTCACCGCGTTACACATTCGGTTGTTGGACAATAGTGCCTTTAACACGTTCGCTGCCAGCAGTGCCAACTGTAATAATAATATGACAATAACCTCGTATTTAGCAGCGGATGTGTTAAATAATATGTAACATACTAGCTCCGTCCCCCGACCGTAAATGTTTAAGGTATGCAGATGCGGCGCGGCCGTGATAAGTTAATTCCTACTGGCCGATCCCTTACCCGTATCAAAATTATAATGGCGCAGAATATTCAGGGATATGTGCCGCCGCTTATTGAAAACTTAATGGTCTTGCTTAGTTATTGCTCAGTTATGTGCGATAGTTGTTAGGGATATGTTAATTTATTAGTTGGGAATTCGGTTGCGGGCCATGTGTTGTTAGACTTCAGAAGCGTATGGTTAAGTTTGCGGAATATCACAAATTTTGTAATTGGATCTTGTATAATACGAATTGAGAGTAATTTAAAATAGTTATGATAAAATACAATTGTAATTATTTTCACGTCATAGAAAATGTTGTTGACGAAATTATTGCAAAATAAAATCTTAAAAATCTGCACACCTGTAGACCGGTCTTCATCAGATGCTCAAAAGTATTTTTATCGGACTGCCTATTTAAATAAAGCATCTAGCAGCAATGGTGGTTGAGTTACCATTGCCCTGGTCATCATCAGGCATTCAACTGTTCTAACAAACCAAGCCAACAAACTTATAAATCCTTTATTGTCAGGACTTAAAAATTACAAACTTTCAGAGTAAATAAATATATACACGTAAACCTGATCAACTGCTCATAAAACATGTCTTCTCACGTCTTAAAGACTGCAATTATATATTATTTAGGTACCACATTTAGTCAACATTATTCCGTTTCGTGGGCAGATAATTTTCCTAAAAGCCTATTTCTTTGCATAAGAATTTCCAAACTATCGACCAATATAGACAGACCAAACCGACCGTCATAGAGTAACATTAATCGTATGTGGTGACACTTTTACGCAGAAATCTTGGATCTAATGAGACATGTTGTGGACCCGGAAAGTGTCCACACGTTGCGCTTGTCGCTGCATGGACATCATTCTACGCCCTTTGTGTAGTAAATATGGTCCTAGGTTCGAGTTAGGATGCGGACATGTTGTCGGTGACTTATGGATTACAGGTTATTATATCGAATTGGTATTCTCATATAATAAGAAATCTAAAACATGAAGAGAATCTCAGATCTAAAACCGAGAATATGATGTTTAGGTCTAGAGTAGTGTACGTAGAGTAATTATTGTGTATCATTATTATTTTCGCGGCGGCACCAACTAGTCAGGTTTGAATACCGGTCTGATATGCTGACTTGAGTTGACCAACTTCATCATCACCTTAACAACAGACCACTATTATAACTTCATTTATTCATCAGGTTACAATTTCTGCATCATCATCTTCTTGTCTTTTTTACATTACTCGTATTTGGAGTCGGCACCATGTGTTACTCGTATACGTATGCCGCAAGAGAGTTAAGTCTGCCTGATACCCAGCTCCTTTTCAATGCTTCTTTCATTGGTGATGAACCTCCCACCACTCGGGGACTCGAGTGCAAAGCGGTGATCATCAGGGTCAAATAGAACTCAGTCGCCACAGTTGCTATCGACGACCGATACTTCACGAAAACTCTACTTATGGCTTGGTATATTTCTATAGTCACTGTGAAATCACTCATAAGATGATGGAGTGCTTTTATTTATAATCAAGAATCTCTATGATTCAAACCAACCTCTAAGCTTAGCACCATGGTCTCACCATCTTGCACAGATATACTAAGCCGTAGGCGGAGCGTGGGTGCTAGAAAGTTCCATACTTATTACTTACGTGGCAATGGCAAATCTACTCCTGACCAGGCTTACATGATCTCTTATCCCGTTCTCCTACTATTACTATTACGAAGAAATAGGGGAAGATTCAAAGTGATAAAGGGGTTATTTTAAATTGGTTTTCCGGCTGATTCAATCGGATACGGTTTCCGTAACGTTTGTGGGATTAATGATGATATAGGGATGTGTGCTTGGGAAAGTTTATTGTTGGATAATGCAGTAGAATTTTTCGGTTATTATTATCTTGGTTTATTTCGATATCACAAAGATAGTTTACCTTTCGTTTATGATAATTTGTAATGTTCTTATTTCTACGATTTCAGTAGAAATAGTTTGCTTTTATTGGATATAATCAAGTTCTTTTTTGAAAACTACACTTGCTGAATACTACAAACAAATAAAAAGGAAAAGACACATGATTGGCATGCATAAGATTGACAAGATATTTAAAATGTGGAAGGAAACCGTATCTGTAAAACAATTCAAAATAGATGTGTATGCCTATGTTTAACAAGTTTTGGCTAGTATGACTGTAGATATCCGATAAAGTAAATCACATACTTGGTTACAACAGATGTGCGGGTAAACTTAGTGTCACACTGCGTTTTGCGATGCGATGCTGCTATAAAATACTTCATCGACTTATATAACTTATCTATGTATACTTACTTTGGAGTTATATGTGAAATTATAGTCTATCTACAATATTTAAACCTAAAATTCTTTTAGAAAATTAGTTTTTACAATAAAATCCAATGACCAATACAATAAATTAATGACCACAAAATTCAGCCCCAAGGGGGTGAAATAAACGTGCGCGAGCGAAACCGCGGGTAAAAGATAGTTTATTATAATTAGATTAATATACCTACCCTGAACCTATTTCTAGATAGATGTAGGTCTTTTTGTAGATTTTTCTTCTGCAGACCGGGGTTCTGTTACAAATACCTAACTTAGAAACAAAACTGGTTTCTCCATCATGCTTTTCATTTACCGTCGACTAGTCCACGTAGTGATCTATAGTATTTATACTCAACAATGTTATAAAGAAGAAAGATTTGTTTGTTTGTATTGAATAGGCTCCGAAACTATTGAAACGATTTTTAAAAAATCTTGCACTGGCAAAGTAAAGCTACCTTCGCTAGGAGTAACATAGTCTATAATTTTCCCATGGCAACGAGACTTACGCCGGTGAAATCCTTCTTCCTACTAATATTATAAACGCGAAAGTTTGTGTGTATGGATGTTTGTTCCTCTTTCACCCAAAAACAACTGAACCAATTTTGATGAAACTTTACAGTTATATAGCTTATACATCAGAATAAAACATAACACGGGAACGGGAACTACACGGGTGAAACTGCGTCGCGCTGCTAGTATACAATGTTAGTTCCCTCTCTTTTACTCTTCCAAAAAGATACAGAAACAATTATATCTTCGCTACAAGTGGTACACCAGCTCAGCTAAGTAAACTAAAGACCAAACTAACATTAAGATTTAAGTAAGGGACAAGGAAAGTAGAATCGCTTCGCAATTACAGACTGACAAATGTCCGGGTATTACGGGCACATGTGGCACCAAGTTTCCGGACAGGGAGGGGGTGAGAGGGGGTGGGACAGACCCACCTATGGCTAATTCAAGGGGTTTATTTTGAAGGAAGGAGGTATTTTCTTAGGATTTCGTAACTGAGAATTGTATCTTTAGGAATTTTGAGATATTGTCTTTATCTTTACATATTATTACATTTTGCTATCCGATAAATAATTTATAAATTTGTATTAGTTGAATCAATTGGACAATAGCTCATGGAATATTAGTGTTAACCGTTAAAATTACGACCGAAAGTTGCATTATATTTCAATATACGAAGCATTTTGGCAGCATGACGGGCCTGTAAGCTCAGTTGGTAGTGACCCTGCCTTCTAAGTCAGAAGTCGCGGGTTCGATACAGGAACATGTCTGTTGGCTTCGTGTCTGGTCGTTTAATATTTATATAAGTATGATTATCAGTTTATTTAAGTATGTTGCACATAGATAGCTTATACAGTGTAGGCATGTACTAAGAAAGGATTTTGCAAAATTCAACCCCTAAGGGGGTGAAATAAACGTGGGCGAGCGAAGCCGCGGGTAAAACCTAGTTTTACTATAAACACAACACTGAACTTTGTGTTTAAATATCATAGGTATTGAAAAATGCTGCAATAATGTTAACAACTACACAAATCCGTTTGAAACAACATCGGAAAAAATGCTGACAGCACAAATAAAATTGCAGCCATGTTGGAACAAAAATGGCGGCTATAGCGTCAGCATTTTTCCCGCTTTCCGAACATACGTTATGTTTACAATTTGCGGTTCGTTGGATGCAAACGTTTTTCGTTTATTTCGTGTTTGAGTTTCGAACGCATTGTGTGGGGTGTAATTGGATGTGTGGTTTGAATTTGTTTGAGAATTAACTCGTAGGTTGAATGGATTTCTATTTCACTCAATTGTTTTTTTTCCTTTTTTTTCCCAATATTGTTAACATCAGATTTAAGTCTGTCAGCAAATTTTTGTTTCTTTAGAAAAAAAACTCATATAGTGTCATAGTGTCGCACATTAACACTTTTTATTTATGAAATACTTCATATCACAACTTTCTGTTTGCTTCATCGTCATCATTCGCCTATTACAAATACATTATTAATATAAACCTCTCTACATTTTGAGTAAGTTTTTGCTGTAGACTGAAAGCTGTTACACTTTCCTAAGAACAAATTCCAGGGCCTGCGGGATTCCTAAAGATGATTTCCTTCACCATTGAGCTAATAAATACCATGTACAAGTTTTTGTAAAACTTATTACTAGGTATATATGGTGACGTCATAGCCCGAAATCAAAGTCGCGAATCTCTTTAAACGGCAGCTTTTTATTAAATTTTTATGAGTATTAATAGACGGATAAATAAAAAAACACCTACTCCTCTCCTACCCCGTCGCATAGCAAACTTTTTAATTGCTCGAGTAAATCTGCGACCCGTCGAATGGCTGTATTGTTTGATATCGAAATTGGAAATCCAGCTAAAAGTTTGAGCTGAAGTTCACGTCCTGTTGAAATTCGTAACTCAATCACTCAAATTAATAATTTTTGAGTGCATGCGAGTGGGTTAATTTTCGTTTTTGGTTAATTGGCTATTATTTGTTTTGAAATTTGTTTTTAGGCTTTTTTAATAATACAAAAAAATTGATAACATTTGTAATGATTGACATAAATATTTTAAGATACTTAAAAATATCACAAATGTATAATTTTAAAAGTTGGTAATTCTTAAAAAAAAATACATACAGATTCGAAAACTAAGTATTAAATAACCTATCTATGAATATTTTTGGACAAAAAATAGGACCATGTTTTATATTCTGCTGGAAACCGCAAGAGGCAAAGAAATGAACCAAAACAGAGTAGGTACAGTCAACAAAGTTGTTAGTGTTACATTTCCAAAAATTAAGATTCACTTTTCTCTTAAAGCCTTAAATGTATTTATAGTATTTTTTTGGTAAATTATAGGGATCAAAGATACCTTTCGAAATAAACATTAATCAATAAGATTTATTTATGACTTCCCCAGAAAAATGAATTCTTAGTTACTGGCCATGTAACTTTGTTGACTGTACCTACCCGCTTTTATGATTGATTGACTAGTATCGAGTATTGAGTTTAGTCAGATACTAGTCCGTATACACATCAAGTGTCTTTTTATTTCACTACATCAACTGTTGGTACTCGTATATTTTTCTATGATCTATAATTTTAAATCACTTCGATCAAGTTATTCTATACTAGCAGTAGCGCGCCACGGTTTCACCCGCGTATAGTTCCCGTTCCCGTGGGAATACGGGAATAATATATAGCCTTTGTTAGTCAATGATGATGTAGCTTTCCATTGATGAAAGAATTTTTGAAATCTGTTTAGTATAGTTTTTGAGTTTATTCGTAACAAACATACAAAAATACAAAACTTTCCTCTTTATAATATTGGTGTAGATATCAATCTAAGCCAAAGCTGCCCATTACAACACACCTATTATCCATCTGGGCGACTCTACCTTTATTATAGACCGCTACAGATGCATTGTACCGGCGCGTGCTCCGTTTCCTACTAAATTATAGTAGATCAAACTCCTCCCAACTTAATTATGAGCATCAGTCTAAACACGTGTTATTCGATTGAATCGGTGACGTGTAATCTTTGGTGGTCAGGAAGGTGGTGAATGGGAGAGCGAATAACAATGGTTCGCTATCGAAAACGAAGAAATGGTTTTGTGTTATCATAATTCATATCAAGCAAATCGAATTTCTATAATCAAGTTCATTTTACTTATGAAATTTATATTCATACATACGTATATAGATACATAAAGCTCACGCCATTGTCCCACAGGGGTAGGCAGAGACGATGGATCGCCATATTGCTCGATCTAAAGAAAAAAGTGAAAGAAGTATTCGGATACTTCTTTCGCTTTTTTCTTTTTTGTTACTTATTATCAGTATTTAGCAGGTAAAGAATTTATAGTCACCACATAAATACATAAACGTATTCAATTATTATTATTTCAATTATTTGATCGTTGATCATTAAATAAACATCTTTTTTTATTATTGAAAGTAGAATAAGTTGCGACACGACTCGATTATAATTATGATTTCTTTTTCGGTTCTAATTTTCTATTTTCGCTTCTAAAAGTGATCGAAGTCGAAGTCCATCTTACTGACGCTTAACGCGATAGACGATAGGACCGTACAATATCAATAATACATTACATCGAACAATAACGCATTTCCACAGTAATCATTCTGGTATTCTACTTTCTTGTGTTTCTTACATTATTTTGTAATTTAAATAAAAAATTACCTTGTAACTGTCATACATTAATGAGTAAATGAACACAGGACATGCATAATTAGGAAATCTATCCAGTTCAGAAACATGTACAAATCAAAAAGGCTGAATGCGTGTAAAAGTACAGTTTTTTTTTTTATATCAAGGAATCAAAACAGCAGTTGGATAAAAAAAATGTTAACCTACGACTGCCTAGAGTTGATGGTAAGTCTAATGATACCTCGCAATTCAAAATCTTTCAAACAGTTAAACCTACAGGATGCGGTAAAAGAAATAGGTTCAAATTGTTACTACACACATTGCACCTGAAAAACTATATCCTTCTACTAATGCAGTCGGGAATATAAAAAAAAAAACAGCTGTTCGAGCTAGAGTACATTTTGTTCATACTAGAGTATGAACAAAATGTACTTTAGATTTTTTTAAAAACAAGCTCTTTCGATCTAGTAAAATTAACATAATTATAATTAAGCTAAAAACTGTACTTACCTTGATGAAATTTATTTAGTTTCATAGGCATATTCTTCCAATCGAATATGAGAAAATTACATCCATATAATTGATTCGCCAAATAACGGTCAGTATAGCTATAAATTTTGACGGGCAAATTTTTAAGTGACTTTTCGTAGCACAATAGTTCGGTGGTTAGGATGAAACAGGCGCCGGCGCGGGCGATCATATCTGCGGTATTTATATCGCTAATAGGATCGACTCATTTGGGCATGACTTGCGGAATACACCCGCATGTGGGGTCCGAGGTAGCACGTAAATTGTTACGCTACCTTTATTTTTAACCGACTTCAAAAAAAGGTATGTTTTTTTTTATGTTTGTTACCTCAAAAGTTTCGACTATAGGTGAACCGATTTAGAAAATTCTTTTTTTTATTGGAAATCTGGTGCTTCCAAATTGGTGACATTATAATTTCGCCCAGTTCTGATAATGGCATCCATGAGAAAACCCTGTAAGTCTTAAATAATTTGCATTAAGTAGGTGCGCGACAAACTATAACTCAATATCACGCTAACCGATTTCAATGATTCTTTATTTTTTTTATTATTTTTTTATTATAAAAAAGGGGGCAAACGAGCAGACGGGTCACCTGATGGTAAGTGACGTCCGTCGCCCATGGACCTGCAACTCGAGAGTCACAACTGCGTTGCCGGCCTTTGAGGTGGGAGTAGGGGGAGCGGGGAGAGGAGAGGAGGGGAGGGGGAAGGGGGATTGGGGCCTACGATTACCTCACTCACTCAACGAAACGTAATGCATGGCTTTACGCTGGTTTTCTGTGAGGCCGTGGTACTCTTATCACTCCGGTCGAGCCGGCCCAAGCGTGCCGAAGCATGGCTCTCCCACGTCGAAAAACTTATTTAACCGATACGTTGTGCAATCTAGTAAAAACGAGAGAATGTAATTCTATGGACAAACTTCCACCTGTTTACTGCCAACAACGAAAATGATGTTGATGATGATGATGATAATAATTTTGATGATGACTAGCGGCCCGCCCCGGCTTCGCACGGGTGGATATTTATTTTTTCAACATTTTGGGATGCACAAACTAATTTCTCCTAGCAACCCATAGTAAATTATAAAAAAAAAAAAGACTTTGTATGGAGACTTTTAAAGAATATTTGTGCCAAGTTTCAAGTTGATAGACGCAAAAAACCCCTTTTCTCTAATCCAACTTCAACCCCTAATTTCACCCTTTTAGGGAATGATTTTAAAATAATACAAAAATACGTTTCTCATCATTTATTTTTAAGAGTATTTGTGATAAGTTTCAAGTTGATAGACGTAAAAAAACCACACGTTTCCATACAATCTCCAACCCCGTTTCACCCGTGAGTTTTGAAAAATCGAGATATACCTACTTGTCTTGTTGTTTGTTTTGAGGAGTATTTTTACAAAATTTCGAATTGATACATCCAAAAATGAAAGTATTCATGCAAACTTCAACCCCCAAGGGGATGAAACCCCTTGGAAGATAGTTTTCGATAAATCCTAGAACTAATATATCAAGTTTATTTTCAAGAATATTTGTAAAAAGTTTAAAGTTGCAGAAATCACACTATCCCATACAAACTTTATCCTCCACTTAAACTCCTTTAAAGGATGATTTTCAAAAAATCCAAAAACACGTGTCTCATCATTTATTTATAAAAGTATTTGTGCCCAGTTTCAAGTTGATAAGACGTAAAAAACAACACGTCTCCATACAAACTCCAAACGCTACTTTCACCCCCTTAGGGGATGATTTTCGAAAATTCCTAAAACACTGGTCTCATGATTTATTTTTAAGAGTATTTGTGCCAAGTTTGAAGTTGATAGACGTAAAAATCAAACACGTCTCCATACAAACTCCAACCCCCTGTTTCACCCCCTTAAGGGGTGATTTTCGAAAAATCCAGAAATAAGTATCTTGTTATTTGTTTTGAGGAGTATTTTTACAAAGTTTCGAATCGATACACCCAAAAATTAAGGTTTTCCATACAAACTTCAACCCCCACTTACACCCCCTTGGAGGAAGATTTTTGAAAAATCCTAGAACTAATATCTCATAGTTTGTTTTCAGAAGCATTTGTAACAAGTTTCAAGTTGATGGACGCAAAATATAAACTTCTTCGTATCAACTTCAACCCCTACTTTCATCTGTTTAGGGGATGATTTTCGAAAAGTCCAAAAATATGTGTCTCATAATTTATTTTTAACAGTATTTATGTATAGTTTGAAGTTGATAGACGTAAAAAACAACACGTCTCCATACAAACTCCACTCCCCTGTTTCACCCCCTTAGGGGATGGTTTTTGAAAAATCCGGAAATACGTGTCTTGTTCTTTGTTTTGAGGAGTATTTTTACAAAGTTTCGAATTGATACACCCAAAAATGAAGGTTTTCCATACAAACTTCATCCCCTACTTTCACCCCCTTGGAGGATGATTTTCAAAAAATCCTAGAACTAATATTTCATAGTGTGTTTTGAAGAGTATTTGTGCCAAGTTTAAAGTTGATACACGCAGAAATCACACTATCCCATACAAATTTCAACCCCCTCTTTCACCCCCTTAAGGGTTGAATTTCGTAAAATCCTTTCTTAGCGAGCATCTACACTATAAACGTAACCTACACACAAAATTTCATGTTTCTATGTTCAGCGGTTTGGGCTGGGCCTTGATTTTTAGATTTAGCTTCTCCTTTTATATATATAGATTGATGATGAATCAATCACCCACCCACCCTTTCAACACCCACTCTTCCAACAACCATACATCCTTCCAACACCAACCCACCCTTCCAACACACTACCATGTTTGACATTTTTGAAATTTTTGACATCTTTGTCATTTTTGACCTTTTTGACATTTTTTGACATTTAAACATTTTTGAAATTTTTTGACATTTTTAACATTTTTACAACTACTGACCGAATTTGAAGTCAATCGGTCCAGTAGATCCGGAGATATCCTGTCGACAGACACACACACAGACAGACAGACATCCTACTCAAACCATTAACTTCCTCATATAATGCTACGCAGGAGGAAGTTAATAATTGATTACTTTCTATACACCCGGAACACTTTATTTGACATTAACAACTATGATGTTTTCGTTCAAAAGTTGAAAGTTGTTAGGTTTCTATTACGTTTCTGAACGCATTTGTTAACTTTGACAACTTTCGTTCAAAATTTTGAATATTTGTTACTTGTCATATAAGTAAAATAAACATAATAAATTCTTCCTCAATACCTGTAGATGTAACTTTAGACCAGCACTAAAACTTTTTCTAAAATTTCCTTACACGTTACGTCCTACGACTGCCATCCTATTAGAACACTAGGGGGCTTCGCGTAAGTACGTTTGTTCATCATTAGATGCTCAACTATCCGGCTTTGTGGGCCACAGCGGGCCAATTAGAGGGACGGTATCGGGTCACTCTCTTCTGCGAAAGGTCACATTTTTATCTGTCTAGATGAGGTTTTACACTGGCGGACTAAGGTAGGGGCGGAAGGGGCGGTTCGCCCCGGGCCTCTGCTATGGCGGGGCTCCAAATTTAGCGAAAAGTTATCTTAATCAAATCCTAAACAAGGAAAAGAGGCAGTTGGGTGATGGTTGGAAGCTTCATACAAATACGATTAAAGCTACGCTAAATTTGGAGGCCCCAAAGGACCAGAGGCCCGCCCTTGGCCTGCAAAAACCAAAAGTTCTAAGACCGATGGGCCTCATTCAGTTTTTCCGCCCCGGGCCTCCGACAGGCTAAGTCCGCCACTGATGTTTTAGAATGGCAGATTGGGTTTATACGTAGACAGTAGATGATGCGTTCGTAGATGATTGTGTTACCGGCCTTACTATGGAACCCGATTGATTTATTGACACCAAAATTCTGTCTAAGTAGTGTCCGAAGCAGACTGATAATGTTACCATACTTTCAGAGATTAGGGTCAATCACTAAGGCTTCTAGCTTGATAGAAATCGCAATTTTTAAGAAGAATTATATGGATAACAAAAACCATACGAGTTAAGCCTTTGAGTATTAAACCAACCGGAGACGCCACTGACAGGCGTTCCCCTCTGCCAAAAAAAAGTGTCGGTCAACGCGCACACCTGTTAAATACAACTTGTTTTTTTGAGTTCACGGAGTGCTTGGATTAGTGAATGTATTTGTGTGCATCTAGTTCAAGCTAGCGTTTAATTGTTTTGTCAAAAAATGCGTTTGTTTTAACATTATTTGTGTTTGTTTCCTCGTCCCCCCCGCAGAAATTGGCAGACTTTTTTGCAAAGGAACTAGTGCGCGTGACGTCTCCTGTTGCTTTAATACTCAAAGGGTTAAGCGAATAGGTATACTTATATAAAAATCCAATAAAAAATATTGGCCTTTATAATGACTATACAATTTACTCTTTATTGGCCTTTATCTATTTTTTATTATTGGTGTTCCTGTCATAACACAACTTAAAAGGTGCGACATACAGGTTACATGGTAATCTTCGTAACAGATAGGGTTCCGTTTTTAGGGATCAGAATTCTATAAGGTTGATAAACTTTTCAATACGGAATCTTAGAAGTTTTAAGATCATCTCAACATTTTTATCGATTACAATGATGACGACACACACAAACGTTTATTGAACAAAAAAGAAAATCAATCGAGCAAAATCGATCTACAATCATGTACCAACCATACATTACAATACTCTATTCTCTTAGTAGGAAGACGCACGCGCATATTCCCACGTGCCCGCTTTGTCGGCGCACGACAAAGAGACGCCGACAACGTACCAACATGGTCTTCCAATCTGAAACCAACCTTAAATTTCAACAGATACAGGTCATTATCTATTTAGATAAAAGCTAAAAATCCAATAGGAAAATGTATTTTGAAAAGTCGTTAGTAGCCTTATGAGAGTACTTGAAATTAAAGCTTTCTTGGTTTAAAGATACAGTTGAAAATAGCGTAGGTACGATTGAGGCGATGTTTGTGAAGTTTGCCTTGAATAGGATGACCTTACTATTAGTAAAAATAGGACTGCACTTGACGGGACCTGAAAAAAATGTACTAAAGCTTACTACCAAATATATTTATACCTTCTTACTTAGTTTATTAGGTTGTAGCTTTTTGTTTTGATACATAAGAATCCATAAGTTAGATTGATATTACAATGTGCATATAAATGAATTTAACGACAGGCTCATATAATGATGTAATTATAAAAATTTACAGAAATATATGAATAATAATAAAACAGAATTTCCGTAAATATACCAGACAGAAGACGACCTGGTAAATTTAGCAGAACGTCAAAATATGCAGGTCACTTTTGACAGATCTTTATAGAAAATTGTAAGGGGTTATGTTCGGTTGTGGACGTCATGTGGCTGAGATAAGTTAAAATAATAATTGGTTTTCTGTAAATTTAACGCACTGAAAACTTTTGTATTACTTATATAGATATTTTAAAAGAAATAAAAATATTGTTTAAATGAATAATTGAGATGTTTGCGCTACTTCTCTTCGGCTATAACACATTCTGAAACGCCTGTACCTGTAGTGATTTTCAAGAAGTGGACTTTTAAGCTGCTACATGAACAAAACCCTTTTTGATTTTTAATAAAAGAGACTGCTAAAGAGTTGCGTAATCAGTCCAAAAAAATCTAGACTTATAGTCACCGTACTCTCGGAAGACACCGCTGACCCCTCATTTAAGGTAGGGCAATTGTTTATCAATATGCCTATGATTAATGTGTATGATGTGCCGTCGTGACCGCGCCCGACCGGCCGACCGCCCGACCGCGTCCGCCGGCCAATTAGTGCCCATCACGACGCCATGATATGTGACTGCTTATAGTTGCTAATCTGTTATTGTTTTAGAAAGGAGATGAATTATGAAGTTTGGTTTTAATTGGTGGGTTAGTCTGAGTATTTGTTTTTTGGGATTTGGGAAGTCCAGATCACGAATAGACCCGAATCGGGACGATAACGTCTTAACGAATTCAGCTTATTGTGAACTCTAAACCTAATGGAACCCCACTCAGCTTGTGCTGCAGCATTAGCCACAGGGCTGGTATTCGTTCTCATATGTGAGGAAAGACGGAGTGAGCTGTTACGTTGCAATGTGAGAGGTGCATCGCAGAATGGCGCGTCAATATAGTCACTCAAATATTTGTCATAATAATATGAGAATCGACTTACAGTCGTACACTGATGAACGAAGTTTGTGCATAAGGAATACAATACAATACAATAACTCGTACACCAAAAACCACACAATATGGATACCAACATTAACTAAAGTACAATGGGTGGTCTTATTGCTTTTAGCGATCTCTTCCAGACAACCTTAGGATGGATGAAACTGAATTTACGTGATGAAGGAAATTTACGTGGAGTGTCTAACTTTAACCTGTCGGATCATAATATTCTGACTATCTTCTTTTAGCTGGATTCGATACAGTGACACCAGTTTTCTTTAGTGTAATGCGAAATAATAATAAAAAAAACAGAAAAACACAAACTCTGTAGGTACAGTAAATATTCGAACGGCAGATGTAGTCCGGTGTCCGAAGTGAGCCCACCACTTATCTTATGAGGCCCGTGTTTTACATTGGGTCTGCGGGCGTATTCACGGAGATTCGATACTCGATATCGGAAAATCTGTCGAATCCTTATGTCAAATATGACATCTGTGTATCCCATCTCGAAACCTTTCGACAGAATTTCCGATTCCGAGTCGAATATCGAGTATCAAATCTCCATGAATACCCGCAGGACTCAGTTTGAGTTGAGAACCGGAATGAGTTTTAAAAAAGTCAATAGTGTCAGAAATTAAATATGTATACAGAAAAGTAAGGGTTTAGTTTTTATTTAGAACGCAACTTTACCATTGGCTACTTTTGCCACTAATCCTACTCCTACTAATATTATAAACGCGAAAGTTTGTGAGTATCGATGTATGGATGTTTGTTGCTCTTTCACGCAAAAACTACTGAACAGATTTTGATAAAACTTTACAGTTATATAGCTTATACATCAGAATAACACATAGGCTATATTTCATCCCCGCATTCCCACGGGATCGGGAACTACAAGGGTGAAACCGCGGGGCGCTGCTAGTACCGCATATTCACAAGTTTGCAACCATAATTTATTTTACTATGAATAGGCTGAAGAAAATCTTTGTTGAATACAATATCTAAGTCTAGCTCAGTTACTTTTTAGGGGACCATAATGTGAACCCTAAGATGAGAAGCGTGGGCTCAGGACCATATCGGCCTAATTCTCGGCAATAATTCGGTTTAATACGCCGCTAAATCGCTGTTTCGCACAATGCCACACTATCTCACACGTAATGCGCACAGTGACAACGATCGTGTTGTTTGTGATTGAGAGGTCTTGATACTTGAGACTTAGCTGCAGCCGTCGTCATAGGTCAGCGTCAGCTGTTCATGCGCTGACGCAAACACGACGTTGGATGCGAGTAGCCATTGACGAAGGTAGGTTTGATAGTAACTAGAAGCCGTCGGCGCATCGATATCAGTTATGAGTATTTCGACGCCAGTTGTGAACTTGGATGTAGGTATTTAAGAAAAATTAGCTTCTGTGTATTATGATCATCACCATCAAAAGCCCGCTGCAACAGATGATCTATGACTCTTTACACATGAGTAAAAATGGGACATATTTTCTTAACAATATTCTGATGTTATCATTGCAATTAATACAATAATTTGTTTGTTTTACTAGTATCAAGACTAGTCACACAACACACAAGCAACACTTTTGGCGACACTAGCTCAAAGTAACGGCGTCATTCGGCCGATATACGACGTCAGACACGATCCCTCGCGACGTGTTCTCCGATTAAACACTAATGCACGGTGTGTTTAATTCACTTACATGCGTGAACATTACGTGTTGTTATCGCTGATTCGCTATTGCTATCGTTTCGTAAAGTTTATAAAAATGACGGCACGTTTTAGTTAAACTATGAATGGATGATACCATGAATAGTGAAAAAATGTAAGAGTAATTACTTGTGTCTCTTTAATTACTAGTTTTACTTACTAATTTTAGTCCCTCAGCCCGAGAAACAATATTCTAACTGACTGACCTATCAACGTCCAGCCTCAATCGCAAGACTCACGAAGCTGAAATTTGTGATTTAGGGATCTCTAGATATTCTGTAAAAAGGTTTTTTTTTAAACTTCTAAGGAAACGGGAAAAATACGGGTTCCGCGCAGTTAACATAATATCACAGAAAAACATCCAATAATACAAGGTCATGGTCAAATAGACCAAAAACATATGAATGTATCTCTGTGCCATTAAGATTTTCGATGTTTTGCAACATCCTCAACAAGACAAATATTGTAAAAGTCACTATATATATTGATAGAAACAAATATCTATCGCAATACGAAATGCGGCTTTGCGACTTTTCACAAAAGATAATGACTAGTCGTGCGATTATCGTAAACATTCTGCATTACACTGCATTCGTATTTACAATTTAACTGTAATTTTCTGTAATTCGACCTTTTATGCTTACAATTACATTGTAGGTGGTAAGAATTACTGGCTGCTTTCATTCATGTTGTATATTTTAAAGCTTTTAAATCTAATCTAATTGAACTTAATATTTTAAAATGATGGTAATATTTTTGTATGAAAATTGTATCGTGGAAATACTTAGAACCTGTGAGTAAGCACCTGAAACTTTTACAATAAACCCTATTAAATGAAAACGGATTGTTTATTTACTTACGAAAAAATTGTTTTGGCTTAAGTTTTTGATGAGAATTTGCCTAGCACTTCTCGAGGGAAATAAGCATACAAAATGTTGACACCCATCACGTTTAGGGGTCCAAGGCATCTCGTGAAATGTGGGTATATCTAGTAATGGAATACCTCTGCCTACCCCATCGGGGATGAAAGGCGTGAGGTTTTTTTTTTTTTTATGTTGACAAAGTACAAATCGTACTTTTTTTGTAAGAATATAAATTACTTTACGTGATAAGCTCCTAAATGTTTACTACTGTTCCTATTGTTCCTCTGGTATACTATATTTTCCTTATAATACATTAATATAATAATAAAGGGTGGTCCTATTCTTCACTTGGGACTCAACTAATATAAACCTTGATCCTTATTAATAGGACTATTTGAAATAAAATAGTCTCAATTACGTTAGAACATTTTTGCAACAGGTCACAATGGTGTCGTGGTATTCCACGAACAAAATATCACATACAAGCCTTAATCTTGTTTCCTACAAGCCCCGCGGTGTATAAGGTTAATGCTGTATTAGCGGAAATAAAGCGGATTTATACACTATTCACTGATGACTTATTTTATAAATGCGAACGGCGCCAACGAATAAAGGCGATGGGCTTATCCACTGTCACGTTTAGTGTTCCAAAAAATTCTTGGTATAATTGGGTATTTCTAGGAATGCAATATATCTGCAGATAAAGGCGGATAAAGGCGTAAGACTTTTTTTAAATAATAATGTCTCTCTGACTGTTTGTTACTATATCAAGGATGAATCATAATGATTTTTAGGATGGGAGGTAGCTTGAATCTTGAGACAGGATATTGGTCACTTTTAGATCATGTTTTGTGTTCACATAAGTTTTGCAACTTGATTGATTGAATATGTTGGTCCTACTGTAAGTTGTATTTTTATTAAACAAACAATTCGAATAGTAAGACAAAGGTTTAATAATGTTAAGTGAAATGTTATAAATATTCCATTTCACATAAAACAGGATTTAAACTACCTCAATGTTCCCACACGATAATTACCGTATCCAGAAAAAGTAACCTAATTTTCGTTTTACCATAACACAAACGCTCCGCTTATGACCAAGCTCACACCCGAATAGCACAATGTGACGACATCGGGCCCTAAATCTGTAACTCGATACGGTAGTGTCCGCTCGATTCGCAGGTTCGTGTCCGGGCTGGAACAACGTTGTACTGACGTATTCGCTTACACGACTATTTTGTATCGGCAGTGCTACAATATTGAGAGCTCTGTGTTACAGAATCGTGGAGAAAGTTTTTGTTAGAGCCGTGTTGTTAGAAGTATTTAGAATTATGCCTACTATTATTAACAACTAGCGTGCTCTTGCTTCGGTTTATATGATATTTTATCATCGTAAATTTACACAAAACCGTAATGAATTAAGGACCTAACGACGACGAATTAACGACCTAAACTCCTTCAAACATAGACATATCCACATTTTACCATTATCATACATTTGTCGACCCGCTTGATGATAAGAAGTGATATTTTATTAGGTAATTGTGACTACGTTAAGAAGACTTCAATTTATGAAAATTAAACAACAATAAACTCAATGCAGGCAATAATTACAACTTATTACAATCACTTCAAAAGTTATTTCAATTAATGAATATTTCCATATTGATATCTCTCTTTAATTAAATACGTCAACTGTGCAATGAAGTGGCATTGCCTTGAATATTTAACACTTAATATTCAAAACATTATGAATATTGATGTCAATTAAAACTAAAAGTTCAGATCAAAAATACCTCTCATGCGACGGCAACGTTGTCTCCAATAGCCTTTTCAAAGGCCAATAAAGCCGTAACCTGTCGGCTTCGATAAGATTATCTGCAGCATACATTTGTCAGCAATCTGTCATGGCGGTCCGCCGATATTGTACGTCTAGCCTACACTCCTGATATGTGAGTGAGGGGAACGATAAAATCGTGTAATAAAACCTCATGTTTGTCAAGTTTCTCGAAATGGACATGCTGGCTATTGAAGCTTATGGTTGTAGATGTGACAATAAAATGTACATACTTGTATTATCGTATTGACAAGAGTTTTTCTCAAATATGACTCATTTTTATTTAGTCACAGTTACATAAATTATATAAATTTAAAACATATTTAAATAAAATTACAAATAAAAAATTCCTCAAACGCACCGCATCGAGGCAATGTTTCCAGAAGACTGGCAGCATTCACCCTCTGGACAGCTGTACTGATTCTTTAGGAGAAGTAGCTGTCAGCCCTCGGGTCGCCTCATAGTTTGCTACTAATCCTAATTATAAATATTATGAATTTAAAAGTGAGTTTGTTGGTTTGTTCTTCTTGTACATAGTGCCGGTTGGAAAACCGAGAATGAAATAGGCTACTTTTTATTTCGAAACGTGGATGAAGTCGTAGGCTAAGAGTCCTCTAAAAAAAGCCATAATATTAAGCAGTATCCTCTCTGTATAGCTAGACCGATCCTTTGATGCAGATAGCTGTCAGTCCTCTTTTTTTTAAACCCTACAACAGTACAGACATACATCAAAAGCCTACTTATTCTGCACCGCAGTAACAACTCCGATATTCAAATCGCAAAATCCCGGCTTAATTTTAGTACTACATACATACGTCAGTTACTTCCATTGAAGTACATTTCTCCACACACTGACAATAGCACCAGGAAACCAGGACAGCGAGATACAACCGTAAAGCCAGTAACTCACAAGTTGCGCCACGGTTTAGGCGCGTGCACATGAGTTAGGAGTGCATTAGCGTCGCAGATACGATATCTTAACGCCTTACCTTTGCTGTACTGTACTAACCAGGACAGGGATGGAGTTAGAGAGAAAATTCGGGTCTATGACCCGCAATCCTCAGTGATAAAAACGTGTCCTTCAACGATGACTAAAATCAGCATCTGTGATATTTCGAGTAACAACTCACGACGCCTATATGAATTTCCAACAATTTTCGCCCGACCCTATCCCTGGCTTTTAATTCAATACTTCCATGTTGTATCCTTTCAGACTCAATACTTTCGTTAAATTTTTTAAATGTTTGTTCTAACTAATAATAATAATCTCGAGGCTTTTTATTAGAGTTGTTTATGAGCTCTTGACTGTACAAGAACGGAAAATTTTCTATTTTTTTCCTACCATAAAGAAAACAAAATACTTATAGCTTCATTATTGGATTTGATACAAAACAATTTTAAAACATTACTGTATAAGAAGCGTCATTATAAGAATAAAGATACAAGAAAGAGCAAGACTAAAACAATAGAGATTTAAGTTTGTCAAAGTCAAAATGTTTTATTCAAAATAGGAACTTACAAGTCCACTTATTGAACGTCATTTCAACTCCACCGCTTCAGCATGTATGGTTGAGAAGAAGCGGGGCAAGAAACTCCTCAACACAATATTCTTTTAATCAATTGTTACTTAATACTAAATTGGGTTACATAATTTCGTTTGTTTTTCGCTATCGTATTGCGCTGGACTGGAGGAAATCTGTTCCAAGCATCATTGTCATTTAAATGGTCCTCTAGTTTGTAATATGCCATTTTACAAAGTACATGTTTAACATGAGTTTTGAACACAGTTTCAGGCAATTTCAAAATATCTTCTGGTATTTTTTATTATAAAAGCGTATGCAAAGCCCCACAATTGTTTGTATAACAGCCCCCCTCAGTGCATCCCTGCATCAGAAATAGTTGTAACGCACAACTTACCACATCCATGTGATAAGTACCGGTTATGGAGAACAGTGATTAGGTTTTCGGTCCAGTTTTCTTATTTATTGGGCGAATGATAAAATCGACATAAATATGATTTGTTGATTATTGATTTTACAGTCGAAGACAAATTTATATTAAGTCCTGGATTATCAGGCTTATCTAGTACTATTCCAGTTCTGTAATCTTTGATTAATATTGGTATATTTGAGTGAGATTGTGAAATAGATATTTCTGCTAATATCCCAAGAGCCCAGGCTTGTCAGACCTTCGTCATTCTGTAAAACCTCAAAGTTTGTCTGTGTATGTCCCTACTACAGGTGTAAACGATCCCCGAATATGAAGTTTGGATAACGGTTGCTTTGGAAGTTATCAAGCAGCAAAGGTCCATAAAATTGCACCTCAAATTCGTTAAAGTGTAAAGCCCAGTTTTTATATATTTTATTCGGATTGATATTAGAAATCACGTCGTCCATTGTCAGACACTTGGTGCGGTGGAAACCCCCTGTCAGACACCCTTGAATCATGGTGAATTGAGGGTATACTTTCGTCATTTTGTAAAGGCTGAATTTTATATATGTTACTTGAGGAACTATCAGAAGATGTTTTCTCAGATGTCAGACAGTTCCGTTGGTGGGTACGCCGTGTCAGACGCATTAAGTATTAGTCGGGGCACTATGTGCTCATGACATGATTTCTGCCAACATATCGCTACTAGGCCGAGTTTGATGTCATTTTCGTATAATTCGAGGATGAGGAATTCATTTCTGGAATAAACTTTTTATCAGTCCATAGAAAAAAACGGAGTAACTTACAAAAAACCAATTTGTCGGAACTATTTTTTTCAGAATTTCGTCGCTCAGAAGTACACTATAACGATTAAGACTAAATAAAAAATATTATATTATAGCCCCTTTATTGTACAATATAAAAAGTATCATTTCAATAACATCGTCAAAGTATAGAAGTGTAAAAAAAATATCTTGCATAGCGCGACGGAACTGATTTCTTTATTTGGAGTTCAAACTATGTTCGAACTATAGAGCTACCAACTATAGAGTTCGGTTACACGCATGTGTCATAGTCGTAAGGTACCTACTCAGTGCTATGTGGTTTTTCGATTTATATGAAAATTGTGATAGGACTTACAATATCATTATTATTGAACGGTCCCAGATACAAAGAAGCTTGGATCTAAATATTACTATCTACTTATATTAAACTTTATTACAAGGGTTAATTAATACGATTTCTTTAAATATTTTTTTTGTATTTTTTGTATTGGGGGATTATTAAATTTTGAATTATTAATACTACATTTTATATACCTATTGCAAGTAGAAAAGCTACATTTTAACGGTTTTGTGATTTCTGCCATACAACCACCCATAAAATATTGTATTCAGCAACCTATTGTTCATATATTGTGAAGACTCCACTCCACTTCACATACAATTAGTCCCCACAAGTGGTACTACATCGTATACCAAAATTTCATACATATTGTACGAGTGAAAGTAGCATGCAATTTATCTTCATGTCTCTGTCCTGCAGCATCATTAGGCCCTGATCACGATATATCTATATCCTATTAATTGAGACCATTTTAATAAGCTTGTAGCGACACTACATAGACAGCCGACTTCTAAACCACGCTATTGAAGTTTTCTTATGAGTTTGTATAAATACGACTGTCCAACATCAACCGTTGGACCGTGATCTCCAGGCTCGCCTGGCGGAAGATCTTCCCTTTTCACGATGGAGGAGTATTCCACCTCCGCTCCTCCACAAACAATGTAAGTTATAAGTTAGGTACCTACCCTGGAGACTCAAGGTAACACTGTAACATCAGGTCATGCGTTATCATGTTCTTATTTAATAATGGGGCTATTCAAAGGGATCCCATAAAATTATGTACTTGAAACAGCAGGGCCGTTGCTCGGTCGATGCAGAGCCTTGGACGTCTATACAAAACAACTGATATCATAGCTTTGAAGACCTGGCTTCTCCCCTCAAGATCTCCCGTATCTAGGTAAAATAGGCCCGATTTTAAATATACTGGAAATTCGGCAGTAGTCACACCGGCGGGAAGGCACGCTTTGTGGTCGTCCCTGTTGTGGCCTGTCATTATTATGGTGTAAAAGTGTGTTCAATTCAGTGCCGGTTATCGAATGTAAGAATGTAAGAGCGTGCGCACCTATAACGGCAATTAAGATCGAGCTTGAGGACCGTAAATTGTTATTATTGTCAGTTTTAATGTGGTGTGTCAGAAATGTAGTGTAGTTTTTAAGTTTCTTTGTAACAAACACATAGGGATAAGCTTTTCCGAAATAAAAAATATATTTTAAGATTGAATTTTTTTTATTATCTACATTGTTTTCATCAGTGTCGTCTGCGTCACTGCTACTCCAGTCCGAGGATTCATCGTCATCAATATCACTTTCATCAATGACATCCTTTGTATAAGCTTGTCAAAAAATATGTATTATTGGATTGGAAAACAAATTAACTATCTAAATTGTTTTCATCAGTGTCGTCGATGGCGTCTACGGCACTGCTACTCCAGTCCGAGGATTCATCGTCATCAATATCGCTTTCATCAATGACAGTTTCTGTAATAATTTAACCTAGTTAATACAATTATGAATAGTCGCAAACTTATTTTTAATAATTTTACATAATAATTACATACCTGACAGAGTTTTTAAGGAATCACTGACATAATTTGGTAGCTGATCCCCCTCAAACCATTTAAAATGGTATTGATCTGAAATATATATTATTGAATTGGAAAACAAATTAACTATCTACATTGTTTTCATCAGTGTCGTCGATGGCGTCTACGTCACTGCTACTCCAGTCCGAGGATTCATCGTCATCAATATCGCTTTCATCAATGACAGTTTCTGTAATAATTTAACCTAGTTAATACAATTATGAATAGTCGCAAACTTATTTATAATAATTTTACATAATAATTACATACCTGACAGAGTTTTTAAAGAATCACTGACATAATTTGGTAGCTGATCCCCCTCAAACCATTTAAAATGGTATTGATCATTTTTCAGTACCCAACCATTATTTTCAGGTTTGTAAATGGTTGGATTATTCAAGTGAGCATTATTCCAAATTGCACAAATATAATTTGCTCGCAGAAATTGTTGAAATAACTCACTTTTGCAGGGTAGTATACTGCTAGCGTCAAAATTTCGCAGTTTTTTTCGGTTAAAAGCTTCGTTTACATCAGAAACCGTATACGAATCTATAAACATTTGAAACCGAGCAGCATCTACATCATTTATCTCACCATCATTGTATACTTTGCACATAAATCTCTGAATAATATTAAAGACGTTTTGTTGTTCATCTTTGTTTTCAAATAATTCGGGGTCACCGAATTTCTTAAAAGCTGTTTGGTATTCTTCATTTTTTTTTAATATTTTGTAAGGTTTTAATTTTCCTTTTCTGAAAAATGCAGGATTATAATCACATCCTGTGATTGCATGAAATCCAGGTAAGCTTTGGCAAATAGATTTTCCCAGCTCTGCATATATCTTCGTTAGGTCCACATACCTTAAGTTATTTCCGGTACCCGTAAGCATCCATACCAACGAATCATTTTTTATGTGGTGCATATGACCAAGCATTATAGTAGCAATATCAGTATCAACACTTCGGATTACTATATTTGCTTGATAGTTGATATTACAGGCGTGGTATACAATCTTGGTATCTGCTTCCTCATGTTCCGGGCATGACAACTCATCAACAACACTTGATACTACATTATTGGAATTATTAACAGTGAAAAAATGACATTTTTTGAAATTTATGTGTATTATTTTGTTACCAATAAATGGTGCCATTTCGTCACTAGCCCAATGTGAAATAAAAAAATCTACAAGAGCTTCTTTAAAATTTGAATTTTTTAATTCTTTCGCGAAATCACTTGGTCGAATTTGCTCAGGCCCTGCTATGGTATACTCTAATTGTGCAGATTCAAACCGTTGAGAATGTTCGTAATCTTTAATTGATGGTGTAAAGTACTGATCAAAGATCACATCAATTCTCAACGCATGCAACTGGGTAACCATTTTTAACATATTTTTCGAAATACTTCCAAATTTCCTTGGAACATTTTTCATCGTATGAAGTAGGAAAAATCCATCAATTATTAAAACATCAATATGACGCGGCTGCTCATGCTGGACTTCTTTCTCTAAGCATTTCATCAAAGTCGATTTATTGGTCTTGCAAATAGTGCCATCTAAATGACACATCGATAATGGCACTGAGGTAATTGGGTACGATAAAATTTTTGAAATGTCTACATTATAATCCATCGAAATTCCCAGCATTCGTCCAAATAAATCTCTTTGGATTTTAACCTCTTGAATTTTACCTCCAACTAGAACTTTCTTCTTTTTTTCGTAATCTTTGGAAAAATTATCCATTGGTATTTTCTTTATAGCTTTTTCAAATCTTTTAATATCTAATAAACATTCAGAAATGAATGATTTGCGATGACAATCACCATTTGTTTCAATATTTAGAAGGAATGCCTCTACCGATGGTGATGCAGATTTTCCAGATGAAATATTTATTAGTTGGTCTTTCGGCACTTCGACTATGACACATGCGTGTAACCGAACTCTATAGTTGGTAGCTCTATAGTTCGAACATAGTTTGAACTCCAAATAAAGAAATCAGTTCCGTCGCGCTATGCAAGATATTTTTTTTACACTTCTATACTTTGACGATGTTATTGAAATGATACTTTTTATATTGTACAATAAAGGGGCTATAATATAATATTTTTTATTTAGTCTTAATCGTTATAGTGTACTTCTGAGCGACGAAATTCTGAAAAAAATAGTTCCGACAAATTGGTTTTTTGTAAGTTACTCCGTTTTTTTCTATGGACTGATAAAAAGTTTATTCCAGAAATGAATTCCTCATCCTCGAATTATACGAAAATGACATCAAACTCGGCCTAGTAGCGATATGTGGGCAGAAATCATGTCATGAGCACATAGTGCCCCGACTAATACTTAATGCGTCTGACACGGCGTACCCACCAACGGAACTGTCTGACATCTGAGAAAACATCTTCTGATAGTTCCTCAAGTAACATATATAAAATTCAGCCTTTACAAAATGACGAAAGTATACCCTCAATTCACCATGATTCAAGGGTGTCTGACAGGGGGTTTCCACCGCACCAAGTGTCTGACAATGGACGACGTGATTTCTAATATCAATCCGAATAAAATATATAAAAACTGGGCTTTACACTTTAACGAATTCGAGGTGCAATTTTATGGACCTTTGCTGCTTGATAACTTCCAAAGCAACCGTTATCCAAACTTCATATTCGGGGATCGTTTACACCTGTAGTAGGGACATACACAGACAAACTTTGAGGTTTTACAGAATGACGAAGGTCTGACAAGCCTGGGCTCTCACTCTATAATAGTTTATGGTGTAAAATTGTTTCTTACAAACCCTCCAATCCAAGCCAGCATTGCAATTGTTGTTTAATTATTTTATGGTTATACATTTAAAAGAAAAGCATAACACTAATAAGATATTTCTTGTGTCTATATATTTTATACAGCTTCATCTTTTACGAAAACTAGGTACCTACATAATCTCAAAATAAAAAATGGTACCGCTTTATTTCCGGAAGTATTGGCTGTGGTAGTAAATTCTTAGAAATATGTTCTGTTCACCAGCGTATTTTTAGATAAGTGGCAGGTGAGCCATCGCTGAGCCACGATGCCGTTACACATGCCTGAAAATTCGAATGCCAAGGGGTTTCTTCACGAAGTTTTCCTACACCGTCGAGCCACTGATAATATGTTAAACAATAAGATAAAAATACTGGGAAATATAAAACTGTACTCCATTCAAAACTTCCCAGCTGGTCCTAATTACTTCCACGGACTATAGTTCTTCACACATTTACACGCTCGCGCTATTACGCGGTAATGCTCATAATGGTTGCACCGTAATAGCTCCTCGACAGCACTCCAGGTGCGACGTATGAATGCCCTCTTCAAACTCACTAGCGCTGTAGAATTGTGTGGCAAGTTGTGATAAAAATAAATAAATAAAAATATGCTCTCGATTATTATCCCCGAAGGAGTAGGCAAAGGTACTGCATTTCCGGAAATACCCACGTTATAACAGTATATTCTTAGAAGACGTGATAGCCTTACGGTTAAAAAGCCCACTTCTCATGATGATAACAATCAGTGAGGCTCGGGTTCAAATCCTGGCATGTACCAATGAGTTTATCAAAACTTTCGTACGTATTCATCACAAGCTCGACGGTGAAGGAAAACATCGTGAGGAAACACTCAGGTTCCAAAATTAATTGGGTAGTTGACAGCATCGGAATAAAATAGCTAGTAGACATTTATTCAATTAAAGAAAATTTGAAAATAATAAAACAATCTAAAAATAGTGTTGCAATTGAGTACTAGAAACTATCACGTCACACCTTGCTATTTCAGTACGTTTTCAATAGTAAAATTTCGTTTTGACAGATCATAAAAAGTAACTGATTTGACTAGGCAGGACACTGCCCTATTCTGAGACATATGCAACAGACCCGGTCCGGCGATGAGCTCACCACCTATCACGTTTAGGGGTCGAATATTCTCGTGAAAAGTGGGTATTTGCAGAAATGGAATACCTCCTGCCTACCCCCTCGTGGATAAAAGGAGTGAGTTTTTTTCATTTATATTATTATTCTTTGACGTGACAGGCGGTGAAAAGACTATGCCGGGCTGTTACTCCGGGTTTCCTCATGTTTTCCTTCATCTTCGAGCTACTGATAAATATGCACGTAAGCTTCTGAAAAACTCATTGGTATATGCCCTCGGCAGCAGTTGAATCTAAATCAGAATATGACTAACCGATTTCTTGTATGCAGTAAGTAGTGTATAGGTAGTGTGTAAGTAGAGTAAGTAGCCGTCTCTCATAAACTGATATTCTGAGCATATTTGCTAGGAATCAGTCCTTCGGTTTAAATTTAAAGGGATTGTTTTACATCTTTTGATCCATATTAGGTAATGTCCGATTATGGATCAAAAGATGTAAAAGGTCCTGTTTGATATGTACACGGGTAAGACCCATTTTCGTGGAAAAATATACGAGTCTATACACCACGTACTACTAGAAAAGCTTTCATTTGTGTTTTTCTTAAATCGTAGCTATAGTTTCAACAACAAATTAAAATTAAATTGCAACCATTATAAAAAATACATATTTACCATCTTTATAAAATAAATGTATTTGATGTACAATATAAGTACACTAATAGATTAGTGTAGCTTATAGCGGATAATCGAACAAATACAATATACAACGTGATTGTCAAACTCACAAAACTCCAGTTCAGCTGTGAGCGCTGAAAGCTGTAAAAGGAAGAAAGGAAAATATGTAATGTTTTAATATTCCCATCCGTCAGGGTATGGTAGTTTCGATAAGCAATAGCGGTTTATAGGGTAGTTCTCTTGCAAATGATCAATTGTTTTATTTATTGTATATTTGATACTTTTATTAACTTCCTCCTGCGTAGCATTATAAGAGGAAGTTAATGGTTTGAGTAAGATGTCTGTCTGTGTATCTGTGTGTCTGTGTGTCTGTCGACAGGATATCTCCGGATCTACTGGACCGATTGACTTCAAATTCGGTCAGTAGATACCTTAGGTCAATACCTCGATCGAGTTTGAATTTCAGACCCGTGGGTCAAAAGGGACTGGGCATTTCAGACCCGTGGGTCAAAAATTTCAAAAATTTCAAAAATCTCAAAAATGCCAAAACTGTCAAAAATGTCGAAAAGGTCAAAAAATTTCAAAAATGTCAAAATTTCAAAAATGTCAAAATGTCAAAAAGCTCAAAAATGTCAAAAAGGTCAAAAATGTCAAAATGTCAAAAATGGTCAAAAATGTCAAAAAGGTCATAAAATGTCAAAAATGTCAAAAAGTTCAAAAATGTCAAATAGTCAAAAAGGTCAAAAATGTCAAAATGTCAAAAAGGTCAAAAATGTCAAAATGTCAAAAATGGTCAAAAATGTCAAAAAGGTCATAAAATGTCAAAAATGTCAAAAAGTTCAAAAAAGTCAAATAGTCAAAAAGGTCAAAAATGTCAAAATGACCAAAAAGGTCAAAAAATGTCAAAAATGTCAAAAAGGTCAAAAATGACAAAATGTCAAAAAGTTCAAAAATGACAAAATTTCAAAAATGTCAAAAAGGTCAAAAATGTCAAAAAATGTCAAAATGTCAAAAAAGGTCAAAAATGTCAAAAAGGTCAAAAAATGTCAACAATGTCAAAATGTCAAAAAGTTCAAAAATGTCAAAAATGTCAAATATCTCAAAAATGTCAAAAAATGTCAAAATGTCAAAAAGGTCAAAAAATGTCAAAAATGTCAAAATGTCAAAAATGTTAAAATGTCAAAAAGTTCAAAAATGTCAAAATGTCAAAAAGGTCTAAAATGTCAAAAGTTTCAAAAATGACAAAAAATTACAAAAATGTCAAAAAATGTCAAAAAATGTCACCATCAAAATTATTATCATCATTAACATCATTTTCGTTGTTGGCAGTCAACAGGTGGAAGTTTGTCCATAGAATTACATTCTCTCGTTTTAGTTTAATTTGATATGTATTTTTGTATTGAAATTTTTATGGGTTTTTATGTGCCTGATAATAAAAAGTTATTATTATTATTATATTATTATTTCTGAGGTGATTTTATCACTACATAGTATAAAACAAAGTCGCTTCCCGCTATCTGTCGGTCCCTATGTATGCTTAGATCTTTAAAACTACGCAACAGATTTCTATGCGGTTTTTTTAATACATACAGTGATTCAAGGGGAAGGTTTTAGTATCAGCATTGCACCCGTGCGAAGCCGGGGCGGGTCGCTAGTTGATCATAAAAATAACCCGGAAGTTACATATGCGATATTTGTAACAGAACCTACCCCGGCTCGGCGATGGACTCAATCTGTGTCACATTTACGGGGAAAATACAGTCATGAAAAGTATGAATGAATTTGGCTCACAATCTTTTTTCTTTTAACTTTGTGTATTGCCAGCTCTAATACACCTTTCTGTCGTATCGCTACAGTTTAAGGCTTCAGCCGTGTGTCCGGTATGACGTGCGGACGTGTCATTAGGCGGGTGATGAATGCCGTGCGTTAATGCGCCTCCCATTCAGACAGATACGTCGGCAGACACGCGCCACGCACTTATTCTGGTCATACACAACCTCATAAAGAAGGAAAAAAGGAAAGGCAATTCGTGATTGTTTGTCAAACAAACAAAGAGTAAGAAATAAAGTGAAGTAAATACAAAGAGTATGAAAAACATAATCTTTTTTGAATGCTGTATTTGGGTAATAAGATTGAATAGATTCATGAATAAATAAGAGAGACCTATTGTGAATTTGTTTGCTTACTATTGCATCTACACGAAAAAGCCTACTTGGGACAATATTGTATGTATTCCAAATTATATAAATATAAGTATCACATTGTTACCGATAATATGAGAATTAATAATAATTAATTAATCACAGTAAAATCATTACAATGTGAACCACTATAGTTTTTAAATAGTAAAAAGGTTTCAGAATAAGCCAGTTTGATATAAAAATGTGTGAATTAAAAAGATTTTTATGCTAAATGTTTTAATGGCTCTGATGAAGAGCAGTTTTCTTTTTAAAACGTACTTGTGTGTATATATTTTTAACTTGTTTTATATTTATAAGTCTGTACAGAACGTGGTCTCTGGAACATTCATTTCTTACTTAAAAAAGGATAACAATTGCAAGTAGAAAACTATTCCACGGAGATCTCGTACATCGAATCGATCAAACCTTTTTAGGCTACAAGTGAACCCTTTAACGGGCATAGGCAGTTAAATTTTTTTTTAATCTCATTTCAATTACATAGAGTTCAATGTTTGGTGGTAGGTATGTGCCCTCTGCCCCTTAAAGTGTTAAGACAAAGAATTAATACACTCAAATACCTACTTCGACGGCCCATTATACTCCTATTGGCATTGTGTCACTTATAAATTACATATTGGTATACACTAAAAACTTGTTAATCACTTACATGCACTCCTTTTGGTATAATCAGGTAAAAATTACATAAAAAGACAAAAAAATAATTAATACCTTTCAGTAACAAGTCGTGAAAACAAACAATAAGGGGGTGAAATCATCTTTTATGTATAACAATACTTGTGTCAGATGATTTCACTCCTTATGTAGCTGGAAAAACAATGCTTAGTTACTTAAATAAGACTTAACTCTTAGTAACCAATTATTGCTATGCTAAACTTAAACCACGCGCTTCGCTAAAACGATTATAGATTATTTCATACTAGCTGTTCTGCGCGGTTTCACCCACGTAGTTCAGGTTCCCGTGGGAATACGGGAATAAAATATAGAACATGTTACTCAGTGATATTCTAGCTTTCTATTGATGAAAGAATTTTTAAAATCAGTCCAGTAGTTTGAGTTTATTTGTAACAAACATACCTACAAAAAAACACATATTTCCTCTTTATAATATTAGTATAGATGTATTTTTCGTCAGATGCAGTGAAATGTGTCGTATTGTCACGGCCTGTGACCAAGTTACAGTTATTATTTACTGTGATAATCTTTTGCTACCGTTAAAACTTACAGAGCCATTATCGACATTTTAAGATTAATTTACAAGCATGCAGATATTTTAGTTCGCTGGAAGTGACTTAACATCGTAGTCATTTATAAATGTGAAAGTATATTTATTGGTTTTTGGTGGTTCGTTCTTTCATATATATCCGTTTGAACCGGGATATATGAGATAGCTACTATTGTTTTTAGGTAGATTTTGATTTTAGGTAGATCGAAATATTAAATTTAAAAAAATTGCCAGTACCAGTAAGCATTACTTGTATAATTTTGGCGCGATTTCACCGACATTTAATAAACCTTTGGTTATAGCAAACACTTTGAAAGTATTTTGTAATAAGCTTTTTTCGTTGAAGTAAACGTATCGAGGAGAGAAGGAAACGTAACGGAAAAACTATTTGACCAAAATAACAATAATTCTTTCTTCTTTCTAACCTCACATCTATCATTTACGCACGGAACCTAAAAAAAACTCTCTTAATGCTCACCTAAGTATATTAGAAACTGTGAAAAATTTTATTTTTTTAAACCCTTTGAGCTCTGCGTTATTTGTCAATTACTCAGTGTTAAAAAAAACACTTAATACATTTTTTCTTTACTAGTTAAAACATTAGTTTAATTACGATAAGTAATATTTTTAATAGGTAACTTGCACAATTTTTTATACTAATTAAAGCCAGAAGAAGACTTTTCCATTCGCTCTACATCTGCGTACGTATCAGTTTTTAGTAAATATTTCTGTGCTCGCGCAGCCGAGCATGACGAAGGCTGTATCCAATGAACCATGCGATCACCGATCACATGCTAGCGTCGTGGATGTCGTTGTATGTCCTTAGTTTTTGCTCTTGGGTTGGGTTTTTTATTCAAAATTCAAAATAAATTTATTTTCTTTAGGTATGGAATATACACATAGAAACGTCAATTGTTTATTATAACAAGGCACTCTAAACTCGTCCATGAAGATTGGCTAAATGTAAACAACAGCCCATCTCCACCGACGAGTTGCTGGTTCCAAATGCAGTACCCCGAGAAGAGCCAGCAAGAAACTCAAGGGCATCTCATGTCTTACTAATAAATATGGTTTACAATAATTATTATAATTAATAGCCTTACATAGCGTCGAGTCGGTTAATTCCATACATGTTTTGCATTGACTTAACGTGATAGGTCGTGAGCCCATAGCCAGATTATGTCACACATACCTCTGAATTAATTCTGGGCCCTGTATGTGAATTGGACCAATCGCAGCAGATTTCTGTTTTGAAAGTGATAAGTACCTATCATAAATTATATCATTTATTAGTACGGCGGTAAGAATTTAAGCTAAGTCTATACTTATATGCTGATAACATACTTTAACCACTTTAGCCAACTGCCATATTAACAGTATCATGTAAGACGGTACAAGGTAGCTCGGTGTAGAGCTGCGTATGGAAGTAGCGTCGGCAAAACAAGCCAGTGCGTGCGATAGCGCACGCAAATAACTTGCTCGTGAGATTAGACAACGACAACGAGTAGCGGTTTATGTACCGACAGCAAAAAAGCAGGCAAGCAGCAATAAAATATATCAATATTTTGAGCTTAAAATACGAATCTCTCTTGATTGCATGGTTTTTCTCAATTAGATATTTAAACTTTCTCTGGATATTTGGTAAATGAGATGATAAGCTTCAATTGATGTTTTTTTGATTCTAAAAAATTTAAGAAAATTTTGCAGAATAAAAAAGTTAGCAAATAAATAGGTACTCGTACTAGATACTACTTTAGTATTATTACAATTCTAAAAATACATTTTTATTATTGTAAGGACTACAGCTAATGTTTAAATTTTATTTGTTTTTTACCACTAAATGTTATTTAACAAAAATTTGGATTCGACCACAGGAAAGTAAGTCTTGTCCCATAGATAAAACACCTTTTATAGTATCAGTAGACCCTTATTTTTTAACGAATCCAGACTTAGCGCGACATGAAATTTTGATAGGTATAACATAATCTCTGCGAATTGAAAGAGAACAAATTAATTTGCCGACCCTACTTATTATAGCGAACACATACGAAAGACAGTTTAATGAACAATTCATGTAAGTTTAATCCCATTTGTTGACCGTTTAAGTGCTGGTGCGTTCGCGCAGCTATCTGAGCCGTATAAAACTGGTATGTATAAGTCCGCGCATGCGCCCAGGCTCGTTATAAAACCGTTAAGTTTAATATGGAGCAAGTTGTCAGATACATTATGTGGTTTTGAACTGATTAGATTATGTCAGATTTAATTATGTGGATTCTGGTGTTTGACTCATTTAAATTGTGGGACGCAATTCATGCGTGGTTAAAGCATTAAGTATTAAAGTAAAAAATGGTTCTGGGCTGAAATCGAATCCGCGACTTAGTGACTTATTTCCATGCTCGATAGTACTTATCATACTTTAGATTTCGACTATTTAAAATTTGTGTTCAACATAATTTTCACAAAACTCGAATAAATAATACCAGTAAATACAAATATTTTTATGATTTAACATCTTTTAGTTCGCAAAATTGTTGAATTGCCCATCAATTTATTTTTAGTCATTAACATAATATATGAAGATATAAAAAAATCTACATAAATGTAATATAATATGTTGGTAAGCACATCCCTTGACAGGGACTGATCCAACTTGGCTTTTTTAAAATAATTTCTGTAATATTTAGGGAAATAAAAATTTGAAAAATTTGCCGAAAAAATGGTGTATTCCCGTTGTCCCCATTGACAATATCCCCATTGAGTGGGGACAACGGGAATCGAATAAAATTATTAAAAATACTTCCCGTTGTCCCCACTATCTGTCCACATCTTTGAGTATTAAACCAACAGGAGACGTCACGCGCAGTAGTTTCTTTACAAAAAAGTCTGCCAATTTCTGCGGGGGGGACGAGGAAACAATCACAAATAATGTTAAAACAAACGCATTTTTTGATAAAACAATTAAACACTAGCTTGAACTAGGTGCACACAAATACATTCACCAATACAAGCACTCCGTGAACTCAAACAAACTAGTTGTATTTAACCGGTGTGCTCAAAGACCGACACGTTTTTTTGGCAGAGGTTGGTTTAATACTCAAAGGTCCACATTGAAATAATGAAATAAAATAATTAAAAATACTTCCCGTTGTCCCCATTGATATTTTTTAACTCTTCTTTTATTTACTACAATCTGTCCTTGGACATTCAGCAATATTTTGATAAGAATATATATATATATATAGTATTGCAAGAAATGGGACCAGTGTTCCACACTTAAAATTTTTGTTCTATTCTCAGATTAGATCTTGAGGCGTTTTTCTTTTTAATCTTTTGAATGTTTGAGGGTTGCTTATTAGTTCCTTTGCCATTGGATAAGAATATTATTTGAATCTATTTCTGTATGTGACCCGGTACGTATTTGAATGTCTAAAATTAAAAAACCTATCGTAAAATAACTTACGTTTAAAATTCCTAAAATCTAAATACCTAAATTCAAACTCAAATGCATTTATTTTCAGTAGGTATTGAACATACACTTAGAAAGGTCAATAGTTTATAGTAACAAGGCACTCTAAACTCGTCCATGAAGATTGGCTAAATGTAAACAGCAGCCCACCGACGCGTTGCTGGTTCCAAATGGTACTGCATTATCGGTATCCAGAGAAGAGCCAGCAAGAAACGAATGTTTTAATATACCTAGGCAGCAAATACTTATCTAAGAAATATCTAAGATTATAATACAGATTGGACTAAATACCTAATACTCAAAATCTTTATAGTTATAACGACAAAGTTTGATATACCAACATTTTAAATACCAAATGGTCAAAATCTTAAAATAATGCACCACTTGCAAGATATTATAGATATATTCAATGCGATAGCAAGCAAAGCGAGCTCAAAATACCAGAGCAGAAATTATTTGAACTGTTAGTTAGGTTCAGAAGATCTTTGATCTTAGTTTTTTTTTATGAGCAACAAATAAATATGTTTTATTTTAACTGTTGTTAAGTAAGTATAATACAATATGATATAGTACATTATGGTATAAGTGCGGTAAGTTGAAAATTACAGCCGAGGCGAAATTGCTAGCCCCAGCCGTAGGAGAGGGCTCCAAGAAAGCAAAAGCTGTAATTATCAAAGCGCACGCATGTCATACGACGTTTTATAACATATTTGCTAGGAAATAAATAAAACTCGGACTTTTATAAACGAATAAAAACAAAACAGCGAAAAGAAAAAGCGATGCGCGTGCATCAGCATTTTTTTAGGCAAAGGCACAAAAGATAGCTAATATTACTATTATAGTACATAAATTAATATTTCTGTGTTTTTGTTACAGATAAATGGTTGTAATTCATTGACAAAATTAATTAAATTAAAGTATTAAATGTTTATTTATTATATTTTGTCTCCCCAAGTTAATTTTATTCATAAAATGTTGACCACTTTTATGACATAAAAACTATTTGTTAAGATTTTAAAAAGTACCGTTCGTTTTTAGACGGAGGATTTTGATAAACCGTGCGATTTACATTACAATAACGCAGAAGTACATAATGAAATACAATACGATATTGAAATTAATGAAATAAGAGACCTTTCCTTTCACGAGCAAATGTGTTATAAAGTAGATTATGTACATACTTTTATATCGGTATTTGTCATTTTGGTCAATTAACATACATACATACATACATAATCTCACGCCTATTTCCCATTGTCAATTAACTGTGAGGTTAATCTATTTCAGGGACTTAGTACATAGGTATTTCAAGTTTTATCCTTTTGAACTTCAGTAATATTTCCATTTGATATTTTAAGCTTTTGGTATTTTCACTTTAAGTCAACCATTAAGTATTTAGATTTTAGGGATTTTAAACGTAGGTTATTTTACGTTAGATTTTTAAAGAACATCGGCAGCTTTGGTACCCACTGAAATAGACACCCACGGGGTATCACACTATGCTTGTTATATTGACTCATAACAAGTCGCAATTTTCCATATTTTTTAATTAATCTAGCAGTTGAAAATATTGAGTCAAATAAAACAGAAATATCATAGAAACACGAATCGATCGATTGAGAAATCTATTAATACCAAAGAGATTAAAATATAATATAAGGCATAGACGGGACAAAGCGAGGATTATTTGAAGCCAAAAGTTATTCCAAGTGGAATAAGTCTAGTACAATTTCGACCGAATGACAGCTCGCGTTCATACTAACTGACATGACAAGGACATGACGCTTGAGCTTCAAAGTTTTGTATGAAAATATTCCCAATGCCCCCTCTATGCTATTATATTTTAATGTCTTTGATTAAAATTGAACGTCGTGTCATCACGTCAACCATGTCATTCACTAGGGATGGCCAAGTGAAAAAATAAATTGATATTTATCGTATCGACATTTCTAAATACTATAGATAAAAATCTAGTGAAAAATATCGATATATCGTCAGTTTTCACATTATTTTTTATACATATTCCCAAATTCGTAAAAAAGGACGATGAAAATAGTATTTTTTTATAAATGCTTGAGTCAAAAGAAGTATCTAGTACCTAACATGAAATGCAACACGAAACCAGAATTGCGTTAAAAATATATTAAAATTGATACGAATTCGATACTGTAAAATAAATGTCGATATATCGCCATTAAAAATATCGACGATAAGTCAAAGTCAAAGTCAAAATGTTTTATTCAAAATAGGAACTTACAAGTCCACTTATTGAACGTCATTTCAACTCCATATATATAATATGCTAATTATTTATTTGGAAAGATATCGATATTTTAATATAGGTATCGATATTTTTTGCCCAAGCCATCATTAAGTGCCACTATGTGGCGTAGAGTAACATATATGGCATGTGGTAGGCAGTGCTATTTTTTAACAAAGAGGTTGGAAGAAAATAATTTTCTTTCCTAGAGAAACTTTTTCTTTACACGTCTTTGGTACCTAAAATCTCATAATAACTTACAAAATACACTAGGTAACGAATAACTTTTAAATCTCAACTTATAAAAATGTGGTATGATTACATATTATCTTAGTCTGTCCAAGAACTATCGATTTTACACGGTTTCGTCTTCCGTGGGCAGGTGTAAGTGGGGTACCCAAAACACATGGACTTTTGCCATTGTTCTTTAGACATTCAAATACGTACCCATAATTAAAGATGGAGTGCTCATTTTTAGATTCCGTCTACCAGAGCTCTAATCTATTACTATTATTATACAAGCTATCATTTTTCTAGCACCAGCTACCCTAAAAACCACATATATGACAGCGGAGAATATATCCCGCTAGAATATTCCAATAAATCAACTATCGATTTTCCTATTCACCTACTTCTAACTAATAATTCCGTTTTTACGATTTTTACGTTTTTTTAATGTCACAAGAGGCCCAGGCTGGTAAAAATTTATTGATATATGGTCGTTTTTCTTCTTGCTGCTTTAAAAACTAAGGTTAAAAATCAAATACAGATTTAAAGGGGATATCGACACGTGAAATTTATGTATTCCCGTTGTCCCCACTGCCGTATCCCTATAATGGGGACAACGGGAAGAAATTTTTTTGACTTCCCGTTGTCCCCATCATGGGGATATCGTCAATGGGGACAACGGGAATACACCGAAAAAATTACCTAAAGTTTTGGAAAATCTAAAAGTGCATTTTATTTGAATTAGTACAAGACAATGTTTGCCGAGTAAGCGGGTCGAAAATAAAAGATTGCCTTTTATCAAAATTCTCAATAACCACAAAACTTTAACCATATGGAATCCACCCCTTATTTGATTTCCCACATTTTCCCATGGAAGCCGACAGCCACCTCAACACATGGGGATGTTAGATACAAGTAAGTTGATAGGGTGTTATCAAGTCTCACGGGACTTCCCCCTTGCCAAGCATTATCACACAATTTCGCTAAACGGTTAACGTGTAAGTCTAGTAGAGTACGAGTAGGTATAGCAAAATATTTAAGCTTTCACAGAGCAACAGAAATCTTAGAGTTGATGTAGGCAAGTGCGTTGGATGAAAACATACCTTTATTTTATCGGTTGTGGTAAGTACAGTCAAGATTACAATGAAGCTTTACACTTTTAGTGCGAGTGTGACCTCTAAGGCGATTGAAATAAGAACGTAACAAAGTCCAATGTGTCAAACTCCACGTGCTCTAGATTGTACCTAAGTTCTTAGCGTCTGTGACTGGTTATCAAGTAGTACGTTCCCGTGGGTTCAAGATAACAATACATAACTACATTGAACCAAATTCGGGGTAGGTATACCCTTTCAAATAAAAAAAATAATTATCAAAATCTGATCTGTATAAAGTTATGTGTAAAAAAATACGCGTCTACTTGAGATACTCCTTCGTGTTTTCGTCGTTGAAACTGCTTGTAGGTACTGCTTGGCATCCGTGTTATAATTGTGTACCTTATAAGTTAAAATAAATATATCTATAAACATAAAAAATAGCTAAGGCAGCGAAAGACACCATATTTCGCAAAAGTATTATAGATTTTAACACACTACACTTGTGAAACAAATGACAGGCGACAATGCAATGAAATCGCCTAACGGGGAAGCATATTATAAACACAATATCTGCTACACTACACAGCTTTTAAAACTAACCTCAAGAGCGTCACATTTACCCCATAAATTCCACTATCTCGCCCATAAACAATACGGCACGCAGGGTGTATTATGAAATTTATTCAGAGGCTCGTAAAACAAAAGTGCTACATAAATCCCTGCGGCCGCAGCACGCATTAGCTCCGGGCTTTTCCACCATATGAGAAAATATTTCCCGTATAATGCAACCACCTTTTTTATTTTCAATGTTGCTCTACTATGGATGCAGAGAAAAAAGCTAGTAAGTAACAACGTTGTAGTGCACCAATAAAAATCTATATTTATAAAAGAAATTGACTGTCAGACAGTAAATTTATTTTATAAATCTAGATTTTTATCGCACTAAACTCTAAACGCACCTATGATTCCGCTTAGTCTAAAAGCATGAAATTTTGCACAAAAGTTGCACGATATAAACGAGCACTATAAAAGAATTTTGGACTCGCACTTTCTTTCACATAATGCTTTCATCATAAATATACATACATGATTGTGTAGTATAGTTATTTTAAATAAAAGAACACTTTAGAGAACATTTGGGGTTTATTTTATAAATTATTATTTTAGTGCGTCCATTCGCTATTACAGTAGACAGGAAAGAGGGGAAGGGAGATGCCGCATCTCACCTTAACTCTAGATGACATTTCAATTGACAGATGTCAATTCGCGTTTCATTTAGAAACCTATATGCTACAACATGCACTCGAAAATCTTTGCCATGAGTTTAGAATGAGTCTGCGTCTTCTCATGCGTGTGTTTCTCAATGCGTATTTTATTCAACTTGCTTCGCTAAGTCGTTGTATTGTGAGGCATACCTATCGGTCATATTTGCATTATGATATGTGCTGCGTCTTAATTCATCTGAGTGGATCGCATCTATTATTTATCAATAATTAGGCACGGATTAAAAGATATCAGGAAACACTTACATTTTACCAATTTTGTTTTGATTTATTATTAAAGGTATTTCAAGGCTACAATTTGTAATTTAAAAAAAAAGCTGTATCTCTTGCATGTCAAGCCAACATCACTAGCGGCAATAATGACAATAAAAAAAATACCTACAAAAAACTGTGGAGCAACATTCCCTTCCACACAACTGCACCGTTTAACCCTACGGGCTGCCACCTGTTGATCGCATACGACAAACCCATACGGTCTACGTTACCCCTACGACATATACGTCACGTACATACTCGTATAGGCGCGGAGCGTAGCGAGGGACGTTTTCGGGGAAAACGGCAGATTTTGCGGGAACATTCTTGAGGAAAATTGAGTTTATTCCGTGCGAGCGACGAAGGGTTTATTTATTTTGCAGTTGATATGAGAAGGGTTACTTTTGGCGTTCACGTAATTGATTGGCGTTGTTGTTGACACGATTTTGCGTAAGAGTTTTGTTGCTTGTTTAGTAACTTTTGTTGCGTAAATAATTTTTGTTTTGATTTTCTTGTGTTTTTATTAATTCTTGTCAGTTATAACTTAAATTAAATAGCTTACGACTAAGTTGTAAGGTAACATATCCTAGGTACGATACATATGCGCCAACGCCTAATGTCCAAAGTGGTTGCCAGAAGATTTCCTCACACGGAATCAAACCCGGGTCTCACGCATGATAGATAGATAACCATTTTGTTTGCAACACAATACACACACATACAATCAAAATAAGAAATTAAAAAAAAAGATAAACAAATCAACAACAAATAAATACAAACTACCTACTTACCAGTTAAACATAATGGAATGTATGTGTGTGCGTGGCGGTGCAAAGGGACACAGCTCAGTGTGTAGCTTTGCTCAAAGAGCAAAACACTGATTTTCAGCTGCGACCAGAGGTAACGGGAGCAGCATGAAGCCGAATTACTTTTATCAAAATTTTTATAACGTTTCCATAATAATACAATTATTTTATAATAAAACAATGTAACTCTAACTACATCTTTAGAAGACAAAATCTTTCATTCAAGTCATCTTGTCAACCTTTGCCACACGTCCTAATAAGAGGACATTAAATGCCCCACACACGTTCGTCATTCGTGACTTTTTTATATTATAAAGCGGTACAAGTTATCAGACATTGGCATAAGCGGGGCGGTGAGAGACTGATATACCTCATAATATAAGTCGGAATTGGGTCTTCTAACAATACCTTAGCTACACTCACAAAGTATAATGTAAAGTTAAAAAAAAACTTTTTTAAAAACAAGCTTTGTTAAATAAAATATTACAGCGTGATAATCTTGAAATGCACATTTATTATAAAACTAGCAGCGCCCCGCGGTTTCCACGTAGTTCCCGTTCCCGTGGAAATACGGGGATAAAATATAGCATATGTGTTATTCTGATGTATAAGCTATATAACTGTAAAGTTTCATCAAAATCCGTTCAGTAGTTTTTGCGTGAAAGAGGAACAAACATCCATCCATACAAACTTTCGCATTTATAATATTATAGTAGGATTTATAGCTTAAGCCGTATACAGAAAGAAAGCTGAAAGCTTGTCGGCGCCGTTAGGCGCCGGTCCATTCTACAGAAAGCAAGCAGATTGAAGCAGAGCGAGCAAAATGTCGTACGATGATTGGCGGGCGGCACCAGCGCTGACCGGCGCGAGTCGGCGCCGATCGGCGCTTATCGGCGCCGACAGGCGCCGGTCGGCGCTTGTTCATATAAATGCCCGCGCCGGTTACCTGCGCCGATCGGCGCCGATGGGCGCCGATCGGCGCTTATCGGCGCCGATAAGTTTTCGGCTTTCTTTCTGTATACGGCTTTAGGTATAATTATGTAGATACCTATACTCCTTCAACGTAATTCAATTAACTATGTTTTTAGTTTTTGCAAGAAACATAAACAACAAGATTTCATTATTTTTAAATGTATTATAAAAGCATTACTTATCTATAAAACGATACTTTAAAAAACGTAAACTTGTATGTTTTGTACCAGAGCCTGAAGGCTGGCAACCCTGGCTGTTTAGGGCGACCGCACACGTCGCTGTTACGGCCGCACTAATTCTAATGACGTTATTATGAGAAATGTGATTATATGGATTATATTATAATGTATGTCAGGCGCATAATGTATGAGAGACGCATTTCGATTGTGTTGTTGGCGTTAGTAGTTTTGATACTATTCTTTTAAATAAAGTAAATAACGATAAGTTAGGTTATTGAATTTGGAAAACCAATATATGTATATATCTGACAGTAAAAATATGCGAATGTTAATTTACCTAAGTTTGATTTTTGTGAGCAAGTTATTATTTGTAAGTACCTACTTACATAGGTTCTTGAAAACTTCACCGAGATTCGAAACCCGGGCCTCTTACCTGAGAGGCGGGCTTGGTACAAACCACATGAGCTATCAATACTCTTACAAAATTCACCACAAAATATAAAATTTTAAATTATATAAAGTTTATACTTTTAATAATTTAATTAAACCAAGTATCAAAACCGATCGAACAGTAAACTGATGGTATCTCATCTCTGCCCATACGCTAAGCAAGATCAACTTAGAGGCAACTTAAATGTAACTTACTGTCGCCGGCCCATCTCAGACATTCCCACAATCGATCATCACGCACTTATCTCCAACTTAAAAGCTTTATCTATAACCAACTGTTTATATGGGACTTAAATCTTAATAGTTTCTTTTTAAAACGCTTTTGTTTTGAGCTTCCGGGTTTGTAAGTGTGCTGTTCTTTGATAGATAAAGAATGGCTTTAAAGTATCAAGATTATTTAGCTTGTATTGAAATTAATTGCCGATGTTTTGAGTTTTTAGAAGAGCGATACGCTGACAATTACGCTTAAGCAAAACAATAGAAGTGCCTTGCACATATTTGGAATTTCTCGTATAATTATGTTATTGTTTTTATAGTATTTAAAGTTTTCTTAGAAAAATATATACTACCTTGCACCCGAGAAGTTGGCAAGGATATTCTTTTTCTGGAAATACCTACTATTGTTTTCGGAAACTCTGAAATTTACAGGTGGTAAGCCTTTTGGTTGTTTCAGAACCAATTCTGGCACCATTCATCATCTGTTTATTCATCAGCTAGCATCTGTCAAAATGAGGATCCGTAACGTTTTTAGTTGAGAATGCAGATTTATAGAGCTAAGAAATCCTTAACATACAGTACAAAAATTTTTGTTCTACGACAAAAATTGACAAAGTTATGACCGAATTCCTAGCGAAGTTCACCGAGTAGCCGCCGCGGTAGCGTCGCCCTCATTGTGACGTCATCACGCTCCCGCGATCATTGAGTGCCGGCCGGCCGGCCGTACTTGGTTCCCTCACAGTGACGTACACGCTCTCGCGATCATTGAGTATGTTTATTATTTAATATCTTCGTAAGTAATGGTCCGATTTGGATAATTCAAAAAGAGATATCATTCTTATATCATAAAGAATAACGTGGATAATATTTCTAATGGATTTGCTATAACTGTACTGATCCTCATTCTAAATCCTACTAAGTTACCAACTACCGTTGTTAAGTGCCGTAGTCAGAGGCCCTGCCTAATTTGGGTCTAAATATCCGTGTAAGAATAAAATTGTGTCTCACAATAAGTTAGTTAATGAGAAATTGCGGTTTTATTCCGCTGTCATCAATACCACTGATCTTAAATTTATTCTCCTATTATCTATAAAAACAATTCACAGAACCACTTCACACTAAACGTAAGAGCCCCTACTCACGACGTCTGGAGCATCAATTATAGTACGAGGTAGCAATCCGTTGACAAGCGACTTTAGATCATATCTAGATGTGATGACATACAGGGTGATGCGAAGAGAAAACCACAAATAATTAATTAAACTGAGGCACAAACAGTACGAGCACGATCCCATATGAAAGGTTTAAAGATAGTCGTAAAGCAGTCTTCGTTGTATAAAAATAACAAGTAATTTTATTAGAAAAATACGAAACTGCGGCTGAGGCAGTAGAAAGATTTATAACAACATTAGGTATACTGTTTCTGGAGCACTTGGGTAAAAATTTGGGAGACGAATACAAATCTAGCGACATCTCGTATATATTCAAAATCATTAAAACCATTTAGGAATGGAATAGACCCACGCAATTGCTTACATGCTCCCGAAAAATATTACATTCTTTATAGGTTTAGGGGCAGCGATGGTGACTGCCACGTGCCAAGCGAGGTCGAGGGTTGCGGAATGAAAGATGTTGCTCGTGTCGAGAGTCGAGATCGAATGTGATCGGTGATCGGATCTGACCTCCTTTAATGGGCTACCTCTATTTATACCAGTTCTGTACATAAATAAGGAGGGTAGATACATTTTACTAAACCCTGTAGGTACCTACATAGGCTTGTAAAAGGCTTATTTTTATTCGGGACATAATTTTAACTTAAATATATAATAGCTTAATTATATAGATTTATCAAGAGCTTCTTATAAATAATACAACATAACTCACCTTAACTTCATCAAACATTTTAACAGTTACTTTGATTTTAAAACACCCTGTATATGAAACCGTTACGCTGTCAACGAGCTAGGATGCACTTCACTCCATTGTCTTGAGATACAGGAAAAATTAATGACTGGCCATCTCCTCATAAGTAATACGCTTTTAATGTTTTTTTTTTCCAGACGTGAGAACTTAGCGCAGTGTTAGGTTGGTTTTCCAATACAGTGCGAGGTGGTGTGGAGTGATGGAGTGGGGAGTGAGACAGTGCCTGATGTATACTTTTCCTAAGTATCTACTTGAGTTTGTCATAATCATCTTCGTCATCAACAACCCGTAACAACCCTCTAGTGAGCTAAGGATCTTTCTTCAAACATGAGGAAGTATCAGCCATAATCTCACATGCGAGCCCACCGCGGTTTGGGATATGGTGTTAGGCTAGTGGCCAACTTTACTTTAGCTAGGCTCTCTGCTCTAAACATAGCTATACTATTCGCGCATCTCTATCTATTTTTTTTAAATTAATTAAACTATGAAAATAAACGATCTTTATGGTGGATGTCATGGATATCGAATCCGTCATTTTGCGAATCCGTCATTTTGCTAATCTGACATTTTGCGATGGTTCCTCTTTAGCTACGCAGCTTAGCGCATCTGTGGTTAACAAGCAGCCCTACTTAATTAGGAAAGCTGTGTTAAGACCTTTTGTAAAACACTATTATTTCATACAATCACTCCTTATCGCCAAGGTATAGCAGAGGAATTATATCAGAAACATACGACTCATCGGTGTATTTGCAGACTACTTGGCGTGACAGGTGGTGTGTTTGTGGAGGTGAGTCAGTCAGTCAGTTACAGTACTCTTTTGTAGGTGAAGATGATGATGACGATAGACGATGATGATAGTAATCTAATAATCTATCTTTACAAGAGTAAAAGGCTAAATACACGTACACAGACTACGTGTCTGTGTACGTTTGCAAAGTTTACGAAATTCCTAAATGATTATCTTTCCAACACAAATTCGTTTCTGGGAATTAATCATACAATTCGTTGTACCACTTAAATTTATTGACGTGATAAGATCTTTCGTGTACTCGGCAAATGGATTGTTTAAATCTTTAAAATGATTTATTTTGCTATGGTTTTGACTATCTAAATACTAAACTAACACTATAGCTTGGATACATTATCTTTTGTTGTTTTAGGTCAAGTCAGATACAATTCTTGAAGAAATACATTATATACACACCAAAATACGCGATATCGTGTAAAATGCACTGAAAATTACCTTCTTTACATACCAGCCATTTCGTGATATTTTTGAGACCAAGAAAAATCTAACGACGCTTCAAATCTATCAACCTGTTTAGGCTACAAGCTACTTCAAACAAATCGACTCACGCCATACTTACGCACATAAGTATATACCTAAAACTAAAACTTCTAACATCCTTTCTCAAATCCCCGGTGTGATAGCGTGGGCGATCATCATATTTGAGGAATAATAAACATTTTAGGACAGTGAACGACTATTAAACTTAAAAAATTCTATCCGTCAATGACAGCTAGATTCTACCAATGAAAGAGTTTACCAATGAGTTCTCCAAAAACTTACTCAGCCCATTTCCAGACATGTTGTTTCATTCTATCGCAGATAATTCGTGTTTGACGAGAGTGAGAGAAAAAATTCGAAGGGATCAGCTCGAGCTGTGGCCCTCTGTACATATTTACCACTATCTTGACGGTGAAGGAAAATATCGTGAGGGAACCCACAGGTGCCATTAATTCTGAGGCTGAGTATCAAACCCGGTTTGGCTCACCACCTATACCGTTTTGGTGTGCAAACAATATACCTACTGGTGAAACGTGGTTATTTCCATTCCATTAGTTATGAAATGGAGTATATCTACCTACCCCCTCGGGGATAAAAGGTGTGAGGTTTTTTTAATGAAACCATATAATATGTACCATTGCATAGGACTATCTTAACTTAAATAAATCAGATAATACCTATATTTGACTCTCATGAAACTTGGACCTAAGTCAATGCCCCAAAAGAATACTACGGTGGCATATGCGAAAGCGATAAACGTACACAACTACACATACCTCCAATACATCATTCTACTCGTAGATGAAAATCTGGCAAACAAAATCTTATAAAATACCAGAATAAATCACAGCTCATATCAGAATTTGCTTTGCCATTTGCAACAACGTACCACGTCCAGAAATACCAACACAACACGTCGCAGGATATCAGGCGACAAATATCCGAGTTCGTTACCCAACAGTGTTGCCAACATGACGACTAAACGCCGCGGGTATGCGCAGAGACACAAGTGAGTTATGGCCGGTAGTGGAATTGATCTAGAGAAGGTTAGGCTGAGGGTAGGAAGGTAAACATAAATACTTATAATTTTATTTAGTTAGTAGGTCATACCGTTGTTTTTGGCATGAAATCAGACTTTTGTTTATGAAACACGGAATGGACATTACAATGTAAGCACTAATTATCCTACTTCCTACTAATATTATAAATGCGAAAGTTTGTATGGATGGATGTATGGATGGATGTTTGTTCCTCTTTCATGTAAAAATTACTGAACGGATTTTGATGAAACTTTACAGTTATATAGCTTATACATCAGAATAACACATAGGCTGTATTTTATCCCCGTATTCTCACGGGAATAGGAGCTACGCGGGCAAAACCACGGGGCGCTGCTAGTTATATAGATCTAGATATAGATCAAGCTAGGGCTAGACTTTTTTTAAATTAGCCCTCGATCTTGACCTTTAAGTGTTAACTCTCACATTTCCAGGATCTAGATCATCTTCCAGGCTTCATTTTAGGCTTAGCGTTGCAAAAGCACATGAAAAAGCGGGATCAAGATCTTATACAACATGTAACAGAATAAGCGCAATTCCTGAAATTAGTTTGTTCAGTATCGACTACATAATCGATTTCAGCTATTTTTAATATGTGCTAAATTTTTCATAAAAATGAATTAGCATAGCTGAATTTAGTGCTTTGTATGGAAAGCGTGCTATTGTTAATCCAAATTTAAGAAAATTGGTTAGACACAACTAAAGTTCGATTGCATCATATTTTTTTTATATTATTATACTAATTGGGGTGTATGAGGAATTGCGCTTTTTCTGTTACGCGTTGTATAGTAACTAGAACTCATACATTGGCTGACAATTCTGAGCAATCACCTCTTATTTTATCTACACTAATACAAAAGAGGAAATATTAGAATTTTTGCTTTTTTGTTTGCTTTGAATAGGCTCCAAAACCAATGGAAAGCTTACTTTTCTGAAATTAATATGGGATATAATTTTTCCATGGGACCAGGACTTACGTGGAGGAAATCGCGGGAAACAGCTAGTATTTTTATTAGAAAAACAGCACTGACTGATGCATTCATCACAAAACTAAATTTTTTTAGTTCTTATACGATGTAGCGCATCCACTAGGAAAGGCGTTTTCGTAATTTCCGCGGGAACGGGAAAAATCGGTATCTACACTGCCAACCCTGTTACCTATAAGTTTGTTCTTAAGTTAACAATATTAAAACGTACTTTATGAACTAAGCCTTATACGCACTATTTGCTTGTCAAATAGGGGTGCGCTAATTTGTACTAGCTATTTTGGGAGCCTATTAAATTGATGGGGATCTTGTTATGTTGTTGGTTCAGTTGCGTAAGTAGCTGTTTCATTGGCGAAGTTGGAATAGAGTTAGTCATTGTTGAGGCTTATAATCTATTGTGGAATAGGTGTGTCAATTACTGTGCTTACGATTTAATTAAGAAACAACAAAAAAGTGTGGTAAAGAAAGAAGAGGGTAATTGGACAATAATATAATTTTAAAATTATATCAATAAGTAAAACTTATAATTAAAATATAATAAATGTTACATATTGTATCTAACAGATTTTTTCCAAAGGATATTGGCAAAGACGTTTAAAGAAAAAGTTTGTCTCTCCTAAAAGATTTTCTTCCAACCTCTTTGGATAAAGGTTAAAAAATTTTAAAATATTAATGTAACTATTACTGGGCAAGAAAACATAATAACTACTACTAGTTATTATGTTTTCTTCTTTTATTGTTGTAATATTTACTTATTTTGATTGAATTAAGGATTAAATATTTTATTTATGTCACCTGTTTGAGCGTAACGACATGATATCACTACTAATATATGAAAGCAATATTTGAAACTGTGAAAGTTTTTAAAATTTTTAGAAGCTAGTACAAAAGCTTTAAACAAATTCACTATTATTCAGTTATGTATTTATTTTTCGGAAAACTTACAGTTAAAATAACATGGTGAGAAAAAAACATGAGTTTACAGTGAGAAAATTACAAGTTTTTGCAAATAAAAACAATTTAGTGCACAATAGGTTTCGACACAGGTTTACAGTTACATTTTTTAGGAAGCCACACAAATCAGTAAAACTTAAAGAAATCTGCACATAGATCCTTCTTAAGTTTATAAAAAAACCGCTTACCTATTGTTAGGACTTCCGTAGGCATCAAAAACGTTATAGACGATACTAAACTATGGCAAACAGGACTAACTCAAATCCCGATCAAAACATTTTACAATACACAGAGACCTTTCCCTTCCTAATGTTAGTAGCATAATAATTATAATTTATCTGAGTAAATAAATCATAACAATATCGCAATACAGTACGCAATAAAACTTGAGGAGCATATTGAAAAGCCCCGGCAAGACGCATGCGCGGTAAATGCATGTTCGGTGGACAATAGAGAGAGCGGAATGGTCAGTGGGTACAGCAATAAGTAGTACATGCACAATTTTGAGATAAATATTATCAAGTTAAAATTAGGCTTAGGCTTTTTAAGAACACTGCTAACGTCTTTATCCCCGAAGGGGCCGGCACTATTCACTAGAATATATATTTTTATTGACCTTCACTACTCATATCAATTGTCTGTCATCTTTTCACGACTGAACTGCTGGGAATTGATCTTGATAAATAACAAACTTAAATTTTCATGAAGCTGTTTTTCATCGCTGTGTCGGGTTGGTATAACATGTACATAACTCATACCCAATGCTAGAAAAAACTAACGTAACTTAAAAAAAAAATTGAATTGTCCCTGAATCGAATGTGTGGCGAGAAAACCATGCTATGGTGTGTTACCTACTCGTTTAATATTTTATTACAATACGCTTTATATAATACATGAATTAAGTTTGCAAAAAATAAACTTGCAAATAAAAGGTATTAGCAATAATGGTATCAACCCCCTCGGGTATAAATGACGTAAGCATTTGTTGTTACAGACTACAGTCTTGTCTAACAGTAATTTTAAATTACCTACGGAAATAAATACATTTTCATTTAATTTTTTATCTGAAATCGTAGCGTGTTCTCCTATGTGCATGGCCATAGAATAATCTACGAAATTGTCATGCACATGCCGGCCACAGATAAATAATACTGATCAGATAAGTTGTGTCGCCGTAATAACATGGTATTGTGGTAATACTGTCCCTGCCCTATACTTCGCTATCTATTGGCATCCATGAAACTGTTTCGAAGAGACCTATGCTTCCTAGAATCCATCCTAGCATTACCAAAGCTACGAGTATCTTATTTTGAGAATATAGAGTAATGTTACATAGTCGGATAAATTCTTTTGATCTGAGCTGAAGTCTGAACACAAATAATACAGCTATACCTAATAGTCGCCCCAGAAGGACATTCACGAATCAAATAAGTGACTTCTTAAAAAAAGTTGGGGTTCGGAGTGCGAAGAATAAAAGAGTTTGCATGAAAAGGCTTATGGATGTGAAGGAAGCGAAAGAAGTATGCAGAGATCGAGCAAAGTGGTGATCCATCCATCCATACATGGCGTGAGTTTTAAGACTGTAAGTATGTAATAGACTTCATGCATGAAGCTCTGGTTCCTGGTTCCTATTGGCAGCATGTATTAATAAGTGTTTCAAAACTTACGTCCAAATCAATCACTAGTAAGACGGTGAAGGAAATTATGGTTGGGAAACTCTCAAGCCCCAGTATTGGTTCTGAGGTATCTGTAATTACTGGTCCTAGGTCCACTGATGGGCTCAAACCTGTCACGCTTAGGAGTACAAAAATAAACTGGGAACAAGTGGATACCTGCTACTAGGTAATTATAATACAATACCGCTGCCTAGGCATGAGTAAATAATGATGTTAATTTATTTAGGTACAGTCATGAAAGTTGGAACGTCACAGAAGACCAAAGGTAAGATGGATGGTATGGAAAGGATGATATACGCAAGGAATAAGTGAATGCAGATACGAAAGTTTATAGAGACAAATGGAAGAAGATGTAGAATACCAAACATAATTAGGCTACCTACGTGATTGTCAACGGCCGAGTCGGCAGAAACATATTATGTCGATCAGATTGGTGATGTACCAAAAAAGACAGATAAATAGTAAGCATTCATATTATGAGTCGACTGATGATGTGGGTGGATGAAGGGCGAAAGGTGTGTCAAGTTTATCGCAGGTGCGGTGGTCTATTGTCTCTGCATATGAATACAAATGCAAAGACTCCAAATACAGAGAAATGAGCAAGAAAATGACCCCAGCTCATCCAAATACAGCTTAGCTCAAGCTAAATTTATACCTACTTTACAAAACATTCCTAGCTTTCCAACCATTGTCTCCTTCTAATTAGCCGAATGCTTTGTACCAGGTTGACATTTAGTATGCTTGTATGTGTGTCGTAACAATCGGCCCAGCAAATTGCTATCTCGCATTACTAATTAGAAGTTTAACTGGTAGATAGTGAGATACCGTTCACTTGGAATTCACGCTGGGTTGTGAAACTACACGTCGTCTAGGTGTTAATGTAACAATTATTGGGCTTTAGAACTTCGCGGTATTGCATTTAATTACATATGGGTTTGTAGACTTACTGATTTTAAGGTTTACTACGTCTTCATTTATACAATATATGTAAGAGAATAAGGGCAATTTCTGAAATTAGTTTGTTCAGTATCGACTACATAATCGATTTCAGCTATTTTTAGTAGGTATGTGTTAATTTTTTCCAAAAAAATAATTAGCTTATCTAACTTTAGTGCTACCTATAGAAATCGCACTATTACCTATTGCTCTTTATTTAAGAAAATTAGTTAGATACAACTAAAGTAGGAAGGCATTATATTTTTCTTATATATTATTACCCCAAGGTGTATGAGGAATTGCGCTTTTTCTGTTACGCGTTGTATAATTAGGTTTGGATTGAACTGCTTGAATTATTGTGGTTTATCCTAAGAATAAGGCTTACTGCACGTTGGATAAATCCAGCCATAATCTATATTAAACCTATCCAGAAATTAATGCTATTAGCACCGCATACATGGTGCCTCTTAGAAGGACATTTTTTCTATGTAAATAAAAAAGATCGAAGTTCGAAGGATCGATATAAATTAAAATGATCTAACGGCTGTTTCAAGTAATAGTATACTCATAAATATAATAAACTTCCTCTTTTAAAAATATTTACCTGCTTTTATTAATAGAAAATTACCCTCTTTCTGGAAAAGTCGGGTAAAAATGTAGTTCATGTTCCGAGATGAATATGAATCTAAATCTACTGAAACCTAATTTATTATTTCGACGAAAAATAATCAAATCACATTTATATTATATAGCTAGGGTAGGTACATAGACCCGAAAAACACTTCTTCTGAAATGATAATACAACTTAACAAAACATTAGAATTAAACAAAAAACATCATAACTATTTAAATTTAGAACAGGCGGTGCCCCCATGCGTGCGCGCATGATTTTATTACGACAAGAGAATAGAAATTTCGAATTACGAACGTTGAGATAGCAATGGCCGTCCGCCGTCATTTTGTCGGTCACGTAGACCACAGATTATAATGATGTGACCTTTGCTACATCATACGAGAGTTCGAGACATCGATATTAGAACCAATAGATGATCTTGAGTGAATTGCGCAGGGCCAATGGATCTAGCTAGAATAAACTTTTTTTTTTCTAAAGAGAAGGGGACAAACGAGGAGACGGGTCACCTGATGGTAAGTGACTATCGTCGCCCATGGACATCTGCAACTCAAGAGTCACAACTGCGTTGCCGGCCTTTAAGGTGGGAAAACTGTCAAAACGGTGGCGTCAAAATTTATATTTTAATTTTTTGCCTTTTTGCCACACTTTGTCCATATTAACTGACCCAAGCAGCAAGTTCCTGTGGATGCAAGATAAGTACTTATTAAGGTAGTTGCAAAAATTTATGGCTACTAGGTCAAGTAACTAAATGAGAAAATACAAAATATAAATTTTCAGAATTTTTACTTTACATACTCGTACCTACTTCTTGCTAAATTTGACGATTCTAGGTCAACGAAAAATACCTTATGGGCATTGGTAAGTGAGATTTTCAGTATAATCACACTCATATTACCATAAGTTACATAAATGGCAAGTTTTGATTGTGTTGACTTTGAAGCTTGAATTTATAGAGTTTTAGCGAGTGACCCGCGGATCCTGATTATTCCCATTCCAATAGGAATTTCCAGAAATCCCTTCTCAGTGCATACTTATGTCATTTAAGAAAATTGTGTACAAACTGAAATTGTGCACAATTTAAATAAATAAAAAAAATCTAACCGTGGACGGTTCGACTGTGTGTAGTTCGATTAATTAATTTATTTCATAGTATGTTTAATAAAATATTATATTAAGTACTTTAGTGCATCGTCTACCCTTAGTTCTAATCTCTCACTTTCATCCATCCTAAGGTTGTGGGGAAGAAATCGCTAAAAGCGATAATACCGCCCATTGTACTTTAGTTAATGTTGGTATGTGTCCATATTGTGTTATTTTTGGTGTAAAATAAAAAGTTGTTGTATTGTATTGTATTGTATTGTATTGTATTGTATTGTATTGTAGTCACCCTATTAGGCAGAATTTCAGCTACACGATCCATGTTAACTAATATAGAGCAACCGTATCTATCGAAGCTAAGTTCGGGGTAATTCAATTTTTTATTCGATCCGTGCCTTGATTTGACCAGCGATGCCGTGAGTCATGACCTGGTACTGCGAATGTTCGGCAATCACTTTTTACTATTCATTCACAACTTACAGATTTGAATGTCGATTTCGGAGAACTCAACCTTTTGATGATACCAAGAAATTTGTACTAATAGTTTGTAGTTACACTGTCAAAATGATTGAGATTCCTTTTTAATTTGTCAATCCATCCAGTTACATCACTACTTCGACCAAATTGAAAGATGAGGAGCACATATCTGCAGACCTAATGAACTAGAGCAGGCATTATACATTTGAGTGAAAAAAACATTGCTATGTAGGTATTACGCTATAACTGCGTAGGTACCCTTTATTCAATCAAATAAGTTCTGAGGGTCTAGACATTCTATTATCGCTAACTATACAGATTCGATGAAAAATATATCTAATATTTCAGCTATTGACTGACGTTCATTAATATCAAAAAGTCAAGTGATCTTTACCAGTATACTACAAATACCGTCATTGACACTATGAAAAGTTATTTTGCATAGATTGATTGATTGATTGATGTGGTATAGGTAGAATGTGATATAACTTAATGCCTAAAGGCATCTAGCCTTTAGGCATAAAGTTCGCCATGTGTACATTTTCTTGGTACATGAAGTTAAATAAATAAATAGTAGGTGTAGACATAAGAGAAATATTACCTCCATTAACAATTAAAAATTACAATTTCTCATAAATGAAAGCGGTTTTGAATCGGTTTTCCTGGGAGACAATGTGGGAGGTATATGTTCCGCGGACACCCTATAGCTGATGACGATGGATATAAAAGTACTAGACTTACCAAAAAGTTTCGTTTGACCGAAAATTGAAGCGACCTTTCAAAGTCTCGATACCAAAGAATCCCTACGTCGCCACATAATAAAGAGCGGGGAACCGAAGCTATCATCTAGTTAACATTACGCAGCCACTGCCTCAGATCCAAACGAGGCGATATGCTAAGCGGGCTGGCATTTCGTTCTATCGGCCGCTTTGTTGCTTCTAATGGAAATGCGGAGATACAGTTATTATGTGCAATTTATTGAATGTTGCTGTACTTTCTGCGGTATGTGTGGAGTTTTTAAAAGGTTTTGAGGTTGTTGGTTAAAGGGGGTTGAGTTTAAGTAGTATTGTGTAATACATATTATACAAAAATTAATACCTACGACATCACTACATAGTATAAAACAAAGTCACTTCCTGTCTGTCCCTATGTATGCTTAGATGTTTAAAACTACGCAACGGATTTTGATGCAGTTTTTTTAATAGATAGAGTGATTCAAGAGGATGGTTTTTATATACCATATATAAACTGAAACAAAGCGAGAGCAGCAGGAGTATTCACAGAGACTCGATACCGTTTCCGTTCGATTCGAGTCGAATCTATCGACATCGGAAACGAATCTATCGAGATAGGCTGATGTTTCGTTCGATAGATTCGTTTCCGATGTCAATAGATTCGACTCGAATCGAACGGAAACGGTATCGAGCCTCTGTGAATACGTCTGCTGGTCGGTTTTAGACGAAATTCAACAGCGAATACATTATCAAATACATCAATTATTAAAAATACCCAAAAAACCCATCTGGTTAGTCTAGTGGCTAACGAGAGTTTAACTTAGAAACGGACTCTGAGGTGCCAGTTCCCCTAGCCACTTGACTAGGGGACTTGGCACTTCAGCATCCGTTCAAGGTACAAGCCGTCATCCCGATATATGCTCAGTACTTACATACTTACGTACATACATATAGGAATTGTATACACCCGATTAACATTGAACTCTAAACAGTAAAAAAACTACTTCAACTTTTATGGTGTCTCATGGATGCCATTGTCAGAACTGGACCAACTTGGACCACAAGAGAAGCACCAGCTATCAAATATAACAAAAAATACCAAAATTGGTTCACACAGTCAAAAGTTCTGAGGTAACAAACACAAAAAAAAACATACAGTCGAATTGATAACCTCCTCCTTTTTTGAAGTCGGTTGAAAACATTACCCTACTTCTTATGCAATCCGATAAATGGTAATAAACAAAACACTATAGCACCTAATACACTCGTTACGTCATTGGTATGATATGTGTTTTCGTATTACAATACTAATTAGGAGAACTGCGCGCGCGCCGGGGCCCCGTGTTCGCCTTATAACCGCGTGTTACTCTTAATCGAAATGTGAAATTAACTGATCGCTAAAGAGGTGTTTACATTAGTTATATTGGGGTAATATGAACATTAATTTTGACATTCATAATCATTGTTTAAGACACATAAATTAAGTGTTTATACAATAACAAGGTATAAGAATTGGAGTTTGTCACATTTCTGTGTTATATTTACAACGAGAGACCTAGAGGTTTTCATTGTAAAAATAAATTAAAGTAAAAATACTGTCACCACAAAAAAATCATGATTTTTATCCCCGAGGGGGTAGGCAGAGGTATTCCATTTCTGGAAATGCCGACTTTTCACGTGATTGTTGGACCTCTAAACGTGATAGGTGGTGAGCTTATCGCCAGACTGAGGTCTGTTACACATGCCTCAGAATTAATTCTGAGAGGTTTCCTCGCGAGGTTTTCCTTCACCGTCGAGCTAATGATGAATGTGTACGTAAGTTTTGAAAAACTCATTTATACATGCTGGGTTTTGAACCCGAGCCTCACTGATTATCATCACGAGAAGCTGTCTCTTTAACGGTAAGGCTATCACTGCTCTATACTTACACCATGTCCCTGAGAGAATCAGCCCGAATATTTTGTTTCTGAAACACGCTCTTTTCACTAGTGTATTCACCAATCACCGGTCTAGAGAGCTGTAAGACATGCCAGAGAAGCAATTCTGGAACCTGCCAGTTATCCCGTGATGTTTTCGTTCAAATAGACTAGATTGCCCATACACCAAACATTGTTGTAGTTTACACACTGTGCACAGTAGGGGGTGATTTAATTTTGTATAATAAGATAATAATAATGGCATGTATTGACATTATTGTATGACATTTGTAATTGTAATTTTATTAATGTGGCTTGTGAAAAGGGATTAATTTATTATTGTTATGTTATGAGTCTTTGTTACTTGCTAAATAAATGATTAATATTATTATTATGTACTTTTTTTTTAATAACTTATTAGTTCATGCGCTCGCCGTTCATCTTATATATAGAAGGGGATTATAGATCGTACGTCCTCACGTGTAATAGAAGACTTGGACTAATGCCGACCCGATTCAAAGATTTAAGTGTAAACACTCCTTTAGAATCATTTCGCTTGCTTGCACTCGCACATCAAAACAAATATAGCATTGGATGTGGGAACATGTTAATTTGTACCTCTCTCTCAGTACATCTGGAAAGTTAGCTGTGTATACGGAATTAAATTGTACTGGCTGCTTGTACCAATAAGTTGGTACACGCCATGATGATTGATTCGAAAGCATGTGACCCAGCAAACGAATGTGTACGAACCGTTATTTATAATTAATGTTACGTGTTTTTAATACTTGTGAATGGAAATAATATTTTGAGCTACGTTTATTAAATGCGGTTCAGTTTTTTTTAATTGTGCATAATGGACTTCCGCACTGGTGTGGATATTATTGATGGAAAAATCTATGATGTCAAAATATAAAAAAATAGCTAAGTGTGGTATTCCGTACTGTACAGTAAAAACAAATACCTATCTTATTTGGAGGCCCCGATTAATTTTATTTATATTTTATTATTTGTTTTTATACGGGCAACAGATATAAGTACACTTTCTGTGAAAACTTTTACTGCCCACCTGCAGTTTATGAGAATCAGCCCACTGACGGTCAGACAGACGAACGGACAGAGGAGGGTTAGTAATAGGGTCCCGTTGGCAAACTTTGGGTACGGAACCCTAAAAACCTAACAGCGGTATTATATATCAACATTTATAGACTTGAAAAGTCCTTGTTCCCGGATCTGAATAAACCGGTTAAACAAAATTGACAACCACTTCCCGCTCACGCCCATATTATCCTTAACACGAGGGTACCTTATCAAACTTGTCGCTATACCCGTTAAGGACGTTCAATCACCCAATAATGTGCAATGCAGTGTGTAACAACATCACCCAACTTCCCTCGACAGCGAAAAACCAACGAAAATGTAATTTTTATCATCCAATCAAAATGTATCTTTAACTGTTACAAAATATAGTTGAAATTTCTATGCGCACAACGTGTGTAGCCTTTTTTCGAAAAAAGAACACGCATTTTTATTTTTAGAAATTAAAAGTGCAATATTGGAATTTGTTGCTTTAAAAATAAGGTTCAGTTTGGAATAGGGGAGAAAGGTAAGTCGAAACGGAACTCGGGTAGCAAGGGGAAAAGGGCAAACACCGTCATATTAAGTGAGCACATGAGAGAGAGGGAACGCGAAAATGTGTGGGAAAAGCGGATATAGACATTTATCGCAGGATTTTTCGCGTGATTTACTCGCGACAAATCTGAGGGCTTAACGCGACCAATTTTCGGGACCCTTTTGTTCCCCTTTTGAACTCAAATTTTCGTACACACCGGAAGAAGATCAGAGGTCAGTTTAGCTTGGTGTTCCATATTTACTAATACGCTGTTGACGTAAGGGCACGCCGATTTATTGCCGTTTATTCGGGAAAGGGGAAACCTTATTTATCTTTTTTTATTTGACGTAATTTGTCCTCAATGTATGTTCTGTGGGTGTGTCAAGTGATTCTTTTTATTCCTTTTTTCTGTTGCTCCAGGCTGTAAAAGTTGTCACGTGAATTTCTGCTTCGATCTTTTGTCAAATTATTTTTCATTTTTAGTAGGTACCTCTTTTCTCAGTTATAATGAATTTATTTTGTGACAATTTGTCTTAAAAAGTCGATAATACTTTTGTAAACTTCGGTATATGGGTTGAGTGTATTTTTTTATCGTTTTACTCATCTGAGAGAGACTCAGCTTCAATATCCCTATTTAAAGGTATTATAATTGCGAAAGTAACCTATATCTGCTGGTCTGTCGCCTTTTCACGGTTAAACTACTAAACCGATCTTATTCAGTTAAGAACCGCAGGTTCCAATTGGAACCGAGACACAAATAAAAATCTATTGTGTCTGTGATTCATAGTCCGAAATTAGAATAGGCGATAGCTAGAATCTTGAGGAAGTAAAAAAGTAAGATTTCATCCCGAAACGCGGACTAAATCGCGGGCAAAAACTAGTACCTACGAAATAAAGCATACCTCAGAACACCCATCAAAGAGAACACCAGCAACCTCACACTAACTAATAGCCCAACTAAAGGCCTAAATGCTCCATAGAATATTAATCACAAGCCCCCAGCGCCATCTAATACGGCGGTACAAACGACGACACTCCGGCTCAAACGGTTGGAGGCAACAATTACTCGATGCATGATGCATGGAGTCGCGGACCAGCCTCGAGCTGCCATTCGTCTTACTGTGGAGTGTCCAGGATAAGCGGGAGAGGATTTTGTAGGTAAATATATCTACACTAATATTATAAAGAGGAAAGATTTGTATTTTTGTATGTTTGTAACGAATAAACTCAAAAACTTCTGGACCGATTCTAAAAATTCTTTCACCATTGGAAAGCTGTATTATCACTGAGTAACATAGGTTTTATTTTATTCCTTTATGGGAAACTATAATAATATTAATACTGTATTTTTTATCTGTCTTGGTTGGCACACTGTGCTTTCGCATAACCTATCGCTTGTCACTTCTACACCGCTTCTGCTTTTGTTTTATAGACCTCATTGCATCTTGGTCCTTGCTCCATTAACTGTGCTAGGGACCCTAATAGTCGCATCTTGTCAACCATTACGCTAAATACATACCTCCTGTAAATTAATAAAACTATATGTTATTGTGAAATGTGGGTATATCCAGTAATGGAATACCTCTGCCTACCCCCTCGGGGATGAAAGGCGTGAGATTATATTATTATTATATATTATTATGTTATTGTTGAAAAAAGGCCAAGCTAGTCTGTTTTTTATACCTTCCTTTGATATCCTAAAAGCCACGATCGATATCCCAACCAAATCTATTTAAATCAGAATACTTAAACCACCAAAACAGAAGGTAGAAAAAGAAATTACTACTATTGCAGACTTACCTACTACCTACTATCTTGCAGAAGACTGAAAAGGGTGATTATATAAAAACTAAGAAAGGATACTTAGATTTATGGAACAGTTTTTGTTAGTGAAGAGCGTATGTTGCCATTAGTCATGTCATCAGCTTAGTAATAACACAGAATTCCGCTCCGGATAACAAATGTCATAAAACCAGCAATGAATTTAGAATCACCGCTCGCCAACGACTATTACGGGCCCTCGGGGTAAACAGAACTTGGAGTTGTAAACAATGGAATTGCAATATTAATTGCATGCAATTGCAATTAAATTATATGTCGAAGTACCGGACCTATTGGTGAGCATACGGTATTTAGTAATAGTGCAGATATTTCATACTAGAGGCCTAGTTTGCCTTAGTAATCAGTTATCGACAGTATAACAGACTCTAGGGTGGATATAAGAGACGGAGCAGTAAGGGCAGGCACTTAGACTGTAATTGTAACAACAGAAAAACGTTCTTATTTAATCTTTGGAAATAGTTTGCCCTGAGTTCGCTAGATAAGAGCAGTGATAGCCCGGACGGTTAAAGAGCCGGCCGAAAATCAGTGAGGCTCGGGTTCAAATCCTGGCATGTACCAATGAGTTTTTCAAAAACTTACGTACATATTTATCACTAGCTCGACGGTGAAGGAAAACATCGTGAGGAAACCCGCAGGTCTCAGAATTAATTCTGAGACATGTGTAAACAGACCCGGTCCGGCGATAGGCTCACCACCTATCACGTTTAGGGGTCCAATATATCTCGTGAAATGTGGGTATATCCAGTAATGGAATACCTCTGCCTACCCCCTCGGGGATAAAAAGGCGTGAGATTATTATTATTATTATTCGCTAGATTAGGATAAAAATGAAAATTGGCAAGAAAATTGCTGAAATAATCCAACACTTTTTTGATGCAGAACAAAATACTATATGCCACCAACTGAGGTGAGTAAGTAAGTAACAACTTTAACAGTGAGAGTAATAGAAATGTCAGAAGCCGCTTAAAAACTTCTAGAAGTTGTTCGTTGCAGTGTAGATATCCCGTTTCTTCCTATGACAGGGTTTCTGCAAACTTATGCCATGTCAACTATTCAAGTCTTCTAAATATTAGATGCAATACTGTAATCAGAATACACACGTATACACGTAAACTCTTAAAGCATGTTGCATTTGATTCATTAAAAGACACAATTCAATCAAACTATATCTACGTCCTATTGACTCAAAGACATAGAAAGCCGCTTGCACTGCTTCTTCGTTTGAACTATTAAAAAAAATTCGTTAAAAAAAATAAAAACCTCAAGCCTTTCATCCCCGAGAGGGTAGGCAGAGGTATTCCATTACTGGATATACCCACATTTTACGAGATACATTGGACCCCTAAACGTGATAGGTGGTGAGCCCATCGCCGGACCGGGTCTATTTACACATGTCTAAGAATTAATTCTGAGACCTGCAGGTTTCCTCACGATGTTTTCCTTCACCGTTGAGCTAGTGATAAATATGTACGTAAGTTTTTGAAAAACTCATTGGTACATGCCAGGATTCGAACCCGAGCCTCATTGATTTTCGGCCGGCTCTTTAACCGTAAACGTAACCGTTCTCTTTCGTAACTTAAAAAAAATTATGTCACAGTAGCCTCTACCACTTTTGAATATAAAATTATGTGGACATTTGACTCAAAAATTAGGACAGCAATATCTTTTAGGTCATACGATTATTTCCATGGATATTCTATTTAAAGCGCGCCATACATCAGGTCTGAGTCCCAGTATCTGATATAGACAACCTGGCAACTCTGCGTCGACATTCGCAATCGTCGCTCGAGATCGGGCGCGTACTGCAACAATGAGATCTTGTCACACGTGAGCCGAATGGGGGGCTATTTTCTAAGTTCATCGACTGCTTAAATAGTTTAATTAATTGTAGGACACAATTCGTATATGGTTATTGATGTTGAGTCCTGAACCGGTTCTGTTACTTTTGGTGTTATAAACAGCTTCTAAACATTTTCAGTTCCTTTACAAAATAAAATGTACTTAGCTATACAAACACGAACAACCAAAACCAGTTGACCCCGTGCAGGAATCGAACGCAACCTTTATTTAGGAGGTAGAGGCACTACGAACTGTGCTAATAGTAACTCTAGTTCTTATGTCCGGATATAAGTCATAATATCTCCACTACCTTAGCTTTTAATCAGCAGAAATGAATATGACATTGACCATGTCAGTTTAGTCTATTATTAGAACGGAAAAATCTTCTCTAATACCTTAAACTCTATTTTACGAACGACTTTCAAAATTGACCACTCAAACGGTCCATTCGCATTGTCCAGAGAGTTGTACCAATGCATTTGTCGTATCGTTAATTGCAATCTGCTGTCATTTCACGGTTACGCATTAGCATTATTGCAGTTTTGCTGGCTATCGACTTTTAGATCTAGCGGGTGTGTGATCGAGTGTAATTCGCTATTAGGCTAGCCAAACGGTTCATTATGTGTAATTAGTATGTAAAATGCTTGGTCTACTTTTTCGAAGGAATGTTAGAATAAACGACTATTAGATTGGTTTGTAGAATGATTACGTAAACTTAAGATTTTATATGCAGACTAACTGTTGATTGCGACTCAGTCCACCTGTACTTTCGGTTATCGCGTTCCATAGGAACTCTCTGTTTTTCTGGGATGAAATGAACATATGGCCTTTCTCGAGATGAATAGTTATCTGCCTACCAGATTTCACCAAAGTCGATTGGTTTTAACGAGTAAATAGATTGACTGGTCTTATGTCCCTACTAGGCAGGTTGCGCGGGAGCCCCAACACCATCCTGCGGTCGCTGGCCGACAGATTCGAGTCCACAGGAGTGGTGATAGTTCACAAATCCCTTTTAGGTATAAGTTACATACTGCACAATTCAGATGTTAAAACTCCAAACATTGTTTATATCTAACACTATATTAAAAGTTTTTTTGGGTAGTATAAATATTGCAATACTTTTTGGTAGTTACTTCCTTAGAATCTGTTAACGATTACACAGTAACCAATAATTACAACTAGATCATTAAAACTATATCATCAACATCATTAGTATTAGCGTTCAATACTGATTCGAGATAGATAGATAACCATTTTATCTACTTTTACTTATCTCTGTAAACCCCAAGTAATGTTCAAGACACGATAACTACGTAATTTCATTACGAACTGCAGGAAGGGAAAAAATTTAAAGGATTCTTACGTGTAGGGTTATAAATGTGATAAATACACGTAGGAACGATATAAGAAGATCATGGATAAAAATGACAGATAAAACATCAAATTAGTTGGTTTTTACAAGTGATAAATACATAGACGATAATGTATCTACAAAGTAATACCTACTGTTTATTTTTAAACCGCTTGGTAAGAAATCGATAGCTAAAATAGAAGTACGTCTTATACAAAGTATATTACCTCAAAACAACTTTATTCCAAGCACTCTGAAGATATTTTTACTATATCTTAAGTTTATCATAAAACTCATACACATAAAGAGCTAAGATAAAGCTTAGTACACACAAGAAACTGTTTATGGTTATTTCACAACGGGCTAGCGTTTCACGCCTCTTTATGCAAGTACCAACTTGAATCTGCAGTTGATACACCAAAGTGTTTTCAATTTTGAACCTTTTTGCTAAGGCTTTAGGTGGATGGGAGAAGATAGTTATGTGGAAAAAGAATTTTGTAAAGTTATAGTATTGGAGAGAACGTAAAACTTATGTAGAGCACGCTTGAAAAGTTTTATGGGGCTTAAAGTTTCCAGTTAAGAAAGTGTAAGTCTAAAGGGAATATTTGATATCAGAAAAATTGGTCTTTTGAGCGCTTTAAAATACTCGCATGGAAAAAGTTTACTTACGTAATTGAAATATAAACTCGAAAAACTAAATTTAGACTTCTATTGAATCATTTCTGTGACATCCCAGTAGAAAGAGAGATTTGCTTTACATGTATGGAGACAGCGTGCGATTTCAGCACAAATTATTTTTAATAAATTAATTCATTCGTGTATGAGAAAGTGTTGGCAATAATTTCCTATGTAAGCCCACCTCAGATTGGTATGAGGTACTAGATTTTTCCAGCCAACCAACCACTACGAAAACCGAGATCAACGATTTAGCTTACCTTCCAAAAAACTTACTTAATTACATATTTCTCACTAGTCAACTGGGCCGGCTCGACCGGAGTGATACCACGGCCTCACAGAAAACCAGCGTAAAGCAATGCATTGCATTTCGTTGAGTGAGTGAGGTAACCAGAGGCCCAAATCCCCCCCCCCTCCCCCTCCCCTCCCCCTACTCCCACCTCAAAGGTCGGCAACGCAGTTGTGACTCTCGAGTTGCAGGTGTCCATGGGCGACGGACGTCACTTACCATCAGGTGACCCGTCTGCTCGTTTGCCCCCTTTTTATATCATAAAAAAAAATTTTAAAAATGTCAGATGAGTACGAACCTTTACGCGAGGTGTATCTAATTCGTAAATAGACTAATTCGCGTTACGTCTAAAACGTAACGCAAAGTAGGCATAAAGAGAGTTAGACTTAAATCGATGTTGGTATATGCTGAAATAGGCTAAACCAAGCATCGAGAGAAACACACATCATCCACAATTGATTCTGATGATTCAGCAACAGCATCCTGAACAACTAGAATAAAAAATAAACTCACGCCTTTTATCCCCGAGGGGGTAGGGGTATTCCATTACGGATATACCCACTTTTCACGGAATATTATTCGGAATATTATCCCTAAACGTGATAGGTTGCCCATCGCCGGACGGGGTCTATTTACACATGTCTCAGAATTAATTCTGGGACCTGCGGGTTTCCTCACGATGATTTCCTTCACCGTCGAGCTAGTGATAAATATATACGTAAGTTTTGAAAAAAGTCATTGGTACATCTATTTCTATCTATGGTATCTGATCCAACTGATAATAAAACAATGTTAGAAAATGGGTACCTACCAATAAGACGTGTATACTATTTATATTTTTGGCATTACACCGTTGGTTATACAGTATAACATTCAATAACAGATGTATCATTCTACCATTGTTATCTACTACATTACCGTAACAGTAAATTTCCGAGGCTAGTCCAGAGCAAATAGTCCAGACGGACATTCCCACAAGTCGACTGCGCGAGCGATCATTTACGTTCTACGTACGGGCACGCGTGCGCACTGACCATTGTAGAGCTGAGAATCTAGTTGACACGGCAATATTAACGGTTAGGGTTTGACGAATAATAAAATATTCGTCTGACTCACATTTGACAGATCGAAACGATTTTTTAAATCATATATTGACCTGACAATGTAATGCACAAAGTGCTTCAAATTAGAAAAGGCAGCAGAGTAATAAATCATTTCATGAACTTGTATGAAAAACACACGAACATTTTTATAAAGTATCTGTTAGCACAGCTTGGTGTTCGAATCGAACTCAGACGTCATGCTCGAGGAGCGGGCTTACTTCCAACAAACTATCACTGCTATCTACAACATTATATTAGGTACATATATCCTCACAGTAATTATATATAATTTTACATTTCTGAATGGTTAATGTTACCCACACGGTACAAGTCCAGGCTAGTTTGGGGTCCTCCATATTAAACTATACTGCTTTTATATAACAATGATTATTGCGATAAGAGCGGCCATTGTACTTTTATTATACTTTTTTAAATCATTGTGTCTTATTGCATATTTTTACTGGTGTACATTAAAGAGTTGTTACTTACTTACTTATTATTATTTTGGGCCTTTACAAGTCTGGAAACTTTAATTACCTGAGCTAATAGTTAGTATTTAGATCTTTAAAATAAAATAAATAAATAAATAAATAAATAATATAACAATCTTAAAGCAAACTAAACTACTTATTGTTTATTCCCCCTGCCCATTCTTCCGAATTCCTATATCACCGTTGATCTACAATAGATCCTCTCCTGCCCCGGCGGCGCACGACCGCGCTCACGATTCAGATTAATCTATCGAAAATCGTTTTACAACATATTATTTATAGAGCGCATGCGCCGGCAATGATCATCAGTCCGTGTGCGTCTAGGGATGAGGGACGCATTCCGTGCGACCCCCACGATTGTCGATGCGAATGTATCGATTATAATTATCGATTAGATGCTGTCGATATCGATTGTATCTGATTTTGGCGGAGTCTTTAATTTTCGTAGCCATTTTGACACTTTGTAGAGAGGTAATTTTTGGTGCCGCATATAAAGGATGGGGGTCTATTACTAATCTTATGCAAGCTAACAGTCTTTCTTTCTGTCTGTGTATCCTAGGTACCTTTATAGGGCTTTATCTTTTGAATTGTATTCGAAAGTTTTAATTAAAACAAATAATAAAAGCTAGCCAAATGTGAGTCTGCTCACGATAAGTGTCCTTAAAATGTGAACATAATGACCTAAAACACAATGTTTTTTAATGTTGTATAGCACAAATATCCTGGTTGGTGCTACAGAACCCTCAGTTTGCAAGCCCAACTTGCACTTTGCTCGTTTTTTATTACAACTTAGAATTATTGCTAATTATTGATTGAAAGAGCAATTGATTGTCATAAACATACCTTACAATGCGTTAAGGGACAGTCACGTCATCGCCCACTCGTTTCCCACTAATTGAGATTGCGCCTAGCAGACTGGCAAAAACTTTTCGCCAGACCCTAAAAAATAATTAAAAACCCCGACCATTTAACCGTGGTACGTTAAATCTCGCTGGAAGCTAGGTAATTATCCTGGCGGCACTCCAAAGTGTCTCGCTCATTTCAATTAGCTCTCCTAAAATATTCAATGTCTTTAAAATAGGCTGCGCGATTTCACGTCGTAGCTAGTTCGGAAGTTTCATTACATCCGAAGGTTAATTGTTGACTCGAAGTTGGATTATCAAAGATTTAATTTTTACGATGACGAAGTTTTACGAGTTCTGATTTTGTTAGATCAATTTGTGTGTTTAAGGTTGTTTTATGTATGTTTGCTCAGGTAATTATAATACATTAATTACGTTGTGAGCAAACTGGTTGGCCCAGGAATTAGTCTAGCAATTCAGCTAATTGCTGTCCACTTCTGGACAAAAGCCACCACTGCCAGCCACCTTCTTTAGGTCGTCTTTTTATTCTAAGTTAAAAATTACTCTAAGGCTTATGTAAAAGCATCCTAGTACGACGAAGGGCCTACCACCTGTGACGCCTAGGGCTAAAAAAATAGACTGGTACTAAAAGAAAAGTAGGTATTCTCAGAAAGAAAATAGTTGAGTCATACCGACCTTTCCATCGATAAGATAAGAGACTTTTATTATGTCCTTTATAGATGAACCATTTAGAAAAGTATCCGAAAGGCAGCATTTGTTTAAATGAATATTATTATTAGTTTCGTGTCTGAATGTATGCTTACATCCAAAAATGCTTATCAGTTTTTTAGTAAAGGATTTGTCTACAGGATTTGTATTTTGTATCCATTAATTTATTCATTTAAAGGATGACGGGCAAAAATGTATGGGACGCATACCCACCGACCAATAACGACCAGACCTATGTCGTTAGAAAGCTCTTTTCATGACTATCATTTGTTATTATGGGGGCTAGTCTCAATTCGTTGTGGGAAAAATGTTATAGTTACTTTAATGATACCTATTAAAATAAAAGTTGTTAAAAAATAAATAAAATAAATAATCTCACGCCTTTCATCCCCGAAGGGGTAGGCAGAGGTATTCCATTACTGGATATACCCACATTTCACGAGATACATTGGACCCCTAAACGTGATAGGTGGTGAGCCCATCGCCGGACCGGGTCTGTTTACACATGTTTCAGAATTAATTCTGAGACCTGCGGGTTTCCTCACGATGTTTTCCTTCACCGTCGAGCTAGTGATAAATATGTACGTAAGTTTTGAAAAACTCATTGGTACATGCCAGGATTCGAACCCGAGCCTCACTGATTTTCGGCCGGCTCTTTAACCGTCCGGGCTATCACTGCTCTAAAAGTAAAGTAAAGTAAAAGTTGTTAATTCTAGATATAAAATTAATGTGTTTAAAAGTTACAAATCTCTACGTAAACTATTAATGCAAGGTGTAACTGCCGAAATGCTTTATATACCAAGTGAAACTTGCAAAATCTTATTGCGGTCAACATGAACATATACAAAACGGCCTGTAGGTATATGATAGAAGTTTTGGGGAGGATGCACGCGGTGACATGCAGTTATGCAATATGCCTCAAAATAGTTGGCTATTAAAGGGACGCATTCAGTCCAGACAAGTGTTTGTAAATCAGTAATAAACGATTTTAACTCTATGTTTTTTTATATTTTAAGTTTCTTTTTTACGATTTTACTGACCTCATACCTAACATTATAACGCTAAAAGTACATGGAATCCACACAAAAAACAGTTTTTTTAGATATCTAGAATTAACAACTTTTATTTTAATAGGTATCATTGAAGTAACTATAACATTTTCCTAACAACGAATTGAGGCTAGCCCCCATAGTCACAAATGATAGTCATGAAAAGAGCTTTCTAACGACATACGTTTGGTCGTTATTGGTCGGTGGGTACATTACGCCCGTCATCCTTTATTCTCGAATTTTGTGACTAATTGTATCATTAGTATTGAGTATCAATTTGTATTAAAATTATAAATACTGAATTTTGACACAACCATGCAAAAAGAATACCAAAAACTACTTAAACTATCGACACAGGCACATCACTAGCGCCGTCGTGTGACGTCGAAGGTTGTTCCCGTCCGCTTGCCGTGTGCGAAACTGCTCCTTTCCGGTATCGGACATTACTATGCTAATAGCATTTTGTACGAGTACTATGTGGTAAGTTGGACACTTAGCCGAATCACACGTGGCGACGGAGAGTCGTTCGACATTTGCGTCATACATACTTTCACACACATTTTCACTCACTATTCCACTTTATACTTCATATGATTACGTTAAGTTACAAAATAATATAAAAATGAATAATTATTCTCACGACTTTTATCCCCGAGGGAATATACACACTTTTCGCCAACATTTCTTTTTATCCCTAAACGTGACCGGTGGAGAGCTCATCGCCAGACCAGGGTGCTGTTACACATGCCTCAGAATTAATTCTGGGACCTCCGGGTTTCCTCACGATGTTTTTCTGCTCCATCGCGCTAGTGGTAAATATGTATGTACGTTTTTTTTATAAATTTATTGTATTTGCCGTTTGCCTTGACAATTTTTCAGTAATATTGTTGCATTGTACGTTATGCGTAGAGCACAAATCTCCTATCCTAATCCTAAAGTACGAGTTAATCCTATCCTAATTAGGGAGTAGGGTGTTTGCCTTATTCTTAAGGTTAGAATACCTTTATCTTAAGCTTAAACAAATTGCATACTACCACTCTTCCATTACTTATTGTACCTATAAATTCTGGGAACAATGACTGATAAACACATAACAATCAATGCACAAACTTTAACCTCAAAATGAACCTGATCATAATTCCGACCATAAATCAATTAGGTATGAAGACCAAATAAGTCAAAGCTAAACTCGACTGACTCACTAATTCAAATTTCTAGGTGTTTTAGTTTCGAAGATTTCGTGATAATATGATCACGAAATCTTCGAAACTACAACACCTACATATTTGAAATTTATTTGGTACTCGTAAATTTCTAATACACATACCTACGTGCAATACTACTTAAATAAGACTTAAATCTTTTGGACCTTAATAATAATAATAGTTTATTTCAGGCATGGCCCATTTAATGTTAGTAATTACAAACTTAAGAACTAGTGTTAGTAAACAAACAAAATTAAATGACATTACATTACAATTTTGGTATGGGACAGTACTGCACCCAACTACGCAAAAGCAAAATTCCCACGGTAACGGGATAAAACAGAATCTACCTAATAGTCTAGGCAATAAAGGTAGTGGACCCCAACATTAATTCCTCAGTCGATGAAACTTTGCAGGATTGTAGTATAGTATGAGACAATACTTGCATAAAAAAATCCAAAAAAAACCTAACCGAAGTTAGGTTTTTATACTAAAAAAAAAATTTTTTTTTGGTTGATAATTTGATAATTTCTAAAAATAATGTAGCGAGAAGGTTTTTATTTTGGATTTTCGTATTGTAAGTCCACAGCGACCATTAAATGACATTCCAGTTAAAAAAATGGACTGAGCAATTTTCCCGAGCATGGTACATATACGTCTGAGTTTTTTTGTTTCTACCAGGAGATTTTTTTGGATATTTCGCATATAGCTTTCTTAACACACATGAATATTGCTGGAGAAAAAAATTCAGACTGAGCATTTTTCCCAACAAAGATATCAAATAAATAAGTATTTCAGTAAAAATACCTAACTTCGGTTAGGTTTTTTTTTTTGGATTTTTTTATGCAAGTATTGTCTCATACTATACTACAATCCTGCAAAGTTTCATCGACTGAGGAATTAATGTTGGGGTCTTCATACAAAAATCCGCTTCATTGCCTAGACTATAAGCGCTATCTAGTAAACAAAATCAGAGCATTATGTTCAGATTTTAAAATATACGTACAGATCTATCACTAACTGTCATTATTTTAAACTGTAAATATACAGTGATATTACATTACTATTACAATGTAAAAATCAATGAAGTTAACAAGAAGTAATCGACTAAATATCTTAACAAACCCTTAGTACTTACATCCACTACAACATACAGGCATGTTTCTCCCATATACGGAGTGTGGGACCAATCTAATCGTGGTCCATTCACGTCTGCCGTGGACATACAAATCGAGTGTAGGCCCATAATTGTTAATTTCAGTGGAAATGCCCTCCATAGCTCTCCGGAACAACTAACGACCCCATTGCAGGATGCCTATCGGGTTTCTGCGCATAGTCGGGCCCGGTGACTTTGAGATTAAACTATAGTTAATAAGAGGGTTAAGAATAGTGGGTTAAGGTTTCTAAAATAAATATAACCACGCCTTTAGAGCTGCAGACGTTTTCCATTCCTACAAATATACGCTATTTAACAGTATATTTTTGAAACTCTTAACATGGTAGGTATGCTAGTACATCGCCATCATGAAATATAATCTACTGCATTAGAACGAGGTTAGTTCAGGGTGTTAGGGAAACGCTTCGAAAAACGAAAACAGGTGGTTGTGCCGATTATTCGTAACACAGTTCCATAAATAAATTACAATTGTTTTCAATTTCTCATTTATCATCGTGAAATGAAATATTTAATTTTTCTAATTCAAAATTCAAACAAAAAAAATATTATAGGTACTACTGTGGGACACAATTCACACAGTTATTGAGCCCTAAGCCCAGCTTAGGACTTTAAAGTATATAAAATTAAAAGTCTCTAATTATTTGCTTACGTACCTACCTAATTGTGAAAAGATTGAATTGCCATAAAAGGCAGTTTATTACTTTCTTTGTTTGTTAGTATTTTATAACAAGCAAGTGCCTAGCAGCGTTGCACAGGCAGAGCCCGCTTTTTCCTTTTCCCGTAGGAATTTCGTATACCCCTTTCTTTGTAATAGTGTCAAGAAGACGCACGCTCTTCCAAAGCTAATAAAATTGTTTCATCCAATAAAAAAAAACTGTTAGGTATATTATTTCTGGTAGACACGTACGTTTTAAATTAATTTAAACGTAGAAAGTCTTAAAGTATGACAAGAAATAGTTGAGAACAATAAACATGACAATTAGTCATGGTACTAAAGTGTATCAATAGGTGAATAAATGTTCTAAGTGCGCGTGTGTTTCAATATTTAACAGATGTAAAAGGGACTTTATGTGAATAAGTCATAAATGCGATGTGTTGCACTTACTTATAATATTAATTATTTAAGGTATTGTCGAGTTTATAGTGCCTACATGACTTAATAGTCCAACTTGTTTCCGGTTAACAAGAATGTATTTCGCGGCGCGACGAAATGTGTGAGACGATAATTTATTCTATATAATATATGTATATGTATATATCTCTAGTTGTTAAAAGAAAAAATAAATAGTGTGCCTATTGATCTAGTACAAAAATTCAAATATCTTCGTCAGTTTAAACTTTGTGTAACCGGCCTTGTAAAGTATGCGCGCACATAATGCATGCGCGCACGCAGCCGCGACGCGCCGCGATCGATGGATCGTATCGATCCGCACAAAGGATCGAGTCGTGATCTCGATTACGTTAGCATTCGAAAGTTTAGTCGTTTATGTAAAGTTTATTTTGTTTTATTTGCTACGCGAACTCGGTGTGGCAATTGCGCGAAATTTTGTTGAAATGTCATTCGTATGATGACAGCCTATTAGGGCTTAAGGGCTTAAAGACAAGTCGGAACTTGTCCATAAATGCTTAGTATGTAATAAAATAGTAATATTAATAAAACCTGCCAAAACGACAACACTTTTTTTAAAAGTTGCGTAAATTTTTACACCGCAAAATAATTATATATTACATAGTAATGGTACAAGATGTAGGAACTCAACTGAGTTCCTACATCTTACTAGGTTTTTGGGAAGTATAAAAGTATATTCACGTTTTGTCTCTAAGGGGACTGGTAGATATATTAAATTTTTCTTTTTGCTTAGTTGGTAGTAACCTGCCTTCTGAGTCGGAGAACAGTAGGTCGATTTCTGCCTGGACCAACATTTCTGTGTGTTTGCACATTGCACATGCCTCTGTGTTTAATAATTATTTTATTTTATTTTTGATATATGTTAGTTTTTAAAGTACTATAAATTGAAATATATAGTTTAAATTTAGTATATTTTGTAAGTATGTTATACCTACCTATGTTTGCCTAATTGAGACTAAGTAATCGTGTCTGAATTGTGTCCCATATTTATGTACTTACTTACCACAAAAAAAAATTACTAGCAGAGCCCCACGGTTTTACCCGCTTAGTGTCCGTTCCTTTTGGAACAAAATAAAATATAATCTATGTTACTCCCTGATAATGTAGCTTTCCATCAGTGAAACAATTCTTAAAATCAGTTTAGTGGTTTAAGCGTGAAAGCGTAGCAAACAAAAAAACTCAGTTTTGCATTGTATAATATTATTTAGATTAGGATTTCAGACATAATAATGAAATATTAATGAACACTGTATAGAACTACCATTTAGAAGTACTTTCACGCAGTCGGGTTCTATATCAATAGAGTTTTAAGTGAAAAATGAGAAGTTAATGGCGGCGTATGCTAAGCAGGGAAGACCAGCGGAGGGCACTAATCGTGTAATTGACTTCCCACGAGAGCCGCAGTTTTTGCCCTCTGCCCGCGCCTCTCACTGCAGTGCCCATGTACAGGGTGATACCGGTTTTATTTATTCAATTTGTGGTTAAAATATCAGTGTCAATGTTCCTGTTGAAAATACGCCACACATATTTATTACTATTATTATGGGACACAATTTACACACGGCTCTTTAGTCCCAAACTAAGCAGAGTGGGTACTAAACAACTGATAGGTACACATACTTAAATAAATATTAAACAACCAGACACGAAGCCAACAGACATGTTCATGTACACAAATGTTGGCGGGGATCGAACCCGCGACCTCCGACTCAGAAGGCAGGGTCACTACCAACTGAGTCAACAGGCCTAAGTGGAGCACTGTTCGATTCCTGGCAGAGGCATGTACCTACATAAATGAGTTTTATTTGTAACTAGTTTGAAAGTAAAGGAAAACATGAGTTGAGGGATGTCTAACAGTATCCCTGTTCCGCGATGGGCTCACCTGTCACTTTTAACAGTTCATTATCTACCTACAATGGAATACTTTTGCTAGTTTCGGAAATTAGGTCTTTTAATTATTTTGTCATAAAATGTTTTCTTTTTCTCGTAGAAGAAATTAAGAAGCATTTAAAGTATGTGTACCTACTGATAGGGTCAATATTGTACTTACATATTAATTAATAGCAATTAGTAGAAAATTAAACTTTATGTTATTTTAACGTTAACATGATATAAATTAGAAAACTCACCAGTGTTTCCCTTTGTTCTTCAATCCGAAAGTTGCGTAAAATTCTAATCAAATTTAAAACGAATCACCCTGTAAACGATAAAATCTCGTTACTCAGGCCACATCTGTGTCTCTCATTTCTTACATTGCTGTCGCCGACTTGGCCGCTACTCCTCAAAGAAACTTACCAAGAATTACGCACACCTTCACAAGACATTAAAACTCGGGGAAATTGAACTCTAAAAAGGTTTTACTAGAGATAAATTTAAAGAAGGTAGAAGAGGGGGTTATGGCCAAACGGAATTTAAAAAGTTAAAAATGAATGCACGTCGCGACAGACGGCCAAAGGAAAACACGTATTTGACGGTTCCGCGGCAAAAAAATCTTATTTCATTCATAAAATGAGAAGGTTGGACTACTTTTTTATTTTTTAAACCCACCGTGGGCTTATTCATCGGCAGTTGATCGACGTGGAATGATGTCAAAACTTTTTTTTAACACATTGTTTACACTCGAGTGGGCCCGTCACGGACAGACTAGATCGTTCCCAAGAAACTGTTTTAAAATGCTTTTTTAATTTTTGATAATAATTCGTTTTGACAGCACACAAACTGGCATGTCTGGCATGCGTCAAACAATTTACCTATTGGTAGTTGTTTTTGGAATGATTTACACACAGTCCTAGAACCGCGTCTACTTACAACCCAAAAGTTTTAAGGTCTTCAGACCAAAAGATCTTCAGAGACCATGGTCCAAAGGTTGACAGGTTGGACAGTAGTACAGACACATTCAGACTGTTGTGAAAACTTGAATAGCGCGACTTAAAACTCAAGTTTGCCGTCTTTAGCGCTTGTTGTTCTATAAAGAACGCATAGATGTCGCTACAGTAGTAACTATCTACTAACGCTAAAATATCTTATTTTGCATATTAAATGTTTACTAAATCATAATATTTAAAATTGAAAATAAAGTATTGAGCAAGCAAAACGACACGTCATCCAATCAAAAAGAATAATCCGTTTCTGTGATTGGTTAATTAGCAATAAACTATAAGCGATATTTTTATATTCAACCAATTTACGCCAATCATATACTTTTATTATTTTTACCTTGTAACCACACCGGTCTATATTTACTTTGTACCTACTGAATATTCTATTTTTATTCTGAAGAAATTGACCGGCTGAATAACTGATCATTTAACCCACAGATGAATCCATGAAGCATGAAATTTTTCAGAAAGAATCCTTTAAGTGGGAACTAAGAAGGTAAGGTAACTTTTTTAAAGGTAATTAATTTCAGCTGGATAGAAACGTGTTTGAATGAGATTATGACGGATCTAAATAAAAATTGATTTTCACAATAGAGATGTTTCCTGGGTAAAAAGAAATCGATTCTATTTTGACCCTCAGTTAAATATCAAAAAGATATTTGATACAAAAACTATGTACTGAACACATTATAAATCAAATAAAAATTGACGAAGATGTATGGCATAAAATTCCAGGAGTGGGGGTTTCAACGTCACTCCTTGCAAAAATTTAGCATGCTGCGATTTACGTCAAGCGAAATTTTAAAGCGAGTGTATCGTCTTCATTTTTTGTTTGCCGGACAAAAGAAAAAATGCGTGTACAATATTTTTTTGTAATCTAACAGAGGGACCAAATATAATTTTTTGGTCAAGTTAGAGTACAGCTAGAGTAAGTACTTAGAGTACAGCTTGCAGCACAATAATACACTAAGTAACAGTAAACAAGTGAACCTCGGCAGTTAACTAGAACATAGGCGTCAGTAATTATTTCCGACAAAAACCGGAGTCGAGCGACTGATTGCTTTCACAAGATCCCACAATGGAGCATGAAATGAGCTTCTACTGGCCACCGTGTTACGCAGCGGTTCGGTAGTACCGTTGTTACTCGAAAGTAACTCACATTATTTTCATCAATGAATCTGTAAAATAATCGAATCGAAAATATTATGAGAAAAATAGCCCAGTGGTTAAAGAGCTTCTCATTCTTGAGAGTTGGGTCCGAATCCTGGCAAATCAATGAGTTTTTCAAAACGCTTCTTATTACATACCAGGGCTTATTTATCACTGGCTCGAAGGAGAAGGAAAACATCGTAAGGAAACAAGCAGGTACCAGAATTCATTCTAACAATGTAACGGCACTTCACGTTTAGGGGTAAAAAGAATATACAGGTATTGACAAAATTAGCAATGAAAAGTCGAACCATACCTATAAAAAACGACCATAAAATATTTTTTTTTTTTATAATTTCATTGAAACAAATAGTAGTAATGTCCAATCACAATAAGCACTAAAATGTGTATCCGTTCCGTATGCAACTTTCAACACTTCACTTAACGCCACGAAATAATTCTTTTGCTAACTGTATCTGTTTTTCTCCTCGTCTTATTTTATACTTTCTTTTGTACTATTAACGTTTGTATTTCTTCGCCTTCGTATTTTTTTCTATGTTACGTGGAGTCTGTGCAAAATAAATGATCTTTCCTGGTCAGTTTCTAGTACATTTGTCAAAATCTTTTGTTGGTCTAAAATTCATTTTATTCATTAGTTTTTTTTCATGCGCAGCTTTAGTTCTTCGAGTGTTATTCGTTATATTTTTTGTATATAACCATTTGAACCACCTATAATTTTTTTCTGACGGAGGTTTCGATTAGTAGCATGTAATTGACGCCATTTTATGTTGAAATTTCAATCCTCCCGAGAAAGAGCTGAAAAAATTGTATCAAATTTATATAATCCAGTATGATACTAGTTCTATAACTAAGCCAGTGTATTGACTGAGTACCTATATTATGAAGTTTTTGTACGTTTTTCCAATAAAAAACTATTTTTATTCAAGCAGTGATATTGGAATTAAGCCTGCCTCGAATGCGTGAATCTCAGATTCATTTCCTGGTAAACGGTTATTGCAATTGCATGTTGTTAAAAAAATACATACATATATCTATTACGAGCTCAACTGTCAAAAAAAACTTCTTAAAGAACTCTGCAGGTCCTGTTCTGAGGGATGTGAGTCAGTCTAGCGATGGACTTACGTTTAGGAATCCTAAAAATATGATGATGATAAGTTGGTATTTCCAGTAAAAGAATACTCCTTCTGACCTCTTTGCACGTAAGATAGCATCTCCAACTTTAATTGTAAACTTAAAACAAATTCCAGAAACATGCTAACAAATACAGCCCCAAATAAAACCAATAATCAAGCCAACTTACAAACGTGACTCTTACTAATTTGGAACCTACTAAATGCCCATACCAATTAGACCGAATTACCCCAATTTAGCCCAAAAGGGCTAAGGGCCACATTCGTAATAAACATAACTACATCTGTCATTACGATTTGGCCTAAAGGGACATTCAGCACTGAGTGGATTTGGCATAAACGCACAGCTGATTACATATGAATGGCTCAATCAGGTTGCGTAAGCGCTGTCGATATGTTTTGACGTGTCCAAGTTGCTTGTCGCGGTGGGGTAAATTGCTACAATTATAGCTGTAAGTGTGTCAGGTAGCACTGTAGAGTTGAGAGATTGGGGTAAAAAGGAGAAGGATAAAAGTACCTACTTATATTCATTATAATAAGTATCTTAATAATAATTTACATGACATATGTAACTCTGGAATAATGTAGTTATAGGGTTCAGAGAAAATAAAGAATCAGATTATTGGTTTTAGAAATTCAATCTAAATATATACAACTTTACCTCTTTTTAGTGTTAGTATGATTGAATGTGTTTTCTGAATTGTATTCTATAATATATACCTATTTAAAAGACTGAAATAAAGTTACCCCTTTTTTCCATATTGCAGTCCACTTGAGATTTATTGAGCTTGTAAGATATTTCTATAGCATAAATTGGCTTAGCGCTGAGTGCAATTTACTGTTGCAAATCAGAAATAAGTTACTTTCTTTTCACGAAATCTAAATTTGATTGTACTTCATCGGTTAGCTTAGTTTCACTTGAACGCACTTTGTAACATAAAAATGATAGCACATATAGCTCAATAATTATTGCTGTCAGGAGCTTAAAATATCCATAATCTTAATTAATAAAATAAATTAATAAATAATTTCACGCCTTTTACCCCGAGGTGGTTGGCAGAGGTATTCCATTTCAAGAAGTACCCACCTTTTAACAATATAATTTTTAGATCCCGTGATAGGTGGTGAGCCTATCGCCCCGGTTTGTTACACATGTCTCAGAATTAACTCTGGTACCTGCGGGTTTCCTCACGATGTTTTCCTTCACTGTCGAGCTAGTAATAAATATAATTAATAAGACCAATATAAAAATAATGTTCCGTTTTACCCCTGCTTACCCCAGCATCCACAAACCGCCCTAAGCCGCGTGTGGTTGTCTATCATTACACCCGCGCATTAACTGATTACATATTATTGTGTACGTGTGTTGTATAACTTCCCTTGTCAGTCTTGTTACCGGGGTAACGGTGAATGACACGTGGTTGAGGACTTGGCTCTCGTGTTACGTGCGCCGTATGGGCAGATTAGCTAATGGAATATGCGAACCTCTTTCTGTTTGAACTAGTTGTAGTGGAATGAAGAAAAATATAATAATAATAAAATAAAAATATAAATAATCTCACGCCTTTTATCTCCGAGGGGGTAGGCAGAGGTATTCCATTACCGGATATACCCACATTTCACGAAAAATATTGTACCCCTAAACGTGATAGGTGGTGAGCCCATCGCCGGACCGGGTCTATTTACACATGTCTCAGAATTAATTCTGAGACTCATAAGCTATTGTGGTGTTTAACAGTATTTCCAATATTTGCGTAATATGCAACCTGAGTTTATCAAACATTTTTTGGTAACAAGTAAGCGCAGATGACAGCCAAGTATTATATAAATAAAATAAAACGCGAAAATAATAGTAGGCGCTTACATTTAAAAAAAAAAACATTCATAAAATCATGTCACAATTGAGCAGTAACTTTTAACAAGACAGAATCAGTGGCATCAAAAGAATCATAAATAAGGCGGCGCACGCGCAGTGATCCAATCGGCCGTTTGTCAACCTCCATCAATCGCCGATGACAAATTGACACCTTCTGACATACGATCTCGTGAACATTTTGTTATGATTTATATCTTTAGGCACTTGATTTAATAGTTATGACGTGAAAAGTAACAGGTTTATTAAGAAAAAAAATCGTGCCGAATTGAAAGCAATCTTTTTAGAATACTTTTTATTGATTATTAAATTGCAACACAGTCCTAGTCGGTTTATTCACTTACACGGTAGATTAATCCGGTTTACCCTATTACCTATTTAATAAGATTTCACCTCTATAAAGGTATATGCAGATTTACTACATTTTGGATGGTACTAAGGTTTTTTATCTTCACAATTGTATTTTTATATGTTTGTAACGAATAAACTCAAAACTACTAGACCGATTTTAAAAATTCTTTTGATAATGGAAAGCTACAATATCCTAAAGTAACATAGGCTATATTTTATCCCCGTAACAGCTAGTCTATGATATAATTGCAGCCATCTACCCACAAGACACTGGAGTTGCAGTTGAGTTTGATTAAACCAAATATAAAGAATGTGTTATTCACCTATATCAACACTATTGACTTTAGTAGGAATTCATTAGTTTTATTGAATACTATTCTAGCTTTTCCTTGAGATTTTTTTTCTTAGGACAGGACCAGGACAAACAGGTGGGTAAAAATCTAAGTCACGTTCCCGTGTTTTTATAATGTATCCATTAGTGAAGGCGCCTATTAATTTAAAAGAAACATATTACAAAATAGAAAACATGGCATATACGTTTCATCTTGGACGTCCTCGTAAATACTGCTATGTCCTTTGTGACCAGTGTTGGGATGATAGAGACTGGACCTTACAAAACAGTAGTGTGTTTTTACACTATACTTACCGTGTTTGTATTATCTGATTTTTAAATAAATTTATTATTATATTCCATTTTTTTTGCATCGGGATAGTTGTTTGCCCAATGTTTGCTTTCCCTCTTTTTTTTAATGCCACTCTGGCACTGACTTTGTTCACCGGCCAACATTTTTATGAGATCTAGTAGTAATTTTTATGTTGACCAGGCACTAACGTTAACGATAACACCATATACAAAGTTGGCGATCAGTAAGTAAATAAATATATGGGAGGCATAACGAAGGTCGCTGTTTTTCGAAAGGCACGTAAAACCCTTGGTCTCGGTTTTCGTTGTGGTCACGCACAATGAAAGTACAACCACCCATGGGTAACTGACATGGCGTTGACAAATCCAAATTCAAAAAACAAATTCTGAATACATCTTCAAAACATTGGCGGGATCGAGAGCATTCGTGTTCCTTTGTTAGACTAAATAGTGAAAAACCAACTTCAACTTACCTATATGGTTTTCTCATGAATACCATTGTCAGAACTGCAACAAATTGCACCACCAGCTTTCAAATAAAAAAAAACATCAAAATCTGTTCACCCAGTCGAAAGTTCTGAGGTAAAAAAAAACACACAAAAAACATACAATCGAATTGATAACCTCCTCCTTTTTTGAAGTCGGTTGAAAACTAGTAGCTCAGCAGTGTGCTGTTCATAGATGTCGATGATGATCTCGCTAGACCAAATCTGTAGACGCCTTAATCCAAATCGTTGCATAGCTTACGCAATTTGCACGGCGTATTAAAGTGAATTTACCATCTTACTCCGTTCAAATCGATATTTCGTAACATCCCTCGATTTCGAACAAAAAACACAAAAATTCAATTGACTCGTTATTCATAATCACTCATTACAAAAGAGGTTTCACTTCCACGAGCGTCACGTCTCACGATCAATTGGAAATAATATCACAATGAATTACATTAATACTGGAAGAGACAGCAGTTGTGCTTATAGAACGGAGCGGCAAAATGTTACATTGATACTAGAGCCATGTTGATGCCAAGCTGTAGCAAAAAACAAAAGTACATAGCAGACATGATTCTACAATAACTTCATTGGCGTACATTAGAAAAGTGTTTAAGCCTAGCTGTAATATAAATAAAATACATAGTAGTTCTCCTACCTCATATGATTTTATTTTACATAATTGTGTTCAATAACATAAGAACATTAAAATAAGAACATCTATATTAAAAGTAATTATTATAATACTATTACAGTAACTAGTACCACAATAAAAACTCTTGATGTATCCACTACGTTTCGTCAAAGTAAACTATAAATACATACTATTAATCATTTGCAAATTATAAAATAAAAAAATACATACCCATATCCACAAGATGTTTCTTCAAGAAATAAATATTTAACTGAAGGTATGTAAGTAACTTGTGATATTGTTTTGTTTTTGCCAAATCCTAACATCCATTTGCAATAGTTCTATGCGAAAACAACGGATTCGTACCAACAGCCAGAATCGTGGTTGAACTACCGTTTTGTTATTGTTCAATATGTTTCCAGTAATCCTACAGATTGCTACGAAAGGTCCATTTCGCACGGAGAGACCTAGAAAGTGTTCCGATGCGTGTCAGATCGCCCTAACTCATTTCCTAGAAGTATCGTTCGTGTAATCACGGTTTTAATTTGTACGTTTTATCATTTTCAACAAATTGAGTTTGAAGTGATCATTTCGTGGTGGTTAGACTGGAAAATTGTTTGAATAAAATCTTTTCGAATTTTGATACCATATTTTGACTGACGACTCTACGATGTCGTTGTGGTCCTTGTGCGTCTGTGATACCTACGTTTTATAGGGTATTTTGGTCCTACAACTACCTTTATGCAAAAAATTACGTCGATCCGTATTCCGTAGCTTCTTTGCTGCGTGGACAACAAACTAACAAACAATCTTTCGTGTTTTTGATATTAGTAGAATTGAAAAAAATGTAAAACAATTTACTTTACTTTTAAAATATGGGTATGACACCCATGGTGATTATTTTTACTATATTAGTGACGTCATTAGGATTTGTGTCACAGTGTTTGTGGTTGAACTCCATCACGATTTGACCGATCGTAATGATTTTTCTCTGTTTATTTGGATTTGGTAGATAATGAGAATAGGTCGTACAGTATTTTTTCCTCCCCCCTTTATATGACAGAACAACATTTGCGGGGTCAGCTAATCTACACGCGAATATTATAAAGAGGAAAGATTTGTATTCTTGTATGTTTGTAACGAATAAACTAACGAATAAACGAAAAAAGCAATAGAAAGCTACATTATCAGGGAGTAATATAGGCTATATATTATTATCACCGTATTCCCACGGGAACGGGATCTACGCGGGTGTAACCGCGCAGAACCGCTGGTGTATATAATAAAGTAACTAACGTGTGACATGTCACACTGCTGCTTTGTAAATTATACTAAACTAGCGACCCGCCCCGGCTTCGCACGGGTGCAATGCTAACACTAAAATCTTCCACTTGAATCACTCTATTCAATAAAAAAAAACCGCATCAAAATCCGTTGCGTAGTTTTAAAGATTTAAGCATACAAAGGGACATACCTCCTCCTCCCACTATTCCCACTCCTAAGGCCGGCAACGCAGTTGTGACTCTTGAGTTGCAGGTGTCCATGGGCGACGGTAGTCACTTACCATCAGGTGACCCGTCTGCTCGTTTGCCCCCTTTTTCTTATAAAAAAAGAAAAACATAGGGATATAGGGACAGAGAAAGCGACTTTGTTTTATATTATGTAGTGATGATGTGTACGTTTGTTATACAAATAAAACTAAACGATCCCTAGTATGTTACACACAGGGTGTTACAACACCAAACTATGAAATGCTCCAGGAAGTTGCGAAATCCAAACTATTCCCACAACCAATAATTGCGTCCATGTGTCTGTATGTTTGTATGGCATGTTGATTGTGCATAATCGCCGATCGGACGACATAAACCACGTCCAACGTCTCATTACACTCTTACTAGCAACCGCAAATTATTATTGTGAGTTATTCTGCACTAAATGATTAATCTGCATAGAAAAGTGCCGCCGGCGGAATTCGGCGGCTAGAGCATTCAATAGATTAATTCAATTTCTTTTTTAGTGGTCTATTCGCGGTGTCCTAAAATATGCTTGCGATATTTGTAGAATGATATTAAGATATTTATATTGAATAACTAGTGGACTCCTGCTTCTTTGTACACCATGGGACCGTATTTTACACCACATCTTTAAAAATTAACTGGCAGCGCCCCTCGGTTTCACCCGCGTAGTTCCCGTTACCATGGGAATACGGGGATAAAATATAGCCTATGTGTTATTCTGATGTATTAGCTATATAACTGTAAAGTTTCATCAAAATCCATTCGGTAGTTTTTGCGTGAAAGAGGAACAAACATCCTTACCATCCATAAATCTATACATCCATACATACAAACTTTCGCGTTTATAATATTATAGTAAGATAGGCTAGGTACCAGTTCTGTATATGTAGTATGTTCTTCTTCAAGATGGAAGTTATCTTCTTTCCAAATTTCTTTAAGATCGGTTCAGCAGTTGAAGTAACAAACAGAGTTACTTTCGCATTTATTATATTACTAGCAGGGCCCCAAGGTTTCTAGTTTTAAGTTTCTAGTATTAAAAAACATTCTTAGTGATTGAGTGAGTAATTCTGGGTAATAAATTGTGAAAATCCGGTTAAAAATTTCATGTTTCTAGACCTCTTTTGTTTCAGTTAGTTTTGGAACATTTTATATACGTATTGTAGTCAATTTATCTATTGAACTAAAAAAAAAATATATATAGGAGGTAGGCAGAGGTATTTCATTTTTGGAAATACCCACTTTTCACGAGAATACTCGACCCCTAAACCTGATAGGTGGTGAGCCCATCGCCGGTCCGGGTCTGTTACACATGTCTCAGAATTAATTCTGAGACCTGCGCGTTTCCTCACAATGTTTTTCTTCGCCGTCGAGCTAGTGATAAATATGTACGTAAGTTTTGAAAAACTTACAAAACTTCTGTTGCGTTATATACATAGAGATACTGTTATCACTCTAAGTACTCTTCTTTATTTTGTCTATCATCACAGAATCACTCAGAGAAACTAGCAACATTTGAAGTATCGGTTTGCGAGGCTAATAATTACCGCAACACATGCCTCCCGTGTTCCGCGCATGAATAACCGACCCATGTGAATGGAGCTAGTGCTGTCCCTTCATTATCGTATAAATCAGTGCCGATTCAACCGGTAATTGCGGCGATACAGCATCAGTGTATCGATATGATCGCGCGTGGGGTTTCCCTGCTTCTGTTTTTACTGGGACATTAATTAGGTGCAACACTACCAGTGACTCTTACAGTTCGGTTATTAGACGAAGAAAGTTTTTAACAGATGATATTTGTAAAAAATACACTATGTATTTTTTTACAAGGGTTTGAATCCTGGTCATCTACAAACGAGTTTTTCAAAAACTTACGTTCTTATTTAATCACTAGTTTGACGGTAAAGGAAAATATCGTGAGAAAATCCGCAGATTCCAAGGCAAGCGCCCTTGAGCCCAAGAACTGCCACTGTTTAGGGATTGAAAAAAAATATGAAAATAGGAGAAAATTTGTGAAAAGTGGGTATTTCCAAAAAGAAAGAAATAATAAAAAAACTCACCCCTTATATCCCCGAGGGGGTAGGCAGAGATATTTCATTGCTGGATATAGCCACTTTTCACCAGATATTCTTTGGACCCCTAAACGTGATAGGTGGTGAGCCCATCGCCAGAGTGGGTCTGTTTACACAATGTCTCAGAATTCATTCTAAGACCTGCGGATTTCCTCACGATGTTTTCCTTCACAGTCGAGCTAGTGACTAGTGATAAATATGTACGTAAATTTTTGTAAAACTCTGGTACTGGTACATGCCAGGATTCGCACCCGAGCCTCACTGATTTTCATCATGTGAAGCAGGCTCTTTAGCCTCAAGGCTATCACTGTTTTTTTAATAATTTCAATTCACTGCATTTAAATAATTTGAGAATAAAATTCCGAGATTCCATCACAAGCAACTTTTCTCATGTCCGAAATAACATGAGAATCGTGGCCCCCTGAATCGCATGCGGCACCCGGTAGAGCGAGTAAATTGAAGTGCGTTCGATATAATTCCATGTGAAATGTGTGACGCTTAATAAATTATTGCAGATTAGACGGTGCGTGCCATAAATCATGGCGCAAGTAATGAATAATAATTGTTAGTTATTCGCTATCGATCTAGAATGATGACATTTATAGTACATACCTTCTGGGCGGAGGAGTTTATTTTAAATAAATATATTATATTAGATTTTACTTATGACTTGGATAAAGCGCCGGGATTAAAAGTATGCTATGTGTTATTGTAATGTATAGGCTATATCTCTGTAAAATTTTCATAAAACTCCGTACTTGGATAAAAGAATAATCATCCATCCACCCAATCACACATCCACCCTCACTAACTTTCGCGTTTATAATATTTAGTAGGATACTACCTAATTTTCGGCAGTGGAGTGCGGCAAATCCAAATGGATAGGTTATGTTCTAGTAGTGTATTTACCTACGTATGTTCCGACTTAACGTAACTTAACTCATACGATTTAGATGAATGAGGTGTTTAACATTTAAAATTCCCGTTTTATTTTTACCTCTACAAGTAATAAAACCTTGTCAAAAAATACATTCACGCATTATATTAAGCGGTTTGGAGGTATTTCATTTTTGAAAACACCTCCTGCCTCCATAGCTGTATCCATATTATTATAATTAAGAAAAATTGGATTAGTGTGAAACTAATTTTTCTATGTAACTGTGTCTTTAAAAAATTCTGAAACCCTAAAGAGTACATTACCATTTATTACCATATTGAAAAGTAGAAGGCCTTTGAGAATAAGCCTTTCAAATTAAAATATCATTTTTGTCAATATAATTTCAAAGAGTAAAATATAATTTAATTAGAATTGATGGTAAAAAAGTGGTAGCTGGGTGAGTTAGATTATTTATTTTGTTGTTCCAACCTCATCATGGATTGTGAAAATCCAGGTATAGTGCCGAGGAATGAGCGATTAGGTACTTCGATATGCTTTAGTCATTTATTACTTTGTTTAGAGATTTATTTATTTTTAAGCTATTGCATAGCTTCTATCGAGGGACTTGAGCGCGGGGACCGAATCCAGAAATTCCGTAACGAAAAAAACCTCACGCTCCCCACTCCGACGGGCACGGAGGTGTGGCTTGAAGGCCGTGCATTGTCTAATGGATGGACGGACCGACGGACGGACGGACGGACGGACGGACGGACGACGGACGGACGGACGGACGGATGGACGAACGGATGGACGGACGGATGGAGGGACGGATGGACGGACGGACGGACGGACGGATGGACGGATGGACGGATGGATGGATGGATGCCTTCTATCGAGGGCCTTGAGCGCGGGGACCGAATCCAGAAATTCCGTAACGAAAAAAAACCTCACGCTCCCCACTCCGACGGGCACGGAGGTGTGGCTTGAAGGCCGTGCATTGTCTAACGTCGTTTGTTTTTGGCAGTCTTGTTGATACAAAATGTTATGCAATAGCTTTACCGCGGCAGTCCCCGAGTGCCACACGTCTTTTTTTTCGTTTTGAGTGGACTAAACACTTTGAGTATTAAACCAACCGGAGACGCCACTGACAGGCGTTCCCCTCTGCCAAAAAAAAGTGTCGGTCAACACGCATACCTGTTATATACAACTAGTTTTTTTGAGTTCACGGAGTGCTTGGATTGGTGAATGTATTTGTGTGCATCTAGTTCAAGCTAGTGTTTAATTGTTTTGTCAAAAAATGCGTTAGTTTTAACATTATTTGTGTTTGTTTCCTCGTCCCCCCCGCAGAAATTGGCAGACTTTTTTGCAAAGAAACTAGTGCGCGTGACGTCTCCTGTTGGTTTAATACTCAAAGACTAAACACAAACACGGCATGACGTAAAATTATGCGCAAAAAGTATGCGCAAGCGCGCCGCATTTCTAGTGCGCAAGGTGAGGGGCAGCTACAGTAGCATCCTGTAAATTATCGGGGACAGGCTAGACTGTCCTTTTATACTATTTTATTGTTCTATACATGTATCTTCTAACACATAGATTAAGGATTTACTAACACATGAGTAATTATCACTTGATTTTTTAAATAAATAATAATAACTAGTGGCCCGGGCAGACGTCGTTCTGCCACCGTATAAACCATCCCTGGACCCACTCTAAACCACACAAAAAGTTTCATCAAAATCTGTCCAGCCGTTCTGGAGTTTTAATCAGACTAACGAACATCAATTCATTTTTATTTATATAGATTTGATTGTGATACAGATAATAATAATAATAAACTGTGGGACACAATTCACACACGGTTATTTAGTCCCGAACTAGGCAGGGCCTGTACTAAAACAACTGATAAACATACTTAAATAAATATTAAACGACCAGACACGACGCCAACAGACAAATGTTGGCCTCGAGCGGGGATAGAACCCGGACCTCCGGTTCAGAAGGCAGGGTCACTACCAACTGAGCCAACAGGCCCGTCTAGATATAGGGAAGGAAATAGTTGGCAGTTAGATGAGAACCCAACATGCTGCTTCCTTGGACGCCTTCTCGAATCCATGACACCTATGAGTACCTAAAGATAGTCCTATGTATCTAAAAAAGATTTTCATTGAGTTTGATGAAATCTCGTAGAAGTGCTAATTCATCCATCTCGGGCTGAGAACAAACACCAATTATTATATTATTTTCATAACAGTATTTACGTGAACTATTTTACTCAAAGCTTATGTACGCCTGTAGGCTAACGATCAGAGGTTGTAAATCACGGTTTGCAGGAGAGACAGCGGGGCATAATTGCGGCCCGCGGCCCTCTCGATGACATATTCCATCACAACCAGACTCCTCCATAACGGTCCCCGGTTGGTCACCCCTGTCAATATGTCAATGCGACTCGGCTATCGAGTTCAGAAAATTACTCCGATAAACGTATGTTTTATTAAACGTATGCAAAGGGAACATCCCCGGGGACATTGAATCGATTATAATAATCGATTAGTTATGTATCGATCGCGTACCGCTCGATTAGAACGTGAAAATATCGGTTATAAATCTTCTATACGTGGTAATCGCAGTGATAGTATTACAGTAAGTCATCCTTAATTATATGTGTAGGTTGTATTTAAGTGTGAATTACATGCGGCAGTCTTGTAAATTTAATATTAGAAATCTGGTCCCAGGATGTTGGAACCCGATCTGTGAATTACGAAGTAGTTTATTAATAGATAGGTACTGCGTGACATCTTGATTATATTTTAAGATATGTGGAAACTGAATTAAGATGGATGTGGGAAGTGAAGAATGGATAAGGTTAAGAATCCAGCTATGTTTCAGTTCGTAATAGAATGAACTCTTTGACATCCGAGATGTACCTACTGACTATATAAATGAAACTGATCTACTTTTATTATAGAAGAAAATATAAAATGTATTTAAATCTGCAAGTAAAGAACAAATCCCACACCATCAAAGACCTACATATCTAAACGATAGATTTACAATAAAGAGAAAATGTTCAAAAATTTCAAGGACCACTTCCAAATACATCAATATCATGGTAAAAGTTACTCATGATTAGTTTGAAAATTTAATGGAGATAGAAATATATTACAAGAACCGTTAAATTGAATGTCATTAACTAAATTGAATACACATTGTATATGTTTGCAGTAGTTTTCACTACATAGTATAAAACAAAGTCACTTTCCGTCTCTGTGTCCCTATGTATGCTTAGATCTTTAAAACTACGCAACGGATTTTGATGCGGTTTTTTTTAATAAATAGAGTGATTCAAGGAGAAAGTTTATAAATACCTCTAGTAGCTCTCCGCGGTTTCACCCGCGTAGATCCCATTCCCGTGGGAATACGGGAATAAATGTGTTATTCTGATGTATAAGCTATACAACGTACAGTTTCATTAAAATCCGTCAGTAGTTTTTGCGTGAAAGAGGAATAAACATCCATACATACAAACTTTCGCGTTTGTATGAATGTTTAAACCGAAGCGAAGCGAGGGCGGGTCGCTAGTTATTTAATATTGTGAAGTTTAAATATGAATGAAAACGTTCTCTGTGCCCGTATTTCTAAAACTCGGTTTAAATGCAGCCGGCCGTCAAACGAAACTAAAAGTGAGTCGTACCCCCTGACACACTTATGGCCTATAGTTACAGTATCTGCAGTTACCGTATATTTAAACCATAGTTAAGGCATACGTGTCTGACATTCTTGGGATAATGACTACATTCGTAATAAGTGCGGCTGCGGAATGAAACGGCGTTAAGGAGAAGCCGAATGGAAAGTAAAAGTGATTTTATCATCGTCCTTCCGACATTTTCTCCTTGGTTTATGTCGGCGCAAACCAAATCATCTAAATTTAGAATATACCTACACTACATTGAATAACATACCTTTTTTAAATAAATACAGAAATAAATATAAAAAAAATCTGTCTTAATTTACGAAATAATATGTACTATTATGATATCCATTGTAAAGAGTATTGGATTTTTGTACGGCGGTCTTGTCTTCTTTGGTAATGCTTTTCAGTTGCTGATGCAAGAGCTGCCCTTGAGTTTCTTGCTGGCTCTTCTCGGGGTACTGCATTTGGAACCAGCAACTCGTCGGTGGAGATGGGCTGCTGTTTACATTTAGCCAATCCTCATGTTCGAGTTTAGTGTGCCTTGTTTATATTGACATTTCAAAGTGTATTTTTTATACCTACTGAAATAAAAGAATTTTGACTTTGACTTAACAGTCATTCAAGGATGTGGAAGTTACTCACATCGCTTCATTAACTAAAATTAGGGATGTTGGTCTCTAAATGTCTAAACAGATGTTCTGGAAGCATAGCTAAGAACCCTCTCGATCAAGTCACATTTGAAACAAAATCAAAACACAAACATAAAAAGTTGCTTCATAAAAATAATGAGATAATTGGTTGTGCCTGCGCCTTAACCAAAGCAGTTATACTACATTACATGAGAACGTTAATGTCTTATGTCAGCAGTTAAGTGAATTAGCCGTGTAAATACTCGATTAATGCAATATAACTTACCTACGTTTTTTATTCGCCCAAATTATATGCCACTGCGCAAGCTTTAACATGCGTGTGTATAACAGCTGATCATTGTGAGAATTAATGATTGCAATGATTACTGCGTGTGGTTGAATATTTTTATCCGACTGCGCCAGAAAGAGGGTTATGTTTTTGAGAGTATGTATGTATGTATTTATTTTATTTTTTAAAGTATGTATTTATTTTTCTTATTTAAAATAGCAAAATCTTTATTATACTAGCGGGTGCCCAGCGGCGTTGCCCGCACGGAACCAGTTTATTCCCGTTCCCGTGGGAATTTGTAAAATACCTTATTAGCGGTTGCCTACGACATAATATAAATAAGACATACGATATTTCAAGTTTCTATAGGTGTCATTATTTCGGAATAATACGTTTTTCAAAAAATATTTCATATAGGTACCTACAGATACTGCCTCGTAAAAATTTTATTATATGAATACTATTGGTTTCTTACATAAATATTCTTATGTGTAAAAGCTTGAAAAATTTATGGTAACTTGCCAAGTAAAATGCTGACAATTCCTCATATTGTTTGATTAAAAAAAGCAATATCAATCTCCTACTAATCCATCCCAGAAGAACATTTGGGCCTCTAATTTCTACTTGATGATACAACTTTTAACCGAAAAGTCACTCACAATAAAAACTAAATTTGTAGTCTATTCCTTCTGTCAATGAACCTATGACACGAGATGATCGCATAACAACCAGTGCCTTTGCCCTGGATAAAGTTATGCGAGTGAACCATAGCCTATTTTGTTACCTACATACATACTTACTGTAACATTGTTTACACCCTGTCCAATATAGTTTTAAAAAAACTACCTGGTTGCCAGCGGCTTTAAACCCGCATGGATCCTGTTCATTCCCGTTCCCGTGGAAATTTCCAAAAATCTTTTCTTCATGCTCACTTAGGTAATTTAAGCAACTTTTGTGCTAAATTTTATACTTGTTCACCTAGTTGTGCGTAGATGGATCGATCATCCAGGCAGTCAACTAATCAGTTTATTCATTTTTAAATGTGTAATAATTAAATAGTAAAACATTTATTTACTAAGAAAATATACATTCATTTACAATAATTACACATAAAAAATGTCCTCTAAAGAGGAACCATGTGGTACAGTGCCTCTCTGGATAGCTAGGCTGATCCTTTGACAAAGATAGCCGCCATCCCTCTGGTCACCTAAAGCCTCTACCAAACGCACTGACAGCTCTTTTACGAATAATAATAATTGTAGTAATTGATACGTGACCTATGACCAAAATAAATGTCTTATAAATGTTTCAGGGTTAATCCTCTTAGTATGCGTTGAAACGGAGTCTTAAAAGTCAGCAATAAAATCATTTTACAAGAAAGTACCAAAGCCTTAATTAATACAAAGTACTAAGCAATCAGAACCGCGGGTGGTATCTAGTACGCCAAGTTATCGACTAGTCCCTACTAAAGTCAATTGAACAAACAGAACGTAGTGTAATTACATAAAATATGATAATAGCTATGAATTTAGCTAAACAACTGGTATTGTATTGATTTTGTTATTATTTCACGCGACGCTCTAATGGTATAGTATATCAACCTGTCAGCAAAGAAATTACATATAAAAAGATATGTTACTCGAGCGTAGAAAATGAGGCCGACAAATGTAGGTAATTGACCTAATTATATTTAGTCGCAATGGTTGCATTTTCACCTAGTCGTATTTCAGATAGCTGTCTCTGTCGTTTATTATTCGTTCCGTATCATCTTTCGCCGTCATTATTGCATCTTATAAATATGCTAAGAAGTAAGTATGTATGTACCTACAGTCTACACGTTGTAGCTACACATCAATTTTCAAACGCGCGCAGTATGAATTTAATTCATCCTTACTTTATTATCTTTGCCTGTCAGGTACTAGACCAATTGCTGTTTGGTGCCGCTTTAGTACAAACATGTCCCCACTAGCTCGAATTCTTGGGTTTCGCAATGTTCGACCGAAGCAGCTCCGCCCAGCGGTACCCACCTATTACCGTTCGCTACCGAACAACCTTGACTATTACTGCTACTTTAAAACACTGGCCATTATGTGGAATAAGTTTTAGGGATGCCTCTTTTGTGAATTCGGGACAAGAAATTCGATGACGATATTTTTGCTTTTAAATTCATCCTGGGCAACGGAGCAAATTATAACAAAGAAAAAACCTCCCTCTTTTTCTCTCCACAGAGGCATTCTGGGTTTGTAAGATGCATTATTAGCATGTCAGCTGTGAACGTGCATATACTGCAGTACCAAGTCCAGGGTCTTTTGATATTCTAACGTTTTCTTCACCGATTAGCTAGCGATAACTAATGAATATGAAAGAATATTTATTAACTATATAAGTTATGCTTAACATTACAATTTTAATTTTAAAGGCATCCAATTAAGTATTAAGATACTTGTGCCAGGATGCCCCATTCTTCCATAACAATACAGTACAAAGATAAAAGCCAATGTTGTCGCTATCTATGTTAATTACAGTGTGCTAAATGTTATTTTAAATTTAAAACTAACACAAATATTACATTACATTACGTTATTATTACAACTAAATGTATTTACAATATTGAATACTTCTATTCAGAATAGAATATAGTGGCAAGCAACTGGCAGTAGTCATATCCCTCATCTATAAGGATACGATGAAGAAGAAAAAGTTGCAAACTATCAAGTTAACCAAGTTTTTATCAAATAGTTATCGTCACTCACCAATTTCTCTTCTCAAAAGTTATAAAATATAGGTCAAATTTAATTTCTGGTAAGTACGAGTATTCCAGTTCTTTTCAGCTCACGTTTGTTTTGACGAAAATATGACTCAAGGATTGGATTCGATGACCACTAACCCAGCATAGTCCAGTCATTTAAGCTTAAATTAGGGAAGAATCTCGGAATTCGAGATACCCAGCTGTAAGTTTGTGAATACTTGTATATTGACACCCTAAAAGTTGTCTCAAAACCTACATATGGTAGGGTGTACGCAACTATTAAACTTCAAGGTCAAAGGTCACAAAAATCGTTTTTTTGCGCTTTTTTTGTAAATATCTCAATTCCTATGGGTTTTTTGCTATTTGTATTTCTAATCAATAGTGTAGAACACAAAATTTTCTACAAATTTTGTTTAAAAAAATTTTTCATACGGTGAACCGTTTTTGAGCTAGAGGGCGGAGAGCGCGCGGTCACAGCGTCACTTCAGGTCAACCGGTGCCTCCGGTCGAAAACGCCTAACCACTATTATATTATAGCACAAGCGGTGTTTGTAATGAATAAATTTAAAAACTTCTAGGCTGATTTTAAAAATTCTTTCACAAATGGAAAGCTAGAGTATTCTTCAGTAAAATAGCCTATATTTTATTCCCGTATTCCCACGGGAACGGGAACCGTGCGGATGAAACCGCGCGGAACCACTATTATATATGACACTAACGGTTCTGCGTGGTTTCACCCGCGTAGTTCCCATTCCCGTGGGAATACGGGAATAAAATATAGCCTATGTTACTCAGGGATATTCTAGCTTTCCATTGGTGAAAGAATTTTTTAAATCAGCCAAGAAGTTTTTAAGTTTATTCATTACAAACACCGCTTGTGCTATAATATAATAGTGGTTAGGCGTTTTCGACCGGAGGCACCGGTTGACCTGAAGTGACGCTGTGACCGCGCGCTCTCCGCCCTCTAGCTCAAAAACGGTTCAGCGTATGAAAAAATTTTTTAAACAAAATTTGTAGAAAATTTTGTGTTCTATAATATTGATTAGAAATACAAATAGCAAAAAACCCATAGGAATTGAGATATTTACAAAAAAAGCGCAAAAAACCGATTTTTGTGACCTTTGACCTTGAAATTTAATAGTTGCGTACACCCTACCATATGTAGGTTTGAGACAACTTTTAGGGTGTCAATATACAAATATTTACAGACTTACAGCTGGGTATCTCGAATTCCGAGGTGAAACTACTAAAATGACTGGACTAGTAGGACAACTTCTGTTTCCAAAACGGGACATCCATCACTAATCGGGACTCCCGGGACTGCTTTCACGCAAAACGCGCGCCATTATCAAGAACTGCGCGTAAGCATAGCGTCACCAGCGGCTGATTTCTCGTCGACAGCTCGAATTACGTTAGAATTATCCTATTTTGCGTTCAGAAGCCCCAAGCGAGCCGCTAACAAGTCCAGTATATACGTCATAATGTTCGAAGCTCCCATATTTCCTCTTCTAATAAAAGCGTTGATAGTCCTCCGCATAGAGTTAAGAACTTTTAGAAAGGTACTCAGAATAATATCGAATGCTGTATCATTACGCTTGGCAAGCGGGTTTATGCTGGCAGTAAAAGATAATTATCAGGTGGAGGGCTAGGGTGTTATGAATGTCATTTGAGATATATTTACATCTAATCCCTAAGGGGATTCAAATAGCTTTTCCATTTCTGGAATTATCCAGTTTTCGCCAGTGTATTTTTAAGACCCCTAAACGAGGTGGTGAGACCGAGACACTCTGATACCATTCCTCCGTAACCAAGTTTGTAAGGATTCGTTTCGAAATAGCTTCTCGCGAAATTTATTTATTTATTTAACTCAGCATCATGCACCTACAAGGTTCAATTAACATACCGTAGGTACATGGACCCTGTAAGGGTGTTGTAAAGACATTTAAATTATAAATACAACACATTAACACATTACTTAACACATTCGAATTGAACCCAGACTCCATGCATGAGAGGCAGAATGCATCACTTTCAAATGGATATCACTGCTAATAATCATACAAATGTAGGCTGCATTTTTTAAACTATTTTAGTACAGCCAGAAGTTGTATGAAATACACAAACGCAGAGGCGTGATAAATCTTTTAGAAATCACAAATCAAGTTATTGCCAATATTGTATTTCCGTCCATACATATACAGACCAGAAATTAAATTATCAATGTTATAACAGGCCGACGATCGAAACTGTCACTAAGACTGATGACAAACATTTAATTTTATGACCAACAGATACAATTTCTTTATTTATGTTGGTTGGACATCTAGCAAATCGATTCATTTGAATTTGATTACGGTTCCGTTCGCCAACTACTAATGTCTCAGTACGTTCTTAGACGAAAATAAATAAATGGGTACACTAATAAAAAAAAGGGGAGAAATCGCTTATTTTTAAGCTATTGCATAGCTTCTATCGAGGGCCTTGAGCGCGGGGACCGAATCCAGAAATTCCGTAACGAAAAAAAACCTCACGCTCCTCACTTTGACGGGCACGGAGGTGTGGCTTGAAGGCCGTGCATTGTCTAACGTCGTTTCTTTTCGGCAGTCTTGTTGATACAAAATGCTATGCAATAGCTTTACCGCGGCAGTCCCCGAGTGCCACACGTCTTTTTTTTTATGTTTGTTACGAAAAAAAACTTAAATTACTGGTATGATTTCAAAAATTATTTCACCAATTGAAAGCTAAATTTCCCTGCGTAACATACGCTATATTTTATTCCCGTATTCCCACGGGAACGGGAGCTATGCGGGTAAAACCGCTATTCAGACATAAAGTAATGAAAAATCGGATTCTACCTCTGACAACTCCTAACCTAACAATCTGAAAAACAAGTGCTATATCAAACGCGTGCTTCAAGAAAAGTGGTCTGTATAAATTCTAATAAGCGTTCCATGTGGCTCCCCAGGCAACAATGCTCTTAATCTTGACTATTACTCGACCGTGGAAATTTTAAAATCCAAGAGACCGGTAGTTGCGTTCACGGTTAATTTTTAGTTGCCTCCTACGCTTTATAAGGTAATAAATTGTACCGGATTGATGCCTGTTAGGGTTCTGTACCCAATGAGTGAACATATTGGTGAAAATGAAAATGGATATTTTTTTTCGTACTTAATTGATAATTACACATAGAAAAGTCAATAGTTTATAATAACAACACTCTAAACTCGTCCATGAAGATGTACTCAATGTAAACAGCAGCCCATCTCCACCGACAAGTTGCTGGTTCCAAATGCATTACCCCGAGAAGAACAAGCAAGAAACTCATGGGCACTACTAAGTAGTCTGTAATTTTATAGTAGCTTTTTTTATATAATTTTTGCTTAACTATTGTTTTTAAATTTGTCAAGAGGTAACTACGCCGCGTCTCTTTGTCCGTCTGTCTGTATGTCATGACACGTAATAAGTAGACGAATAGCATGTTTTAATTTTTTTTTTCAGGGTTTTGTATGAATTTTTTAGTAGTTTAGTAGCGAAATAAAGCCTTTTACTAAGCCTCAACCGTCAGTCTGTCTATCTGTTTGTCTATCAGTGGGATCTATCTCATGAACTGTAACAGGTACACCGTTGAAATTTATACACAATGTGTATTTTTGCCGCTACAACAAATAATAAAATTAAAGCGGTACCCCATACCATAAAAGTGTTTTTTTATTAAATTAATAAAAATTAATAAATAAAGGCATGCCTTTTATCTCCGAGGGGGTAGGCAGAGGTAATAAACATCTGGTTATACCCACTTTTCACGAGAATATTCTACCAAAACGTTATAGGTTCACGTCCACGTCACGTCCCGTTCAGAATTAATTCTGAGACCTGCGGGTTTCCTCACACATGTTTTGCTTCACCGTCGAGCTAGTGATGAAAATTTAAGTAAGTTTTTGAAAAACTCATTGGTACATGCCAGGATTTGAACCCGAGCCTGACTGATTATCATCATGAGAAGATGTTTTTTTTATTATGCAGTGTTTAATTGTACAGTGGTATGAAACCCTCGTGTCTAAGCCTTTCTCGTACTTGGCCGGTTTTTTCTATGTGTCGCTTAAGTGGTCCATGAGGCAATCGGTCACGGGCGACAGATAATTCATATGCGCTGCGACACGAATAAATCTTACATATTTTGTTTAGCGGTCTTTGAGCCATTCGTTGTAAGAGATTGACTTTTCTAGATTCTTTGTTTTGTTGACAAAAGTACCTACATGATCAGGAGACCCAATATTTACCACAAAAAAATTACGTGCACCATTTTGTTACGAAACTTATACTGATCACTTACCGAAAGATGGCCCTATACTTACAACACATAATAGTTTTTATGATTATTATCCGCAGTTGAGGCATTAAATAAACATGTAAGACAATACAAAAACTCTTTATTGTACACCGAAAACAACACAATATGGATACCAAAATTAACTAAAGTAAAATGGCGGGTCTTATCGCTTTATGTATATTGTTTGATATTTGATATCAATTGGTTTTATATCATTTTAGTCTGATAAATGTAACTTCGATGAAGTACATACCTAAAGGAAACACTAACCTAAGAAGAAGTCATCATAACCTTAAAACCCATAATAGCGTCAAAAACAAAGCAGTCAATTTTAAACCTTACAATGTATAAATACAGGATTCATAATTCAAAGATAATGGTGGTAGTAAGGAAGCTATCCAAACATATGTAACACAATATCCCAGAGAACCAACGTAATCAGATATCATATAGGCTGGACTGGCGTGTAAATTCGCTATCGCCTCTTTAGTGATGTGAGAAAATACGGTTATTGGATCTTCCACTTTTTGATAGGTCATTTAAAACCTAAAATTGATTACTGAGGATTCGGAGGTAAAGTCTGAAAGCTGCAATGATTGTGTGTGTGAACGACTGTATGTGCAATAATATAGAACTCTAAAGAGTAAAAAACCGACTTCAACGAATAAAACCTACTAAAAAATACAGTCTAGGACAGTTTTTTTTATTTATGAGATAAGTCTCATTTATTTATTTGTTACATAAATACATAATCTTACGCATATTTCCCATTAGGGTAGGCAAAAACTGCCACTTGCTACGAACCTGGCGGATCTCTCGTTCTTCATCCACATCCATCAAACGACTCATGCATGCTCGTCGGTTTCGGGTACTCTTTATCGGGGTTTCTTCAATACATAGCCGATCTGGTCGATGTAAGTAGGTATGCCTAGGTTAACGTGTATTATAAGTACCTCCTTAGTTTTAGTTTATTTTGCTGTGCCCTATCCGGGTCTATGTTAACTATAAAACCTGTAAGTGTAAGCATAGATAATGCAACAAATTACCGAGTTTTATTTATATATTTTAACCATAGATAGATATAATCTCACGCCTTTCATTCCCGAGGGGGTAGGCAGAGGTATTCCATTACTGGATATACCCACATTTCACGAAATACATTGGACCCCTAAACGTGATAGGTGGTGAGCCCATCGCCGGACCGGGTCTATTTACACATGTCTCAGAATTAATTCTGAGACCTGCGGGTTTCCTCACGATGTTTTCCTTCACCTCCGAGCTAGTGCTAAATATGTACGTAAGTTTTTGAAAAACTCATTGGTACATGCCAAGATTCGAACCCGAGCCTCACTGATTTTCGGCCGGCTCTTAAACCGTAAGGCTATCACCGCTCTATCATTAATTTATTTATTTATTATTTACCGCATCAAAACCCTCCTTCTGCCGTCATCCCAGCTGCCCGGTTGCGTAAGCCCGCATGTCCTAGAGGCTACAATTCTCACTCTCGTCCGAGCCTGTAATGTATAGAGAATTACAACTTGCGTTACCGTACCGTGCTTTACGGTGGGGCCTTACTCATAGTGTATAAGTATAATAAGTATAATCTCACGCCTTTTTTATCCCCGAGGGGGTAGGCAGAGGTATTCCATTACTGGTGTATATATATATATATATATATATATATACCATTCACTATATATATATATATATATACAATATATATATATAGTGAAAGCCTATTTATTTCCATTTTGAAGTCACAGTAACAAACGTAAGTGATAATGAGTTTTTTTTTAATTAGACCTGAGCGCATGATCAAAATTGTTTGTTTTGTTTGTGATTTGATATTAATTTTAGTATGTTTATCAGGCGTTTAATATATACAGTTTAATGCAATCGTTTAATTATTTGAATATAATAAAGTAAAGGTAAAATAAAGGTAACATACTTACATGTCGCAGGGTCGCTAGGCTAGACAAAGTGGTGTTTGGAGCTGCACAAGCAAAGCCTACTTAAAATAATCGTGCGCAAAGAATTGTGTTCCATTAAATATTCAAAAACAAAAACTTTTGACTCACTCAGTCACACATCACGGAACATAGAATTTGAACATAGACCTATTCGAAATATATTTTTTGAATTCCCATGGGAACGGGATAAACGGAATCCCAACCTGGTGGTTATTTAAGTATATAGAGAACTGCGCCCCGCGGTTTCACCCGCGTATAGTTCCTGTTCCCGTGGGAATACGGGGATAAAATATAGCCTATATTGTGTTATTCTGATGCATAAGCTATATAACTGTAAAGTTTCATCAAAATCAATCCATCCATCCAGAGGAACAAACATCCATCCAGAATCCAAACATCCATACATCCAGACATCTATTCAAACAAACTTTCGCGTTTATAATATTAGTAGGATTATACCTTTCTTCGAAAAATAACCATTATATTTGTATTTCTTAGTCTGGTCTATAGATATAACTAAGCGAACAATGTCCGCCTTAGGCCGATGTGATCCCATAGCATTCGATAAGAGATACCATCGCACATACATTACCTGTGTTAGCGCAGTCGGTTAAAAGGTCTACTTGCGCCATTCGCTCGATATGGTTCGCAGCTGTTCAACAATTGTTATAAATGTTATGAATAGGTTATGATTTATAATTGAGGTTATGTTTCTTATGGGAAATGTGTGTGAGCGGGGAGATTTCACTTACAATAAGTATTTTGACTTGTGGATCATATTTTTGAATAACGACGCGTTTTTGATCAAATTATGTTTAGTTATGTACATGTACAGAATGAATTAGAATTTTTTTTTAGTTATATAGGCGATCAAATTGCTGTAGTTAATGGATGAGATCATAGTTCAATTGTTTTTCATTTCGCTGCGTCACATTGATAAGGTGAAAAATATGTATTCACTATTCATCTTTTCTGATATACAATATATTTTCTTTTAGTAACGAAACGGACAAGCCACTCTTAATATTATTAAAATATTACTTTATTATTATTTTGACTAAGGCTAGAGCTTGTAGAGTTATAATAATAATAAATTGAGGGACACAATTCACACACGGTTATTTAGTCCCAAACTATAGGCAGGGTCTGTACTATGGGTACTAAACGACTGATAGACATACTTAAATAAATATTAAACGATCAGACACGAAGCCAACAGACATATTCATGCACACAAATGTTGGCCCCGAGCGGTCCCGAGCGGGGATCGAACCCGCGACCTCCGTCTCAGAAGGCAGGGTCACTACTAACAGAGCCAACAGGCCCGTCAAATTATTGTTTACCAAAATAACAAACATGAATTTCCCAATAAAACCGTGTGTTTTCAATACAATATCTACCTATCCTTCATCCTTCAAGACTATACATTTTCAAAACAGCATAATCTCACAAGATTGACTTCCAGCTTCTGTACTAACCAATCATAGACCTAATAATTTACGTAACCATAGCAACCCGCTTCCTATAAATCGGGCCTATTAAAATAATGCTCACAATACTAATCACGGCGCGCGCGCAGATCGGCGATAGCGATAGATAGCCATCGCCCGTGATGAATGGTCGGCCGACCGCTACTATGTCTTTGTTGTCTCCAGAACAGGGAATGAATGGAGAGGACCAATATTTAAAATTGTTTATAAGAGTAATACCACCGACCGACTGACTAATTGTATTTCGGAACCTTCGAAGCCATAACACCTATAAACTTGAAAAATAGTTAGGTTTCTTATACGTTGTAGGCATCCGGTAATTAAATATATTAACCGAAAAAACAGGTATCACTCAGCTAATGCTGCTGGGAGTATTAAACAAAAGTCAACAGTTTTTATTCAATGTATGAGCTTATAAGTCCTCTTATTAAAAGTCATTACGACTCCCCCGCTTCGCTGTGTATAGTTGAGGAGAAGAAGTGGTTATTTTGATAGTATTATATTACTTACTATCTACTAAATATATATCAGACTGTTGTTCTTTATAGGAATTAAAATGTTAAACCAGATCTAAGAAATATAATATTAATCTTTCGTACGGTATTGGTATTGATTCCACTACTACAACACACCAGTATGATTACTATACTGTCTCTTGCCTGATTATTTGACTAAATTTTGCCACCGACTTTACCTGCGTTCCAGTATGAAAAGTATCCTATATCATAATATTTCCTGTAAGCTGTCTGCCTGCCAAATTTCATCAAGACATCATCAGATTCTTGTACAATTGTTTTCACATTTCTAAAATATCCAAACAGGCTTACAATTTGACAATGACAGTAATAGCCGCGTGGTAGAGCAGTTACAAATACAAAAACAAAAGAAAAAACAAAACGCGACTACTCCATTCACTCCGTAATCGTATCGGCGACACAGTGGTGAGTGTATCGCGGCAGAAGAACTACTGGGTGGCGGGACATTGATATACTCGCCTTGGAAAAAGGCTTTTTATGAAGTTTCGCAAAGCTTTTCAATTATGAATTAAAAAACATTATGACCAACATTTAATTTGTTTATCGTTTATACCGCCTTATATTTTTTTAACGTCTGGAAAAAAATATGGTGTGATAGGTAAGTGTAATAGATTGGCATCTTTGGCATATTCACTTAAAAAAAAAAGATTTTTTACAAAAAGAATTTTGTTTGCTACAACTAATATACATTGCTCAATTGTAATATTACACACTGAAATATTTGAAATAGTATTTTAAAAAGAAACAGGCTCGTAGTTCCATTCATGCGCAATTTACCTACAATCGCCAGCTACTACGTAGTGGTGTGCTTATTTTTTTAGATTTTGTAAATTGCATTCATAACTATATTTAACAATTAATCTCGTGTATAACTTCGGTTCTATATAGGTAAGTCATATTTTTTCCAGATGGTAAAAAAATCATCCAGTATATAGATAGATCAGCAGACGTATTCACAGAGACTCGATACCGTTTCCGTTCGATTCGAGTCGAATCTATCGACATCGGAAACGAATCTGTCGAGTTGGGCTGATGTTGGTATCGAAAACTAATGTCTTAAGTGACACCAACTGTCATATTATGTGACATTAGTTTTCGATACCAACATCAGCCCATCTCGACAGATTCGTTTCCGATGTCGATAGATTCGACTCGAATCGAACGGAAACGGTATCGAGTCTCTGTGAATACGTCTGCAGCTTTAGTTATATTGTTTCACAGTGTAGATATCCTGAACCCTGTAAAGGGCATATAGGCAATTAAATTTTTCATTGGTTTTGAATCTTATTTCAATTACATAGAGTTCAATATTTGTTGGTAACTATTTGCCCTCTGCCCATAAGAAAGGATTTTTGGAAAACAGTTGATCCAATATATCTCGTTAAAAGTGGGTATATCCAGTAATGGAATACCTCTGCCTACCTCCTCGGGGATAAAATGATAACACAGTTTTTATTGAATTTATTGAAAATATTGAAGAATATAGATCGACATAGGTCTCGATCAGTTTACCACTGCAAATAAGTAGGTCTAAAGTCACAAAAGAAAAAGTTTTTTGGACTTGTTCTGTAAAACATTGTTTTTCACAAAATTTCATGATTCTAACTCAACGGGAAGTACCCTAGTCTTGATTCCCTTTCGAGTTTCAGAGGATTTTTCAAAAGATTTGAGACTGAATTATTTTAAAATGACAATTTGAGAACTCCACCAGTTCCTAAGGAAAATGTTTTTGAGAGAACGACAACAAAGTGTCCTTTAAAGAGTTCCTTTTTTCCTTTAGAATTACGAAACCCTGAGCAATCACACATTTAACTATACTTTCGTGTAGTGACCTACCCATGGACGCTGTCAGTCAGTAAAGCATACACCAATCATTCACTTTTTCATTCATTTCAGCTAATTGCTGTCCACTGCTGGACAAAAGCCTACTCCAAGGAGCGCCAACCATTCCGGTCTTGGGCAGCCCGCATCCATCCACTGCCAGCCACCTTCTTTAGGTCATCGGTCCATCGTGCCGCAGGGCGCCCTACACTTCGTTTGCCTAAGCGCGGTCTCCACTCCAATACACCAAGCAATAATTAATTTCAATAACTCAACCACCCGAATTAAAAACAAATACCACATGCAGATACCATCTGATACGTTCGTGGTATCGGTGTCGGTATCGCCGAGGAACATCTACTCGATCTGACACACCTAATGTGCCGTGACGCGCTTGATTAATTGCTTGGAGCAGTGTGGGCTAGGCTCAGTTTGCAAAATCTCATTTCGGATATTGTGATTACAAAAGTGCTTGCGTGAAAAGTTTTGAAAAGATTACCCTGTTTTTGGTGCACAAGACGAATCTAACGACATGTCATTTATTACAATCTGTAACTATACTTATGAGTATGGTTTTTGGGTTAGCGTCCGCCATATCGGTTTTCTGGGACGTCACCCACTTATATTAGTAGCACTTCTACAAATATGAAGAATGCAATGAACACCTGATTTCTTAAAAACTATCGACGTGTTTAGGGTTCAATATGTGCACAAGTAATCGACTCACATACAAACACCCAAAAATATTACCTTTTTTGGCACAAATAATAATAATAATAATAATAATAATAATAATTTATTTGACACAAAAGACACAAACATAATACATTTTTTCTTATACATTATTTAACAAGAAAGTATACATATTTTTATTTTTAAGAGCCCTGTCTCCTAAACTAAGAATAAAAATTCCTGTATCTTAGGAAACAGTGATCAACCATGGACATGGTACTATTATATTTACAATATGTGTATTTGTTTATTTATATATGTTTTGGATAGCAATCAATTGAAAGATAATACTAGTGTGTATGTGTGGGGGTGTGTGTGTGGGTGTTGGGGTGTGTTGGTGTGTGTGTGTGGAGGGGGGGGGGGTGAGTTGGTTGTGTGAGTGGTGTGGGTGTTGTATGTTTTAATGACATATAATACATAATGAAGTAGTTTTAGATATTATTCAATAACTGTAAGCAAATCCTCTGTTGTTTTATAATTTTGTGTCAAAAGCCAATTTGTAATTTTAGTTTTAAGTTCGTATTTATTTAAGTCTATGATTTTCAACAGCGTATTTAACCTTTTGTAGATCATGGTACTAGAAACATAGAATTGATGTCTGGCAAACGTGGTTCTATAGGGAACGTTTGGTGGATTATTCCTACGTTTCTGTGTGGTTGAAGGCGCAACATCACGATGTTTTCTTAGCACTGATTGAAGCACGAAAAGCTGTCTTGTGGTAAGAAGTTTAGACTCAGAAAATAATTTCGAAGTGGGGTATCTAAAGGGTTTTTTTAACATTACTTTTATTACAGCTCTTTGTGCCCTTTCCAGTCTGGCCATACCAGTTTTATATGTTCCTCCCCACACAGGTATGCAGTACATCAGAATCGATTGGCAGAGTGCCAGGTAAGTCATTCTCAAAATATCTGGTTTTGCAGAGTTCCTTAATAGTTTAAAGATGTGAATGAGTCTTACTGCTTTATTGGATTGATTTTCAATATGTTTATTCCAACTAAGTCTATCATCCAAGTGTACTCCAAGATATTTAACATCTTTAGACCTTTTTAGCACCTGGCAGTGGCAGGAAGGAGTACCGAGGGAGCAGGAATGACTGGTAATATTAAAATTTTCTGCCGGTTTACTATTATTACGGATAGAAAAAGGCACATAGGTGGTTTTGCTTAAATTTAGTGTTAGTAGGTTTAATGTAAGCCATCTCAGAACCTCCCTCAAAGCTGTTTCAGCATTCGCTTTCACTATATCCCAATTGGTGCCCTCCACTACGATTGCCGTATCATCTGCGTAAGTATATATATTACAATAAGGAAGAGACATTCTGCAGAGTTCATTAATATAAATTTGGAATAGAGTCGGTCCTAATATGCTGCCCTGCGGTACACCATAAGAAATAAGATTGGCTTCACTTTGAGTGTTGCCTATTTTTATCTGTTGTTTTCTACGCCTTAGATAATCTGCGAACATATTAAGAGCTATGCCTCGTATACCCATTTTTTCCATTTTCTCTAAAAGCAGAGGAACCGAAACCGTGTCAAATGCTTTAGATATATCCAAGAAAACTCCCAAGCATTTAGTATTTGAGTCCAGATTCCTAGCGATTCTTTGAGTCAAGTCTATTACAGCATCTTCTGTCGAAATCCCGCTACGAAATCCGTATTGGTTGCTTGCTATGAGATTGTACTTTTGTAGGAAGTTTTTTAGCCTGGAGTTCATTATTTTCTCAAGAATTTTAGATAATGTTGATAATACCGAAATCGGACGATAGTTATTGACACAGTCCCGGCTCCCAGCCTTATAAATTGGATGAACTACTGCCAATTTAAAAGAGTCTGGAAAGGTACCAGTCGCTATGCATTGATTACAAATATAAGTGATTGCAGGAATCAGCACGTTACGAGAATCCTTCAATACCATTGCAGATATACCATCCCACCCAGTAGAACAGTCACTTCGTAGGTTTAGTATGATAGATTCAACTTCAGAATCATCTGTTTCCAACATCATGAGTGAATTAATGGATTGGTTTCCGTTTGGGTTAATGTTTGTTGTGCAGTTAGAAGAGGAGGCATTCTGCTGGAAGAGGTGTGGGTGAGTTGACATCAAGCTTGTTGCCAGATTTTGTCCTACATCAGTAAAAAAGTTACAAATATTGTTAATAGCTGTCTGAGGGTTGTGTCCACATTCCAGTAATTCCAAAGGAGGCGAGTGCAGTTTTTGGGTGTTAGTAATAAATTTGATGGTTTTCCACAGAGCTTTTGGGTTTTTACCGGCCTTTAGTAGCTCATTTTGTTCATATTCTCTCTTTAATTTACGTAGTAATCGATTGCAAAAGTTCCTATACCGTACGTAGACAGTCTTCTCAATGATATTATCTAGAGATTTTCTGTATTTAATATGTAGTTTGTTACGGTGTCTGATACATCTCAGCAAACCAGGTGTTATCCATGGTTTGATATTTCGATTCTTTCTAGATATTTTAACAGAGACGATGAGCAAAAAATGGCGTAATTAAGGGCAAGGTCTTTTAAAAACTTCCATTTATTTTGATTACAAGCCTACGATGAAGGTAAATATACGGTTACTGTATAGTCGATCGTCGTCAGTCAGTCAGCGAATCAGAATATATTAAGTGTTTTTGAGTCAAACTTGTACTTTAATATTTAATTTAGTGTAAAAAAACTAGACAAAATGTTAAAAAGTGACAATGTGTTTTAAAATTTAATTTTAAACACATTTCTTTGTTAAAACGGTTAATTCCCTCGAATGTAAAAATTCTATGCAGTATACGTGAAAATATGTAAATAAAACAAAATGCGAAATGAAAAATGAGAAAACGGTACGAGCCCCAGTGCGTGCATGTTCTTCTGGCATGCGGTGGCCTCTGTATGCTAAAACCATTTAATCACTTAGGCTGCGATCCATATACGGGTTTATACAGGGTGATCAAATTTATAATATCTAAATTATAGTTATAATGAATAATAAATAGACCGTCACTTGCTACGAACTTACCTATGAGATCTCATAAATAAATAATTAATAATTAAAAAGTAAATCTGGTCATGATGAGATTTTAGTCTTATTTCAATTTTAACTTAATTATGACGAAAGGGTCGCTTATTGATTCACAGCTGATCTATCATTTTAAACGGAATTGGTTATGTAGACTGCTTTGCAATAAAGCCCATTTTTAATCGTCTTCAAAAAGTTTGCAAGCTCAGTTCGAGGCGCGTTTTTTTTTGTATGTTTCACAATCGTCATTATCTACAACTAAATTAAGAGGACGTAACCATTACATCACGTTGATTCAAAATAATTTCCAGCCATTACAACAAAATACCCCGTCAAAGTAATGGTCACATCTCAAACCTGAGCACCCTGTTTATTCAAAACAGTGACCAGCGCTGCGGCTCGCCTGTGGACAGTCGATCCGTCAAGCGCACTACCTGAATTCCTGCGGACGACCACGCGCCGCACTGACGGTGCTTAATGGTCACCCTACTACCCGCTGCGAGCCCATTTGTCAACATACTGTATATACCGCACTACACGTTGTTTTCATATTTGTGGTCTTAATGCAGTTTATAAGTAGACTAATTATGAAAATACAGAGCTACTGCTCATTAATAAAACAAAACACTAGCTGTTTCATGCGATTACACGTAAGTACCGTTCACGTTATTCTGTTCATCTTGTTGATCAACGTCATTTGCTGTGTTGACCAGTGTGTAGTCTCGAAAACCTTCCAGCCCTTTCAGAGGTCTGAGATATGTATAATTGATACCACTTAAACTTGCCCATCTGCAGGACTTTTGACTGCTACTGCGGATCTCCTAATTTCTGAGCATTTTCTTTTCTGAACTCGTATTGAAGCACGGACTATGGCCCTCTCCCTAGCTCGTTGTGTAAGCTTTTAGTTCCTTATAGGGGCCCATAAGCATGTTTTAGTATTTCAACACTGTAAAAATGTGTGTTATTTTGGGCTTTAGGAACTGAGGTGCTTCGACGTACTCCTCAATTCTCACGTACATCAGTGTTTACATGCACATACGTAGATAACCTCACACCTCTTCCTCTTGTAATAGGAGGAGACTATAGAGCGCCACTTGCCACGAATCTGACTTCTCTCGTGATTCATCTACTTTCATCAAAGACACGACTCTTGTCTCATGCTCGTCGGTTTTGGGTGATATTTATCCTGGTTTTTCTTCAAGACATCGGAAATCTTGTTGCCGTTAGTCAAATCAAATGTTTTTATTCAATGTAGGGGCATATAGGTCGTCTTATTGTAAAAGTCATTGTGACTCCACCGCTTCGGTATGTATAGTTGAGGAGAAGAAGCTGGGCAAGAAACTCCTCAACACATTATTCTTTTATACGATCAATATTATAGTCCACCTAGGTCATCTCCTTTCTCTCTCTCATCTCTCCTTTCATTCTCTCACACCTTTTATCCCCGAGGGGTAGGCATAGGTATTCCATTTCCGGAAATAACCACTTTTCACGAGAATTTTAGGCCCCTAAATGAGATAGGTGGTGAGCCCATCGCCGGACCGGGTCCGTTGCACATGTCTCAGAATTAATTCTAGGACCTGCGGGTTTCTTCACGATGTTTTTCTTCACCTTCGAGCAAGTGATGAATATGTACGTACGTTTTGAAAAACTCATTGGTACATTCCAGGATACGAACCCGAGACACACTGATTATCATCATGTGAAGTAGGCTCTTTAACCTTAAGGCTATCACTGGTATTTCCTTTCATTCATCGGCTGAATATGACCAAACCACTTCACCATTCCTTTTTCAATTCTATACACTATATCATTGTGTATCTTTCACCTAAAAGGGAATAATCTTCAGTGTTTCACAGCAAAACAACGTACCTCAGTATAACCCTAACCAAACAACTCTGAGATCCACTAAAACATTCAGAAGCGGACGACTGCGCAACTCGACTCACCCGCTATCCTGGTCCCGTGACGTCATTAGCATATTTCAGCGGGAGTTCCGCACTGATTTACATTACTCATGAGTCTTATCGGGCTTACAGTAATCTCTGATGGAAGCGAGACATATTGTTAGGGTAGTGTTCTTCTTGGCTTTGTGACTTAGAATCTTCTTAGAATACTTTATGTTCAATTGCGTTACCAGCCCGTCCGTCAATGGTGACCTTTGCAAACTTCTTGTATTATTATACGGGACAGTAATATCTGATGGAAGCGAGACATATTATGAGGTTAATAATATAGTGTTCTTCTTGGCGTTTGACTGGGAATAATTTTAATGTTTCATTGCGTTACCAACCCATCTGTCAAATATATTGTCTACTTCTTCTATATTATATGGGACAGTAATCTCAGATGGAAGCGACACAGAGTATATTGTTCTCTTTGGTGCTGTGACTTAAAATACTTTTTCACTTCTCATGCTCTAAAAGTACGCCAATATAGCCCTACGAAGCGGGACTAAAGTGATTACTTTAGTCCCTAGGGAGTATAAAGTATTTTTTTTTAATTTCCTTAATTAGAAAAAGACAACCTCAAACAGCCAGTAAATATCTGTAGAGTGTGGACCATCTTCATTGCGAAAATGTGAAGAGTTTTAGTTCCATGGTTTTTCCGCGAAGAAGGTGGCGCCATGTGTTTTAAATTGTTTACCTGCAAAGAGATTTAAATCTCTTTGTTAATCTGTGACAACCTGACAGGTTTAGAAGAAAAAACTGACCGCGAAAATTTCTGAATTTTTGTCGAGTGTAAATTTGTTGGGTTTTAAATAAATTTGTACTAAATTGTCAATTTTTCTCGCACTCAAAGTGAAAAGTACAGTTTGCAACTCGAGACTAAACGCCAACTTAATATACCCTCGGTTTCATGACTCCCTCGCAAGCTCGGGAGTCAAACCACCTCTGCTATATAATGGCTTCGTTTAGTCCCCGTCGATATAAACTATACTATTACCGACCCCTCCGTCAATGCATACACCGTTTGTGTGTCCAGTTATAGAATGAAGATCATACTAGTGATATTTTTCCGTATTATTTATCTTAGGTCTACTGCAAAAGTAGAAATCATAAAAATGTAATCAATCGAAATAAAAAAATGATGGTGATGATAATTTTGCTACGTGCAATCATCATCATCATCATCACACATCTAGCTTTTACGACAAATAATAACCTAAAAACTTACTATTGTGTAGTTTCAAGAAAGTGTCGTCACTAAGTTTAAAAACTTCAATAAGTTTCATAAGAAATCGGAAACTTTCGAAAGAGCTAATTTGTTTTGTCAACAACCTTATTTCCTCAAAGAGCTGTCAGTGCGTTTGGTCGAGGCTTCAGGTGACCAGAGGGCTGGCAGCTATCTCTGTCAAAGGATCAGCCTAGCTATCCAGAGAGGGAATGCTGCCAGTCTTCCGGGCACTGTCCCACATGGTTCTTCTTTGGAGGAATTTTTTTATCTGTAATTATTGTAAATCAATGTATATTTTCTTTGTAAATAAATGTATATTTTCATCTTTCAAGCGTTATTTTAAATACCTACAGGTATAAATCGACTCCATTAAATCGAAATCAAATTTCTTGTTCATGTAGGTAACTAAGTACCTATTTGTATTATGCAATTCGATCTCACACCTATAAGTTATCACCTCTCACTAAACGGTAATTGAGATTTCCACAATCAACCTCATAATCTGAGTGATTGACTAGTCACGAGTACCTATTGGAGTAAATGTGAACTTAACACACCCAGTTTCATATAAGAGTTGCAGAACTATTAATATCCGACTTTAGTAATGTGTCGCAATTGTCGCAAATCAATATTATCGATAACTGGCGGTTCTGCACGGTTTCACCCGCGTAGTTCCCGTTCCCGAGGGAATACGGGAATAAAATATAGCCTAGGTTACTCAGGGTTCTTCTTCTGTTAACCGACTTCTAAAACCGGAGGTAGCTCTAATTTCGACAAGTAGGTTTTTTTTATGTTTGTTACCTCAGAACTTTCGACTGGATGGACCGATGTAGACCCTTTTTTATTTGAAAAGTGCTTCCCGTGTGTTCCCATTTTAATTTGGTCCAGTTCTGACAATGACATCCATGAGAAAACCATATAAGTCTTACATTTGCATTAAGTATGTGCGCGACAAATGGACGAATAACTCAATATTACGCCAACCGATTTCGATTATTCTTTTTTTAACCGACTCCAAAAAAGGAAAAGGTTCTAAATTCGACTATTTGTATTGTATATGTTATTAGGATATTTTTGATACCTTATCGTGCAACACTATTTCACACCAGCATGTATTCTAACAAAACAATTACATAATAATATTATCCTTACTTGATTATAATTCTAAGCGCGCTCCAATTCCTATTCATTGAAATACTAGTAATCGCCTGCGACTGGTTTTACTGCGCACATTGTTTATATATTATTTTTAAGATATAAAATAATATCAAAAGCATATAAAATTCTCATGAGAGCAGTGATAGCCTTACGGTTAAAGAGCCTGCTTCACATTATGAAAATCAGTGAGGCTCGGGTTCGAATCCTGGCATGTACCAATGAGTTTTTCGAAAACTTACGTACATATTAATCACTAGCTCGACGGTGAAGGAAAACATCGTGAGGAAACCCGCAGGTCTCAGAATTAATTCTGAGGCATGTGTAACAGACCCGGTCCGCCGATGGGCTCACCACTTATCACATTTAGGGGTCGAATATACTCGTGAAAAGTGGTTATTTCCATAAATGGATTCCTCTTGATAAACAAACTATCAAAAATGAATTCGATTTAAAGTTAGACGTTTGGTCTTATCTTATCACTGAATTTTGTCTAATGTTAGATATTGTTGTTAAAACGTGACAGTATCTATTAGACGTTGTGCCTTACCATAAACTTATACTTACGCCATTATAACCCATATCTATGGACAGGTGATACAGGTTAATGAGGATAACAAATAAAAATTCTTAGAAACGTCAATATCTAATAACAAGTGACTCTAAACTCGTCAATGGATTTGCTGGTTCTAAATTCAATAGGTACCTACAGAAAAACCAGGTACAAACTCAAGGGTAGGTCTTTTTAAAGGCATGTCTTACAATAAAAGCAAAATGTATTAATCACTATCACTATCACTAACAAAGTATAAAACAAAGTCGCATTCTCTGTCCCTATATCCCTATGTCCCTTTGTATGCTTAAATCTTTAAAACTACGCAACGGATTTTGATGCGGTTTTTTTTAATGGATAGAGTGATTCAAGAGGAAGGTTTTAGTGTTAGCATTGCACCCGTGCAAAGCCGGGGCGGGTCGCTAGTAATTATTATGATTGATAGCCTGACGAGGGTAGAGTCAGCGAATCCTATACATCTAGTTCTAATATTTAATCATAATAATAAAAAAACTGTATTCAATGTTTATGCGTTATCGACGCTTTTTTTATTAGCAATTTAATAATAATCTCACGCCTTTTTTATCCCCGAGGGGGTAGGCAGAGGTATTCCATTACTGGATATACCCACATTTCACGAGATATATTGGACCCCTAAACGTGATAGGTGGTGAGCCCATCGCCGGATCGGGTCTGTTTACACATGTCTCAGAATTAATTCTGAGACCTGCGGGTTTCCTCACGATGTTTTCCTTTACCGTCGAGCTAGTGATAATAATGTACGTAAGTTTTTGAAAAACTCATTGGTACATGCCAGGATTCGAACCCGAGCCTCACTGATTTTCGGCCGGCTCTTTAACCGTCCGGGCTATCACTGCTCTTATTAGCAATTTATTAGATAAATATGTAATAAATATTATAACCTAAAAGTAAAAGAAATAACGGTGTTTACGAAAACGTGATGCCGAATAAAAACAAGAAGCAAATTGAAACCCCAAGTCAATGATTTGTAATATTATGTAATCTGATAAAGGTCGGTTGATAAGTTTACTCGAATGAATAATTAATTATTTCCTTTTAGGCCGACGTAGGTGAAGGTAGGCCGCGCAAGATTGTTTCGATTTTGAAAATATTATTGATAAATATTGAAGGTACATCTTTACTAGTTATGGCAGTTATACTAATAAAATATTAATTGCCTTACCACAAAAATGTGTTTAACCGGTTAAGCACAACCTTATTATAAATAATATTATTCTCCCCACATATTATTTTTTTATTTTACTTATATGAAAAAAAAATGATTATGTGTCTTACTAAGGTAGCGTTTTTGAATTGAAAACTTCTTTAGCGACGTTGAGCACTTTTGTGGGATGGGTGAAAACTGTGAAACTCGCGTCAAGTCACGTGTGCTGATCGAAAAACCGTAAGACGGTTGGAGAGTAGTGTTGTAACACCGAAATCGATAATCAAGTTTTCACTTCAGCCGGCACTCCCGGAGTGCAAACCGTGTTTTTTTTTAAATTATTATTTAACGGTAGGTAACTGTTGAATGTTTATAAGGTACCTATTCTGATTAAACGCAACAGTACGAGTACCCACACACATTGTTTCGCCACAAAATGCGTAGGCAGTCGCTCATCCTTAAAATTCAAACGAGGAACTCACGCTCAAAAAGTCGCAGCTCCGAGCTCATTTACCCGAATTTTAATCTCAATCTCACCTCATTACCGGCTCCAAAATACTCGGAATAGCCAATTTCGCCATTAATTACGAGCGAGGCTGCCTAACCCTTCCTTTTCCGAGTAAAAATAAATTATAACTCATTTATCGTTACGCCCGCCGCGCCGCGCTCGGATAAATAACCTTCACGTCTCGTATATAGAAGCGACACTATATCTACATCTACACTATCGAAGCTTCTACAATATCTACAGACTACATCTATATAATATATAAAAATGAATCCCTTTTTCCCTTGGTCACGGCATCACGCGCTAATGGGTGAACCGATTTGGCTGAAAGTTGGTGGGGAGGTAGCTTAGAACCAGGAGACGGACATAGGATACTTTTTATTCCAATATTCTCACGGGAACGGGAACTGGAACTTTGCGGGAACGGGAACGGCAACTACGCGGGAACGGGAATGGGAACTACGAGGGTGAAACCGCTGCTAGCCTACAATAAATTATGATGAGAAAAGATTTGTATGCTTGTAACGAACAAACTCAAAAACAGCTTACTTTTCTGGGAGTAACATGTTAACCTTTTTCCCAATATAATATCTAATCTTGTTCCCACAAAGACTTTATACCATCCACTTGATACTAAAAGTACATGGTAACTACACTGTGCGCTACAGAAGCACTAGGTATTTTAACGATCCTCTTGGCTCAGTTGGTAGTAAAAGTTTTTTTGGGCGCCCGTAAACGTGACTCCCGATCACCGGACTGGGATGTATACTTACCTGGAGTGCGATTTTTGAATCTCACTGGTGATATCAAAATCACCGGTGACTAAAATTATCACTGATGACTTTTATGTCACCATTTTCCAAAAGTCGTATTTTTGAAAGTCACACTCTGTTTTCAATAAATCGTCGCAACCACAAATATCACAATCGAGCCCCGCTGCTAATTCTTCCGAAAAACATACTTTGGCACTTTTGCCAGATGTTACATACGTCAACTGTCAAAAACAATCGCATGGTGATTTTAATTACGAGTGGGTGGGGGCACTCGTAAATCGATATCATAGGTATGACAAATGTAAGTCACCGATGAGTTTCAAAAATACGAAGTTTCGGAAATCACTCACATCGGTGAGAATTAGTCACTTGGTGAGATTCAAAAATCGACCCCCTGGTACATGTCTCAAAACTTATTTTAGGGCTTCGGGTTGTTTCGATGAATAATATGTAACAAGAAAGTTTATGGAACACTCACTTGTGCAACCCGGAATCGAGCCAATGCATGAAAGGAGTTCCCACTTCTGACAGTGATGGCTGCTTCTAATCTAAACCCGCATTTTCAGCGCGCGCTCGAATTAATCAATAGGATACTGTCCGATCCACTGATTCACTGCCAGCGTCCGAGTACACTCGGGCCACATGTTAACATAATCCGTGTACCTCGCTCGTAACTTTAAGACGTGGCGTAAACCATACTAAGCTACAAAGTCTTGCGACAATCCCACACAGCTGCTACGCGTATCGTACATAGACTGGTACACATAAAGTACGCGACCCGTCACGTGTCCACACGAACGTGACGTACACGTGAACGAGGCCACGCCTACCGCAAGGCATGCGCAGTGTGCACACGCCTACGTCACACATGGTTCACATGACGTAACTGGGGCACATATGTGTTCTAATGTGGGCGTGTGGCGCAGTGGGCGTGAGCGTCACGGTAGGCGGGCCCAGGGTTAACTGATAACGTGTGTTGTGTATGGAAGGCGTGAACTCCACGCATTGGACGGCGTTCAACCCGTTAGAGAAATTATTTTGTATTTATTTTGTACTTATGTATCGGGTTGCCACTCGAGGTTTTATTTATAGATTTTTGGCAAAATTTTCAGGTTTTTACGTCACTGTAATGGTTTCACATGTTGTAGGTAAAAAATAACTGCTATTGTAAATTTGATAACTATTGCATTCGAGCAAGGAATTAGAGATAACAACAAGGACTTAGAGTAGATTTGATGAGTAAAACGGTTGAGGCAAGATGAGAATCCAATAATACCCGTAACCTCATACCGCACCAAAGGAAATAGTAATAACGCTCAAAATTAAACAGTTGAAGAGGAAAAAAAATAATATTCCTACCTGAGGCCGCAATTATCGGCGCAAACCGCGGAAAATTGCAAGCGAACGCCAAACTGACACTCTCTGAACTTCCTCAAAATAAAACTTTCGCAAAGTTCAACCGGAAACATGGAGGTCGGTAAAAAAATATTATAATTGGACCGAGTATGACCTTAAACTATGTAAACACGTATCGATCTGGTAGGAAAATGTTAGGATCAGATGTCAGTTAACGTAGGCCATGAAAGTCGTAAAAATAATTCGATCAATAAAATTAAGAAATCCATATAGATAGACATTGTTTTATAATTGTTGTGGTATTGACAAGCGTCTCAACATCTCAACAGACGCGCTAAGAGTAAGACTTTTTTTAGTAAAATATAATCATGGTACTGACATTTGTCATTTCTATGGAATATTAAACGTATTAACTTCCGGTAGTACGAGTAGGTATAGAGGTAAATTGTCACAAATATATGCTATATCAAGAGAAACTTATCATTTGGAAGAATCACATTTTGGAAAACGGATTATTTAGGAAATGGTGGTGACGGGAACGGTCATTTCCGGATTAGGTCTTTTTGGGAAAGGGATATCAAGCCAAACCTATCTTGGATATCAAGCTATAAACCTATAAAAGCACATTTTGAAAAACACATCGGGAAACGGATTATTTGGGAAAAGACGGTGACGGGAACGAATGTTTTGGGAACGGGTGTTTTGTGAAACGGGCAGAACGTTTCCAAAGGCATTATATGCATGCTAACTAAATAAGGCCCCTCTGAGCCTGAGTTATTCGTTTTGAGTACAGTTGGGCGCAGTAGGTATAACTTTTTCCGTTTATCCATATTACCCGTCATATTTTCCCTTTAGGGGTTTGACGTCTGGCTCCCACAACGTCTGGTGGGTATTTAGGCCTCTTCCCAAAATGTGAACTCCCACCACGGCTTTTTCGCATTCACTTCCTTCTTGCACATGTCATCCTCCACACAATTTTGGTCTTCCCTCTTTCTAAAAACTTTTTAATTCCACAAAAAAATCACAATATTATTAGCTATGTTTTGGAATCAAGACAGCCTAACATTCTAAGAGAATTCGTTGGGTTCTAAAGTCAAGACTCGAGTGATAAGCAAACAACCAACAGACTACCACTCCAAGATGAAGAACGCACAAATCCCGAGATGTTTCAAAGTTTTCTCTCGAAATAGTTTTCTTACCCCACGTCGGGAATGAAAAGAAAAACGGAAAAATAAAAAAGCCATTGACTCGGCAGTCCGGCCGAAACTTTCAGTCTTTTTCAGCGCCCGCGGAGGTCGCGTCCGGTTTTTTCAGGCAACAAGTTTTTTGTTAACTTACTATTGAAGAGTAGATGACTGTATGTTTAGGTAATTTGTCTTCAAATCCTTAGATCAACTTTTATATTTTTTTTTATGTAGGTAGGTAGGTATATTGTGTGTGGTAATTTGGAAATTATTTGTGACTAACTATTCTTCACGTGGGAGTCTTTGAATTCCCACGTGAATCACATATTGCTGTAACATTAGTATATGTCGTGCCCAGATTCTTGAATTGAACATTTCCTGAAATAGTCTAACCTAACCTAAACAAATCATGAAGTGATCAATTCTATGATCCGGGCATGACATTTACAAGACATCCATCAAGTTTCATCTAATCTCACTCAACCGAAGGACGAAGTAACAACATCCAACTCGCGCATTTATCCAGTTGAATATACGCGAACTACGTAATTAGTTCTACAGCGTCCTTTATAACGTCCTCTTTGACTCATGCCTTTCAAACCAGCGACCCGGCAAATGGATCTGAACAGGCCTTGTATATGTATACTCGTAGAAGGCAGTCTTGAAACAATATGGCAGAACGTCGGATCAATAATATATAGGCTAAGAAAACATAGAGTACCTAGCGCAAGAAACATGGTAAGAACGAAAACAAATCAGTGCAGGGAGGCGCAAATTGAGCACGTACCCGTTCCGGCTAATTTTATTTTGCAATTACACCCCCCACTTCTTCGGAGCGACTTCACCCCCCCTCGCTAGACGCCTCGCTAATTCGACATTCTTCGCGACAGGCCGTTTTTGGACAGAGGCGAGATAGATGTGCAAAGAAATGGGTGATGCTTTTAATGGGTACTCATAGCTCGTTTTGTATCTTGTATGAGATTTCATTCTTTATTCAAATGGGCAATGTATGTAGGTATATGTTAAAGTTAGATTGGGGTATAAAATGGAAATAAAAATGATTTATTGTTAAGGTCTTATACATTTTGTCGTGGATCCTTCCATTATAACGAGCTTCTCAGGCTAAAAAAATTCTCAATTACTAATGCCTAGGGGTTTATACTTGAAAAAGTAAAAAATTGTATAACCCCGATGTCAAATTAATGAACTATGGCAGACTTAAGAAATACAAGATAAAAAATACAGTATAATCTACGCAAGTACAGTCTCTGTCACCGCTTACTCTGCACCCCCCTCTGTAAAAAGGCTATAAGAAGGCGGTGGACACCCGGTGGAGGAAAATCGCCCCCTCAACCCTTTCGCTTTTACCCCCACTGGACAGGGTGATGTCGATTTCACAAAATAAATAATAATTCCCCAAAGATATTATGTTGGCTTTTTTTTAAAAAAGAACACAAACATAATTTGCTAAAATATTTTCCTGGCACCTTAATGTAAAAAAAAAGTTCTGGATAAATGTCTTTCGCAGAAAAATGGTTCGAGTTCTAAGAATTACAAAGCATCTGTTTACCAAATCCTAAATCATTCATGGTTTTACTACGTAAACATTTTTGACCGTTTGCCGCAATGAAATATATTTACCTACTTACTTCCTCATAAATAAAAATCAATAATAGTTGGCATTCGTAATAAAAACATTGCGATATATAAAAATATAATTTATTGTTATTTATTACCCAGGTATGTGACAACTTTTCGCGTTTCATTGTAAGTTCATTTTACGTGACTTTGAACGTAACTTTGTCTTATTTATCCGTATTACAAAGTCTCAAGCTTTTGAAACATAGTTTTGTGTAATAGATTATCAAAAGTAGGATCGCCTGTTAAATTCCATTTTTTGTGCAAACATTTTTTCTCGTATCGGTGTCTTTGAGTGTTGTAGTTGAGAATCAAATAAATTAACCATTACCTAACTTCTCTACCTACAAACTGTTGAAATTTCCCAGAAACAAACGCCAAAAAGGTATCCACTTTTGCGAATAAGAAAATAAACAGCTGACACAATAAAAAGTAAGTCCGCTAAACCCAATTAATTACCGATCACCGTTTTTAACCACCCTGTATTCTCTAAGCCTCTCGCATTTCTTCGGCGCTTCTTAAAGTGTTTTACGTACAACCACCACTGCTGTGTGCGTCCGTGTTTACCCACGCACAAGTGTGAGTCTACGCATTTTTACCCCTTCCCCCTCCAAGAAAAATACCTTACCCCTTTCTTGGCCACCCCCTTCGATGTGCCGGTGCGCCTCGGGTAAAGAAGATATGAGACTTTTTCAAAAAGCTTAATTTAAATGAGCCGCCTGGGAACGACTCAATGAGAATATTCTTTAATTTAAATACTATCTCGGGGCCTGTCAAGTGGGGAAACGGGGAAAAATGGACGTTTCTAATTGGTATTGAATTTCGATTGAAGGGCACTTTGGTGATTCTCACTTGTTTTTTGGCCGATGTCTTTGTCGTTTGAGCGGGGGAAATGGGATTTGGATGAAGGGTTGTAATTTGGGTCAGCGTGGGCAGTAGATTTGGATGTTTGACACCTTTGAGTTTGACACCCACTTTGGAAGTTGTGAGAAATGACGTAATAGATGATAATCTTACGGTTGAAGAGCGAAACTTTTTAAATCCCACTATGTTATGGAATACTTACTTATCTACCTAATCTGTGCGAAACTGACTGTCTTTCTGAATATTGTGATTATAAGATGTTGCCGATGTTTTCGACATGTATGTAAATAAATAAATAAATTGTCGGACACATTTCACAACCGGTTATTCAGTTCCAAACTAGGAGACTGTACGATGAGTACTCAACAAGTGATAAGCATACTTTAAATAAATATTAAACACCCAGACACGAAGCCAACAGACATGTTCATGTACACAAATGTTGGCCCCGAACGAAAATCGAACCCGCGCAACTCAGAAGGCAGGGTCACAACCGAGATGACAGGCCAAGTTAAGTGACAATCGTCTATTTAAAAATAATAACATGCAATACATGATGCATGACTAATATCCCCGAGGTGGGGTCCCCACTTTTCACGAGATCTTTGGACCCCTAAACGTAGATAGGTGGTGAGCCCATCACCGGACCGGGTCTGTTAACACATGTCTCAGAATTAATTCTGGGACGTGCGGTTTTCCTCACGATGATTTCCTTCACCACCGAGCCAGTAATATGATTTAAAATGTTTAGAAGAATATCAGCCGCTCCTCATAAGATTGCCAACAATATTCGGTCAAAAAGCTGGTTCTCGAGGGGACACGATCAAAATACAATTAAGATTTTATGTAGCAGAATTGTTACCAGACCGGCTTTCCTGATCTAGTACGTTTTTTTTAATCAGTAGGTACCTACAGATCTTTTACTATAAACTTTTACTAAAAACAAAATACTTAATTAAGTAGATATTCTTTCCAGAGACGGAATCCTTGGTGCGTGAGTCCGACTTACATCTACTGACGGTTTAATTTAAATCTACAAATATTTTTTGTAATTGCTCTAATAACAAAATAGTTCCTAAAATGAGACGATTAGAAGTTTCGCTGGAATAAAATAATAGATTTGACGTTGCTTAAAAATCAAGTGTAAATGTGATACCGTGAAATTAAACAATTGATTCTGCGCCAAAACAATTCTCTCCCGAATCTCGCTGAAAACATGGCGCCCAAACAAAACCCGCTAAAGTAATCAATACACGTCTTAAAAACAATTTAAATAGAATCTTACCCCTTCATTACGGGACAAAGAGTCCCCGAAACACGCTCTTTGCGATTTATTTCTTGCAAGCAAAAATGTGCACACAGACGCACTGGCTTCACGTACACATGCATAAATTACGGCATAGGATTTACACGTGGCAGCGCTTGTAAAAAAAACTCTATATAAAATTTGTATTTATTTGGTACAACATTCATAGATATGCGTTGTTGAAATAATTAATAACCCGATATAAAAATACAAAAATCATGTTAGTAAAAATTTTATTATACTTACGTTGAGTTATCCTACCATAAACATATAAAATGAAGTTTATTATTTATGAAATAAATTACATTGTCTGAACACAATAAAAATAATAAGTAACAGCTCATTAATAATGTACTTACACCAATAAATAAATTATGAGGTTGATTTGCGGAGACCCACTTTATTTATTGACTTCACATTTATATGGCACTTTTTTTATAAAATAACATATAGTTTAAAGAAATTGCCAGCATACCCAACAATGAACTACTTTGTGCACTATTTCCATTTTTTCATTAATAAATTGTAACAAAACAATCTACGAACACACGTACCCCGCAATTTTCTTAGCTCGTGTTCATGTATACGTTCAGGTGGGGGTGTTTTCGCGCCCCTTTCAACCCTTTCGGTCCAAACGTTTCTTCTCCTTCTTTACATTTATTTCTTATGGCCTGTTTCTTCTTCTTAAATTATAAAGCTCGCTGTCGCGGCTACCATTTTGATACTTGCATTTATTTTTATTTATTTTATTTAACTATATGTATATTATACTCAGTACATGTCTTAGTTGATTCAGGCTATATGAAGGGAATGAAGAATATGAATTAATGTACATAATTAAATCTCGAAATACTATAGAAAGAAGGATAATAGGAAAGGATATCCATTAAGTGAATGTTACAAATAAAAATACAAGAAAAAAAATGGTGACGTATCCTCTAGATGCAGCTTGCTCTATGTTAGATGAATCCAGTCTTAATCTACTGTGAAACGTAGACATTTTTGTAAGAAATTTAACTAATATTTTTAAGCAAGGTTTACATTGTACGAGTATAATATTAAATTTACTCTTTCTCTGATGGAATAAATGTTGGATGGATTGTTTTGCCAAAAATACATTATAATTAGTTACTCGGAGGACTTCATTGCCCATTATTTTTAAATCATATACAGTATAATTATTATTATGGACTTGAACTCATAAATAACTTTAGTTGGTTTAATTTCAAATTCGATATAGCATGATCAAAGTTAAGTTTCCCACAAATACAGATTTGAACCAAAGCTCAACATTCAAAAGAGCTAAAATTTTATTTTAATAAACATCAAAGCGCATATTGCAAACGATCAACACCAACAACTCCAACTATAACGGGAGCCGAAATGATGTTACAAAGGCTCGGAACTGGGCTAACACAAGTTTTCTATATTACTGTGCGTACCCCCTCCACCCCCTCCCAGCCCCAAAGGGTTGAGCCCACCTTTGAAGATGCGCGCAGCTTTTTCTATAATACCTTCTCTCAGTAAGCGATTTGAATTTCGTTAAGTCTCGAATTTCCAGCGGCAAAAAATAATTGGTCCCAGAGATTTTCGAGTGGCGTTCTCTACAGCGTGCCACGGAGGTTAGATTAAATTTTAATTGAATGGTAATGTTTTTTGAATTGTTTTTAATTGATAACTGAAAAGCAGTAATTTATAAGTAGAGCAGTGATAGCTTTTTTAGAAGTGCGGCCACCTCTCATGCGTGAGGACCAGGTTCGATCTCTGTTCGGGAATTTTGCTCACATTGCTGGCTCTAATATTTATTATTAAAACTTTGACTGACGGATCCTTCGTGCAACATATTTTTGGGTAACATTTTCTGTATTTATTTGGCTTAGTCACAAAATTAGTTTGACACTTGAAAAATTATAAAAAAATACGGAAATATAATAATACATATATAAGTTTATTATGGTTTTGTACATATATTTCTCCCATCCCACACGTACATTATTTTATCGAATTTTCTTACTACTCTCCACTTCACTGGCGCAAAATTTATAAAGGAAAATACATTTATTTACATTTTTTATAATATTATAATCTATAACAAATTTTCGCGGCATTCATTTAAAATGGATACAAAGTTAAACTTGGCAAAAACAGTTTTCAATTATTTTAATGACCATCAACATCAAAATATTGAACACTAAATAAAGTGTTTCCACTTCCGAGGCACCTTGTATTTCAATTCCTTTTGGTGTCTTCGCAAAAGTATTAAAAAGTATCTTTGGGTGTTTTCGCGGTTTTTACTTTGGTCAAGGTCGTTTTTTTCTTCAGGTATTTACGTCTTTTGTAATATTTTAAATGTATATTATTATTCTTGCAATTTGTGACAAAAGGTCTCTAATTATCAATGTTTTCCATTTAGAAGAATGAAGATTTTATGTAAATAATAATAATAATATAATATAATCTCACGCCTTTTTTATCCCCAAGGGGGTAGGCAGAGGTATTCCATTACTGGATATACCTACCCACATTTCACGAGATATATTGGACCCCTAAACGTGACGCCCTAGCCCAGACGGTTAAAGAGCCGGCCAAAAATCAGTGAGGCTCGGGTTCGAATCCTGGCACGTACCAATGAATTTTTCAAAAACTTACGTACATATTTATCACTAACTCGACGGTGAAGGAAAACATCGTGAGGAAACCCGCAGGTCTTAGAATTAATTCTGAGACATGTGTAAACAGACCCGGTCCGGCAATGGGCTCACCACCTATCACGGTTAGGGGTCCAATATATCTCGTGAAATGTGGGTATATCCAGATTTTATGTAAATCACACAAAAACACAATGTGCATGAAATCCGGCACTGTACACGCATGTATCCATGTGGATACATGTATACATCCATGTGGACGGGGTACCTATATATTGTATACCTGCTTTATATTATGCTTCCTCCATTTTATGAAAGGATATTACCAAACTGTTACTCTGGGGTTTAATAAAAATTCGGTTATCTACAATACGGCCGTTTTAACTTGGCTTCTCTGAACATAGGCTTCGCCTGCGCAAACCCCCCCCCGTACCGCCAAATGGTCCGCTAAAAATCTTATTGCGCAGCCATTTGCGCAACTTCAGAGTGGTCAAGTTATAACGGCCGGGGTGTACGTTACGTGAAATAAAACACCTATAGAAATAAAAAAAAAAAAGTGATTGTTTTGGTGTCAACCTAATGTCAGAAAGAAGCCCTTGTTAATAAAGATAAACTATAGATTGCAATTACACATGCACAGCAATTTAAAATTTACAACACGTATATCTTTTGTATTTTCTCTAGACAATGTAAGTAATTTAAATTTTTACGATTAGGAATTGTATTCCTATATTCATCCACAGACTACGTAATCCTCACAAAACATCTACTGTCGATGACAATACGACTAAAAAGCGATGTAATTCTGCAACTAATTAGGGACAGACTGGAGCGGAGATGTGCGATAGAACACGCGTGTCCCCCACAATCACTTAAGATTGCGCTAAGTAAATGTTAAGAGGACTTTTTATGCTGCTTTTCTAATTTAACATATAATTGCGACAAACACAAATCGCTAGCACATTCTGACGCTATTTAGCGTCAGAATGTGCTAGCGATTTTCATTGATTAGCAAAAAATTTCTATTTCGTCGTCTATTAGAACACAAAACCAAACGCATCAAAAAGTAAATAGGTAATTGAACCAATAAAAACAATGAGGTTTTAAAACAATGATTGGAAAATTTATTTCATCCGACCGACATCAACTTTGTAGTTCAACCTCTGTGTACGTGTATGCAAATGATTGCATACACGTACACAGAGAGACAAAGATAAAATTTGGTTTGTTTGTAAAACTGTGAGGTAATTGTTACACAATTTATATGTCGAGTTAGAGTAATCTCTCTCCACACTTTCCAACACCAAGTCTACAGGAGAGTTGGTAAGACAATCTGTCTTCTTCAGGGCTGTCAACGCCACCTATGTGCGTCCCTCACGTTGCACGCCGCGTGTGTGGCAACCCTTACTGTTACCGTTGCGGTTTGTGCTGGATTAATTTTTAATTAAATCTCTTATTCAAGTGCCTCTTTCGTAAACATTCTGCAATTACAAACGTGACGATGTTTTTATTCGTTTCGTTAAACTAAAAATTTTGTTGTAACAAAAACATACCCAATTGAGAATTAGTTCGGAAAAAACATGTCTTACATAATAAATGTTACCCACTGGGTTAGAATCCCTAGTGGATTTTTATTAAAATCTTTGAACTATAAAATCACATTTCACTGCGCGCAATACGGAAAAAGTCGTTGCGGATTTTAATGCTGTAATTTACAGAATACGGAGCTATATGAAGCCGCGCCGCACTCTTCGAAAATTTTTAAAATAATAATATAATCTCACGCCTTTTTTTATCTCCGAGGGGGTAGGCAGAGGTGTTCCATTACTGGATATACCCACATTTCACGAGATATATTGGACCCCTAAACTTGATAGGTGGTGAGCCCATCGCCGGACCGGGTCTATTTACACATGTCTCAGAATTAATTCTGAGACCTGCGGGGTTCCTCACGATGTTTTCCTTCACCGTCGAGCTAGTGATAAATATGTACGTAAGTTTTTTTAAAAACTCATTGGTACATGCCAGGATTCGAACCCGAGCCTCACTGATTTTCGGCCGGCTCTTTAACCGTTCGGGCTATCACTGCTCGAAAATATTTACAGATTTAAAACTGCATGTATTATTGTATTTACACCGCAATGCGCATTAGTTGCTACTTACATTATCTTAGTGCATTAGGAGAATATAATATTATAGGTATCTATTGTTTTTGAGTGCCCGTGGAACGCTGATGCTTGATTGGTCATGTTTATGGTTCTGTACCCAAAGGGTAAAACGGGACCCTATTTCTAAGACTCCGCTGTCCGTCCGTCCATCCGTCTATCACTAGGCTCTCATGAACCGTGGTAGTAAGACAGTTGAAATTTTTACAGATGATGTATTTGTGTTCCCTCTATAACAACAAAGACTGAAAAACAGAATAAAATAAATATTTAGGAGGGATTTTTTTACCGTTTTTATATAAAATGGTACGGAACCCTTCGTGCGCGATTCCTACTCAAACTTTTCTGTTTTTTTTTCATTATTGTGCTTGCTCTCGATGGCTACCGTTTACACGTTTCTACTAATGAACTATCTTTGTGACTAAGATAGTGTAATTGGGCCAAATTTTTGTTGTTTGTAAGTGCTTCGGAAACCATCTTTCCAGAAATTCTGACATTTCCCGCCCCACATTATCCAAACAAGAATTACTGTTATCTACCACGTGTACAGATTATGCAAAGCTGCGTCTACTACCATCAGTCACTCTCTCAATTACGGTCTTATCACGCAAACTTACACAATAACTACCACTCTGTACGTATATACTTATATTATGGAATGATTTGATGGTAAAATAATCCTTAAAGTATTTCCCATAAGGTCTTTTAAGTATATGATTGTCTGGTAATTTCTTTAAGACAGTGGTTTATTTTTACGTGTCCTAAAGCTCAGTTTTACCTGCTTTTATTTAACTTGCTATGTTTGTATGTTAGAAAAGAGCATGCATTTGTATTGAGCACGTTTTATTGGTTAGAAATATTGATAAATCTTCAAAAAAAAACATTGCATTGACTCTTAATTTTTAAGACAGTTGGATATTTTGCGACAAGAATATTTTGAGATTATTTTCTAGCTTTGACATTTCGTGACTAGGACATATTGCTACCACTGAATATTTTGAAACTTGAACATACTGCACCTAAACAGCGTAGGTCATATCTTGCAACAGAATTTAAGTGACGTCCAATTGCTTGAAATTTGGAATACCTATGTAAGTTCGGTGACAATGCAACAATTTGACTGACCAGCGACCTGATGAAGCCAAGAGGTAGATATTAGAACTCCTTAACTACCCCGCCTCTCCTCGGAGATAAGTCATGAGCGTAGGTATTTACTTTAACTTACACCAGAAAAATTCACAACCGATTTTAGCTTTTCTTCGTCATTTAGTCTTTGGCTGACAGTTTGAAAAGTGCGAGTTCTGAAGTCCCCAGCTAATGGGTTAAGAAGGGGGGAGACAGCGGGAATTTTTGGAAATTTCGGATATAATTAGAGGACTGATCGCATTAGGGATGTCACTTTTGCTTTATGGGAGGCAGGAGGAGCCTCCTACCAACTTGACGGATAAAATTTATCGGTAATTTCGTAAACGTTGCGGTAATATCGTGAAATGTTTTCGCAAAAGTTTTCTGGTGGTTATAAGAAGTTGAAGGGAATGGAGGTTGAGGCTTAAAGACTATTTGTATTCATTACTAGCGGTTCTGCGCGATTTAACCAGCGTAGTTCCCGTTCCCGTGGGAATACGGGCATGAAATATAGCATATGTTACTCAGGGATATTGTAGCTTTCTATAGGTGAAAGAATTTTTAAAATTGGTGGAGTAATTTTTGAGTTCATTTATTAAATACGTAAAAAAATACAAATCTTTCCTCTTTATGATATTAGTGTAGAAGTATAGATAGCAAACATAAAAGTTAGCCCGCCTCTGCATAAACATGAGGTATGGGCTTGACGACGAGCTAAGGCTTGGCCAAAGATTGGTTTCGAAACTTACTTATAGAGATTCATCACATCATTCATTAACAAAAATACGGGTCTGTCAGGTCATTTAGCAGAGACAATGTCTTTTAAAACGGAAGTCGTGGGTTTACTTCCTACCCCAGGAATTAGTAAAGGATCACTGAAGACAAAATTAAAAAACAGTATTCAGGATTGCAAAATATAGAAGTAAAGACATTATTTAAGATGAAAATAGTAACCTATTGATAAGTAGTAGATAAGTAGTGAATAAGGTGGTTCACTTCTATCTGAAAGAGCGCTTCTCGCCATCAAACGTAAAAGTTTGGCAATATTAGATTAAGTAACACCACTGTATATTATAAATTAATTTAAATAAATAAAAAAAAAACATGTCTGTTCATTTTATAAAGAGTTATTTTAGTTTATAGAGTTTATTATTTGTTTAGTTCCCATAGAGCTCTGCCTAATTCGGGGATAAATAGAGTGTGTAAATTTCCTATGTCCCACAAAATAAAGTAAGCGGAAACGCCAACAGGAAACCCGCAGATTTCTTACAAATCTTTTCAGGATACCTACTAAATTGTATGGTCAGTACATTCTATGAACTTTATCCATTTAAACAGCACCAGAACATAAAAAACTCGAATAAATAAAGCAAAGAAACCACCCCTTCTGAATCTAACTCGTATAAAACCCATCTTTCATCAAAACTGCATATTAAGAGAGCATTAACGACGTAAACAAAATTTCTCCACTCGAGTCCGCTCTAGTTCCGGAAACTGGAATTTTTCCGCAAATACCAGTTTGGACGTCTTTTAGACGGCTTTAGACGTCATTTAGACGGCCACTTGGTACCGCTAATTGGAAGGACGTAAGTTGACTAGTGACCCGAGTTATGCAGTTGTTTATAGTACCTATTTATGGCAGACGATGCTTTGAAAATATGATTTTAGTTATTGAATAAACACCTTATTCAAAATATGATAATTTGATTGACATATCTTTCGAAGGAAACAGTAGCTTCTATATAGCTACTTACATTATACATTTAATTCGATTCGATCTCAAAATGTCTTTACGTCTTTATCACCAGGAGAATGGCTGAGGTGTTCCAATCCTGAAAAATCTCATATTTCACCAGTGTATATTTCGGACCCCAAAAAGGGACCCCAGATGGGAAGCCCATAGCCACCTCACGACTGGGGTACTGTTACACATTCACGAGTACAAATACTGAAGCGGTGAACTTTCTCACAATGTTTTTTTTTACTTAACTTGTGATAAGAGTTTTCTTTTACTTAGTTACTCGTTCATCTAGGATACTCCTAAAATGATGCTCTTTGACTAAAAAACACTCACCAAGTATCAGTTGAGTGTAACGATGAGCCCGACTGTCAAAGGTTATCCGATCGCTCTAGCGAGAACTTAGTCCAGGTGATCCAGGGGAATGACGGAAAGATCCAAATAATTCAAATGTGATCCAGGTGAATGACTAAAAGTTTATTTAAACTATTATAAAATCCATTGAGATTTCTAAGTGATTCAGCCGAATGACGTTATGATCCATAGGATTTCCAAGTGATCCAGGCAGAAGTGATCCAAAAAAATCCAAACGATTTAGGTGAATAGGGTTTTCTGAAAATCTAACGAGACGGGCAAAGAATTGAATCATTACCATTACATGCTCGCAGATGGAGCGTGTCCCAAGTGTCATTCCCGCGACCTCATTAACCGTCATCCCCACATCTCTAATGAATGCCGACGTTAATAATTACCGGGAACACGGAAAAATCCAATCTTTTACGACGCACACGCGCGCCGTATTATCCTATCTGCGGAGAGGGTACGTGTAATGGGAGCGATGTTTGGTCTCTTCATAAAAGGAAATTTTCCGTATTTTAAATGTTGATTATGTTGCCGATGTAACCGATGTTGATGATAATATGGCGGAACAGTAACTATAGTTGGGTAAAATAGCAGGTCCCCACAGGCGCACGATGACAATTTTATTCATAACCTGTTATGACTCGGAATTATTACCAGATCGAGTATCCTTACCTAATATTATAAATGTGAAAGTAACTCACAGGTCTCATTAATTCTGAGACATGTGTAAATAGACCCGGTCCGGCGATGGGCTCACCACCTATCACGTTTAGGGGTCCAATATATCTTGTGAAATGTGGGTATATCCAGTAATGGAATACCTCTGCCGATACACCGCTTCAAAGATTTTGTGGTTATTTGGGATAGTTTGCATTTCGAAGACATGCTATTTTTCATCTTTTTTATCGAATGTTTTAGGATAATATAAACTTAAGAATCAGAATAAACTAACATTAAATTTTATCTTCGCCGCGACAGCATTTACTTAGTCCACGTAACATTTTCCTTCATCCACACACCCCGTCTTAATTCCAAAAGAAATTTAAGTGTACCCACACATTGGTACCCTAATATAAATTAAGAATCCCCCTGCAATATATGGTATGTCTGTGTGTTGGTATTGTAAAGTCTTAAAAATGAGAGGACGGAGGAATCTTTAAAAGGGTAGGACTTAAGTGGGGGCACCCCCTTGTCCTCATTCGCCTCCCTTAGGGTGTTGTGTACCGCGCAAACGCGTTATACGGCCTTCTGAGTTCTTATTGTTCGTTGTTTTGGTTCAATATTCGAATGACGATGAAGGTGGGTTAAGTGTTATTTTGAGAATTGATTGTATTACTTTTTTTAACTTCAAAGGTTTGCGTAACTGTCGGGTTGTGTGCTGCAATCGGACTGTGATGCAATGTTGTGGAGACAAAGTTTTGCGTTTGATTTATTCTATTTCTTACAAGTTTTTTTTTTTATTTAATTTATAATTTTAAATTATGAAACAAAAAACTATTGATACAAGCTTTGTACGAGTAGAAATTTACTTTCAGCGACGAGCGTCGTCAAAAACAAATCAAAAGAAATAAGCGAAAATAACGTTTCGTAAATAAGCCTATATTATTTTAATTTCATATTCATTTCATTCATAGGATAATATGAAGACACTAAATTCTGAATAGTAAAAGGTGAATGTCAACCATCATTCTAGTTTAGAAAACATAGGAAAAGTGGAATTTCGTTGATTGATTGAGGATCATTCTTTAAAACTAACCCAAGTATCATTATTATACAGGAAAAACACAAAATGTTGAAATTCGACTTCCTAAACTCATGAAACACCTTCAAATAGTGTTGACACCCCTTAGTCACATAACATTACGGGAACTTTGCCTAGAAAATTTCCTTCGAACGTAACAATTTCCACAAACTTCACAAAGAATGTCCTACGTCTCGCACGTTCATATAAAACGTTCAACGTATTATTTAGGCAGGATCATTGTCACGCACATGGCATCGCTGTTCCATTAAAGAACTACACTGAAACCAAGTTTATTTTGCCGTTAACATTCAAAATATCTTTTGAAACTCAACCTTAATTTCATAGGGTTGACTCAAACATACCATTTTTAGGAACGCAAGGGTAAGTTTGTCGTAGTGCACGTTCATAATGACATTTATTAGAAGTCGTATTCGGTACATGACAATAATTAAAATCCATGCACGAAGCTCGGTACCTGCCCGTGCCTCGTACGTGATGGTTTAGCATATTATTAACTTGGAATTATTGGGTAGTCCAAGAAAAATGTTCGATTAAGCCTTTCAGCTAGCAACTGTTTTCGTTTAACTGGGTTTGGCTTCGGTTTGTTATGTAAGGGTTATAGTTGTGTGTTGCAACTTTTAATTTGTGGAGTGACTGTCGCCATGAGTCTTATGAGAGCAACTGCGTAATCGAGAAAAACAGAAGTCCCATTCGAAACTGTTTTCACAATTACATATAAAATAAATCATTTACACTTTTCACCAACACTACCAAAATTTTAAGTAGGTAAACATTTGTTAAGTAATAAGACTTGGTCTTTATATAACATAAATAAATAAACTTTCCGAATAACGGTCCATGAAAAAAATTTTCGTCAATTAATCATATACCAAATCATTTGTAATTTTTAGTAGGGTAAATGACAGAATTTTGGTCAGGTTTAGTTATGTCATTTTAGGCATAATCTAATTTGTGAAGTGTCAGTCCATTGTTGTCCATTACATTTGCACTCACTTCAAATTTTTGATATGACATCAATACATTCTTCAAGTTAATTATGGGTCAGCTACTAGATCCTTTGAAATTCATTTTATTTTCCATTCGCCATAACCAGCCAAATTATGAATAAGTATAAGTATCATTCTTTCCATCAAACTTTGTTCTTTGAAAATTAATTATAAAAATGTAATATCCAAACTACCTTATCCTCAAACCCCGGTGGAAATTGCTAAAAATCTCTCAGCAAAAAACCTGGCATACACCGCTCTGAGGCACGTGTCCAGAGTAAGCGGGGGAATATTAAGTGGCGCATACTGGCGTATGTACCTTAATATATATTAATGTGTGGCCAATGGGACGGCGCCCGAATAATAAGGAGGCTGTGTTTGAGTTTTTAATTCGAATTTGTTCCTGAAAAATGAGTTTTATATGTAGAGATAGGGTATAAAATCCTATTCATATTCTATACTAGCGGGTGCCCTACGGCGTTGCCCTCGTGGGTTGCCCAGTTTATTCCCGTTCCCGCAGGAATTTCCTAAAATTCCTTTATAGCAGTTGCCTACGACATATAAGACCTCATCATCATCATCATCATCAACCCGTAACAGCCCACTGCTGAGCTAAGGGTCTTTCCTCACACATGAGGAAGTATGGGCTATAATCTCCCACGCGAGCCCACCGCAGATTGGGAGATGGTGTTAAGCTAGTGGCCACTTAACCTATATACCACATTTCAACTTTCTAGGTGGTAGGTATTGTTTCGGAGTAGTACGTAATTATCTTTTTACCTAGTTTTTTTATTTTTCCTTGGGAATGAGACATTCTTTCGCTTAAAAAAGTGCTCTAGATATTGACCCAGTTACTCAGTTATCTTAACACCAAATTTCATCAAAATTTGTCATATAGTTTTAGCGTGATGCGTGCACAACGAGGCAGACAGACAGACAAAAATTTTAAAAATTTGTGTTTCGATATCTACATCGATAACTACGAGTATCTACACTACCACTAAAATTTTCATTAAATATTTTATATACAGAGGTGGTCTCGTTACACTCACATAGTTCTCATTCCCGTTATAATACGGGGATAAAATATAGCCTATGTTTTATTGTGATGTATCTATATAAATAAAAATGAATTGATGTTCGTTAGTCTGATTAAAACTTTAGAACGGCTGAACAGATTTTGATGAAACTTTTTGTGTGGGTTAGAGTGGGTCCAGGGATGGTTTATACGGTGGCAGAACGACGTCTGCCCGGGCCACTAGTAAGATATATAACTGTATAGTTTCTTCAATATCCGTTCAGTAGTTTTTGCGTGAAAGAGAAACAAACATCCATACATCCATACAAACTTTCGCGTTTATAATATTAGTAGGATAGGATAGTAGGATATAAATTAGAGTGTGTTGGTTGGTTTGTTATCTTATCACGGAACAACAGAGAAAGGAATCGACGTGATATAGATAGTTGGAGGATTAAAAGGTGTTGCATAGTACTTTTTATTCCAGAACGCGGCCGAAATTTGATGCGGTATTTTAATAGATATCGTAAGATTCAAGAGGAAGGTTTATAAATAATAATAAATAAAAATAAATAAGACGTTTATTCATTCACACAATGCTACACTAGACTTTACTAAAAACTTAGTTACTAGAAAAAAAACACAATGTGAATGAAACGGCTAGAGTCTCAGCACAACTGCTGCTTTTCAGACCCTGCCCTAATTTAAAATTATTCTAAGTATGCTTTATAACAGTTTTTGTTTATATGTACCTATATATAATACATGCATAATATAGTAGAGAAGCACTGATAATATCATATACACCGAAGCGAAGAGAGGGCGGGCCGCTAGGATCCATATATTTTACTCATCATGCATTCTTAGTGTAGTACTAGTGAACATAGCATCTTTGTCTTTCAGAATGACTAATCGAAAGCGACCTTCGTCTAACGCAACTACTAAATGGCAACAAGCTCAACAAATTGTTATTCATGACACACCGTAAAAATCTTTAAAAATCCAAACACCTCGACATTTATTAAAAAGGTTGCGTGTAACGAACGAGCCAAGTCCCACACGTCATGGGCGCAAACACACCACCCCTGTTTGCAGACGGTCGCTAGAATACTAAGCGTTACGCGCATTTTCTTAACTTTTGAAATGAGCCGACCTTTTGTGATTTTTAAAACTTTTTTTCCACTAGAGGGGAACTAATTTGCTTTTGACACTTAATATGCGCACGTTGTATTGACATTTTTACGTTTTTCTATTCAGTATATGGACTAAAAATTATAGTTGAACATTATAATAAAGGACTCTTTTATTTATATTAATACGCTTATATTGTTTTAGTGGTATTGTTTTAATTATAAAGAGAACATTGTACTTAATAGTAATAAAATGATTTAATTAACATTTTTTCTATAAAAAGATAATCACAGTAGTCACACATTAATAGAGTCGCCAAATCAATCAATATGTAACAGAAAAACAGCAATTCCTGAAATTAGTTTGTTCAGTGTCGACTACTTAATCGATTTCACCTATTTTTAATGTGTTAAATTTTTCCGAAAATTAATTTGAATAACTGAATTCAGGGCTGCTATAGAAACTGTACTATTATTGCTCTTTATTTAAGAAATTTGGTTAGATAAAACTAAAGTACGAATGCATATTTTTTAAATATTATTAGTAGGTATAGTAATTAAGGAATATTAATTATGAGGAATTGCGCTTATCCTATTACGCGTTGTATATAAAAAAAATCGAAGACTAGTTGTTACACCATTCATAACTCGAGAACAGCTGGACCGATTTTTAAGATCTTTGATTTGTTGGATTTGTCGCCGCCGCAGAATAACTATTAAAACATCGTTCAAATCGGGTTTCGCGTGGGTAACGCCGCTGTGAATAATAAAATAATAAAAATTACTGTTAATTTTTGCTGTTTTTTTCTTTACGTGTCTCGATTTCATTTATCCTATCGCGATGAAAATTTGGTGATTTAGTTTGATGGACTTTAGCGTAAAATTTCCACTGAAATGTTTTCTGAAATTTTTTTATTCCAAAAAAGTCTTAAATACATAAGAAGTGTGTTTTAAAATATAACCAGAATATTTGTGACAAACAACTTCTCGCTGTCTTGGTCCCAGCTCAACTCTTTAATCACACGACAGCAGAAAATAATATTAACGACTTTCACTCCCAAAAACCATCTCTAGTCGAATATCAAAGAAATCATTAACAACCCGAAACAAAATCGGGGACAAAGCAAAATAACGAACGAAGTTACAAATAGGTCGATCTACGAAACCATTTGTTTGTCTTTGTGTAAAAAAACAAAGTTGTCTCAAGCCAAAAATATTCAGCTTTTTACCTAACTGCCCCAGAAGTAGGGTCATGTACATCAGGTGTATGTATGTGTAAGCATATTAGTCTATTCCTTTCACACAGTATATAGACTAAAAGGTTGTATGATTCAGATAATGATATGTAGTTAGATTTGTATTAGCTTTGAAAGAGAGACAAGGTTAGTGACTTAACAAAAACCAATATGGCGGATCAGTTTTTTTAAAAAGACTAGTACCTAGCCTACGCGGTTTGATAGATTTTGAAGTATGGGGTAACGCCAGATTTGTCTTTTCCATCGAAGTGCCTAGCGGTACCATTTTTAATCATTTCAATGACATGTACCATACAGTTTTATAATTTTTTTTTTGCGAATTTATTTCTTAGTCCTGGAATGTAGCCTGCATAAGATTTTTATCTTTATTTTCATTTCTAATTAATCCTAAGTGTCGACCCGATTTGTAACTTTTTCGCATATAGTTTCTTTTACCAAGTAGGTAATCAAACCTCTGGAGTCCGGTTGGATGGAGATGGTATAATTTCAATAAAAAGTATAAAATCAGATAAAATTAAGTTAGTTGTCAAAAGTTGCCTTATTAAGAACAATCCTAACCATTTGCTATGCATACCCGTTTTACAGAGTACAATGACAAAAACATCCCCAAAAAGCAAGAAAAACCGCGGGGCGTAGCACGAATTTTGCCATAAATATTTAGGCCGAGCGTTGAATTTTAAAGGCGGCAATTTGAACCTACACTCTTATCCTGATCGCGGGATAATTTATCTTAACGAAAGAAAGGGGTGGGCGCGGCAAGGGTCCAGGGGGGAGGGTGGCTCTCCCAAAAATTGGGTAAAAATGTTGCCAGCCAGCGATTAAACCGTCGGGGGATGCGTTGTATTAATCACCACCCGCTCGCAGTCGTCTTCGAGGATTTTCGCGGGACCTCTATAGAGTTAATATTGTGACAAAAAAAATCTTTATTAACAAATAAAAAATGTTTATTTTACACCAAAGTATTCAATTTAATATGTCTAAAAATACGTTACTTCGTTGCCCGTGAACGACGGATAAACGAACAAAGGCCGTTCTTGAAATTTAACGAAGATGGTCACAGAAACTAATGTGATGTTATATAATACTTATTTTGTTTTATTTGCATAGTATAATATAATAGTTAAGTCCGCTAGTGTTGTTTCAACGATCCCAAGACGCTGTCGTAGGGCTAGCCCAGAGAGTTTTTTGTAATGTTTGACTGATTTTATATTGATGCTTTCAATTTTGGCATGCGTTCTATAGTCACCACTTTTCTGATATATTATTACAATAACTCCCATATTATATTAAACACCATAAAACTCTATGATTATAGGTTGGTGGGTGTATGTTCGCGCGAGCTTTGCATTTCTGTCTTTTCAATTTCTAACTGGATTACTTTTAAGTTTTTATTTGTTACATCTTAGCGAGAAATGTCCATGGGCATAGGTCACAGAAACTAATGTGATGTTATATAATACTTATTTTGTTTTATTTGCATAGTATAATATAATAGTTAAGTCCGCTAGTGTTGTTTCAACGATCCCAAGACGCTGTCGTAGGGCTAGCCCAGAGAGGTTTTTGGAATGTTTGACTGATTTTATATTGATGCTTTCAATTTTGGCATGCGTTCTATAGTCACCACTTTTCTGATATATTATTACAATAACTCCCATATTATATTAAACACCATAAAACTCTATGATTGTAGGTTGGTGGGTGTATGTTCGCGCGAGCTTTGCATTTCTGTCTTTTCAATTTCTAACTGGATTACTTTTAAGTTTTTATTTGTTACATCTTAGCGAGAAATGTCCATGGGCATAGTGTTACCTATGTAAGTGAAATACAAACATAACATACCCCATAAGAATTTACATACACTATGTACTGTTTTTTCTCCGAATAAATAAAAAAAAAAAAAAAAGTTACATATAAAAATAATGTGTCCGTTTACTGAGTTACTGTTTTACTTTTATTGTCAGCTACAGTAAAATATCAACGAGCCTTGCTTGCTTACGTTTGCTGAAATCCAATCTGAAGACAGAGGCCTGACACATACTCTCTATCTTATGAATAAATTATTGCTATTAATTGAATAGAAAGTCACAGTATTTTAAGCTGAATGTATTGTAGAGGACTACTATTGGGAGCCTTATATTTTAGCAAACGATTTAAATAATTTTCGTATAAAGTACAAATAAGTGTCAGGCTATCTCTTTATTTGAATAACAAAAAAGCAGATTATTGATTTTCACATAATACACACATTACTCATGTAAATTATTACCCACGATAGGAACCTTGCCCTTTCAAATATTTTGTCCCAGATGTTCTAAATTTAAAATTCCAAATGGGGTTTTATCATCTCTAGATAAGTCCGCCCGTGCCCTGTCCTGCGTAGAAGGCGGGGTGGCCACCTTGGCTTTGTTTTAATATTTTCGCAGGCATTATGAAGGGTTTTCTTGCTTTCAAATAATTTTGGCTTCTGCTCTTGAAGTTTTGATAAAAGTTTCATTCTATCAATAATTAACGGGCACAATCCGAGTTTGCTGATGCGATTATAAAGGTCGAGTTTTTGCGCCATCTACAGATTTTTCAGCTCAGGAAGTCTGTTAGGGAAAGTTTTCTCTGTCTCTAATTAAGTGGTTGGGGTTTTGGTGAACACGCGAACAGGTATATTGTATTATGAATTACTTCTTTTTGTATTATTCAGACCTTATATTTACATGCCTCAATTATTGTAGTGTATAAGGTGTTTACTTTTTCATTGCTTTAGGAATTAGTCAAACCTAATTAGTATTGAAGGTAGAGCTCAAAAAAATGAAATATTTATTATCTGCAGATAAATTATTGGCACAATCACGTTACTTATTACATGAATGTATGCAAAATCTGACTTAATAAACTTTGGTGGCATATTTCAATTTTGTGACAAATATAAACAATTAAACACTTTTATGTTGTGTCGCTCAGAAGCCGGCGTAAATCGGGTTAACTACATGGTTAAAAAGTACAAGTCTTTACACTTTGTATTTGTATTATATTAAAAGGAATCTACGCAATGCTATATTAAAGGACCTACTAACAGTGAGTATCTACCCAATTGTATTACCTACATCTAAGCCTAGGGTCAGACAAAGCTGTGATATACTTAATACTATAATAGAAATTACCATAGACAATTTCACCATAAATAAACCACAAAACATAACCTCTAATGACATATACATGACATATCCAACCCAAGACAGTAGATATAGTAAGCAAAGAAGAGGAAACTTCCACGAAATTTGCTCGCCCAAATGACGACGCTTGTTTTTTGGAGGTGGGTGCTTATAACTCTACGCAAGGTTAATATGGACACGACTCTTAAAAATATATTATGAAATAGTACAGGGATACTTGTGCAGACGTCTTTCTTTTTGAAGGAACAATTCTCTCTGTCTCTTTCCATTTTGAACAAGATTTTTGTAAATTGATTTAATATTGATCACCTGACGAACTCCGAAAGTGATTCCGACATCACTTAAATGGTTTAAAATAAACGCTCACTTTTTAACTCCAAGGCGTTAATAGAGGTATTCCATTTCTAGATGTACCCACTTTTCATTTCTTTTGAAGATTATATATTTTTACTCATTACACTTCGACGTTGGAATGACAACAACGATAGCAAAATTATATGTTATATTATTTCGATAGGCATTTCAAAATACATTTGGAATAATTATAAAAATGTAGAGTTAACCATTTAAGTCTTCAGTAAAAGTCAAACACTATCATTTTACTGTCGATGACCAAAAAGGGATATAGGAAGTATCGAAGACTGTATTTTTGTGCTTGGAATCTGAAGCAATGTCTTGTAACTAAGAATATAAGAAAAAATAAAGAATTTAATCTATAAATTTAGGATTAAATACCTAGTAGAAAAACCATAAGCTCCAAATAAGAACAGCACATGTCCACACTACTATAGCGCACCCTAACAAACTTATTAAGATTTCTTTTCTTTTTGCTCTGTACGTGGTTAGCGACGTATGACGCAAGCTAACGGCCGCGGGGGGGTTAGGGGGTCCCACCCCCGCACGCATGGCCGCTCTCATGATTTAAGCACGGGGATAAGAATGAAATTAAAAATACATCCGCTCCTTAGGGTGCCAGGGAGACATACATGCAAATGAACCCTCCCCCCTCATAAGACAGGGGGGCATTTTTTTGTTGGGATGCTATTAATTTGGGGTGTAACTTACTAAGTACTTATACGTATACGTGTGTAGATATGGAATGTATGGGTAAGTTTTTCGGAAATTTTCTTCCTTTTAAATTATGTAGGAGATTATAAAGTAATGCGTTCAGGTGTATTCTATTAATATTTCGTTTACATTCTCTGTCTGCCTCGTAAGCCTATAAAGAGCTTTAGCTATTCTTGCAAATAAATATTACTTACAAATATTGTACATGAAACTATGTTTTGCGTAGCGTTTCAATTTCATTTTTAATTATTTACTTTTACAGTGATAGCCTTACGGTTAAAGAGCCTGCTTCACATGATGATAATCAGAGAGGCTTGGGTTCGAATCCTGACATGTACAATGAGTTTTCAAAAAAAGTTACGTACATATATCAATAGCTCGACGGTGAAGGAAAATATCGTGAGGAATGTCCCAGAATTAATTCTGAGACATGTGTTACAGACCGACGGAGCTTCGATATTCGATATTCGACTCGGAATCGGAAAATCTGTCGAACACTTTCGTGATGGGCTGGTGTTGGTGTCGAAAACTAATGTCATATGTGACATAAGGATTCGGAAAAATTTTCACTCGATCTGAATCGAACGGAAACGGTATCGAGCCTCCGTGAATACGCCTGCCGGTCCGGCGATGGGCTCACCACCTATCACGTTTAAGGATCCAAAGAATATCTCGTGAAAAGTGTGTATATCCAGAAATGGAATACCTTTGCCCACCCCCTCGGGAATAAAAGGCATTAGATTTTTTTTCTTTTAAATTATGTAGTATTTTATATTGGTAAATAATAAAATGTGTAATGATAGATATACGTATGTTATTTTAATGCGGTCTTTTAAATTCGAGATGCCATAGAAACGGATCTTGTTGCAGCCAGAAACATTTTACACAGTCCAAATTTACTTTTCTAGTCTCTTCCAAGTCCGAGTCAGACTCACACACGAAGACTTCCGTACCACCTCCCATAAAAACTAAAAAAACACTCGTTTCCTTTTTCCTCATTATACCTAAGGGTACATAACCTAAAAATATAAACATACCGATTTTCCGAAAGCTTTATCAATAAAAAGCGTAACATCATCAAACGATTGTAAAGCGTTGAAGTGTTCACTCCGACATTGTGAGGAGATGGAATCGAACCCGGAGGGTGCGTTCGAGTATCGTCACACGTTCGACATTCATTGCGATGACGAAGCATTTTGAATACACGCGATAATAGAATAATAAGGAAGTAAGGCTTAGCGGGGAATTAATATATGGTTTAAAATAGGATCGCTGCTTTGGACCAGATTTTTTTAAGTTATAGCTTATTTTCATAATATATTATTTGTACTCGTCGTACTTGTATTCCATTACTGGATATACCCACATTTCACGAGATACATTGGACCCCTAAACGTGATAGGTCGTGAGCCCATCGCCGGACCGGCAGACGTATTCTCAGAGACTCGATACCGTTTCCCTTCGATTCGAGTCGAATCTATCGACATCGGAAACGAATCTATCGAGATGGGCTGATGTTGGTATCGAAAACTAATGTTATATGTGACACCAACTGTCTTAAGTGACATAAGTTTTCGATACCAACATCAGCCCATCTCGATAGATTCGTTTTCGATGTCGATAGATTCGTTTCCGATGTCGATAGATTCGACTCGAATCGAACGGAAAAGGTCGAATCGAGTCTCTGTGAATACGTCTGCGGGTCTATTTACAGATGTCTCAAAATTAATTCTGAGACCTGCGGGTTTCCTTACGATGTTTTCCTTCAACGTCGAGCTAGTGATAAATATGTAGGTACGTAAGTTTTGACGTGACTACGTCTTATAATTTGATGGAGCCGGCGGCATGCACGAAAAAATTGTGACGTATGCGGCGTTCTAGTGCAAGCGAGAGCGCGCAACGAGCGACAAAGAGGCACAATCCAAAAAGTATGACGTTGTCACGTTCAACTATCGTCAGTAAACCGACTTTACAGACAACCGATTTTTTGAAAAACTCATTGGTACATGCCAGGATTCGAACCCGAGCCTCAGTGATTTTCGCCCGGCTCTTTAACCGTAAGGGCTATCTCTACAAGGGCTATCAACAAATCCTTGAAAAACATTACCTCCTTCTGGAGCAGCAGGGAGAAAACACATGTAATATATCAAAATGAAATTTTATATAATTATATTGGTCAGGGATAATAATCACAGATTCTAACAGTATTTTTTTTTATAAGCAGTATGTAGGTAGAGTAAACAAATAAAATTTTACCTCATATTAGTACCTATAGATATAGATTATTTTGTGCTTTTTTTTGCAGCTGTTGGGAAGCTGTTGGGTTATTACATTTGTTTACGAGTTTACTTCTTTTCATATCTGTCTATTTCCTTAAAAGTAAGATCAAAGTTATAAGCATAGGATATCCTCATCTTTTGATCGTTAATGACATAGAACTCAGTGTTACAAAATTCTCCTTCATCTCTTGAAGTTTGATCAAGAAAGGGTGTTATTTCTTTGTAAACATAATATTGTTGTTAATTGCAATTACAATGTCAGTTATATTAAATTACGTTATTCTTTGCAAAGTACTCTTATTACTTTCAAATTTTCGTGTAGGTATTTTCTAAAATTATTTTAGATGCGGAAAATTGATTTTAGAATAAGTAGGCTGTTGATAATTTTCGAGCCCAATTTATAGTCTTTACGATACGCTTTACAAACAAAGGATAATTTATTTTACTTTTAGACTGTTAAAAAAAATTGAAAAAAGTATGAAATCTTTATATAAAAATTACATCCTTATATGTAAAAGTAAAGCCTAATCCTATTAGAAGAAAATATAGATTCACTTATATTATTGTTGTAGCAAAAGGTATCAATAACGTTTTTTTATTATCATGTGCAGCCAGCAAACAGTAAAAGCCATTATGTAAAAGAAAACCATCCAAAAAGATTTATTACCTCTTATAGTTTTGTCCAAAAAGATTATATACTTTTAGCAACAACAAATTAGTTTCTTATGCTTTCTTTTGACAGGTTTGTGCCTGTACACCTGCGATTTAGCCAAAAAAAGAAAACTCGGTGAACTTTGGCTCGTTCACGCCTCGCATAGCAAAGGGCAGATCGATGCTTGTCAAACAATAAATGTCACGTCCACTCCCTCATGTTAATGTACTTCAGTATCTCTATCCTAAATACAGACGATTATAAACTGTATATCTCTAGACATAAGGTAGAGGACGGTGTAAGATTAAGTTTGCTGGTTTGCCTCCCGATTTTTCTTTGAGGTGCAAACGGTGCCCTAATTTTTGGCGGGAAGCGTTAGGGATATTAAAACGGAGTGTTTTGGAAACCTCTATGATAAAGCATGTTTTAATATTGTGTAATCTTTAGAGCTGCACAATGTTTATTAAAAATCCATTTATAGGTTCAAAAACACGGCTTTTAATCTACATCTAAGTACCTACACTAATATTATTAAGAGGAAAGATTTGTATTTTTGTATTCTTGTATTTTGTATGTTTGTAACGAATAAACTTAAAAACTACTGGACCGATTTCAAAAATTCTTTCACCATTAGAACGGTACAATATCTTTGAGTGACATAGGCTTATTTATATATTAGGCATTATTCCCATATTCCCACTGGAACGGGAACAGAACAGCTAGTACTTTATAAATAGATATTATATAGAATTACAACCCCGTCTACATCGTCTGCTTATTTGACCTCTGTATTAAAAAAAAATACTCCACACCGATTCCCCAAAAAGGTTGACACATGTATTCCATTTGAAAATATACCCACTTTTCACTAGTATATGTTTCTGGGGCCTTAACGTGACATTTGATGAGCCCATCTGCTGCGGTGCCGTTACACAACCTTCAGAACAAATTCTGGAGCTTCCGTCAAGCTAGGGAAAAATATTTAAGTACCTATATTATATGCATTATTTTAAATCCTCATTTTTACATGCCGTCAATAAGAATCGAACTTGAACCTCACATATCCCTGCCTCACACTTCAACAGGGCTACCACGGCTCTTTATTTAAATAGTATACCCTGTGATTTTACTAGCGTAAGCCGCGTTAGTGAAATAGTATATAGTAATAGCCGCGTTAATAAAAGTACCGTTTTCCGTTGGAAAATTATAGCTGATGCAACTTCTAGAAAAGTAAACTTTCCATTATTGTTTTTATTTCATCCAACCAGTTCTTTCGGAGCCTATCTATTATAAGAAATCTCTCCTGTTGAAATTTTAAATAAAAATAGATTAAATTCAATCGCTTTAAATTATAAATATACTAGTGTAGATTTAAAGGAAGTAGTCGCTACCTAAGAATTTGTAAAAAAACTACCCCGAAGTTCGAAATAGATGATAATCCCTCGTAACTTACCGAACCAAAGTTAAACTATCGTAAATCCCATGATCCTCGCTCGTCTTCTATCGAGTGGAGTCCGAATAAACTGCGAGCTTCATTACAAACTATTCAACTTGAGATTTGTGCATTGCAATGGGAATAGACTAGCCATTGTTAGGCTTAGCTCCCACTAACGGTGAGGTTAGTGATGTAGGCTAGCTATAAATAAAGAATATTGGCTATATTTCGTACTTTATGATGTAGTTAAATTATTTTAAAACATAAAAAAGCCTGACGCGCTATAGTGCGAGGTATGCTATACAGTTCGGAGTGAGCATTTGTTCCTATGGGAATACGGGAATAAAATATAGCCTGTTACATAGGGATATTCTAGCTTTTCATTGGCGAAATAATTTTTAAAATCTGACCAGTAGTTTTTGAGTTTATTCGTAACAGACATACAAAAATATAAAAATACAAATCTTTCCTCTTTATAATATTAGTATCTAGATAAAAAAAAACGCGACTTCATGGATATATACTGAAAAGATTTTCAAGTCATCAACACAACCTATGATACCCTGGATATGAAGATAAATGTAACGCCACTGCATTTATCCAATAACTATTTTAGGCTACAGGCTGTACCACAGAAACATACCTGTGGCCGATGCACTGGCAGGTATTGTACATAGTTTATTCAAAATTAGATTGACGTGGTTTTAGCTTGTCTTTAGATCTTTGCTTTTGATTTTGTTTTCTGAATTATTGTGTGAACCGTTATTGTATTGTATTATATAAATAAAATTGTTTTTAAAAGCATCAGCAGCCTTTCCCTGAGGTCGCAGAGTTCACAATACCAACATACCCGAAAATATTACCGCCCCTAAAAATAATAAATTACTATTTCTAACCTAACTGCAACTGCAGAACCTATATCCTCTACACTGCTATCTTACGTATTCATAGTGTTATCTCTGCGTACTTAGAAGACGTTACTAGTGTCAAACAAATAGTTTCATGGTAACGCACATATGCATGCAACTGATAAGCATGCTACTGTCAACCATGCTACCAGCAACAGTGTACACCAATCCTAACGCATGCCGCATGGCCGTTTGTCACATTCGCATTGGGACGCGTAGAACGGTGTCCCCGAAGATGATTAATGTCTTTCTTAATTACTAAGTTATCGTTTGGGGGGTGATAGGTACATGTGTTCCTGCCTTAATTTATTGACTTTTGCGGCGCGCACGCTTGTTTTGGGGTGGAATTGATTGCGTAACTTTTTTTGGTTCTGAGGTTTACTTTTTATACACGCCAATGTTTAAAAAGTCGATTATAATTACTGCTGTAAAAGATGTATGAGTTTACAAAAAAGTCGGCAAAATGGTAAAGTCGGCAAAAAGGGCAGTACCCAAACTACAGCGCCACAGTGAATATCAGATGTGTGGACTCTTTGTAAACTATTAGACAGAAACTTCTTTATATACACAGAACTTTTGTATTAAAATAAAAATAAACTGTACTCTGTTTGAACTCTGGATAAATCATAAAAATAATAATAATAAATGTTCAGAAGACTCGAGCTTTATCCCAGGGGAGTGGTAGAGATATTGTATACCCGAAAATTCCCACCATGTTATTCGAACTATCCCCACCAAGAAACGAATCCGATCCGCATACATGCTTCAGGGCTCAAAATTATTTCTAAAAAAAATGGAAAATAAAGAAAGACGCTATAAGGACCAAGATTTATTCGCCATAAATATAAACATAACAAAAAATACACTGAGAAATCAATAGTCAAATAAAAATAGACATGACAAATCAATTATCAACTCAGCAAACACTAGCTATTTAGCTGCTTTGTCACCTCTCCACATCAAACTAACATAACCAGAATACTACAACACCAATAAAGGTGAAACCTCAAAAAGTCGATCCAGCCGATTTTCGTAATAAACTTTCCTCAAAGTCGTCACCTTAAGCTTAATACACACGCGCGTCACGTCCTCCGCTCATTTAGACGCGCTCATCGATCGGAGACAAAGCCTCGCAAGGCCCGATAAACGAATTAAGGAAATGGGAGATTTTTTATCTGGGCCGGGGGAGGGGCCGCGACACGCGCTATAAAACGCAGCAATACTTTCTTATGCAAAGTCCCTCCGCGCCCGATAATTAGGTGAAGTTGTAGATGTGTACGCTGACTTATGTTGGTGTGTGTTTTGTTTTTAATTTTGGGGTGATTGGTTTGGAGGTCGTTGCCTTTGATTCTGCGAGTGTGTTTGCATCTCGTATTAGGTAGGTACCTACTTATTATATGAGATGCATTACAATTATTTTTGAGTAATATAGCCCTGGGTATTTGATATAAATCTCTAATTTGATACCTCTACGAGTTTCGGAGTAAAACGGTCTTGACAGACAGACAAACGGACAAAGGAGTAATCCTATACGGGCTCCTTTTTTCCTTTTAAGGTACGGAACCCAAAATATATGTACATGAGTTTGATAGTTGTATTTCTCAGTTGGGATATTTGGTAATCAGTTCCTGTCTGGAGGACATTCAAGTAACTGTAAAATAAAAATTAAAAAAAATACCAATAATGGGCATTAAAGATTATTCTGGGAGTACCTGCATTTTTTCGACGTTGAGATTACTCGTATTTTAGGTATTAACTTAGCTAGATGATATTCATTCTTCCCTTTATTTCCGCGTATTTATTAGAATCCATTAAAAATGTGAGAGATAGGTATAACCTACCAAGGAAACAAGTGATAATAACAGGTTTTTCCCCAGAATAAGTTGTCCCTACATTAACAGATTCATTTACAAAGATACAAAATACCTATCTATATCTCTATAGATGCTTAATGAGAAATAGATATAAAATTACAAACGGTCTTAAATGAACGACGACGGCTGTCCTTGCGGGTGCACATGTCGCTCGCGATCAACTGTGGACGAGATTTCTTGATACTTTACGTATAGATATCATAAAATAGAACAAACAGATCTTACATGAATTTTTTTAATATATTCATGTTTTCCAGCTATATGTTATTTATGTACAGTTTAATAAAGTATGCAAAATAATAAAATACGATGAAGGAAAATATCGCGATGCGCGACGTTTATGGATCCAAAGAATATACTGGTGAAACGTGGATATTTCCAGAAATTCAATACCTCTGCTTACCCCCTGGAGATAAAAGGTGCTTTTTATGAAATAGAAATAACATTAAATTACATCGTTTATAGTAAAGTAAAGCAAATTTAAAAAAAAATATTTAGTTTGAGTACAAAAAAATATTATACGTATTTTTTTCTTTTGCCCGGCAAACAAAAAATGAAGACGATATAGCGCTTTGAAATATAACGTGATGTCAGCCCATGCTACAAATTTTCACAAGGTGACTTCAAAACCCCTGAACATTGATGCGATATATTTTCGTAAATTTTTATTTATTTGATAAATCAAAAAATACATGTTCAATATTTTTTGGTAATCTAACTACATAACAGGACCCAGGAAACAAACTTAAAACTAAATCGGTGTCTTAAAGTACCAAAACGTGTCACCCACACGCTACACTTTTAATTTTCCCTCCTTAAAAAAGGGAGGGCAGCGGTGTGTTTTCGGCGGCCCGAGCCCCGTGTGTGGAGGATGGGGCCCCCTCTCTTGGGGGGTACGGTAATCAAGGCACGCAATCTTCGGCGAACCCTTAAAAACTTTAAAACTCATCGCCGCCTTGCGCCATCCCGCACACACATACATACATACATGTGTACTTGCGTATTAATGTAATTTTGTTTTTGATGTATCTTGTTTTCCTCTGGCCTACGGTTATCTCTTGCGCTAATGTGTTTTTTACTTTTTACGCAGTATGTTTTTGATAGGGAGTGTTTTGGTCGTGAACGGTTGGTATTATTGACTATTTAGGTGTAGAATGTTTATTACAATGTTGTCTTAGGTGACATAGTATTGTTTATACATAGTTGTTTCATCCATCATATTGTGGTTGTCTGGAAGAGATCGCTAAAGGGATAAGACCACCCATTGTACTTTAGTTAATGTTAGTTTAGTTATTGTGTTGTTTTTGGTGTACAATAAAGAGTTGTTGTATTATATTTGTACAGTCAAGAGCACGTAGACCTTAATGCATTGGACTTTGTAATAACGTTCTTAATACAATCGCTTTTAAGTTCAGACTCGCACTAGAGGTGTAAAGCTTCATGTGCTCTTGACTGTACAGCTCGAATCTTTCGTATGTGTTATCAATACTTACCAATACTAAACATTAGTGAATATTATATAATAACTAACTTACAATTCATCTCATGCACGAGGCCAGGGTGCCATTCCAGATAATGTCATGTAGTAATAAGTTTTCCAAAAACTTACACAGCTACTGATATGTTACTATGAAGAATAATGTAAACTTACATTGTGACCAAACCCACAAGCCTGTGAAATTGGGAATTAGCTACTAAATTGAGTAAGTATACAAGTAAAGTCGACTATTTATTTTAATTTTTAGGAACGCGTCAAAATAAATGATTTGAATTAAGTAAAATTTTACAATAAAGTAAAAAAAAGTCCTAAATTTCTAAAAATCTTAATGACTAATTGTGCAGTATTCAAGCATCAGATGCCCATGGGTGCTCGATGATATTCAATCTCTTTTATCTTAATATTGATACTTGACTGGACCATAACTTTTTTAAACATTTCATATTCAGTGTAGATAATAAATAAACCACTTTGTAAGATACCTTCATAATTTGTTGCAACTTAACGCTCAGTACTCTCTCGGCTATTAAGCGGAGTTCGTAATTTCATTCGGTTTAATTCACACTCATTTTATGTGTGCAAAAAATATAGGTATTTTCTTATGAAATATAAATGTAAAGTAACCACGACTATGTTATGTAGAAAAAACTGGTGAACACTTCACTGGTGTGGAACACATACGTGGAAATACTTGCCAAAGTGAAAGCATAAATGTGTTAGACAAATGTAATATATAATTTTACTTATAGAGGATTATTGCAAATAGGGAGAGCCATTAAAACAGTATAACAACAAGAAAATCTAAATGAATATATTGCATTACTCTATGTTACATAAAAAGTTTAAAAAATATATATGTGAATACTCTCTACAGTCTCCCATTTTGTGATGGAACAATAGATATTATGGTACAATACATAAAAAAATCTAACATTTTCCGTCACATTTTGAAATTAAAACCCAATGAAATACATATTCAAAAGTCCCAACAGATACAGACAAGATAATACTATCCATGCAGGAATAGTAGATTGTTATACAAGGGTCGGAAGGAATTGATAACTTCCACCCGCGTTAAACACTCTACTTTTCATTTCGAATTCAAGGAAAGTAAACAAAAAAAAATACAATTTTACAAAAATTCAAACATGCAAAAACGCAATAATACCTACAAAAAAAACAAAATTGTCAACAATACAACCAAAGAGGTTGGAAGAAAGATAAACTTTTTCTTTTAAACGTCTTTGAATACTAGGTACATCATAGAGAACCTAACCTAAATAACATTACAAAAATAATATACAAATCCTTCCTCTTTATAATACTTTTAGCCGAGTAATAGTGTTCTGTGCTTAATTAGTGTCGATGAAAAACAAGATTTTGAATTTCGGAACATCTTACCAAATTATTACAGTTTTTTTAATTTTAAATATGGAACGCGTACCGCCCCGCGCGCGGGCTATTTTCTGTTGTTTATACCTACACTCACAAGGCCGCACCTTTTTTTTCTTATTCTAATTGATGAAAAAGTTTCGTATCCCTACTAAGTACCCAAAGAGGTTGGAAGAAAGTCATTCTCTTTCCTAGAGAAACTTTTTCTTTAAACGTCATTGCCAAATTTAGTACTATTTTTTTTTATTTATTCCCGCCCTAAGGCCGGAAGCAATTACTATGAGTCTTTCCCGACCGAGGGCGGGAATCACAGCCCTGAATCTCTCTGTGGTGGGAATCATCGCTTCCGACCCGGTACTCAGATCAAACATGCACTACTTTCCGAGTATGAGATATGAAAAATCCATTTCACAGTTTATATTATAATTATGAAAGAAGATGTCTTAAAAATTCTCTACTTACCTTCACTTTTCTTTTACGAGACCTGAGATTCAAAATAGCCGACCATCAAAACCCATCCCAAACTTTTGCCTAACAAAAAACAAAAATCTAATAAAACACATATCGCACCCTGAATAGTTCATTAACGTTTCCATGTGTGCGTCTATTAGCCACGCGTGTGTGCGTGTGCGCAAACAGGGGGTTTTAATTTTTGGGGTTCTTTAATGACACTTCTTCGCATCGATTTTGCTGTATCCGAGGGTTCCTTTGTTTTGCGTTATCGATTCAAGTTTTTTATTCAGATAGTGAGTGAGCATACGTGTTCGAGCTTGCATGCGTGATTAGGGGTGCGGAACTTTCTAAATTAATCGCTCTGTCATCGATTTTAGCTAACTTTTGTTTCGTTGCTTTGAATTGCTTTACCAGGTTTAGAAGTTCAGTTAAAGGAAAAACCAATATATAGCCTAATTTTTCTTTGTCATTATAGTTGTTTTTACTTCTATTAAAACTTTAAAGTTTGATCCAATTAGGAGATGAATTTCAAAAATCCTTTATTAGTAGGTACCTACTCACGTACGTCATACTAAGAAATCCTATAAAAAATAGATTGTACCTAGTACTTACCACCGGCTTAGGCTACGCACTGTCTGTCAGTCAATATTTGAGTTGTATTAAGTACGAGTAGATTCCTACAGTCAGTTTTTTACAATTTAGTATTAGGTATATTTTTGTAGGATGTGCATCAATATTGATTTGCTTATACTGAAACAGGAGAAAAATCAAAGTTTTTTTTTTCAATGTTGTCCCCACCTACATGAAGCAATGTTACAGTAGCTGATTACTCGAGAGAATATCTGTGTTAATATGTAATGTAAATGGGGCCCTGAATAGCCTTGTGAGTAGCCAGGTCATGTCCTGTCCAACAAGGCAAGGATGGCTGTGCATAACGCTGTTCTGGTCCCGACGCTGATGTATGCGAGTGAGTGTTGTGTGTGGCAGAAGAAGCATGAAAGCAAGGTGAACGCAGTGGAAATGAGGTCTTTGAGGAAAATGTGTGGAGTAAAATTGTGTGATAGAGTGAGGAATGCGGATATACGAGAGAAGTGTGGTTTGAAAGAAGATGTAGTGACAAGGATAGAAAAGGGTATGTTAAGCTGGTTTGGTCATTTAGAACGAATGGATGAAAGAAGAGTAACGAAAGAGATTTATGGTGCGAATGTTGAAGGATACAAGGCAAGAGGACGCCCCAGAAGGACGTTCACGGATCAAATTAGTGACGTCCTTCAAAAAGCTGTGGTCAAGAGTGCGAAGAATAAAAGAGCGTGTATGAAAAGGCTTATGAATGTGAAGGAAGCGAGGGAAGTGTGCGAAGATCGGGCAAAGTGGCGATCCATCGTCTCTGCCTACCCCTGTGGGAAGAGGGCGTGAGCTGTATGTATGTATGTATGTATGTATATCTGTGTTAGTGAGGTGAGGCTACAGTATAATACAGGTACTGTATGGACCACCCCATTATGTTCACCAATTACTCGAAGACACCTCAACCGATTATTTTTTTTATTTCAAAGGGTCAATTGGTCCCATTTAAATTCTGTCGAAATCGGGTCGATTTCGCTGTTTTTAAGAAATCAACAAAAATCTAAAAATTATATACATTATTGGTATTTTTAGTACTATTAGTTGAAGTCGGTTTGTATTTATGTTATCTTATTGATATGACTTCGTTCATGAATATCATTTCAAACTCCCACCAGCTCATACTCTACTGATTGGTAAAGGACACAGGTCTTACCAAGCTGAGTATTTACGCCTGTGTTCGTCTACCATCGTACAGTCAAGAGCAAGTCAAGCTTGACACTACCAGTTTAAGCTGAGCTCTGATTAGTACTGCGCACCATAGAATACAGGGCCGGGTCAAAGTCCAAAGTGTCAAGCTTAGCGTGCTCTTGACTGTACAAGTGCAGTTCTTGTTTATCCTATCCTGTGTGACTCTTGCACCATTGAGGATCGGTTAGGCTTCATATCCATTATGGGAGAATTTATGGTGTAAATATCGATGTTATATTTAGTTATTTTGATGTTGACATTATCATCTTGGCTTAATTGCACTCTAACGTCACTACTGCCCACGTATTCGTTTTGTTTACTGACAGCTTATTTACACAACTGACATCGTTTATACTTACGTCTTGCATTTATTAATATGGTGAATTTTGATGCAGTATGGTATTTTTTTATTTAACATATTTTTTAACCTATTGCATAGCTTCTATCGCGGGCCTTGAGCGCGGGGACCGAATCCAGAAATTCCGTAACGAAAAAACCTCACGCTCCCCACTCCGACGGGCACGGAGGCGTGGCTTGTTTATTGGGCATAATCCAAACCCAAGTTATGATAGTAGATGAATGGATGGATGGATGGACGGACGGACGGACGGACGTTCGGACCGACCGACCGACCGACCGACCGACCGACCGACCGACGGACCGACGGACCGACGGACGGACGGACGGACGGACGGACGGACGGACGGACGGTCCGACGGACGGACGGACGGACGGACTTTCCGACGGACGGACGGACCGACCGACTGACCGACCGACCGACCGACCGACCGACTGACCGACCGACGGACGGACGGACCGACGGACGGACAAACGGACGGACTGACCGGCCGACCGACCGACCGACCGACCGACCGACCGACTGACCGACCGACGGACGGACGGACGGACGGACGGACCGACCGACCGACCGACCCTCCGACCGACCGACCGACCGACCGACCGTCCGACCGACCGCCCGACCGACCGACGGACGGACGGACGGACGGACGGACCGACGGACGGACGGACGGACCGACCGACCGACCGACCGACCGACCGACCGACCGACCGACCGACCGACGGACGGACGGACCGACCGACCGACCGACCGACCGACCCCACTCCGACGGGCACGGAAGTGTGGCTTGAAGGCCGTGCATTGTCTAACGTCGTTTGTTTTCGGCTGTCTTGTTGATAAAAAATGCTATGCAATAGCTTTACCGCGGCAGTCCCCGAGTGCCACACGACTTTTTTGACAGGAAGGAAAACCCGACTTATTTTTATATAGTAGATTATAGAAAGCTCATATAAGATTCTATGCCATAAAAAGGTAAGATGACAAAAAAACATTTTTAATCACTAATCGAATCCCACATAAAAGTACGCACCAAAAAATAATTAATACACATTAAAGAAACGAATAGCTGGATGAAGACGCGCCAATGAAAGGGGCAAGCCTCCCTAAACACCCCCTAAAAATTTAATTCATCACGCCAGCCTGAGACATATCTCCTTGCCTGTCCCTTCCCCTTTCTTCCACCATTCTTTGCTTTCTTACACGCTTTTTCCTAGAGCAAGACGGAGATAACCGTTTCACACCAACCTGTATTACGTAACATCACACGCACAGTGAAAATTTACATTTATCGCGGAGAGTTAGAGCTCAATTTTGAATGGTGAACAGTGTGATTTAGGACGTTCAAGGTAATTTGATATGGTCAGGTCGTACTGAAAGCTTAAAACAAATAAACGTGCGACGACGCGAGATAAGATTTTGTTGGGATGCGACTGTCGGTCGCGGGTTCGCGCTTCGGTGACGTAATTGTAGGTCTACCATTTCGTGTTGACTTTAATCATTAGTACTTATTATTAGGACATAACTATTTATTAATGAATTATGTGTGTCATTTGTGTTACTTACTTCATACTTATCAATTTGCAATACCAAAAAAACATTAGTTGCTAAGGTACAAATATCACTTTTATATTTGTTTATGTCAGATTTTGATGCTTCTCTTATTATATTTATTACTTATGTTTGTGACAACTCTTTAATGTAAGCAGCTACATCAATAATAAAATACATAGATGATTGACATACTTTCAATGTGAACTTGTAGGATACAAGGTTATAGTTTATTTTGCAATTAAAAATAAAAGAGCATTGGTTAATTGGATGCTAACAATTAGTCCGCCTTCAGAACTACAAACAATACTAATCTAAAAAGAATAATGTCTCTTTATGTAGTCAATGTAAATTGAATTATACAAAGCAAACAAGAAGTATATAATATATTTGTTACTATTCTCATATATATTTGTTACAATCCGCTACTGTTTATCAAATTGTCTTACATAAAAATAAAATAATATACCTAGTAATAATTTTCCACATAGAAAGAGTAAAAGTATTTCAAAAATACATAAAATGTCAACCCTCTCAATACCTTTATACAAAGAGCAACAAATATATTTCAATGTTATGTAACAGCTTGAAGAATAAAAAGCAGGTAACAGTTGACCCAAACTCTGAGAGCAAGTTAACAAAGCGACCGCAAAAGTTATTTTTAAACAATACCACGCAACTTATTAAAATGAAAATCAACTAGAAAATGACTCGATACCGCTGTCTTTCCCAACCTCTTATCAGAGCAACCGCTTTCAATTAACTAGTAAATAAAGCCTTATGTACTTGCTAACTCTTCACATAATGAGTTAATAACACAACACATGCGCCTTACAAATGGAAAATCGTGAACACATACATAAAACTCACTCACACAGCGATAAAACCCGTGGTGTACATAAAACGCTTTCTTCTTGTATTCTTAATTAGCGTGTCGAGTGCTGCCGTCTCGTTCCCGCTCGAGGTGTTAATTAGAAGGTTGTCTCGCTCGCGCTTTCTTAATACATTCTTCCTCTCAGCGGTGTTTCTTTACGTTTTTATTAGTGTGCGTGTCTGTGTGCGGTGGTGTTTAATTTACATGTACTTGTATGTCAGTGTACAGACGGATGGAAAAACGGATCTTCTTCAGTTTCTTGATTTTCCTTGCGTAGTACTACTACTCTACTACGGTAGTAGAGTGAATTATTTTGCAAACAATAAATATAGTGTTGTATATTTACATTGAATTATTGTTTGAAATTAATACTCAACTATCTTTAAGACTGATTATAACCATGTTTTCTTATTAATTGTAAAATTTTATAAAATTTCAAGTATAGTCGACTAGCCAATAAATAGTGTTCAAAAGTGAGGCTAGACTAGTTTTTATAAGTATGTGTAATAGCAAAGTTAGCAAAAATGTTCAGGCCTAATTCTGGAAGTATTTCATAAAATGTCACCAGTGTATGTAAGTATTTCACACTATAACCACAATTATGTAACATCGTGCTTCATCGTTTCAGCTACAGGACGTCTCCTACTTAACATTGTTCTTTTTCTTTCTTAATTTTTATAGTTAAGTATAGTCGACTAGCCAATAAATAGTGTTCAAAAGTGAGGCTAGAGTAGTTTTTATAAGTATGTGTAATAGCAAAGTTAGCAAAAATGTTCAGGCCTAATTCTGGAAGTATTTCATAAAATTTCACCAGTGTATGTAAGTATTTCACACTATAACCACAATTATGTAACATCGTGCTTCATCGTTTCAGCTACAGGACGTCTCCTACTTAACATTGTTCTTTTTCTTTCTTAATTTTTATACCTCACTCTCTACATTATCTACCTACCAAAACGTGTTGATGTCATCCTGGTGACATTTCTTGACATTTCTTCCGTAATTAATTAAAATCAGCAATCAATTTCGCCAGCGCCTGTACTCCGGGTGTTTTATACGAATGTGGGTATACGCGAAAGGGTGTCCGCGAGAGGGGGTGCGGGGGGACACGTACACATAAACACTTATAAAACTTTTTTGACAACAGCCCCCAGTCTCGCCCCTCCAATTCGCTAATTTATGTTGCTTTTTTAATCAATACCCGGCACAAGTTATAGGTTCTATCGGCCTTTTGTTGCGTTGATGACAGTTGATTGCTTTTACGTTTGCTATTGTTTTTGTAGTTTGAGTAGAAGTCGATTTCTGTGGTGTTTTTGGTTGGTTTCTTATAGGAAACGGTCGTTTAGCAAACGTTGAGTTGTCATGTAATTGTACCTATTATTTTTACTTAGAAACGATTTACGAAAATTTATGCTAGACTACTACATTAAAAATACACAATACGTTAATAATCTTACAATTAGAAAAAAGTATTAGTAAGTAACTAGTAGGTACTTAGGTAAGTAATAGTGAATATTTGTGCGATCGATCTCATCTCGTTACACAAGTAAAAAAATATTACTCGGAAACGGGACACTGTTAATTTTAACTGAAAGACAATAAGGGAATGCTTTATTCAACAATGGAGTTAAATAAATAATAAATAAATAATAATCTCACGCCTTTCATCCCCGAGGGGGTAGGCAGAGGTATTCCATTACTGGATATACCCACATTTCACGAGACATATTGGACCCCTAAATGTGATAGGTGGTGAGCCCATCGCCGGACCGGGTCTGTTTACACATGTCTCAGAATTAATTCTAAGACCTGCGGGTGTCCTCACGATGTTTTCCTTCACCGTCGAGCTAGTGATAAGTATAATGGAGTTAATGTGGCTGATATGATGCTGATGATGAATATTATTCATTTACGTAGGTGTAGGATAAATTAATCACTCAAGATACCAAAAGTACCTACATGTATGTATTTAGATCTCTGAAATCTCCAAAGATCAATTATTATTTTTATTTATAAAATTTCACGTTAAATTTTCAACTTTATAATAATTAAGTTGCTTACAGTTTATTAGAATACAATTTGAGTTATCGCATATTTATTTTGTGTACAATAACTAGTTCAATCAGACAAAACTATAATCCAATTATAATAATCCAAATACAATTTCAATGGTCTTATAAAGTCTTACGCGGCTTGCTTGTTTATATCTACGGGTACAGTCAAGAGCACATGAAGCTTTACACTTGTAGTGCGAGTCTGACCTCTAAAGCGAAGCTGTAATAAGAACGGTACCAAGTCCAATGTGTCAATCTCTACGTGCTCTTGACTGTATATATAATTATGTTGTCGACAGAAAGTACAATCCTATACAAAAGACTTCTGCGCGATGTTTGCCACAGACCCAGTGACGCGAACATCTATAAACATAGCAGTCAACAGTACAAAACACCAAGTAGGTCACCACATAATAAAAACATTTCCATAAATTTCCATACTCCATATTTATCGATCCTCAATAAACGTAACGAGATAAGTACGTAATCCAACGATATATCTTACCGCCCGAAACACCTACTTAAGTCGTCAATCTTGTCCTTAAAAATAAAGTTATACCTCAATTTTCCGTTTCGGCAACCCTCTGTGTATGACGTGAAAAATCCGCGGAATACCCACAAACTTAGGTTTGCCATCGAAATTTTGAAAACGCACCTTATTGCTTGGGCAATAAAGCTGTTAACACGTGCTGATACATTTGGTGACATACTGAAATCCGATTGTTGACAACAAAAATAACTTTACCGTTCTGCAAACCAAAACTCCCTTTCCATTACTCCACAAAATCTGTTGCCCGTCTGCAAAATAAAAGTTGGTAACATATTCCGAAGCATTTTTATCCTTGAACTCCAAGTGAAGCATTGTAGATCTTATTACTCAGAATTTAAGGAAGTGCATGCTTGTATATTTTATCATGGTTTTTCTGTTAACACGCAGCGTGATGGATCGTCTGTCACATGCGTGACGAAACTGTCACGCCGAGGTTTCACGTGATTTGAGGGAATGTTGTCATCTATGTGAGGGTGATGAATAATTTTACTGCGGAAAGGTAGAATCTTTTGGTCTTTAGTATTTCTTTATAAATCTGTCTTTTATAAAACTGTAACATATTTATCTTGAATTTGAGCACTCATACACTATAACAAACATGCCCATGCGTTAGACATGGATGAGACATTAATAATATCATTATTAGAGTCATTACTAAATTAAAATCATTATTAAATTAAAATCTGAACCATGACAATAAAGATCATTAACAAAAAACAACAAAAATTTATTTAGTAAAAGTCATTGTGATTATTTAAAACTTTACCCACCGTCTGGTACAGTCAGGAAAATAGTTACCTAACGCTTCGACTGATGTAGACAAATCTTACCATACCTACCTTGCACCATTTAAAATTAAGGTTGCACCAATGAAATACCTACACCCGTATAATATTAAACTTATCTCCTCTTTGGTATGGGTGCAAAAATTAAACATAAGCTTTCATTCAAAATAGCTACATCAAATGCAGAAACTCCGTTACAAATATATCATTCGTTACTACAATCGCTTAATTTCTGAATACAGGTTGATGCAGGTCAGCAGGCTTAACATTGCTAACTTTTACTCTCAACGCAATTACAACTACCGTAAGCCACACCCTGACGTATCTGCTCTCATTAAGCATAGCGCACACGCCGGCTATAGTTCGCTATAGTCCGCCCGGCAGAATCGAGCACTAATTCAATGCGCGCCCGCGGCCCGCAGTGAAGGCCGGCCTATAATACGCAGGCATAAATCCATAACCGATACAGGGATGGATAAAACAAGTGCTAATTCAATTCATTTTTGTAGATAAAAAACACTTTATCTCTCAATTGTTTGTCTCTAGGTACTCTTAAGACTCACTCCATAGGTCTGAACATTTCATTTGATGATAGATTCTAAAGTTAAGCAAATTAGCTGATAAAATTTTAATTTATTAAAATACCAGAAACCCGACTACACATAAAATACACTGTAAAGATAAATAAAAATCTGGTGCCATTAGATAAAAATGAAGCTTGTAATAGTTTGAAGATAAAGACGTATTACCGATTCCTTGCTTTCCAAAATTCTTTAAAACCGTTTTCTCTAGAAGCGAGTATAATATTCACACATGCTTAAATGGATATCCAATAAAATTACCATCCTGCTTTTGCCTGCATTATTATTCTTCAAATCCTGACTATTTGTTAAAAAAAATGAACAAAAGTTCTCTAGCGCTCAGATAGAATATCTAGTGATGATACCATCTTTGTGCTGCATATGTTTTTGTTTGAAGTAATGAAAAATAAATGCTGTGAATCTGGCTTCTTGACATGCCATATCCTGACTGCTTCAGTGATCCGAACTCCAACAGAAATATCTACGTAAAGTAGCGGATCTTTATGTTGAAGCGCGTATTGTATTGTACAATGGTTTATCAGTTACTATTTCTACAAAATGTCAAGGTTTGAATATCCGGAACCTGTAGGTATCTAATCTAAGTTATATTAGAAATTTCTACGCAACTAAATTTTGCTTTCGAAATTTAAATCGCCGTAGTCCATTGTAAAGAAAACTAAAAAGAAAATGAAGGCACTGAAAATTTTAAACATGTCAAAACTTATTATGCAATAACAACTAAATTTATTACTAATATATTATGAAAACGAGGAATCTAAGATCACAGGGTTCCAATAAAAGCATAATTGTAATGCTGAGAGCATCCGGCTGTTATCTCGCTCCCGAGCATAACCGATAATAGGCAATAAATAAGGCAAGCACAATCACGCAGCTCTAATGTGCTGACGGAGGGCGATTGTTCTGTGCTGAGCTGATTCCAGAAGATTCAATTACTGCTGATATCCTGGTCGGTTGGAAATTATTAGGTCAAGTTGCAAACCATCATATCCTTAGATTCATAGACTACGATAAAGGAATTGCGTATCAACAACGTTAGTAGCAAGAACTAATTCGAGTGAAACAAAAAGCTCACACGGAAACGCGGAGTTGTACGTCAAAATATCTAAGTATGTACATTCCGAACGAATGGGCTATTTTTGGATTTATCTAAACACTGTGAACCTTAGATGCAAAATAAAGAGGATGATACATTAACGAAGTTCGATAGAATGTCACACAGCATTTAATTCCGAACGTTCAAAATAGATGTTATATTGCACCAATTAAAATATACAGTGATAGAGATTATTTTTTTAAGAATTAAGATCTTACTATTTTCTTCAGATTCTTTGTTTCCATTAATCATATTAGTATCTATAGTATCTTTGACATTGACTCTTATTAAAGATTGATTTAGAACGAATCTTTAGCATCGTGTAATTTCATAGCCTTACTTGCTTATCTACTTAAACATTGTGTTTTCTAACTAGTCTAGAGTCTAGACAAAGTATCATACGAACGGAGAGAGGAGAGCATAGTCGTGAAACTTATAATTATTTCCCGTACGACGCAACATCTACACGTATGCTATTAATCCTTACACTATGCCGCCACCAGACACCTCAGCAGTTGATTATATAGAGGATATTGCAATTCACCTTCTACTATTTAGGACATTTCAACTTTTTGTAGCATTACATTTAGGTAATTAATGATCACATCTGTAGCACAAGCCAAACCATCAAATTTATATTAGATTCGTAATTCCAATTACTCATAAAATTCTACTTTGACAGCATTTTTAATAAATATGTTTCTCAACTAATGATGTTATAACTCCATCATCTTCATAGTCATCACATTTTTTAAATTGTTTATCACGTCTCACCTTTTTTAAATTCAATCCATATTTCGTCTGAAGTTTCTTTAAAATTCTACCAACTTTTATAATAACTACGTCACCTAACTCCATCTCTAAAGCTTCATCGTACTCCTCATTACAATCGCGGTACACCTTTACCCTGTACCTTTGATCATCAGCTCGCGTGGCAACGTAATTGGTTATTAATTCGCGATGCGGCCCTGTTTAACAGTAATTATTGACCGCCCGCAGCACGCCCGCTCCATGTGGGAACTGTAACACGGATGCTTAGCTCTTATTGTACATCTAATAGTTAAGCGGCCAGTTTGGAATGCTTGTGAACGGTATTGGTTCTTCGTGTGGTCCTGGTATTTTGTGCGCTTCAGTATTGACTATCTTTTTTAATTAACAGAGTTGCTCCAGCCTTTCATTGGTTTTATATTCACTATGTTTTTCTTCACCGTCGTCAGTATTTCTTCGGAGTTACACCTTTTCAGACTTACTCATGGTAGATTTTCTGGCAATAAAGACTACAATTTTTGTAGATACTATAGTGTTGGCTAACCATACACTAACTGATATGACTTAACGTTTAACGTGGAAGTCTCGCACAACACAACCCTAATCGCACGCTATACTTTTCGCATATTACAGAGAATAGACGGCCGACGTGAAGCGGCAGGTATTTTAATAGAAACTCCAGCGAGTCACGTTGTGGGCTGGTTGCGCGTGCGCTCCCGAACTGTGTCGAACTGGTTATTGAACCCATACGGTACACCAACTTATTACCGCGGTAATTAACTACTTCGAAATTGAAATTGTTATAATCTTCTAAGGTAAAATTCATTTTGTCTTCGAAATCAGGTTTCCACTGGAAAATTTTCTTCAACCAACATCCACTACATACATTTTCATTCTAATCTTAACAATTATTAGAAACAGAACCACTTTTTCTATTTCAAAGTGACGCTGATGCTGGCACTGCAATATCTCAAACTGGTAGGTATGCAGTGAAAGATACATCTAATGAGTTTGGTGGGTGCATGGTTAGATGCTATTTTATCTTTCTGAAATCTGTTGTAAAACATCGGTGCTAGTGTTTTAATATACTTAAGTACATTTTAGTCCACCTGTCGCCTATTATTGCAAGACTGAATTGAATATTAATAAATTACATTCTACGTTGGTAGACTAAGTTAGCTTTTGCCCACAACTTCACCCGTGTTTCAAGAAAAGTAGCCTATGTGATATATAAACTATATCACTGTAAATTTTCATCAAAGATCAACAAACATCCATCCATCCTCACAAACTTTTGCATATATAATATTCGTAAGACTTTTTAAATCGTAATTTTATTCTATTTTATTACAAGAATGCTTATTAATAGATATGATGGCAACAAAGTATGTAAATATTCGTGATTTTATACATACTTGCTTAGCGATAACCCTTGACGTGAATCATAAAACAAGCGTTAAAAATCTCAAGTTACGTCACTGTTTATGTACGTAGAAGTATTTTATACATTTTATTATTTTCCTGAATAGAATTTGTATTAAGTGAGCTGAGAGTAAGTGAGTAGAGAAATTATGCTTGTCTAACATGTAAATGTAAACATCGCGAGGAACCCACAAGTCTAAGAAGTGATTTTAAGGATGTGGGAACCCAGTCCTATAATACTCTCAACACATGTCACGTTTAGGGCTCCAAAAATACACTGCAGATAAATACGTATTTCCAGGAATTAAATATCCTCGGGAATAATAATAATAATAAATTGCAGGGCACAATTCACACACAATAAGACGTACAAGGAATTATGATATTGTTTAAAACAAGCTTTATTTATTTCATGAATTTTATTTAATATTTTATGTAAATTTCCGTAATACCAACAGTTCAATTAAGAATTCAAACTGCGTGGCTGCCGAACTATTTGCAAGCCAGTATCTTAGTTTAACTTTAAACAAGATAGGCACATATTTATCACCCATCACCACTTAGCCCAAGGCCCGACTAGTTACCACATGGCAATCCAACTCAATCAGTGTCACTGTCAGTATACTTTAACTTGACATGTCAATTTGTACCGATACGCACTGTCCTGATTACTAGCCTCCAACTTTATTACGATCTATCGGTCGTGTTGACTGTAATGCCATTAGAGTTACCTTGAGATGGAGAATGCATTTGAAGATTCATGTGTGCTGTGTCCACATTCAGTTTCGGTTCTTGTAAATCAAAGAATACATTTAACTTTCGAAAGTCTAAGTTGTCGTCTGTACGTTTCATTTCATAATAGAATGTTTCTTAATTAATCACTTACTTCAAATATACTTATGACCAATTTCTGGAAGTTAATGTTTAAGCAGAATTTTTGGATTTGACTACTTTAATGAATGATTCTTTTTGAGCAACCCTAAGGAGGCTGACTGTAATCGAGATTTATGGACACCGCACAAGATATTTCTGTATCTTCACCACATAGTATAAAACAAAGTTCCTTCTCGTCTCTCTGTCCTTATGTATGCTTAGATCTTTAAAACTATGGAATGGATTTTGATGAGGTTTTTTAATAGATAGAGTGATTCAAGAGGACGGTTTTTATACACCTAATAGGAACATGAATAATTTTAGGTTCAGAGCAATTGCAGATCATCCTGTTAGTTAAGAACGAAAAAAGGTTTCAGAACTACTTTGGTTTTAGAACTTGAAGTACTTAGCACATTTTTTGGTACCTTTCTCATTAAAAGCATACAGCAGGCCATAGCTCATGTGGTGACCACACAATCACCTGTAAATGGTCTCTGGATCGACGCGGGCGACGCGCACGATCTCTAGATATACGGTCCCGAGCGCTCTAAATAAATCACTTCCTATAACGATACAATGCTTAGGATGGTAGCTTTGGGATAGCTAGAACTGTCAGGGAATATCTTCCGGAGATTCTGTGAAACAAGCGAAAGATTTGTTAACAAAGAACCTTATCTAAATACTAGACATTTCTATAATCAAACAAATTCTGTCTGACTGAAGCGTTGCTTATAGGACGTTGCCAGTGGAGTGTCTGGGATGATTGACTGTCAGGTAAGTAAAGTGGATTGATCCTTTTTCGATTCTGTCATTGAGTCCCGTATCATTTCATCATCCGAATGACTTAGGTACTATTCATTAATTGAAATCATTTTTCAGTTATTCTGTAAGTTTCCAATTTTAGCATACATTGTATTTTCTTACAATACCAGACGAATCAAACGAAAAACTACTTCTAACAGGTAAAAGGCCTAAATACAATGATGCAGCAGCCTCTACTCCTATTATCCCAACCTTTTTACTACTCATTATCTCTCTATTGTCTTCTCATTGTGAAACTTATATTCACCTGTGAATAGTTGCGAAATCTGTGGCAGTTATGGCGCGTACAGCGACGGCGGACGGCGTGATATATCGCCCCTGTAGCGTTAATAAGCGAACACGGGGCTCGTGATCGCCAATAGCTAGACTACCGCCTCGCTGCGACGAACTATCTTGTACTATCAGTAAAAGTTGTGCTTAACACACCTAAGTGTCAATTTTGGGAGCAGCTATGTTATCCCATATCAGTATAGTGACATAGCGTTAAGACACCGCGTAGCTACAAAGCCCTCCTTTATAGTAACAATGACAATTACAAAAAGTGTTTCTTTCATGTTTATGACCATTTCCTATCGATGAATCTATACCACGACGACGTCTACAGATACACGTTAATGACGTGACGTTATCACATCAAAAAAGAGGTGATCGCCAATAGCTAGACCGCCGCCTTGCTGCGACGAACTAACTTTTAGATTGTGCATGTGCACGCAATTTCAACAATAATCGAAAAACAGGTGACTGACCGAATTTGGAGGAAGCTTGTAACCAACAAGATTTAAATCTGCTTTAGATCGACGATGATAATGTTATTATGATCCTATATGTCATGGACACGGTAGAGTATAAAGAAAGATGCCCCGTCGATTGCTGCATATGACTTATTATCCGTTTAGTTCCTTGCGGTTTTCGGGAATACTATTCTGTAACAATTTGAGAGGACGTGCAAGTTTAATACCATATGAGTTCCTTATTAGGAACCAAGCCCTTTGGATAATGATCCATAATGAAGACGTAAGTACTTCACGATCCCGGAAGTATACAAAATGAATTGCAACTAATTACTACTAATTTCAACAATCAATTATAGCAATAGTAAAGATAACCAATCAAGGTTTGCAAGAAATTATTGTGAGATATACCTACATAATTTTTTTAGACTGAAAAATTTGCATTTATTATCATAATCATAATATATCGCCAAATGTAAAGTTTGTTCGTGTTCATAATAATTTATACAAATATTTCAGATTCGTCATTTATGATCTGCACTCAGAACATCTGGGTCACATTCGCGCGAAGTGCCTGTTCGGACGCTCTGCGCCAGCGCCGATAAATATACACGTCACAGGAACGTGTACTATAACTGACCAACTCAATAATGCCTTTCTTCAATCTTAAAGCACAGGATTTTATGCTTTAAAAACTTGCGAAAAAGACTATTTGGATTGTTAGTAGCCGAAAGATGGTAAGCGAGGAAACTCAAAAGATATCCGATTAAAAATACATTGCCACTCAATATGAGACCCTAGCATTTATAAATTAAGGTTGTGACGATTATAATGTGTTCGAAAGTTATTAGTTTGCAAAGATTAAAGATCCATTCACGAGGTTCTCGTGATCGCGACAAACATTCGATTCAGTTATCCGATTGAATTTCAATTTAATAAATTGAATATGTTCGAATTCGAATTATGCGGTTGATAGTTACTTATAACGAGTGAAAGATTTGATCGATGGAATAGAAATAAATCGATAAAATTAAACGTGAATTGAAATCGTTATTATTTTATAAAAGGTACTAAAATATATTGAGTAAGAAGATAAGTCTCCTGGTGAAATTTTGATTTAGAACTTTGTAAGATAATGTATAGATTAGATAGATAGATTAGATAGATTTATCAAATATCTGTTAACAAGATACTTCACAAACATGATAGTTTTTTGTAGACAAAAATGAAAGCAATTAAATTAAGTGAAGCAGATAATCCATCGGATACACTATAAGCACAGGTTGCACCTACAGCGTCGGTGCGGGATGATATAATATCGCTCCCAACGCGGATATTGCGAGATAATGCTGTTCTAGTTACTTTATACTCGAATCTAGTGGATAAAGCACAGAACACACGGAGCTGAGACTAAAGGGTGTCGCGGCGTCTACACAGCACAGAAACTAGTAAGGGGTCATCCTAATCTGTATAAGATAAGGTAAGAAACAGGTCACAAAGTTTTAAATTTTTCAAATTCAAATACGCCTTCTTACTTCAAAGCTATATCATTTCATCCTGTCACAAAAGCTAAATATTTTAAAACTATAACTTAAATTACATTCTCTTTTGCCTAAGCACTAAGACTCAAGTCAAGACAATTGATGTGTTCATATAACAGAAACACTTTAAGCAAAATCACACCATACTGTCAATGTTAATACAGTTCTGTGTTCTCAATATATCTCACAGTAGGAAAATTATCAGCTTGTGTGTGATAATAATTTACTGGTCTAAGACACAACGTAACATCTTATTTTAAACCTGTTTGTTCTTAAACTTGTGATCTAATCCCAATTTGTTATTGCAGTGTCTCATGCTGATTTCAATTCTTCACCATCTTTCTAAACGAATATATCATCAAACTTGTATATTTTGTTGTAGTAGTCTACACTATAGTTTTTAGATTCCTGCCTGTGTAGACTACATTTCTTTGCCTATGGTTATAATAGTTCCCCTTTCTCGTCTGTCTTAGCATTATCCATTGAAGCTAGCAGCTAATGATAAAGTTGTAAACTGGGGCGTAGGCGTGATTGTTTATGAATTTGTTCAATCGGTTTCCCGCAATTTGTGCGTTCGAGAGCTAAGTAATATCTGCTTTATTGATGTCTTATTGAGACTGCTTTATGTTCACCCTTGTTTAGTACTGTTTTCCTTTCATAATTATTTTGAATTAAAATCTACCTGTTTACCTTTTTAGGGTGTCGTGCTCAAAGGATTATATACCATTACAAAGCTCAGTCTATCTGTCTGTCCGTAGGCTACTTTTTAAATCTTTAAAGGAAGCCGGTTGAAGTTTTCATACAATATGTGGTATTACGGTGTATATTCTGACAACAATTGTAGGTATCTTCAAAACGTAATAGTGATTTTTTTGTAATACGAGTAATTATTTTTGAATCTTTTAGTTTTATTATTATTGTACAAATTAGAGTTATTTTATTGTATTAACATCTTCAATGCATTTTTCTATAAAATGATTTACAATATGTGGACTTAATGTCTAAGCCGTGTTTTCTGTTTCAGATAACCGATCTTGACGAAAGTCGATGATTCTTGCACTCTTGAACAAAAACTTTATACAACTTTAGACTATTCCAGACCGCAAGTAAAATCGCCTGCTAAATGAATGATATAACCAGCTCAGCTCACCCCGTTCCACGTATATCACTATCTAGCAGATAGCATCTTCCCGCCTTGTTGTAAACAATGTGTATTGGAATCGACTGTGCTTCGAATTGACAGCAGGCAGCACGATTATCTCATGATAGCTTGGACATTTGAAGTTTAATTGTGTCATTGTGGTACAATTTTGGTAAAATACATGTATTCTTGTTCAATTCCTGGTAGTATCTTTAGAGTCAGTCTCCTATGGGCATCAACACACAAAACTGACCACTTATTGTTTTTTTTATGGAATTTTTCTATCTGCGATCGGATATCAACCACAATCAGAGGCTTTTCGCGCTTCATTTTAACTGATGCATCAGTACCTGTACTTGTCTTATTCACCGTATAAAATTAGTGATTCTGTTTTCAGTTTTAATATACACTATGGTTTGAGCCCTGTGGTTTAAGGATCAGATTAGGTCAAGAATAAAGATTACTTATACACTTCAAGGATGATCATCGTTCATATTAATGTTTAACAGAAGTGCAACTACTTTCAAACAAGACGATTTGACCCATGAACTTATTATTATACTAGCAGTAGTATGATTCTTATTTGACCTTGACCTTCTCGTACTGGTAGTTGCTCATTGCTGAATTCAAAACCCAAGTACAGTCAAGAGCACATGAATCTTTACACTCGTAGTGCTAGTGTCTGACCTCTAAGGCGATTGTAATAAGAACGTTCAAAGTCCAATGTTTCAAGCTCCACGTGCTTGACTGTACAAATGACAGAATTATTTCTCGGCAGCATTAAGCAAAGCACTTCCTAGTATCTTTTATTTTAGATGTGCAAGCTCTTCCTTCACAGCTGAGCTGGTGATAAATCCATACAACCTTCGTAGTCCACCAATATCTCGCAGACAATCGACAATCGCGTGGGTTAGTCCACCTAAGTCCTCGAACACAAGTGCCGGCGCAGCGTCGAGCGGCGCTGTCACATAATTGTGATTAATCTCTCGTGAGCGTGTGGTGTGGCGGCTGCGGTCACCGGAGGAATGTCGTCCTAGCGAGCGATACTCGGTAGTTTGCGCGTGGTGACTAGCGGAGCGGGTAGCGAGTAAAGAACAGCTGGCTAATTGTCTATTATAACCTTAATCGCAATCGTCTTCATTTTGTAGTACGTTGCTTCTTTCGTACATCTGTCTGTACCTAATTACCGCCAGTGTAAGTAGAGCAAGCACTGACTGGGTTCACATCATCAGCCTACATTCGTCCACTGCTGGACATAGGCCTCCCCTAATGAGCGCCATAGCGCCCTGTCTTCGGCTTGACACATCCAACATCTGCCTGCAGCCTTTCGCAGATCATTATCCCATCTGGCCTGAGGGCGTCCTACTACGTTTGCCGAGTTGCGGTGTCCACTCCAGAATACTTTTACCCCAACGGTTGTCGGTTCTTCGCGAGATATGGCCGGCCCACTGCCACTTCAGCTTGCTGATTCTTTGAGCTATGTCGATAACTTTAGTTCTCTTTCGGACGTATTCGTTACGAATCCTATCCTTCAGAGAAACTCCGAGCATAGCTCTTTTCATAGCTCGCTAAACGACCTTGAACTGGTGGACCAGCCCTACCGTGAGTGTCCACGTCTCAGCTCCGTAGGTCATAACAGGTAGGACGCACTGATTGAAAACTTTGGTTTTCAATCAGTACTCTTGACTGTACTTGGGTTTTGAATTCAGCAAACTGACTGGGTTACTAATGTCAAATAAAGACGATTGCGATTACAATTATAGATAGGTAATAAGGTCCCAGCTAGCACATCCTCGTAAATAACAATGTTTGTTACACTAAAACTACGAAAATTGGAGCATGGTGCAATAAACAAAAACATCTGCCTACTATTTTCGTTCACTCGATTAGAGTTCTCGGTCGGTAGAAGCATACTCTTGCAAAAATATCAAGAAGACTGAAATTGTACTATCCTTACCACGACAATAAAACTTTCAAAAATATAAATATTTTAAACATAATCATTATTTTATGTAATGCTTAGATTCACTCTAATGGTTTTTGTTTCAATGTACTTACTGGCTAAATTTTACGCCACTTTTGTTAAGGTATTTCTTTATGGTGCAGGGTAAAACTTGTTTTGTTAAGATTCCTTTCAGTCTTCGTTAAGCTACAATAGATACATACTGCATAAACTGTCACATTTTAGGGTCAATTTCTGAGTGAAAATGATAAATTTATTCAAATTATTTCCAAGTCAGATTCACTATTGTATCGAAAAAATGCAGATTAAAGATTTTTTAGTGAAAATAAAAATGTAATGCTTCAAAATTTCATGCTTGACGGTATAATATAAAACATTATCTTCCTTTTGATGCATTCGAGTCAATATATGGTAGCATTTATTTTCATCATCATCGTTAATAGGTAACGGGCCACTTCTGAGCCTTTTGGCACATATGAGAAGTCTGAGCCATGAGTTCCCGTTCTTGTCTAGGAGATGGTGCTACGTTGTTGGTAACCAAACTATCAGAACTTTAAGCCATGCAAGAGCTGAATACCCTAGAAATGGCTTAACAACTTCCTTTGTGCGTGAACTTAACGATAATTTTATAGCGTACACTCACCGCTTAGCTCACTAATGTGGTATCACCTTAAAACCGCATTTGCTAATAGAAAACTCCTGCGCACCGTATTCTCTAGAATTAGGCACATTTCAGTCCCCTATAATTTGGCAAAATTTACGACATCACGACTAAATTTGTATTTACATTACTTTATTCTCTTGAATCATAATGTTACATTGTGAAATTTATTTAAGTTTGGCCCAAATTGTAATTACATTTAGAATTTATATAATTAAACTAGCGGGTGCCCAGTGGCGTTGCCCGTGCGTGTCCTGTTTATTCCCGTTCCCGCGAAAATTGCAAAATCCCTTCTAAGTGCTCACTTAGAAGGGATTTTGAGCTTCTTCTGTTACCTAATTACATATTGTATAAGAGGAGAGAGAATGACTGAGAACTAGTGATAACAATGACAGTGATAACTATACCACATGCAAGTGCGTGAGGCAATTGAGAAACTGTACCTAGAACAGTTTCCTTTTCAATCACATAAAACTTCTCACATGCAGTAGTTACAAATTCGCAGTTTAAGGTTTAGGACACTATGGGATGCCCTTTAGGCCGCTGTCCTGAAGAAGGCAGCTGGTGGAACCTAGGAACAGAGTATGAAGACTGGAAATAATGTGAAGAAGCAGAAGTGGAATGCTCCTTCATCGTGAAAAGGGAAGATCTTCCCCCAGGCAACGACGTAAGACAGTTCTATACATGAAGAGTACATGGGCAAAACAAGAAATGTCACAAAAACAAAAAGTAATGATAATAACTGACATGAGATTAAAAAGAGCTGCTCTTGAGTTTCTTGCTGGCTCTTCTCGTTCTGCATTTTGAAACCAGCATCTCGTCGGTAGAGATGGGCTGCTGTTTACATTTAGCCAATCTTCATGGACGAGTTTAGTGTGCCTTGTTATTAAACTATTGACTGTTCTAAGTGTAATTCTTATTACCTACAGAATAAAATACAGTCATTTTCATTTTATCTGATTAGTTGAAGGCAGTAATGATGAGACAAGTGAGGTAAATGGGTGAATCAAATACCAGACTACTAAAAAAAATTGTCTTTGTCACCTGTACCATAAAACGAATCGATGAAATAAAGTTTCGGGCAAAAGCTAGTCCCAAATGTAGCCTGCCACACGAACTGAATCTATTGACAACTCATTTATTAATTCGGATGTGTAGTTAGTTAGTAGTGGTTCGGTGAAACATAAGTAAATACAGACATACATAGCCTACAAAATCATAATAGCCTTCCGTTCGATTCGCCGCAGTCGGAAAAACACGCTTCATCTCAGTGTCTTTTCAACCTAAACGAGAATTACTCACTATATTAGACTCGTAAATATTTTAGCGTCCACCCGTGTTGCGAGAGCTACTAACAATAAAACAGTGCCCTAGATGCCTACGAGCTTTATGACCTAAGTTAGGTGCACTAGCTTTAACCAGACAGCTTTTAATGGTAACATGTCAGTTCTACGTAAAGTGATTTCGAAAGTTATCTAGGTGTCTGATAATTTTTCTTTGTTTATAAATTTTTACCAGGCGCGCAGATGCCTGGTAGATCTCATTTTTCGCAATCCGGTGGGATATACATATAAATACTTTGTTGAAAAAATCTAACTTAAACTACCTAACCCAGTTATTTTCCAACCATTTATTTTTTGTAGGTACAAAATCATTTATTTTCTATTCTTGTTTAATTTATTTAATATATATTATGTATATATGTATACCTATGTATTTATTTGTAGGTATATAATAGTATTTAAGAGTATGTTCAATAATATATAGTTCACTCTACCCTAGTTCTAATCTCTCAGTGTCATCAATCCTAAGGTTGTCTGGAAGAGATCGCTATAAGACCGCCCATTGTACTATCAGCAAACGCTAAGCCTGATACATTTGGAAGAATTGTCGCTTGCAAGCTCAAATTTTACTACCCCGACCCTAATTAGAGTTACACAATGAGAAGCCAGTAACACCGTCTTTTTTTCTATTGCGATCCATTCATCGATACTAAATGGCCATAAACATGAAAGAAACACTTTTTTGTAATTGTCATTGTTACTATAAGTGAGGGCTTTGTCGACATGGGGTGGGAAAAGATAGCTGCGCGCTAAAATGACACTAAGGTGTATCAGGCAGAAGTTTTTTCGATAGTACTTTAGTTAATGTTGGTATCCATATTGTTTTTGGTGTACAATAAAGAGTTGTTGTATTGTATTGTACAAAAAGTGTACCGACTTAGAAAGGTCAAAAGTCTCTACAAGGCACTCTAAACTCGTCCATGAAGATTGGCTAAATGTAAACAGCAGCCCATCTCCGCCCATGAGTTGCTGGTAGGCCTTTACGCGAGGTGTACCTAATTCGTAAATAGACTAATTCGCGTTACGTCTAAAACGTAACGCAAGTACCCGAGAAGAACCAGCAAGAAACTCAAGGGCAGCTCTTTTTAATCTCATATCTTACTATTCTTATTTAGTTCTAAATATTACGGAGATGACGCTGTTAACCAGTTACCAGTTAGTTGTAGCCATATATTATGGACGTAGTATTGGCTGGGTGCGCGATGACAGCGCCAACTAGTGGTAAGAATTAGGGCGGACTTTGAAATGTCAAATGTCTGGCTGTCATTACGAAAAGTAAGTAAACACAAAAATAATTTCAGTGAAACAACGTTATTTACTTAGGTCCTGTTGGATATTGTAAGTCTATAGCGTCGATAATAATGTTGACCGTTTTTATTTCCCGTCAAAAATGCCACAATCAGTAAATTTCAGGCAGTATACCTACACGGACTTTCTCATGGCTTCACGGTAAATAAGTAAAGAAATGGACAAAATTTATCGACTAGAGCGTTTCATGTATCTTGTAGACCATTATTTATAGCAGTACTGTCGATAATAATGCAGACTGTTGTGTAATTTCAGTTCAACATGGCCAAATTGATTATAAAAACTGGATTCCGGACAATAACGCACAATATAGTTTTTCAGTCACGAACCACCACAAAAGGCAAACAGTTAGTTTTGGATCAACATGTGCAAGATGTAAAAGAAATAAAATGTGAAAATCAAATGAGCCACACTATTGAAGCTAGTGTAAATAGACAAACTTCAGTGACATCAACGCCATACAAAAGATCATTGAAGTCGTTGATCTTGTTTTCAACTTGCTCTTGGAAATTTTTTGAATTTCCGATCACTATTTTTGCCATTATTCTTGCAGTTGATTACGCAGCAGGTTTCGTTACCCAAGTTCAAGTATTTATTTTCACTAAGAATGCACGAATACGCAAATTTCTCTAGTAAAAAGTGACAGTTCGTCCGTCCCTAGTTCCTTTTTTAGCCACCATGGGCGCTGCGATCGATTCGTGGTTCCCCCACCACCTACTTCGCACCCAGCCAATATTATGTATACCTAAATTTCTAGCACTGTTCTTTACTGTTGGTCAGTTTATGATTTGCTTACGGTTATTTAAAAGGTGCTGCCGCCTCAACCTTCAGAGGGTCGGAAGAGGTATTCCATTCCGGGATATACCCACTTTGTACCACTATATCTTGTGGACCCGTAACGCGACTGGTAGTGCGCCTTTCGCCCGACTAGGGTACTGTTACACATGCCTTAGCATCAATTCTGGGGCCTGCGGGTCTCCTCATGATCTTTTACTCCCGTCGAGATAGTCTGCACTAATATTATTAATAATAAATAAATTGATAAATAAATTGTGGGACACAATTTACTCACTGTTATTTGGTCCCAAACTAGGCAGAGCCTGTACTATGGGTACTAAACAACTGATAAACATACTTAAATAAATACTAAACACCCAGACACGAAGCCAACAGATATGTTCATGCACACAAATGTTGGCCCCGAGCGGGGATCGTACCCGCGACCTCAGACTCAGAAGGCAGGGTCACTACCAACTGAGCCAACAGGCCCAATAAAGAGGAAAGATTTGTATGTTTGTAACTCAAAAACTACTGGACCGATTTAAAAAAATATTTCACCAATGGAAAGCTACATCACTGAATAATATAGGCTATATGTTATTCCCAAATTTCCAATGGAACTACGCGGGTGAAACCGCGCGGAACAGCCAAAGGCCGATTGTTCAACAGAGATAAGTGCCAGCCCTCTATTCACCTGAAGCCTCAACCTAACGCACTGATAGTTTACCACCCAGAACAGTCTCGTCCTAGTTTTTACCAGAAAACCGTGCCTGTATTGTGTTACAGTATATTTGTAAGCAAAAACTTGTTCCACAATGTTTTAACTACAATTCCCGCACAACAAACCTCACCCAGCGAAATCCATTTGAATATTGTATAAACATCGGTGGCCGCTACAATATCCCGAGCATTGCTTAGTGCGACAGCGACCATAATTCGCTTGCTAATGGAGTCAGCAACACGCATTGGCCACACATCACCTTGGGACAGACGGACAGACAGACCAACCGAACCTAGATTCGTGTCAAACAAATTGAAAGGCTATGAGAACGGGTTAAGAGCAGTTTTTGTGTGCCGTTGCGCCGGCGTTTATTGTTAAGGAGCTTGTAGATTGTCCAAGGTCGAATTTCCATCCTAAAATGTGTAGTTTATAGCAGTTATAGTAGACAAGTTTTGCGCGCTATACGATACGCACAATTAAATCAGTTTTGCACGCTAATTGGCCAACGGTCTAATATTAAACAATAATGAAATCAATATGACAAAGTTATTACGCTATAAATGCAGCTGGAAATTGTGCCTGTCTAAAGTATATATGATATTGTAAATAGCAACTGAAATTTTTATTAAGTATATGCAAAGCACAATTATATATTTTAGATAACGAATTTCTCATACTTTTCTTGCTGCCACTATAAAAGGTAAAGGTACCATGCCCGAGCCTTTATCCCCGTTCCTAAATAAAAGTAGTCCATGTTCTTTCTAAAGATGCAAGCTACTGTTACTTTCCTGCCTTATTCCATCAAGATTGTTTCAACGGTATCGGAAAGACATACAGAGTTACTTTTGCATTTCTAATATTGGTAGAGATTTTCGTTAGCATTGTTGTCTAAACAGAAAAACTAAAAATTTCCTTTTAAAATGAAACAACGCATACAGATACAAATATTAGACATATCAAACTGCCAGTGTTTTGGTATTGCAGAATAGTATTGCTGCTTTTTTAAAGATTCAAGTGAGCAGCCTCCTCAACCGCGTTTAGTGTGTGCCCGCGTCACATCTCAAGTAGTCAGCGCGTACGCACATAACTCTGTCCCTGTCGGAATGAAGCCACAAATCGGAGGGCGACTGGATGTATCTATTGCTTCTGTGTCCCATACATCGATGCATCGATACTCATTTCGCATGTAGGAATTTGCACCCAAATGGTTTGTAGACACTTGAAGATTTAAGTAAGTAAGTAAGTAGCTAAGTTACAGGCCTAGACAAGTGCCTTTCTAGTATCTGAACTGATAAATGTATGGGATTAACATAGGCTGAAATAATTAAATCACGGGCACGCCTTATATCCGAAGATTGAGGTCGGCAAGGTTAATTTATTCTTGGAAAGACAAATTTTAACCGCTATTTTTCTGACCTCTAAACACATAGCACGGGAGTCAGCCGCGATAAATTATTTAGTGGCTACCAAACTGTCAGAATGTTTAAGCCACCCAAAGGTATATCACATGACTTAACAACGCAAAACCGCGACCAGCACTTTCCAATAATACTGTTGGTTTTTGGGTACCTTAAGTACTTATTAAATAAGAGCTGTTATACCCCTGTGGTTAGGGCCCGCTTCTCATAGTCGGCTTGGGGTCTAATTCTGGCATGCACCAATGAGTTTATAAAAAAAAACTTACATGCTTCCTTATATTATCACTAGGTCGACGGCGAAGGAGAATGTCATGAGAAAACCCGCAGATCCCAGAATTAAATGCTTCAGCATGTGTAACAGTACCCAGTTCCAGCCACCAACACCTTTCACGTTTAGGAGTCCAAAGAATATACTGGTGAAACGTGGGCTAACAGAAATAGTATATCTGTTTTTTATGCTAAAGAAACCTATAGCGTGTACACTTAATTAAAGGAATTAGTAACAAGACGCGAGATAAAACGCAGACACGCAGTCGCAGACGTGTTTGTCTCGCTCGTTGTTTACGTGTTAGATTTCATAATAGCGATGTTATCGTGTTGTAGCCGTGTAGCCGCGCCCTTAGCTTCCTTGTTTGTAATTAAAAGCGTGTTAGGAACGCCTAGAACGGAGCTGGAGATCTGATTTTGTTCTTGCAGTTACGTGAACACTTACCATATATAATAGGTACTCCGATATAGGTACATATTCTTATACAATACGTTATTTGCAGAATGATCGTAGTCTTGTTAACCTAACTCAACTCATGCGAATTTTGTCATTAAATATTAATGAAATAATAGACGTCATAGAAATGAGGAGGTTGGCAAAAGCTTTCCATTCAAAGAAATAACCACTTTTATTTGTTATAGTTTTACGTACCTACTAAACGAAACAGCAGATGATGTTACACTTACCTCAGAATCAATTCTGGGGACTGCGGGCTTCCTTACAATGTTTACGTTCACCGTCGAAATACCTCTGATAAATATTGTCTATATTTTAAGTTGTTTTAAAAGCCTTTGCTGACGCATCACTATCAACAGCGCTATCGCTGCCTGTTAATATCATAATTATAGTTTACTAACTTTTGCTCATATCACATTTGATTTTGCTTAAACACGTCGTATTTAAACAGCTATATAGTATCATAACTGTACAAAGAGGCGTGTGTCAGGAACATATCGCGGTGGCCTGTATCTCGCTCGGACATGCGCGCAAGGTGCGTAGGCCGGCGTAACGGCCCCGGTAGCGGCTAAATCAACCATTGTCTGATTGGGTGTACTCATAGCTGCATTCTCGGCTAGGGGTGTTCGTAATAGACTATTTGATAGTGTGAAAAATGTTAGCCTTTCGCATATATTTCAGAAGCGAGTCGCATTATTTGAGAAAGAAATAATAGATACCTAATGTATTCAAAAAAATTGAGCCGTCGATTACTAACCATACTGTTATTGTTTTGCAACAATTTTACTTTATTTCATTTAGATGGGCTCCCAGAGAAAAGTCATAAATATTACGTAAGGTATATCAAACCCGACAATCCTAGACATTTGAAAAATATACTTTTCTAAATCGTCGGTCCTCCGTTAAGATTTTAAAATTTAAATAGCCGCCGGTCGCCGATACTACGTTGCGCCGGCACACGGCCTCCCCTCCCCGCTCCGCACCATTGTTGTTTTAATGAAAGAGTGAGATGGCATGATTGGTTTCTGTCTGCACCCGGCTACCGGAGCCATAGCATGCAGGTAGCAAGTGACCGTTTTTGTACATATAATAACTTCCGATTATGCAATAAATAATCGAATACAACGATTTTAATGAATCCTTGATTGTTGTACTAGTATTTTAAAAATTACATAGCCCAGCTGCATCTCCAGGTCACCTAGATACATCCTATAGTTATTGTATCGTCATTTGGTTACATACATTTATTATTTTTGTAGATAAATAGGCATATTCAATTTTTTTTTATTGTGTCGCCTGAAAAAAACATAAGGCAATATTTTGGTGTTAGCCACTGATTTTGAATTAAATAAATATATATTTCAACTATATAAAAAATAACAAAAAAACTGAGATATGTCTCGTTTCTGTCGGGTCTGGGTCACAGATGACCGTTCTTCTTTGTGCGATGCCCAAAATGACCTTACTTAAGTCAAGCAAAACTAAAAATAAAATATCCAAGTCGCATTACAAGTTACATCGGCCATTAATTTTATATTGTCTAGTTATAACTTGTTCTCAATATCAAATCGCAAGCTACAAAACTCTTGATCATTCAAAAATATCACAATCTATCTTTCCACCACCATTGCCTCTTCCTCGTATTACCAGTTACAGATAAGCTCTTCAATAAACTTAATATTTATACGAATCAGTTACCTTATTCAAGGATCATAAAGGCCTCAAAGAGCTGTCAGCGTGTGGTCGAGGCTTCAGGTGACCAGAGGGCTGGCAGCTATCTCTGTCAAAGGATCAGCCTAGCTATCCAGAGAGAGAATGCGGCCAGTCTTCTGGGCACTGTCCCACATGGTTCCTAATTAGAGGACATTTTTAATCTGTAAATATTGTTAATGAATATATATTTCTGTAAATAAAGGACCATAATATCTAATTTATAAGCGCAGTCTGCAATCTTCGCAAGCCCTGCCACACGTCACGCGGGCAGTGGCGTGCAGCGAGCTATATACGGTGCATAACTCGCGGCACCGTTGCACGGGAGTCCCGCGGCGTCGATTATACGTCGGGACACAATTAAATCCCATAAAACCCATGATCTCCTGGTGCCGCAGCCACGTTTTATTGCCCCCGGCCATGATAGCCTGGTAACTGGTGGCTTTAGTATAAGATTTGCGATAGTTACTGAAAGTCGAGGTGTTCATTTGAAGGCAATATTTTTCGCAGGGAAGTTACGCAATGGCGTGGACGGTTACACAAAGATTGTGTTTATATATATTTTTTTGTAGCAGAAAAATCTACTTAGCGAAATGAAAATGACGATAACATGATTCGTCTCTATCGCCCAGTAGATTCTGACTTAAAAAAAAAAGAAAACTCACATTACTTTGGATGAAATTGTCTATATCTCCCCTTACCCGGCTAAGCCACTAACTCTTCTTAAAATTTAAACAGAGTTTTAGATTGCTTCTTAAAAGAAAAAAATAGGTTACTTTAATCCCAGAAGGCCGATGAAGTTGTGGGCTGACGCAAGAAAGCAAATTTTTCATTTATATTTAGTGAACTAGGTGCAATAATTTTACTTTTCACCTATTACACCTTCATGTTGTAGCTTTACGCAGATTGTGGTCCAAAATTAATTAATAAAAAATACTTAGTGTGTCCCTTAAATAATTTCCAGACAGCAGACACCAATAGTAAATAAATACTCCTTCAGCTGCTCTATTCGGAATGCGTTCCAATGAATATACAAATACTTTCATAAATAAGTATACACTAACATTACACGGTAGGAATTCTAGTACAGTGAATAGAGACCAAATAAGGGGGGTTACCTTACAAACGGTCCGGTAGTTCTAAATTTTTTACATGTTGTCTAGGATGGTTGTTAAGTGTTTAAAATGCAAAATGCACAATTCTCCCCCCTCCGCGCCCGCCGCCATCTTGCAAAAACCGAAAAAAATCGGCACTTTTTTTAGATTTTCACTTATATCTTTGTTTCGGTGCATTTTAGCTACAAAACAGTTCTATTCAATGTTGTAGAGAATAAAATTCCCTATAATATACGTGTTAAATTTTGTTTGTAGGGCAGATAGTTCACGAGAAATGATATTTTTAAAAATATAAAAAAATACGCATTTTCCGGAAATTTTTCAAACTTATCAAATAAACAATATGCCGTTGTTTTCATTTTAATGCTTACTGCCCCCTCCGTAAGGTTGGTTAAAAAAGTATACATCAATTTGGAGGTAATTAAATTCCCTACAATTTTTATTCTTAAAACTTGTTTTTCTCAAATAGGCCAAAATTGAATTACAGCGTTCTAAAGTTAGAAGTTTGAAAAATTTGAAAAAAAGTTTGAAAAAATGCGTATTTTTTTATCTTTTTTAAAATATCATATCTCGTGAACTATCTGCCCTACAAACAAAATTTAACACGTATATTATAGGGAATTTCATTCTCTACAACATTGAATAGAACTGTTTTGTAGCTAAAATGCACCGAAACAAAGATATAAGTGAAAATCTAAAAAAAGTGCCGATTTTTTTTCGGTTTTTTCAAGATGGCGGAGGGCGCGGAGGGGGGGGAATTGTGCATTTTGCATTTTAAACACTTAACAACCATCCTAGACAACATGTAAAAAATTTAGAACTACCGGACCGTTTGTAAGGTAAAAGCTCTCTATTCACTGGGTTATTCAGTCCACACGACGATATATGGCGTTACGGGCGCCGCGTGCGCGGATCATGAGTAATGCGCAGACACAGACTCGCGCCGTTTTATTTATAACTATAACTGTAACACACGTAGATAAATGTGTACACTGACAGGCAAATTGAAGTGTAGCTTTAGACTGATTAGGAAGCTTTGTTATTTTAGTATTAATCTTAGGCTAGAGGGTTAGGTTTATCGTTATTGATGTGTTTTACGAAAGGTTCTACTTCATGTAATTGAGTAAAATCTGAGCCTTTCTAAAAACAATGCATTATTGAATTAACGTCGGCTGTAGTTTAGGTTATAGGTTAAGTAAATGTAATGTACATCGAGGTGGAGTGCTTCAGCCTATACCGACATTCAAACAACAAATACAATACAACACTCTCTGCAGGTGTACACCAAAACCCCTATCTCTTAAACCGTTTAATATTCAGACTGCCAACGAAATATGCTACAACGATATAATACGAAACATACATACATCTGGAAAACACTACAGATATAAATATACAATTATATTATTATTATTTTGTTATTTGATTATTTTTGTAATTTTGTGTTGACCTAATAATTGGGTGATGTAGTAGAGGAATAATTTTAAGCAAAACAATTTCCTTACACAGATTTTTATGTTATTGAAATAATTAAATAATAATAAATTAAATCAAACCCAGCAGGCACCCGAAGGGTCCTAAAATAAAAATCTGGTGCGAAGGATCAAAAATCTAAAGTTTATCTTTGTATGTGCTCGCACGTACACAGGAATATTCTGGATAGGCTGGCTTCTGTATCGCGATATACGGCGGCAGGTGATTAGCGGCACGAGCGCTCCTAATGCGGCACTCTTGCGCAGCACTCACAGTTATTATCAAACTATTATGGGCCTCAAGCGGAAATTTGAATTATTTCGGCTTGACTACCTTTTACAGTGAAATGCGATTTACTTTATAACAATACTTGAATTTATGATTATTAATATTTATTTTGTCGTCATTTAAACTATTGTATGTTAATAATACTAATAATAAATTGTGATATAATAATTCAAGGTATGCCTGTGAGTGCTTAACTTTAATACTTACAAACACCTGACAGCAGTGATAGCCTTACGGTTAAAGAGTCGGCCGAAAATCAGTGAGGCTCGGGTTCGAATCCTGGCATGTACCTACTAATGACTTTTTCAAAAACTTACGTACATATTTATCACTAGCTCGACGGTGAAGGAAAACATCGTAAGGAAACCCGCAGGTCTTAGAATTAATTCTAAGACATGTGTAAATAGACCCGGTCCTGCAATGAGCTCACCACCTATCACGTTTAGGGGTCCAATATATCTCGTGAAATGTGGGTATATCCAGTAATGGAAAACCTCTGCCTACCCCCTGGGGGATAAAAGGCGATTATTTATTCTTAAACACCTAGACACAAGACCAACAATCATGTTAAAGCTCACAAAATATGGTTAGACTGAGGCCCTTGAATAAAGAAGACTGGGTCTTCTACGGAGTCAAAGACCCGTCCATTTATTTGCAAAGGGCCCTCATCCAGAATTTCCTCCACCTCTTGATCGAGGCTAAGAGAAAGATCAACGAAGTTCACAATAAATATAAATACAGACCTGTGCGGTTTCACCCGCATTGTATTACTCTGGAAGAATAGCTTTCTATCATAGAAAGAAATGTACTCATCTATTGTTAAATTATAAACTACATTTCTACACGTACAACTTAAATCGATATTAGTTTCAGCAATAAACACAGCATACAGTAGCGAAGGCAACGCGTACGCAGAGCACTTGCATTACATGTGATCTGATACCGATGCTGACTCGGAGTTTTACCACTTAAGTGTTACACTGGGGTAGGTGTAAGTGAAAGGAGGATCGATTGGTTTGTGGGGGAGTGAAGGCGGTATGCTCCTACATCGTGGAAAAGGACTTATCTTCCGCCAGACGAGGAGTTGAGGTAATCGTGCCTGTTCCATTCAGACAGTTGCATTCATAGAAGCTTTGGTAGCGCCATTTAGAACTTGTGATGGATGACATGCATGTGCTTCCTTTTGGCGTTCATGTTCTATGTACAACCAATAGATGTCGCTTTAAGTTTTAAATAAACCTTTACGTGATGTAACTGCACTTTTCAGGGTGTAACACGTGATCTTAGAGTATAAACGTAGCTTGTTGTTACTTCTATAGCTTGTAGAAAACACGCTAGAAACTTTCAAAAGCCGTAAGTCAAACACTCAATACTATAATATTATTTAATACTAAGATGTTCCGATCAGGGATGTTGCGAATATTCGCATCCGCATCCGCAAAAGCGGACCTTCCGCATAGATTTAGACATCTGCATCCGCATCCGCATCCGCATTAATCAATGCGGATATTTATGCGGATGCGGATGTAATACAAGTTGCGACAAGAAAGAAATTGGGCGGGACCCGCGAATGGCACGTGCCGTTCGCATGAGACAATGACCAATGGGAGCGAAAAAAATGGTGATAAGATCCGACGCATTTGTTGTGGTACATCCTTTGTTTCTTGTAAATAAATTATTACGTGTTTGTTTGCGCTGTGGGTTACTTATCGTGAAGATAGATATTTTGAGTGTTATTGTGATACAGTGATCATTGTGTATTTGATAATTGAGTATTGGGAAATCTTTATATTAGTCTCAGCTTATTAAATTAAAATCACCAGGAAAATGCCATTATGTTATACCAGTAAAACCTAAGTTTTATTGTAGGTAAAGTTTATAGTTTTATAACAGTATTCTTAATTTTTCCAGTGAGGTTCCTGTTATTGATTGAGTAGAATAGAATATTTCTTTATTTGTGTCAAACTTGGGTACAGATGAAAAAATACAGTTTTGGCAGTGCATACATGTTCACTATAATTAAAAGACATGCAAATACCTTTGACATAATGGACACACTAACTTTATTTTATTTTTTAATAAATTAATTAATATTGTAAAAAATACGTTCAATGAGCTATTTATACAATTTTCTTTTAATAATTTTAACGGGTAAGTCTTTAATGTCATTCGGGATTTTATTATACATAATAATATATTCTATTATTCAAAGCCAATTTTATCATAATTTAATAATTTTTGGAATTGTTTCAAAGACAAGAAAAAACGCGACAAGAAAAGAAGTGTTTGGGTCTCTGTGACTACGAGAGTTTATGTTACAAATTTTTCTAAACAATTCCCCATGCTGTTTAGCAAAAACGCAAATCTCATTCATGTTAGATGATAATGTCAATAAGCCATTAAGGTCTTTAAAGAATGATCTGCAAGAATCAAAGCGAGATATTCCCGTTATTGCCCTAATAAATTTTTTCTGCGGAATGAATGCTCTACCTACCTACGTTTTTACTGTTGCCCCATAGGATGATACCTTTACTTATAGTAAGATAATTCTTCATTCATATACTGTATTTATATAAGATCCCAAACATCCGCATCCGCATCCGCGGATGTGAACCTTTAAAAATCCGCATCCGCATTCGCATCCGCGGATGTGAAAAAATTGGCAACATCCCTGGTTCCGATAACACCCGCGTAAGTCCCGTTCCAATGGGAAAAATGTAGTCCATGTTACTGCCGGAATAGTAAGCTTCCCATTAGTGAAAGAATTTTGTAAAACGATCCAGTATTTTTTGAGTTTATTCGTAACTTACAAAAATACAAATCTTTCCTTTTTTATTAGGTACTAGCGACCCGTTCCGGCTCCGCACGGGTGCAATGCTTATAAGAATTTTCTTTGCTATAAACCATCCCTGGACCCACTCGAACCCACACAAAAAGTTTCATCAAAATCGGTCCGGCCGTTCTGGAGTTATATCGTCAGGAAGGAAAACCCGACTTATTTTTATATAGTAGATAAGTTTTAAAATAGTATATTAAACACTTAGGGAAGTAAAATAAGAAATGTCTTAGATCACATGTTTGTATAATTTTTTCTTATCGACGGAGGCGAAAAGCGGCAACTTTGTCAGCGCAGCGGGCCGCAATTTGCCGCTTTCCGCCCGGAAAGATGAAAATAAATTTATTATCTTATAAGTTCTCCTTGCACCCACAACCGGGAGCAAACAGTGACAATGCGTCGAGCTGATTTGAATAATTGCAATGCGCGGGGGCATGCGGTTCCGCTGATCTGAGATTAGATTTCAATAGGGATAGTATTTTTCAATATGTGCTTAAATCTTACATTCTCTTGTGTGTTCGCCTAACAGAGAATAGAATGTAAGATGTTCACACATTGCAGCTTTCACATCTCTTATGATATTTCGACCAAGAATCTACAACACCGCGTATTGTATTTGTTCTTTCATCTTATTTTGTGTGACATTTCATGGGGCAAGTAGTCGTCGTAATATTTTGCAGATATAAAAATAGTTTTGAGAGCGGTAAGCCACATCGTGGAACGCCGACGAAGTGGCGAGCAAAACCTAGTGAGGCATAAACCAAATAACGTAACTGACATACATCTACATGATTATATGGTTTTTTCATGGATGCCAACTTCAGAAATTGATCAAAATGGGACCACACAGAAAGCACCAACTTTCAAATAAAAAAAGAATCATCAAAATCGGTTCACCCAATCGAAAGATCTGAGGTAACAATCATAAAAACCGGCTATGTGAGAGTCGGATTCGCATACAAAGGGTTTTGTAGCAACGTAAAGGTAATAAAAAACCGTTTATTGTATGGGGTATATAGACAGTCGATCATTAGCGGCCTACAAGAACAATATTATAATCCTACTAGCGGCCCGCCCCGGCTTCGCACGGGTGGACATTTATTTTTTCAACATTTTGGGATGCACAAACAAATTTCTCCTAGCAACCCATAGTAAATTATAAAAAAAAATAGACTTCGTATGGAGACTTTTAAAGAATATTTGTGCCAAGTTTCAAGTTAATAGACGCAAAAAACCCCTCTTCTCTATACCAACTTCAACCCCTAATTTCACCCTTTTAGGGAATGATTTTAAAATAATACAAAAATACGTTTCTCATCATTTATTTTTAAGAGTATTTGTGATAAGTTTCAAGTTGATAGACGTAAAAAAACCACACGTTTCCATACAATCTCCAACCCCGTTTCACCCGTGAGTTTTGGAAAATCGAGATATACCTACTTGTCTTGTTGTTTGTTTTGAGGAGTATTTTTACAAAATTTCGAATTGATACATCCAAAAATGAAGGTATTCATGCAAACTTCAACCTCCAAGGGGATGAAACCCCTTGGAGGATGGTTTTCGATAAATCCTAGAACTAATATAGTTTCAAGTTTATTTTCAAGAATATTTGTAAAAAGTTTAAAGTTGATATACGCAGAAATCACACTATCCCATACAAACTTTATCCCCCTATTTCACCCCTTTAAGAGATGATATTCAAAAAATCCAAAAACACGTGTCTCATCATTTATTTCTAAAAGTATTTGTGCCCAGTTTCAAGTTGATAAGACGTAAAAAACAACACGTCTCCATACAAACTCCAAACGCTACTTTCACCCCCTTAGGGGATGATTTTCGAAAATTCCTAAAACACGGGTTTCATGATTTATTTTTAAGAGTATTTGTGTTAAGTTTGAAGTTGATAGACGTAAAAATCAAACACGTCTCCATACAAACTCCAACCCCCTGTTTCACCCCCTTAAGGGGTGATTTTCGAAAAATCCAGAAATACGTATCTTGTTATTTGTTTTGAGGAGTATTTTTACAAACTTTCAAATCGATACACCCAAAAATGAAGGTTTTCCATACAAACTTCAACCCCCACTTTCACCCCCTTGGAGGAAGATTTTTGAAAAATCCCAGAACTAATATCTCATAGTTTGTTTTCAGAAGCATTTGTACCAAGTTTCAAGTTGATGGACGCAAAAAATAAACTTCTTCGTATCAACTTCAACCCCTACTTTCATCCGTTTAGGGGATGATTTTCGAAAAATCCAAAAATATGTGTCTCATAATTTATTTCTAAGAGTATTTATGTAAAGTTTGAAGTTGATAGACGTAAAAAACAACACGTCGCCATACAAACTCCACTCCCCTGTTTCACCCCCTTAGGGGATGGTTTTTGAAAAATCCGGAAATACGTGTCTTGTTGTTTGTTTTGAGGAGTATTTTTACAAAGTTTCGAATTGATACACCCAAAAATGAAGGTTTTCCATACAAACTTCATCCCCTACTTTCACCACCTTGGGGGATGATTTTCAAAAAATCCTATAACTAATATTTCATAGTGTGTTTTGAAGAGTATTTGTGCCAAGTTTAAAGTTGATACACGCAGAAATCACACTATCCCATACAAACTTCAACCCCCTCTTTCACCCCCTTAAGGGTTGAATTTCGTAAAATCCTTTCTTAGCGAGCATCTACACTATAAACGTAACCTACACACAAAATTTAATGTTTCTATGTTCAGCGGTTTGGGCTGGGCCTTGATTTTTAGATTTAGCTTCTCCTTTTATATATATAGATTGTGTCTACTACTATTAGTTGACGGGTTCATTTAAGTATATCTCCCTTCGTCCCACTTCGTAGCTAGATTTGGTAGCCAGCTTCGAGATGGGACTGTTCTTTTCCCATTTCGAAGCCGGCTACGAGTTGGAGTTATTTTACTTCTTTTTGAAGCGGCAGCAGAAATAGGTACATTATGTGAAAATTTCAAATTTCTACCTATTGCGGTTCACGAGATACAGCCCATTGACAGAAAGACCGACGGACGGTCAGTAATAGGGTTCCATTAGCACCCTTTGGATACGGAACCCTCAAAAGTACTCGACAAATCTCGTGTTATTATTGGTTTAGTAGGTACCGAAAATGTACAAAAGAATTGTCAAAGTCACCTCCGAGTCATACTACCTACTTAGAAGATTTGACTTTGTTACAATCTAACGCAGAAAAATCATATTCAAATCTAATCTAATCCTCTACAGGAATAAATTTTACCTTCTTTTCACGGTTTCATTGTAATCATAAATAAGGATTAACCCTGCAAAATAAAAATAGAATAAATCATTTTCCTGGCTCTATTTCTCAAGGGCAGTTCCTCTCTCCAACGAGTTTCGCAACAAACGGCATCACGTCTATAAAACCCACATGCATATCCATCACAGCTCACAGCTGCTTGAAATTCGCATTACAATGTAAATCAAACCATTGCATGAGCTTTATAAATGCTTGTATGTGCAAACAACGCGTACGTGCTAAGGGTGGGCTTCCACTATCTCAGAAAAGGTAGACTTTTGTATTTTTATCTGCTATCGGTCTTCTGTTTGATGACTATTGAAGCAACGATTATGTATTAAAGGTTATCTTTTGACAAAATTTTATGATACTTACCTTACTTAACATCTCATTTGTACTAAGGGAGCAGTTATAGCCCTATGGTTAAAGAGCCTGCTTCACATAATGAAAATCAGTGAGGCTGGGGTTCGAATCTTGACACGTACCAATCAGTTTTTCAAAAACTTACGTACATATTTATCACTAGCTCAAAGGAAAACATCGTGAGGAAACCCGCAGGTCCCAGAATTAATTCTGGGACACTAATTCTGGGGCCTAATACCCTCGGGGTTAAAAGGCGTGTTTTTTTTATTTTGTACTGATACTAATTTAAAGCGAATAAATGATAATATTATTATTAAATAACAACAGTCTAAGGTCGCATCTCTCATCTCTGCTGCGATGGACATCAACCCTCAAGTCGCGTCTTACGTGGTATCACTCACTGCCAACCACCGCGACTGTCGCGCGTAATGGTAAGATCACCGTCCGATACCACTGGCTACCATCCACTGCGCAAGCGCACTCGTAAGCATATCTGCTGCATTGTTACGCTAGTGCGGAATGACACTTGTTTGATGTACGGGTAATGAGGGCAGGCTATACACACGTAGATATACGCACATGCAAAGATACTGGTATTAAAGTAAGGATGAGTTATATTCAGACTGCGCGTGTTTGAAAATTGATCCGCTATGAGTGTACAACGTGTACATACTTACTTCTTAGCGCATTTATAGTATACAGTATAATGACGGCGAAAGATGATACGGAACGAATAATAAAAAAAGAGACAGCTATCTGCCAAGAGTTGCGCTTGCAACTAGGTGAAATACGACTAGGTGAAAAATGCACACATTGCGGCTAAATAAAAGTCAATTACCTACATTTGTCGGCCTCATTTTCCTCATATAAAGAGCAGTGATTGTCTGTTGGTAGTGAGAGGCCGCTCAAGTGTAACTCGGAGTCGAATTCTGGTAAAGTACCAATGAGTTTTTTTTTTATTTACTTACCTAATTATCACACTCGACGATTAAAACGGGGAAAACATCCTTAGGAAACCAGCGACCACAGAGATGATTCTGAGGCTTGTGTAACATCACCCTGGTCCTTAGGCATATCATTTGTCACGTTCAGGGGTCTGAAGAATAAACTGGTTAAAAGTTGGTATCTATATGAATTCGTTTTTTTATATACCGAATTCAAAACTTTTTTCTTTTTTGAAGATCAAAATGAATAGTATAGCAAGGTGTTATGAAAACTGTGACCGATTTTGCAACGATATAACAGCCTGGTAGTTATTTTGATGCAGGCCTCCGCAAAACCGTACCAGTGTCTTACGACTTTCCTTCAAACTTTTGAGACTAATACTAAATTTTGTGCACCACCTAACTTCATCTATTTATCGCAGCATATTTTTATTGATGTACGTTATAGAGTTGTTACTTACTTACTAAACTCCGACTTGCATTTTATTGAGTAAATCACTTAATAGAACTTATGCTAATCGTTTAAGTATATCAACTGTAAACACGCGAGCAACCCGTGAGTGTTCATTACAAGTAGGAATAACCATTAGGCTAACGCATTGTACGGCGCGCGCGCAGGATGTCTGCGGGCAGCGGCGATCTGATACACACACCGCGCCCAGCTTTCTACCGATGCAACCTCTTAAACTAGAACATTTGCTGATTCGCATATCTGGAAATGAGAGAGGAGAGATCTATACTCTGCATACATTTATAAGCAAAATAGTCACTTACTAAAAATTTATCAGGTAAATATCTCATAAAAAATAGTTTTACGCTAAGAATGAATTTTGCGAAATTTCCACGCGAATCAGTTGCTGTAATTTTCAAGATTATAATCGATTTAGGGGTCCAAAGAATATCTCGTGAAAAAGACGAAAGACTCCTATCTAGATAGACTTAAAAAGCAAAACCCTATGTCAGTACATGAAATATATTTATATAAACAAGAAACCGCCGTGATAGTGTAGGCAAATAATTATAAGAAAATTAATAAAAAAACAACAGCTGTTTTCTAAATATTCAAGTCTCAAGTCACCATGGTCTCAGCGCGGTTGCAGAACACTTTCTATATGAATTGTAGGCGCATGCATTGTAATGGTTACATGATAGATACAGGAATGGAAAGTCTTTCCCTGGGGCTAGATTGACGCTAGATACTGCAATTGAAACGTATTCCAAAGATACCGATTTCTCAAAACACAAAAATAGATTTTTATATAAAAAAATATTATGAGGTAGAACTATTAATAATTTATTAAAAAGTTTATCCCAAAACATATTTCACAATTTATTCAGATTTTCCTTTTACAACAACAATATTTAAAATATGTAAAAAAGTAAACTACAAATTGTGACGCTCAGTATTCAGTCATTCGTTTTGACAGATCATAAAAAGTAACTCATTTGACTAGGCAGTGTCATGTCAAATTATTGCATTTGAATTGTAATTCTATTTTGTATATTTTAATTCATATTTAATTTAATTTAATTGAGTATTTTGTTTTTATTATGATTGAAATTGTGTGGAATTATACCCGAGTTTTTCGACTACCTAACCCAATGTAGTATTATTTTTTAATTCACTCCCGCCCTAAGGAGGGAAGCAATTACTATGAGTCTTTCCCGCCCGAGGGTGGGAATCACAGAGTTTCTGGGCTATTATCTATTTACAACCTCAATCGCAATCTTCATTTTGACGTACGTTGCTTCTTCCGAAATCTGTCATTACCTCCAGTGTAAGTAGAGGAAGCACTGAACGCGTAACAAGTGTCAAATAAAGAAGTATTCCAATTATAAATAGACAATGGGCTCGATTCTGCATTACAGCGACTAAACTTATATTAGTTTATGAGTCCTGTCATTTTCTTTCTTCTACAAAAGAAAAGAGACGAGAGATATTTAGTCCTGTCAAATTAAAATTAGTCCTGTCAACTAAGGCGCGTGTTTAGCAATTTTAGCTACGATGTAAAAAGGTGATGGATAAAAGTGACAGATAATCACGTTCCTAAGGTTCAAATTAGTTGGTTTTTACATGTTTGACACTCTATATACTCTTCAATGTATGATTTGTTTCTATCATTTTTCTTTCGCATTCTATGGAGAAGGATAGGCTAACTTAAAATTAGGAATTTTAGCTGGTCTGCAGAATCGAGTCCAATAAGGCCCCTGAATATCTCTCTGGTGGGAATTATAATTTTCGATCCGGTACTCAGCTCCCACAAACACTACTTTCAGAGTATGAAAAATGAAAAATACAATTCCCAACTCTTACGAACGGTTGACGTATTTTCCACATTCAATAGTCGCTTTCCAAACTCTGACGAAACCTACCTATTTAGAAAGAAACATAAAACTTCGTCAAACTTCTGATTACTAATGAATAGCGCTATGGCTTCACGTTACATAAGTTTATTTAATACAAAGGACTTTGTTATTTAAGAGGTACCGAGAAGTTCGTAGACTTTCCTGAAAAAACAACAATTACTCAAAGAAAAACGGAGTGGGTTCTGTTTCGTAAGAATCTTTTCTTTTTTTATTGACCTGTTTTGCTTGATAAATTGCGAAATTGGAGTTAGAGTGAAAAGTAAAAATAAGTAAGAATAACGGAAATTATTGCGTAAGGTTGCGTAGATTTGGTACGTACTAAATAAGGGCCTGCGCTCACTGGTGGCACGGCAAAAGATTTTTATGCGACGAATAGAAATGTTACTTTAGAGTATGACATACATAATTTCACGCCTATTTCCAATTGGGGTAGGCAGAGACAATAGATTTATTCTTTCTACGAACCTGGCACATCTCTCGAGCTTCATCCACATCCATAAACGACCCATGCATGCTCATCAGATACGTAATGAACATCCCTCACTAGAACTGAAACACAAATATTCCAACAAGTTTTTACCACTGATCAGCAGGCAATATAGTATAATTATAAGTGAGTTGGTTAAATATCCATCAACGCAATATTATAGAATAGCTATTCCCCGCAATTTCATTCGCTCAGGTCCCGTTTCCGTTCGAAATTTAAAAAAATATATCTTATGATAATTCCAGAAAAGTAAGCTTTCTATTGATGAAAGAAGTTTTAAAATCGGTCCAGTGGTTTCAGAGCCTATGCATTACAAATAAATATTTTTTCAACTTCATTATATTAGCGTAGATAGGCTTTCACGCGGAGTAATAACTTCATGATTCCTATATTTAAGTTAATTCTCTCGATACCATCATTAACATTTTATCTGGTCACTATGCAAATGACATGTGCAGCAAACTAGCAGCAATTTCATTACGATGTGATCCGGACTGATTGCAACTCGGGGGCAGGTTCATTCTAGAATCGGTAGCGAAAATTCGCATTCCACTTAAATTATGGGAATCATCACATAATGTCAGATATACAAAATGTAGGATACGCAAAATGTCGGATGCTCAAAATGTCAGATACGCATAAAATCTGGTAAGCAGAATGTCAGATACCCAAAGTGATGGATTTTTTAAGCCATGCAGATTATTTCCTCATGTGTGATGAAAGACCCAACCTTAGCTCAGCTGCGGGTTGCTACGGGTTGATTGTGTACAATGATGCTAAAGTCTACACAATCATTTTAAAGGTGATGGTCTAAATGTAACTTTAGAAAGAGCTCCTCTTGATTTTGTGGTTGGTTCTTCCCGGGAATCCCGGGTTACTGCATTTGGAACCAGCTACTTGTCGGTAAAGATGGGTACTGCCCTTTTTGCCGACTTTCCCATTTTGCCGAGTTTTTAGGGTTCCGTACCTCAAAAGGAAAAAACGGAACCCTTATAGGATCACTTTGTTGTCCGTCTGTCCGTCCGTCCGTCCGTCTGTCAAGACCCTTTTTCTCAGGAACGCGTGGAGGTATGAAGCTGAAATTTATATCAATTACTCAGGTCTACTGTCCCTTGAAGCTGTGAAAAAATCAAACTTCTAAGCCAACGCAATCAAAAGATACAGCCGTTTATGCCGCAAATTTTCGACACTTGCAAGGAAATCAAAACCTACAGGGTGCTTCCCGTAAACTCAGAATCTTGAAATTTGGTACGAAGCAACGTCTTATAGCATAGATAAAGGAAAAATTACGAAAACCATAAATTTGCAAGGTTGTACGGAACCCTCGGTGCGCGAGTCCGACTCGCACTTGGCCGGTTTTTTTTGTAAGGTCATATTTCTATTGCCGATATGCCGTCTTATTAGATTTTATCGCCTTTTGTACCCTTTTGTATACTTCTTCAGGCATCTCCTTGGACGATTTTAGAGTCTCTTGTTATTAAACTATTGACGTTTTATAAGTGTATTTTTTTACCTACAGAAATCCCTGACTTTTAAGAGGGAATATGGACTAAAATATATTAAGTTGAATAAAGCTATCCCCTTCAAATTGTGACTAAGCGGAGTATTATGCTTGAGGATTGTTATATTTATTTATTTAAATTCATGTGGGAAAAGCAAGAAAATGTACACATGGCGAACTTAATGCCTAAAGGCATTCTATGAAACGGAACTTAGAATCTTAACTTTTTTGCCTTGCGCTACTGTCGCCCCCTGCATCTTCCTTTTTTTAAGGTTCCGTTTCGTACCTCAAAGCCGCTCTTACAGGATCACTTCGTTGTCTGTCTGTCTATCGACTCTTTTTCTGAAGAACTCGTGGAGGTATCAAGTTAGAGTTAATATCAAATACTCAAATCTGAAATCCGTCAGAGCTGTGGAAAAATAAAACTTTTAAGTCAAAGCATTCAAAGAATAGGGCGGCATATTTTGTCAGGGGAATCAAACCCTTTACGGAAAATCCGAAAACCATAACTAGTCATAACTGTTTTTAAACCGACTTCAAAAAAGGAAGTTCTCAATTCAACACGTGTTTTTTTGTTTGTTACCTCAGAACTTTCGACTGGGTGAACCGATTTGAATTATTCTTTTTTTATTTGAAAGCTCGTGCTTTCCGTGTGGTCCCATTTGGTCCAGTTCTGACAATGACATCCATGAAAAAACCATATAAGTTGAAGTCGTTTTTTTACTCTTTAGAGGTCTATGTAACAAATTATTTACAGAATCACCCCACTCACGTGATATCTGCATGCATTTAACGTATCATCTCATACTGACCCTAATTTCCTCTATGTAATTAAATGATTGCTTTTCATACATAATGTATTTGCTCTCAGGTGGGCTCCTATATTTTATGATAAGCTATCGACGATTATAATTGGTTTCAATGACAGCTATTTTATAATCCAGTTCAATTGCTTTATATTCCACAAAGACCGTAATAATGTTTAAGGTCCGTACCTGTCATTATGTAATACAGCTATTAATCAATTGGTTTACAATTTTAATATTTTAATTGGATCTACTAATGTGATCGTGACCCACATATTTAAATATAAATTGTTTACTTAGATAGGCAAACTCTGATGCAGTACTGTCTGGCTGGATTACCAACTACTACCTACTAGAAATGTTTATTATTAAGAAAGAATTATGAGTTTCTTATGTAACTTCTTTTCTCAGCTATATTCATAACACTAGCGGGTTCCTTTCCTGTTGGAATACGGGAATAAAATACAGCCTTTGTTACTCAGGAATCTTCTAGCTTTCCATTGGTAAAGAATTTTTTTAAATCGGTCCAGTAGTTTTTAAGTTTATTCGTAACAAACATACAAAAATACAAATATTTCCTCTTTATAATAGTATTATTATTATTAGGATAGATTTTAGTATACATATAGATAACTTACGCGTACCGAAGCAGCAGTGGATGCAATTACAAAAAAAAACTAAATAAAAACTTTTTGATTTTGACCAGCATTTAATAGACCCTAATCATATAAATTCTGTCAATTTTTAGGGTAAATCCAACTGTTACTAAGACTCCGCTGTCCGTCCGTCCGTCTGTCACCAGATGAACCGTGATAATTAGACAGTTGAAATTTTCACAGGTGATGTATTTATTTCTGTTGCCGCTATAATTTAGGGGACTTATTTAAGGGGGCTCCCGTACAACAAAAGTGATTTTTTGCCGTTTCTAAAGATAATGGTACGGAACCATTTGCGAGCGAGTCCGACTCGCACTTGGCCGGTTTTTAGATTTTCATGCCTAAAGGTCCATCAGAACCCCTATTACTAAAATTACGCTGTCTGTCTGTCACAAACTATATCTTTTGAATCGTAATAGACAGACCTGAAATTTTCACAAAAAGTGTATCGCTGTGTAGCGGCCCGCTGTAACAAAAAATTATTTTTAAAAAAGTTGAAAATTAAGCAAATCCCCATACAAGTAACGTGTTTTTTTATTGCACATTGATACGGAACCCTTCATGAGAATCCAACGTACACCTAACCAGATTTTTAAATATTAATTTATACATATATGATTTCCAAAGAGACATTAGTTCAAACGTGCGAATTAACTATAATAGAACAAATTTCTAGAGGAGAATTTTCTAGATGAATCCAGCGATCGGGCTTGACCAATAAATCAATTAACTGGTATTCTCATTAGGAGTGCTGCTATCGGGAATCGAACCCGCGACCAGACGGCGTCGCGTGCGCACGGTGAAAGTGTTTGTTTGCACACATTCGCTTGTTCATTAGCTCGAGATGTAGATTTATAGGACTACTATAAAATGAACAATAAAACTAGGTACGTAATATTAACTCAATGTATTTACTGAACGGGATATTATAATTTCTAATAAGAGTGCGAGTGTTGTTTTCATCCATTTAACATTTGGAATCTTAAATACCTATTTAAGACTACTAATTTAATAATATGTAAAGATACCATATCTAGGTAGATACACGGTGTATTTACATAGTATAATATGAAGTAACTTTATTGCGCTAACTCCTGCAGGCGTATTCACGGAGGCTCGACACCGTTTCCGTTCGATTCAGATCGAGTGAAAAATTTTCCGAAGTCGAATCTATCGACTTCTGAAACTGTATTCTAGGCGTTTCTGACAGCCACGGAAAATTTCCCGAATCCATAAGTCAAATATGACTTTCGTTTTTGATACCGACATCTGTGAATAGCCCATCTTCGAAAGATTTTCCGATTCTGAGTCGAATATCGAATATCGAAGCACCGTGAATACGCCTGCTGAACTACGCAACGGATTTTGTTGTGGTTTTCACTAATACATAAAATGATAAGCGAAGAAGGTTTTTAAATATCATATAAACCGAAGAAAAACGGGGCCGGGTCACTAGTTATGTATAAGTTATCAATCAATACGAATGCAATTTAGACTACAATTTTATTTATACCGACAACATAGATTCAATACCATTTCATAATGTATTAAAATTCCTACAAAACTGTTACGGATTAATGATGTGATATGTATTTATAGGATAGCTTGTTAACATAACAAAGGATAATTACCATAAATAAGGAAAGTTTGTTAAGATAACAAACTATAACAGCTCTACTATGAGTCTTTCCTCATGTTACATATTATGCAGGGATATTTAAGATCTACTAGCGCTATGTTTAAATCGGATTTAAAAAAATGTGACTGCTATAACAAAACAAATTATCAATAATCCAGAGAAAAAACACTTTTATTTTTATTTTCACAAAAATACAATTCGTTGTTAAAACTAAGTGACTACAACACGGAAACTTCACAGGGTTTATCTGTGTTTCCAATAATTACAGTAAAAAAATTTCCTACATAGAGGAACCATGTCGAGAAGACTTTCCGCATTCCTCCTCTGGATAGCTAGGCTGATGCCAGCCTTCTGATCACCTGAAGCCTCGACCAAACGCACTGACAGATCTTTGATACCTCCGAAACCCACGGTTCTCTACTCCAAAACGACACAAAAAAACCTAAAACATACACACATACGCCACACTTTTTCGTGAAGGTCTAAGCAGATCAACAGCTGATAATAGTAAAGACGGTATCAACCGATACACCACTTAGTGTAGTGTATCGATATCCAAGTATCTTGCAACATTGCAATCTGATAATTCTCTTACCTTCAGTACATTTCCTTTGATTTCAGTCAACAAACGAAGTAGTTTTGTTGATGTTTACACAAACCCTAGGAAAATATTCAGTAACATCTATTTACTTGAAATTAGGGTTGCCATCTCTCAAATTTGGCAACCAGGACAAGACGCCGGATTTTATAGAGCCCAGAACCTGGATATGTCAACAAGTTTTTAAACATAGTCAGTGTAATAAAAAAACTGTTGAAAATGTCATAAATCACCTTTTATTATTTACTAGCAGCGCCCCGCGGTTTCAACCGCGTAGTTTCCGTTCCCGCGGAAATACGGGAATAAAATATAGGCTTTTTTACTCCCTGATAATTTTGCTTTAAATTGGCGAAAGAATGTTTAAAATCAGGTTTGTGGTATAGGCCTGTTCCCGTGGGAAATTACAGCCCATGTTACTCCCAGAAAAGTACGTTTTCCACTGGCAAAAGATTTTTTTTAATCGGTAAAACCGGTAGCAGATATCGGAGCCTTTTCAATACAAACAAAACAAAAATATAATCATTCCTCAATCCAATTTATTCCCGTTCCCGTGGGAATTTCCAAAAATCCCTATATAGTGGTTGCCTACGACATATAAGCCACCTACATACCATATTTCAAATAGCGGGTTCCCATTTCGACGTTGCCCGCGCGCATCCTGATTATTCCTGTTCCCCTGGGAATTTCTAAAAAAACCCTTCATAGCGGTTGGCTACGATATATGAGACACCTACACACCGTATTTCAAGTTTCTAGGTGTTATAGTTTCGGAGTAGTACGTATTTCTCTTTTTAACCAGTTTTTTTATTTTCCCGTGGGAATGAGATATTTTCCTGGAATAAAAAGTACCCTAGATGTTAACCCGGGTACTCAGTTATCTCCATACCAAATTTCATCAAAATCCGTCCAGTAGTTTTTGAGTGATGCGTGCACAACCAGACAGACAGACAGACAGACAGACAGACAGACAGACAAAAATCCCAAAAATTGGTGTTTCGGTATCTATATCGATAACTATATACACTACCGTCAAAATTTTCAAAAAATATTTAATGTACAGACACGGCCCCGTTAGAGTTTTATTATATGTATAGATATAGATGTTTGGACCTTAAATTTAGTCATCTTTTCGGTTAATTTAGCGATCCGGTTCGTCGGTTGATCGCGGCGTGCAGGCACAGTGCGTGTGTCGCGGGCGGCCCAAGACTTTAATTTTCTAAGCCCGGACTTCAAATGAAGCCCCGCCAGGACGCTCCCCGGATGTTCTCTAAACTAGGACAAATCCGGGGAAACCCGGACGGATGGCAACCCTACTTAAAACGGAACCGTTTGACGGTTAATTACGAGTTTCTTGACAACACAATGGCGTATCATGTTACTGAATATCGCGTTACTGTAGTCGTAGATTAGTCAACAAACTTCGTAGTCGTCACATCTAGAAACTTTACATCTATAAACATGTCAATAGAATACCTACTTCGATTTTATTTTATTTAGCTAAAATATTTTCAAACCGCCTCGCGCACTGAGGGTTCCTTACAAGCTTGTAAGTATGTAATTGCCAAGCTACTTTCACCAAAATAATTAGTTTACATTACCGATGATTTTAAATATGAAAGCACCAAACAATGCTAACAAAAAAACAGGAGTAAGCGACAAATTTAATTTTGCAGTTGAAAAACTGGTCGTACGTAAACATACATCGATATTAATAATAATACAATTTATTTTCTCTCAAAGACTTACAAATAATTGCAATTTAAAATTGTATGTTATTATATTTATGTATAAAAAATCTTTTGTCTTTTGAGCACAAACGTAGGTAGGTATATTATATAATTTCTTTGAAACGTTAAGTGGTGATTTAACGACCTTTATTACATACAAAACTCATTGTCATCATCATCCTGTCATTATGAATAACGTAAAGGCACAGTTTCAATACTAAAATACCTAAAGGTAAATTCAAAGCTAAAGGTAAATTCAAAGCTCTACTTATAATTTTTGGTTGCACTTCATAAAGATTTTATACAGATTTATATTCAGATAGATGACCAAAGTTTATTAACTCTTTTAAGCGTAATAAAATACCACTTTCCACTCTCAAACATAATGTGCTTTCTATTACCTAATTAATTGTAATTACTATTTGCCGATAAAATCTCATTCAACAAACAATTACTCAAAGCTAAATAATTAGTGTCCATATCCATAAATTAGCTACCGCATTATTGAAGAAGCCAACTGTCCATATCTGATCTACCAACTAGTTTGCAGCTTCCAAAATCTGTGGACAGAGTAAACCAAACCTTAATTCAAATTGTTAAAGTGAATTTCAGGGATCAGTTTATTTTTGTAAGTGAAAAGTTAATTTTGTTAAGGCATAAATCGAGTGTTGGCATATGAATACAGTACATCGCATTGTCTGGGCCGGGAATCGAACCGGACACGCGCGTAAATCCACATCTCACCTTTATCACCTGTATCTTTAGCTAAATGCTCTTAGTCTGAAGTAATGGAGCGGCTTGTACTTTTTTTTAATCACTGTGTCACTTAATGCATATTTTTATCGGTGTAAACGAAGTTGCCGCTTTCCGCCTCCGTAGATCAGAAAAAAAGTATTCACACATCGGGAAGTATGTAAATAAGAAAGCCTCAGATCACACTGAAACATTTCTTATTTCAGTTCCCTAAGTATGTAATATACTATACTTACTTTCTTTGAGACTTGAGACTAACTTTCTATCTATTAGGGTTTTGTACAAAAGTGATAGAAAATAAACTCTTATAATATGCCCTGCCTGTCTATAGGTCTGTGACAGCTGCTTATTTCAGCAACAACATGCCATCGACACGTTAAATAATGCTTGCCGTAGGCACTTAAAAAAGAAAAATTTCTTATATATCCACGGTTTTCTAGATGTTAGAGCCAATAATTGCACGACCAATAACTCAAACTTAAATTTGAATGCATCGCGGTAAAATCGCGAAAATAATCAAGTGCCAGATGACCTCCTAGAGGTCGATAACTATTGTTCTTTAACTATAGTATATGACAGCTAAGCTCATATATACAGTCAAGAGCACATTGGACTTTGTAACGTTCTTATTACAATCGCTTTAGAGGTCAGACTCTCACTACAAGGGCAAAACTTCACTGTACGTACCTACTATAAATGGCCGATTTTTTTCCTATGACTATAGCAACTCATATAATTGACCTGGCGTTTTATTTAAAATATTTTGAGCACTGGCAATGTCTATCGCAGTTTATATAGAATATCATTGTTAAAACTGTTTATTTTTACAACCGATTCGTTTCTCTGTTCTCTATTCAAGTCTGTCTCTACTAATACTCTGTCGCGAATAAAGTTTATTTCCTCGAATCTTCTGTGTTACTTTTTAGTAAGTTAAATAACAATTATATAGATAAGCAACAGTCGTACAAAAACACGGCTTAAAAGAACTCCTGAAGTTAAAAAAACTTCAATTTGTAAATTTCAAGTACGAGTTGTATCATGATGAAATAAAAAAAAAAACCGGCTAAGTGCGAGTCGGACTCGCGCACCGAGGGTTCCGTACAACCTTGCAAATTTATGGTTTTCGTAATTTTTCCTTTATCTATGCTATAAGACGTTGCTTCGTACCAAATTTCAAGATTCTGAGTTTACGGGAAGCACCCTGTAGGTTTTGATTCCCTTGCAAGTGTCGAAAATTTGCGGCATAAACGGCTGTATCTTTTGATTGCGTTGGCTTAGAAGTTTGATTTTTTCACAGCTTCAAGGGACAGTAGACCTGAGTAATTGATATAAATTTCAGCTTCATACCTCCACGCGTTCCTGAGAAAAAGGGTCTTGACAGACGGACGGACGGACGGACAGACGGACAACAAAGTGATCCTATAAGGGTTCCGTTTTTTCCTTTTGAGGTACGGAACCCTAAAAACTTCCGCTTTTTATCCCCGAGGGAGTAGGCAGACGTATTCCATTTCTGGAAATACCCAAAGTGTCACCATTAAATTCTTTGGACCTATAAACGTGATGGTGATCCTATCACCGGACCGGGGTGCTGGACATAGAATTAATTCTGCTGCCTGCGGGTTTCCGATATTTTCCTTTACCGTCGAGCTAGTGATGAATATGTGCTTAAGCTTTGTGAAAAACTCATTGGTACATGCCAACAATCGAACCCGAGCCTCACGAATAAGAAGAGGGCTCTCTATCACCCCTAGTAATACTGTTCTAGTAATAATCAACACAGGTATTAATTTTCTCTAAATTTCCACATTTTATTAGGGTGTTTATTGGACCCCTAATCGTGACATTTGGTGAACCCATCGCTGGACTGAGGGGCTGCGGGTTTCTTCACGATATTTTCCTTCATAGCCGAGCTAGTGTGCTTACATAAGTTAAAAATCTCATTGGTCCGTACCCTTACAAAAATTCGAACCTGAGAGGCAGGCTCACCACTAACCGAGTTATCACTGCTCAAAATATCAATGACACCGTCAACATCGCATTGTGTGTGTGACGTCACAGTGTGTGAATCGTCTCAACGTTGACTCAACTTGTATAGCCAAAGGAAATCGCTATATAATCGCAAGGCCGCTACATTTCCTCCCGTTTAATAGGTCGGTCGGTTAATTAACACATGCGTGTCGTCAGCTCTATAAATCTCTCTGTCGACTGTCGATATGTCGATAGTCGATAGTGGTCGACATCGCTGCCGGATGGGCCGGGTTGTTCCCGCTTCCACTTGTCCCACACAATCACTGTCCACACTTCCACATCCGCATATACATGTTTGTTCTGTATGCGTTCCTAAACCATTCATACACTTGATTGCATAGAAGCTTTGGTAAGATAGTAGTTAAAAACAATACGCCGTTGACGACTCAGCTAGAATATTGTAAATGGGGAATATAAATCTCTTTGTCTATTTGTTGCCATTTCCTGTGTCAACCGCTGAACCGATATTAATAAAAGTATAGATCTCGAGCATGGCTGACTTCTATCCCGGAACGCAAACAAAATCACGGGAAAATATAGTAAATAAATAAACACCTCATAGGTCGATTGGAAACAGAAGTACAATCAGAGGAAAATTATTAATATATTTCATTTGTAGAAAATAATAATGCTTCATATTAGCGCTAATAATAAGTATCTAACCTACATCTTACATACTACATATCTAATTCAGCTTATCAAAAATCGATATTTTTAAGAATATGTGGATTTGTAACACTAGGACATTTTTTTATACAACTGGGGAAGATAGGAATTGACTACCGGAACGCACCATTTATAATTGCTAGATGTCTCAGGTGATACATATTACAATTTACACTATATTTTGTTACCGTTTGATTCCTGCTTCTGAAAATCATTGTTTTACTCAGCAGTTCTTATCTAAATGGTTCGTCCATTAGCACTGAAATATAAAGACGACAATTAAAATAATACATGAATTTTCAATTACATTTATGATCGGAGATGTCAACATTAAGCTTTGTCCTTACCTACACAGTAATCTGAGAAACGATTTGTTTTTTGTATGTTTGTTTGTAATAAATATGCTCCGGAACTAATGGACCGATTTTGAAACTCTTTGCCAAATGAAAGTTTACTTCTCTAGGAGTGACATCCTACTCATATTATAAATGCGAAAGTTTGTATGGATGTATGTTTGTTCCTCTTTCACGCAAAAACTACTGAACGGATTTTGATGAAACCTTACAGTTATATATTTATACATCAAAATAATACAAAGGCTATATTTTATCTCCGTATTCCCACGGGAACGGGAACTACGCGGGTGAAACCGCGGGGTGCTGCTAGTGGGCTATAATTTTCCCACATGGACGGCACTAACGCAGATGAAATTGAATGGAACATCTAGTTCGAAATATCGCATTGATAGACACTTGCGATCAAACATACTAATCTATGATGAATTCCCTAATTCAGGGATTCTCAAAGTGGTGTATGCGAACCTTTAAGTGTTCACAAGATGCACGTAATGGCGGCGCCTGGATGACCACCGCTTAATATTAATATCATTTATTTTTGTCACTAATGGACTTGGTCACCTTTTATTAAAATACTAGCAGCGCCCCGCGGTTTCACCCGCGTTGTTCCCGTCCCTGTAGCAATACGGGGATAAAATACTTCCCATTCCCGTAGGAATACGGTGATAAAATATAGCCTTTGTGTTATTCTGATGTATAAGCTATATAAATGTAAAGTTTCATCAAAATCCGTTCAGTAGTTTTTGCGTGAAAGAGGAACAACATCCACATCTATACAAACTTTCGCGTTTATAATATTAGTAGGATAGGATAGGATAAGTGCAATTCCTGAAATTAGTTTGTTCAGTTTCGACTACTTAATCGGTTTTAGCTATCTACATCTACACTAATCTAAATCTTCCAATATTAAAAAGAGGAAAGGTTTATTCTTGTATTTTTGTATGTTTGTAACGAATAAACTCAAAGGCTACTGGACCGATTTAAAACATTATTTCACCAATGGAAAGCTGCAATATCCCTGAGTAACATAGGGTATATAGTCCATGTATTCCGTCGAGAACGGGAACTACGCGACTGAAACCGCGCAGAACCGCTAGTTTGTGTGATTTTTTTTTTCGAAAAATTAATTAGCGTAACTGAATTTAGGGATACCTATGGAAACCGTAGTATTGTTGCTCTTTATTTAAGATAGCGAGTGCCCAGCGGCGTCGCAGACGTGGATCTAGTGTATTCCCGTTCCCGTGGGAATTTCAAAAACCCCTTCATAGCGATTGCCTACGACATATGACACCTACATACCATTTTTCAAGTTGATGTGTTCGTTTCGGAGTACCTAGTAGGTATTTCTCTTTTTAACCAGTTTTTAATTGGAGTAACAGAATGTGTAAAGGATGACTGACCTTGGTACGTGCATTCCTTCTGTTTGCATGACATTTGTATTGTTCTGTATTCGTATTTATTAGGTTTTCTTTGTAATTTCAGTTTCAACATGATCTTCTGGTAATATTTTTTCTCAGCTTCTTCATTTTGTAACAAATAAATACAAAACTCAATTCACATTTGCATTGAACAAATATCAAAAACGTCACTAAGACAGTGTCAAAGAAAAATAAAATAGCAGTAAAGCAGAAAAGAGTATGGATATAACAATTAGCAGACCCAATTTATTAGGTTCCCAATGATCCCGTTATTCCCGTTCCCGGGGGAATTTCCAAAAATCATTTTATAGTAGTTGCCTGTATACGTCTATAAGACACCTACTTACCATATTTCAAGTTTGTAAGTGTTATCGTTTCGGAGTAGTACGTATTTCTCTTTTTAACCAGTTTTTATATTTTCTCGTGGGAATGAGATATTTTCCTGGAATAAAAAGTACCCCAGATGTTGACCCGGGTAATCAGTTATCTCCATACCAAATTTCATCAAAATCCGTTCAGTAGTTTTTGAGTGATGCGTGCACAACCAGACAGACAGACAGACAGACAAAAATTCCAAAAATTGGTGTTTCGGTATCTATATCGATAACTATATACACTACCGTTAAAATTTAAAAAAAATATTTCATGTACAGACACGGCCCCGTTAGAGTTTTATTATATGTATAGATAGGTAGGTACAATACAAGCTTATTTGACTAGCCTGTTATCTCAGTTGGTAGTGACCCTGCCTTCTGAGCCGAAGGTTGCGAGTTCGATCCCCGCTCGGGGCCAACATTTGTGTGCATGAACATGTCTGTTGGCTTTGTGTCTGGGTGTTTATATGTTTGTGTCCCATAATTTATTATTATTATTTTCTTATGCAGCTAAATTTGGTATGTGCTACTGTGGTTAGGTGTTCGCTGTCATTTGGGAACTTTAACAGCATCCCATTATCGTACGAGCCATAAACTGCCAATAAACGTTATTAATCAAAGAAATAAAAAGCTCTCAAGTTTCACCTTGATTACAAAAGGGTTATAAATGCAGCTCATTTTAGTGGACATTTACGAATAAGATTTAATAAGGAAACATATCCGTTCACATACTCAAACAATCAAATGATCGTGAGAATTATCTGAGACGGGATGCAAATAATGCAATTTTAAAGTCAACGTAATAAAAATCCTATAAACCCGTTACTCAGAGGAAGTTCTTAATTGCCTTCACGCGTATTGAGAGTGTGTGTTGTAAATAACGAAACTTTAATCACCGTTCTCGATCGTGCGTCAGCTACCGGCCACTGTTAAGGAGGTCGCAGTAACAAGGATACTGGATGTCGTAACATAATTATGTTGGTTCAATATCAAAATAGCATACAACATAATCCTTGCGATCCTGGTACAAAAAGAAAGATTGACTCTATATGAGATAAAATAGATTTATATTTTGGTTTCAAATGTTGTAATATGAATAATATAAATAAAACCATGAAGCACTTAATTTATCCATGAACGTACTGATAAACTGTGACTCTACTAAATATGAGATTTCGTTGGCCACTGTTATGGTATGAGCCACATGTTTCTCGAATACTTAAATCAAATAAAATTATTATTAATTTGAGTACGACGTACGTAAGTACAATTTTATTTCAACAGTTTCAAATGCCACGCGACGTTATGCTCTACAGTTGAAATACCTATACTTATAAAATTTAAAAACAAAAGTATGTAAATAACTAAGTATTTTTACAATGCAACAACTTTTATTCCTTAGAATCTTCACCTCTGAAATTCTTAGTAAGATCTTCACTAAATTTAAAAGAACCCAAATTGGAGGTTTACTTTTAACTGAAATATGTTTGAACATACCAAAAAAAACTTTCGTGTCAAATTAAGAACCTTTTTGAAAGTTAGATAAAATATTCCGCCAAATTATTTCTGCTTAGCCTGTTGGTTGACTGGTAGATAATGCCTTTAAGCATTATGTTCGCCATGTGTACATTTTCTTGGTAGGTCATGAAGTTATATAAATAAATAAAAATAGTTTTACCATATTTAGTTAGGCTTATACTTAAGCTCTACTTACATATTAAGAATTCTATCCACATACCCGAATCTAATGGATATTAAGTTTATAGGATAATAAGTATAATAATAATAATAAAAAAATATTTAAAAAAGATCAAATTACCCTCTTAAATCGAAACAGAAATTTATGTTACAACGATGCTCAATATCTTGTTGCCTATCTCCCAAACTAGGATTCCCTGTACTATAAGCCATTCTTTCACCCTATATTACTACATAATAATCTGTAAATAATTTGCTCTGATGCGCTGCCTAACAAACCAGTTTCTATAAATAGCAGCGCCTTCCGCGATTCATTTCACGCGGCCTAATTAATTTCCATATGAATAAACATACAAGTATTAAGGGTTTTCTCTAATCAAAACTTTGTTATTTATGGTCACTCGCCGACTAGCGGCTAGCCTGAATTGATTTGCATGTACAAGTCCCGCGATAACGGATAGGGTCGCTTTTGCTTCTAGATGATATGTTTTATGATATAGATGGTATCGTTTCATATTCATGTGCAAAAACATATCCTTAAATCATAACTGGACTTTGTTTGAAATTGTCTTTGTGTATCGCTCCTGTGTACGCATTTAATATAGTTTTTTTCTTCTACATTAGTGATGATTTCTCACTTCCCTTTTGTTTAAGATTTGTTTTATATAATAGTTTGCCATGCCATCTATATATTCTAGATTGTACTGTCTATGTAACAGTGGCTAGATTATCGTATTTGGGTATTTTTGTAAAGATAATTCATGTTGTAAATAATTAAATAAATAAAAAAAACACTTTTCACCAGAGGTTTTGAAGTGACAAGTGAAATGTTTGCCAGTCGCCGAATTTGGAGTGATAATACACATACCACGGAAATAATTCTGAGAACTGCAGGTTTCTTCACGAGGTTTTCCTTCATCTTGTATAAATATGTAAATTTATGTTTTTGATAAACAAACAGGGATCGAACCCAGGACTTAGGTATGCATGATAGGAAAATAGTACACTTACAAAGGAGCTCTGACTGCTTTTATATAAGTAGAAGCGAAATAGACTCACTCGTCACCAAATCTCCGGAACTCCTCGCCGACTAACCAGCTCGCCTTTTATCGAAATCTACATAGCTAAACTTATACTTGAGATAAAAGTTTTTGTATGAAAACATTCCCAATGTCCACTTTATGTCCTAGTAGGTAGGTACATAATAATAAGTATAGGTACCTATATATAAATTTTAAAAAGCAGTGATAGCCTTAGGGTTAAAGAGCCCGCTTCTCATGATGATAATCAGTGAGGCTCGGGTTCAAATCCTGGCATGTACCAATGAGTTTTTCAAAACTTACGTACCTACATATTTATCACTTGCTCGACGGTAAAGGAAAATATCGTGAGGAAACCCCCTGCGGGTTTCCTCAGAATTAATTCTGAGACCTGCGAGAATATATAAATCTGGTTGGGTTTTTCTTAATTCCCAAGGTTCCACGCTAGTAACCCCAACGCACCCTTGCCACTTTAAAAATAAACTGTTAATTTTTCTCTTTATATCAATAATTTAGATTCTATGGATATTAAATTCTAAGTCGTGTTTAATTAATGCTAATAAAACTCAAGAGCCAATGACTTTTCGCTGCGAGTTAGATAAAATGTTCAACTATGAATAAACTATTAGTCATTAGCTGAGCTATACTTGTTTTAAGTGATTGATTGACGAACCAGGACAACTTCAACTTATCAAATTGAAATATTCAATTGCGATTCCATACAGCTTGTCTATGAGGTCTTTCATGTTTATAAAGTGTCCGGTGTTTTCAAAACCTGCCAAGTGGGACTGGCACCGAGGGTTCCGTACCGACAAGAACTTTGAAAAAGAAACCACACTTCTACACGTTTTACAGGAAAATGGCCGCTACCACTCCGCTACGCCTGGGAGTTTTAAAAAAAATTCTTCTTGATAATATTGATATGAGAGAATGATGGCTGAATGATGAAAATCTTTGGTTATTATATAAAGAACACTGACAGCTATGAAATTAATCATATTTTTTTAAATGTCATCTGTTAGAGCTTTCCAGATCATATGATCTGCCTATGACTAGTTGAATTTCATATTTTAAAAAACTATATTTTTAAAAATTACATCTGTCTTAGTTCTTCCTATAATAACTGAACTATAGCCGTGTATATTAGTCTAATTAGGTTGGTCGACTTGTATCTACAAATCAATTGGAGTCCAAATGGAGATATCGACTTGACAAAGAAGGCGGCGCAGCTGCGCGATATACCTGCGCCTGAGTTGATCAATCACGCTACCGGCTCCCATTCGATAAGCACTTGCCACCTACGATATCGGTTCTATTAGGTACGAGTATGTAAAGGTAAATACATTCTATGTACCTACATAAAATAGAACTCTAAAGAGTAAAAAACCGACTTCAACTTATATGGTTTTCTCATGGATGCCATTGTCAGAACTGGACCTGAAATCCATGCACTTAACTAGTTCCCTTCCTGACATGAGGTTGTTTACAATATTTTTTTAAGCTGGCAACGCATTTGTGACTCCGGGTGTTGTAAGAGTACAACACCCGGAGTCACAAATACGTTGCCGACGATGACTATTTATCATCGATGCCTCGTCTGCCCAATTGCTGCCTTAAAAACATAAAAAACCTATTTACTCAATTTCCATTAAATGAATTTACAAAAAGAACTTGTCCACAAGGCCGGTCTTTGTGGAGATCCAGCTACGCAAAGTCTTTATAGAGTCATTAAAACATTTATGTCATGCGAATAGCCTATTAAATTTCATAAAATAATATTTCGGAAATCAAACCCTACTAATCCTCCGCGAAAACAGAAAGCGTGGGCCGTATAATAATCACATCCCAGTTTCACTCTCGAACACGTCAGCTACTGTTTACCATGCGGGCGTCAAGCATCGCCAAACAGCACTAGAAGTAACACTGCCACTTTGGCCGAGCCTCCTCACGTGGGCGGACCAAGTGTTTTCGAAATACAAGCGATACGAGATTGTCTTGTCCTCCAATGGGCTATGGATTTGGATTGAGAAACGTTTTACATTAGTTGTGAACAATAATAAATACATTTGGAAAATATAAAAAAATGTGGCACACAATTCTCGCATTGCTAATCCCAAACTATAATTATTTAAAAGACTAAACCACTGATAAACTAACTTTAATAAATTTCAACTAGATGTTTATATCTATTCAATAGACATGTTCATATATACAAATTTAATACGCGACCTCCGGCTCTAAAGGCCGGGTCACTACCAAAAAAAGTGCCTGCAGCTTTGAGTATTAAACCAACAGGAGACGTCATGCGCACTAGTTTCTGCCAATTGTGCCAATTTCTGCGCGGGGGACGAGGAAACTCGCACAAATAATGTTAACACAAACGCATTTTTTGACAAAACAATTAATCACTAGCTTGAACTAGATGCACTCAAATACATTCACTAATCCGAGCACTACGTGAATTCAAAAAAACTAGTTGTATATAACAGGTATGACCGTTGACCGACACTTTTTTGGCAGAGGGGAACGCCTGTCAGTGGCGCCTCCGGTTGGCTTAATACTCAAAGGCCTGCAGGCTGGTCCTGCTTTTATAATTCAGGATTTATGAATGCTAGAAAAAACAAAAGATGATAACAACAACTAAACTTATTAAAATTTAACAATACTTATATCTACAGATCCAAACATGAGCATTAGAGAACGTAAATCTTTGTATAAAGGAAGTTGTGGTATCACCACGATAATAATATAGACTTCTGTATATCATATAGTTAGTACAATAGTATTCAAAGTCCATCAATGAAAAGATAATCATCATAACCTAACATCAATGCAGGACTTAACATATCGATAGGTACTAAAAGACACCTACATATTCTCCAATTAACATACCATGCTTTTATACGGACTAACAGACTGAGAAACGTGCATTGCCATCAGTCTCTAGCTCATAGAAAAGTGATTTTAAAATCGTTTACAAAATTTATCAGAGAAACAAACAGAAAACAAGAAGCCTAGTTAATAAAAAAGTGGTAATAATATGAAGAAATAATGTCCGACGAATAAATATGGATATCTATCTGTACGACTGTGATTCACCAAAACATAAATGAATACACCATAAAAACGGTTGATTTAAAAAAAACATGTTAACAGACTAGTCACATAAAAAATAACTAGAGTATTCCGTCGACCCAATATGAAAGCTGCATAATTTCAACATCCATACATCAATCAATTGCGGCTTTCTTACTAACGAGTACGTTTTCTCCACACATATGCATACAGAAACCATAATTTAGACATTGGCTCTGTCTCTAACTCATAGTTGGACCGTTGACAGGTTGATTTGGCATGTACACAAATAATACTAACCCATATACATAATATAAACGTTTGTTGAGCTGGGTCTACATTTACTACATCGCCTGTGATTCCTAACTGTAGTAAATTTATTTATGAAAACACCTCAGGTAGGACCAGGATATTTTATTTGGTTTAGTCATAAATAAAAATATTTTATTTTCATTCAATGTCTAAGCTGATTCTGTTGAAACATCCCTAAGAAGAAACTGATTCCTTATTCAGACAAATAAGATGTCACGCAAACACACGCGTGTACAGTCAAGAGCGCGTGGAGCTTGACACACAGGACTTTGTAACCACATACCTATAAAAAAACTTTTTTCTGACGTATGTGTTTGTAACGTTCTCATTACAATAGAGCAGTGATAGCCTTACGGTTAAAGAGCCGGCTGAAAACCAGTGAGGCTCGATTTCGAATCCTGGCATACACCAATGAGTTTTTCAAAAACATACAACATACATATTTATCACTAGCTCGACGGTGAAGGAAAACATCTTAATTAATTAATAATAATAAAGAATAATGAATTAATTCTGAGACATGTGTAAATAAACCCGGTCCGGCGATGGGCTCACCACCTATCACGTTTAGGGGTCCAATATATCTCGTGAAATGTGGGTATATCCAGTAATGGAATACCTCTGCTTACCCCTTCGGGGATAAAAGGCTTGTTTTTTTTTTCATTACTACTGCTTTAGAGGTCAGACTCGCAGTATAAGTGTAAAGCTTCATGTGCTCTTCACTGTTCATAGGTTTTTGAAACCAGGATTTAAACTCGAGTCTCACGATGAGAAGCGTAAGACCACTGTCCACGGGGCTATCACTGCTCTTTAACTAGCACTGAAGAATCGAGATCTATAGTAGCTGAATAGGTTAAATCAACATCAAAAACCTTCAAGCCACTTGTAATTCGAAACATTGCAAGACACCTCAGGCTATTGCAGTCATTATAGTCTACACTAATATCATAAAGAGAAACAGTTTTTTTTGCACGTTTGTTTGTAATGGATCGTCTCCAAAACTACTGGACCGATTTCAAAAAATCTTTCACCAATGGAAAACTTACATTTCTGTAAGTAACATGGGCATAACATTTATCTTTCTCCGGAATGTAGACGAAGTGAAGAGCATCTTATGTATTTTTACTTTCATTCAGCGTTAAAACATTAATTCTAACCTCACTTCCCTGATAAGTGTGCACCCAGCTTATCCCCCGCGTAAATAACAATCTGCGCAAACGAGCCGTGTTGATGTTGATACTATGAATCGACACAAATCACGCGCTCGTGAGGCACTCACATTGTACACCCACCAGTGCCGATATGTGGAATGTCATTGTACTGTCTATACTCGCTGTGTGTTCTGATAGCCTGGTAGGTATAGGATTTTCGCAAGGTTTTGGGATGGAATATTTTGGGTCGATAAGCTAATCATAAATGCCATATTCATGAACTATGTGGAATTTGCTTTGGCCCTCGACTTTTTGCGCCTTCTGGGATAAGAATAAGTACTTACATTTTACAATAAAATGTCCTGTACTACGATACCATGTGTTTCAGGCTAAAAAGTACCGAATGTTAGATTCCGGTCATCCAGGTAAAAAAAATCATGTCGAGATGTTTCGATATAATGATCGTTCGACTTATTAAACTTCCGATTCATTGTTGTTGATCAATAATGTTCGATGAATCCGTTGGTGTGTGAAAGAACACATTCCGCCTTTATTTTCCATTTTTGACTGTACTGTGGTCTGAAAATGTTTCCCACCATGAAGTTTATATGTTGTCACAAGGTTGATAACATCTTATGTGATTTGATAAGCATTTAGACTTTACTCCAGTGTGATAAATAATATTTTTAGAACTCGACTTTTATTTTCTCCGATTGCTTCAATTCTAAATTGTCATACCCTTTGTCAGCTTTCGAATTTGGCAAAGCTTTATCTCCTATATTTTACTCAAACTAACATATAAACAACGTCCACTCTGCTTCTACTTTCTATAGTGCGATTCGAGCCAGTTCTTTATCTATTGGTCCCATTTCTCTATTTACCCACTTGATCTGTTTTGCAAAGCACACGTCGACACTAACATAAACTAGCGGACGGTCGTTACTCATAATGCTATGATAATTCCGGGAGTGCTGCATCTAGAGTGCACGAGTCACTCGGCCGACGCACTGGCACGGTGAAAACGAAGCTTCGACGTAATATTTTGACCGAACCCTTGGCATTAGTACACACTGTTAAGAAAAGTTGTTTACTAGATGTACATTGCTTGCCCACTATAAACTTTGGTATTCATATCCCCGTTTATAGAAGCAATGGTCGTCTACTGACCAACTTATCTAAACTGTGTGTGCCAGATTACAGTCAGACCAAAATCTACAAATATTTGGAAATTACCTCAGTCTTAAATATTTTTATGTCTGGTTGAATTTGTTTATAAGGCTTACAAAAATATTTTATCTTAAACTAGCGAGGTTCTGGCGAGTAACCCTGTCTATTCCGTAGCAATTTTCAGTGTTCCTACCTCCTAAAAGCAACCTACCTACATTCCGAATATCGCATTGCTAGGTACATATTACAGTTTTGAAGATTTCTTAGGAAGTGTTTTGCTTTTACATGTTTCAATTATTTTGAATCTCTCAATCTTAATGAGCCAATAACACAACTGTGCAGAAATAATGTTACACAATAAATTCCTTAATTCAATGCTAAATTAAGCCTTAGTGTACTCCTTGTACAATTGTAATTAACTATGCAAACTAACGTGGTTTTGAATGCGGGTTTGCTCCAAACTACGAAACGAACAACTTTATACAAAGTACCTTCACTGATTAGATTATGAATACTGAAACACAACTGTAACACAAACTTAACATTATTAACCAATGAACGCAACACATCTAGGACACTTCAGTAGATCAAAATTCTTTTGTTCGCATCGTCAAATGAGATTATATGGAAAGAATATTAATAAGTAAAAACATTTTTTCTACATCAACAAAAAATACGTGATAAGTGACACAATAACAAAAAGAGTGCAATGGGTGGAGTCTTACGAAATGGTAAAACTATAATACAGATATTATATTAACGGATTGACATACCTACCATATAATCATTACAAAGACTACTATGAAACTTTAAGCATAGGATTCGTGAGACATAACATGGGCAATAAACAACTTAAAATACATCAAAAGTTACATTTTGATTACATAACCCTATGTTTTGGGAAAGGACTTTCTGATACTAGTTTTCAATATGAAGATGATAATCTTCTGAATTAATTCGGTACACTAGATCCTAGCTGTTCCTTAAACTTTTTAATATTAATAGCTGTTATAAATTTCATTTTTATATTATTTTGTAAATAAAGTCATACATGCTCAACGCCGCGTCTTCATAACACAGTGCGTTCTGAAATCGAGACATGACTTTGATCCTCATAAATATATGAATTCGTTAACAAAACATTGGTACCCACATGCATGCCGGCTTTGCATTCTCCACTGAACGACGCTAAGGTTTATTTATGCTCTATGGACGGAATTTACTATTGAGTTTCTATAGATACGCTATAAAACTTAAATATTGCCTTTTGCACTTGCATCAATGTGCTTTCATCATGCAGGATTTGTTAAAAGTAGACATTATATTACAGATATAGCTCAGGAAACTTGTCACGATTCGGAATTAAAATATAGGTTTATTATCTGAAATGTACTAGTTTGTTTACAAGAACATAGTCTACCTAAGAGAATGATTTGTTTTTATTTTGTATATTTTGATGTGTGTTTGTAATGGAAGTATTGGACCGATTTAAAAATTCTTTCACTAATGAAAAGCTGACTTTACTGGGAGTAACATGGATTATAACATTTATAACATAATATAATTTTCGTACGGGAATGGGACTTACAACAGCTAGTGATTAATAAATAAAGTAGTGATGGCAAAGTAATTTCTATCAGTTTATATTAAAATATACTACTAAATTTAGGTATAAAAATTCCAATTTAATGACTATACTTCTTTATACGCTTAAACGCACTGCAATGATACTCTGGCAAGTAAATCCCATACGTTTATCGTTGAATTCTACAGATTCATGGAAGGTTTACGGTAACTAGAACACCACTTTTCTACTCTCTCTGCTACCTAAAGGAAAATGGCATGACAATGTGCACATTGAAGACTTCTAATTATAAGAGGTTTTTCAGAAATAAAGTCGTTCCCCAAATCAACCTGACACGAATATAGTCAACTCTGTCTCCAGAGTTAGTACTTTCGATATTCACAGTCGTTACAGTGCTGCCAAGGACCAGGATGACGTCACACCATAGTTCAACATATCGAGGCCAGTCACCATCACCTATCACAATATAATATTAATAAGATAAAGCCAACCTGTTGCCATTATGGCGCAGATCGTGTCTGCGCCGGCGCACCGTGTCCGCGCCCGTGGGCGAGCGGTAGCGCCCACGGTATCGCGAAGGACAATGTACCGTAAGAGAAACATTGCGTACAGGACGATTTGATTTTGAATAAGTAATTAATTCATTCAATTATTTACTTTATGTATATACTGCGTATTTAATTTTTTATATACAACGCGTAACAGAAAAATCGCAAGTCTTCATACACCCCAATTAGTATATTAATATAAAAAAAATATGATGCAATCCAACTTTAGTTGTGTCTAACCAATGTTCTTAAATATTGATTAATAATAACATGATTTCCATAATTATGTAGCACTAAATTCAGCTACGCTAATTCATTTTTCAGAAAAAATTAACACATTAAAAATAGCTGAAATGGATTAGGTAAGTAGTGGATACTGAAAAAACTAATTTCAGGAATTGCGCTTATTCTGTTACATGTTGTATTTATAGGAAGCGGTTTATGTATGTAAGTACTTTAATCCATTTGTTAACATTAGTGCACCACCTACCATCTGTTTATCTCAATTACATCCATCCTAAGGTTGTCTGGAAGAAATCGCTTAAAGCGATTAGACGGCCCATTGCACTTTTTTTATTATTGTGCCACTTGTTTCATATTTTTATTGGTGTACAAAAAAGAGTTGTTACTTACTCGTATGTACTTAATTCAATTATGAATTAAATTGTTTCGAACCGGTCATTAACACCTTTTCTAAATGTTGCAACTGTAGCAACATTTAAGTTTTCTTTTTATTTATTTTCGTACTGGAAACATTCTCTTCATTCGCTTCAACTGGTATCAAGTGCAAGTGTAATTCGTGATTCTTGAGTTTATTATTTCATTCAATTATGAAACTAAATATAAATAATCCACTCCACGCTTCTACACTAACAATGATAACATTGGCTACCAACGTAAGGACTTTACTGACACTATTTCGTTTCGTTGAGAGATGTTATAAATACCTCGTGATTTATTCTCACTTCAGTCCAGTTGAAATATAATTTTATTTGTCTTTATTTTTTCCATAGCTCGCCAATACAAACAACAGATTTGTCAACGGAAGGAATGCAGCCAGTCCTCTTGATTCTTTGCTGGACAATCTTCTAATAATATTATGTTTATTGAAAAATATATGTTTTTTTAAACCAATATCTATTCAAATCAAATAATCTCAAATGTGACCTTATTGCAACAATAACGAGAGCATCCAACATTCAGCATCATCATTAAAACCATTTTATCCAGCTTCATATTATTTAATTAAATGACAATCTTTTATGCATTTGTCAAGCACCCTGTATTCAAATGGTGGTGGTGTTACCATTTCGTTTTATAGGGTACTGGGTAACACCTGATTATCAGCTCACATTGTGGCCGCGCCGCTTTGTGCGCAAGAGTTGCAGATATCGCCTCTAATGTTAATGCGGCTATTATTATAGTTTAATGAGTTTTTAACTTTATAGGGCTTTATTAGAACGGCTGTGACTGTCGAATGTTTCAATAATAGTTATTTTGCAATTTATTGTTTGCTGTGATTGGATTGGTGATAGTTTAGTAGTTGTTACATTATCTGTTTCAACGTTACAGAGTCGAACGAGTCACTTTTGCTTATATTTTGTTTTCACGCTATATTGTTGTTATACTGAGCAGTGATAGCCCGGACGGTTAAAGAGCCGGCCGAAAATCAGTGAGGCTCGGGTTCGAATCCTGGCATGTACCAATGAGTTTTTCAAAAACTTACGTACATATTTATCACTAGCTCGACGGTGAAGGAAAACATCGTTAGGAAACCCGCAGGTCTCAGAATTAATTCTGAGACATGTGTAAACAGACCCGGTCCGGCGATGGGCTCACCACCTATCACGTTTAGGGGTCCAATGTATCTCGTGAAATGTGGGTATATCCAGTAATGGAATACCTCTGCCTACCCCCTCGGGGATATAAAAGGCGTGAGATTATATTATATATTATTTATTTTATAAATAAGTGGTTTAAACTACAGTATCCTTACAAGACTGCCCAATGTACTTTTCTTAATTCGCCGAGCACCACGCGGTTCCAATCGGCACCGTAACAATTAAAAATAAATAGTGTTTTATTTTATTGGCTTAAGAGGTTAAAATAATTGTGTCACTTATTGCATATTTTATTGGTGTACAATAAAGAGTTGTTACTTACGTGCTTACTTATCCTGATTATTTGTTTATGACACAACTCCACACGATTATACAAACACACGTTATTCTATAGCAAAACCACTTTATCTAACCACAGCAATTACCACGAACTTTAAATTGCATCCACTCTGTTACTATTGTCTAAATACCAACCGTTTTATATGAGTACGTAATAGCAACGAAATGGCCCATAAACGTGTAACGTGCATGGCCATAATGATATGAGTGGGTTTAAGCCATATTTACATTAGACGTATGCATTATTATAAATTATTGCATAGCTCTGTGGTAAATCTTAACCTCTTGGCTTCAGAGAAGCTAGATTCTTGTTTGTTGGCGTGCATAAACCCGCTATCTTTATAAGTTAGAATTTCGTTACGTGAGAGAGAGATAATTGCCATTTTAAAATCGGGAAGTATTTTGGAAAACTATATAATAAAAATTGATAAGCATAAAAAAAATTTCGAATTAGTTTAATCTTTTCTGTGTAGTAAATGCAGTCAATCTTCCGCACACTTTGACATATATTTTTATGGTTCGTCTTTGGAGAATATATTAAGTATACTGGACGAAATGGTATTTATCTGTGTTAAAAAAACAGAGTATAAAAAACAAAGTCCTATATAATAACACGAGAGTAAATACGTAAGGGACCAATTAAATAAAATTGATCGCTGACTTTCCGGTTTTTTATCTCATTAGATACCTTTTAAACGATTTTTTTTCTTTATCGTGTTCACTATGAGTTTAGACCTTACTCGCATAATATCGCCACAACAATGTATAACCTTCTTCATCGTTATTATAGTACTTAGTCCTATACTAAAAGATTTGTATGTTTGTAATATAAACTATAAATATAACCTCAAAAACCACTGAACAGATTTTTAAAATTCTTTTACCAATGAAAAGGTACATTACCACCGTGTAACATAGCCTACATTTTAATTCCTGTATTCCCACGGGAACGGGAACTGGGTGAAACCGCTCAGAACAGCTAGTCTTTCATAAACCAATGTAAATTAAATTGCAAAGCTCAAGAGTTTACATGCGATTGATTTTCGGTAGTCATTTTCTTTGTTGATGGGATCCAGGCCTAGTAGATCACTTAGAAACTGTATCTGTCTGTACCAGTGGCTGTCAACAGTGTGCACCACACCCGTTGTGCAATGTGTAACCCCACATGTCCACTTATCTGAAACGGTCACGACACGAGATCGGCCGATTGTTGCTTTCGCGCTACTTTTATTGACACTCATTACACATTCTTGCTCGGGTTCTGTGCACGACTGTCCTACGTGTTGACATGACTACTAATTTTAGAATGTACGCAAATGTTTTTTTTTAATTCTGGCTTACGAATTTCTAAGATGGTTTGTATACAAAAACAAAGTATCTAAGGAAGGTTACTTACTATCGAAATATTGAAATTAGGAAATTTACTGATCTGTTTACTGACTGACTAACGTTAATCACATCTCAATCATTATAAATAAATAAAATAAAATAAATGAATAATCTCACGCCTTTTATCTCCGAGGGGGTAGGCAGAGGTATTCCATTTCTGGAGATACCCACTTTTCACGAGAATATTTGACCCCTAAACGTGATAGGTGGTGAGCTTATCGCCGGGCCGGGTGTGTTACATATGCCTCAGAATTACTTATTTAACTAACTATTTAGATGTTTCTGGACATGCTCCACACCAAATGCCTTATACCGCCATCACCATTGCAGATGGTAATCTCCTGTAACACATGCAGCGCATTCATTAGGCGAGTAATTAAAACTGATCGACAGAGCGCTGCCCTCTCGCTCCAGCTCATTAGTTTTGACGTGAGAAGTTGCTTCTAACCAGTCACATTGACCTATTCTGCAGTAGCAATAATGTTATTAGAAAATCATTAGAATGAATTTATCGAGAAAGCGGCTGTGTGTCGTCCGGCTGAGTCCTCACCGCCGCCTTTGCCCGTGAACAGTCCCAGTCCTAAACGCACTAGGAAACCTGTAATTCGATATGGTTTTGAATTTGATTGATATTGAAAAAGGTAACTTGTTAGCATTGTTATTCAAATGTTTGTTAGTTAAGAATAGTACTTTTAATTTGCATTGTGTATTTGGCACGCACTTAGATTTTAGTACTTAGTGTTGTATGTTTATTGATAATTAGTATTTATGTTTATAATAAGTGTGGGGGTGTGATATATGTGAGGGTAAATTGTAAAAACTCTTCTTTGAATATAGTTTGAACTGAGCGGACGTGTTTCATTGTGCTCCTCGCAATAAACCTATTTTAGAAGTTATCCAGTCATTGTAGTAGCAGTCTAACCCTAGATATCACACAAATAATGTTTTTGATTGTCGAACAGCGGAGTTAACTGGTTCACTGTTTACGTTACGTTACAATTAATTTTTTTTTGTACCTTTTGAGACACATTGTACTTTTTAATTTATATTAATGTTTACATGTGGAAGCCTATAGTTAGACATATATATGTTTACTATATTGTAATACTTAGCAGTTTGCTTCCCGAACATAACCAAAAATAAAAATTAAATTAAATAAATAAATAAAACCAGCTGTAGATGCTGATCTTGCTTGCGAATTGTAGGACATGAACGACTACCGCGTTTGTAGGGATAGCTCATTATTGCTACCAACATTCACATCTATTCATTATTGGAATCGAAAATATTGAGTACCTATTGTAATTGTAGTAGTTTTCTGGAACACGAATACGTTATTCTTATTGGTCGTTAGGCTTATATGTCATTGCTTTGTTTATATTATGCTTGCTTTGTTTGATTATTTGATTTGTTTATATTATCAACAAGTATTTTGTAGAATGAATTAGTGCCGCATTGATCAATGTACCGAACTACCCGGTACACTAAAGATGACAAAAATAGATAATAATATGTTATGAAAGCATAATAATATATCTGTTCTGGTTTAAACTAACATAGTTTTTAATCCTTTAGGCGGAGTACGTCATTTTCTTTACCAGTCACTTTCTGGTTAGGTTTCGTCAAACATCGGTCGGTTCAAATGCGCACCGCAACAATTAAAAATCAATTGTGATTCTTGGTATTAGAGGTTTTACTTACTTATTTTCATGTATTTTCAAATCATTACAAATTGTAACGAATGGTGAAACGACTTTTGATGGCGCCATACATATTGTAAGGCTCAAATTCTCATGCTGCATATTAGCTTTTGCCCACAGCCGTCCGCATTTCTAGCTAAAAAGTACAAACGTGAAGTGGAAGGACAAACCAACAAACACACTTGAATTTAAAATAATATTAGCCACCCGCTATTGAATCATTCTATCTATTAAAAAAAACATCAAAATCTGTTGCGTAATTTTGAGATCTATAAGCATACATAGGGACAGACAGAGAGCGGAAAGCGACTTTGTTTTATACTATGTAGTGATTATAGTAGAATATAGCGCGATGCTTTAATAGGTGACGTGTGTCGGTTGTGCGGAAATTAGAAAAATAATGAAATGGGTACGTATCGCAAGAGATCGCCTCATAATCTGCGTTCTATAAGCAAATGCGCCAACCTTGGAAAGGCGGCATCTATTCATCTATTCATAATACATTAGCAGTATCAGCCTTCGGGCGAGTCCATCGTCCTCCCCATATTCCTAAATCTGGCGTATCGCCGTCATTTATCTGAGAAGTGGCCGGCGCGATTTATCTCGTGCATAGACGCTACCGGAATATGAGTTCACCTACATCTTACGCCCTTCCGTGGTCAGCGACCGGCAACTGTTTTAAAATTATAAAAACATGGAAATAAATAAATCGACGAAAAGATATACAACGCATCACAGAATAATTCACAGAATTTGCGCAATTCCTCATTCACCCCAATTAGTAATATAAAAAAAATTAGGTAAAGTTTTACAAGGAATTGAGAACTAAGAACTCTTTAGTTCTTGCTCAATACTCAATAGGTAGTAGATACAGGTGCCAAGGACTTTCAATTGTAGCATTAGGTACCTATCCCGATGAAATTGTAGGTCATTCATTACCAAACCCAATGGTTGTAGAAATTGCTATTCATATTGATACTGTTCCCTCCTCGTTGTATGTACCTATACCCTATACTTAAAACTACTTACGTCTACGCACTGGAAGATTCTTGATGTATAATATCAAATACACATGTCATGAATATTTCAGTTTCTTAAAAGGAAATTGTTTTGCTCACACACTGCAAAGTGACTATACTTCTGCTGACTCTCCCAGAGATAAGGCATGAGCGTATTTATCTAAAGTTATTTTTTTATCTGTCATAGTTTAACAATACAGTAGATAGCTATGATTGTATCTAACAAATACAGTAGCACCTATATAATAAGCCTTAATAAATTGGTACCAATCAAAGATATTAAAATATAATAAGGCATAGAAGCGAAGAAAACTTGATGCCAAAAGTTATTACAAGTGGAATAAATCTAGTACGATTTCAACCGAATGACAGCTCGCGTTCATACTAACTGACATGACGCTTGAGCTTCAAAGTTTTTTATGAAAATATTCCCAATGCCCCTCTATGTCCTATTATACTTTAATCTCTTCGGTACCAATCAATTTACTCAAGTGCAAAAACATTCTGCGGCCGCTAATCCCGCTACTATCCCGAGGGCGCCACTGTACTCTGCGGCCCGCTAATAGGCGGCGCGCGCGCTGCCTGGCACACATTCGCTCCCTTTATTAGCAATTCTGATATGCGAAAGCGATATTGTGGCCACATAAGTGGAGCCTAGTACCGAGCACCGTTTCATTTTATCACGTAGATATTATTGCCGATACACGTTTAATAGAATGTTGGAATTACTACGCGATAAAGCGTTATTGACCACATAAAATCGGTTGACGCAATCAGCCAGTGAGTTTCATATATTTGTCTGACAAATCGGCCGTTTTGCAGCATTATAATGCGTCGGATTTGCATATGAGATTTTGCGTCTATTGAGAAATCCACGTTCTACCAGTTATTAGGGCTGTAATTTTATTGAAGTGCCTATTGCTGCAAACTGAACTGCCTTCTTCTGTGCGGGTAAAGTATTTTATTCATCTAGATAAGTATTTCAATTGAATCCATTAGTGGAATGCATTTCAATGGAAACACATATTTCTAAGGCCTATAGAAAGGTACGTGTAATAACAAAATTGTAACAGGACGATCTCGGAACATATGAGATATTTTAGAAAACTTAATAGAACTAGGACTCTTATAACATGCCAATATTTGTAAATTAGATTCACAGGCGTCCGTAAAATAAATCATTTAATTTTCTCTTTGGTAAATAAAGGTTCTTACGTAAAATTAGTCTCCCGATAATCAAAACAGGGCATCAATCATAAAAATGTTGTCAACCTCTTTTAAATCCCGATCGCGGATTTTCATTAAGATTGAAAACGCGGAATGATCAGGCGCGCGTTAACGATTGATCAATAACAAGATATGAACATATGCAGATGCGCACACCCTACCAAATACGGAAACAAGTATGTGGGAACTGTCAATCTGTAGATTGAATCTCATTCGTTAGGAAACCTGAAGCGCAGTTAATTTTAACCGCATAGCCGAGGCGTGTAGATCGATTGGCAGATTACACTTTTCTTAACATATTATTACATGTAGAGTGCTCCGATTTTTCAATACCAAAACGTTCTTGAATACGGATTTTGGAACGAAGAAAATAATTATATAGATTTTTTGCTGTACTTCCCTATATTTAAGTATACTGTGAATTATTTTATTGTATTTTCAGTAGGTACAATATTTTAATTTGTGTCACTTTGTGGGTTAACCGTCACTAAACGACCATTAAAACAATAGTGACTGCTCGAGCATATTACTTACCATAAGATATGCCTGTGATAGGCAGGCAGGGTATGGCTAACGTAACAGGATTATAAAAGAGTGCGGATTGCTATGTTTTGGGCACCTTTATTTAACAGTCTTTAATGTTGATAAAATCGGACCTAAGGCAACCATAGCAAAATGAGGCACAATACTTAAAGTTGTATTTCATACTTGTAATAATAGATTTTTGAACTTACCTACTAACAATTGACACATTTTCAATAATTACCTATGCAAAATACTTCCACAAGGAAGTTATAAGACCGTTTAGTCTGTATTCGTTTTTGTTCTGCCGCATTGTCAGTCTTCCTACTTTTGCTCATTAGTAATAATGGTCGTAATGACAGACAGCCAGACTATCAGACCACGCAATGATCTGTGACAGTGAACGCCAAGGATTAAAAAAAAACATATCTTCTGACGATTAGGTTTGTACTCAGAGTCATATAATCGTTAAAAATCAAAAATAAAATATTATTATGCTGAATTATGGATGTGGAAAATAGGGTTGACTTTTTTTCTTAAAATAAAACTGCTGAATTGAAGCTGTATTTGAGTTCGTAATATAATCAATCAATTGTTTATTGACTAACAACTAAGTATTACAAAATTGATGACTGAACTGAACCATAACATTATAATTCACTGTATTAAAAATTTTTAACTGTCTCTTATTGTATTATAAATATATAAAAAAAAAACAATTTACTTTAATGTAAAAAACCTAATTCAAAACATAAAGCCTTCTATCCCCATATTTCAAACACAGTATCTGCAAGTAGGTGCCTCTCATATTATTTTCCGAAGGTGTATTATTTCTGCTTAAAAGACAATAATTCACGCATTCAAATCGCACGCCGCCATTTTTTATATCGCGTGTGTTTCGCGCCTTTTTCGGGTGCGGGTGCGTCCCTAATAAAATTAGGCCTGCAACCATAGACCTTATAAACTTTAGATTTTACATTAGATTAGATTAGTCATTACCTACTCAAATCAATATTTTTGAAGTACATTTAAAGAAATTTATATATTTTAAAATGTATACTAAGTTGCGATAATGCGGACTAAGTTAAATAATAAATAAGATAATAATTAAAATAGTTTTATACTATAATTAAAATAATGTTATGACTTACCTGGTGACATATGGCACAGCTCTGTGACTTGACTATCACCATTACAATAATGACTTAACATGAACTTCTACAAATGTGTTACACAAGTCTGTGTGTAAGTGGGATAAAAAATTCTGATAACCTAACCTAACGGTAACTTAACTAAAACACTAACCTAACATGATCTGCAAATCGACAATCAGCTTAGCAGTTATAGCCTCATTTTCACATATGAAAGATCCATAGCTCAGCAGTGGGTTGTTACATTATACGGATTGATGATAACTCCAAACGCACATTATCTCAGCACCTTTCAGGTAACTTTCATTTATCAATATTTTGTACCATTTGCCTTCTCTACCAGTCACTGGGTCTACATAAACGCGACCATAAATTCCGGGATTCGTTTCTTGTCTTTGCTTGCTCGCCCAATGTTGATTTACCACGGTTTTAGCCTTATTGATTCTTTATTACGTGAGTATACTGGTATTGTCTATGCGCACGCAACTTGTTCCAAACCTGGTTAATTAATACAAAGCTTTTGTTTCGGCTTGATGTATGTTTTACGTTATTTGTTGGGGTGCCTGATCTAATGGCTTAAGTTATTAATTACAGAATCATTCATTTAATTCTGTGTACTTTCATTACCTTCACTGTAACCGCAATTTAAGGACCCAGTTTTCCTTCACCTTCGAGCTGGCAAAAAACACGTAACTTTTTAAAAAGTCTTTGGTAAGTGATCCAGGAAACAATATCGAGCCTCATGTTTTTTTATTTTTACGTAAAATATCTATTATCACTAGCTTTACGATGAAGGAAAACATCTTGAAGAAACTAGCAGATGCCAGAATTGGCCAGGTCTGTAACAGCACCCTAGTCCGCCGATGGATTGACCATCTGTCACTTTTAGGGTCAGTATATTATTATACTGGAGAAAAGTGGGTATTTCCAGAAAACATAGCAACTTTTGATATCCCTTCTTACATTGGCATGAATCTAGGTTATATTCCTCTCTCGCAAATACTTACTCTATCATCCATAAAATATGATCGAAATTTAAAATGGTGTCCGATTATTTCCTCGACCGATAACTCATAACGCGTCGTCCACAACAAGCGTAGTTGTGACTAATGACATCAATTAGTTACTCGCTGGCTGGCTCGTTCCCGTAACTCGAACTTTTGCTAATAAATCGGCGGCGACAGGTGCGGACTCAGATTCCCGTTTGGGGGACATATTTTTAACATACTGGCCAACATAAAAAATGAGGGCTTAATTTTATAATTGAAAAGAATCACAGACAATGATATAAATACGAATTACAACAATTACAAGGAACTCGACTCCAATATAAATTAAACATTTGTCACAATTTACAGATAACTATCTCTCTTACTCTCGTGCTTTCCGCATATATATGTGCGTCATTCATATGTGAAACAAGTGAACATAGAAACCGCAACGGTTTAACCGCGACGTACTACGAACATAACATACTCGTATCTATATAAAATATCATTACTCCTACGTAAAGCCATATTTAGAGAAGTACCCAGCATTAGCTTTCTTCTATGAGTAGTTAGACTAAATATTTTTATGACATAATCTTTTAATATAACTGCCAGCTCTCTGTCTATCTGAATCAATAAAGGGCTGGCAAGCGACAACAGCTCAATGATTATCTGATAAAACTCCGATTCTCAAGATCCCTTCAACTTCAGCCCAAAATAAAAACATTTAGCCCTTGAGGTTATCATATGCACCAGCATTCGTTGAGGAGTATTAAAATTGTACCTATTGTAGTTATTGTACCAGATGGTTTTGGCTTTAGATCACGGCGAGATGCAGTATCTGATAATGTGTTCCACAGCTAAAAATTTTTTTTGTAACGGGAAAATGATCTTGTCATAAGAGGCCACATGTTGGCTTGAAGTGAAATGAAAACTATACAAAGTACATCCCAGTTCCACAGCATTAATTATGTTATATGAGACGTGAGCAAAATGTCTTATAATTATTTTTCTATTACACATCACTTATCAAAGACCTCAACACGAGAAAGCAGAAACTTAACGCGGTGTAACTACTCATGAAGAGCTTGTTAAGATTACATACGACTCGTATCTCTACGCATTAGGTAGCAATTACTAATACTTACAAGTTTCTACTACAGATAAGTCTTTATATAAATGAAGAAAATTGTTTTTAATAAGTGCTTTAATAATCACTAGCTTTTACCCGGGGCTTCGCTCGCGCACATTTATTTCCGACCTTAGGGGTTAAATTTTGGATGCCTACACTGTATAAGCTATCTATGTGCAAAATTTCAAGTCTCTAAACCCAGCGGTTTAAGCTGTGCGTTACATCACCAATCAGTCAGTCAGTTTATCATTTTATATACATATAATAAATATAGATAGATTTGAATGTTTTTGGAGTGCAGCAACTAACTATGTATTAGAGATTTAGTAAATGTTCAGGCCTATATACCTACTCACTTTTTCAAAAATGAGAGTAATTGGTGTCCGGAAAAACCTTGATTGGTCTCTGCCCTATAGAATTTTCAACGTTCGTGCTCACTCAGTTTCGAGTATCGTCCATTTTGTAACTGCCTCTATCGTGTACCAAAACTTTCGTATACTTGTTGTAAGCCAGTTTGCGTGAATAGCGAGGCACGTAAGATCGAATAGTTTTTAATGATTCATTAAAATATTATTTTTGTTAAATATTTACTGAAGCCTTATCACCGAAGAAGTTGGGTAAGATACTACAATTTTAGAAGTACCCACGTTTTTAAGGGTATTTTGGACCCCTAAACGTGACCGGTAATAAGCCCATTGCTGACGCTCTTACAATAGCCCCCGAAGAATTAATTCTGGGGCCTACGATTTCAACGTCACTAACAAACACCTTGGTACAGTCGAGAGCACGTGGAGGTTGACACATTGGTCTTTGTAACGTTCTTATTACAATAAACCTTCATGTGCTCTTGACTGTACGTATCATGCGATAAAATAACTATAAAAATACTCTGTTTCGGAATCTAAAGCTGGGGTCCCACGGTCCGCTATTCTACGGATCAGCTACACTCAGCCGACGAGCACGGACGGCGACGCACCACAGGCAGGGCCGGTCCAACGGTGCGTGTCGGTGTGTGTAGATGTTTTTATGTTGTCATAATGCAAAGCGAAAGAAAGAGAGAGAAGAGCGCACCTTTGAAGTTACCGACTCACGATGGATACGGGCGCACCGCCACAGACGTTCTGTGCTATCACGGACGAGGCCGGTCCCACGGTGCGTCGTGCGAGCTGGTCTGCGTGCATCCGCGATTTTACGGACCGTGGGACCCAAGCTTAAGTCTGGCCTTATCGTTTTTTTCTTTAGTTTATCTTTATTTACAAATAATATACTTAGTAGGTACAACTTAATAAATAAATAGTATAGTACAATTCCTCTGTGTTTTTTAAATTGATTTCATCTTTTTATTAAAGTTAATTTGACTGGTGATACTAAAACCTGTATATTTAGACATAACGGAGTCTCATTATGAAATAAATTCGACTTCGAATATCCTATCTTTAAACGCGATATCCGTAGATGAGCTTTTAAACTTATCTGTTTTACCTCCAAATTAATAAATGCTATATTTAAAACATCCTTACAAAATACGTAACACCACTTGCTTTGGCCACTCCATTCTCTATAAACTTAGTGAATCATCGAATAACTACAATAAACCATGACCTTCATCAATAACCGTCAACTTCGAAATTATGGCCTACATAAATAAAAATAAACAATCTAAAAAACAAATGCAGCAAAAACAATCAAGAGTGATTGTTCTGAGAGCAGAACAAGACAGAATTAAAGTCTGTACCACCCATATTTCTACCATAACGATGCTTCTGGCTTTACCCGACTGAGGCAGAAGTCGGCAGAACGCATTGCGCTGCCATTCACATATCCAACTTACTAATTAAGTCAGCGAACGAGAAAGCTGTAACTTTGACAATGTGACTCCATACGTAACAGCAACAGTGGCCAATTTAATCGAGCCTTCGGTTGCTTTGAACAATTGGGGATACGTAGCTCACAAGAATTTGGTTGTAAGTTAGGGTTGTTGATGTATGTTGTATCGATTGCAAAACGTAAAAATCTTACGTATATAAAAAATAGGTTTGTTTTATTTTTCCTATTTGGTTCTTTTAATTGTAATGAAAATTTGGTAAGTTGCTGTGTGCACGCAAGGTTCGTGTAATAATACATTCGCAATTCCCATGGAATCGGGAAAAAAGGGAATTGAGCTATCAAAGTTGCCGGGACCCTCTATAGCATAATAAGAAATATAGGACGTGTATGGACACCATGACCTCTATCGAATTAAAAAGTAGTTTATAGTGGATACGACGATGCACACTGCCATATGTTGGAGCGACTTGCGTCAAATCTAATTTAATATCTCAGTAATGGTTCCCCAAAATTATTCTGTAGGTATATGTTTATATATACATAGTATAGGTATATAAAAATATATTGCCGTGTGTTAGTCTCGTATAGAAACTCGAAAATGTTTTGAATGATTTGATGAATTTTTTGTGTACGTTTGAGTGGGTCTGTGGATGGTTTGTTTACAATAGGATAAATGGCGTCCCAGTAGATGCATGCGGGTTGGCTAGTAAAAAATAAAAATCACCATCTTTCAATCACCTGCAGCTTTCTAGGCGAGCACTTGAAACAAACATGTAGGTATCTCAAAAATTAATATTTTTTGTAACAACCCTATTGACAGTAAAAAGCGGTGCCGCGCACATAGATCTATGCCTATTTAGACGCGTCCAAATCGAGCGACGCGCAGGCGCCACCATATAGAGTGAACAATAGTGCACCAATGACAATCGCGTTCTGTCCGCCTGCGGCCTCATTATGTGTCATGCATGGATTTTACTTTTGATATGGTTAAATGTACCTACTATTTGTAGTTTTCGAATGTTTTGGTAAAAGATATACAGAACAATTTATTCGGAGTTTTAAACCCAATAATCGTTATAGACTATATATTAATAATACGTATATATATTATTTTATGCACTGTGCATTAAAATATATAAGGTATGTAATGTGATTCACACACGAGGTTACAACAACATACAAACAAAATGTGTTTCGAAAATTTGTTTATTTGAAAAGTAAAATAAAAAAATCATTTGGGATCTTTCTCAAAACATAAATGTGAAATGAGAGCCATGTTCAATATTATGATATAATTATGCCTTGGTTGTTGACTTCAACGACAAAAGAAGTGAGATCTAAATGGGTGCCAAGTTTAATGGTCAGTCCTAAAATTTATTAATCACTACATATAATAAAATAAAGTCGCTTTCTCTGTCCCTATATCCCTATGTCCTTATGTCCCTACATCCCTATGTCCCTTTGTATGCTTAAATCTTTAAAACTACGCAACGGATTTTGATGCGGTTTTTTTAATGGATACAGTGATTCAAAAGGAAGGTTTTAGTGTTAGCATTGCACCCGTGCGAAGCCGGGGTGGGTCGCTAGTAACAACATAAAATATCGTTTCTTCTTATAACTTCGGATAATATATTGTATCGTAAGGTCTGACCTGGCTAGTTTTCATATACGCCGAGTACCGAAATGCCTGTTATTTAATTATTTATAAGTAATGATGAAGAACTATTGAAGTGCGCTAAATATTGAAACATTGAAACAATAATTAATACGAAATCCCAGTTAATAACGTAATAAATATGAAAGTCGACTATACTCTTAATTATAAGTACTAAAACGGAAATATTTGTTTAAAAAAAATTAAGGGTGGTATTCAACTCGATAAATATTCACGTGAAGACCTTAAGATCCACATAAAGACCGGCTGTCATAAGTTTTGATTGCTAATTGCTGATTCTTATTACATTATTACAGTTACAGGCACTAAATATAAGATAAGTGTTCCTAATAGAATTAATTAAGTGCAAAATTATAATAAAATGAGAAAAAAATACCAGTTTCCGATTTCTTTTACCTAATTACCTATCTGCATGTCAAATTTGAACTTTAGGTCATCTGAAACTGGGTTAGAGTTTTGATCTATAGGTCAGTCAGAGATAAAAATGACGATTTATGTACGTAAATATCTAAATAACCGATTGAGATGTTTTTATGAAATTTGGAGCACACATTTATCTCGCAAGTTTCAATAATATGAGCCAAATTTGTCACGTTTAGGTGAAATAGGTTTTGAGTTACAGGGGGGTAAAAAGTGGCTCCAAATGGTTCGTATAACATTTACACACGGTGCTGCTCGCCGGTCTGTTACTTGAACTTGGCTTGATACATTAATAAATATGAATTTGGGATTCTACCAGAATGAATGTAAAATAAAATAATAAATAAATCCCACGATCCGAAGTCTTACATTCTAACGAGCTAAAGTTAACAAAATGTGAATTATGCTTGATTGATGACTTATGAACTGAGTTTTCCCAAAACATTCATAATATCATTTCCAGTCAACTTTGTTTTTTACTGGCTTAGTGATGTCACAAATTTATTTCAGGTAAAAAAATATTCTTACGCTTTTTATCGCCGAAGGGTTAGGCAGAGGTATACCATTTCTGGAAATACCCACTTTTCACGAGAATATTTGACCCCTAAACATGATATGTGATCGTTATACATGATTATTTCCTTGTTTCTTACTAATTTGTTAACTGTGTTTAGTTGTTGTACCTACGTGTGTTGTTCAAGCAAATAAAGTGTTTTCTATTCTATTCTATTCTATTCTATTCTATTCAAGTTTCGCGCCATCGACTTAATCTCGGAATCGAGTTTGGTTTATCTCTGGTCGAAAATCTCGAAGATGGAAATAGCTTTTAAGAATACATGTATTCTCAACATTACCAGTCAAAGCAATTTGAGCGGCTTAATAATTGCCTCCTTGTTCTCCTTTTAGGTTTTTAACGGCAGCGGTAGTAGTTTAGCGGCAGCAGTAGTTACTGCCGCTAGGCGATGTCGAGAGCGATGAAGGGTTGCAGAATGAAAGATGTTGCTCGTGTCGAGAGTCGAGATCGAATGTGATCGGTGATCGAATCTGACCTCCTTTAATGGGCTACCCCTATTTACCTATACTAGTGGTGTACATAATTAATGAGGGTAGATACATTTTAATAAACCCTGTAGGTGGGTACCTACAGGTTGTTCAAACAGTTCTTGTCGTATCTTCGCGCTGTGCCTCTTGACATGCCCAAACCTGTCTTAGCATAAGTTTACCAAGTAATATTAACTGTTATAGCTAAAATTCATCAGCCCCTCTATTCTAGTACATTCTATTCATGTAGCTGTCTCGCAGATCGATTATAGAAAAGATTGAAATGGAACTATAATTATTCGAAAGAACGTAAACAGCGGGGTAGGCTACACAACTCACAACTTTTGTCTTAAACTCAGATCGCTCTTGTGCTGAAGTACCCCGAGTACTATACATTTCGCCCGGTTGCCAGTGTAGAGTCTCATTAGGCGGACGCTCTGCGACGTTTTACGTCATTAAATATGTAAATAGTAGGAATACGGGCGTCCATTCATCTGACATGTCGCGCCGACTCGCGTACAGTTAGCGAGCTATGGAAACTGGAATGAGGAAAAAATAGTTTGCTCTCTCTGTCAGTTATATATTGTTGGAAATGAACCAATTATTGTTTATTATCTATATACAATATCCAATCATATACTGACTGACTGATTGGTGATGTATCAACGCACAGCCTAAGCCGCTGGGTCCTAGAGACTTAAAATTTTGTACATAGATAGCTTAAACAGTGTAGGCATCCTCTAAGAAAGGATTTTGCAAAATTCAACCCCTAGGGAGGTGAAATAAACGTGCGCGAGCGAAGCCGCGGGTAAAAGCTAGTCTATAATATTTATATAATTCACTCATTGAATGGTTGCACTAATTTGTTTTCTACTACAAATAACTAAATAATAAATGAATCAGTTGCATAGTTTAATATACTCTGTGTTTAATATTTAAAATATAATTTAATTACTGTTAAAAAAAAACACAATACAACTTCTGTTAATCTTGTCTATATCAAGAAGTCTAAGAACCTAGTAAAAGCCTTTATATCCTATCAAAATAAAAAATATAATTTCTTACACGACTATTGAAGACAAGCATATTGTACGACTTCTTCTTCTCAAGATATTTTATTACAATAACTCCCATATTATATTAAACACCATAAACCTCTATGATTATAGGTTGGTGTTGGTATTTCTATCTTTTCAAATTCTAACTGGATTACTATTAAGTTTTTATTTGTTACATGCTTGCGAAATGCCCATGGGCATAGTGTTACCTATGTCAGTGAAATACAAACATACCCATAAGAATTTACATACACTATGTACTGTTTTTTCTCCGAATAAATAAAATAAAATAAAATAAATAAGAGAAGCGAGCTCACTTGCACAAAACTGCTCTGTAAAAATTAAATAAAGTGTCAAAATTCTGTATGGTACTAAGAATTTACAAGCATACATACATGCATTGTGTGTGACAAAATAATTGCGACTAAAACATATAAAAAAAGATAATATAAAGAAATAAAAACGATTACAGTTTTACCATGTTTCATTTCTAAAACATAAAAGGAAACTCAACATTCCCCATCCACATCCACATCTACATCCACAAGTATCCACAAGTCGCCAAGTTTTATTTGTGGCTACTTGCACAATTTATAGTGAGACTCGTAATGAGATTGCACCTGTTAACACCGACTGATTTGATTACTATTTATACTAGTCTGACTTACGGTGTTATGCGGACCACGTTGAGCGCGTTACACACTAACCAAATAAAGATTCATATATTAATATTCTTTTTTCCTTTCAGTTAATCTGTGTTGGAAATATATTATTATAATAACATTTAGAATGGGAGAAATCGGCAGTTATATTCGTGAAATGTAAAATTTAAAAAAAAATACATTCAAGAAGCGATTACCTACAAATAATCAACATCAAAACATATATAAAGAAGTGCAATCAATCTAATGTCAAGATTGGTGAGTTATAAAATAAATATCTCTAAGTTTTTTATTTGTTTTTGGGTAGGTCAGTTGAATACCAATGAATTGGCATCCAAATTACGTCAATATCACAAAATATCCACTAGCGATCGACATTTTACACAAAAAAAATATCAAATTTGTACATTCTAAAAACTAAAAATCCATCACTATTGATGATTAATTTGTATGTCAACTCGGTAAACTGACCGTAATTCCCATCCGGATATGGTCCACTTTTGTGTGTCGTCCATGTTCCTATGCCGTCCACTTACTTCTCTGTACATTTTCCTAATAAGTCCATTTCTTAAGTCGTTCACATTTCTACTTCATCCACTTCCTATGTCATCCACTTTCTACTATAGCCTCAAAGTATTACAAATACAAAAATCTTTATAAGTAGAGTAATATAATAAATTGATATACATATAAAATAGCATACTATAAGTTAGCTGACTATATTTTAAAGACAATCTTGATTAATCTTGTACTTCACTGCAAACATTAACTGTAACTTGTACTTTGTATTGTAATAATTGATCAAAAGATAATGTGTTGAGATGTTTCTTTCGCTTCTTCTCCTCAACTATAACCGACCCATGGCGAAAATAGAAAAGCGTTTTCTATTTTAAGTGATTATTTCGTGAGATGAATCAGTTTCTTGTATCGCCTAAGTGTGTACCAGGTATAACATCAACAGGCGCTAAGCTAGTGGGTGGTTTAGCAAGCCACCGCATTTATTTAAGTCAATTAACATTCACATAACTGTTGTATGGGAAAGTTAGGGACACTTAAATTATTTAATATATGATATCCACATTATCCACACATGTTTTATGTGCGCAATAAAATATAACCGAGATTTTATGTGGTTTATCTATAACGTCGTAATGTATTTAGTACTTTTATTGCTTTTAGTATGTTTCCTTTATGTGATAATTGGTAACTTTCACATTTGCAATTTATTTAATAATAAGTGTATAGTGTACTCTAATAAAGTCATTAGAACTTTTAATAAGGCAAGTAGAAAGTTACTGTAGAAAGCACCTCTTATAATTCCTAGCTGAAATCAATTACGAACATAATAGACTAGTTCGATGTTCGAATCTAGACGATAGGCTCTCTAATAAATACTATAAGTACACTGATAAAAAGTAAGTGCAGGTATTTCTAGAAATAGACTTCCTCTGTCAACCGTCTGAAAAACTAAGCGTGAACGTATGTTTATAAGTAAGTTTTTAAAGTAACACCTGATCCCCTTACCAAATACCAATTGAGCGTAAACGCAGTAAACAACACGCTGGTTAGTACTTACTAAGTATCTCAGTAACTCTATACGTAATTTATTCAAAGGCGAAGTGATAAATATAAAATCGAAATTAATTTTATCCGCTAAAGACCTGAACTTAATTAAACGGCCGCTAACGTTCGCTCTGATAGGGCAGACAAGTTAATTCCCGGTATGTACGCACATAATTTACTATTTCCGTTGGAAATCGAAAGTCCAATGCAAATTGTCTGGCGACAAGTTTTATGGGCAGTTTTGATGACTGACCCTTACTGTTTTATAGGGAGAAATGCTCTAGTATCAGTCACATATGAGAGCCCACTTAGGGACGTTGGAGTTACAATATAGTCTATATTATCACTGTCCCAGCTGTGGGCTATACATACAGTGGGCCATGCATTCATTACTCTACAAATACTGACGGTAATGGCAGTAGTACATCTGAAGCATTGTACTCCAAAATTCAGCCGATTCCGTCAATAGGCTTGTGGAATCCGTATTCTGATGAAAACATTTCTTTTGCAATACATCTGTATGTAATATAATTGTAGTCGCAGTACACGCCGAGTCGTCACTTCGACGCAAATTGCTTTAGAACGCAGACGGGCGATGGACGGCTTTAGAGTGCCGTGGCCTCAAGATGAGAAACCCTGGAGAAGTTCTCTAATAAGATTAACTTTTACTCAAATGATGCAGTTCTTTAGTTTCTTCCTTTCTTAGCTCCTATTAGCATAGTGGGTTAAGATTCATCATTTACATAAAACTGCCCATCTTTCCCCAGTTATGAAGAAGTATGGGTTATAGGTATGGAGGTAGTTTAAAGAGCAGTGACAGCCATTAAGCCAGCCACCTAAAGCCCGGGTTCGATTCTTGAAGCATATCCAATGATGGATAATAGGCACCTAGTCCAGCAATGGGTTTACCACCTGTCACATTTAGGGGTTCGAAAAGGATGGTGTAAAGTAAGTATTTCTATGAATGCAATATCTTTGCCAACCCCCTGAAGGACGTGAGTTTATTTTTATGTGATTGGTAAAATCTTACATGTAAGTCTCTTGGTATACTTACATTCAACCAAACTCCTTGTGCGAGTTTTGAGTCCCATAAGAGACTATTGACATCACAAAGTGTATTTTTTTACCTACAAAAATAAATTAATACCAATAGCTAGTTTTTAATATAGTTTTTGATACGTTTGTACGGAACCACAGGCTTTCCAAGCACTGGTCGGCTGCTCAGTTTTTCTCGCTGCTAAAATTAGCCGTCGGATTGTTATTGGTTAAATTATTCAGTGAGCGTTCGGCTCCTTTAAGTGAATTTCACGATCGACCAGCAGTTTTTCTATTCTGATCAGCGTGCAATACTGCGTTCGTGTTTTTTCAAAATATATTTTACATTAAAATATGCAACAAATGTACCTACTTATTTATTTCATACTGCTGAAAAGTATTGACAACATTAAATTAAAAAATTATAAAACCCCCGACACAATAAATACAAACGGCTGAACAGATTTTCATGAAACATGGCTAAGAACACTCGGGAAAAATTATCTTTGACACGAAAAAACTAAACGAAAATCGGTTCATCCGTTTGAGAGCTACGATACCACACACAGATACACAGACAGAGACGTTAAACTTTTTTGCACCCCTCTCTTTTTGGGTCGGGGATTAAAAAACTACTGTTATCAAGTACCATTATTCATTTGAAACCTCATTTTTTTAAATAATTCTATCCTATTATTATCCTATTAAAATTTACAGATCGATGAATAAACTGATTTTGGTGAAACTTATACGGTGATATAGCTTACCATCCGAATAACCGACATCAGAAATCAAAAATCTGAAATTCTTTCATGCGTACTGTTCATAACAATTGTTGGCAGATCGAATTGCTTAATAATCAAGTCCTTGGAACAGAGTACCTACCTAATTTAGGCATGCAATACTCAAGTCATGCATTTAACAAAATAAAATAGTAATAGTTATATCTCACTTAGGTATTGTTAAACATCAATAATATAATTAAGTAAAACATACATATAAGTTAAAAAGATATTGTGTAAAATACGGGTTTATTTTGAACAAAATCTTTGAAATAATAATAAACTATATGATAATAATATTGAAGATTGTCAAAATAAAAAACTGTAAATGCTGTGAGATTGAGTGCAGGAAGAATGGTAAGACTCTGTCACATATTTACACATTATTTTAATATTATTAATTATTATGCCATTCCAAAAATCTTTTAAATTATTTTGATTAGTATGGTGTTGATGTAAACTCAAGCTAAAGCGGTGGAGTTGAAATGACGTTCAATAAGTAGACTTGTAAGTCAATACTTTGAATAAAACATTTTGACTTTCACTTTGTAAATATTACGCACTAAATTCATAGTTTTCCAGTTATTATGCTAACTCAAATTTGTGTTATACAAAACACGGATATCATTTTCAAAGTTAAAGTTAAGTTCCGTATCAAATAGTTAAAACTAAAAGGTAAAATATCGACAATTTGTGGTTACGTGACTGTCACCCATCGTTAGTGAAACTAATTTCGTTTCAGGGGTAAAATATTTTGAACATCACCAAAAACTTTGGTGCTCAGACCATAATGTTTGTTCTGCATATTAATACCATGTGATTTATTTTTCTATTTTAATTATGTTTGTCCAAAGACAAATAAATTTCCATTGCATTAGACATTAGTTGATAGTGATGATGATAAGCCCCGAAAATACGAGTAATAAGTAAGCGTTAAAAAACTATATGCTTACGCTTACGCCTTCTCCCTGATGGCGTCGGCAGAGGTATTCCATTCCTGGGATATACCCACCTTTCAGTACCTAACAGATAATTTTCCAATAGCATCACTATAGGTAGGTACCTAGCACTTTGCGCAATAATCAGTTTCAAACAAAAAAACAGACAGGTGCAGTTGCTTTTGATTCTATATACGGGGTGACTTTTTTTACCGTCTGGAAAAAAATGTGGTGTGATAGGTAAGTGTAATAGATTCATTTGGCAATGTTACTTAAAAAAAAAATTATTTTCTCAAAAAAAAAATTTCTTGCTTATAATACACACTGAGATATTTGAAATAGTATTTTAAAAAGAAACAGGCTCGTAGCTTCCATTTATGCGCAATCTACCTACAACCGCCAGCTGCGCGTAGTACTGTGCGTAGTTTTCTAGATTTAGATCTAGATTAAACATGACTATATTTAACAATTAATCTCGTGTATAACTTCGGCTCTAGATACCTTATACGTCATATTTTTTTCCAGACGGTAAAAAAAATCATCCAGTATAAAGTGTTAGTAAGTTCAGAAAGTGTGCTCATGACGCCATCTACGTTTCGCTTAATCACTCGCACGACCAATTCTTTGAATCCACAGTACATGCATGTACTTCATCTATATACATAACAAGTCTTAAGCAGGGCTCGCGTGCCGCGCGTCATAAAAATCAGAACGCACATTACCAAAATACGTTGAGCACGTATCGTCGGGCCGCTGACGATAAATTATGCTAGTTAATATGCTCACAAACCCTTCCACTTGCTTTATTCGGCTGTAATTAATAACGGAGGCATACGATAGCATCTCAGAGTCTTCGGGCCAACCGCGAGTTGGCACGCACGGGTTGTCCGTGCGCAGTTTTGGGTTATGTCGCGTTAAAATTAGTTTTTTTACTACATTTTACAAGCGAGGGCATGTAGTGATGAGTTTAAAAAAAATCAAGGTCAGGTAAAACATGCAAAAAAACACAGGAACACCAACAACATAGTCAGTCCATGGAGATGGGTTCACTGTCATGTAGAGTCCGAAAATATACTTGTGAAAAGCGGATAATTTTAGAACTATAAAACCGCAGCCAAGTGCAAGTTTGACTCTAACACGAAGGGTTCTGTAGCACATGCAATAAAGAAAACGCCTTTTCTCTACGGTGGCCACCTCTAATTTTAATTTTTTATTCTTATTTATTTTTATTATTGTGCCCATAAAAATACACATTCTGTGAAAATTTCAATTGTCTACCTATTAAGTTTCATGAGATACAGTCCACTGACAAATAGACATACATACGGACGGACGGACAGCAGAGGCTTAGTAATAGTGTCCCGCTATTAACCTTTGGGTACGGGACTCTAAAAATACAGGTAATGTCATGATGATAATATTACTATTATTTTTATATAACGAAAAAATGTGAAACTCAGAAATCTCAGCTCAACACTTTCAATCACTGTTCTCAACACGCACACAAAATTTCGGGGCAGGTAATTGGGCGGTGATAGTGTTCGTGTTCACACGTTTTCAGGGCCCGATTAATCGCACGATAACAACGGCTCACTCCTAAAATTGAGCTGACAAAACTCTATGAGTCACAAACTAATTCTTTTACAAATTATTACGTTCATATGCTTTTCCCTATTTTGATCAAATCCGGTAATTATGAACGACTTTGGGATTTTTTCCCTATTTTGTTCAAATGGGGTAAATTAAAGTACAATTTTAGTTGCTTAGATAAAATGTTTGTATTTACTGAAGCTAAAAATCTATTTGTTATGTTACTAGCTGTTCTACGGTTTGATAATATAATATCACTGGGAAAGAGTGTAGTTTTCTATAAATATAATAAAATAAATAAGTAACTTGAATAAATCGGAATCGAATCTATAGTTTTAGCGATTACATCCTAAAACATACAAACAGCTTTACCTCTTTGTAATCTTATTAGTGTATCTAGAAGTAAACCATGTGTGTAATATAGCTATCAACGTTAAAATTAAATTTCAATTTATTTGCCAGTCGCATTGTGTTTTTATTTTACTGCACCACAAGGAGTACAAAGTTTGTCAGGTATATGTATGTTATAAGTAGGTGCTTATATTTGACGGGCCTGTTGGCTCAGTTGGTAGTGACCCTGCCTTCCGAGTCTTAGGTCGCAGGTTCGATCCCCGTTTGAGGCTAGCATTTTTGTGCATGAATATATCTGTTGGCTTCGTGTCTGGGTGTTTAATATTTATTTAAGTATGTTTATCAGTTGTTTAGTGCCAATAGTACAGGCTCTGTCTAGTTTGGAACCGAATAACCGTGTGTAAATTGTGTCCGACAGTTTATTATTATTATATATTATTATTTATTATTAGTAAATAGCAGTATAATAGACAAAGGCTAAAAGTTTTACACAAGGGTTTTCTTCGCGGCTTCCACGTCTTCTAAAATGGCAATGCTTATAAATGTCACATCAAAACTTATTAGTGCTACACAAGAAGCAAAACAGAACCTTATCCGTAACCCAATAGTGAGTATTGTGGAATAAAAACGAGGTTTACAGCAATCGTCGTGTGTTTCTGATTGTTTGCGGTCTCCACTCACGATCGGGGGTAAGTGTAATAGGCCTGTTTCACACGTACCACTCCACGTACCCAGTGATGTGAGACCGCAGAGCCTGATTGGGTAAATTACCGTATATCCGTGTAGCCGTGCCTTAATTTCGTGCTGGTTTTTTCTTTGAGATGTAAATTTACCATGTCATCGTTTCATATTTTTTATTTTATTTCGTTGATAATTTATAATTCATTCAGCTACAGTTTTGGACGTTACAAGCAATATTGAGCAACATTTTGCACATTGTGTGAAAACGTGGTCCATAATTCTTCAGATCTTCGGTTCGGCAATGGACTGCACTTGTCACGTGAGGGTCCAAAAATATAAAAGTGAAATGTAGGTATATTTTACTATTATTTGGACCATCAGCGAATAAATAAATTATTATATTATTTATTATAATATAATTATTTTATTATACACCAATGAAATCAATAAAAACTAAAGTTTACTAATTTACTATAATTATTATTATTGTATTTATTAAATGACTGACTGACTTGACCTGTTTTCAATAGAGGAACCCAATATTTTTTTCTTTTCTAGAGAATGACTATATTTAGAAAATTTCGTGGATTTCCGAGAATTGAAGTTATCTTTAATAATTTGAACTCTTTTAATACCATTTCCCGTTTTGATAATTTCCATAGACTTTACAACAGATAGAACTTCAAACAAAAGTAACTATTGATTTGGTGAATCCTTTAAAAATCATATCAACCTACATTGTAGCTCATTATTAAGCCATTCTTAACACTGCTGGGCTATTCCCATCCCGACCGCAAATTTCCTGCGCTTCCGATGTGATTGCAGGAATCACGGTCCGGTCCCCACACCTGCTTCGGATTGTGGTCAGAGAAAAAATATTGACATGTTCAATGGTTCCGTGTTCGGTTAGAGATCGCTGATTATGTGGATTTTGTGTTCTTGGCTATGAAAGTTGTTGGTATGTTATTATTTAGAAAAGGTAATATTAATGCAGTGGCTAGCGCTTGAATTTTACATGAAAAATTATAAATATATGTTTGTCAATTTATATGTCACATATTATTAAATATGCGTGTCACATTTTTGAAGATACAAATATTGATTTCTAATAAATTACAAAAGACCCAGACAAGTGGGTTTCTGACGCTATTGAATAGAATAAACAATGACTGAGATTGATATAAGCTGTAAAAAAGTCACCAACTTTCTAGCATACCATTATAAACTACCACAATTTACAATTGAAACAACACTCCTAAAGAGTATGGTAATGACACATAGTTTTTATTTAGTAACATCTGGATTATGTCACATGTATAGAGGCGCTGGTATCTTTTTAATTGAAGTGCTCACCACTGAAACAAAATCTTCCCCCTTTTTTTAATCGGGCTCTTTGAACAGTTTTTACGGTAATTAAGACGCATTTGCGCATTTTAGTATCTTTTAATAACATTAACCTTCATTATTGTTCCAGTTTTCGTGGCAAGCATCACCTTGGCATATCCAGTGTATTTAAAACCTTATCTCTGAGCTACATGTTCAATAGAGGTAAAAGTAACCAATGTTGATGATATCTGTTTGAAAAGAGGTACTTTTTTAAGTAATAATGTTAGTTGAACCACTGGCAACCAGCAACTCGTCGGTGGAGATGGGCTGCTGTTTACATTTAGCCAATCTTCATGGACGAGTTTACAGTGCCTTGTTATTAGACTATTGACTTTTCTAAGTGTAATTTTTAATTAAGTACAAAAATAAATACCTTTTAATTTTTAATTGAGATTATTCTGTGGGAATTAAATTAATACAAAAACTCTCACCATTGTCACCTATCGACACAATAGTGAAATAGTGGGTCTGTAAAAAAGTAGTGTGATCGTCTACGATGTGACTGGCCTAAAACAACAGGGGATTGTCCGATTGGCCACAGATTACCAGAGGCCGACACGGAACTAGAAGGCTCTTGTCTTAAAGCCTTGTTTACACTGCGTCACTACTTAATAAAACTCTGTCATTGACTTTATTAACGACTAACGGTTCTGCATAGTTTCACCGTAGTTTCCGTTCCCGTCGGAATATGGGAATAAAATATAGCCTATGTTACTCAAGAATATTCTAGCTTGTTATAGGTGAAAGAATTTTACAATTGGTCCAATAGTTTTTGAGTTTATTCGTAACAAAGATACAAACATACAAATCTTTCCTCTTTATAATTTTAGTATACAAGTATAGATAGACAACAGCTTAAACCAGTGAATCTACAAGCATGAAATATTGCATATGAATTCATATTATAACGTAAATTTGTAATAATAATGATTGAAAAACTGGAATTGGAACGACTGAAAAAACGGCCATTGGCCTGTTGACTTAGTTGGTAGTAACCCAACCTTCTGAGCTCTGAACTCTGGGTCATGGGTTCTATACCGCCAATTTGTTTGTGGTGTGTATTGATATAATACTTATCTTAACCCATCCCAATTCAATGTCAATATATTTTGAAGGTATTAAAATAAGTTCCTATTTATTTATATACATGACAAATCTATACATATAATAAAACTGTTTATAGTAATGTTATAATAATAAATAAAACCTTAAGAAATTAAATATATATATATATATATATATACCTAACTAAAATATATTATTAAAAGGAGTCCCTTTAGACAAAGTCCCGAAGATACTGGCAGCGTTCCCCCTTTGAATAGCTAGACTAATTCTTTGTCCTAGGTAGCTGCCAGTTCTTCGGTCTCCTGTGATGTCGACTAACCTTTTTGTTATTTCCTTAAAAAGGCTTAAAGCGCTAGGACCCCACGGACCAAGGGTCTCGACACCGAATGGGACAACATTGTATTCGGAGCCTAGACCCCTGTATTTGGATGGTATTGAAGGTATTTTTGTTGCATTTATACAATAAACAAAGCATAGGTAAAAACAGTTTCTTGTTAATAGTTTTAAGCTAACCACAAAATACCTGAACAAAATTCTGCAACTCCAGTAGGTAGCCAAAAATCTCAACATTTTATCAGTAAACGAAGTTGGAAGCTCGATCTACTACTACTGATGTTTTTCGAGTCTCTACTTCAATTAATAATAATTTAAAAACAGAAGTCATTTTACCAGCCTCTTAATTTTATCCTAAATAATCGATATATCTTTATGTCAGATGTCATTGGTCAGATAATTTAACTTACTATCAGTGAAAAATTTTTTGTCATCTGTTTAGTACTTCAAGACATTCACTTTAACATACCAACAAACATACCCAAAATTTTACCACTATTAGAGACCAGTTAATACCCGCAACCCGGTTAGATAAAGGAGAATGGAATATATTGTAGATAGCAGGTTCCCGTAACTAACAATAGCTTGTACGTTACTTCTATTATCTAATACGGAACGAAAATATAAGTCAGATAGAAGGACAAGCTTTGTAGCTGTAAAATATTCTCCCATACATTGAAATACTTCACAATACGAGTATATTCTTTAACTGCAGATGTACGTTTGTAAATGCAAAAAGAATATTTCATATGAGAAAAACTATAGAAAACTGTTGACTATTATAAGAATACTTATCGGTTTGTTTATTAAACCGTTTAATTTGCAATAACAAAAATTTAAATTCTGTTTTGTCTGCAATTCAGACGATACGGAAAATTTCCTTCAAAGTGGTCATTTTATTGCAAATTTAAAATGTATCTGCAATTCCGTGGGTCATTTAAAAAAAATCTCGTTTAAAATGACATAATGTTGAGACCCATAGTAGTGGCTAGCAAGCATATTTCCGCTACCAAGGTGTTGGCAAATTTTTACATTCCCACAATGCAAGCGGAGGCACGAACGCGGCACATGGAACAGATTTTTTATCTTTTTACACTTTCTACATGCCTGCAATTTTCCTCTTCTACAGTTAGATGCACATTTTTCTGGGAGAGATTAAGCTATTGTATTCTCTTTTCAACGCAAATAATCAATTATCTTACGAGAATGACAGTTAAATGGGCATTTAGTATACTAGAGCATGAATTATTTGTATCCACTATCCGTAAAAGAATTGGATACAATCCATTCAAATCTTTTATTGTGGAAATAAGTGTGTAATATCTTTCACTTTAAATAAAAAGTGCTGAAAGGCCGACTTCCTTTTTAAAACATTTATTATATCCCAGATGAGATTTACCGCGTTTCTATTTAAAATTGAAAATGGTGATACAGAGGTAACTTAAATTTTTTGTATGCGATTATTTGACAGTAATGCAGATGAGACGAATGCACTGACTTTCTAACTAGCCAATCGACTTTCCATCCTTAATTATGAAGCTATTAGGAAGTTAATCGAAATACCACATCACGGCCACTCTTATTGTAAGTTTTTTAATTGTTTTAGGGTTACGTCAAAAATATGTCGTAGAGCTGTCCATCTTAACACATCAACATGTAGAACCGTCTGCTCAGCCTGATGGTTGTCTGGTACATAGCGTCTTTAGATATGAAGTTAGACAATTGTACAATTTTCTTGGTAAATCAAGCCAGAAAATGGCAAAATAATAAGATTATCTATAGACCATCCGCTTTCTAATAAAAACATAATAAAAATGTTTTTGTTTGCCTCAAAAATTGTACCTAACATAAATAATAAAACCAAGCGGTATTTACTTATGTTGTGACAAAATGGTCGATGAATGAACTTTGATGTAACCGAAATGTACAGCAACCGCGTACTACAGCAACCGTTGATATTCTGTCATGGCTGATGTATACCTAATATACTCTAAAAACTTAAAATTATTACTTCAATTTTAACCATAAAGATAATGATAATAAATAAGTAAAGTAAAACGTTTTTTTTATTCAACCTCTATTTTTTATTTATTAGATCATACTTACAAACATAATTCAACACGTTCGCTGCCAACTATAATGTAACAATAACGTAACAATAGTGAACTAATAGTATACTAGTAGTTGGCAGCGAAGATAATATTTATTTTTGTAAAAACTTATCGTAGTTTTCTTTCTACATATCCCTATCCTATAGCCTCTGGCCATATCGAGGAGGCAATCAGTTCAACCGGACTAATCAAATAATCAAATTTTTAAAAAACATTCAAAAACTTTTTTTTTGTCTCAAATTTTCAGGTGAAATACGGATGGCTCTGAATACTCGCAAATAGATCTCGAACTTAGCCACTTTTTACGGTGACAAATCAATCTGATTTTCCTAGAAGTCGTCTCGGTTAGTGACACCCATAGTGTGAATTTAAACTCTATTCTATTTTACAGTTAAACATTACAGTTACAATTATTGTTAATTAATTGATTGCCAATAGTATAACATCCGTAACACTACAGCACCGAAACATTGGTAAAAGACAATTAAGGTCAACGCACACAGAGACGGAAAGAGGAAAAGCGGTCGTGGTAGCTATACGGGAATTTTTGTCATATTCGAGTTTGTATCTTGCGATGTGGAGCGCGATCATTTCATTTATTCAGATCAAATATTTTTAGCATTGAATATTACATTGATTACAAATGTGATGCCATAATAATAAATAAATTACAATCACAATTATATTATATACACGAGGTGCGGTCGCTTTCTGCGGGACAGGTTGCGTACAATAATAAAGTTAAGACTGCATTATATAAAATAAATAATAAATAAATAAATTGTGGGACACAATTTACACGCGGTTATTCAGTCCTAAACTAGGCAGAGCCTGCACTATGGGTACTAAACAACTGATAAACATAGGTACTTAAATAAATATTAAACACCGATATATTCAACCCGCGTCTTGTACGTGGCGCTATTGTTTTTATACCTCAAACTTTACACTTTTGAACTAAAGTAGTCATATTGAGGGAACGAATGAAAGCCACTTAACGAGTCAAATATATGAAGATGCTGTGAGTGGTCTAGTCGGTAGAGCAAGACCTATGCGTACTTACATTAGATTAGCAATGTATATATTGAAGAAAAGCCACATACAGATTATCCGAAACCGACGAGCGTATGTATGTAATTAACTTAGAATATACTAGAGAAAAGCTAAAAGACAAACAGCACACACAAAGTACCGCCTGCAAAGAAGCCCCAAGATCTAAATACCCCCGTATATTGCATACGACAGAACCCTTGTACCAAAGCAAACAAAACGCATCCTCGTAAACCTTAATCACGCACATCAAAGACTAGGTAATCCTAAAAACACACCTCTCATCACAAAATCCCGTAATACGACGTAAAAAATAATCTTAAGCTACACGCACATATATATGTATAAGAACCATAGAGGTAACACCAACGCCTCGGGAATTAAAAAAAGAAACTCTCAAAAAGTCCACAATGTCAAAAAAGTCCCCGTCAACAAACAAAGTGAGTGAAAAAGTAAAAAAAACGGGACGAACTCCACATTCTTAATTTAACTTGAGTCACTCTTACATCCCTACTTGAATATCAACCAGTGTTGCTTGATCTGTTCGTGCCTGTTCTGGATATCAGAGGAAGGCGACAGTTTTGAGGTCGTTCTAGAGGTCAAGTTGTAGTGGACGCGTGTCGCGAATGGGGAGGCAAAAGTAAGAAAGCCCCCATTTCTTGAGGCGGTACATTTGGCTTGTATGTGTGATACTTACTCGGCTCGCGGCTCACCTTGACACGTCGTTTGCGGTGAAGTTATACCGAGATAAGGAAAAGCGCCCTGTTTTTTTCTTTAACTTATTTTTACATAAGTACACAGTAAACAGACAATAGCGTTCCCTTATTTGATATGTTTTGTTTTGTTAATATCGTTATCAAGTTACTTTGTGATTATTGCTGTGAACAATTTATAGACATATCTGGCATTCTCTGGCGTTGGATAATATACCATTATTGTAAAGTCTTAATTCTTTAGGCATCACTCATTACTATATTATATTGCTATTCACTTACCTACCTATACTGACGACGGGCCTGTTGGCTCAGTTGGTAGTGACCCTGCCTTCTAATTCGGAGGTCGCGGGTTCGATCCCCGCTCGGGCCCAACATTTGTGTGCATGAACATGTTTGTTGGCTTCGTGTCTGGTCGTTTAATAATTTTTAAATTTATTATTCAAGAGGAAGGTTTTAGTGTTAGCATTGGACCCGTGCAAAGCCGGGGCGGGTCGCTAGTTTATATATATATTCAAGTATGTTTATCAGTTGTTTAGTACCCATAGTACAGACTCTGCCTAGTTTGGGACTGAATAACCGTGTGTGAATTGTGCCCTGCAATTTATTATTATTATTATACTGCCTACTCCCATACTAATTATAACAATGGTACATCGATATGACGTATGTACTTTCTACGAAGCAACAAACATTCAAATATCGCACAAGGAAAACACGCTGTGTTACAGACCTTGCTTGTAAATATTATGACCCACCTAAAAGTGGCTGCGACATGGGTTTGTCTGTAATTGAATCTTTAAAAAAATATTGTTTGTCGACCATAGTCACAAATGTAATCTAACAACTCTTCTATGTGCTACTAGTGTAGTTGAGTTCCTATACAAATGAGTAACTATTTATGATTTGTCAAAACGAAAATTTATCGAAAGAGAACCTGTGACGTCATAACTTTAAAAACTCAATTATAAAAAAAAAGTTTTTTTTTTTTATTTGCTTAATTTGTAAAATGAAAACTACTTACTTCTACTACTATCATTAATATGTGGTTATTAAGATTGGTTATACAATTGTATAACCAATTACTAGGGCTAATAACATGGATAGGTAATAGGTAATTACCTATCCATGTTATTAGCCCTAGTATAATAATGTATTGTGTAACTGTTTTTTAACCCAAATAAAAGAAAATAAAATGAAATGAAAATAAAAAATCTTACCACACTTTGAGATAATCTTTTTAATTAACAATTACACACTTTTTAATTTTGATACATTCGACTACCCTATTCTGCATATATCTCCACACTCGCGTAATATCGTTAAAAACACGATCAATACAACCCGAATCCCCGTCCCTTATCAACTGTCATATAAAAAACTTACCAAACTTCCCCCACCCGCACACACACGCAACTCATTATAAGGGTAACTAATCACTGAGCAGTAGAGAAAAAAACTGGATTTTTTTATTCATTAACCACCCTCATCTTACGCTGTCTCCGTATAACAGAGAAAAACGTAGGGCTCAACTTTAGTATTAGGAACCACTCTGATTGGGGTTCATATTTTTTTCTATAGTAGACCTGGTCAAAAAATATTAATGCCTGAAATTTAAAACTTTTAGTTTTTAAGATAGGTACATGTTTTTAAAAAAATTGAAAAATAATAAATTAATTTCATACTGTACGAAATAAACGCAACTATCTTTGTCAATAATGTCCGAGCGAGCGAAGCGAGCGTGCCGCAGCAGCGCCAAGCAAGTGCCAGGATGGAATAGGCTAGCACAGAGACGTAATTAAAAAATTGTGCTCTAAATATGATCTAAAACTATAGAATCATCATATTTCATTGTCGGTACATAATTTATCCCACAATATTAACTCCAATTAGCCTTCAGGATTTCCAAATGATTATTTACCAAAAAAACTTCTCCATTCCATGCTCTGTCCGTCTCCACACGACACACGCGCTGGCGAATAGCTCGAATTTGCATACTGCTCGCTCACTAAGTGCAATAGCTTGTTTATACCACTCCATAACATTCTTCCTATTTACTTTCCCGTTAATTTGTGAATTTGTAATTGCTTTTTGTAGCTCGTGTGTTATTTGCCTTATTTGAGATGACAAGAAGAAAGTTGCGAGAGAAAATGGAGGATAACTGAGAAAGGATCTTTGGAAGTAAATATTGTTATTATGTGTATTCAGAGGTAACGCGGAACTGATAACGTAACGAAGTTGACGTTACCTACAATGACCTTATAACGGTAAATAAAAGAAGAAACGGACTATCTGATTGTCTGACTAACTGATCGATCACCGCACTGCTAAAATTGCTAGGTCTAGAACCATGAAATTTTGCACAAATTGGATAAATGAATTTTCTCAAATTCACCTCTGTTCATGATAATTCGTTCAGGAATCAAAATGCTCGTATGAACATATTAATGTCAGGTAATTTTGAGAAACCCCGAGTTCGTTTGATGACAACATCAGTAAATGTATTATTTTCTTAAGCGCTTGGAATAATAGTCAGAATAAATTTAGCGATACCTACTGTTTCCATGATGAACATGTTGCTACTGTCTCTGACACCTAGCTAGATGTGATAGTTGGGGAACTATGCTGCTTTGTGTCAACTAATCTAGATTATATACCGACCGTAAAACGATTTATATTTCGCCGAAGATGTGGCGTTATTAAGTTTACAAGAAAAGTCACATTGCTTTTCGTAACTATAATAAATTTATTAATTCTGCGAAAAAATTACGTTAGTTTTTTTTTACCTTAGTGTCCATTATTTAATAAGAAAATATTTTAAATTATTATTAAAGTACTAAAATACTACCGTTCTAATGAAATCCGAAAAACAATAAAAAATTACAACCGTGCGAATAATAGGACTGCGAAAAAATTAATTTCGGCATTGGACACATAAAGAACTGCCAACGGAGCGCGTCAAACGCTTTCTCAAGCAAAGCAGCGCCTAATTTCAATATCCGAACTGAACGTGGACCGTTCGGAAACTCTCCTCCGGGAATAAATTACTCCGTCTATTCAATATTTCATCAGGGCGAGAGGCCGACTCTGAATATTCAAAACTAGAGGCGACACGTAAAGGCACGCGCAAGCCATTTTTCGCGCCTATCATCTCGGTAACAAAACGCACTCGTAATTACCCCCCTCCCCCGCCGCGGGTCCCGCCTCACCCTCCCGCGGGGAGAGGGCCGCCCAGTGACAATTATTGATCAAAAATTCTCTCTCTTCTTTCGCAAAAGAAAACTTGGACGGGTTATGTGTCAACCGGTATACTTTGATCGTTGTAATTAGATATTTTAATTATTTTCGGTTAGATTTTTTTAATTGAAAAATCTTATAGGAGGATTAACATTTTTGTGTGAAGAAAAAGATTTCGTCACACAAAAAGGTTCCGGATCAAATTTTCACTTCTATCGTGAGCCTTTACGACACCAACTGTTTTTTTCTTTATAAATCCATCTAAAGATATGCTAACTATTTTTAATTGATTAGGGAAACTATTAATTACTTTATATTTTGTGACCTCATTTTCAGACTGAAGTCCTGAGAAGCTTATTAAACTTTATTGTAACCAGATTTTCGCTACGACCCCGTTCCGAGTTTCAAAGTAGACTAAGTTCTATACAAAATAATAAATTAATAACAAAGAAACAGACAGACACTTTTACTTTATGATATTTGAGAGAATAAAAGGAGAAACAAAAAAACAACAAGGTATGTTACAGAGAACTATGTTTAAAATTCTACCTGCTATAGGTACACCTACTTGTAAAAATGCAATAAATAAATTTCATTGATTTGATTCAATACAAATTATCCAAAAATTACAAACTCTATTAGCTGCAAAACATACTAAGTACAAAAACTCTGGCGATAAGGTTATGTGATCGATGTATCTCACTCCCACTTACGCTATTTTAATCGCCTGTTTTTTTCTGTATGTTACGGTACTTTTTTTATAATATTTATTGTCACACTTTTCAAGCATCAAGAAGTGGTGGTCGCAGTGCACGCGGCCGCCTCGGCATATTAATTGCACGCGGTGCTACCGGGGGGGTAAGACATGGGGGCGGCAAGACATAGGGCCGCGAGGTCAACCGTCGCGCGCCATTGTTTTGTGCGTGCCAATATACGCGCCCAGCTTTAGATACCCACCTAATTGATGGTACGTATTTGTTATGCAAGGCCCTCGGAGGTCAAAGGGTTAAGCTGAAGAATGGGCTTTTAAAACGGTGCCTACATTTTATGAATTTTTTTTTACTAGCAGGGATATTCCTTAAAGAAATGAACCTGTCTTGCTTGGCTTGGATTCGACTTTGGGTATGTACCAATCGCTTTTGCCCCAATATATCTGTTTTTTTTTTATTTTCTACCGCCAAACACTGGCTCCAGAATTGGCTTCGAATATTGATTGACTTCTAGCTACCAGCAAATGAACTATTTATAATAAGATTGGCTATATTATATCAATCTTCATAGAAGAGTTTAGAGTGCCTTATTATTAGACTATTGACTTTTCAAAGTGTATTTTCTATACCTACTAAAAATAAATGATTTTGATTTGACTATTAAAAAAGAACTATTATATAGTACTAAGAAAATATCACTCCTTCCGAGGCTCCTTCCTTCTTTGCATCAATTTTAGAATAGGTATATACAGATTTCACTGGTTCCAATCTTTTTATAATCAGTTTTTGAAGAGACCTCACAAACGTACCCATTTCTTTTAAACGTTTTTATTAAACCTTTAGAACAATTGTTGACAGCAAAAATAAATTATCTCAAAATAGACTAATAAAATAAATGAATTTTACATAACTATACAAAATATAAAAATATATTCTAAAAACTTAACATAAGTACCTAAACAACAAGTCGAATGTTCGTGTCTTGCAAATGGATGTCCATTTGTAAACTATGTAGTTTATTTTTACAATATTAATGTGACCTTGTGCATTATTTAGTATTTCGTGTATTATTTTTATATAACGATACTAGACTTACCCCGTGGCACTAGATTGGATTTCTGTACAATGGGAGCTACGTATTTTTAGGACATAGGCCACTTGTCGACCACTTTTTATCCAAATCCGTGAGTAAACAAACATGATCATGCGAAAGTTTGGTCGCATTTCAAGTAGGGATGAGTACCTATCATTGCTAATTCTAAATCTTTTTAACTCAAAAAACATACTAACTTGTTTCACATAATTTGTGATTTCAAATTAGCAGGCATATAATTTTATATGATTTTTCAGATGTTACTCATAAAATGAACCATCTAATCTCAAGAAATCCAGCGAATTGTGGTTACAAATTGAATGTTTTTACATTGCTAATAAGTATACTTCTAAACGTATACGAATATGACAAATTGATTCATTATTTTCTAAGTCCAGCCGACCGAAAGTAAATGATAAATGGCGTATCATTTATTTTCATTTGCGACATAAGCTCGGTAGTTGGAATGACCTAGTAACAAACAAGTTTTTAGATACACCTTCATCATTCATATGTCGTAAAAATGCCATAAAACACGGCATAGCTTGATGTTTTATGCATTAATAAATCGTGGATTTTATACTACAAATTTGTAAAACTGTAACTTGAATATTGTTTTTTGATATTAAACCCTTTAAATCCAGCCGTGTATCAAAGTCTAAAAATAATAATGAAATCCAATAATCCAGCAGAATGGGGATAGTTTTTGCATCGGACGCATCCATTATGCAGGCGCTGAGAATGCAACGAGCACGTACCGGTTGATCGGAAAACCGATCGCCGCATCGCTTCCTTCGATTTTCCGCGCCTCTGTCCATTATTGTGTTTGTGAGCGCATGTATGTAAATCATTCAATTCGAGATACACTTACAGAATGCTGCCATCCCTCTCTCATCTACGAAAACTGATACGTATAAAAAAAGAGGGCAACAATCGCGCCAAATCCACAGTGTTAATTTACGTACAGTTGGCAATTATAATTTCCGTATCCTACACGTGTCCGTCCTTTTCTTCCGCCGCTTTTTTATTGTCTGTCTCTCTTTAGGGGTGGTGGGGGTAAAACTGAAGACGCGCGAGATATGTAGAATTTTTTAATAAAAACGCCGCTTCTGTGTGCGCTAAGTGATACGGCGTGTTCTTTTTAATTTCGTTGCGAATGCCGCGGAATACTGGATCATCTATTATGTTTTTTTCCACACGGCTCGTTGTGAGGATTCCGCATGGAATATGAATATTGATTGTTGCACTAATGAAAGCTCGATTGGTGTTCCCGGTGATGTGTAATGAACTCGGCGGGGGGTGGAGAGGGAGTTTTCCCGCGGTTTTTGAAGACATTGTCTGTTTTTTTTTCTTTTCATGATCCTCGGGGGCAATGATTGATATAGTTACAGCTGTATTGATCACGCGTTGAGTATAATACTTATACTCGTAGGTACATTATTTTTCGCAGAATCTGCTGGATCATTTACTTACGAAATATTTAAGATAGCGTTTTTTCAGAAAATGACATTCAAAAATGTCATTCTTATAATAGTACAATTTATTAATGTTATTGGTATTATTTGTCAATTTCAAGGAAAAACAACAAACTATGCAAAGTTTTGTATTTTTATAAGTGCTACGGGCTACACGTATACGTAGCGCCACTACACATATGTGAAAGATATCAACGCACGCGCATGCTACGAAAAACTTATTTTTAACTGTAGTATGCAATGTTAGGTATGCAATACTTTAAATAATATAAATCTAAACTATGTTTACAAAATCAGGTTTTTGTATACTTTCTTAATATATTGCAGTTTTTAGTTCGATACTGTGTAAGTTCTATTTATTGTTGACCATAATAATGCGATACTGAATTCTTGTATATTTCGAAATCTGAATGAAATTCTGATGAATAAAACATTTTTTTAACTGTGACCTCTTGTCTGTTAGCAGTACTATTGATTGCTGCATGTACCAGTCACTAAACTCTGTCATAGTTTATTTCTAAAAGGCAATGAATATTGTTACCAAGTGGCATTAACTAATTTAGTACCACTGGAAACCAACCAGTGCGTAACACGTCATCTGCGCAGTGACTGAGCGTTTACACACCCTCACTTAACTATCAATAAGAAACGCTACACGGATTTCAACACTCTAACTTCTCAGATTCTAAGTCGAAAATCCCTTGAAACTTGCCAAAAATATCACTATCTATTTACCAAACGAATTTGAAATGTATTTATGGGGGTTTAAGGTAGGTATTTGTGTGCGGAGTGGTCGTTCTGGTCGGCGCGCGCGTCGAATCGTCTTCCGGCGCGCGACGTGATTTCTCGAAGAAAGCTAGATCAATGGATCGCAGTGGACATTGGCCTCCCGATTGTGTTAGGTTGAGGCTATGGAAACAGCGTTTGAAAAGGTATTTCAGGACTACTTAGAAACCAGCATTTCAGGACTATTTAGAATAAAGCGTGTTGACTGGCGTTGTTTAAATAATCACTAAAATAAAACAAAAGAGTCTGTACAATAAAAAATAGTAAAAAGAACTTGAGAACTTTCCCATTTATTTCGTTGACTAAAAAATTGCACATTAACAAAATTTATCTAAAATAATTATGAATTACCAAACCACAATAACTAACGAGCAACATTCGGACCTGCCTATATTTAAATAGCGTTCGAAAAGGACTAACAAGTTCGTTACAAATTATGGGAATGAGGTTTTCGGGAATTTTAAATCGATCTACCTATTTCTCATTACTGAAAAATCTCATTTTCTTTTTTCATAAGAGGACCTCAGTTGCCCATCTATAACAAAAAATTAAACTGAAATCCAAATTACAAACTCGAAAAAAAGCATTGATTGTGTATTGAATACCTTTGATACGAGTATTGTATGGCCCCAATCCTTCCACTGTGGGAGCGCTAGTGAAATGGAGCTTAGATTTTTTAGGGTTTCGGAACCGAGACCGACCGATAAATATGCTCTTGTTGACGCTTACGTAATGGTCAGTATCATTGATAAAATACTGTTAAGCCAAGTCACTGTTCCTTCAAACAACCAAGTTGAGACGACCTCTCACGTTAGGGTCTTCAGTTCCTGTTTTTTCGAGACTCATCTACCGATTTCTTACTTTTTAAGGGTCCGACAATCCACCGGCAGACATTAGCCTGACAGTTGTAAAAGGCCACACACTAACAGTTCATCTGAAGATCTCAGAGTAGAATCTGAAGAGTAGAGTAAGCTATGTAGACCTTGGCTCGATCTGGTACAGAACTGCGGGATTGTTACTCAGTTTCTTTAGTACTGAGTTTGACCGGACATTTGGGTAAAAAGGCCGGACACCCTACACTATTGATGATTTTGTGTCTCAGTATTATACAAGATGTAACAGAATAAGCCCAATTTCCTGAAATTAGTTTGTTCAGTATCGCCTACTTATTCGATTTCAGCTATTTTTAATATATGTGTTAAATTTAAAAAAAAAATTAATTCTCGTAGCTGAATTTAGTGCTTTCTATGGAAATCGTGCTATTATAAATCGATATTTAAGAAAATTGGTTACACACAACTAAAGTTAGATTGCATAATATTTTTTTTATATTAATATACTAATTGGGGTGTATGAGGAATTGCGCTTTTTCTGTTACGCGTTGTATATTAGTAATTTTATGTAAAATCAAGCTTTTTTGTTTATTACCATAAATTTTGTTAAATTAAATTATAATTAAATATAAATAAAATCGAAACTCAAGTCAGTCTAAGTACTTTATTATTAATCAGTCAAATAAAGTCATCGGTTAAAATTGTACTCGTTTGCGTAATGTAAAAATCTACCGTTTATTTTGGCCGGACACGTAATCAAAAAGCCTACCTATGTCCGGCTTTATCCGGACGCCTGGCAACGGTAAACGCAGTGATGTCACTTTACCCCGTATAAATCTCATGTTGACACTTTTTTTAAGATTCTTTTTTTTTTTCATTGTAATAAATTTATAATATACAGTGGTGTTACTTAATACTAATTAGTTTGCCTGTAATAATTCTAATTTGTTGGCTGTTTTGCCACATTATTGCTTCATCATCATCATCAACGTCATCTTTGTATGTTGGCAAAAAATCCTTTAGTTTGAGGTCAGAATTATTTATGATGTATTTTTTAATACGCAGTGTGAACGTGTTATTAGACTGTGTTTTGTTCTTTATTTAAAATATCATTTTCTTGGCAATGCAAAGTCAGTTTACTGATTTCAGATACCTTTATTTTTGTTCAGACCGCCATAGAAAATCGTTATTTCTTTATCATGCTCGAATATTGAATTGATGTAAAGATCCTTGAGACGGCCGTTACGTGTTTTCCAGCATAAAATAGAACACAAATTATAACAATGTTCAGCCCGCATTGACGTCGCGACATATTTTCATACACAATCAACTTTTCAAACTTGGAACCTTTCCAACAATGCAACGGAAAACCTAAAAAAACTATCAGAACGTTTTGTTACAAAAAATTTCATGTTATTATCAACCTCTAGCGGCTGCGAATTTCGTAATTCCATTTTTAAAAGTGCAAAGTGCCAGTAACCTCTGTTCCTTTTTAATTTCAATAGTGGGGTCGCGTTCAAGGTCGCCCGCCCGCCGCCGGGGACAGTTTTATGATCAGCTGACGTTTCTATTTTAAGCCAGCTGTTTATTTTTTATTTACGAATCGGAAGATCTTTTTTTGTTTCATTATTTTTGATGACTGATTAAATTTATCTATTATATTAGTTTTTTATGAGTTTAGTTATTTGAAAACTTTTATTTTTAGCCTCTATCTGATCATAAAAAATGATTATAAAAAATCTACTAACATGCATTTTTTTTTAAATACTCAGTATGTAGGTTATATTAAATATGTATTTAATTAAATTACTCTTTCATAATTAGAAATAAATGAAAACACGCTTATAATTATGTATTTCGGCAATATTTTCCGACATATAACTAGAACTTTCCATAATTTTATGCATTTTCCATTGACAAACGTCTAACAGCCGGCCAGATGCAACAAACTTGCAAAGTTTAGGGGGCCGATAAAAGAGGCAATAAACCGCGAGCGTGGGCAGAGGGCAGCGAGGAGGGAGGGTGGCGGTCATCTCCCCCTTTTTATCTTCGCAAGTCAAGGGCGCGTGGGGCAGGTTCGGCCGGCCGGCGGCTATTGACATTCTGTTTTCAAATTTACCTACTCTTTCCATTGTCCGGAACTTTTTAATGTGGCGGGGTCGTTGAACCGAGTGGCCAGTGAGTGGCCCTCGTCCATTACGAGTTGGTGTTTCCTGTTCTTTTCATAATAGGATTATTTTGGTGTCTTGGAGATGTAAAGGGTAGCGTTTGGAGGTGGTTGGGAGCTTCTATTGGACATTTTAGGGGATAATTTTGTTATTTTTTAATCTTATGAGTGTTATATTGGAGTACCTACTCTTTTATGTAGGGATCTTATAAGATTTCTAATATGTAGTTTTTTTGGAGACTTCAGTTTCTGAAAATAGGATATTAACTTTTTACCAATGTACAGTATAAAACATGAAATTGATTGATTTGCTTCTTAATCTATTTTATTATCTGGCTTGAGGCCTAGGTTTAATTCCTGGTTATGTGAAAAAATGTACCAATGAGTTTTTCAAATACTATTTACTACTAGCTTGATAGATGAAGAAACATGCCGACCCCAGAATTGGTTTTTGGATATCTGTTACAGCACCGTCTAGCGATGGGCTAACAATATAATATCACGTTTAGGTGTTCGAAAAATTACTTGCGAGAATTTTATAATTTATTTATGTCTTGCTTGAAACTAACATAGATAATGCTGGTATCCATATTTTGTTGTTTTTGGTGTACAATAAAGAGTTATTGTATTGTATTGTATAGATACAACCAAGATATCGGAACTTACGATTTTCATGTATTCTAAGAGTCCCTAGGAACTGTTTTATTACGAGTTAAGACGTATTGCAATTTTTTTCTCTAACTTAATACTTATAAAGACTACATTACAACACCTATTACAAAAAGGCGAGTGTTAAAAAAGTCTGAAACATGTCAGAGTCATTGGCTCTATCAGCTCACAGATGGATGAGGCGATATTGCGTCTTTACACAACTTAATACCACCAATACTATCGATATATCGACATCTGTCACTGTTAAACTCTGAAAATTGAGTTAGCCTTTGGTCGAAATGCCCAGTTAAATTCTACTAATGGTAGTCACATCAATATGACAACGTGCAGAAACTATGCAGCCGAAGCTCGGCTGCTAATCTTAATACATGCCAAAAATGCATACTTTCGGCCTAAGGTGGCATTGTCAATTTAAAAAGAATTTAAACATTTATAACTTCTAGCTGAGAAAGAAGCTTAAAAACCACTTTTCCAGGCAATATTACTTCATGCAAAATTTTGATTTATAAATAAAAAATGACAGATTGTGTGGCTTGAACAATTCTTACAAGTTAGATGGTCCCTAGGTTAACCATCTGCCAGGGCGGGATGGACTCGCGTGGGAGATTATGACGTATAGTTCCTCATATGCGAGGAGAGACCCTTAGCTCAGCAGAGGGCTGCTACGGGTTGATGACAATAAAATGAACAAATGAGTGAGACGTTTTGGTGAATAAAAATAATATTTATTCAAAAAATCACTATTTCGTCCCAATGGGAAAATAATCAAGACGGTTTTGGGACAAGTTAGTGAATGAACCACCCAAGGGGACGTGGTTTTTGACTTTAATTGTGCGTGAACAACAAAAACGGATACCAACAGCTTTACTTTCCAAAATACGGAGGAGATCGTGATATAATGCAGTCACCGACTGCGTCGAACATTTACGCTTAATGCTTAACCAGGGTGATTGACAGGGTGACAATACACACCTCCAATGCAAGACTTTGACACATGCATTAGAATCAATTCTGGGACCTGCGAGTTTCCTCACAATGATTTCCGTCATCGTCGAACTAAAAATAAATATGTACGTACGTACCGGGCGAAGCACCTTGGATTCCCAAGGTCGCCCCGGAGCCCTCAACGATCTCAAGTCGCTGCTGGGATTCCTGGAGGAGCTGGGATGGCAGGAGTAGAGCCATTCCCACTATCACGCAAAATAGGCGCAGAAAGGATGTCGAGTTGCGGACACAGGCCCGCGTTAACATACATATAATACATAATACGTATTTTTTTTTAAACTCTTTGGTACCTACATGTCCCTACCAGGATTCAAACTCAAGCATCATCATGCATGAGAGTTGGGGTCACTAACCACAGGGCTATTGCAATGAGTATTACCTGAAATAAACTTTAGTTACTAATTTGATGGTACTTAAATTAAACGAACACTACGCGGAAATGTAAAAGAAACAAAAACTTGATTTATTACCAAAAGGAAAGAGAAATGAAATGGTAATTGGGAAAAATATAGCGCTGAGATAGTGAAAAATTATAATACACTGAAAGTACAGTAAAAATGCTAATTTGCATTCGTACTAAATAATTTGCATTTTTTTAACCAGTGTTCACAAAAGGCTACAAATCAAAATACACATTCTTATTCTATTCTGACTTGATTCTAATAAGAATCTTAGTAGGTACCTACTTATAAGAAAATTTATTTGATGCAATACATTGCATTCGTATCTCATTATTTTCATCCAACAAAATTTTATTATTTACAGAAATGCCGTCACTCAACGCATGGTTTCAAAATATCGCATCTACTACTTATGTATTTTCCACTTTGCCCGAAACCCAACTAAAACTGCAGCATATCGATATATCGACGTCTGCACAAAAACCCCAAATCTTTGAGTGACAGGACCGCCGTCGAAAAATCGATATCTAGTCTCATCGATATCGGAACAAAGCGCCCGCCGGCCCATCTCTATTGACAGCTCAGCCAGAGCGTGTGCTGTGTGTGAATGTTATCGATAAAATCGAGATGTATCCAAATCGATAACTTGGCCATTACGTGCTGGTAAAAATTGCTTGGGAATCGAATTGAGCCAGATTAAATCAGGAATAGCATTTCGTGAGACACCATATGGATGAATGTTTAGAGAAAGAGTCGTATAGTCTTTACTAATGATTATGATCTCCGCCATTAAAAATTAGCTAATTTACTAATTCATTTTTCTGAAAACTTACAGCTGAAATAACATAATCAGTATACAACAAGGAAATCGGAACTGACTGACTGATCTAAGAACTTAAAATTTTTGCTTGGAGGTTCTCTAGGGAGACGTTTGCAAAAAACAAAGAGATTAAAATATAATAGGACATAGAGGGGACATTGGGAATATTTTCATACAAAACTTTGAAGCTTAAAGCTTAAGCGTCATGTCAGTTAGTATGAACGCGGGCTGTCATTCGGTCAAAATTGTACTAGACTTCATCCACTTGGAATAAATTTTGGCTTCAAATTTTCCTAGCTTTGTCCCGCTCCGCTCCGCTCTATGCCCTAATATATTTTAATCTCTTTGGCAAAAAAAGATTTTTCAAAATTGCGGGAATAATATAAAATAAACAAATTCCGAGCGTACAACGCCGCTTGGCACCCGTTAGTAAAAAATAATGACTGCTTTTTTTAAGTACCGATCAGATACCTATACTACATTAAATAATAGAAACGGAAGTCGAGATTAAACCACTTCCCAATATAACCGCCAAAACGAAGTAAATAAACAATAGAGCTACCACAGAAATCTATTTTTCAAAGTGTTCGTTGACCTCCGTTTTGGCGGGAGAGCGGCGCGTGCGCGGCAGATGTGCTAGTCATGTCATAATCATAATGGCGGACAAAAATACAAAGCCGAAAGCGAATCTCGGAGATATCTCGGCCGGATTACGTTACAAATTTTAACCACAATTATGTTACTGTTAAATTGAGGCTCTACACGATATTTGATCTGTAATGAACTTGAATTTGATGTAGAGATCAGACGCCAGACAATAGACGCTTTCTAATGTCATTATTAAACCTTCGAGGTACCCGCTTCTTCAAACAAATTACCGAGCCAGCTGTTTAAAGTTCACGACTTTATAAATAGAACTAAATCTACGAAGTAAAAATCAATTTAGAAATCGCGACGCAATCGAACGATTTCGCTCCGAACAGTGGGCGTGTGTAGCCGATGAAAAAAACATATCACTCCCACTTCGACCGGTTACACAGACGCCAAGTTGCGTGGACACCCGAATCGGCAAAATAGACTTTCCGGTTCTCACAATAGAGGTGACGGTGGATGAGTAGCTAAGTTGGCACATTATCGGCGGTCGCACCACGCCTCGACACCCGTCATTGGCAGAAATAAAAACGGCGACCACGCGTAACTCGTCACGTCTTGCCGGACAGTGAAATCGTGCAACCGGTGACAATGTGACACTTCGCCAACGCAGCTAGACCCACCCTGCCTCGCCGACGCTTAGGCACACACGTCACAGACAGGCCGCGACGGCCTCGGCCAGAGGTCAACCACAACTAGACATGTTGTGACTATTGAGATCAGAATCAACATTCGTGCTGTTGCGTCGCCGTGCCTTATGAAACGCCAGTTGAAGCTTCAATGAACAAATCCGCAAAAGAAAATTTCATCGATCACGCTCACAAATTGCTACGTAACTATTGAGATGTAAATTGCTTAGGACTACCGTTATTTTGAAAAATCGATTCTTGGTAATCGATTTGTCATAGTTGCGTTCCGTTTACGCAGTGGCCAGTCCCACGGTCGGTGGGCACCGCGACACGGTGACATTGCGGCGACACGACGTGACACCGCGCTACACTCGACCTATGTGTACGACCGTGGCGACATTGTTCGCGGCTTCGAAATAACTCGGTGTAACATCGGTTTTGAAAGACTGTTTAATTGTTGGTACTGTGTCACAACTATGTCCAAACGGCATCTTAGCGGAACTTTGATTCAATGGTTGGCGATGATTAGCGCATTATGTTTTCTTTGCAGTACAGGTGCAATTTCTAGAACGAGCGAGAACGTCAGAAAGTCGATAAGGCGGAGCAATTTGTCATAAGTTAATTTAAATTTCTTTTCTTTCATTATTCAACTGCATCGTAGACGTTTTATTTGCTACAATGTTAGCAAAACTAATGATATAACGAAACGACATTTCTAAAAAGCAATTTTTTGAATAACAGGTAATTTTTAGAATATCTGAAAATTGTAGCCGATGTTAGTCACAGAAAAGTAAGCTTTCCACTGATGAAAGAATATTTAGCGTCGGTCCAGTAGTTTTGGAGCCTATTCAATACAAATATACAAACAATCTAATCTTTCCTCTTTGTAATATTAGTGTAGATGTAGATTAAGAGTACTTACCTACTGACAGCTTTGAATTTTTGACCACAAATTTGCAAGCTAATCTATGTTAGCTGATTAGTGAACACTTTAAGACCCTGTAAACCTATTCGAAGAAAATAAAAGAATTTGAATTTGAGTATATTTTTAACTTCATAAAGTCTTAAAAATATTTGGCATGTTTAGAACCATCACAGTTCAAAAGCATTGTACCTCACTTAAAATAGAAAACTGCACAACTATTTAGGTGATTGCAGCAGTCATACACAGCATACGTGAGACAGACGGGCAATTATACAGGGTGTGCCGGCGCTGCCTGGCACCGACCGCCCGAATTTGCGCCCGCGTTTATATTGGACATACAGGATGCTCCAACTACTATTTACTTAAATAAGTTGTAAAAAATCCTTGATATGCAGAAAATTAAGTTAGCTATTGTATTAAAGCGATGGTTAAAGAACACATGGCGAGTAAACCCGCGGATTCGGAGGTATGTGTTTGGTCGGGCGATAGGCTCACCACACCACCTGTCACGTTTAGATATTCGTAAATTACATTTAAGTGGGTACTTCTGGGTTGGATTGTGGCTTATTTTGATCATTGCACAAGACCCTTAAAAATATTTATGTATCTCTTTCTAAATAGTAGTTAAATATTTTAAAGAGCTATAGATATTGCCATCCAATCCACAGCTTGCTCAATTAATTTAATTATACTAACCTATAAATGTTTTTATCTTTACCTTGTTTATAAATTTTATTTGTAAGTACGAAGTTTTAATTAAATTGCTGTGCCATATCCGGTCGATGTTGAAAACAAATTTAAGTAGACATAGAACATTGTAATAAAGTATTGAGAAAATAAGTAAGAGCCACCTATTTGTGCCTTTTGCGGTGGAGACAGCCGGATGCTGGGGTGAAGACGCGATAAAGTTTGTCCGGGACATCGGCCGTCGGCTCAAAGAAAAATGTTGTGACCCCCGCGCTGAGTCGTTTCTGGTGCAAATTAAGACTGGCCATAGCCATCCAACGCGGAAATGCCGCTAGTATAATGGGTACCTTTGCTCCAGGAATGACAAGGGGCGGATTATTTGACTGAGTGGACTATTTTGATATGTAAATTTAAGAAAGTAAGTATTGTTATAAATAAGTGAATCCTAATACACATAAATAAATGATGGCGGGTTCATTTAGTTATAGGGCTGAGTACGTAAACTCTCAAAAAATATATTGCTGTCATTCAAGTCAGGAATGTCAAATTCAGTAAAACACTACTACATTATTAAAAAAAAAATTAAAGATATAATATCAATATTGTTACTATTTCTGTTTAAAACTCTACATATGTTTCCCAAACAAAAAAAATATCTTAAAATTATAAGTCACTGAATCTTCATAATTTTCAAACGAAAACACCCTATATAAGTTTAATAGCTGAGCTTATTCATTTGCATTTGTCGTGATGAGGCACGTGTGGGCTCGCGTGCCGGCGATGTATTACGAAAATACGAATATCGCATACACCATGTACTTTTGGTGCATAGAACAGAGACGTAGAGTTGTCAATAGGCAAATTACTTATTAAATCCGAGTAAAGATAAGATAAAAGCAGTGATAGACCTGCGATAGAGCCCATTTCTCGTTCGTGAGGCTTGGGTTCGAATCCCGGCGATGTATGTACAGTCAAGAGCACATGGAGCTTGACACATTGGACTATGTTACGTTCTTGTTACAATTGATTTGGAGGTTCGACTCGCACTACAAGTGTGAAGCTTAATGTGCTATTGACTGTACCAATTACTTTTTCAAAAACTTAAGTACCTACTATTTATCACTAGGTCGACAGTGCAGGAAAACATCGCGAGGAAACCCGCATGTCCCCGAATTAATTCACTTCGGGGAGAAAAGACGTGACTTTTTTTTTCACTATTCATATTATTATGTGAAAGTTGTACATACATACATACATATGCTCACGCCTTTTTCCCGAAGGGGTAGGCAGAGACAACAGCCCGCCACCTGCTACGATCCTGGCATACCCCACGTGCCTCATCCACATCCATCAATCGGTTCATACAAGCTCGTCGGTTTCGGGTACTCTTTATCTGGCTTTTTTTCAATACATCGCCGATCTGATCGATGTAAGTACGCCTAGGTCGCCCTCTGCCGACTCGGCCACTCACAATCCCCTTATATATTTGTCTCGTTAGACGCCTTTCATCCATCCGCTCGACATGTCCAAACCACCAAAGCATTCCTTTCTCAATTTTAGTCACTACATCCTCTTTCAAGCCACAACGCTCTCGGATTACACTATTCCTCATTCTATCAATCAATCGTACTCCACTCATGCTTCTTAGCGAGCGCATTTCTACTGCATTTATTCGACTCTCGTGCTTCTTCTGCCATACCCAACTCTCGCTACCATACATTAAGGTAGGAACCAACACTCCATTATGAACAGCCAGGCGTGCTTTTTTAGTCACTTTCTGGCTCCTCATGAAGGCGTGCAATGCACCGTTTACCATATTACCTGCATTCACCCTCCTTTCAATATCACTATCACACTTACCGTCTCTACTAAACTTACTTCCTAAATACACAAATTCTGACACTTGTTCTACTTTCTCACCTTCAATCATAATATCGCACGCAGAAATGTCCATATTCTTCTCCACAACAAAAGTTGTACAAAGTAAACATAAATATGTAATTCCTATGTTTTTCTTTCTAGTAGACAATCTAAATTGTAGCCAAGTCGTACTGACCCGTCTACGTTGGCAGCCTAATCTGTGCCCCGAAATTGAGGCGGGCATGCATGGGCTGTATATCCCTTAATGAATCAACCCCCAAACTGTTCCGTAACTCGCTCATTACACTGTGTGATCAATAGTTCCATTTATACCGGTAGCTTTTCAAGTTGTGATTTTAGCCAGCCGGTCTGATGAATTTTTTTTATCGTAGCATTTTTGTCATTTAGGAATTATGTGAAAGTTGTACATACAATAGAATAGTAAGATGCCTAATATCAGTAGCAAATAATGTTATTTGCTGATTTAATCATAAATTAATATTATGACCTAATGTTTCTATCTTCTTCTTTCTTATAGTGTCTAGTTCTGTAGGCCCTACAATTTTGAAAAATATATTCTTAAAACTCAAAGACTTAAAACTTTTTCGTTTGCGAAATCAATATTCTTAGTAACCTTGCGCAGCTAAACTTTTTTGCTGTACCTACATAAATACACACTACATTCCATACATACTCTTAGTAGACACAATTATGCTATGCTAAATTTATATCTTTCATTACCATACAATTCTAATGCCACTTATTAAACTTCAAAAAGCGATGCTGTCTGTAAAACAATTATTTAAAAATATTTTTACAACACCTGTTATAAATTTAAAAATAAAAGTTGTAAAATAGATAATATAAATATTTTACTACGCTGAAAGCAAATAAAGTTACAGGTAAACATTACCTACATGCATTGTAGTATTGTTTGGCGGTAACTTTGAAGGGTGTTATAGTCCCAAGGGGAAGGCAAAAAAAACATGACCACTTTCGAACAATGAATCTAAATTGTCAGTGAATTTTAGAAATAACACAGCGTATTTTTCTCTTATAACTATTTAAAATAGGTGCGTGACACACTGTAAACAATAGTACTTTAATATGTACTTAGCAATTTAAGGTTTGTACAGTACGGCCGTTGTAACTTGGCAGCTGTGAAGTTGCGCATATTTTTTGTGGCGGTATGCGCAGGCGGAGCCTATGTTCAGAGCATCCAAGTTAAAACGGCAGCACTGTAGCTTTTTTGACTTGCAGGGAAATTAGTTACGAATACCTGGTGGTGGCAAGGACGACAGATGGTAGGAAGGCAGGTTATGTCAGGCTTGCACAGACAAAAACCTCCTGTACTGATTCTCCTCTTACCTATAAGGTGTGTAGCTATGTATTTATTATCAACCTGTAACAGCCCACTGCTGAGCTTCTCTCTATCCTCTTATCATGAGGACATATGGGATATAAACTAAAAATTTAATATAAAAAAATTGGCTAGTGAAGGAAAATTTAATTTAAGTATGTGTACTTTATTTCAGTCTATCTCACTAGTCTATATGTATCTTCTATCTTTATCTCATTTATCTTAAGAGTCAGGAATTCATTCAAACATCTGATAACATTACATACATACATATGCTCACGCCTTTTTCCCGAAGGGGTATGCAGAGACAATAGCCCGCCACCTGATAACATTACATAATAATATTATTTGTTCTGTAATAAGGCCGTGGAAATAAGGCGAATATTTAGCAATAACTTCTTTGGCTATAGGTACTCGGTCGCAAGTGCAACATCACTCAATATAATACTTAACTCATATTGTTGAGTGCTATAAATAGTGTACTATGCTTGAGTTAGTTTCCCTAGCTGTTTTCACTAGTCTACATCCAGATTTGTATCTATCTGCGAACACCTGTAAATGGCTTTTACTTTTAATTGTTAGTTATTTGTAATGTATCTGTACATAGGTGTTCCGAACAAAATTAAATATAAATATATATAAAAGAAGAAACATTTGTGTGCATGAACATGTCTGTTGGCTTTGTGTCTGGGTGTTTAGTATTTATTTAAGTATGTTTATCAGTTGTTTAGTACCCATAGTACAGGCTCTGCCTAGTTTGGGACTGAATAACCGTGTGTAAATTTTGTCCCACAATTTATTTATTTATTTATTTAAACTGACAGGCTGATGGGATGGCTGATCGATCATCGCACATCAGAAAACTCAAGGTAGGCTAGATGTATGAAATTTTGCACTAAGGCACAGTTAGATGACGTTAGTGAGCACTAAGGATTTTTCAAAATTCCTACGGGAACGGGCCGCTGGGCTCCCGCTAGTTTGTGAATAAAACTACTGTGTTTTTTATATATATTTATTTTTCTAATTTTAATTTATGTGTGTGTATTGTGTTGCAAATAAAACGATTTATCTATCAATCTATCCGTGTTACAATTACACAGTAGTTTCGTTCCCATTTTGCGTGTAAATCAACCAAAAACCCACATAATAAATAACTCAATTTAAGCTTATATCCACAATATATTTTGTACATAATTGCCTGAGACCGCCACTTTCGTGTTGGATTAAATCGAACACAATTTTATTTATGGTGAATGTGTACGCCCCCTTACGTGACAAATTCTTGTTTAGTGAATTTTGTTTTTTAACTTCTTTCAATTTGCTGCATAATACTTTAGAGTTCAAAATAACACCAACATATCATAATATTACAATGAAACGATTTTCTCTAATGGTTAAAAAAAATAGTTACTTACTTATCTTTTGTCACGTCAATTTACTAATTATTTTTAATTAAGTAATCACCTAATCACAAACCATAATAGGCTGTTATGTAATTATAAAGTAAAACTGGACGCAATGACATAATATTAAAAAAAAACTTTGACCACCCCTCAACAAAACCAACGATTAACACAATTTCTTTATTGAGTCGTTATCGATTAATCTTGCCGACAATTATCAACATTAACCGAGGGTTACAGTAACTACAGTTAGTTAAACGGCCGATTGTAATTCTCGTTGTATTTATGATAGTGGAGTGGGCACGTAATGGTTCAGCTATTAATTTTGGTTTCATTGAAGGTGTTGTAAGATTGATGCGAAAACAAACTCTAGGTTAATATACAGTGGTGGTCAGATAATTAGAAACACTGCCAACGGTCCTTGACATTATGTAAGATACTTCTCCGCAATAGTTTTTATTTTGAAAATAAACAATAAATAGGACAACAATATGTTCAACGATTTATCATTGATTAGAAAAACAATATGAATTCCATTACACAAGGGCAGTTTCAATATTACATTACGAACAAACATTTTAACCCATTTTAAGTTATAAACAATAATGGTCGACTAATTAGAAACAACAACAAAAAAGTATAAAAAACATTTTTTTAAAGTATTAGTAATTAGTATTGTTATTTATGAAATAGCTACTATCCCAAACCTATCAATAGTTATAATTAATATTAAGTGGCGTATCCCTTAATGCCAATAACAGCACTGCAACGACGTGGCATTTTGATTCAATCAATTTCGTAAAATTTTGTAGGGGGATTTAATTCCATGCTTCAAAAAATGCTTCATTTAGTTCGTTTTGACTGGTGTTACGTTTGTTTGAGACTTTCTTTTTAACAATAAACCAGAGATTTTCTATCGGGATTAAATCCGTACGATTTGCTGGCTAGTCTAAAATGGATATACGCTGTTTGCTAAGGAAACATTTGACGATATTGGCCGTGTGTTTAAGGTCATTGTCATGCTGAAAGATCCAGGTTACAGGCAAATGATCGTCCGAGTATGGAATCATTGTGTGCTCTAAGATATTTTAGTATTGCCATTGATCCATTGTACCTTCAATCTCCCGAACGGGTCCAACTCCATATCCGGAAAAACACCCCCAAACTTTAATGTTACTGCCACCGTCCTTGACTATACTCCTTGTGTATTTATAATTAAAAGCATTGTTTACAGGACGTCTAACATAGCACTTTGCGTCGGAATTTACCATATTTATTTTTGTTTCATCCGAAAATAACACTTTTTTCCATTCTTGTACCGTCCAATTAACATATTTTTTTAGCGATTAATAATCGCTTCTCTCGGTGCTGCTTGGTAAGAAGCGGTACCTTTCGAAAGATTCTTCCAAACAATTTAGCTTCTACTAATCTTCGGCGTATCAATCTTGGCGAGATGTTTCTCGGGTCATCAGGCGAAAAAACTTCATTTATAATCTGGTTGGAGCCTTTAATTGGGTCTTTTTTAGAAACACGAACAACAACTTATCTTCTCTGGGAAAGGTTTTTCTTTGCCGAGCCTTTCTAAGAACATTTTTTCAACAGTTCCATGTGTTTTGTAATGATCAATTGCATTAAAAACTTTTTTTACAGAACAATTTAAGTGCTCAGCTATTCTTCTGTACGCCCACATATGATCTATACGTAAATTAACAATGATTTGCCTAGTTGACGCGTCACATCTTTTTTTTTGGCCCATTTTGAACAAAATAAAATTCAAATTAAATTTTGAATTGCCGCTAGAATAATAGAAAAAGCCACGAAAGAAATGTTATTCTCCAATTTCCAAAAAAAGAATGAGCTATGGATACTTTTTTTAAATGTTTCTAATTATGCGTCCAAGCGGCAAGTTACAGAAAATAAACTCCTACATGTGTAAGACTCATTTTGTAATTAAAAATAACATATGTTTTATATTTTATGCATTTAATGAGTTTTTTATTTGAGTGGCTATATTATTGCATAATTATTAATTATTGAATGTGTATATTTTTTACGAACATTTGTACGTTGAAGTTATACTTTCCTTATTCATAAGAAGTGTTTCTAATTATCTGACCACCACTGTATATGTATAGCAACTTTCGGAATATTGTTTAATTAATTATACAAAACATCAAATATAACGTAGAAAATTCTTATTACTTATCTGAATTTTGTATAAAAAAATATGTAATTGATATCTTAATTTCAGAACCTACCAAAAAAACCTAACTATTTATTGTAAGTTGTGGTAAACTACGAGTAGGTATATCTACCCAGCTGTTTTTTTAATCTAAGCTATTTAATGAACGTAACATTCGCAAAAGCGGTTGATGGTTCGATGGCAAATTATGTAACAAATAAATAAATATACACTCACGCCTTATCACCCAAAGGACTAGCAGAGATACTTGTATATAATTTCTGGAAGTATTCAAAACAGATGGAACAGATAAGAACAAATATGTTTTTTTTGTAAGTATAGACATATACTAATCTAGTAAGTAGTATACAAAAACACTAACATGATGCGAACGATTCCAAAAATATTTAGCGATTCAAAACAGTAATATTTAAAAGCAAGCAAAACTAAAAGCTATGACGTCTAACTTAATATTCACAATAAATTGTAAATATATGCGTTTTGACAGATTATAAAAAGCAACTGATTTGTTAAGGCGGTCAACTAACGAAATGAAAAGTTTGAACTTGAATGTCCAGACTCGAATCTTGTTAAAAATACTAAAAAATCACTTCACGAACACAGTTTAGTCGTAAAAATCGCGTGCAGCCGCACAACATTAACACATGACCTCAAAGACATACGACTTAACCTACCTACTATCGAAAAATGCTAATGCGTCCGATCGTAATCGCGCCCTTAACGCGTGAGCGCGACCACGCATACTTGACTAAATGTAACCCTTGAGCTATCTGATAACCCACCTTGGATTTGCACCAACGAATCCTGACCCACTAACCCCTTCATTCTCCCTTTACAACAGAACACTGAAAGGGGTCACGATAAACTGGTCACCGCTGACATGCGACGCTTGAAATATGTGGAGTGACGTCACATTTATGTCAGCCAATCCATTAATGCCCTTATCTGAACTTCCGAATTCGGGTGTTTCGTAAAACTCGGTTTAAGTGTATGTGGGACTTTATTGGCGTGGGGCATGACATTGCTAGTTTTGTACCCTTCATGTGACTTTGGTTAATGTTTTGGTTTGGAGATTTTAAAACAGCTTACATAATAGACAGTCAGGCGGAAACCCACAGCGGCCGGAGAGAGTGGGTCAAGCTTCGCTTTACCAGAAAATGTATGTAATTGTGACTTTTGCAACCTATCTACGGTCACACTATACGCATGAATTGACGTCATTGGTACACGCGTGACTTGCTCGAATGTGGCGCTCACGTAGCTCAACGCTGTCAACGCCATGCACGTGGTACACAGATGCATTTGTACATAGTCATGAGTTAATATTCGTGTATAGCGTGTCCCGCTCTGGAAACGTAGACCTTCGTTATCAAACACATGGACCAAAGCAGCTAAAAGTAACGTTAACTTTTTAATGGCATTGGACTCGATTCTGGCTGACCAGCTAAAATTCCTCATTTTAAGTTAGCTTTATTCTTTTCCACCGCTTTGGAAAGAAAAGGGACAGAAATAAGCGCCATATTTATTTATAATATCACAAATGTCAAAATAACAAAATTTAACCTTATGAACGCATTTACATCTTATTCAAATACACGTGTTTAGCAATTTTAGCAAAGATGTAACAAGGTCATGGATAAAAGTGACGGTTAAGCACGTTCAAATTAGTTGGTTTTTACATGTTCGACATTAACTTTTCAACCTATCGTTCGTTTCTGTCCTTTTTCTTCCGTATTCTATATGGATAAGCTAACTTAAAATTAGGAATTTTAGCTGGTCAGCCAGAATGGAGTCCATTATAGTTCAAATTTTTTTTAAGTTTGTGTATAACCTAAATTACTAAAAGTCCTTGGAAACGATTCTACTCATTAATCAGAACAAACTGATTTGAGGTCTTGTATTTATTATGTTACAAATTATTATAATTAAATGTACCTAATTAACAGATATGTGTAGGTAATTTTAATTTTGCCTTTAAAAGACCCACGCATCTCATAATTGTTTTAAAGAAGCAATTCAACGAAACATACGAAGTATACGAACACGTTTAAGCTTTTAAGTCATAAAGTACGTAACAATCGGTGGCAGGTACATACATTGTTCCGTAACGAAATGGCAAAAACAATGCCAGCTACCCTACCTGAGTTCTTTCCATTTCACACGTCCTCTTCTTGGAATTGATAACGGTAAAAAAGGTTGTAATGCCTCAGCTTGGTGTATGGGCATATTGTTCACTTGCTTATTCATTTAGCAGTGAGACGCTACGGGTTTACCCAAACTTCAATTGATCGTCATCATAAAACAGATGAGGAAGTGGGGCCTATAATCAAAGAATCCTACTAATATTATAAACGCGACAGTTTGTAATATTAAATTAAAAATTAAATTGTAGGACACAATTCACACACGGTTATTCAGTCCCAAACCAGGCAGAGCCATCTGTTAACATAACATAATTCGATAAACATACTTAAATAAATATTAAACGACCAGACACGAAGCCAACAGACATGTTCATGCACACAAATGTTGGCCCCGAGCGGGGATCGAACCCGCGACCTCCGACTCAGCACGCAGGGTCACTACCAACTGAGCCAACAGGCCGGTCTATATGGATGTTTGTTCCTCTTTCACGCAAAAACGACTGAACGGATTTTGAGGGAAACTTTACGGGTAGGTATATAGCTTATACATCAGAATAATACATAGGCTATATTTTATCCCCGTATTCCCACGGGAACGGAACCTACGCCTATAAGGAAGAAAGTAGAAGCTCACTGACAGACTGACTTGCTGACTGACTGATCGACCGACGCACAGCCAAAACCGGGGCTAGAAGCATGAAATGTTGTATAAAGATTGCTTAAATGGCGAAAGTATATAAGCACTACGACGGGATTTTTGATTTGGTTGAAGCCCAGCCGTACGTCTGGAAGTCCGAAGTCTGTTGAGCATACTCCTCGCAATCTGTAGAAGACTGATATAATACAGACTGGCTGACTTGATACGCCGATGGAATTACTCCAGTAAAGACATAAACCTGAAAAACATCACCCTTCTGGTGCAGTCGAGTGAAACATGACGAATCCCAAAGCAGAATATTCAAACCATTTATAAAGTGCATATCCCCATAAAGTTTGCAGCAAAAACAAAACCACGCAGACAGTCCAACTAACGAAACTGGCGTAGGAAAGCAGAAAAACGAAAATCATGTGTTGGTAGTTAAGTACTTCGGGGTGGTTTGCGAACGAGTTACTACTAAAGTACACCATGATGCCTTTTTATACTGAAAAAGAATATTAGTTCTTATAACAAGGAAATACGTCAGTACAAATAGTTGGCTCAGTTGGTAGTGACGAGGTCACGAGTTGTTGATTCTCCTAGGGACCCACACGAACCTAGGAGTTGGTTTCGTGTCTGAGTGCTAATACTCGTATAATATAGGTATTTTTAACATTTCATCATTGACTACAAGCTCGGCCTATTTTCAGACTAGTGTGTGAGACTGCTCTGCCCTACTACGAGTATTTATTTATTAAATTTTTCCATATAAAAACGTTGGTACTTCTTTTTAATGGAAGAGAAAGGAGAAGGTTCCCAAGTCGAAAGTTCTCAAGTCCACGTGTATTTTTTATGCATGAACATGTATAATTTTTACAGAGTGGTCGGATTATGATGATTTTTTTTATATGTAAAAACTAGTTCAGTAAATATTTTCATCAGTTATTTTCTTTTTTTCAAAAAGGTCTTATTAAAAATTTACTTTCAATGGGTTAGGTAGATAGGTAATTCGACAAAAAATATGGGGATGCCTCTACAAAGAATCCCGTAATTCTTATAATTACTTATTCTTTTTAATTAATAATATGCCCATAACTTTAACGAAACAAAAAAGCCTTATCCAAAAGTCTTCCTACATTGAATACAAGCTACATGCAGGTGTACCAACACAAGGAAGTTTCGTATAGCGAGTTAACCCTGCAGAGCCGTAGGAAAACATTGAAAATTTCGGCGCTTATCGGCGCGCGCTTTAACTTTTATTTTGGCCCGGGGCGGCCCGCGTGTGCCCGAATTCGGCAACGAACTATGCATTGCTTAGACATGGCCTGTATTTTTTTAAGTCTTCGTATCGCTAGTTGACATGGTTTAGGTTGGATAATAGGCTTTGTTAGTGTAGAAAAAATCTATGTGTCAGAATAAAAAAAAACGTTTTTGATTTTTCAAGATGCAACATGCAATTCACTTCAAAAACTAGAAACACACCTATCTGCCTTGATTGGTAAATTATAGTATACCTATCCAAATATTACTAGCCAAATATTAACTAAAACCGTACAAGATAACATTTCGGTAATCTAAAGCTAATCCAGAGAGTGAATGCAGCCAGTCTTCTTGGCACTGTATCACATTGTTCCTTTTTGGAGGACATTCTGTATTTCTAAATAAAATGTGTTATTTTTTAATAAATGCCATTAAGAACTATTCTAATTTCTACCGTGATTATTCCCACTAAGATTCTATTATCGCGTTCCCACAAATTAAACAATAATCAATATTCTCGTATGCCAAATAGTACAGTCATCAGCCAGTTCTATCCGGTTCCAAGCGGGCCCGGCAGCGCACGCGAGCCAGTATTTACGGCGAGTATTTCGGCCGTATGTTCTCACACGTCCGCCGATACACATCTGATTCATTACCACGCTCCGATCTACATTGTCTATGCTCGAGCATAGACAACCCGCAGCCGTACACGTCGTTACCACTGCAAGCGCCGTGTACACTGATTCATGGACTCAATCGAAGACGAGTGATTGATAACTTTTTCAGCGACCTTTGTGGTGTTGCCGCTTCGCAAAGCGGTCTGATTACGGGGAGAAAAATATTATAGAGTAGAGGAATAAACTTAAAATAGGATTGCCCGCGATGGAGGGAGAAAAATATTATATAGTAATACAGAAATACACTTAAAATAGGATTGGAATCGAAGAAGCCTATTCACAAATTGTAAAAAGTATAACATAAATAAGACAACATTTTCAAAAGCCATAAATACTAAAATTACTTATAAATGTTTAAAAATTTGAAAGGCAAAATACAATCTGATCTGTATCACATACAAATTAAGGATGAAAATCGACGGTGAAGGAAAACATCGTAAGGAAGCCCGCAGTCCCAATTTTTGTTTTGAGGCATGTTTAAGCACTGCATAGACGCTACCATTTTGTCACGTTTAGGGGTCCAACTACTGGCAAAAGCGGGTACTTCCACAATTATGAGATAGTCATAACAATAGTCATGAAGAAAATTTTCTACAACAACTTGTTTAATAACAACATTCGCTCTTCAGCAAAAAAGAAATAAAAGTATGAAACGAACATAAGCTGCAGCTGTAAACAAGTGCCTATACGAGCGGCTACAGAAGTTGGAAACTAATCTAAGTGCAGCACAAGTTGGCAGACAAGTGCGGACGTGCCTTTTTTAAGTTTTCAGCCTTCAGCGAGCAGTGATATGAGCATCGCATGCATGAAGGCGCCGCGTAGAGTAGGGCACGGTCAGAGGTAAACCTAATTTTAAATTAGTTTTTCTTCTACTGTTTTATTTTATATGTCTACCTTTTTTCGGCGATTTTTTCTGAACTCCGGGACAAAAAGTAGCCTATGTTCTGCTTAAGGATTTAAGATAAAATATGTCCGTAACAAATATCATCAAAATCGGTTCAGCGGTTTAGCCGTGAAAAGGTAACAGACAAATAGACGTAATTTTTTCTGTTTGGTTGTGTGACGATCTGTCTAACTATTATGTTTATGATGGAGGGTAAATACTTTGAAATAAATCAATCTGTCGCTCACTCATGCCTTTCATTGACGTCTCAGGTTGTTACATTACTAGGTCATGTATGTCATACTAGGTCTTTCTATAGCGCTCTTTCTTTAGGGATTTGTTTTGTGAAAATATGCATCAATATGCTAAAGAAGAGTCAGTCAGCTAATCAGTCAGTTATTCTTCTTTTATAATTAATATAGAAATATTACCTCTGTTGTTTCCCTACTCTGTGCTCCGAAGGCAGGTGGGGCCGAATTTAATTTTTCCCGCCCTGTCGCCTCGCGGGTTGCACTTCAGTGCCCTCGTCACACAATGTTAGACACTCAACCGTTATACTCGTCACACTGCGAAAATTCATTTTTAATTTTAATATTATACCTATTACATTCTTATCTTGACTATTTCTAAAACTTCTAGGGATTTAGCTATTTTCTCAGGGTGAAAGTAGGTAGGTGAAAGTGTCACATCTCGGCCCTACAACTACGAGTATCTCTGTGCAAATAAGCTGACCATGTGCGAGTCTGACTCGCACACGAAATGTTTCGTATCTACCACCGTTAAAAATAACAAAAATCAAATAAATTTCTCATATGGTCGATGTGATATCGTGCACATATGTTTGGAATTAATTAAACACATTTATTTGCGAAACTCGTCGACATTCAATGACAGATGACAGCTAAAAGCGCGGGAGTACTAGTGCTGTCCTACAGTTTATCGTAGACATAACAGATAACTTTATTTTTTTAGTTAATATTGTTGTAATACACAATGTTTGTAAATCATCTGTCTACCTATTACGGTAGGTACATGAGATTCAGCCCACAGACAGACAGACAGATGGAAAGCTGAAGCTTAGTAAGAAGGTCCCGTCGGAAATGTTTGGGTACGGAACCCTAAAAAGTCTAATCACGCAAATATCTTGTCCAAACAATAATTAACGATCTCGCGACCTCGAACGACGTAATTCCATACACCATGGAATTTCAATGGTCTTACACCTCAATTTTATTGTTGTATTTGCAAATTCCTCGACTAATACTCGTATAACAAAACACTGCACCGCTTTCAGCTTATCATGTAGTAATAATTACACCCTCCTACCCCTCCGATTAACCAAACTACCCTTACAATTAAACGGTGTTACGAAACAAAACTCCCTTTCACAAATAAACATATTTCCCCGAATAAATTACTAGGTACTTTGTATGCGTATTACCAAAAAACTAAAGGCATTTTTTTCTACTTACGACACGTAAGCGATACGACTCTGGCTGTCGGTAGGTATAGTTTCAAAATAATAAGAATCGTAACAAATGCTTATTTTCTTACAAGACAAAAAATGTCAAGAATACATAGTATCTTAATATTAATAAGATACCGAGCTGCCAACTACGAATACACGCGTAGTACATTATTATTATGTTTTTTATTATAAGAGTTTGCAGCGAACGGGTTAAATTCGAATACATAAAAATCTCGTGTCACGGTGTTTGTAGTTGCACTCCTCCAAAACGGTTTGACCGATTTGAATGAAAGTGTTGTATTTTTGGTATGTAAGAGTAATGAATTTTTCACTCTCCTTACCACCACCCATTTATATATGTTAGAATTGGCAGAACAACATATGCCAGGTCAGCTAGTTTCTTTATAAAAGTTAAATATCTTTTTTATTGTAAAAATTTAACAGTATCGTATAGCATAAAGGTCGTTTACCTACACGTTTTCCCTCAATTACGTAGTCGGGTCAGATGTTATCACACATGCTTACCCTGCCCGTACACGTGACGTAATTTATGGTGATGCATGAGTGGGATTTCGATCGAATTTTGGTTATTAAAGTTGAATTACTGACTAATCGCCTCTTAATAAACACATAGGGAACACTTTTTCATATTATGGTATGGTATCGTGCCGTCCGTAGTTCCTCGAGATACTTTAAAACTCTAGTAATATTATTAGAAACTTCATTCAGTTTTATTTAAAAGTAAGTAAAAGTTAGTAATTTATATATCGGAGATCATTATATTTTTTTCCAGAAATTACACTTACCATAAATTTGTTTTGAAATAGTTTCGTTAATAAAAATAGTGTCAGTAATTTTTTTTTCAGTTTTAAAATTTTCGTTGAAACATAACTTAATACAGGGTGATCAAAACATCACGTGAAAGTATCCCTTGTGTGCCGACTAAATGACGATTTGATTGTGAAACAAATTCCACGCGAACCGCTTATTAACGATACACTTCTGCATAGGGCTGTCACAAACAATTTCAGAAACTAAAATTCAGATGATAAAATAATTTTATTAATATTTAGGAACTAAAGTATACAGACAAAGCTCTTGTTTTCCGTAAAAAACCATCTAAAACTAACCATTATTGAATTTTGCTTTAAATAAATCCACGTATTGTAAAGAGGTCTAACGATAGGAGGTTCTGTTCAATCAATTGAATTGTCCTAAATTAATTAAAATAATAAAAGGATATTGAGTAAAAAGATAATTTACCGTGCATTAGAAAATATTTTTGTGCCAACCCTGTAGAGAAAATAGTCAGTAACAGGAACACTCAAACAAAACGTATAATAATTAACCATTTACCATATAACCACTCCAAACGAGTGGTTAATTGTGTGATACACAATGACTGATTGCACTATTTTGCATATTCCAGTAATTTGGGACCCATTGTTGAGTAGGCACAATTTTTTTTATATTTTTCTTTTAAAGATTACGATATTTTAAAAGCAATAACTCCACTATTTCTTTCAGCCAGCTTCCCATTCCTGAGGCTCGGTTTCGAATTCTGGCATGTAAGTACAATAAGTTTTTCAAAAGGGTTACGTTTATATTTATTAGGTACTAGCTCAACGGCGAAGGAAAATATCGAGAGGAAACCAGCTGATAGCACGATTGGTTCTGAGAGATATGTAACAGCTTCTTGTTTGATTGTCATCTTTAGGGGTCCGAAAGATACGTTAAAAAGTGAATATTTCCGAAAATTTAAGTTAACTGTGGGAAAACAATTCACACACGGTTATTTAGTCCAAAACTAGGCATAGCTTGTACTATAGGACTAAACAAATAATAGATACCTAACTAAGTAAAAAAATATGGTAAACACCCCCCAAACCGACAGGTACCTATATATTTATGCACACAAATAAGTATTTGTCCCATCCGGGAATCAAACCTGCCACCTCCGACTTATAATGGAACACTATAATTAGTCTGTGCCTCTACCAAACTTTAGGAGTACTTCAGGACATTTCAGTCGTGAATAAGGTACTGCATTCTTGTTGCCTCTATTGTGAAATTTAATGACAAAAATTGAATTTGATTATTTGTTAGTTAGACTTGCTATTGAGATCCTATAGTAGGCATAGACTCCATTTTATCCAGAGCAAATTCCAAGCGAGAGAAGCCACGGGACAATGCTGGTTTACAAACAAGACTTTCACTTTTAGTATACAAAAATATTGACGATTTATAATCCGCGATAACTATAATGACAACTAAATATGGTTATAATCCGAGTAATTTAACCAGAATTATTTTAATCCGTTTAATTTATTTACCAAATTAATTAAGCGATAACAACACACAAGCGAAAAATTATTTGTTTTGATTATGTAGTGAGTATTCTGCATGTTCGAACGCTGTATTTTTACGCATATGCTGATTTTAGATATTATTGTCGGATTAATAAATTTATGGTTACTTACTACTTAAAACTATGTACCTACTTAGGTACCTACCTACCCAATATTTCTTCTCCTTAAAGCTCAAATTCGGAGCCTCAAAAATTAGAAATTTATTTTCTTCCGATTAAAAGAGCTACCTTCATAAACATAAAGTTTAGTGTTTACAAGGAAAAATATAATTATTTGTTTAAAATGCAAATTTCGAAGTAGGAAAAATAATAATAGGTAAGCCTAAGAATTTTATTGATTTCCCTACATATACCTACAAGTGAAGGTATTAAAATTTTATTTTTTATTTTTAACTAGACTTAAAATATTATTATTATTATTGCGGAAGAAAGTTAAATTCCATATCATAAAACATGGACTTCATATTTTAGTGATACAACTTGTCGGCGCTTGTAATCTTCAAACTAAACTTTTTACACCCCTAACGGGAAATACGACAGGTACTATTCTAAACATTTTATTACCTCCAAGAAGGTCTGCACATGGGACTTTCCGTATCATTTGTGTCCCTTTACACATGCATAGACTTACCAACAACACAAAAAAAAAATGTTTTGTTTAGTCAGTCGGAATCTCTGAGATAAAACTTCGCACTTGTATAAACCAGGAAGAGAAATTTTAGTTACTAATTGTTTTATAAAATATTAAAACTTATAAATAATTGATAAACAAATATTGCCAGAATTAAAAACTGTAAACTTAGGTGTTACCTAATATAAAAGTCAACAACGCAAATCCGTATCAATATAGTATATTCAACATGTACCTACTTACATACATTGTGTTTTCCACAAAGAATGAATGAATGACAAACTACTTTCAAGCATTCAATGAAGCAACTGGGAAAATCACAATGCAATGACCACAGTAGTGGTTCCTCTCTAGACAGAATGACAAGTGTCCGCGCCGCAACCCGTTCCGTTCTTAACCTCCGGGTGCGAGTCTTTTTTTAGTCTTTATAAAAATCACAACATTGGAAAAACCAGAGACTTTTTAGCTACTATTTACGTGGCACAGCTAACCATCAACATTGTACAGCTGTAATATATCCTGTAGGTAGAGTATAGAACAGTACATTAGGTACATACATTCCTTACGGTCCCTATCAGCGGCACCAAACTTTAGGTATACAAAAAGTACATGGAGTAGGCGTCACATGACATGTGTGTAGGTATGTGCGTGACGTGTCACATGTGTGTGGCGTCGAGCGCGGGTGTGGGGGGGAGGCGCGCGCGTGTGTGCGCGGGGCGGGGCCGGGGGCGGGCCCCACAGCGGGCGGCGCGACTCTCCGACCGACGCACTCCGCACTCCTGGCGGCCAGCACAGCACTCGGCATTCGCGCGCCTCCGCCGCACCGCGCGCCCGTCCACGAGCCGACACCGCTCACTCCGCGCCCGCGACCCGACCGCGACGCACGTCCGACCGTGCTCGGCCCGCTCCCGTATCCGCGTCAGCTCCTCCGCACCCCTCATACGCCGCGTCCCGAACAGTGTGTGTGCAGTGCCGGCCGACTCTAAACTTTTTGTGACTTGCGAAGGATTAATCTGTGAACTCGATAGGAGTGCGATGCGAAGATCGCGGTCCGGCGGGAAGACGACTTGAGCGACGAAAGGGTTGGAGTGCGGGGTGCGAAGCGGGCGGAGGGCGGCGCGAGACCGCGCACGCGCCCCCCGCGGCAGCCGCCGCCACAGCCACACACGCGTTGACAGCGGCGCACGCGATGGACGACAAGACGACCGCCGTCGGCGGCGAGGAGCACTACAGCCTGCGCTGGAACAACCACCAGGCGCACCTGCTCCGCTCGTTCGAGGCGCTGCTCCACGCTGAAACCCTCGTCGACGTGACCCTGGTGTGCGCCGAGCGAAGGGTCCGCGCGCACAAGGTGCTGCTCGGAGCCTGCAGTCCGCTATTTCGGAGAATTTTTAGCGAGAACCCTTGCAAGCATCCCGTGATCGTGCTAAAAGACTTTCAAGGATGGGAGGTGCAGGCGGTGGTAGACTTTATGTACCGTGGGGAGGTATCGGTAGCTCAGGAGCAGTTGGGGACAGTGATTCGTGCAGGCGAGTCACTGCAGGTCCGCGGGCTTGCGGACCAGGCTCGTGAGGAGCAGGCGCGCTCGCCGCCCCCGACGCCGCTGGCAAGGAGTCCGATGCAGACGACCCCGCCAGCTCCATCGCCCCCGGCGAGCCCTGCGAGTCCACAGCCGCGCCGGAAACAGGCCCGGCCTCGTCGCCGCTCAGGAGAGTCTGACACACCAGAAAATTTGTCAATGCGACGATCTCCCAGCGGCGGGCTGAAGGCAGTACGCCTAGCGAGACCGCGCTCGCCAACTAAACAGGAACTAGGCGAGGAACCCGAAGCTGAGGTGCAACCACCACCGAGAATGTTCCCCCCACATCAGGACATGTTCCCTCCTGTACCACCTTCTGCCGTATCAGCGCTATCGCTGACACCACCACACAGTAAGTATATCACTACTTTACCCTCACGTTTCTGCATAATGTTGATACTCCAAGTAGTTGACTACAGCTTTTGCTCAAAATTGGTGGATGTTAATAAAATCACAAAATCGGAGCTTTAGATACTGAATAAAAACTTTTAGCAGAAACTCATGAACATAATAATGTTTATGTACTTATAATAAAATAAAAAACAACGGCAGGCCTGATACCTACTCCAAATAAAAAATGTTGTGTAAATTATATATCTTCTACTAAAACAGAAGATTTTTTTTTACAAATATAAATGTGGCTCAACATAAATAGAATTTCACGATGCAATAGATGCTATCGTGAAAAAACGAAAGGTCGATCAAAACAATGCCGTTGTGGATGAATAAATTATACAGTAGGTAATAAATACAGAATTATTATAAAAACTAACTAACCTTCATTCCTCATTGTCACAAAACGGACTGAAGAGTTTTCAACCAATGCCAAATGGAAGCGTGATGAACGAAAACTATCCAAGCGCAGAAATATGTACCCTGATATTGCATGTATTTTAGTTATTATTATTTTCTTATTCGAATCTACTTTCGATTTATTTCGATTTATTTCGATGACATAAGACAGCTAACTAACATAAAGAGAATATCCGTTGAACCATTTTAAATGTCTAATACCCCGTTATCGATACGGATCACCTGTGTACTGATTAGATTCGATTAGCCGTCGATGCAAAGTGTTACCGGAACCTTTCTCGGATAAATTAAGATCACCTATTCATACGTCGGGTGCATTATCTCGTCGATCGCGTGAAAGGTTTTAACTTTATAAACTCCATTAACTTGGCATGTCGCAAACATTGGCCGTAAAATATCATTTTAAATACCGTTCATCTACCGCACTGCATGGCGGCCATAAAGTATGTCAGTGTAAATTTTACACCTCAATAATTATTACTGTGGTCTCCTTAAGCCAATGAAAGAGGAAGCAATTCCAGCATTCATCTTATTTTACGAGCCCTTTTCGATTTCTCGACTTGTTTATGAAGGAAACGACAGGGACTATTCAATTTCAAAGAAGCTGATAAAAATGCCGATTTAAGGAATCATCTGTTCTATGTCTTTTACGCCCCGGGGGTGTGCAGAATTTTTAGAATATCTTCTCACTGACCATTTTCTAGTGTCTCTGTTGATTAGGTCCCAAAATAGTTGAATTTATTTTATATCCATGGTTATATTCGAACATCTATAAACCACTCAAAATTGTAAATCAACAAGAAACGCGAATGAGTATTTTATGTAAGTGACCTAGTCATTAGAAAACAAAACATTGGTCAGTACTGTACAGAAATTATGGCCTAATGTATTTTATACAACGGGCCTAAAGGCTCGAGCGGAATTAGTCCAAGGAGTGGTTTTATACGTCAATTTTGTTTTATTGTTTCCTCAGTTTCGCGTATGTGCCGAGTGCTTGATTGCGCCATAATAGTCGTAGGTTGTAATGAAGGGTTGCACGCACTCGCTTCTCGCCGACGACGTGCGTGGGGAAACTAATGCGCGAGGGGGAGTTTCTGAACGTTTCCGCACTTGTCATTTCATTCCGAAATCAAATTTTAAATTGCCTTAGCTTAAAATTTTTACTCGCATTCTATTTTTGAATTGGAAATAATATTTTTGAACAACTGCTTTCGGCGTTCTCCATTTTTAGGGTTCCGTACCTCAAAAGGAAAAAACGGAACCCTTATAGGATCACTTTGTTGTCCGTCCGTCCGTCCGTCTGTCAAGACCCTTTTTCTCAGGAACGCGTGGAGGTATGAAGCTGAAATTTATATCAATTACTCAGGTCTACTGTCCCTTGAAGCTGTGAAAAAATCAAACTTCTAAGCCAACGCAATCAAAAGATACAGCCGTTTATGCCGCAAATTTTCGACACTTGCAAGGGAATCAAAAGCTACAGGGTGCTTCCCGTGAACTCAGAATCTTGAAATTTAGTACGAAGCAACGTCTTATAGCATAGATAAAGGAAAAATTACGAAAACCATAAATTTGCAAGGTTGTACGGAACCCTCGGTGCGCGAGTCCGACTCGCACTTGGCCGGTTTTTTGTTTCACTAATTAGTCGTGATTTTGACGATTTCATTCTTGATAAAGTATACGGTTTTCAAGTGTATGAAGTCGGTTTATTTTAATAAGAATGGGCTTTTATTGTTTCCTGCATAGTCGTGTGTGCTGAGAGGCAGGTTGATTATGGTTAATGGTGGTGCGTAAATGTAATGAGGGGTTGTCCCGTGAGCCGCCAGCAATCACGGTCGGGATAGCTTCCTGATAGAGCGCACTTCATGTTGTCAAGCAATTCCGAATTTCTTGTTTCTCCTCTTCTTTTTATTTGGGACCTAGTCAGAGGGGCATTAATGAAATATCATGGGGTTTTGGTGGCCTTTTTTGTTTTTAAATTGTGATCGTGACTGTAGTAGCCTCAATGATCCTAAAGCACAGTTAATTGAAGAATTCCAATGTCATAAATATATTATTTAAGAAAATAACGATGTAGAAGCTATTTTAGCAAAACATTAAAGCGCATCCAAAGAAATGCCTACAAACCTTAGCACATTTGATAAAGGTATTTATTACGCCGAAACACCTTGAAATTCAATGAATATTGAAAACAGACAAAGAAACAATATCGGAATTTCTCCATAAACAACATAAAAACATCTTACAATTAGACTTACCGATTACTATATACCGGTCTATTGTTCACACAAAACCGTACACGCAAGGTCTTCACCATCGGGAACACAGCCTTCAAGGGTGGCATAAAAAGAGGCAAAAAGTGCGCAGGCGACGACATTGGCACGAAGAGCACATCACTGCGCGCACGCAAGGGTAGGTAGGGTCACCATGCGTCACGAACAATGCAGACAAAAAGTTCGATTCGTCATTTCAAGTGATAACGTCTTGATCGAGTCAGATATTTTGAGACGTTTTTTTTTAATTTGCTGACTCAGTTGCTGATAGAATAGACAGTTGATGACTTACCTGTACCTATACTATATTCATAGACATTACCCAAGATAGGCCAATCTAATTTACAGTTGGATAAAACAAAATGATGTTTAAGGAGGATGAATGTCTAATTAGCGCCTACATTGTTCCCTCATCATCACTACTATTATCGTAAACTGAAGGATGAACTGAATAACATAGCATAGTTTTTTAGTTTTGAACCCTAAACCCTACTTCCATCCTTATCAAAAGGTAAATACTACACACAGAATTAGGAAACCATTAAGTACTATAGATAGAAAAGAGAACAATTCTATGAATGAAATCGTAGTCTTTAAAACCTTAAGCCCTTTTTGTGCTAGATCTAGCTTATAATAACCATTTAAGCAAGTCGAAGTCAAAAGTTTTTATTCAATGTAGGAGCTTATAAGTCATCTTATTGAAAGCCATTGCGACTCCACCGCAAGTAACTTGAGCATGTCAAGAAATATCCGAGCCAGTCCCATATTAAATGGAATTTAATGACACCGTACACGAAGATGACAGCGACCCACGGTGTGCGCCTGCACATTTACATTCAATCGACACCGCGTCCGCGCCGGTGACCTACTTGAGCATGCGGTGATATTAACACGTTTCAGTATGCAACTACCCTACAACTACAATTCAATTCAAGCATCAGTGTTCAACACACTATACACGAAGTTAGTCGGGGTTACGATAGCAATGTTTTTGAGAGTTATAGGGGTGCCAATTACTGAGCCTCCGCTGCGCCTACTTTCTATGGCTTTTATAACAACAAACAAATAAAATTTAAAATTAAATTGGTCTGAGTACATACAAGAAACGTGTTTTTTGTCGTTTTATTTATTGTACGGAATCGTACGTGTGTGAGTCTGACTCGCACTTGGCCGATTTTCAATAAGCAGTGACACATGTGCCGACGTTAGATCGCGCTTTCCGCCGATTTAAGATCAACCGTTGAACTTCGGTCGCGTAATTTCGGCCTAACGTGTGATCTAACTGCTTGAACGAAACGAACGACGAACGATTCATATAAGTATTAATTGCGTTATAGAAGAGGCTCCCACTTATATCTGTGTCTGCCGTCGATCCTGAAATCCGCTTCATTTGAATTTGTTTTAAAGAAAACTAGAGGCTATGGTTATGCTTATTGGCACTTGATCGAAAAGCGCGAATTTTTAAGCAGTTTTTGCGAGTGATTTCTTCCCTTTTTCGAGATGAGATGTTAGCTCGTGTCCTTCTTAAAGATAAAAGCTATGTCATTAAAAAAAATCATTAAGATCGTTTCAGTGGTTTAGCCGTGACAACTTAACAGACAGACATACCTAGTTACTTTCTCATTTATAACATTATTTGCAAAATTTGATCGAAAAACTACAATCAAAACTAAGTTTTTGATGTACTTACAACTAACTGCAAAACAATTGTTTAAAAAGTATTTAATTAATGACCCAAAAAAAATACGCTAACCAACCCATCAAACAACCATGTAAAGCGCTGTTAACCTGTAATTAACAAGGTGTATAAAAAGATCGCCACACACGCGGCGCAACTATTACGTTACGAGCCAAGATCCATGCGTGCTAGAGTGTTAATTGCCATTCTAATCAGCCATTGTGTTGTACAAGTTTTTATGAGGCCACGCCACGCCACATGACGCTACACGTGTGCTACACAATAATCACTATTAATCACCGATGATCCCACTGATTAAGTGGACATGTAATAAGGTTATTTTTAATTTATACTCGTTCCTTTTATAAAGCAAAGGTAGCAAGCTCTGTAGGTATTTTGTTTTCAAGATAGCAAACAGCAAATTATATTTATAAGATTTCAATACAATTTAGTTCCGAAAAACCCAACCAGAGAAAACAGTTTACTAGTTTGTTGGTAATCGTTTAAATCGACTTAGTTTCATTTACTGTATAGTCTTTGTAACATTCTATGATTATTAATTACTTTGAAATCATCCAGATAGCCATTAAAAATGTCTGCCTGATAAACGCAGAAAGACTTTCTTTACAATTTATAGCAAATATCACTACTTAATTAAACCTAATTAGTTTAGTAGCTTACCTAATAGTTTTAATAGCACACTAACCAGTGTGCTAATAAAACTTCTAGGTGGGAATATTAGCATCTAAAACGATCAAGTAACAAACTTTATACAAGTAATACAGTTGCGAGTCAGTTGATGGGAACGATGTTAATTTTAAATACAGATAATTCATTAAAGTCACTATCAATCAATCATTAATACATAAATTATAATCACAAAAAAATTATACCACGACCTAGTCAACTTGCGACCGTTCTGACCGAAGCGCGATGTCGCAAATTAAACCGCCTGCGTCCGTAGGGTTAAGTTCAGATTAGTTTTTTTTGTTTCTTTACGGCTCCGGATACCAGCCTTTTATCTTCTTCTATATTTGTATCTACAAATGTTTGGTATTATTTTAACGATTTACCCAATGTTTACTGGCAATAAAGTACAACTCGAATGTTAGTTTAATCTACATCACACCGAAACCGGTGGGCGTCCCAGTAATGATATGCAGTGTAGTGTAACAATAATTTATGTGAACATTTCTATCTGCCGTAATTTATTTAGCAGGTGACTCGTGAAAGGTGAGAGCGCGATTCGTGAGCCGAGAGCAGACATACAAACACACGCAGTTTAAATATAGATACTTGAACGCATTACCATAAAAGCTTTCGAGGTTTATGTTGAAGGGGAGCGAATGAAAATGTTCGAAGCACAGGAATCAGATTGATTAAAAATGTCATACAACGCGACTGGTATTGGTTTGTGCATAAGTCAATAAGCCATTTTTTTTATAAAAATATTATCTGACTAATCCGTTTGCGTATAGCCTGTATGTATGTTCAAATAGAATATTTAACTCTATTCTACTTAAATTCATTAAAAAGATTATCCTAATACATTATATTGCGAATTTCATTATGCAATTATACCTAAAAGAAATTAAATTATATAAAATGATGACGTTATAAATATGTTCGTTTTTACTGATAAGAAAAAAGAACTCATTTGAAGGAAGAACCAGTATTCTTGAACTGAACTAAAACTTAAAACACAAAACAAAACTCATATCATGGCTAAACTGCTAAATCGATCTTGATAAAATTTTGCAGGGATAGGTATATCTTTCATCTGGAGGAATGCAAAAGCTAGTATCAAAATTCAATCTGTTATTTACACAAAAACATACAAAATACCATAGACATATTTAACGCAGCTTCTGGATTCGATACAAACTTTTTAATCTTTGACCTTCTTACTCATCTCTAACTTCACTTTAATAAAGTACCTATTGTCTCTAAACTGAATCTCGCTATTACACTATCAAGTATAATTAATCTACTTAATCTTTTAATAATTAATTTATATTATTCTAAAACTGCTTGAGTATTCGCATAACTGTCACTGTAATCCTAGTAATTATCTAATTTACTATGAAATTAAACGTTAACTTAAGCATTTGCTCTCATAACATTGTAGAATCGTAAAATTTTATGGCTTTATAACTAACTATAACAGTTTTTGCTTTGAGATTAAAAGATGCCTATGTCTAACTTCAAGATGCAAGCTACTTCTCTGTCAAACTTCATGAAGATCGGTTCAGCGATTTGGCCGTGAAAAGGTAACAAACATATAGTTAGACATTTATTATTCGGTATAATTTTATTTTATAGGAACTCTAAGATCTAATTGATCTATTATAAAATTGTACTAGTTCAAAAAGAACAAGCTCTTTTAAATTTTATACTAATAATTAGCGTATGACCAGCGGCGGTGTTACCTGCAAGGATCCCGTTTTTTCACTTCCTTTCTTGTGAAAGTTTCGCAAAATCCCAACAAAACCTTATCCTGAGAATTACGAAAACAACATATAAATAAAATCTGTCAAATTGGTCAAGCCTTTCTAGGGTGATTAGTCCGTCATAGGTACTTACATAATAGCAATAATTATTATTTAGGTATATAGATTAGTATGGAAGTACCTTATTATTATTTTTCATTTTAGATTGTTCCTGCGTTTTGAATTTTAATTTTAGAAGTAATAGAAGCTTTGCATCTAAAGCCCTCAACACACCTACATAGTTGCGGTGGCAGTCACAATGATTGTATAGCATCGCACTAATTTTCACGAAGGTGCAAAATGTACCTCACGGTCGTGCGTCAAGATATGTACTAGGTATGCTGGCAAAAGGAAAATTTAACGCAAACTACTCAAATCCTTTGTCTTGAACGCATAGCGCGTCGTGGCTGGGTCAAACGAAGATTAACCGTAAATTATCGTAAAATATTGCTATGCTTCGTATGGATATTACGAGAACCTATTTAAGACGTAGAACAGAGAGAAAGATATTTATAACTACGGGGGCTGATACTGTAGGTATTTCATTTCTGGAAGCAACGTAGGTACGCACTCTTCGTCTGTGTATTTACCCTCAGGTCTCCGAATTGGTTTTGACCTTTAGTCTAGCAATGGGTTGCCCGACTGTCGCGTTTAGGGCTCCATTGCTAGACTAAAGGTCAAAACCAATTCAGGGACCTGCTGGTTTCCTTCGCCGTTGAGCTAGTGTTAAAAAATTGTAAGGATTTAAAAAAATCAGGCCCTCGGTATGACTCTGAATGAACCCCAGGCTTCATACATGAGGCAATCTTACTTACAACAGCTATCACAAAATATATTGTATATCTACTAATGATACTAATATGCATACCTACTAAGAATATGAAAATAAATATTTAGCTCAATTGCATCGAGTAACGTGAGGTTCTTGAAAAAGCGTGTTAACTGTTAACGAATTTCTCAAATATTGGAAATGCATTGGTGACTACTGTAGTATTGGAAATGTCCTGAAGATGATTTTGTAGCAACGTAAAGGACTACCGAAAATGTTACTCAAACTCTTATAAAATATCATTAGTCTTGTCTTCTCTAAATAGTTTGGATCAAAGTAGTTATCCGCGTTTGCCTGTTAGTTTTGGTGCTTCTGAAGTACGCAATGTATTTTAACACGTTTTTCACTGTAATTTAGAGAATTACTAGCAAACAGTTTAAAAATTTAGCCGTCACTATGGTGTTGGATGATTTCTGTTCTGTTGGACGCCGGAGGGGTACTATATAATACCCATGACACGGATGCTATATAACACCCAGACACGAAACCAACAGACTTGTTCGTGGTTTGTCACATCAACATCAAATATTGGTCCACTACTGGACATAGGCCTCTCTCACAGCACGCCACTGAAGCACGCCGACCACTCCGGCAATTTCACAATAATTCCTACAAAACATGCGTCGAAACAAACATGGACATGCCCTCGGTTAATTGGCTGAATATGCGCCCGCGCCGCTGCCTCTTTACTGTCCGCGCTGTAAATTATGCGCTTTACGACGACGCCGACGCCGAGTTATCAATAATACTATTGAAAGCTGCTTAATCGAATATCCACTAGTTTATTGTTTCAGGTCTATTTCTAGCCGCGATTTTGAGTGGCTGTCAGCTTACTTTTACGCGGACTAGTGATTTAGAACGGATTCAACTTGTTTTGAAGACGTAGCAAGATTTTAAAGGAATTAGATACTATTCATCGTTGATACAAAAGTCGAAAGCGATAAGGCAAGCGTTAATACAAGGAATTATAACATCTTTTCATTATATAAATTGTATTTTTTACGATTTCCACGAATTATATTAAACTTATTCAAAATTCACGTAAGTGCAAAAACGCGTTAGTATGTTTAGTTATAGTCCGTCTGGTGTACGGTGTCTTGTGTGTTATTATTATTGAATTCATAACAATTATCAGTAATTCTTCTTTCTAAGGTATAAAGATAACTGTGTGTATTTTCTTCGACTGCGATATCAAAGTCATGTAAAGCACCTTCTCGTTCTCCATTCACTTGTTCCGACAAGCAAACAAAAGGAGCATTGACTCATGCTAATGCTTGCCATTTGTGGATTTGTGAGATGACCGAGTAACTAACTGTCGGTTCCCAGCACGCAACCGGAACCGGGATCACACATTAGATTTAATTTTATACGAATTTAATAACAAGAGAGATGCGCCCGGCCATTGTGCTCGGTGCCCATGAGAAAACGCCTGCTCGATTTTTTTGTTCGCGATAAAGAGGTGCCGACGTATTCGGGCCGAGATGGATGTCCATGCGTGATCGTATCTCCCCGCTGTGCGCGCAGTAGGTAATTAATATTCCATAATCCATTCAAACATCCAACCCTACGCGCGCCGCGCCACACGCCGCCTTTCACCGCAGCCACATCGCAACGGTAGCACTGTTCTCGTCACTCGCCCGAATTGATTTAATCCGTAAAATTCGAAATTTGAATGAGTGTTGTGAATGGAAACCGAAATAATATCACGAGTGCTCGAGTGGTGCGTTCGAAAACTCTGGTCGCGGCGAACCTCTCACCGCGCAGCACAATGACCGCGGCGCATACGGCCAGATCTCTCTCTTGATAAAACAGAAAAAACGCCACGAAAAAACTACATGTCATGCATCTACGTGTGCTAGTCAATTTCACAGCGACCGTCATGGGAATCGAGCGACGAATGGACTTTAGAAAGCAATTAAAATCAGTGCTCACAGCTGAGTACGACCAAAAAGTGCGACACATGAAGTCCTCGAGCACGTCGCTTTCGGCACGAATCTTACTATTTATTTGCTGTAAACTTAAATCGCTGCTAGCTGGAGCCGTTCTCCGACAACACAAATTGTTTAGCAAAAAACTGCAACCAAACTGCACAACAATGACATGACACGTAATTGTACAGACGTAGTCGAGCAAGTGGTCAGACAAAAAGTATGCAATCTTTTTACTCGAGTTATTGAACACGATCCCGCCCTTATCATCGAAAATTGTTTTCCCGGAATTGAGGAAAACACCTCCGTAAAACAGCTTTATTTTGACATAACGTAACTTTTGTAAACCTCTCAGTTCAATGAATAACGATACGAAAGCCAGGGTCCGAAAGTTTTACTTTTTATCGCCACAAAAAGCTCGGTAAGAAATCGAAATCAGATTACGCGCCCGCGATTATGAAGTTTCGGCAGTTACACAAAGCGCGGGAAACCACAATTTTGTTGGTGGAACGTATCCGTCGACCACATGCCTACATGTTAGTAGCTAACGTGCATGATATCTGAACGTGACTTCCGAAACAAAACGACGACAAAAACTCAATTTCGTTAAACCTTTCGGTAGTCAAAACTCAGAGCTATTTTTTTTTTTGGCTGCGCGGCTTTGTGTTTTTGCCGCTCAAGTGACACATTTGGTTTTAAAAGAAAAATATTCATATAAAGCACAAATAAAATAATAAACATTAAAATTACGTTGAAGACTCATCAATTGGCGTGATTAATAACATGCATTAATATTGCCATAGTATTCCAAACATTAGCTAAAAACTTTACTGGGAAAAAAGGAATTGTTTAAATGTCATTGCTATATTTCTTGGTAATTTCATTACAAATTATATAGCTTATTAACTGAGCACGCATGAGTCAGCAAGCCGTCTGAGGCATGTGAGTAATAAACGTACGGTGTAGCGCCGCTGCGCCGCCAGTCTCGGAAGCAAATCACTCTTGTGGCCAGCCACACACGTAAACAACAATTTTAAATCAATCACGGCCTTTTTCTAGCTCCAGTACCAATAGGATTTCGATATTGTGCGTCATCAACAAAGTACACAACACATTCCCACTTTTGTTGAGTTAATAGTTCCGCTATAGGTATACCAAGAAAAAAAATTACGTTCAAAATGTACTAACAAAAACTGCAACAACCATCGAGGATTTATGACCTAACGTGTCTTTTTATTTTTTTATACGTTCTTTTTAATTTGCAGCCTGAATCATTGGACTTCTGTTGTGTTAATATTTTTATAAAAACAAAAGGCATTTAATTCGCAATTATCTGCCACTTTCGCTTTCTTTATTTAATTTGTAATATATTTCAAATAATATGAATGTCATAAAACGTCTTGAGCTTGTAAATTTCATATTTAACTGCGAATTTGTAGCCTTGATTTAAATTTGTAGTTATTAAAAATTATTACTTCGCAGAAACTGATATCGCCTTATCAGTTTTAGTACCTACTCGTACTTATTAATAGCTACCAGTATTGATCTATTGCGATTCCTTTATAAATAAATCCTTTCCGATAGGTACCTAGTAATACCAGTAACAAATAATACTCCGAATTGATAATAATAACTATGAAATAGTAGGAACTATGAAATAGTAGGTGTATCGATTGTATCTATAGATATCATTATAACTTCCTACATACCTACATATTAAGTTTGTACCCATTGTAAACAATAATAAATAATCCTAATTTAAAATTTACTGTTATAGAAAATATAAAACCATTACAAAATTAATATTGAACCCTAAGAAATTAATGATAGGTAAGTCAAACAGATTAGCAGTAAAAATGATTTAATCTTTGCAAGTCTGAATTAAGAAAAATGTTGTAACAACGAATTCCGAATTCATAATGAGCGGCGCCTAAAGCCGATAAAATTATTGTGAGCGGTAATTCGTTTATTCTCTTATAATAGTATTTGTGACTAATCCAGTTTGATTTATAAGCTTCAAAGATAATAGCTCAGTTTTTCCGTTTCCGTCGCATAAACTGGACTAACTTTAAATATGTACTATTAGTTCTTAATTGACCTCACCTAGCTCTAAACCTCAGATCAAGTACCTAATTCTTAACCTGGCGGCTATATCTCTTGCATTTTAATATGTATGACATGCTAATTTATATTTTATTCGTTTTACGTTTGTTTATTACACTTCTAATAGAATAAAGCGAAAGTCCGATACTCTTATCTTCGAGAGAACAAAAAAATATTTAGTAATTTATTTTATAATTGAAACTGTTACTGGTAATTACATGTACATTGATTAAATTAGGTAAGTTAATACATTAAAAAATGCGTGATAGAAACATTCAGATGTGGACTTTATTAGCTCCAAGCGCCAACACAGCGAGCTAGATTGTAATCGAAAATAAAATTCAATTTATTAAAAGCGTCCATTTATAATTTGCAGTACACACAATTTAGTTGCACCACACAGTTCAATTGAGTTAATTTCACACATCATTATTGCTCTATACATGTCTTATTATTGCAATTCTTCATTATTACAACACGGAGAAAGTCGCTGCTAACACTCGCCAGTAATAACTGTATCGATTTTTATTTACTCGTATCGACTCGTTCAAATCGATTCACGCAAACCGCAATCGTTTTTGACCTCTTATTTTGTATCACACACGGCACAGAAGTCGAGAATTGCTTTAATATGTATTGTAACCGCATAATACGTCTTGATATAGGTACTCGGGAATAAAATTGGTTGAGAAATGTGGCGCGTAAGATTATTCAAACAAAATGTTAACCCTTTCACTGCAACGGCGAGTGCGGTCCACGAGATCTAATAGAAAATGTTATTCATGGTTTATGGTTTATGAATAACATTGCCTATTGGCTCGGATATCACTTGCTTTTGGAATCTGGACCACTGCATTATCCTCAACATACGTAGGTATATAAATGTTGTCATAGGTAATGGAAGTAGTGTTTTCCTGGACTACATTAGGTACCTACATAAGTAGATTTCCTTCTGAACAAAACAAACTCAATTATTATTGACTAGCAGACGCCCAGCGTCGTTGCCTGCGCAGATCTCATTTTTCCCGTCACTAGAGGAATTTCCAAAAATGTCTTAGTGCTCAATTATGTCATTTAAGGAACTCAGCTAGACAGTTAGTTGTTTCTATATTTGATCATTTTATTAATAAAAAAATATAGGTCATCATAATCTGCAAACCAACATGACATTCGGAATTCGAAATCACAGCGTGTGGTAACAATAAACATTTTCCATTACACTTCAAATGATCACTGCGTAATTAGATAACGGGCGATCCCGGAAACAATGGCCGATTACAGCAAGTGCGAATGTCGTGTGCCATAAATTGAGCATCACCGTCAAACTAGATGTCGGATATTAAAGCGCCATCTCCGCTATTAGCTGGAGACAATGCGCGTTCGACCTCTCATTTGGGGTATTCAGAGACAATAGAAAGTACCCGCGGTTCACACGCTACGTGGAAAGTTAACGAAAATACATTTCAATAGATAAAGTCCAAATTGGATGCAGGCTTACGAAATTAACACTTGCCGTAATTCATTTGTGAGGTTAAATTCCCAGGCCCGTGTGTGATTCGGCTAATGTGTTGTTACGATTCGAATTGGGAACGCTAATTTGGTAGCTGTAATTACTCGGTGTCATTAAGAGATAAAAACATAAATCTGTCTGTGATTCACACATGGTCCACTTAGTCATGAGAAATGCAAGGTTATACATCCAATTTATTCACCAGCTTCATTATGATTATGACGCAGACTTCACATGGGTTTTTCGGTAAAGCTTTTGTAAAAGTTTATTTAATTTTGCTCATTCTGGTAAAGAATACAATACATTTTCTTGCCCAGATATCAGTTTTTGCCTCATCGAGTCATCACACAGTTCTCAAGGCTTACAAGCAGCTATAGCTCATAAAGGCTAGTCATAGTCGGTATTAACACCCCATATTATTTATGTAATGGGGACTTATATTGGACACGCGATGTCTCGAACAATGCAAGGATAGTCGCCATCATCGGCGGCCTAGACTTCTTTCCACTATAATTGTTCCCCACATCGATTCCAACGTATTGCTGATTACTTAAACAATAGATTAACCCAATTATGGCATATTCAACAATAGTTACGACTTTTCTACGTTTAGCTCGTATCCTTGGCGTGCGCCGGTATCTATCATGTGATCTATTGTAAGAGTCGACATCGGTATTAGATTAAAGCGATAATTAATGCTGATTCCATACGACCTAGTTTCGGTCCGCTCGATAAAGTTAATTTACAGTTATAGTTGTAAATCTCGTTGCAAAATAAACGGCAGGCACGCGCGGCCTGACCATAGACAACAGGCGGCGACTCCCACACGGCCTCGAAACGTCGCGCGCCTCCCGCCCGCGTGTGTGAATGGGCCCGGGCAAACATCACGTGGCTGTCGCGACTCGCACCTTATAACCCGACAAAAGCAGGAAACACCCGTGCGCGAACCCTTGCCTACTGCTGCCGGACACTTTTCCCTTCCCGCGCTACACGGAAATACGCATGTGAGTGACACAACACGCATGACCCGCGTGCGAGAGAGACGGTGCGTCCCGACTTTTGTTGAATGAACGGGGTGAACTTTGACAAGTGTACACATGACCGCGAAAGGGTTGAGCGGAGTTCCGAACTAAGTTTGCGCTTTCGATTTCGACGCGTGTTGCATATGGGGCGAGCGGCGATCGATCTCCAAGTAAGTTGTAGGGTTTACTTTGGCTGTTGCTGTCCGGCGAAATATTGATGGCAGCGGTCAACAGTGGGAATATAAATAGGTATACAATAGGATGATTGAGAGACTTCGAATATAATAATCTTTAATCTCTCGATCGACGAAATTACAGACACAAAAGAATTCAAATTGTACTACACCAACATCGTGATGTAAAAACGAAAACAGAAGCAAAGTCAATATAATATTTAATAATCTCAAGCAAATACAATTTTTAACACTAAATTCAGCCTAATGTAAAACCTAATGCAATTTAAAAATTGGTGTCCAAAAAACATATTAAAACCTGCAGTTACGAAATTATCAAATCTGAAACTTGCGAAAATGGTGGAAAAAACATCGGATCGAATGCAAACGTATCAGCCACCGCGTCCGGCGTCCCGCGTCTAGGCTTTCGCAAATCTTTGTTTATGGTCGAGCAGTTCCGAAGGGGTCCGATACGGAATTAGAAAGCGTCAAGTCGGGCCGATGCAACTAATTGACCACAAGGTTCGCTGTTCCGATAGAAATTGTGACGTAATACTCTTATATTGGGTAGAAAAATTTATAATCATCGGGAAATTGAATTTTATTATAGTAAATAAGTATACAAATCAAGTTTTGGAAAGTCTGAATGTCTATTCAGGAAAAGAAAAAAAATGTTAGTTGATTTTGAGTTGATTATTTACTTCTATGCATTTATCCGATATGCACGTATGCGCAAGTGACATTTGCTCCGATTCAATCTATTTTTAATCACACAAGGAAAATGATTTAAATACCAGATTAATCGTTTCAATGAAATATTACAATGGAGATACGAATTACCACTCAACTATAAATATAACCATTATGTATTCTACCTAACGGTTTATCACCTTACGCGCATTATTAGGTAAAGTGAAATTACATTTTATTTTGAAAGAATGCATGTCTCTGTCAGTCAACTGTACTTGTCATTTATCAATTTGCTTTTTATAAAGTTAACTATTATATTTCTGAAGCAGCCCCTCGATTAATAGGATGTTATTAAGTTTTCTTACAAATAAATATTTTGTGTCGATCAAGTGTCCAATTTACGAATCAACGTAGAATCGCGAAGTAATGGCGAAGCAACCAATATTCGAAAATCAATTGTAAAAAAAATAAGAAAAAAAGAAATAATCTCACGCCTTTTATCCCCGAGGGGGTAGGCAGAGGTATTCCATTACTGGATATACCCACATTTCACTAGATATATTAGACCCCTAAACGTGATAGGTGGTCTATTTATACACATTTCTCAGAATTAATTCTGAGACCTGCGGGTTTCCTCACGATGTTTTCCTTCACCGTCGAGCTACTGATAAATATGTACGTAAGTTTTTGAAAAACTCATTGGTACATGCCAGGATTCGAACCCGAGCCTCACTGATTTTCGGCCAGCTCTTTAACCGTAAGGCTATCACTGCTGTCAATTGTGACTCAAAGCGATTCCCTTACATATCTATGGGTTCGCATCGCATTCCACTGCTCTATACGCTAACCCTTTTAGAATCACCTTATATAGGGGTTAGGCCCAGATGTTACAAACTCGACTTTCTATTCAAATCAAACCCACAATCTCACATTACGTGAAACGCTTCAACCTCTAAGTCAAGTATGACAGAACGATGCTCAAGTAACGAAACTCCGCTTGAGGATGACAGAGATGCCGCTATATTAGTCGCATAAAGGCTGTCCCTTTCTAATGTGCTCAAGCAGAATTTCATGCTAAAGGCGATCAACCAGTCACAGCACTATCTAGAAACAGTATACATACTCAACATACTCAAGAACATCAACACTATCAGCTAATAAGCAAATTTATAACAGCAACTAGAATCCAGTTATCCTCCGACGTTATTTTTGAGCCGATATGAATGCAAGCTTATTGATTGTAGTAATTATGCAAATAACGAGTAACCGTAACGAGGGTCTAACGAGTGACACGAATTAACGACTGGCTATTGCTGCTATAAAACGCGAGCCTAGCACTCTGATAGTGAATCCACATATCGTTAAATTTACTGGCAGTCTTCCAATGCGGAGTAACTGTCTTTTTATCTGATAGTTGGTTGGTTTTGGTCGGGTCCGTTACGTCACATTTGGTGCATTATTGGGGTAGGTATTTTAATTTGTAAAAGTTTACTAAATCGTATTTCGAGGCTTTGCAGTACTAAATACCCATTGCCAGCGAGGTTCCCGTTTTTCCCATTCCCGTGGGAATATTAAAAAACCCTTCTTGGGGATGCCTACGCTACGCTTCCTAAAAACCTACAAGTTAAATGTTATGTTTCTTGACACATCTGCTTATGGTGTAAATGCGACTGTTGATAATTACAAAAACTTGAAAAACTCTGCGTTGATATGTCAGTCAGTTCCTTCTTTATATATTCCTGATATACAATTATTACAATAACATTTTTTGTACAAAAGATTATAAATATCTAACACTACTAACTAACTAGGGGCGAAAAGCGGGCAGCAGAGTGCCGCTTTGCTACATTGAATGTCTGCGGAGGAATGGATAGTAAGCTTGATAAAGTATGTGAGATGATGTGTGGTAGGCATGTGAGGTATGCCAGGATCGTAGCAGGTGGCGGGCTGTAGTCTTTGCCTACCCCTTCGGGAAAAAGGTGTGAGCATATGTATGTATGTATGTACTAACTAACCCTCGCCTAGTTGTTATTAAGCTGTATGAGCATACATTGTTAGAGTTTTGGTTTAGTTTGTAACTATACTTCTTACTGTACTACTTTCTGCGACTACAACTTGTTTTGTATGCCAAAGATAAATAAATAAACAGATATTATGATGTACTTTATTTTCGGGACATCTGGGTTCAAAGTTCAAAATAATGCTAGGATTATTTGTAATTTTACATGGAAATTGTAAAAGGCACGATGGCTGATGGCTATCCCTTAAGAAAATCAATTCACAAGTATTTGGAAGAGATAAATTTTTTTGCGAATTACTTAAGCATCCATACTCTGAACACTTCTCCAATAGTAGTCATGTACCTAATAGTCAATTATAATATGCTAATAATGTTATGCTTTAAATGAAAACCCAATAAGCCGTGTAATTTGAACTGACCAAAATGCTACATTTAATAAGTTCGAGTTTCTTACTTTATTGACACCTTCATTTTCGATCATAAATCACTTTTACTTTTTATTAGATACACTTAATAGTAAGTACTAAAGTATTCCAAGTTTATTAAAGTTTTAAGTACCTAACTAGCTCGTGCCCGGCTTTGCTCGCTCAGACCCTGTCTTTTCCTGTTCCCATCAATGTGATATGATATCAATTCATATCATATCACACTACAACTATGAAAAACTGCATTAAAGTCTGTCCATAATTTTTCAAGTGAAACTTCAAAAAAAATACACAAGAAATAGTGTGTTTAGTAGTTTAATCAGATAAGAACCGCCGGTTCCAATTGGAACCGAGACACAATTAAAAATCTATTGTGTCTGTGATTCATGGTCTGAGAGGTTAAAGTGCTTTTGGGTGTTCCAATTTTTAATGGACAGACACAACAGATTTTAATGAAATTTGTAATCAGAATTTGACAAATCCATCTCTCTGGAGAATCTCTTTAAAATAAGCAGATACCATATCTCCACACGAAAATGCACTGAAGTATCACTAGCAAACCTGAATATGAATAAAATCAATATGCGAGTGACAAAGTACATCTGTGGATTATCTGCACCTCGCTCAGATGCAACTGCTACAAGTATACAACAGAGGTAGCTACAATCAAGCAAGAGTAGTATCGATTTGTTGCTTTTGGTTCAGACACCTCACTAGTTACTCTTTATTTACATCTTAACGTAGATAGAAATACAGATAGAACACCTGATATAACTATAGTAAATTCATTTAAGTAAGTATGTTTAATCCTAACCTACTAAGTATATCCTACTACTCGTAATATTATAAATGCGAAAGTTTGTATGTTGTGTTGTGTTTGTTAATCTTTCACGGAAAAACTACTGAACGGATTTTGATGAAACTTTACAGTATACATCAGAATAACACATAGGCTATATTTTATCCCCGTATTCCAACGGGAACGGGAACTACGTGGGTGAAACCGCGGGGCGCTGCTAGTTTGTGCTGCAAGAAATTTGTTTGTGCTCCTAGGAATACCTCACTAAGTCGAGAAAAAGGTTTCTAAGTGAATCTATTCCAGAGAAATTATCCGTATTGCTTCGCAAGAGTTGTGATATTTATCCATTACGATATCTAAAATATATTTTTTCTATAAAAAGAAGATGGAGATGGAATGGATGGAAACTAAAAAAAATTTTTTGTTAATATTAAAAATGTGGCTACTAATTTTTTTCTAAAATTTGAATAATATCAAGAATAAAATATTTATATAATTCACAGTAAAGTGAAAAACATTACAGCTAAAAATAAATTTAATTGGAGAAACTTGGTAAGAAACCTGTAGTGACAGCTTGCGCCATCTAGCGTCGAGTAGTCGCAACGTTTAGCGATCAAAGTAAATAAATATGGAAAAAGGTTTTGTTTATTCTGCTTAAATTCTATGTTTATTATTCTACTATGCGTAAGCGTTGTCCCCGAGGGGTTGGGCAAGGGTATTTTATTTCTGGTAATACCCAAGTATACCTAGTATAACTACCATAGTTAATTTTTCTGAATTAAAAGTCCGGACAGTGATGACTTGATGATTCCGCCTGACCCGTACATAATTTTGGGGCCTGCGGGTTTCCTCAAGATGTTTCTTATACCGTGAATGTAGAGATAAATATACACCTGTGAAACATGTAGAGCCGTAGGTACTCACATTATCTGTCCATCATTGAATTCTCATAACTTTTAACACTTTTAATGTGTAAAATGACGTATACTAGTCTTTCTACAAAATAATAAAAAACTTAAAAAAAAAGTTGCCACTTACGGTGAAAAGCAGTGGCGTAGTTTTGAGCATCTGATTATTGTTTTAACAGTTTTCCGAAATAAATTATTTTTATTTTTATTGACCTGTGTGATGTTTTCGTTACAGTGTTCGGCCTGGACTCACCGCTGGGACTGTTCCCACCGGGCATGGAACACAAGATGTACCCGCTAATGGACGTCGAGCACAGGGGGCCGCCGCTCGACGCGCAACTCTTCACCAATGTCAAAAAGAAATGTGAGTTCTCTTTCTAATCTTGCATTCGATTCGTGGAAGCCTTGTCTTATAGTTTTAATGTAGAATTCACCCATTGAAGGTCAATACATCTACTACAGCCAAAGACATTTAAATATAATAGGGCATAGAGGAGGCATTGGGAATATTTTCATAACATACTTGAATCTCAAGAGTCATGTCAGTTAGTATGAACTCTTTGTAAAATAATAATGATTAAAATTTATGTGACCTTGTGCAATCACGAAGCCCTCCCAACAAACATGTGCCCAAACTACATCTATAGTCATCTGTGCACATCCAAAACCACCGACCAAGCTTTGTAAACTGGACTTTGGCGAAATCAAAAAGGACCGCCATTATAAAAGAAATTGTTGTTGTCATTCGGTCGAATCACACTAGACTTATGACCTTAGGCAATAATTTTTGGATTCAGATTTTCCTCGTTTTGTCCCCTCCTCTCCTTTGACTACAGCTAAGCCCCGGTTTCCGAAAGGCAAATCAATCTAAAATTAGCTGAGAGATTGTTAAATCTCATCTTAGCTGACCTGATTAGTTGAATAAAATCATATCGCTTGTCAATAACCAATCAGCAGGCGTATTCAGGGAGCTTCGATATTCGATATCGGAAAATCTGTCGAAAACTTTCGAGATGGGCTGATGTTGGTATCGAAAACTAATGTCATATGTGACATAAGGATTCGGAAAATTTTCCGTGGCTGTCAGAAACGCCTAGAATAAAGTTTCCGAAGTCGATAGATTCGACATCGGAAAATTTTTCACTCGATCTGAATCGAACGGAAATGATATCAAGTCTCCGTGAATACCTACGCAGAACAGTTAACATTTGCGGCGCAAGGTATTACACAACAACTTAACCACATTATTGTATTTTTATTTTAAATATGAGACGGAAACTACACAAAATACTGAATAATAAGTGGATGTTCCCACCAGTGTAGTTTTTTTTTATATTTATGGTTTCCAATTATTTATATTTATTACTTATGCACTACAGCAGGTAAACATTGATAATGTAGATCGTTTGAAATTCTAAATTTACACTAACGAAAAAAATACAATGATCAACAGTCGCCTATATAATAAAACGTTTTGCAACCGAATTATCGAGATTGCATAAGTCGTAATGCTATAAAACAATAACACATTTTGCCCAGAATGCACCCTTCGTGTGCAATGAATAGTTATTAGAGCATCGCGCAACAATAGATCGCGAACGAGTGTCTGGCTGCATCTCGCATCCCTCACACATCGAGCGCTCGCAATCGCATCGCAAATGTTAAACATCCATTGTTTCCGAGCAAATGTTTATTAAGACGATCTGATAGCGTATCGCATGGGGAGCAGACGGCGAGTCTAACGTATGCCATGAATGCAGCGGACTGTCGCCCGTGCGACACAATAGTCGCCGATCGATTAGCGCCCATCGCTCGGTCGCGCAAGCTACCCCTTACAAAATGCTAACGAGCCCGAACCATCTTTTTAATTCTCCGCAGTCGCGTGACCCGCCACGACTATTAAAAGAAAACCTAATTTCCATAATAAAATATCATTCGGCAACCCGAAACGTTCGTATCTGATCGGAATCGAGTTAACGTGCGCGGTCGAAATTATAAAACTATAAAGTTACTTGGGGCGACATCGCGGTGTATGCATGTCTTTTCTTTTTGACAAATTCGCCGTAATAGTCGCGTGCTGGGAACAAATTAATGACGAATTCGGCGTGTCGCCAACCCGCCTTCAACCCGCTCATTTCGGCGTGTGTCGCGGGGTCGCTAGTCGCGGAGTTATTGCTCGCCAAAACACGGTTATTAGATAGTGCAGCGGGTAGCGTGCGGCACATGTCGTGCGCCCTGCACTGCCTGCACTTTATTCGTAAATCACCGTACACAAAATTCTATTTTAACTGTTGTTCGTAACGTAATTAGTTAACTAAACGTTCATGGAGCAGACATTGGATAGCACATATCTTTATGGGCAAACTTTTGTACACCCACACGACACGTACCGCCGCCAAACCCGTTTCAGACTGTTGTAGCCTAGTTGTGTTGCAAGTCGTAGATAAGATCATTATAATTATTTGGTGGGCTAAAGCTTTTCACCCAAAAATAAAAATAAATAACCTCACGCCTTTTACAGTTTCCATCACCAGTGAAAAAAACTTGTTATTTTTAAAAAGATCTTATACTTAGTTACGTAGCCACGATGATCTCGCGTGAAAGATTATTTGATGACGCATATGTTCTCATATTTCAGGAAACACCCCTGCCACCCAGAGCCAGAAAAATGGAATTTTATTTAACGGTTCTGTTTCATATCCACAGGGAGGCCAAAGGGGCAACACAGCGCCCCTCGCGGCGGCCCGCCCCGCTCCTGGACAAACGCCGAGCTGACGGAGGCTCTGCAACACGTATGGAACAAAAAGATGACCACGAGCCAAGCCTCCAGAATATTCGGCATCCCCTACAACTCGCTCCTCATGTACGTGCGCGGCAAATACGGGAAGAGCCTCAAACTGGAGCAGCTAAGGAAAGACTGCATCGGCGGGCCTCTCGACATGCTGAACTTGAACTCCGGAAACAACAACAACAACCACCCCTCGAAACACCAGCACGATAAGGAGGACCAGCATCAGAACTCGGGTCAACGACCGGCGAGCTCGGAGCCGGACATCGCGTCCAACCCGATGTTTAACCCGTTCCAGCAGGGCTTCTACCCGGAGTTCCCGCCAGGGTTCCCGATGCCCCTGAACATGCTGCACCTCTTACCGCCAAACGACAAAGCGAGGGAGCTGTACCAGTCGATGCCGATGGCGCTGGACTCGCTATCGGGGCCGAAGGAGGAGGACTGCAAGAGCGATCGGTCGAAGGAGAACTCCGCGGATGAGGAGGGAGACACGTACCGTGCGCCTGCGCATCCGCCGCACCCGCCCGACAACCGCACGCTGCTCCACCACAATGGGCAGGACTAGGATCTCGACTTTTCTAACGCGTTAAGACGTCTCTCTCTGTTTATTTGTTACTTATCGATGCGTCTCAATATTATTGGACGAAAATATTTGATATTTGCGGAAACAAGTGTAACGAATGTAACGTTACTTAAATTTTACGTTTTATTCACTTTGCATGAATTGTGATATTTATTTGAAGCTATATGGTATCAAACTTCTTGAATGAATCTCTTAAAATATAGAGACGCAAAAAATATACGAAACCATTTTCAGTTGAACTATAGTTTCCCTGAAAAGGCATGTTTACACAGAAAGCTTTCATTTTGAACTTTTAGGTCGATTTCACACTTTAAAGTTAACAAAGAAAGCATAGCGTGGATATGCCTAGTACGTAAACCAACACCTCAGGGTCTCCTGCGAGCGACGCGTCCACATTAAATTAGTTAAATTTATATTTAAAGATGTGTTAATACTGTAAATGTATATTCGCGTAAGTGATAGCCGATAATTTATTCCGAAGGAGTGCAATAAGTATGAAAGGTGTTGTGATTGTTATAGTTAGGGCGTTCCGTTTCACGAGACGTGTTCTTTTATTGTTGACATTCCATTCCAACATTCCATTTTTCAATATAATATTATATTTTTAAATATTTTAGCCTATTTCACTGGGTGCATGTTCTTACATAATTTATTATTTAAATAATCTTGCCTATTGATACCCCCTGTTCTGTGTTAATACTGTAGATATTATGTGTTAAATGTGCGATTCACTTCTGCATTTCACCAAAGTTTGTAAAATATTTCGTAATGATAGTTTTATTCGATGATAAACAATTTTAAATGTAAATAGTTAATTATAAATTTATGAGAATAAAAGTAACCATTTTTAAAGGGACAGTAAGTGTCTAAAATGGTAAATAGTAGTGTATTTGTAATTGTTGTAGTATTAGTGAAGTGATTACAGTGAACGTCGATATCGACGTGTCGATAGACGCAGACAGAGGGTCCGCGACGCACTAGTCACACACGGAACACTCATCTCCAAAATTCGAACCAAATTCTAACAAATCCATTATACATACATTCAAAAAATTCACAGAATTTTCTTCAACTTTAAAAAGTACTAAAACATCAGAATAACACGCACTTTGCACTAAAGTTGGGCAAGGCTTAAGTTTGTACAATACAGATGGCAACTTCGCCAAAACTTAAATGTTGCAGAATTTTAGTGCGAACGAACTTTTTTAATTAGTTTTTCATTCCCATATAAAAAACACGACAGTGCGCGCCAGGTCTAGACAAATAAAGTATCTGCACTCAATGTTCAAATAAAAAGGAGCTTTTCAATATTTTAGTGAATAAAATTAGTGTAAAACGAGGTTCGACCCAACCTGGCTTTAGATAAATTGTATACAATGATTTCATAATGATTAGTGATACCATGTGACTAGATATTTCACCTACGGTCTATGTATATACTATTTCTTTGTATAATAATACTATGTTGAATATATTAATGTTTTACTTTAAAATGCTATAGACATTCCAAAATCTTCACAGTATTTATATTTTGTTGTTTTATAGTATACCTTAAACATCGCATATTTCGCAGAAAGTGTGGTTACCGGAAAAATAATCATAACTTTAAAACTGCAAACACTAACAGAAGACTGAACACTATTTACGATTCTATTTTATATACTTAATTATTGTACATTACACATAATCACAGTGAACCTGAGCAGTGAATCTCATACCGTAGTTGTACACATAGTCGCGTCATGTTAACAATATTATCATTACAGGGATTTTATATATTAACGAATTGTATAATTATTGAATATGTACCTATAGTTTAAACGGATCGATCAGAACTTATTGCTTTTTCTTCCGTTAATTTCCGCCAGCAATTACGTAATTCAATGGGTTGAAGCAATTTAATAAGCAACATTACACGAATTGGCATAATAAATAGTTTGTATTATACAATAAATTATAATATAATGGATAGTAGCTTATGTCTGGTAGGATCATTTGGACGTAACGAAATATGTGCCAAAAAAATATGAATCTTTCAAAGGCAGACTGTTTTTCTTTGAGGCACCAGTTAAGTTTTATGCAGGTTGAGTTTATGTGGCTTCATTGGTTATTTTCTGGTTGGCAGCTTAGGAGAGAATGTTGCTTAGCGTTACATAACAATATATATTTAGATATTATGAAATGTCTGACTACATAATGGAATACCTTACTAATTTCTGTCTTGAGTAAATTAGCTCTTGGTTATTATTATTAATTTATTAATTAACTATTTATCACACAACGGAGTTTAAACTTAAACAGTGGCTAAGACAGATGTTGCTTTCTTGACAGTAATGTTTAAAAGCGCTAGCAACTTTTGTTTGTTTTATACCAGATAATTTGTAATATATACCTACCATATCCAACTGAGTCCAACCTAGGAACATTCTCTACTGACTTGGCAAGCAGCTCTTATGTTGTGACTGTGTTATCGGAAGGTTTACCTAATTCGTACAAATTCAGCAGTATTAGAGTGATTTTGTTAAAGTTTTAATTGACAAGTTTTAATTAAGTTTTGTTATTTGTTAGTGGTATGTTGTACGATCGGATGATTTTGTTAGATATGCCTGAGAGCATGTTCCTTTGCACGTTCTGTTTCCTAAAAGACTTTTTAATACATTTTTTTTAATTAGGAACTCTCTGAAACCATAATTACTTTCCAGGCTCTCTAGAAAAGCAAAGTGACTTATAATAAGAGATTCCTAGTTTCTCTAATATGCCTTTTTTATATGAGAAATTATATTTAATTTTATGACATATGTAATGTTTTCTAATATTTTAATTGAGTATTTTAACTGAAAGTTCCTGTTCGTTTCATTCCGATGTTGTAATGTACCCGCAGGCTAGCACCATATTGTAAACATAATTCGACTTAACGGCACATTTTCATTAGTTAAGCATAGATTTACAGATTTTCATCAGGAGCCAAATGTAAGGACGTAAAGAGTTAGGTATATGTAAGACAGTACTTAATTTTAGTTGATAAACATGTGATTGTATTACTTTAGTAGATTCAAATATTTAGTTCCTTCATTTTTGTTACGAATATTTATAAATAATTGCAATGATTTAGCTTTTAGATAATTGTTCTCTCCGATAAAGAGTATAATTAATTATAAGTTGAGTAATTTAATTTGTTGTATTTTTGCTTAATATAATGACAAATTAAATTAAATGATATCGTTACATTAGGGTGTAAAAAAGATTATCTATTTGATCTTAAATAATACGAGAAAATATTTATGTTCTAGTATCATTATATCGTGTAATTGAAATGATGGAGCGTTGTAGTAAAATTCGTTTACGGTCACCGACGTAAAGTGTAAAAAATAAAAATGTGAAATACCACTGCGATGTTTTATTTGAGAGCTATGCTTTCGCCGGATTTCTTTTATTTTTGAGGCTGGTATTGTGGTTATCTATATCTTGAAATATTTATGGTATACTGACTTCAAAAATAATTACAATTCATACGGTTATTTAGTGTAAAACTAGAGCATGTATAATGAGTACTGAAGTAACTACTGAGTAGGTACACAATTAAAGCCTTATTTACTATACCTACTACTACTATACTTAAATTATAAATCCAGATACAAAACCAACACACATATTTATGCATACAAATGTTGTTCCCAGTGGGAATCGAAGTCGCGATCTTTAACTGAGAAAGCAAAGTCACCAACTGAGTCAATAAAATATTACAAAGATTGCCAGGCTGGCTAGTATTTGACTTTAAATAATAGATGCGCAAGAGTTGACACTATTAGAGAAAAACAAAACAACATAAAAATACAGTTCCTTTATTATTAGTTTCAAACAACTTAACAAGCACAACCTCAACGACGTAAGCTCATCAAACTTTTTATAATTGGAATCGGAATCGACTTTATCTGACATTTACTACGATACTCACCTACATTGACAGTAATGACATGTATTCGTCAGAAGCAATGCACGGCAAAATGAAGCCGATTGCGATTCAGGGCCCATAATTTCTATTTGCAAATTGTAATCGTTTCCATTTTGACGTACGTTGCTTCTTTCGTACATCTGTCAACACAGCCAGTGAAAGAAGAGCAAGCACTGATCGCGTAACAAATGTCAATAAAGATGATTACGATAACAATTATAAATAGACAATATGGGCCCTGATGCCTATTGTCTATTTATAATTGAAATCGAAATCGACTTTATTTAACATTTACTAAATGTTATTTTATAAACATTGATAGTAATGACATGTATTCGTCAGAAGCAATGCACGTCAAAACTAAGCCGATTGCGATTCAGGTTGTCAATAGACAAGAAACCCCGAAGGAAATATTTACTTACATTTTGTTTGTGTATAAATTGACAAAACACATTTTCATTTCATTGGCATTCGTGGCCTATTTTCTTTTGTTTTTAGATATGTATCTTGATACAACAGAGTGGAGTTCCTTGGGTAGTTTGCTGCGATCGTGAGTGCTGGAATACCCGTCTACAATGTTGCTCAGTTCGACGTACAAGTCTATAAGGGCTTGGAGACCTAAGCTTTGCAAAGTATGTACGTTGCTGTCCAAGATCTGATCAAGCTCGGTCTTGTTTATTATAACTTTGCCTACCTCTGAAAAAGAAAGGATATGACTGATATAAATGACTATCGAATGAACCGCTACTTGACTAAGGCAGGCATGCATTACAAAATGTGCTTAAGCATAGAATTCCGTTTCAGCACGGGTAAAAAATATTATGTCTTAAGTTTTCTGATTCAGGATGTGTTAGTGACCTTGTATTCTCAAGATTTAAAAAAATATTAAAGCCATTCTTTACTAAAACTAAAATTGGACACAGTACAAGAGCCAACATTCCAAAAAATCCTACTAATATTATAAATGCGAAAGTTTGTTTGGATGGATGTCTGGATGTATGGATGTATGTTTGTTCCTCTTTCACGCAAAAACTACTGAACGGATTTTGATGAAACTTTACAGTTATATAGCTTATACATCAGAATAACACATAGGCTATATTTTATCCCCGTATTCCCACGGGAACGGGAACTACGCGGGTGAAACCGCGGGGCGCTGCTAGTATAAAATAAAAGGCTCCTCAGCCAGAGGATACAAGATTATCTATTATTTACGATACATTTTACAAAGATATATTCAATGACTTCATAACATATTGACACTATACTAGCTTCTGCCCTTGACTTCGTCCGAGTTCTGGAGTTTAAAGTGCCTAGGTAGGTATATACTTTTTTAAGATGCATGTTTTATTCCTGCCAAATTTCTTTATGATCGGTTCAGCGGTTAAATGTTACAATGACTTTGTCATTTATAATATTAGTAGGGATTATAATGTTTACTGACTTGGTGACGGTGGTCGTGGTGGGTCTTCGGTAGCCATTGTGTGTACTGGATTCTGATTGTCAGTGGCATCTCTGATCTGTAGCTTACGCTGTTTTTGTGACTGTAGAAATATAGATGTTGATTGTTAACAAATACATCGTGATTTATTTATTTTCTTAATATCATCTTTCAGAAAGTTGTAAGTAAAAGTTATTTTCATCGCTCCGGGCGGAAAGCGGCACCTTTCGGCCCGCTGCGCTAAACGAAGTTGCCGCTTTCCGCCTCTGTTGAGCTGAAAAAATTATACCCACCTCGGCAAGTAAATAAAAAAGCTTCAGACTATTTAGATCATACTCGTATGTTTGTAGATTACATGTGATCTGGAACATTTCTTATTTTACTTCCCTACGTAGGTACGTAATGTACTATTTATTTCCTGTCATTTAATCAATACTTCTTACCTTCGGCATAATTTTGGATCGCTTAGATTCTGTCTCCTGTTCATTAGGGTCCATTCGACCCCGCCTACGGGTGTTGGGTCTGAAGTCACCTTTTATCCCCTTCCGGAGTGGAGATGTATTTTTAAGACTGATAAATGGGTCTTCATTAGCTAAGAAAAGAGATAATAAGTAAAATCTAAATTATCATTACGTAATTGGAAGGTTGATAATGTCAAATAACTACCTGCAACTTAGCAAAAAATGTTGATACTTTCATTCTGAATCTGAACATTCTTTAGCGTGGAAACTAAGTTATTTAATATATTACGTTCACGTCTTTTCCCCCACAGGGTTGGCAGAGGTATTCTATTTCCAGCAATACCTACTATTCACTAATGTATTTTTCGGACTATTTAGGGCGATCAGCTGGCCCTCGAGCTCGAATCCGGTCTCAATCTCCTTGGTTATGCGAAATGGGCTATTTGAGAAGTAGACCTCTGGCGCCTGAGCGCCTCCTACTTAGTATATACCGATCTAGAACCTTACACAAATTAGCGAGGTAACAAAACTCGGAGAGGTCTCCGTCGTTGCCTGAATTGCCATCATTCCTTCGCCTTCTGGCGATCAGCTGGCATTCAAGCTCGAAGCCGGTCTCGATTTCCTCGCTCACCATCGTGTGTGCATCCATGCGAAGTGCACACACTTCTTGACGAACTCGCTTGTCTGACGTCCCTCTGGAAGAAGAAAAATTTTAGGGTCAGTTCACACCGAGACGCGATGCGACACGACACGACGCGGCGCGCGTTATTTTAGATTGCCATACAATATATTACTTTATTTACTACATAAAAAGATACACGTTTCATTGCAAGAATACGAAGTTTCCGAAAACAATTGCCTGGGGGGCAATTTCGAGTTTTAGAGGTGGTGTCATATATAAATTTTATCGAAATTAGTAGACTTTTAAGAGTTCTTTGTTATCCAATCTATTTTTAAGACAGTTCTTTGACGGTTAACTAATGAACATATCATCTGAATCGGAAGACAACAAAACAAAAACAGAGTTTTCATTCTGTAAAGCGAATTTAAAATCATCTCACCTATCTGGATTGTACTCCAGTGCATTCGCGCAAATCCGATCGATGTCGTCCAGGAACTCCTTGGCACAGTAGTACTGTTGCGTGTCCACTTTGGTGAGCATCGTACCCAGGTCCATGGGCTCCTTTATGATGTCCAGGTAATCGGACTTCTGCAGCAAATATTTCTTGGTTAATCTTATTGGATCCCTTTAGTTGTGAACTGTGCAATATATTCTTGCCCTTTTTTTTTTAATAAGATCCACCAACAACCATCCAACCAAATTAAAAGGCACAATAGGCAAAAACGTCTTCTCTGCCAATATGTCGGGACCCCTACAAATTGAGGCACTAAATGGAAACTCCAAAAATTGTATAACGCATCTATAAAGGTGTGCCAGGATCGTAGCAGGTTGCATGGCGGTCTATTATCTCTTCCTACCCCGTCGGGAAAAAGGCGTGAACATATTATATATGTATAAATCATGTGCCATCATCATCCATGACCTTTTTTGTTGCACTAAGGATGAGTAGACTGTTATTGCTGAAGAAAAACCAATCTTTCTTTCCCAGTTTTTTATTGACAGTAAAATTAAAGACAAAAGAAAAACTATAAAAAGGATAAAAGGTTCCAAATTTAAATATAAAACAAATCTGCCAGCACTTCGGCAACATAGACGATAAAACTTTTTCTCACCTCTGCCACATTAACTGGCCTAGCAAACTTAATGTAGCGCCTGTCATTAGTGAGGACCCGACAGATGTTGCGCAATACGATTCTCAGCTGACGCAGTTTCTGATACTCTTGAAGCTTCCGACGAGCCATTGCCTCCTCGTTTACTGGCACGGTAGGTATTGGAGCTGCAACAATACACAACATTTAATTTTCTGGACCCCCTTTAATTATTAGTTAGATTGAAAGTAAATACAAAAATTGAGTACACAATTATTTTGTGTTTAAATAAAAAAAATTGCCCATAAAAATAAGAATTAAAAATTAGCTTATTAAAAATGGGCGTAAGTGCAAACTCAGGCATAATGCAGGCATACCTTTGCTTATGTACACAACAACAAAATGTCAATGTCAATCACATGTTTTTTTTTTTGTTATCTTATTTTAAGGCATTGGCATTGTAGCCATCAGCACTAAACACGTCACGAAATCCAAGATTTTCAGCCCTGCTTCAGAGCCATGCACAAAAATATATAAGTTTCTTCAAAACTTATCGAAATGTCACTTGGTTTGGTTATCAACAGTAAAGCAATAGTGCACTTTACTAAAGATTTTAGAGAGGCTTCTTGAGGTAATTCGAAAAAGTCCATCGCATGCATTTTATCGAATTTCCAATTCACTGCACACTATCACGGATATTTACCACATAATATACTATCATTATTATAAGTTAAACTCCAAAATATACGGCAAAATGAAAATTTTACAAAAAACATGACGTCCCTCTTCGGATTCCCGCCAAAAAGCCTCAATCACATGTCAATACAACGATAAATATCAACGTTGAAATTTTTTTTATTTCCTGCAGTTAGGCTAAGACACAAAGTAAGTTGTGCCTGAGTTTTCATTTTTGGAACATTATTTCGACATTATTGATAATCTGAGTAGTTAAATAATAATCAAAAAATATATTTTATTCAGCACTAAATCCCCTATATGGTTTTCTTATTTTGCTTACTCGAAACTAAAAATGAAATGTGGTCCATTGTACTTTTGACTGAGTTTAGAAAATCGTCTTACTAATTTCTTAGCAGTGATAACCTTACGGTTAAAGAATCCGCTTCTCATGATGATAATCAGTGAGACTCGGGTTCAAATCCTAGCATGTAAGTACTAATGAGTTTTTCAAAACTTACTCTGCCTACCCCCTCAGGGATAAAAAGCGTGACATTATAATTTTTTTTATCTGATGACTACCTAAACCAAGAATACATTTGAGGAACAAAAATCACAAATGAGCTCACCTCTTGGTAGTGGCGGAGGAGGTTCATTACAAACCAGCATCGGAGGAACTAACGGAATCTCTGTGATGATTGGCTTCAGGAAAGTTATCACTTCCACCGTGGTCGGCTCTCGAATCTTGTAGACGCACTCCTTGTAAGATGGGAAGATTTCTTGCAACTGAAATTTTAACGAAATACCCAAATTTGAACAGCGTATTTTTTGGACCCATAAGTCGTATACCTACTGATGTGCTGTGACACATGCCTCAGAATCAATTCTGTAGCCTGTAGCATTCCCCACGATGTTTGCCTTTACCGTCGATAAAAAATATAAATTGAATATATTTTTCTAATGACACAACCCTTGGCAGCCCACTGCTGAGCTAAGGGTATTTTCGCAAACATGAGGAAGTATGACAAAATGAAAAATTTATTCATGAGACATGTATAACAGCAACCCGGTCCGGCGATGGGCTCACCATCACCAAAGAATATAAGTACTGGTGAAACGTGTGAATTTCCAGAAATAGAATAGGTAACTCTGCCTACCCCGTCGCGTTGGGAATAAAAGGCGAGTGACACTGCTGGACGAAAGCCTCTCCCAAGGAACGCCGATTCCGATCTTGGGCAACCACCACTACCTACCACCCACCTTCTTTAGGTCGTCTGTAAATCATGCCGCAGGGCGCCCTACATTCGTTTGCCTAAACGCGGTCTCCACTCCAACAAGTGACGGCTCCAGCGGGCCCTCAGTTCGCCTGAAGACATGACCACTTGACCAGCCCTCTTCCCTTTCATCGTACTAACTCTCATTCCTAGTGTCAATTTATTGTTATTATTTTGTATACAGTTACTTCTTAACTTTGAATAGTAGATATTTCCTTACCGCTTCAGGCAACTTGGTGTAGTCAGCACTACTGGTTGCGAGTAGCAGCGTGTTGTCGCCGATGCAGTGCGTGCGCCACAGCTGCAGCAGTACGCATGCGCCGTGCTTCCACTCCAGAGAGTTCCACACCGCCACCACGTCACGTATGAAGAGCACGCAGCTTCTATTCGCTCGGCGACACTCCGAAAACAACTGGAGTTTACCTCAAGATTACATCATGTCTTTAAATAAATAACTAGCTGTTCTGTGCGGCTGTTGCGGTTCAAAATTAGTCATTTAGAAAACAAAAAAACAAAAGTGTACCCAACGTAAGACAAAGCTTTATAATAGTAGTCTAGATAACACTGTTACGAAAACAATTTTCTTATCAAAATGTTGAGACAAAAAATAATTCCTATAAAGGAAAGGAAATGGTAGCTGTCAGAATTCCGCGGAATAAAAATAAAAAACGACTTACAGATATAACCGCTTCTTCCTGCGAGGACGTGCTAGATGAACGCAGCGTGGCGACGCTTAGTTCGCGTACGGTACACGGCTCGAGCCGCGCCAGCAGCGCCGGCGCAAGTAGCGAGTCCGCGCATGGACCAGTCACTAGGAACACGCTCGGAGCAGAACAACTGCACGTTTTTCCTCTAGAAGAACAAATTTTAAGAAGACTGACGGGCCTGTTGGATCAGTTGGTAGTGACCCTCCCTTCTGAGTCGGAGGTCACGGAGGTCAGGTCAGCTTTATTTAAGAAAATGTTTATCAGTTGTTTACTACCCATACGCTCTGCCTAGTTTGGGACTGAAATCTGAACAATCATTTGTAAATTGTGTCTCACAATTTATGCTTAAAGACCCATCCGCACAAATTAGAGAACGGAGTAGAACCAAGCCGGGTTCCATCGGAGCTCAAAAAATATATCGGCACATACATTTTGTGTGAACTCGCCCACAGTGGTCAACACACGTCCGTCAGTGTCAGTGACGGGGCAGACGGCATAATTTAATCGTTCCTGGCAGAATGTGGCCTTGGTACAGCCCGTCTATGGACCTGTCTGATCTAGTACCTACGCGCTACGCTCATTGAGGTTAGCTTGTCTCCCTTCATAACCTTCGTACACATCCCCTGCGTAACCTACATTGACGTCCCCTGCGTTACTAGTTTGTATGTCTCCTTGTTTACCTGCGTTCGTCTTTGGGCGGTGGATAGATAGCGCTGAGTATAGCAATAGCAGCGTCAAGTTGCTGGCCTAGAAGAGGCACGCAGTGTGGGGGCAGGCTGCGGGCCGCCAACGGCGTGCCGCGAGCTCCAGATGGAACCAACATGCGCATCGCGGCTAAGATGTCATCCTGCGTTACCTCCACCTGACAGCCAGCAAATTCAAGACCATGACGCCCAACTACTTATAAATTAATATTAAAAAAAAAAGATTTTTTAAATTAAAATCAAAAAATTTTGATTGAGGTAGGGATTTTTTACTTTGTGGGGTCCGAAACTACTGGACTGATTTAAAAAAATATTTCAACATTGGAAAGCTTAAGCTTCTGATAGGAACATGGGCTATAAGTTTTCCAACGGAACGGAACTGACGCGAGTAAATTGGGTAAGTATTTCTACTCACATTTTTAGCATCAACGAGCAATTTATATTCGCATTCGTATATTTGCGGGTATACTCTCCTAACAGCTTTTAACACCGCTTCGGAACACAACGCCTTTATATCTGATCCTGACGAGTGGAAAATTCATATTATGACAGAGAAAATTTTAAAAAAACAACCCATAGGTTGTATTTATTTGTAAAAATTTTATTTATTTTAGGATATTTACTATGTTACTAACGTTACTATTGTAGGTTTAGAATCTCTGCCCTTTTGTAGTGATTGTCGTGATAATCATGATTTTTTCGCTAAGTGAGTGATAGAAGTATTTCATTTATCACTCAAACTCAAACTCAAAATTCTTTTATTTCAGTAGGTATAAAAGTACACTTTGAAATGTCAATATAAACAAGGCACACTAAACTCGTCCATGAGGATTGGCTAAATGTAAACAGCAGCCCATCTCCACCGACGAGTTGCTGGTTCCAAATGCAGTACCCCGAGAAGAGCCAGCAAGAAACTCAAGGGCAGCTCTTTTTAGTCTCATTTCTTACTAGTAAATATGGTTCACAATAATAATTATAATGAATAGCCTTACATAGCGCTGAGTCGGTTAAACCCATGCATTTTGGTCTACTAAGTAGTCGGTAATTTTATAGTAGCCTTTTTTATATAATGTTTGCTTAACTATTGTTTTAAATTTGTCAAGAGGCAAATTTTGTAATGCAATAGGAATCTTATTGTAAAAACGTATACATTGACCCTTATATGATTTAGTGACTTTAGATAATCGACTAACATTAGCAGCCAGTTCATTCTTATTTCTAGTGTTTATACAATGTCTGTCACAATTTTTTTTGTAAAGTGATATATTCTTTTTAACATACAATACGTTTGCGTAAATATACTAGGTAGTTCGGTAAAGGAAAACATCGTGAGGAAACCCGTAGGTCCCAGAATTGTATCTGAAGCCATGTGTAACAGCACTGCGGACGAGTTATGGTCGTTTAGGGCTACAAAAAATATAAAAATGGGTTTTTCTAGTAATTCAATACCGTTGCCTACTTCCTCGGTGATAGGAGAGCTTTTTTATCTCGCTTTAAAGACCAAGTACTTACCAAGATATCCAGTAGTAATCTTGGCGATATATTTGAGAGTTTCGCTACTGGGCTTGGGTTGCCATTCCCTTGTGTAAATGTCGAGGATGTCTCTGCGTGCGTCTGCTTCAGGCGGCGGGAAGTACAGTTCTCGGTCGAAGCGGCCTGCGCGCCTGACTGCTGGGTCCATCGCATCGGGCCGGTTCGTAGCGCCTATTACAATCACATCGCCTCTGGTCGCAAAAAGATGCAACGTGGACGGTTACCACGTTGACCAAGGGCAACGTAAATTTCGCAGGGTGTTTCTGAAAACTCACTCCACATGTAACGTTATGGTAACGTTCCTTTTGTTATCACGCTTAACACGTTTTGAACACGCTTATGATGTTTGGTTCATTCCGGGCTAGCTGTTGACAGCAACTCTCTCCGCGTGAATTTTTTGCCTATGTTTTTCCAGGATTAAAAGCCTGCGTCTTTATTCAAGGTCTATCTGATCTATCTCTAAACTAAAATTAACCAAAATTGATTCACCGATTTAGTCGTGAAAACGTAACAAATAATCATTTTCACGTTTATAATATTAGTTATGATTTTAGGTTTCTTTAAATTTCACGCTCTTTGAATGCGGAAAATATTGTCCTTGCTCTCTATCAAAAGTTACCTAGGTACTTCTACCGAAAGAGATAGATCACGTTTTATAACCTAAGCTTGACATTCCTCAAGTTCAAACGCATTGAATAACAAAATGAAGAATTCGTAAATATAGATGTAGATCCTACATCTCTGGCAAGCGGAGTGAGTTTCCAGAAACGTCGGGGCTTTGTGAGCTACCTGTCACAGAGGCCATCCATCTCGGCGAGCAGAGTGGCGACGACGCTAGCATGCGTTTCACCGTTCCGAGAGTTGCGTAACGGCGCCAGCGCATCCATCTCGTCGAAGAATATTATTGAAGGCTTCATTTTATTTGCCTAAGAAGACCAAAACTTCATTAATCCTTATTACTGATAAGCAGAAATTACACATTGCCATTCTCTTTCAAAATCATCTACTTCACAAAAATATACCGGTTCTCGCTGTTCATACAGTATGGCCGTTTTAACTTGGCTTCTCTGAACATAGGCTTTGCCTGCGCAAAACCCCTCGTACCGCCAAGTGGACGCTAAAATATGTTGACCAGAGCTGCCAACTGCCAAGTTAAAACGGCCGTAGATACTGTAACACAAAAAATGTATTTAAAAAAATTTAATATCTACCGGCAAGTAGATAATAATTTTTTTTAATACATTTTTTGTTTTATTTAATTAAAGTTAAGCTAATATAAAAAGCGTTTAATTGTTAAAAGTGAAGCTATTAAGTAGTAAGTATAAAATAAAGCTAAGCACCAGGATCAAATGGGATTATCCGAGTCGTATTGGTAGTATTTCCATCAGCTAGCACATAGAGGACCTACGTTAGTTAGGTACCTAAATTCCCGGTGCATCAGAATCGGAAAATTTTATACGTTGTATAAATAATAATAATAATAATTGTGGGACACAAGTCACATACGGTTATTTAGTCCCAAACTAGGCAGGGCTTGTACTATGGGTACTAAACAACTGATAAACATACTTAAATAAATATTAAACGACCAGACACGAAGCCAACAGACATGTTCATGCACACAAATTTGTTGGCCCCGAGCGGGGATCGAACCCGCGACCTCCGACCCAGAAGGCAGGGTCACTACCAACTGAGCTAACAGGCCCGTCAATGTCCATATACATCTAAACAACAATTGTTACCTGCTGAAACAGAAGCCTCAAGTTCCTCTCGCTCTCTCCATAGTACTTGTTAATAACGTCTGCCCCCTTCCTCATGAAGAAGGCGACCTTTTTGCCCCCCACGAGATTGCACTCGTTGGCGAGGGCTCGGGCTAGCAGCGTCTTTCCGGTTCCGGGCGGGCCGTGGAACAGGACGCCCTTGGCCGGCCGCGTGTTGAACTTTTGGAACAGCTCCGGGTACATCAGCGGGAACAGCACCATCTCGCGGAGGCAACGGATGTGCTCTTTTAGTCCACCAATCTAGAATTGCTTCAGTTAAGTTTCCCACCCGTAAAGACGGCGCGTAGCACATATCCATGTTCTTTTATCATAGCCCACTGCTGAGATATTGGTCTTTTCTCACACATGAGGACGTATGGGCCGTAATATACCTAGCGCGCGAGATGGTGTTAGGCCACTGTGTACTGCCAGAATGTTTTAAGCCACACCATCCGTTCATAACCTTTGCCTACATAGTTTTAAAAGGCGTGTTATGATATGGCTTCAGACACCTAATTATTTTAACGGTACTTTCTTAGTGATGGTGCATTCGAGCCCATGTTGTTATACCGAGATAGGCAGAGCTATTCCATATCTGGATATACCCACGTTTCACGAGTAGGTATATTCTTTGATTCCTAAACGTGATAGGTGGTGAGCCCATCGCCGGACTGGGGTAGTATATCTCAGAATTAATTTTAAGGATTTGAACCCGAGCCTCACGAATGAGAAGCGTTTTTATAAGGTAAACTGTGGTAATCTCGTATTTCTTTGTATTTCCCTGTTCTCTTTAGTAGCAGCCAAGTACCTTATATCATTACCACTGTACCTCACCTCTCATTTGATCTCATATGGTTTTATGAGCAGAATGTTTCCTCTGTGCTGAACTCATAGGTAACGTAATATAAGATATCCTTACCGATGAGAATCGAACACTGCTGTCAATTTTAACAGGCTGGGCATTTGGATTTCCTGAGACGTCCATTTCGTAAAAATGCCCCTGTTAGAACCTAAAGTAAGAACCACGTATTAGACGACAACTTTGCGGAAACCAAAAATATAATACCTAATAAGGTGCATTACCTTACTCTAAAAGTAGAAATTTCAACGTTATTAATTAGATAGTTTCTTTTAATTCATCTATAACAGAAATTTGTATTATATTTTTCTGACATTTTCATAATTTATATCATAGAGTTACTTAAATATATCTATCAAAAACTACTTTGTTGTTTTTAAAATACCACAAAACCTGGCAAGGAGAGCAGGTAATGTTTTTTTCGCAAATATGTTTGAAGAAGAAGTTTCTCTCTCGGAAATTTCTTCCTCTACCTCTACCTAACCTCTTCGCCGACGTGGCGGGAGCCAGACATCAAACCCCTAAAGGCCATAGACCAGTATCTTTCTATTTATAGATCTGTGATAGGGTATAGATAAACAAATACGTAATTTCTCTCCCGCCAAGTCGAGCAAAAAGCGACACGGCCGTACGATCCTTTTCTCGAAGCATAGCCTTTTCTTCAAACGTCTTTGTAAATAAATTTCCAACAATTGTTAAGAATAATCGCATTTTATTGAACATCACAACAACAATAACCTTTTACAAATTAAAGAACTTCACAAAATATTTACAGTAACGACTACGATTTTACACAACGTAGGTAAGACTCGAACCTTCCTAAATCTCTCTTCAATCAATTTTAAAATCAAAGAATCAACATACATACGCACTGGTAAAGTTGCCGTGTAGTAATAAAAACAATTTAGGCATTATTTGACTGCACCGAAATTAAATTGCGAGTAACCATTCATTTGAAGATTATCCCAAAACACAATTAAAAATTTTATGATCATGAAAAATAAAAAATCTAAGAATTTGACTAAAATCTTGACGTCCCAGCTAGGTAAGTACTCAGTACATTTTCAAAGGCAAATTTTCGTTTTGACGAATTATAAAAATTAACAGATTTGACTAGTTTACCAAATTCCTTCTGTACATCGCTACTTCGAGATACCTGTGGTACACTGACAGCCTTTGTGAGCCGGTGGTTTATTCTTTAGCGGCATGAAAGCGTACCTAGCAACGGTTCCTAGCAGCTGTTTAGGCAACTTGCTCCGGTCATGTGTACCGGAATACGAGGAGACCACTCTCGTCAATTGCTCATGCAAATCCAGTAGTGCTTCAAGTCCGATGTGCCTTAGTGCTTCGACGTGGTCGTTAACAATATTATCCAGCTCGTTCTTGTTTATAATCACTTCCATTTGCGAAGATGTGTTCCTGTCGTAGCAGCTGCTTTCGGGTACATGATTATTTTCTTTGTAGTTCTGTAATTAAGAGAGTGTAATCAATCATTAAAATGTTTAGTTTTTTAATATACAGTATATCCACTATTATTATAGAAAACTTAGTTAAGTTGTTTGTGTGTTTGCAGCAACAGATCCGATTCAGAATTTTTCTTACCAATAAAAAGCTACACTAATCCAGAGTCAAATAGTCAATTTTTGACTGACGCGGGTGATACCGCGCAACACAACAAAACATGTAGTATACAATAATAAATGTTAAAAAAAGGTTGATCGAAAAAACAAATAACGCAACCAAAAAATTTTGTTAATTTGTTATTTTTTCTTTATATGCGTGGAAAGACCCTTGTCTCAACAGTGGGTTGTTACAGGTTGATTATTGTAATATAGACCATGTTTCACTGAAAACAGTATAAACAGGGATATACTGGACTACATTTATAGAAGAAAATCATCCGCGCCGCTCGGAGACGTTGCTCTTACTGATTTTATGTAAATTTCTTACCCTAATGCCAATTATCAGCATTACAACTTAAGAGTGACTGTCCGAAATACTACACGTAGTGGATGTGGCAGCTAAAGTACCTATGTTGATAATGGATTGTTCACCATCGAGGGCCGAAAAAAATATTGATTATTAAAAATAAAAGACAAATTTACGTCTGGCAAGTAAACATTATTTTTTTTTACTTTTGAGCAGTCTTAGAGTGTAATCAAAAACTTTACTTATATCAGACAATATTTTGAACAGGTTCAAATGATTAAAATTAATAAAATTCAGTTCAGTTCATTCTAATAACATAATTATGTCTGTTGTATACCTACTATCATATGTATTCAATTAAAGTATACTGTCTTACCAAATCGGAGTGTCTTTTACTATTTTTATTTGAATTTTCCATATGAACTTTGGGCATTTTGGCTACTGGCCCCTTAGAATAGAAGTCCTGAGAGCGGGCGCTTGCGGTTCCTGTCGTAAGCGTCCAATCTGCTGCTTCCTGCATTCACCTCTGCGTATTGAGCTGAAATAATAATAATAATTATTTATTTACACATATTGCACATTTGTTACATTTTACTTTTTCAATTTTATGTTGCAGTTAGGTAACTGGGGTTCTAAGCGGGAAATGAATGCAACCAACCATTAACACTCTATAATATTATAGTCCGTAACTCCGTACCACCTTAGCCTGGACTCTGTAATCTTCTCGGTAATAGGTACGTGTTCTAACTATAGTAGGTACCTACGTGTAGGTAGGTTGTCTTTGAGTTACTCCACTCGCCCAACGTAGTATGCGCATTTCTTTCAGTGGTATGAAGTTATTAATTTATATTATATTTATATTAAATAGCCTTTCGCATATTTCATCAATCTATGCAACCAATTTACTACAACTATATAATATCCAACTAACAACTGCAATGCCTGAATGCCTGTTCTTTCCCGTTTGAATAGGTGTACCTACCTACTTACAAAAATAGAAAAAGGAAATAAATAAAATAATAAATAATACTAAAATACAATAGAGCAACAAAAATGATACGCACTTTTGGGCACCGGCATGGACGTCGGTTCGGTGTTTTGTGTGACTGGTGGCAAGAGAGGCATCTGCGTGACCACCGGCTTCAAGAAGCTGATCACCTCTGCCGGCGTAGGCTCACGCACTCTGTACACGCATTCTTTGTGCACCGGAAACAGTTCTTGAAGCTGCCAAGAATGTTATATCTGGCCTCATTAGCTAGCATTAGCGACTGCAGCTGAAAATCAGCGCCTCAGACCAGGCTGTGGCGTTATGCTGAGCTGTGGCCCTTTCGGCATAAAATAGGGATGTTAACAATTATATGATTTCCCTAGACCCGGAGGGATTGTCTGCTTTATCTATATGTACTTCTAAACTCACATATATACTAATATTATAAAGAGAAAAGATCTGTATTTTTGTATGTTTACCGATTTTAACAATTATTTCCTCATGGAAAGCTACATTATCACCGAGTAACATAAGGTATATTTCATTACCGTAATCCCGCAACAGCGCAACCGCTAATTGCCAATAAAGGAGAAAATTAGTAACATGAGTAAATTGACAACCAAAGTTGGAAATTAGACAACAGAGCCAGACGAAGATACTAACTTCTTCAGGCAGCTCGTCGTGTTTGACGTCGCAGGTGGCGAGTAGCAGCGTGTTGTCGCCGGCGGCCCTCGCGCGCCACAGCTTCAGCAGCAGCAATGATCCCTGCTTCGTCTCCAGGGTCTCCCACACCGACAGAACGTCTGGGATGAAGATGACGCCACCACGGTCCGCTTGCCGGCACTCCGCGAACAGCTGGAAGCGAGACCATAGACCTATTAACACAGCCAAAAACACCACTAAAATTAAACAACATTGTACAAGTACTGTTGAAAAGAAACACTAGATGTTCGATTGCTGTAGCTTTTGCAGAACAATACAGAGCATTTAGTCATTTTTAGGGTTCCGTACCTCAAAAGGAAAAAACGGAACCCTTATAGGATCACTTTGTTGTCCGTCTGTCCGTCCGTCCGTCCGTCTGTCAAGACCCTTTTTCTCAGGAACGCGTAGAGGTATGAAGCTGAAATTTATATCAATTACTCAGGTCTACTGTCCCTTGAAGCTGTGAAAAAATCAAACTTCTAAGCCAACGCAATCAAAAGATACAGCCGTTTATGCCGCAAATTTTCAACACTTGCAAGGGAATCAAAACCTACAGGGTGCTTCCCGTGAACTCAGAATCTTGAAATTTGGTACGAAGCAACGTCTTATAGCATAGATAAAGGAAAAATTACGAAAACCATAAATTTGCAAGGTTGTACGGAACCCTCGGTGCGCGAGTCCGACTCGCACTTGGCCGGTTTTATTACAAATTGTTATTACTGACGCTCAAATCACACTGACGATACAATTTCATCTACCAAGTTCTTAGTACGTGACAACAATACTGCAGGCGAACGACCACGTTTCGTGTCCGGTGTGTTAATAGGTCTATGACGAGACACATCGCACTGCGCCTTTCCCTATTAGGTCTTGGTGCCGCAGGTATATCGTCCACACAGCTCCATTGGCCGCCAGTTTTCTACCATCCTTCCTGGGTAAACCAATACTATTCGGGGAGCTCTCTTACCGGCTAAATTGCTACTGAACAAGTGTCCTAAAAATGTGGTACCTAGTCTAAGTTTCCACAGGGCAACTATCGCTTAAAATACTAGAAGAAATTGCTTGCTCCTCACGCCTTGTACTTAGAATCAGTAACGTCATCCAAGTAAAAAATCATAGTGCCAGTGTCTTTGTTTGTCTCTTCTAACGGAGCAAAGTATCGACGTGATTTTGAAACTCCGACGAAAAAACAGAGGGATGTTATAAGTTTCACGTGTGTTTCTGTATCTCTGTGTATCTGTATGTCTGTCTGTTCCCTCTTAGCTCCCAAACAAGACAACAACAAAAAAGTGAGAGTTACCGAGATGAGAGCCTGCTCCGGCGTGTCCACGTGCGTGGCGTGCAGCGCGGCAACGCTGAGTTCGCGGACGGCGCACGGCTCTAGCCGAGCGAGCAACGCCGGCGCAAGCAACGTGTCTGCGCACTCGCCGCTCACGAGAAAGACTCCCGGCGGCGCACCCTCGCCTGACACCCTGCTGCAACGCACACACACATCACATTTCAGCTAATTGCTGCTGTTGTACTGGACAAAAGCCTCCCCCAAGGAGCGCCAACCATTCCGGTCTTGGCCAACCCGCATCCATCGACTGCCAGCCACCTTCTCTAGGTCGTCAGTCCATCGTTACAACGCGCTTGAGTACAATGCCCACACCAGGTGATTGCTAATATGCGGTTAAGAGCTTTGGTATCACGAATGGCTCAAAATAGATGCAGAGCATAACGCATTAGCAAAGGTGAAAACAGAGATACTGTGTATGCACTTTCACAGGAGAAGCAGTCAGCTTCCCCTAAAGTCTAAATTGAAGAGTGGTCACCTATACGTGCGTAATGACCGCTAAAATCTCCTCCCATGTAATAAGAGAGACCAAGGCTCCGGTGGACTATTAGATGGGATATTAACGACAACGTAAATCGAAGTATCCACGTCCACTGCAACATTATTGAACGAAGATCTTGTGTGATTGAAAAAAATATTACTGCTACATGCTAGTATGTTTCTACTTCGCGGGTCTGATACCTGCGGTCGGTAGAAGGCGGACTGACGGCGCACAGCATGTCAAACGCTTCGTGCAGCTGCGCGCGCAGCAGTGGTTCAGCATGCGCGGGTAGACAGCGAGCGGGAATCGGCGCGGCGCGCGCCGCTGCTGGCACCAACGTGTGCATCGCTGCTAGCAAGTCGTCTCGAGTTACTTCCACCTGTGAAACGTTGACCTCTTCGAGGATAAGAATCTTTTAGAGTCATGTATCTCATGTCCATTGTCAATACCTATATCAATCAAAACCAAACAAAAGGAGGTAAGCTCCCATAATACAATCACTTTGCAGTGGATCAAAGGCCACAGTGAGTCGCGCGGAAACGACGCGGCTGACGAGTTGGCCAGAAAGGGATCAGGTACGGCGGCGATAAGCCCAGAGCCCATTGTTCCCCTCCCCTTCGGCTGGTCCCGAACACAACTGCGACTCCGGGCACAGGCTGAACAGGAACGCGCTTGGACCGATCTGAGTGAGTGTAGACAGGCGAGATCTGCGCTACCACACCTGGATCGACGTCTCTCCCGCACCCTGATAAACCTGAACCGGAGACAGCTACGTACGGTAACTGGGGCTATAACAGGCCACGGTCCCTTTAACAAACATCTGTTTACTTTAGGTGTCACCGACAGCCCCCTGTGCAGAGCATGCATGGAGGCAGAGGAAACGGCTGCGCACGTGCTGTTGGAGTGCGAAGGCGTGGCTTAATACCGGGCGAAGCACCTTGGATCCCCGAGGTCACTCCCCGAAGCCCTGAAGGCCCTCAAGTCGCTGCTGGGCTTCCTGGAGGAGCTGGGATGGCAAGAGAAGAGCCATTCCCATCATCACGCAAAATAGGCGCAGAAAGGACGTCGAGTTGCGGAAACAAGCCCGCGTTAACATACATACATACATACCTATAACAATTTACAGATTTTGTTAGTAAAATAGAATGCTCATCGATATTAAGAACAGTCTCACTAACTTTGTCCAATAAAAAGAAGGCTTATTCGGAGCTGATGCTGATGATGATGAGATGCTTGCCTTTTGAGGTTCCAACACAGTTGTATTCATAATGTGAAGTCCGCCTTCATATATTTCTCTTCGCAACGATTTTAAAAGTGCTTCTGAACACAACGCATTCAGATCCGAACCTGTAAAACGAATTTAAAAAAACACAAATTAGATAATTTTCTCGTATTTGTATGAGGCCTCATACGGTTGGCAACCCCGCTGAGTAACTAGTACACGCCATAACGTGACTATTCCACCGATACCGATACGAAAGCCACATCTTTATAGCCATATCTCTATTTATTAGTGCATGTTGGACTGAGATAGAGAGTAAAACTGTTCCACATGCCTCGCGTCACTGATAATGGAGTCAAATTTTTGTGACCCTTAGAACCCATGCTTTCCTTGACTGTACAAAGGCTGTTTACCTAGATACCCATTGGTAGCGTGCGCTATATAATCCAAGGTCTCCAAGGTGGGCCTCGGCAGCCAGTCCTTCGTGTAGATTTCGATGATTTCGCGCCGGGCGGCCAGGTCGGGCGGCGGGAAGTAAAGCTCGCGGTCGAAGCGGCCCGGCCGCCGCAATGCAGGGTCTAGCGCGTCAGGACGGTTCGTAGCGCCTATGACTATCACTTCGCCTCTGGGAAAGGAAATTGACTTCATAATCAAATCATCATCAAAAGACGGGCATTGAAAGACGTCCAATGCTGTACATAGGTGTCTACTAGGCATCGCCACAATGACCAGTCTTTTGCTTTACGCGCAACTTTCACCGGATATCACCTTGTGGGAGGCCTACCCACGCTGCGCCTCCGGGTACACGGCGGTCGCCACTCCAAAACTTATCGGCCCCCATCAGCCATTCGTTCTACGAGCAATGTGCCCCGTTTCAGTTTGGCAATTCTTTGGGTTACAGCGGTTACCTGTGCTCCTGCAGAACCTTTGCAGAACTCGTCATTTCGGATTCGATGAAGCAGGAAAATTTAGTTTATAAATGCAAATAAATTTGTATATCCTGATATTCTAACGCGTATTTTTTTCAAAAGTACATTCTTCGGACCCCGAAACGTGATACTTATAGTGATCTCATGGCTCGACCGGATGCTGTTATACATGAACCTAGTTTGGGCTCGCGAATTTCCTTACGATATTTTCCGTACTCATCGACCAGGTAGATGATAGGGCTACAAATAAAATAGACGGAAAAAACAAATAGGCTTTGCATTTCTAAATGTCACCTGTCCTCCAAGCCATCCATTTCAGCCAGGAGTGTGGCGACGATGCTGTTGTACGCCTCGCTGAGGCTCGCCTTGCGCGCCGGCGCCAGAGCATCCATCGAAGAATATTATCGATGGCTTCATCTTATTCGCCTAAAAGTAGACGGGTGTATAGTAGGTAGGTACCACCTATACTTCCAATCAAATAATTTTAAAAAATACGCTCACGCCTCACGCCACACGCCACGCCACGCTCATCTAGTGTTCGAAATTTTTATTTGAAGTTTTTAAGCCATATCAGATAGGTACACAAAAAAATTTTTACTGATGGCCACTAGCCAAACACCATCTCCCAATTCGGTGAGCTCGGTAGGAGATTATGTATCTACGCTCATACGTGCGCTGTGTGTGATTTCACTTGATGCGTCAGATTTCGCCTTCGGCCGACGCAACAATACTAGACAATATGCAAATGTATCCTCGGAAGTTTTGTCCGACAATCACAAAACCTTACAGCAACTACTAATGCTATCGAAATTCAGGGACGAGTTTGTTAGACTATTGACTTTTTTAAGTTTACTTCTCAATTAAGTAGGTACCTCAGAAATAAATACATTTTCATTTTTCAATTGAAATTTGAAATAGTTAAAATGCAAAAAAGGCGGACCAAAAGTGATAGAAATGGAAGGTTGAAATTTGGATGTCGTTATAAAATAAAATATAGGCTTAATGACGGGCTGTTTGCTCAGTTAGTAGTGAGACTGCCTTCTGAGTCGGAGGTCACGGGTTCGATCCCCGCTCGGGGCCAACATTTGTGTGCATGAACATGTCTGTTGGCTTCATGTCTGTTCGTTTAACATTTATTAGTATGTTTATCAGTTGTTTAGTACCCATAGTAGGCCCTGCCTAGTTTGGGACTAAATAACCGTGTGTGAATTTGTGTCCCACATTAATTATTACTATAATTAAAAATATGCTAAGGTAATAACTCAGGAATATGTGTTGTCTCGGTAGTAGCTACCGTAATAGGTAGGTACTAAGTACTTACCTGAAGAAACAAAGACTTCAACCGCTTTTCGCTTTCCCCATACCACTTGCTCATCACGTCTGCTCCTTTCCTCATAAAGAAGGAAACCTTCTTTCCTCTCACCAGGCCACACTCGTTAGCCAATGCCCTGGCCAAAAGGGTCTTCCCCGTGCCTGGGGGACCGTGAAATAGGACGCCCTTAGGAGGCCGGGTTTGGAATTTTTTTTTAAAGTTTGCGTATGTGATTGGGAATATGACCATTTCGCGGAGGCATTTTGTGCTCTTGAAGACCGCCGATCTGAAGGGGTAGTGGGATAAAAATATTACCCTTCTTCGGTGGCAGTCGGGTAATAAGGGTTAAAAATAAAATAACATTGGTGCAGAAATAAAGGTAGGTACATCTTGCTTGTGAGTCTTGTGTCCAAGCATTTTAAATTTATTGATTTCACACCCATTTTTGAAAATACAGAGTTAAAGAGCCCGCATTTTAAAGGTGAGATGTCGGGTTCGAATCCTGGGATGTATGAATGAGTTTTTAATGAAAAACTTAGGTACGTAGGTATTAATCAACAGCTTGACGGTGAAGGAAAACATCGTGACGAAACCCGCAGATCCCAGAATTTAATCTTAGGTAGGTACTCACCAGATTATACCTACTGGTGAAAAGTGGGTATTTCCTGAAATAGAATAGGTAGCTCTGATCTGTCTACCTCCTTGGGGATAAGGGCTTCAGATTATAATTTATTTTGAAAATGAAGTTTTCCGATATCAACATACTTATCTGCCTTCAGGGTGCTTATTCTTTATACATTAAGTACCTAAATAACTTTATAAGTATCTACTGTATCTACCTATTTAGGTAGGTACCTACGTAACATAATAAGCACAGAGTACAACAGACCTACACAATGTTAATGTATTATAGAAAATAAGTAAGTATATAATTTACCGTTTACCGAGCAGAATTTGACGCTGCCATCGACTTTGATCGGTTCTATTTCTATTATAGATTGTTTTGATTCTTTAGCTTCCGTTTTCGATTTCCTGCAACGTTAAAATAGCACTGATTCCTATCAATGGTCTGTTTAAATTCGCGAAAATTGTGGCCAACATCTAGGTAATTTTGATAAAATTCGAAAATTCAACGACTACTGCAACGACAAACGAAATGTTTCATTACTTTAAATAAAAGTAACTATAGGTACTATATAGAGGTACGTAACATCATAACCAACTTGTCTTTAACTTGACGAGTAGGTAAGTAGTAATTGTTAATAAATTAAGTTATTAGTAAAGATTATATTATAGTAAGATTACTTATTAGGTAAATGAATTTCTCACTTTATCTCACACATATCCTCGTCGTGTTCTGAGCTGGCTGACGACGTGCTTGCGCTTCTGGCGCTCATTTTTGATTGTACTGCGAAATTGTACAACGCAATCTATAGACATATTTATACAGAGATCTATTAGGTTACCTACTTATCTACATTGAGCGTAGGTACTTGACATTCTGCATTTAAACAGCTGTAGTTCTTAAATTAGACTTGTTACTTAAAAATTACTATGGACACTTTTACTAAGCTATAAATTACTAATCCATCAGGCCTCATAACAACTCATTGAGACTTATCATTGAGGAGCTATATCCGCTCAAGTGAAAAATTGCTCAACTATCCCCGCCCTACCCTACTTAGGTATACACCATTGAGACATTATGTAAAGACCTAGATAAGACTGGATACCTACTAAGTATTGTATCTGCAAAAGAGACTTTAATGGTTGATAAACTCACTTTTCTGGTTTAGCTGTTTTCTCCTCCCAAAACGGGAGGGTCTTCGTGAATTTGGAATTATGAAAAAGTAAAATATTCGTTAGAAAAAATATAATAATTATGTAAGCTAGGTAGTTCCGGGAATTATTTATTGTGGGATCAAACGAAAATTACCACATAGGTAATTTCACCAAGAAACTCAACAAAACGACAACAATTTAGTTCGGTATCATTCCATCACAAAAATATCACTTCGTACTTCTAAGTTTGTATCATAGAGTAACTTATAAGAAAAAAAACACGCAGAATGTACTACTTAACCAAAGAGGTGCAAAAATCGTTCTCTTTACTAATCCTAGGGTCAAAGACGTTTAAGAGCGGCCGCATACTGTAAGAAATTTCTGTTCGAAAAATTCTGATGGTCGCCGGAAGGCACTCCGTCCATACATTTTGTACTAAGGCCCGCATATTGTCAGAAATTTTCTGTTGCTGACGTCCGGTGCGGATGCACGCCGGATTGCACATCTACCGGACGTTAGAATTTTTCTAATAGAAATGTCGGAAGGCACACCGTCCTTACATTTTGTTATAGACCCCGCATACTGTCATACATTCGCATCAGTTTAGCGGTTGCTGCCAGTGTGATAGCGTACCTACACAAATTACCAAAGAGACACAATACTTACCTACTTATTACATTACAAATTATTATATTTAAATCTCTTTGCAAATTACGAATAGCGGCAGTGCGCCATAGAAACCAAAATGTGCAAAATCGATGATTTTATAGCGGAAATAGAAATAGAAAAAGACTGAGCTCGCAAATCGCCGGACCGAAATGTCTTATGGTGTGCGGGGTGTGTCCGTCGCACGTCAGGCGACCATCAGAATTTTTCTAACAGACATTTCTTACAGTATGCGGCCGCTCTAAAGAAAAAGTAGGAAATGATTTTCTTCCAACCTCTTTGCCTAGAGTGCTAGAACCTAGCTTATGTAGCAAACAAAGAAGTTGGAAGAAAATCATTCTTATGAGAGAGAAACTTTTTCTTTAAACGTCTTTGGCAAAGTTCGCTAAGTGAGTCCTCGCCAACACTCAGCCCACTCGCCATCACTCACTTAAGCCGTATACAGAAAGAAAGCTGAAAACTTATCAGCGCTTATCGGCGCTTGTTCATATAAATGCCTGCGCCGGTTACCTGTGTAGACCGGCGTCTAATAAGCGCTGATAAGTTTTCAGCTTTCTTTCTGTATACGGCTTTAGACATCACCGCTCTGGTTCGATGACACAATGCCATATTGTACGTCAGATCGAAACAAACTCTCGGTTTTAACATACGCCCGCTTGAGCCGTTGTGTGGTACGGAAACTCCATAGTAAATTCGCGAAAATCCAATACAGGCGTTACCTATCACCAGTTAGTATTTTCCTATTCAAACTACACCACAAAAAATATAGGTACCTACTTATTTAAATATTTGTATTTTTATACATTAACTTTTCCTTAATGCTTGACAAAAAATATAAAATATAGATAGATCAATAACTTTATAAATGATTTTCAGATTTCCAAGAGATCCCATCCTCAAAAAAATTTGTGTTAAATCTACAGGCGAGGCGGAAAATTGGATTCCATCAACACATTCCACAATTTGCTCTAAACATTTTCAGCCTGATTTCAAATTATTTGTATTTATATTTCAAATTTGGTTGAAGTGGTTTTCATAGTGTAGAAATAGTGACAGAAACTTTTTCTTTAAACGTCTTTGGTACTAAAATGTAGGTACCGTTTAGGTACCTACTACTCAAAGCCGTTAGAAAAACAACTTTAATTTTTTCTTCCAACCTCTTTGGCACTAGGGCTCTTTTAGAGCGGCCGCACATTGTAAGAAATTTCTAATAGAAAAATTCTGATGGTCGCCGGAAGGCACTCCGTCCATACATTTTGTACTAAGCCCCGCACATTATCAGAAATTTTCCGTGACTGAAATCCGCCGGTGCGGATGCAAGCCGCCGGGTTGCACACCTACCGGACGTCAGAATTTTTTTGATAGAAATGTCTGAAGGCACGTTTTCAATGTACCTATTTTGTTCTAGACCTTACACACTGTCAGAAATTCGCGTCAGTTTAGCGGTTGCAGCCAGTGATAGCGTACTTACACAAATTACCAAAGACATTTAAATATTGTATTTAAATCTCTTTGCAAATTACGAATTCTTATGGTGTGCAGGGTGCGTCCGTCCGGCAACCATCAGAATTTTTCTATCAGAATTTTTGTACAATATGCGGCCGCTCCTATATAGAAGTTCAAGTAAGTAGGTATCGGAGCAAAAAGAGGTTGGAAGAAAATAATTCTCTTACCTAGGAAAGAAACTTTTTTTTTACGTCTTTGTATAGGATTATCCATAGAGTTAATTCTGAGACATGTGTAAACAGACCCGGTCCGGCGATGGGCCCGCTAGGAGTAAAAGTGTTCTGTGCTCACCACCTATCACGTTTAGGGGTCCAATAAATCTCGTGAAATGTGGGTATATCCAGTAATGGAATACCTCTGCCTACCCCCTCGGGGATTAAAGGCATGAGATTATATTTATTTGTTTATTTATATCCATAGAGTAACTTATATGGGTTATATTCTATTGTATTTGTTCACGAGTGAGCAAAACACCAAAAACTGCATGTACCTACTTAAAACTGAAAATATTGCAAATTTTCCCCCCTTACGTGCAGTCTCATAAAAATTTTGCCTTTTGCTCTTCGGCTGAAGATGCAGACGAATCAAATAAGCAAAGACGTTTAAAGAAAAAGTTTCTCTCTCCTAAGGAAAGAGAATAATTTTCTTCAAACCTCTTTGCAAATAAGTATACCTACCTATCTCCCTCGCACTTGAAAATCCGTCAAACCGAGTATGAACCGAGTACAACATTATACACTACGAATACACGAGAAGGTGTGGTTTGAAAGAAGATGTAGTGACAAGAATAGAAAAGGGCATGTTACGCTGGTTTGGTCATTTAGAACGTATGGATGAAAGAAGAGTAACGAAAAAAATATATGGTGCGAATGTTGAAGGATGCAAGGAAAGAGGACGCCCTAGAAGGACGTTCACGGATCAAATAAGTGACGTCCTTCAAAAAGCTGGGGTCCGGAGTGCGAAGAATAAAAGAGCGTGCATGAAAAGGCTTATGGATGTGAAGGAAGCGAAAGAAGTAAGCAGAGATCGAGCAAAGTGGCGATCCATCGTCTCTGCCTACCCCTGTAGGACAATGGCGTGAGCATTATACACACACACACACAGTAGGTATGTATGAATAGTAGAACTTTTATCACATTCCTATTGTTCATACTCATACCTACCATTAGAACGTGACATAATCTAGAATAATGGGATAGTTACTTTCCTTGATTATGTACCCACTAGTACCTAAATGATATGGTTCCATTGTTCGATATCGGTCTACCACAATATGGTTTTAATTAGAACATATTTTCATAGCTTATTTTAGAAGTTTTCCTGTTCACTTTTTATCAATACCTACCAAAGAGATTTAAATATAATAGGGCATAGAGGGGGCATTGGGAATATTTTCATACAAAACTTTGAAGCTTATGCGTCATGTCCTTGTCATGTCAGTTAGTATGAATGCGAGCTGTCATTCGGTCGAAATTGTACTCGACTTATTCCACTTGGACTAACTTTTGGCTTCAAATTTTCCTCGCTTTGTCCCCTCTATCTTATTATATTTTAATCTCTTTGATACCTACACATGAAATAATTTCCAAGATACATGACCATGGTGCTACTGGGATTATACACATACATAATACATCTTCATGTTTACTGTGGGGTTTAAGAAATAAGGTACAAATAGCTTATTATTTTACAATAATATTTATTACAGTAACTTATTTTAATAATCTTATGGTCTTTTAATAGCTAAGAATAATCTAATAACAGTCGCAAAGATATTCGAAACTTCTTAGTCTAAAACCTGAATCATACAACAAAGTACAGTAGGTACTTACAAACGAACAAAGTATAATGACCTTTGTGCCTATCAGTTTTGTCACATTGATTTTTTTTCTAAGCTTACACATCAATTACCTAGGTACACAAAAATATCAGAAAACATAATCATCACTTACATACGCTAGTTTTATTGACACATAACATCAGTGTGGGATGAGTAGGTATTTCGTAATTACACAATAATGGTTCAATAATCATAATTAATTACAGATTTAGGTACTAAGTTCTCTTTTTCAAATTAACTTTAAATTCCTCACTAGAAATAAATTCCATAATTTCAATGTCACCATTAAACTTTACTACTTCTTCAGCTTTAATACGTTCAGATCGATTAACATAAGCCTTGCACACTTTAATAAATTCACTGACCTCGACTTTTGTCATTACTTTCTGATAACGCGCATACACCTCTTTGGCGTCTAAATAAACATTGGACGGGAAAATTGTTACCAAATCACCGTAAAATGTTTTCTTCTTGGAAATATACTCGATGTACTCAGGCAAGGTGGGATATTTCTCGCAAAATTTCACGCAATTAATAAATAGATTGTATAGAGACAGAATTCTATCAAACTCAAGCGAATCGATTGCCTCGTAGGTTACTTCAATTTTATCTTTGTCGTCGTCGTTAGTGATAACTACTTTCTTGGTATCCTTTACCAATCCCGTGTAGAATGAATTGCTTTGATCAATAGTAAAATAGGGACGGAATGTTTTTTCACAAATTTCAAATGTGCCCTCACCATGTTTTGATTTGCTCAAACCATCTACAACATGCATCAGGTGTATATAGTCATTCAAATGAACTGTTTCTTCAACCACATTTTCACTCAACATACCTTTGTGATTTAACTTTAGGTAATTGAGTATGTATAGATTAAACGGCTTTTCAATTTCACTTACTAGAAAATCGTCTTCAGTCTTAAAAATTTTGTCCAATAAATAATAAACTTTCTCTCTACGTGTTTGAATTTTTTTCAAAATCATTACATGTCTAATTAGTTCTCTGCGTTTTTCTATAGACTTCAAATCTAGATCATAATTAAAGTACTTCAAAATATCGATCATATAGTGGGCTACGCCGTAGAACATTCTCAATCGTTCGCACATGAAATGTTGAGGATCATCTTTGAAAATGCATGAGGACAATTCAACGCAATACCACAATGCAGTTGCCAGCGATGTATTTTCTTGAGGATCTAGGGGCAGTGATGAGAGCCCGATTTTACACACTGTCTCACTGATACGTCGCATAGTATATTTCTTAAACTGTTCAACGACATTTCTGTCCATCCATTCCTTATTTTCACAGTTTTTCCACAACACATAGTAAAATAACCCAACATTATAATTAATCTTTTTGGAATCAAAATACGTAGCCGATATAATGTAGTCGTTGTATTTATCAAACTGCTCTGTGTCTGTCAACACGAGGCCGCCATGAAATGGTCTTCGCGTTCGCGGCTCTGTCTTCCTATTGTTTGCCAACAATTGTTTGTAAACATTTATAGTGTAAAAATAACCGATTGACTCACTGATATCTGGATCGTTCACCAAAAACAACGGGCACTCCATGGCTGATTTAAATTTACTAAAACTAGCAGGTGACACTTCATCCGATTCTTTTGTTCTATGAAAAATAATTTTGTCGAGCAAATTGAATTCCGTTTGTATTACAACAGGGATTCCTTTATCGTCGTCCAGAATTATGTCAGGGAACTCAATTTCTTGTTCGGCTGTAAAATTTACATCAACGATCGGCTCCTCTTCGACGCCCTTATCAAATCTTGTGTCGAACTTCAATGCGTCAAAAGAGTAAGATTTAACGTCGCTGATGATGTAATTAATCAAAGTTGATATTGATTTCTCAATATCAACCTTTATGTCATGGACCGTACCAACGAGATTTTTGTACCAATCCGTCCTAACAAATTCGCGCAGAAATACATTTCTGTCCTTTGTTTCCAGATTATATTGGCTCTTTTCATCTGATTTCGACGACAACTCGTGAAACAGTCGATCTCGCAGCTTCTTCAATTTATCGATTTCTTGCAAAGCACGAGCATCTCGTTGGAATTTTTTGATGAACTTGAATTTGATGTAAGACTTTAAATGTTCTTTTTCGATTGCAAAGTTATCAACGTTTATTTTATCGTAGTCATACTCGTCAGAAATATCAGTGTTATCAGAAAGTTCGTAATTACAATAAACGATGCAACGGCTCTTGAAAAAAGACGCTGCTACAGAAAGGTCGATTTCATTAGGATTTTCATTGAATGCATGGAAGACAAATGTTTCGTAATGCATATTCTGGTTCAATTCGAAACATTCCTGTGCTGAACTCTGATCAATCAAACCATCCGTTATGATGTACAACAACTTAATTTTATTATTTTCACCACAAATATCATAGTTTTCTTGTAGCCAACTGATAATCGTACCCGGCTCTGTAGACATACGACCACCTTCCAGTTTATCGTATGTTGTTCTAGTTGTGTCTTCATCGACTTCGTAGCACTCGCTTCCCCAGTGCAAGTATATTGTTTTCGATTCTGTCTCTCCGCCTGTCAATTGTTCTTTTTTCGTTTTTTCTACGTCACATTTGAATTGTTCAAGAGTTTTTAAACCATTTTTGTGATAATGCTCGTTTTGATCAGTTGAATACGAAAAATCTTTTGCATAAACGAAGTAATTAACCATTTTCGCTGTGTAACAACTTTTTTTTTTCAATGTTATGCAATGTTACGTCTGTTCAGTTGCAGACTGTTGTACACAGATTACGCGTTATGAATGTGATATTCCACCTTATATTTGTCGATGACTTTGAATTGCCATGCGGTGATAAACGAACTTCGACTGGCCAAGGGTGTCCTGGAACAAGAGCATAATTATTGTGTTAAAAATGTTAGAATATTTGATACCTACCAAAGAATAAGTGGAAGATCAAAACAAAGTTACATCATTCTTAAGGATCATATTGATAACGAGAAAGCAGCATTTCTGTTGCAATGATGTCGTGTTGTGTTCCACCGTTTAAATAAAATATAATAATAAAGCAATGCTTGCATTGCATTTCGCTAAATGAGTGAGGTAACCGGAGGCCCCGCCGTTTGTTAGCTTAGATCTTTAAAACCCTACAACGGATTTTGATGCGTTTTTCTCTAAGTAATAGAAAGAGCGATAAAGCGAGGATGGTTTTTGGACTAAAAAGGTGGCTAGTGATACAAAAACCTTCCTCTTTTATCGCTCTTTATACTTATGCCAAAAACCACATCAAAATCCGTTCTTCAGGAGTTCATTTTATATCTACTATGTAATGTAAAGATCCATATATTAATCTACTATATAAAAATAAGTCGGGTTTTCCTGACGATTTAACTCCAGAACTGACGAACCGATTTCCATGGTTTTGCATTCGTTGGAAAGGTCTAGGGCTCCGCAAGGTTTATAGCAAAGAAAATTCAGCATTGCACCCGTGCGAAGCCGGGGCGGGTCGGTAGTGCTCCATAAATAGATTCGATATTCATTGATATAGCATAACACCAGTGAATAAGTTTATGCATAAACATCTTAGGAATTTTTTTAGGTTGGGAGGTACCTAGGAGGTGCTCTAAAAGTAAAATTTGGATGTTTTTTTTTTCAAAAAAATCATGGAAGGGCTTTGAAATTATCCCTTAGTGTGTGACGAAAAAATTTCACTTCTATCGTGTCCTTACGACACACCAAAGGACACACCCTATTTTTTTATCAATTTATTTACCACTTTATCGGCATATTTAATATACAGGGTGACTTTTTTACCGTCTGTAAAAAAATGTGGTGTGATAGGTAAGTGTAATAGATTCATTAAGCAATGTTAATATAATATAATAATCTCACGCCTTTCATCCCCGAGGGGGTAGGCAGAGGTATTCCATTACGGGATATACCCACATTTCACGAGATATATTGGACCCCTAAACGTGATAGGTGGTGAGCCCATCGCCGGACCGGGTCTGTTTACACATGTCTCAGAATTAATTCTGAGACCTGCGGGTTTCCTCACGATGTTTTCCTTCACCGTCGAGCTAGTGATAAATATGTACGTAAGTTTTTGAAAAACTCATTGGTACATGCCAGGATTCGAACCCGAGCCTCACTGATTTTCGGCCGGCTCTTTAACCGTCCGGGCTATCACTGCTCTATGTTACTTAAAATTTTTTTTTTTCGTCAAAAAAAATTTTTCTTGTTTAAACTAATATACATTACTCAATTATAGTCAATGATACACACTAAAATATTTTAAATAGTATTTTAAAAAGAAACAGGCAGACAGGTAGCTTCCATTTATGCGCAATTTACCTACAACCGCCAGCTGCGCGTAGTACTGTGCGTAGTTTTCTAGATTTTGTAAATTGCATTAAACATGACTATATTTAACAATTAATCTCGTGTATAACTTCGGCTTTAGATACCTTATACGTCATATTTTTTTTCCAGACGGTAAAAAAAATCACCAGTATAATATACCTATCCAAGCAAAATTACAGAAATAGTCTTTTGATTTCATTTTCGGCAGACGGACTGATATGGCGAGAATATCAGCGTTCCTTGTTGATTATGAAAGAGAAGTAATTAAATGAGCAGCAATAATAAAATTTGGTTAGCCACAAAAAATCAGCATTTAAATCATTTGGTCGGCAAACAAAGATTTTGTTCGCAAATAAAAAAATCTGGCAGCAATCCTTGTTCGGCAAATAATTTTGATAATGGTCAAAAATTAAATTAGAAATAGGCAGCTTACAATAACATGGGTTTGCATAATAAACATTCAGTCCGCAAAATAGTTACTTGGTCCGCAAAATAACTACTTGGTCAGCAAGACTTCATGATTGAACAGCAGAGAAAACATGTCGTAAAAAATTATACTATAGCCACTCCCACTCCCACTCTCATTCCCACCTACCCGCTCCTACCCTCTCATACCTCCTCCAGGTGGTAGGAGGATGTAGTAGGAGGTAGTAGGAGGTAGTAGGAGGTAGTAGGAGATAGGAGGAGGTGGGAGAAGGTGGTAGGAGGTGGTAGAAGGTGGTAGGAGGAGGTAGGAGGAGGTAGGTACATGTAGTAGGAGGTAGTAGCTCCTACATCCTCCTACCTCTTATCACCGCCTACTACCTCCTACTACATCCTCCTACCTCCTCCTATTTCCTCCTACCACCTGGAGGAGGTAGGAGGAATGAGGAGGAGGTAGGAGGAGCTAGGAGGAGGTAGGAGGAGGTAGGAGGTGGTAGGAGGAGGTAGGAGAAGGTGGTAGGAGGAGGTAGGAGGAGGTAGGAGGAGAACGGAGGAGGTAGGGGCTTAGGAGGAGGTAGGAGGAGGTGGTAGGAGATGGTAGGAGGAGGTAGGAGGATGTGGTAGGGGAGGTGGTAGGAGGAGGTGGTAGGAGGTGGTAGGAGGAGGTAGGAGGAGGTAGGAGGATGTAGGAGGATGTAGTAGAAGGTAGGAGGATGTAGTAGGAAGTAGGAGGATGTATTAGGAGGTAGTAGGAGGTAGTAGGAGGTAGGAGGAGGTAGTAGGAGGTGGTAGGTTGTGGTAGGAGGTGGTAGGAGGAGGTAGGAGGAGGTAAGAGGTAGTAGCTCCTACCTCCTCCTACATCCTCCTACCTCTTACTACCGCCTACTACCTCCTACTACCTCCTACTACATCCTCCTACCTCCTCCTATTTCCTCCTACCACCTGGAGCAGGTAGGAGGATGAAGGATGAGGTAGGAGGAGGTAGGAGGATGTAGGAGGATGTAGGAGGAGGTAGGAGCTACTACCTCCTCGACATCCTCCTACCTCCTCCTACCCCCCTACCTCCTCCTACCTCTTACTAGCTCCTACTACCTCCTCCTACATCCTCCTACCTGCTTCTACCTCCTACTACCTCCTACACCCTCCTACTACCTCCTACTACCTCCTACTACCTCCTATTACCTCCTACTACATCCTCCTATACCCTCCTACACCCTCCTACACCCTCCTACTACCTCTTACTACCTCCTGCTACCTCCCACTACCTCCTACTACATCCTACTACCTCCTACTACATTCTCCTACATCCTCCTCCTACCACCTCCTCCTACCACCTCCTACCACCTCCTCCTACCACCTCCTACCACCTCCTCCTACCACCTCCTACCACCTCCTCCTACCTCCTCCTGCCTCCTACTAACTCCTCCTACTACCCTCTACTACATCCTCCTACCTCCTCCTACTACCTCCTACTACCTCCAGCTACCTCCTACTACCTCCAGCTACCTCCTACTACCTTCTACTACCTCCCACTACCTCCTACACCTTCCTATACCTCCCCACCCCATTCCTACCCCCAACCCCCACGCCCACTCCCACTACCGCAACCACCACAACCACCACAGCCACCACAACCACCACCACTGCCACTGCCACTACCACTAACACCACCACCACCACTACCACCACCACCACCACCACTTGTAATCGTAATAATAATCATAATCATAAAAGTTGCATAATCCAAAGTCCTTCCTAATCTATGTAAGGAATGCGCCCATTTTGCGCATGACAAGTTTGCTGAGATTATTTTGCTACTTTTATATGAAGCTCAAAAAATATTTTTTGGCTTCCCCTCTGAGTGCTTACCAAAATTTTATTAAACAGTAGCAGCTCATTGCAGCTCAAAAATAATTACAGCCATCCAGAATCACATAAATTGCTGATAGGTTTTGTAATGTTTGCTGGCCATGAGTTGCTGACCAATTAGCTATTTCTGCTTACAGATCATATTTTTCTGCTTACAAAAATACGAATACTCTGCTAACCATTTAAATAACACCCATTATGAAACCCTAAGGGTCGCGAGTCGCGACTTACCTGCGCGGCGCCGAAGGGTCGGTGAACAACATACATTACGGTTGACGCAGGTGGCTGATCCATTTATCTTTAAAGTGAAACGTCAATGTATGTTGTTCGCCGAACCTTCGGCGCTGTACGTTCAGATGTGGCGCGACCCTAATAAACCCCTTTTAAGTCCGCCTATAGTGCCGGACAACTATGGAACGGTTCCATAGTTGTCCATTGGAACTAGTCTTGGGTATAGACGTTCGCCATTGGGAGCGCTCAAAGGGCAATGTCTTTGGGAGCGCTCAGACCCTAATAAACCCCTTTTAAGTCCGCCAATAGTGCCGGACAACTATGGAACGGTTCCATAGTTGTCCATTGGAACTAATCTTGGGTATAGACGTTCGCCATTGGGAGCGCTCAAAGGGCAATGTCTTTGGGAGCGCTCAATTTAGTTCGCAGTCCTACCGCTAGTTCGTTCATTTTGTTCGTTTTTTATATATGGAGATAATTCAATAAGGAAATGATTTAACTTTCACCATAGATAGACTATAATTTAATAAGCAACTCTTGTAAGAGCGGCAAGAGTAAAAAAAATTAAGTCGGTTATAGCCTGCGCAGACGAGACACTTTTGTCCGCGGACTTTTTTGTCCGCCAAAATAGATCGCTTACAACTGCATCGAGTAACGCACACGAGGGAATAAAAGTATCGCGTACAAAAAGTCCCCATTCACCGAGGACACCGAGGGACCGGACAGGACAAAACAAAAAAAATTAATGGGCCATTTACACGAGGCCATTCCACTAATGGCTTCGTGTAAATGGAGAGTCCACTGCAATGGATTGTCCTCAAGTCTTAGTGGATTGTCTCAGTAGAAGGGCCTCGTATAAATGGCCCCTAACTAATGTGACCAGGCGCAGCAACGTACACTGCAAACTTTAGTGTACGTTGCGCGCTCGATAGGGATGTGACATTGATCAAAAAAATATCGATTATTCTTTTTCATAAAAATTGATTTTTGAAAAATCGATTAATTATCTTAAAAATAATCGATATTTAAAAATCGCTTATACGAAAAAAATACCAATTAGTTAGCCGATGCGCTCAACTGCCCGTACGCTGCTGAATCCACGGCAAAAGTCCCTATCGTAATCTATATTTAGTCGTGCCGGCTGCTAAACACCTTATTAAGTTAGATAGTGATAAAGTGTATTCGATAGTGCCTTCACTCGCCAGAGTCACAAAAGTGACAGATTCCTGCCAATACTTCGCCACAACAGCACTTCGGCCCGGTGAGATCGCTCCTAATATGTCTTTCCATTTAATTATTACGAATTTTGCGACCCTCTGTTAAAACTAATTGTAATTGATTCAATTTGATGCAAAGGGATTGCACGTCTTAGTATTTTGTCCTTAAAAATGAAAAATTAATCCTAGGAGAGTTCCACTGCACATGCCGGATAGCAGATATGTGCAACAGCGTAACGGTGAAACTACATCAATCAAAACCACAAAATGTCTGTTAGGGTTATATATAACTCAAATAGATATTTTGTAATCTACCTGACCATATAGACTTGACAAACCTTACCCCAACTACACTACCCCACGCAATTTCATAAATAATTACATATTTATCAGATACTCACTCAGCTCCTAAAACGACATTAGGTTTCTTCAAATACCTACTTGCATGAATAAACAATAACCAGGACAACGATCCCATTAGTTTCACACATATTTTTGCCATCAGCTCGTACTGAAATTGTATCTGTATAGCTTTATTTTCCTGTTTATAAATAAAATAGGTAAAATACTCCCATCTCTAATATAGGAGGGCATTTTGTGCCGTGCAAATCACGATTAGAACATTCGAATATAACTATTTTGAAAAGCAATTACCTAACAGAGAACCATTTATATCACCAAAAGACACAAAAAAGAACCCGAGCTTTATCTTAAGACCCACTCGGACACATCTGTGGGCCTAAAATGGCCACTTTGAGAAATTCCTCTGAGCAATTCTCCTTTTCTGAATTCTCAGCAAATCCTAAGCAATTCCTCTAAGTTTCGTAAAATGGTCCCATAATTTAGTGATTCACTGACAATTCAATTCATTAGCAGATTCGTATTTAGTGAAAATTTCGAATATGAATCGAAATAGAATTCTATTATGATTCACCCGAAACGGCCTTTTTAGACCCGCTGGTGCCCAGCTTCACATTCTCCCATTGTCTTAAATATAACACCAAAACGCACACAAGTCACTGTTATCACCCAAAAAATACTATGCAGTATTGTTAAATTTAAAAAGTCCCAAACAAAAGGACACATTGCCCAAACTTTCCCATGAGCAAAATAGCCTTTTTACCAATAAATTTTTACTGCTTAAAAACCTTCCTTTCAGAACAATCGCCTTTTATGGTTCTATTCACAGCCGAAAAGCATGGCTATGCAAAAAAATATTAGGATGCAAAGGAACAGCAACTGCCTCTTTAGAGCCATAGCGTACTAGTTTAACCACTTATTCTTTACTACATGTGACCACATAGCTATAAGAAGAGATACGTAGAAAAAAATAGCAAGACGAACCCCACATGAGAAATGCAAACAAGTAATCTTGCTCAATCTGCAAAGAACAAGAACTGTATAATACACTTCTCTCAACATACCTATATAAATAATCTATACATCGCATATGAGTGGAGAAGAACAGATGTTCCCGTGGCAGCTGCTAAATACCAGCTTATTAACGCTCAAGTTCAGCATGTATCCAGGAAACAGCCTTTAATAATTGTTAAACCAAATAACCCAGATGATATGATAAAAATCACTATGCAGTCGCATAAATCATAGTGCAAGAATATTAGCCAGTACATAGTAATCTCTCCATCTAGACCTGCCAAGCAGCAGCAGCACAACGACAGAAACCATTAAAACCGTAGAATCCAAACAATTGTCACTTGAGGCGCAGCAAAAGGATTTAGGTGTTTAGGAGAAACAAAAATGTAACGATAATAAACACCAAAAGGCCAAACATACATAATAGCCGCCTCCGCCGCCTCCAGTGAAACAAAGGCGCGAGAAAATAACCTTCTTTTAAATTATAACGACACATGTACTGAATACAACTTCTCAAGCTAACTATTGATAGAAGTAAAACGGCCAACTATCAAGCCGCCTTCCTTGCCAAAAAATCAACAGACAACCACGCCGCTACGTACGCACGTAGGTATGCTGGACGAAGAGTGGAGACAGCAAATAGGTTTTATGTACCAGCTTTGGATATTAGGAAAGCTTTCGACACGGTGAACCCTCAAGCATTGAAAGACATCTTTACGGCAAGGACAAAAAACGCGTAATTCAAGCGTGCATGAACGAATTCAAGCATATGCACTGGTGAGGTCAATAATGACGTCCCCACATCCTTAGAGGAAGAAAAACCCAGCTTTAAACTTACTCAGAAAAAAAAGTTAGTCTCCCGCCAACTCAACTTCCCAAAAACAACATCATTATCCTAGGCAACGATATACACAATTAAAACTAGAGGGTTTGAATATCAACGAAACCCTAACGAACATTCTAATAAGAAACCCTCTGGACAATGGACTCGATTCTACCAGCACGTCGCTTAAAATGCCTAAAGCAAAATTTCTTAAATTTAAAATTTAATTTAGTGAGTCTTAAAAACAACTCTATTCCAGGAACATCAAACTTAGTCAGTTTAGAAGGTATTTTAGCATGAACTAAATTGTTTAAATTGAATTGATCTTGTGTTGCAACATAAAAAATATATAATTGAAGGAATAAACGATATTAATAAAAACGTTAAAAACAATTAAATTTATAACTTGTTTGAAATAATTGTTTTTCATTTGTTAATTTTATAACAAATTCGTACATTTTAAAGCGTAATTTTATATAAAATAAACGGTTGTCTGTAAAGTCTGTTTACTGACGATAGTTGAACGTGACAACGTCATAAGAAAATACTGATGGAATGGATTGTGCCTCTTTGTCGCTCGTTGCGCGCTCTCGCTTGCACTGGAACGACGCATACGTCACACTTTTTCGGGAATGAAAGCTCTTATAACATTCGGAAGAAAATCCAAAATGCGGTGGCAAACAACTCGAGTAATTTCCTATGGCCTCAAAGCTGCAACTCTCCACAAATCAAATAGATCTAAACTAAGGCGCCACGAGCGATTAATACTGAATGATTTACTTCAATAGGTACTCTACAAATCCATCCAAAAAGGAAAAAAAGGGTATGACAACTTGCAAGGCAAAATGATCACCAAACGAATAAATCTTACTACGGGCACATATTTAGGAGCACGGAAGTTCAAAAAGTTAGTCTCCCGCCAACTCAACTTCCCAAAAACAACATCATTATCCTAGGCAACGATATACACAATTAAAACTAGAGGGTTTGAATATCAACGAAACCCTAACGAACATTCTAATAAGAAACCCTCTGGACAATGGACTCGATTCTACCAGCACGTCGCTTAAAATGCCTAAAGCAAAATTTCTTAAATTTAAAATTTAATTTAGTGAGTCTTAAAAACAACTCTATTCCAGGAACATCAAACTTAGTCAGTTTAGAAGGTATTTTAGCATGAACTAAATTGTTTAAATTGAATTGATCTTGTGTTGCAACATAAAAAATATATAATTGAAGGAATAAACGATATTAATAAAAACGTTAAAAACAATTAAATTTATAACTTGTTTGAAATAATTGTTTTTCATTTGTTAATTTTATAACAAATTCGTACATTTTAAAGCGTAATTTTATATAAAATAAACGGTTGTCTGTAAAGTCTGTTTACTGACGATAGTTGAACGTGACAACGTCATAAGAAAATACTGATGGAATGGATTGTGCCTCTTTGTCGCTCGTTGCGCGCTCTCGCTTGCACTGGAACGACGCATACGTCACACTTTTTCGGGAATGAAAGCTCTTATAACATTCGGAAGAAAATCCAAAATGCGGTGGCAAACAACTCGAGTAATTTCCTATGGCCTCAAAGCTGCAACTCTCCACAAATCAAATAGATCTAAACTAAGGCGCCACGAGCGATTAATACTGAATGATTTACTTCAATAGGTACTCTACAAATCCATCCAAAAAGGAAAAAAAGGGTATGACAACTTGCAAGGCAAAATGATCACCAAACGAATAAATCTTACTACGGGCACATATTTAGGAGCACGGAAGTTCACGGAACCACATATACTTACTTCAAGCAGCCCTAAAATACCGGACCAAGAATTAAAATCGAGAGAGTATCCACTTGGAACGACTCACTAACACATGAAATAGCTTACTACGATAAAAGCTTATTAGACTGAGAAAACTGAAGATGAACAGTGCATAACGTCGTCAACAATATCTACCTACATCATCAAATCACCAGAACGAGACATCTCCAAACTAGCCGAGCACACACACTAGAAGACAAGAAGACATAGAATATCATCAACGCTCATTACCTTCTTACACACATAACCCATCTTGACCTTATCTCCTATACTGAGCCGAGACTGCATAGCCGGTCGGTTGTGGTCAGCCGGTTGCGGCTAGCTGGCCTTCCTCTCCCATCCCAGAGCGTGTCTTTCCTCACAAACTGCGCCCCCTGGTATACCGGTTTGACCGGGACAGGTTCGTCCTGGCTGGGTGTGGTGCCTCAAGTTCAAGTTCAAGTTCAAGTATACGAAAAAAATACCAATTAATATAAAAAAATGATAATTTAGGGTTTTAATGTCGAATGAGGACAAAACTAAATAATTATGGTAATTTTTGCTTATTGATTATTATTAACCCATTAATAACAACAATTCTTTCTTCTATGTGTCAGAATGACTTTTACAATTGACAACTACTCCTCAACAGTTCAACAAGATAGTGTTTCAATAGAGCATGCTTCGCAAGAAAATATCCATTCATTAATCGGTCCGATATAAAGGGATGGACTCAGTATTCTCTTTTTTTATACTTCATGTAAATTACAACATACTACGGTAATCTCAGAATATTCGCTTCCATTATATTCGCTTCTCTAAATTTCCGGGCGACAAATGATCGCACACCGTGTGCGTTATGTCCGCGACAAGTCCTCGGCGGACATTTTTTTCACGATTCGCTGAATTTTGTCCTCCGCGGACAAAAGTCCGTTGTCTTCGGCTTTTAGCCATGCAGCGCCACTCAATAATATAGCGGCCGCCAGAAAAATACATATTTAAAAGAACTAAGAGCGAAACTGTGGACGAACTAGTTCGCATAGATCACCTAAAAGAGCGGTCTTTCAAACTTGGTCGTTCGCGAACTACCTACCCAAGACTAATTGGAACCTTACACTGTGCGTGACCTGACACGCACTTGTACGGCTTTTTAAATAACAATTTAAAGAAAGGTTATAACTTTAGCTGTATTTACTGTAAAAAGTTTCTCTCTCCTAGATGTTTTTCTTCCAACCTCTTTGGGTTATAAATTCGACACTATCTTATCAAAAAATAAAATGAAAACACCCAAGCTTTCAACGTGACCGTCTCAAAGGAAGATTGTCATTGTAAAAGATGTCTAAAAACTTACAATAAACCATATAACATGCAACAAACGCGACACAGGTAGTTGACTGACATCACTGACATTAGTGACATTAATTCATTCATTTGTTTGATTCATTGCATTCACTCTTTACTCTGTGGTTAACTCATCGTGACAGTAGGCTTGACACACACGCGCAACCATAGTGCATTATCGACAGTGATGTACCGGTAAATGCATACAACATGAGACAGGTTTGTTGTATGCATTTACGTACCAACTATTTCGATTATAGTTTTATGAACATTTTTAAGGAAATGAGAATTTTTATGTACTTTAAATACCGTATTGTCTTCCAGTAACTGAAAAAAACAAGAAAGAATGCAATGGGTGCATTATCCCCGAAAGACAGTATCGTCTATTATTTTTACAAATATCTATATTTGTAAAAATATGTACTTACATACTTATTCGATTTTTATTTTGACTACTTTGGAAACTTGCCCATAGCCAAAGAGATTTAAATATAATAGGGCATAGAGGGGACAAAGCGAGGAAAATTTAAAGTCAAAAGTTATTCCAAGTGGAATAAGTCTAGTACAATTTCGACCGAATGACAGCTCGCGTTCATACTAACTGACATGACAAGAAGGACATGACGTAGGCTTCAAAGTTTTGTATGAAAATATTCCCAATGCCCTCTATGCCCTACTAAATTTAAATCTCTTTGCCCATAGTGGCAAAGGGCTGGCAATCGTCCTGTGGTCAGTCCAAAGAAGATTATGCACAACATTTTAGGTCAGCTAGTAAAATAAATCAATCAACGTTACTATTAGTACTTTGACCAAGCTTCGCTAGTTCTAGCACCACGCCATCTGTCAATGAGTGACCGTATTATATTGCTAATGCCATCTGCTGGCGATTGATACGGGCACTTACCGCCAGATGGCGTCAGCGACATAATACGTCGAGCAATATTTTAAAAAAAATGTTTTTTTTACAGGAAAAGCATGCAATTGAACTTATGCAAAAGTGTATCTGTATATGTATAAAAGTTTCATCAAAATCCATGAAGCTGTTTTCGAGGTAGGTACACGCAATATACATAAATACAAGAATTGCTGGATAGGTATTTTGTATGAAAACCTCACATTCCCACAGGGTTGAAAAAAAATGTAAGGGAATTATAATTCCGACCAATATTATTGATATGATACAATAATGATAAAGACGCAACCTTAGCATGGTTTTAGGCATTCTTTTTTAGGGTTCCGTACCAAATGTTGCAATTTTATCACTAATCATCGGCTGTCCATGTAAACCGTATAGTTAGGTAGGCAGTGGAAAGTGTGTAGTTATCTGCCACTATCAGCAACAGCGCAAGCTTCACCACACTTTTAACTATTGACATCAGAACGTTGGAGCCCCGATTTTTAATTTTTAACTACGCCAGGCCGGTTTCAGGTTTGTTCACGGAACACCGTATTTACGTAGGTACCTACTGATTTTTTAAAACAATATCTATAATTATCGAATGAAAAATTCGATTTACAGAGCATGGTAGTATTAACACTAACACATCACAATTATACTTGGTATTCGACAGTAAAACGATAGTTCACTTTTACTGAAGATCATGCGGCAATCCAAAAATATCCATCCTACGCATTTTATCGAATTTCCAATTCACTGCACCCTTACCCTTTCAACACTTGCCACATAATATACTATCACTACTATCATTATACCTACTATAGTCTTTCACTATTATGATTTATGAGTCAAACAAAACCGCAAAATGAAAATTTTACAAAAAACATGACGTCCCTTTTCGGATTCCCGCCAAAAATCCTGTGTCAGTCTGAATCGTAGGTAGCTACAGTACGGCCGTTTTAACTTGGCTTCTCTGAACATAGGCTTCGCCTGCGCAAATCCCCCTCCTACCGCCATATGGTCGCTAAAAAATATTACTGCGCAGCCATTTGCGCAACTTCAGAGATGTCAAGTTAAAACGGCCGTGCTGTACTTGGTCGGATTTTTAGTTTATGATCCTGCTTCCCGGATGAAAAATATTTTTTTATCAAATACCTATCTAAAGAAAAATATCGCGAATAAGTTGCCCTAAAAATATGTAGAAAGTTTAAAAACTAATAATGATTAAAAAAAGATATTTTTATTATTTAACTAAGGAAATCCTGATATTTAAAAAAGCCATAATAACTCACAATAATTAAAACTTACCAATCCCAATTATGATATTGTGAATAAATACATCTCGCACGAACTTCGTTGCTTAACAAAACTAATAATCGAATATTCACTGGGAGCAGGAAACTTCTGTATTGCACAATGGTCGATCAAACACTGAATGAGTCAAGTAGTTCCAGTCTGAATTTATATATCCCGACGAGGTTACGCAATAGTTAATATCACTTACACCACACTTGCACCTTTAATGAAATTGGCAAAATTGAAAATATTTACTATAATGAATTTGTTTATACTTAGCCATTCGTGATTTCCTCTTACACCATTATTATAATTGTTTACACCACATATTAATGTGGTGTAAACAATTATTATTCCAACCTGTTAACGATACACTTTTTATTTTACGTTTTCTTACAATGCATGAAACTTACATTGTGTCAATCACAACGAGGTAGGTATAGATAGGTACAAAGAGGTTGGAAGAAAATCATTCTCTAGAGAGAGAGAGAAACTTTTTCTTTAAACGTCTTTGGATAGGTACTTCTACTGGTTGGTCTAATTCTAAATTAAAATTATGTATACATTTAATTTAATATTAATTTAATTAATGTCATCCCACCTATCCGAAGGTTATGCGTAAGAGATCGCTAAAAGCAATACATCCAACCATTGCACTTTATTTTATTTTTCAACCGACTTCAAAAAAGGAGAAGGTTCTCAATTCGACTGTGTGTGTTTTTATGTAAGTATGTTACGCGATTATTCCGCCAATAATGAACTGATTTTGATTATTCTTGTTTTATTTGTCATTGCTATTCTTTGAAGTCGGTTTCACTGTAGAATTATTTGTTATGTGTCTCATACATACATAATGCTCGCTCACGCCTTTTTCCCAAAGGGGTAGGCAGAGGCAATAGACCGCCACCCGCTACGATCCTGGCATACCTCTCGCGCCTCATCCACATCCATCAATCGGTATATACATTCTCGTCGGTTTCGGGTACTAGGTATTCTATTTATCTGGGGGCCAATTCCACTTAATGTTGTGTCAACGGTTCCAGTTGGGGGACAATGACATATTAATGGTCAGTCGATGGTGCCATTTGCTTTGAAAAGTGTCAAAATAACACCATTGACTGACCATTGAAATGCCATTGTCATCCAACTATAACCGTTGACATTTAGTGGAATTGGCCCCCTGGCTTTTCTTCAATACATCGCCGATCTGATCGATGAAAGTTATGTATCTTGTGTATTATTTTTGTGTACCTATACTAGAGTCTTAATTGCAAAACCGAAACAATTATTAGGTAATTAATATGTCGTAATTTAACTGTCGTAGATAAGAGAACTGGCAACAGGAATTAAAACCGACACCAGTATCGTTCCGTAGGTACCTACATAAGTAACAGCGGACAGATGTTAATGTTCAAATTTGAAATTTATCTCTGAAGGGCTTAAGGCCTTATACTTTCCTTTATATCCCTTATACTATAAAGTATAAAGGATACTACAAAGCTACTATAAAGGATAAAAAAAGAATTTATTAAGATTTACAGCGGCAACTCATCATGTACGTACCTATATCCGCGCCCCGTCGCGGTGTCATAATTATATTAGGTAAGGTAAGCGTAACAGTCATAATGGATAAAAAAAAACTTAATTGCTACAATAAGGTTGAGTATAATAAAATTTATATAAATATTCTGGCATAAATTTAAAAAAATCTAACTAACAGACTAAATCTCTTCAACTTAACTTCAACAACTTTTATCTTAAATTAGATGCAAGTGATGATTAATTAAGAAGTAGGTACACATTAATTCGTCGAGCACTGCGCGGTTCCAATAGGCACCGTAACAATTAAAAATCAATTGTGTTTTATTTTATTGGCAGAAGACGTTAAAGTTTTTGATTAATTTAGGACGTCAAATATTTCGTTTTATGCGAATGCCTCGTTATCCCCCCAGGGGAACATTACAGGGGGACCACGAGTCTGTAGCGGTTTTCTTAGGGTTCCGTAACCAAAAAAGTTTGAGAAATTGCTGGCGTCGATCATACATAAACAATAGACTATCATGGCAGCCGCATCTTTATCATCAACCATATAATATCGGGGCATGTTATGGCTTACAGGTTGTAGTCAAAGACGTTTGTTAATTTAATATGTAGCAATAAAAAAAACCGGTGCACTGAGAGTCCACTTCTTATAATTCTACTCGTGTCACTAATGGATACGGAATTTCAAGGGATCTACATCTTGATACACTAATCAACTGCTAAGTAAGCTGCTATAGCCGTTCTGGAGTTTTAATCAGACTAACGAACATCAATTCATTTTTATTTATATAGAAGATTACGGCGATGGGCTCACCACCTGTCACGTTTATGGGCCCAAAGAACATCTCGTGAAAAGTTAGTATACCATGAAAGGGTAAGATAACTCGGCCTCGTGAAAAAAGAAGGCGTGAGATTATAAAAGAAATTAACAATAAAACAACAAAATTCCGATATCACATGAAATCATACCCTTTTATTTCCATTTTCGTTAAATACAACATTATAAATACAAAATTATATCTACACTATGAATAGTTGAACGGTGGATACTGAGTGTTTACATAAGGTTTACACATTAGAAATTGAGCAAATGCAAGCAGATTAATTACACATTTTTATGTTATGTTATGTATGATACATGCATAGAATTCAAATTTTGGGGTCGTAAGTCTTGGCGAGAGCAAAAATTGCAAATATTATGTTATATCTGTAGTAAGTATAAATTAAATTAACATAAAGATAACCCCCTCTTCCAACAGATGGCAGTGTATCTCGACTTTTAACGCTACGTTTATCTATGGCCTTCAATATTTGAATTACATATTTGAGGTAACTATTTTCAATATAATTCGCTATTTCTTGTTTCAATATCACACGGCTTTGTATCAGTAATTCGATTTAATATTAATTAATTAAATACTAATTTATTTTACATAAGTTTCAATAAGCATGTCAAGAAAAACATTCCAAATCAATTCAATATTATTATTTGATTTCATAAAAATAAATACATTTTAAGTACAAATAATCTAAACATGTAAAACGATTTTATGGAGATTTTTTTAATGATGAACACAAATTGACATTTCTCCACAACAACTCCGAAACAGTCTCATACGTTTTTAATTCTTCAGTGACCCTAGCTAGCCTAACCTACTCAACAGATCCATCGTCTCAAAGGATGTACATACAACCTCTCCGCAATAAATAAAAGTTTTAAGAATTACTAATTCTTTATTTCCAATCATATCGTTTTCGTTTGACATTTAATACGTGCTTAATGTTTGCTCGGAAACCGCTAAGCTAGCGATTCCGTTTGGAAATAGGCATCAAACAAACTTAATTTTTTTATGCAAATCATTTTTATCGGTTACAAAATGTAGTCTCATTGAAATAAATAACGAAAGAATTCAGTTTGAACACTATACCATAATAATTATTGACTAATTAATTACTTTACGTACTTATATCAATAAATCTAGTTACAACCCATTTGGTTCGTAACATAACTTTTTATAATGTCCAATGAATTTTGAGACCGACACATTTAGGGACATTACACTATTTTGATAGTCCACTACAAATTCTTATTGCTCTCCAAAATCAAATTAACATGAAATAAGGTGGGTACATTTAAAATTTCCATCCATTGTATCAAATTTAACTTTAATAATAATTTAAATACACGTATCATTTAATTAACGCAATACAAGTCTTAATCTAAGATAATAAATTTAAATTCTGCTTACTATGAAGTACGTTACTTAGAAATTACCGCTTGTAATTTTCAGACCTAAAAAGCCAAATTGCCTACACATGCTGAAGATTTGTGAAGACAGCATAGAAATATAACTAGTACAAAAAAACCCTGTGATGCGTGGTTCGTAAATGAAATTGTCACCAAACAGTCACTGTAATGATGTTATAGTTGCGATAAGAGGTATATTTCAAAATTGATAATGTCTATTGTCTATCAGACCATAGTCTTGAGTAGTTAGCGAACTACCGAGTTCGAAAGAGCGCTCTTAGGTGAACTATGTGAACTAGTTCGTCCACAGTCTCGCTCTAATAGTTCTTTTAAATATGTATTTCTCTGGCGGCGGCTCTATTATTGAGTGGCGCTGCATGGCTAACCCACTATTTTCTTTTATTCTTGCCGCTCTTGCAAGAGTTGCTTATTAAATTATAATCTATCTATGGTTATTTTTTTTTACAATAAAATTATAATAAGAGAAACATTTCCTAATTGAATTATCTCTATATATAAAAATTTTTTATTTTTATTTTTTTTTGGAACCTAATGAACGATCTAGTTGGCGGTAGGACTGCGAACTAAATAGAGCGCTCCCAATGGCGAACGACTATGTCCAAGACTATTAGACCAACGCATGATTTACGTGAAAAATATATAGCGGAATTGGGATAATTAACAAGAGATTTCCTTTTGCACCGTCGTGCTGCTTTTTAGGAACGTGATCATTAATTAAGCTCTAAAATAATATATACGCAGGTTCCTTTGGAAGAGATACTAATTAGCAGTACACAAGTGTTTTTAACTTATGTAAAGCACGAATTGGAGACGCGAAGTTCAGTCATCTCATCATTTAAGTCAGTGGTTTGTAGAAAAGGGTTTTTAGCATTTTGTCTAAACGTATGTCTAAGCCTGTCTTTTTTCTATTATATAATGTTTTAGTAAACATTTATCTATACCATCTAACACGGCAATTTAACAGTGACTGTTTAACAAATAAAATTAAATAAAAAGTATCTTTTGAACAGGGGGCCAATTCCACTAAATGTCAGCCATTGTCATCGAACTATCATTCCATTATGTTGCAACTGGCAACTATGACATCTAATTTGTATTCCACTAAAATCATAGTGGCATAACAATGGAATGACTATGGACTACGTTAGGTGTTGCCTACCATATATAACTATTACTACCATGCGTGTCATTAGTTTTTTTTCGGGTTTTCGGCACTAAAATCTTTAGATGATTGATTTTATTTATGGTACATGTGACATTTCGATAAGTTTTGAAGAAACTTGTGTATTTTTGTGCATAGACTCTGAAGCAGAGCTAAAATCTGAATTTCGTGTCGTGTTTAGGGCTGATGGCTAAATTGCCAATGCCTTAAAATAAGGGGAAAAAAGCAATCACTGGACAGCGCCATTCCATGGTAGGAATAGTAGAATACCAAAAGTGGTCAACAATGATAGTTGAATCATTGTGAAAACTGACAGTTAACAGAATACGAAAAGTGTCAAAATTTGACATAATATCACCATTGAGTGACCACAGTCATACAACTATCACCGCTGTCATTTAGTAGAATTGGCCCCCTGGCTGAAAGATGTGAGAAAATAACACTTAGCACTAGGCATTCATCTACATACATATTTAGAAGAGATATACCACTAACTCACTCGGAAATCATAACAAATGGTAACTAGAAATACGACAAGTAAGATCTTTATACGATGTAGGCATTCACTAAGAATTTTTATAAATTCTCAAGGGAACAGGTAGAAACACCATCGCCACTGAGCACTCCCTAGTACAATCATATTACTAAGTGAACGATCGAATAATAAGTACGCATTTAGCTACGAAACAGCGAGATAAAAAGATATACAGTACTATTTATGTATACGTAAGAAACGGCTACTTATATCACAGACCAGGTGGCGATTTTTAACGGCGAAACTAACCTGGCAATTGGTATCTCACTAACAATTTGGCTCATTAGGAATGGTCACTCGATTGATTAATACACGTGGGCAGTGATTCGAGAACGTATTTGTCTAAATCCACAGAATACAGACTCCTATAGAAGTAGCAAGCAGTTATCGGCAATGGTTTTTTGTACACCATCAAAAGTTACTAAAATTCTCCTATGACATTTATGTATATCAAAATATAAAATAAAAAGTAACCTTAAAAACGCTTTCATCGGCGACTAATACCCCGAGGGAACTAAATTTACGAATTGAGATAGAAATCACATTATAGTTTCATACGATAAAATTAAAATCTCACGCATTTCTATGCAAGCCTATTTTATTATAGTTTCATGTTCGTCTATATCTTAATCCAGATGTTGTCTAATAAAATATAAAAACACGTGAAAATAAGTTGTAAGCGATTCAAAATACATATAAAACTCTAGTTTTCACAGGGAAAATTGAGTGACAAACGCAAACATGTGTGACTTCTTTTGGCTTCGGCCTACTTACGTCAAATGGTAAAATACTATCTTGCGTATTCTATAGAAGTACCTATATTTAATGTTTTAAACCTTACATCTTTACAACAATCACTCACACACACCTACACTCACGAACATTTTGTTCTATACATGGAATGTTCATTCCAAAATTTTATTAACAACATACTTTTAAGTCTCCTCTGTTGATTGAATTATCTTTTCTGTATTTTAATTTTTACCCACTGAATATATGTTGTCAATGTAACGGAAAATAATGACGACAAAGCGCAATTCGATGCTCAAGCCTCAATTGATGTTTAATAAAGAAAACAAAATTAATTACACTGTTACAATCAAACAACAAAGACACCAATAATGTGCCAATAACAATTCGATTAAACCTGTCCATTCCGAAACCAATCCAAATCAACAACCATTCAGGCGCATTTTCATTGGTAGTTAACTCTTGTAGTCATTTTGCACGCGGAAGTTCACCGACCAATGAAAATGAGCCTTCTACCAATCATGTACTGGTCCGTTACTGAAAGCTGGCACTGAATAAACGCTGTCTCACTGCATACGCATCATGAAAAGTATCTCTGTCTCTCTCGCACGCGGCCAAGTTCATGCGCGTTACAGAGATTGTACGTTTTATTTCTACCACAATTTTAAAATACAGCGTGTTAATTTTTTGAACCTGTCCATCAGCAATTACCCATCTGACTCACAGATTAAAAAAATGGATTTTAAAACATACTAAATAGTAAAATTGCACTGGTGCTAATACTGTGAACATGTCAACTTTCAGTAACGGCTAAGGTACGGCCGTTTTAACTTGGCTGCTCTGAACATAGGCTCCGCATGCGCAAACCGCAAAATGGCCTCTAAAAAATGTTACTGCGCAGCCTTTTGCGCAACTTCAGAGCTGCCAAGTTAAAACATCCGTACCATAACTATCGTATTCGTCTTCTAAGTGGACACTTTGGATCCTCCGCTGTAATACCTGTCTCTTTCCAGCTCATTTCTTCGCTAGCTGCAAGTACCTGGTGACTAAGGCGTGCATTTCGTGGGGCAGTTTCGTTCGGTCATGCGTCCCGGAGTAGGAGTACACGATGTGCGTCAACTGACCGTGAAGGTCTATAAGCGCCTCGAGTCCGATGGAGCGCAGCGCTTTTGCGTTCTTATACAATACGTTATCTAGCTCAGTCTTGTTTATCAGTACTTTCTCCGATTCTGTAAAGGATTATTGATAGTTATTGTTGTGTATTTTCATTCAAAAACAGTTACACAATACTTGACTAGGGCTAATAACATTTATAGTAGACTATATATTATTATTTGATATGGCAGTTCGTTGTATATTAATAAATAAATAAAATAGATAGGTGTGTTATAATAATTGTATAACCAATCGCAATAACCCTTTGAGTATTAAACCAACAAGAGACGTCACGCGCACTAGTTTCTCTGCAAAAAAGTCTGCCAATTTCTGCTCCAGGGACGAGGAAACGCACACAAATAACGATAACACAAACGAATTTTTTGACAATACAATTAAACACTAGCTTGAACTAGATGCACACAAATACATTCACCAATCCGAGCACTCCGTGAACTCAAAAAAACTAGTTGTATATAACAGGTATGCGCGTTGACCGACACTTTTTTTTGGCAGACTGGAACACCTGTCAGTGGCGTCTCCGGTTGGTTTAATACTCAAAGCAATAACCACATACTAAAAATTTATTCAAAATTTATTTAGATATGCTAATAGATAAAATTGCATGATTGAATTTGCGATATATAGCTTGATAAATTCTGAATGGTGTCAAGTTTCTGCTACACGATATGATACGATACGGCAGACGCGCTTCGCCATTATTAGCGTTGTTATGTGAACAGCTTGCATACTAGCTCCACCTTGTGAGACCAATTTGAAGTTTAAGTACTACAAACTAAAACAGACATACCACTATTGGCTTCGTGTCCTGAATTTCTTTTCTTTGGTGACGACTTTGTAGGCATCCGCTCTGTTGATTTTGTAGGGCTGAAAAAAAATCTAATTAAAATTTTCGTTAATTAACGTATCTCGCCATCATATATTTTCATCACGTATAACAGTGAGTATGAGGTGCAAAGAGATTAAAATATAATATAATATAATGTACTATTATATTTTAATCTCTTTGATGAGATGCAATACATTTCCAATGCGTCTTTTATTTCTACCTTTCAAATATTGTTTTATTATGTTTGTGAAGCTCGGACAAAAATCTAGCGTTCAAGCACATCTATTCAATGTGATTTTTTCATATTTATTTATTTTTTTAATAATTACATATTGCTAACAGATATATATATCCAAACGAAATAGTATTTACTTCTAAACTATACATGAATTATATTATATTAATATTATTTATTTTACAACAATTGTCGTCAGCAAATTAATTAAGTACATGTCGAGTATCAAATTTGTTTCTATAACTAAGCCGGGAAGTATTCCTTTGATTAATAATAATAATAAAAAACTATTAAGTACATGGGTCATAAAAATCTGATTGCAAAATTATAAATAAATTGGCGGTGTAATCACCTGTCGATTAAGTGGTTGTTGGTGGCGCTGATGTGGAACATGGCGTCGTCGTGGGGCCTCCGAAGAGGGGCGTCGTCGTCGGAGGCGGAGGACGAGCTGACCAGCGCCTCGCCGTTGGGCAAAGGCGTCGACGTTATCGGCTTGTTCTCTTTAGACTCCTCGTCGGTTATGAACGGGTTGGACTCTTTGAAGTTCTGTATAAATCATAGTAATTTAGTCTTTTTTATATCACGAATAAGTTTTCATATAAAAAAATTATTTCTAATATATATTTTCGAAATTGTTAATTTATTTTTCTTACTTATTTTTTTCTGTATTTATTTTGTTTTTAAATTTAATCATGACAATGATTGGTCATGCTGGAGTACTCTGTAATTAGGGCAGCATTTAACTTTTATTGTGTTATAGAGATACGTGTTTCGAAATGTATGTCCTGTTGGTTACTCTAATAAATAAATAATGTTTACGCTTTTATCCGTGCCTTGCTCAGGCTTATTTGGTGTTGGTAAAGAGGGACAAACAATCAACCACGCTTTCGGCAAGTACCAAATTATTATATCTTCATTTTTAAAAAACAATGTTGCTGATTAAACTTTAAAAAATACTGGATAAAATGCAGAGATAATAAAAAATATATAGTATGTATATTAAAATACTACTAGGTGTAAGAAAACTGTTAATGGATACATTCTTAATTGTAGTGTACTTAGCGGTTTAGGTCATTTTTAAATTTTAGTTTACTCAGTCTTCCTTTGGGATGAGAATTTTTATTCAAAAAATCACCGGAATATGTCATAAAAAAAGCACTAGAATGTCAGATGGTACTTGGAAATTGAAATGTAATTTAGAAAGTGTCCAGGCATCCCATAGTCACCTTTGGCGTGGTTCTAGGCCGCTTCACGACCAAGCCCTTGGACCAGGCGTTGATTCTCCGCCGCTTGCGCTTGGCCGAGTGCGACTCGCTCTTCTCCCCGTTCTGCGGCGTGCGCGCACACTTGCTATCGTTCGCCGTCGAGTCGAGCGTATGAGCTGTAGTAAGAGGAGAATAATAAAAAGCTTTTATTGCGACTTCGTTGGCGATGAAGGTTGTCTATGTCACTTTCGGGTCTTCCAACTATGTAATATTTCTATGTAAAATCACCTGGTCTGTTGCTGTTGATTTAAAGACCCTTTCGAATTCCCAAACACTTTTGTCCATAAAAACACACATAAATAAATTCGAATGTATCTATGACCCCTTCCGCCAAGTACAGTCTCAGTTAAGCGGTAGACTTTTATCCTTTTTAAGACTAAAGCCTTGTTATCACGATACGAGCGCGCTCGGACGGAGAACACTTTGTGCTTGTATGAGTCAATAGAATACCGTCCGATTCACTGAGTGGCTGTCAGGCGTTCGAGTACATTTGGATCACGAGTTTACACTTAGATGATACGCGCTAGTACCGTGAAATTGTGGTTTTTTTTTGTTCTTTTTTTAATTCGTGTATCAGTACTTACGTAAGTTAGAAGCAGTGTAGATGAAGTCTGGCAAGTCGTCGGCCAAGTCACCCTCCTGGCTCCTTTTCCGAGCGATCTCTTGGCACTCGAGCTCAAAATCGCTGTCCATCTCGACGTCGATTAGCGCATGCGCGTGGTCCCGCAATGAACACGCCTCGTGCCGGATTTGCTTGTCCGATGACGTTCTGACATAAGAAATATTTATTCAATTTCATAGAAAAAAATATATATTAATTTTTTTTACGGCTTACTTGTACGATAAAAAAGCTATGACAATGCATTCTCAATATTTACGGGCTATTTTATAAATAAGATCAGAAAATTTGATTTAAGTTTTATCACTCACACGTCTAAATAAATAATATCTAACAATTGTAATCTATACTATAAGCATACTTATTATACTGTATTATACTAAAGATACATGCAAAATAGATGAAATGTCCAAAATACGAATGGACAAAAGGTTAGAGGATGTAATATAATATTATAAAATGGTAATGGTAATTATTAATAATATAATCATTACATTATAATAATAATGGCACGATACATGTCTAGTTTATAAGCTGTGGTCATACCTATACATCCCTCTAGCCCTTTGATTGGCACTGTAGGAAATGTGAAAAAATTATAACGATCATGTTAGGAAATAAAATTGATGATGTTAAAATTAAAAGTTGAGTGAAAGAACGTGACCATTTTGATCAAATCAAATTCAAAGAGTTCAAAGCATGAATTATATACACAAACAGAATAGCAGTGATAGCCTTACGGTTAAAGAGCCTGCTTCACATGATGATAATCAGTGAGGCTCGGGTTCATCTTGGTATGTACCAATGAGTTGTTCAAAACTTACGTATTTATTTATTACTAGCTCTACGGTGAAGGAAAACATCTTGAGGAAACCCACATGCCCTCGGCTTTTCTGATGCATTTAGGCTTGAGAAAAGCAGGTATTCATTGAATACCTAAGACAACCCTCTCGGCAATAAGGTGTAAATTTATTTGTTACTTATTTAAAAACTTATCAATGAGTTTTTCAAAACTTACGTACATATTTATCACTATCTCGACGGTGAAGGAAAACATCGAGAGAAAACCCGCAGGTCTCAGAATTAATTCCGAGACATGTGTAAATAGACCCGGTCCGGCGATGGGCTCACCACCTATCACGTTTAGGGGTCCAATGTATCTCGTGAAATTTGGGTATATACAGTAATGGAATACCTCTGCCCACCCCCTCGGGGATGAAAGGCGTGAGATTATTTACTTTGTTAGTATGTAAATAAGTTTTCCTATCTTTGCGCATGTGATGAGAGCTGCTTTTCGTGACGAAGTGTACTCCATTGACTATATCTCCTCTTTAGAGTGACATCAACATGATGTACCTATCTTGTGTCTCTTTAGCCTCTTACAGTAATTAAGATTATTCTAAAAGTGTTTTTTCTCGGTAAAATAGATACAATTTTACCTATAAACACACACACACTAACATCTCCACTCAAACAACCCCTTGTACCTTTCATGACATTAAATAACTCCACCAAGCAATACAAAATACACTTTATCCTACCTATCTGGGTTGTATTCTAACGCGTTCGCGCATATAAGATCTACGTCGTCTAGGAACTCCTTGGCGCAGTTGTACTTGTGCATGTCCACTTTGGTCATCATGGTCTCCAGGTCCATGGGCTGCTTTACTATGTCCAAGTAGTCTGTCACCTGAAAGAGTTTGTATAACTTGGTTTATTTATAAATGCAAGAGTGTTAGTTGGCTTGTCTGTCAGCACTCAGCAGCAACTTAGAAGAGGATTGACGCGAGCTTTTGCATCCTAAAGCGCTATCCAGACATTCCCGGGTACCCGGCCCGGCCGTGTTCCGTCAAGGACGGGGAAAAAATCGGTTACGTACAAAGAGATTTAAATATAATAGGGCATAGAGGGGGCATTGGGAATATTTACATACAAAACTTTGAAGCCTAAGCGTCATGTCCTTGTCATGTCAGTTAGTATGAACGCGAGCTGTCATTCGGTCGAAATTGTACTAGACTTATTCCACTTGGAATAACTTTTGACTTCAAATTTTCCTCGCTTTGTCCCCTCTATGCCCTATCATATTTAAATCTCTTTGGTTACGTACAACTTGTATGAACTTGTTCACGTAGCTCCGTGTCAGGCGCATCTGGAACGTCAGTGTACCGGAGCACCATCGGACGCACGGAGGCTCTGACAGTGCTGTCCGATTTTCATCTAAGTAAAAACGCACTTAAATACGTTTTGCCTGCTGATAGTCTTCTTAGTGATCTGCTTCTTCTTCGTCTAGCGCTATTGCAATCATTGCTAATTCTTCATTGTTATAAAGACATCGTTTTGTGTGAGTATCAGCTAAAGAAACAGATTAAACTGATACCGATTTCCTTGATAAAATGTGTGAACACGGGTGAAACGGGGATGGGAACACTGAAACGAACAACTCGGAACATGGATAGCTCTGACCCGGAAATGTGTGGATAGGGCTTAACTTTTATTGCCACACTTTGTGTTCACCTCCAGAAACTTTTAAGACACTGTAATAAATCGGCAATCTGTTCCTCCAAAAGCTCTTTCAATGAAGGACGTGAGTTTCATCAGTAATAAGCCGCGGACATCATCATAATCGTGTACCTTGAAGTTAAGACACTGTTTTTCTGTAGTTACCCAATTTTCTTAAAAGGGGGGTAATTTTTGTGTGCTTGGACTCTGATGCAGAGCCATAAGTACATTTTAGAATAAAATAACCGCAAAAATTATTGCTGTTTGTTTAGGTAAAAATTAATTAGATTGCCTTCAAGTCTGCACACGCTGTTGCATCCAATCAAAGAGATTTAAATATAATAGGGCATAGAGGGGGCATTGGGAATAATTTCATACAAAACCTTGAAGCCTAAGCGTTATGTCCTTGTCATGTCAGTTAGTATAAACGCGAGCTGTCATTCGGTCGAAATTGTACTAGACTTATTCCACTTAGAATATTTTCCTCGCTTTGTCCCATCTATGCCTTATTTTATTTTAATCTCTTTGCTTCCAATTGACATTCACAACTCAACTGTCAATAACAATTCCATTCATCGATCTTCCATTCATTCATTCACTCACCTCTTCCAAGTCGACGGGCTTGGTGAACTTGTAGAAGCGTCGGTTCGAGGCGAGTTTCCTGCAGATGTCGCGCAGGAATATCCTCAGTTCGCGCAGTTTGTAGTCTTCCTTGCGCTTGCGCCGCGAGATCTCTTCCTCGCTCTCTCGGGGAGGAGGCGGGGGCGGAGCTAAACATAAAATTTAGTGCTTCAGGGTTTTTGCCGGGAATCCGGAAATACGTTTTATAATATAAATAAGTAATCATAATAATAAATCTTTATTTATCACAAGACAAAATAAACAAATACATTATGACTCAAGGAGGTATTATAACTTATTTAACTATACTTCCCTGCGCTTCAAAATTAGGGGAAACCTGTATCTTAGAAGAACAATGACCGTAAGTTACAACTCTTTATTGTATACCAATAATAAAAATGGGAATAGTAGTACAGCATTAAAAAAAGACTAAGTGCAAATCGGATACACACGCGAAAGGTTCCGTACCACCATAGAATAAAAAATAGTAGGCAAAAAAACACCAAAGCTGTTTTGTTTGGAGACCCCCTTGAAGTTTTAATTTTATTTCATTTTTGCCATTTTTTCTTATACTGGCAATATAATTATGTAAAAATTTTAACTAACTTTGGTTCGGAACCTTAAAAACTTGCACTTGCAAGTCAAGCCCCGAGGCTTCCGTACAAACTTGTAGATATGTAAATAGGTCGTCCAACACGGAAATCGACTGAAAAAACGAATTGTAGAAAAAATTATAGGAAGAAAAAAATCATGTGGGTCCATTTTTACTTCATTTAATTTTATGAGGTCCAGATCAAGAGTACCAGTTTAAGCTGAGCTCTGATTTATACTGCGCGCAATAGAATACAGGGCCGAGTCAAAGTCCAAAGTGTGAAGCTTAGCATGCTCTTGACTGTACAACCTTTTTTTATTTCATGAACTATAATAACTTATTTTTCTTTGGCACTTCCTTACCTCTGGGCAACGGCGGCGGCGGCTCAGTGTTCTCTATGGGAGGCGGCTCGAGTGGCGCCTCCGTGATGACGGGCTTCAGGAAGGCGATCACCTCGGCGGCGGTGGGCTCACGCACGCGGTATACGCACTGCTTGTATGGCGGGAACAGCTCCAGGAGCTAGAACAAAATTCGTTTATTTTTGGTGGTTTTTTTTTAAATCTCAGGCCTTTTATATTCGAGGTAGGCAGTGTTCCATTTTAAATACCCACGTTTCACTAGAATATTTTTGGAACCCTAAACACGATAGGTGGTTGAGCCAATCGCCAGACTGAGGCGGAGCTATGTTTTCCTTCACCTTCGAGGTAGTGATAAATATGTACGTAAGTTTTTGAAACTCATTGGTACATGCTTTCGCCAGGATCCGAATCCGAACCTAGCATGAGAAGCAGGCTCTTTAACTACATGTCTATCATGCCTAGAGGTGGCCGATTTCATGAGTAACATTTGAAAAATCATATAAAATGATTTGACCATGACAAAATCATATAAAATGAAGTCCTTCAGTCGAAAACATAAACGACCGAGAGATTTGTATCCATGGGCATGGTCATCTACATCTACACTACAATATTATAAAGAGGAAAGATTTCTATGTAAGAATAAACTCAAAAAATACAGAACTATTTTTAAAAATTCTTTCACCAGTGGCAAGGAGTAACGAAGGGTAAATTTTTCCAGTATTCTCGCTGCAACGGAAACTGGTGAAACCGCACCGAACTGCAACAGTTTCATAGGCTTTTTCGCAAGCTACTCATAACATAACTGACCTCTGCAGGAAGGTCACTCGGGTCTCCAGTGCAAGTGGCAAGCAACAGCGCGCGGTCCCCAGCCGCCCTCGCGCGCCACAACTGAAGAAGCAGAGCAGCGCCCGGCGAGCCACTGCCTCCCAGCGAGTGCCACACCGCTGCCACGTCACGCACGTACACCACGCAACCGCGTTCCGCACGGCGACACTCCGAGAATAGCTGCCGGTAGGAATGTCCGGTTATTTAAACCCAAACTAGGTAGGGCTTGTACTATGGGTACTAAACAACTGATAAACATACTTGAATAAATATTAAACGACCACACACGAAGCCAGACAGAACAGACATGTTTATGCACACAAATGTTGTAGGTTTAAGCAAATTATCGAAAAAAAACAGCACCGGTTTTTTTAGCATACTCAATTGTGATCTCGCAGTGAAGCCGTATAAGCTACAGGTGGACTTTTTGGCGGGAATGCGAAGAGGTACGGCATGTTTTTTGTATAACTTTTGCTGTATACCTCGGGCTTTGACTCATATTAGTGACAGTCATGTGGCAAGTGTCCGTGAAAGTGTACAGTGAATGGGAAATTCAATAAAATGCGAGGGATGGACATTTTTGGATTGCCTATCATTTTACTGTTAATAAGCAAGGGAGGGATTTTGAAAAGTGTCGAAGACAAAGAATTTTTGTAAACTAAAGACTTGAAATCTAAATTACTTGACATTGGCAAAATACTAAATGCGGTGTAATTTATTAATTTAATGGAAGCGCTCGCAGCCCTGCGGTGCCAGTGTGTTTGTAACGATCATACTGATTGAGCAAATTTGGGCGCGGTCAGTCAGTGGATGGGTGACTGCCTAGTGGCATTTATATTACGAGCGCTTCCGTGTTTCGGAAGGCACGTTAAATTGTTGGTCCCGGTTTTCGTTGTGTTTACGCTCAATGGAAGTCGTTAAGCCATGTCAGATACCCTTGGGTGGCTTGAAAAATTCTGACTGTTAAGTGGCCACTAGCTTAACACCATCTCCCCATCCGCGATGGGCTCGCGTGGGAGATTATAGCCCATACTTCCTCATGTGTGAGGAAACACCCTTAGCTCAGCAGTGGGCTGTTACGGGTTGATGATGATGATGAAGACCGACAGCTACAAGACAGATCTAAACACTAAATTAAGTAAAAACGAAGCCAATAATAGGTCTGCACAGATAACTTTACACACACTTTACTTGACAGATTAATTTAAAAAAAAGCTATAGTCGAATAAGTACCGATATGACCGCCTGCTCCATGGTGTGGAGGTGCGCGGCGTGCAGCGAGGCCACGCTGAGCTCCCTCACGGCGCAGCGCTCGAGGCGCGTCAGCAGCGCAGGCGCCAGCGAAGAGTCTGCGCACGCGCCGCTCACCAGGAACGCCGCCGGCATTGGCGGGCTGCGCGACAGATATACTTTTTAAACCCACTTCAAATAACATAGAATACGAAAGAGTAAAAAAACCGACTTAAACGAATAATACTGAAAAATACAGCTGAAACCTATTCTTTTTTTGAAGTCGTCTAAAAAATAATCATCGAAATCGGTTGTTGTCGCGCGCATACTTAATGCAAATTTAACACTTAATGGGATTTCTCATGGATGCCATTGTCAAAACTCAACGAAATTAAAATGGGATCTGGAAACACCAGCTTTCAGATAAAAAGAATCATCCAAATTGGTTCACCCAATCGAAAGTTCTGAGGTAACAAACATTAAAAAAAACATCCTGATAATCTCCTTTTTTTGAAGTCATTTAAAAAGGAGAAGGTTGCTCAATTCGACAGTATGGAGGGTGCACAGTAAAGAAGTTGGAAATAATAACAGATTATTATCAAAAGAGGAGCTCACCCGGTGCCTGTTTGCATGCCCGCCGGGTATAGCGATCGCATCTGGTGGTGGGCGGCGACCAGCTGAGCGTGTAGCAGAGGCTCGGTGTGTGCGGGGAGAGCTCTGACGGGTATAGGGCAGCTTCGAGCCCCCGCTAACACCAGCGAGCCCAGAGCCTTGACCATGTCGGCCTCCGTCACTTCCACCTGATAAACGACGTTTTATATTCAAAACTAATGCCAGATTTTTCAGTTATTTTTATTATTAACTAGCGACCCGCCCCGGCTTCGCACGGGTGCAATGCTAACACTAAAACCTTCCTCTTGAATCACTCTATCTATTAAAAAAACCGCATTAAAATCCGTTGCGTAGTTTGAGTTAAGCATACATAGGGATATAGGGACAGAGAAAGCGACTTTGTTTTATACTATGTAGTGATGATGGGCTTACTCTTGACCCCAGACTAGCCCGAGAGCAAAAGACGGGGCCTACGATGGAACGAGCTTGCCCAGAAGATGCCTGTTCACTCGATCCTTAAAGACATCTATGGCGCTTTAGTTAATTCTATGTAGTACCGCTAGGTGTCGCTATAGTTAGACAGTTGAAATTTCCACAGATTGTGTATTTCTATTGCCGCTATAACAATAAATAGATAATAAAAATATCAAAACTTTAAAATATCAATTTTCTTCTACGGTATGGAACCATTCGCGTGCAACACGAACTCCATTTAGGTGGGAATTATAAAAACATTTTATTTTTTTAAAAGGGATCGAAATTTTAGGCGTCGGGGGCAAGTAGTAACATATAAAAGGGTTTATTTACGTATTAAAAAATATTTTTTTATTTGTTTTCATGCTGCATAGTTTCCAAATTATGATGCATTTTGTTAAATTGTAGGTATGTGTAATTTACTTACATTTTTGGTATCAATGATCAAGGCATGCTCGCTCTCGTAAACCTGTGGGTACACTCTTCTCAGTGCTTTTAATACTGATTCTGAACACAACGCTTTCAGGTCCGAGCCTGAAACAAGATACAGGGTGGTGTGGTTGTAGGTGTGATAGATAAAGGGGGTTCCCCACCAATCAAATTTTAAAACCCCTAAGCATGACAAATGACGTACGTACGTTACGTATAAACACATTAGTACAGTCAAGAGCACATGAAGCTATACACTTGTAGTGTGAGTCTGACCGAATAAGAACGTTAAAAGTCAAGCTCCACCATGCTCTTGACTGTACTTTTTCGATAGTACATGCTCTCACAAGGCATCGAATCCGGGTCTCCTGCGTAAGACACGGGCTCACTATAACATTTATCTCTGCCAAATCTATCTAAATCTACCCTAACATTATAAAGAGGAAAGATTTTGATTTTGACGGGATAAATTGATGAACGCCGGCTGCACGCACTAAAAAGCATGAATAATTGTCACAATGGAGAGGCACAAAGGGCACGATCGGCCTAAACGTTCGGCTTGTGACGCATCTATTTCCGATGGCATTTAATCGACTTGACAGAAAATCAATATTTTTTGTATTTGTTATAGGGTCCGAAACTACTGTTATAGGTAATCAGTCTTCGGGGAGTAACATTTGATTTTCATAATTTCTCAACGGGAACGGGACTAACGCGGATGAAATCGCGGGGAACATCTATCAAATAATAGTGTGAGAAACCGAACGGGTGAAGAGAGAGGTTCACTTTAAAGATTGTGGACAACGACGAACGCATCATTTATAATTTAGGAGTAATAAAGATTTGTAATGTATAATCGCATTTACCTCCATACCCGCTGGTGGCGTCCGCGATATGTTCGATGACGTCATCGCTTGGTCTCGGCGCCCAGTCCTTGGTGTAGATCCGCAGGATGTCCGCTCGAGCGGAAGTGTGAGGTGGGGGGAAGTGTAACTCGCGGTCGAAGCGGCCCGCTCGCCTTAGAGCCGGGTCCACCGCGTCGAGGCGATTCGTCGCGCCGATTATCACCACTTCACCCCTGATGACGTCATCGAATATGAAAGCGGTCTTTTATGAAAATAGAAGTGTTTATTATACTGGATGATTTTTCTTACCGTCTGGGAAAAAATACAACGAATAAGGTATCTAGATCCGAACTTTTACATGACATTAATTGTTAAATATAGGAATGTTAAATGCAATTTAACTATGCACACTGCTTTGTAGCAGCTGCCGGTTTTAGGTAGATTGCGTATGAATGGAAGCTACGACCCCTTTTTTTTTAAATACTATTTCAAATATTTTAGTGCGTAGTATCTGGTAGTATTGACAATTAAAACTACAGTTAAAATACGAGATTTGTAAAAAAAAACTTTTTTAAGTATTAATTCCAAATGAATCTATTAAACTTACCATATCACATCTTATATATTTTTTTTAAATCAGGTGGTAGATGCCCGAATCGGTACATACAATTTTCCTTTGAACGGACTTAGTATTTATTTTGAACGAAGTGCTAGATTAACACGATCTTTATTTACTATGATGTCACACTAAAGACTATATTTTTTTAATCTTAAATTTAAATTACAAGAATGGGAACCCTTAGAGGAAACTACCCTTTTGTTAATTGGACAATCGATACCAATACTCGGGCAAAATTATTCCTAAAAAAATATACTGCATCAAATCTCGCAGTAGCTACAAAACATTCGCACTCACCACCCCTAATCTGACGTATACGTCTGACATACCAGACAGCTGTCATGTCAGCTGTCATCTGTCAAAAATTGGAAATGTCACGTCAAGACCGACCTGTCGCAGAGCCCGTCCATCTCGGCCAGCAGCGTGCCCACGACGCTAGCGTGCACTTGGTCCTGTCGCACACTTCGCACCGGCGCCAGTGCATCTATCTCGTCGAAGAATATTATCGATGGCTTCATTTTATTCGCCTGCGAGATAAAAGAAGTGGTTTAGAGTATTTGTGTGCCACATATTGACACTTTGAGTCCAGTCCAGAGAATATTTATTTTGCAGAAACGAGCCATTCGTGCAATTTATAAAATGGGGTCTAGGATGTCTCTAAAGGAAAAATTCAAGGAAATTAATATACTGACACTGGCGTCACGTATATTTACGAAAACGTATTGTATGTTAAAAAGAATATATTATCACTTTACAAAAAAAATAGTGACAGACATTGTATAAACACTAGAAATAAGAATGAACTGGCTGCTTGTGTTAGTCGATTATCTAAAGTTACCAAATCCTTTAAGGGTCAATGTATACGTTTTTACAATAAGATTCCCATTGAATTACAAAATTTGCCTCTTGACAAATTTAAAATAATAGTTAAGCAAAAATTACATAAAAAAGGCTACTATAAAATTACAGACTACTTAGTAGACCAACATGCATGGGATTAACCGACTCGACGCTATGTAAGGCTATTAATTATAATTATTATTGTAAACGATATTTATTAGTAAGACATGAGATTAAAAAGAGCTGCCCTTGAGTTTCTTGCGGGCTCTTCTCGGGGTACTGCATTCGGAACCAGCAGCTCGTCGGTGGAGATGGGCTGCTGTTTGCATTTAGCCAATCTTCATGGACGAGTTTAGAGTGCCTTGTTATTATAAAATATTGACGTTTCTAAGTGTATATTTTAATACCAATAGAAAATAAACGATTTTGAATTTTGAATTCTGATTGCAAGACAGAAACGGCCTGAATTCCCACCATTTAATAAATTTTGTTTTCAATTTCTTAAATATTATAGGCACTTTTTAGAATCATCAAAGATTTGAGGAATTTACAAACTTATCGTCCATTTACAACCGTAATCGTAATCGCATTTTGTACAATCCCTCTGACATACGTGTGTCATCCATAACCGCAAGTCTGTATAACAAATAACAATCTACGGATGCCTAATAAATCCATCACTCTAATTTATTTATTTATTTAACTTCATGTACCAAGAAAATGTACACATGGCGAACTTAATGCCTAAAGGCATTATCTACCAGTCAAGATTATATAAATGCGAAAGTAGGTATCTCTTTATCATTTTGTTCGTCACGGCTCAACAGGTAAACCGATCATGACATTAAGCAGAGGCAAATCTTGGAACTTAGCGAATTAGGTTACTTTGCATCTCGGAACTCGGGACAAGTAGCTTTCAAAATCGAATAAACAAAAAAGTCAGTCAAAATGTTTTATTCAAAGTACGGACTTATAAGTCCACTTTTTGATAGTCATTTCAACTCTACAACTTCAGCAGGTATGGTTGAGGAGAAGCGGGGAAAGAAACTAAGAGGCAGCTCGTACGCCCAGAACTCACCTGTTGAAACAGCAACTTCAAATTCCTCTCGCTCTCCCCGACCCACTTCTTCAAGCAATCAGCCCCCTTCCTCATGAAGAAGGCGACTTTCCTGCCACCAACCAGACTACATTCGTTGGCGAGGGCGCGGGCTAACAGCGTCTTTCCGGTTCCGGGTGGCCCGTGGAACAGGACGCCCTTGGCCGGCCGCGTTTTGAACTTTTGGAACAGCTCCGGATACATCAGCGGGAACAGCACCATCTCGCGGAGGCAACGGATGTGCTCTTCTAGACCGCCCACCTGTGAGGAGACGATGAAAGTTACTGACATCTTGGTGAAAAAAGTGTAAGAAAAAGTTAGTTATAAAATAATAATAATAACTTTTTATTTCAGACAATTATTATCCATAATTTGTTAGTAAAGATCATAAAGTTAATACTTCGAACTTCACATTTTCTTTTTGTTCTATATGTTGATATTTTGATGCATTCAAGAATGATGCCAACAACATTAACTTAAATTAAGAAGATAAGGAACCTAAGTATGATATTTAAATGTATGTTTTATCTAAAAGTGTTTTGTGAAATTTAATAAATAATTTTGTTTATTTCTGGGTTCCTTTACCTCTATTAAAAAATATGCACTAACTGTGAAAAACCTATCTTTATTTAAAAAAAACCCATATAAACCAATACCATTAAGTATTTTTCATGAGCTTATCAATAGCAGTATCTATTTTAGTGTTGTGTAAAACAGATTAGTTAGCGATTTTTCTGGTAACGCATAAATTTTTCGATACTGAAGATTTAAACGAATCTAAGATCTGCCTCGTTGATCGCGCAGCGGAAATATTTCCTAAGCCTACTTTTGGATTTTCTCCAGTAGATAGTTTAGTTACTTACCGATGTGAATCTCACACTGCCGTCAACTTCGACTGGCTGTATGTCCCTCAGAGCTCTGTCTGTCTTCTTGTCATCTGACAGTGACTTTGACTTTTGCCTAATAATCATAAAGAATTACAATGACTGGAAGGTTTATAGAAACGGGGGTCAAAGCTCGCCATAGCATTATTGGGTAGAGTAAGCCTATTCGTAGAATAAATCGCAAGTACTGTATATTGTTTTACCTTACTCGTCATTTCGCAATCCAATATTGGGATAAGGTTAACACTATATTAAAGGAATGTAGATTGAGCACCAATTTTTTTAATCTTTGTAAGTTTATGTACTAAAATATTCAGAGGAAAGATTTGTATGTTTCTAAGGAATAAACTCAAAAAGTACTGGACCGATTTTAAAAATTCTTTCACCAATGGAAAGCTAGAATTTCACTAAGTAACACAGGCTATATTTTATTTCTGTATTCCTACGGGAACGGGAAATACGCGCGTGGAACCGCGCAGAACCCCTAGTTCAGTATAATTAAGTTGCAGTGACATTTCGATGAAACTGGGATAGTCAACGTCAAATTCATTTTTGCTGTTTCGAAGAGGCTGCTATACACTCGCTTAGCAAAAGTCCCTTGGAAACGGTCCTTAGTTATCTAGTGTCATAGTTAATAATTTCAATGTCACTTTGACAGATTTTTTCCATTATCAAAGTGTTGATTATGGTAATAGCATAAATAAATATAAATTCTTAATTGTTTTCCTATGTACCCTAAATATTTATTGGCAATTCTTACCTGCCCTTAGACTTATTTTTCATAGAAACATTAAGGTCCTCGTCTATGTCAGAGCTAGTGGTACTACTGCTACTGCTACTGGACGGCGATTGTGCTGCAAAAAAGTAAAGAAATTACTCACATATTTGTGACTAGGGTTTCTGCTCGAGAAGTCTCGAACTCGAGACTACTCGAGAAATTTGGCTTCATTCGAGACGAGATATTTTTTCAAAGTACTCGAGAAGTCTCGAGTACCGCAACCGGTATATGCACTTTAATTTTTTGCCGTGTTATAACGAAGACGACGCGAAATGCGTGGCAGCGCGGGTGACGGGGTGAAGTTAATTCCCAGCAAGTCACGAAAAATTTAATAAGACGAGAATTTAATATGTACGAATCGACTAAAAAACGAACACCCAACCTTGAGAGATTGTTCCAAGCCCTAATGACTGTCAAGCCTACTTCAACTGAAAATGAACGTTTTCAGCTTGGCAGCCAATACAGTGACCAAAGTACGGAACAGGCTTTTGGGTAGTTGACAGCATCGAAATTAAATTGCGAGTAGTCATACATTAAAAAGATTATCCCAAAAAACCTCAAAATATGTATTTCGATTTTCAATTTACAATTATAGCAAATTTAAAAATAATAAAACAATCAAAAAAAGTGCTGCAATTGAGTACTACAAACTATGACGTCACGGTTTGCTATTTCAGTACATTTTCCATAGTAAAATTTCGTTTTGACAGATCGTAAAAAGTGACTGATTTGACTAGGTAGGACACAACCCTATTCTATAAATGCCTTAATATTTTTGAAAGCCTATTTCCAAAGAATAAATTAAGATTTTTTATTATTTACAATCAGGAAGATTCGTTATATTTTTACATTCATAATTTTATAGTTATAATTAAGTATATTTAGTAAATAGATCTCAATTACGTAAAAAAGATCTCAAGTAAAGGTAGGTGATTGATTAATAGTTTAATAGACACTGATTATCAGCTGATTAAAATACTGTTAATTAATATAAGACTGTTACTTGAAGAAGTTTTTTTGATTTGTTTTAAGAAGATTTTATTTTATGTTTTTCATCATTTAATGATGATTTTAATGATGATAACCGACTGATTAAAATACGGTTAATTAATATAGTTAAGATTGTTACTCGAAGAAGTTCTATTGATTTGTTTTAGAAAGATTTTATGTTTTTCATCATTTAATGATGATTTATATGACTGATATGAATACAATGAATGATGGTGCAATTAAACTTACTTTTTGATATTTAACTTGTTTTATTTGGTTACATTTTGACAATTTTTACGTTTTTTTTAAAAAGCCTCGAGACTCGAGAGTACTCGAGAAATTACCCTCGAGATTTCTCGAATCTCGAGAAAAATAAAAAGTCGAGAAACCAGAAACCCTATTTGTGACCCAATTTCTATTACGGATATGTACTTTTACAGTCAAGAGCACGTGGAGCTTAACACATTGAACTTTGTACCGCTCTTATTACAATCGTCTTAGAGGTCAGACTCGCACTACAAGTTTAAAGCTTCATGTACTCTTGACTGTACATATTTATCGCTAGTCCGACGGAGAGGAAAAACATTGTGAGGAAACCCACAGGGATCAGGGTTTCAGAGGTCGAGCGATGGTCAATACAGTAGTGAAACGTGGCTACTTCCAGTAATGACACACCTGTACCAATCCCCTCGGTCATACCATTTAAATAACTATGATTACATGGCTTCGTCGAGTGTCGTACATCACACTTGGTGACGAGGAAGTGTATAAAGTAAAGTTTTACTTTCTATGTACTTGTTAGATTAATGTCAACAGCCTGTAGTACTTACATCTAATAGTTTTCCTCCTAAGTATTTTCGGTTTCCTCTCTCTCAGGGAATATGGTTTCTTTCTAATTGTAAATGTTTTGGCTGTAAGAAAATTGGATCGTTATTATCTGAATCTTTCTAGAGAACAAAAACTGACCCATTTTTCAAGCCTAAAACTTAGAACTACCAACACCCTCTACTACCAAGTACCAACATAGAAACAACTTATATTTAGTTGGACACAATTTCCACACGGTTATTTAGTCCCAAACTATAAAGTAATGCAACGTTAACGTGATTGAGAGAGCAGTGCGTTAAGTTTGAGGTTTATTTATAATAGTACATTATGATATAAGTGCGGTAGGTTGAAAATTACAACCGAGGCGATATTGCTAGCCCGAGCCGTAGGCGAGGGCTATAAGTAAGCAGAGGCTGTAATTATCAAAGCGCACGTATGTCATACGACGTTTTATAACACATTTGCGAGGAAATAAAATAAAACTCCGAATATGGTAAACGAATAAAAACCAAAGAGATTAAAATATAATAAGGCATAGAGGGGACAAAGCGAGGAAAATTTGAAGTCAAAAGTTATTCCAAGTGGAATAAGTCTAGTACAATTTCGACCGAATGTCAGCTCGCGTTCATACTAACTGACATGAAAAGGACATGACGCTTAGGCTTCAAAGTTTTGTATGAAAATATTCCCAATGCCCCCTCTATGCCCTATTATATTTAAATGTTTGATAAAAACAATACAGCGTTAAGAAAAAGCGCGCGGCGCGCATCATAATTTTTTTTAGGCAAATGCACAAAAAACAGCCAGTATTACTAATAAAGTAAATTCATATTTTTGTGTTTTTGTAACAGATTAATTGGTTGTAAATTACTGTCAAAATTAATTAAATTAAATAATTATGTACATAAATATTTCTTTATTACATTTTATCTCCCAAAGTTAATTTTAATCATAAAATGTTGACAACTTTTTTGACATAAAATCTCTTTGCTGAGATTTTAAAAAGTACCGTTCGTTTTAAGACGGAGCATCTTGATAAACCGTGCGTTTTACTTTACACTTACCGCACTTGGGCGTAATGAGATACAATACGTTATTGAAATTGGTGAAATAAGACACCTTTTACGAGCAAATGTGTTATAAAATATATTACTTTATGTTTCAATACTGCTTTTTCTTTTTCGACAAGCCTCAAACGCATTTCCTTCTCTTCCATCCTAGAACTCATCCACACTCGCTGCTTAGTTCCAATAGCAACACGACAGTAGTACCATAATAAGAACCTTAACGCACCGTCTACCCTAGTTCTAATCTCTGTTTCATCCAGCCCAAGGTTGTCTGACCAATTGAACAGTCAAGAGCATGTGGAGCTTGACACATTGGACTTTGTAACGTTCCTATTACAATCGCCTTAGAGGTCAGACTCGCACTACAAGTGCAAAGCTGCATCTGCTCTTGACTGTCTTTTAATGAATTGTTACATGCATCTGTCTTGTTTTTGGTGTACAATGAGGGGTTTAGGCGCAGGATGTCCCATTTGCAAAACGTCCCACCGAAAAAAAATGTCCTATTCGCGAAAGGTCCTATTCGCAAAACGTTCCATTCGCAGAATATCCCATTCTCAAAAGGTCCCATTCGCAAAAAGTCCTATTTGCATATTGTCCATTTGTCCCATTCGCAAAAAGGTCCCAATCGCATAAAGTCCCATTCGTATAAAGTCCTATTCGCACTATGTCCCATTACACATGATACCAGTAAACTGTAAGAAAAATAAAATGTTACTCTTAATTAGTACAAAAAGTTGTTTTTATTATAAAAGTAAACAATAAAATCGCATAACTTTCAATTCTAATAGATAATTTTAATTTTACATAGAATATTTTCTTGCAACTCGTAAAATAAAGTGTTTTTAAAATTACAAATAAAGAAAATTTATAAAAAAAACTACTAATAATTATGAGTAACATTTTATTTCTTTCTCTTACATTTACTGGTATCATGCGTAATGGGACATTCTGCGAATGGGACGTTTTGTGAATAGGACGTTTCGCGAATAGGACATTTTTTTTCGGTGGGACGTTTTGCGAATGGGACGTTCTGCGCCTAATTTTGAGTATTAAACCAACAGGAGACGTCACGCGCACTAGTTTCTTTGCAAAAAAGTCTGCCAATTTCTGCGCGGGGGACGAGGAAATGCACACAAATAATGTTAAAACAAACGCATTTTTGACAAAACAATTAAACACTAGCTTGAACTAGATGCACACAAATACATTCAACAATCCGAGCACTCCGTGAACTCAAGACAACTAGTTGTATATAACATGTATGCGCGTTGACCGACACTTTTTTTTGGCAGAGGGGAACGCCTGTCAGTGGCGTCTCCGGTTGGTTTAATACTCAAAGGCGCCTAAACCCAATGAGGAGGTATTGTATTGTAATACCTCGTCCGCGGGTCTCGCGCTGCGCGATCTGCACGAAGGCGGGCTTAGTCTGGCGCGTGCGCTTGGAGCGGCGCGGTTGCCTTGGCAACGTCAGCTCGCTGCCCGACTCCGACGACGATGACTCCGAGGCTATGGGGATCGGATCGTTACATTTGCACTTTTTATTAGAACGACTGCAAAGCTGCAAGATCCGATCAAGCAAGGGTTTTATAGACTAAAAAGCTGAAAGATTATTATCCGATCAAGCAACGATTTGAAGAATAGTATTATTTATTGTCTTCGTCCATGGGACTATGCTGCTCAACTAGGCTATAACTATAATAAAAGCCTACCAATAAACAGTGTAACTGGTAAATCGAAGGAATCTCGGTTGACCAGTCACATTGTATCACAAGTTGCAGATACAATAGGATTATATTGTCCTTTTTTCCCGTATAGGTAACAGACTAACTGGCTAATAACTTTCATAATAATTTTGTTACACCCTGTAAACTAACAACATATACATAAATTAATATGCCATCACATGTACCTATGCTCCTGTTTTCAAAAGTAGTTGACACCACAGAGTATTCCCATTATCTTTAAAATTATGTCTCAAAACCCAACCTTTTACATGTCAAATAATTAAAAACAATTGAATATCAAATAACACATACACATAAACACACACATTCACAACACCAACATAAACTTCTAAAAATATATTTCAATGCTATACCTGTTTCTTGGTTATCTTTCTTTGGTCTTCTCCTTCCGCGGCCTCTGGTTGATCTAGCGGGGCCTTGGTTACTGAAAAACTCAAAAAAGTTAGTCTCATTGCAAGCAGAAAGTTAACAGATTATGCATAAGTATATAAGTAAGCAAGCTACGTTATTCCGAAGTCAAGAAAAAAACATGGTAAAACAATAACGACAGTGTCAGTAAAAACTTCAATAACATTTCACCTTCCAACAAGCTAACAAAGAGTGCTAAAATATCTGCTAGGATAAATGTTATACAAGTACAGTATACTAGTTATCTAAACTAATTTAAAAAAAATTACATCTATTTGGTTTTGGAAGCAAACAAATTCTGACAATTCTTTCACTAATAGAAACGTACTGTTTTATTGACGCATCATAATCAGAGAAAAGTTAAATTTTATTCACGAATAATATGATTCACAATGTGCTTAATTGTAAAATTTTATGTTATATTAATTGTTAGTTCATAATAGATTACCGAAAACCTTTTAGGGCAGTCACCGACACCGTTTAAGTTTATCAAATAAATCCTATAGGTAATAAGTAAATATAACAGCATTCTTATATCCACTATGAAGGGCTACCTGTCATCTTTAGGTGTCCGTAAAATACCATGGCAAGAAGAAAGTATATCCAGGAATATAATACCTCTTCCAATTCCCTAGCATAAAGTGTTAACCTATATATTTTTAAAGATTACCTTTCACTGTCCTGCATTTCCACAGACTGATCGGGCTTGCTCTTTACACCTGGCTCCTCTTTCATCTCTGCTTCAGTGATATCCATTTTATCCTCATCTTTTTTGTCCTCTGTCGACGGTTTCTTCTCTATAACGGTCTGGTTGTTCTCATCATCTGAATCTGATTCCGTTGCGTCCTGCAAAACGAATCTCAACTATGAGTATCGCTATTTTATAATCTAATACCCTACTTATGAGCTAAGAGTCCTTACACATGAGGAAGTATGGGCCATAATCTCCAAAGTGAGCCTATCGAGGAATGAAAGATGGTATTATTATAGTGGCCACCTGTCAGATTTTTTTAAGCCAGCAAAGGTTATGGGCATGATAGGGTCCAATACAGTTCAGCAGATTTCAATAGAAATCCTAGAGATTAAAACAGACACTTTATCTTAAATTTTCGTGTATAGGCCGCTTCTATAGGTAAAACTAATATTATAAAGAGCAAAGATTTGTATTTTTGTATGTTTGTATGGGTATATCCAGTAATGGAATACCTCTGCCTACCCCCTCGGTGATAAAAAAGGCGTGAGATTATATTATTATATATTATTTGTAACAAATAAACTCAAAAAGTACTGGACCGATTTTAAAAACTATTTCACCAATGGAAAGCTACATTACCAGCTACATTATCACGAAGTAACATCGGCTATATTTATGCCAGCATTCCCACGGGAACTACGCGATTGAAACCGCAGCAGAACAGCTAGTTAGTTATAAAAACGTTTTTATTTAACTTAACCCTATTATTTATAAATAAGTAGTTTGTATGCCACTGTAAAAACAGCTCAGGTCTCTTACACATAGAGTGTACATTTAAGAAAAAGCCCTTAGCAATAAATGAAAGTATGAAGTATGAGGGCACTCACATTGATAGTCTTTTTGTTGTTATTAAACCTAGCTGAAGTCCTCCTTTGCCGAGACAGCTGTGTGTCCTCATCCGTATTGGTAGGCGGCAGGCCGCGCGTCTGGACAGAACAAGACAATGTTCCGACTATTGGTGGCAGAAATAAAAAAGAAATAAAACTCATTTTATCTAGTTTCCGTATACTCTTGCACTGGCAAACAACGCACGACCCAGATTAGACTGCAATTTGCAGTTCCCTATATAATATAGGTGAGTAAGCAGATTTTTCTAAAGTGTATCTATTAAATAGGGGACTACAATTTTGTATAGAGCAAGTTCGTAATTTATCCAAAGGGCTCATGGGTAGCTAGCAATAAATACTACAGTATTGCAGACACTTGTCGAATTGACATTTTAGGAATGTTATTTGTATGTGTCCATCTGGTGATCCCCATAATATCCATACTCACTTATATTATAAATGCAAAAGCACCTCTGTTTGTATGTCTGTTTGTTAAGGTTTTATAGCTAAACTATTATTTATAAGAAACCAGTGAAAGTGTATACTTCTAATGTAATGGAGAAGGAATAAATTATGTAAACAACATTCAGTAGTTTTTGGATTCAATTACAATTTTCGAAATATGTTTTATTTGGGTATGACGCGTCTATCCCGTGTCCTTGTACAGTCAAGAGCAAATGAAGCTTTACACTTGTAGTGAGAGTCTGACCTCTAAGGCGATAGTAATAAGAATGTTAGAAAGTCCAATGTGTCAAGCTTCACATGCTATTGACTACCACATTAATAGGGTTGTGTCCTACCCTACCTAGTCAAATCAGTTACTTTTTACGATCTGTCAAAACGAAATTTTACTATGGAAAATGTACTGAAATAGCAAACCGTGACGTCATAGTTTGTAGTACTCAATTGCAGCACTTTTTTTGATTGTTTATTATTTTTAAATTTGCTATAATTGTAAATTGAAAATCGAAATACATATTTTAAGGTGTTTTGGGATAATCTTTTTAATGTATGACTACTCGCAATTTAATTTCGATGCTGTCAACTACCCAATTGGTTGACAGCACTTTATATCGTTAAAATATAATCATAGTAATTAAAATTACATGTCAGTTCGTATTACCCGTATATAAATTTGGTTAACTCATAACTGCTACATAACTCAGTAAAAGTTCATTGTTTACTAAATTTACCTCCCTGCATTAGGAGTAGAATACCTCTGCCAACCCACTCGGAAATAAGGCGCGAGCGTTTATTATTACGTATATATGTATGTCTAGCAGTAGCATCCACAACTTCTATAGAATAAGCAAGTATATGTATAATTGTATGATTAATGGCACTAAGTAATATACTCACCAATTTCTTCGTGGCAACCCTTGTATCATCGCCTGAGAATGACTCGTCGGATGAGCTGAACCCTGGGAATCCGTACAGATCTGGGTACCCCTTGACCTTCAGCTCATTTGTGATCCAGCTCTCGTTGAAGTTGTGATGGAGAAGCTTGCGTTTTCGACAGCTTCTTCTGACATCTTCAAGAAATTAATTGTCAGCTTTTAATTCTGAGTACTAATAAAACATTTTTAGTGTGATTGCATAAACTCTTTAGTGCGATTCACGAAGGTTGACATATGAATAAAATAATACATGTTATTTCTAACCTGGTATTAACTAATTAAAGCAATTGATGAAAATCTTTATTTTCAAACCTTAAAAAACTATAAAATTTTCAATCAATATAGCTAAATTTATAAAAGACAAAAATAGCAATTAACATCAATGTAACCTTTAATATAACCTATTTTACCAGTATCCATTTTCTAAGTTTATAGAAATGAGCTCAATTGCCATGAGAACGAAAGAACCATAGTTAATGACCTCTAAAAGGTCCACTGACACTTGAGGAGATCCCCTCCCATCCTTATTGTAATTTTCCTGTAACCATTCTGACTAGAGTGAGATTAATAAATAAAAGTTCAAACATTGGTATCCTAACTGCCAGGTCTGTTGGTTCAGATAGTGTAATGATAGGCCTTGCATTCTGAGTTAGAGGATGTGAGTTCGTTTCTCGTCCAAGACCAACATTTGTGTGCATTAAAATAGTTGTTTTGTGTCTCAGTCTTATATGTATTTAAGTAGGTGTATCAGTTGTTGTTTTATAGCGCACAGAGATATAAGTTGGAGCTAAGAGACCATGCATGAATTGTGTCCCACAATTTATTACTTTCACAAGAGATCACTCACTTTGCTGAATAGGTTTGTCCTCGCTATCCTCCATGTAGTTCTTGCGTGGCGCGCGGCTGCGGCGAATCTTCACACTGTGGTTGGTGGAGTCATTGTCATCAGCGAAGAACACCCGCAATTTTCGCGAACTAAAAATATTGCCGGTTGTGAAATGGTGTGATAATGATTGGCTTGCTCTTGACACCAGACTAGCCCGAAGGCCTACGATAGGACAAGCTTGCCCAAAAGTTGCCTGTTTACTCCATCCTTTAAAGGATGATGGGTTATATCAACTCGAAAATACAGACGCCTGCAGGTAGTTCCACTCCTTCCACTTTAGTTTTGATGCCATTATCTCAATCAAATGTAAGACACACCAATGATAAAATCACTTCATAAGTTGGGGGTTCAAAAAGTATTTTTCTGATAAATGTGTACTCCTACAAATGGGATATCTCTGCTACATAAAGCTGTGATGATACTTCTCACGATAATAATATGATAATTACAAAATTGTGAGTTGATTATCCTACAACAGTTCATGGCCATTCAACATGGAAGTGTCCTATCACCAATGAATTAGTAACAAAAGATATGTATGTAGTAAATGAGAGCTGCTGTAAATTAAAAAAAACAGGCTATTCACCGTTTAGAATATTTTTCTGGCTCCGTATCACTCTCTGGAAACATGATTCGGGACATCTTGATGGTTCGAAGTCTTCTTTGACGATCTATGTTGTATTAAACAAGCAATTACAAATAGTATTTAAGAAGGTTCTCAATTCAACATTTACATGTCATTTTTTTTACTCTAATCAATACATATCATAAAATAGTAAAAATAAATATTGTACACTAATAGTAATCAAAAATGCTAACAATGCACAAAACAATATAATAATTATTATTATTTTTAACTACATATTTAAGATCTGTGTCAAATACAATATGAATTACTCAATGCTGACTGAAATATTGCATCATTAGCATTCTTCTTTTATTTACCACTCACATTTATTAGGCCAGTGTTGTATTTTCCTAGTGACCTTATACTGACTACTCCTCAGCTCACGAGGAGTCCAATTGGTGGCCTGGAATTTGAAGTCATGTTCTAGAACATTATAACTTGTAAGTACCTAGTTACTAGCTACATTTGCTATGAATTGTATATTGCAGCCATCTCAAATTATGTCAGCAAAACTGAGACAACAGCAGTCATGCTTGTTATGAAACTAGTCCACTAAAGAAGTTTAACAGCACAGCATTCTTATTAGATTTGCAGTGGTCCCATTTTGTTCATGTCAGTTATGGGGATTTATTCACTGTACTACATTTCTATCAGTTCTAACATGATAAGATTCAGTGCAAATAAAACCAAATGACACACCTTTATTTGCAAAATAAGCCCATGCAAGTTCGTGCGCTCACACAATGTACCCAGGGAATGGAGGACAGGAAGTCGTAACACAGTGGTTTCTACGGAAAGCAAGGGTCATTAACTATTAAAAATCATACTAAGATCAATGAGAAAGGGTCACCTTCTCGTCAGACACGCTTCCGACGTCGTTCAAAGTATCATTGCCCTCGTCAACCTCCCCGTTTTCTCCGTTACTGCGACGGGTTTTCACCATTGCAGTGCTCGCGAATTACACGGCAAGGTTACATTCAAACAATCAAACCACTTATGTAACAGAACAACTACGTTATACACACTCGACAAATAATAATTAATACTTTCTCAATGGTCGAAAAAGAAACTAACACGACAAAGGATGAGCGCGATCATCCGCACATGTCGCTAAGGAGCGCCATGTTAAAAGACCAACCGTTTAGATCCTACGCTCTCTGCATCTTGTGAAATACTTAACTCACCAAACAAAATCGCCTTTGCAAGACAAAGATAATTATATAAATAAATTGTGATGTTTAAATCAAAGCTACATAATGTTCTAACAACACAAATGATTCACATCACAGCGATTTCGTCAAGAAACCACAATGATGTTTTTATTGACAACTGTCAAAAATTCCCGCAAATTTGACATTTTTTGGCTACTGCCAACATAAAGAAAGTATTTTTTGGTTCGGATACACTAAAATCAAAGATTGTCAATGTCGACTTGTGAGAAGAATGTCGATAAATATGATCACCATAGGCATAGAGACATGACATCCTTTTTTGTGAACGAATGATATGTGTTAACATAACAATTTATTAACTTATTTCTAATCATTCATTCATGTCATTCCTCTTTATTTACAAAGTGTTTGTACCAGTTTGTACTAGCCAAAGAAATAACTATTGTTTGAAAACTACTTGAGAACAAAAGGAACTTGTTTCTTATCTTCGAATAATTCAACTGCATATAAATGTGTTCTCAAGTAAGATAAAATAACTGCAGTTGCAAAGCAATAAGGTTACTTTTACTTTATCTTACAATTTCTCCACGAATCGCTAGCTGGTACCATTTTTGTATAAATTTTATCCTTTTGTAGTTATAGCAATGGAAAACCGGTCACTCGAACCAGTGCCTCTGTCGGCCGAAGATAGAGAATTTGAAGAGAATTCCAACAAGACTCAGGGAGATGTTGACATGGATGAGGAAATATCGGCGCGCATGACTGCTTCCTACAGCGAAATATCGTTCCACTCTGACCAGGGTCACAGCGCAGAGGAGAACAAACCTCCCGGCCCATCCAGACCTTACGACTTACCTTCGGAGAATCGGAAACAAGAGAAGTATCCACTTGACTTGGACGGACATGTCAGATACGAGGGAGACATGACACACTATGTTGCTGACGATTTAGAGTTCAAGATAAAAATATCTAGTCCTGTCACGAAAAGAGGTGAGACACCTGTATTTGGCAGCTCAAGTGCCTCTCGCTCCAGTACACCGTCAGGCAAACTTTATAGACAAATATTAGCACCGCAGATAGGACAAATAGACATAACAGTATTGAATGATCTAGAACATGAAGCGCAAAGAATTGCACAGTCAGTAGATAATCTAATAGAGAACTTATCCAGTATTTTACACTCTAACTCGTCCTTGACTGCTGAGAACATGGAGGTCTATAAAGATGCAGTTGGTAAAACCTGTGATGCAATGGACAACAACATCAAGAGTATGTACACAATACTAGCTAAGGGGGAAGAGGTGTCACAGGCTATGGTTCCAGTACAGGCGCAGGCTGCTAGAATAGCAGAAATCAAAAGGCTTTTACAGTTGTTTGAAAATAATTTTTAATTAAGATGACATACTGTGGACCAATGTTAATTCTTTTTAGCTATTCTAAGGTTCTTATTTAAATAGAATAATCTAGAAAATTAATATCAACTTCTTGAAAAACAGTGACCTGTTGAAGTGAGCCTGCCTCTTGCCCATGAGATTGGATTGGATTTAACATAGTTTTCCAAATAAATAAATACACACCCAAACTTGAAGCCAACATAAATGTTCATGACACAGATGTAGGATATAAAACATATGACCCAGGTAATAGAATTAGTACAAAGATATGTGTAACAACATAGCACCCTAGTCTGGTCAGGAGCTTAAGGTGAAAGGTGGCTATTTCTAGGATTAAAACACCTCTGCCGATCCCCTCGGGAATAAGGCGTATTAATTATTTTGTATTTCCTTCATTTTACTTCTCAATCATAAAAATCATAATAAATGTGTAATTATGTAAGAAATTAGATAACAATAAAGAAAGTAGTGAAACCACCTATCTTATTTTTAACTTACAAGGCTGTATTTTTTTTTGTTTACATAACTGTTTATTTTTTCTCTACCTAAACACAGTCAAACATGACTCGTACAATAACAATATCGTCTACAGCTGTCAAATACTATCGATATCCTAAAATATCGATACATAAGTCAATATAATAAAATTGCTACAGGATGAAAAGCAATATTATAGATTATAGGATTCACTTCATTATTGGTAGAATATTATCGTATAACTATATTTTATCCATAATCAAGAGTAGGTCTTTACCTATGAAATTGCCGTTTTGTATGAAAAAATTTAAACGATTTTTTTTCCTGTATTTTGTATTTGTATTAATCGAAATAATCACCCATGCAATCAATGCATCTTTGCCAACGCAGCGAAATGGTAGTTTATTTATGCCCTTGTTAAAGAAGTCAGCTGGACGGGAGGCAACAAATTCTACAAAGGCATTTTGTACTGCCTCTCAGATATTGAATTTTTTTCCCGTCAAGAAATTATCCAAATTCTGGAAAAAGTAGTACCTAGTCTGTAGGACTGGGGCACCCATTTGTCAAGCTTTTTTACCTTGCCAATTTGACGCAAATGAACCAATATTGTTTTGACGCTAACGTAGAAAGCTGTTAAGAAAATCATTCTGGAGAGAAACTTTTTCTTAAAACGTCTTTGGCTGCTGCTAATTCAGTCGTAGATTGTGTATCATCAGCTTCCACAATCGCCTTTAATTCGCCGTTGTCGACCCAAGTCTTCGGACGACCGCGATTCATTTCTGTGGTTCATTTTTCAGGTACAGGAATTAAATCTGAGACATGTGTAAATAGACCCGGTCCGGCGATGGGCTCACCACCTATCACGTTTAGGGGTCCAATGTATCTCGTGAAATGTGGGTATATGCAGTAATGGAATACCTCTGCCTACCCCCTCGGGGATAAAAAAGGCGTGAGATTATGTTATTATTTTATTTTTTCAGGTCAAAATTTCCAGAACGGAAGCGAGCAAACCAATAACAGGTGGTTCGTTGGTTTGTAGTGTTAGCTCCGTAAACGTCGTTGATGTTGCGTGCCGCTTGTGCCTCGTTGCTGCCACGACGGTACTCATATTCCTTAATTACTTGAATTTTTAACGTATTATTGATGACGAAAAAGATTGAAATGCGATAATGCGATGAAAAATTAAAATGCCTCTCTTTTTCTTTAAACGTCTTTGTGAAAATGTAACTTAGAGTAACTTATATTTATCTACGGAAAAAATGTAACACTAATCAATAAACAAATGACTACTTTTGGAAAAAGAATTTCATGTTTTTAAAATAAAACTAATTTGAAATTAACGTTAACTGCAGAACGGCAATTTCATAGGTAAAGCCCTATTATTTATTGCAGTTATTTATGAATCAAAATAAATGATTGCTGGATAATAAAGTCGCCACTGTTTCTTATTAAAGATAGTATTCTAATATCTGTGTTATAGGTATATAATTTCATAATGGTTTATGCTGCTAATTTTGTGAATGATAATAAAAAAAAATATTTTTTGAAGATATTTTTTGATGATATAGTTTTTGTATAGATACTTTGTGACATCCCTAGTAACTACTTTTACTACTCATTCAATCATTCTTCTTGTTATGTTAGGCTGTATGGGTTGGGCTGGGCTAATGCCTTTGCCTATCCTCCGTGATGAGATTAAACAAAAAAAAATGGCATTCTGTCATTTTGAATCGACCGAGGTGGTTGTAAATTAAAAGGTTTCCGAAAAATGTGTATTTAATAACAGAAAATGTAAATTGAATTACTAACATGAGTGTTAATATCATAGTAAGATTAAGCGTGCTGTTAATGGTCTCATGACCAGTTAGCTTATAACTCCCATTGCGCTAAAAACACGACAAATGGGTGACGTTGTTAGCTTATTTTCTGTGATAATTATGAAGTTTAAATCTAAGTTCAATGAAAGTAAAATTTATTTTCACTACGATCTTCCCTGGGAAAGACTCAAGGCAGTCAAATGGATGAATGAGAAGGCTTCGCCTAATAAGGCTTATGTGCCAACTGCGGTAAGTCGCGATTAATTATTTTTTTATTTCGGATTGTTTTGCCTCGTAGTGTAATAAGTAATAACCGATTGCGTTATAAACTTTAAATAAGATATGTAATTGTAAGGTAAAACATTTTTTTATTCTATACAATAATGCAATAATTTTAATAAAGAAATAAAATAAAAATACTTGCTTAGATTAGGTATGGACTATGCTTAAAAATTCCATATGTGGGTTATGGGCAATTTACACGAGGCCATTCCATGAGCCATTCCACTAAGAAAATCCAGTAAGCCAATCCAAACTGCATACAAAAAAAGCTTGGGGACCACAGATCATTAATCTAGCAATGGTCTGTGTTGGGGACAATCCATTGCAGTGGACTGTCTCTATTTACAAGAAGCCATTTAGTGGATTGTCTTAGTGGAATGGAAGAATGTAAATGGCCCATTAGTAGGTAGGTATTCAGCGTCAATAATTCAATAAAGTTACATACAATAGTTTTTTAACATTTTTATTTATTTAATACTACACTGCATTCTTAGTCTTTTAAAGCTACTTTTTTAATTTTGTATAATTTACTAATACTTTAATTCGCGCGTTTTTTACGCGAGAGTGACCTAAACTGCAATAATATAATATGTAGCTAAATAGGGATGCAACTTAATTTATGGTATATCACAACTCACGAAATTAGGTTTGTCTGGCCTTAGCCTTACAAAGAATAGAAATTATAAATTAAATAGTCTATTTATCCTATCCACCTATCCATCCATACCATTACCATAATTTCTCAGGGGTGCTATATTGATTGGTAGCAAGACTATCAAGTTCAAAGGCTTTATAATGATTTGTGACAAGCGAAATTACTAATACAACAGTAATAGCTTGGAACACAAAATACATATAGGTAGGTATAAACATGTTAAAGTTTAATTACCTTGCCAGTCATGCAAAAAGTATTTACTATGTTCTTGCATTAGCTTAATATATTCAGCCGCAGTCAGCATTCTTTGATTAAATATTTTATAATGTACCAATTACCCAGAGTGATTTATACATTGTCTATATTTCCATGTCTTCCACACCTATCCTATCGGGCAGCTGTCTACTCCGGGCGATCTATTCCAATCGATAATCCTATTGTTTTCCGATTATGCGGCTTAACTAGATTATCTTATAAATGCGAACATGACAGTTCTATACATTGTCGTGGGTAAACGACCAAACAGATAAAGATGAAATTCGGCAGGCAGATAGTTTGCATTGATTGCTTGATGTAAAACAAGCAGTGATGAAACAAGATGTAAACAGGAGCAGTGATAGCCCGGACGGTTAAAGAGCCGGCCTAAAATCAGTGAGGCACGGGTTCGAATCCTGGCATGTACCAATGAGTTTTTCAAAAACTTACGTACATATTTATCACTAGCTTGACGGTGAAGGAAAAACATCGTGAGGAAACCCGCAGGTCTCAGAATTAATTCTGAGACATGTGTAAATAGACCTGGTCCGGCGATGGGCTCACCACCTATCACGTGGGGGTTCGTTTAGGGGTCCAATGTATCTCGTGAAATGTGGGTATATCCAGTAATGGAATACCTCTGCCTACCCCCTCGGGGATAAAAGGCGTGAGATTATATTATATATATTATTATATGTAAAACAAACTAAATCTTGTCCTGGAATGCAAATAGAGTCTAATCTATGAATGATACTTTGTAAATCAAAAAACACAAAATAATGCAGATTTTTTTTTAAAACAAATGGTTGGGGTAACCATTTGTTTTAAAAAAAAATCTGCAACTATGTACACATTCCATGATGACAAGTAGCCTTTTCTTTTGTAAAGATGCTATCTAGTCATTACAATTTCATCATATCTTTATTATTATTTTTTTTTTATTTCAACAGTATATTCATTGTGTATAGGTCCACAAAACATTGTCTCAAAATTCCAAATTCAATGTAAGTAATTAGACATACTTGTATTGTAGATACGCTTCAGTACAGACAGAGTACAGACTAAGTAAACAAAATTTTATCTCATAATAATAACACATGAATACTATATGTTTTTTTATTTTGTGTCGGCCTGGACCGGACATCGATACGCAATGCGAACTGTAATGGCTGGTTTGCACACTGTTTAGTTAAGTTGGTCAGGTGAACATCGCTTCTATAATCTGGTATATGAATACCATACCTCATAGTGGGCAAGCAATGTTCATCTACTGACCGTCTTAACTAAACAGTGTGTAAACCAGCCATAACACGTCACTCAGCACGACAGGATGTCGATTCTATGGTTGTAACTTGTTACTCCAAATTTTTTATTATTATGTCACGAGCGTAATAAGGAGTTATTACGCTGAGGGCGTTTAAGAATAGCCGTCGCTATTCAAGACGTAGTACACGCGTAGTACCAGGAAACGTAGTCTAAATGCGGATTCTTACGTCAATTAAAGGGAGACAGCTGACGCTAAACATTCGCGAAATCGAGATTTAGATCTCCAGGTATAAAGTCTACATACATTTAAAAAATGTTATAATAGATTTTTTGACAATATTTAACTAATCTATTTACCCACTAACATATTATCTAAATATTATAAAGGCCAAAGTAACTGTTACAGTGCATGCTGATCCAACCTTGGTAAATTTTAGCGGAAGAGTTTTCGTCTTTATGAAGACAAACGCTACTTTTTATTAGTCGCTAGCAATATTTAGTAAATTACCTATATAAATCGGGCTAAAGTACTGTCGCTGACGTACTGGAATGATATATTTTTGAAATGCAAAAAAATTAAAGAATTCTGATTTTCGAAACACCAGTGTTCGTACAATGTTGGACAATCGAAGTCCAGTAACTAATAATATAATCGGATGATTTATGTTCATACGTATAAAACTCAGAGGTAGAGAAAATAGATCGCTGCCGCCCGGTACGGACCTAGCACACCTCTTGCGCCTCATACACATCCATCAACCGTCTTATACATTCTGGTCGATCTCAAGTACACTTTATCTAACTCTCTCTAATAGTACATCGACCTGATCTGATCGATGTACGTACGCCTAGGTCGCCCTCTAAGAAGTGATTTATAAATCAACTTTGGGACGAACAAGGAACAAATCATCGCTAGCGACCCGCCTTCGCTTCGGCTTGTATGATATTTTTCCAACATCTTCAACAATCATCCAATATTTCAGCCAATTAACAACTAAACCATCCTCATGAGTCAATCCGTCAAATGGTGGACCAGCAATTGGTGCACGAAAATCCTTTCGGTAATGTTTGAGTTTATCGCGTTCAGACAGATATAGGCGGCGCGGAGCAACTCTGTTTTCTACACTACACTATCAATAAGAAAGATTTATTTGTTTACAATGAATAGGCTCCCAAAACTACTGGACCGATTTAAAAATTATTTAACCAATGAAAAGGTTACTTTTCTTGAATTAACATGGGCTAGAATTTGCCCACGGGAACGGGACTGATGCGTTTAGTTAATATACACAGTTCCCGCTGATGATGGCTTCAGAAACAATATCACGTATATCAAAACTGTAGCAGTTGTCATAATTTCGTCGCCGTAACACGTAGGACGGTCGTGTGAATGGACTCAGATCTGACTCAAAAAAGCTACCCCACTTGTTTAATCGTAATTATCGCTTCCTTTCGTTCCAATCACTTTATGCAAATACAGAGTGATAACTAATAAGCAATACTATCTATAATAATAATCAGATTCGCTTATCGTTGATGCGGTGTCTTAACTCCGATGGGGTTAGCAGAGCTATTGAATTTCCGAAAGTAGCTACCTACTACCTACTTTTGTACAATGTATTTTTCAGATAGGTATTATAACCCAAAATGCAATAGAAAATTAACGGCAATATTCTGCAAATCTTCTATTATAAAACCGGGAAAAGCGCCACCTCTGTCCTTTCCCCTTTGAGGCTCTTGTCCTATTACGCGCGGTCGTAATACTGTCACGTATTCTATGGCGCAGCGTAAAGATAAATGCAAAAGCAAAATTGAGTTACTTTATTATAATGATTAAACTACATGAGATCAAAACAAACTCGGTGATTGATAATGATAAGAATAAGCTAGACTACACCACAATATTATATAACATTATCAGGCGTAACGATTAAAACCGGCCAAGTGCTACTCGGACTCCCACACTTAAAGGTTCCGTACCACCGTACAATAAAAAAAAAACATGTTTCATGTATAGGGCTCCCTTTATTTTTTTTACTTTTATTTATTTGTTGTTATAGCAGCCATAGCTACACATTTTGTGATAATTTCAACTGTCTACCTATGCGATACAGCTATAGACATATTTAGCCGACTGATAGACAGACTGTCGTACCACACTACAATAAAAAACACGTTTCTTGGATGGGGACTCCCTATTATGTTTTTTATTTGTTATTATAGCGGCTATAGTACAACCGAAATACATATACATTCTGTGAAAATTGCAAATAAGATACAACCATACAACTGATAGACAGACAGCGGAGGCTAGTTATAAGATTCCGTTAGCACCGTTTGTGTATGGAACTAATAACACTGTTATCAAATCAAATCAATTAATCTTTATTTCGCTTGATAAAATGATAGGCAACATTCATGAACATTACAATTACTTATTAATAACATAAGAAAAGTGAATAAAAGTGTCAAAAAAAAAACCAAGCAGAATTTCATAATTTAAAAAAATATCTACGTTATCTGCTATCTTCGCGCAGGTGGAGAATGTAGCGAACGTATGCACACACGCGGTGTGCGTTGCGCCGGCGTCGCTGGGCGCGCGCGAGTTGCTCACGCGGTCCGTGAACGCGCCCCAGGCCATCGCCGCTGTGGTGTATGGGCTGGCGCTGTGCTTGCTGTTCGCCGTCTCCACCACCTTCCACTCCGTATGCTGCTGCCGTTCAGACACGTGAGTATACCTCAGATATGTTATTTCAAGGCTCGCGATCTTATTGCGTTTTTATTGAAAACTGACTGTTGTAAGTGCCGTTTCGGACAATTATAGCCTATGTTACTCCCAGAAAAGTAAGCTTTCAATTGGCGAAATAATTTTTAAAATAGGTTGAGTCGTTTTTAAGTTTATTCGTTACAAACATACAAAAATACAAATCTTTCCTCTTTAGAAATTAGTGTAGATGTAGATAAAGTAGCTGTAGATAAAGATGTAAATAATGTACTAGGTACATAAATCTAAAAAATAGAGAGGTCCTAGGCAGCAGTCGTCATACCGCTTTCAATTAAATTTGACCCAAACAGGGCAAGCTAAATAAAACCGATTAAAATTCAAATACCGTTTAAAAATAACCTGACTGCGAGTAAATGGCACTGAACCAATAATATGGGTAAGGCGCAGTCGAATAAAATGTAGCTCATGATGAGACCCCTGAGATAAAGAAGAATCTAACGACACCTTGGCTGTGCCGACAAAATGTACTCACATATTTACCACACAAAAACAATACCCTCTGTTTGGGGAAGCCGGGTACAAAATAATTGACAGGGAGACAGCCCGCATGTCGAACTGTGAATGAATTCGCAAACAAAAAAATAAATCAAGATGTTTTGTTGACAGTAGGGACTTATAAGTCCACTTAACGAAAGTCCCTTTCAAAGCCATTCTAATTGTTTTGCGAGCACTCGCTTCATAGGCTATTCCTTACTTTAGCAGTCTATAGGCTGTATCCCGGCTAAATGCCCATAATGATAAGCTTCACCTTGAATACCACTCGTCAGTGTTGACTGTTGAGGCGAAATTACCCGGTACAGAAATAACATAATCCTTATGTAATCCGTCATAAGGCTTCGCTCCGAAGCACTACACGCAAGGTCGCGGTACGCAGCGCGGGAAATACTTCGTTACTCGAGATTGAAGCACAATAGATAAGCCGTCCGCTCGTCCACAAAGGGACGTACTGTAATTTTAACGAATATTGCAAGATTTGTACAGGTTTCTGCTATTGTGTACTGTCACAATAAAAGATATGACGAGGATTCTACGTTTTTAGGCTTCTTAAAGAACGGCTTACGTTTTAATTTACTTGTCATGATAAACGTAGCCTGCAATGTTTCTAAACTTTCATGTCGATAAAAACTAAAAGTTCGCTGTTAGCAAAACCAAGTCCAGTGTTATTATGAGCCTTGGCTTAGTTAGTAATAATTGTGCCCTCTAATTTTAACAAGTTAGAAATCGCGGGTTTGATTCCCGCCCGGGGGTTGCGTGAATGAACATGTCTGTTGGTTTCTGTTCTGGGTGTTTATATGTATGTCAGTATGTGTATCAGAGTTTGATCAATTTTTTTCAATATTTATTCAAACAAGCTTAAGCCAGAACTATCAAGTGAAACATTAAAGTTCATTAAACCCAGACTTAAAAAGAGATAGTCAAGAACTAATTAAACCAAATATAACGTGATAAGTCTCAAGCATAATGTCCCATCATAAGACCGATTGACTGTTATTCAATTACTTTATTAAGGAACTAGCGGTTCTGTGCGGTTTCACCTTCATAGTATAAAACAAAGTCGCTTTCTCTGTCCCTATATCCCTATGTATGCCTAAATCTTTAAAACTACTCAACGGATTTTGATGTTTTTTTTAATAGATATGGTGATTCAAGAGGAAGGTTTTAGTATAACCATTGCACCCGTGGGAAGTCGGGAGCGGGTCGCTACTACCTGAATAAAATACAGCCTATCTTACTCAGGGATATTATAGCTTTCCATAAGTGAAATAATTTTTAAAATCGGTCCAGTAGTTTTTGAGTTTATTCGTTACAAACATACAAAAATACAAATCTTTCCTCTTTATAATATTACTGTAGATATCTTCCCAACAATCAGCTGAAGCGAATTTTCCAGTAAAATGAAGCACTTCCTCCACCGGTTCGACCGCGCGATGATATACATCTTCATCGCGAGTTCGTACTTCCCTTGGCTGACGGTGGGCGCGCTATCGTGCTGGATGCTTCGAGAGCTCCGCTGGGCCATCTGGCTGCTGGCCGTGCTCGGGATCACCTACCAGCAGATCTTCCACGAGCGGTACAAGATGCTGGAGCTGCTGCTCTATCTCGTAATGGGTCTGGGTCCTGCCGCCATCATTGTTACATCTAATGTAAGTAGCTTCTCTTATTTTTCTAATGATTAATAAAAATAAAAAAATAAAATCTCACGCCTTATATCCTCGAGGGGGTATGCAGAGGTATTTCATTTCAGGAAATAGGTAACCACATTTCACCAGAATAATCTTTGGACCCCTTCCGTGATAGGTAGCCCATCGCCGGACCGGGTCTGCTAGAAATGCCTTAGAATCAATTCTGGGACCTGCGGTTTTCCTCAAGATGTTATCCTTCACCGTCGAGCTAGTGATAAATATGTACGTAAGATTTTTAAAAACCCGTTGGTACGAGGATTCAGACCCGAACCTCACACATGGGCGAGAAATACAACTGCATAAATTACCGTTGCTGGAAAATATTCGGTAAATATTTCATAATTCATTACGCCAGTATTTATGTGAATTTACCCCAGAATACAATCTCGTATTAAGGTAAAAGCACAGAACAAACAACTTACGTAACAACACTACTTATCTTCATACGACACGAATTCTTACTTACTCGTACGTGAATAACTTATGTGCTTGTCCCCGAAAGCGCTGATATCCACTGAGTATTATGTTTTCTGAAACTTTTCTAGGTCATCTCAAAAATATAATATAACAAAAAACAACCAACATCCAAATATTCGAAAGGGAATTTGTGGTCTTCTTCATCAGTTCCATTTCATCAAATGATAAATAAATGCAAGTGCTTGAAATTTTGCTAAAAGCATCATAATCGCTATATGTATGCCTATAAAATTTGAGAAGTTCTCTCAATTCTGCATACATGCTCGTAAGATACGTCTTACGAGTATTATCGGTACATCCGATGTACTCGTACCGATGATGATCAGAGAGTACAAATATTTCCTTTGAAATAAAAATAATTTTCCAAATCGGTTCATGAATGGCTGAATGCTCAGGCAACAAAAATAAGAAATACAACCTAATCGGAACCTCCTTTTTTGCAGTTGGTTAAAAACAAACATAGATAGCATCAAAAATGAATTCAGGAAAGTATCAGTCAACTATTGAACTCTCATAAATATCACAATAATAATAAAACTTGTATTGTGTGATGTGACCGCGGAACACGCACGGTTTAAATGCGAATTTCAACAGGAACATAGCAATTTGAAACATGAAATAGGTTATCTGGACGCGATCGCTCTGAACGATAAAATCGCGCATTGTCCTCTCATAATATTATTACAGACCTTTATTCACAAATTGTACAATAATCATCAAAACTATTATGTGTACCTATATACTTACGTTTTGTTGTTATTTTAGCCACTGGTCAATAAATACATAGTTTTATTGTATTAAACCTTCACAGCAATGATAGCCTTGTTTAAAGTCTGTTTGCCTTTCATGCGTGAGACAGGTTCGTATCCTGGTGGGGAATGCAATATTTTAAGTAGTTTTTTAAATGCTTATATAGGCACACATTTATTATTAGCACGACAGTAAAGAACGTCGTTAGAACCCCTGAATTGCTTCTTAGGCATGTGTAACAACAACACCCTAGTACGGGATGGGCTCACCACATGTGAAAGACCTGTCACGTTTAGGGGTCTAAAAATACATTGGGGAAAATGGGGTATTTGCAGGAACGGAATAGTTCTTTGTACATACAATATGTAACAGAATAAGCGCAATTCCTGAAATTAGTTTGTTCAGTATCGACTACTTAAACGATTTCAGCTGTTTTTAATATGTGTTAAATTTAAATTTAGTGTTATCTATGGAAATCGTGCTATTATTGATCGATATTTAAGAAAATTGGTTAGACATAACTAAAGTTTGTTTGCATCATATTTTTTAAATATTAATATAATAATTGGGGTGTATGTGGAATTGCGCTTATTCTGTTACGCGTTGTATAATAATCTCAATATTAAAAAATAACACTGGTTTTAACAAAAAATCTAAGCGACCTTCCAGAATTTACTACTCCATTCGTCAAACAACTATAGTTCAGTTCAGTTTAAAATCAATAGTTCTGTGGAACAACTGTCAATACTGGTCCCTATTCAAATGAAGCCATATATTTGCATGCATGTAGATTGTCGGTATTGTTGGGTGAGGCAGTTTATACACCGTATAGGCAGGGGAGTATCGGAGTGCTAGGCGGTGCCGCGAACCGAGGCTCTCAAGCTCAGGGGAGCCTCGGACCACGACCAGCAAACATTAAAGAAACTGAACATGCAAAAATGTAAAGAAATTTTCCTGCTTTAAGAATATAAATATCTATACTTACTAATATTATAAAGAGGAAAGATTTGTATTTTTGTATGTTTGTTACGAATAAACTCAAAAACTACCGGACCGATTTTATAAATTCTTTCCCCAATGGAAAGCTAGAAGATCCCTGAGTAACATAGGCTATATTTTATTCCCGTATTCCCACGGGAACGGGAACTACGCGGATGAAACCGCGCAGAACTGGTAGTATGTTATAAAACATTTATATGAATTAGCTTTTTAATGGACTGTCTCAAATATCAAATTTTCGATAAGCATGTATGAATCGATTGATGGATGTGGATTACGCACCAGAGGTGTATCAAATATGTAGCAGATGGCAGTGTATTGCATCTACCTACCCCGGCGGAAAAAGGGCGTGAGCATGTGTGTGTATGTTGATACAATTAATTAATTTAGATAGGGCCTCAATTTTTTTGCACGAGACTTTGGTTACCTAGCTACGCCTCTATGTATATGTTACTTGTGTTCTCTATGTATATGTTGTTACTACTGTGGGCGATCTGTTACAATGTTTTCCGATTACGCGGGTAAAATTATGCTAAATCAAAGTCAAAAGTTTTAGTTCAATGTTAGGGCTTATTAGTCCTCTTATTGAAAGTCATTGCGATTCCATATACTACATACTACACGCTACATAATACACTCTTAAGAAGAACGTGCACTGCTTGCATCACTACGTCGTGATTGATAGTCTAGTGAGGACTAAACGGGCGTCGGGAAGTGCGACGTATGATCTGACCTATCTAGATTTACGTGACTTGAAATAAAACAAAATTTGAAATACATTGAAATGTATGTTACATAAGTTACATTACACATCACCAGGTCCAGACTCCAGAGTCACACAGAGTACCTATATGAAATTTTGTAACTTTTTAGATTTCAGTTTTTTGTTTGATCACGACTCGAAAAGTGATGGACCTTTACAAGAGTTTTGTTTTTCCATCTCAGTAACTTATAGGAAATAGACAGGACTGTACTCGAATGACGCCAAAATATTCAGATCTCATGTAAGAGAAAATGTACGTAGTTCCCAGCCTTAGAAATTCGCTGACCTCCGCATTGGTTGACAGCAAAGTGACATATCTTTGTACGGAGGTACATTGAATAGCGCTGGCGGGAAGTGTCAGCGTGTCGCCGGCTCCGAAGTACACTTTCCGCTGCGAACTCGGCTCAGATAACGACTGACAAAAGCAGACTTTGTTCCGCAAAAAGTTATTATATTTTATATATAAAAAACTAGCGGCGTTTCCCTCGCGGATCCTCTTCATTCCTGTCCCCGTGGAAATTTATATAAATATATGTTTAGTGGACACTTAAGTTATTTAACAAATCTTCGTATAAAATTTGTTTACAAACTAAGTTTCCATTCTCCATGTACTCTGGGCAAGATACCAGGCATACCTACTTTGCCATTCGTTTTTTGCGTGCCATTCGTACTTAGCTCTCGATCGACCGTAATATCCGTAATTACAAAGATGCAAAGTCTGTCGTCTAGCTCAAGGTTTTTCAAACGTATGGTCCCACGCACGACTTTTAAAGTCTCCAAACAACTGCAAAACCTTAACCCCCTCCCCAAAAAATATAAACCCCACTTAGAGAAACCCTGGTCTAGCTAAACGGGTTTTACTTTTCTCTGTATCGTGACCTTGAATTTTCCGAAAGAAGCCTTAATCTGCATATTTTCGTAAAACTCGCATATTCCAAGTAATAAAAAAATATTCATAATTGTTCGGCTCAGGTTATGACCCTTATCACTAATTTATAAAACAAATGCAATGTAATAGTTTACTAAAGCAATTGTAATAGGGTTGATTTTCGATCAAGGCTTTAGTTAACGAGTATGTTTAGTATTTCTATTTTAATGCCGGTCTAGGAGAAGAATAATTAACGCGGCTCGCCTTGACTTGCTTACGCAACTAGTCGAAAGGAAAATATTTGTAGTAGGTATATGACTAAATTTGAATTTGCTACTGTGCCTTTTATCGTATTCTTCCCTATATCCTCAATTCCTCAGATTCTTGTGCGCCTGACATCTCACCAACGGGATGTTTCTGTCCGCACACATGTAAACTGTAGAATGAGCTATGGTGAGGTTTTCCCTTTGCTCTATAATATGAAAGAGGAGTAACAAAAGAGATTTATGGTACGAATTTTGAAGGATGCAAGGAAAGATCCGTGAACGTCCTTCTGGGGGGTCCCCCCAGAAGGACGTTCACGGATCAAATAAGTGAAGTCCTTCAAAAAGCTGGGGTCCGAAGTGCGAAGAATAAAAGAGCGTGCATGAAAAGGCCTATGGACGTGAAGGAAGCGATAGAAGTATGCAGAATAATAATAATAATAAAAGGCATTTATTCATAATTTTTGTACAGTAATTAACCTTTTACTATCTGCCAAACTGTATTAAACAGTTTGTTGGCAGTAATAGTACTCTCTTCTTACAATTATTTTATACTGCCTTTCATATTAATAATACCACTGACATAATATACCTACGGCGCAATCTTGATATAGTTAGTTTAGATAATTAATTAATTAGAGATCGAGCAAAGTGGCGATCCATCGTCTCTGCCTACCCCTGTGGGACAATGGTGTGAGCTTTGTGTATGAATGTATGTCTATGAAATGAGAATCTTCAAAAAGCGTGTTCACGACTTTCACATTTCTCAATTGCAGGAAACGCTTAGGTGACTGCGGGTTTTCAGATGTTCATAGGTTGCGATAACCTTTGCCCTCAAACTTGCAGTAGATATTGTTAGTTTAGATAATAATAGTCCATTAAATATTTACATTAATAATACTCGCGCCATTATCCCTGACGGGGTCGTCAGAGGTATTCCATTCTATAAATACTCAGTTTTCACAAGTTCTTGTACCCCAAAACGTGGTGGTGGTGAGCCCATCGCCAAACGGGGTGCTGTTACACAAGGCTCAAAATCAAATCTGGGACCTGCTGGTTTCGTCAGGGTGTTATTCTTCACCCTGGAGCTATGTATAAATGTGTACGTTCATCATCATCATCAACCCGTAACAGCCCACTGCTGAGCTAAGGGTCTTTCCTCACACATGAGAAAGTATGGGCTATAATCTCCCACGCGAGCCACCACGCGCCCACCGCGGATTGGGAGATGGTACATACATACATACATACATACAGCTCACGCCTTCTTCCCACAGGGGTAGGCAGAGACGATGGATCGCCACTTTGCCCGATCTTTGCACACTTCCCTCGCTTCCTTCACATCCATAAGCCTTTTCATGCACGCTCTTTTATTCTTTGCACTCTTGACACCAGATTTTTGAAGGACGTCACTAATTTGATCCGTGAACGTCCTTCTGGGGCGTCCTCTTGCCTTGTATCCTTCAACATTTGCACCATAAATCTCTTTCGTTACTCTTCTTTCATCCATACGTTCTAAATGACCAAACCAGCTTAACATACCCTTTTCTATCCTTGTCACTACATCTTCTTTCAAACCACACTTCTCTCGTATATCCGCATTCCTCACTCTATCACACAATTTTACTCCACACATTTTCCTCAAAGACCTCATTTCCACTGCGTTCACCTTGCTTTCATGCTTCTTCTGCCACACCCAACATTCACTCGCATACATCAGCGTCGGGACCAGAACAGCGTTATGCATAGCCATCCTTGCCTTGTTAGACATGACCTGGCTACTCACAAGGCTATTCAGGGCCCCATTCACTGCATTTCCTTTCAATACTCTTCTTTCAATATCTTTCTCATACTTGCCATCCCTTGTAAACACGCTACCCAAATACACGAACTCTTTCACTTGCTCAACTTTCTCACCATCAATCTTTATATCACACTCTGTCATACACTCTTCTCTTTCAAAAATCATCACTTTAGTTTTTGCAACATTCACTTTCATGCCCTTCTTTTCAAAAGCTGCATTCATTATATCCACCATCTTTTGCAACTCGGACGCCGACGATGCAAGCATGACTTGGTGGTCGGCGTACAAGAGGCATTTGATGGTGGTCTCAATCATTTTCAATCCACAATCACTCTCACGCAAATCATCCAAACAGCTGTCCATGAATAGGTTAAAGAGCCACGGCGATGCTACACAGCCCTGTCTAACACCCCTTGAGATGTTAAACCAGTCTGTGCAGGCGCCATTTAGTCTGACACATGCACTGGAATCCTCGTAGAGTGATTTCAGTGCATTTATCAACCGGCTTTCCAACCCAAACTTGGACAGTACATCCCACATTTCATTCCTCCTCACTTTGTCATAAGCCTTCTCCAGGTCTATAAAGGCGCAAAACACCTTCTGATGTTTGGCGAGGTGTTTTTCTATTAGGCACCTTAGGGAGAAGACTTGATCCATACACCCCATTCCCCTTCTGAATCCCGCTTGTACATCCCATATTTTCTCATCCGTCTGGGAGATGGTGTTAAGCTAAAATGTGTACGCAAAGTTTTTGAAACACTCAAGGTACATCAGGATTCTTTGTTAAGTTTTTACACTATTTACAAAGTAATTAAACATCTACAATGTAATTAAATGTAATTTGGAGTTTCCACTCGATCCGTCTGAACCTTACACATTATAAGAATAATTAAGATAGTGTTCCTATACTAGGTAATCTTAAGAGTTTATAATAATAGAAACGAAAAAAAAAACTTCTAGTATCTTCTATTATTTATTTTATTATCACATAGCGTAATCAATGAGGCTCGGGTTCGAATCCTGGCATGTACCCATGAGTTTTTCAAAAACTTACGTACATATTTACCACTAGCTCGACGGTGAAGGAAAACATCGTGAGGGAACCCGCAGGTCTCAGAATTAATTCTGAGACATGTGTAAATAGACCTGGTCCGGCGATGGGCTCACCACCTATCACGTGGGGGTTCGTTTAGGGGTCCAATGTATCTCGTGAAATGTGGGTATATCCAGTAATGGAATACCTCTGCCTACCCCTTCGGGGATGAAAGGCGTGAGATTTTTTTTACATAGCGCAAGTTCCCAAGCATCTTAATTACAAAGACAGACTCGCGCCCTATGGATATAAATAGGCAAATAATGATGTCTTGTTAGACGTAGCTATTCTGTAACTGACTTGAAACTTGATGCTATAGTTTCGTATAGGCGTGCTACACACGTTCCTAAAATGTCTCGTAAAAGTGTATTAGCCGATTGGATCCTCCATTCCGCCAATAAAATGCTTACAAAAAACATTTTCGCTATAGGCTATCAGACCGTAATCAATAATCGTTACTCAGCTCTCGTCTATTTCGTATCGCATTGGTGAATGTAGGCAATGTAGCTAACGACTTGCGATACGAACTGACCCCCGCCACTTATCATTAGCGTGTAACAGATGTAATACATAGAGCAGTCTAGAAGCACATGAGTAAAGAAACGGAACAGAGACAAAGCTTCTAAGGAGCGTGCAAAATTCTTACCTATTTTAGTAGGGTTGGCAAATGAGAATAAAATAAACAAAACGTTTATTAGACTTTTATTTGTACATTAGATTATTTACAAATTACCTACTCTAAATATTTTTTTATAACTTTTTATTTTTAATAAATTATTAAATCTTTTAATCTAATGATGAATTCTAAATCTAATGGATATAAAGTTTTTTCAAATAATTATTAAGGACGCTTCCACATGGCATAATATTTTTACAATCTTACACTCGATTCAGAATATCATTAGGTACCAATATTTACAATGTTTACGTCGAGTTCTTTGTAATGAGTAATTAAAGAATCTTTGCCCATATTTATAGGTTGTTCAGGTCTATTAACAAACAATTTTATTTCGTCACATATGTGATTTTCAAGACATTCATGCAAACTGTACAGTAGGTAACCATTTTACACCTCCGAATCTAATTATTTACACATTCTTGACTTTTTAGTTTAATACTTTATTCTACCATAAACAATTTAAAATAACCATTTCTCACTAAGCAGGAGCGCGAAACAAATACGGCAACCATTGCGCGGCCCTCGGCATTTCTACTGACCGAGCCGGTTTTATCCAGTTGCGGCGCGTATGTGACGCAGCGCTAGTAGAAACGCACACAAGCATTGCATGCTTGTAGTAGTGTACCTACGACAGCGCGGTTGTATGAAGCTTTGTCTCTGTTCCGTTTCTTTACTCATGTGCTAGAAGTTGCCCAGTGGCGTTACCCGCGCGGATCCTGTTTATTCCCGTTCCTGTGGGAATTTCCAAAAATCCTTTCTTAGTGCTCACCGCTTACGACTATGCGTTGATCGGTCAGTCAGTTTGTACTTTTAATATACAACTCGTAACAGAATAATCGCAATTCCTCATACACCCCAATGGTGCCTTCGTATTTTAGTTGTGTCTAACCAAATTTCTTAAATAAAGAGCAAAATAGTTCGATTTACATAGGCACTTAACACTAAATTTAGCTATGCTTATTCATTTTTCGTAAAAATTAACACATATTAAAAATTGCTGAAATCGATTTAGTAGTTATACTGAACCAACTAATTTCAGGAATTGCGCTTATTCTGTTACATATTGTATACAGATATATAAAAACAGGCCCATAATAAAATTATAGTCCTAACATTAAACCTGTACCGTAAATTCAGGCGGAAATTGTCCAAACAGCCATTTGGTAAATGCCGAACATTTATTCTGAAACAGATAAACATCGATTCAGTTGATGACTTCGATTCCCATAAAAACTATGTATTTGTGTGTAAATGTTTGAAGTTGCTCGTTCTTTCGAGTGATCGTCCTTGGGACTCCCCAATGCAAAATAACTATTGCATTTTGGTAACATAACGAGTATAATACTTGATTTCGAAACCCTATTAGCCGAATGTTGATGACGTTCTGTAGAAAGTACTATATTTCGAATCCTCGGTGCATCGAGTGATCGTTAGAACGATACCCGTTGTTATACAGATAGTACGTTTTGTCGAAAGTTGATAACACGATAGCAATTTATCGAAAGGTTCTTATGTCGATGATTATTTTAACGAACTCCTTTGTAGATCTAATTCCGTCTTCACTTCATTAAAAACTTACTACCAGCTACCTGGCGCGGTGGCGAAACTACAAAGCGAAATGTCGCGTTAAATATTTATATCTTAATCCAACCAAAAAAGCCTATGCGCCCTTTGCATTGTTCATATAACTCCATTCAACTTGTGAAACTAATCAAAGAACATTTATATTGTTTTCATCAAACCTTGACTGCTTTTCGAACTGACTGACTGACCTATATGTTTGCATTAGAATTGTAAACATAGGAAGCGTTAACATTCAGATGTAAAAATAGTATTGTAGGCATTTCATTGTATTGTGCGCGCGTTCTTCAATACTTGCTAATGTACTGTACCTACAATACTGACAAAAAAATCGGTTGTCTGTAAAGTCGGTTTACTGACGATAGTTGAACGTGACAACGTCATACTTTTTCGTAAAAACTGATGGAATGGATTGTGCCTCTTTGTCGCATACGTCATACTTTTTCGTGCATGCAACCGGCTCCATCGAATTATAAGATGTCACGTCAAAAGGCATCCCTTTACCACCTGACAAGTAACGGAATGCAGCCACAATAGGATGACGCTAAGTGTTGACTGGGAAAGAATGGAAAACAGATTTGCTTGCACTAATAATTACATTGTAAGTTGTAATTGTTGATGATTATGCAAGCAGTATAATGCAATAGTTATACGAATGACGCCATTATAGTATCTTGAGTATTATTAATTCATTTTAGTCATGCAAAAAGATTTGTAGCTAAGCATGATTAATTAGATTGGAGATTGATAAGTATTTTATATGAGGTAGAATTGATAAATTACAAGGTTAAATTTTACATAAGAGTCGTAGTGTACCACTATGAAGTACGTCTCAGCTATAAAGACCACATCTATTTGATAAGATCTCTGAGAGAGTTTCACAATTTAATTTAAAATCTGTCTCCATCTTTCGGTATGTACGATACACACATGCAACTTTATAACGATAACGAGTTGTCGTTCTTCTTTGCTTGGATTGAACTAACTTAGGCTTGTTTCGAGATCAAATTGCAAAATACTTACTGTAGAATGTTTACTACCAGCCTTTACGTTTTATGTCAAATAGTATAAAAACAAGTCTTTTGTAAACGGGAAAAATCCCTATTTTTCTGTTTGTCGTTTCGGGGTTATTACAAAACGAGTTACGTAATTCTAATCTATCAATTTCACCCATCCCACGGTTGTCTGGATGTGAAAAGCAACAAGCTCGCTCCCCCTCATTATACTTTATTTTATGTTTAGCTCCTTGGTGTACAATAAAGAGTAACTATTTTATAGAGATTTATAAGAAAAATATATGGGTTTACCTATATAATACCCATTGCAACAGCTTTGAAACTTCACAAAATAAGTTAACATTCGTATGATTTGTTCCAGCACCAGTTCCCTGCGATGTCCGACCTGAAGCTGGGCGGCATGCTGTACCTGGCCGGCGTGTTCTTCTTCAAGTCCGACGGCCGTATTCCATTTGCTCATGCCATCTGGCACATCTTCGTGGCGCTCGCAGCCACTGTCCACTACCTCGCGATCCTGCGCCACCTATTCCCGGAACTAAAGGCGCAATGAACACTGCCCGACCTAAGAATCTCAACTTGAGCTCTCTTATGTTTGCCGACTTCAAAAAAAGTTCTTAATTCGTAGGAATATTTTTGTGTATGTTACCCGATTACTCGAAGGCGGCTGGACCGAATTGTATTTTTTACGGGCTGCGTTAAGATTACTTTGATATGGTTTTTAAGCAATTTATGCTCTTCAAGATGCATACGGTGAAGTACCAGTAGAACTGCTCCACACTTAGCGTCCCTGTATCGGGGAAAAGCAATATGTTGTAAAAGGTGATGAGCATTGTAGTATATTTAGTGCTTTTCTTGAAGTCGGTTTTTATTTTTGTTATTTTTTTTAAGTTATTGCATGCTCAATTGAGTAATTCGCTAATTCACTCCAAGTGGCAAATGTCAATTGGCGTCTATGACTGCTGGCGGGTCAGTAGCATTTGATAGAGTGATCAATTTAGCCGAGTTCAAGTGTCGCCCGCGGTCCATGGTTGGTCCAATTTTGCCGTATCCGCTGGCCGGATGGACTTGTGTTCCTGTCGTGGTTCATGGCTTAAATCATTAAAATAAGCCGCTTACTTTGGGAACTCAAGCTTTCGCGTGACTCGTCAAAACTCTTAAACTTTATTTAGAAACTAGTAGGGAGGAATCGCTGAGATTTTTAAAGAAAAAAAATATTTTTTCGATTTTTTTTCTGTGTTATGGAAATGTTTTAAGAAATTACTCAATACTAGAGAATAGATAAGTAATGCCCTACTTTTACGCGAGTCAACAAAATCCGGAGGTCAGGATTTTATCAATTCTCTTACGACCATAGACCTATTAAAGGTCTATGATTACGACAGAATGGACCGCATTCGACCAAACCTACGTAAGATCTAAATGTGTGTATATATTTTGTAAGGTATTGTTGAGTCTTATCTACCATTGTTGTAGTTAGTGTATGTAGTTGTATCTCAGAATCTCGAGACCAATCCAACCCTTTTTAGACAATTTAACGTGTATTAGGGATTTTAGAAACATTTATATACCTATACTTATATGAATCCAGTTTTTCAGCGAGATCTTTTATACACCTCAATGTGAATTTTCCTTAGATTAGTTCCTTATACATCTTAGTGTAGCTAGTTTGTACCAACTTGTAAATGAAATAGGGTTTAAAATCGTAATGTTGCCTTCTATTTTGTTATTTCTTAATTTATTGCAATTTATATTTTACTTATACCTTAGTTCCAATTTTAGATTTATTAAGGATTGCTCAATTATCGGTGTGTGACCTAGTGTATCTAGACTTCCAAAACGTATTTAATTATTTTTGTTACACTTTCAATCTTTATGAGATTAACATAATAGTACAGTGAATAGAGACCAAATAAGGGGGATTACCTTACAAACGGTCCGGTAGTTCTAAATTTTTTACATGTTGTCTAGGATGGTTGTTAAGTGTTTAAAATTCAAAATGCACAATTCCCCCCCTCCGCGCCCGCCGCCATCTTGAAAAAACCGAAAAAAATCGGCACTTTTTTTAGATTTTCACTTATATCTTTGTTTCGGTGCATTTTAGCTACAAAACAGTTCTATTCAATGTTGTAGAGAATGAAATTCCCTATAATATACGTGATAAATTTTGTTTGTAGGGCAGATAGTTCACGAGATATGATATTTTAAAAAATATAAAAAAATACGCATTTTCCGGAAAATTTCAAACTTATCAAATAAACAATATGCCATTGTTTTCATTTTAATGCTTACTGCCCCCTCCGTAAGGTTGGTTAAAAAAGTATACATCCATTTTGTAGGTAATTAAATTCCCAACTTAACCAACCTTACGGAGGGGGCAGTAAGCATTAAAATGAAAACAATGGCATATTGTTTATTTGATAAGTTTGAAATTTTCCGGAAAATGCGTATTTTTTTATATTTTTAAAAATATCATATCTCATGAACTATCTGCCCTACAAACAAAATTTAACACGTATATTATAGGGAATTTCATTCTCTACAAGATTGAATAGTACTGTTTTGTAGCTAAAATGCACCGAAACAAAGATATAAGTGAAAATCTAAAAAAAGTGCCGATTTTTTTCGGTTTTTTCAAGATGGCGGCGGGCGCGGAGGGGGGGGAATTGTGCATTTTGCATTTTAAACACTTAACAACCATCCTAGACAACATGTAAAAAATTTAGAACTACCGGACCGTTTGTAAGGTATCAGCTCTCTATTCACTGGGTTATAATGCGAGTAGGTATGTGTGTTATATAGACGTTTCTCTCTTGCTAGCTTTTATGGTTGCAAATGTCATCCGTAGGTAACCAACCGGGACGACCAAGCAACTAACAAGTACATAAAGTTATTAATAACCCATCTACAGATGAACGAAGTGAAAAGTTGGAAACATTAAAAATCTCACTCCTCTATTCAATAATCTATGCTGCATGAGATAACAAATTATTTTACGTACACTAATAGTCAGAGATTCATAACTCTTTTTCGTCTTGCCGTTGTCGAGTAGGTAATAAAGCCAGGTTTTCTTTGCTCGTACGAGTGAGCTCGTACGAAGGGAATTTTATCTAATTTCATTAGGTCACGTTTGCATGATACGAGTGCCATCTGAGTAGACATCCAAGCAAACTCGGTCCGAGCGTGATCGTATCGTGAAAAACCGACTTAAGTTGTTTCTTCGTTTGTTTCGTAGTCAGCAATCACCCTTGTCAACAGTTGCTGGTTGTTATGTAAAGGATGATTGTAAGCATAGGTCATGTTACGATAACGTATAAGCATGACTTCCAAGTGGAGCGGATGTGTGTCAAGCAGTTCTTGAAGACACAATGGACTGTTCTAATCGTCACTGACTGTTGGCCTTTGTTTTACGAAGACCGAACTATGTGATCCGACTTTAATCTGCAAGGTATATAATTATCAGAAGGTTAAACAGATAAAAATTTTCAGTTAGGCAACGATTGGTTATGTAGTCCTATTTTATCATATCAAAATCTATTTAAAAGGAAAATGAGTGTGTATAAATACATGATGTTTATAATAGGAATGTTTTGGGTAGGAGATCACATGGTTCAATATTTAAAAATCGTCTATACTTCTATAGGTAAATTTCCACGTAGTCTACATCGATATAATATTAGATTTTTAAGCAATTTAGTAGCAAAACTTACGCTGATTGGGCGTTCATTACGTTTAATTACCACACTAGATAAGTAGTAGCTTACATAACACCCGATACCATGCATTAGGGATTGTTAGTCAATATTTTGAAAGTGATATCAAATTGCTTGATATTTTTACAAAGATAGTTTTGATATTCAGTTGGTTTATTGTTTTCTAGTCAGATATTTGCTACAAAATTTCGCAAATTATTTAATTTTAATATGGTAAGTTGAGTGTAATTATTTCCAAATGATTGTAATTTAATAATCATAGTTTATGGGATTATACTATAATATATATAATATATTACCTAAAGCCGGTTTGTCTAGGTAACAGGGTATAATACAAAAATAGAATAGAACACAATTTCATGAAATTATTCTTGTTCTACAATAATGTTGTGTTGTAAACAATCGTTGAAAATGATCGTCTATGATCCTTTGAAAATTTCTAAATTAGTAAAAATTCTTTCGAAAAATAATTTTATTTTTAATGGTGTCTGGTATAATTTAATGTTGCCTCTATAATGTATGTGTTTAGAAAATGTTATCTTTATAGAGTGAATCTATTTTGAACTATGAAATAACTCAAAAGTGTGCAAAGTATTTTTTAATAAAGGTGAAATTTTATTTTTTGCTGTGTTCGGGATATGATTGGGGTCTTTGTCTTTTATTATTGATTACTAATCAATGTACTGATCAATATTTTGCCAAATTAAAAAGCAATGTTGAAGTTGACTTTGTATCTCAAGTCTTCCATGTACAAGTTGCTATTTAATATCTATTGGTTTGATGTTTTGTTTTCAACGAGCTATAAAGTGGGATATTTATTTCAATGTTTGGAAGCACTTATTATAAAATATATTTTTTAACCTGTTGTGCAGTTCATCAGCAAAAATAGAATTATTATAACCACCGATTACTTGCCCAAATCTAATTTTTAGATTCTCATAATTATGAGATTCCAATTATTACCTAAAGTATAATACAAATGAATTATTTAATTATGAATTTTTAATTAGAAACGAATCAGAAGAGCCAAAATGGAATTTGATAATATAAGTTATACTGATTATTTCAATATGTACATAAGAATCGTTATTTATAAAATATAATCAGAATCAGAATTGTAGTCAGACTCAAAGATAAAGATAAGATCATGAGTAGCTTGCTAACCAATAGCTTTGAAAATAAATTCTCATATAATTTTCCAAAATTTAAGGCTTTATTTTAGGGATGTAATAAGTATAAAACATGATGTAGAATTGTGGATTATTTCACAAAATCATCATTTACAATCTTAAAATGTATCCCAAAACATAAAAAATAAGGAGTTTTCTTTATGAGATTTAACAATAACATTAAATCTAATTAATTTTTATTTTTGAGCCTGATCATTGTGTAGTGTAATTTATCAAATATTTACATGAAAAAGTACTGAAGGAATTGTATTATCCATTATAATAACAAGAAGTATTTTGCAGTAGTCTAATATTGCTAATTGCACACAAGTGATGGTGTACAGTATTTTATTAAAAATAATTACCATAGAAACCTTAAGTTTCTGCTTATTAACATTGAAAAACGGTAATTATTCAGAAAATGTCGCCAACTAATCAAATTTTTGCATCTACAAAACTGACTTGTCATTAGATAAAATAAATTCATACATATATTATTTACTCAGTATGTACAAAAATCAACCTGAAATCCATTTCTTGTGTGAAAACAGCCAAAAATTGATGTCTGTGCAGTGTTTAATGTTATTTATAGTGTATTGTAGATGGTAAGATACTACCTAAAACAGTAAATGTAATGCCCAGCAAATATTTAATTTTGTTATTTATAATAGTGACATTCTATTTCGGAAATGTTACTTATTGGACCCTGGTATAGTTTTGTAGGTGTTTTTGGGAACTCAATAAAAAATTACAATAAAATTTGTTTAATTTTATTTTGTTGTACAAATTTTTATGCTTATTTTTAGTTACAAATTACTGAGCTCACACTGAAAATATTCTGTGATGTAACTTAAATTGTATGTATTTTTGTAAACATCAATAAATATAAATACCTAATATTAGTTAATGGTACTACATTTTGGAAACTGTTTTAATGCCCAAGATTTCAAGGCATTTCTCCATAATCATGGCAGTGACTTCACAGAGCATCAATCTCTCATAAAATATTTTAACTATTTTCCCTTGTTTGTCCTTTTCAACACAGTAACATTTGTCGTAAAATTCTGTAAATGCTGATGATATTTCATACAGATACTCACAGAGTGTGTGCAAGAATAAATCATTTGACACTTTCAAAATGACTTCTGGGAACCTTAAAAGGACTTTCCCTAGTTTCCACTCTGCATCATGGGTGAGTTTGAAACCAGACTTATTAAGTTCAGCCAACAGTGCTTCTATAGAAACCTGAGCAGTTCTAGCTATTGACCTGATACGAGTCAAAGCGTACAGCAAATACACAGCTGTGTTGCCCTTGTCATCTAACATTTTATCAAAAGAGAACACATAATCATTAATCCTATTGTGTGAGAGATCTGCATACTTGATACAACCATAGGCAACAGCTTCTTGTGCCTGCTTCAATTCTGCAGGTGAGAGGACTTGGTCACGCCCCTTCTCCACTAACTTGTCTAAAGCTCTCTTCAACCCTTCATCGAGCAAGTTAATAAGTTTGATTGTTTCACCTGACCGGGTTTTAAATTTCTTCTTGTCCTCCCCCAATACGACACCAAAGCCGACATGTTCAACTTTCTTATCAGCTGGAAGAATACCAGCTCTGCGTGCACAGGCCTCTATGATTGCAAAATGGGTATACTGCCCAGCATCTGTTACATAAATGAACCTGTCGCCTCGTTCTTCTTCCACCCTTTGTTTAATTGTTGCCATGTCTGATGTGTCATAAGTGAATCCACCATCGGATTTGATAATTGTCAGTGGAATACTATCATGTTTTTCAGGATTACCCCACATAATATGCCTCCCTTCATCTTCTTCTAAAAGGTTTTTGTCTTTTAATTCCTTGACAATAGTTTCCATCCTGCTCTGGTAGAATGATTCTCCTCTGTCAATGATACTTATGTTGAGGCGATCATAAATCTTTTGGAACTCCTGACGGGAGACCTCACAGATCAATTTCCACGCCTGAATGTAATCTGGCTGGCCAGATTGTAACTTCACTACACAAGAATAAGCTCGTTTCTTAAACTCCTCATCCTCATCAAACCGTTTCTTAGACTCTTTGTAGAAAGCTTGCAAATCTGATATAGGGGGAGAGTGGGTCTTATAATCGGAGAATTTATCTTGAAGGTGAGCGATCAGCATTCCGAATTGTGTGCCCCAGTCTCCAAGATGATTTATTCGAAGCACATCATGATTCAGAAATTCTAGTACACGACAGATGCTATCACCAATAATAGTTGACCGCAAGTGGCCTACGTGCATCTCCTTAGCAATATTAGGAGCTGAGAAGTCAACAACAATTCTATCCCTTTTCACTGGAGGCGGTTGAACTCCAAATCTCAGTATACAGCTCAAAACATGTTCAACAAATACTTTATTGAGGTGTATGTTCAGAAAACCGGCTCCAGCTACCTCTATCCTTTCAAGTAGAGGTGAAGTTGGGGCTTTATTCAGAATGTTATTAGCGACTTCTCTGGGATTTGTTTTTATATTTTTAGCTTTGAGCAGCTGTGAGATAGCCATAGCCGAGTTACATTGGTAGTCTCCAAACTTTGGATTGTTACCAGAAAGTGTTATTACAATAGGCGGGTCTTCCAAGGCTGGATATGCCGAAGTTATGGCAATTTCGAAAATGTTTTTCAGTTCATCCAATACGCAGATATTACCGGCTATTGTAGACACGTCACTTATGAGCGTAGGTCTTTTCCTTGATTCTTTTTTGACAGGTTTAACTGACGCCTCCAAACTTTCCGCTTTGATGGCATTGTCTAATATCGCAAGTCGATGTTTAAGTTTCTCGTTATCTGACAGTAGTTTTTCGAGGCGAGAGTCACCGATATAGCTAAGGTCTCCAGCTGTGAGCTTGTCTAATTCATCTTCAATCGCCTTTGCTTCTTTCTCAGCCTTACTGATCCGCTCTTCTAACATTTTCTGATCTATGTCAGCCATATTGAATAAGATAAAATTCCCAATTTATTTAAATCACCTGTGATAAGTTCTTTTCGTATAAAATTTTATAAATACCTATGAGATTTTGCGTAAAAAAGGTTATGAATGAGCCGCGCGTTTACGTCAGTTGGTTGACAATGACATTGACATAAAAAAATATGAAGCATTGGCTATTTATTCATCATCCTAAATACGACACGAATCCACAGACAATTTTGGCTTTGATAGAGTCCATGCACAAAATCATCACTCTTTACAATTTTCACTCATTGTAAGCTAACGTATTATGTGAATAACCTTAATGCCATTGAACTGGACGTACCTATTCCATACTTTTATTTTCTTGACACTGCGTCACGCGTCATACTTTCGTAACTATAGTAACCAAGGTCAAACAAACAGCGCCAAAGAATGTTTCAAAAGTGGCAAGTGGGAAGAATAAAACAATAAATATTCGATATAAAAACAGAATAATTAAGTATATTCTTTAAGAATATTAGTTCAAATCACAGCGCTAAATACAAATACCAATTTTCTAAACAATAATAATGCGCGATCATTATAAAGCTGTACCTACATTTATTTTGGTGAAAACGTAGCACGTAGAGCACTGTTGCTCTCATGGCTCAAGGATGGCACAGAATCAGAACGGGTTTGATTACACGCACCAGGATGGGGAAGTACCATTCTGGCTCGAAGACATTACCAAGTAAGTTCGGTTATATTTCGTTATTTATCGTATCGTGTAGACTATAGGTACAACGATCAGAATGATTAATGGAATTTGTACAGTAGGGTCGAAGGTAGGTACAATAGACCCTCTATTTCCCTGCACAAGCCACCCCATAACTTCCGCCACAAGGTTTCCAACCCTATTAATAGCCAGAAGCTACGATGCTTCTGAAAAGTATGCTTTATTTATTGCCTTTATCAGCCTCGGCTCACATTCTCTGTTATAGAGAGATGAAAGAGACGCATATAAAAAATAGCAGCAGCGATTCCTCTCCAAATTCTGAAGAACTGGAGCCTAGATTTGGAGTCAGTAATCACAGGCAAGTACCTACTTTATCCCCTTTACATACTTACTAGTTTGCGTTAATGTTCAAGTTCACCGATACTAAATTACTGTTAAAACAATAATCAGCACATATTAGTTGAATATTAGATAACATACTTACTTAGGTACAACATTATCGGAATACCTAGGTAGGTACCTACCTACTTTAGGTTTCCAGACTCAAAGCGGACGGAACCTTGTTAAGTACCTATATCAAATGTCTGGCTTCGTGTTAGGTACTAGCAGAGACCTTTACTTAAACTGGTCTCTGGTACTAGTAAATAAATTTTATTTGAATCCTACTTCTTAACGACTGTTTTAGATTAACGCGCAGAATATCCCTGGACACAAAAATGGATCTGATGTTGAAACCACAAATACCATCGATGGTGCATTCAGCTGGAACCTTTCGTAATTATAACAAAGGTTATTTTTATTGTATACTTATGACGAGCTGTTTTTTTATTACCTAATCACATAAATACTTATTATATTTTTATTGCGTAATTGGCATTGAAACGTATAACATTCTGAGGAGCGTATTAATTAATTGGTCTTTCTGTACCATTCTTCTATATGCGAGGCGAGATAATATTAGTAATGGGCGTTATGCTCGCTATAAGTAGGTACCTAACATTTAATATTTAACAAAATTCTAGATTATTCTCTAAATGGACGACGGAAATACACAGTCCGGAATAATTTAGACTGGAATGATGCTACAAAATCACACGGTTCGACCAATTCAAATGATTTCCTGTCCGATCTCCTCCCTCATTACGTGACCCCCAGACACCGCCGAGCAAACGGATTTGATGACGACTTCCATGACGTAATTTTGGGCTCGAGTAAGTTTGGATTATAAAATTGGTCCTTTATGCCGGATACAAACACAAAATAATCGGAACATTAATGTTTACAGGGCATATTGACACGACAGCGCGGAAACCGATTAATTCGTCAGATAATTACTTAAATCCTCAAAAAAATAGAAGCCCCAATAGAAAAGCTAACTTAAATAAAAAGCCGGCATCGCTAAGTTCTGTCAACAAAAAGGATAAAACGAAAACCGAATTTATCATTCCCGAGCAACCAGAGGGGAGACTGCTGGAAATAAAAGTATATTCCAATTGGGGCGATAAGTACCTTGTCGGCTTAAATGGGATAGAACTATTCGACACGAATGGTGATATCGTCAACATAGAAAAGGTAAGTGAAGTTTTTTTTTTTCATAATTATCACTCCTATTGAAACTGCTCCCGAATTAAGTATAAAAAAAACTAGTGTCATTATAAAAGTCTTCGCCGTTCCTTATGTTGTTTGTAATTTTTTATATACCTAGTTAGTAGGTACAATTACGGGCTACCTACTTATTACGTTTTATAAGACGGTAACTACCTAGGATAGACAGACGACGTACCTAGTCTTGTATAAGTGTCATGCCTTAGTTACGGAACCCTATAAAGTATCCATACCTGTGGGTCTAAAATGGCCACTTTGAGCAATTCCTCTGAGCAATTCCTCCTTTTATGAATTCCCAGCAAATCCTTAGCAATTCCTCTAAATTTCGTAAAATGGTCTTCATTTTAGTGATTCACTGACAATTCAATTCATTAGCAGATTCGTATTTGGTGAAAATTTCGAATATGAATCGAAATAGGATCCTATTATGACTAACCCGAAACGGCCTTTTTAGACCCCCTGATGGTTAACAACTGTGCGAGAACTAATAGCATAGGCAGGAGTAAAGTAGCAAGTCTCACTGTCTATGTTCTCCGGGTACCTACTAATCAGTAAATTCCAGGTGTGGACAGATTCCGACACGGGGGACCAGTCGAAGCAAGGCCGCGCGGAGAATATAGCTGATGGCGTAGTACGAACGCGTGATGAACGGCACACGTGGACAGCGCCCGTGCCACGAGGGTTGCCTATAGCACTGAGCGTGTTGCTGGCGACTTGCACCAGGCTGGCTCTTCTAAGGTTCTGGGTGAGTGAGAAGTACTTGAGAACGGCGCGGTGTAGACGCTGGATATCCAGATTATGCATAGAACTGACTAGCTCTTCGAAGTGACGAGTGATCTGTCGGTCAATGTCAGTGACTTCAAGGGCAAGTAACAGTATTTCTTGTATCTAGATATGAATCGGGCCATGAAAGAACAAAGTTCTCGATCTATTTTAAGTGTCTTTATCACAATTCATTGCTATTAAAATTCACAGTTTTCACACCTTCCACGTCCAACCTTCATTGGTCATAGCCGCCTTCAGTCGTCCACGAATTAGGGAGACTCTCCTTCTCTCTGGGAGTGCAAATAGAAAGTATCAGTAGTAAAAAGTTTATAGGTAAGTACTAATTTAAATGAACCACCGAGGCAAGAGATAGTCTTCTTCGTTTAAGAGATAACTATTTTTTGTATTTATTTGAGCAAAAGCCTACCAGGATTCTGGCTGAATCCGATCAAAACTGATTTCCATTATAGCATTTTTTGATAGAATAATTTTGGCTATCACCTAACGGCCCGCAATGAGCTTTATAAGTAAAAATGGTATCCTGGTCCCTAGAACTACAACAAGTCGCGCATATACTCTTCGCGTGGAGTGCGGTTAGTGCAAATCAAGTTGGACGACCAAGTGATCTTCCACGGAGAGATCGCGCGTGCGAGCGGGGAGCTCAAAGGACCTCTGCCGTCTTTTGGGGATGTAAGTAATTAAATATACTCGTATATGGGAACTTACCTTTAAGGGAATTGCGATGCATTTGTCACACTTCTCGATATATTCTACTTCGATATCCGTTCTTTAGATTACCTCCTACAAACTAACAAACTACTTTAACTCTAAGTATATAATATTTAATAAGGATGAGTGAGTAGTTTCATTAAAGACATATTTAACCAGCTGTCTCCAAAATATACCCAATGTAAATATTTAATTACAATGAAGAATAAAAAAAATACATCGATTTGCAAACTACATGGTAACCAAATTTAACCATAAAACGCATTCCAGACGATCCTTTTCACAAAAGACCCCGCGATCCTAGAACTGATAATGGTCCATGACAAGAACTTCCAAGCGTTACTGAAAGACAACGAGCCAAGCGAGAGCTTGATAGAGAAGAGACCTCCCACCGCCAACGATAGTCGCAACCTGAGCCCGGAGGAGCTGTTGGGTCCTGACAGCGAGGAGAAGGAGACAAAGTACTTCGCTAAGAAGGTCACTCTCACTCTCATGTCCAACTGGGGACAGAGACACTTGATCGGATTGACTGGTATGTGGTATGCTTAAAACAGAGAGTATCGTTAAGACGGTCTTAGGTCCGTATTACAGCATGAGCAATGAAACTCCGCTTGCGGATGCCAGAAAGAGATGCCGCTGTATAAGTCGCATAAAGCTATCTCCTTCTAATTGTGCGCAAGCACAGTTTTATGCTTGAGGATCATCTTGAGTTAACTACCTGCGCAACTTTCTATCTATACGAACAATACATTTTTTGATAGCAAGTGTAGGACAGGGAATTATTGAACACCCATTATGTTGTAGTTTAATGGAAATGAAAAGCATAAAAAGTTTTAAGTATTAGGTACGATGTAGTCTTTATGTTGCTAATTTTGTTACACTTCTAAATGTATTGTCATTGTTTGGATATCAGTCTCAATTAAAATCTAATCTATGCACTTCTTCGTCAGATATCTGACGCTATATATTCATGTACAGTCAAAAGCACATGAAGCTTTACACTTATATGCGAGTCTGAGCTCTAAGGCGATTGTAATAAGATGTTACAAAGTCCAATGTGTCCAGACGCACGGCTGGGCTTCATCCCTACTTGGTGGATATCCCATCTATACGCACGAAGCGCTTTTCAAGATCTTTTATTAAGCGCACCGCCAAGGAGTGGAACTACCTGCCGGCGTCTGTATTTCCGATTTCCGAACCCACAAGCCTTTAAGGTGTACAGTGGCGAGTGAACAGGCATATTCTGGGAAAGATCGTCCCATCGTAGGCCCCGTCTTTGCTCTCGGGCAAGCAAGCAAGCCCATTAATAAAAAAAAATGTGTCAAACTCCACGTTCTCTTGACTGTACCTAATGTACTTACTCCGTTCTCCGCCAGGCATAGACATCCTGTGCTACAACGAGTCAGTGCAAGTGCACCGAGCGTACGCGTACTGTTCGCGCGTGTCCGATGCGGAGGCCACGCCCGCTCCGCTCGAAGCGCCCCTCGTGGAGTGCAAGAGCCTGTTCAACGGCCACAACATATCCACCGAGTTTGAAGACATGTGGTGCACTAACTTCTCGCCGGGGAACCAGTTCTGCCACATCGTCATGGAGCTCAAGGAGACCACGGAGATCACTAGTCAGTATTCGTATTCAGTAGCAAATAAAAAATCTTAATAATCGATTTCATTGTAAAAAAAATTCTGATTTACTATAGTAAAGTGGTTTTTAAGAACGTATGTACTGGGAGTCTATGTAACAACAGTGGCCATAGAGAGACACCTGGAGGACTGCTCTATTTTCTTAAGAGCTTATTACCTCTTCCTATCCTCAATTGAGTCGACTGAATCATTCAGTTTCTGAATTCAGCAAGGTGTAATCGCATTAAGACTCTTAGGATGATAAATTCGGCGAAGCTTCTAAGTTAGGTCTCTAACTGGCCTAAAAATTCAGTCACTAAATTCAGGAAGGTGTAATAAGCCCTTTAGATAAGTATACCTAGGTACTGTTCCAGGAGTTGCTGTAGCGATTCTCAGATTTTAAATTTTGGTACAGTACGGCCGTTTTAACTTAGCAGTTCTGAAGTTGCGCAAATAGCTGCGCAATAACATTTTTTAGCCACCATTTGGCGGTATGAGGCGTTTTGCGCAGGCGAGCCTATGTTCAGAGCAGCCAACTTAAAACGGCTGTACTGTAACTAACGTCAGAGATATACGTCTATGTAGGCATCCGCGTGTGGAACTACAACGCGAACATGGAGCTGTCTTACATCGGCGCCAAGCACTGCCGCGTGTCTCTTGAGGGCGTCCCATTGCACATACGGCCAGTACTGCTACGCCGTGCACCGGGTGACGCCTGCTACGACTACGTGCACCACATTGACTTGGCCACCGTCGATGACAGGTCTGGTGTTTTCTTTACTGGTTTACCAACTGTTTTATAGATGAACATTGCTTGCCAGCTATGGAGTTTGGTATTCATATCCTATTACTTTAAACTACTAATTCTTGTATTTATATTTCGGGTATCTCGAAACGGTTCTAATTTGATGAAATTTTCTATACAGTTTTGCATTTTAAGTTCTACTGCATACATAGTTGTATTTCCTGTAAAAAAGAAATACAAAAAAAGTACATCCACTTACCGTTAGATGGCGTTAGCGCTACCGTCTCCCAGGCACCACCCGTTTATAGAAGCAATGTTATTGGAACCCCCCCCCCGGGTTGGGTCTACGTAAACCATTGTACAATAGTACATTTTTTAAATTTCACCAGTAAAAATAAAGTAAATACTGTAAATTTAATAAAGTACAAATCTACATAAAGTGTACCCGAAACCGACGAGCATGTATGAACCGATTGATGGATGCGGATGAGACGCGAGAGGTATTGCTTCTGCCCACCCCTTCGAGAAACAGGCTGTGCATATGTATGTAGCTAAATACTGTGCCAACGCGTCTCCTAATATTGGCTTGGTGGGCAGAATGGAAGGGGGAGCCGAGACGGGCCCTTCCCGGCTAGAGTACGAGGCGGGGCTCCAGACGGGCGCCCCCACGGGCTTCGTGCTGCAGCTGAGCATCTTCTCCACGTGGGGCGACGCCTACTACGTCGGCCTCACCGGCGTCGAGCTCTACGACCCCCACGGAAACCTCATCCCGCTCACAGAGACAAGTGGGTTTGAATATTGTATTGTATTGATTGTTTAAATGAATACTGTGTTGAGGACTAGTTGAGGAGTTTCTTGCCCCGCTTCTTCTTAACTATACATACCGAAGCGGTGCAGTCGCAATGACTTTTTAGTGGGCTTATAAGCCCCTACATTCAATAAAAGCACTTTGACTATTACTATTCTATTACCTTATGAATCTTACTTATTTTCTACTGTCTATTTCACGCAAGTTTGAATAGGAATTGACAAACAAAATAGAAATTATTTGGTAGCAAGAGTTTTTTGGTAAAGTATTTTCACAACTTTTTTATAACAATTTACCACGTGATGCTGGCGGAGTTGTGATAACTCAAGGTAGCCTATACCCAAAAATCACACTTTTCACAGAACTGATGATATTGGACGGACAGAGTGATAGCTTGCACTTTGAGAAAAGGCATAGGTTACTGTTTATTTCGAAACGCGAACGAAGTCGCGGGCAAAAGCTAGTCTCAAATAACAACTTCGTTTTTTTGACACCGAACAGAGACTATTATAATCCATGATCACTATCACAAAATAAGTAACATAACCTATTTAATACCACCTCTGGATACCTAAGCGACGAGGAATACTAGGTACTTCAGCCCAAAACCCTGGATTCTTAAAGTAACTTTAACGTTATTCCTATTCGTGTACAAGACGTATGCGCGCACCCGGCGAGCGTGAACGTGGTGAACGTGCAGCAGCCCTTAACGCAGCAAGACGCACGGACGCCCGACAAGCTCATCGACGGAGTGAACGCTCGCGCCGCCGACGCCGCGCACTCGTGGCTCGCGCCCGTGCTGCCCGCCACGCTCAACAGGTGTGAACCGGCCTTTTTTTTCTTTTTTGGCAAGGCACTTCGACAATCACAACGGAAACCAACCCTTACGCCCTTTTCACACGTACCGGTTTCCGCCGGTCCGGCGGCGAAATGTATGGCCGATTGCCCGGTTGCCCGCCGGAACGGCGGAAACCGGTACGTGTGAAAAGGGGCTTAGTCAGTGCAGCACCTGTTGCATGCTAGTAGTAGCGCTAATGATTGACCCTCCAGGAAACGGTGGGCCCACTGACAAAGGCTTAAGCCCCTTTTCACACGTACCGGTTTCCGCCGGGCCGGCGCCGGCTACCCGGCGGAGAAATGCATGGCCGATTGCCCAGTTGCCCGCCGGTACGTATGAAAGCGAACGTACATGGCCATATACTTCGCCCGCTACCCGGCAACCGGTACGGTACGTGTGAAAAGGCAGTTAGGGGCCGGTTCTATTTATAACGCACGCTTTCCACGAAATATTAGTTTCATTAGCAGCCCGGCCGTGCTGCACAAGTGCACACTTTACATGGACTGTTCGTTTTATTAGCAGCCCAGCCGTGCTGCACACTTTACAAGGACTGTTCGTTTTATTGGTGGATCGGCAGTGTTGCACTCTTTAGACGGACACCTTCGATCCATAACGCACACTTTACATGGACTGTTAGTTTTAATAGCAGCCCAGCCATGCTGCACACTTTACTTGGACTGTTAGTTTTATTAGCAGCCCAGCCGTGCTGCACACTTTACAAGGACTGTTAGTTTTATTGGTGGCTCGGCAGTGTTGCACTCTTTAGACGGACAGTTTCGATCCACAACGCACACTTTACATGGACTGTTAGTTTTATTAGTGGGGCGGCCGTGTTGCACACTTTAGATGTACAGTAGGAATTGTCAACTGACCGCCCTATATAATAAAAAAATGATATAAGTAAAAACCAATATCTACTGAATTTTGTTTTCAAAATTGTTTTTTTTTATGTAGCTGTAAAATATTTTTCGTTTTCCTATATTATATTTTTAAGTTTTGTTCTTCTTTTAGGGTGTTCTTCGTGTTCGATTATCCAGTTTCTGTTTACGGAATGAAAATATGGAACTATGGGAAAACTCCAACAAGGGGTGTCAAGGAATTTGGAGTAAGTAAATTTAAACACAAACAACAAAAAACAAACCTTCTATTCTAAATAATTGTTCTGCTCTTTTGTAGGTGCTAATGGACGATCTGTTGATATTCAATGGAACACTGGACTGTGCCAAAAATGGTGAGAATCTAGAGGCCCAATGGTTTTGCTTTCAGAATGTTGATGTCGATAACTTATCGCCAAGGTAAGTGTCATAGAACAGTGATTATTATGGGACTTTATTCAAGTTTTCCAGGTATTAAAGAACCTATTCTCATTTCAGTCCATCAGACTTGAGTACGAGGACCACAACCAGTGGGTCCCAACAGTCCGCGGACCCGAAAGACCGTCCCTTTACTAGCGTCAACGTAAGAACGTTTAAACACAGACATTGAATCGTCTGCCGTTACAATGCGCGTTTGAATTGGATTGATTTATGTATTGCTTTAAACTGTAATTTAAGCAGCGTTATCTCGGACAGAGTGCGCTCATACTTGTCAATAGAACATCGTACGATGCACTCGGATCACGGGTTAACATAATACGAATAGCGTCCGAGTTACTCGGTCTAAAACACGCTCGTATCGTGAAAACGTGGCTTTACAATGTGAAAATTTTGGTCCTTATGTTGTCAGTCTGGATTATGCATTTGTTTTGGTAATTTGTGAAAATATGCGTTATTGGCAAAATAATAAGGTTTTGTTTACGCTGTTACGAGCATTACAATTTGTATACATTAATAACAATTCGTAGTGAATTAGTCTGTTACGAGCATTACAATTTGTATACATTAATAACAATTCGTAGTGAATTAGTTTTACTGGGTATTGATATAAAAAATATAAATATGAGTAGGATAAGCGGGACAACTACCAACGCCAGATATCAATGAAATATGAGTTTTGAAGATGTGTTTAAAAATATATTAAAATAGTCAACTGCCCCAATCTATAAATGTATGAGTGTACATGTAATTTCAAATGTTGATTAACATGATGTCTTGAGTGCCTAGTAATGTAATTCAATATGTTAGATAAAGATTAAGTAATATTGTTTTATATAACATGTCTTTTAGAAGAACTTGTAACGATCACCTTTATAGAAACTAGTACTTCTGCGCAGCCTAGTAGCTATAAAGTTCACGTAGACTGCATTCACGCCAAATATTTCATTGTTAATTTTATTGTTACACATACAGTAATGTTATATTATAAGTGACTAGAAAAATAGTAACATCAAAAATATGAAATTGAAATTTTTATGTTTTCTGAGTAATATGCGTAATTTATTTATTTATTATTACTATATTTATCCATGGTTTAAACACAAAACAATCGCGATAAAATTAAACACAAAACAATTTAGTTAAATTAACATTCAGGTGTTTTGTCAGTAGAAAATTTTGTACCGAATTACATGACATAGTTTTTATTTTTTGTCGTTTTTATGTTCATTTATCACAACTTGTTCTTGCATACAATAACTACCCTATAACATGTGGACCTGTCAACCTAAGTTGTCTTATGGATATACTGTAATTATTATTAACTAGCGGATGCCCAGCGGCGTTGCCCGCGCGGATTCCGTTTATTCCCGTTCCCGTTGGAATTTCCGAAAATCCCTTCATAGTGGTTGCCTACGACATATTTAAGACACCTACATACCATATTTCAAATAGCGGGTGCCCAGCGGCGTTGCCCGCGCGGATTCAGTTTATTCCCGTTCCCGTGGGAATTACCAAAAATCCCTTTATAGTGGTTGCCTATGACATATTATATATAAGACACCTACATTACATACCATATTTCAAATAGCGGGTGCCCATAGCGACGTTGCCCGCGCGCATCCCGATTATTCCCGTTCCCGTGGGAATTTACGAATATCCCTTCATATGGGTTGGCTACGATGTATAAGACACCTTCACACCATATTTCAAGACTCTAGGTGTTATCGTTTCAGAGTAGTACGTATTTTTCTTTTTACCCAGTTTTTATATTTTCCCGTGGGAATGAGATATTTTTCTGGAATAAAAAGTACCCTAGATGTTGACCCGGGTACTCAACTATCACCACACCAAATTTCATCAAAATCCGTCCAGTAGTTTTTGCGTGATGCGTGCACAACCAGACAGACAGACAGACAAAAATTCCAAAAATTAGTGTTTTGGTATCTATATCGATAACTATATACACTACCGTTAAAATTTTCAAAAAATATTTAATGTACAGACACGGCCCCGTTAGAGTTTTATTATATGTATAGATAGACTAGCGGATGCCCAGCGGCGTTGCCCGCGCGGATTCCGTTTATTCCCGTGCCCGATGGAATTTCCGAAAATCCCTTCATAGTGGTTGCCTACGACATATTTAAGACACCTACATACCATATTTCAAATAGCGGGTGCCCAGCGGCGTTTTCCCGCTTGGATTTAGTTTATTTCAGTTCCCGTGGGAAATTCCGAAAATCCCTTCATAGTGGTTTCCTACGACATATTTAAGACACCTACATACCATATTTCAAATAGCGGGTGCCCAGCGGCGTTTTCCCGCTTGGATTTAGTTTATTCCCGTTCCCGTGGGAATTTCCAAAAATCCCTTCATATCAATTTCCTATGACATAGCGGACACCTTCATACCATTTTTCAAGTTTCTAGGTGTTATCGTTTCGGAGTAGTACGTATTTCTCTTTTTAACCAGTTTTTATATTTTCCCGTGGGAATGAGATAATTTCCTGGAATAAAAAGTAGCCTAGATGTTGACCCGGGTACTCAGTTATCTCCATACCAAATTTCATAAAAATCCGTCCAGTAGTTTTTGAGTGATGCGTGCACAACCAGACAGACAGACAGACAGACAGACAGACAGACAGACAGACAGACAGACAAAAATTCAAAAAAATTGTGTTTCGGTATCTATATCGATAACTATATACACTACCGTCAAAATTTTCAAAAAATATTTAATGTACAGACACGGCCCCGTTAGAGTTTTATTATATGTATAGATAATGAAACAAGAAGTATTTCAACTTACTTTATTATTATTCAACTAACAAATCACAGAACGTTTGATTGCACTTTGCTACAGGCTTTCATGGCAAAAAATTATTAGGAACGAAATGTTCGGTGTCCTTTTAAAGCTACTCTAACAGAAAATTTAGATTAAATTGTGAAAAATATAACAGTACAGTTAAATCATAGCTACTTCCAGTATTCTATTTCATTGCTGTTCATTGTAACTACATAAAGTATTAACTAATAAATCATAATCAACTCGACAAGAGTCATGAAAGCAGAAGGCAATTTGTGGAAGATACTTGTACGGCATTGCAATGTCCAACACAGCAACCTCATAAAACTATTCGTACAAATTACAAAAGGCATTCGCTAGCAAACCCACTTACGTTACATCAGTCTATCAAAACTAGATTGTGTGTCTTTACAAATAGTATCATAAAATTCAGAAAAATCAGAGAAAAAGCGTCTCCGACACTTTGTTACAAAATCATTAAGAGTTTTTTACAAAACAGCCGGGTTTAAAGTTAGACACTGTTTAAAACAGATGCCGTCGCTTTTTAACGACCAAAAAAAAGAGGTTTTGAAGTCGATGAGTATATTTTTTTATGGATGACCACGCATAACTTTGTACAGAGTGGTCCGATTTTTATGTTTTTTTTTGTTAAAAAAGGTTTTTAACATAATTGCTAAGAAAGTGATAGCATCTGTTAGGCACTGTTTAATTTTAAACCCAGTCTAAATTATTTAAATTACAGTATAACTGAGAAAGTTTTATGATTAGACACACAATCATCCTACAAAATTCATCAAGTCCAAAGTAAATATATTACGCTGACTAGAAATATATGATGCTGTTATCGAAGAATTACAGATTATAGATTTCATTTTCCAAATGACGGTTTTAAACGCCTAAACATCACTCTCAATATATATTACCGTTCAATCAAGAAATGTCGAATAGTCCTCTGCGATAGTAGGACTGTTTCTAAACGCTCTATTTATAATATGAATTGCAGCTAATAGAAATGAACCTTTCTACTCACTGGGACCACGAAATAGAAATCACTGTATACATATAATAAAATGGTATCTGGCCAATGTTATATTTAAGAAAACTTTTTTTTTTAATTTGCGTACCAACATACGGACTGACTGACACAGACACAAATAAAAAATATATATAAAGACATGAGGGACATTTACAACATCATTTTTTAACCATGTGTCTACTAAGTACTGCACCAAATTGGATGTAGTTTTCATATTTGTGTTGCTGCTAGATTAACTTAAAATCTGGTACGTTTTAGAATCCGGGTTATCTATATAAAGAGAGTCACTTTACCACAGCTATCATATATTTCAATCTGCTAGTTCAAAAGAGCTAAATATGTACAGACCGACCTTCTAGCTGAAGAAGTATACGGATTTAAGCACGCTCTCTATGTCGAAGTCCCCTTTGCCAGGCACCTTCTTAAGTAGTGTGTTGACGCGCTTCTTGTTCGCCGCGCCCACGGTCCTTTCCTCCAGTTCGCTGAAAAAGAAACGACGAGATCATAAGCTATAGTTTCTTAGTAAAAAGGTTTAGTACATAGTTTTATGCCCTGCGAGAGGTAGGCTTAAAACTACCTTTTAAGCCGTGGCAGAGGTAGGCTTATAAAGTGCTCTCCATAACTATCTATGCCGAGTAGTTTGACAAGAGTCAATATTGAAAATAGCCTTTGTGTTGAGGAGTTTTATTTCCCCGCTTCTTCTCCCTAACTATACATACCGCAGCGGTGGAGTCGCAATGACTTTCAATAACAGGACTTATAAGCCCCTACATTGAATAAAAACTTTTGATTTTGACTTCACTTTACGATAATGTAGCTTGGTATTACTGAAAGAATTTTCAGAATCATACTAGTAGTTCCAAAGAATATCTTTTAAAACATACTTACAAAAAACTTTACCTCCTTACAATACTAATTTAGTTAAAAAGCAACTGGTATGTAGTTAATCGTTGTGGTATATATTGCAATCAACTATTGATTAAAATAATGATTTCACACCTTTCATCGTAGCTATATCGTTTCACCAAAAATTCTGATAGGTCATCTAGGATAGGTTGCGAATGCAGAGCGACGAACTGTTCGCGGCAAATCTGTAATAAAAAAATGTTTCTTCTAATTATAATGAACTTCAATACCTTCGTAAGCTTATTTTATCCATTACAGACACTTTAGTATTAACCCTAGCTCACTAAACATATTTTGGTGTAACTTTGACACTAAACATTCGACTTACAGACGAACAAATTAAAATGCATGTATTTTATTTATTTGTTATATTTAAGTGAAATAATGAACAACATAGCCAAGTTAGTTATCTAAATATTATTATCTATCTATCTATCTATATAAATAAAAATGAATTGATGTTCGTTAGTCTGATTAAAACTCCAGAACGGCTGGACAGATTTTGATGAAACTTTTTGTGTGGGTTAGAGTGGGTCCAGGGATGGTTTATACGGTGGTAGAACGACGACTGCCCGGGCCACTAGTAAGAAATAAAGTTGTTTTTTTTTCAATCTTTGCAGTCATTACATGTAAGAACTGTGTGCTCGCCGCAAATTGCCTTTCTGCACGAGTGGCATAAATACTCAGTGATTCTGCGTTTTTTGTATGGACAAAATCCGCATATTTTGCTATAACTCCGGAACTAGGAAGCGTGCGTCCGCATCGTCTTCACACGGGTCACAAAATTGCAAATCAGGAGAAAGTGTCGGGAACATACCTAAACATCGAACGCGACAGGTGCCGGTCGACTGTGAGACGAATGATTAGTGATCTAGGGTTAAAGTACACACCGCATGGAAATTACGCTGCCGAATTTCGGCGTGGTTACGTTTGCAATGTTTTTTAAATTACCAGCGACAGATAGGGCGGGGCCGAAACTACGTCGCGTTTTTGCGTAAGTTATTTCGTCATTATCTGTCATTTTACTTGGTCGTTCTCTGCAAAACCCAATGCATTACTGTTTAAATAGTTGCTTGGAATTAGCTTCTTCTCGTATATTTAAATAAATAAATAATCTCACGCTTTTTATCCCCCGAACAGACAGAGGTAATCGATTTCTGAAAATACGTGGGTATTTCATTAGAATTTCTTTGAACCTCTTAACGCGATAGGTGGTGAGTCCATTGCCGGACAGGGTCTGATACACATGCCTCAGAATTAATTCTGAGACCTGCGGGTTTCCTCACGATGTTTTCTTTTACCGTCGAGCTAGGGTTAAATATGTACCTAAGGTTTTTACCTCACGCTGTTTTCTTTTACCGTCGAGCTAGGGTTAAATATGTCCCTAAGGTTTTTAATAAGTCATTGGTACATGCCAGGATTCGAAACCGTGCCTCACATATGAGAAGCAGGCTCTTTAACAGCTGGACTATCACTATTTTATTAAAATTTTAATAAAAATTGGTTGTCTGTAAGGTCGGTTTCCGGAGGATAATTTTACGTGATATCATAAGAAAACATTGATGCAAAATTGCATACTGGAATGGACGAGAGATAGATGCGTCACCAGCCGAACGCTTAGGCCGATTGTGCCACTCTATCGCTTGTTCCGCGTTCTTACTTGCACGAGGAACACGAAACTTTTTCGTGCGTTCAGCCGGCGTTAATCTATTTATAAGACGTTATCACATAAAAAATCTTGAATTTCCCTAAACGAAAGAACGGTAGCAGCCTTAGAACAGTAGGAAGTTTAACCTCGTTCATGGTCTCGACGGTAGCGGGGTGCGTCCAAAAGCAGTCGTGCACGGAGACGAAGGTGAGCCCGGCAGCCTGGCAGAGCAGCCCCGTCAGCATCATGTGCGACGAGTCCAGCGAGTGGATGAAGTTCGGCGGGAACGCGTTGCGCTGCTTCATCGTGCACGGGCGCCTGCACACGTGCAACGGTCAATGGTTTATTAGACTTCCCGTATTTCTTTAGTATTTCCCGTTCCCGTCGGAATTGAGGGATAAACATAGAATATTTTACTCCATTATAAGGTAACTTTCCATTACTTTTTTAAATCGGTTTAGTGGTTTAGGCATGAAAGCGAAATAAACAAAGAAACTCAGTTTTGCATTTATAATATTTAGGATTAGGATTAACTGGAAGGAGAAGGGGCAGAGAGAGGGAGCAAAGGAGGAGGGAATGTAAACGAAAGGAGAGGGGAAGTAGAGGAGTGAGAGGGAGGACAGGAACGAGAGGGAGAATAGAGGATGCGAAGGGAAGAGGAGAGGCAGAGGGAGGAGCAGCGAAGCGAGGCAAAATAGGGAAACGATTGGGAGCCGAGGGGTGCGAGAAGACGAGAGAAGCAGGACAGAGGAGCAAGTTGATGGTTAGGCGAAGTGAGAGGGAGGGGAAGGCTGATTTGAACCAGGTATAGTGAAGTAGGGACAGATATACCATCACAGTTGTACAAGCGCAAAAATTACGTATGTAACAATAAAGGCAATGTTATTTGGGAATACTTCTAAATAGGCGTATTTGGAAGTTTCAAAACATTCCTTTTGCAAAATGCTATTTAATTTTTGCGAGTTTCCTCTTCACTATCACTACATAGTATAAAACAAAGTCGCTTTCTCTGTCCCTATGTCCCTATGTATGCTTAAATCTTTAAAACTACGCAACGGATTTTGATGTGTTTTTTTTTAATAGATTTAGTGATTCAAGGTTTTAGTGTTAGCATTGCACCCGTGCGAAGCCGGGGCGGGTCGCAAGTGGAGTTATAAAAAGTAGGAGCCAAGCGTGCACGTACTGGTGGTGGTCGATGGCCGCCCTGAGCGTGGCGGCAGAGGGCCCCGCGCGCCTGTAGTACGGCTGCACCACCGGCAGCCCCAGCGGGGTCACCCACTCCACGCTCTCGCCGCACACGCCCGATATCACCCTGCACAAGAGCGATTACATTAAAAAAATATTACTCACAATTCTACCTCTTTATAATATTAGTATAGAAGTATAGCTTACAACGGGGAACTTGCAATTATCTTAAATAATTTAATAATGATAGTAGCTAAATGTGCATTGCTAAAAAAACATTCTAAAATTATGATTTTCTTAGCAATATATTTGAATTCTAAGTAACGCTACATGAAACGCAATTTGAAACATCAATCAGCGACGAGGAAATATTTGTATGTTTGAAACGAATAAACTCAAAAACTACTAAATCAATTTAAAAAAATCTTTCACAAATAGAATACTACATGTCATTATCCGCTATATTAAATAAAACTGAAAATATATTATTTCTGTACTAAATAATATATTCACGCGCCATGAAAAGTTTACTTCATAAGATGAGGAATGACGTCACGTCAAGCCGGTGGGCGTTTACGGCGCGAACTTTGAAATGTCAATTTTTTATTTACATTAAATAAATTATTTGTGCATATTTTAACTTTGTTCTTTTTGGTATATTTATGTAATCTTTAATATAAATTAAAAACAAAATTATATGAATGTTCCCCATTGGTAGAACCAATAATGTGTCACGTGAAAGCGAGTACTGACTTGGCGCAGTCGGTGAACCAGTCTTGGATGAGCTTGGTGGAGGTGAACATCTCGCGTAGGCTGTCGAAGGTGCGCGCAGTCAGGTACTGCGAGCACGGCCATACCTGGTCCTTAGGAAACTCCTCGATGTCTAAACAAATAACATGTGTATTTAATACATAGTACAGTACGGCCGTTTTAACTTGGCTTCTCTGAACATGGGCTTTGCCTGCGCAAAACCCCCTCTTACCGCCGAATGGTCGCTAAAAAATGTCTTTGCGCAGCCATTTGCGCAACTTCAGAGCTGCCAAGTTATAACGGCCTTACTGTATATTACTATACAAGACAGACTAAGGGCTGATTGTTCAATCGCCAGATAAATCTTATCTGGAGAATATGCTGTCACTGTCTGACAGTATAGAAAGGAAAAGTGACAGGTGATTTATTCTTCAGATAACTTTTAACTGACTTTTGAACACTCAGCCCTAAATGGGAGACATAAGTGTAGATGATGAACCAAGTTTACGATTTTGTTCACCATGGCAACAAAACATAAATGAAATAAATAAAGAATCTCAAGCCGTTTGTCCCCGAGTGGGAGGGCAGAGGCATTTTATTTCTGGAAATACGCACGTTTCACCGGAATATTCTTAGACCTCTAAACATGACAGGTGGTGAGTCCATCGTGTTGCTGTTACGGGTTGTGTAAAATATGCATTAGCACAGTTTTACGATTAATACAGGTTGGGTGCAAGTAGCAAAGATGTTTATGTATTGATTGTGTGACAGACAATAGACCATGGAGCTCGTCAAACCGTCATCTCCAGAGTTTAAGAAGTATCATCGAAGTGTTTTAGAAGTATATTCAACTAGCGACCCACCCCTTCGCACGGGTGCAACGATGATACTAAAACCATCCTCTCGAATCACTCATCTATCTATTAAAAAACCGCATCAAAATCCGTTGCGTAGCTTTAAAGATCTAAGCATACATAGGGACAGACAGACAGCGGGAAGCGACTTAGTGTTTAACCGACTTCAAAAAAGGGAGGAGGTTATCAATTCGACGGTTTTTTTTAAATTTTTGTTTGTTACCTCAGAACTTTCGACTGGGTGAACCAATTTGGATGATTCTTTTTTTATTTGAAACTAGCTTTCAAATAAATTCCAGATTGGTCCCATTTTAATTTCGTCCAGTTCTGACAATCAATGGCATCCATGAGAAAACCATGTAAGTCTTAAATTTGCATTAAGTTTGTGCGCAACAAATGGACGAATAACAATGATATTGATAGTGATATTAAGTATTTTTTTAGTATTATTCGTTGAAGTCAGTTTTTTTACTCTCTAGAATTCTATGTTATATACTATGTAGTGATAATCTGACCTTTGAGCTGCTTGGCGATCTGCAGCCTCGCTCCGAACCTGGTGACCCCGTAGACGGTGGTCATGACGGTCTGCTTGATCACCTTCCGCCGCACGAAACCCTCCAGCGCCAAAGCAGCTAACACGCCCGCATCAGCGTCCTTCGAGCGGCGATCTTCCACCTGCAAAACGATCCTACATTAATAAAATAATATAATATACACGAGAGGTCGATACAAGTATTCTATTGCGGGAAATACCCACGCTTCACCGGTATACCATTTCTCCCTTTCGGAACGTTCTGTCCGTTTCCCAAAACACCCGTTCCAAAATATCAGTTTCTTTAAATGAACGTATGCCAAAAGACCCGTTTCTCATCGCATCAGTATGTCAAAACACCCGGTTCTCATAGCACCCGTATGCCAAAAGATCCGTCTCTTAAGACACCCGTATTCCCAAAAAACCCGTTTCTCATCGCATCAGTATTGTTAAGAACTCTTTGCTTTTTACGTCATTTTTATGATCTTTTGTTTGAATTTTTGATACGTTTTGTTTTTGAGTGATGATGATGATAATTCCATGATAAGAATCAGTGAGGCTCGGGTGCGAATCCTGGCATGTACCAATGAGTTTTTCAAAACTTATGTACATATTAATTAATTCTGAGACCCGATCCGGCGATGGGCTCACCACCTAGGGGTCCAAAAAATATTTCGTGAAAAGTGAGTATATCCAGAAATGGAATACGTCTGACTACCCCTTCGGGGATAAAAGGCGTGAGATTATTTTTTTTATTTTTAAAAAATTTGGAAAAAAAACCGGATAATTTGGGAAACGGATGTTTTGGGAAACGGTAGTGACGGGAACGGTCTTTTCGGGATTAGTTCTTTTTGGGAAACGGATATGAAGCCAAAACTTATCTTTTGGGAGAAGCACATTTTGGGAAACACTTATATCGGGAAACGGATTATTTGGGAAAAGGTGGTGACGGGAACGGATGTTTTGGAAACGGGTGTTTTGGGTCAGAACGTTCCGAAAGGCATTGGCAGAGGCGTGCACTGGTTCATAGTACAGGTCATGCTATAAGAATTTGATCTGCTAGAATACCTATACAACAGAGGTATTCCATTGCTGGAAATAGCCACCTTTCACCAGTATATCTTGTGGGTCCAGAAACGTGATAGGCGGTGAGCCCATCTTTTACACATGCCTCAGAATTAATTTCGGGACCTTCGGGTTTAATCACGATGGTTTCCTTCCCCATCGAGGTAGTAATAACAATGAACATAAGCTTTTGAAAAACTCATTGCTAGATGCCAGGATTCGAACTCGAGCCTCACGAATGAGAAGCTGGATCTTTAACCACTGGGCTATCACGATCTTCAAACATGAAATGAAACTCTGATCAAGCGCAATTAGAAAGGGACAACTTTATACGACTCATATAGCGGCATGTCTTTCTGACATCGACGTAAGAGCGCGCTCGGTTGGAGTGGGCTCATTTGAATCAAAAGCTAACGGAGTCCACTCCGTTCACGTATTTACTTGTCATTATTTCCTCATGTGTGAGGAGAGACCCTCAGCTCAGCTGGTACTGGTTGATGATGATGATGAACCACCCCTAGGTGTGTACTAGTATACCGACCATTATGGCGACTGCGCTGTACACGTCCTGCGGCCTGGCCAGAGTGCGTGAGGAGAGACCCTTAGCTCAGCAGTGGGCTGTTGGGGGTTGAACTAGTATACCGACCATTATGGCGACTGCGCTGTACACGTCCTGCGGCCTGTTGAGAGGCGCCAGGTTGACAGCAGCCGCGCCCGCCTCGTCCCCTCCCAGCGCCGCGTAGTGCTGCAGACCGTTGCACGACCCGTCCTGGTGCACCGGGAACCCGCACATGTACTCTGCAGATACGACGTCATTTTTAAATAAATAAATTGTAGGACACAATTTACACACGGTTATTCAGTCCAAACTAGGCAGATCCTGTACTATGGGCACTAAACAACTCATAAACATACTTGAAGAAATATTAAACACCTAGACATACATACATGTTCATGCAGAAATGTTGGCCCCGAGCGGGGATCAAACCCGCGACCTGCGTCTCAAAACAGGCCCGTCAATGATTGCCTTTGTTCTTTATCCAAAGAATTTTTTTGTCACCGTATTTTACATTTTGCCAAAGTCAAGTAATTTAGTTTTCAGGTCTTTATTTTATACTCTAATCCCAGTCAAATGGCTCTGCTTTAAAGACCATGCACAAAAATTCAGTGTCTTCAACCATTTCTAGATTCCTCCCTAGGTTATCAACAGTAGCACTTTTACGTACTTTGAAAACTTCATTGTGACTTCTCAAGGCAATCCAAAAATGTTTATCTTTCGCATTTCATCGAATTTCCCATTCACTGCACACTTTCACGGACTCTTGCCACATAATATACTACAGGGTCTTTCAACAAGGACGGGTCGATGTTAAAATTGAATAAAACAAGATGTGTGTGAGATATTAACGAAATTTATTTTTTATTTGAAAGGCCCATTTATGCCATTATGGATGGACAGTTGAACATCGTTCAAATGTCCACCGTGGCTTCGTATGGTGGCACGAATCCGAGAGGTCCAATTTTTAATGGCTCTGCTGCATAGATCCGGCTAAATCTGAGCGATGGCAAAGGCAATTATAAACAATTTTTTTTGGCTTAAATTGAATAATATGGACGTGAATGACATGTCGTTCCAGCAAGATGGCGCTACTTGCCACACAGCGAACGACACAATCGACATTCTGCATGAACGGTTTGAGGGTAGGGTTATCTCTCGCAGAGGTGACGTGAATTAGCCACCAAGATCGTGTGATTTGACTCCGCTAGACTTTTTCTTGTGGGGTTTTCTGAAGTCGCAGGTCTATGCCAATAAACCACATTCGACCGTTGCCCTGAAAGCCAACATAACGCAGGCCATCGCTCAGATTCAGCCGGATCTATGCAGCAGAGTCATTAAAAATTGGACCTCTCGGATTCGTGCCACCATACGAAGCCACGGTGGACATTTGAACGATGTTCAAATGGTTCAAATGTCCATCCATAATGGCATAAATGGGCCTTTCAAATAAGAGGAAAGATTTGTATGTTTGTAACGAATAAACTCAAGAACTACTGGACCGATTCTATAAATTCCTTTACTAATGGAAAGCTGCATCAAGTCTATATTTTATTCCCGTATTCCAACAGGAACGGGAATTATTATTATTATTAAATAGTGGGACACAATTCACACACGATTATTTAGTCCCAAACTAGGCAGGGCCTGTACTATGGGTACTAAACAACTGATAAACATACTTAAATAAATATTAAACGACCAGACACGAAGCCAACAGACATGTTCATGCACACAAATGTTGGCCCCGAGCGGGGATCGAACCCGCGACCTCCGACTCAGAAGGCAGGGTCACTACCAACTGAGCCAACAGGCCCGTCGTTTCTGAAGTCGCAGGTCTATGCCAATAAACCACATTCGACCGTTGCCCTGAAAGCCAACATAACGCAGGCCATCGCTCAGATTCAGCCGGATCTATGCAGCAGTCAATAAAAATTGGACCTCTCGGATTCGTGCCACCATACGAAGCCACGGTGGACATTTGAACGATGTTCAAATGGTTCAAATGTCCATCCATAATGGCATAAATGGGCCTTTCAAATAAAAAATAAATTTTGTTAATATCTTACACACATCTTGTTTTATTCGATTTTAACATCGACCCGCCCTTGTTGAAAGACCCTTTATAAGGCGAATCACGGTACCTTCCGGGTTGGGCGATCGCACGGCGTTGGCGATCTCCATGCAGCAGGCGAGCGTCTGCCAAGGCTCCTCGGACTGCTGCCACCAGCCCAAGCCCTCCAGGGGCCGGTCGGCGGAGTCCAGGATCTTATCCATCACGCTCTCCGCGTACGCCAGCCTGGCGGGATATTATACGCTATATTATAATGCACACATAATAGGGCAGTGATAGCCTTACGGTTAAAGAGCCGGCCGAAAATCAATGAGGCTCGGGTTCGAATCCTGGCATGTACCAATGATTTTTTCAAAAACATACGTACATATTTATCACTAGCTCGACGGTGAAGGAAAGCATCGTGGGGAAACCCGCAGGTCTCAGAATTAATTCTGAGACATGTGTAAATAGACCCGGTCCGGCGATGGGCTCACCACCTATCACGTTTAGGGGTCCAATATATCTCATGAAATGTGGGTATATCCAGTAATGGAATACCTATGCCTACCCCCTCATTGGTACATGCCAGGATTCGAGCCCAAGCCTCACTGATTTTCATCATGTAAAGCAGGCTCTTTAACCGTAAAGCTATCACTGCTCTTGCTATGTATGTATAATGGACACATAGGGTATCTATGTACGAGTATAATGGGCACATAATAGGGTATTTAACTGTATCGAAATAAAATTTCTAGTATCAGCCTATGACAAATGTACCTCTCTTCGACGGTGTTCTTCTTCATGGTCCCTGTGAGGTTGACTGCGTGGAGCTTAAGCCAGCGCAGCCCCCGTGGGCCCAGAGGCTTCTCTCGCGCGAACCTTAGCAGCGCCCTGGCCGTGTCGGCGCCCAGCTGCGACACGTGCGGCGGGCACGCGTACACGCGCCCCCGGAAGTCCATGTTGTGGGGCAGCCAGAACACGCGGTCCCTGCCAAGGGGTAAATTATTTATTTATTTATTTCAAATTGCACAGTACATAATAGGCTGACATGACGCCCCGTAGAGGCACAGAAAATTTAGAGAGGGCTATATTCGTTAAGTTAACAAAACTATTTAAGTAGTTACAATTTTCACCTTAGCTAAATAGAATATCTTAAATACTATATTTTTACTTACTTATACTTATCACTAATAACACATACCCTCTACAACAAATCGATATAGAATGAACTCTTTTTTATTGCGTAGTGTGACGGATTTCAATAAACTATCAGCGGACTATGACATCGACTTATTCTGCACAAACACCACAGCAGTCAAACGCTTAGTGGCAAACAACTTTTTTGAAAAGCCATAGCAGATTTAAACTAAGTGCACGTGGTATTTTCTAACTGCATTGTTAAATCGTTAAATTAGATAATTATGTAGGTACTTATGTAAATAATTGTGTTTTGTTCAAATTCTAAATTTTTGAAGTCTAAAGTAATTTGTTACCTATAGGTGGAGATTAGTAATTGGCATATTGTTATTTAACTTATATTACTCAATTTGTTATTAAAGCTGTTAATCTTCCAAACAGTAAATAAATAAATTCGGTCACGGAGTAATAGCTCTTATTTGTTATGAATTCTTTTGATTTTTTAATGAATGTGGTATAACTTTCAATGTTTTTGAGCTGACTAGGAATTTCGTTGTGTATTTTTATAACCATGGACGGGGGGCCGGGGTGGAACCTTCTAGATTCTTGTAGTAGGGCTTAGTGTCTAGTCAATAGAGTTACTTTTTATGAGGTGTCAAAGCGAAAATTTACTATGAAAAATGTACTGTGTACTGACTTTGTGACGCCATAATTTTTAGTACTCAATAGCATCATTTTGTCGTGATTATAAATCGATGAACGCAAGCTGCACGCACGAAAAAGTATGACTACTTGTCACGTTCATTTCCAGAAGTATTCCATCTCTGGAAATACCCACTTTTCGCGAGTATATTCGACCCCTAAACGTGATAGGTGGTGAGCCCATCCCCCGGACCGGTTCAGTTACACATGCTTCAGCATCAATTCTGGAACCTGCGGGATTCCTTACGATGTTTTCCTTCACCGATGTACGTAAGTTTTTCAAAAACTCATTGGTACATGCCAGGATTTGACTTTGAGCCTCACAGATTATCATCATGAGAAGCGGGCTCTTTAACCTTAAGGGAGCTTAACTGCTCTTCATATTTATCACTTTAAGAAAACCCACTCACCGGTAGTGGTTGGCCAGCGAGAGCTTGTATAGCTTGTCGCACCACAGCGAGTGCATCTCGGCACGCGCTCTGCTCAGGGCCAAGCGCCGCTTGTAGGCGGCCGACGCGTCGCTTGCCACCGGCCACTGCGACGTGTCTAAGGCTGACGCGGGGGGAGGAATCTCCAACTTCTTATTACCCCCGGACCTGTAAGAGAGGAACTATAAAGACGGGTTGTCTTGGCTACTGACTACTCGGATTATGTAAAGTAGCTTCTCGCTCGTCGCTAACGCCATCTGCCTGTAAGTGGTCCTATTATTTCCAACGCCATCTGCCGGTAAGTGGCCGTATTATTTAAAAAAAATTGAGTGTGTAAAATTGCGTTTTTACAGAAAATACAATTATTCAGTTGAAATTAAAATGCAAAAGTGTATCTGTTCTTATACAAAACTTCATCAAAATCGTTATAGCCGTTTCCGAGAATAAATAAATAAATAAACGAATTGCTCGTTTATAGTAATAGGGCCACTGATACGAATCTCATCGGACAAAAGCATGTGGTTTCGGTGTTTATAACAATCTTCATTACAAGTTTTTAATTTATATCTAAATTCTCTTTCTGCTTGAAGGTATAGAAGTAAAATTTATACCCGGTTCTTTGTTTTTTCATATACCTGAAGACTTTGAGCTGCAGGTCCAGGATGGGCTGGTTGATGACCCAGGGCACCTCACCGAGCTGGTTGAGGCTGTCCAGTACCGGATACAGCGCTCCCGGAGGCGCCTCCTCTAGACGCTTCTGCTGGTTTGTTACCGAAAACGGCATCCTGAGAACACGGAATCAGAAATAAAAAAAAAATTATACATAAATTTAAGTGTTCACTTTTCACCAAAATATATTATGATTAGGACCTCTAAACGTGACAAGGGGCGAACCTATTACTTAATTCCAATTACTTATTTAACCTCATTATGAGACATTTAGAACTGTCGGTATTGTGTGTTATTTTATTAATTTTTATTAATAAGCACACACAAAGTACTTAAAGCTAAATACATTGTCCCACAAAACTGTGTCAACAGTTTGACTGTGGGATCGGCAGTCTCTCTTAATAGGTAGGTAGGTATATCACATTAGAATTTATTGATATTATATTGACAATGATAGGTAGTGGTTTTTTAAAAGTATACAGATTTTTTTTTTATTGCTTTCTCGTCTAATAATTTCGGGAAGACTATTAAATAAGTAAGGGATTCGTTTTTTAAGAGTTCTATCACCATAATAATTATTCATTCTTGGAACGAATAATTTCCCTGAAGCCAGGGTTTTCGTATTATAGGCGTTATTAACACTCCTATGCGAAGATTGTACTGAGCTATGCTCAAGAGAGCCATGGTTATTAACTGCGAGTAAATATTTATGTTTTAAACTAATAGGCAATATTTTACAAATTGTGAAAAGTTGTTTATAATTATTTTTATATTTAGTTTTGGAATTGACAAGTAATTTTAAAAATCTGATTTGCATATTTTCAAGTTTATCAATGTTTGTTTTTGTTGTAAGACCATAGCTATCCAGAGCATAACTCAATATCGAATCTACAAGTGAGAAATATAAGCATCTTAGTGTACTAATAGGAACTTTAAATCGTAAGTGAAAAAACTTACCTAACAATATTCTAAGTTTTTCGTGAACAAAATTAACATGATATGACCAGGAGAAATGTTCGTCTACTTTAATTCCGAGGTAAGTAATACATTTGACTTGTTCTATGGGATCACAGGTACAATTATACATATTTTGATGAATGCAAGAAAAGGAGTGGGCATACAAGAGTGTTGGGATATTTTTAAGCGGTAGATATGGAGAGTGGATTAATAAAAACTTTGTTTTGTCAACATTAAGTATAATTCCGTTGTCATGGGACCACTTAACGACAGTTAGTTATTATACTATTTTCTTTTCAATCTTTCTTTTAGTGTGATTTTTAACTGTATTTTGAATAACGCACTTAATGAGCGGAGTGGGTGTGAGTAGGTAGGCGCTCTCTGCGGCGGCGTGAGCGTCGTCTCATACGCACTTGATAAACGGCGTGGGCGTGAGCAGTTAGGATTCCTATACGCACCTCAAAAGCGGCGTGGGCGTGAGGATATATGCTTCTCATACGCACCTGATGAGCGGCGTGGGCGTGAGCAGGTAGGCTCCTCATACGCAACTGATGAGCGGCGTGGGCGTAAGGATATAGGCTCCTTATACGCACCTAATGAGCGGCGTGGGCGTGAGCAGGTAGGCTCCTCATACCCACCTGATGAGCGGCGTGGGCGTGAGGATATAGGCTCCTCATACGCACCTGATGAGCGGCGTGGGCGCGAGGATATAGGCTCCTCATACGCACCTGATGAGCGGCGTGGGCGTGAGGATATAGGCTCCTCTTACGCACCTGATGAGCGGCGTGGGCGTGAGGATATAGGCTCCTCATACGCACCTGATGAGCGGCGTGGGCGTGACGATATATGCTTCTCATACGCACCAGATGAGCGGCGTGGGCGTTAGCAGGTAGGCTCCTCATACGCACCTGATGAGCGGCGTGGGCGTGAGCAGGTAGGCGCCCCGGTGCGGCGTGAGCCAGGGCGCGGGAGGCCCCTCGGTGGGCAGCAGAGGCGCGCGCATTTTTAGCCCCGGCCTGGCGGCCCCTGCCCACAGCCGCGCCAGGCAAGGGTGCGGCTTCAGCTCCAGGCGCACCAGACGGCCCCACGGCCGGTGCACTTTGTACACCGCGGGGAGCTTTTTCCTATTTAACAGGACACGAGGTAAAGGGTTAGGCGCATAATGTCCAATTCTCACAATGTTCAAATCTTAAATGGACAACTTAAGATTTAAGAGATTATTAGCAATTTGTTCAATTCGCAAATTGTCCAAAAACTATGAGAATTTGACATTTTGAGCCCACTGTTAACATAGTTATATCGCATCAAAGTTCAGGAGTGAGGGGTTTTAACATCACACCTTACGAGTAGCACGGCGTGATGTCACTCGAAATTTCAAGGCGCTGTATCGTCTTCATATTTTGTGTGCCGGACAAAAGAAAAAATATGTATACAATATTTTTAGTGGTCTGACTAAGGGAAGAATTTTTTAGTGAACTCCCCTTACAACTACTAAATTATAAGATAAGAGTTATAAATGATAGTAATAAATAAAAACATCATCATTTGGTAAACTGTTTTGTATGACCGATTTTAAATTAATTATATTTATTAATTTACTATTTTTAAATACCTATAATTGGGGTCAATAATCAATAAAAAAAAATCTACTCACTGCTTAGCCTTTAGTTTGAACATGTTGACATCTATCTTCACATCGTTGATGATGATGTTGTACAGGAACTTGCCGATGTTCTGCCGGATTTCCATCGGCCAAGGGGCCTCATCCATGTCCTAGGGGATAACATCTTTTATAAGCTTCGCCGCAATCGCAAGCACGCTCAGTCCAGGTTTCCTCATATGACTACTTGGACCCAAAGAGATTAAAATATAATAGGACATAGAGGGGGCATTGGGAATATTTTCATAGAAAACTTTGAAGCTCAAGCGTCATGTTAGTTAGTATGAACGCGAGCTGTCATTCCCATAAAATCGTAGTATATTTATTCCACTTGTAATAACTTTAGGCATCAAATTTTCCTCGCTTTGTCCGCTACGCTTTATCTACACTATTACATTGACACTAATATTATAAAGATGAAAGATTTCTATTTTTGTATGTTTGTAACGAATAAACTAAAAAACTACTAGACCGATTTAACTTAGTATTATAAATGCGAAAGTGACTTTGTTTGTTTGTTACGGTTGTATGGCTAATGGCTATACCATTAAACCAATTTCAAAAATTCTGTCAATGGAAAGCTACATTATCACTGAGTAGCATAGGCTATATTTTATGCCTGTATTCCAACGGGAACGAGAAACAAGTTTATTATAACTAAAATAATTCCACTCTTATAACAGTAAGACTGTGGCTATTACATATACAGCTCACGCCATTGTCCCACATGACAGACACGATGGATCGCCGCTTTGCTCGATCTCTGCATAATTCTTTCGCTTCCTTCACATCTATAAGCTTTTTCATGCACGCTCTTTGATTCTTCGATCTCGGACCCCAGCTTTTTATTATAATTCCAATAATCCCTAAAACAGTAAAACAGGGCCCTAATTCCCTTAAATGTCAACGGCTATAGTTGGATGACAATGACAATTCAATGGTCAGACAATGGTGTTATTTTGACACTTTTCAGAGCAAATAACACCATCGACTGACCATGTCATTGTCATCCAAGTGTAACCGTTGATATTTAGTAGAATTGGCCCCCTGTACAGTATCAGCCTGGCAGAGTGAATACCAACCAGACTGGCGCCGTGGCGGTGCCTCTGCACGATGGCCTGCCACGCCTGGCGGCCGTTGAGCGCGCTGGCCTCTCCCCTTCGCAGGTACCACTCGCAGTACTTGCCGTAGATCTGCTCCATTTTCCTCAGCACGCCGTTGCGGCGGAACTGCTCGATCTGGTACCTGCATGCAATGGGCACTTTAGTAGGTAAACATATTTTAACAGTGAATAAAATTGCTATTTTATTTATTCATAAGGAAAATCTACTGCACAGATAACGTAGGAGTCGAGAGATATAATTGCAAGAAAATCAGTGATAATAAACTAGTCCCTATAAACCACCATTTACTGTCAACTTTTCAACTCATCCACTGTCCAATTTGCATTAGTTGTTACCCTTAAAATATATACTAGCAACAAAAAAAATTGGTCGTCTGTAAATTCGGTTTACGGACGATAATTTGACGTGATAACGACATAAGAAAACATTCGATCCGAGCCACAATCCGAGCCAATCGAGCCCGTCTATCGCTTGTTCCGCGCTCTCGCTTGCACGCTCGGCTCAGGCGGAACGTGACGGTGAGTCATGCTTTTTCGTGCGTGCAGCCGGCGTTCATCGATTATGACATCAAAAATAATATTGAAATCTCACTTGTGGTAGACCTGCGTGCCGAGGTCCCGCTGCAGCAACTTGAGCGTGGGGCTGTACGTCTCGCTACCGTCCACTAGCTTGCTCATCTCGCCCATTATCAGCTCCACGAACTGGGACGTCTGCAATAACACCGGTAATCAAATTTGTTGATGCATCTATGGTTTTTTTGTACTATGTCGAAGCATCAGCAGCTCCATGATTATTTCACCACTCGTAATTATTTTGTCACGCCCAAAAAGATAGTATTTATACGAACCTCCAACACTTTCAGGTAGGGGAAGAGCGTGATGGCGGAGTGAGACGCGTTGCTTTGCGACTTGAGCGTGCCCAAGTTGCGTTCAAAAGCCTCTTTCACCACCCCGCGCCACTCTTTTTCCGTTTCTTCCAGCTTTTCTCTCTAAACAATAAAAATATAAAAATTCACTGCTAAACATAGGTCTCTCCTACTGCTTTCAATAACTACCGGTCGAAAGTGGCCATCATCCAACAACTGTCTGCAACGGTAAGGTTATTTTTTTGTCTTAATGAACTCGCAACACTCGAAACTAACAATCATGTTCAACGTGTTGACCTCGCACCACAATTAAACTGGCGAGCATTTGCGACCACCAACTGAGCCAAGAGGCCTGTTGATTCTATAACCATAGTAAAAAGCTGCGGTCCTATAAAGCTACACCAGAGTATTTAATAAATGTTTCCAGGATTCTTTTTGTGATTCAAATTGATTTTGGCAGATTTCTACTTCTTACAATCCTAACATGTCAGTTTTACCATCAAGAAAATCTTTCAATATACTTACATAATACTTAACGTTAGTTGAACCCTCGTCTTTGATGTCAATATTTCGAACTTCAATATCTCCTCTTATCTCTATTTCCAGTTGCATCTTCCCTTTCTGCTTTAGCTCTTCGACAGTGAGGAGTCCTTCAGCCGGGGAGACTTCAAGGCCTCTCCTGTTATCCACTTGGTTTAGCTTCAGCGCGTCAAGTAGGGGGCAATCGTAGTCCAGGAACGGAGGCGTGTAGTGCGGCTCGAACTGTGGCTCTATCCTCCTTATCGCTTTTAGAACCACTTCTCTCTGGTCGTAGAGGAACTTGGACTTATCTAGCAAGTCGTTCAGAGATATATTCTGAAATTGTAGATAGGATTTTATAGAGATGTCATACTTTGAGATAGCATAGCGGTTTAGGATTGGTAATAATACCCACAGAGTAGTCTGTAATTGGATATTTAAAATTAAAATGTCTATGAACGAAATGCAACTACACATGCTAGCTATGTTTTACGCAGTAAAGAGTTTAAGTTTGGTGTGGACTGTGCTGTATCTCTAATCTCTATACCATGTCGGTAGTAGTCTACATAATATACTAGCGTAAGACGGATAAAGCTACCAAGGTGCACTCTTCCAGCTTGCTCAGACTCGCGCGCTGTTGTGGTCACATTTCTAACCCTTCAAATTAACTGGAATTAGCACCATGCTTTAGTAAGGGTTAAGGCCACTTAAGGCACATAATTTTGGTTACATAGGTTTGGACATTGGCTAAAGCTGTCTGGTAGACCTGAGGATTGACCGGACGAACATAGAAGCTTCAGTCTTTTACAATGGCATGTAGATAATATTTCCCAGACTCTTGAATGATCACTGACCAAAACTGTGGCTTGATACAACCTTGAGACCAAATTGCGCTTATAAAAATAAATAAATAATCTCACGCTTTTTATCCGAGAGGGTAGGCAGAGGTATTCCATTTCTGGAAATACCCACTTTTCACGAGTATATTCGACCCCTAAACGTGATAAGTGGTGAGCCCATCGCCGGACCGGGTCTGTTACACATGCCTCAATTGTTTTCTTTCACCGTCAAACTACTGATAAATTAGAACGATGCGTATTATTTTATTTATTATTACCGTGCTTGTATATTTTTAAAAGACAGATTTACATCACAGCATTCTGCGACATTTTAACCTGATCTATCTCTTTGTATTGCCCGATTAAACCTCAACTCACCTTCTCCTGCATCTGCCGATAGTAGAAGTGCAGCAATGGTAGCTGGTCACCGGCGCTGCGCTCAATGCACTCGAACACGGCCGCGAACGTCTGCGCGTTGGGAGCGATGCCGTCCTCGTGCATGAATGACAGCAGCTCCTTCATGTTATCTAAATGACCCTACGGAGGAAGAAAAAAAATGATCTTGACCTCAAAATGTTATAGGAATGATATGCACAATGCACATGCATGTTTTTTTTTTATATCTTAAGTTATTGTGCGTTATTGCGGTTGATTCACCAAACATTATTGCGCTTCTGTAGGTTGATACACGTCAATTAGACTTGTCTATTTTTATAGAAACTACCTACCTACTTACTACTAAATACCTTTCGAGTTTTGTTAAAAATATACTCAAAGAAATTTGAAAATTTGATGGCTTCAAACATACATCAAAAAACATGCAGACAAACCTCTTCCTTTTTTTAAGTCGGTTACTTGAACTGTATAATTTATTACCGTATTAGCATAACCATGCAGTAGTGTGTTGTAGACTCTAACATCTGTGATTTTGGGATGCTCAGTAACCCTGGACCCCCTCGATCTGTAATACTGCAGTACTTGACGACCCTAGAAAGAAAAATCACAAATTTTAATATTTATCATCTCCATATCAATTTTCCCACAAGTGCAGTATGAGATAAATCCCAACCATTTATCATGCCTGTCTAAGACACAGCTTATCTATTACGGTCAGATTTTGCCTGATAAAGAGTTCAAAGGAATTATTGAACAATAAAAAACTGGTTTATAGATAACATTCATTCTAGATATAATAGACAGTAATAAATGTTTCATTTTAACTGATGTTGTGATGATGATATTATACTTAAATTCAAAACTTGCACTGCTTGTCACAACTAAATAAATACACATTTTGTTTATCATTGTTAAGTACTTAGTGGATAACCTGTTATTGGCCTAACTGTAAACATGTACATTAGAATTGTAATAAATATCAAGCTGGCTGTTGTTATACCCAATAAAATAAATAAATAAATTTTGAAATTATTATGTTCTGACTATTAAGACTCACTTGTCTCTTTTTATACTTGTAGGTAGGTGTGTAACACCTTGATTTCCTTAATATACCTTTGGTATATAAGTAAACAAAAGTGCCTTACCTCTTGCGTCATGTCGAGTGCGCATAGCAACTGCAAGTGCGCGGTGAGCAAGCGGTGCAGCGCGTCGGTCTTCCCGCGACGCTCCACATCGCGCATGTCCTCCTTCATGCTCAGCTCCTGGCGCGCGCGCCGCTTCTCCCGCAATTCCTTCCTCTTCTGCTTTATTTGTTTTTTGCTAAAATTAAATCACAACTTAGAATAACAAAAGCTACAATCATTATATAATAATAATATGAGAAACCTACATGGACTAGCACAAAAGCTACTTTTTATTCCAGAAACCCAAGCAAGTCTGAATTATAGTAGTATTATTTTAAAACTTAATCAGGCACAGGCTTATAAAAGTTTTCATTATTTTTGATTCTTAATTCAATTAAATAGAGTTCAATTTATGGTGGGAACTATTTTGCCAGTCTTATTAACTGGTCAACGCCCAAGGGTCATTAGCATAGTATGGACCTACCTAAATTTTTCGACATTGCTTGATGTAGCTGGGCGTTGACTGGTTAAGGGGCTTCAATTTAAAGAAAAATACTCACGCCTCTTTAATTTTTAAAGTTTTGGCTTGAGGAGTTTCTTCTATGTGATCAAATTCCAGATCATCCTTTGCCTCTGCATCACCATGTAATGCTGGATCGTCATACAGGTCTTCTATGGCTGGATGGGCTATTCCCTGGGTTCTAAAACAAAATATTCTTTGTGAAAGTTTCATATAAATCTAACCAATGTCTGAAATGAACAGTAAAGGCCTGCATTTGTCAGACAATCTATGACCTATTTATCTCTTTGTTACTCTTCTGTGAAAAGAAACAAAATATTGGTGGGTTCAAAATAGTTCAAATAGTAGGGCATGTGCAAGTACCCTAATATAACCTCTAGTATCAAGGTTTTAAAAAACCATTCCAATATTTGTCTTTACTTTGGATAGAACTTTTTAATAGAATTTTAAAGCAACAGTACTAATTTGTGATATGACCAAAACAGCAATAGAAATACTTACTGCAAATTTGAAATATGTGTCATTAGTTCTTGATCATAACTATCTAAGTGGTTATCAATAAAAAACTCTCTGAATAATGCATGTGGACTCTTTGGTGGTGGTTGTTTTAAATCCTCTGGTTGATTCAGTTGTGTAGACGTCATTTCCAGGTTAAACTCTTGGTTTAGACCTTCATTAATTGCATATCTTAAGTCCTGCAGCCTTTGATCATAAAGTGTAGCTTTTCTGAAGTTGTAATAACTTTCTTTGACCATATCTATGTACTGCTTTGTTTTAAATCTGTCTTCTACACCAGAGATTGAGTGTGCTGTATAAATCAGAGCACACTGGTCATCTTCCAATGATATTTCCTTGGAAGTAGCAGCAGAACTCTTTAGGATCTTCTCTTTGATGCTCTGTAGTAGTTCTGGATCAACTTCTATAATTGGTTTTGGCTTTTTCGGAGGCTTGGTGGTAAGTTGGTGAAGTTGTCCTAGAGTAACTGAACTAGAAGCCAATTTAGACAAATGGACAGCACGTAATTTGCTTATTGACACCTTTGTTTCAGTCATTGCTTGCTGGCTTACTGTAAGAAAAGAAAAACGCACGTGACTTTGTTTACACTCATAAAGTTGGTTCAAGAGTAAACAAGACAAACCTTCAAGCAATTCTCCATATTTTTTGTAGTTCTTGTGTTTGGCCTTCTTCTGTGATTTGACGGCACTAGCCGTTCTCGTGGACTGATGTCTCGAGATCATAAGGCTCTCTGGAACGGAACAGAAAAGTTACGCAATTGGAATGTGTAGGTTATAAAGATCACACGGTACGAAATTGAAAAAATTGATAAAAGTTTTACAATACAATCCCTAGATGTACCGACAACTTGTTGACGTACCTGCATTGTGGCGACCTAAAAGAATTTTTCGACAAAAGGAACATTTTATGTCCGATTTAGAAGTTTTTATGGAGTTATTGGGGGGTAATGAAATACTATGTAAACTACTTTGGTACAAATTTCTTGCTGATATAAGTCGATGCATTATCAACCTTTTAATTCAATATCACATGTAAAACATTATAAATCATGCCGAAAATTAGAAAACCACGTGAAAGAAGCACCCATTCGCAAAACCAAAATAACACTCGCTTGACAGTTCTTCCATTCCATATTTGTCCACAGACCAGTATATTTGTCTATTGTATGTTCGGATACATGACAAGATGAAAGTAAAAAAATCAACATCTTTCCATCCATGTCGATTGTTGTTGTTGTTGTCTTTTTTGTTAGCTCTTGCAACGATTACATTTCTACATCACATTACATTTTTATATATTTTTTTATAATATTTCCTGGGTGGGACTGACGTTTTGAGGTTTCCCGGCGAGAATCCGAAAAGGGACGACATGTTATTTAGTGGCAAGTGTCCGAGAAAGTATGGAGTGAATGAGAAATTCGATATTTTTGGATGAACTCAATGAAGTCTTCAGTAAAAGTAAGTACAAAGTACTTTAGTATAAGTAAGTAGTTAAGTATTGTAGTAAGTGCTATCATTTTACTGTTGATAAACAAGGGAGGGATATAGAAAGTGATGAAGACTCTAAATTTTTTTGCATGGTCTCTAAAACAGAGCCATTTACCTAAGATTAAAACTTTTCCCTGAACTTGAAAACATAATACTTGGCTTAAAAGTTCTAAAAATTTAGAACTCTAGCCTTACCACATTTGGATCAGATGAAATCTAAAACAGACGAGGCTGTATGAGCCTAGATCCTTTTGCCTTAAACTTAAAAAAAATACGTTTTGACATTGACAAGCCAAATAAAAATAAAAGTGCCATTTTGTGAAAGAACATTTTCTAAATAATCGCAAAAAGTACATACCTACATATTTATTTATTTATTTCGTACTTTTAGTCTAATTGTGCTACTAAACGAAAAAATATTTTTGCGTCCGTACAAAATTTCTGCAAGGATTTTATTATTATTTTTGTACAAATACAATGGACGATAAAACGTTTCTCTGTAAGTAAATAAAACAAATGTTTTCCTTGTTACAGAGATCAACTACTAACTAACTTATCTGATCGTTTAATATTTATTTAATAGGTATGTAATATCTTTTATATTTCGATTATTTTAGGGACTACTGAGCTTAGTAAAAAGCTACTTCATATGCGTTTTGAAAACGATTGGTTGTTCAAAAAGAAGAAGCAACCTTGGAAGTAAGTAATTATTATATATACTAATATTATATTATAGGTTCTACTGTCTTGCAATAATCTTATGATAACAAACTCCCAAAATATAGATTTTTGGAAAAAAATTTCTTTCTGTTGTGTGTTGTGAATTTGTTTGTTGTTGGTAGGTCTTTTAATTTTATTGTATTGAGTGATAGATAATGTAATAGGCCTGTTGGCTCAGTTGGTACTGACCCTGCCTTCTGAGTCGGAGGTTGCGGGTTCGCTCCCCGCTCTGGGCCAACATTTGTGTGCATGAACATGTCTGTTGGCTTCTTGTCTGGTCGTTTAATATTTATTTAAGTATGTTTATCAGTTGTTTAGTACCCATAGTACAGGCCCTGCCTAGTTTAGGACTAAATAACCATGCATGAATTGTGACCCACAATTTATTATTTATTATATCATCCATGTAATAAAGACCTATAACTTATCAGCTACAGGTTGATGATGATGACCATATAGTGATAAATGTGTTGTGTACTGCAATAGGTAATCTTTTTACAGAGAATTCCATAAAATCCTACAAGATAATGGGTTTCCTGAAGAAATGACTGTGAGTCATGTAAGGAAAAAATGGGGTTACATGTATGATGTAAGTTGATAGGTATAAAAAAATTATACTTTGTATGTTATGCTCTGTTCTTGGTAAAACTTTAGTATATGGACCGTCGATTTAAGGGGGGGGGAGAGGGGGGAGGGGTAGGAGGCCCCCCATGGTGGGGAGGGGTTGCGGAACACTATAGCTTTTGAAAAAAAAAAAAAACTAATTTTGAGGTTATGTTGCGTATGGAAAATCACTACCGCTTGTTAAAAAAAAAAGGTCATCAGTACCAAATTTCGAATTCATGACGGCTCCGGCGCTGTGGGAATTGCAGCCCCTCCGCCCTAGCGTAACTAAGCACAGGCATATGCGCCAGCCTACGCAGCTTCGGCTTTATTGGTCGCCTTCGGCGACTAGCCTCCGCCGCTCGGCTCGCGCAATGCCTGTGCTTAGTCACAGCGGGCGGGGGCTGCATTCCCTACGCGCCTCCGGCTTATAAAAAACACTCTAGGGGTAGGACAGATAAGACCACGTGGAAATCGGGGTGGGCAGATTCGGTTCTGAGACAGTTAGTGACCTAATCTATCCCATTCGGGGTAGGCAGATTCGGTTCTGAAACTGTTAGTGACCTAATCTATCTCATTCGGGGTAAGCAGATTTGGTTCTGAAACCGAGGCCTTATGTATCCCAAAAAAGTGAAACGACGCAAAAAATACGAAAGTTTATGATATTTTTTTTTGGAAAAACTAATTTTCCGCAATTCGAAACTTTGCAAAAAGACTCTTTGGGATAAGACCTTTTTGCTATAAAATTGCCGGAATCCAAATCAGCGGTCCATATACCCTAACCTCCATAGTTGCGTTTTTTTTTCATACAAAAGACGAAAGTTTATGATTTTTTTTGGAAAAACTATAATTTTCCGCAATTTGAAACTTTGCTGAAAGACTCTTTAGGCTAAGACCTTTTTGCTATAAAATTGCCGTAATCCAAATCAGCGGTCCATATACTAAAGTTTATCCGTCCAAAATAATTTTTTTGGAGTGTTTTGTGATAATCTTTTTTATTGACCTTACTTGCAATTTAATTTTGATACATTCAAGTACCCTATTGTTCTATACAAATATTATTCTGTAATTCTTCATGACTAACTAATAACTAAGTATTCCAAAGATAATGAAAATTATTTACACTCTGGTACGGTGATGGTCTCCTGTCCTGGCACATTGAAGGGTCAGAAAAATACACTGGTTAAAAGTGGGTTCCACAAATAGAATACATCTGCTGACCCTGTTGGATATAAGTCGTAACCATATAATTATTTATATTATAATTAAAAACATTGTGTGATATAATGCTTTTTATTTTTATTGTTTATAGACATACAAAATTGCAAAGCGAGAAAAGAATAAACAATGGAAATATTATAAAATATTTGAGAAACACTATAGCAAAGCTAAAGTAATAGATAAATATGAGTCATGTAAGTATGGCAACATAATATTGACATCTCATTTGAAGGCAACTGTTCCTAAGAATATTGAATATAGTCTAAAATGATTTTAATTCTTGTCACTAAATAAAAAACATTAATATAACTTAAACAAATAACATACTTGTTGGTAAATTTTTTGTCTTATTATTTTGTGCATACAGCTGTTAGTTAAATGTAGAAATTTAATAAATATTTAGGAGTTTCGAGTTTTATGTAAACAGCTACTACTAACAGCTGTGTGCATAGAAAAAAATTTCACGAAAAAAAATTCTCAGATCATGTGTAGCTTACTAGTAGAGACTTGATATAAGTGCTTGCACCGTAAGAACTTTGCTGCACATAAAACCTGACAAAATTAATTAAGAAATAAGTTTTATTCGGTACAGGGAGTGATGACTGGCGGTTGAAGTTGATCACGTGTATATGTGAGGCAAAGGCTTTGAAAGTCGATTTCCTGAATATGTGGAGGTAAAATTTTCCTTTGTTTCATTACCTGCTTATAAATGAAGTCTCAATTGCATAGACAAATAGGTACATATCTAAGGCCGAACAAATGAAAATCTGCTTGAGGATGTCAGACAGAGATGCCGCTATATGAGTCGCATAAAGCTGTCTCTTTCGAATTTTGCAGAAGCAGATTTTCGTACTTGACAATTATTATTCTGTAATATAGGCCTAAATATTCTCCTTTTTTATATCATACATTCTTACTTTAAATGTTGATATATTTTTTAGGACAGTGGAGAGAGCTATGCGCTGCCAGAAACTGCCCGATGACTGCTGCATACAAGACATCAAAGGACTGTGGCAGCACCTTAGGGTCACCTTCAATGTAACCTTTTAAATTAACCATTGCTCATATCACCAATGGCTATTGAGCATTTTTTTATATGGCATGTTTAGTCACTTTCATTTTTAGTTAATTTCAATATAATCAATGAAGAAAAACAGTATAACTATTTCATCTCCATTATTATTGTTATTTCATCTTGTCGACCATTAACTACTCTGGAATATGGATAGAGCTTTAAGACGATATTTATAAAAGCAGATACTGACTTACATATCAATGCACAGTCCAAACTACCTTGACTAAATTGATTTTTTTTCCTTAGGGAGCGTAGACATCCGCTTAGAAGGAGTTTTTCTTCATTCCCGTGGGAACGGGAATAAACAGGACCCGTTCGGGCACCTGACTAGTATCTCAGAAAAAATTATCTACCGAAGCTAAATTTACGCTATTAAAATGCTTTATAATGTAATTGACGATTGACGTTTCTAACCGATAGGAAATAAATGAGTTTGACTTTGACATTGATTGAGATCAATTACAGAGAAAACATCGGATAATATCAAAAAAAGACGCAGCAATATCGGATTGGCCTCTGTACGACACGATGCTGGAGTATTACCAGACGTACGAACCGGGTTGCCTCGTGAAACTCGAGACGGATAGCGGAGAGCTTTTCAGCAGACAACGAAAGGCCAGCATCAACTACAGGAAAAACAGGCTGCTTGATATAAAAGAGGAAGAATATGACGAGTTTCAATGTAAGTTTATTCAGTATCCTGAGTATATTTAAAAGGAATTTGGTACTCGGATTTATATCTGGGATAAAAAGTAGACTATGTCCTCCTCAAGATGCAAGCCCAATTTCTTGAAGATTGTTTCAGCTGTTGAGCGTGAAAACGTAACAGACAGAGTTACATTCACAGTAAGGAATTGGGAATATAGAGCGACTTTTTTGGGAAAGGGGTGAGGGTTTCTATCTCCAAATATAGTACTTTAGGGGTCCAATGTATCTCGTGAAATGTGGGTATATCCAGTAATGGAATACCTCTGCCTACCCCCTCGGGGATGAAAGGCGTGAGATTTTTTTATAGTACTCTATATATAGCGAATAATTAAGACTAGGTAGGTCTCAAGTAGTCAGTTTTATTACTGAGACAATTTTAAGATGTATAATTCCATCCTTTATTCACTATAAATGTAATCGCCAATATGCATCTTTCCGATCAACAGCTTGTAATGATAATTGGTTTTATTCACAGGGTCCAAAGATATTACAGAGAGCTTTATACAAATAAGACTGCAGAACGACTGGTTGTTCCGAGAGCGGAAGTGGGCGTGGAAGTAAGAAATTCTTAGTCTTTATTTGAAAATAGAAGTTAAAGAAATCTTTTACTTAAAAATTGATTATTTTCAGCGACCTCTTAGCCATTATGATTGAAGAATACGGATTCCCTAAAACATTAACGGGAAGAGAACTATGTCGAAAATGGGCAGCAACATTCTCTGTAAGTTTGCTACAGATCGTTTTTCACGTATATGTATATTAGTTTTCGACAAAGAACCACTAAAACTTCATCTCTGAGATCAAAGTTAAAGTAAATACAAAACTGTCTCTACTAATGTTATACATGCCAAAGTAACTCTTGAGTGTATATATGTTTGTTTGTCTTTTCACGGATTATCGTTTAAACCGATCTTGAAGAAACTTCGCAAAAAGATAACTTGCGGCTTTTCTACCCAGAAAGCGAACGAAATCGCACGCAGACGCTAGTAAGTTATAATTATAGCTATAATTTTTGCTCCAACAGGAATACCAAAAGGCAAAAGCAACCAACAACAAATCTTGGGTGTACTACACTCTCTTCGAACTTTATTTGGGGGAAGGAAGCTTGAGTTTGAACCCTCTGGTGGGCTGTAAGTTGACAATCTCATTATTATAATATAGGTATAGTAAAGTTATCTTGTTAATATCATTTTGCCATTAGTAAATATGACGAATCCCGGATGTATCTGATCCATACTCATTGTATCAAATAAAAGTCTTTAAACACAACCCAGCCAATAGCTAATAGATACCGCTACTACGGCTACTACAAACGCACTTACAAATTTGAGTTGAGGGAAACTATATAAATAACTAGCGACCCGCCCCGGCTTCGCACGGGTGCAATGCTAAATTTTCTTTGCTATAAACCTCACGCAGCCCGAGACCTTTCCAACGAATGCAAAACCGTGGAAATCGGTTCGTGCGTTCTGGAGTTATATCGTCAGGAAGGAAAACCCGACTTATTTTTATATAGTAGATTAACAATATAAACTGTTGTTGTGAAAAAAGTTATGTAACGTCTTTAATTACACACATTATGTGATTGCTATTTCCTCGTCTCGCTTCATACTAATTGTAACTCGCTTTATCCAACCCCACCGATATTTGCTCTATAGACGCTGACGGCAATGACAGGCGTCAAAATCAAGCCGATAGACAATATTCCCCTGTACTACGCTTTCCTTTATATTTCTAGATAGTGTTAAGAAAACACCGACACACTAATGTAACTAATCAATTAACCGTATTTTTTGTGCAACAGGGCAAGAGGAATGGATATCCAATTTTCTTAGTGCAAGAATTGATCTAGAATATTTATTCAGATTTAGTTATAGGATCCAAAATCATGCTTGGAGGTGGGTATTCATACAATTTATATTTGAAATACATGAAACACATTTGGAATGAATAATTTATTTTTTAAAAATCGAATGAGTGACTAAAAAGTGATGGTGTTACATTTTTTTTATTTTAGAGAAGTTGAAAAAAGGCTAAGAAACATCGGTTTGCCGCTAGACCATAGCTTGCTAGATTTGCCTGAAATCTGGACACATCTTCTGAAAACTTACAAGGTAGACAAAAGCACATACATCTCATTTTAATCAAATTTTAGTTTATGGCTCTCTAATATAGTTTTCATTGTGTCACTTGTTGCATATTTTTATTGGTGTACAATAAAGAATTACCTACTTACATACTTTATTAATATATTTGAGCTAATTTACTACTTAAATGTTTTCTAATATAGTGCTCTAATAAATAAATAAATATTGCCCAGACTCTGAATTACTTGTAACATAGTAAACGCAACACCTAAACATAGTTCGTTCTGAATCAGGAGTGGAATCCATTCCAAGGGTTTTTAGTATAGGCGAACCTAATTGCATGTACATAAAGCTTCATTTCAAATATACTTATCATCATTGTAAAAACATAGGATTATTTTTTCCAAAAACATATAAAACTGAATATACGTATGTGGTATATCTTAAAAGGCATATTTTTCAGTGGAAAAAAAAGTTCGCGAGCAAAGGCATACTAACAGAACAGTGGCCGTATTTCGAGGCGATGTCGCAATACGAGGCCACCAAAGAGAGCCGGGTAATAAAAACACAGAAACGGGAGGACGGCAACCACTTCGATGACGGCGGCAACGACGACTTCGAGGATGATATGAAACTACTCGACTTGAAACAGAAGTTGGAGTTACAAGTGAAGCCGAAGATTGAATATTTAGAGGCTAATCAGTGCCGTTCCTGCTCTAACGAGGAGGGTTGCGTCAATATATTCGAGCAGAAAGACGCAGATGGGTTCAATTTAGCGCATAAATTAAAAATTATTGGAGATATTAAGGTAGGAGCTACAATTAGATTAAGTTATGTTAACTTGTCTACATAAAATAATCCATTTGGTTTTTGTCATAAAATTTCGACTTTCATTTGATGCAAAATTCTACTTATATGCCTAACTATCTGGTAGAAATCAGCTTTAATGTTTTTTTTTTCCAGGTTGAACCATCAGACACTTTGCCGTCTCAAATATGCTTGAACTGTCTCAGGGAGTTAGAAAGCGCATACAAATTCCGACGGAAATGTCAGGAAGTCGATAAGCAGTACCGAAATAACACAGCGCAAACAATAAAAGTCGAAATTCAGACAGACGAAAATTCTATCAACGATGCAAAGGACTTAGTTGTAAGTAGAACAGACGTGGAAGAACTAGACACACATTTTGATGATAACGATAACGATTTAGATAACAATGCTCTCCAAAACAATACGAAAACCAAAGCTAGAATGCTAATCAGAAAACAACCACCAAAGATGATGAGAAAGAAGAAGAAAATGAAGAAACAGAAATACGAGTATTTAAAGATTTGCGAAATATGCGGGAAGCACACAAAGAACCTGATAAGTCACTTGGACATGCACGCGAGCGGCAAGTTTTACTCGTGCAGCGTCTGTGACAAGAAGTTTAAGTTTAAGAGTGGTTTGATCATACATAAAGCCGTCCACGATCCGACGCCGAGAAAGACGTGCGAAGTGTGCGGTAAAACTTTCCATATTCTCGCTCAGTATCGCCGCCACTTTGTTTACCACGCGAACGAGAGGAAATACGAGTGCGAAACATGTGGGAAACGGTTTAATACGTTGGACATTTTACGAGTGCACACGAGAACACATACAGACGAGCGACCGTTCAGCTGTCCAGAATGCGGGAAGACGTTCAGAACGGCCGGCTGCGTCAGCAGGCATAAGAGAATTGTTCACAGAGCACTAAAAAGCTAATAAAGGAGTTATGTTATCCCGACATTTTTATTTGCGTTGACCTTTACGCTTTATCGCCGTTACGTGTTTATATCGGTATCGTTTCTCCTGCGACGGCCACGGTCGAGATGTGACATCATCCACTACATTAGTAATTTAGTCATAAATAACTTTCCAAATCTAGTCATTTTCAGAACTCGACTTCATAGATATAACGTAATGTGCCCTTATTGCCTGTTTTAAGTTAGAAATATTTAATATATTTCTAAAATTTATAACGTTTTTATAGTGCCACAGAAATTCTGACCGAGTGGCCGTTCCTACTGCAGAGTGATTTTTCAATTTTAGAAACGTAAATATGTTAGGTACCTGTTTATTTTGAAATAAGTATTTGCTGATAGCGATGAGGAGTATTTAATTTTATTCAATTCCTGCTGTCCAATGTAATTGGTATACACTCAATATGTACACGTAGCACCGGCATTAGAAAGAAGCCACTATATTTACCTAGTAACTTTTCAAAACGATGCTAATAGATGCGTACCACATAGAGTAAGCTAGGCGCCTGGTGTCGCAGGCCCGGCAATGTTGATTTAACCGAAATTATAGTTTATGATAGTGCAACGTCCCGGCCGTTATCAGGCTAGAGATGTTATCCGTGGGTATATTTACACGGAGACGAATATTGTTTATATGAAACAATAGGTACAATCGCTAAGAATAATGTCCCATATGAACAAAGTAGATATTCGCCTAGCTCTAAAAATTTGTAGTAGGATTATTATCTTTTTTTTATTTGACGGCTAATTCTTTTTGCGATTTCGAGGTTAGTCCCCTAATGAGTTGAACAAAGTATATCTATCCCTTTTGTCTGTCTGTCTGCTACGTTTTCACGGCCAAATCACTGAATCGATCTTGATTAAATTTGACAGGGAGATACTACTACTTAAAATAGTACATTATGATATAAGTGCGGTAGTTTGAAAATTACAGCCAAGGCGATATTGCTACAAGTAAGCAGAGGCTGTAATTATCAAAGCGCACGTATGTCATACGATGTTTTATAACACATTTGCGAGGAAATAAAATATAACTCCGACTATGGTAAACGAATAAAAACAATACAGCGTTAAGAAAAAGCGCGCGGCGCGCATCATCATTTTTTTTTAGGCAAAGGCACAAAAAACAGCCAGTATTACTAATAAAGTAAATTAATTTTTTTTTGTTTTTGTTACAGATTAATTGGTTGTAATTTACTGTCAAAATTAATTAAATAAAATAATTATGTACATAAATATTTCTTTATTATATTTTATCTCCCAAAGTTAATTTTAATCATAAAAAGTTGACAACTTTTGTGACATAAAAACTCTTTGCTGAGATTTTAAAAAGTACCGTTCGTTTTAAGACGGAGCATCTTGATAAACCGTGCGTTTTACTTTACACTTACCGCACTTGGGCGTAATGAGATACAATACGATATTGAAATTGGTGAAATAAGACACCTTTTACGAGCAAATGTGTTATAATAGTACATTATGATATATGTGCGGTAGGTTGAAAATTACAGCCGAGGCGATATTGCTAGCCCGAGCCGTAGGCGAGGGCTACAATTAAGCAGAGGCTGTAATTATCAAAGCGCACGTATGTCATACGACGTTTTATAACACATTTGCGAGGAAATAAAATAAAACTCGGACTATGGTAAACGAATAAAAACAATACAGCGTTAAGAAAAAGCGTGCGGCGCGCATCAGCATTATTTTTTAGGCAAAGGCACAAAAAACAGCCAGTATTACTAATAAAGTAAATTAATATTTTTAAGTTTTTGTTACAGATTAGTTGGTTGTAATTTACTGTCAAAATTAATTAAATTAAATAATTATTTTTCTTTATTATATTTTATCTCCCAAAGTTAATTTTTATCAGTAAGTTATTATTTAGAGCAGTGATAGCCCGGACGGTTAAAGGGCCGGCCGAAAATCAGTGAGGCTCGGGTTCGAATCCTGGCATGTACCAATGAGTTTTTCAAAACTTACGTACATATTTATCACTAGCTCGACGGTGAAGGAAAACATCGTGAGGAAACCTGCAGGTCTCAGAATTAATTCTGAAACATGTGTAAACAAACCCGGTCCGGCGATGGGCTCACCACCTATCACGTGTAGGGGTCCTATGTATCTCGTGAAATGTGGGTATATCCAGTAATGGAATACCTCTGCCTACCCCCTCGGGGATGAAAGGCGTGAGATTATTTATTTTATTTAATTTTTATCATAAAATGTTGACAACTTTTTTGACATAAAAACTCTTTACTGAGATTTTAAAAAGTACCGTTCGTTTTAAGAAGGAGCATCTTGATAAACCGTGCGTTTTACATTACACTTACCGCACTTGGGCGTAATGAGATACAATACGATATTGAAATTGGTGAAATAAGACACCTTTTACGAGCAAATGTGTTATAAAATAATTTTACCTAATATCAGCACGTGGACGAAGTCTTGAGCAACAGCTAGTAATGAATGAAGTAATACGCATTTTCTTCATATATATTTAGGTACCAACAGTTTATAGAAAGTTTAAAACACGGTGGTAGACAATTTTTTTTATCATCCAAGGATGTAATTATTTTATAAACTACATTCAATAATTCATTATAGACCTTGACTCCTACTGATGTCATCTCTAGAACGCGCATAAAAACTATGTACCTAAGTACTTCGATGCATTAAAGAAACCGGCTATACACGTATTAGCACCGGGATCTGATCGTCATCCTATTTTGTCAACGACTGTACAAAATTTAAATACAGTCGATCCACTGGTACTTAGAACTCCGTTGATTGACCGATAATGTCCAAAAATACAGGCTTTGGTTAACCCCTTAGAATGTTGATCAGGGATACACGTCATTAAGGTACAATAAACAGGAACATTCGTTCACCCTGCCCTGCAGCGGCGCCGGCGCAGCTCGACAAAGTTCATCGATCAGTTCGCGATCGGCTGCGCGCGCACCAGCAGTCTTCCACGCTTAATTTTAAATTTAGAACTTAAATCGCACGACACGTTTAAAAACTAAAAGGAACAAAAAGTGCTTCCTAGTTTAATTTAGAATTAAAAGGACGCGATGGCGCCGCAGTGGACGGTAAGTACCTATATTTATTTTTTTAATTTCTTATGACTAAAGTTTTTTTCTAAATAACTTGCGATGGTATTAAAATAAAGGGACCAGTTACGTGAGCATGCATGCCACAAGATGAGTGCATATTTATAATGATTCTATAAATCATTTAATTATTTAAATAATAAAGGAACTTCTATTTCTTTCGTAACCTAGTATAGGCACCTACCTCATAATGACATATGCCTAGTGCTTATTAAATTAATTCCATCTTATGTGAGGAAAGCTCACCTGCTAGCAGCTGATGTCAAATGCTTTATCCATTCCCTTCAGTGATGTGTCATAAAAAATTAAGAAGATCAACACAAAGACGAAAGTTTATTGGCCTGTTGCGGCTTCGTTTACGCACCTTTTGATGGTGTCGTTGCATATTCGTATTCCTTTGTATGAAAATAATCTTATTAATATTATATATACGAAATTGCGTTTGTTGGTTTGTCCATTTTTTAAATTAACAACAGTTCGTCGTGATTTTTTGCATAGAAATAAGTAGTTGCGAGGATGGGGAAGGAAACTTTTTATCCCGGAATGCGGAGATATTCGCGAGCAAAAATAGTAGTTTTTATAATATATATGTATAATATGTTAAACTTATCGATCGATTAATCGAGTCGAAATCGAATCGAGAGAATAATATGAGGAATTCTCTCTGCTATTATGAAAATCGAGGCTTTGAAAACAATATTTCTATAAAAGCGGCAGAAGTAACTGTCTCTGTAAATAATGGAGCTTTAGCGGAGCAGGTAGCTTTGTTTGTTTGAATGACTTGCCTGGATTCCGGCCAAGGTCTATCAACTGTTTCAGCTAAACTCCTTTCCCTTTTGTCCTGACTGTAATATTGAAGATTAGAATTAGGTAGCTACCTACTACTTGCATACTTCATCATCACAGATATAACGGGCCATTTACACGAGGGCAATCCACTAAGACTGCATACAAAAAAAACTTGAGGACAATCCATTCCATTGTCCTCACGTTTTTTTTGTATGCAGTCTTAGTGGATTGTCTTAGTGGATTGCCCTCGTGTAAATGGCCCGTAAAGGTAGTTATATTGGAAGAGAGATTCAGGTTTGTGTTTATCATCAACCCGTAACAGGCCACTGTAGGGTTGGGTCATTCTTCACATAAGTAGGTATAGGCCATAATCTCCCAGTTTTTCTGATTTTTTATTATTTATTTATTTATTATACCGAATTTTTCAAGCCACCCGAGGGTAACTGACATGGCTTATAGACTCAGTTACATTGTGCATGAACACAACGAAAATACGATACCTAGCTGACAATAAACGGTCAACCTTTTGTGTACGTACTTAAGAGTCTTTTTATAGGTACTTATACTGAGCACTTTACATTTATATACCTATATAAAAATGACTCCCTCGGCATCACGCGTAAACGGCTAAACCAATTTCGCTAATTCTTTTTTTTTGTATTGTTTGTTATAGTCAGGAGAAGGTTCCGAAAGAAAAAATTAAGAAAGTTGCGCGGAACATTAGAAAAGTTTACAAAACATAACGACCATTTTAACTCTTCTAATGTAACCATGGTGTTGGACATAACTGACAATCACAATAATATACTTTTATGCAGCTGTCAGTTGTGATCTAATGATTTCCCACATCAAAATTAAGCACATTCAAATATTGCAACATCATCTATCCCACCGCAGCAATGATGAATAATGTTTATTTTATTAGTCGAATGCAGCAACAGTTACAGTAAGTAACACATTTGATGATTTGACCAAACCAATAACACCTTTTATTAACCAGAATTAGCTTCGTACATAATAGAGGTTCCGTTAGTACATCATTAAAATGTGTAAGCACTTCGTTCTCAAAGTGAATAAGGATGATGATCAGAGATAGCGTCAAATGCAGTCAGGTCTTAGGTCAAGTCTGCTAGTCTAGATAATGTGAATCAATTAAGAGGCATCACATGTGACCGACATATTTAAGTTATTAAGTAAATAATTTTATAAAGTAAGTTATTGCATACGTTATCAAAAAAACTATTGAGTACCTACCTACCTATGCAGATTCAAATTACAATTCCTTCCGCAGAGCGGCCTTCTGCGTTTACGTTTATTTGAAAAAAAAAAACTATACTAATAGGTAGGTACCTACCTACTATGAATACATAGTATCATATCCTAGTATTATCTAAGCATATAGACAGGGGTGATGACGATAAAACGAGAATTTTGATAGAAGATGAAACGTCGAGGTAGAATATTGAATGATGCGCAGGGTCGTTACGATAAGCGCGACCTCTTATTAATGGTTATCTCTACTCCAATAGAATCCACTGTTAGACTAAATAATGCCCTTTACTTGTGTATTTATAAGTAAACGATTATGGCTTTTTCACACGGCTCCGTTCGCGAAAATGTAATTCATCAAGAAGGAAGCAAATCAGTAATTTAAACACGGAAACGGGACTTACGCGGGTGAAATTTATTTATTTTAAAGTATTCGCCATATAACCAGAAGTTAGATAGAGTGATTCAAGAGGAAGGTTTTAGTATTAGCATTGCACCCGTGCGAAGCCGGGGCGGGTCGCTAGTTATCTAATAAAGGTCTTATATAGGAACCTACTTAAAATCGTTGTTTAAATGTTTTACAAAATCTTATTATGGCCTAGCGTGGCGTTTATAGGATTGAGTGCTATCCACAGTACCTGCATGACCATTTGCATAATACCTCGGCTTCTGTCCCCAGAGACTATGGTGGGTGGCGGTCGCAGTGCTGCTATGGAGCCCACATGCACGATGTCGGAATGTTACGTAAGTACACTCATGATTAATTACGTATTGTAGGTTTATTATATATAGTTACTTATAATTAAACGTTTCTATGTATAAGTATGCCCTTCTAATTGCGATTTATGTAACACCGGCTTTAGGGCATGAACTTATTAGTTGGGTAACTTTATCTTTGAAATTGATTTAAGTAAGTAGGTATAGCTCTCTCTCGAAAATAATCTTTCATATTTTATTTCCTGCAGTACAATACAATCTTAGAAAGTTGCAAATTAAACTTTTCTATTCTGTTGCCATACAAACGCTTCAAACTGCGAGTCTGCGACTATAACTACGTAACTACCTGATTACAAATAAATTGACAAACATCACGTGAATTTTTAGTATTTTAAATCCACACATTTGTTATTCTATAAATCATATCATAAATGTATATCTTCACATCAGACGATCACAGATCTTTGCAATAAGTAAAAATAAAAAAAATAGAAAATAATCTCACGCCTTTTATCCCCGAGGGGGTAGGCAGAGGTATTCCATTACTGGATATACTTACCCACATTTCACGAGATAAATTGGACCCCTTAACGTGATAGGTGGTGAGCCTATCGCCGGACCGGGTCTATTTACACATGTCTCAGAATTAATTCTGAGACCTGCGGGTTTCCTCACGATGTTTTCCTTCACCGTCGAGCTAGTGATAAATATGTATCTACGTAAGTTTTTTTGAAAAACACATGCCAGGATTCAAACCCGAGCCTCACTGATTTTTGGCCGGCTCTTTAAAAAGGCTATCACTGCAATAAGTAGGTACTTTTCAATTTTTCATCTTTTTCCGTGCATAACTTACATTTCCTATCGTGTAAGTAGTATCGCCTCTGGTGTGAACGATTCTTAAAACTAACAATGGGAACCAGAAGTGAATTCATAACATCATAACATATTGAAAAAACACAATTACTTACTTAAAATGCTTAACGTTATCAGCAACTTTCGCGGGTACCTATTCTCTAATACCTAGTAGAATCGTTATATGGCGAATAACACGGCAGGATTAGGTGTGGCGTAAACATCGGGTTTGTGAACTGTTTACGACTCAGCAGTAAACAATAATAGGTGTTTGTGTGAAGTTTGTTATCGTTTGTGGTCGACAGTGCGTGAGCGCAGCACGCCTACCTACCTAGTAGATATCTAAAACAACCTTTGAATATTCGACATTGCATTTATTTTCCATTTAATATCGAATTGGGACCCAAAATAGCACCGTCCGCGCATAAAGAATAGATATTGATTGATTTTTGTTGTATGATGGTCTATCATTGCTAAATAAGCGGCCTCAAATAAGATAGGTCCTTGTAAAGAAACCTTAGTACGGCTACAGTTAGGGAACACTACCTCTATATACATTACGGATTAGATTCTGTTAAGAAACTGTCGTTTGGTTTTCATTAAAGTACCTACTTCAGTCTTCATCCTAAGCATTTCTACGATTTACAGCAACCCAGATTACCTATATTATATTAATATTATAAATTAATATTTATAACTAACTGCTGAACCTTAGATTTTCGCGTCCCCTAAGAACTGTGTTTTCGCGGGATGAAAAGTATCCCATTTCCTTCCTCAAAATGTAAACTATCGTCCTGCAAAACCTCAAGATCTTTTCACTGTCAAACGGACAGAGTAAATTTATAATAGGTAGGTAGGATTACTAAGTAGTTAGTAGAGATTAGTAAAAATAAATTGTGACGAAAGCGTCTGCGTGATTGTATTGGGTCATAGTTCTATTAACGATTTGTACACACTTGTTCCGCCTTATTCAAATTACCTATCCGAACATAAATTATCTACAACTAATTGAAGTGCATCTCGAAACACTCATATCAGTAGCCATATATCTTCATTGAACAGTTACCATAAGTCTTCTACCAATTAGGAACTGAATCTATGAATAGCATCAGCTTTTCGACTAATGCATGGAGCATTGATCTTTTTATGAGATCGATTTTATGTTAGCAGAGGTGTGTTGATGCCGACTTTGTACAGTTTTATGGATCATTAATAGTTAAATGTATTTTAAAAATAGTCAACAGACAGGGTCATCGGTCGATCCCACGCATGACGCGGAAGGGATGTATGCTTTATTCATGGCACTTGCAGGTTACTTACCAACGCTTATTCTTCGAATATTTACCAAAGGAACGGCTAAGTGTACTATCGTTGTCCATTGTTCGCACTGTGGGTCATGTAAGACATAAATGATGTTTGTACAATATTATGGCAACTTTGACCTCGAGATTTTGCTGATAACTTACTGAACAACAAAACACTGCCACCGATATCTGAAACTAACAAACAAGGAAAGAGTTGAGCTAAATGCTTTAAAATTAGAAGTAGAATACAATTACTTTGAGAAATGGCAATAATAACATTATCGTACCTGCCCCATTCACCCAAAAACATGTTTTTAGATAAGACGTCCTCCAATGTTTCCAATCTAGAAGACAAATTATAATCGTTAGGTTAGCCTATTGAGTTGGTTATAGACTCTGTGGTTAGTGCGCCGGCCGGTGAGCCCTCGTGTCTTCCATGTAGGTACCTACCTACAGTACCTACCAAAGAGTTTTTAAAAACTTACGTACATACTTAGCAGTAGCTCGACGGTAAAGGAAAACATCGTAAGGGTACACGCGGGTCCCAGAATCGATCCTGATCTATGTGTCTGATGATGGGCTCACTATTTGTCACATTTAAAGGAATATATTCTTGTGAAAGTAAGTTTTTACAGGAATGGAATTTCTCTGCCGACCCTTCGAGAATAAAAGGCGTGAGCTTATTTAATGCACTCCGAAAGCAGCAAAGACTGGAATGCCTGATCGTCGCCGTCCTTCTGCATGAGTCCCCCTGATACCGATACCAATTGCATTACCTTACCCGTTATTACCTCAAGTGTTCCGCATGCACTTTAGAAACTGGAACTGCTACCTATTTATAGTCCTGTGCGCTAGTTCCCGATTTTGCATTCTGCGCGTATTTTGAGCGATTGCTCAAACGAGCTGTGAATTAGGGGTGAAAATATATAGTAACTAGCGGCCCGCCCCGGCTTCGCACGGGTGGACATTTGTTTTTTAAACATTTTGGGATACACTTAGAGTAAATATATCTTTATGCAGAACATAAGATAGGTTCTTATTATTTTTCAAATAGCCTGTGCCCAACGGCGTTGCCCGCGCCGAATTCCTGTTCCAGTGGGAATTTCTAAAAATCCCTTCATAGAGCGTTTGCGAACGACATATTATTATAAGACACTTACATACCATATTTCAAGTTTCTAGGTAGGTATTATCGATTGGGAGTAGTACGTAATTCTCTTTTTAACCAGTTTTTAAGGTTCCATACCCAAATGGTAAAACGGGATCCTATTACTAAGTCTCCCCTGTCCGTCCGTCTGTCTGTCCATCTGTCACCAAGCTGTATCTCATGAACCGTGATAGTTTAGACAGTTGAAATTTTCACAGATGATGTATTTCTGTTGCCGCTATAACAACAAATACTACAAAACAAAATAAAATAAATATTTAAGGGGCTCCCATACACCAAACGTTATTTTTTTGGCGTTTTTATGTTGATAGACACAAAAAACCACACTTCTCCATACTAACTTCAAACCCTACTTTCACCCCTTTAGGGGATGATTTTCGAAAAATCCAAAAATACGTGTCTCATAATTTATTTCTAAGAGTATTTGTGTAAAGTTTGAAGTTGATAGACGTAAAAAACAACACATCTCCATACAAACTCCTATCCCCTGTTTCACCCCCTTAGGGGGTGATTTTCGGAAAATCCAGAAATAGGTGTCTTGTTGTTTGTTTTGAGGAGTATTTTTACAAAGTTTCGTATTGATGAGGGTTTTCCATACAAACTTCAACCCCTACTTTCACCCCCTTGCAGGATGTTTTTCGAAAAATCCTAGAACTAATATCTCATAGTTTGTTTTGAAGAGTATTTGTGCCAAGTTTAAAGTTGATACACGCAGAAATCACACTATCCCATACAAACTTCAACCCCCTCTTTCACCCCTTTTGGGGTTAAATTTCGTAAAATCCTTTCTTAGCGAGCATCTACACTATAAACGTAACCTACACACAAAATTTCATATTTCTATGTTCAGCGGTTTGGGCTGGGCCTTGATTTTTAGATTTAGCTTCTCCTTTTATATATATAGAAGATAAAATTAAATGCTTGGGTAGGAGTACGTAGGTGCAATACCCCCGAAAACCTATATTGTTTCCAGATACCTGTAAATGTTTTGTATTAGTGTATAAGGTGCTCCGAGTACCTATATGGTTTCCAGATACCTGTAAATGTAGTAGTGTATAAGGTGTTAGCAAACCAAAGTATGTAAATATAAATACATAGAAACGAAATTTGTCCCCAGCCACATCCTCATTTCATGAAGAAATATGAGTATAATATTTAATAATGCCTAATAGCAAATACAAATTATTGTTTTAATTTGGGGTTTGATAAAGGATTTTTAAGCTTCCATCGCGCACCAAATAAAAATACTTAAGAGATTATAATACATATAATATTGGGCCAAAGTTCTAAGAAAACGATAACATCGATGTCGGGAGTTTACGTTGTTTACAAGAGAATTCAATTCTCAAGATCGCGTCGTGCGTGACCCTATGATTTAATAATCGCTAAAATGTTTACGAATTTTATTATATTTCCGCGGATTCTCGTAAAACCGTTAGTAGTTTGGTACAAGTAACTAATTATGAATACGTAGTTCTTTTGTCAATCACTTTCTACAATACATAGCTTGATACCTTTGCAGTGAACCCGAATCTCATACGTGAGGCTCTTGTTCTAATTCTGGTGCCAAAGAGTTTGTCAAAAACTTACGTGCATATTTGACACTAGTCCGACGGTGAAAAGCATCGTTAGGAAACCCGCCGGCCCCAGAATTGGTTCTGAAACATGTGTAACAGACAGCACCGGGTCAGGCAACGGGTTCACCACCTGTCACGTCTAAAAAATACACATGCGAAAAGTGAGTAGATATTTCCAAGAATGGAATAACTCTGCCAACCACTTGAATTTACAAGACAATTTCCTCAATGCAGAATAGAATATATATATATATATATATATATATATATATATATATATATATATATATATATACCTCTGCCTACCCCCTCGGGGATGAAAAAGGCGTGAGATTATATATATATATTATAGCCCATCGCCGGACCGGGTCTATTTACACATGTCTCAGAATTAATTCTGAGACCTGCGGGTTTCCTCACGATGTTTTCCTTCACCGTCGAGCTAGTGATAAATATGTACGTAAGTTTTTGAAAAACTTATTGGTACATGCCAGGATTCGAACCCGAGCCTCACTGAATAGAATAAGCATTTATTTGAATCTCCAGACACACACATATTAAACAAACCTTACATCATCTATCTATCTATCTATATATATAAAGAGAGAAGTCCTGATCGACTCACTGACTCATCAACGCCCAGCCTAAACCCTTAGACTTAGAAAGCTGATTTTTTTCACGGATATTGTTTTTAAGACGTAAAGTAGGAATAAGAAAGGATTTTTAGAAATTCAACCCTTAAGGGGGTGAAAAAGGGGTTGAACGTTTGTATGGAAAACCTTCATTTTTGGGTCTATCAATTCGAAACTTTGTGAAAATACTCTTCAAAACAAACAACAAGACACGTGATCCTATATTTTCCAAAAAACCTCCCCTAAGGGGTTGAAACAGGGGGGTGGAGTTTGTATGGAGACGTGTTGTTTTTTACGTCTATCAAGTTGAAACTTGACACAAATACTCTTAGAAATAAATGATGAGATACGTGTTTTTGGATTTTTCTAAAATCGGCCCCTAAAGGTGTGAAAGTAGGGGTTGAGTTTGGTATGTATGGGAAACCTTCATTTTTGGGTGTATCAATTCGAAACTTTGTAGGAATACTTCTCATAACAAACAACAATATGCGTATTTCTGGATTTTCCAAACAACCCCCTCTAAGGGGTTGAAACAGGGCGATGGAGTTTGTATGGAGACGTGTTGTTTTTTACGTCTATCAAGTTGAAACTTGACACAGATACTCTTAGAAATAAATGATGAGATACGTGTTTTTGGATTTTTCTAAAATCGTCCCCTAAAGGTGTGAAAGTAGGGGTTGAGTTTGGTATGTATGGAAAACCTACATTTTTGGGTGTACCAATTCGAAAATTTGTAGGAATACTTCTCATAACAAACAACAATATGCGTATTTCTGGATTTTCCAAACAACCCCCTCTAAGGGGTTGAAACAGGGCGATGGAGTTTGTATGGAGACGTGTTGTTTTTTACGTCTATCAAGTTGAAACTTGACACAAATACTCTTAGAAATAAATGATGAGATACGTGTTTTTGGATTTTTCTAAAATCGTCCCCTAAAGGTGTGAAAGTAGGGGTTGAGTTTGGTATGTATGGAAAACCTACATTTTTAGGTGTATCAATTCGAAACTTTGTAGGAATACTTCTCATAACAAACAACAATATACGTATTCCTGGACTTTCCAAACAACCCCCTCTAAGGGGTTGAAACAGGGGGATAGAGTTTGTATGGAGACGTGTTGTTTTTTACGTCTATCAAGTTGAAACTTGACACAAATACTCTTAGAAATAAATGATGAGATACGTGTTTTTGGATTTTTCTAAAATCGGCCCCTAAAGGTGTGAAAGTAGGGGTTGAGTTTGGTATGTCTGGAAAACCTTCATTTTTGGGTGTACCAATTCGAAAATTTGTAGGAATACTTCTCATAACAAACAACAATATGCGTATTTCTGGATTTTCCAAACAACCCCCTCTAAGGGGTTGAAACAGAGGATGGAGTTTGTATGGAGACGTGTTGTTTTTTACGTCTATCAAGTTGAAACTTGACACAGATACTCTTAGAAATAAATGATGAGATACGTGTTTTTGGATTTTTCTAAAATCGGCCCCTAAAGGTGTGAAAGTAGGGGTTGAGTTTGGTATGTCTGGAAAACCTTCATTTTTGGGTGTACCAATTCGAAAATTTGTAGGAATACTTCTCATAACAAACAACAATATGCGTATTTCTGGATTTTCCAAACAACCCCCTCTAAGGGGTTGAAACAGAGGATGGAGTTTGTATGGAGACGTGTTGTTTTTTACGTCTATCAAGTTGAAACTTGACACAGATACTCTTAGAAATAAATGATGAGATACGTGTTTTTGGATTTTTCTAAAATCGTCCCCTAAAGGTGTGAAAGTAGGGGTTGAGTTTGGTATGTCTGGAAAACCTTCATTTTTGGGTGTACCAATTCGAAAATTTGTAGGAATACTTCTCATAACAAACAACAATATACGTAATTCTGGACTTTCCAAACAACTCCCTCTAAGGGGTTGAAACAGGGGGATAGAGTTTGTATAGAGACGTGTTGTTTTTTACGTTGAAACTTGACACAAATACTCTTAGAAATAAATGATGAGATACGTGTTTTTGGATTTTTCTAAAATCGGCCCCTAAAGGTGTGAAAGTAGGGGTTGAGTTTGGTATGTCTGGAAAACCTTCATTTTTGGGTGTACCAATTCGAAAATTTGTAGGAATACTTCTCATAACAAACAACAATATGCGTATTTCTGGATTTTCCAAACAACCCCCTCTAAGGGGTTGAAACAGAGGATGGAGTTTGTATGGAGACGTGTTGTTTTTTACGTCTATCAAGTTGAAACTTGACACAGATACTCTTAGAAATAAATGATGAGATACGTGTTTTTGGATTTTTCTAAAATCGTCCCCTAAAGGTGTGAAAGTAGGGGTTGAGTTTGGTATGTATGGAAAACCTACATTTTTGGGTGTACCAATTCGAAAATTTGTAGGAATACTTCTCATAACAAACAACAATATACGTAATTCTGGACTTTCCAAACAACCCCCTCTAAGGGGTTGAAACAGGGGGATAGAGTTTGTATGGAGACGTGTTGTTTTTTACGTCTATCAAGTTGAAACTTGACACAAATACTCTTAGAAATAAATGATGAGATACGTGTTTTTGGATTTTTCTAAAATCGGCCCCTAAAGGTGTGAAAGTAGGGGTTGAGTTTGGTATGTCTGGAAAACCTTCATTTTTGGGTGTACCAATTCGAAAATTTGTAGGAATACTTCTCATAACAAACAACAATATGCGCATTTCTGGATTTCCCAAACAACTCCCTCTAAGGGGTTGAAACAGGGGCATGGAGTTTGTATGGAGACGTGTTGTTTTTTACGTCTATCAAGTTGAAACTTGACACAAATACTCTTAGAAATAAATGATGAGATACGTGTTTTTGGATTTTTCGCGAATCACCTTCTAACGGACTGCAAGTACTGCGGGGGTTGAAGCGTTAATATGGAGAAGTGTGTTTCTTTTTTTGCATCTATCAACTTGAAACTTGGCACAAATATTCTTCAAAAGTGTCCATACAAAGTCCACTTTTTTTTGAGAATTCACTATGGGTTCCTTGAGGAAATTAGTTTCTTAGTATGAGCATATGCATAGCCTTTAGTATCAAGAACTAATTCAAAAATTATAAACCAGAGAGTGTTCTAGGCTTTACAACACATAAGAGAATAAGCGCAATTCCTGAAATTAGTTTGTTCAGTATCGACTACTTAATTTATTTCAGCTAATTTTAATGTGTGTAAAGTTTTTCCAAAAAATGAATTAGCATAACTGAATTTAGGGCTGACTATGGAAACCTTACTGTTATCTCTCTTTAATTAAGAAAAAATTGGTTAGACAAAACTTAAGTACGAATGCATTACCAATCTTTTTATTAGTATACTAATTGGGGTGTAGGAGGATTTGCTCTTATTCTGTGACGCGTTGTAGGTAATATACCTATGGGTGTTTTTAATAACAAAAATATAAGCCCGCTTCTCATTCCTGAAGCTCGGGTTCCAATTCCGGCATGTACAGTCAAGTTTTAATGTCGCTTTTTGCTCGACTTGGCGGGGGCAATACCGTGCCCCCAGATAAGGATCCCTAATTCTTTTTCGTCATAAATAAAGCATATGTTACTCAGGGATAATGTATCATTCTAATGGTGAAAGAATTTTTGAAATCGGTCCAGTAGTTTTTAAGTTTATTCGTTATTAACATACAAAAATACAAATATTTTTTATTGTAGATAGATAGATAATGTAGATTATCCTTCTTGACATATTTTCTAAACGCAAAGGAATAACAAATTCCACGCGGACGAAGTCGCGGGCATTAGCTAGTCTATAATATAAAACCTTGGTAACAGTGTATAGGTACTTATAGCACCAAATTCCTTCAGACACGAAGACATCAGGGATGCGATGCTATCCCTCGTCCACATGTTCCGGACTTCAGAGGACAAGCTGGAACGGCATGAGTACAGGGAGAAGGCGTTGGGAGACCAGCTCAAGAAGATGCTGTCGGGGCTGGAGAAGAAGCATCGAGCGCTCGAGCCGTTGAAAGGCATGATTTCTCGACTAGACGAGCGCCTGTCCAACGTTGAGACAATACTGTTACAGGTAAGTACTCCAATCTCATAGTCTCCCTCCACCCGCTTCAATGTATATTTTTATGCATCACTGGAACTATTCTTTATGCTATACGTTGCGACTTAAACGTACCTACACTTTTCTCCTGACACTTTTCATAGAAGAACAAACTTGGTGGGCTTCAAAAACAAGATTTTCATATTTTTTTCCTCATTAAATTGTAATAACGAATATTTTGTTGTAACTAAATAGTGGTCATAAATTTGTAACCTAGCCGCGAGGACTTTTGTGCAAATCCATATGTGCCCTTTGCAAGGCCTTGAATATCATCAATTGCTTGCCCACTGATTTGTCAATAATGTATAACATCTGTAACCTGAAGTGTGCCCACTGATCGTAAAAGCTCAGTCTCTACCACATCGAGTATTTATTTAATGTTATCTTCTTACGCAACTATCGTACCGTTAGTGAAGGTGGTCGAAACGGCCCTCATAATTAGTTACCTGCGTATCGAAGCTTCATCGATGGTTTATTGAGCTACAAATCACTTAACTCCTATAATTTGTACACCTATTGGTTGTTGCTTATAGATACAGCTAATAATAGCCCATTTATGTACATTTTATGTAGTTATACCTATTATTCCATTTAGGTTAGATTTGTCTAACGAAGATTAAGAAGATACGGGGATAAAATCGCAAAACGCTATATAGAGGTTTTGCGATTTATCTTTGGAATAAAGAAGGAATAAAGCCACGTTGACTCCATCTTGGTCCAACCATGCCTTAGTAAACTAATGTAGGTAGCATTTACACACACTGTTAAATCGTTACAAATAAACAAAATTATCTGATAAAGGTCATCTAAGCGCTGCTTGTGATATTTATGAAAACTGAGAGGCACTTATGTTCTACATCTTATTAATTAATATTGTAGTAATATAATATAACATACAAATTATATGTGGAATCTTGTAATTAGTATGTCCACAAGGACTCTGTAAATGTAGCTGTAAGCTCCCCAAATAATAATAAAATAAACTCGCTCGCAGAAAGATGAACGCGAAAAGTCAACTCAGAAGAAAACCAACGAGGCTCTGGAAAGCATTCAGAAGTCTCTTCAATCGCTGACCACCACCGTGTCCAAGAACCTGAAGCCCAGTGTAGACACCTCCGTTGAGAACAATCTCACCACCAACGAAGACTCTTTGGACAAGAGACTCGATTCCACTGATGCCAAAATAGAAGCTGTTAAACAGGAAATTGAAAACTTGAGGACCAGTTTGAATAAGGTACAGGATATCTCGCTTTTGCAGACTTTTTCTCTTGACCTAGGCCGCAGTTTTTCGGCAAATTTTGGATATTATATCATACCTACTAATAATATAAAGAGGAAAGATTTGTATTTTTGTAAGTTTGTTACGAATAAACTTAAAAACTATTGGACCGATTTTAAAAATTCTTTCACCAATGGAAAGCTAAAATATCCCTGAGTAACATAGGCTTTATATTCCCGAATGAATGAATAAGTTACCTTGCTCGAAAGCAAGTCTTCTATTTGTGTTATCTATCGACTTCACCGTGTAAAGCTAGGGGGATCGGTCGCGACCAAGTAGTTCTTGCAATTTAGGAAGGCGGGCAAACTACTTAGGTATTGTGTGTTTTAACGTTTACATGCACATTGCGTGTACGTAATACATTAATTTATGAAACATTTCTCTTTCGCTGTCATGCACGCACACATTGAGACATACCTATGTACAGATAGGTGTTTACCCCAAGTAAAGCCTACTCGGTCGCCTTTTCATAAAAGCACATAAAGCTTTACACTTGGTGTGCGAGTCTGACCTCTAAGGCGATTGTAATAAGAACGTTACAAAGCTCCACGTGCTCTTGACTGTACCTACTAAATAACATCCAATATTCTAGGACACTCTGCGCTCCATGTGCCTGGAGATGGTATCTGAAGTGAATCCTCTGGAGAAGCACATCTCGGATGCTGAGAAACTGCTGAACCGGTACGAGCTGAAGCTTAACGAGTACAACGGGACAGCGCGAGTGCAGACCGACTTCGTGCCTCTCAACGAGGTTACTCTCGCTGACGAAGCCTGGCACAGCAAGATGAGTGAAGGTATATTATTATCCTAACTTTCATCATCGTTGTGCTAATAAAATCATCTGCTGGAACTTCTCTCAGTTTCCACCACACTAACCACCACTTCGGTCACCTGGTGGTGAACACCTTTTCCAAGTCATCCAATTCGTCGACCAATTTCATCTTTAACACGTTCAATAGGGCTACTTAGTTCAAACGGGCCTTTAAATGACTAGGATGGATTCCTTGATAAATTTTTGGAGAAGCATTTTAACATTGAAAAATATAGAACCTCCTCTTTTTTACACGAGTTATTTAAACTAGGGATTAGTGGAGGAGTCACGGCCGGGTGGTGTAAGAATTATCTCAACCGAATTGTGGAACGCGGGACTTCCTATTTAGGCATTTTACTGTATAATAGTAATGGAGCGCCAAGAGACGGAGATAAAGAAGATTCAGCAGCTGCTGTCGGACGCGGAGAGCATGTGGAAGGATCTGCCGAGGCTGGCCGACCTGACGCTCGCCTCCAACCAGACCCTGGACGCCATCGCGGGAGCCAAGACTGAGCTCAAGGAAAGTGATGAAGCATGTAAGTGCTGCACCAGCTTCTAATCATTTAGGTACCATCAGGAAAATACTTGCAGACTTTGTTTCTATTTACACTTATATGATGTGTGTAACCACATGCAGTGTTACCAACATAGACCAGGGTCCATAATTTTTAAAACCAAGAAAAATAGTAGTAGGATGAAACCCATTAGAAAAGGAGGGGATTAAAAAAAGGGGAAGAGGGGGAGAGATTAAAATTAAATGATATTTTAGTACAAGATTTTTTGCATTTTCTGAGAAGATTTACTATAGTAACATATTTTTTTTTTTCACCATCGGAAAGTAGAAATTTCAACGAACAGAAAGCATATCAACTTTTTGAAAAAAGCGGATCTTTTGACGGGTGAATTTTCGATTGAAAATTAGGGTGTTTTTTCGATATTAATTCAAAATAAGGTGAAAAAATAAATATTTTTAATCAAATAAATTACAGCGTATTTGGGACATAATAAGGTAAGTTTTCACCAAATTTCGTTAAACATAAAAAAAAATTGTACAAGATAAAAATAAAAAACCAAAAACTTGGTTTTTTGAATTTTTCACATAAATTTTGAGGTTATGTGAAAAAGTGTAAATACAAATTAGATCTTTTTATTACCTACAACTTTGCCATTTGACTTTCTTCGATAGGACTTTTAGTTCTGCCGGAAACCGAGAAAAACCGTTTTTTACCCTAAAAAACCCACCCCCATCCCCTTCCCGACCTCAGATCGCCCGTAATTTATTTTTCCTTTCATTTTTATAATATTCCCCTCCTTTTCTAATGGGTTTCATCCTACTACTATTTTTTTCACTTTTTATTATTTTTAAAGGCTTCTACCCTAGTCTAACATGAGCTCTGACAAAATTGTCTCGTTCTTTCTCACGCAAATAAGAATGCAAGAGATAAGCGCATGATAAGCGTCAACAAAATTTTGACGCGCCGCTCATGTTAGCTACACATGTAGCTCCTTGTATGCGTCATATCCTGCTCAGTGAATTAAATGTATGGGTCCTTCAACCCGCATCACCTTTATTTAAAAACAAACAATCCCGAAAATATATTGGTTTCCTGTTATTAATACGAAACCGTATGTATTTTTAGGATTCATTGTTTAGAGCCGGAAGTACGTAGCTGTCGGGCTATAACATTACAAAACTTTTGCCTTCCAGCTGTGGGCAAAGTAACAACGAAACTGCGTGAGATGAGTGACCGGATGGTGGTCACGAATGAGGACATCCAGAGCAGCCTCACGCAGGGAAACATTATGACTGAGCGCGCTTACAACGACATCTCTCGCAGCTATGACACGCTGCGGACCGAGGTATATATTACTAGCGGCCCGCCCCGGCTTCACACGGGTGGACATATTTACCTTTTTATTTATTTTATTTACGGGTCGCTATTTGAAAAATACCTATTTAGTTATGTCCTGCATAAAAATATATATTTACTCTAAGTGCATCCCAAAATGTTAAAAAAAAACTCCGTCTATCTGTCCATCTGTTACCAGGCTGTATCTCATCAACTGTCTAACACAGAAGAAATTTTCACAGATGATGTATTTCTGTTGCTGTTTTTTGTATTTTCCCGTGGTAATGATTGTAATGTGTTTATTTTTACATTTCAAATCAGTAGGTATATTGATATTAAATTATCATTTTTAATTTTCCAAAAATTTGTTAGTAGTTACTATAAACTGGGTGCTTGAAGCGCGATTTGAAGAACATTTCATTATTCATTTCATTGACGGATCTGTTGGATCTGCTCGCGGGTTCGATTCCTGCCTGGGGCTAACAGCTGTGTCGATGAACATGTTATGTTGGTTTCGTGTCTGGGTATTTATATATATTTGAATACGTTTATCAATAGTTTCAAATTTATAACAGGCTCTACCTTACTCAGGACAAAATAATAAAAACGGCGTGAAAATATATATGGAACCCCCCATACAAGAAACGAGTTTCTTTTTCAACGTTTTTAATGTAACACTTAGCCGGTTTTTAAGAACATTCGTAGTAAACGTTCGGAAGGCCATCTCGAATCCTTACATATGAACATAGGATCTCTACATTTCATGTTAATTTTTAGGTACAAACTCTGACGAAAAACGAGCACGTGATGCTGCAGACGGCGGACAACGTGATCGCGAACAAGAAGCGCATCGAGTACGGCGTGCATCAGATACTGGTCGAGGTGGGCGAACTCGTCAAGATCCAGGGCAAGAACCTCAACAAGACCATCAATGAAAGGTACGCACCAAAGAGGTTGGAAGAAAATTATTCTCCTTCTTGGAGAAACTTTTTCTTTAAACGTTTTTGTAAGCACTATTGAAATCAGTAGATTAAAAAGGGGGGAAAAAAATATTATTTTTTAATTTGATTTGCGATATAATTTTAGGAACTTTTTTACAGATATTTTTTTGTATGGGTTAGGACGGTTTCTTTTCTGTCGGAGGCTGAACAGCTATGAAAGTTTGTTTACAAGGTTTGTGTTTGGTTTCAGACGTTTGGTCCTAAACCACTCTTACAAAAGAAGTCCATTTTGCTATTACAAAGGTAGGCAACGCATCGGTTACATCGGCTGCCGAATAACAGCTCGCGTTCTTACTCTTGAGATCAAAGTTTAAAATATTCCAAATGGCCCCTCGTCCTATTATATTGAAATCTTTTTGTCTAGAAACTTCTTTATTTTCTTCATGTTGGCAGATTCAACAGCATTGAGACGACGATTGTGGACAACCAGACGGGCGCGCTTAGCAACCTGAGCTCCACGATCGAGACGGAGATGTCGCAGGTGTGGCGGCAGATCGGCATCATGTACCAGCAGCTGACCGCCAGCAAGATGTCGCTCGACAAACTCACGGTCAGTCCTGAATTAGCCTATAAGCTATTTAAGCAATTGCTTAGGGCATCCCATCTAGGGTGGCAACAGAGGCGACCAAGAAAAAAAACAAGCACACAAAATTTTAAGGAATTTCAAAATCCGTGCGTTTTAAATTGTCGTTGACGTTCGGTCCGGTGGCAGTTATGACCTCACTTCATAAACTATTAACATATTTTTTAAATTATTACTTGTAGTTCACTTATGGATAGGATAAGGGAAGATTGCTTAGGGCATCCAGTTACATTAATCCGGCATTGCTCACGGTGAGACGCCGAAAGGACTTGAGGAAAGGGTGGTTGTCTGTGGTGGAATCGTAGGATTCTATTCATAAATATTAACATTTATCAATTTGTGAAGATTTGAAAATGTTAAGGTAACTGGCCAGGTAGAATTGAATCTATTCTTTTTCGGATAAAGTTTAATGATGTGACGTAATAAATAAAACTTAAATAATGTCTGAAACCAAAAAGTTTTTTTTCATTATTTGTGATATTTGCTCTAATTGTACTGAAATTCCGTCGTCCCCCAATCAGCGGTGGGCTCGCGTGGGAGATTATAGCCCATACTTCCTCATGTGCGAGGAAAGACCCTTAGCTCAGCAGTGGGCTGTTACGGGTTGATGATGATGATGTACTGAAATTTGACAGGGAAATTCGGATTCATTAACGAGACTATATGAATCCGAAAATCACATTTTATTAGCGTTGATCTCTTATTACTGCCCTGTTTTGTGTTTCAAAATCCCATCTATAAATATCAAAGAGATTTAATTAAAATAGGGCACGGGCTCGTGATATAGCCACACTAGACGTCACCCAGTGATTGTCAATTATTATCGACGGCTTCTTAAACATGATAGAACCAAAGAGATTTAAATCGTATTATATTTAAGTCTCTTTGATAAATATCTACGATACTGGTATTTAAATAGTTAGTTTTAGTACAATGCGAGTCCCTATTGGTCACACTTGAATAAGTGATATTACTTTGCTCCTATTCATTATTAGTTCAACCATTTATCAAACGTGTAGGTTCCTACCTACCGACATTTTAAATTACGAACATTTCATGTCTATTACTACCGCCTGCTTAACAAGGTAAACAGCTTAGATGCAATTACCAAATGAATTCCATTTCGCTCCATTACTTGTCCACAGGAACAAACAGAGCAATATGTTAATGGAAGCGCCACAACTATGGACAGTATGAAAGATAAGGTAAGCTAAAATGGCCCGTATGTCGATGTAGTCAGGTTGCAGTGAGTAATCAAATTAATTGGATTAAATTGCTCGTTCCCAGGTGGGAATGATAACGACCCGAATGTCGGAGGTAGACGACAACCTGAATTACCTGCTCGGGCGTCTGTCGCTCGTCACGCAGGAGTTCACCCAGATCAAGAACGGCCTCGGGGATGCGCTGGACAAAGTCAAGACGAGCTTCCTTGCTGTGCAGTCTAAACTTGAAGGCAGGTTTTTACATTACATCTGGTTATGACGCGGTTTCACCCGCTTAGTTCTCGTTCCCGTGGGAATATGGGGATAAAATATAGCCTATGTGTTATTCTGATGTATAAGCTAATAACTGTAAAGTTTCATCAAAATTCGTTCAGTAGTTTTTGCGTGAAAGAGCAACAAACATCCATACATTAACTTTCGCGTTTATAATATTAGTAGGATCTATGCAATAAAAAAGCTCTATCTCGCAAACAAACTGTACTCAGTTTGGCCGAGAACTTTTTATAATAAAAACAACATTATACAGGATTCGTTCAATGAAAAGTAAGCCCCTTTTCACAAGTACCGGTTGCCGGGTAGCCGGCGGGCGGCGAAGTGTATGGACATGTATGTACGTTCGCTTTCATACGTACCGGCGGGCAACCGGGCAATCGGCCATATATTTCGCCGCCGGGTAGCCGGCGGCGGCCGGGCGGAAACCGGTGCGTGTGAAAAGGGGCTGAGGCTTACTAGGAGCTTCAATAGCCAAGCTGTAGATAAGGCGAATCACGTTGGACGAATCCGGCCTTAGAATTGTATACGGAACATTATTTTTTTTTACCCGCGAGCTTATTACGTTGGCGCATTCTGTAGGCTTAACGGTTTATAATTTTGAAGTGCGAGGTCTCACTAGATTCGTCTTTATCTATTCCGTGCTGTGTCATAGACAGTTTTACGGGACTGCACCAGTATTGTTTCGAATCTTGTCTATGGCTTTTACACGAAATTACGGTCTTTATTGAGACATGTGTTATGATATTTTCTTACTTTTACTATAGGCGTTGGGTCGATGATGTTTTATTTTTTTTACTTCATACATACCTACATAAAAAAAATCTTAAGATTCAACTTTCCTAAGAAGACAGTTACAGTTACAGCGGTGAGTAGATATTGAATATTTTTTTTAACGCGTTTTTTATTTTATCTAAAATTTTCGTTTCCAGATGCCGGCCCCGGACCTCACAATATCGCCAGCGCGGAAAAAACAACTTAAATCATTATTCACACCAAATAACATAGATCTAATTACAATACTAGCTAAGCTCTTACCGCGTAGAGATAACTGTAAGTCGACTGAATTAGGAATTTATATTAAGAAATAAAACTCTAAAATGTTAACTTTTGCAAATATTTAATCTCTTTCATAATTGTGGATCTATATATTTATATTGTACAAGTTATATGATACAATTAAATTTTATTGTGACCGATATCCCGATGTCACTTACATTACAAGTGAGCGCGTAAATCAACAATGTAGAACTGACGAGGATCCTAAGAAAACGTGAATTCAATGAACTGTACAATCATTATATTGATATATCATTATTGATCTTAAACAATATACACACAAATTATTTGTCTCCCTTCTTGGTTATTATTATTTAATTCAGATTACAACCTCATGTGCAATTAAATTTAATATTAATTAACAAATTATGTCCAATCTTTAAATATATAATTAAAATTCGTGCCTTTATAGTGAACTTGTTACGTTTAAGAATTATATTTGAAAATGTGAATACACTCAATACATTATTTTAAAGGTGAAAAAATCAATATGCGTTTGGGACAAAAGTAATATGATTGTACGTATGGTAATCTTATAAGTATTGATACTTTGAACAGATAACGCAATGGAAATACAGTAATTGGAATGCCGGAATCCACTTAAAGGTAAGAACACTAGACTTTCGTTGTTAATAGACAGCCTAAATGGGACGATTTCTAAACGCTAAATCTATTGGTTCATCAACAAAATCAACACATGTCCCAGAAAACACTTAACAAATAAAACTAATCGAGCGAAACCAGTCGCTGCTATATATCAAATTTAAATTTAATGGAAAAGGTATTACATAGTTAAGATAACATTTTAAAAGGAAACCACATAAACTTCAATTTAAACAATGCTGAGTATCATAAAGAGGCAAATCTTTAATGGCAGTGGCATACCTAACACTCATACACAAATAGCACTTGAACATTTTTACATTATGAATCACTGTATTGTACATGGATTTAATTACATGTACACTATATTAACGCAAAAAATATTTACAAGTCCTTAATTCATTGTGTTAAAAAGCACTTATTAGTCGACCTTTAACCCATTCACCCCATTATATCCAAGAAACAAATAAAAAACAGCTAGAAAAAATTTACAAAGTGTAAGATAATAAAAATAAATTATTTAAGAAATGTAGTATTCATGCATAGTCAATGGTCAATCAATAAATCAATTTCCCAAAATTAAACACATAAAAAATACAAAATCGCGTTGATATTACAATAAAATGAAACTTATAGCAGTACTATTTTTAAAATCTAAGGCAAAATGGTATCATTACTTGGGAATATTGATAATTGAACACTTACAAAACGAAAAAATGCCGAAAGCAGCTTAAAATAGCATTCAGATAAAGTTACCTACCTATATCTATGTGACTGAACTTAAAATCGTAAGTTAGTGAGGTGAATCTATCAAAAGCCCGAGTATGAAAGTACAACAAGCTCCCTAGGTGATGTAAGTCTACAGTTGTCCATGAGACAAAACTGTTCATGTCTGTGACATCTACTCTTTGTACAATGCGGTATCAAAACAACGTCCGAGCGATGCTGAGCGGGGCCCTCGGATTGTGCGTGTATCTCATACCTCGCCGAACTCGGAAACAACAAATTGGTTCTATTCCACCCTCCCACCGCCAACACCGCCAGCTCCTAACTCCATACTGTACCCTACTATTTATAATTTATTAACTCCTAACTAAGTCTCAAGTGTAAAATTGTGCCACACAAGCAATCTTAATGGGACATTTAAAGCAGAAGGCAACGAAACCGTTTCGACAGAGCGCCGCGAACCCTCGCCAGCGGCCTACTGAACCCCTATGGAATGTACACCAATGGAATATATTCAGTAAATTCCTGTAAAAACCAAGGTCTTCAACCCTGTAATAAATTAATTTTAACTAGTACTCATTTTTACGAAATGAGATCGATACTGATTACTCTGCTGTTAACTATATTAATGGCTATACTCATATTTGGATTCAAAATTGGAGCCTCCTATCGTATAGATTCATACATTACCTAGTAAATACAGTTGTGGCCGGATAAAAGGTGATGTTGGTTACCCTAATACCGATCACGAATACTAGACACAGTACTCCAACAGTTACGCTACTCTTGATCTTATGTGATGGAACTTACATAGGAAGACATACAACTATACACATACGCCTTTAATAGACATCGCGAAAACAAACGATTCACATATTATAACGTACTATGTTTTGTTATTGAATAAAATTTTGTTGCATTTATTATTTGTCAAACACACAACATACTCCAAATAACATATTATTTTTAGTTTGGTACAAACTATCACTGACTGACTAAACATAATTTTATGTAACTTCCGTCTGTTTTTTATTGGCGCGGCTCACATAATTATTATTGGCGAAATATATATCAGCCAGTTATGTATACTTATTCATATTTTATTGTGGAGATAGGCAACTATTAATTGGTTCAAAACACACCAAAGTAAATTCAAATTGAAGTCTTAAAAAAATGGAAACTCATACAATATCATGTCTAACTAATAACCCAACTTCCACAAACCATGTCTCGAAGACAAATCTGCAAAATAATTCATGACCACCCCATAAATCCGAGGCACTTACATGATCTTAAGAGTAATGATATACAACTACTAACTAGTGGTACCAAATGTTAGCTCATTGTCTTCCCGAGAAGGACCCGTTGATACAACGGGTGTGACACATTTAAAGCTATGGACATGTCTCACGTACTAAAAGTCTAACCTAACACGGAGAGAGAAGGGAGCTATCGTAGACGTACAAAGTACTTAAATATTAACCTACTTTCAGCTCTTAAATCTTACATGAACTGACTGTTAACCAGTGCGATTACATACAAAATTGGTGTAGTAAAATGAGTGTCCGACCTCGTAAAAATGTCTAACGTGCGGTCATGTTAAAAAATATAGGTGTCGTGTCTCTTGGCGACATCCGAAAAAATTGAACGAGTGCAGTAGTGAAAATAGTCAATCCATACAAATCAGTATTCCTTAAGTCGTATTTCTCTTAACGTTATGATTAATAATGGTGAAAGTAGGTGCCACATCAACCCCTTCAACGACCGAACTTACGAAGCGGAATGTCACAACGTTCACGCGTGATCTATGTACATATCGACAAGTTGCAATAACAAAACAACAATGTATTATTTTATGTTATACTTTAAAATTGTCGCACATAATCTTTATGTACAAATTCAACGGGTTCAGTTCATTCGACTGAACGTAACATCAATAGGGCTTTCGATCTTCGCATGGCACTTCGCTACAGAACTAGACTGAGAAGCTACTTTCGACAGTTACTTTTCAATTCCTATAATCTATAATACAGATAGGACCGTAAGAGACATCGGCTCTCCTTTCGACATCTAGACTGCAACGAACGTCCGTCCTCATAAAATCAGGCGACAGAACGTCCGCAGCGAAACTATCAAAGCTTAAAATTTTAAAATGTACTGTCCAAACTGCCATGCAAAGCGTTACAAAATATTAATCTTATGTACATATTGTCGCTCGAAGATAAGAGTAAGAACTAACGCCTAGGTTAGGTGTGGGGATATAAAAGGTGTCGTGGAGGGGTTTACCTCCGCGTGCTCTTGGAGGAGGGGCGCGAGTGGGAGTGCGTGTGGGGGGTCGCGGCCCCCCCCCGCTCCTAACTGGAGCAAGACGCCGCGGACACCGGCGACAGCGGGGAGTCCCGAGGGCAGCCCGACAGGGTCACCACAACCTGCGCGCAAAGTATATCATCATCAATCTGTACCAGGTGACTGGCTTACACACGATTTAGTTAAGGTGGGCGGTAGATGGACATAGCATGCCCACTATGGAGTTTGGTATTCATATACCCGTTATTAAAAGCAATGTTCATCTACCGACCAACTTAACTAAGCTGTGTAAATTGCCATTAGGGTTGTAGTAGCTCACAAGTACCCGACATAACTTGATTCACTGCGCCATGCAAGAACCCTTTGAGACAGATTTTGAATTGTTTATGTATCAAATCGACATAGAGCTTGACAGTTACAAACTTTATGTGTTTTTGCATAAGGATTTAATTTTTAGGTAGTTACCTTTGGGGTGACTCTGTAAAAAGTTATTTGTTAAAACTATAACATTTGATCAGAAGACATTTCTCAATGTAGACATTATACTCACTGGGCCTCAAAAGTAAATACTATTTATATTTGTATGTGAAAAACTACACGTATGTCATTTAAAATAGTATTGTGTTGCATTTAAAATACAATTTATGACATGTAAAGTATATACCAAATATCAAAATTACATACATATTTATGATTAGCTCTGCTGTGAAAAGAAAACGTTCTGACGCCCCAAGAAATAGTTGTGAGGCATATGTAACAGAACCCGTTTGGGTCAACACCTGTCTTGTTTTGAGGTCTCTATACACTGGTGGAAAATGGGTATTTACAGGTCTGGAATACCTCTGCCAGCTCCCTCGGGGATGAGACATAAGCATATTATTATGTAATTATTTTATGAAAATTACCTTTCGGCTACCAGCATGATTTCGATGCTCACAGAGCCAGACGCCCTGCCATGTGCCTAGGTTTAGCTTGCCATCTGTGATAGGGATTGTCAGCGATGACCCCAGGAAGCATGCTTTCACATGTGCAGGCTGTATGGAATATACAAAATAAAAGAGGAATTAAATAAGTTGAACTAAAAACTAAAACTGACTATGCAAAAATGTAGGTAGGTGGTTTTTCATTATCACAAACATACATAGCCTCCTAAAAATATGATTAGTCTGATTATTTTGTTATCTAATATATTAGTAGGTCATAAAGTATGTTCCACTCTCCTAGCCCCCTTTTATATGGCAATAAAAATATTTTGTATGATGTACAATATTCTGAAAAAATCAAAAACTTTAAATAACTTACTAAATAGTTACATCATTTGAAGCCATGATTTGTCATGTAATTATAATAAGTAGGCCTGTGGTTAAAGATCACAATTCACATTTGTGAGGCTCGGGTTCGAATCATGGCATGTACCAAGGACCTCAAGTTGGTGATAGGCTTCCTGGAGGATGGCAAGAGTAGAGACATTCCCACCATCACGCAAAATAGGCGCAGAAGAGTCGTCGAGTTGCGGAAACAACCCTGCCTAGACATACATACATGCATGTACCAATGAGTTTTTCAAAGACTTACATACAATATTTATCACTAGCTTGATGGTGAATGAAAACATTGTAGGGATACCAGCAGGTCCCAGAATTAATTCTGAGATAGGTGTAAGAGGACTCGGCGTTGGGCTAAACACCTATCACATTTATGGGTCCAAGGAATATACTGAAGGTACTGGTGAAACATGGTTATTTTAAAAAATGGAATACCTCTGCCTACCCCCTTAGGGATAAAAGGCTTGGGATTATGATTTTTTTTTATAATAATGCAAAATTGTACACAAACGTTGAAAAACCAAGTTTGTACTTATGCACGAGTTACATGTGTGAAAGATAACCTGTAATAGTTCTCATGCCAGTGATATTAATTACTGTAGCTGTATCAATAATATTGGACATAATATGCCAAGTGATAGTACAAATTATAATAATAACATCCAATTAATCCATTTGTTGATTAAAAAGCAGCATTACAACTAGAAGAGTGTCAATACATTATATTAAACACCATAAAACTCTATGATTATAGGTTGGTGGGTGTATGTTCGCGCGAGCTTTGCATTTCTATCTTTTCAATTTCTAACTGGATTACTTTTAAGTTTTTATTTGTTACATCTTAGCGAGAAATGTCCATGGGCATAGTGTTACCTATGTAAGTGAAATACAAACATACCCCATAAGAATTTACATACACTATGTACTGTTTTTTCTCCAAATAAATAAAATAAAATAAAATAAAATAGCAATCCTCAATGTTAGAACCCATTACAGTCAAGAATGTTTTTAATGATAAATCCAACATAGATGAGATAAAACAGTTATCCTCAATGTTGGATTTATCTCTAACCGTTGCCATAGAAAATGATGTAAGTAATGATAATTCACAAACAAATGAATGTTTCCAAATTCAAAAATTGCTGTCACCTTTTCAAGAAAAACAAAATACCTACTAGGGTTACAGTTAGCTTTACAAATGAACTGACCATGTCGTCGGGACCTTCGCACGAGTGGCGGTAGGGGAGGCCCTCTGGCACAATTTTATTGAGCATCATCTCCATGTCGTCTCTGACGTCCGGATCCCAGCTCTCGTTGAGCGCGAGGCTCGCCGATGTGTGCATTACTGAAAACAACATCCTCTGATCAGCTGGTCAAAGCGTTGCTACACGACAGTAAGTGCGAGGGGAAGGGTTTATAAGTGGTTTTGTGGTCAAATTTCCGTAACAGACTTTTGAAGAAATATTCATAATCGGAAAATAGCGCGAGAATAATGTAGGGCAAATATGACAAGTGGGAGGGGGTGCAGCAACGGCGGCAAGTCCTGAAGTCACTCACTCTGGATGTGGCAGAGGCCGACCGCGAACTGCGACAGCTCCGGCACCTGCTTCAGGATCTCCTCGGTGACCAGATGCACGCCCCGGTGCTGCGGCCGCAAATTCAGCTTCCGTTGGAACCACGCGGATCCGATCTGAATCCCTCGGTTCGAGGCCATGTTTAATTTGTAAAAACGCTACACAGTGACCGCAAGAACACAAACGATCTTACACAACATCACTTAGAACAACCTTTACACGAATTAATCCACAATTATCATAAAAGATTCATCTTCGATCTTTATATAGTAATAAATATATCGGAGGTTATAGGACAGATTCGACACCCTATTTTCTGCGGGAAAGTGAAACGGTCGTCAAACGAAAGAGAAACAAGATAGCGATGTTGTCAATGGGAAAAAAAATCGAATAAATTTACGCTTTCACACCGCTGAATTTTCATTCATAAATATAACCTATTCGTTTAGAGAAGTTGTGATATAAAGTAATGTAGGTCACAGGATAAAAGCTACACAGGGAATTAGCTTATAGATCTGCTAATGCACTTGCAGGCAGGTAACAACTGACAGAGAAAAACAATATTGTAGTATTGTCTTAAGTCATAATATTTGCTCCTTATGAATACTATCTAAAAATATAATTATATCCTTGTTCTAGTTCTAAAAATTTATGACAGAAATATTTAGTTTTATTCAAACTTTTATTATGTTTAGCAAATAGTTTATTAATTTCGTATTTCTTTACATTTTATTTCATATCAGTTTATAAAATATTCAAGGCAGCAACACTAGACTACTGCAGAGCACAGTGCGGGAAATTTAAATTTTATAACCCGCTGATGAGTTCCCTGCGAACGGACATACACAGTAATTTTCAACTTTCAAAGCAACTTATTATAGTCAATTATGGAATAAGTGCTTAAGAAATTTAGTAAAATGTTAAAAAAAATTATAGTACCTTAACTTTACTGACTACACTCAACTCTCACCGCATGACATCATTGGAGTGTCGGGGGTGGTGATAGCGTAAAGGTGTGGTTAATAACCGCTCCCCTAGAAATAGGGATAATTAGTTTCTACTCCAATTGTAGTTTTCTGCAAAAATATTGCTTTCCGGCCGTGTTCCTCGAAAGTACTTTATATATTGAGTGCAGTACGACAATTTTAATTTGAAAGATACAGCAAAATGGATCAGATCATGGATGTTATAAAGCATTCGGAGGAGCCGGAGTGGCTCGAAAAGCCTGTGGCTGGTGGAATAAGAGTCTGGCAAATTATGTTCCTCTGTTTAGCTGGATTGACGACTCTGAGTGAGTAATTAAAACTTTACGTTCTACTCAAAAATTTGATCAAGATAATTCTTAACAGATCGTTCGCTACAATATTTTGTAAATGAAAGGACATACAATCACTAGTACCTACTTTGTTGGTAGTTGTAATGGTGTGCTGCTGCTTCCGGTTCCGGATCCCGCGCACCAAGCAGCAAATTGAGGCGGACTACCAGCGCCGAAAGATTACTTCCAAGTTCCGCCAAAAGTTAGAAACAATCCAGGATTCAAAAATGGATGCTATGTCGCTCAAAGACGGTAACTACCATTCCATTTTTGAATTTAAGTTAGTTTTTTTTAATTATTCCGTCTAACAATCAGCCCGTATCAAGGAAGTAACCTTAGTAGGTACCTACCTTCTATTTTTACCCCCGAGCGCAAACAGAGGGATGTTTTATGTTTAACGTCTGCGGCATCGTACCTACCTACCAACTTGATTGTTATTTTCTATGATTTAGAAATGTGTACTGACGTTTGAAGATAATCAGCTCTTAGTTGATGAAGGGATATAGAATAGAACCTCCACAGGTCTGACACACAATTTATTTATTATTATTGTAACCTTGACCTAATGCTGCAGTATCACTTGAAATCTGCATTTTTTTGTGACGGGGGTAACACCTTGTATTTCCTCACTCATTCTTCAATTCTCTTTACAAATTTCCTGTAATCATTAGGTAACTATATGTATTTTACACTTATCTTTCAGTTCAGTTTCACTCAATCTCTCTACTTATATTGATTTGACGAATGTTAAATTATTATTATTTTATAAGTTTCTAAAGCTCAGATTAAATCACGAAAAGACTTTCTGTACATAAAATATGTTACATTTTATTGATATTTTGGCTTTGTGGTCAAATGAGCCCACAGACCACTTAGCCCGCGGGCTAAGTTGACACTCTTATTTTTTATATGAGTAACTTGACCGACTGTGTTAACTGAGCACTACCTACCGCTTAGGGGCTTACTCCATTGAGCAACACCGGGCTTACTCAGCCCACGGGCTCAGTTGATCCGTAGGTAAGACAATTCAATAGTGCCGGGTTCACATTTGCTACGGACCCCACGCTGGTTTCATCCGTCACTGCACATAATTTAAACGATACCTCCTTATAAACGTCATAATCACCTCTGTAACACTTAGGAATTGATTTAAGTATTAAAATTCGGTGATGTGGGACCCCTAAGCAGAGTCAGCAAACAAGCAATAAATTCATGAGATTTACGACACAAGGCCGTAAACTAAGTATATCGTCCGTTATGTTATGATCGACACAAGACAGATCGCATTAAAGCATTAAACGATTCACCCAAAATTGTTAGTCCGTGGTCGATAACTTAGCTAAGTGGAGACAATGTAGGTACGTAGGAATTCGCGTTCAGGGGATAAACAGTAGCCTATAGGTATCTCATATCTGTTATTTTGATGTAAAGTTTCATCAAAGTTTGTTAAGCAGTTTTTGTGTGAAAGAATAACAACTATTATTTTATTAGGATTCTGTAATTTATGAATTACTAGCTGTTGCCACTCCATTCGCGTAAACTAAGGTTAAAGCGTCCTCTTAGAACTATGGTTTTCACTATGAAAAGTAGGTACCTACCCTCTAGTACCCTATTTTCCTTCCATGAATTTGGTAAAAATGGGTGTGAAAATAAGGTGACAGACAAAGAGACAGAGTTTCGCATTTATGTTCACTAATAATAGAAATAGGAAACATTAGTGTTTTTTGTATGTTTGTAACGAATAAATTCAAAAACTACTGGGCCGATTTAAAAAAATCTTTCGCCAATGGGAAGCTACATTATCACTGAGTAACATATAGGCTATGTTTTATTCCCGTATTCCCACGGGAACGGATTTATTGGTTACAAACATACAATACTTTCCTCTTTGTTAGATGTAGATATATTGTCATGTTTAGTGATTGTAGAATAAGATATGATGCTGCTCTGACATGTCTCGTCTTCAGACGGTGACATTTCTAATTGGTTGCAATTTCTTAAGGCTCTACCATTGAAGGAAAATAGGTGGCTCAAATGTCATATTCTTATAAGAGTTGTTTAAATACACGTATAGTGAGATAAATCATCTCTCATGAGTATAATACATTATGTACCAAACAGTGGTTATTATCAATCTTGGTAGATGGCGATCAGCACATCTCTATATTTGTTTAACAATGCGCATTTGATAAGATAGCAAATGTTCGTGCATTTATCATCACAGCAACCACTCACCTGTCCACTGATATCGTTCTGTACACGCTAGCCCTGGATCTTTTGCACGAGAAAAAAACGATGGAAGGCGCTCAGCAGGAATCCCAGCCCAGCTCGATCATGTCACCGCAGCAGAGTAAGAACTATTAACTGCTTGATTTGGCAAACAACCGTATTGAAAAAATATGATCACTCCTTATATCCGTGAGGGTCGGCTGAGGTATTTCAATTCTACTTACACCAGTGTATTTTTTTAAACTCTGAGAAGCCTCTATCGGACCGGGGTCCTGTTACACATCCCTCATATTATTTTAAGGCCTGTAGGTTTCCTCACGATATTTTCGTTCACCGTCGAGCTAATGATAATTAATATGTTTAAAATTATCTATGGAATAATTTTCGTAGTCTGATGTTAGTTTTATACAACGCGTAACAGAAAAAGCGCAATTCCTCATACACCCCATTTAGTATATCAATATAAAAAAAATATGATGCAATCGAACTTTAGTTGTGTCTAACCAATTTTCTTAAATATCGATTAATAATAGCACAAAAAAAATAGCACGATTTCCATAGAAAGCACTAAATTCAGTTACGATAATACATTTTTTTGAAATCTATATAAATAAAAATGAATTGATGTTCGTTAGTCTGATTAAAACTCCAGAACGGCTGCACAGATTTTGATGAAACTTTTTGTGTGGGTTAGAGTGGGTCCAGGGATGGTTTATACGGTGGCAGAACGACGTCTGCCCGGGCCACTAGTAAAAAATATTAAAAATAGCTGAAAACTAATAAGTAGTCGATACTAAATAAACTAATTTCAGGAATTGCGCTTATTCTGTTACATGTTGTATACTTACCAGACTTAGCGAAGTTAAATTTCGCAGGCATGACAACAACAAATAACACTAAAAACTAGAGCGAAAATGGTCCTTTTTGAATAGAAAATTATTAAAACGTTTATTGATTGCAGCAAGTTAGTTTTCATATATTGTATTCAAAAATACACAAAACTGAAAAAGAAAATTACCATACCATACAGGTTCACTGGACGCATCAATCCAACCTGAAGGCAGTCAGAAGCCAGAGCCGCAGATTTCCGGACTGAACTTCGTTAAATTTGCAAACAAAGTAGCCAACCTGTCCAAGATTGGCCAACCCAAATCCCCGAATTCACAATCCCCGCCCGAGGGGGAAAAAATGGACTTTTGAACGTACACTTATAAGTAGATGTTTCTTGTACCAGTACTATGTTTATAAAACATAGGGTAGATGCACAAATTCTGAATAATATCAATGTAATCAATAAGCATGCACGGTACAGAGAATATCTAAGTAGTTGACATATTCAGAATTCCCAGATTAGTGTTTACTTTCGTGTTTAACAAACTCCTTAGTATATTTGTATTATTTTTATACTTATTTAAATGTTGAATAAATAACAAATTGCAGTAAGATGTTTTCTTTAATCTAGAAAATAAAAAATACAGTATAAACGGATTTTAAATCACAAGAATAATTACATATTCACAAATAACTCCGTATCCTGCACAGTTCACATAATCTCGCGTTAAAACTGTCAGTAAAACAATATTCAAATTGTAAGCAATAACTTTAAAGCAACATTTAACTTACATTTTATAATACATAAATAATACATCTTGCAAATAAAAATTACATAAAATTCAAGTTAGCTACAAAATTTTATTAAATAGTTAAATTGTTTCTACATGCTTTCATTACATTTAGTCATACGACGCGTTTTAGAACCTGTCATGTTAAAATAAAAAGTCAAGTTATTAGTAATGACTAAAGAGAATTACATTTAACCCTATGACTTCCAGACAAACCGTTTTGATAACCTAATCAACTCTCAGTCCATGACTCGATATTATGTTATTCGCAAAATCACCCAAACACAGTACTTAGTAGCTATTTTTTTTCGAAAACCTTTCATTATTTATTCTCTTCAACTTAATTATCTGACCTACCCATAGCTCTTTTATTTTCGGCTAATTTGAGCAATTCTATTTTCGGTGCAGATGAATTAATTTTCTAATATTTAAGACTACGAAAAATTAATCAGTTGAAATAGAATTTACATAGTTCGTAATAAATGCAAGATGGAATTTAAATAGTGTTCGAATTGCACTTAAATATTTGATACTCTGTGTATCCTCTAAACTAGCGACTCTATCGAACCAAAGTGTCGCGAAATCACGACCAAACGAAACCCAACACTTTTTATTTTAAAAATAAGGCCCTCATAATTTGTCCGTGTATCTCTTGTCTATGGAAGAAAATAATGAGAAATACTATACACTTTCACTTACATTATAATTGAATCAGGCCTACCTAAAACGTAACTGATTTTTTTAACGTTATTATTGTTCACATGTAATTTGATAGAATTTGGACAACCACAAGCATTCCTAAGTTACAAGGTAATGTTTCCCTAGTTTTTTTATTTTAGTAACCAACAAATGTATTTGAATTTTATTATCTAATATTACAGTACGGCCGTTTTAACTTTGCTTGTTTGAACATAGGCTTCGGCTGCGAAAACCCCTTCGTACCGCCAAATAGTCGTTAAAAATGTTATTGCGCAGCCATTTCCGCAACTTCAGAGCTGCCAAGTTAAATTGACCATACTGTTCTAGGTAATACCGCTTCTGCATGGTTGTTGTCAAATTTCTATCAATTTCCTAAAGGTCAGGCATCCATTAGCTTAGTAGAATTGTCTATTGGATCAGAATATGCCATATTGGATTTTTTCTATTTTCTCAAAACAATAAACTAATATTTTAATTAAAGGAGTGTTTGAAGTATAATTCGTAGAGGAGTTTGTGCATAATACCTGTATTGATATTGTAGAGTTATACATTATTACAGGTTTGTAGATCAACCAATAAAATACAATATAGGCTAGATTTTATAATACATTTTACCCTACATGAGGATTGGTAATTGATAACTTATGATGAGTTTATAACAAAATTACGTAAGCTAAGTGGTTGTTTCTGTACACAGACAACGGATTTCGCAAATCATTAAAGTTGCTAGTGATACAAACTCCATAATTTTGATCAGGGGAACGGTATGCATATTTCACTAAATAATATAACTATTTAAATTATTGTTCATATTTCTTCTGACCAATTAGAACTATTACTACGATAAATGTCGTTCATGCTCCTCGAAATCAGCTGTCTGTTGTAACGGCTCAACTATATCAGATATAAGGAACGCGACCGGAAATCGTCTCTAGTTAAGAATGGCTCCGCAAATTTCAACTTTAAATAGAACCTTACGGGCTTTAATTTACGTCGCTATCTGACGTACGTACAAGATGACAGGACCACGTGTATACAATAACGATTTAGGAACCCAAGTGTAGAAATGCCACCACTATAAATAGAACTCTCATTATAATAAAGCATAATTTTGTTATCAACAATTACTACAGCAACATTATTTATCGACTTTACGCTAGGCTTGAAGATTTGACAATAAATATTTATAAATACAATGTGCACATTTCTGCTGTTGATAAAACGTCGGCAGTTGATAAATATTGAGCATATATTGTGGATGTTTGGCGTTAGATTTGATGTCGAATGGCAACGAAATTGTTATGAGTAAGTACTTTGTGACGAGTCGGGACGACCATGTGAAACAAGGTATATAAATTTAAAAAGTAGATAATAATAAATTAGATGGTTGTATCTGTGAATTTATGAAATACGCACATTGTCGGAGTCCCGTATATGACGCATCCACTCGAATAAAATCTCAACAGCTCACATAACTTCATTTACAGTGAGGGGATACTGACTAAAGTTTACCCTCTGGTGGGGCGCGGCGGGAGATGTTAGAGGAGCGGCGGCGCCACGGGCACGTGGGGACAGCGGCCGGCGCCTACGTCTCGCCGCGACGCAACACTCAGTCTCGCCTCACAAATGTTCTCCCCCTATCAAAGACAATACCAATTATTATAGAAAATAATTAGTTATGATTTACTAGTAGTAAGCTATACATAATCTGTAAACACAAAAGTAATGATTATGACTTGTGGAACTAAATCAGTAACGGAATTCAAAGGGATATTACACATATTACTTGTTGGAAAATAGGCGTTGAATTATTGTGTACAAGTATCTCGTCAAATGAAGTTGACGTCAACAATATTTTTATTTTTTTTAATTCGTCTTGACGTATTATTTACTTATGCCCAAGCTATGTTATGTTGCTCAAAGTACCTAGTGATATTTTGACTACTTCTAGTGGGTTCAATAAACACCTCTAAATAACAAAGATTTCAAAAAATCTAATTGTCAATGTTTTGTACAGTGAGCTACATAAGGAGTATGAAATTGAATTGATTAAAACATTAGTAGTACTGACGTGATAGTTTTGCGCTCGGTCGGCCTGGAGGTGATCTGCGGGCGCGCGCGGTTAAGCACCTTGAGCAGGTCGCCGGCCTTGGCGCGCATGCGCGAGTGCACGTACACCTTGGAGCACTTGATGTGGTAGTGCAGGTAGTCGCGGAACATGTGCAGCAGGTCGATCGTGTTGTCGCGCGCCGCCTCGCACGTGTGCCGCGGGAACAACACTATGCAGGAAAGAGGCATTCATTTTATTGAGTGTTACAAGTTGGTGCCGCAGGACCAGGATTTCTGGGCAGTCGCAATCTTTCAAGCTAGAACCAACGATACGCATTTACAAAATTTTATTGAAAACACTTGCGCGCGGTTTCGGAGGGTGGCATATACGAACACAGTGACATGTGTAGTAGTCAAATATTTTAAAAATGTCAGTCTATTGTGTACACTATAAACTGAACTTGATTTAGCAATAGACCAACTAGCTACTCATGATGAAATTAAGAGCAAACTTAAATTTAAGACAGGTTTATAAATACGAGACTAAAGCTGCATTAGTCCAAAGTGGAGTAAGCCTTATCTTAGAGATAAACAACACAAACTCCATGTCATTCAGCGATTTAATATCATCATAATCCTAACTCTTCTTTGGACAAATTCAGTCTAAATGTTAAAAGTTATTACAAACATAAACTAAAACACTTACCAAAAGTAACATAACTGATATTTTCTCCTACTTTCGCGTCGGTATCCATGAGTTCTAGCGGCGGTTCTTTGTGTGAAAATAGCACCTGTAAACAAATACGCACGCATCAATCATTGATTCAATAACATAATAACAAGTTGCACATTAGATCATTGCAGTAGTAATTAATAAACCAAATATTTTATACATTATGAGATGCATAGACAGGCGTTTTTGTGTGTGTCCTCTAAGAAGGACATCAACTTTAAAGTGTTAGGCGAAAATGAACTAACCTGTGGTGCAGTGTGTGAAGCTCTCCGGCCCTCCTTGAGTTCTTGCATGAAAACCTTTCCGATAACCATGTCATCTTCGTGTCGGAAGACCGTGGAAAACACCACTGTTACGCGGTCTTCCTGGGCTTCCACATACCTGAAAATTGATATAAAAATATTGCATATTCTGAACATACATATATAAATTTGATCAGTACATTGACATTTTTTGGAAAAAGGTTACATCAGGAGAGAGAATTTCCTCATAAGGAAATCTAAATGGAACTTTTGAGACACAGTTGATCACAAAACTACAATTTGCAATTCATATATATTTAATAATAACCTTTATTTTCTTCTCCACATATACTTAATTTAAATTTGTTACCTTTTTACTACCACATCACGAATAAATTATAAAAGATAATATTCAAGCATTTGTTCTTATGTGTCATTTTATTCCTCAGTGATTTTTGTTAATAAAATTTATTTAATATAATAATAATATAATCTCACGCCTTTTTATCCGCGAGGGGGTAGGCAGAGGTATTCCATCACTGGATATACCCACATTTCACGATATAATAAAATTTAATAGTTTAATACTAACAGAGTTTCATCCTGGCGATAATTAATAACAGCTCGCTTATGCCCAACGTCACCATCCTGCTGCAGTCGGAAGTAGCGCTCGAATACGGACGCGAAGCAGTTCCTCTTGAGGAGCCCCACTTTCTTCACGGTATCCTCCCAGTCCTCAGGGATGTTGTCCGCATCCACGTCCAGTAGAACGGACACATTGTAACCTTCAAAAAGTTAATATGATTTCGTTAGGTTAGGTTAATTAATGTTTCGGGATCGAATATACTCGTAAAAAGTGGTTATTTCTAGAAATGGAATGCCTCTGCCTACCCCTTCGGGGGTAAAAAGCGTGAGATTGTTTATTTTATTTTTTTAGGATGTCTGAACAATACTGTAGTTCCACTAAAATAATATACACTCAGATTTTATCCCAGTCTGGCAGAGGTATATGATTTCTGGAAATACCAACTTTCAATAGTATATTTTGCACACTTGGCTCACTTCCAACAGGTATATCATTGCTCTAGTATAGTAAGGGTAATAAACTAAAAATACCACCAACTCAACCTACAATATTATATTTGCAATGTAAACTAGGCTTTTCCTACTGACACAAAGAACAAATTTTAAGTTGGTATAAATTCTTATAATTATGATTCATGAAGTATTTGTTGGGACCGACCCATGGTTACACTGTTTCCATACTGTGTGTATATTAAAATGTACTTTTCTCAAATGACGCGAAAAAATAGTTAAATGTTATATTTTTTGTTGCCCAGGGAATGTGATATGCCCTAGCTTACATTCAAAGTCAAAGTTCATAAAACTTAAAACATAATAATACTTCAACTTTTACAAACAATAAATAAATTCACACTTCTAATCTTATCATTTTTCAACTTTAAATAGTAACAACTATTAATCTTATCAGTACCTGATAATGTTTTCAGGCATACTCACTGACAATTTGAATATTTTGTCATCATCATACATATAGCATTAATGTAATCAATCAGTTAAAATTTCAATCACATAAGTTGAGTCTCCACAAGTGTAGTTAATTAAGTATGAGTCAGTGTACTACAAAATGATAATATGTAATCAAGGAGACCTACATCTACAATGTGCTCAGTACTTGCATGGTGTGGCCTGTGAACTGTAAAAATAGCTGCTCCAATAGACATGATACAATGCAGCAAAAACTAAGTTATCAGTTTTACGCAATGCTGCGAAACTTCTAGTTTTTAATTTACTACTGTTGTGTACATTGACCTAAGTCTGACATAACACATTTGACCGAAATTTCAATAAACATAAATTTAAAAAAGTCCTAAGTCACAAAATTAATCACTATTACTATCTTTATCACTATAAAATGTAATGACTGTGTAATCCCCAAAACAGCTTTGTACACAAAACATGAAGTAGTTGTGTCCCAAATAAAATGACAATTTTTAACTAAATAGCTGTTATAAACTACCTCTGCTATGGCTCACTAAGGCTTGTATTACAGAAAGAACCTCAAGCAACAATACTCTGCTTGAGCATGTCAGTAAGAGAAACTGTCATAAAGCTGTCCCATTCTACCTGTACTGCGGAGTTTAATGTTTGAGAAATGTTTTGTAATATGGGCTTAAGAGCTATACTAGTAATCACAGCCATTTCAACTATGCATTTTAACTAATCAAGTATCAATATACAGATACAATAGGATAATCTATTGCCCGTTAGCGTCTGATTCTTGATTGGTGGTACAAATTACATTTGCATCATTATATATAGGGAAGGCCACTCACCAGACTCTGGCTCGGTAAGTAATGGCCCGTAGATCCTTTTAAGCAGTTCATCTGCTCCGTGCTCTTCTAACTGCTTGTAGAACTTGAGTGATATACTAACCTGGAATTAAAATATTTAAAATTTAGTCAGTTAAAACAATATTAATTTGAGCAAAATAAATGTTTCATTTTGGGCCTGCACACTGTACACCAGCGTGAAAGATAGAGAAAAATCTAGTAATTATCAGAAAAATATTTAAAAACATCATTTCCATCTATTTAACTTGCACAAAAGTAATTGAACTTCAATGGATTTGCATGAAATCATATTGAAATAATACTATTTCTAACTTCTTAAGCCCGATTTCCATGTTATTGTGAATTAGTCCGACAAACATCAAAATAATGTCAATTGTCATTTTACCGGTCAGGTCGCAATGATGAAAATTTAAGTTTATTGTATAACTAAACTAGACAAATATGAGCAAAATCATGAATAAAACTATAGTTATTTTATAGTCATAGTCATATCGTTTATTGCGAAATGTGGTTATACATTTATTTACATTTATCTAAAAAACTGGTGTACATGGTGCAGGCCCAGTCTCCATACATTCATGAAACGACTCCTTTGTTATTTCATTTTCCAATCCAACGATTGTAATATATAATAAAATTGGAAATAATAAATATTAGAGAGCTTGTCCAATAAATAAATTGCAAAGAAATCTATATACAACACGTAACAGAAAAAGCGCAATTCTTCATACACCCCAATTAGTATTTTATATTAATATAAAAAAAATATGATGTAATCAAACTTTAGTTGTGTCTAACCAATTTTCTTAAATATCGATTAATACTAGCACGATTTCTGTAGAAAGCACTAAATTCAGCTACGATAATAAATTTTTTTGAAAAAGGTAACACAAAAAATAGCTGAAATCGAATAAGTAGTCGATACTGAACAAACTAATTTCAGGTATTGCGCTTAATCTGTTACATCTACTATATAAAAATAAGTCGGGGTTTCCTTCCTGACGATTTAACTCCAGAACTGACGAACCGATTTCCATGGTTTTGCATTCGTTGGAAAGGTCTCGGGCTCCGCAAGGTTTATAGCAAAGAAAATTCAGCATTGCACCCGTGCGAAGCCGGGGCGGGCCGCTAGTGTTGTATATAAAAGAAAGTTGTGTTTGTTACACTAATTTATAACTCAAGAACGGCTGAACCGATTTGGCTGAAAGTTGGCGGGGAGGTAGTTTAGAACCAGGAGACGGACATAGGATACTTTTTATTCCTATATTCCCACGGGAACTACGCGGGTGAAACCGTGGGGCGCTGCTAGTAATTTAATAAAAGTCAAAATTATAAATTAAATTCCACATACCCTAACTTTGGTTTTATCTCCATTGATATTGGATATATGAAAAAGAACTCCATCAAAGTCTGCGACTGTCACATCTATGGATTCCGGCTTTAAGCTGAAAAGGAAATAATTATCTGTAAGTGGAATTTCAGGCTCTTTTAATCAACATTAGCCAGTTCTTCAGTTATATTGTTATCTCCCCATCCTCTCACTGCTGTAGGCACACATCCATCTCATGTTTCAAATACAATATATTGTTTACGACCACTGGCATTCGAAAACATTTTTATAGGACGTTTCCGCAAGCGCGAAGTACCAACAAACAACTATGAGTCATGCATGGTGAGATATGCGGTCGCGGGCGCGGCATGCGTTCACTACCATAAGGAAAACTGAATTAACTCGATAATTAATTTTAGCCACTTATAACACAAATTGGGGACTAGCGGGGGGCCAACGTGGGCCCACCCAAGGAAACTGACACTTGTCAAATTACTCCCGAAAAGGGGTTATAGCCCGGGCTCAACCCCCACCGAATGGAAAGTCGTCCAACACTCACTGCACCAGATTTATGTAAATTCTTGCATTCTTGCAAAACATATCAAGATTATAAAAACAGTACACTTTCTAAGCGTAACGTACTCACCGCGCCAGTGCATTTTTATATTTTACTGTTAGTGTATCTTCTATAATTCTATTATTGATCTCGAGTAAGATCATTATTTAACAATTTATAACCTACAGCTTTATCATAAAATCAACGCCTATAGCACCTTCATTTAATAATTTATTCGGGAATCTTCAACGATGACCGCCCGTAAAGACAACTAGACAAGACAGAAGAAAAGGAAGCCCAAAATGAATGAAATATCGGCCATATAACCATAGACAATAGTTTTTTTTTGTCTATGAGCTACATTTCAAGTCTTTACAACACCACCATTAGCAGCAATGTGATCATTTTGAAAAGTTTCTAATAAACGGCGGTGCAAGAAGAGTTTTAATTTTATTGTTGTTAAAATCGAGTAAAGATCGAATAAGTTATTTCAGCGTTTTTTACCGGTAATGACATCACTATACGAGAACTGTCAGATAAAACAAAAAGTAACATTTAAAGTCTATGATTGGATCAGGCCGTGTGTGGTTTGTTTATTTTTATTTTTTGGAAAAAGTGTGTTTTTATCATATTACGCGCTAAATCAACATTAAAGATTAAAGAGCTACTGTCATTATGTTGTAAGAATAGACCTACAATGTTTACTATCGGTTAGTGTAAACCGACAAAATGTCGAATCAAGTGGCGCAGTTTGTAGCGGGGCTGAAGTCCCGAAATGTGGAAATCCAAATCAGAACTGCTCGGGAACTCTATCATTATGCTAAAACTGAGCTACGAGAAGTGCCTCTGGAGGAGCTAACGCAGTTCCTAGACGAGTTTAACCATCAGATCTTTGAGATGGTTTCCAGTAATGATGTTCACGAAAAAAAGGGTGGCGTGCTCGCTATAGGTATGTATGAATACTATTTGAATCAATTGAATTTGCACCAGATTACAGGTTGATTGTTATAGCCCTTATTTTCTTTTTACAGTTTGTCTGATTGGAGGTGACTGTGACACAACTAAGACTCGAATTACGCGTTTTGCTAACTACCTCCGCAACTTGCTTCCTTCATCTGATGTTGGGGTGATGGAACTGGCTGCTAAGACTGTAGGCCGGCTTGCCACAGTTTCGGGTGTCAAAAGAGCTGAATACGCTGAATTTGAGGTCAAAAGAGCATTTGAATGGCTATCTGAAGAGAGAAATGAAGGCAGGCGGCATTCAGCTGTCTTACTGCTAAAGGAAATGGCAATTGCCATGCCGACATACTTTTACCAACAAGTTTCTGGATTCTTTGATCATGTTCTCGTGGCTTTGAAGGACCCAAAACAACAGATCAGAGAAGCCGCGGCTAAAGCATTAAGAGCTGGGCTGGTGGTCACAGCACAGAGGGAGACAGCAAAGCAATCAACTGCTAAGCCTCAGTGGTACATGCAATGCTATGAAGAAGCTATGTCCTCATTCGAAGAGATTCCTGTCAAAGAAAAGGGTATAACCAAAGAAGATAGGGTCCATGGAGGCCTGCTGATACTCAATGAACTTCTAAGATGCTCAAATGCAGTCTGGGAGAAGAAGTACACATATCTTATGCAGAGTTTGGACACACAGAAAGACATTACAGTGTCTGATGACATTATTTTCATTAGCTCCAAAATATACAGTCCATCTGTGAAAAGAGGCTACCTGTGTGATGGCTTCAAAACTGAAAATGTTCAGTATCCAGTGTCTATTTATGAATCAGAAGTTTGTCAAAAATTATTGAGTGATAAATTTGAAAAGATATGTCAAGGTAATAATTTTCTATAATTTGTAATCAATTTATATTAATTATGTAACATATTATAAAATAGCAAATTGAGCAGTGATAGCCTGAACAGTTAAAGAGCTGGCCGAAAATCAGTGAGGCTCGGGTTCGAATCCTGGCATGTACAGTCAACAAAGTTGTTAGGGTTACATGGCCAGTAACTAAGAATTCATTTTTCTGAGGAAGTCATAAATAAATCTTATTGATTAATGTTTATTTCGAAAGATATCTTTGATCCCTATAATTTACCAAAAAAATACTATAAATACATTTAAGGCTTTAAGAGAAAAGTGAATCTTAATTTTTGGAAATGTAACACTAACAACTTTGTTGGCTGTACCAATGAGTTTTTCAAAACTTAGGTACATATTTATCACTAGCTCGACGGTGAAGGGAAACATCGTGAGGAAACCCGCAGGTCTCAGAATTAATTCGGAGACATGTGTAAACAGACCCAGTCCGGCGATGGGCTCACCACCTATCACGTTTAGGGGTCCAATATATCTCGTGAAATGTGGGTATATCCAGTAATGGAATACCTCTGCCTACCCCCTCGGGGATAAAAGGCGTGAGATTATATTATGATATTATTATTTATAAAATATTTTTATTATTTCAGATGTGATGGCCCAAAGAATATTAAAAACACAAGGAGTACCCCAAATCTTGCTTATCATAATACCAAGACTGGCAGCTTTCAATAAAGAACTCTTTCTTAAGAAATATCTAAGTAGCACCATGCATTATTTATTGTCCGCTCTTCGTAGCAGAGAAAAAGACAAGAACATGGCATTCACCACCCTTGGCTTGATGGCTGCGGCCATTGAGCATGATATAAAAGCATACATCCCTAGAATAATGGATGTCATCAAACAAACACTGCCAGTCAGAGATACACAGAGTAAGAAGAGAATGTGGATAGACCCATCCATTTTCGCTTGCATCACCTTGCTGGGGAGTGCAGTAAAAGATTTGGTTGTTGCTGACATTAGAGAACTTCTAGATGCCATGTTTGCAACTGGCCTCAGTCCATCCTTGACCATTTGTTTGAAGGAATTGAGCAACAATCTCCCCACACTAAGAGAAGAAATATCCGAAGGACTATTGAACATGCTCTCTTTAGTTTTGAGAAACAAACCTTTCTTACACCCGGGTGTGCCTAGGAGCATGGAGCAGCAGATGAGCAATATGAGCTTTGCCATAGAGCCACAGGACACAGCCAGTATTGTGCTCGCTTTAAGAACTCTTGGAACATTCCACTTTGAGGGACAACACAGCTTGCTTACTTTTGTCAGGCGTTGTGCAGATCACTTCCTCCAGAGTGACCAGCAGGAAGTGAGACTGGAAGCTGTCAAGACTGCTGCTAAACTCTTGTCTCATGCTACTATAAGAACAAAGAAAACTCCATCTAGAACTCTCACAATCCTCACTGCGGAAGTTGTTGGGAAACTGCTGGTTGTATCAGTAACAGACCCTGATTATCAAGTCCGCTACTGGGTATTGGAATCCCTTTACGACATATTTGATACCCACTTGGCACAAATTGAAAATTTAAGTTTCCTATTCATCGCTATGAATGATGAACATTTAGAGATTAGAGAGTTAGCCATTTGCACTGTTGGGAGACTGAGCACTGTGAACCCTGCATATGTAATGCCAGGTCTGAGAAAAACCTTGATACAATTTTTGACTGAGCTAGAACATTCTGGAATGAGTAGAAATAAAGAGCAGGCTGCTAGGATGCTGGACAATCTCATATTGCATGCTCCGAGTCTGGTCAGACCATACATGGAAACCATTCTAAATGTCCTTGTACCAAAGCTCAAAGAGTCTGACTTGAATCCTGGTGTCGTAATCAGTGTTTTAAAATCTGTAGGAGACCTAGCTGATGTTCATGGTGACAACAGTGCACTCCAGAAGTGTCTGCCGGAACTATTGACGATTTTATTAGAACTATTGTCAGATGCAAGCGCAACTGACAAAAGAAGTGTTGCTCTGTGGGCATTCGGGCAATTAATAAGTGCTACTGGGCATGTAGTCACCCCTTACACTGAGTATCCGAATCTTATGGATGTCCTATTGAACTTCTTGAAAACTGAGCAGCAACCAAAAGACAGAAGGGAAACCATACGGGTTTTGGGACTGCTAGGAGCTTTGGATCCCTACAAGCATAAGATGACGAAAAGACTGTTGGAAGGTCCACCAGATTCCAGTTTAGTCCCTGTCACAGATAGCAAAGCTGAGGAGAACAACTTTGATATGACCACAAGCGAGATGTTAGTCAACATGTCGTCACTAGTACTTGATGAATACTACCCAGCCATTGTCATATCTACTCTGATGCGGATATTGCGGGACTCGACGCTGCAGCAGCATCACACCAGTGTTGTCCAAGCAGTCACTTTCATCTTCCAATCGCTGGGCATCAAGTGCGTGTCATACATCTCTCGCGTCACGCCGAGTCTGCTCGAGGTAGCCAGAGCTACAGACAATAACGATTTCAGAAAGTTCCTCTTCACCCAACTGGCTAAGCTGATTGCTATTGTCAAGCAGCACATTCGGAACTATCTCGACAAAATATTCGACCTTATCAAGGAATTTTGGACACCAAACAGCCCGTTGCAGCCCACTCTTATACTGCTGGTCGAACAAATCGCCGTGGCCCTCGGCTCGGAGTTTAAAGTGTATTTACCTCAACTGATGCCGCAAATTCTTAGAGTTCTCGCTCACGACACCAGCAAAGAGCGCGAAGTGACGGAAAAACTCTTGTTAGCTTTACAAAAGTTCGAAGACAATTTGGATGATTACATGCATTTGATTATACCATCCATAGTCAAATTATTTGATGCAACAGATTGCCCTGTAAATGTAGCTAAGGTCGCCATGGAAACAGTGGATTACCTCTCAGATTCCTTGAACTACAGTGAACTGGTTTCCAGGATCATCCACCCTCTCGTTCGAAGTTTAGAAAGCTGTCCACCGCTGCGCCTAACTGCAATGGACACATTATGTGCTCTAATCGTGCAGCTCGGCCGCAAGTACAACGACTTTATACCTCTGGTACAGAAGGTTATCGTGAAACACAGGATTCAGCATCAAAACTACGAGTTGCTGCTTAATAAACTACAGTCCAGCTCTACATTAGCTGTGGACGATTTCTTGCAGAGCTTTAGGCGCAAGCCTAAAAACAATAACCAGGAGGTAATTCTTTAAAACTGCGACAAATGATTAATTAATCTTGGATCTGAAAGTAAATATGACCGTTATTCCACAGGCCCGCTTGGTGGTTTGCGATTCATTGCAGTCTATCCGCAAGCTGTATGTGAATGCTCACAACCTGAAGCTGGCGTGGACGGTCAGCAGCCGCGTGTCCAAGGATGATTGGCTGGAGTGGCTGCGCAGGTTCAGCATCGGCTTGCTCACGGAATCGCACAGCCCAGCTCTCAGGTATGTCTTTCAATTAAGTACAGCTTATCATTTAACCCATGCAGATCCCGTTTCTTGTTCTGTACCTAAGGGAATTTTTCACTGTTTCAAAAGAGGTTTTTTTCCACATGGGAAAAAATGTAATATAAATTTTTTTATCGCGATATTTTTCCGTTTTCGTGGAATTCTTTTTCTTTAGTATTCTGAATAATGGCACAGAAACGAATAGCTTGTTTTGTTTATCTAGCCAGCTTAAGCTATTTTGACATTTTCAAAATTTGTCATTTGTGTCTAATTTATTTTTGATCACCATTAAATAATGCAAAATGTTTTCTCGCAGAGCGTGCCTAGCCCTCGCACACAACTACTCTCAGCTGCTCCGGGACCTGTTCAACGCTGCTTTCGTCTCGTGCTGGACAGAGTTGGACAACACTTCTCGTACGGAATTGTCCAATGCATTGGAGCAGGCGTTAACTGCCCCCGACGCCCCGGAGCTGGCTCACACCGTGCTCAACCTGGCCGAGTTCATGGAGCACTGTGAGGGCGGAGCCCTGCCCATCTCCACGCATTTGCTCGGAGAGAGGGCTATGCATTGCAGAGCGTATGCCAAAGCGCTTCATTACAAGGTATGCCTTAGTTCTTTTTGAAAGTTTCGATGACACATTTTAAACATCAGATATGATCCCACGCTTTATCTCCATGAGCGTTGGTATAGGTATTCCATTTACGTAGTGTATTTTTCGAACCTAACAAGTAGTAAGCCCGTCGCTGGGGTGCTTACACAAACCTCGGAACTAATTCTGGCTTTTCGGATTTTCCTACGATGTTTTCCATCACCGGTGAGCTAGTTACAAATATGTACTAAAGTTATCGAAAACTCAGTAGTACATGATCCCAACAAGAATCTAACCCTGCCCTAATGCACGAGAGGCGGGCTCTCATCCAACAAGGCTATCATTCATAAATTGTTAAAATATTATACGTGATTGGTACAGGAAGAAGAATTCCGCAGCGGAGCAACTTCTCAAGTTGTAGAAGCTCTGATACACATAAACAATAAGCTTCAACAGAAAGAGGCCGCTGAAGGCCTGCTGGAAAGGGTGATGGCGCAGCGCGAGGCCGGTGACCTCAGCTTAAAGGTGCAAGTCAGGTGGTACGAGAAACTGCACAACTGGGAGAAAGCGCTGAACCTTTACGGCGAAAAAATTGCCACCGACCCTGAAAACATGGAAGCTTGTCTCGGCGAACTGCGCTGTTTCGAGTCACTCGGTGAATGGGCGAAATTGTACAACACTGTATCTCGCCGTTGGTCGAAAATGACCGACGATGAAAAGTTCAAAGCGGCCAGACTCGCTGCGGCGGCGGCGTGGGGCTTGAACGAGTGGGATTCCATGGTCAGCTATGTCAGCTTCTTGCCAGAAAATACTCAGGACGGCGCCTTCTACAGGGCAGTGCTGAATATCCACAACGGCGACTTCAAATTCGCCAGGTTGTACATCGACCAAGCGCGCACTATACTGGACTCAGAGCTGACAGCCGTAGCTGGTGAGAGCTACCAGAGAGCTTACGGCGCGTTGGTCAACGCTCAGCTATTGGCTGAATTGGAAGAAGTGATCACATACAAACAGGTCAACGAGCGGAGGGAATCCATTCGCCAGGCCTGGTGGATCAGACTACAAGGTGGCCAGAGATTGGTGGAAGATTGGAGGAAGATTCTTCAAGTGCGAAGTCTGGTGTTGACCCCTCAGGAAGATATGGCCACCTGGCTCAAATTCGCCTCGCTTTGCCGGAAAAGTGGAGCTCCCCGCCAAGCGCACAGGACCCTGGTAATGCTGCTGGGGACGGACCCTAGCAAAAATCAAGAGTTGCCCCTTCCGACACACGAGCCTAGATTGACTCTAGCGTACGCCAAACACTTGTGGGTCGCCGGCGACAAACAGCTCGCCTTCGATCAGCTACAGTGCTACGTGGAGGCCGCTGAAACTGGCGACGCCTTGCACTGCAGGCTCCTAGCCCGGTGTCATTTGAAGCTAGGCGCCTGGTGCGAATCATTGAACGGAATCAATGACCGCTCCATACCTGAAATTCTAAGAAACTACTCGGCTGCAACAGAGCTCTCTTCAGACTGGTACAAGGCCTGGCACGCGTGGGCCTACATGAACTTTGAGACTGTACTTTTCTATAAACACCAGGAAACTAATCTAGATGGATCTCAATCTGGAGAAAAGAAACCGTCCCCCGAATATATTCAGCAACATACCGTCCCAGCTGTCGAGGGTTTCTTTAAGTCCATCAACCTGTCGCACGGCAGCTCTCTGCAAGACACTCTGCGGCTGTTGACGCTGTGGTTCGACTATGGACACCATCCGGCCGTGCACGAGGCTCTCGTGGAGGGAATCAGGACAATCGAAATAAACGTGTGGTTACAAGTGATACCACAGCTCATCGCGAGGATTGACACCCCGAGAGCGTTGGTGGGGAAGCTGATACATTCCCTCCTCATTGATATCGGGAAGTCGCATCCGCAGGCTCTCGTGTACCCCCTGACCGTGGCGTCTAAGTCTTCTTTCGTGGCGCGCAAGAACGCTGCCAACCAGATCTTGAAGTCGATGTGCACCCACTCGAGCAACCTAGTTAACCAGGCAGCGATGATATCGGAGGAGTTGATCAGGGTGGCGATTCTGTGGCATGAACAGTGGCACGAGGCCCTGGAGGAGGCATCGCGGCTGTACTTCAGCGAGCACGACGTGAAGGCCATGTTCAAGACGCTGGAGCCGCTGCACTCGTTGCTGGAGCGGGGCCCGATGACTCTCAAGGAGGTCTCGTTCAGCCAGGCCTACGGGAGGGACCTCAACGAAGCGCAGGAGTGGTGCAATCGATTCAAGGTAAGAAATAAGAAATTTTATAGGGTACTTTTACCATCTCATCTTTTTACGTTTTCTACATCTAAGTAATATATAACTAAATCACTTTGCTGCTAATTCACCTTAGATAAAGATAAACAAAATAACATTAAAAATAATCCTTTACCTCATTTCACTGTCTCATCTCTTCTGTTATTATTGATATATCAAAGCTAATTTTCATGTTGGTTATTAGTTATTACTCATACAGTTCAGACATATCACAGAACAGCAAACTAAGGTCTTGTTTTGTTGTCACAACAACGTTGTCCCAACAAGATTTAAACTTGTATATACTATAGATAAGCTTTATATATTAGAGACAATACTTCTCACATTTTGTCCGACAAAAGTAATTGCATCCAGGGCTATTGCTGCTACACTTTCCCACTGTAGTAAGCATGCCATTTGCCAAGTTCCAATACTTCTCTAGTCCAGATGTCAAGTGGTTTTTACAATAGCGTAAGTTGTTTCCTGATCCATGAAAAACTTGCCTCTCACAGGAGTCAGGGCAAGTCCGCGACCTGAACCAAGCCTGGGACCTCTACTACCACGTATTCCGGAGAATAAGTCGTCAACTGCCTCAGCTGACGTCACTGGAGCTACAGTACGTCAGTCCGCGGCTCCTCAACTGCCGGGACTTAGAGCTGGCGGTGCCCGGATCTTATATTCCCGACCAGGACCTGATCAGGATAGCGCACATTCAGAGCAGCCTGTCGGTGAGTCGCTGTAATAGATAGTTACAGTAACAATAGGGGTTTTTGTGCTGTTTACCCTAATAGCATTCACCGGTCTGGGGAGGGGAGTATGCAGCACACTCTTAACAAGCGGGTTACAAACTACATTCAAACTACAAGCGATGCGGGCGCCCTGGGGTCAAGGAACTTATGCTTAGGACAATGTTTGTGGTACGTCAAAGTCAAAATGTTTTATTCGAAATAGGAACTTACAAGTCCACTTATTGAACGTCATTTCAACTCAACCGCTTCAGAATGTATGGTTGAGGAGAAGAAGCGGGGCAAGAAACTCCTCAACACAATATTCTTTTAATCAATTTTATTGTTACTAAATACTAAATTGGGTTACATAATTTCGTTCGGATTTTAGAAAGTTGAAACAGTAGTGCTTAGTTTGTTATTCCTTCTAATATTATGAATGCAAAGGTCGAACGATTCTTCGAGGCATTTTTCGGAGAGCTTTTTTCTTAAGAACTCGAGGGCATAAGCTAAAGGTTTAGAAATTGTTATGACAAATATTTCGTGTTTGTATCCTATCGTTTTCGACTTCCTGTACATACCTTCATCTTCAGGTGATAACATCCAAGCAAAGGCCGCGCCGCCTCTGCATCCGAGGGTCCAACGGCAAAGACTACATGTTCCTGCTGAAGGGCCACGAGGACCTTCGGCAAGATGAGCGTGTGATGCAGTTGTTCGGCCTCGTCAACACTCTGCTCCAAGCAGACCCAGACACTTTCAGGAGGGACCTGGCCATACAACGCTATGCTGTCATCCCCCTGTCGACCAATTCGGGGCTGATCGGCTGGGTGCCCCACTGCGACACGCTGCACTCCCTCATCAGGGACTATAGGGAGAAGAGGAAGTGTCTTCTGAACATCGAGCACAAGATCATGCAGAGGATGGCGTCGGATTTGGAGAAGTTGATGCTCATGCAAAAGGTTTGCCTTTACAAGTCAAGTATAATACAAGTTTTTCCGGGTTAAAGGGGAGTCTGTTGAAAGTATCATAACTATAGTTTTTTCGAGTATAAACTGCTACACCTCAAAAATAGTACGATACTCACGCATAATCATTTTGACAACAATCTCCAACGCAGGTGGAAGTGTTCGAGCACGCCCTACAGCACACCGCCGGCGACGACCTGGCCAAGCTCCTCTGGCTGAAGAGTCCTTCCTCCGAAGTGTGGTTCGAAAGGCGCACCAACTACACTAGGTCCCTCGCCGTGATGAGCATGGTGGGCTACATCCTCGGGTTAGGCGACCGCCATCCCTCCAACATCATGCTGGACAGAGTTACGGGGAAGTTCCTGCACATCGACTTCGGAGACTGCTTCGAGGTGGCAGTGACCCGGGACAAGTTTCCAGAGAAGATACCATTCAGGTTGACCAGGATGCTGATTAATGCTATGGAGGTGAGTAACTGGAGGCTTATTGACGGTCCTGTTGGCTCAGTTGGTTGTGCCTTCTGAGTTGGAGGTTGCGGGTTCGATCCCCAATCGAGGCAAAAATTTGTGTGCATGAACATCCCATATAACCATTTTTGGTCGCAGATTTTTAAAAGGCGTAACAAGTCGCATCAGTTTCGTAACTTATACGACACCTTGCGACTGTGTGGGGGTTCGCTTCAATGTGTCGTAACCGTTTAGTAACAAAGTGACAGAAAGTAGTTTTAGTAACTTTGTGTTGTAGCTGTTTGTGTACACACGTTTTACACACTTTGTGTAATGTATGTAACTAGTGTACAGTATTGGTAAAAATGTGTAGTAAGTGGGTGGTAGCATGTGTAGTAACGTTACGTCAATAACACTAACTTGGATAAATGGATATCACCAGATCCAGTGACTCTCAAACTGTGTCTTGTGTTAACCGACCGGTTTACTGTTTAATTAAAATAAAAAAATAGAAAACAAATCAAAATATCACGTAGATTCCGATGCACTTCAAAATTTTACAGGAGAGTTAAGGAATTAACGAACCATAATTTTTACCAAAAAAACAGACTTCAAACAGGAAACTAAAAAAAACTAAAAAAGCACTAGTCGCCATTACGATTTTCGAAGGTTCCCCTTGATTTCTCTTGGATGCCAGCATCAGATCCTAGTTTTATTATCATAGTACCATCGTTGGGGTAGATATCACCGTTTCAACGTTTGTGAAGATGGATGTTTGTCGGTCTTTCACGCAAAAACTACTTAACGGGTTTTGACGACATTTTACTCCAGAATAACACATAGGCTTTCATCTCACTGCTATTGCTGAAATGAAGTACCTACGCAATTTCTGCGAATGACAAAATTAAAATCGTGTGAAATAATATGAAAAACAAATTTGATTTATTTTGAACGACCGTTGGATTCTTCGCATATAGATATATAATGCACCATCACTTGATTATGTAGCAAAAAAATCCATAGAATACAATTTGCAAGATGTGAAATGTAAGCTTTTATGTATGCTTTGCAACTCCCAAATGGTACTCGTATTTATTCCTGTATTGACAACGTTAGGGGTAATAAAAAATGAAAACATATCAACAATAGGAACGATTTTTATTTCAAAGTCACAAATTTATCACTGACACTTGCCCTATATTTTACTTTACCAGCATTAGCTACTTGCCACTAATAATCTACAGATAATTTTAAAGACCTGCGTCAATCTAAAAGAGCTATGTACTTAACATAAGTTTAATATACAGTTATATAAAGTGGTATCAAAAATAGTAGGTATATTTGTACGTATTGAGTATTGGTTAGTAAACCTAAATATATCAACAGGTAATCACAATAAAATTTTATAATGGAACTTCTTAATCACTGTCGTGCATCTATCAAACATCAAGATAATTTGTCAGCATCTTCGTAGTAAATCACTGTTTGTGCTTTTGCTGCACAGTATATTTAAGTAAGTTATATTTTGGACTTCAGTTTTAAATTCAAGATCTTGTTTTCTATTTTGATGCTTTGATGGAATATTTTTTTGTATCTGGCGTATCTTCGTCTGTAAAAGAATAATTGATACTTATAACTTAAACAATAGAATGTAAATGTATCAATAACATATTTTCTGAGAAATTAATGTTTGAGAAACTGTAAACAAAAAATCAAGGAGAGACCATTTTAAAAAATCAGTTACTTTGTGACGACTTTACGTAACATGTCTACACAATCACGTAATTTTGTAACTAGTTATGACCAAAATATTTTTCACTTAATAAAATATATTTTTTCATTATTTGTCGAAATTACAGTTTATAACTTCTAAAATTGTTCGTTATTACATTTTTAACTTTATCATTGCATTCAAATAGAAGTTTTTGAGAACAGAAAATAAAAAAATATTATAAAAAAAACTAATGCGTATTTACGTCGGAATGGTTAAATTATGATAATAATGTGGCCCGTTGGTAAATTTCAACCTATCCCACTAAATTACACGATGAATTTAATTTCCCATTAAGATTTGAGTATTGAAAACCATAATAAATCAATAAAAACAAAATCTTTGTTTACTTACCTCGGTGATATTATGATGGCGGTTTCTTATTTTTTATTTTAATAATTCACGTCACTTGTCAATGTCGACGCATGAGCGGTTATGAGCGATTGAATGAATGATTTTTAGGAACTCTGGTTAAAATATGGTAACAATGTTACGACACGGCGACGTAAATTAAAAACCGAATGCGACTGTGTCGACTCGTCCCCATATTTGGTTGCAGCGACTACTCTAACACTAAACGGCGACCAGATTATGTGTCGAGAATCAATCAGTGTAGACACTAGGTTTCAAAACCGTTACGTCATGTTCCAAAAAATGGTTATATGGGATGTCTGTTGGTTTCGTGTCTGGGTGTTTCATATTTATTTAAGTTTGTCTATCAGTTGTTTAGTACCCATCCATAGTACCGGCTCTGCCTTGTTTGGGACTGAATAACTGTGTCCTACAATTTATTATTTATTAACAAACTTAATCTTTTTATTAATTTTACGTACATCTGTCGTTACCGCCAGGATAGCGCCTGCCGCGCTACTACGAGTATTACACTAATATTATACAGAGGAAAGATATATTTTTTTCTATCATCAGTTAAAATAAGTCTACTGTTGAACAAAGGCCTCCCCCATAGTACGCCACAACGAACAGCAACTTGCTGCTTGCATCCACCGTTTTATTTGTGTTTGTTTTTAATGTATAGGCTCCGAAAATACTGGGCTGATATTAAAAATTCTTTCGCCAATGGAAAGCTTACTTTTCTAGCAGTTACATGGACTATAATTTTCCAAGTGTCAAATAAAGACGATTTCTGGAGATCGTCAAGTTAGAAGCCTCACCATGGAATTGAGCTGTTCTGATAATGTCAAACAACTCTTCCTAAATAGTGCCAAATAGTGCCCGAAGCATATAAATAGTGCTATCATACTTTCGGAGATATTCAGGTCGTTCAGTGAGGCTGCTATCTTGACGTCAAGATAGCAGCCTCATCTCAGTACACAAAAACCACAGCACTGTTCTTGAAGAACTATATACCAAAAAACTCTTCTTAAATCTCAAGATAGCAATAGCCTCACTGAACGACCTGAATATCTCCGAAAGTATGATAGCACTATTTATATGCTTCGGGCACTATTTGGCCCTATTTAGGAAGAGTTGTTTGACATTATCAGAACAGCTCAATTCCATGGTGAGGCTTCTAATTTGACGATCTCGATTTCTGTTACAATTATAAATAGACAATAATACCTCGGTTTTTCATTTGTATAAAAAACATTATTATTATTAATAATACACTAGCAGCACTTGCACTTGTGTTTGTGTTTATCAAGCCTGTTTTTAAATGAGTTCACTGATGGAGCACTGATCACACATTCCGCGACTTTATTTGCGTTTTGGAATGTAGTAGGTATACCTACTACATTAATAGTAAGTAATAAGTAGAGTATGTTAATTTTACTGACTACTCTGTGATTTTATCAAGATCGGTTTAGCTGTTAAGAGTTAAGTTCTCTACAAACAAAATGGTCGGTACAATTTCTAATAATAACACATATTATAACTTTACAAAATACTGGTTTATTTCCCTTGTCCTCTTGCACTAGGAATGTCATTGTTGTTTACTTTATACAACAATAGCGATTGAGAGCAGTGTATTGTGCTCCTCAAAGCGGTTGGGTATATGGACACCAGATGTGTTTAGTTTGGAAATGGCGAAGACTTTATATATAATGTCATTGGAAGACTCGCCACTTGAGTGCATTTATTAATAACAATGAAAGTCTTGAAGAAAGTGTCTTAGCGATTGCACTTACGCTTCGTGTTGTCGGTTATGAAAACTTTTTAGTTGTTTAAAGAGGTGTTTGCTCAAACGGTTTTGATGGAATGTTGTATACAGTTATAGTTTTGCAATTTAAGTTCAACTGCATAATTGGATTTCCTGTAAAAAGGCAATTTTACTTAAACAAATATTTTTTTCAATAATATGGCTAGAACAAGCTAAGCTGGGTCTCACCGGTACTACCTACTTTACACCACTATATTTTTTACCCCTAAACGTGGCAAGTGGAGAACACATCGGCGGATCGGGTTGCTGTTACACATGTCTCAGTACTCATTCTGGGACTAGTTTCCTAAAATTTTCATCAAAGTAAACTAATGCTAATTTAAAACTGTAAATTTTCGTATAGGTCACCGGGATCGAGGGCACATACCGGCGCACGTGCGAATCAGTTATGGAGGTGCTCCACCGGCATAAAGACAGCGTGATGGCCGTGCTCGAAGCCTTCGTCTACGACCCGCTCCTCAATTGGAGGCTGATAGATGCCGCACGGCGATCACGTGGGGACGGCGACGTTTGTTCCACATCCGACCCCGCAACCTCACCCCAACCCAGCCGCAGTAGGGTTCACATTAGCCTGAACGAGACCCTCGACCAGCCCGCAGAGACGAACCTCAATAAACGCGCTCTGGCGATAGTGAACAGGGTCCGCGATAAACTCACAGGCCGCGACTTCCAGCACATCGATGAGGTCGTCTCCGTCCAGAAGCAAGTGGAACTGCTGATCCAGCAGGCGACGAGCAACGAGAACCTGTGTCAGTGCTACGTGGGCTGGTGTCCGTTTTGGTGAGCTGTTCCATTTTTCGTGCCTTTATTTAAACTACATTGATGTTTAAACTTATGAAGATGGGAAGGACGTTCAATGAGGGTTAAAACAATCGGATACAACAGTTTGATCAGTTTTGACAGATAATGTAATTGTTTATATAGCAAGGTTATTTTAGATATGTGTATAACAGCACCCTGGTCTTGCGATGGGCTTATTACCTGTCACGTTTAAGGGTCCGATGAATACGCTGGTGCGAAGTCGGTACTCCAGGAATATAATACTTCTACCAACCCCCTTGGGGATACAATTTTAGAATGTGTATTTTATTTATTTTTCACTATGTATCGTGACATGCATACATATACAGAATTTGAATGTAAAGAAAAATTTTTACACTATATTCCGCATATGACTTTCTCTATGTGACAGGTTGTTTAGCCCTCATGGAATCAAAAGTGTGTTGTAGTGCCTGAGAAAGATTTAAGGCACGGTGGATCCATTTTATTACTTTGATCCATGATCAAGATTACTTTTTGATTACCTAATTAATTGTAATGTATATTCGGGTGTAAATAACAGTGATAACTTGATAAGTGTAGTTCATACTATTATATAAATAAAATATGACGTATAAGGAATCGTTTATAAGCTTTTACGATGAGGCCATAGAGGTAAATGACTCAACATAAACATTGTCTATAAGGGGTTAGATTGTAAAAAAAACTCGTATATTAATTTCATTTAAAGTGAAGTGTCTAACAGCAATTTAATTGAGATAATTAGTTGGTAAAGTTAGTCATGTTTTTGGTTGTTATTTTTTATACTTACGAAATATAAAATTCACTGTGAACATTTTATAATATAAGTCACTGTTTAATGTAAAAAAACATTATTTAAATAAAAAGGATAAAAACTTTAGTGATGTATTTATTTTGAGTTCAAATTACGACCTTAAAATGCTAGGTCAGGTTTCTTAAAAGGCTATTGACATTGTAAATGCCCTTGCGAGTCCGCACGGTGCCTTTCTCGTAATTTTCTACACATTTACAATTAAACTATGATAGTGACAGGTTAGAATGTTGGAACATTACATTTGTGCAAAAATATTTTTTACTAGAGCACATTAACTCTTTTTTACAAGACATATTTTTATCACTGTAATTTATTTCCTTCATATATACATAATCTCACACCTTTTTCCCATTTACCTCCTAATTTCTTTTATTTTGTCGTTATCTCTTCATAGTAGGTATAGCACTTGTATAGAACAGTTGTTTCCCGCCATCTGTAGCTGTACGCTTAGATTTTTTAAACTACGCAACGGATTTGCGGTTTCGGTACAAGGAAGAGGAAAGTACAATACATGCATATTATATCATATAAACGAGGGCGGGTCGTTAGTTATTCTATAAATATCTTACATAATGATCACATAATATTGCTCCTATTTTTTTCTAATTACAGTTTATGCAGATTTTGTCACTATAAGCCATGTTATATCAATTGGAGTGATAACATACCTTTATCGAATACATACTTAAGAATTTGTAGAGCATTTATAGTTACTACGGTAAATAGTATAGACTATAAACGATGCAATTTCATTGAAACCTACTTATTATAAAATAATTGAATACAAAACTCCTAATAAATATATGAATTACTTACACATTCAAATATACTTAGTTATAAAAGTAAAAAAAAATGCAACTGCAGTGGGTAAACCTATTTGTCTAAAAACATAACATTATTCAAAGTAATTGTATTCCAAGACCAAACACCCTTGGTGCTCTCGCAGCAGTGCGAGTCGCTCGAGTCACAATCCCAAGAGCCGTTCATCCAATTATCAAACACAACATCTAATCAAGGATTGCGCCGGCCCCACTGAGCCAATGGTCAGTCAAACGCTGACCGCTCTCTCGGCACGACGCGCTACAACGCTCTACGTTACGTTAAACACGCGACAATGGGCAATTTCGAAATCGTCGATTTTAAATCTCTGAGTGAGTATTAAACTCTTATTCCATTTTTATTGCTCAATCATTATCTTCTTGTAATTAGAAACACTGTGATAGTGAGGTTTTCACCTGTTTTTGTAACAAAAGTACGAACTCGTCTGTTTCGCATTTATCAACAACAAAAATATTCTTATAATAGTAGAGATCTTGAGATCTATTTTTGCAACGACCTTAATATCCGTAAAGATTCTATTTCTACGTCTTACAAAATTAGGTGTAAAAATATTCATATCTCAATTTGACAAGATGACACGATAACGTGCAGTATCAAGTTTAAAATTAACTTTAAATTTTTATTTTTATTTACAAAAGATTTTTCATTTCCAGGCGAAACAGTCCAAAGTTTAATACAGAGCGCAATAGAAATACGCAAAAGGGCTTACATCCCCTATTCTAACTTCGCAGTTGGCGCTGCTATTCTCACCGAGAAAGATTCCAAAGTGTATACAGGCTGTAACATAGAAAATGCAGCTCTAGCCCCGTCAATATGCGCCGAACGCGCGGCGGTACCTAAAGCAGTTTGTGACGGTTATTTGAACTTCAAGATGGTGGCAATCGTGGCACACCAAGACTACTTCACGGCGCCTTGCGGAGTCTGCCGACAAACACTAAACGAGTTCCGGAGCTCGAACGGCGACATAGACATTTATCTGAGCAAACCAACAATGGACAAAGTGCTATGCACAAAGCTATCGCAGCTGTTACCCCTTTCTTTTGTTAGTTATAAAGAAGACAGTATTGTAACGTAGGATTTGTGATAGATATTTAGATAAGAACAATGTGTACGCATTTGCTACTGGCGAAAAGGAGGAACTATCACTTGAAAGGTGAATTAAAAGAGTAAAAGAATGTACGTTTTATTGTGTTTCTCACTGTCGATGCACTCATCGTAGCCGCGTTTATAGTTGATTGTGTTAGATGGAAATTAATCCGTCAACACGTCTCGTATGGCACCACGTGAAAAAAGGGGAACTCCCAAGCGTTACCCTGCAGTCAGATCAAGAACTAACTAAGTAACCTATGAAAATTTTTTGAGACAAAAAGAAACAAAAGATAAACCACTAACTTTTTTAATGTTTAAATCACGATTCCATCAATCTAACATTGATCTTAGAAAATCTATTGAGCCGTCTACAATTCTGTAGGAAGGTGCCTACATACTTACACTTGCATAAAACCACTGAACCCACAGAAATAATAATATTCAATTTTACGTATATCTCGGATCAACTTCTCTAATTCGTTTTAATTTTGCTTGTGAATCTAACCATTGTCGGTTTCAACAATTTAATTCTTGAGATAGATTGAGCATTCGTTAATCTTTCATTAGGATTAATTACTCAGTTAACTGTAACAAAGCGAGAATGACGCAAACAACATATTTGACAACGGTCTAACGACTAAACTGAACATCAAACTAAGTTTTATGTAGCCTATAATTTTGCTCCTAAACAATATTATATTGTATTTATGTAGGTATATTTATATTGATTGAATAACACATCAACTTCTATCGGTGACATTGATTTTCCATGACAAGCGCATTTACAATGCCTATCAATAGTATCAATACAATTCTTCAAATATGTTCTTACCAAGTGCAAGTCGCATTTGCATTTTGTTACCAACATCTGCGGTAACACGGAAAATATTTAACGACATAGGAATCACCTCTGATATCATATCAATATAATTATTTATCAAATAATCTGCGGCTTTGTATTCTGAGTTAGCGATTAACATTGGTATTACTAACATGGGAAGATTTCGAACATTTCCGTTCTTGCTTTGCCCATACAAATATTTTGAAATCATCATCCTCTGATTAGTTTGTGTCGATGAAGATGGTGCAGTATGTTAAGTACTACAATGGTTTGGTTAAATTATTAGGGTATTCCGCCAGCCGCCAAAGTTATTGTTTGTGGTTTGGTGTTGGATGCGTAGTTTTCAAAATGCTACCAAAATTATTTTGAAATAATAGATTGTTTATTTATGTTATATTTTTATTTAACATATTAAAGTAAATAAAAGTTATAATTACATAACTTATAAATAGACATGACTATTTACACAGTATTATATTAATGGGTGGTTTCTTAAATAAATCATTATGTCGCTCTGAATATTTACAGTTTTATATAAGGAAAATGAGAATGTTTAGCACAACATACATTCGTTTTACGGCAACAACAATCTCATTTTATAATAATAATTAGGCGAAAAATAGGTTCAACTATTTGTTCATTTATAATACTTAACTTAAAAATAACAGTAAGATTATAGGTATCAGTCTCCACAAAGACAAATAACTGAAAAACGTAAAATAACACATCATCTAGATGTTAGGTTATTCATTTTAAAGTTACGCATAAAAACTTATACCTAAACGTAATTAAAGCCAAAGTCATGAAATACAAAAAATAAAGGTTTTGAAAAACCGATACAAAATAAATACAAAATCTCAGGGCTCTATTCTGTTGGAGGCAAAGACACCGTAACAGTCCACATAAAATTTTGGGTACTTTTTTATCTCTCTTCAAAACATCTTCAATCTGGTTCGCCTAGGTAGTCCACCAGCGACTCGCCCACTCGAAAGTCGTCTACCAAAACGGACACCACCCAATGTAACACTGACACAGATTCTCATTGTTAGTGGCCAACTTGATCAGCAAGTCCACCTGCTTCGGAACGCTGACCACGGCTTCTATCTGCGGGAAATCCCTTCCCGTCAACTTGTCTCTTATCCTGGTCAAGATCGACAGTGCTCGCTTGTTGAGGTTCGCTTCGGGGGGCATTTCTATGGATTCGTAGTGGAGTTGGTTCCTGCTCCGGCTAGGGAGGGTGTATGAGGAGTCGATGTCGGAGGAGAAGGAGGATTCCGTGAGGGAGTGGCGGTCGTTTTCGACGAGGCGCCAGTTGAGCAGCGGGTCGTAGACAAAAGCCTCTAGTACCGCCATCACGCTGTCGCGGTGCTTGTGAAGTACGTGCATCACCGACTCGCACGTGAATCGGTACGTGCCTTCGATGCCTGTCACCTGGAAAGATATTATTGTAGAACTAGCGTCTTACGGATAGCACTTATATGTATCTATACTAATTTTATAAAGAGGAAAGATTTGTATTTTTGCATGTTTGTTACGAATAAACTAAAAAACCTACTGGACCGATTTTAACCTCTCATATGCTTTGTCTCAGATCTGTGCAACCTCCTTCGACTGCTTAGTCTCAGATCTAAGACAAGTTTACTTTGGTCATCTTTTACGCAAATATAAATCTTTTTACAATGAAATTAGGTGTTTAGTTCTTTGTATTCGATTCCTAATAAAATAATCAACCATAAACAATAATCCAACCTTCAAATTTAAACTGCCAACTGGCCAAAGGGCCCTTTGCAAGTTGGTACCTCGTTACGCGGTTACAGCGGCTCAGTGTTACTTGTTAAAATTGTGATTTTGGTCGGAAATTTGTTAGAAGGGTAGTTAGATGTTACTTTTTATAATTATTTAGCTTATTTAGAAGCTATAATATGAAAATTGCGTTGGATTTCTTACAAATATTGATATAAATGACAAAAAACATTGAGACTGTTTCATATGAGTTGTAACGGTAAGATAAGTTGTTAGTGTTTTTAGGCGTATTTATAACCCTCTAGATGAAATACTCTCTGTAATTTTGATGAAAATATTATTATAATTATAATTTATACTTGTTTGTTTACAATAAGTACATAATATTCTCAAAAATCTATGTTTTTCATCTAAGAGGCATTGAATTACACGCACACATAAACACGAAGTCCGCCATTTTTTCTTGTGTATACACGACTTACTGAGACGGACCATTAGGGATATAGAGGATGCTCCTAAAATTCGATTTATACTACAAGAATGTACACAAATAATATTTATTTTTATATTATGGGTTCAATTTAGATAGCTGAATATGATTTTTGTCATAACCCCGTTTGCTGCAGCCAGGGTTGTCTCCTCATGAGGGAAGTCCTCAACGGTGAACAGCTCCACCGCGAAACTTTATATGAGCTTTCTATTGAGATACCAGAACCTAAATTTGTCATGTCCTACTGCTGCAGCCAGGGTTGTCTCCTCATGAGGGAAGTCCTCAACGGTGAACAGCTCCACCGCGAAACTTTATATGAGCTTTCTATTGAGATACCAGAACCTAAATTTGTCATGTCCTACTGCTGCAGCCAGGGTTGTCTCCTCATGAGGGAAGTCCTCAACGGTGAACAGCTCCACCGCGAAACTTTATATGAGCTTTCTATTGAGATACCAGGACCTGAATTTGTCATGTCCTACTACTACAGTAAGGATTGTCTCCTCATGAGGGAAGTCCTCAACGGTGACCAGCTACATCGCGAGACTTGATATGGGCTTTCCATTGATACTATATTTTACAAGTCAAGCCCTTTAATTTGATACCCATAATATTATGGGAGTTGTCAAAAAATATATTTTCTACACGATAATACTGAATATATAAAATTGTATTTTCATCAGAACTAAAGGTGTGTACCAAATATCAGTACTATTATGTGTCAATACGAGCAACCTGTATAAATGCCCAGATCTGAGACAAAGCATATAGGCGACAACAAGAGGACGCCATCTTGGATCAGATCTGAGACTAAGCAGACAAGAACACTATAGAGTCACGCACACATGCACAAAAAATCGAAATAAAATCTAATTATATTTTGCCGATTTTCTAGAATATTGTCTATGAAAGCTATGATGGTGTAATATGTTGTAGGAAAGACCGTTTTTCAAGCTTGTCACACACGCCTTTGGTTAGAGCATAGACCAAAACATACCGAGAAAAAAACGTCAGTAAAAAGGTTAGGTCAAAACGTAAACATTTCAGTTTTTACTTTGTTTTGCTATGTAAATGCAATAAATAAGTATATTTTATATGTTTTATTAGAATACCAATATATAATTAAGTATTAGAAAGCCTGCACGTGGTCTAATTCCAAATAATTGACGTATAAAATCGAAGTCAAAGTTCAGTGTGAAGAAATGCAAAATGGCGAAATTGTGAATCCGTTTTGCTATTTTCAAAGTGATATTTAGAGGTCTATTACTGTTATAAATTAGTAACTGTTTACTTCAATGGATTCCTCAGACGCTATATGTATGTCAGATAATAAATAGAACCAAAATTGCTATTTATCAGTTATTGAAAATCCTCCATGTTTAGTAATCGGTAAACCTTTGGTCGAATGTCTGTGTTCAAGGGCCTAGGGAATATAAATAAACAACATTTTATTGTTAGAAAAAATGCATTTAGATGCGTTATGAACTTAGTTTTCAGGAACAATAATCAGTTTGGTGTGTGCCTAAAGATTTTCTAGAGATTTTCTATTATTTCTAAGACAATACGCGCGCGTCAGTTCGCCCGCGCGTAACCCCCGCAGTCCGCTGTTGCATTTGTGCGCGGCTCTATCGCAGTCCAGAGGTTAATGGGCTCACCACCTATCACGTTTAGGGGTCCAATATATCTCGTGAAATGTGGGTATATCCAGTAATGGAATACCTCTGCCTACCCCCTCAGGGATAAAAAAAAAAAGGCGTGAGATTATATATACCGATACCGATTTTAAAAATTCTTTCACCGATGGAAAGATCCCTGAGTAACATAGGCTATATTTTATTCCCAAGGGAAAAACTATCTATTATAAAATAACACTGACTGCTCGCTCAGTCATCACCAGATCATCACTATAATACATAGAAACAAAAAAATTGGTAGATAAGTTTCATATACAATGTAGGTGGCGCTATGAGAGGATTTTTAGAAATTCCCAAGTGAACGGAGGGAAACCAGATCAACTGCTGCTAGTCTGTATAAATAAAAGAGAAATACCACCTATTCACTAACTCACTTATCACGAAATCTAGTTTTGGAAAGTTATTCACGTAGTTTTAGTACGATTCTGTTTTGGGCCTGCGTTAAACGAATCAAACACAAAGTTGACAAATTATCTCTATGAAAATGGAACCTTTACATGTTATGATAACCGCGTGACCTACCTCTGTTTTCTAAGCTCATAACAATAACTCACCTCCATGGCATTAATCAGCATCCTGGTCAACCTGAACGGTATCTTCTCTGGAAACTTCTCCCTGTTCTGTGTGACTTCGAAGCAGTCTCCGAAGTCGATGTGCAGGACCTTCCCCGTGACGCGATGCAGCATGATGTTGGAGGGATGGCGGTCGCCTAACCCGAGGATGTAGCCCACCATGCTCATCACGGCGAGGGACCTAGTGTAGTTGGTGCGCCTCTCGAACCACGCCTCCGCCGAGGGACTCTTCAGCCAGAGGAGGCGAGCCAGGTCGTTGCCAGGCGTCTGGGAGAGTGTGTGCTCGAATACTTCCACCTGGAGAATTCGTGGAATAGGGTATTTTACTGCCTAGTCAAATAAGTTACTTTTTATGAGCTGTCAAAACAAAATTATACTATGAAAATGTACTGAATAGAGAGTTGTGACCTGTTGTGACTTCATAACACTCATAACTCATAGTACTCAATTGCATTACTTTTTAATAGGTTTCTTATTTTAGAATGTCGAAAATCGAAATGCACTCTCAATTCCAGAAATCATTTTTAGAGGGGTTTTGGGATTAACTACCCTACTTTTATTTTTTATAAATACGACAGTAAAGCTGTCTGTCTGTTACCTATAGAGTTACTAGCGTATATTAACCTTAAAACCTATTCGATACAAAATATGAAGGAAGTTAAGCAAAAACTATTAATCGTTCAGCTACTTACAATAAGTGGACTTATAAGCCCTTATATTTAATAAAAACATTTAATTCAATTGTTATGTGATATTATAATAACTACATCCACTAACCTTGTGTTTCAACATTAGCTTTAGATAATCCGACGCCATCTTCAGCATAATCTGCTGTTCCATATTCAGAGACATTTTGTTGGACTTTTTCTCTCTGTAATCGCTTATTAAGTTGTACAGCGTATCACTTTGTGGTACCCAGCCGATCAGACCAGAGTTCGGCGACAGGGGGATGACGGCGTAGCGTAGTATGGCCAGGTCGTGCCGGTAGGTGTTGGTGTCTGCTTGGAGCAGAGTGTTGACGAGGCCGAACAGCTGCATCACGCGCTCGTCCTGGCGAAGGTCTTCATGGCCCTTCAGCAGGAACATGTACTGTTTTCCGTCAGACCCCTGGATAGTGAGGCGGCGCGGACGCTGCTTCGATTTTATTACCTGTACAAATGACATTTACCTTAACTAGTTAGCTGAGAGTGTTCATAAAAAATCTGGCTTGAGAAAACCCGCGTTTCCCGGGCGACGTTTGTTCTATAAATAGTGCGATAATTAATGTTATCTACATCGAATTTGGCAAAGTATAGTCAAAACAAAAAAATAAACATTTATAAATCCCTCCTTACTTCACCCCTAATGTACTTAGTGACTATAGGGTTCCCCATGTCATATCGAAAGTTACTACATCGAATATCTGGTTATCGACAAAGGTGCATCGATTGGGTGCTGTACTCCACATGGCCGCGTTGCCATATTTCATTTCACTCATTAGCTCGCTCAATTTTAATACTCAAGGTCCACCGGCTTAGGCTCAATCAATAATAAAACTGTTTCATAGGTGTAAAAATCTAGTCACATATCATAATATTTCACTCAAACGAACCTGCAAATGGGTATGGATATGGGCTATCCTGATGATCTTCTCGTTGGGCACGTAAGAGCCTGGCACGGCGAGCTCGAAGTCTCTGCACGTGTGCAGCCGTTTGCTGACGTACTGCAGCTCCAGCGACGACAGGGAGCGGAACTGCGACGCGATCCGCCGGACAACGTGGTAGTACAGGTCCCAGGCCTCGTTCAGGCATTTGTTGTCGCCGCTTTCCTGTGGAGATACGTATTTAGCGACACTACATTGAACGCCACACACAATAGACGGCCGAGTTCTAAACCGCGATATTGAAGTTTTCTAATGAGTTTGTATAAATACAACTGTCCAAAATCAATCGTTGGACCGCGGTCCAACGATTGAGTTTGGACAGTCCAACCTTGCCTGGCGGAAGATCTTTCCTTTTTACGATGAAGGAGCATTCCACCTCCGCTCCTCCATACATACAGGCGTCCTTGTCGATGCTAGCCTAAAGCCGTATACAGAAAGAAAGCTGAAAGCTTGTCGGCGCCGGTCCATTCTACAGAAAGCAAGCAGATTGAAGCAGAGCGAGCAAAATGTCGTACGATGATTGGCGAGCGGCACCAGCGCTGACCGGCGCGTGTCGGCGCCGACAAGCGCCGGTCGGCGCCGATAGGCGCCGGTCGGCGCTTGTTCATATAAATGCCTGCGCCGGTTACCTGCGTAGACCGGCGCCGATGGGCGCCGATCGGCGCTTATCGGCGCCGATAAGTTTTCGGCTTTCTTTCTGTATACGGCTTTAGGTGCCATAGAAGAATGTCACTAGAATTTGGCATACAGGTCTCAATATAAGGTAAACCTGTACAACATATAATCAGCTTATTAGCCACTAGTTTTTGTAAGCAGTTTATACCGCTTTATAAGATTAAAAGTAGCCTATTTTCTTCCTAAAGTAATAATACTAATGAGAGCTGCCCCTGATTTTGTTGGTAGTTTTTGTCGGGATACTGCATTTGGAACCTGTGAAGATAGGCTGCTGTTTACATTCAGTCAATCTCCATAGACGAGTTTCGAGTCCTTTGTTTATAGACTATTGACGTTTCTTTACCTACAGAAGTAAATGATTTGTATTGAATTAAGATGCAAGCTATTTCTCTGCCTAATTTCATGAAGATGGTTCAGCGGTTTAGCCTTGAAACCGTAACAGACACAAACACTACAGATATCTGGTAAGACTTACTAGAATACTTGTGTACCATTTTTAGATAGTACCTAGGTGATTTTACTGGAATAGTGGCAATACTTTAAGCTTGAGCACAAATTCTGGTAAAAATTAGAATATATACGTATTACTATACATATTATTTGAATAATACCTTGTACAAATCGCACCATCTCTGAGCCTCTTGCAGGTCCCGCCCATACATCTGTAGAAAAGATACTTCCTTCAGAGTCTCCGCAGGCCGATCGAGCATCGTGTGCATCCTTTCCAAAGTTTTGAACATTCCTCGGTAGTCTTTCTCACTAAAATACAATCTGGAATAAAAATATGTTTAAGATTTAAAAACGTCTTTAAAAACCCTCTGCAAATGTATTTACTTAAAGCATGCTTAATACCTCGAAGCCTCGTCAAGAGCTATCAACACTTGATCGTGCCACAGAATAGCTACTTTTATCAGTTCCTCCGATATTATAGCGGCTTCATTGACCAGATTTTGTGAATGGGCACACATGGTCTTCAACACGTAATTCGCTGCGTTCTTCCTCGTCACGAAGGAAGATTTTGTCGCGACCGTCAATGGGTACACTAGCGCCTGTGGATGCAGTTTCCCAATGTCGATGAGAAGAATGTGGACCAGCTTCGCCACCAGGCTCCGAGGCGAGTCGATTCTCGCGATCAGTTGAGGGATCACCTGCAGCCAAATCTTTATGTCGATTTGCCTGATCCCCTCGAACAAAGCGTCGTATATCGCAGGATGATGGCCGTGGTCGAACCACAGCGTTAAAAGCCTGAGCGTATCTTGAAGAGCGCTTCCATTCGACAAACTTATCGACTTGAAAAACCCTTCGATGGCCGGTATCGTGTGCGTGTTTATGAAATCCGCTCTGGAAACTTTCTTTTCACCAGAACCACCCGCCAGGCTGCTCTCAGAAATGTTGTCCTGTTGTTTGTAGAATAGAACAGTCTCGAAGTTCATACACGCCCACGCGTGGCAGGCCTTGTACCAGTCCGGAGCGAGGATCGTAGCAGCCGCGTAGTTACGCAATATCTCTGGAATGGACAGCTCGTTTATCTCTTGGAGAGCTTCACACCAGGATCCGAGTTTCAGATGGCAACGCGCTAGAAGTCTGCACTGCTCGTCATTATCTGACTCAGTATTGTCGACAAATCGCTGCAACACGTCGTAGGCATACCGCTTGTTCCCGGCGTCCCACTGGTTTTTGCTGTAAGCCAAGATGAGGCGAGGATCTTGCAATCGCAGTATCACATCTGGATTTGTAACTGGGTCAGATCCCAGTATAGATACCACTATCTTATACGCCTGGCTCAAGGCACCGGTTTTGCGGCAGAGAGACGCAAACTTCAGCCAGGTCTGGAAGTCTTCTCGCGGGGTTAGCACTAGGCTGCGTATCTGCAGCATTTTTCTCCAGTCTTCCACCAGCCGTTGGCCTCCCTGTAACCGAGTCCACCAAGTTTTCCGGATCGTACTCCTCCGTTCCTCAACTAGTTTGTAAGTGACGACTTCTTCCAACTCTGTTAGCAGCTGCGCATTGACCAGTGCGCCATATGCTCTCTGGTAGCTCTCTCCGATGACTGCTGATAGTTCGCCGTCTAACAGACTTCGCGCTGTGTCTATGTAATGTCTGGATTCCGGCCACAGACCCTCGTGAATAGCGATTATAGCTCTGTAGAAGGCGCCCTCATGAGTGTTCCCCGGGATCGCGTCTACGAACATCTTCATGGAGTCCCACTCTTGGAGTCCCCAGGACGCAGCGGCTGCTATCTTAGCAGACTTATTTTTAATTTCAGCGTCCATGGTTTCCCATTGGTCAGTCGCGGTATTGTACAGTTTTCTCCATTCACCCATCGCTTGCAAGCACCGCATCTGTCCGAGTCTGGATTCGTTGTTCTGTGGTTCAATCTCCAACTTTTTGCTGTAAAGGTCCAACGCCTGTTCCCAGTTGTGCAGCTTTTCGTACCACCGCACGTGCACGCTAAGTAAGCAGTCTCCGTTTTTCTTCTGCGTGATAACTTTTTCTAGTAACCCATTTGCGGCTTCTTTTTGCTGCAGTTGATTGTTAATGTGGATTAGCGCTTCTACTACCTGTGTCGATGGGTTTCTTTTGTATTCCTCTTCCTGTGAAATAAAATAATAGTCCAGTCATTTAAGCTTAAATTAGGTAAGAATCTCGGAATTCGAGATACCCAGCTGTAAGTCTGTAAATATTTGTATATTGACACCCTAAAAGTTGTCTCAAAACCTACATATGGTAGGGTGTACGCAACTATTAAATTTCAAGGTCAAAGGTCACAAAAATCGGTTTTTTGCGCTTTTTTTGTAAATATCTCAATTTCTATGGGTTTTTTGCTATTTGTATTTCTAATCAATATTGTAGAATACATAATTCTCTACAAATTTTGTTTAAAAAAATTTTTCATACGGTGAACCGTTTTTGAGATAGAGGGCGGAGAGCGCGCGTTCACAGCGTCACTTCAGGTCAATCGGTGCCTCCGGTCGAAAACGCCTAACCACTATTATATTATAGCACAAGCGGTGTTTGTAATGAATAAACTCAAAAACTTTTTGGCTGATTTTAAAAATTCTTTTACAAATGGAAAGCTAGAGTATTCTTCAGTAAAATAAAAGAGACAACTTTTAGGGTGTCAATATACAAGTATTTACAGACTTACAGATGGGTATCTCGAATTCCGAGGTGAAACTACTAAAATGACTGGACTATAATGTTACTTGTTTAACTACTGTATCACGAATTCCCCTACCAAATGTATACCTAGAGCAGATTCCCCTCACCAAGTGAGATATAGCTATTACGATTGTCAACTATCGTGATAAGCTAAGGAGTAAACTCCATTAGCAAAGTGGTTCCATACACCAAGTAGGACATAATTATAACCCTTTCACTCAAAGCTAGTCTTGCCACACAATGCCCACTTAACAGTGAGACATGATCCTCCTCCTCCAAAATCAACAACCGCACAAATTCCCACAAAACAGTGAGACTTAATTCTCTTCCAAAATCATAATATTTTATTTGATGTATTAGCTCATAAGTTCATTTATTTGAATTCCTTGCAACTCCACCGCTCCAGCATGCGTTTTACTTGACAAAAAGGGGGGAAGAAACTTTTCAACACTTTATTCTTTTAAACAATCGACCACCCACCTTATAATATAGCGCTTTGGCGTACGCCCGACAGGATATAGCCGTATCTCCGAGTAGCTTGATAGAAATCGGTAGTGCGCCCTTCTCACAGTGCTCCATGAACTCTGCGAGGTTCAGTACATACAAGGCGAGTTCAGGCGCCTCGGGCACGGTCAATGCCCTTTCCAGCGCAGCCACGAGCTCCTTGCGGGAAGTCTCATCCAACTCAGTCCAGCAAGACATGAACGCCGCGTTGAACAGATCGCTGGCCAGCTGAGGGTAGTTCTGAGCGAGGCTGGAACACGCTCTGAAATATTGAATTGATACTTTTAAAGAGTTTTAAACATTTCAAAATACAAAATATGCAAAATGTTTGGTATTGAGTAATAGGGTACTTAACGATAAGGATCAAAGGTGTATATTTAGGACTTGCCTGATACTAATTTTATGTTTGTAAATTAAATTGATTTTTTTTCTAATTAACCCAGTTGATCATATAAGTTGGTATTCCACTTCAGGTAACTAACTAACCCTACCGAAAATCTGATAACAAATATTATGTACCAGGTTTCTATGTTAACTTGTCGAGAATAGAGTCTAGACAAGAGAGGTCCAGGTCTATGCTCTTGCACAGATTACTGAATATACATTTTAATTTATTTATTGAATTGATGGACGGTTTTCCGGGATGAAAAGGATATGGGTACATGTCCTTCCTATTAATTGCCGAATTTCATCAAGACAGTAAAACCGTGAAGAGGTACAGATTACAGTACAGATTGAGTAATGTTTGCAATACCTAATGGCTGGACTATTGGACTCAGAGAGGAAGGCGCCGCTTAGTTGCCGCAGCCACTCGAGCCAGTCCTCCTTTGAGACCAGGTTGTTAGTCACCCAGCACTTGCGCAGGCTGTACACGTTCACCGATAACTTCTGGATCGTTTGCATTTCGCTCGCACTCGACATCACCTATCATAATAACAGCAAGTTTGATTATTACCTACCATCTTTTTAAAGAACTTGTTTGACTTCGTCCGCTTGCACAAAGTAGCATATTATGTAATATTCTGATGTATAAGCCATATACTGTAAAGTTTCATCAAAATTCGTTCAGTAGTTTTTGTAGAAGAGTAACAAATATCCATCCCTCCATCCATCCTCAAAACTTTTCGTTTATAATATTAGTAGGAAGTAGTAAATAATACTGGCTATTACTTTTATTCCTTCTAGTAACAAAGCGTGAGTCAACGTCAAAAGAAAACATTCTGTAAAATATATACAAAAATCAATGTGAACACCACGGCGGACTTTCAGACTGCATAGTCATGTCTGCATAAGGATAAAGTACTACTAAGTCCTATCACTTACGTCTTTTTTCTGATTTCGCAGCCGCAGTCGATTTTCGTCCAAGTAGTCGTCGTCAGAAGCGAGAGTCGAAATGACTTGCAGTCTCGTCACTAACACCACGTAGTTCGCACATTGTATCTTATGCTTCATCAATAGCCTTTCCATGGAGGGTATGTAGTCGATGTACTCACGCCCCAGCTGCACTATTAAAGAGCATAGCGTGTTCATAGCCGTCTGCCTTAAGACTGGGTTGTTATCCAGAACCTTGGCTATCGCTTGAATAATTACCGCAGAATATGGTTTGAAGTACAGGTACATAGACAAATGGTCGATGGTTTCCATCGCTAGCTTCGATGTGGAAGTAGGTATGTTCCTTCCATCAAACAAAGCGGTTATAGCTGGCACTATTGACAAAAGAACATCGTCCAAGTTGTTTTCAAACTTTTGAATGGTGAGCAGTAACTTTTCTGTTAAAAATTTGTCTTTGCTTCTATCGTATTTCAGAACTCTTAGCATATTTGGCAAGATTTTTCTGAGATATATTTTGAATTCAGTGCCCACAGCGACGGTTATGTGCTCTACCAGCATGATCAGTGTCGGCTGAATTGGACTATTTGATGTCCAATACTCTCTGATGATGTCGAAAATGTTTTCAAGATAATTCCGAATATGAATCTTAACCACCGATATGAGCTGCGCCAATTGGGTAAATAGGAATTCGCGGAAACTGCTATTATCAGTATTGCGTATTGTTTGCAGAAGTGTTGGTGTAACCCTCGAGATATAAGGCACACACTTTATGCCGAGCGATTGGAAAATAAAGGTGATGGAGTGTATCACGCTTGCGTGATGCTGAGACAACTGTGGGTCACGAAATATTCGCATCAACGACGTCACTACGATAGCCGGATAAAACTCGTCAAGAACTAATGGAGACATATTCACCAGCATTATATTCGAATCGAAATTATCATTTTCCGATGACTCAGAAATAGGAATCAATGTAGATACAGTTTGAAAATCTATCAATCCCTGATTAACTTTGTGTTTGTAAGGATCCAACGCTCCAAGTAGACCTAGGACGCGTATTGTCTCACGTCGGTCCCTAGCTTGCTGTTCGGTCTTCAGCAAATTGAGAAGCATGTCCATCAAGTTTGGGTGCTCCATGTAAGGCGAGACGACGTGGCCGGTAGCGCCTATCACTTGGCCGAACGACCACAAAGCGATACTCCTCTTCTCCAGTTGATTAGGGTCTGACAAAATCTCAAGCTGGATTGACATGATCTCTGGATGCCACTCATTCAAAGCATTTGCGCCTCCGTTCACCTCAGCTAAATCTCCAATCGCCTTCAAAGTTGTAGAGACCATAGTAGAATTATTGTTCTCTTCCTTTAATTTTGGTACAAGGACTTTCAATATTGTATCAACAAATTGCCTTGTTATCCTCGGTGCATGAGAAATTATATTATTGACCATTCTTAGAGACTGCTCTTTGTTACGAGCCGATTCTGAATGTTGCAATTCCATTAGAACTTGCACGAATAACTGGCGCAAAGTAGGCGTGGTGTAACTTGGGTTTATGTTACTCAATCTCGCAACAACACACAAAGCTAGCTCACTTACTTCACTATTTGAATCATTTATTGCAACGAAAAGGCAATTCAGGTGTTCTTCTACTGCTAAATATTTATCAAAAACAGGATTCTTGAATATTTCGAGGACCCGGTATCGCACTTCGTGGTCGAAATCTGAGCGGCCCACAGACAAAAGTTTCCCAAGAGATTCATCAATCAAGAGATTTAAAGTTCGAGAATTTGTCACTGTGCATCTTTCAATAGCCTTAATTAACAGTTTAGCCGCAGTTTTTACTGCTTCCATTCTGACATCATGCTGTTCACTCAATAAATAATGATCTGTGCATCTCCTTATAAAAGACATAAGAGTGTTGTTCCAGTTAAAATCAAAGGTACCTAAGGTGCGCAAGGCTAAAACTAGCTTCGAAGCATCATGAGGCTCTAATAAAGCTGTAGATAATATGTTACCATATTGCTGCTCTCCATTAGCAGCATAGGGCTTCTTTCTCAGTATCAAAGACAGAATATTTAGGAGTCTGTCAGTAATTTCCTTTTTCAAAGAAGGCACATTTTGACTGAGTTCCTTAAAACAAGTAGTAAGTTGTGGACTTAGCCCTGTGGCACACATGGGGTCTAGTAATTCTTTAAGTTCTTCAGCAACATTCTCTTTCATGGCAAACCCTAATAATGTTACACAGTTGAATAAAGGTGTGTCTGACCCACTGCGTTTTTTAGGAGTTTCCTTACCTGGCAGTGTTAGCTTTATAATTTCAATGATTCTGCCCATGTATTGTTGAATGTCGTCCTCTCCGGCTACACAAATTAGCCCTAATGTAGTAAATGCCATGGCTTTTTCTTTCTCTCTCCCCCGCAGAAAGGTGATCAGGTGATTTATAGTACTCTTCAAGTGTTTCTTGGCAAATGCTTCGCGATTGAATGCAGTCAAACGTGGTATCATTAGAAGTAACATTTGGTGAACACTGTGGGATCTAGATATTTGTTGAGCCATCACATCTGTAAAATAAATACATTATGAGGAAAAATATGAAAAAAAAATCATGAAATGTTACCAAATCTATGAAAGCTGCAACTTTTCTAAAGATAAGATAAAAGTGTGCTATTACAAAAGAAGTTCTTGTATTTACTTACCAGCACAAATCTTCTCATATTTCTCCAAAATGACCTTCTTACAAATAGCTGATTCATATATGACAGTACATTGGTTCTTGTCTTCCGAAAAGTGTTGTGAAGACCAAGAACTATGCAGTCTTGTATTGAGAGGTGAGATTTCATCTGTTATGTCCTGGTCAGAATCAAGTTTCTGCATTAGTAGTGTATATTTTTTCTCCCAGTTGGCGTTTGATGTTCTAACCAATTCGTTTAATATCAATAATGCTCCATGTACATTGTCATCTCTGCTGAGGCATTTCTCTCTAGCTGCTTGATCCGAAAACGAGGACATGGCTTCATCATAGCACTCCAGATACCAGCGAGCCTTGCTGCTTTCAGGTACTTCTCTTTGAGCTGCAACCACTAGAGCGGCTCTCAATGCCTTAGCGGCTGCCTCTCTAATTTGTTCCTTTGGGTCTCGCAAAGCTATAATAATATTACTAAAAAAGCCATTGATTTGCTGATAAAAATATGATGGCATAGTAATAGCCAACTCTCTCAGTATCAAAACAGCTGATAATCTTTTCCCCTCATTTCGTTCCTCAGATAGCCATTCATAAGCCCTCTTTATTTCAAATTCAACATACTCTGTTCTTTTGATACCTAAAGAAGTGGCTAGGCGGCCCATGGTCTTGGCTGCCAGTTCTAAAACACTCATGTCTGTTGATGGGAAGACTTTTCTTAGATAGTGGGCATAGTGAGTTGTTCGCGATTTTGTTGCCTCTGTATCACCTCCGGTTAGACAAACTGAAACAACACAATATTAAAGAAGAATATTTTAAATAATAAGTTCTATAAAACACTATTGAAGTATATTTATTTACTCAGAAAAAAGAAACAGATATCCACTATAAAAATTAAATTAAACTGAAATACAAAACTTCAAGAAATGGCACAAAAAACACTACTATAATTAAAATAATTTTACTTTAATATATGAATTTGGAGCATGTTAGGACTATCATAGTATATTTTTGAGGTTCCAAACTATTGGGTATTTCATAGTCAATATTGCAACTATTTTTATATGTAGGTGTTGTGAATTTAAGTTTCTTGTTCAGTGAGGTAGGTAAACTTTAGTTGGCTTTATTTTTAATATTAACTAGCTGTTCCGCAAGATTTCACCAGTGTAAATCCCATTCCCATAGGAAAATGTATCCCATATTGTTAATTTTGAGAAAACTAAGCTTTCCATCCAGCATTGGTAAACTTAAAAACAACTGGAATAATAAAAAAAAAAACAGTAGTTTTGAAGTTTATTCATTACAAACATACCAAAATATAAACAGACAAAAATACTAATCTTTCCTATTTGTAATATCAGTGTAGATCTGAATAGGTGTATAAATTACATTTGATTCTCATACCTACTCAAATAATACGGGTACATAACTATATTATTTTTTGTAATAATAATGTTGTCAGTAAATAGCTTGGCACCTTCTCCTCTTCCACTCAAAAGAAATACTATGATAACTAGCGGCCCGCCCCGGCTTCGCAAGGGTGGACATTTATTTTTTCAACATTTTGGGATGCACAAACAAATTTCTCCTATTAGCAACCCATAGTAAATTATAAAAAAAAAATAGACTTTGTATGGAGACTTTTAAAGAATATTTGTGCCAAGTTTCAAGTTGATAGACGCAAAAAACCCCTCTTCTCTATACCAACTTCAACCCCTAATTTCACCCTTTTAGGGAATGATTTTGAAATAATACAAAAATACGTTTCTCATCATTTATTTTTAAGAGTATTTGTGATAAGTTTTAAGTTGATAGACATAAAAAAACCACATGTTACCATATAATCTCCAACCCCGTTTCACTCGTGAGTTATGAAAAATCGAGATATACCTATTTGTCTTGTTGTTTGTTTTGAGGAGTATTTTTACAAAATTTCGAATTGATACATCCAAAAATGAAGGTATTCATGCAAACTTCAAACCCCAAGGGGATGGAACCTCTTGGACGATGGTTTTCGATAAATCCTAGAACTAATATATCAATAATAATAGAGCAGTGATAGCCCGGACGGTTAAAGAGCCGGCCGAAAATCAGTGAGGCTCGGGTTCGAATCCTGGCATGTACCAATGAGTTTTTCAAAAACTTACGTACATATTTATCACTAGCTTGACGGTGAAGGAAAACATCGTGAGGAAACCCGCAGGTCTCAGAATTAATTCTGAGACATGTGTAAACAAACCCGGTCCGGCGATGGGCTCACCACCTATCACGTTTAGGGGTCCAATGTATCTCGTGAAATGTGGGTATATCCAGTAATGGAATACCTCTGCCTACCCCCTCGGGGATAAAAAAAAAAGGCGTGAGATTATATTATTATTATTATTATTATTAATATATCAAGTTTATTTTCAAGAATATTTGTAAAAAGTTTAAAGTTGATACACGCAGAAATCACACTATCCCATACAAACTTTATCCCCCTCTTTCACCCCTTTAAGAGACGATTTTCACAAAATCCAAAAACACGTGTCTCATCATTTATTTCTGACATGTCTCCATACAAACTCGAAACGCTACTTTCACCCCCTTAGGGGATGATTTTCGAAAATTCCTAAAACACGGGTCTCATGATTTATTTTTAAGAGTATTTGTGCCAAGTTTGAAGTTGATAGACGTAAAAATCAAACACGTCTCCATACAAACTCCAACCCCCTGTTTCACCCCCTTAAGGGGTGTTTTTCGAATAATCCAGAAATACGTATCTTGTTATTTGTTTCGAGGAGTATTTTTACAAAGTTTCGAATCGATACACCCAAAAATGAAGGTTTTCCATACAAACTTCAACCCCCACTTTCACCCCCTTGGAGGAAGATTTTTGAAAAATCCTAGAACTAATATCTCATAGTTTGTTTTCAGAAGCATTTGTACCAAGTTTCAAGTTGATGGACGCAAAAAATAAACTTCTTCGTATCAACTTCAACCCCTACTTTCATCCGTTTAGGGGATGATTTTCGAAAAATCCAAAAATATGTGTCTCATAATTTATTTCTAAGAGTATTTATGTAAAGTTTGAAGTTGATCGACGTAAAAAACAACACGTCTCCATACAAACTCCACTCCCCTGTTTCACCCCCTTTGGGGGTGGTTTTTGAAAAATCCGGAAATACGTGTCTTGTTGTTTGTTTTGAGGAGTATTTTTACAAAGTTTCGAATTGATACACCCAAAAATGAAGGTTTTCCATACAAACTTCATCCCCTACTTTCACCCCCTTGGAGGATGATTTTCAGAAAATCCTAGAACTAATATTGCATAGTGTGTTTTGAAGAGTATTTGTGCCAAGTTTAAAGTTGATACACGCAGAAATCACACTTTCCCATACAAACTTCAACCCCCTCTTTCACCCCCTTAAGGGGTGAATTTCGTAAAATCCTTTCTTAGCAAGCATCTACACTATAAACGTAACCTACACACAAAATTTCATGTTTCTATGTTCAGCGGTTTGGGCTGGGCCTTGATTTTTAGATTTAGCTTCTCCTTTTATATATATAGATACTAATGTGCTACTTTTTAAACTATGAGTTTACTATTATTTGCAATTTCAGCATACAACACCTACTTTTACTAAACCTCCTACACTGATAGCCATTGATTTGCTGATGTCTGTTGAAAAGTTGCATTCTTCATCCTTAGTATCTTTGTCAGATTTTCACATAACCTATATAGAACCAACCTCGAGGTATATATACTTCATGACTGAATGAAAAAAAATCTAATTTGACCGAAATGTGATACCATACATAAAAAAAAACATCAATATGCATTAATTAAGAACCTTCTCCTTTTGGTTAAATATATAAGTCAACTAAATGTTCGGACATAATAATACATTCAGCTGATCATCACCATCCTAAGCAACACACAGCCCACTACTGGGCCATGAGATCGTTCTACATAATTGACGAAATCTTATGCTATTGTGTACTGTATGTAGTGAAGAAATAGAATAACATAACCTAAAATTTACCAATTATGAGTATGCCTGCTTTCTTCTCATTGTTGTCATAGCTGGCAATGAGGGTGTGTATCTGCTGGTTGAACTCATCGAGGACCTGCGTCAGGGTGTCCGAGGACATCTCCCGCAAATCCGTTTTGGCAAATTGCAGCAGTTCGCGGATAGCCTTGTGTCTTGTCTCCGCATGGCGAGACTTCAATCCCGTCACCAGCTCCAATACTTGAGAGCTCGGCATTGCTTATTTTTATTTATTCACGTCGAAACTATAAAAATATCGGTAACAATATTATGTACCTCTTGAAATGCTACATAACTTCAATTGACTACATTTTGCATTTCATGATTGCATGTAAGCCCAGCGACAAATTAGAAGTTTTTTTAGCAATACAATAAATACGATCAGAAACCCTAAATAGAACTATCTATTTATCCAAATATTTCAAGTAAAAATGTAAACAAATTGACAAACACCACAAACACTTGACAATACATGCGGCCACTGAAAATGTTTCGTCCAAAAAAAATTCTATTCGTTCAATTCAATTCAATTCTACAAAAACATTAAAAGTTATATCATCAATAAATCAACTACAAAATTGAACCATATTAAAAGCATAATTCACTTATTTGTACATATTACAAGATACTTTATCATTCGAATGTTTCCTTGAATTGTAAATTATCCATCGAACTATTTCTCAACGAAAGCGGTAAGTGGATGCGTTCAAATACTTTCAGTACATCGGCATCTAAATTTTTCTTTTCATTATGTCAATGAAAGCTGGTTGGGGTACAATTTAATGATTGAAGTTTATGATTAAGAACAACATTTTTAGAAACAAATCTGTACAGTTAATAGATTTTTTTTACGAAAAAGAAAGTTTGTATGTAAAACGCTTTCTATGAAACATACATTTTCTTTGTACATTTTGAACGAAGCGTGGTCAGCACGATGACGCGTGTATTTTGTACTTTCTACTCGTCATTCTACCACCACAAACGTCAAACAACCAATCTCAGCTGAGAGGTGACTGACTGCTTGACGTTGTGTGGCTTTGGTCCTGTGTTCCCTCATTCAATATTTAATAAAGACAAAATTCTGATAAAGTGTGAACAGTGACAACGACCAACGTGTATAGGTATTTTTCAACATGAGTGAACTAAGTCAAGAAGAGGTAAGTTTGATTAAATAATTTGTTTTGGGTACGGACCTTGACGTAGTGCGTATGGCCAATCTAATTTCGTAACAAAACAAAGCGTTGGCGTTTCACGTTGGCGCGCACTTTTCGTGCCTTTCGCACGTGCTGCAGTGTCTTGCAACGGTTCTTACAGATAAGGAGAAAACGTCTGGAGCGACTAGCGGCCCTGAGTGCTCCTGCACCAGCGCCCACGTCTAGTCCCCCAGTGACTCCGGGAGCCTCGCTCCCTGACGCGCAGACCACCCCCCAGCTCCCCTCGCGACTCTCCCCGGCGCCAGCTCCACGAGGATCCACCATTGAGCCCGACACGCCCACAGATACTACTAATGCTAACAAAGAACAAAACCTCTCACAAGGTGATGACAGAAATCAAGTGTCCGATCAAACTAAAATACCAGCAGATGGTTTAATTGTTACTGAAAAAACAGATAATAATTTATTAGATGAAATCCCAGATACAAAAATGACAGACTTGTCTCAGAGTAGACAGTATAACAGTTTTGATTCGATGGGAGACGATGCACTCTTATTGAGCTGCGGGCCAGTAAGGGTAGGCAGCTTACCACAGTCCACAGTTGGAAACTCAGAAGGAGCGACTACACGAGAGGACAGCACATCACGATCAGTTTCACCGCCACAGTTCGCTGAGCCCTCCCCAATGAGACCACGGCCAAATAATGCATCCCCTAGTTGTTCACGTCGCTCTCTATCCATGGAAGTAGATGATAATTCAGAAAGAAATTCACAATCGGAACAGCAGTCGGAGCCAATGGAGGTAGGTGCCAGATTCCATTATAGTCACATTGGTAGTTATTACTAATTAGTGAAGATTATGTAAATGTTACATTCCTTTATATTCAGAAGAAAATATCTAATAAGATTTTCTGAAATTCATGGTTTTTTAGTACATATATTTCCTGGGACTGGGTTTCATTCTATATAAATGTATCTAATGGCTTTTACTAAAACTTACATAATACATTAATTATCACTAAATGTTATGGAAAATATTGAGAGAATAATAAAAAATACATTGATGAAATTTCAGTATTCTTATTTTCATTATTTGGAATTTGTGTATCAATGTTTGGGAAATGTTGAAGAAGCCTGGTGTGTTACTCCAAAACATACAATATTACTGTCACCATAAAAGTAATAACAAAGACTGTATCTCAATTTTCCTTTCATGTTTTCAACAACAGGTTGAGGATGGTGATCCAATGCAATCCCCAGCACGTAAAATATACAGAGCAAGGACGGTCAGCTGCTCTGACCTAACTGAGGAGCAATTGAGACACATCATAGGGAAGATCTTCCAAGTTTCCTGGTCGGAAGACAGTGCTGGTAATTATTAAAACCTTATCCTCTGTGTGAATTTAACATTGGTTACAAAGCACTTTTGTTATTATACATAAACCTTTGTTCTAGGTGGAATATTTGTGCCATCAGTTGCAGCTTCTGTACTTGACAACCCTAAATTAAGTTTGGATGAACTCACATCCTTAGCTTTAATGGATGTCATCACACAAATATCAGATGGTGCAGATCCTTTAAACCAAAAATTAATTGCTGTTTCTGAAACGTCGAAACGACTGAGCGAAGACTGCGGTGACGACACGCTGACGAGCGGGCCGCTTGGCTCAGAGTCGGATGTTGACAAGGCCGACTGCCCCACACCTTCGCTACCCCTACCCAAAAGTATTCCCACACAGGGTCTAGCTGTTAGTTACATATTAAGATTTTACAACAACATCAATCTGTATGAAAGGGATCATTCAAAGAAGAGTTCCGAACCGCCTCTGAGTGATCTTCTACAAAATTTGAGAACACAGCTAGTGAATCATCTAGTACTAGTGCTTCAGGGGAAATTCGAGCTCGAAAGGTGCCGGAAATCACCCCTGCTCCCCTACATTTTGATAGGGAACACGCCAATCGGTCTCATACCCGAGCTGCTTTTGGCTACCTATTTGGAGAAAGAAGTTTTTGAAGAGGTAAATAAATAATATAACGCTTTTCATACCTGAGGGGGTAGGCTAAGGTAATTCCATTTCTGGAAATACCCACGTTTCTCCAATATATTATTTGGTTATACCGTTAAACATGATAGGTGGTCAGCACATCACCGGACTGGGTATATTACACATGCCTCCCTTTTTCCTTTCCATTCCTCACGATGTTTTCCTTCAACGTCGAGCGAGCTAGTGATAAACCTTACCCAGGATTTGAAACCCAGCCTCACAAATGATAAGCGGGCTCTCCGCAGGGCACTGCTCTTTTATTTAAGAGATAATTTGTCAGATTTGACGGAAAGAAAAAATGTATGCGATGAATTGAGAACCTAAATTTTTTTTAAGTCTGTTAATTCCCTACAGAAACTAAATAAATGTTGACTTTGACATCGGATGGCATCATAGGTATTCGTGCCCCTTCTGATGGGCATCCGGGAGGAGATGCGGCGGTGCGTGTCTCCTTTGGTGGGGCGGGGGCACGGGGCGGCTCTGCGAGCTCTAAGGTCCCTCTGCGAGCTGCGGGCCGGGCCGAGGCACGCGCTGCGCCCCGTCTGCGCCCTCATCGCGCGGCTGCCCAGCCTGTGCCCCGGCGCGGTCACCACGGCGCCCGGCAGGGAGATCGCCCGGGTCAGCTTCCTCGGACCTTTCTTTGCTGTGAGTGCAATCCATCTATACTAATATTATTAAGAGGAAAGTTTTGTGTTTTTGTATGTTTGTTACGAATTAACTCAAAAACTACTGGACAGATTTAAAAAATTCTTTTACCAATGGAAAGCTAGAAGATCCCTGAGTAACATAGGCTATATTTTATCCCCATATTCCCACGGGAACGGAACAACGCGAGTGAAACCGCGCAGAACCGCTAGTATATAATAAAAATCTAGCGAGACTGTCTGTAGATTTTGGCGGTGGTGCAGAAACCTAGTTGTCGAATGAGATATCAAAACACCGATTTTCGAAATTTTTGTGTCGGTGTTTTTACGCATCACGCAAAAACTATTGGATGGATTTTGATGAAATTTGGTGTAGAGATAACTGAGTAACTGGGTCAACATCTGATAGGGACCTTTTTACTACATCAAAATATATCTTTCCCCTGGGAAAATATAAAAACTGGTTAAAAAGAGAAATAGGCAGTACTCCGAAAGGATAACACTTAGAAACTTGAAATATGCCATGTGTCTTATATGTGGTAGGAAAAAGCTATGATGGGATTTTTGGAAATTCCCACGGGAACGGAAATGAACTGGATCCGCGGGAGCAACGCCGCTGGGCACCTGCTAGTAAATAATAAATAAATAAATTGTGAGACACAATTCACACACGTTTATTCAGTCCGAAACTAGGCAAAGCCTGTACTATTGGTACTAAACTGATAGACACGATGATGACACCGGAGCCAATAGACATTCATGTACACAAATGTTGGCCTGAGGGGATCGAACCCGCGACCTCCGACTCAGAAGGCAGAGTCACTACCAACTAAGCCAACAGACCCTGTTGGCTCAACAAGCCCGTCAGTCTTTTGCGACAGTTTCGTTTTTTCTTATGTTTTTGAGTGCTATTCACATATCACATTCGTAGTTGTTTGCAATATGGTCCAGTTTACCGTGTTATTGTTACATTAAAGTTTCTTTGCAACATAAGAACAAAGAAAATACGGACGGGAATAAAGTGAAACAATGAAATTTTCTACACCAAAAACTGTAACTATTAAAACAACAAAGAAAAAAACCGGCCAAGTGCGAGTCGGACTCGCGCACCGAGGGTTCCGTACAACCTTGCAAATTTATGGTTTTCGTAATTTTTCCTTTATCTATGCTATAAGACGTTGCTTCGTACCAAATTTCAAGATTCTGAGTTCACGGGAAGCACCCTGTAGGTTTTGATTCCCTTGCAAGTGTCGAAAATTTGCGGCATAAACGGCTGTATCTTTTGATTGCGTTGGCTTAGAAGTTTGATTTTTTCACAGCTTCAAGGGACAGTAGACCTGAGTAATTGATATAAATTTCAGCTTCATACCTCCACGCGTTCCTGAGAAAAAGGGTCTTGACAGACGGACGGACGGACGGACAGACGGACAACAAAGTGATCCTATAAGGGTTCCGTTTTTTCCTTTTGAGGTACGGAACCCTAAAAAGGTCTAAAAAGAACAATTTTCTCCTAACTACTGTTTTATTTGTGCAGATATCTCTATTTGCTGAGGAAAACCCGCGGCTCGCCGAGCGTTTGTTCGCGACAGGCTCGGGCGATCGGAGCCTGGCGTTTGCGCTGCAGCTGGAGCTGGAGACGAGTCGCAACACGCTCCACAACGTCTGCCACAACATCCTGCTCTGTCCCGACGCTAGGGAACCATTCCTCAACTACTTTGCCGCGCTGCTGCAGAGGAACGAAAGGAGAGCGCAGCTACAGACGGACGAGAGATCGCTGGCTGGTGAGTCCAGAAACTCACTTCACTAAAAAAAATCTCAAGCCTTTTATCCCCGAGGGCAGAAATACCCGCATTTCACCAGTATATTTCTTTCAACCTCTAAATGTGATAGGCGGTGAGACCACCATGTTACAGATGCCTCAGAATTATTTCTGAGACCTGCGGGGTTTTCACGATGTTTTCCTTCACCGTCGAGCTAGTGATTAATATGTATGTAAGTTTTGAAAAACTCATTGGTACATGCCAGGATTTAAACCCAAGCCTCACTGATTATCATCATGAGAAGCGGGATCTTGAACCGTAAGGCTATCACTGCTCTTCTACTCACTTCACTAGTCATTCCAAAACTTTAATTTCACTTCACCTTCAGTTGATCTTAATTTTCACGAGGATACAGAATAGTTATTTGGGAAGTGTGTTTGTCCTAGCAGAATAGAATAGCAAGGCAATGGTTCTTGACATTCATAATGTGTCTCAATGTCAGGTCAGTCTTATGTAGGTATAAAGGTAACCAAATTGTTTGAATATCAGTAATGGATAATATTTGTATAAAAAGCTTCGTAGTTCTATGAAAACTACTTCTATATTGTGTTTACATAACCCTTTTCCGGGAGTTTTAAACATATTTGGCAAAATCATAAATTTGCTCCGTTTTTATAGCCCTGACACAATGTACTAATTGCAGCAACGGTGTAGAAGTCATTCAACTTATTTAAGACTTTACCGTTTAAGCGTGAGGTCATTCATTCACGAAAAAAACAAAAAACAACAGCCGTTGTGAATTTTGGGAGTATTCTATCAAAAAAGCATGTCCCGACAACCTTTAGTCCAATTATTGCGTGTATGCTCGGCACGGTCATTTATTGAGGTCAATTATTTACGAGCGGCTGATGAACACGTACGAGTTAGCGACCCAGGGTCTACAATAAATATCATCAGTCGCAATGAGTGCGTTGTCAGTCTATAATGACCAGCGAAAATAGTCCGTTCAAATGTCGCTCACCTCATGTGCGTCTAATAGACGATATTGTATTGGCATCACTCCAAATTATTTACTTTCCGAGATTTAGATGTAGTTACCTCTTAGTGAATTTAAGTAAATATTTATGTTTACAATTGCCTTAGTTCTTTCGGGAAATGAAAGACTCGAACGATTTCAGAGTAAACATCGTCAACAAAATGAGTTTATTTCAGTGAAATGTAAATGAGGGAATCTTTATTTTCCTTGAACTGGTGAAACACTTTTGTTTGACGCCTACTGATTTAATCTCATTGTCTTTGATAAAAATACTTCATATTTGTTGTTGGTTGAAGCAAACTTAAAATAATTAGATTTCATAATTTCCCCTAGCAATCGCTCTTCTACGGAAGCTGTAGATTATGATCTGTTTTAAAAATTATACACTCTAAAAACAGTTGCCGAACTATTTCAAGACAACCATAAGTAATATACCTCGTCCTCTTCATCATTATATTACAGAAATAATCGTAAATTCTATTTGCAAAAAGTGTAATGGAATCCTCGAAAACTAGATTAATACAGGTAACAATATCCTGACATTGACATCAAGCGTCATTACAATTTGAATGGTATCTTTCTTGGTAATGTTTATTAATTTCCGTGACCTAATTTTCTATTCAGAAGCTCTATAATAAATATGTATAAATTTAAATTTATATTAATGCTACATTAGAATTTGCATTAAGGAAAATACGATTGGAGAATTCTGAAAACATATGACTCGTCTCACAAAACAAGGCAGATTTTTCTGAATAACACCATCACAAAGCCGGAAGTACACGACTTAGTCTTGGTTCACCCAAAAAAAGTATAAACTCTTTTTTACTTGAATTTAAAGCTTACTCTAAGTTTGCTAAAGAGCACCCCAGTCAGACGATGGCTTTACCAACTATCACGTTAAGAGGGCCAAAAAGACACGGGTATAAAATAACGTGTATTTTTTCAGGAGATTACCTCTGCCAGAGCCCTATGTATGTATGTTAACACAGGCTTGTTGATGGGATGTTGGAAATGGCTCTACTCTTGCCATCCCAGCTCCTCCAGGAAGCCCAGCACCGACTTGAGGACTTCGGGGAGCTCCAAGGTGCCCGGTATTGAGCCACTCCTTCGCACTCCAACAGCACGTGCGCAGCCATTTCCTGCCAAAACCCTAGTGATGTGTATGTTTTCTACGTCGAACGAATCAGACGATTGTAACGCGCATATTGTCCCCAGGCGACGGGTTCATGTTGAACGTGTGCTCAGTGCTGCAGCTGCTGTCTGTTCGCATCAAGCTCGAGCGCGTGTACCCGCTGTACACGTTCCAGCCCGACTCGTTCGCCAACGTGCGCGACGAGACGCGCCTCTACTTCACCGCGCAGGAGGCGCAGGACTGGCTCGACGAGCTCAGTAAGTTACGAACCTCTAATTAACATTTACACACTTGAAAGTGTGTCAATGTGTACTTCAAATTAAAGTTATTATGTACTTACTTCGGTTTTCTTTTTTTTTCTAAGATTACTATTTATTATTTTACTGAACACTATAGTCTATTTCACGTAGCACGAGTTTGGTGACATTTTGTATTTTTACGTTTTACGCTTACTACTTTCGACTAATAAAATATTTAAATAGCAAAGAATGAGTATTTTAATATTTTACCATTGCAAAAAATACAATATTTTTTATTAGTAGAAAGTAGTGTGAGTAAAACGGAAAAAGTGAACTGTCACCGAACTCATGCTATGTGAAATAGACTATAGTTATTTATATAATAGTAGCCAATAAACATCCATGACAATACAATCTACAGTGGGATCCCATGGAAGAATATAGCCTATACTTTCTCAGATGTAAGGGAGGAGTGTACTGCTTTGTGCGGCTTGTTCACCTTTTTTTTGTGTAAATTCTTCGCCTTGTCTTTTTTATATTTAAATCAGATAACTACCAGATGCAACTTTGAAATCGTTCCAGCAGGAGTCAAGCATATGAAAAGTGATAATAATTATAATTTACTCTTAACAATAATAGAGAAATCAGTGCAATATAATTATAATGAACAATAGATTGCTACACTTTGAATATACTGCATCTTATCAATTACAGATAAAGAGCCGAGTCACAAATGGCCGGAAGCGAAATTCCAGACGGTGTGCTGGTTCCTAACGCTCCACATGCACCACGTGGCTCTCATACCCGCACTGCACACACACCAGCGGCGGATTCGGTAAGTGTAGCAACAATGAATTTTTGACATTGGACAGAGTTTACTTCCCGCTAACGAAGTTAGCCGGTCTCAAAGTAGAAAGAGAGCGAAACGCAGCCAGTACTGAAAGCCAATGAACGACAGAGCTATTATTTTTCCCCCACCCTAGTATTTTTCCGATTAAGTACATCTGTTTATAGGTAATGCGTCCGCTTCTTGGACGAATTATATGAGTCCATTCAGACCTGCAAACGAGTATTGTAACAGGTGAAATTTCACCCTCAAAAGTCCCGTTCCCGTAGGAAATTTATAGCACATGGTACTCCCACAAAAGTAAGCTTATTATAGATAAAAGATTTTTTTAAATCGGACCCGTATTTTCATAGCATATTAATAAAAAAACATACAAAAAATCTTTATAATAATTATTAGAGTACATCTCTGTTCTTCTACCAGGTGGCTTGGTGTTTGTCATCAACATATACCTGCTTATCTTAAGAGACACAACCTTCATACATTTACATTAACATAAACCGATAAATATTATGTTGTATTCCAGAGCATTTCGCGACCTGCAGAAGGTGATCGAAGAGCTGATGGCGGCTGAACCGCAGTGGCGGAACAGCTTTTCCGCTTTGCGCAACCGCGAGCTGCTACGCCGTTGGCGGCGGCAGATCAAGAGGCTACACAGGTACTGCCCTTTGCAAAGCTATCGCTGTTCCGTTTTCTCTTACTGAAGAGGAAAAATTGTGATCGGAATTATCTTCGCAGCGATATGTACTGTTTTCGTCCTGTTGTTAATAAATTAACACTAACAATGAATTCCTTGCACCTCAGTCTTACAATAGAGTTCATAGCCATAATAGCCCGAGAGAGATTCAGGGTAGTGGCTACCGAGTATCCAGTAGTATCAATGGACTGATTTTGATAAAAATTTAAATTGGACCACTTGAAGAATGATCCAACAAACAAATAAGAATCATCAAAATCGGTTCACAATTGCTGGAATTAAAAGTTCAAAGTTATTCGACTTGACTTTTTTAACTGTAATTATCAATTACCTACGGAAATAAATACATTGTAATGTTTCCTTTATAACTTCCTTTTTCGAACCCGTCCAGATCGAAGCAGTGCGCGGAGGCAGCTTTGCTGGACAGCGAGCTGATGCGTCGCAGCGTGCAGTTCTACGCGTCGGTGTGTGCCCTCCTTGCTGGCCAGCTGGAGGCTTCTCAGAGCGCGGGGGCGGGGGGAGGGCCGTTGGCGCACGCCTTCAAGGCCACGCCCGAGTGGTACGTCGAGGACATCGCAGAGTTCATGCTCTTCGCAGTGCAGTTAGTACCGTTTTGTATGACTTATTCAAAGAGATTTAAATATAATAAGGCATAGAGGGGACATAGCGAGGAAAATTTGAAGTCAAAAGTTATTCCAAGTGGAATAAGTCTAGTACAATTTCGACCGAATGACAGCTCGCGTTCATACTAACTGACATGACAAGGACATGACGCTTAGGCTTCAAAGTTTTGTATGAAAATATTCCCAATGCCCCCTCTATGCCCTATTATATTTAAATCTCTTTGGACTTATTAATATATTTTAGTCGATTTCTGTCAATGTTTTAATAGTTTTTCTGCTATTTGGGGTCAGCCTACCACGGATTGGGAGATGGGATTGTTTTATGTATTTCTATATATATCAAAGAACTTGACTGGCTGAGTGGGCTGACTGATCGATCAACCCACAGCCTAAACCACTGGGCCTGCAAACATAAAATTTTTCACATAGATTTATTATAAGTGAACACTAAGTAGGGACTTTTTGCAATTTCGACGAGAAGTCGAATAAACAAAATCCGCTCGGGCAACACCCCTGCACCCGCTAGTACTCACAAAAACGGCGACCCAACTACCTTACTGATTTACAATCTCATTCATTCCAGATACGTTCCCCAAATCGTGGCGGACTACATCGAGGACCCGATAATCACGTGGCTCCTAAGTGCGATCTGCAACTCTCACCTCATCAAGAACCCTTACCTCGTCGCCAAAATCGTGGAAGTCCTCTTCGTGATCAACCTGTCCGTTCCTCTGAAGCTGAAGAACGTTTACGAGAAGTTCATGGACCATCCGATGTCGCAAACGGCGCTAGCGAGTTCGCTGATGAAGTTCTACACGGATATAGAGACGACGGGGCAGAGCACAGAGTTCTACGACAAGTTTACAATCCGATTCCACATTAGCATCATATTGAAGGGAATGTGGGAGCGGCCGATTCATAAACAGGTGAGGTTCGGTGCTTTTTGCTGTTTTTAGGGTTCCGTACCCAACTGGTGCCAGTGAGACCCTTTTATTAAGGCACCGTCTTTCACAGGGTATCTATTGAACCGTAGTAGGTTCACACATAAAATTTTCAGAGAACGTGTATTACTATGGCCGCTATAACATCAAATAATAAATCCTATTAAATATAATATATGCGAAACAGAGTTTTGTTTGTTATGCTGTCACGTCTAAAGCGATATCAAAAGTTATTTCACCAATGGAAAGCTACATTATCAGGAAGTAACATAGGCTACATTTTATCCCCGTATTCCCACGGGAATGGGAACTACGCGAGTGAAACCGCGGGGCGCTGCTAGTATAAAATATAGTAAAAATTTAAGGGGTTCCCCATACAAGGGTGGGACAAGGTCCATCTCATACTTTCTTAATTTAAAATTGTTTTGCTAAGGCTGGTACTGTAAAATAGTATAATATTATTTGGTTTTCCTTACGCAGGCTATCGTGAAGGAGTCCCGCTCGGGACGACAGTTCGTCAAGTTCATCAACATGCTAATGAACGACACCACATTCCTGCTCGACGAATGTCTAACGGTAAGTCGCCGATACAATACAATAGTAAAGTCGAGTCTAGACGGCGCATTCGATGTGAGCGAATGTACTCCCATCGTCCCATCGTAGGCCCCGTTTGCTCTTGGGCTAGTCTGGGGTCAAGAGTAAGCCCATCTTAAAAAAAAAACTAGCCCGAATAGCAAAGAGATTTAAATATAATAGGGCATAGAAGGGACAAAGCAAAGCAAAAATTTGAAGCCAAAAGTTATTCCAAGTGGAATAAGTCTAGTACAATTTCGACCGAATGACAGCTCGCGTTCATACTAACTGACATGACGCTTGAGCTTCAAACATGCTTCAAAGTTTTGTATGAAAATATTCCCAATGCCCCCTCTATTATATTTTATTATGTCCCTTTAATTTAGTTTATATAGAAAGAATATAAATTTATAAAATGTTGAAAGAATATACATTTCATTTAAATTACATCTATATGGGAATAAGTCGTAAAGTATTTTTTTTTATTCACCTACTCCTTCAGACCCTATTTACAACGTTTGCTGGGTCAGCCATCCTACTAATATTATAAACGCGAAAGTTTGTATGTATGGATGTTTGTTCCTCTTTCAAGCAAAAACTGCCTAACGGATTTTAATGAAAAAAAAAATACTGACGCCTTTTATCCCCGAGGGGGTAGGCAGAGGTATTCCATTACTGGATATACCCACATTTCACGAGATAGATTGAACCCCTAAACGTGATTTTAATGAAACTTTACAGTTATATACATCAGAATAACACAGGCTATATTTTATCCCTGTATTCCCACGGGAACGGGAACTACGCGGGTGAAACCGCTTGGCGCTGCTAGTATACTATATTTATTTTGCGCTAAGTTACACGGTGCCTCAATTCCCTGTAGTACCTGAAGCGCATCCACGAGGCGCAAGAGGGCACCGGCGCGAGCGGCGGCGCAGTGGAGGCTCGCGCAAGGGCCCTCGCGCAGGACGAGCGCCAGTGCCGCTCATACCTCACGCTCGCCAGGTGACTTACATACATACATACATACCTAATCTCACGCCTATTTCCCATTGGGGTAGGCAGAGACAACAGACCGCCACTTGCTACGAACCTGGCAGATCTCACGCGCTTCCTCCACATCCATCAAACGACTCATGCATGCTCGTCGGTTTCGGGTACTCTTTATCTGGCTTTTCTTCAACATATCACCGATCTGGTCGATGTAGGTACGCCTAGGTCGTCCTCTACCGACTCGCCCATTCACAACACCCTTGTATATTTGTCTCGTTAGACGACTTTCATTCATCCGCTCAATGTGACCAAACCACCTGAGCAGGTGACTTACTCATCTATTATTTAACATACATACATATAGCTCACGCCTTCTTCCCACAGGGGTATGCAGAGACGATGGATCGCCACTTTGCCCGATCTTCGCACACTATAATTTATTATAAACAGGAAATATTTGATTTTTTTGCGGGGAAACTGGATTCTCCCATACTGAGGCACTGGATGGAAACACACGTAATGTCTCCAGCCGGTGGCCGGGATAAGATTATGTGTATACTAGGTACTATCATAGTTTATAAGGTCATTGTTCAAGTATGGGCCAAGTTGCCGCAAATTAATGTTATTTAATTTAATTTTGACGTAATAACGTCTTATAAATCTATGAACGCCGTCTGCACGCACGAAAAAGTCACTTTTCGCCTGAGCCGAGCTTGCAAGTGAGAGGGCGGAACAAGCGATAGAGAGGCACGATCCGCACAAGCGTTCGGCTTGTGACGCATCTATCTCTCTTCCACTCCAAAAGATATCACGTAAAATTATAGTCCGTAAACCGAGTAGGCTCCGAAACTACTAAACAAATTTTAAAAATTCTTTCACCTATGGAAAGCTACATTATCAGGGATTAACATAGGCTATATTTTATACCCGTATTCCCACGGGAACTGCCGAAATTCCGTATTGATTCCGAGGCATATGGCTGGCCCTACGATGGAGGCATCGGTCACTTTTAGGGGACCGAAAAGTACAATGGTCAATAGTGGGTATTTACAGGAATGTAATCTCACAAACTCCTCTGAGATAACCCGTGAATGTATTTCATTCCATATTTAATTTTCTAAATTTAATGTCTCCAGGGAGACAGTGGACATGTTGGAGTACCTGACGGTGGAGATCAAAGAGCCGTTCCTGCGAGCCGAGCTGGTGGACCGGCTCGCGTCCATGCTCAACTTCAACCTGCAGCAACTCTGCGGGCCCAAGTGCAATAACCTCAAGGTGAAACCTCCACACTATTGTAAAAAACCAGCCAAGTGCGAGTCGGACTCCGTCCGTACCATTGCCTATGAAAACGGCAAAAAAACACGTTTGTTGTATGGGAGCCCCCCTTAACTATTTATTTTATTTTTATAATTTGTTGCTTACATACACAAATTTGTTTCAACTGTCTAGCTATCGCGGTTTTTGAGATACAGCCTGGTGACAGACAGACATCGAAATCTTAGTAATAGAGTCCCGTTTTTACCGTTTGGGCATGGAACCCTAAAACCCTAGCTAGATCCCGCGGTTGCACTCACACCAATACATAGTATTACTCGGGAATACTGTTCCTTTGCATCCAGGAAAGAATTGTCTGAATCCGTTCTGTACCTCCATGTATCTCTGTAATATAAGATCTGTACCAATACGAGACAACGTTATTTTCCCACTACACAAATTTTAAGATCTACTTCTTATATTTGTGTGCATGAATATATTTGTTTTCTTCGTATATTTTATTAAATTATGTTTATCGGTTGTTTAGTACCGGTAGTATAGGCTCTGTCTAGTTTGAGACTAAATAGATGTTTCTGAATTGTGAACCACAATTGACGGGCCTGGGACGATTGACTCAGTTGGTAGTGACGCTGCCTTCTGAGTCGTAGGTCGCGGGTTCGATCCCCGCTCGGGGCCAACATTTTTGTGCATGAACACGTCTGTTGGCTTCGTGTCTGGTCGTTTAATATTTATTTAACTATGTTTATCAGTTATTTAGCGCTCATATTACAGACCCTGCCTAGTTTGGGACTAAATAACCATGTGTGAACTGTGTCCCACAATTTATTATTATTATTAACTTATCACGTTTAGGGGTCCAATGTATCTCGTGAAATGTGGGTATATCCAGTAATGGAATACTACCCCCTCTACCTACCTCTGCTTACCCCCTCGGGGATGAAAGGCGTGAGATTATATTATTTATTATTATTATTATTACTTAATATATCTAGAGGTACAAAAATTATAATTTATGATTTTTACAAAAATGTGATCACACTTGTATTATGATCCGTATGCATTATGCAATGTGTAATAGGCAGCCTAATTGTAACAAGTACAAGCTACTGTGGAATGCAGGTGCGTAGGCCAGAGAAGTACGGCTGGGAGCCGCGGCGGCTGCTGAGCCAGCTCGTGGACATCTACCTGCACCTCGACTCGCCGCAGTTCCACGCCGCACTCGCCGCAGACGAGGTTAGTGCAACAGACAGTAGGAAAGTTTCCTGAGTAAAAAGTAATCGATTCTATTTGGTTCCTCAGACAGGGGCCCCGCAGGTCTCAGAATTAATTCTGAGACATGTGTAAATAGACCCGGTCCGGCGATGGGCTCACCACCTATCACGTTTAGGGGTCCAATATATCTCGTGAAATGTTTGTATATCCAGTAATGGAATACCTCTGCCTACCCCCTCGGGGATAAACGGCGTGAGGGGCCTTATTGTCTATTTATAATTATTGTCTTCGACTGCGCGTAAATACAATTTCAATTACGAAAATCTAGACCGATGATTAAAACCGTCATGCATTAGGAATGTAGAATTGATATATGTAGTGATAGTATGTAACCTAACACAAAAAACACACAAATTGAAGAGCTATAAGCCCTCGTATTTCAACACAGATGTTTAATAGACCACTTGTTTCTGCTTTCAGAGGTCTTTCCGCAAGCAACTGTTCGAGGAGGCATCGGTGCGGCTCGCCAAGGCCTGCATCAAGACTCCCTCGGAGATCGAGCGCTTCAATGCACTCGCTGACAACGCATACCAAATCGCCAGTCAGTATTTTATACACACATACATACATTGTGTTGTCTTTGTCTTACCTCAAAAAAAGAAAGGGATAGAAGATAACCTACCGAATTTAGTCCTGTCAGAGGTTGTATTTTAGTCGTGACTTCTTAACTTATGCACTAAACCTGTTATGATATACCTTAGTTGACAGGACTAATTTTAATTAGACAGGACTAAATATCTCTCGTCTATTTTATAAAGAAAATGACAGGAGTAAACTAAAATAAGTTTAGTCGCTGTAAAGCAGAATCTAACCCAGTGTTTACTTTGAGTATAAACCAACAGGAGACGTTACGCGCACTAGTTTCTTTCTAGTGTCTGCGCGGAGGACGAGAAAACGCACACAAATAATGTTCCGAGACAAAAAAAAGACCTTCACCATGGCATTAATTTTGTCAAGTTATTCATTGTCTACAGTACATATAATGTTATATGTTTCAGTATCGAATCAGCAAAAGAGCGACGAGTTCGCAGACGCGCCGGAAGAATTCCGAGATCCGCTCATGGACACGCTCATGACTGACCCCGTGTTGCTGCCTTCTGGCAAGGTAGGCATTTCTATACTACTAGGTACCTTATCTATAAATAAAGTTATTTATATATAGGCTGGCTTAATAAAAGCTGTTCAGTTTAAAATAGTATTGGTGCTGATTCCGCATTACAGCGACTAAACATATTTTAGTTTACTACTGTGATTTTCTTGCACGCTCATTGGCTAACACAGACAGCTACGTTAGAAGGCTGAAAAGGGTCAGAATAATATAAAGATGCCTAAATATAAAAATTAATGAAAGCATAATGCTTGTTAAAAACTAAGGAAGCGAGTACTTAATGAATCACTCATTCCAAACGCCAAATACTACATCAAATAATCTGCTTATGGTCTATACCGATCGTAGATAGGAGAGAGAAAAAAACGGATTTTCTGTCTCCTAGAAAAGAAAAGAGACGAGAGATATTTAGTCCTGTCAAATTAAAATTAGTCCTCTCAACTAAGGCATTTCATAACGTGTTTAGTGCATGAGTAAAGAACTATGTATCACTAGCTCCACGGTGAAGGAAAACGTGGTGAGGAAACCCGCAGGTCCCAGAATTAATTCTGAGACATGTGTGAACTGCGATGGGCTCACCACCTATCACGTTTAGGGGTCCAAAGAATATCTCGTGAAAAGTGGGTATATCCAGAAATGGAATGCCTCTGCCTACTTCCTCGGGGATGTAAGGCGTGAGTTTTTTTTTTTATTATTTATTTAATAGCTAAATAACGCAATACATTGCAGGTGATGGACCGCTCAGTGATCCTGCGCCACTTGCTAAACAGTGCTACTGATCCATTCAACCGTCAGCCCCTCAGCGAAGACCAGCTGCGTCCAGGTATATATTGCATAACCAACATGAGTAACCACCATTTAAGTGCATTTCATTTCCAACAGCCACACAAACGTTATTTCGATATAATGTATTTTCTTTAAGTGAAATGAGGCATTGGCAATTAAGCCGTCAGCCTAATAGCGATACTCTTTGTCGATGCAAAACTTGACAGCATTTTACTTACTGGCATTAATCTTAGTACCTGGGCAGCTGGGAGACCGAGTCACAGATTAGAGAATAGTTACCCGAGTACCGAGTTTCGCTCGTCGCTAACGCCATCTGCCAGTGAGTGGTTTGCGTTATTACAGGAAATACAACAAAATATGTAGTTGTAAGATATAGCACTAATTGTGTCACCATCAACAGTGTCGATATGCAATAAGAAATGTATGCTCTTAACTTTATCTATTTCAGCCAATGAGCTCAAAGAAAAGATCCTCCAATGGCAGCGCGAAAAGAAATCTTCGTCTTCATAAGACTTGACGCCAACAAAAAAGTCTGATGTATATAATTGTAATACACAATAAAGACTATTCGCTGTTATTCCAGCGCATACCGGACTATTGTCCAGCCAGACGCATGAATGTGAGATTATTCTAAGTATGCTGTTCAGTGCGAATGTTTCGTGCCGTACAACACCAAACTAATCAAGTCAATCCATTCATTATTTTAACTAGTTGCCCTTGAATATTATTCTGTGATCTTTATACAAAACTAATTATTTTGCATGTGTATCACAAAATACAAGAATCAATTTTTCTAGTTTAATTAAACATATAAAACATCACATATGTAACTAACAAGGCCTAAATTAATAGAATATAAATATTTTTTCTTAAAAGTTGCCTGTTTATTTTGACTAAAACTTGCGAAGTGCGAAACATAAGCATGTGTTTGTATTTAGCGTAAAGCTGATGTTCTGTGCATTTTTTAGGGAATACTTGTTACGAAAGTCACTTGCAAATACGATTAGATTGATTAGCCCCACATTAGTTTAACTAATGGTTATACTATAAAGCGTAGGTATTGTATGGAATGTTGAAGACTTATAATTTGTGCAAAATGAAGATTAGAAAATTATAATTTTATGGGTTTTATTACTATTTGCATATACATAGTGATATTATGGTTAGTCTTCGTTAGCTGACACAATTATATTTTTTATCTCTTATGTCAATGTGATTTTGTTCCTTTATATCATACCTTAGTTATCACTCGAAATGGATCCTCACTTTAGTGTACTAAGAAATAGTAAAATTGTAATATCATTAGCATAATCTACATTGTAATAGTAGCATGTATATTAATAAATATCTCAAGAAAATTTACTCCAGTCACTGCCAAGTCAACCAGCTTAGCAATAGCCATTCCTAAAAAACAAATCCATTTCTTTAAAATTACTTGGTCTCACTTGTATAATAATTTGACTTGTATTTATCTTTATATTATAAAGATTCTATGATAGAGGTATCTTATGTTGATATTTCAATAAAATATGATAAATGTGTAACACTCTTTTCATTTTATTTTATATACAAAATTTGATAGGCAAAATACATTGTTGCTTAAAATATAACAATAAATTAAAATGATTAAGTATACTAAACAATAAATTATTGTCAGATTGTCCCAAGCTTACAATGACATACATTAAAGTTTGGATACTCAAAATAACATAGGATAAAGTTTATTATATAACCTTTATCCCTCTATATTCCAGAGGTAGCTATTTTATAAATTAATGATAGTGAAAATAACAACACATTATTACCCATTCAAACATTCAATATACTTTACTCCCTTTACATGTATAGGTCTGCCAAGCATGCATTACAATTCAGTTCAATAGAAAAATGCTAAAAAAAAGGAATAAGGATTAACATAAATTATGATATGTGACTCCTCCCTAACCTATGTTTGATTGTTAATAAAATTTAAGTATTTTTTTCCTTAATACCATCTAACATCACAAACAGAACTTTCACATTGTGTGAAGTTTTAACAAAACCCTAACAAAATTTGTTCAATAGTAATTGAAAAATGCAAACAATCTAGTTTATATAATAATAAAATTAAAAACAAAAGTTCTAACGATTTTGTTCCATAAGTACATAGTATACACAGGCACTATCAGTACAAATAAATATTGGTCCTGTATTATCGCAGCAGGAATGGCAGACAACTAGCAAACAGACATGAAATCATGTACAGCATCCCAAAATAGAAGTTTAACCTGGCAGTCTGCCGAGGCACGTAGCGCATGGTGTCCGGACACCTGAACCTTCTCTCTATTTCAAAAGCACGAGGCAAGGTCAACATAGGCAGCAAAAACCAGAAAGAACATCGCACTGATGTCACCACAAACATAATATATGGAGTAAACAATAGAAATGCAAATAATAAGTAGGATGCTGTTGTTCCTATCAAAATTGCTAACGTAACAATTTCTGCTTTGCTGTCTGTCTCAAGATCTCTGGTGTTGTTACTATGTAAAATAGCTTCTGTATTTAAAGCCAGGGGTATGGCATAGTAAATAATAGGCCAGTCAACCCTTCCCGTCTGGGCTAGGAAAGCAAAAACAACAGACACTGGCCCAAATATGACTAGAGCTAGAATATCACCCAGCGCTATGTATTTCAATCCAATCCCTCCAGTATACAAAAAAGATGAAGATAAACCTCCAAAATAAACTAAAGCTAAATGTTCCATTCGAGCAGGTGACGAAATGACTAGTGGCACAAAGAAAGCACATCCTGCCATGTATAAGATAGCACCCAGTGAGACAACTTCATCAATGCTGAGAATATGATCAACTAAAGTTCTGTCATCTGATTTCCTATTGTCTATACCTTTGACGAAGTCGAAATACGTATTGACAACGTTTCCAGCACCGTGGACGGGTATAACTGTGCAGATAGTGAGCAAGAGGGAAACCCAGCTGAAGCCGGCGTCCCCGGGCAGCCGGTACGCGAGTGCGGCGCCCAACAACGTTGGCAGCAAGCTCGCGCTCAAGGACCACGGCCGCAGCGCCAACACATACGTTCGCACTTTCATCAATGGGTTCCTAGTAGAAACTACTTCTTCCTTCGGTTGTTCCAGGAGATTCCCCTCCGCTGTTGTAGTATCTTGAGCGTTTTTTATATCTTCCATCGTAGCCAACGTAACACAATAATCTGGGTCACAAGTTGTGCTTTATTCACAAGAGAATGGAATATTTTAGTCTATTTTTTAGTAAAATTTATGTAAACAAAGTCCCATCAAATCCCGTTACCTCAGTTTTTTCTTCGTTTCTGTTAAAAAGCAAAGGAATCAAAATGCATACAGCCGACGTCTTCATTGCATTTTTCTGCGATTGAAACTTTTTCGCTGAACGTACTACTGCAGGTGACGCTGACATCAATGTTAGTTGCGATGTTTTTAGGGTTTTTGACGGGAACCCGAAGAGGGATGTCATCTTTTTCGTAGAATTTTAATTTTTCTGTGTGTTAATAAGGGTTTTGGCTCATAGTAATGACAGTGTTTCCATGATAGTGGAATGGGAATCACGATAAAATTCATAGGATGTACGTTTTCGAATCAAGAAGCCGTCAGTAAAAGTGCGCTATAGTTTTACTGACGTGTACCAACTGACTTTTCAAATTTCAATAAGTTTTAATTAAAGCTTTTTGTATTTTTGTGCATAGACTCTGAAGCAGTCTCGAATCAGCAAAACTCTTGAATTTTATTTCGTATCGTGTTTAGTGCTGATGGCTAAATTACCAAAGCCTTAAATTAAGTTAAAAAAAAAGTTATTGGTCTGTGATGAATGTTTTCTTGTCGGGGCTTTTTGGCGGGAATCCGAAGAGGGACGTCATGTTTTTTGTTTAATTTTCATTTTGCTGTGTATTTCGGGTTTTGACTCATAATAGTGATAGTTTATTATGTGGCAAGTGTCCGTGAAAGTGTGCAGTGAATGGGAAATTCGATAAAATGCGAGATATGGACATTTTTGGATTGCCTCAAAAAGTCACCATAAAGTCGTCAGTAAAAGTGCTATCATTTTACTGATAACCAAGTTAGGGCACGTTAGGGTTGTAGAAAGTGTTAAAGACACTGTATTTTTGTGCATGGACTCTGAAGCAGAGCCATTTACATAAGGATATCATTAACTAATGACGAGGCTGCATGGCGTAATGCCTTTGCCTACCCTGTAAGGGGTGAAACAACAAAAAAAAAATTCTTGTCAAATTTCTCAAAATTTTTGAGGTTATTTATAGTTGGCTTTTTATGTGATGTTTGTGATAGCAATTTTTTTGTTTCTTTCATCATTGAAATAAAGTAAGGCTAGACGTAGTTACAAATTATTATTTACTTCACCATTATAAGTTAATATTTGCTAACGTACATATCACATTTATATTCGTTACCCCTGCCTTTAGGAAACACCGTTGTAAGTATAATTTGAGTTAACCTTTTTTACGTACCGAGGTACTAATGTAATAACGTTTTTTGTCAGGTATTTTAAATTTAATTCCCATGTCTATATTATAACAATATCGTGTTTCTAAATTTTGAGGTTAACTTGTATTTGGTTCTCTGCAAATAGATCTGCTGTTGTGAACTATTACGGGGGAAGAACTGTACAATATCTGACGTGGAATTTAGGGGTGGTAGGGGGATGGGGGGTAGGGGGGGGAGTGGGGGACCCACCCCCCACCACCCCCGCCTGCCGGAAACGCATTGTTTTTTTTTACGAATTTTTCAAAATTGAACATTCTACTAGTTTCTGGGGCGGGTTTGATTTGGGTGGTCATAAAAAAAAATAACCTGAACCTAAACATTCCACTAGTTTATGGTGCGGGTTGGATTTGTGTGGTCATAAAAAAAAATAACCTGAACCTAATCATTCCACTAGTATGATTTATGACCTTGCGTCTATTTGTACAGTTTTGAGGTTAATTTATTACAATTTCAAAAAATTATATCTCGAAAACTATTGATTTCCGAGCTCTGCAATTTTGGTAAATAAACCCTCTTATATACCTCTATCTACAAAAAAAAATATGAAGCAGAAATTCCACGTCACGCGATTTTTCACTAGGCTCCATGTCAACTTTGAAAATTCATAAAAAAAAAACTATGCGTTTCCGGCAGGTGGGGGGGGGTGGGTCGCCCACCCCAACCCCTTCCCCCCCCCCACCCCATCCACCCCTAAATTCCACGTCAGATATTGTACAGTTCAGCCCAAAGGGATCCTGAAATATTGATTAGCAGTAGATAAATACTGTAACAGTTTTATTTATTTTTTCTTTTTGTTGTTATTTTATGGCATGTTGTGGTCTCCTGTAATAAAGGAAGCACTAGACAATAGGTGTTTTTTGTAATGTTATTATAGATACTGACAGTGTATTCCTTGTTTGAGGTAGTAAATATAAATAAATTAATGAACAGTCACTGAGGCAAAATAATTTTACTTTTAACATAATATTAAAACAAATATAGCTTAGCTAACTAAGCTGGCATTTACTTAAAAGTTGTAATGCAACACGCAAATAGCCCGTTTGGTGGAGCTTTAGAAAACTAAAAAAAATATATTTTATTTATAATATGTATCCAATCAGATACACCAGAGCTTGATTGATAAAGAATAAAATTATTTTGTACTTGCTTTTATGTGCAGATGTAGAAAACATTTATTCATACAAGTTGTGTTAAACATTCATTCTTTAAAATATTTTTCCTTCGCTATCAATGTGCCTACTCCTGTTTTATTTCCATATTTTCCCATATAGAAAATTTCAGTGTAATTTAAACAACTTATAAATTAACATTTGAATTTTGATTACATTGTATAATTATTTTCTACCTGTTTTAAATAAGCATTGTTACATATACCATGTAATCAAATAAAAATCTTATCAAATGAATAAAATACAAATAACTAAGTTTTCTTCATAGCACAGCTATGGCGGCACCTTTGGCTGCATCACCACCAGAAGTAAATTCTAAAGGTAGACTATAGTAATGTTCCACAGCTGTTTGCAAAACAGCATTTCTGGATAAACCAGATCCATTCCCAACAATCCTCTTAATGTTTGCATTGCGTAATATTTCCTTAGGCATCATAAAATGCAAATTCTCAATCAAACTATCACAGAGTGATCTGAAAACATGGCCTAGTTGAATATTAGAAAGATCTATATTTTCAACTGCTGCTTTAGCTGTGGGCAGATGTCTTTCACCCAAGAGATGGGGACTTATTTTCATAGTTGATGTTGTTGGTGCCGCCAAGCCAAGTGCAATTAACTTCTCCCATACTTTTGACTGAGGGATGGGAAAGCCAAATTCGAGCATCCATTGCTGTAGCATCTTTACAAATGTAGCGAGCACGTTGCCGCCATTTAACGATGCAGCCACAACTAAATAAGTATTGTTAAAGTATGGCAAATGTTCCACAGTGGTGCAGCCTAAATTCGAAATTTTATTTACCACAATGGCAAGTTGAGCTGATGTTGAAATATTTAACACAGCATCTTGTTCATTCTCAAGGGTAGCTAGGATAGAGCATTGCAAATCACCCATTGCAGCACCTACTGGTGTACCCTCAGGTATCCCATTCCAAGAGGTTTTTAGTTTCCCTGCAATTTGGCCACTTTTGATGACTTTTGGCAAGAGATTTACAGGGAAATCTATTGATTTTAAAATGTCAGTGTTCCACTCATTTTTCTCGGTATTGAAATAACCCCAACTTGCAGCATTTTGATCACATGTAATTGGGGTCTCCAGTTCACATAGCATGGCTACTACAAAGTCCTGGACTGTGGCTGAATAACTAAAGTTTTTCAACTTATCTGGCTTGTGCTTTAACATCCACAAGAGAGTAGCACACCCATATCCAGAGTAGCATTTGATGTGTGAATCAGGTTTGGGTAAACTGTCTAAGAATTCTGGTTTGCATCTTGTGTCTTGCCAGGTATACAATGCTGACATGTTTTCTCTGATAGCTTCCAGTCTCATGACTACTCCATCTTTTTCTATATTTTCCCATGCTCTGTAAATGAATAAGTAGAATTTTTTGATGAGCTAAGTTATTTCTTCCACTTATTAAAAAAAAACCGTATTCTGTGTTATCTCTTTAATGTAATCTAAACTATTAAGTGGACAGGATGAAGCCCTGTTTTCCGTTAGTAGTACCAGTCAAGATAAAAGGTAATGCAAGCAATATAAATTAATATACTACACCTTCACTTTTCATGTTTTGGGAAGTAGGTAGGTACCATACAGAATTATTATTTCCTAGCTTTAATGCAGACCTTTGTTGCGGTTAGTGATATAAATTAACATGCCTAATTTCAGCCCTATAGGCCTAATAGTTTCTACATTAAGCGGCTCTGATATATAGATAGAAATGGCGACAATTATGAGACCTCCACGCTTGACTAACTTGCCCTAAAATTTACGTTTTGTATAAATTAATTATCATTTAGATAAGTACTTTAAAACACTCAGTCTACAGCCTTGCCAAAACATGTGTGTAATTAATTTTACCTACCCATTTCGCCACAGTACAACTCCGTGCATCTGGCCACATACACCAATCTTCATCACATGTCTCAATACATCTCTCGGAAGCCTTGACACACAGAAGTGCACTGCTGATACTATTTTAGGAACATCCTGCTTGTTCCCTTCTATTCCTTGATCACTCGGTATGTTTGCCGCCGTATCCTTATTCTGCTTGGCAACTATTTCCTTTGTTATCGGATCGTAAACACACACTTTCACTGAAGTTGTGCCAATATCCATACCCAAAATATATTGTTTCTCAGCCATGGTCTCGAAAAATATTAGTTGTAAAATCAAACGGACTAGTTAGACTTGACGGACGTCTGACGCGACGGCGCGGGGCAGTTGATTAAGATTGCGATTGCTTGTTTGCGGCTTTGCGATGTGAGGAGTGGAAACGGGGAGGACGGGAGGGAGGGTGAGCCCGGCGGCGCGTAGAGCAACGTAGCGTATGCCGCGATCTCGGATCGGTCGAATTCGTGTTGTGTTACGTAAAACCTGTGTTTGTCTATCGTATCTCGTCGAGTGGCTCTTGTTCTGTTTATCACGTACTTCACCACTTTATTAACTATCGTCCAATAAATAACACTGTCGATATTAACTGATAACATTGTAAATTGTTTTGTTTAATGTAAACATTAGGCACACTATGTTTTATTTGCATTTCTGATTTGAGGCTAGCGGTTTTTAAACGTAAACATACCTAAGCAATGTTTTTGTAAACCGCAAACTTCTACGAATACTAAGATCAGCGCCTTATCTAAATCTTAGAAAGACCTATACCTACCTACACAGACACCATAATACTTTTAGTCAGCGAACTAATGCAATGCGTCAATCCCCTCAGCCCCTCACGTGCTTCGTGTCACGATTCCTTGGGCATAATTTATAAATACATTCGGGAAGCGAACTCAACTAACGATATAATTGAAAGAATAACTACTATATTTACTATTTTTCTTTAATCGCTGTACTAACATTCAACATACGATCTAATTATGAAGTGACAAGTAGGTAAGTATATGTAAACACAACGAATACCGGGTCCAACAATTTAACGTGCCTTGCGAAACACGGAAGCGCCCGTAATATAAATGCCACTAGGCTTATATATACTTCCTCATGTGTGAGGAAAGACCCTTAGCTCAGCAGTGGGCTGTTACGGGTTGATGATGATGATGAATAAGTATATCCTTATCACAAAAACTTTCATAAAATAAGTTGTCAATAATTAAAAACCCTGTCAAACATCAATGATGTTACAGCGTAGCCTTAGCGTCCGACGCACGAGTGCTCAAAAACATAATCCTATTGAGGCTGCATTCCGTTACAATACGAATAAACTCAAAATCTCCTCGAACAATTTAAAAAAAAATTCACCATTGGAAAGGTAGAATATCCCTGAGTAACATAGCCTATATTTTATGCCTGTATTCTCACGCGAACGGGAACTAAGCGGGTGAAACCGCGCGGAACAGGTAGTAACTTATAAATTACCAGCGAATAATTACTCAGGAATATTTTGCGAATATGTTACTCAGGAATATTGTAGCATTCTTAATGGTGAAAAGCAATTTGAAATCAGTCCAATAGTTTTGAGTTTATTCTTTACAAACATACAAACAAATCTTTATAATGTGATGATGATGGATGTATGTTACATAATAATTTTCTATTCGTGTTTTTATCCGCTAATTTTCGATTTTTTTCATTTTCTAGGATGGGTAAGATAAGTAAAAGTAGTGCAAGTGAAGAACCTGACGTGGCTGTAATTACCACAATCAAAAATAAGCGACGTAAAAAGACTGAAAAGTGCGACTCAGTTATAGTTTCATCAAAGGAAAAAGAAAGAAAAACAACTAAACCTGCAAATGAACCTGTTGATATAAATGAGGAATTAAATAGCGTTCCAGTTGTAGCAACAAAAAAAGTCAAAAAAGTAAAAAAATCTGAAGATACACATGAACAGTCAAGTGATAATTTTGAAATAAATCCCACAGATGAAATATTGTTAGATGGACCTTCAAAAGCAAAGGCAGCTGTAAAAATCAAGAAAGTAAAAAAATCTGAAGCTGTACAGAAACCCAGAAGCAAGGAAAAAAATAAGAAGATAATTTTTGTTGATGACCAGCCTCAGGAAATCCCAGCTAATAATGGTTCTGCTAACAATTCACTAAGCATCACAAAAAAGACCTTTTTGAATGACGATGAAGCTGAAGTTAATGATGAAGATATTGATAAATTCTGTGATGAACTCGATGATGAAGATAACGTGCAATACGAAAATTGGGTGAAGTTAATCGAAGCTAAGTTACACTCGAATAAAAAATTGAAGTAATTTACTTTTTCAATGAACATGTTAATATCCTTCTTTTTAAGTTAGGAAGACAGTCAGAGAATGCTTCAAATAACGAGATTAATCTAACGATATGTCTATCAACCATATGATTTAGCAAATACTTAGTCGGTTGCTGGTGGTGGCCGCAGTAGTTTACATTATCAGAAAATTCCTCTATCTGTCGTTTGAAGACAAAAGAACACATTTTTAAAATTGGGCTTACTAGATGCCATAGAAGTAAAACGGTATGTAGGTACTTACCTACGCACTGGACAAACAAATTAAAACTATAATCCTAATTGCCACCAGTGGTTTATCAATGTCTTAAAATTCCGTAATCTAGTTTTGAGATTACTTTTTAATCCCCTTGTAAGCTACAAGTTCAGTCAGAAAGGAATACCTACCTACATAACTTTTGTGGTGGTGGAGAATGAGATAAAGTTTTTTAATATCTTTGATGCTATTAGTTTATGAAAGGGACTCTATATGGTACCTACATACAACTAACGTCATTTTAAAACTTATTACACTATGTAGCGTAAAAAAAAAATCTCACACTTTTTATCCCCGAGGGGGTAGGCAGAGGTATTCCATTTCAGGAAATACCCACATTTCACCAGTATAGTCTTTGGACACCTTAACGTATTAGGTGGTGAGCCCATCGCCGGACTCAGTCTGTTACGCCTTAGAATTAATTTTGGGATCTGCGGGTTTCCTCACGATGTTTTCCCTCGCCGTCGAGCTAGTGATAAATATGTACTTAATTAAGTTTTTGAAAAACTCATTAGTACATTGTATGCAAGGATTCGAACCCGAGACCTCACGCACATGAGAGGCGGGCTCATAAACCGCTGGACTATCACTGCTCTTACTGTACTAGTGTAAATTACACAAATTAAGTTTTATTTTAGGCAGGAATCGCTAAGTGGCGGCAATTTAGTCGCTCACGGTAGTGTATATAAGGGGCAGACTGTGACAGAGCGAAAAAAATCTTAAATTATGTCTTGCTTAGGCTGATGGCTAAATTGCCAATGCCTTAAATAGATAAAATAAAAAAGAAGTCAAAATTAAATGTCAGGGGTTTTTTAGCGGGAATAGCGGGAGGGACGTCATGTTTTTTTGTTAAAACTTTAATTTTGCTGAAACATTTCGGGTTTTGACTCTTAATAGTGATATTTTATTATGTGGCAAGTGGCAGTATGGAGAAAATTTGAAGAAATACTGGGGATGGGCATTTTTGGATTGCCTCAAGAAGTCTTCTGTAAAAGTTACTATCACTTTAATTTCGATGACGAAAAAAGAGCTACTGAAGCCACTGTATTTTTTGTGCATGGACTGTGAAGGGTAGATCCATTAAAAGCTCCCTACTGAAGACGAGGTAGTATGGTCGATGACTCTAGCCTGTGCAACACAAGCTGAGCGAAATAAAGAAAAAAATCAAACGTCAAGTCCATCAATGTCAAAATCATCAAAATGTGGTCAAAATACTTGAAAATAGTTTACACGTGCTTTTTCAATGTAAAAATACAGATTATAGAAAAGAAAAGAAATTATATTGTTGTGATAGAAAATTTGCTACAAGGCATTTTGGCGGTATGACACGATTCGCTCGAGCCAAAGGTTCTAAGTCTTCTAATGAGAAAACCCCCGAGGACAGTACACCATGGGAAGTGATGAAAGAACAACTGATGCAGGCCAAGAAGGAAAGTGATGAAGCAAAAAATAGACAAGAGGTGAATTATAGGCGTCCCTAATAATTTTACGGCTAACCTTAGATTGTTATTTGATAAAAAACAATTGGGGTTTTATTTACACTAAGATAATACTGCCAAGCTAGGTGTCAGCCATCAGCAGCCAGCCATAGAGTCATCTGGAAGAACTGTACAATATCTGACGTGGAATTTAGGGGTGGTAGGGGGGTGGGGGCTAGGGGGGGGAGTGGGGAACCCACCCCCGACCACCCCCGCCTGCCGGAAACGCATAGTTTTTTTTTTACGAATTTTTCAAAATTGAACACTCTACTAGTTTCTGGGGCGGGTTTGATTTGGGTGGTCATAAAAAAAAATAACCTGAACCTAAACATTCCACTAGTTTCTTGGGCGGGTTTGATTTGTGTGGTCATAAAAAAAAATAACCTGAACCTAAACATTCCACTAGTTTCTGGGGCGGGTTTGATTTGTGTGGTCATAAAAAAAAGTAACCTGTACCTAAACATTCCACTAGTTTCTGGCGTGGGTTGGATTTGTGTGGTCATAAAAAAAAATAACCTGAACCTAAACATTCCACTAGTTTGATTGATGACCTTGCGTCTATTTGTACAGTTTTGAGGTTAATTTATTACAATTTCAAAAAATTATATCTCGAAAACTATTGATTTCCGAGCTCTGCAATTTTGGTAAATAAACCCTCTTATATACCTCTATCTACAAAAAAAATATGAAGCAGAAATTCCATATCACGCGATTTTTCACTAGGCTCCATGTCAACTTTGAAAATTCATAAAAAAAAAACTATGCGTTTCCGGCAGGTGGGGGTGGTGGGGGGTGGGTCGCCCACCCCGACCCCTTCCCCCCCCCGCCCCATCCATCCCTAAATTCCACGTCAGATATTGTACAGTTCAGCCAGTCATCTAGACTGACAAATCCATGGCTTAGAATATAAGTCCTGTCCTGTGTGTAGTGACAACATTTTGTCTACTGTTTTGTCTTGGTCAAATAACCAAATGCATGAGGTAAGCGTTGACAAAATGTTGTGACAGTGCTCATGTTAGATAGGCTTGGTTGGAAGCGAACTGTCTGTCTGTCTGTGTCTGCAGGCAGGATTACTACTAACTGAGGCAATATGCCAGTCATAAATTTGAAGAAAAACCATAGAAGTACTTTTTGTTTAGTAACAACTTCAGAGTATGTTCCGCCCCTAAGATTACACTTTGACCAACAATATTTAGGGTTTAACAATGATTAATTAGTTGTTTTTTTTATTAATAATGAAATGGTTTTTATGTAGGTACAATTAATTTATAACACTAGTTACATATTTAGAGGATTTAGGCATGTTAGTAGCATGAGATAAAAGGCATGAAGTATTTAGTTGCATTTTATTTTATAATTTCCTTGGCTTGCAGGCTGAGAAACAACGCATAGAAAACTATGAAAATTTTCTAAAGGAACACAAGGTTCAAAAAAGGAATGCCTCATGGTGCGATTTTCCTGAGACAGAAAAGGGAACAAAGAATAATGAACAACCACCAGCCAAGAAAAAAAAGAATAAAAAAGAAGCTGTGAATGAAGTACAAGTTGAATCCACTGAAGAATGTAATGCAACTAACAAAGTGACTACAAAGGAAACAAATACACTAGAAAAGAATTCTAGAAAGAAGAAAAAGAAAAAGAATCATTTGGATGAAACTCCCTCCAATCAGTTACAGCCTCAAGAAAATGAAGTTGATACATTGCAGGCGGCAGAGCTCCCTGTCAAGAAGAAGAATAAGAAAAAGAAGATTGAATCATCTAATTCTACACAAATACAGACAGAAAACACTAACATTGAGGCCCAAAATGGTGATGTTGAGAATCCAAATAGCAAGAAAAATAAAGCTAAGAAAAACAAAGTAAAAAAAACTGATACTAATACAGCAGATGGTGTAATTTCAAATGTAAATCCACAAAATAACAATAACAAACAAAATAATGCTTTGAAGAAGAAAAAGAATAAAAAACTTGTGGGTGGTAAACCTGAACGAAGAAAAGAAATAAATGATTGCAGTTTCCAGCTCATAATCAATGGAAAGGAAGTAGAATTGGTAAGGTATGATGGTTTTCCCATCATGAAAAAAGATGCAGAAAGATTGGCCGAATTGAAAAGCAGTATGATCAAGAAGGGGATTCCAAAAAGTGAAGTACAGAGGACAATGAAGTTGGAAAGGAGGCGTGCTGAAAAAGCTCTGGCTAGGGTAAAGAGAGATGTATGTTACAACTGCAGGAAAGGAGGCCACAACTTATCAGATTGTCCAGAACTGAAGTCAAAGATACCAGGGGTTGATGCTGCTGAAGGAGTTTGCTTCAAATGTGGTTCAACAGAGCACAGGCAATTTGAGTGTAAAGTTCAAAGAGATAAGGAGTTCCGATTTGCTACTTGTTTCATCTGCAAAGAACCGGTTAGTTTAATCTTAATAGTGCTAATAATATTGGAAAAACATATATGTATATGCTCACTCCTTTTATTCCCGAGGGAATAGGCAGAGGTATTCCATTGGTTCATCCATTCCATGGATTTACCCACTTTTCCCCTGTATATTTTTTTTACCCCTTTGTGTAAGCTGTTGGACTAGGGTACTGCTACCCATGCTTCATGGTCAATTATTGGACCAGTGGGTTTCCTCACTATAATTTACTTCATCATTGCACCAGTAAAAAATATGTAAGTTTTTAAATAACTCATTGGCCTTTGCCAGGATCCGAACCCCAGCCTGAGGCATGAGAAGTAGGCTCATTAATTATAGGCTATCACTGCTCTCTCCCTAATATTTCAAATATGTACATATTTTTTAGAAAGTAATGGTTGGTTCTTTCTTTATTTTTTCATGTAGGGTCACATAGCAAGGCAGTGTCCTGACAACCCTAAAGGCCTGTACCCAAATGGAGGCTCCTGTAAACTGTGTGGTGATGTCACACATTTGCGGAAAGACTGTCCTACTGTGAGTATTGGCCTTATTGGCGTTTAATGAAATATCATTTACTATTTGGCAAAAATATGGACTGATACAAAAAATAATATAGTTCTTGTACACTAAAATTTTACACATAAAAAAACAGTTAAGATGTACCTACCTAGTGAAATTGGTACCCACATCAAATAAATTTTCGAATTTTAGCTATATGTATACAAAGATATAAAACTTTTGTGTGCTACTTTCTATATGGATAGTGATGTGAAATTTACAGTTTTCGTTATTTTAGAGTCAGACCAATTTAAGATATATGTTATGTCCTAGGGGTGTACTAAAAAACAAATAAAAATCCTAATTTATACATAGTCAACTTGTTCAATATCTATAAATTTGCTATTCTCAGGCAAATGACAAGAAAGAAGAAACTTCAGTCAAATTGCAAACTTTAGACGCAACTGACAATATAGAAGACATTGGGCAACAGTTCAAAACATCAGGTTTCGCAGAAACTTCAAAGAAACCCAAGAAGATAAAGTTCTAATAGGTATTTTATGTACAGTGTAATCAAATTATTGTTATACTTAATGTATATTGAAAGCTAAATATTTAATTAAAATAATACAATATAAGTTTCAAATCAGTTTATTTGTCTTGGTAACTTAGAGATCATAGATTAACTATTTGTCTTTTAATTAGTAATGTATAAAATACGTAAGCAAATACTTACTACATACATATACTAAAATAGTAGTAATGGTACAAACAAATAAAGACATTAATATACATACCAAAATACGCATGCCTTGCGCACTACCTACTTGTTAAAATATAAATTACAATAATATAGAAGATCTTCAAACAGAAATGTTATAGCTCCTCTAAACTAGCCTTCAATTGTTCCATAGACTGCAAAGCAATTTGACCAGTGATGCCCTCGGGGCTCTGCGGGTCTTCCCGCATAAGAATTTTGGCTGCGTCTGCCAGCAACTGGATAGGTTCCTGAAGTCTCTCCTTCAGTTTCTCGGGAGTGATCAATCCAGCCGAATACTCGCTCCTCGCTAAGAACATTAACGGCGCGTGCAGCTCGTAGATCATCATACCTGTCGAGTATTTTTGTGATATAATAGTCGAGGTTTGTGATATAATAGTCGAGGTAAAAATCTGTTGAACATGTGCATTTTTAACCGACTTCGAAGAAGTAGGAGGTTCTCAATTCGACTGTATGTTTTTTGTATGTATGTTACGCGATAATTCCGCCAATTATAAATCGAAGTTGATGTTTTTTTGTTTAGTAGATGGTAGAACATACTTCAGAGATGGTCCCATTTAAATTGTAACGAAATCGGTCAAGCTGTTTTTAAATAATGATATTTTTTCGTTGAAGTCGTTTTTTTTACTCTTAGAGTTCCGTTTTATTGTTTAGTCGGGTTCGGTAGAGCTCAACTGGACAGTATATTTAACTGTTATTTCGTATGCGAGTCGCATAATTAATGCGACTGCTTATCTAGTTGATGTACTTTCAAATTTATCTACATTTATGAGAACCAAAAGATGTGTCACTGAATGCTGGCTGTCCGTAGACGCATTATTAGACTAAATGTAACACAAAACTGTTAAAGGAGACATTTTGGTTTCAAGTTATGTTCAACGTGAATTAGAAGTGCCCTAATCTTGCCCGGACCCGGACTGCGACCCAGTTGATTTTGACTGACGAGACCATGTAAACTATTAGCGGGAAAAATGATTTTATTATAGTATATTCTATTAGGTAAATTACAATACCAAAAAAGAATAACAATAAATACCTCTCATCCTACTCTCTCCTGGCGTGATAACATCCAGCGTCTTGAGCACCACCCTGCAGAACTCGGCCTTGCGTTCGAGAACGAGGTCCGGGAGTTCATCAATGGTGTAGCCTTCGACACGCCCGTACAGTTGCGCCAGCGCATGCTTGATGGACAGCAGCAACGAGTGCCGCGGGTGGAACACTGATTTGTACTGTAAAAAAAAAGTAAGACTCATATACCTCTTTATTGTTAATGAGATCAATTAATAAGAGTAATAAATAAAAAAGTTATGAAATCCCTGTTGGTAGTTATAATGATGTTAAATTTAACATCATTGCCTATACGAGTAGTACGAAAGCTTGGTACCATAGCCCTATTATTAGTAGTTATATGCTTGGTACGTTAACTCACAGACTTACGCTACGCATCTCTAACTTAAAGGGTTTTCCGCTACAGACTCATGGTCCCCCTGTAATGTTCCCCTGGGGGGATAACGAGGCATTCGCATTCGCTTCATTTAGGTAAGAGTTTATGCTGTTGCAAAAAAAATCAATTTCGACGGCTTCCTGCATGTCCTAACTATCAGTGATACCTTGTTGACTGTGGCTTCACGCATCTCCACGGCTTGGGGCCCGGGCTCTAGGGTATCGAGCTGGTCGATTTCAGCTTGCACTACCGCCAGCATCTTCCGCATTGCTGCCCCTGATGTCTTGAAGCCGCAATTTTTCTCTGTGCATTGCCATGCAGCCTCGTTATCTGTAGTATCGACAAGTTTTATGTAGGTAATAAAATTTTAGATTCTTATCTATTACTTTCTGAGTCTTTTTCTGAGTAGACTTCGCAACTCGGCCATTTTAGGTGATGAAGAAAACTTATTGCGACATGTAGATATGTATTAATGTAAAAGCAAAACTAACTCTTCTCTGTGTAATGTTTTCAGAAGCGATCTTGATGAAATTTGGCAGGGAGATAGATAACAGCACAATTAAAATATGCTGCCTACTTTTAAGCTCTTAGGTACTACGTAATTTTTCCTCCTGCTTTCACGGTAGGTACATACCTAGAGGATTCGTAGACAATATGACACCGTTGTCACACTTGCTGCACTTAAGAGTGCTAAGGTGTGTACCCAACTCGGTGGGATCGGCGCAGCGCGGACACTCGCAGCTGAAGAACTTGGACTCCATCAGGAACTCCCGTCGAACGATGGTGGGGGATAGCACGTGGGTGTAGCATAGGTGGAGGGGCTCGCCGGTCTTTATTTCAATCGTTGCTCTGACTTGTACCCTGAGAATTCATGGTATCGCGCCATAGATGACCCGTATATTGGATAAAGATCATTTAATGCTGACGATTTTTCTAGGATATAGGTAGGTAAATTAGCCCACTTACTGGTAGTCACACTGGAGAATGCTGTGTACAATGTTGGGGACACAGCTATGCGCAGCAATCGCCAAGCGAGGGTAAATCGCGCGGATGCTGAAACCGCCTCGTGATGGAATTTCCACCCCATTGACCTAGAGATCGACCAGGATTTTTTAGAGAACAAACTCTTTATTAAAGCGATATGGTAATAGGATTCGAGCATAGCATATACATAGCGACTGAAGGCCAGAAGAGAAGCACCAGCTCAATGGTCCTCCTGAGCTGCTGGCTCTGAACATCGGTTTCACTGAGTATCCAAAATAGAAAGAGCGCGCAATGCTATCGAAAGCCTAGTGAACGACAGAGATACCCGTAAAGATGCGTCGCCAGTTAGGTGGGTACCTCGCTATGTTCAGAGGAGCGGAGCAGACGCGTATATTGTTATGGAAAGCAAAATTAATGGTACCTAATGCAAAGTAGACGTGTAAAACGAATCTTACCTCAAGAATGCCACATACGCGCTGCACCAGGTCCTTATCGAACCTGCCGCCGAGCTTGCAGTGGTCAATGAGGAAGTCTGCGATGTTGATCTGGTCAACGCCCCATGTGGGCCGCTGCTGCCGTGCCGCTGTGTGCGTCTCCATCGGCTCCAGTTCGCGCTGCCAGCGGTCAGGGTCCTTCTCTTTAGCGAGGAGTAACCTAGAAAAATTTTATTTTTTTAAAAATCATCATAGGTACGCCCTATTTTTTAAATTTAGGTTTAAATAAAAAAAACATGTGAAATAACAGAACTCTGAAGAGTAAAAAAGTACTTCAAGGAATAACATTAAAAAAAATACAGTCGAATTGATAACCTTGTAGCTAGCTAACCGCCTAGCTCTTCACACTGCGCGGGGCGCGTGCTGGCGCGGCGCGGCGCGGGCTAACAAGCGCAGTGAGAAGCTAGCTTAACACGCCGCGCCGCGCCGCGCCTTTGAAGTTACCGACTTTTAGCGGATAGGACGCGCCGCGCCTGCCCGCGCGCGCCGTGCCGCGCCTAGCTCTTCACACTGCGCGGGGCGCGGCGCGGCGCGGGCTAACACGCGCAGTGAGAAGCCAGCATTAGACGCCATCGAATAGCTAAACAAAAGCCTGTCAATTGGTTTGTCTTTCTTTCATACACTTTTTTAGCAAATATCTTGAACGAAACTATTATGAATCAAATCTTCTCTAAAAGCACAGTATAATACCTAAATAGTACTAGCGTAAGCTACCTTAGCGGTGTGATGCAGTCAAGTTGAGGCGAGCTGGCAGTCCAATCGTCTGGCGGCTGGAAACGCACCTTGAAAAAATTTTTAAGCGATTAAAAAAATCCAGATCATTCTATTGACTGGGCTTGTTGTACTCAGCCATACTTGGCTTTAAAGAGATTTTCAGTACCTTCGCGGTGGCAAAAACTGCGCATTCCGCCGCATGCTGGGGAGACGCCTCGCAGTCCGCGCCGCATACCGGCCAGCCGCATCGCGAGCACAGGGTGCTCTCAACGGGGCAGTAGCATCCGAGGCAGAGGGGGGGTGTGTCTGGAATAGTTGTGAGATGTTCTTTTAAAGGTAGAAAAAGTATTATACATACCTACTTAAAAAATACAACCCTGAGGGGGTCGGTATTAAATTTCTGTAAATACCTACTTTTCATTAGTAAGTAAGTACCTATATTTTTGGAGCCCTAAATGGAGTGCTAGTATGCCTACATGCCGCGAAACCAATTCTGGATCTTGCCCCTCGATCTTTTCCTTTACCGTCGAGATATAATGATTTCAAAAGACTGGATATTATTATGTATACCTAAATTAAATACCTACGTATAGTAGATTTAAAAAATATATATTGATATATGGGCTCACCAGGGTACGAACCCGAACCTCACGCATGAATATAGGTGTACCTATCAACTTTCCCGCCTATAGTTTATGAAGTCGTGGATTTGACTAACAAAGAATAGGATGAGATTAGGTTTGTACCCTATATCTACTTAAAGCGTTTTCTGTGTATGTTAAAGTCAAGTACCTACTGCTTACCTACTGATGTACAAAATATTAAATCTAGCGTTTCTCTCTGTCGTTAACGTGTTAAAACTATCTTCCACTACTTTTTACTATAGGTTACTCTACGTCTTTAGGTGATTTAAAAGTTTTTTGGTATGGTACACACACAATTTTCTTGTTATTCTAATAAATTTTCGGATATCTTCAGTTTCTTATAGGTTTCTGCGTGATTTAATTGAGTTCACTCTATAAATCTATATTATTTTTAATAACCATACTTGCCTGGTTTAGGTCCTACGGCGAACGGAGTATCCGCAAATATTAACTCTCCACTTTCCAAATCCTTGTTAGCTACTAAATATCGCCCAAATTTTTCATTTTGCTGAACATCGTAATGTAGAGCCTCTTCTCCCATTGCAAAATTTTAAATTGCAGGGCGTTTGAGAAAATGCTGATCAGAAAATTGCAAAACAACAACAGCTAAAAAAATCCGCCCGCGGTGTAGATGCAGCTACAATGAGATTGGAACTGAAGTCCCAAGCGGGCTCTTATATTAGCGGCTATATTAAGTCCGGACCATTCGAGAACTGACCGAGATTTCTCGAGAACGGTCAACGATATTTACATTATATCGGTGCCTTTTGCCCATACCCTTCATGAACCGACTTATTTGTCTTTCTGAAAATAGAAATACCTACCAAAGTTAAAAAAATACGCAGTGTCCTAACGCGTCGCAGTCGTCGCCATTATCAAAAGATACATTGCTTGTTGATAGCATTGACAGCTCTATGAGGATACAGGATTTATGAAAGAAACAATCCTCAAATTTTGCGCGAAACCTTTAAACCTGTATCTGTGTTCTAAATACCTAACGTTTCACTAATTAATATCGAATGACCGTTCTTATTTTTCATAATAATTCTTAGTTAACGTTTCAAGAACTAATTTATTAATGTTTAACACTATATTATTTTGTAAATATCCTATACCAGGTAGGTATAGGTATGCTGCAATAGTGCACCTACAACTATTTATCATATTTGGGTTAAATCGTTTTCGAAAACGGTTGTAACAAATAAAATCTACGTTAGGTGTGTTTGCTGTGTTTTGTGATTGTGAGTGAGACTGCCAAAGGAGACTGCCCAATCCAACGCCATGGGTTTATTCACGGTCAATAAATGAAATATCATGTAGGTAGCTATAAATTTTATTATTACAAACAATCTTAGCGTAAAAAAATCTGAATAAAGATTGTGATTAGATATTAATACGACGGTAAAAATCGATCTTGCCAGGTCTCAAGTCAGGTACCTAGAGTTCTCACGAGCAGAGCTCGGTCGCCCAGGCCCAGTTACGAAGTAAAATAGGATCGGTAGATGTCTGTCGATGCCACGATGGAAATCATACGAAGATGCCATACCACATACTCAGGATTAATAGAAAGATACAATTTATCTTAATCGATTAGAGATACACTACTGTAGATAGTCCGTCTCGTTGGAGCACTGCCAATCCTAAAACAGCATGACGATACATGTTGAAGCCGGCGCTTTTTAAAGATGAAACTGGACTTTTCGAGAATTTGTTTTTCTCGATCATGCCATTAGGTCATTGCAACATATTAAGTAATAAGTAAGGTATACATACATCACATTATTATTGTGAGTACGTTCACTACCTACTCTGGAGGGTCTATACGTAACAGTCCCTACCAATTGCCGCCTTTATGACTTGAATATGGTTCGGCATATTTGAGGTTTTTTTTGTATGAAAGATTTGTTTTGAAAAATCAACGGAAACACACAATCCAAGAAAAGTCGTAAATGTGCGATTCGTGCGAATCCATATTAAGTAGGTAGGTACTACAAGCTATAAAGTGGAATATCTGAGGTATATGAATTATGTTTTTTCACTAAAGGTTTTACATCTTTATAGGAGATTCATTAGGCATCGCGAAAAAGTGTTAAGTATAATGTTTTTTAAATATTTGGAATTTTGGGCCAGCTACACTACCGTAGCCCAGTTGATTCATTTTATTCAAAATTTACATCAATCTAGTTGCATTTTCCTTACAAATATTTTTGCAATTATTACATACTTACGGATTCAATAATATTAAATGTTTTTTCCTAATTATGACAGTTTTTGAGTATTTATTCGATTTGGGAAATTTTAATAATGTTTTTGACCTTAGGCGGTTTTTTATTAAGTTTCCTTCAGTGAGTGCAGATATTACTCGAGAAACAGTGCCATGTCGAAATTTTGTACGTATGTATAATAGTACATTATGGTACAAGTGAGTAAAGTTGGTGATTACCGCTGAGGCGCCATTGAGACCCGAGCCGTAGGCGAGGGTCATAAGAGAGCCGAGGACGGTAATCATCAATACACACGTGTATCATACGACGTTTTTCAACACACTTGTGAATAAATAATACTAAAAAATCATTTTAAAATAATCATTCGCAATGGCGGGGAAAATTAATTGGTTTTCCAATTTTTTATTTATATAATTTGGAAAAGGCAAAAGGATCTAGGCCCATACAGCCTCGTTTTCCTATGCGCTCGCATCTTACAATGGCGATCGGCCATGGACTAAAAAAATTAGGTTTCTTTTTCTTTGGTTTGTCGTGGATAGCGTTTTAGCCACGTACAAAATGGGGTATTTAAAGTTTTTACAGAGAAAACCAAAGTTATATTTGAGTGAAAGTTTTGTTTATTAAACACGTACAAGTTGAAATGATCTATTTAAATACGAAGTTGCATGAAATGAGCAAGCCATATTTGTGTATTAATTTATTAGTACGATTGAATACGATCTTTTTTGTATCGAAACTTTTTTAAGAACAAAGCAACTCTAGCAACAAAATTGAAAAAAAAAATCTATAACTCACTAGTGAATAATAGCAAACAAAAAGTCTCAGTTTGATTATAGGTGTCATTATGTGCCTAATTGCAGTGAAATTAGAGCCACTTTATGAGCAAGTGTGTTGAAAAATATATTTTAGTACTCAATAATAATTGACGGGCCTATGGCTCAGTTAGTAGTGACCCTACCTTCTGAGTCGGAGGAATTCGGAGGTAGTGGGTTCGATCGTCGCTCGGGGCCAACATTTGTGACTTCGTGTCTGGGTGTTTAATTAAACAGTTGTTTAGTATACCCATAGTACTGGCTCTACCTAGTTTGGGACTGAATAACCGTGTGTAAATTGTGTCTCACGATTTATTATTACTTATTTATTAGAAGAATCCTGGCATGTACCAATGAGTTTTTCAAAAACTTACGTACATATTTATCACTAGCTTGACGGTGAAGGAAAACATCGTGAGGAAACCCGCAGGTCTCAGAATTAATTCTGAGACATGTGTAAACAGACCCGGTCCGGCCATGGGCTCACCACCTATCACGTTTAGGGGTCCAATATATCTCGTGAAATGTGGGTGGGTATATCCAGTAATGGAATACCTCTGCCTACCCTCTCGGGGATAAAAAAGGCGTGAGATTATATTATTATATTATATTATTTGATAGATAATAAGTTAATAACATTAGAGGACTTAGGTATTCTACGGCGAGACGGACATTTATAATTATTGACCGATAGTAGGGACAGGGCCAGTCAGTCCTGTGTGACATTTTTACTGGCGTAACTTGGTACTATAATAATAGTAAAATGTATCTATATTCAGTATCTACGTAATTAGTACCTACCTACATACTTAATAGTTATCGGAATGCGGATATACGAAAGAAGTGTGGTTTGAAAGAAGATGTAGTGACAAGGATAGAAAAGGGTATGTTACGCTGGTTTGGTCATGTAGAACGTATGGATGAAAGAAGAGTAACGAAAGAGACTTATGGTGCGAATGTTGAAGGATGCAAGGAAACAGGACGCCCCAAAAGGACGTTCACGGATCAAATAAGTGACGGGTTTGGAGTGCGAAGAATAAAAGAGCGTGCATGAAAAGGCTTATGGATGTGAAGGATCGAGCAAAGTGGCGATCCATCGTCTCTGCCTACCCCTGTGGCACAATGGCGTGAGCCTTATGTATGTAAGCCAATTTACTGCTTTACATTTACATCTTTTATTTATTGTTTTGTAACTGCTATTTAGTAGGTACTTACCCATAGTGTTCACGAAGTTAACTACTATAGGAATAAATTCCTTAAAATGACATTCGATTTTGATAAGTATAGTAGGTACAAAGAACATTTACTACCTTTTACCTATGTACCTAGAGAGCACAGATATAGTATGCTGAGATTATAACTCTTGAGCTGCTGATTTGACCTGTTGATTCCAATGATCTTAAGACTCGTTGGATGGGAGACATCCATATCTACAGTAGCACCAGGTATCTACTATTATAAAGAGACAGTAGGTAGGTATCTTTCAGCAATAAAAAGCTACAATGTTACTGACTGACATAGGCTATGTTTTATTTATGTGGGTGAACCCAGGGGGCAATAGTTTGAGATAAAAAACGTTATAAAGACACGATAAAGTATTGTATCCCATTGTGCAGGATGGCACACTTGGAGAAATGGTGGTTTGCAAAAATGAAGAGGGGGAAAGAGTCGCCTGCCCAGATGAACCCGAGGCCGAAGACCACCTTTTCGAATATGATATTAAGGGCTTGGCTGACCTCGGAACTTCCAGTAAAGTAAGTTCATAGAAATAAATTAACAATTTGCAAGCTTTTAAAAACTAACTAAACTAACTAACGGTTTTGTCGTATTTGTTTCTAATAAGATGCCGGCAGCCGCTTATTAGTATTATGTTAGTATTATTCAGGTCAGTGGGAGTATAATCTCACGCCTTTTTTATCCCCGAGGGGGTAGGCAGAGGTATTCCATTACTGGAAATACCCACATTTCACGAGATATATTGGACCCCTAAACGTGATAGGTGGTGAGCCTATCGCCGGACCGGGTCTATTACACATGTCTCAGAATTAATTCTGAGACCTGCGGGTTTCCTCACGATGTTTTCCTTCACCGTCGAGCTAGTGATAAATATGTACGTAAGTTTTTGAAAAACTCATTGGTACATGCCAGGATTCGAACCCGAGCCTCACTGATTTTAGGCAGGCTCTTTAACCGTCCGGGCTATCACCGCTCAGGTCAGTGGGAGTGTGTTCCTATAAACAGATTTTTACCTATACAAACTGCATTTTGTGTTATGTAGGTAAGTTTATTTTATTTTGTGGTTTGTCTGTACATGTCGGTAGGTAGGTATTTTAAAAGATAGCGCCATAGTAGTTTTCTTATGTTGCCTAATTGAATCTGTTTCTTAAATGTTAATAGGTATAATAAGGTTTCATAAAATTAAAATTTAATATACATTTATTGTTCAAGTGGCTAAAGTATGTTTTTAAGTTATCTATAAACGATTGTAATGTAAATCAATCTGTGGTTTGACTATTTCATCTGTCTTTCTACGTCAATTTGACGTCATTAATCGACGTCACAATGTGGTCTCAATACAATGATGATTATGTGAAATACGATGGATTGTATGATATCTTATACATACTATTCTTTTTAATTAATAATATAACTAAAAATGTTAATAACATTGGTAATCTTTGATAAATTGACCAGAAAAGTGTATACAATTTAATGTCAATACTGCTGTTTCCGGTAAGTACGCCCTCTGTGGACGAATTGCGAATACAAAAGAATTGTCTTGTGGTGTGGTGCAGGAGGTGTACTTCATCTTGGCAATTTATTGCCAAAATTACATTTAACTGGTTTCAATTTGTGATATAAAGTAAAAAAAACAGTAAGTAATTATTCAAAATTACTCAGAAAATACAATTCTCTATGAAAACACGTTCTGGAAAGTAACCATTTAGGTTATCTGAATTCTAGCCGGGGAAGTAACAACGTCATTAATTTGCTTATTGCGATTTCTCTTCCCTATTTTTTAATATATCATTATCATAGAAATGTTTAGACATAAAAAGTATGGCTTAGTAGCGGGAAGTAAATGTTTAGTGAAAGAAATTGCAGGCTACGGAGAGCGCAAGTTCGAAGCCGCGTGATTCTGTTCCTTGATAACGTATTTTGCACTTTCCGGCAAAGGTCAAGTTTATGGCCGCTCCAAATTAGTGATATATGATAGCTGGCCACACTTTGACGTATGGATTAAAAGATTTTTCATGCTTAGTCATAATACCTGTATGTTATGTAATACCGTTATTATAGCTTGTAAATAGTTTGCGAAGCCACACCGACCCTGACACAGCTGGCACAGTGTGTTAATTTTGCGACTTGTCCCTTGTTCCAAATGTTCCCACTTCATTTTTATATTGGATCAGTCCAATTCTTCAAACCTCCTACCTGGCCAAACACTCGCATCTATGTTTTCGTTCTATCTACTGACTGACTGAGCGATCAATGCACTGCCAAAACCGCTGGGTCTAGAAACATGAAATTTTACAGAAAATTTTCATGGTGTATCTGATCACCAAAAAATTGATTCAACATGGGCTATGCTTCTGGTTGTATTTAATAATGAGGCATGAATTAAAGATATCTATAACATATAAATAGGGTTCTTAATTTTGCTTAATTCTCAATTTTGAAGGCAAAGTAATGTATGAGCAATTTTTTCAGATGGCCCCCCCATTCTATGCTGACCTGCCCAAGAAGGCGAATGATGTCTTCGGCAAAGGCTATCACTTCGGTGTGTTCAAATTGGACCTGAAGACCAAGAGCGAGTCTGGTGTCGAATTCACCAGCGGTATTGTGTCCAACCATGAAAGCGGAAAGGTAACTAAGGTAGCATAATTTTAATTTATTTGGTCAGAGATCAGGATTAATAATGTAGGCAGGTATATACTCCTCCAAAGAATTCTAAGGGATTTGCAAAAAAAAGACAATTGTTTTGTAGTCTGTAGATGTTGGTTGTTGTATAGCATGATTGCAGGAATGGTACCTACTTTATAGAAGCCTGCATGATTTACGTTTTAGTTGCATGTCAATATAAATAAAGTATACCTTAGATGTTGAAATGCTGCAACTGAATAAATCACTTTTTGATTTGGAAAGCTTGATTAGACTAGAGTCTTGAATATCAAACTCATATTGAATATTTTTGCAGGTATTTGGGAGCCTCTCCTCCAAATACGCCGTGAAGGACTACGGTTTGACATTCACAGAAAAATGGAATACCGACAACACACTTGCCACCGATATTACTATCACTGATAAGATTGCTCAGGGTCTCAAAGTAACATTAGAGGGAACATTTGCACCACAGACAGGGTGAGTTTCTGATAGAATCCATTTCAAAATATAAAAACACTAATAAATCTTATCACATTTTGTCTCCTTCAGAATAGATTGAATAATTGCAATTACACAATCAAATTTTTTCTTGCTACTTCATATATATTATTTTTGCATTATTGTATAGACTGATGAGAGTTGGAAGCTGTGTCACAAATTGCAAAAAAGTCAGAATTTTTTTTGGATGATACAATTCAAGACAATGTGACGCTAGACAATATATTTTTCAAACTAGTTGTTTAGTTGCTTATGTCATGTATTGGGCTAGTCACTGCCAAGTTAACATAGTGATGGTTTGGATAGAAAAAGAAAGCAGAAAAAATTTTATATGTAGGAACTAACATTCAAGCCTGTTTTCTTAATAACTGTTATATATTGTTTTAGCTCTAAGACTGGCAAGTTGAAGACCTCGTTCAGCAACGACAGGGTGGCAGTGAACACTAGCTTGGACCTGGACTTGGCTGGCCCCATTGTGGATGTGGCAGCCGTCCTTGCTCACCAGGGCTGGCTCGCTGGTGTAAATTCACAGTTTGACACACAAAAGTCCAAGTTCTCCAAGAACAACTTTGCTCTTGGCTACCAGACCAAAGACTTTGCTCTGCACACCAATGTGTAAGTATAGTTAGTTATTAGAAAAAAAATGTGCTTTCTAGTGCTTAAAAATTATTATTAGGTTATAAAAAATACAAGATTGTAATAGACAATTGAACCCTATTACTAAGGCTCTACTGTCTGCCCGACACACAGCTGTCTCGTTTGAAAAATAACAAGTAGACATTTGAAAAGTGTATTATTATGGCCATTATAACAACAAATATAACAAAGTAGCTGTTTCGCGCAATTTCACTCCCGTATCTGGTTCCTTTATGAAAATTATAGCCCATGTTACTTCCAGAAAAGTAAGCTTTCCATGGTAAAATATTTTTTTAAATCAGTCTAGTAGTTTTTAATTTTATTATAAACATACAAATCTTTCCTCTTTATAATATTAGTGTAGACTTTTGTTGTATGTAATGTTGTATTAAAGACGACTAGAAACAAGAAACATGCATTCTTATTGTATGGCTGTACGAAACTCTTGGTGTGAGAGTCCGACTCGCGCTGAGCCGGTTTTTTTAACTAGATTTTTAAAGATTAGGATGTCTTGTATTCTATTGACTTTTGGGTTACATAATTCATGCTCTAGTTAGCATGAACAAGGATGTCACTTGCCTTTCGTAATGTAAACCAGTTAAGTGTAGTATGTGCGGCTGACATTGGGCGTAATGCGTCGTTCTTAAACTAGGTTTCATGTAACCAAGATGGTTCTGTTGTTCAATTATAGGAACTTTTTTTGTTTATGCAACAATTGAGAAAGCCTGTAAAGTCGTGATGCAGATTTTCATAGCCCAATATCCTTTAGAGAATTAAGACACCAGAAAAAATATTCTCTCTCGACTATGTTTATGTGGTGCCCTTTTCATAGAATAGTTAATGTTGCAGCGACAATGGCAAGGAGTTTGGTGGCTCCATCTACCAGAAGGTATCCGACAAGTTGGACTGTGGGGTCAGCATGAAGTGGGCCACTGGCTCGTCGGAGACGCTGTTCGGCGTCGGAGCTAAGTACGCGCTCGATTCGGACGCCTCACTGCACGCCAAGGTCAACAACAAGTCGCTCATCGGCCTTGGATACCAACAGAAGTTGCGCCAAGGTAAGTTTCCGTCGAACTCAAGGCCGTAGCCTGGCAGGATAATGGTCCGATCCTAATGAAATGAGTCTTAAATTATCTTCTCTGCAGTCCAACAACGATCTTTTAAAACTTTTCGTTCCATATTTACACATTTTAAAGTTACGTTTCATGTTTGCATTTCAATAAATTTTGTCGTTAAATACTGATAAAAATATCGTTAGCAATATTATATAATATTGTTAGCTCTGGGGGTCTAAAAAGGCCGTTTCAGGTGAATCATATAAGGATTCTATTTCGATTCATATTCGATATTTTCACCAAATACGAATCTGCTAATGAATTGAATTGTCAGTGAATCACTAAAATGAGGGAACATTTTACGAAATTTAGAGGAATTGCTTAGGATTTGCTGGGAATTCATAAAAGGACGAATTGCTCAAAGTGGCCATTTTAGACCCACTGGAGCTGCTTTGTTTTCAGTTTTTGTGCTTTCATAAACTTATCAATTGTCTCCGAGATATCTCAGATCTATTCACTAGCAGTAGAGCAGTGATAGCCTTATGGTTAAGGAGCCGGCCGAAAATCAGTGAGGCTCGGGTTCGAATCCTGGCATGTACCAATGAGTTTTTCTAAAACTTACGTACATATTTATTACTAGCTCGACGGTGAAGGAAAACATCGTGAGGAAACCCGATTCTGAGATATGTGTAAATAGACCCGGTCCGGCGATGGGCTCACCACCTATCACGTTTAGGGGTCCAATATATCTCGTGAAATGTGGGTATATCTAGTACTGGAATACCTCTGCCTACCCCCTCGGGGATAAAAGGTGTGAGATTATTTATTTTAATTGCATGAAATATAATCTTTGTTGATTACATTCTAACTACTTACTACTGTAATAAATTCAGAGACTCGGAGCCATCATTTTTATCGGCCATTGTTTACCATGTTACACTAACGGTACTTCAACAGTTCATGCTCGAATTGATATTATCTTATCTAACTCGTTGATGTTACACAGAGAAATGCAGATGATACACAGACAGGAAATTACATAAATAGTATATACTGTTAAGTTAACGGTAGTATTACATAAGTGGCAATGTTTCAGGCGTGACTCTCACGTTGTCCGCCGCCATCGACGGGCAGAACTTCAACGCCGGCGGCCACAAGGTGGGCGTTGCCCTCGAGCTGGAACCCTAAGCGCTTAACGAGCCACCGGCTTCTAGACTTGTAGATAATATCACATCAACTGTTATACAGAGAGCGTATAGCTAAATCAATTTAAAAAGTATCTTCAAGTGTTCTATAGTGTAATCGTGCGTCAAACGCGTTAATGTTTAACCGGTCAATATACAGGTATTATTCCGCCGTCACCTATTTTCTGTGTAATGGCGGACGCGCAGCTTGTCCTATTATCGTTCCTTTGTATTGTACTAAGCACGCCGCTCAGTATCCCTCTTTGTTGCTAACTTAATTGCATTCAGTAACATCTATCAGTCAATGTTGTTTTGTAAATAAGCACCTATGGTGTGATACCCTAATGATTGATTAAAAATAAAATGAATAGTCTGTTGAAATCAGTAACATAGTTGTTTTATTAGACATTCTATGGAATATCTATTGTTCTTTTCAAATCCAATACCTTTTCCCGAGTCGTGTACTCTGCGTCCGCCATCTTGTCCAGTGAGTGAATAAAAGGGATAGGAGTGAATTTAGATTTTTAATTTGTGTCTTTATAATTATTTTTATTTTTGAGTTCATTAAGATTGTTTAAATAAAGTATTTTTTGATATGTTCCTTCCTCTTATTATGTTGTAGAATTTATAGTTTCTTTGAGGATGTCTCAGAACAAAACACAGGTCATACTGTAAACAAACATTTTTATTAAAAGGTGAGAATGGTTCATTAATGTGTTAAATGTCTTCACTGGATCATCTCCTCTTCCATAAGCTTCGCCATCCACTCGGGTTCTGCGGCAGCGATTTTCTCGATGAGGCTGTTCACTTGGTAACACAGGCTTTGGATCTGCTTGTCCCACTGCGGCAGGATCTCGCGTGCTGGTACATATGTCAGGTTAATTTACTAACAGCGAAGGCAACCAAAACCATATAAAAATTAGTGTTGACGAACTACTACCGAGTCAATATAAAAAAATTAAATAATTATAGTCAACAATACTATTGCCAAGTGAAGACGACGTATTCCAAGTTGTCACAACCGCGTAGTATCCATTGGCACAGATTTAAACACGGGAGTCAAAACAACGTAAATGTTATTGAATGACCATGGGACACCAAGTACAAAAATAAAGTTGTTTTCAATTGGCTACTATTACGGTTTCACGTTTCGTTCATTTGAAGAGGAGTTCGTATTTAAAAAGCAATCCTTATTAGGAGGAAACTGAATTCGACACTATTGGAAGAAAGACAACCTTTATTTTGATTGTGGTTTGTCCATTTGGCTCCCTCGCTGCATAACACTAGGTAAAAACCAACGTTTTCTATTTTCCTTGTTTCTTGTCCGCGATGAACGTAAAAACAATTTCAACAAGGATTTTGACATGAGAATCTCTACTCATGAAATTTTGACAATTCTTAAAACTTAGATACTAAAACGTCCTACGGATTTTGTAGTAGAAACAGCAAAATCGATTGCACGAGAATAGCCCCAGTGGATAGGTTGATGACAAGACACTCACTTTCAAAATGCACGACGGAGCTGATCTGGTCGATGTAGCCGTTCATTCGGCCCTCGCTGATCATATGGCTGGCGATGCGTTCAGCCTTGACAGGCGGGGTTTCCAGCAGCGCGCCCAGCTCCTCAAACGTGATGTTATTATATAGCTTGCTGGCAGACAGCAGATTGTGCTCAAACACCGCGCGGTCCAGGATCTTCGTGCCGTCCGACGTCGTGGCCTGAGAAATATGAATAAATATATGCTCTATTTATAGGCGATGTCACGTCACTTGAGCTATGTTCAGAGAAAATACCGCCTGATTTTTTTTACCGTCTGGAAAAAAATATGGTGTGATAGGTAAGTGTAATAGATGCATTTGGCACTGTTACTGCAAAACATTTCTTGCTTAAAATAGCATAAACTAATATACATTACTGAATTGTAGTCAATATTACACACTGAAATATTTGAAATAGTGTTTTAAAAAGAAACAAGCTCGTAGTTTCCATTCATGCGCAATCTACCTACAACGGCCAGCTGCTACGTAGTAGTGTGCATAGTTTTCCAGATTTTGAAAATTGCATTAAACATGACCATATTTATTAATCTCATGTATAACTTCGGCTCTAGATACCTTATATTTTCATATATTTTTCCAGACTAAAAAAAATTATGCAGTATATTAGTTTACAGAATAAGGTAGTTTTTATAATACGTCCAATGTAGTAATAAGGAATTAAAAAAATGTGTCTGATAAACATTGTGCTACCTTCAAACAGACCTTTGCATTGCAACTTGGCTTATCTATCAGAGATACAATACTTGTAAGTGAAAAGAAAGGGAATTTAATTTTCTTTTAAATACTGATTTCATAGAGAGTTTCAGGTCAGTCAGATTTGTAATATTTTCGAGTAACGGAAATTCATATGAAGTTATTGTATTTCACTTTATTAACTAAACATTATTCAAAAATTCTCCCCACAAATGATTGGTAACTTTTTTTTTTTTTTTTTATTTTTGTCAAGGCTTTGAGCACCCTGGGTAGCCCATGTCAGCCTCATAGAAAATAACGCTATTTGTACAATTATCTAAGTGACAGACACACAAACCTGTACAATCTTATAGCACTATCTGACGAAGGGTCAGACAACCAGCTATTAATTTGTCCATTGTTCAAATTTGTGAGCCCGCAAAACAAACTTTTCCTCAGATCTGCATTCCGAACACATTCCAGCATCAAGTGAAGTAAGTCATCTATTTTATTACACATACTGCACATAGGAGAGGGTTTAATACCCATCAAATGGTAAAACTTATTTACTGGAACATGTCCAGAACGCAGTCTGAAGGCTGAAACCAACATGTCTCTAGACAGACAAACAGCGTCAAACCAAGGTTTATAAAAAGGGACCCTTTGGATGGTTCCGTACCATATACCTACTCCTTTAGATAGCTGTTGTCCAAAATGATACTCCCATTTATCAAGGTGGAATACCTTGATAAATGGGAGTATCATTTTGGATTTTTAATTTTGGTAACAAGTTCGCAGGCATATGGCTTTAAATCCTGTACAGAACCATCCATCACAGCTGCCCCTGCAAGGGTATCTACAATCTCATTTCCCCGTATGCCAACATGAGACGGGATCCACTGAAGCTTAATATTAATATGTTTGGCCTGTAATTTGCGGACCAGTTGAAGAGCCTCATAGGCTATCGGCATACCTCGTTGACCCGAGACACACCGAGCCAAGTGTTGAAGGGCGCTCTTGGAGACAGTTAAAACGACAATGGACGGTTTATTAGCCAACTGATCCGCATATCCCAGAGCTTCTTTTATAGCAATTAGTTCTGCTCGCATAACACTAACATCACTATGAAGCTTCCACTTAAAAGAAACTGTACGCTGAGGATCAAATAGAGTCTTTTCACACAGTTCATTAATATGAGCACTCCATCTTAAGCCTGAATCCAACCATAACCCCAAATATTTAACTTTTTTAACTTCTTTAATTACTTTACCATTAATATCAACACGAATGCTAACATCTTTTCTGGCCCTAGTAAAGATACATATTATGTTACTTTTAGATTCTGAAATAGACAGACCCATGCTCTCCAGTATCTTAATCATGGAAATTATAGCACATTTTAATATTCTAACTGTTTCTACATCATTACCATTTAATACTGTTTTATATAGCACAAAATCATCTGCGTATTGTGAAACACACACTTCAGTAATACTATTACCTATTTCCATGGTCGCTATATTAAAAAGCAAGGGTGATAGTGGATCACCTTGTGCTAGGCCTCTGAATGTGTGCCTTATCAGAGGTTCCTCACCTAATTTCCATAATAATTTACAACGTCTATCTGACAGAAAGTTCCACAAATATCGACAAATCATAGTACCAAATCCTATCTGGTGTAGACGCTCAATCATGGGGTTAACATTTATATTATTATAAGCGTTATCGATATCAACAAAACAGGCGATAGTTGGCTGTTTTTTTGAAAATCCCAATTGGATATCAGATGATAATTTAGTCAAATTGTCTAGGCACGATTGAGAGCGCCTGAAACCAGTAGACGAGCGAGGTAGGAGGTTTCTACTTTCTACAAACCATTCTATCCTTTTCATAATTATTAGATGAAAAGTCTTACACATACAAGACAATAATGAAATAGGTCGCAATGAAGATGGTAAAGTGGGGTCTCTACCAGGCTTCAGAATAGGGATTATTTGTACATCTTTCCATTGCTTAGGTACAATACCTGTTAAAATTATCAAATTAAATATTTTCAATAATATAAGCTTAACATTACGAGATAAATTAAATAACATGGAATAAGAAATATTATCAATACCGGGAGATGTATCCTTCCTTTTTAAACAATTTTGTAACTCAATAACTGTTATGGGATCATCCAACATGGTAGACTGGGCATTTGATAAACCTGCATTTGATTCAGCGACACTGTCCGGGGTAAGTGAGTATAGAAGAGATTTTGCGTTTTCTGGATCGACGGCGGCATTACTTGATGTTCCACCCTTAAACCATCTCATTTTCTTCCACATAGAGTGTGCAGATGTCTCATTGTCGATGCTAGTACAGAACTCAGCCCACGCTTTAGACCTAGCTCTTTTAATCAGTTCTTCTGCTTGAGATATTTTATTTTGCAGGATAGTCAAATTATTTGGAGTAGGGTTACGTCGTACTCTAGCTCGAGCCAATCTTCTTTCTGCTACAGCTTTTGATATGTTCTCATTCCAATAATGTTTTGGTTTGAATCTTGATGTAGGGTCTTGACTATTTTTAATCCATGGAATTGATTTATTCGCAAACAATTGAATACTATCAACAAAAGAATCATAACTAATTTGAACATCATTTGAAACAGTAAAATTATCGAAAAGAATAGCTGCCTGTTTATTATATTCTTCCCAACGTGCTTTCTTAAAATTCCTCTTTTTTATGTATATTCCAGACCGGACACAGCCAAAAGTTATTTTGATAATCAAATGATCACTACCAAGCGATTCATTAGTTGTTCTCCAACATAAACTAGTTGCCACATCTGTAGATGCAAATGAGATGTCCGGAGATGACCGTTGTAAGTAGCCATTAGCCATTTTGATCCTTGTTGGAGATCCATTGTTGAGGCACACAAACTCGTTTTCAAACATTGCTCTATATATGTTCTCTCCCCTTCTATCTGTTTTACAAGACCATAGGGTATGGTGAGCATTCATGTCGCCTATAATTAAACATTGAGATTTGTAGAGACTAAATATTGAATCCCAATCTTGCTGACTTGTGTTAACACCGGGAGGACAATAAATAGAAATTATATTTTTGAGACTTGTCACATTATAAATTTCAATAAAAAGAATTTCAATTGATGTGTTAGGAATAGTGTAAGTCCGTTGAGCAAATTTTATCGATGTGTGGATAATAGCACACACACCACCATATGAGTCGTCTCTGTCTACTCTCGTAACATTGTATCCACTTATTTTTACAATATTGTCTTCAGAGAGCCAAGTTTCACTAATAAATGCTATATGTACTTTTTCTTGGTTGAGCAGTAATTCTAAGTTGCGAACTTTAGGTTTTAAACTGTTAGCATTCCACTGAAATATATTTAATACGCTGCTATCCATCTTGATTTCCAATGAACTTAAGAATAGTCTCCACAGTAATGTATTTCTCTAAAAACAATTTTATTTCTTTCCAAATATATTGAATAAACAACTGTACTTTACTTTGGAAATCATTTTCTGATAAAATAGTATCCTTCAAATTATCTAAAAATCTCTTCACTAGCGTACTTCTTTCTCTACAGTTTCTCTGTTGCCTCCGATTAGACTCAATAATATGTGCTGCATGATCGTTGTCTCCTATTGAAGTTTCACTTTCATTATATATGTTATTTTCTTTTCTATTTTTTGTTTTTGAAGTCTTCTTCATTTTTTTATTTTTTCTATTAATATTAGGTGGCTGGGTCCTAGATTCTATTTCTGTCATCTCTTCTTGTTCAATCTGCCTATCTAGAGGATTGGAACATAATATATCTCTGTACAAAGGCCTCGATATTTCACAATTAGAAAAAAGTGGAGGGCTATTATATGGTTGCTCATTGTCTCCTATTTCTGAGATTTTGTCGGTTTCCCGGTTTCTTTCATTTTCATTTATTTTTCGTAATGCTACTTTATATGTGTAATTGTTATCTCGCATGTAAACTCTAATATTTCTCTCTCTTGTAAAAACAGGACACATGCTCTTAACTATAGACATGTGGTTTCCTTTGCAATTCACACATTTATAAGTTGTGGTTTCACAATTTTCGTGGTTTTCCCCACATTTTGGACACACTTGAGACTTTGAAGGGCAGTAATTCTTAATATGCCCAAACCTCCAGCATTTCGAACATTGCGTCACCGGATACATATAGGAATCCACTTTCATACGAGAGCCATATGCTTTCACATATGGAGGCAGAATGGATCCTTTGAAACAGATGCGAATAGTTTCACTTTTTATCCATTGACCCGCTGGATTCTTCTTATGTAATCTCTTAACTGACATGATTTCTTCTCCACATTCAAATATACTCATTAGATCATTCTCTTCAATATCAATATCTATATCTCTCACAACACCATAAGTATGAGCCACCTCATTTGTCTTTTTACATACCCACTCTTTTTGTCTTATAAGCTCAGAACTCAAAAAAATATCTGCGTCATGGTCTGTCTTAAACCTGATAAAAATCTTAAATGGGCTTTTATAAGTTACTCTCAAAACACCCTGTACATCACCATTCTTCAATAATTTGTCAAAACCTAATTGTTTAGGTAATGCAATCTTAGCACTCAAAGACACTTCACACACTGATGCTGTGTCATCTTCATCACTTGTATGTTGTGGTGAACCACGTACATTTCTACGTTTCCTCCCTGTAACCATAATAAAGCCTTCGGGGTCCTCTGTGCTAGACTCTCGTCTAATCCTTTTGGTGGCTGCCAACGCCGAGCCAGCCATCTCAGGTATAACCTCCAAATTCTTATCTCTGCTATCCCACTCCAGATCTCCAGTTCCACTAGGGGAGGACCCCAGAATAGTTCTTCTCACAGTTCTTGGAGTTAAGTTGGGGTCACTGTCAATCATTTCATCTGCTTCTTCCTCGGATTCACCCATATTTACATATGTGGGTAGTCCAAAAAAAGTTCTATAACACAAATTAACTAAAAATCACAATAAAAGTCAACACAAGTCTATATAGTTCAACTCCATACACAAAATTAATGTTTTCTATCATACACCAACAGAATAATACTAAAAACTCTTTAATAAATATTTAAGAGAAAATAAACAACTCTCTGTCTGCACGCAACCGCCGCGCGCGCCGAACTGATTGGTAACTTTAATGAGACTTCTACGAAAATAACTACATGGACAAAACAATATTATAATAATTTCTACACTAACTTTCTGATGTGTCTGCATTAGTGCCTCGAACTCGTGCAGTTCAGAGCGGCGAATGATGCGGTCCAGGTACATCTTCTCGAGTATAGAGTAAGCTGGCAGCTGCTGACATCTCTCGTCTTTGAATAGGGTTGCTAGCATTCTGGACCGTTGCTGGCCTGTAATAAATAATCAATTCCCCTGCTCATAAAGTCGTCGACTTGAGAATCTCCTCCTTTTTTTTATCGGTTGAAAATAAAAAAAATACCTGCTGATGCGAGCACTGTGCAAATAAGGGCATTTCTGAGACAAGTCATTCTCTCATCTTCATGGATGATATTCCGGTATGACAGCTCGTTATACCTTTGAGCAGCTTCTATGAATTTCCTGTAAAAATACACTGTTCAGTTAGGAAATCATAATTGATCATCTACATGTTACAACCCAATGTTAGGCTGATTCTTTCATTACATGAGGAAGGATGGGCTATAATACCCCACGATTCACGAGGTATTATAGATATCCCACGCGAATCCAGCAGTAGCGGCTTCTTAATGGGCCATTTACACGAGGCCATTCCACTAACCCAATCCACTAATGGCCTCGTGTAAATAGAGACAGTCCACTCCAATGGATTGTCCTCAAGTTTTTTTTGTATGCAGTTTGGATTGGCTTAGTGGATGGTCTTGTTGAGTGGCTTAGTGGAATGGCCTCGTGTAAAAGGCCCATAACTGTCGGAATTATTTTTGTACAGATCCAAGTTTATCTCACATGTCTTAACAATTTCCACTGACCATGAACACACAATAACTGGGAAAAAGTGATTGCCGAAACATGAAGGAGGAGTCAACAAATGATGTACCTTCTGTAATCTAAAACTCTGGCATAACAGACTTTGTAGTAAATCTGTAGCTGTTCATTCGTGGTCTCGGCCTGGAGTAGCGAAGCTCTGTTTACAAAAGCCTCAGCCTGCACCGGATCATCTACCTCCAGGTATAGACGCGCTATTTTCAGGTAGGTCTCCAATTTGTAGTCTACAGAGTATTGCCTGAAAGTTGAGATGAAATTTAAATATATTTTAAACCAAGATGCAAGGACTGTTTGAGACATGCTTCTAGAAAACTTTTTTTTGTATCTTTTTAAATTTAAATCAAGACTGAGGGGGACAATTTACTGAAATGCTCCGCCAACAACAATTGAAGGAAAACCAGTCCCAATATCTGATTATGACTCAGTCAATGGCAGATTACATAAATAAAAAATCTTTTTAAATGTTGATTGTTAGTGTAATATCTTAAACTATTACTTTTGGCCAGTCTCCAGTGGAATTCCAACAAGAACATTAGCAGCCTCCTTCCAGTTTTGGTTGCGTTCATAGATGTCTGCTAAATGCTGTCTGATACTGGCCACCTAGAAAATATTAAGTTAATTCATTAGTTAAAGATTTAAATTTTAAAGATCTTTTAGTTACTTAAAATTTTTAGCCCTGTTGGTTGTTATCCTACGTCTCATGCGAGAGGCTTGGGTTCGAAATCAGTGAAGGCCCGTGCCAATAAGTGTTTCAAAAACTTAAGTAAAGTAACTAGCTCAACTCCCTGATTATAATTAGAATTCCATGATTTTGTATACACCAATGCTAGGTACCCGTAAGTTTTTTGTACTATATTATATTATATTTTGGAAAGGCTGAGTTAATGAAATTGTGACTGAAATAATATAACTAATTTTCAAAAACTAAATTTAATTTTTTACTCACTTGTTCTTCAAATGAGATAACTCTTGGTTGGATGACATCTAGAGCAAAATGTGATACATCTTGTGAGACATTGTCGGGCAATAGTGCCAAGTGTGTGCTGACATCTGTGAGGAGTTGTCTGGATATCACGAGGCTCACATTCTCATTTACAACTGTAAAAGATTATATTGTTACAATATGTCAATGATGTTACTTTTCAACTGTGCCCACAGCCTCCTTTCATGAGTAGGATGTAAAAAAACATATGAAATAAATTTTCATTTCACACCTGCTACACTCCTTCAACTAGTCTGCAAGGAAATCACAAATAATGTGAATAACATAACAATTTTTTTATTTTAAAATTTTTAACATAAATCTATAAAAATAATACATACATTTATGATATTTTTAGTGCTACATATTTGCTGAAGTCCATTTTTTACTCTTTATTTCTAGTTAGTAGTTTTTTCATTGTGTTTTTAACTGCCAAGACAAAGTTTATATGAATGAAAATTTTAAAGAATTCAGAAAACTTGAAAGTGCTTTTTTCTATAAGATTATAATAATACAATAAATTGTGGGAAAAAATTTAGATGTGGTCATTCAGTCCCAAATACTTAAATAAATATTAAACACCCAGACACGAAGCCAACAGACATGCTTAGCTTATGCACACAAATTTGGCCCTGAGCAGGGATCGAACCCGCAAACTCTAACTCATTCACACAACCAAGTGAGCCAATAGGTCCGTCTAATTTGGACTAGACAACGTCTGTCAGGGCAGCTAGTTGAGTAAAAAAATTTGTCTACACTTGAGGGTATGTAATTCTGTTTTATTTTAGAGAACATATTTTGCTGCACATTTCCACATGATTCTACAATTTTCTGAATATATTGGCATCCATGTAATTTACATACAATATTTGTAACAAAGTACACACAGGTACAAGGCATATAACAAAACTAGAAATAAGTACATACATACTTGCTTCTACAAACGCTTTTAATGAATCAGCTAAGTCTGATTCCGGACTCTTCAGAATTTCCATGAGAACATTGCGATACCTTCAGGGAATAAAGAAATTTATCAAGACAAATATAAAACACAAGAATAATTTGAAAAATAGGGTAATGAATAATGTACTCACTTTTCGGCTTGATCTTTGTGTAGACCTCCAGAATTTTTAAGTTCACTCAAGTATTGTCTCACACCTTGCAAATTCAACGGCATGTTTTGCTTTTATTGTGTATTGTGCGTAAAATAAACTTTTTCTGATTTTTCTCGGTTTTTTTTTTTTTTAATATATTTTAAGGCATTGGCATTGTAGCCATCAGCACTAAACACGTCACGAAATTCAAGGTTTTCATTTTTCGCATTTTATCGAATTTCCAATTCACTGCACACTGTCACGGATATTTACCACATAATATACTATCATTATTATAAGCTAAACTCCAAAATATACGGCAAAATGAAAAATTTTACAAAAAACATGACGTCCCTCTTCGGATTCCCGCAAAAAAGCCTTCTCGGTTTGTTTTTTCTTTCTGATTCTGACTGAAAGATAGGCCACAGGACACTAGATAGGCATAGGCAAAATCATCTTTTCTTTGTGGGCAAGGGTATCTCGTTCTAACGCTTCTTGTATGTGTAAAAACCATAGACAAGACATGTGGTTGTCCGGCCCACCAATTTTGAGCAAGCATCGGGGAAGCAGTCACAATCAAAATGAGAGCATAAGAAGTCATACAATTCTTCTAGGTAGTTCTAAAAAAGAATTAAGAGGTGGAACAGAGGATCACATGCTTACAAAACACATCGATCTGTCTCCACTCCATTCAAATATTTTTTTAAATTTTTCATAGAGATAGAGTTGGACCATTTTGATTCAGTTTACGGTTTTCGATTTTATTTATACAAATGAGTTCCATATGGCAATGGCAACACTAAACAGTTATGCCAACATACGATAATTTGTTGCTGCGTTCAAGGAAACACGCTGAAGAGTTTGGAATTGTAAATAGAAATCAAAAATCATCTCAAAAAAAGATACATATCCAAAAACCACTCAAACTCTTCTCACAGTTTTTAAAACTATACTGAAGTGAAAAAAGTTGATTGAGTTGAATTGGTTGACTTTTGTTAATTTAGTTTTGTATTTGAATGCAGCCATAAGTCCTACAAAACTGTTATGTTGGTAGCATGTGACATACAAAAATTGAAAGAAGCGCCATCAGAGATTTACGCTATTTTACTAAATATAACAAGGAATAAATAAATTCTGTGTGTGTTCAAATCAGTCCAAGCGGATGTACTATTTATTAACTTCAAGTGAAAGTGGTATCAATCAATCTGCTTGTGTAATTTGCATGAAAACAGATAATCATTAATCTGACAATTTTGTTTTCAACCGTGGCGACTTCAATACAGGCTTCGGGAGGATTTTTGACAACCTAAAATGGCGGCGTCTTTTGAACTCAAAATTATTATTGACTTTTCTAGTCCTTTCGTATCAATAAGGAGACCGATAGTTGTGTAAAGCTAGGTGATTTTGGTGAAGTTAAATCAGCAGCTCAATATGGATCACAATTTGGAGGATTCTTTAAATTTGGAGAGTGCTATGGGAGTGAGTATCCCTTGCAGTGATATTTTGTTGAGTAACTTTTATTTATCACTACTACTACTACTACACTACTCCTAAAGTGTAAATTTCATTCACTGGCATTCGCTTTAGCTTTGTTACTGACGTTAATTTTCGCGAAACAATTTAGTATATGTTTATTTTGTGTACTTTTTAGTACTATAGTTTAAATTGCCACTGTACTAAATACATAGGTAACTTTTAAACTATGATGTTAATAACACAATGTTGGCTAGTATTTTTTTGGTAATGGTTAAAATATGATTTATATAAAAGGTGGACTTTGATCACTCGGAACATGCAGTGGTCAGCCAGGCCGACATCACTCTGGAGGGGACCACCCAAGAAGAAGGCATTCCCATGGAGTTTGAACACATTGAAGAGCAACCTATGCTCATGGACACTGGAAATGAAGAGATTATTGGTAAAAATATTTTAAAATAAGAATTCAGTAATACTTTTAAAACTTAATACTTAAAAAATACTAAAGTTATGGTCAATATACTTATATAATAAATAATAATAATAATATAATCTCAAGCCTTTCATCCCCGATTGGGTAGGCATAGGTATTCCATTACTGGATATACCCACATTTCACGAGATACATTGGACCCCTAAACGTGATAGGTGGTGAGCCCATCGCCGGACCGGGTCTATTTACACATGTCTCAGAATTAATTCTGAGACCTGCGGGTTTCCTCACGATGTTTTCCTTCACCGTCGAGCTAGTGATAAATATGTACATAAGTTTTTGAAAAACTCATTGTTATATGCCAGGATTCGAACCTGAGCCTCACTGATTTTCGGCCGGCTCTTTAACCGTCTGGGCTATCACTTATATAATGAATAAATAAAAACTCAATATATTTTCAAAAATCATAACTATTCCGAGCTTTGAGGCAGAGTGACAGTGCTGCCTGCAGTTCATTGCAGTGATGTTACTGATTTTTTTGTATACTACTTGTATAAAATTATTATTTGTCGCTGCCCAGTGACCACAGAGCATTGAGACATTACAAATGAACCTTTTAAATACTAATGAAGGATTTACTTTCTTTGTTGCGAAACATTCTTTATACAGAACTAGTTTTCTGTGTGTAGCCAGTTAGGTAACATTTATGTGAGATAATTGCTTATGTATTGTTATCTGGCACATGCGAGAACCTGCTTCATGATCAGTAAAATTAACAAGAATCTGTCCTCTTCATTCTTTGAAAAAATATTTCTATAATTTTTCAAGTTTCAGATTTTATGGGAGATCAATTCACGCTTCAGGAGTATTCTGTCCATGACAACCAGATGTCTGGACCCACCACAACAGTGGAGGCAAATGTAAGCAGAATTATTTGAAATACTTTTCTGTTTTTAAATAATAAAAAAAAAAAAAATTAAACATTTGTTTTTGGCATAGACAAATAATAACAATTAATATATTTTTCACCAGCAAAGTTTGCTGTCCTCACAAGGTGACCTGGTCGACCTGCAGTTTGAACATCAGCCTATTACATTGCCAGCAGCAGGGGTCATACAACAAGACATGCAAATGCCTAAAATGATTACTCTCAAGGTATGTCTACAATAAAATGAAGGCTTACCTCTAAAAAAGGGATATGATATGAAAAGAATATGAAGATCGCTTTTTGGCTAAACTACACATCTCAGAGTCATCTCTTAGATATGAACCTTATCATGCTCAAGAAAACATGCTTATTCCAATACTGTGCATATTAAAGTGAAATAATACTCATCCCAAAATCTCTGAATGGAAAACACTTACAATTTCGCAGGTAACCAGGGATGGTTTATAGAAGTACTTCTTTATACCATGGGTTCCTACACTTTTTTGGTCACTGGCAAGCAAACGAGGCCAATAGATAATGCTACTTGAAACTTGACGGGTTATTCTTTATTTGAGAAGGCATAAAATAATTAATCATATACGTTTTTAGACGGCGTTACCTCCAATGCGTCAAATAGCTGCGAAGAAAGAAACTGTGGTGGTCACCAAAACTATGGCTCCTCGTCAAGTTGCAATAGCTCCAAAACCTCCAAAGTTGACTCAAACGCAGGCAACACTTCAGAAAATATCACCGAAGCCATCATTCTCCCAGGCCAAGCAATACGCGATAGCACCGAAACCTGTGAATAAGCCAGTTACACTAGTTTCTAACAGAGGAGTCAGTATAGTGAAGAAAGTGTCTGTGGCGGGGACCATGCAGTCAACTTCAAAACCAAATACTGTGTTGGGTAAGAAAAACTTAGGATAAATAGCAAGCTAGAGTAATAACAATAGGCAGTATCAAATTTTGGAAAAACTGTAAAAAACAAGTTAACCTGAAACTTTATATGAGAACACTAGTTTACTCATGTTGTGTAGTTTACTCAGTGATTTTGTAGATTTTTATTGGTGTTTTTTTTTTATCGGTCCAGTCGTTTTTGAGTTAATTCATTACAAATATACAAAAAAAAACATGTATGTAACAGATATGACAATGAAGTAAGGAGTTTTTTTATATTTTAGCTCAAATAGGCAAGCAGTTGGTGATGGTGCCAACAGGTGGCTCGCAAAAGATCAAGCTGGTGACGAATAGGCCCGGAATGCCTACAGTGCGACTCATAGGCACCGGAGACAACGAACAGGTTAGTTTTACATACTTATGGAAAATTATTTGACCTATTATATACAACAATAATAGAATAGTGTAATCCGAGAACGTTGTGGCTTGAAAGAAGATGTAGTGACTAAGATTGAGAAAGGAATGCGCAGGTGGTTTGGACATGTCGAGCGGATGGATGAAAGGCGTCTAACGAGACAAATATATAAGGGGATTGTGAGTGGCCGAGTCGGCAGATGGCGACCTAGGCGTACTTACATCGATCAGATCAGCGATGTATTGAAAAAAAGCCAGATAAAGAGTACCCGAAACTGACGAGCTTGTATGAACCGATTGATGGATGTGGATGATGCACGTGAGGTATGCCAGGATCGTAGCAGGTGGCGGGCTGTTGTCTCTGCCTACCCCTTAGGGAAAAAGGCGTGAGCATATGTATGTATGTATTATATACAACTATCGGTTCTGGGCGGCTTCACCCGCGTAGTTCCCGTTCCCGTGGGAAATAAAACATATTTACACACCTTCAATATTCTAATCTGACCTTCAGTTGTCCCTAGATCCGGAGTTAAATGAATGTTATGTATTGTGTGCAAGTTATTCTGGTCTGTAAAGCCTCTCCTAAACGTACAGTACGGCCTTTTTAACTTGTCAGCTCTGAAGTTGCGCAAATGGTTGCACAATAACACTTTTGAGCGACCATTTGGCGGCTTGAGGCGGTTTGCTCAGGCGGAGCCTATGGTTCAGAGTAGCCAAGTTAAAATGGCCGTACTGTAAGTATCTAAGCGATGTTCGATTTTATTGTCTTTCATTATTAAATTTCCTATTTTATTTTCAGGCACAAGTGCTGTCAACACAAAGTATAAGCTCGTCACAAGCACCCAAACAAATGAAAGTTTTTGTGCAAGGTACGTTTCATGGTGCAAATGCGATGAAATTGTCTCTAACCACGCTTAACCCACTACAAAGTAAATATTACTTTGTATATAAAAGTATGAGACTACGCCCACTAGTCCGTCCCATCACCGACCAGTACCGTCGCGTGCCATGCACGGAGCGACTATAATATTGTCGCCGAGAATATTTTGTCCGCTTCCGTGGGCGTATCGTGTTGCTTTCCGACCCTGATACGTTCATAGCACGGTCATAGTATGATACGGTGTAGTGGGTAGACACCTTTTAGCTTTCTCTCACTGCTCAAATGTATATCTGTACTTAAAATTATGTAATACTTTTATAGGACTATGTTGTGTTACAGGCCAATCGAATTTAGACGCGTCGAACCAGCCCGCGATGATAACGAAGATCTTGCCGGCGGGCAGTACTGCCGCCGCAACGCAGCCGCGGTTCCTCTCCATGCAGCAGAAGACTGTGCCCATCTCTATTGGCAGCAACAAGGTGATTTAAACTTTAATATCGGTAATATAAGGTGGATTACGCGCTGAATACGGGATGGTGTTAACGCCAATAAGTAATCAATAAAGGGTGGTTGCTAAAGAAGATTCATTCACAAACTAGATGTGTGATCGTTTATATTGTAAAATAAATAAAAATAAAGATTTTTAACAAGCTGTTGGATTCAGAGTAACGTCACTTTATTTTTCGAGTTATTCTCAGCAAGCCCTTTCATTTGATACCCATATTGTACGAGTGCATTAAAAGTAGAGATGAAACGGATATCCGGTAACTATCCGGTATCCGGCCTATCCGGCCTTGTTTTCAGTATCCGGCCGGATACCGGATAGTAATACAGTATCCGGCCGGATACCGGATAGTAATTTTTTTTTAAATCTCATTATTTTACACAAGGCAAATCATACTCCAATAGGTTATGGACACCGTTTTATTTTTATAATTGCACATCAAAAATGTTTGTTTTATTAATTATTAGTTTAATACTCAAAATCAAAATTAACATTAAAAATGTTAACCTGACAGAATACCGCGTACTTGTTATCATCACTGTTTAAATCAAAATATTGCCATATTGGCGATGGTGTTTTTGATGATGACATTTCTTGATAATCTATCGGAATTCAAACATGAAATCCAGACGACAAGTGATAAACAATGAAATAAACAACAAACGAACTGAGAAACAAACACAAACTGACACGCGCGATAACACTCGAACGCCCCCGAGTCGACCCGATCTCCGCTTACGTGCGACCCGAATGCGCCTGAATATTTCCGATCTCGTTCACCGCGCCAATATTCAAATCAAACTGATCGCGTCAACGCAATAAAGGGCCGAATATCCGGCAGCCGGATATCCGGCGCTCCGGCCTACTAGCTTGCCGAATATCCGGTATCCGGTATCCGGCCAAACTACTATCCGTTTCATCTCTAATTAAAAGTAACTAGTCCGCCATCTTGGGTTGTCCGCCATATTGGATTCGGAGTGACGTCACACAGCTATCCATTAGTATAATATGATTAGTATCCATGCACTGTGCTTCAAAATTGAGTTGCAAGATTCCACCCGAACAAACAATAAACATACATTGCAAGTTAAATAAAAGTTTGTAAAATTACATACATTCATAAACAAGTTTCCTTTCCTGATTAATCAGAGGATACAATTTTATTCTATGACTTTAAAAAAAAGCAGTAGGATTATGTTGAACAACATGAAAAAAATAATGAATGAGTTGGTTTTTTTCATAGGTAATAGTCTCGTCGCCTTCAAAACAAGTTACAAAGGTAACGAAAAAACAGTTAATAGCGATCAGGTCGCCGAAACTTATGCCTGCGCCGGCGCCCCAAGGTAATTTTATAGTTTTCATAGAAATATAGACAATAACATAACTATAAATTATAACAACTATAGAATTATGATAACATTGGGTTCGATTCTGACTGACCAGCTACAATTCCTAATTTTAAGTTAGGTCTATTCTTTTCCACCTATTTGGAAAGGAAAGGAAAGGAAAGGGACAGAAATAGGCGCTATATTTATTTATAATGTCACAAATGTCAAAATAACAATATTGAACCTTATGAACGCATTCACATCTTATTCAAATACACGTGTTTAGCAATTTTAGCAATTTTAACGATGTAACAAGGTCATGGATAAAAGTGACAGACAAGCGCGTTCATAAGGTTCAAATTAGTTTTTTTTACATGTTTGACCTTAACTGTTTAATGGATGCGATTCTGCTTTACAGCGACTAAACTTATTTTAGTTTAGTCCTGTCTTTGTCTTACCTCAAAAAACGAAAAGAGATAGAAGACAACCTACAGAATTTAGTCCTGTCAGAGACTGTATTTTAGTTGTGACTTCTTTACTTATGCTTTAAACACGTTATGAAATGCCTTAGTTGACAGGACTAATTTGAATTTGACAAGATTTAATATCTCTCGTCTCTTCTTTTCTATTAGAAAGAAAATGGCAGGAGTAAACCAAATTAAGTTTAGCCACTGTAAAGCAGAATCGAACCCAATCTATGGTTTGTTTTTGTCCTTTTTCTTCCGTATTCTATGGAGGATAGGCTAACTTAAAATCAGAAATTTTATCTAGTCAGCCAGAATCGAGACCATTACCCATCCATTACCATACTAATAATACAATATTATTTTAAACAGGGGTCACTGGTAAAAAGGTTGTTATTAACGCAGCACAAAATGTCATTTTGAAAACGACTGCCCCTCCAAAAACTGGAACAGTAAGTTTTATAATGCAAATTAAAACAGCTTTACTATTCAAGATACTCATCACTTCATTTTGAAGACTTGTTTAAAAAGAAAAGTTTATTTATTTTTAGGTGGTAAAAACTGGGAATACAGGGCAGAGGACGCAGTTGCATCAGATAAACGTACCTGGGAAAGGGGTAAGTTCCCATTATAATTATTTATAATATTTATCTAGAAACATAACAGATATTGTGCTGAAGAAAGAGACGCCGACATAGTTGTATAACGCCATCTTTCTTATGTCCACGTGTAACACGATTACAGAATGTAACTTCTCTTGATCTCCACTTGAACACAGAAGGTGATGCCGCTATACGAGTCGCATAAAACTGTTACCGGATACGTATTTAACACTTAATAGACAGTCACGAGAACATATCTGTGAGCCAAACAATTTAATTTTATCTATTGCGTCGGAAACCGGCAACAGGCAACCGGTTTACAAATCTGTAATACGACCTTTAGCATACAATCTTTCTTTTGTTTGTATCTTAGTTTCCGCATGCAAAATCCTGTGTGTGTAAAAACTCATATCTGCATACCCACGGTTGGCGAAACTTGATTTACAAACATCTGCATGAAGTTATAAACAATTATGACTACTTTACAATCTCTATTTCTCGGTCTCTATAATAATAAAATAAATGATAATACAAATCTATATGAGATTTAATTTACGAATAAACACTTGTTTTAGATTCAGTATATACGGCTGGTCACGAATTCATCGCCTTCTGTGCAAAAAGCCACACCCAAAACTCAAACAGGTTCTACATCGAAAACATTCGTCTTAACCGACAGTAAGGGTAAGTCATAAGAAAGAATATAAACATTCTGTAACAAATGTAACTTCAACCAAATTTTTATCTTATTTGGTGGCACCAAATAAGATAAAAATTTTGTTGTTTTATTTATTTACATAGAAATGTACATTGCGTCCGAAAGTAATCATTCTAAAGTCAGCGAATTTTAGGATGTTTTAATTAATTGTTATTGTGTCAAAATTAATTTGGAGATTTTTGCAGGCAATTTGATTCAGATGACCGCAGAAAAGATGGTAAGCGGTCAACCTCCTCCTCTCATCATGAGTGGCAATATGAGCTCAATAAATAAATGTAAGTCAAACTATTTAATACATTTCGTTGCGCCGTTTCTAGAACTGAACCAAAATTTGCTGACAAGACTGTTCAATCTAATGTTAGCTGTTTTGATTTGTTGATTAAAACATAACGCTTTTTAATAACCAACCAATTAACGAAATTAAATGAGATTTAACAATATGTCAGCAAATTTTAGTTAAAGGATGACGGGCAAAAATGTATGGGATGCGTACCCACCGACCAATAACGACCAGACGTATGTCGTTAGAAAGCTCTTTTCATGACTATCATTTGTTATTATGGGGGCTAGTCTCAATTCGTTGTGGGGAAAATGTTATAGTTACTTCAATGATACCTATTAAAATAAAAGTTGTTAATTCTAGATATAAAATTAATGTGTTTAAAAGTTACAAATCTCTTCGTAAACTATTTATGCAAGGTGTAACTGCCGAAATGCTTTATATACCAAGTGAAACTTGCAAAATCTTATTGCGGTGAACCCTTCGCACAACTAATCTCCAAAGAGAAAAATGTCCAAGCAATCAAATATGTCCTATCAGTAATTTGACCACCCATAAAAATGTCCAACTATAGAAACACCCAACCAGATACATGACCAGCTATAATAATGTCCAACTGTAGTTATACCTGACCAGATACATGACCAACTATAATAATGTCCAACTGTAGTTATACCCAAAATTAAAATTAACTTTTTGGTAATTTTTTATCCTTTGGCTATATTTATCACTAGCTGCGCCCCGCGGTTTCACTCGCGTAGTTTCCGTTCCCATGGAAATACTGGAATATAGCCTATGTAACCAGAAAAGTACGCTTTTTACTGGCAAAAAAATTTTTTTAATCAGTAAAACCGGGTAGTATCGGAGCCTTTTCAATACAAACAAATAAACAAACAAAAAATATAATAATTCTTCAATCCAGATTATTCCAGCTACCAATGGAATTTCTAAAAATCGCTTGGGCAATATCACTACTGGTCATTTTTAAGTTAAGTCAATTTTATTATAGGACATTTTTATAGTTTGACTATATCAATACTGGTCATTTTTATATTTGAGTAATTTTATTATTGGACTTATTTATGGTTTGTCAATTTTATCACTTGGACAAGCCTTTGGACATTCGTCTTTTTGGACATTTTTCTTTTTGGAGATTAGTCGTGCGAATCCGGTGAACATATACAAAACGGCCTGTAGGTAAATGATAGAAGTATTTGGGGAGGATGCACGCGGTGACATGCAGTTATACAATATGCCTCTAAATTGTTGGCTATTAAGGGGACGCATTCAGTCCAGACATGTGTTTTTAAATCAGTAATAAATGATTTTAACTCTATGTTTTTTTATATTTTAAGTTGCCTTTTTACGATTTGACTGACCTCATACCTAACATTATAACGCTAAAAGTACATGGAATCCACACAAAAAATTGTTTTTTTAGATATCTAGAATTAACAACTTTTATTTTAATAGGTATATAGCTTTAACTCGTTGTTGGGACGTGAAAGGAAAGTCCTGCATCCACTTGAACTTCTTGTAATCAAATACTTGAGCTACAATATTCGTAGAAGGTGCCAAAATACAAAACAGGCGTAAATGTTTGAATAGAAATAGGCTTCGGGAAGGCGACGTGCGTCTTGCATGAGATCGCTCGGACGTCTGTGGCGAGCGCAGGCCGTGATCTGGGGACCGGTTGTAATCTTGCGCTGACGTCACAGAGCGCAGGCACGGACTCGGTGCAACAGGGCCGAACTCCAGAGAATGTGGGGATCACCACATCACCCCCCTGGGAGAATCAAGGTCCTGAGGAAAAATAATTTGGAAATTTAACTTGGCGACCGGACCTAGTCGTCCTGGTCGGTGGTGAAGAAATACACGAAGGCGAAGAAGATGGCTGCTTTTCTTCGTCGTCGTTTAAGAGGAAAGCAGGTTTTACGCGATCAATTGAAACAGTAACTGGTCCTCTAGGCAGGTCAGCGGTTACTGTTTTATCTGTCTTCTTCAGTACTCTAAAAGGTCCCGTATAAGGTGCCTCAAGCGCACCACGTAGGGCATCTTTGCGCAAAAATATGAATTTTGATGATTCTAAGTCTTTGTGAACGAAAACATGTTTGTTGCAGTGTCGAGAAGCCGGTACTGGCTTAAGATTGGACATATGTCTCCTCAGGTCTGTGACAAAATCTTCCTGTTTCCGTGTGGTAGGAGGAAAAGAGCGTAAAAACTCACCAGGGATCCTTAATGGCTCACCATAAACCAGCTCGGCTGCTGAGCTTTGCAAGTCGACCTTCCAAGCCGTTCTCAGGCCCAGAAGCACCGTCGAGAGGATGTCAGTCCACTTCTTGTCACCGTGAGCCATCAGTGCAGACTTCAGGGTTCTGTGGAGTCTCTCAATCATTCCATTAGCAGCCGGATGATAAGCTGTAGTATGGCGGAGTTCAATGCCACACAGTTTTGCGAGCTCCTTGAAGACGTTGGCCTCGAACTGGCGACCCTGGTCAGTCGTCACAACCTGAGGACAGCCAAATCTAGTTATCCACATGTCATAAAAAGTACGAGCGACAGTTTCAGCAGTAATATTTTGAAGAGGAGTTACTTCTGGCCAGCGTGAAAAACGGTCAATCGCTGTGAGGCAGTATTTATAGTCCGCTGATGGAGGTAATGGGCCAACTAAGTCGATGTGAACATGTTGAAACCTAGATTCAGTAAGCTTGAAGTTACCAAGGGGTGCAGCGGTGTGACGGTTGACCTTTGAGCGCTGGCATGCTTCACACGTCCTGACCCACTCACGAACATCTCTTCGTATAGAAGGCCAGACGAACCTGTCGGTCATAAGCTTGATGGTAGACTTTGCTCCAGAGTGACTCAGGCCGTGGGTGCTGTCAAAAAATTTCTTGCGTAGCTCTTGACAGATGAAAGGCCGGGGGCGTTCGGTGGACATGGCGCAAAATAAAGCAAAGTCAGTACCTGGTACAGGGATACTTCGAAATTTTAGTGACGAACCGGAAGAAATAAGGTTCTTCAACTCTGCGTCTTCTTCTTGTAGCTTTGCTAACGCTTGGAGGTGAGGAGGTTTGGAAATTGACTCAATTCTAGTTAAGGCATCGGCAGTCACGTTCTTCAAACCTGAAATATGCCGAATGTCAGTAGTAAATTGAGCAATGAGGTCCAAATGATTGAACTGTCGAGGAGTGCAGGTTCGGTCCTTTTTCTGAAAAGCGTAGGTTATGGGCTTATGGTCAGTGTAAATGACAAAATGGCGGCCTTCGAGCATGTGCCGGAAATGCTTGACACTTTGATAAATAGCTAAAAGCTCCCTGTCATAAGCGCTGTACTGTGTCTGAGCTTTGTTAAACTTCTTCGAGTAAAAAGCAAGTGGCTGCCATGCGTCACCGATCTGCTGCTGTAAAACTGCTCCACAAGCTAAATTAGAAGCATCGGTAAGTAAAGCAAGCGGTGCGTTATGCGTAGGATGAGCTAAAAGCGTTGTTCTTGACAGACTAGACTTACAACTTTCAAAAGCTTCGAGAAGATCAGGATTCCAGGTCAGGACAGTTGAACCCTTGATATCTGGACCTGCTAACATTTGATGAAGAGGCGCCTGTTCTTCGGCAGCGTTGGGCAGAAAACGTCTATAAAAATTCATCATCCCAAGAAAACGACGCAAACCTTTCGCAGTTTTCGGAGGCGGGTAATCTTTGATGACTTGGACTTTGTTCTCCAGCGGTTTGGTCCCTTCAGCTGTGATGTGGTACCCTAAGAAAAATACCTCGCTGACTCCAAAACGACATTTAGCTTCGTTGATGAGAATCCCGTACTGGCTGAGTCTCTCGAAAAGTGTTCGCAAATGCGTGAGGTGCTCGCTGTGGTCCTTTGAAAAAACCAGAATGTCATCGATATATGAATGACAAAAATCCAGTCCACGTAAAACCTCGTCGAGAAATCGTTGGAAAGACTGCGCTGCATTCCTGAGCCCAAAAGACATAAACGGGAATTCGAAAAGACCAAAGGGTGTAGTGATTGCCGTTTTGGGAATATCCGGGTCATAAACTGGTATTTGGTTGTAAGCCTTGACCAAGTCTAATTTCGAAAAAACAGTACAACCTGATAGACGGTGAGCATAGTCTTCTATGTGTCTGATAGGGTAGCGATCGGGGATTGTACGCGCATTGAGAGCGCGGTAATCGCCACAAGGCCTCCAGCTGTCCTCGCCTTTAGGAGCCAGGTGTAAAGCTGAAGACCATGGTGAGTCGGAGCGACGAGCGGTACCATCGTGCATCATTTCGTCAAACTGGCCCTTAGCTATCTTAAGGCGATCAGGCGCAAGGCGACGCGGTCTGCAGAAAACGGGTGGGCCTGGTGTGGTTCGTATGTAGTGCACAGTATTGTGCTTAATCTCACGGTGCACGCCTGAAGGCTTAGTTAAGACCGGGTACTCTGACAACAAATGGTGGTACTCACTGTTTCCGGAAATAGCCTTCACGCTTGGAAGTGTGCAGCTAGTAGGAGTAGCGGGTGAGTGGAGTGATGTCACACTGTCCAGTAGGCGCCCGTTTCTGCAATCAACCAGAAGGCCATAAAACGACATAAAATCAGCCCCGATGATGGGTTTGTCTACATCAGCCACCAAGAAATTCCAGGAGAAGTCGCGTCTGAGTCCAAGGTTCAAATGCATCTTAAAGAAACCATATGTTTTAATTTGACTACCATTAGCAGCAGTGAGAGTGTAGTTTAATGGTTGTCTGCGTTCCTGAATGAAATGGCGTGGAAGAACGCATACATCTGAACCGGTATCTATCAAAAACTGTACCTTGGTTTTTTTCTCGGTCACAAATAGGCGGCTGGTTGTAGTTAGACAGTCGTTCGCCGCCTCTATTGACTGTCCCGGTGGTTTCCCTTATTATAATTACAGGGTGAAACGCACTTACTCGCTTTGTCCTTAAAATTATCATGGTACCAGCAAATACCCGGTGTCTGGCTAGTAGTAGGCCGGCGGCGACTGTTGCTGCGTGACCGTGAAGTACCATCTCGACGACGTGAAGAAGAGCGACGGCTTCGATGAAGGTTCAGTTGAGAAATCTGTTGAGAAATTTCAGTTTGTATTCGAGAAGTAATCGAATCTTCTAGTTTTCGGAACATACCCTCAAATGAATTAATTGATGTGCTGGCAACTTGAAATGTCGAAGGAGTGACGTCACATATTTGATCCGCTAAAATTGCTACGTCGTCTAAATTTTCAGATGCCGAGCGAGATGCGATGATAGGCTGAAGATGAGGAGGTAAGCGGTTAGACCAAAGACTGCGTAAAAATTCGTCACTGACACCCTCACCTGCTAATGAGCGGAGATGGCGTAAAAATTGGGATGGCTTGCGATCACCCATTTCTTCAACTACCAGTAGTTGGCGAAGACGCTGCTCACGAGAAACCGACAGCCGCTTGATTAACTCGGTCTTCAATTTCTCGTATTTATTCTCCTGAGGGGGGTTGACGATAATGTCGCGCACCTCGCGGGCGATCTTGTGTTCTAAATGCTGCAAAACAATAGAGAATTTAGTAGCATCTGCCTTAATTCCCGAATTCTCGAACTGAGCTTCAATTTGGGCAAACCAAATGTCGGTATCTTCCGCCCAAAATGGCGCCAACCGCACTGCCACGCGGTTAACGTTCGCATTGCCGTTGCCTTCCGCCATAATGTTCTTCTCGGGGTCACCAATATAGCTTTAACTCGTTGTTGGGACGTGAAAGGAAAGTCCTGCATCCACTTGAACTTCTTGTAATCAAATACTTGAGCTACAATATTCGTAGAAGGTGCCAAAATACAAAACAAGCGTAAATGTTTGAATAGAAATAGGCTTCGGGAAGGCGACGTGCGTCTTGCATGAGATCGTTCGGACGTCTGTGGCGAGCGCAGGCCGTGATCTGGGGACCGGTTGTAATCTTGCGCTGACGTCACAGAGCGCAGGCACGGACTCGGTGCAACAGGGCCGAACTCCAGAGAATGTGGGGATCACCACAGGTATCATTGAAGTAACTATAACATTTTCCCCACAACGAATTGAGACTAGCCCCCATAATAACAAATGATAGTCATGAAAAGAGTTTTCTATCGACATACGTGGTCGTTATTGGTAGGTGGGTACATTCCGCCCGTCATCCTTTGGCTTTTGGAAACCAAGGGTAAGTCTCTGAGAATTATGAAAAAACACTTTTTTCTGTAATTAAAGAAAAGTTTTTTTTTTGTGTCCTGTAAATATTATGTTTTATCTATGAATAGGTCAATCCCACATTTTGTAAAAGTTTACATGACATTTCTATGGAACTATAACTTTTAGAAAATGGAAAACAGAAAATTCAAATAATGACGGAAACTTTGATTATAAAAATGTTTTCTCTATTTGAAATTATTTGAATATTATCTGGAACATAGTTTGGAAATGTTTAAAACATTTGCGACAGTCACTCAATATAACGTGTCACTCCTATATTCAATACAATTTCAATAATAAATAATATATTGGAAAGTTGCGCGCGTGGTTTTGTCGTTAGGAAAAGTTTTGTGTGATTTTTTTTTCTTGTCTATATTGCAGTGACCTCCAAACCTCAGCAAAAGTTAGTGAGGATTGCTCCAATTACTTCTAAAGCGTCACAAGTCATGGTAAGTAATTTTGTGTAATATGAAGCTATATTCGTGTCGTATTATTGGTCCTGCAATCTATTAATTTTATTTCAGTATGAGAAAAGCAGTTAGAAAAAATTAAGAACTTAATTATTGTCATAAATTTAATTGAACCTTAGGTACATGATAATAACTGATACAATCACTGTGCCGCTCAAAGTCGCGAAGTGCTGTCCAGATTTATAAGGAGAAGGAAATTAGGCTTTAGAATATGTAGGGTACCTAACTATATCTAAATTGCATTGTGAGTCATAAAATAATTAAAAAAAAAGGATATTTCAACACCTTTAAAAATCTACTTCAATTTTCCAATTGTAACATTATAAACCGAATCAGGAGCTCAAAATAATACATTCACAGGTTCTTATCTTAGTATATTTTTTATAATAAGTTTTCGTTTTCACGGATCATAAAAAGCATGTCGGTCAACGACCTTATTTAGATGTAACGAATGCTTTTATTAGCAAGCGTCCCTCACTAGGTTGTTATTTGCCTATTGATGTACATAGCTTGTAAGATTTTTGTGTACCTACTGTAACCACCGATGGACTATTTTTGTTGAAAAAATAATAATTTAAAATTTTTATTTTTATTAGCAGCAAGCTCGCGCCGGACAAAGCCTATTGGCCCCGCTGTCGCCGATGGCGGAGCAGCGTACAGCAAGCAGCGCAGACGAGGTGAAACCGGGTGGCAGTGACCTCACGTCCGTTCCCGCGCCCGCTCTTGTACCCGCTCTCGTGCCCGTGTCATCTCCCGCTTCCGCTTCCGCCCCCGTCGACATGCCGCCGCTGAGCGAGGAAGAGGACGACGACGAGGCTGACTTCGTGCGCCGCGGTCAGTTGAGATCATCCTTGCTAGTTTATAAATGCTAAAGCAACTGGTTGTATGTTACGTATTCTTGGTGAAAATTGGCAGCGTAAATCTTAAGTATTATAGGCAACTTTTCTCGTATAATCAGTGCTGATTTCAATACCCATTTTTTTCGGTTCATCATCAACAACCCGTAACACCCCACTGCTGAGCTAAGGGTCTTTCCTCACACATGAGGAAGTATAGGCTATAAGAGATGGTGTTAAGCTAGTGGCCACTACTGTCACAATTTTTCATGGGCATGACTTAACAACTTCTACTGTGCGTAAACAACAAAACTGGGACCAACAATTTTTTTTTATTGATTAAATGTAAATTGGAAATTATCCTTGACGTAGAATAATACAAAGTATCAAGACTAATCAGCTAAAGCTTTAATATGGTTTTTTTATTTTAGACAACGAAATAGATTCGAAAGCAGCGCTGCACGCCCTCATAGCTGACACTGTGGGCGAGGAAGACCAGTCACAGGAAATGGACGACAGCATGCAAGAGATCGAAGTGGAGTTCGAACGATCGCGGGTACGGGACAACCATTTGATTTTATAATAAGTCATAATTACGAACAATAGGATGCGACGTTTGCTAATGAAATTTTTATACAACTTTGAATAACATTTTACTATAGGCGTGCGAGACTAAGGCACGAAACGCCCAAAGGTAGTATTAGGTGGCGGTTTAAAAAAAATGGAAATAAAACTAATTTCGGAAGTACTGTTTTAATTGAATGTCTATATGTAAAATTGCAAAATATGTGACGTCACACTAGGGATGGGGGCTCACAAATGTGACCAGCTGTGACAAGGACGGGGGGTAAAACTTTAGAATAGAATCACTTTAATTGCTTGAACAATACACAATATATACAAAAAAGAAACAGTCAACAATTCAGTACAGAAACAAGAAGATATTCGTGTAACAAGATTCTGGTTTTTATAATATATTTATGTGTGTCTGTGTGTCACACCAGAGTGCTGAGCAAGATAACAGCAGCGGTGGCGAGCAACAGGATTCCCGCCACGACGACCACCCGCTTATTGTGATCCCCTCGTACACGAAGCAGGACGCGATTGACGAACGCAACAAATACGTGAGTTACTGCCCCCATATTTATTAATATCTTTAGCAATTTAGCACTAACTTAGTTGCCGACGCAAATCAATTTTTTGTCCGATCCCAAAGATATATTTTTTTAATTCCTTTGTTCTTCGTTTTTGCTTTTAACAACTCACCTAAGTTTCATTGCAAGTGGATGAATGGAATAGGATCGTGTACTGGACAAATAAACATTTTTTTTATCGCCTAGTCCCGGCCTCCGGCTTTTGCACGGGTACAATTTAACAGAGGTTTTAAAAAAAAATCATTCATACAATCTAACGAACACAACCAAAAAAGTCAATTTAGCGTATTTTGGTGGCAATTGATTTTTATTTGTTAAATAGCGACCCGCCCCCGAATTCGCTTCGGTTTATTTAATATACAAAATTATTTCTTTATCATTCTTCCTAATTTTGAAAATCCGTTGTGTGGTTTGGGAGGAGTTAGCGGATATACAAACAGACGGACGCGGAAAGAGACTTTATTTTATAATAATGTAAATAAAAAGATAAAGAAGATTATCAAATATATAAATTAGTTTGTTCAGTATCGACTACTTAACCGATTTCAGCTATTTTTAATGTGTTAAATTTTTCCGAAAAATTACTTAGCTTAGCTGAATTTAGAGCTACCTATGGAAATCGTACTAATATTTCTCTTTATTTAAGAAATTTGGTTAGACAAAACTAAATTATGAATACATCATATTTTTTTTATAATAATATCCTAATTGGGGTGTATGAGGAATTGCCTTATTCTGTGATACGTTGTATAAAATATTCGTTGTAGCAGGGCGAGTGCCCTTTTAGTATGCGGTTCAGTATATAAATGAAAATTGTCTGTAATCCTGCCAGGAGGATACTCGCAGGACGAGTGGCAGCATGGTGAGCGTGGAGGTGGAAGAGTACAACCCCTACCAGTCGCCGACCACTCCCCCGGCGCTCTCAGACTCCGGTAAGAGACAGTTTTAAGACAAAAAGGATATTTAAAAAACCGGTCAAGTGCGAGTCGGACTCACGGACGGACAGACAGCGAAGTGTTAGTAATAGGGTCCCGTTTTTACTGTTTGGGTACGGAACCCTAAAAAAAGGACAAAGGACGGCTTTACTTAAGGTACTGGGGAATTTTATTAGAAAACTTGGAATAATGTAACCCCGAGAACTTCTGCTCGTTAAATAGAAAAAAATACGAATGTTGCGATTTGAATTTAGACCTTATACTTCTTACAATACGGTCATACGGTGTCGGAGTTGAATAAATATAGATATAACAGACGCTAATTGTTGCTAGTGTGGTTTCCAATGTGGTACAAAAGTCATTCTGTGGTGGTCTGTCTGTGTACATTCTAAATGCTTTCGAAACAAACTTAGTTATGCTATCTGAAAAAAAATACCTATACATAATTTGTTTGTAGAAGTACTGAATATCTTCTTCTATGCCTCTGGGTTTATCAGCTGTTCACTATCCAGTTTCGGATTCAATAACCCTATTTTATTATTACTGTAGGTACGCTCTCGTATCTCGGCTACATGGGCAATATGGGCATGCTCACAGATGCCTTTTGTGGTATAGAATACTAGCGCGACTCACTTTGTTTCGGTTTATATGATATACAAAAATCTTTCTTGTTTATCGCTCTTTCTGTTAGTGAAAACTGTTGCGTAGATATAAAAGATCTAAACGTACAGACTGAAGCGACTATGTTTTAAACTTATAGATAATACATTTCGCAGATCTAGTGCCGAATGAGCTGGGCTTGAGGCCGCGCAAGGCGTGCAACTGTACTAAGTCGCAATGCCTCAAGCTCTACTGCGACTGCTTTGCCAACGGCGAGTTCTGCAACCGCTGCAACTGCCACAACTGCTTCAACAACCTCGAGAACGAGGAGCTGCGCCAGAAGGCCATCAGGGGCTGCCTCGACAGAAATCCCAACGCTTTCAGGTAAATTTCGTAATAATAATCTCACGCCTTTATCCCCGAGGGGGTAGGCAGAGGTATTCCATTTCTGGAAATACCCACTTTTCACGAGAATATTCGACCGTGATAAGTGGTGAACCCGTCGTTGGATCGGGTCTGTCTACACATGCCTCAGAATAATTGTGAGACCTGCGGGTTTCCTTACGATGTTTTCCTTCATCGTCGAGCTAGTGATGAATATGTACGTAAGTTTTGAAAAACTCATTGGTACATGCCAGGGTTGGAACACGTGCCTCACTGATTATCATCATGACAAGCGGGCTCTTTAACCGTAAGGCTATCACTGCTCTAATTTAGTACTTTACAAAAAGTAGGTAAAGTTGAAATTACGTCGCAGATTATAATTCCGTATTCGTAGGACTTTGCACGCACGCACTCTGCCACGCCCTGATTTTCTAAGGCCATGGTCTGTTACAAAAACGCCGTCAACCGCATCCGGCGTGATGTTGTACGCGACCGACGAATTCTTATTATGGACATACACTATAGCGGTCTCTCTCGCACTGTCCATCCATAAGTTATAATCCGCTAGCCCACCGCCTAGCCAACATTCAGAGATACATAGAGCCAAACGCAGAAACAAAAGTGAAATACCTCTGTCCACCCCCTCGAGGATAAACCCTGAGTGTACATTCATATTTATAGCGTTTTTTCCACAGACCTAAAATCGGTAAAGCAAAAGCTGGAGGTCCAGAGATTATTCGGCGGCATAACAAGGGATGCAATTGTAAGAGGAGTGGCTGCCTCAAGAATTACTGCGAGTGTTACGAGGTACGGAATTGCGGATGTAGTTGCTTTATTTTTTGATTGATTTATTTGAAAATTTGTTAGCAGTAGCAGAAAACCGAAATATTTTTTTAGATATCACTAGCAATTTTATTCCGATCGGGACAAAATTGCTAGTGATATCTATTCTGCGTATGTATTTATTAATACAGTTAACTGTATTAAATGCGATTCCACCAATACGCAGAATCTAGTTCGATATCAACGAAGTGTCCTGTTTTTCAGGCGAAGATAGCTTGCACGGCGATCTGCAAGTGCGTGGGCTGCCGCAACGTGGAGGAGACGCTGGAGCGCGCGAGGCGACGCGACGCCGCGCGACACACGCACCGCACCACGCCGCACGACAACACGCTTCGACCGCCACCCAACAACAACAACAAGTGCGTATACGCCTCATCAACTGTTATGGCTTGTATTCTATACTAACTGATCCGGCAGACTTCATGTCCAATATATAGTCTAGGCAATGAAGCGGATTTTTGTATGAAGACCCCAACATTAATTCCTCAGTCGATGAAACTTTGCAGGATTGTAGTATAGTATGAGACAATACTTGCATAAAAAAATCCAAAAAAAAAACCTAACCGAAGTTAGGTATTTTTACTGAAATACTTATTTATTTGATATCTTTGTTGGGAAAAATGCTCAGTCAAAATTTTCTTCTCCAGCAATATTCATGTGTGTTAAGAAAGCTATATGCGAAATATCCAAAAAAATCTCCTGGTAGAAACAACAAAACTCAGACGTATATGTACCTTGCTCGGGAAAATTGCTCAGTCCATTTTTTTAACTGGAATGTCATTTAATGGTCGCTGTGGACTTACAATAGGAAAATCCAAAATAAAAACCTTCTGGCTACATTATTTTTAGAAATTATCAAATTATCAATCAAAAAAAAATTTTTTTTTTTGTATAAAAACCTAACTTCGGTTAGGTTTTTTTTTTGGATTTTTTTATGCAAGTATTGTCTCATACTATACTACAATCCTGCAAAGTTTCATCGACTGAGGAATTAATGTTGGGGTGCACTACCTTTATTGCCTAGACTAATATCACAAAGGCGATAGACAGTATGTCGCGCGAATTAAATCCTGACATAAGTGACAGTTGAAGTAAGATAAATCTCTTGTCTCTTACAGATCCTATAAAAAACACTTAGTATTTCCAGGATTTTGAAAATGACCGGGCCACTATTACAAATTTTATTCCTTTAATTTAAGAATCATAATCGAACTTAACAAATTGTCAACTAACATGTTAAAAAAATTTTTTTTTGTAAGTTTATGGTCTTTCTACTAAGCCTTCAAGGGCTCGCATTTCCCTTGCTACATAATATACTATCACTATTATGAGTCAAAATGGCATGCACCAATGAGTTTTTCAAAACTTACGTACATATTTATTACTAGCCTGACGGTGAAGGAAAACATCGTGAGGAAACCCGCAGGTCCCAAAATTAATTCTGAGGCATGTGTAACAGACCCGGTCCGGCTTAAGGCTCACCGCCTATCACGTTGAGGGGTCCAAAGAATATCTGGTGAAAAGTGGGTATATCCAGAAATGGAATACATCTGCCTGCCGGCTCGGGGATACAAGGCGTGAGCTTTTTTATGTTATTTATTTTGATGACATGGTATTGCAGGCAGCCGTGCAGCTTCATGACCACGGAGGTGATCGAGGCGGTGTGCCAGTGCCTGATCGCGGCGGCCGTCGAGAGCGGCGACGAGACGGAGCCGGAAAGGGAGCCCGACGCCGTCAGGGATGTGCTCGAGGAGTTCGCGAGGTGCCTGCAGGACATCATCAGCGCCGCCCACCAGGCCACGCCCGGAGTGCTCGTCGACGAGGTACTATCTACATTTATATTAAAAAGAGGAAATATTTGTATTTTGGTATGTTTGTTATGAATAAACTTAAAAAGTATTGGACCAATTAAAAAAAAATTCACCAATGGAAAGCGTACTATTCTGGGAGTAACATGGTCTATAATATTGTCCCAGCTAGGAACAGGTAGGAAACTATAAATTAAATACATCAACAAACTTCTAGTGAGTTACGTAACGACAGTTTGAGTTAAACGAGTTAAAGAGGTAAAAGTTTAAAAAGTTAAATTGAGTAAGGGTAATCAGATACCAAAAAGCAATTTTGATTAAATTTTAGCGATATAAAGCGCTGTCATTCATTTTTTGTGGTACAGGGACGGCTTATAGCTTCTCCTGACAGGGACTTCATAACAATGGCGCAAAAATTTTCCAGCTACAAAACATTTCGGTTGCAGTTGTAACTTAACTTTAAAAGTATACTATTACGTCATACGTATTGCGTCATCCGCGAGCCCTCCCGCCTCGCGATACTACCTCAGGCACTGTATCTGTTAAGCGGTAAACCTACTCACACATTTATATTTACTTTTTCTTATAAAAAGGTAAATTGAGGTAAATTGTTTCTAAATTTGAAGGTAATTTAAGGAATTAGTGCACTTTATTCTCAAAGTCTTTCCCTGAAAAAACTACACTATTTCTGAGTGACATAGGATATGTTTTAGTATTGACGCGGGTCAAAATAAGTTAAAATGTGCTTGAACTCGACTGACCAATTAAAACTTGAATTACAATGTATTTTTTTATCCTTATTTACAATGAATACACTTTCTTTTCCAGCCGCAAGCGTGATATTCGACGCACTACTGGACTCTACGCCCTTTTTATGCCATTTATTTTAGACGCGATAGTGTAGTGACAGCATGTTATGATTATGTAGTTTATGTGGGTAGTGTAATATTGAAGACTGTTGTAAATAAATAAACGCTAAGCTTTTGACAATATAAGACTCGAATCTATAATGAAATGTACGAACCCTTAGAATGGATGTAAAATATTTGTAAATATTTTTTTAAATATTTTACAATATTTTTTATTACTCTAGTTATGAACTATCGTATGAGGTACGTGTAAATATTTAATGTAGGTAAATTAAATTTTGTTACTAATCATAAGGATACCTTTTAGCAAGGTAAATATGTAAATAATATAATAAAAGCAATGTTATTTCCATTACATAACCATATTTCACTGTTTTATTTCGGAAACCGAATGCGAAAATACTTTTTCACTTCTCATGCTCTAAAAGTACGCCAATATAGCCCTACGAAGCGGGACTATAGTGACCACTTTAGTCCCTAGGGAGTATAAAGTAATTTTTTTTTAAATTTCCTTAATTAGAAAAAGACAACCTCAAACAGCCAGTAAATATCTGTAGAGTGTGGACCATCTTCATTGCGAAAATGTGAAGAGTTTTAGTTCCATGGTTTTTCCGCGAAGAAGGTGGCGCCATGTGTTTTAAATTGTTTACCTGCCAAGAGATTTAAATCTCTTTGTTAATCTGTGACAGCCTGACAGGTTAAGAAGAAAAAACTGACCGCGAAAATTTCTGAATTTTTGTCGAGTGTAAATTTGTTGGGTTTTAAATAAATTTGTACTAAATTGACAATTTTTCTCGCACTCAAAGTGAAAAGTACAGTTTGCACCTCGAGACTAAACGCCAACTTAATATACCCTCGGTTTCATGACTCCCTCGCAAGCTCGAGAGTCAAACCACCTCTGGTATATAATGGCTTCGTTTAGTCCCTCTATATAAAATATACTTTATTTTAAAGTCTGCTTAAATTCCATCTTTTAAAATTCAGTAAGTTCTCTCGAATCCCATTCCCAGAAGTTCTAAATGGCTGTATGATCGACTGATAACCAAAGAGGTTGGAAGAAAATCATTCTCTTTTTTTTTCTTTAAACGTCTGCTGATAACCTTGACTTTGTTTGACATAAGCTGGTTGCCTATGAAATTTGTATATAGGATGTATGATCAGTAAGACTGGCTGGCAAGACCCTAACGAGCCATTTACACGAGGGCAATCCACGAAGACTGCATACAAAAAAAACTTGAGGACTATCCATTCCATGGTCCTCAGGTTTTTTTTTTAAATGGCTCGTAACTCTGTTGAGTCTGTCGAGGAGCGGAAGTGCAACGATCCTCTTCTCTATAATATCGAATATCTTCCGCCAGGCGAGGTGATCGTGCCTGGGGACCGCTGTCTAACGATTGATGTTGGACACATGCTGATTTATACAAACGAGATTTAAATATAATAGGGCATATTTTAATCTCTTCGTTATTTTAAGCGTCTATAATTGTGACGTCACGTGCTGTCTATGGCATTTAGTTTGTTCTATGTAGAATCGATAGATGTCACTATGTGTACTTGCATACGTAAGTTTTGTAAATGATCTCGCCAGTGTAGCTAACATGAGAGTGCCATTACAAATTTTTGTCACGGTGCTCAGACACGAACATAAGGGAGTAGCGGCCATAATCTCCCTCGTGAATCCATCACGGATTAGGAGATGTGTTAGCCCAGTGGCCACCTATCTGTCTGCGTTGCTCTTCACGCTAAAACTGTATGGATTTTGATGAAACTTTAGGTACAGTAATGTAGCTTATACATACTGATTTAACACATTTGCTACTTTGTACTCATAAACCCTGAACGCGGGCGAAGTCGCAGGCAAAAATAAAGTAGTATTTGGCATTTACTACACTGAGGGCAACGTAATATGCGATGGTGTTGGTGCGGTGCTCTAAATTTAGTTCAACGTGTGAGCTTCTATAAATACCGTGGTCAGTTCAGTAGCGCGCACGTGTGCCATACCTATGCAGTTCGCGTACGCCGGGGAAAATTACGCAAATAGTGCAACATGACGGCAAAATACGAGGTGCAGAAGTCTGACGTACTTGGAAGGTAGTATTTGACAGTTTTTATGGTTCTATTATAACTGTTACTGTTCATATTATTGGAATCGAGTTCTTATTGGAATAATTATGAAAAATGTATGTTTTGTTTTCTGTAGGTGAGGTAATGTAATTGTTGGATTTTGTATTTTCATTAATATAAGTAATATTTTTCTAGTAATGTCTGTTCGCCATTTTAATTTAGCACAAAGTCAAAAAATCAATGCACAGGGTTCACTCAATCACTTACTAAATATAAAGACAATGATATTATATTATATGCTCACTGTATAAAGAGGCGATCGAAAGTCCAAAACAGAATTAGAATTTGGGGAGGATATTAACGATCCGACGATTATCTGACGCCTTCTCCCCGAGGGGCTTGGCACTTGTATTCCATTTACGAAAGTACCCACTTTTACAGCGTATTTTCGGACCTCGTATACGAAACAGGTGCTAAATAAGAATAATATTGTTTCAACAATCCTATTCGATTTGACAAGCCTTACTCTCGAACGGTTTATTAGATATCTAGTAGCAGCAAAGGACCTGAGGGCAGGCGAGACGATCCTCTCCGACCAGCCGTTCGTACTCGGACCGAACAGCGACTCGGCCTTGGTCTGCTTCAGCTGCTACCAACCGGTGCTTAGCAAGTTCTTCGTGTGTAAGAACTGCGGTGTTGCCCCCGTTTGCCCAGATGAGGGGTGCCCGGATCATCTTACTAGTGAGTATGAAGGAAACACGTCAAGGTATACGTTTCAAAGGTACTGCAAACCATGCAAGCTAGGTAGGTACTGTACACGACCGTTTTAACTTCTCTGAACATAGGCTTCGCCTGCGCAAAATCTCTCGTACAGCCAAATGGTAGCTAAAAAATGTTATTGCGCAGCCATTTGCGCAACTTCAGAGCTGCCAAGTTAAAACATCACATTCTAGGCACGAAAGTTTACATTTTTCGCTCACCCCATTGAAAGAGGAATAGAAAAAGAGCATACAATCTCTCAGGCAGTAATTGTTAAACGAAGAGTAAGGTTTACTCGAAGATTAAATCTAATACTAAGTACCTATATAGTTTGTGCGATTTATCATTTGAATAAGGCTTACCTACTTCTCGTTGGAGGAATCTAAACTGAGTGGGATACTTAGGGCAACAAAATCTGTTTATCTATTTACCACTTCTCTCTATTCTCTCTCTAGCATATGATTCTGCTCTAGATTTCTTGATAATTTGATACTATTATGCTGGTTGACTTGTCATCTGTTAGAAGCATTATATATGAATGTCATATCGCTTCTCTTCCAGAATGGCATACAAAGGAAGAATGTGACAAATTTCGCGAACTGAAGCTCACAAAAAGTCTGAACCCGATGGTGATGGTGCAGAACGTGGGTTCCTTGACAGTCCTTCGTGCCCTACTGAAGAAAGACGCCAACCCTCAGGCCTGGGAGGAGTTCCTGCAGCTCGAGACACACTTGGAGGAGAGGCGGGACACGAGTGTTTGGCAGTATTGCCAGAATACTGAAAAGGTAGGTAACCTACCTACCTACTTTATATACCTATGTTGTTTACCCTAATTAGGTTTTAGGCCTGTTATTATTTTAGTGTAGGTAATCTAATTTACTATAAAAACAATGTCGGTGATGACTTGACGTGGGAATCCACGTTTTTAAAAGGGAATGGTCCAGCCGGTGGGTCCAGCTTTGCACAATCTATCTGTCAACGAGTAAAGAGGTGTTAAAACTACTTAAAACCAAACTAGATCCCTCGTAACAGTATTTGCGATTATTCAAATAGTGTGATGAATAGATTTGGATATATAAATAAATAAATGCGAGTGTAACGTCAAAACCGGCATAACGAAATTTTTTCAGGACCATGTTTACATATTGAGAAAGGTCATGATTACTATTCACCTCGGAAAACACAGATCCTTAGCCCCTTTTCACACGTACCGGTTTCAGCCGGGCCGGCGGGCGGCGAAGTGTATGGCCATGTAAGTTCGCTTCCATACGTACCGGCGGGCAACCGGGTGATCGGCCATACATTTCGCCGCCGGACCGGCGGAAACCGGTACGTGTGAAAAGGGGCTTAGGCATGCGACAATAGCCAATTATTACCTAATGAATTTAATTTCAGTTTATCCAATCACTCGGCCTCCTCGAGAAAGTTCAAGCCAAGAATCTCGTACAGAAAATATGTGCAGCAATAGACGTAAACAGTTTCGAAGTCCGTGGCCCGCCCGTCCCAGGCATAGGATGCGCGGAGTTCCTCAGAGGGGTATACTTGAAGGCAGCGTTACTTGCCCACGACTGCACCGGGAACACGCACATGTCAATAAACGACAATAATCTGCTGGTCTGCCACGCCAGCACTGATATTAAGAAAGGAGACACGATTTATTTTAACTATACGGACCCTTTGAAGGTAATTTGAAGATGAATAGGCAAGCCCGTGAATAAATAAAAAATCAGAGATCTAGCTAGTCTGTCAATGTTTATCATTGTGTTTTTGTGACTCAACTACAAAGCTTCTACGTTAGTCTAATCCGCCCTTAATCAGAAATCTCGCTTTAGGCCCCGTAAAATCAAGTGTCGTTTGTTGCGGCGGCGCTTAGCCTATTAATATTGACCTTCAGTACCTAAGTGAATCCCTTTCGATATTTAGTTTTGATTAAACCGTTTTCCTAGGGCACAGCAGTTCGCCAGGAACATTTACAAATGGGTAAATACTTCAAATGCACGTGTGCTAGATGCTCCGACTACACCGAGCTGGGAACCTTCTTGAGCTCGGCACTCTGCCCCGCCTGTAAGACCGGTTACGCCACGGAATCAGAAAAGGGATGGACTTGCAACAACTGCGACAAAGAGCTACCCTCGGATATCATCGGGTACAAGGTCCAGTGCTGTTCTGACAAGTTGGACCTTATTAGTAAGTATGGTTTGTTTGAGCTGTTGTGTGAGGAGGATTTATAATCATAGTTATTCTACTAATAGTATAAACGCGAAAGTTAGTATGTATGGATGTATGTGTTTGTTCCTCTTTCACGCAAAAACTACGGAACGGATTTTGATGAAACTTTACAGTTATATAGCTTATACATCAGAATAACACATAGGCTATTTTTATCCCCATATTTCCACGGGAACGGGAACTACGTGGGTGAAACCGCAGGGCGCTGTTAGTAATATATATATTGAGTATATTATATAAAATTACGAAATCCAGATAAGAAAGACGAAAAGGAGCTGGAAGAATATTTAAGAAACGTGTCTCTGGTGCTGGCTCCCAACCACTATCTCCTGCTCGACGCCAAGCAGCGACTGGCGGGCGTGCTCCGGGACACCATCAACAGGGAGCCAAGGCCCACCAAGAAGCTGCTGCGGCGCAAAATACAGCTCTGCGAGGAGATTCTGCTCGTCGTTGAGACGTTGAGCCCCGGAATATGCAGGACTAAAGGTAAAGCAACCCCTTGTGATACCACTTGCAAGTTCAGTTGTTTTAGGGTGACTTCTGACAGATAAATAATATAAAAATGTTCATGCCTTTATCCCCGAGGGGATAGAAGTATTTCATTCAGGGAAATACCCGATTTTCACTATTTTATTTACCCCTAAACTTCGTCGATCGTGGTGCTGTTACACATGCCTCAGAATCGATCTTTTTCTTTCACCGTTGAGATATATAAATAAGCTTACTTAACTACGTTTTTTAAAAACTCATTAGTTACTAGGATTTGAACCAGAGTCTCACAGAACCAGGCTCACTAACCTCACGGCTAGCACTGCCCATTCCATTGTTAAAAATATGGTGAATAGGATGTTTAATGTCGAACTTGTGATATATGTATGTGGCGGTTCGGAGCTAAAATGCTCCTCCATCGTGAAAAGGGGAGATCTTTCGCCATTAGATGTGATCGTGCCTGGGGACCGCGGTTCATCTATTGATGATGGACAGTTTTATATTTATACAAACTCGTGTGAACGCTTCCTTAGAACTTGTGACGTCACGAGCTTTTGCTTGCCGTCTATGGCATTTAGATCTTTCTATGTAGAATCAATAGATGTCGCTACATGTACTTACCTCTACTTACCTATTCTAAAGGCCCTCACCATGTGCAGCTAACATGAGCGCCGTGATTATTTTTTTGTCACGGTGCACATGCTACAAAAAAAATCATATTAAATGAAACGTCTTTACTTTTCAGCTATTACATTGTACGAGTTACACGCAACAATGGTGCAGCTATCGAAAAAGTTATTTGATGCGCGGGAAATATCGGGTTCAGCTTTTATGGTACGTTTTAACTTTTTAGTGGCAATATTTTTGTTATTGTGACATCGACATTTTAAATTATTGTTAAGTAAGTAGTTGGGCTCAGTGGCGCGTCTTGGGAGAGAGAAACCTATTTCCAGCAGCAGACTGCTGTAGGTTGATGATGAATTAATTTTATTTTTGTTAAAGGATGAACTGCTGATCGCTGAAAAACATTTGAAGAGGGCGTTGGAAATGCTATTCATAGAACCAGGCAACTCTCCTGAAGGGGAGTTGTGTGCGAAGGCATTAGAGGAGTATCGGGTTCTGAAGGCTACGATGAGCAGTGTTCTGGATGGTTTACACGCGGAAGGAAAGACCTACGTCAGTGCTTCTGAGAGGCAACAACCGACACAACCCATGCCTTAAAAAGTCTTAAATAAATGAGAATAAATTGCTACTTTTATCTGCAGAAACCTTTGAGTATTAAACCATTATTAAACCTAACTCCAAGACAGAAACACTTTTATTTCCTTTTGTAACAATAATATTGAGTCCTATGTAACGTAATAAGATTGTGAGAGGATTTCACGTAGTATAAAATGTCCTGTACCCATTATCCTAGTATTGTCTATTTCACATAGCATGGGTTCGGTGACAGACAGTTCACATTTTTCCATTTTACGCTTACTACTCTCGACCAATAAAAATATTTGGATTAATAATACCTGATTACTATTTTATCGTTGCAAAAATACATTGAGTTTTATTAGTCGAAAGTAGTAAGCGTAAATGGAAAAATGTTAACTTTCACCAAACCCATGCTATGTGAAATAGATTTTAATATTATAAACCCGAAAGTTTGTATGTATGGATGTTTGTTCCTCTATCACGCAAAAACTATTGAACGGATTTTGATAAAAGGCTCCAGTTATTTATACATCAGAATATAGGCTATATTTATTATACCTACACGGGAACGGAAACTACGCGGTTGAAACTGCGGGGCGCTGCTATTGTTTACATAATTTTGACCAACTGCAACTGCACCCGATTGTATCTATACCCGATCTATACATATAAAATGATAAATTGACTGACTGATTGGTGATATATCAACGCACAGCCTAAACCACTGGGTCTAGAGACTTGTTTGCACATAGATAGCTTACACAGTGTAGGCATGCACTAAAAAGGTTTTGTAATAAGCGTGCGCGAGCGAAGCCGCGGGTAAAAGCTATACAGTCACACACTTTGAGTGTCTTGCATTTGGCTGTATGAAATATAAATGCTTTCGCTAACGCAAATAGAAGCATGTAGAAAACTAACTGTCACTGTCATTAGTGTCATTTTGCATTTTTGACATTGTCAGTTGTAGCGGTGAATTGGGCATTGAATTCGATTCGATGTTTATTTCTTAGTATTTAGCTAATAAACTATTTATAAAAATTATTATTATTTACATATGCTCCTTGCTTAGCTACCACGTTGTTTCATTCTCTGAAATTATTACGCTTTCACCATACCGCCAGTTGTGATAGTGAGTTTCGGTTTGATGTGAGTGTCGCAAAACTACTGTTCTCTAAAACATATTATATACTTGTAAACGAAGGTTTAATTCATGTGCATTTCTGCAGTCCAGCCATGGCGGATCAGTCGTCGGTCTTGGCGCTGATCATATTATCGGTTGGAGTCACTGTGCACTTCTCTCTGCATAAGGTAGAGGAGGGGCATGTTGGTGTCTACTATCGGGTAAGAAAATCGACTTAATAACATTCTGACCCTTAATTGCTTAAAGCCTTCCTAGAAACTGTTGTACAATTATGAAAATGGCATCAAAATGTTTTGAGGTTCAACATGTTGATGTAAGTTGAAATTACTTACACAAAACTTTTGTAAGTTTCTCTGGAATATTTGCACCTTTTTTTTCTGTTCTCTATCTGATCCCACTTTGGAATAGACTTACTTAATTTTTAAATCCTTTGTTATTATAATTATATAATATCTAATATTTTTTGGCAGCCTTTTTTTCTTTCAGTAGTTTTATCATCGACCATCGCTAAGCCAAGGATTATTCACTTTCTTCTAGTATAAAGAAATATTTATCAAAAACATTGTATATTTCCCATCACACAATATTTTAACTTCAGATTTTGTTTACTTCTTATCGAGTTTGTTGTACCAAAGCTGGTATGGTCTCAAACTTTTTCTTTTTTGACATTCAGGGAGGTGCATTACTACCTGTCACTAGTCAGCCTGGTTTCCATATGATGGTACCACTATTGACATCATACAAACCTATTCAGGTAAATAGAAAATAATATAGTGGCAAACTTCGTAAACATATACTTTTGGTCACTTATAAGATAAATTATTTTTAGACAACTCTTCAAACAGATGAAGTGAAGAATGTACCTTGCGGTACAAGTGGTGGTGTCATGATATACTTTGAGAGGATAGAAGTTGTTAATAAATTGGAACCAAATATGGGTGAGTGCAAATAACCAATGTTTTCTCTTCCTAATTTAAATATTTAGATAATTAGATCTAAATAAATTACTTATGACTTTCACCTTTTATTTCAGTGTTAGATGTAGTGCGCAACTTCACAGCAGACTATGATAAGACATTGATTTTCAACAAGGTACACCATGAGCTAAATCAGTTCTGCAGTGCTCACACATTACATGAAGTTTACATTGATCTCTTTGACCAAATTGATGAGAATTTGCGAACTGTGAGTGGAAAATTATAGAACAATTTTATTTACTCATTTCATGAATATGTACTATCAGCAAACGCTAAGCCTGATACATTTGGAAGAATTGTCGCTTGTAAGCTCCAATTTTATTACCCCGACCGTAATTAGAGTTACACAATGAGAAGTCAGTAATTGTCCTTGTTGCTACAAGTGAGGGCTTTATCGCCACGGGGTGGGAAAAGATACCTGCTCGCTAAAATACTCGGCACTTAGGTGTATCAGGCAGAACTTTTTTCGATAGTACATGATACTTTGAATTAACTAATAACTATTGAGGCCAGTATATAAAAATTGTATGGTATCCTGTGAAGCATCTTCATCCAGACACAATAGACAAAACATATTACTATTAGATAAAAGAAAAAGAACAAGTTGACAACTCCTTAGAAAATGATGGGGGGTCATCATGGAAACATACATAATATTAAAATTCAATCTTTTACTATTTCTAGGCTCTCCAAAAAGACCTGCATGAAATGGCACCTGGGTTGAGGGTGCAGGCTGTTCGAGTGACAAAACCAAAGATCCCTGAGTCGATTCGCAAGAATTATGAGCTAATGGAGGCAGAGAAGTCCAAGCTTCTTATTGCAGCACAACATCAAAAGGCAAGCTATGTTCCCAGCAATTTTTGAAATAATAATAATTGTGTTTTCAAATTATTGTATGTATTCTGGAAAAAATGGTTTTCAATGAATTTAGTTATCAAAGTTTAGTCTTGTGATATCAAATTCAAACTTACTTTGGGCAAACTGAAAAATTATTAAGATATTTCAAGCAGCCAGAGACATGGCTAATATAATAATTCTGTGTAGAGAGCTAAGTATATAGCGTAGTCCTAACATGAATGCTGAGTCCGAAATCCACGAAAGGGTTGGCAGAGGTATTTTATTCCTGGAAACACCCTCTTTACACCAGGATATTTTTTGTAACCATAATTTGATAGGTCTGGCAATCGCCAGATCACTAAATAATTGATAACAAAATTTATGTTCATAAATTATTTCTTGATTTCAGGTGGTTGAAAAGGAAGCAGAGACAGCCCGCCGAAAAGCCGTAATTGAAGCAGAAAAAGAAGCACAGGTAGCAAAGATTCAGTATGAACAAAAAATTATGGAAAAGGAATCATTACAGAAAATCGAACTTATTGAGGACAGTATCCACAAAGCCAAACAACAGACCAAAGCTGAGGCAGACTACTACCACCTAAAGAAACAGGCGGAAGCCAACAGACTGCTTCTCACCAAAGAATATCTGGAATTAAAGAAATATGAGGCTCTTGGTCTCAATAACAAGATCTATTTTGGTAGTGACATACCAAACATGTTCTTGCAGGCAACTGTGGGTGATAAAGGTGTCCAAGTTGACTGAGCAATAAATTCTCCTCTGTTGTAATTGTTACCACAGCTAGTCAAGAATAACAGGTGTATTTTTCATCAAGTGAAAATTTTTTTTTCGTGTGATATAAATCTGTGTCAACAGTTTAGTTAAAAAGACAAGTTGTGTTGTTAATCAGCTTAAAATTTTGACTGATGTGCATTAGTGTTTGTTTTGTACATGAGTGTGTAATTAAACTAATTTATATTAAAAATATTGATTTTATTGAAAAGTTGACTTATAAATTAAATGCTCCATTTAGATTTTGTTGAAAGCGGCAATGTCTACGGACTGGACAAAGTCCTCATTTTCCTGGATCTTTTCAGTGAGGAGGTCAACGGAAACCTTGTCATCTTCAATGACACACATGATCTGTAGCTTGTTGATACCATAGCCAACAGGTACAAGTTTGGAAGCACCCCAGAGGAGGCCATCCATTTCGATGCTTCGGACTAGTTTTTCCATCTCTTTCATGTCTGTCTCATCATCCCATGGCTTGACGTCAAGTAGAATAGATGATTTTGCAATGAGGGCAGGTTTCTTAGATTTCTTGTCAGCATATGCTTTAACACGCTCTTCTCTGATTCTTTCTGCCTCTGCATCCTGTGAAGATGAATAATAATGATTAGGTATCAATCGTTTTAAATTTTCATAAATCTCAAGAGAGGGGTCTATTTTATGGGCTATTTGCTTTGCAAAAATCTTTCCATACGGGTCATTAGTTATCCATCTGGGGGCATAGTAGTGCCCTTCCAAAAAGACCCAAGCGCAAGGACACTATACCTACTTTCACGCGAGGCGCTTCGTCAATCCTTTGAATCTTATTTACCAATACCTAGTTACAATTGTGTACGAACCTCTTCCTCGTCACCAGAGCCGAATAGGTCGACGTCATCATCGTCGTCGTCCTTTGCAGCTGGAGCTGGGGCCGTGGGCTTGCCGCCGGCGGTGAGCGGGCTGACTCCTGCGGGCCACGCCTTGCGCTCACCGGCCGGGTAGGACGCGATTTGGTTGTACCAGCGCAGCGCGTTAGGCAGGCTGGCGGCCGGCGCCTTGCCTACCTGATCGAACACTTGAGCATCGGCTTGAGTTGGAGTGTACCTAAAAGATAAGTAAGATAGTCTAGTCAAATAGCTAATTGGTAAGTTGAATTAGGATACACGTAAAATAAAGTCCAGACAATAGGTTAGAGGACAATTTCTACAATCTGCAAGGTTGACGTGGTTAGATTCCAACCTATAAAATTATAAAAAAAATGACATACCCAGATAAGTAACTCTTATCAGCCAAATATTTGTTCAGATCACTGAGACCCTGAGCGGTTTTAACGTCTCCGATGGTCATTTTTGTGTGTTATATGTGATTTTTTTTACACTATCACCACACGGCCCGGCTGATTAGCAAATGAGAGAAAGAAAGAGATAAAACACTAGAAAGAGACAATAGAATTGACCATAGAGATCTAGACTTTCATTTCATTCAGTAATAGAGGTGTCTGTCTGTTCGTATCATTCGCTCATTGAATCGAGATTTGATCGACTCAAGGAGGCTGAAAAACCGGTATTTTGCCCAACGCTAGCTGAATGCAGCACTTTGACAAAAATTTTTGACAGATTGACAGTTCTTGTATCTGTCATCCTTTTACGCAAAAATTGTTCAATATTTTTAGGTACGATTTTTACGAAAATACGACGCAATATATTAGAGTAACGCAATTTTAAATGCCGCAAAAGTTCATTTCCTACCTCAGCTAGTTCCGGGCCAGATTTTGTTTACATCTAAATAGGTTAGGTGTACCTACTTATGTAACAATAACATAGGTTTTTCTCGTATTTCTGCGACCAAAAAGTATGCACTGCGTCTGTGATAAATTAGTAATAATTGTTGAATACCTAGTGACTACGTTCGCCTTGCGTGGATACCATCTAGGCGTAGGTAAATCGATGTTAAGAGTGTGTTTAAGTGAGTAGTGTTTTCTTCAGAAATGCTGCGCCAGCCGCTGTCTCGGGCGCTCGCGCTGGCTTCGCCGAAGCGTGTGGCCCCACTGGCTGCCCGCCGCTATGCCGAGCAGGTCCCGGCCGCGCCCAACAACGTAGAAGTCTTCATTGATGACCAACCAGTGCATGTACCACCTGGCACCACTGTTTTGCAGGTGAGACATTATTTTGTTTATTATGTAAAGATGTTCCTCGTGATATCACCCTCGTAAGTTCTGTTCCCGTATGGAAATTGTAGCCCATGTTATTCCCAGAAAAGAAAACGTTCCATGAGTAAAAGAATTTTTAGAATTGGTCCTGCAGTTTTAGAGTTTCGATTACAAACAAACATTGAAATATATACACTAAAACAATACTTTCCTCTTTAAAATATGAGTGTAGATATTTAATTATAGTGTGGTCAAGTAGTCAAATTTAGTACCTAACTTGATTTTTCCTTTAAACAATTTATTTCATTTGCTACATAAATACATGCGATAGTAGTAATACCTTACCCTTCAAGTATATGCAATGAGACACATTATCTATTGTCACATTATCTATTGTCCTTGAATACTCATGAGTCCTTGAGGTACTTATTTCTAAGGCTTAGTTATGCTTATTAATCCTTCCAACTTATTGGACTGCTCAAAATAATCTTCATGTGCCTTACAGAACCCTATGTTTAATTGACAAACATACATAATCTCATGCCATATATCCATTTCTGGATATACGGTTAGGTGTCCGTGGTTATATCAAGAAAAGCTGACCAAGGATACATTATTGGTTAGGTGTCTGTGGTTATATTAACAAAAGCTAACCATGGACACTAAAAGTGGTCCATGGTTAGATTGATCTGACTAAGCGATCTGACTACGGATACAGAACGGCACTTTTCACCAGATATTCTTTGGATGTTAAACTTAATCTTTCTTCAACAGGCTGCAGCAGTAGCTGGTGTCGAAATCCCTCGGTTCTGCTACCATGAGCGGCTGGCTGTAGCTGGCAACTGCAGAATGTGCCTCGTCGAAGTAGAAAAGTCCCCCAAACCTGTTGCAGCTTGTGCCATGCCTGTCATGAAGGGTATGAGGGTGAAAACCAACTCTGACCTAACTCGCAAAGCTCGTGAAGGTGTGATGGAGTTCCTACTAGTGAATCACCCACTGGATTGCCCCATCTGTGATCAGGGAGGTGAATGTGACCTTCAAGATCAGTCCATGGCATTTGGTTCTGATAAGAGCCGATTCACTGATATTCATTTCTCTGGGAAGCGGTGAGTTTCTTATTCTGATCAATATATTTTATTTCACAATAATAAAAACAGATTAATACCAATAAAGAATATAGTAATGAGTAGATACAAAACTAAATCAACTGTTAATGTGTAATGTAAGAAAATAAATGCTCTTCAAGAATATAAGAGAATAATATTAATTTATTATGATTTTTAGAGCGGTTGAGGACAAGGATGTGGGCCCATTGATCAAAACTGTGATGACGCGTTGCATTCACTGCACAAGGTGCATCCGTTTCGCTTCAGAGGTGGCTGGGGTTGATGACTTTGGTACCACAGGCAGAGGTACCGAAATGCAGGTGATTTAGGTTTTAATTTTTTAGTAGTTTTCCATTTTGTAAGGAAAAACTTTGTAAATAGAAAAATGATTCAACTTGTCATTGGATTCTATTTGAAAATATGTGATTCTATATGACAAAGATCTCAGATTATCTTGCAAAGGTTGGACATTTTTAATATGATTTATCTGACTTTGGCAGGTTGGCACTTATGTGGAGAAAATGTTCCTATCTGAGTTGTCTGGAAACGTTATTGACCTGTGTCCTGTCGGTGCTCTTACTTCTAAGCCCTTCAGCTTTTCTGCTCGGCCTTGGGAGATCAGAAGGGTAAGTCATCAAAACATATTAAAACTTAACTTTATCATTGTACCAACAAACAACGTTAACATCCCTACTAAATATAATAATCTGTTACCTTTTCACGGGTAAACCAATCTGGATGAAATTTGTCAGTCAGATGTCCTGAGGAATGCCATAGGCTAAGTTTCATTGCAAAATGCGAAGGAAGTCGCGGGCAAAATTCATTGCGTATGTTCTGTGTTCTATGTTAGGGGGTTTGGTTTCCGCACTTATTCATTGCGTATAATTAAGTCTAAACAAGAATTTATAATGTGATATCTTATTTTGAGGATATTTTTCAGATTGACTCAGTGGATGTATTAGACCCACTGGGTAGCAACATCGTAGTAGCGACGCGGACCAACGAAGTATTACGAATCCTCCCAAGAACCAATGAGGTGAGTGAAAAGATATGTATTTAAATAAAACTTTTGGATATAAACCCACATTCGAAATAATCAGATCTATAAAATTAGGACCCTTACATTTTTTTTATTTTCCCTACAATAAAGAATCAGGAATGTAAAGGTTAGGTTTTTAAGTAGAGTGCGCATTGCCGCCGAGACATAAATACAATCGACAGTAAGTCATATTTTTTGCACGACAAAGAAAACTAAAAAAATTGTGATTTGTTCTAATTAATTTGTGAAACTTAAATGGCAAATATGTTGCAGGAAATCAACGAGGAATGGCTATCGGACAAGTCGAGGTTCGCTTGCGATGGGCTGAAGCGTCAGCGGCTAGTGACGCCAATGCTGATGGACAGTCGCGGCAACTTGCGCCCCGCAGAATGGGAAGACGCCATTGTTGCCGCCGCGAGGGCACTGCGTTCCTGCCCCCCCGACAAGGTCATTACATACAATACAATAACTCTATTGTACACCAAAAATAACACAATATGGATACCAACATTAACTAAAGTACAATGGTCGGTCTTATATGACGGGCCTGTTGGCATAGTTGGTAGGGTACCCTGCCTTCTGAGCCGGAGGCGGGCCAACATTTGTGTCTGTTGGCTTTGTGTCTGAGTGTTTAATATTTATTTAAGTATGTCTATCAGTTATTTACTCGTAGTACCCATAGCACAGGCTCTGCCTAGTTTAGGACCTTATAACTGTGTATGAATTGTGTCCCACAATTTATTATTATTATTATTGCTCCATCAATCTATGGGTATCTCCGAAACGGCTCTAACGATTTTGATGAAATTTTGTATACAGATACAGTTTGCATTAATTTGCACAGTTATATTTCCTGTAAAATCGCAATTTTACACAAAAAAATTGCCATTTAGGGCAGATGGCGTTAGCGATACTGGTGTTAGAACTAGCGAAGCTCGATCTATCGATATTGAGATCGATACTCTAACACTGACAGACAGGACATACAACAGTCTTCCTAAACTGGTAGGTGTAGATGCTTGTCATTTTGCACAGGAGTTCCTTATATAATGAATGTCATGTGGTTGTGGAACGTATGGGTCCACCGTTTATAAGTGGTCACGGTAAAATCGCAATTTTTCACAAAAAAATTGCCATTTAGGGCAGATGGCGTTAGCGATACTGGTGTTAGAACTAGCGAAGCTCGATCTATCGATATCGAGATCGATACTCTAACACTGACAGACAGGACATACAACAGTCTTCCTAAACTGGTAGGTGTAGATGCTTGTCATTTTGCACAGGAGTTCCTTATATAATGAATGTCATGTGGTTGTGGAACGTATGGGTCCACCGTTTATAAGTGGTCACGGTGGACCCATACGTTCCACAACCACATGACATGCATTATATAAGGAACTCCTGTGCAAAATGACAAGCATCTACACCTACCAGTTTAGGAAGACTGTTGTATGTCCTGTCTGTCAGTGTTAGAGTATCGATCTCGATATCGATAGATCGAGCTTCGCTAGTTCTAACACCAGTATCGCTAACGCCATCTGCCCTAAATGGCAATTGTTTTGTGAAAAATTGCGATTTTACAGGAAATATAACCGTGCAAATTAATGCAAACTGTATCTGTATACAAAATTTCATCAAAATCGTTAGAGCCGTTTCGGAGATACCCATAGATTGATGGAGCAATAATAATAATAATAAATTGTGGGACACAATTCATACACAGTTATAAGTGACCACTTATAAACGGTGGACCCATACGTTCCACAACCTCATGACACCTACAATACGTGGGCCGGCGCATACCGGGTATTGAAAATGAATAGTACCATGGGGTAGTTGACAGCATCGAAATTAAATTGCGAGTAATCATTCATTACAAAGATACAAAACACCTTAGAACATGTATTTCGGTTTTCACTTTAAAATTATAGCAAATTTAAAAATAATAAAACAGTCAAAAAAAGTGCTTCAATTAAGTACTAGAAACTATGACGTCACTCCTTGCTATTTCAGTACATTTTTCATTGTAAAATTTCGTTTTGACAGATCATAAAAAGTAACTGTTTGACTAGGCAGGACACTTCCCTATAAGACCTATATGGCCCTATAGGGTGTGATATTTTAGTCTGTAGATAGTAAAGTAGTAGTTATATGGACCACACGAGACGTATGATATCAACATCAGTATTAATGTTGTATACGGATTGATCGAAAAGTATAAATAACGGGCCGCGTCTTGTATTTTTACGACATGGCATGGCAACGGCATGATAATGGGGCGAGGCCCATAGAGTGGTTAAACATGGTATGTTTCTGCGAGCAGTTGCTGGCAGTGGCCGGAGACCTGGCCGACGCAGAGTCCCTGGTGGCGTTGAAGGATCTGGTGAACCGTCTGGGCTCCGAGAACACCTGCACCGAGCAATACTTCCCTACCCAGGGAGCCGGCACCGACTTGCGCTCATCGTACCTGCTCAACACCAAGATTGCTAGTCAGTGTCTAATATATGGAGTATTTACAATATATGAATTACTAGCGAACCGCCCCGGCTTCGCACGGGTGCAATGCTAACACTAAAACCTTCCTCTTGAATCACTCTATCTATTAAAATAAATCCGCATCAAAATCCGTTGCGCAGTTTTAAAGATTTAAGCATACATAGGGACATAGGGATATAGGGACAGAGAAAGCGACTTTGTTTTATACTATGTAGTGATTATATATTACTAGCGGTCCTGCGGGTTTCACCCGCGTAGTTCCCGATCTTGTTTGAATGCGGGAATAAAATATAACCTATGTTACTCAGGGATATTCTGGCTTTCCATTGGTGAAAGAATTTTCAAAATCGGTCATGTAGTTTTTGAGTTTATTCGTAACAAACATACAAGAAGACAAATCTTTCCTCTTTGTAATATTAGTTTAGACATTCCCCCATTTCCGAAAGGAGAAAGGGAAAAGGCAAATCAAACTAAAATTAGGTGACTGTTAAATCTCATGTTAACAGTTCTGATTGGTTGTTGAATAGTAATAGAATATTTTATTCAACCAACCAGAATCGTCTAACATGGGATGAGATAAGATTTAACAGTCTTTCAGCTAATTTAAGTTGAATTTGCGTTTCGAAAACCGGGGGGCTAATGTAACTAACTACTGCTCCCAGACGTGGAGGATGCGGACTTCGTTCTGCTGATCGGCACGAACGTGCGATTCGAGGCGCCCTTGTTGAACGCACGCATCCGTAAGGCGTTCATCCACAAGGACACCGACGTTGCGTTCATTGGCCCCAAGGTCGACCTCACCTACGACTACTTGGTGAGTTTTGTTGTACCAAATACTTTTTAAATTTTTATGTTCGTTTTTATGGCTGCCTACAATACACTATTCCGCTCTCATACCATATCATAGAGTGAATAGAGGAATAATGAAAACAAGCTGTACTGAGACTGTTTATTCCCCCTTTGCTAAGTTATCAAGGTACTAAGAATTTTCCAATGAAATGAAATAATGAAATTTCCAATTTATTTGTGGCAATTTATATTTTCTTTCTTTCGACTACAAATTCCAATGGTATTCCCACAGCACGTGGGTGACTCAGCATCGATCGTGAAGGAGCTGGCTTCAGGTACCTCATCCCACGAGGTCCTGAAGCGGCTTCAGCAGGCCAAGAGACCCGTCGTGATCCTGGGCGCGGATCAGCTCAAGACCGCTGAAGGCGCCGCCCTACTCGCTTACACGCAGGAACTCGCGCATAAGCTGCAGGATGGCCTTCAGGATAAGGAGTGGAAGGTCAGTTAGGTTGGGTGGTTAGTGAGGTGAATGGAAAGTGTGGTGGTTAGTGAGGGTGGGTGGTTAGCTAGGATTTGGGTGGTTAGTGAGGGGAGGCCAGGCTAGTGAGATGGATGTGGCTAGTGTGTGGGTGGTTAGTTGTAGTAAGTAGTGGGGTGGTTAGTGAGGTGGTTACTGGTTAGTGAGAGGTGGGTGATTAATTTTGTGGATAGTGAGAAATTGAGTGGTTAGCGTGTAGTAAGTTAGATTCTATGTCATGTAAATACAGAGGCATTAGGAGAGGTGAATGATATTGTAGACTAAAGCCTTGTGGGTAAGACCAGGGGAGGCACACTGCGTGACGTCATCGCGCCGCTACAAGTACATGCGGCCGGCCGCCACCCGGCGGTCTATTAGTGGTTGCTGCGCATTTGTTGTATAGATATGGAATTTTAATAAACTATTTTTCTTTACATTATATAATGTATGTATGTGGATAATCCAGTTGTATGTCTTCGTCCTTGCAGAAACAGGCAGTTTTGAAGTCATAACATAACCTGAAGGCAAATTACACAGCTTTTGTTTAGTTGGGTGGTCTTTAGTACCTAAATAAAGAATAATCGTAACATCGTAGGTAAAATACACTATTATACTAACTACTACTACTAACGTATAATTTAATGGGTCGAGCTGCCGGCAACCCTAGATCTAAGGCTCCGCCTCCGAAAGAGGGCGTTGCATGCGATAGAAAGAGATGGCCACATTTAGGCGTTTGACATACCTAAACAGGGAATTTGTTAACAGTGAACCTTCTGTACGTAGTACTATTACTTATTCTGTGATAAGACATAATTATTTATTAGATTATAAGAGATAATTCTATTACGTGGAGTGGAAAGAACAGTGGTAGTTTACGCATCGTAAATCAAACCATTACTTATCTCTCTTTATCTATTATTATTTTATTATTATCGTCTAATTTCTGATCCGTTGGTGTGCCTCGTTGTCCCGGTGCAGGTGTTGAACGTGCTGCAGCGCACGGCGTCGCAGGTGGCGGCGCTGGACCTGGGCTACCGGCCGGGCGTGGGCGCGCTGCTGGAGGCCGGCCCCAAGGTGGTGTACCTGCTGGGCGCGGACGCGGGCTCCGTCACCAGGGAACAGCTGCCCCAGGACGCTGTTGTCATCTACCAAGGTTGGTGACGTAATCTATATACATATACAGTGGTGGTCAGATAATTAGAAACACTGCCAACGGTCCTTGACATTATGTAAGATACTTCTCCGCAATCGTTTTTATTTTGAAAATAAACAATAAATAGGACAACAATATGTTCAACGATTTATCATTGATTAGAAAAACAATATAAATTCCATTACACAAGGGCAGTTTCAATATTACATTACGGACAAACATTTTAACCCATTTTAAGTTATAAACAATAATGGTCAACTAATTAGAAACAACAACAAAAAAGTATAAAAAACATTTTTTTAAAGTATTAGTAATTAGTATTGTTATTTATGAAATAGCTACTATCCCAAACCTATCAATAGTTATAATTAATATTAAGTGGCGTATCCCTTAATGCCAATAACAGCACTGCAACGACGTGGCATTTTGATTCAATCAATTTCGTAAAATTTTGTAGGGGGATTAATTTCCATGCTTCAAAAAATGCTTCATTTAGTTCGTTTTGACTGGTGTTACGTTTGTTTGAGACTTTCTTTTTAACAATAAACCAGAGATTTTCTATCGGGATTAAATCCGTACGATTTGCTGGCTAGTCTAAAATGGATATACGCTGTTTGCTAAGGAAACATTTGACGATATTGGCCGTGTGTTTAAGGTCATTGTCATGCTGAAAGATCCAGGTTACAGGCAAATGATCGTCCGAGTATGGAATCATTGTGTGCTCTAAGATATTTTAGTATTGCCATTGATCCATTGTACCTTCAATCTCCCGAACGGGTCCAACTCCATATCCGGAAAAACACCCCCAAACTTTAATGTTACTGCCACCGTCCTTGACTATACTCCTTGTGTATTTATAATTAAAAGCATTGTTTACAGGACGTCTAACATAGCACTTTGCGTCGGAATTTACCATATTTATTTTTGTTTCATCCGAAAATAACACTTTTTTCCATTCTTGTACCGTCCAATTAACATATTTTTTTAGCGATTAATAATCGCTTCTCTCGGTGCTGCTTGGTAAGAAGCGGTACCTTTCGAAAGATTCTTCCAAACAATTTAGCTTCTACTAATCTTCGGCGTATCAATCTTGGCGAGATGTTTCTCGGGTCATCAGGCGAAAAAACTTCATTTATAATCTGGTTGGAGCCTTTAATTGGGTCTTTTTTAGAAACACGAACAACAACTTATCTTCTCTGGGAAAGGTTTTTCTTTGCCGAGCCTTTCTAAGAACATTTTTTCAACAGTTCCATGTGTTTTGTAATGATCAATTGCATTAAAAACTTTCTTTACAGAACAATTTAAGTGCTCAGCTATTCTTCTGTACGCCCACATATGATCTATACGTAAATTAACAATGATTTGCCTAGTTGACGCGTCACATCTTTTTTTTTGGCCCATTTTGAACAAAATAAAATTCAGATTAAATTTTGAATTGCCGCTAGAATAATAGAAAAAGCCACGAAAGAAATGTTATTCTCCAATTTCCAAAAAAAGAATGAGCTATGGATACTTTTTTAAAATGTTTCTAATTATGCGTCCAAGCGGCAAGTTACAGAAAATAAACTCCTACATGTGTAAGACTCATTTTGTAATTAAAAATAACATATGTTTTATATTTTATGCATTTAATGAGTTTTTTATTTGAGTGGCTATATTATTGCATAATTATTAATTATTGAATGTGTATATTTTTTACGAACATTTGTACGTTGAAGTTATACTTTCCTTATTCATAAGAAGTGTTTCTAATTATCTGACCACCACTGTATATATAAAAAATAATCCCTATTTCTCATGGTCATAGCATCACGCGTGAACGGCTGGACCAACTTCGCTAATTATTTTTTTATTTTGTTTTATTGTCAGAAGGTTCATATGAAAGAAAAAAATAAGACAGTTTCGCGGAACATTAGAGAATTTAAGAAAACGTAACTTCCATATTAACTTTTTCTAATGAAACCTTATGGCTTTTGACATTACTGTCTGCTGAGTCAGCTAGTTTTAGAATAAAATAAAAACATATTTTTTATGTTAGATGATTATGGTGTTGATGATGATGTTTTTATTTGTCAAGCCATAGGTGACATGGTGTTATCATTTATTTCGTTAAAATCACAATAACAGTAATAGTAGCTATGATTCCTGCACTAGTTGTCAAAAGTGTCTTATACATCTTCTTTCTTGGTTTAAAAGCCTAGTAGGAAAATAAATTTGCTAAATGAAACCGTCATCAGGCCACCACGGGGACGCGGGCGCTTCGATCGCGGACATCGTGCTCCCAGGCGCGGCTTACACCGAGAAGCGCGCCACGTACGTGAACGCGGAGGGCCGGGCGCAGCAAACGCTCGTGGCCGTCACGCCGCCCGGGAAGGCGCGCGAGGACTGGAAGATCATCAGGTAGGCATTACAATACAATACAATACAATACAATACAATACAATACAAAACAATACAATACAATATACAATACAATACAATACAATAACTCTTTATTTTACACCAAAAACAACACAATATGGATACCAACATTAACTAAAGTACGATGGGCGGTCTTATCGCTTTTAGCGATCTCTTCCAGACAACCTTATGGTTGATGAAACTGAGAGATTAGAACTAGGTGGACGGTGCACTATATATTATTGAACATACTCTTACATACATAAATAAAAAAATAAAAAATGAATGCATTGTACTAAATGAGTCATCTTATAGATTGTAGCGACACCTAGCGGTACATAGAACTAAATAAATCGCCATAGAAAGCAGGTTTATCATGAGTTTGTGTAAATACAAGTGTCCAATGTCAACCGTTGATCCGCGACCCCCAGGCATGGTCAATTCGCCTGGCGGGAAAGCATTATGATCAGTTGGGAAAATATTTTTTTTAAATAATTATATACGCTTGGGAAACAAACAACATTAATTTTTATGTCTCATCTGATAGCGGTATCCTTGGAGAAATATTTTTGCGATGAGATGCAACTAGTTGGAAATACGTAAATCTGTTATATAAAAGTCTTGTGTCATTGTTGTATTTTTGTATTTTGTAACGAATAAACTCAAAAACTACTGGACCTATTTAAAAATTCTTTTGCCAATAGAAAGCTAAAATATACTGAGTAACATTTTTTTTTTTTTTTAAATCATTTATTTAAACGGGCTTTTAAAGGAAAACCTTTATGTCAGCCCTATTGGGCAAAACTAGGGATGCAATACACACAAAAAAAAAAACAAATATCTTCTACACTCCCTAACTACCTAATCTTGAGACACTGAGTAACATAGTCTATATTCTATTCCCGTATTCCCACGGAACGGGTACTCGGAACGGAACTAGTAACCTATAATTTTGTTTCCCAGGGCCCTGTCGGAGGTGGTGGGTGAGCGGCTCCCGTACGACTCCTTGGATGAAGTTCGGGATCGGCTCAGCCAGATTAGCCCCGCGCTAGTCGCCTACGGGGACGTGCAGGACAACAACTACTTCGCGCAGGCGAACGCTCTGGCTCAAGTGAGAATACACCTTATGCACTGTTAATAAAGTTGACTATTGACAAGTATCAGAAACGTTTTCTGATTAATGCTTTGTTGAAGTGATTGAAAACGCCTTCGGGAACGACCGGTGAAGTAAAAATGAATGGTTATGAGAAATTCTACTAATATTATAAAGGCCGAATTTTGTAAAGATGGATGGATGTCTTTGGCTCTTTCATGCAAAAACTACTGAGCCGATGTTGTTGAAATTTACAGTCACAGCTTATTCATCAGATTAAAATATAGGCTAGGCTATAACCTATCTTAAAGATATTATTGTAAAATTCGGGTCTACGGTGAATGAAGTCGCGAGCGTCAAGTAACCAATAATTTTCCATACGGTGTTAGTGGCGCAATTTATTACGTTAGAAATTTTCAACTGCCTTCATGACTTGAATAACAATTACACTTCTCTGTGTGCGGCCAGTAATGCCACATTGGGTTGCAATACTAACTGCTATGTGAAATGCTTAGTAATAGCCTAGACGGCGATTTAGTGCCTAAATTAAGGAGCTCTAAGAGGTAGCAAAGAAACGCCTACGCCTTTTAAAATAGTATTGTTCAACGGTTTATTACCCAAGCTCACACATCTATTGGAATACCAAAGTATTATAGCAGTGATAGCCTTACGGTTAAAAGAACATTATTCACATGATGATAATCTGTGAGGATCGGGTTCAAATCCTGGCATGTACTAATAATTTTATCAAAACTTACGTACATATTTATCACTGGGTCGACGGAAAACATCGTGAGGACACCCGCAGGTCCTAGAATGAATTCTGAGACATGTGTAAAAGATCGTCTGGCGATGTGCTCACCACCTATTACGTTTAAGGGTCCAACGAATATCTCGTGAAAAGTGGGTATATCTAGAAATTTAATACCTATGCCTACCCCCTCGGGGAGAAAAGGCGCGAGATTATTTATTTTAGTTTTAAAGTATATGAAGGCAGTTTAACACCAATAATAATAATTACAAATGTACCTGCATAACAAAATGCAAGTGTAGTTGTAAATTAACGAGTTTTCATTCTCCAGAGCCAAAAGAAGCCTGTGTCCGGCAAGCTGGACGTTCAGCTGAAGCAGCTGGAGGACTTCTTCATGACAGACGCGATCAGCCGCGCCTCGCCCACCATGGCCAAGTGCGTGCAAGCAGTCATCAAGCAGAAGACCTCGCCGTACTAGAGACCGGACGAAAAACGCTAAACACACGAGCCGCCTCGGGATAAATAAAAAAAACTGGATACAACAAAGGATAAGTTCATTTTGAGATTATATCGCAGGATACTATAGAATGTTATTAAGGCTTATTCTACACCAGCAACCAGTGCCAAGTCACTCGGGAATAGCATAACTTTTTAAACGGAAAGAATTTTCAGAATCAGTGGGTACTAAGATTACCTTCTATAAACATGCAAACAAGTATAATGATTTCTAAAATTTGCATTGATTGGTCGAATCCGGCTTTAAAATGGCCAAACTTTGGGTAGTGGTCTTATTTAAAGACAATACTTTTTTCCATTATTTCTGGAATGGCGATCTTTCAAAGCAAATTGCCATTGTTGTAACAAAACAGAAAGCAAGTGTCTCTGTTAAGTTGTAGTATAATAAAAACTCTAGTAGAATAGATAGGGGACTCGTGTGTTCAATGTTGTACGCGGAATATATAAATAAGTGAATTCCTGACTTCTTTTGCTCGAGTTCTATCGAATGCTTCGTAGGTTTGTATTAATCGTAAACAGTCGGTATAAAATCGTTAATCTTTATATGTTCGTAGAATTCAAGCAAAAGTTGTTAAGACTAGAATAATTTATTAAATTTCTATTACGCCTTTCTGCAATCATTTTTACGAAAGAAATACTACAGAAATGCACTTCCTACAGTTGAATGTAAAACTCACCATTTAGAAAAAATAATTAGATCATTCTACTGTTTTAATTTACCATTATGATTTAAAGCTATTTATTTTGTTATTTAATAGATAAGCATAACAGTGTACACAGACTTTCTAAATAATCCTCAGCTATTTAAAAAAATCTTGTAATCGATGGATGTTATTCGAACCTGTATGAAACACTAATGAAGGTTGAACGTAAGGGACAGACTTGTAAATAGTTTAATATACGTAGTATAAATAAAATGTAGTATAATGATTGTCGAAACATTCTTTTATTTAAAATTCTAAAACAAATTAAAATACCCTGATCTAGTAATTTGAGACTGGCAGAGTATTCGAGTTGGTTTTTCTGTATTCCTGGAAATAAGACAAAATGTATATCTATATTCATAGCATCCGTAAAAAATAGAGTCTAAAATATTCAGGGCGCCAAATGAAATAAAATGAAATATTCGAATGAAATTGCGACTTCTCCATGTAGTGTATTCGATAGTAGATTTTATTTATATTTGGTACTGTGAAAGAAATTGGAAGCGACGTATGCGCCATTCTATTGTTCGGCATGTATTTGTACTAAACTCAGACCATGGATGGCGTTGGTGGTTGAGTTAATGCTTTAAACTAAGAGATGGCGCTGCTACGATGAAGTAACGCTAATTAACCAGAGAGTAAAATATGAAGACACTAGGAGTTATAGAGTTCTGTGAACAGAGAGACCGGAAGGAGCTAGATGCTCTTTGGTTGAAGGCGGTTGTCATGGAATTGTGTTTTGTTCAAGAATATAAATTGATATCGAAATATTTGTTGGTCTCATTCTGAACCATTCTAACAGTACATAGTTGGTTTGACTTCCTAAAGTATTTTCTACCTTTATTACAACGATGAAATGTGTATAAAACTGAATCTCCAACGGCGAGATGAGGCGAGAATTGATATGTTTGGTAACAGCGGGTGTTTCGGATTTTTATGAACTATGTATGCAGCAATACGGTTCATTATTACATAAAGTCATATTTTCATTATCGTCTCTCCCGGTGGAAATACAGCTTGAGGCCTCGTTTGAACAATTGGCGCGTAAGACGTAACTCTCAATTGGCTGGGTGCGAAGTAGGTGGTGGGGGAACCACGAATCGATCGCAGCGCCCATGGTGGCTAAAAAAGGAACAAGGGGCGGACGAACTGTCACTTTTTACTAGAAAAACTTACGTATTCGTGCATTCTTAGTGAAAATAAATACTTGAACTTGGGTAACGAAACCTGCTGCGTAATCAACTGCAAGAATAATGGCAAAAATAGTGATCGGAAATTCTATAAATTTCCAAGAGGAAGTTGAAAACAAGATCAACGACTTCAATGATCTTTTGTATGGCGTTGATGTCACTGAAGTTTGTCTAATTACACTAGCTTCAATGGTGTGGCTCATTTGATTTTCACATTTATTTCTTTTACATCTTGCACATGTTGAGCCAAAACTAACTGTTTGCCTTTTGTGGTGGTTTGTGGCTGAAAAACTATATTGTGCGTTATCGTCCGGAATCAAGTTTTTATAATCAATTTGGCCATGTTGAACTGAAAATACACAACAGTCTGCATTATTATCGACAGTACTGCTATACATAATGGTCTACAAGATACATGAAACACTCTAGTCGATAAATTTTGTCAATTTCTTTACTTATTTCCCGTGAAGCCATGAGAAAGTCCGTGTAGGTATACTGCCTGAAATTTACTGATTGTGGCATTTTTGACGGGAAATAAAAAAGGTCAATTATCAATGGTCATTATTATCAACGCTATAGACTTACAATATCAAACAGGACCTAAGTAAATAACGTCGTTTCACTGAAATTATTTTTGTGTTTACTTACTTTTCGTAATGACAGCCAGCCATTTGACATTTCAAAGTCCGCCCTAATTTTTACCACTAGTTGGCGCTGTCATCGCGCACCCAGCCACACCACAGCGCATCACGTTGCTAGATGGCGCAGTTAACTAACTATGGAAACTTCACGTCGTTACCTACTCAACTTGTTGAGTCTATGCTCAAGCTGTTCAAAAACGTTATGCAAAGAAAAATGATTGCCTTTCAGGTATATAATATAACTACATTCTAGTTTTGGGGCTCAGTTCAGATCTCGGACAGAATAGGCGACAATTTGTTTTGATACGTCTTGTATTGGGTATAGTATAAAATTTGGCTACTAGCGTGCTGAATGGGGGGACCATAGTTGATAATTTTCATTGACGCTTGCACTACATTCAGATTTTATGGTTAGTATGGTTACCGTACATTATTTCCAAAGGCTACTTACGTCAACTACTTTTCTGGCTACGTTCTTATACTTGCACTCAGCTAGCGTTTCGCCTGCTTTCCGCGCGAAGAATTCATGAGATGCTTTCAATGCGTTCCACGGTGTTGGCTCTTTCGCACGCTTCTTTAGCTCTTCGTGAAGCTTGTTAGGTTGGGTCAAGAAAGATAGGGGCTTTTCTGGGAGATCTGCAAAATTGGCGCTCATTGTGGTGCTACTCGCTATGCATCAAAGATTGCTCAAATAATGTTAATTATTAAAAAAAAAGAATATTTTATTTAGCATAGACGAATTAATGCATACTTACTACTAATGATTCAAAAATGTTCTACACAAAAAAAAAAAGATTTAGTGTTATTGGCGCCCAACATGGGGCTTTGACATTGTGTTGATTGATACAATTCGAATATTTCAAAAATTTACATCAGCTTTGGCCTTCAACCTCAATTACGTCCAGAAATAGCGGGTCTTTCTTTAAGATCCAATCCATCTCTCTGCCAAAAATCAAATGTAAGTATAATGTACCTTCTCCAATCGGTTTCTTTTTCTTGTGAATTTTCCCAGGCATCGTAAATAAGCTTTGTCTATCACACCCGCATTTGTTACTGCATAGCTTTACTTCTTCCTTTTCAGCAGCAATTCTTTTGTTATTCTGAGCTATTTGAACCAGATTTTCACGTTTTTTCTTATCTTGCTCGTTAAGTAGTTTATCATTTTTGTTCAGTCTGTTATTTAATATTTTTACCAATAACACGAAGTACAATTATTTATTACCTAAGTTTTTCCGTTATTTGACACATGACTTTTACTGTATAGAGGAGATTCTATAGGTACATTTGTGCTATAGTTCTTATATTTCTTAATTTGTGTGTATTACTATTACTTATTCTGTGGTATTACTTACTCGTCTTCTAACTTCTGAACACCTTTCATGATAAATTCTTCATAGGATTTTTTTTCGATATCATGAAGAATTTGCAACTGATCGTAAGTCTTTTTCATGTTTTCCGTATCTTCTCTGCCTTTGTGAAGCTTTTATGGACAAGATATGAAAATGTTGTAGTGATATAAATGTTTTCGTACATTCGTAGTTTTATATTCGTTCGTAGTAACTAATATTATTACATTTATTATGGTAAATTTTTTGAAAAAGGTTGAAAGCTTTATTCGTTAAATAATTGGTAGGTATATTTACATAATAGAACAAACGGAAGCTATAAATACGCACTTTTTCAAATATCTTTTTAGATTTACATTGAACTTTATCGTGATAATCGTGCCACAGCTTAATTAATGAGTTATCTAACAAGTCCCTTTTTGCTTTACTTTCAAAAAAAGTCTTTTGTTCAGCTTCAAATTCTCTGGCTGCTTTTCTTTCCATTTTTTCACATTTGTCCTGTGAATGAAAAATTTTTAATTTTTGCTCGTATGTTTGTGGTTATTATTATTTTGCTATAAAAACTCGCTGTACATTTCCATGTGCCTCGGCCTCAAGAAGTTGCTTCATCAGCCTTGCATCTTCAAGTTCAAAGAGTTTTTCTTTAGCACTCTCTTCGGATGTTTTCTGTTTGTTCATTTTGTGCCTGTGGAATTAAATATTCATTTTATTAAATTATCAGTTCATAATTATCATTTTAATGGTAATCCATATCGTTTTCGTCACATTATTTTATTGATTGAGATTCGTACTTACATATTTTTGTTTATTACAGCAATTTCTCTGTTCTTCTGTTTTCGTTGACGCATTTCCTCATCGTCGTCCCGATTTAAATTTAGAGAACAATTTGCTCTATTTGGGTCCTTTGCTTGTTGTTCGATTGCTTTTTGTTTTATTTCTTTCTGAAGCTGTACTTGTGCATCTCGCTCTTCGAGTGTTTTTGATTCAATGAGGGCACTGAAATGCAGTTAAATTATTACTTTGAAAAGAAAACAGCTGGTAGAGACAATAGACCGCCACCTGCTACGAACCAGGCACACTTGTAGCGTTTCATTCGCATAAAGACTTTTCTTCAGTACCTACATTTCCGATTACAAACCCCTATCCTTATCCTACTCCTAACTTATAGGCCGGTAACTGCTCTTCTAAGATACCGGGTTTCCCCTAGTTTAGAAGAGCAGGGACGCTTCTTGTATTAAATACTCAATTTAAAAGGAGTTCTAATACCTCCGTGTCTCATAATATGTATTTGTCTTGTTAAATAAATATTTATAATAATTATTATTACTATCTCTTTAGTTGTCGTTAGACACATTTCACCCATGCGCTCAATATGTCAAAATCACGTCAACATTTCTTTCTGTATCCTTGTCACCATGGAGTAACTTATATATTTGGAAACTATAGTCACACCCTCTTTCAAACTACAACTCATGCCTAGTTTGGGTTGGGACCAAATATCCTTGTACGTAAATTGTGTCCCACAATTTTTTAATTTGCACAAAATTCACTACAACGAATATTATGGATTGTAACCTCAACAGTTGTCTCCCGTAACCGGTGTCATCAAATATCTTTTCTTTTGCTTCTTTACTGGATTTGATTTTGTGTCGTATTCGTTTGCTATCTATTTTTTTCATAGCTTCGATCATATCCAGTTCCCTCTGACGTTTTTTTTCTATACGTTCTTCGACTTTATTTCCAACTGCCTGGATATGGATAAAAAATTGTTTATAGATATAGATACTTATATGTATTGTATATAGTGTAATGCAGTGTAATGTATATAGATACTTATGAAAATAAGTTACCTACAATAAAGCCTAGAGTTAATGAGGTCTAAAAATGCCATTTTGAGCAATTCCTCTAAAATCAATTCGTTTTAATCTATTCCTAGCAGATTCCTAGCATATCATAAGCAATTCCTAATGGTCCCTCATACTCAGACTGAAGTGGTAAAAGCGGTAAAGCATTCGGGATCCCGGACGGGTGTGTTTTGATGGGTGTGCTGTGTGCGTTGACCTTTACAGTAACATGCAATTATAATTTTTGAAAAATAACAAAATCTGAAGCAATTTCAGAGATCCATCCTTTTCGATATTATACCTATTTGAGAAAATATACTCTCGATAAGTCAGTTTACTTGTAAGGAATCCGGCCATGTTCTTATCCACTCCTGCGATTTCTGTATGAGGCCTTGTAAGTATTCGTTGTGTTGCTGCTGAGGCGAAGTTTCCTCTGGAGGACTGGCTTGCTTCTTCAGCCTCTCCCATTCGGTTTGGTGAACAATTAAGTATCTTGATTGACTCATTTGTGATGTGAAAATTGGTTTTAGTGTCAAAGTAAAATAAAAAACTCTATATGGTTATGGCTTTTATGAATTGTTTTATGTTTTGTGAAATAACTGATAGGTATAATTTTTGTTTATACCTACTAAGGTGCACTAGCACGCGGCGCATTTTAGTTGCGTGGGTTCATGTATTTTACAACTTGGGCCTACGTTTCCACTACGGGACGCCGTATATGAATATTAACTCACGACTATGTACAACTGTAGCGAAGCACATGCATTCGTGTCCCGTGTGCACAGCTTGCGCAGGGTGGGTTTCCGCCTTTAGTATAAACAAAAATTTATCAGCTATTCAGCTACGTGAGCACTGAGCGCCATATTCGAGCAAGCCACGCGTGTACCAAATACCAATGCACCAATGACGTCAATTCATGCGTAGCGTGTCTCAGGGTTGTATTGCATTGCAGTAGATACAATTACATACATTTTCTGGTAAAGTGCTTGACCAACGTGCGTAGCCACTCCGTGCGCCGTGGGTGAGTTTCCGCCTTTATGATTGTTGTTTAGTTTATTAATCGTTAAATACTTACCTACTTAATAACTAATTAGGTGAGTAGCCTACATAAAAATAGAAGTAATCAAAATGAAATTGTTAGTGTCAAGCAATAAGCAATGTAGGGAAATAACATTCAGAATAACTATAGCAATTAAAAAGCTCGTAATGTTCATAATGGCGGCGCGCGATATGAAATCGAGCGCGGCCGGCGCGGGCCATTTGCTCGCCGAGCAGCTCATCTATCAACGTCGCGCCAAGCGACTGCTGTTGTTATTTTTGTGTGAAAATAATTATTATTTGCATCACATGTAACAAGATGTAAGTTTGGTTGACAAGCAAATCAGTTGGCCTAAAAAGCATAACCCCAGTAGGTAGGTTCCCGGCGGCATGTGATCCGCTTCTAAAAACTGTTAACTTTTATTCATTGTATTATATAGAATGGAATAAATTTATTTGTACAACAGACGGTTATTCATAGAATCTGTGTGATTTGTGTGTAGATATGTGCTGTTGCAGTTTAAACAGCGCATAGCTCGGCGTCGGTATTTTCTCGGGAGCAAATCAAAGTGAAACTCAAATAATTTATTGTAATCCTTATGTTTTTCTTATAGATGGTACTATTTTTATTTGTGGTATAAAGGACCTAGAATTTTCCACTTTTCTCAGTGTAAATTTATGGTTGCTCATCAAAAGTTTAGTAACTAAAATTACAGTCAGACTAGATTACCTACTTAATAAGTTCAAAGAAAAACTTAAGAAAGAAGTAGGTAGGTAGCTACTTAGTTCTGTTCGGCTTGAGAATGAATTAAGTAGGTAGTTAGGTACGTATCTACCTACATAACTAAACTACGTACCTAAGTATAAAATAACATTTAACTTCGTTACCTCCTGAAACAGTCGGCAGTCGCACTAACTCGATTAGACGGGGTTGGCAAATACGGGAAGTTTGGAAAGGAAGGATGCAAATTGGTGGTGGCATGCAAAACGCCCAAAAACGTCACGTGCGACTGTGAGCTAGGTCGCCACTTTGTAACTGTCCGACACACCATACTTTTTGCCGGTAAAAAATGTGCAACCGTTAACCGGTATAGTAAGGAGGTGTACCTACTGTCGACTGAATATGAAGGTATTGAAAATTACTCAGTAGTTTATTTAATTACTTATTAACAAATAGCATCCTTTACGGGATATCTAATTTAGAGCCGCATAATTTAGCAGTGATAGACAGTCATAAAACAAAAATTACTGTTGATTTTCTAGTTGGATATTCAAAATTGTCTTAGATAGTATCTGCAACCGAATTTCTGTTTTCTTTCAATAATAATATTAATTAGTAGGTGCCCAAGTATTTTTTTTATATAAATGAAACTTACATGACAAGGGTATTTTAGTAGTAGGGCATAATCTTTTGATTTACAATATAACCATACTAAAGTCATTGTCTTCACTACAACATATTCTGTGTTTATCGGATGGCGATCTAAAATAGGTACCTACAAGCGTGTTGGAAAATGTGAAGCTATACTGCCGTTGTTAGCATAAATTTTTAGTCTGTGCGCCGCCTGAAACCTTATCGGAAAACTGCGAGATATATCTGCGTGTGGCATGTAAATTTATTCATGAAACTGCTGTATCCCTTGTATTGATACAGTGTAGGTCCTTTCAGATACACTAGGAAGATGAACTCCGTATCGCGTCCGGAATACCTAGAGCTGTTTTAGGTTTAGAGTACCTACATATTATATAGATTAGATAAGTCTAAGTTTACGAACTTGGCTAGGTATATTTTTGATTTGTTTTTTGGCTGTTTAAAATTAAGTATAGAAAATTTTCGTGTCTTCGTGGGTCACATACATACATACATAATCTCACGCCTATTTCCCATTGGGGTAGGCAGAGACAACAGATTGGGTCACATTTTCTATAAAAATTAACTCTTTGGCGATCGGATTATTTTCCGTCTTAGTGGTTTTTCTCAAAAACATGCGTTAGGTAAGTTAAAACAAAGTAGCCGCACACAGGCTTAACGTAAGAAGGCATTCAATTATGTTTAACCTTCATCTGAATTCAACTGACTTTCTCTTCCTACATTGAAGGGATAGCCAGGCGCCACTTGACTGCGCTTCGAGTGGAGTCTGTCCGCTTGTCCCACGAGCACTTGACTCTCGGCAGGTAGTTGAGCGATGCTAACGAGGAAGCTTCGGTATTTAAATCGACAGAATGAACACTACACACACATAATGCTTTTCGCCAGTATCTATATGCTGGGGAGCCAATCGCCGGACCTAGTTGCTCTCACATATGCCTCACTAATAGGTATAAAAAAAATATAGACATCTCCAGACAGTCTCAGCCACGAACGGACAAAGACAGTAGACAATCCTATTGTGTCTCATTTCCGATACTTAACGAATGTAGGTACTCGTAGATGTTCGTTTCTTTAAAATGGTAACTCTCCGAAAGTTCTCCACCGATTGCTTTGAAATTTTCACACGATGTTGTATGTAAATACGAGTGGCTTTTTATATTATACCTAGTTAAGTTCATAGCCACCTATTTATTTATTACAACAGTCCGGATCTTATTATTTGGCGGTATTTCTGTGACTGCGAAAGCTAAAATCTGTTAAAATGTATCTTGATTTCACCAATCGCATAATGAAGATTTACGGAGACGCGAACCTAAGTTACCGTAAGAAGCGCGAAGTCGTGACAGAGCGGATCTATTTTACTTTACAGAACCATAAAACCTGTAAGTTGCAATACATTGCAATAGTAAAAAAAATCTTAAAACTTAACTATGTAAACTCTACTTTGTATTGTATTGATTGTTTAAAATTATTATTAATATGTTCTAGTGTTCTTCGCAGGCTCTCAGCTATAATAGTACATTATGATATAAGTGCGGTAGGTTGAAAATTACAGCCGAGGCGATATTGCTACACAAGTAAGCAGAGGCTGTAATTATCAAAGCGCACGTATGTCATACGACGTTTTATAACACATTTGCGAGGAAATAAAATAAAACTCCGACTATGGTAAACGAATAAAAACAATACAGCGTTAAGAAAAAGCGCGCGGCGCGCATCATAATTTTTTTTTTAGGCAAAGGCACAAAAACAGCCAGTATTACTAATAAATTAAATTAATATTTTTGTGTTTCTGTTACAGAATAATTGGTTGTAATTTACTGTCAAAATTAATTAAATTAAATAATTATGTACATAAATATTTCTTTATTATATTTTATCTCCCAAAATTAATTTTAATCATAAAATGTTGACAATTTTTTTGACATAAAAACTCTTTGCTGAGATTTTAAAAAGTACCGTTCGTTTTAAAACGGAGCATCTTGATAAACCGTGCGTTTTACTTTACACTTACCGCACTTGGGCGTAATGAGATACAATACAATATTGAAATTGGTGAAATAAGACACCTTTTACGAGCAAATGTGTTATAAAGTTTGTAACGTATTTGTTTACAGTATTTCATAAGTTCATGTTCAATCCTTTTGTAAAGCTGAAAGAAGCTGCCGCGAGCCGTAGCGAGCTTCATAAATTTATGGGTTTTATTATGGCGTACGATCTCTCAAAAGCTGTACCATCTGTGCCCAGTTTAAATTAAAACTAATTTTCTTATGCAGAATTAATTAATGACTAACGAGCTCAATAGGGTTCATCAGGCGGAAGCGAGAGATTGAGACAATGACATACACAATAGCGTTAGAAAGAAGAGGACAGCAACAGCAGAGTCTGGAGTTGAATGAATTTATGCCGGTATATCTATTTAGTAGCGCGTCAATTTGGCGCGAAGAAGGTTGTGGGTGAGGTTGTTCTTCCGTTCCACCCAAAAAGCGCGCGAAATACAGTAACGTCTGTAACGTGTTTAAAAAATATATCATTGCTAAGATATTTAATTTTTAACTAAGAGATAAAGTTATTTGTGAATTATAGTGACAATGAAGAATAAAAATGGTCTAAAAAGTGACTTTTTTTATAAATGACGGAGCGAAATTAATTGTTATGGTGCATTAAAGTTATCAACACATGAAGAGGGAAGATTAGGTACACGTAATAAAGATAAGACATGTCCGGGAGTATGCTTTGAAGTGATATACGAGATGAGCGCGGCCAAAAATAACTAGCAGATATTTAGAAATAACGACGCACTTGGGCAATAACTGTATAGTTTTATTAATTTTGTTGTGTCAAATATAATCAGCAAAAAAAATGCTACCTCTGTAGCTTTATAAGACCAAAACTATAGAAATACGCATGAGGAAAGTCACATTAAAAACAAAACATACAAGAGGTGATAGGGTTAAATTATCTGTTCTCAACTGAACTGAAACAAACATTGAGGTTAAATTAATTTCAAATTCTCGTATGCGAATCAGGATGTTAAAAATAGGGAGGTGTACTCGTATAACATAGGTTATTTAAATGGTAAAGTGAGTATTTTGTTAGGACAAAGTTGAATGTTGTGGTTTTGCTTGTTAAACCACCAGATTTATGCTTACGCCTTTTATCAATGAAAGGGTAGGCAGATGTATTCCATTCTTGGAAATAAGTACCCACTTTTGACCAGACATCTAAACGTGTCCGGTAGTGAGCCTATAGCTAGACAACCACATTTAAAGGTTTTTTTATTGTGGTAACCTAACTATCTCCTAAGTTTAGCCGAATAATTATTAACGGGAAATCTTCTTCTTCTTCTTCTCAAGTTTGCTTACTAAGTCGAAAATGGCCTAGATGGGGCTATAAACCATTTTTATTAGAGTTCTGGTGATTCGCATCACGTTTGCGCCCGGCTCGCTTTTGATTTGTGCGAAAACTTTTGCTACTGGTGCGAATGCGGATCGCACACATGATTAAAGCTAATAAAATGTTGGTGTGAGCATCTATAGAAGTATGCCGCCGGCATGTTTGTTCAATTACATGGTATTCTCGAGTCTCCAAACAAATGATCGAGAAATTTGTTTTACCAATTAGATCCATTGCGCGGTTGCGATGCCGAAAAACAGCGATGTTCATGAGTAGCACATAATGAATTGATGATAAGGAGATAAGCATAGTAGGTAGGTACCTACATACTTACTTAATTTATTTATTCTCAATGTAAATAATTTTTTCACTCGTTTTTTTTAATTTGTCATACATTGAAATTGTAACACAAAATAAAACATCATGAGTAGGTACCTACTCGTACATAGTAAGTTATGTGTTAGGTGATAGTATTTACACATGCCGGCTGAAATATAATAATAGTGCCTAATAATAAAACAAAACAAAAACCTGAACATGAAATGTGTCTGGTCTGTTCATTCGCAGAATATTGTTAAACTTAGATACAATCCGAACTTTTCTGAATCTTTCTAAAACATTCCATTTAAAGTAGGTATAAATACGAAATACTACATACTACATAGACGGGAATCTTTCTCCACCATGACATGATTTATTCTGCTAAATAAATAATCGAATTTAATCGGTCATTTACACATACAACTTGAGTATTCTAAAAAATATTAAAAAAGGATACACGGGAGTGCAGTGTAAATAGCGGAAGATCCGATTAGGGGATCGGATATAATTCAATATTTTGCACAGATCCGAGACTTAGGATGTACAGTCAAGAAGAAGTAGAGCTTGACACATTGGACTTGTAACATTCTTATTACAATCGCTTTAGAGGTCAGACTCGCACTACAAGTGTAAAGCTTCATGTGCTTTTGAATGGACGAGTTAAATTTTTTTAGCGAATGCAAACTTATTTGCGGGTAAAAACTAGTGTTCTTTATAAGCAAATGTATATATAAATAAACCTTTGATAAATAATTACTCTACTCAGGCCCTTTGACCTCAATAAGATAAAATTGCAAGATCTACATTTTTGACTACTTGTAGGTATGTAGGTACAACTTGGTGTTAATCAATTTCCAACGTCCAGATTAAATTAAATCAAATCACTCGTCAAAATATGCGCACCGGATTACGTCGTTTGGGAACTTCTCATTAGCTAACACGCGATAAACACGGTGAAATGATGAATTAACGACCGACACACAATCTTTGATATCAAAGCTTTTACGGCTTTAAAAAAAGTAATTTTTGCCAGAAACTGCGCAGTCTGTATTGTATAATATTCTTAAATATATTAACAGACTTTAAGGTTGTTTCTTACGGGCTTTTCTCTGGAGATTTTCATGAATTATTAAGAGTTGAAGGCTTGGTGACCTAAATTGCCGGTTAAACTTTGTTTAAGCCCATAGTCTTCCGCAATAATATTGTTCCCCCAGATAAAAAAAACTTAGCAGTATTTGTTATTAATTATTGTGGCGACATTTTATAAAAAATAGGTTAAATTAGGTTAAAAAATTAGTTAAATTAACTGTTTCATAATATCTGTTTCTGATTTTTATTCACTTCTCAATAAATTATATAAAACAGGCAAAGTGCGAGTCGAACTCGCACACGAGGGGTTCCGTACCTAAAAAAAGTATATAGGTATACTTACACAACTTTATTAATGACTTTTATATTATTATTTGTTGTTACGAGTATACACACAACTGTAGGTGCAAAAAGTACACTTAGTAATGTATATTCTAATAACAAGGCACTCTAAACTCGTCCATGATAATTGATTGATTGCTGGCTAAATGTAAACAGCAGCCCATCTCCACCCACGAGTTGCTGGTTCCAAATGCAGTACCCCGAGACACTATACTGCCATAAGTAATACACAATGAACATTTCAAGTACCTATCTAGGTAGGTGTAACATATTACGGTTTAAAAGATAAAGACCTGTGACGGACGGAAGGACGGACAAACAGCGGAGCCATTTTGTACGGAACCCTAAAACCTAGGAGTGATTGTATATTATAATTATTAGATAATAAATTGTGGGACACAGTTGTTTAGTCTCAAGCTAAGCAGAGCCTGTACTATGGGTTCTAAACAAGTGATACGAGTAAACATACATAAAGAGAGCATTTAAGTCTTATATATATTTATATACATAGACTTAAATCAATATTAAACACCCAGCCATAAAGCGAACAGACATGTTCATGCACACAAGTATATAAACAAAAGTTACGTATTTCACATGAAAGTGTTTACTTACTTTATAACACCACACAGATTATTGTGATCTTATAGAAATGGGTATTTTTAATATTAGTTAAACTAGAGAAAACTGTTTGTTCAATAGTTGACTCTACGTCAAATGTCGGCTTCCTTCAAAGCATACTCTACGTAAAATTTACAAGACATATAAACTTGTGGAACGGAGAATCATCGAGAAATATATTTACAGATGCATAAAGTTCTTGGAAAATCTTGAACGCTAAACCTAGAAATGGCACCAAGTAAAAGACATAAAAGGGCGTTATCGAAACATGGCAGTTGGTGGAAATCAAGATTGATCGTCGCTGCTATCACTATAGCTTGTGCGAGTTCCCAAGGTAAGGTTTTGTTGTAAGGTTATGTTATGTCAGTAATATCAGCGGGCATACCAGATTCCACCGTATTCTAAAAAAACTTTAGGGAGCGTTTTGTTTCAAGTTTGGAACGACATTACTCAGATTCGTACTATGACCTCTTATTACTTGCTGTTTTATTCCTGCATATTGATTTAGAAGAGCGAATGATTGTCTCATGTCATTATAGTCTTTTCCGTGCTACAGGTAAATCTAGATATATCTTAATTAATTTTCTCACCGGGTTCCGAAAGAAAGCTTTAAAACAAAACCATAAAACAACTTACTTTATGATGACGTCATGGTACGAAGGGAGCATGAATAGAGATGATCGATGTAGAAATTCTCCAGTTAGGGGTCCACTATCCTAACGCCATCTTCAAATCTACGAAGGGCTTGCAAGATGCATGCTTCTTTATAATCCTTAGTTCACCTGATGATGATGCAAATATATATATTTAAGCAAAATATGACCAAATATTGGAAAATATATAAATGTTCATCATATAGTAAACAATCAGGTGATAATATTGTTCGGAAATAAATGGAAACGGTATCCAATAATTTATTAATTGACTGGAACGCAATAAATTGTATCGAATTATTTCATACAGTGCTCGTTAATTTGATTAAGTAATATTAACTTTATTACTTGCTGCATTTTCATCGCCCAATTATTTGTATCCTTTGTTTGTTAATGCACTTTTAATGTAGAGACGAATGTAATTCTGAATTTTTAAAGAGCAATTTTATGAAAATACCGCATGTATGAGTGGAATTGTACTATCGTGGATGCTACATATGTTGTAGGTATAACAAAAAAAATATAGGATATAATTATTTGTCACATTGGATATTCTTAATGATGAATATATGGGATTGACGTTGTAAAGTAACGGGAGGTGTAGACTGGTGACAGGATGGATAATATATAAATAAATAAAGTAAAATTTATCACACTCCACAGAATTATAGTTACTGACACGCAAGTTGTAGTTTTTGATATAAGGTTTGTATAAAAGGAAAAGTTTCCTTTACGATTTGTCTAGGGATATACTCCTTTATTGATAAATTGTGTTTACGAGTTTACTTTGTTTATAACACATTTGCTCGTAAAAGGTGTCTTATTTCACCAATTTTAATATCGTTACCTATCTCATTACGCCCAAGTGCGGTAAGTGTAAAGTAAAACGCACGGTTTATCAAGATGTTCCGTCTTAAAACGAACGGTACTTTTTAAAATCTCAGCAAAGAGTTTTTATGTCAAAAAAGTTGTCAACATTTTATGATTAAAATTAACTTTGGTAGATAAAATATATTAAAGAAATATTTATGTACATATTTATTTAATTTAATTAATTTTGACAGTAAATTACAACCAATCTCTAACAAAAACACAAAAATATTATTTTACTTTATTAGTAATAAGTACTGGCTGTTTTTTGTGCCTTTTCCTAAAAAAAAAATGATGATGCGCGCCGCGCGCTTTTTCTTAACGCTGTATTGTTTTTATTCGTTTACCATAGTCGGAGTTTTATTTTATTTCCTCGCAAATGTGTTATAAAACGTCGTATGACATACGTGCGCTTTGATAATTACAGCCTCTGCTTACTTGTAGCCCTCGCCTACGGCTCGGGCTAGCAATATCGCCTCGGCTGTAATTTTCAACCTACCGCACTTATATCATAATGTACTATTACAGCAAACTACCTATAACAAATAAAAACAGGCGAGCTTCACTTTGTAGATGCCACGTAATTTTTTTGACTAATAGGAGTATTTAATAAATTAGGCTACCTGTAACGTAAGGTCAGGTGTGTCAAAGTTTCTCTAGGGAATGATGTTCTTCCAACCTCTTTGGGCGGAGCCTTTATCTGGGGGTTGATAGAGTTTAATAAATTAGTTCTCCCTACATTTCTCTTAGTTGTGAGTGTAACACTGTGTTGGTGACGTCACAAAAAATAACATGGTTGACGCTGTAGCCTAAACGGTTGAATAGATTTTGTAGTGCGAGGAGTGTAAATATACGTGTTTATTTCTGTCTGGAAGGTTATAATTTTGCTAGATTGTCTGAATGTTTTCGTTGAGTTTTATACACAGTCGGGTGTATATTGGTTTTGTTAATTAATTTACTCGTCAGAAACTGTTAACGACGATTGGAAATATCTGTTTCATTGCAGTAGGTCTTAATTTAATATAATTTCAAGGAAAAAGACTATGTAGGTATAGATAGTTTTATGATTTCCTTGTACACTATAAATTTATTGTCCCAGGAATTAGTCCGGTAAACACCCTTATCTAGCTAGCGAAGCATATTATTAATAGCAGCACTTACAACTACATTTTGCATATCTTATTCGAGCGGCTCAGTACAGAAGGCCAGGCAAAGCTGGCATTAGCTAAATAGGTTAAAGTAAAAGCAACGCTTTGTACGGTGGCTAAAGTTTTTAAATAAATTAAGTCTATTCCAGCCTAGATGACTCGTATTTTTAAAATTATTTTTCTTATTTAGTTACTATGTGTAGTTTCGTTCCTATATACTTGGTTCGTGATATTATGTACCTACCTATACCTAAGTCTGTTAATAACATTCAAATTAAAATAGATACTACAACAGATATTAAAAAATAATTTATAAGTACAATAATGCTTCAACAGTACAATAACCATAATTATTTATACTAATTACACTTCGAACGACTAAAACATATGTTTAAGAAGGTAGTTTTACAAACTAAGTAAGTATTGTAATTTTACAGATACATATCATAACAAAGAAAGACGTAAATAGACATGAAACCATAATACTATTACATCTAGACTATTCTCAGGACTATCCCAACATGCAATAGCAGTGTGGGGTCCTTATTTTATAGAATATGATGCGATTACACGGATTAGCATCAGTAATCGAACCTCAAAGCTGTCCCCTGCCAATCGGTCCACTTCCTATAATTTGGCGTCATTGGAATTGGCTGGCTGACGAGCTGGCTTATTAAACAGGTTCACTGACAGTGCATAATATCTATAATCTTGGCTTTCCCTTTAATTCTAACATTTAATTAATTTCTTCCGTAATGTCTGATGCATGATAAGGATTTATGAAGAAATAATTAGCCGGATTTACACATTTTCAAAGTGTAGGATGCTAAGTTTGTGCCGCCCATGCTTTTAAAATTTACAGTTCCTTGACTAGTTTTTACAATTTCGTTCAAATTGCATAAGAAAGTTTTTTACGGCCGAAGACTATCGCGCTGTCACTGTTTAAGCAAAAAAATGCTTTAAATAAAGTAATTGTTAAGATGTTTTGCTCTCTGTCTCTGACTTAAGAAAACCGTCATGTACAGAAATCTTTTAGATTTCTACGAGTAGCAAAGAAGAAATTCCCGAAATTTGCCGCCCCCAAAATCTGCCGCCCTAGGCTCTAGCCTACTCAGCCTGCTGGTAAATCCGCCACTGGCTTAAGCCTTTGCTTGGTCTGAGGCATACGTAGAGAAATTTAAGTGATGATTTTATATAGTAAATAAATAATAACGTCAACTTTCATTCTGCCTAGAAAACAATCATATTTTCTTTACAAAACATTTTAAAAAGTTTTATAATTTTTCGTATCTTTGTGTAGGAGGGTGATGAAGTGCTTAATATAAGTGTACAATACTCATGAATATCCAAAACTTTGTTGCACTTCAACTGCATTAAAGTAGATAAACATAAAAGTATAGGAAGACCAAAATAGAAAAGATGGAAGGAGTGTGAAGGATGATATATATGTAAAAAGTTTGTGAACGTGGATAGGACGGCTGATATCGAAATTATAGGTACCTAAATAGTTGTATATTGTGGACAACTCGCACACGGTTATTTAGTTAAACATGACCCAAAACATTGATGAGCATACTTTGTTAAATATGAACACTTTGACAAAGGAATACATACTGCGCCTACCCTAAATAATAGGTGACGGACAAGAGAATCATTATTTTCCTTACCATTTCTATGAAACATTTAAATATACTAGACATCCCTTACTAGTAGGTATGTACAACTAACCCGATTACTTATTTAAATATATCGATCGTCTGGGTTTTGCAAACATCGTAAAATGTTACTGCACGATATCATAATCGCTCTGCTCGTGGCGACTGTTCTAAAAAAAATTATAATTCACTTCCGTTATAAATTGGAACAATATCGGTGCCGGAATGACGGTGGTCGTTAGAGGAAATAGATCAAAGCTTTATGCCGTCATCTGTAACTGTCGCTGCCACTTTATTGTGGCGGCTCCGGCGTGCCTCCAGCTGTTCCCGGTGCTGTTGACGATTTCATGTACAAATATTATGATTTTAGGATTTTTGAAAGAGCAGTGATAGCCTTACGGTTAGAGAGCACGCTTCACATGATGATAATCAGTGAATCAGGCTCGGGTTCGAATATTGGCATGTATCAATAGTTTTACTTAACTTAAATAGTTATCACTTGCTCGACGGTGAAGGAAAACATCGTGAGGAAACCCGCAGTTCCCAGAATTAATTCTGAGACATGTGTAAAGACCCGGTTCGGCGATGGGCTCACCACCTTTGAAAAGTGGGTAGGTATATCCAGAAATGGAACAACTCTGACTACCCCTTCGGGGATTAAAGCGTGAGTTTTTTAATTTTTATATTTTGTTTTTTTAAAACGTTTTATTGTCGTTCCTCTTTTCAGATATCTCGGCGTGCTGCGACAAGGCAGCTGGTGGTTGTCGAAGCGTTTGCGAGAAAGTGAGTTGTTAATTTGTTTATATATAAATTCTTTGACATTGTATAAAATCTTATAAATTTGCATGCTTGTTCTTCTTGCTGAAAACACTGTACTAAATATTAATCTTACGTATAAATGCTAACAAAGTCGGAACTTCGAAAATGACATTTCTACAAATAATATGTACTTATATGAACAGAATGCCAAATTATGTGTCCATTTCACCCATCCAGATTTTTAAAAGTAGTATTTTTTTAACTATCGAAGCGATGTACTCCCGAAAAAAGGAAATATAATACTGTTTATAAGATTTTCATATAAAAAGTACGAAACCAACTCGGATTTACCCAGTTTTTTCACAGTAATAACACCTATGATGAGCTTATTAATACAAAAAAAAACAGTTTTGTCTAGTATGGAACTATCCAAAGTACTAAGTAGTAAATGCTGTGTGCCGTGCATCCTTTGCGGAAAAATGGGAGCTCTTTATAGAACACATGTTCATTATATAAATAAAATTCATTCACTATATAGCGGTTCGGAGCAGTTTCACCCGATTTTTTTTAAAATCAGTCAAGTAGTTTTTGAGTGTATTCGTAACAAACACATAAAAGTACAAATCTTTCCTCTTTATAATATATAAGTATAAATAACCCTATCTAGCCGGCTATGTGGATTATTGTAGATGTTCGCACAATTTCCCGTGCGTGATCTAATCTCCCACATTTTCCCATGTCGCTGACCGTGTCGCGAGCCACACGTTTCACTTATGTATTCCTGCTGACTCGTCGGCATTCTTCTACCACTGAAGGGCAAGTTGCCAGGAATTTTGATGTCGGCTCTATAGGCCTTTTTGAGAGAAATACGGAGTGTTTGAGAAAATTGAGTGGTCTAGCCAATGCTAGGCACACAAACACTTGGCCAGTGTTTTTTATAAACACTGGCCAAGTGTTTTTGCCGAGAGACGTTTTATTTTCGAATTACAAAGCTATTCTGTTTTATGGACTTGGAATATATTGGTATATTTTCTTGATCACTTTGTGTTAATAATTCTGAATGCGCAGTGAGATTTCAACAACTTCTTTAGGTAATTTTTTTGCTAAATTCATGATTATTTGCTACGAAAAATATTGTAGACTTTCTTCTACACAAAATTAAATTCGCAACCGACCTCCTGAAACTTATAAATCTGGTGTAGAGCAGATTTCCAATCAAAGTTTTCAGCTGAATTGACTAATTAAGCAGATTTATTGCTTCCTTCAACTTTTCCGTCCGCGGTATTTTTGTCCCCGCTCAAATTACCGCTATTCAATATTTGTCTTGAGACGCGGTACAAAGCTTTGAGTTTCGTTCACGGAACCCTCGTCAGTGAATCTTTGATGTGGTGTTTCACCCATAACAATAAAGGATATTAGTGGACGTACAAGAAATCAAAGTAACTTTGACGTGGCTTCCTGCTTATCGAAATATGTAGAGACTAGCGGGTGCCGAGCGGCGTTGTCCACGTGGATCCTGTTTATTCCCGAATCCATGAAATTTTCAAAAAATCCTAGTGCTCACTTAGGTAATCACTACATAGTATAAAACCAAGTCGCTTTCTCTGTCCCTATATCCCTATGTCCCTATATGTATGCTTAAATCTTTAAAACTACGCAACGGATTTTGATGCGGTTTTTTTAATAGATCAAGTGATTCAAGAGGAAAGTTTTAGTATAAGCATTGCACCACGTTTTACCCGCGGTCCCGGTGAGTTGACCCATTACCGGGTTCACTGGGAATTTTAATTACCCTTGGTTAAATGGCACTAGGGATTACAATTTGCCGAATGTTTCGACTTCCGATTATATCGATATATTATATCGGACATGTAATATGCGATCTCTTTTGACGTACCTACCTATCTAATATTATGCTGTTATTACGGATTTATATTTAATCATAAGTACGTTTATAAATTTTATATCGATAAAATCGGAAGTCGAAACATTCGGCAAATTGTAATCCCTAGTGCCATGGAACCACAGGTAATTAAAATTCCCAGTGGACCCGGTAATGGGTCAACTCACCGGGACCACGGGTAAAACGTGCATTGCACCCTAGCGAAGTGGGGGGGTTCGCTAGTATTTATAAAAAGAACCTATGTCCAAAATTTCTGATGTGATTCTACACCCAGCGGTTTGGTCTGTGCGATGATAAATCAATCAGACAGTCAGTTTCTTCTTTTATTATATACCTACTTAGATTAGAAAATGGTCATTTTACAAGTTGTATGTGAAAAATCATACGAAATTAATTTTCATACATCGCACCTGCTTTTGTCCCTTAGGTGAAGGTCTCATTCGGTATAATAAGTAGCAGGCCACGAATTCTGAATTTCATTGCACTTTTTACCTAATAATTAATTTTCAGTAGCAAGTGTGATTTTTCATCGTAATTAAAAATCATTGCCTGTGAAATTTCACAGAATAAATCATGTGAAAAAATAAGTAATTTAATTTTTTCAAATGAAAATGGTAAAGTATCATTTATTCCCATCCCTAGAAATGTGGTTTGGAAATTATTCGGGTAACGCGTCGTTTCTAATCAGGAATTATGTCACATGCGCGCGACCAACCGTTCTAAGAACGCGAGTCGGTTGAATAGGGGAAAAATGATTAAAACTTGTCATAAGCCACCATAGGATTATAATTCTAGAGGCGCTTTGGAGTCTATTATGTTTGAACACAACGGCTTTACCACGAAACTTTGTTTAAAGTTAGACATTGCATAAAGATAAAATATTATATAATATGCTGCGATTTTTATCCGACTCGTTCAAAAGAATTATTGTATTCGTCTTTATCTCAGACGTGTTACAGGCTAAATTTTGGCGCGACTGCATTAGAAAGATGGTAATCAAAGAGGTTGGAAGAATATCATTCTCTTAGAGAAACTGTCTTTGATGGTAATATCAGAGACCAGTTTAAATAAATCTGGTAATATTTACAAACTTTTCAGTGAGTTATCACCGTCGAACGTGCCCAACGTGCCTTACTCAAAGTAGCTACTTTTAAACCCAGACTTTTTCCATCACATTCACTGTACCAGTACTGTGAGTTACTAACTGTAAGACAATTATTCATCTTAAACATTACACTTCTTCAACACTCTCATACTCCTTACATTCCAGATTCTTCCAGACGAAACTACATAATTGTCAAAACTACCTGTTTTAATACATCCTTCAGCCATAGATTCTTCTGCTTTCTTGGACCTTTCCTGTATATCAATATCCATCGCAACTTGCAAATACATTCGCTTCACATAGACTCATGTAAAAAAATAGTAAAAAAATGGTTACAATATCTCTCATACGATGATACAGAACAACTAAACTGAATAGTACTTAAGGAAAAACACAAAATGTAAGTACATAAATTTAGGCTTTTGATAATAAAGAATTACTTACTTACTTACTTAGTTTTGTATGTGTTTGTTACATTATTAACAAAAACGTATCTGGATAGAATCTGTTTTTGTCAATAGGTATCTTGATTGTGAAGGTTTATTGAAATATGTGTTTTTAACACATCTGTTCCCAACTTATCGTGGGATCTCAATCCAAAAGTATTACATTTATTTAAATTGAAAATTATATTTCTTTAACCCAAATACGAGCGCCTAGATCTAACTTCATCTACCCAGACAGACTAATACATTCGTTTAATTCTGTCTCGTAAGGGAACACCGCATGACGACCACTTCCTTCCCCGATTGCTCGATTTAGTTAAAAATATCTATATTGTCTTACAAACTTCGAGATTCGATAAAACTTTTCTTATCACTGTTAGTTTTCTTTTTAACAATTTATTTGTTGGGCTCGTTTAAAGTTGACCAGTTTCAGCTAACATTATTTTGTAAATTAGATTTTTTCTAATGAAGCGATTTGACATCGTCTTTAGGGTTCCGTACCCAAAGAGTACCAACGGGACCGTATTAATTAGCCTCCGCTGTCTGTATGTACGGCTCTCTGTCTGTTAGTGGGCTTTATCTCATGAACCTTAAAAGTAATACAGGTATACAGTTGAAATGTATTATTAATTTAGTATTATTTATTATTAACAAATAATAGAAATGAAAATGTGAAATAAAATTACAAAGTATACATACAGTAAACGTGTTTTTTTATTGTACGGTGGTCGGAACCCGTCGTGTGAGAGTTCAACTCACACTCGGCCTGTTTTTTGGATAGCCTGCATTTTGTTCTACTGCTGAGCATGGTTTATTTCATAGTCTTACTGCTGAGCCAAGACTTCTTCTCTCTCCCTTCTTCCACCTATCCCTATCCTCTGCTTCTTCTGCCCTCCAGAAAATAATATTTAGTTTATCGATACCATAACATTTTATTTGACAACCCTGTCCTTCCGGTAATTATTTAATGTCACGTTGATGAGGCAGATACAGTTTTAAATAAAGTGGTTGCTTGTTAAACCCTCTATTAAATGTATTTAGTCTCTCGGATCCATTCACAGTATTCATTGAATCGATACGAACAGCTTTCTATGAATAAGAAAATAGTTAAAGAACCATTTGGTCTATAATTAATTACAGAAAGCTACTATAGAATTATATTTTGTTGTTTACTGTGTAGTAGCGTAATTTGTACCGTTGTGTACTAGATAACAGGGTAAATTGAGAGCTAGCCAGGATAATGACTTAATGGCGTCGTTCGTAGCACGGACAGGGTAATGGCATTTGAAAATAGTCATAATCAATCTTTTCAGTGTGTTCTATCGGGTTTTCCCTGAAATAGTGTTCGATGTTATCGGAAAACTTGCAGATATATGCAACTGTGAGTTATTGAGCCAGAGTTATAGATTTGTTTGAATTCGTTATTGCTTCCTTGAAGTAAATGGTTACGAACATATATTATTGCGCATAAGAACTAAACGATTAGTAACCTCAAATAAGTTTGAAGAAGTTGTAATAGCTATAGTCGCGCCTCACACCACGTGACCATGACCATATTATAAACTTGAAAAAAAAAACCCGTGTCGGATCGCGACCGCTTTCTCGCCTCTGTGTGCGTTATTTAATCCCTACATTGAATAAAAACATTTTTCATATCTCATACTCGGCAAGTAGTGTATGTTTGATCTGAGTACCGGGTCGGAAGCGATGATTACCACCACAAAGAGATTCAGGGCTGTGATTCCCGCCCTCGGTCGGGAAAGACTCATAGTAATTGCTTCCGGCTTTAGGGCGGGAATGAATAAAATTAAAAGTACTACAATTGGCAAAGAAAAAGTTTCTCTAGGAAAGAGAATGACTTTCTTCCAACCTTTTTGGGTACCTACTTAGTAGGGAAACGAGACTTTTTACATCAATTCGAATAAGAAAAAAAAGTGCGGCCTTGTGAGTGTAGGTATTTAAACAACAGAAAATAGCCCGTGCGCGGGGCGGTACGCGTTCCATATTTAAAATTTAAAAAAGAGTAATAATTTGGTAAGCTGTTCCGAAATTCAAAATCTTGTCTTTCATCGACGCTAATAAGCAAAGAACACTATTACTCGGCTAAAAGTACATATTATTATAAAGAAGAAGGATTTGTATATTATTTTTGTAATGTTATTTAGGTTAGGTACTCTATGACGTAGTATTCAAAGACGTTTAAAAGAAGAAATGTATTTTTTTTGTTTACTTTCCTTAAATTCGAAATGAAAAGTAGAGTGTTTAACTCGGGTGGAAGTTATCAATTCCTACTTGGACTGTATCCGCCCTCGCTGCGCTCGGGCGTCTAAATACCTCGTATGGGAATTGATTTTTTCCGACCCTTGTATAACAATCTACTATTGATTATGATTCAATGACAGTTCAATGACGTCTGAAGAAAGAGTTTTTTGGAAAACTTTTGTTACAATATGTTATAGGTGAGACGAAGGCACAAGAAACAACAGCAACACGTTACAATACAAACTACGAGTTAACCATGTCACCTGTAGTTTGCATTGTAATACTACTATATTTGAAAAAATACACTTACTGGTACGCTTTCTATATAAACTTGCTTTTAAAGTCTCCTTTACCGGTTAATTGACTCGTTTATTAGAGTTTCCGTCTTGTATAGTAATTTATGTAGTGGAAGTGATTGATGTAGTGAATGGCAGACGTATAGTTGTGCACGACAAGGGAACAAGCTGCGAAAAATATATTGCTACGAACTATCGGAGAGAGCTTGTAAACACAGCTGGAGATTAATAGGAACTTGTAAACACGCATTGGTGTATTCAAAGTGAAATATATATTTTGATTCCACACAGTCTTCAAAGACAATAAAATCTTAGAGGACTTGTGGGCTAGTCGGTCTTTGGAGACACATCAGTATTCGGAAACCCACCGATGGGTCTGCTTGGTGGGTCCTTGAAGTTGAAGCCACGATTGTGACTTGATATCTAACTGTAGTGGATGTATAAAATAAAGGAGTAGAAGAAACTATGTCATACTCACTAATCTGATCACAATTTCCAGAAAGAGTGAGTGTCTACATTATGTACCTATAGCTTGTTGCGCTGAAATACTTTCGCATTTTTGCCCATCAGCTATTCACCTAACTACAAACTAAACAAGCTAATAGCCTAATAGGTACCATTACGAATTCACCAAACCGAGTGAGTTAAACCGCTCGGCTGTTGGTAAACGCCACTAACTCGCCCACACGTGATCGGCATGCGACGGATCGGCGGATCGGCGGATTCGGCACGCCGATCACGCTCGTCGAATCCCCGGTACGCCGCCGTGATTGGCACGTCGGACATGCGGACGGCGACAATTGAAGTAACGAATTCGCATTCGATTCGATTAGGTCGGGACACATGACTTGGGACGCCAATAAAACGGTTGTTGATGGTATACGGTAAAGTCACTGATAACGAAGCTGCTGTCCAAATTTACACGTTAGGTAGGATTTTTCAAAAATAGAATGAAGATTCTTACTTGTTGGATGGATGTCTATTAAAAATCGGTGATATATAAATTCAGTTGTGGCCGTGGAGAGCCTCAGGCAGGTGGCGCAAATATATTGAATGAGGGCTAAATATTTGTGCCGTTTGTGGTGGAGACCATGGGACTGTGGTAGTTTATCAAAAAGCCGTGAACGTTTCATCTAGGTATCTTTTTTATTAAGACATCATAATATGTATTGTTAAGAAAGATCATCAATAGGTTGTCGTCATCAACCCTATACCCGAGTGTAGAGACGGACACGTATTTTTTTACTCAAGTAGCTCTAGCTCCTTCATTTCCACATTCTCTTAGACATTGACAATAAGATGTATTGTATTATTTATACACTAGATGGCAGAATTAGCTGAATACTTGCTGAAATTAACATTTCAGTCCCAGCTGTTCGGACGTCATCCTGGGTCACTCTAACCCTATCGCGACACATGAAAGGCGCCGCGCGTCTTTGAACTAGCCGCGCCGCTGCCGCATACACGCCAAGTGTATTGCGCTAATGTATTAATAACATGAATCCTGTATTTTTATCAGCAGCACATACGATAGACTTAAAATATGTATGATTTTAAAATTGAGTAATTTTTTGTAGCTCTTTGAATAAATAGCACCGCTGTAATACTAAGAAAAAGGATGCTTATATTTTTATGAAGTTCACTTGTTTTTATGCTTGAGGAATAGGTAGATAATTTTGTAAATGGTAGATAATACTGCTTTCCCTAGGCGTCGCTTTAGTTCTTTTTATCTTTAGGTACCTACTCTGGTATTATAATGGTCTAAAAAACTCACTAGAAGTTTGCTTTTGTCTGATCCACACATGCCTTCCAAATGTCCTGAACTGTATGCACACATTGTATTAAGTACTTTTGTTAATCTGACTTAATTAGTTCAATATATGTTTTTTAATAGTACTTACATCTACATTGTAGAGTTATAGTTGTTTTGAGGATAGAACTACAGATTCGATTCTGAAATTTTTTTCAATGATAGTTGTACTGCAGAGTGATGATAGGCTATTATTGAGGCGAGTGGGGCTCAGACAACTATATGATCTTATTTTTTAAGTGGTGTCAGTATATTAAACTGTAACTCATATCATTTCCGTTTCAGGACTTACTCTTTGTTATGAATAGATCTTAATAAAACATCCTCTTGGAAAACAACTGTATATCTGTAGTATATTTCGAGAAAGGATTTACGCGTAGTCTGAATGGAATTTCCTTCTAAATTCAGTATAAATAAATGAAGATATATTTTGACAAACAACATTAAATTTAAACTCACAGTAAACCATTAAAATGAAAACTAATAACGTTCCTAATCCACACTCACACTGATGTAGCATCCCTTCAACTTGAAAGTTGCGAAAACAAACAAACGAATGCGCCGGAGTTTCAAAGCGAGTGAAAATAGACTCGTCTCGAACCCTTTCATGTCTGTCTGTCCGTCCCACGCCCGCTACGATCGTCGTACGATCGTCGCACGTTTTTTACGAGATTCCACTTCAATCTTTTGATGACAATCCTTTTCAAATCAAAGATTAAAAAGTAGGTAGTATTGTAATTATAGTTTATGAAAAAAAAAGCTTTAGTGTGTATGGCATTCTTCAAATTAAATGAGTCCAAATTGAGAAGCATTTGAGGAGCTTAAAGTGGTACCAGATTTTTGCCTTGTCACTGAACTTAGAGCTCAATCGGACATCAGTGAGGGGTCTAAAATTCCGTTGCTAGATTTTATCAAAACTAACTCAAATGTTGCAAGTTAAAAAGCGTGTATATAAACATCTAATATATTTTTATTTACAAACGAAATGTTTATTTTACATTATTTTCAGAAGTTACCTCTTGTGTTTCAGAATAGAGTCGTCTCTAAAATATTAATTTAGACACTTGCCCGTGCGTCGTATTTTATTCACGAAAAGTACCTATACCTAATTTCGAAATATCTGAAGATCTTGAGACAACACGTAACTTTTGATTTAACTTCAACGTTTGTAATTTCAACGTTTGTAACTTCAATTTAGCCGCAGGAAAGTTCAAAGCTTATCTTGTTTCCGATACCTTTATGACATTGACACCAAATATTTTTAACAATATTTCGTTCTCTGCTCCGGCGAAGACGAAAGTGTCTATCATTATTCAAGGGTTTCTTTAAAATCTGTATCAATGATATAATATTTTACGATCTGTATATTTTATATAACATGTCAAGTATTTTTTAATTGAATTGATTATGTCTGTACGCGTGCGTTCTCGTTTTGCTGGTGATTCGAGCGCAGAAATATAAAAGTTAATTGACTGACGCCAGAAATACTAAAAGATCATCTAGATTTATGTATTGCGGTATTGATTATACCACTGTAATCTTTGTCACAAAAGCTGAGACAGTATGTTGCTTCACTGAAGAACTCCGTATAACTGGCGGAGAAACTTTCAGTTTAAGAGATTTATTTTTATGCATCTCCATTTAGAAGACTGTGAAACTTGGCTATCATTGTCAGAGACCAGTAATCTCTACTGTGAAAAAAGAAAACGTGACTGATTGAGTAATCAACCAACTTCCGAACCAAACCCAGCTATCTAGAAGGGGTCATGAAATAGCCAAATGCATTCATACAGCGCATTTGGTTTAAAACATTTATAAGTAATGTTTTTCTACAAATTCAGTATTCCCGACACGCAATCTGATTTACCTAGAGTTCGCGGGTTTTTTTATCGCTTCCCCGAAGGGCGATAACGCGGGGGAGCGGGGCGGCGTTGCAGGAATTTCTCGACCTCGTTAATCACGCCCCGTCAGCGTTGGTGACGTCTTCAGCTCCGGCCAAACTTTATGGCTGTTCTGACACCAGTTTACACAAAAAGACGTAGATAGTCGGTCTCGTAAACGTCTCTGCCACTTTAAAATTAAGGGTTTACTGGCAGTTATATTTCCCTTAAATAGTTGTCTACGTTGCTATCTACGTCTTGCTTTTAAGTTAACGGCTTGTTAACGGGTGTATAGTCACAGAACATACTTATATACTCTAGCAAGTGTATAGTTCTGCATTTGATGATTTTTTACAATTTATTTACAGAAAACTATGTTAGCTTTGTTGTCTGTTAAAGAGATGGAAGAACAGTCTTTATGCTCTTATTATTACGACAGATATTGTATTATGGTCGGGACTCGGGTAGTGAAATACTTACAACTTTTTAAACAACAAGGTTATTTTATTTATTACATTTTTTCATCACAAAGCGTGAATGCCAATAATAGTGTTTGAAATACTATGTTATTCATAAATCAAAGAGGTATGTAAATCAAGACAAATTCACAAAGAAACATCAAAGCGGCGACGCGATTTGATTCTGTCCTTTGATTGCTGTAGCTTGCGTCGGGTTTGCTATTTTGGAGCTGCCTATGTTAGAGCGACAACGAAATTAGAAAATAGGGCTGTCAAAAATTTCAACGCTGCATTGTCTTTTTAAAATTTTTATTTTTACAATTTACGAATACTTCTCAAAATACATGACTAATAATTATCTGTTGCTCGTTTAAAAGAAAAAGTTTCTCTTTCTTCCAACCTCATTGGTTGTGTTCTTCACATTTTTGTATTTTTTGTAAGTATTATTGCGTATTTGCATTTTTGAATTTTTGTAATGTTTACATTTTTTTTGTTTACTTTCCTTGAATTCGAAATGAAAAGTAGAGTGATTAACGCGGGTGGAAGTTATCAGTTCCTACTCGGACTATATCCTAAGTCTAAACACCTCGTATGGGAATTGATTCCTTCCGACCCTTGTATAACAATCTACTATTGTATAGTTTAAGCACACAAGTCATTCTATATTATAATATTACTAGGTACTAGTAACACTAAGTAGTGTCGCTAGTACCATCAATGATACTAGCGACATAAATCGGTGTCACTTGTACCCTCAATGGTACAAATCGATGGTACTACTGACACCACGCCCTAATGCCTATATAATATGTAAAAGAATAAGCGCAATTCCTGAAATTAGTTTTTTCTACTCTTTTATCTTTTATCTACTAAGTACTTAATCGATTTCAGCTATTTTTATTATGTGTAAATTTTTTCCGAAGAATGAATTAGCATATCTGAATTTAGTGCTACCTATGGAAATCGTACTAATATTGCTCTTTATTTAAGAAAATTGGTTAGACACAACTAAAGTACGAAGCCATCATATTTTTTTTATATTAATATACTAATTGGGGTGTATGAGGAATTGTGCTTATTCTGTAACGCATTGTATATTTTTGGTAAAAAGCTGTTTGCTTTTTTCTTTTATGACTTGAGAAAATGTTTATCGTGTAGGTAATTTTATTAGATATCAGGTTGTATTCCAACTACTTTTACACTTTAGAAGAATTCGAAAGATCGTAGATTTAAGTCTTTTATACAGCTACCAGTAGTAGAATGAAGATGAAGGCTAGTAGTCCTATCGGCAACATCTCAGGATCATGGGGATGAGTTTTCAAAAAGCATTTCCTTATGTGCTCACCTTACGTTATACATACTTATAAGACACTCCTTTAAAAAGTTGTATGTTTATAGACCCTCTGGTTTAGGCTGTTCATTGTCTTATTAAGTGAAGTGTCAGAGGTTTAATAAGTACAGTCAAGAGCACGTGGAGCTTGATACATAGGACTTAGTAGCGTCCTTATTACAATCGCCTTAGAGGTCAGACCCGCACTACAAGTGTAAAGCTTCATATTATGCTCTACCTACCTATTTATTTTATTTAATGTCGGAACAAGTTGTATGGTGTACCAATTAATTTCTCGAGGCCTGGTAGCTATCACGAGTCAATCTTCAAGATGAAAGGAAATCGAGTTACAGAATCGGCACGTAGAAATAATTACAGGCGGTCTCTCAACTAAGTATTTAGGGCGGGCGATATTCACGCAGCGGTTTTATTTGTCAAACCCTTTGTGTTTTAATTAGCACTGGAATAGCGGTTGAGATCTTTATTGGCTGTTGTGGCCGATGCGGGATCGTATCGTGGCGTTAATGGACTTTATTGCTGTGTAAAGCTTAGTCGGCGCTACTAGATCGTAAGTAATGGTGCTGCAGTGTCTTTAAACGTTATTTTCTAAATATTGAAATTTAGTACGGATCAAAAATACTCAATAAGTGTAACTATTTCTTTTGTGGATAATCAGAACGGCCGAAGAAGTAGGTATTGAGCAAGAATTTATATCAAAATTAGGCGCAGAATCTATCAATTTTTCAATGTCAATCATTATATAAAGCTAGTTTCCGTGTCTCATTCAGCCAAATCTCCTAAAAAAAAGTTAAAACAGTGCTGATTTAGTCATACCTACTTCCTTTGTAGCGTGATGTGAAGGATTATTATTAATAGTATAATTTAGTCAAATATAAGTAAGTAGGTATTTGTTTTACTAATGCCTATTACGAAGAAAGATGCGAATTCTATGTTAGAAGCGTTATCTCGTTTACCCTAACCGACAGTAACGAGATAATGATTCCTTCTACATCACTTGCAGGAATAAGTCACAATTGTTTTAACATGTCACACACGAATCTAACGGCTAGAATAGACGCTGTTTAGTTAAGTTGGTCAGTAGATGAATTTGGCTTCTGTAAACGGGTATATTTACATATGGATACCAAACTTCATAGTGGGCAAGCAATATTCATCTACTAAAACACTTAACTAAACAATGTGTTAACCAGCCATACGTAACGCTGTTTTAAACTTGAAACAAAATATTCTTCAATTCTAATAGTCTTATGAAGGGTTATGCCTAATTTTGTAGGTGTTAAATAAACTATAGGACAATTTCGAGTGTAATCGCGCGTAGCGCCGCTCAATACGGGCCGTGGAGCAGATAAATTTTATTACCACAGTTATAGTAACATCGGAGCACCCATTACATGCCTAGTAGGTATAAAACTATTGTTGTATACTAGTATGAGCATCTAGATTTTGAAACGGCGTTAGAATGCGCTCCGAATTCTAATAGATTCATTGTCCTGGCTGTTTCTTGTGAATGACTCCATTTGTTATGGGTAGCCGACCTAGGATGTCATTTATTGAATTGATAGATCTTTTATCTCTGTCTTTTAGCTAGCTGGCATCGCTTCGCTTTGAGGTATATGATATACCTACATAAATCTTTTTGGTTTAACGATAGATTTAGACATTTGACGCTATTTGTATTAGTTAAATTCTTATCAAAATCCGTTGCGGGCGTTGGCTACAAGAAATAAGAGGTGTTGTCTACGAGAAACAGGCAGAGGCAGATATCGACTTTGCTTTATACTACTCATACCTATATAGAGAAGAAGAGGTACCTAATAGTACTCGTAAGTTGATGCTAAGTTGTAAATTCATTAGTTTCCGGACAACCTCTTGTTTAGAAAAGAGAGAGTTCTTCTGAATTCTAATCCTCACATTATTATTTTGTTTTCCATTCTATGATAATAAAATGATAAATTTATTCATCGTTAAAAACGATTTCCAGGAAGCGCCCTGCCCTTTATTAATAAAACTTGAAGGCAAGCCACGTACGGTACAGGACGTGTTGCTGTCATGGCGTCAATGCCGTCGCTATGATGTCAACCACATCCCTCCGATTGTCTCCATGCTAATATCATGGGACCTCCTCTGTGTATCATATGACGGCCTTTAGTCATGCTTTTTGGGTACCGTTGGTCGATAAAAGTGGCCGTTGAAAAATCTAAATGTGTGGAATGGGAATAAGTATAGTTGAAGATGTATGTTAAAGATCTAAATAAACATAATATTTACCATCTATAACCTCCAAAGAAGAAACACGTCGAATAGTATTCAGAATACTGGCTGCATTCTCTATCAACTAGACTGAGCCTTTGTAAATAAATCTTATTACATCAGAAGACCTTTATTTGGTTTTCGATTTTGAATGAAAGCTAGACAAATATTAGGGTGTTCTTTGGAATTTTAAAATCTCTAATCCAGAAAAGATTTCTGCGCTAAAACGATGAGCGGTTCAAATACAGCTGTAACGTGGCTTCAGTCATCCACCACATAAATGTTTCAATACAGAATTCGCCCTGCAAGCTGAAGCTCCCACTTCGCTCAGTTTTTTCTCCGTCGCCATTGACAAATGGGCGCCGCGGATTGAATAATAAGCGGTGTTTTCGAATGCCAAGTCGACGAATGCATAAAAATACCGCGTCGTTCGGTGTCACATCAGCATGTTGCAGTAATAAGCTTCCGAGAACCGTATTTTTGAATTTCAATTTACTTCTCGCTACTTTACATGTTGACAGACCGAAAATTGCAACATTCTCGTGAAATAGAAACTATAATGCCCCTCTAGTTTAGTTTGTACTTAGGACAAATTTTGAGCACTTGAAATGCAGACTGCGCTCTCGCTAGGAAGATTGTTTCCTGTGTTACTCGAAAGTCGATTCATCTCGTCGAATAATTTAACGAGGTTAAATTATTGATCTTAGATATAGGAACGTTGAAATTGTTTATTTCCGAAGCAAAATTATGTGCTTTGAATGCTAATTATTGAACAACATTCTTTAATGGGTATGTATAGGTACTATCAAAATGATGTTGTACAGTTGCATAAATTTAATCATATAGTTAGTATATATTAGCACTCTTATAATACTAGCAGTGTTCCCGATGAAAATCTCATCCCAATCCCATTCCCGTCAGCAACATCACCGGAACCTATAACCTCAAATATGAGACACTTCCCATACAAAATTGCGTCCCCTATTTAACGTCTTTAGGTAATACATTAAAAAAGTCCTTTTTAGGGCTCGGTTACGTTTCTGTTTAAGGTTTTAGACACATCGATTTAGGCAGTGTGCTGTCTGTCTGTGTTAGAGTTTTATATACCCATTCCTATTCAGTAAGAAAAGCTTGGATGAAGCTACTGGTGTTCATAAATTTGATAGCAAAAATCTATTGTGTCAAACACCATGTCATTTCACCTAATCATTTCGCAAAACAATAAACGGGCAGCGTGGGCCGAATGGGACTTGTAACGACATCTGATTTGTATACAATGATCATTGTTCCGCGAGAGGAGTCAGGGGTTAATCGATCAAAATGGTATGCCAACCTAATATTGACTTGTGATCTTATTCTGGCAATTATCTTCACACAATGGCAAAGAATTGCAGGTCGAATTTTGCATAACAGTAATTTCTACACTGTAGAGATTGCTAATGATTCAAACAATTTTGGTAGAAGCGACTAGTATAGACAGTGCAAAAGAGCTTTACCTCCAATGGTCTTAATTTATTCTTGTCTTTCAATAAAACTTCTACTTACGCCTTCTGGGTTCCTTTATATTTTTTATTGTTTTTTTAGTATTCACTATGAGAATGTCCCTGTACTGCTGTTAAATTTATAAGACGACTCAATCCGTGTGAACATTTTGGTTATCGCGTGTCTTTAAAATGTTTTTCCGGGATAAAAAAGTAGTAAGTACCTATGTTAGGTAATATCAAGTTTCAGGCTTGAGCTGTATGCTAAATTTAATCAAGATCGGTTCACCGGTTTCATCAGTAAATAAAAATAACAGGCCAACAGTTACTTTCGCATTTTTAAATTTAGTAAGGAAGTAGTGATTTAGGAGAATACCTACCTACATGTTTCTAAGTTCCGAACTTCCGACTGAGGATTGACATAAATATACCTAATTTATTTTGTTACATTATGAATGTTCGATGTAAAACCAATATTTTGTTTAATTAATTCAGTCTCTAATTTTCCTATAAAGAACATTGGCAAAAGTCCATGTGTTTTGGGTACCCCACTTACACCTGCCCACGGAAGACGAAACCGTGTAAAATCGATAGTTCTTGGACAGACTAAGATAATATGTAATCATACCACATTTTTATAAGTTAGGGTTTAAAAGTTATTCGTTACCTAGTGTATTTTGTAGGTTATTATGAGATTTTAGGTACCAAAGACGTGTAAAGAAAAAGTTTGTATTTTTTGTATCTAAGGCATTTATGTACATTATGTACGACTGTGCAGCACATGCAGCTTTACACTTGTAGTGTGAGTCTGATCTCTAAGGCAATTGTAATAAGAACGTTACAAAGCCTAATGTGTCAAGCTCCACGTGCTATTGTATGTAGGGACATACCTACCTATATTTCTAGGGTCAGCCCAAAAATATTTGGTTACGAAATAATGGGACATAGAAGACGCATTGACATGGTATAATCAAGTAGAGCGAAGAGAGTCGATAACCTTTTACACTCTGTAAGATATCGGCAATATGTTTACACCTAAAATGCATTTCTTAGTGACGTCTACTGCATAAGTTTTTGTTTTATTTATTTGCATTGTAGAGGCAAATGTAGTCGGAAATAAAGGTGAAATATCAGTATCTTTACAGTGATCGTGGTTAAAAAATACATAACTACATTTTTACGTCTATTTCCAATTGGGGCAGGCAGAGACAATAGACCGCCACTTGCTACGAACCTGGCTGATCTCTCGTGCTTCATACATATACGAGTATGTACTCAAACGACTTGAATGATTTGGAAATGATTCGGATAACCATTACTTTTGTCATTAAATATATCGAATATCCAAACGTTCCTCTCCGACAAAATTTTTCGTCGAATCTCTTCGATACATCCCTGCACCGCAAGATCTATAATATTTCTAAATTTAAATCTTTCTAAAATTCGAATAAAACCTGTCATTCAATTTAAAACTTTCATAAACTTGATTAACTGTTTGTGCGCGTGCCGAGGAACTCCGACACTAATTTAAAATATCTCCAAAAAAGTTACATCTTGTAATTGGATACTTTAAAAGGACACATGATCCCGCATGTAACGCCGTTCGTGTTCGTATGTCAATTAATTTCATTAAGCGCGGCTACAATGTGCCCCAATAACGGGTAACATGTGTTTAGTAGATCTAAATGTGCTTGTCGCTGGTTGAGTACATTTATTTGTTTGTACGCTTATTACTAGGCTCGTAACAAAATATGATGAAAAAATAAAAAGAAATACCATCCCCCCTTTAAGTAGCTCAAATGATAAATGTTTACCGACGATCGATAATTTTATATCTTGTTATAAAGCCCTGAAACATTACTTTATCGATATATTCCTTTTGAAGTTTCTTATTTATAGTAATTGATTTATAGCTCTACATTTATTAAACACTACTTCCCGTGGGAATACAGGAATAAAATGTAGCTACTCAGGAATCTTAGCTGGGATTTATCTTCTAGCTTTCCACTGGTAAAAAAAACGGTCCAGTAGTGTATTTGTTTTTGAATGTGTGTTACGCTTATATTTATCCCATATACTTACCTATTAATAGGTCTATGGTTTAAGCGTAACACACATACAAAAACACAAAAATACAAATATTTCCTCTATAGAATATTGGTATTGAAGTATAGATATAGATTTAATAATGATTCATTTATATTTAATTACTAATCAGCTACATAGATGACGACAGTATTATTTCGATCCAAAGACACAACTATAAACTTAACTTATTTTTCAGTATTATGAGCTCTATAAGCTCTATAATTTTATGAAAATGTATTGCTCGATCCTAAATATAATATTATTTTTTCCAGATGTCGTTAGTGGAAATAGCGTCCGACTCGGCTATGCGGGAGGAGAGGATACAAAACATATACAAGTTCTGCACTCCACATTTAGTAAGTACTTGGTAACCCATATCCAATATAAATTCCTAGTAGCCACAGCAATAACCCGCTATCAGATGTGGTTTCATATTCGACCTCATTAAAACGAGTCGACGTTATTAATCTGAGTTTTTAATTAAACTACAGATAAAAATAACATTTCCTCTATTTTTACTAGAGACATCTGCTATGGGACTTATTATGATGTATAATTTGTACTTAGAAACTTATATTTTCTTTCATATCAGTGAAATTGACTAGCTTAACAGCGTTGGAGATTATATCCATACTTCTTCATGTGTACGGAAAGACCCTTAGCCCAGCAGTGGGCTGTTACGGGTTGATGATGATGAGAAAGTAATTAAAATAGATAAATACGCTTGCGCGGTCGCAATTGATGCTCTATGGTGATTGATGTGATATTAGATTTTTCATGTAGTTCAAATTATGTTCAAATCTTACCATAAATTAAATTTTAATTGCGTTTATTCTTAAAACGCTCAATATAATGTAGGAAAATAATTTCATTCAAACAATATTTCAACGCTATATTCAGTGAAACAATGTACCGATTTCAAACAAGATTGTTTTATTTCGTTGTTTAAAATCTGCATCTCGAATCGAAAACCAGTGTGAATGCCATTCGATAATAGAAATGAAATATTTTTAATGGTAGTTCTAATATTATCGCCTACTAACAAAGAAAAAAAAGAGCGTAGATGCAACATCTTTTTTTAATATTACTGGGGCTGGAGATTTAATGTACCTTCCGCAGATGAATGCTAAATAATCATTATCTGTTTGTAAGTACATATAACCGCCGAATACTCGAACGTCTGTTGGGAATTTAAAATCTAAGTATCAAAAAGTAACAGATATTTTTAGTTTAGTGTAAATTTTACAGGAGTTTGAGTAACAAGAGTTACTATTGTTCAGACTTCCATAAGAGTTGCAAATAAATCGAACTCTAGGTATAAACGCTAATTTATTCGAGCTCGTAAATCTGTACCATAATTACATGTGTGCATATATTTAAAAAGTTTTTCACTGTAGGTACCACACAAGGAAGATGGTAACGCGATATCCTACATTCAGAGTTCAGAAGCTCTACTTCTATTGAGTGGGCATTATTGAAATAAATCTTCATTGAGCCTCGTCAATAAACCGCCTATCGCATTGTACTGTAATTGGGGTGGTGTAGAATTACCGTCACTTTATATAAAGACTTTGTAGAGACGATAGAGACGCTACCGCTGTATCCGATTACTATTATTTAGTAAAAATATATAATGCAGGAATTTGAGATCCAAACTTATTGATTGTGCAGTTATAGCTCTGTTATAAGTGATTCCGCCTCTCATACGTGGGGTTCGGGTTCGATTCCAGGACAGGGGATCGATTTTTGAATCTCACCAAGTGACTAATTCTCACCGATGTGATTGATTTCCGTAAGTTCGTATTTTTGAAACTCATCGGTGACTTACATTTGTCATACCTATGATATCGATTTACGAGTGCCCCTACCCACTCGTAATTGAAATCACCATGCGATTGTTTTTGACAGTTGACGTATGTGACATCTGCCAAAAGTGCCAAAGTATGTCTTTCGGAAGAATTATCAGCGGGGCGAGCCCCGCTGATATTTTGTGATTGCGACGATTTATTGAAAACAGCGTGTGACTTTCAAAAATTCGCTTTTGGAAAATGGTGACATAAAAGTCATCGGTGATAATTTTAGTCACCGGTGATTTTGATATCACCAGTGAGATTCAAAAATCGCACTCCCGGTACCAATAAGTTTTTAAATGGCGACGGGCTCCCGAAAAAAATCCCAAATAAATAATATATAAATAATAATAATAATAATGATTTCTATTGATCGGTGTATAAGACATTTAGTAACAATAAAAAAATGTTTGTTTGTTGTTGTTTAAAAATGGTATTGTTTTTTGCAGATAGAGTTCTGGATATGCATGAATCAAACCATACAAGGTAAGTTTTACCATAAGTACCTAGCTCATATTTTTCCAAGAAAATGACTTAACTAATTGAATACGATCGGGAGTGCGATTTTTGAATCTCACTAGTGATAACAAAATCACCGGTGACTAAAATTATCACCGATGACTTTTATGTCACCATTTTCCAAAAGCCGTATTTTTGAAAGTCACACGCTGTTTTCAATAAATCGTCGCAATCACAAAATTTCGTCCCCCGAATCGAGCCCCGCTGCTAATTCTTCCAAAAAACATACTTTGGCACTTTTGGCAGATGTCACATACGTCAACTGTCAAAAACAATCGCATGGTGATTTCAATTACGAGTGGGTAGGGGCACTCGTAAATCGATATCATAGGTATGACAAATGTAAGTCACCGATGAGTTTCAAAAATACGAACTTTCTGAAATCACTCACATCGGTGAGAATTAGTCACTTCGTGAGATTCAAAAATCGACCCCCTGGAAAATAAAACTGCCCACTGAACACTATTAAGGCTATAAACTTTTCTATAGATCTGTCTCACTACAAGTTTTCACATCGAATGGCAGGCACGTGACTTGACAACTTTTACACGGTGTTCTTGCGTTCCTTCCTACCAGCGGTCACGCGCACGCTCGCTTCTTTCCACTTTTCTTTGTAACGTGAAATAACATTTACAGTGACATGGTCCTATACGAAGTGACATAAGTTCTGTTTGCGCAGAAGTGGTGTCGGGGTCAGGATGGTGGGGTCGCGCGTGTTGCGCATTGGGACGGTCGACGTCGTGCCGCCACGCATGCGCCACGGCAGGCGACGCGGGCGCACTCAGCGACGCTTGCCGCCGCTCCGACGAGATCGCCTTCTTCGACTGCGTGCAGCGGCAACAGGAGGCGCAGTGGTGTTGCTGTAGGTTTCTTATACCAGACTGATGGGCGCCCAGCGGTGTTGCCCGCGCGGATCCTATTTATTTCCATTCCTTTGAAAATTACCGAAAATCCTATCATCTAAGAAAAAGTCATTTAATCAGTTAAGAACCGCCGGTTCCAATTGGAACCGAGACACAATTAAAAATCTATTGTGTCTGTGATTCATGGTCTGAGAGGATAAGAAACATTTGTGCAAAAATTGCATGCTTCAAGAACCAGTCATAGTAGGTAAGCCAATCTGCCAGTCAGGTAGTCACTAGTAGTCATATAAGAAATAAGAAAAAAATTTTTTCTGTAGGTTATACTTTATGTCAGATATTGTAGGGACGATTTTAGATTAAATATTCATCAACCTGACTCTTAAGGTGCCGACTTTTACTCATAGTGGGGATCAGTACAATAATAGTTATCAACAACAGCTTCAGACGATGCTATAACTAAGGAGAAGAAGCGGAAGAAACTTTAGCCTGACCGCACGCGGTCACGTCTTTGAGGGTCACGTCACCATTGATAGCCGTTATGATTTATGTCGTGATTCTCATGAAATTTTGTAACTCCGTCACCGTTCTTCAATCTGTTTTGAATTGTTATTTTAATTTCCAGCGCAGACTCAGTCCTTGAGCTGTCACGAGGCGTGTCAACACGTGGTATGGCGGATAGGCCAGGCTCGTGTGGACACCAGCGCGAAAGAGCGTGCGGTCGAGGCCTGCGAACAGTCGCCGGAGCTGTTGCACTGTCTTCGGAACTTGACTACGTCTTCCGTGCACGCGGATACTTCGAAATGTGAGATATTTTCTTTGGTATTAGGGCTGGTCCCTAACTTTTGACCACTTTCTTATTCCCCCAGATTTCTCGCGGTGTTTATCTCAAGGTTGATAATAAAGTACGTTTACTTATATGTTTCGAAAAAATAATAAAAACAAGCTCAAATATTAAAAGTAATGAAAATTCGTGGCATTGCACATCGATTGACACCTCACCGATCCCATGAGGATTTTGACACATATAAGACTTGGTACTAATTGAAGAACTGTTTTTTTAAATCAGATTTACCATGCTGCCAGGAGTCACCAAGTCAGGAATGCCGGTCTACTTGCGAATCGGTTTTGCGGCGAACCGGTGAATCTCAAGAGATTGCGGAAGCTTTAGCCAAAGTGTGTGGAGCTCCGGTCATACACGAAACACTCTGGCAATGCTTTTTGAGGGCTGACACCCCTACTGACGCAAAAGACGTAATTCCACATGATGTAGCTAAACTACATTGCTGTCAAAAGGTACGACTGGTTGAAGTATCAAAATTGATCTTGACCTAGACCTTGGTTAAAGTTTCATCGGCTTTCAACAGGGAACTACGATAAATTGTCGCAGACTATGTTTCAACACTTTCAACAACGACTGGCATAACAACTGGCAAAAGTTCGATACAGAATGTTTAGGCGATCCGCAGGAGACGGAATTGTCGCAATGCATAGAAGAAGGTTGGTTGCATGTTTATAATTATGAAGGGTTAGAAGTACTTACTGAGTTATTTTTACATATTGTCAATTTTTACTTGTTCGCAGTGGAATCGTCGTGTTCACTCGGATGTGCTGGCTTAACGTATTGTAGTCAACTGAATAATCGACCAACTAGTCTGTTTAGGTCTTGTTCAGCTCAGGCTGATCTTGATGCACATTTAGCAGTGGCCGAGCAAAAGGGTAGTGGGTAAGATTTAATAACCTAACTTATTCCCACCTTTGTTGATGAATTCATCTTTGTACATCGAAATATTTTTACGATGTCTTGCTGGTTTCAGATTCGTGACAGTATCGGACTTCAAATTACCTTTGAAAAATTCTACTCAATGCACTTCTGATGTTTGGAAAAATGTTGCTTGCGCTTTGCACGTCAAACCATGCACTTCCAGGGTTAGTAACCCATGCAATACTACAACCTTATTTGTAAAAACTTCTCATTTAATCTCATAATTCTCTTTGCTGGGCTAGGGAGTCTTTCCTCACACACTAGGAAGTATGAGGTATGGTTTCACATTCTCTTCATCATAGGTACATAGTTCAACAGTGGGCTGTTACAGGTTTACGAAATCTAATAATAATCAATTATAATTTATATATCCAGGGTCATAGTAGTCTCCTGTGCATCGAGGACTGTATGAGACTAGTGTCTTCGTGTGTGGAATGGTCACGTGCGCCTGCTCAATTGACTGCTAGGACATTATGTGCTCGTCTCGCTCCCCGCTCGACCACCGCACCCTGCGTTCCACTTCGTCAGTTCATGGCTCCTAGTAAGTCTGTTTTCTTTTGTACCTCACGCTGCACTGCCATTATCTCAGAGATGGTTTAGTGACATTTTGGGGGAATATGTGTAACCCACAATGTCTCACGCTCCCGCATTGCGGATTGATAATGATGCTTGGAGCAAATTTACTCTAAGACAGCGCAATATGACTTCGAAAAATAACCGTATGTATGGTTGATAACTTTTAGTATTGACGTTCAATAGATGGATTTCAGATTTTAATGTTGAATTTTGTATTTGATTTCATATTATGATAGGCTAATGCCTGCGCTAAGTACTTTTATTATTCTGACGAGTTTAATATTTTTATTCTGATAAAACGTTTTGATCTTAATTTCTAGGCACCGAACCTGCACTCCTGTCTGCCCGAGAAGCTGTGACATCACCGTGTGCAGGATCTCCATGTAACTCTACTCAACTCTGCATTATTAACAGAAACTGTGTCCAAGGCGGCTCTTGCGCAAGGTACACTTGCGTTGATGGATGCCCTTTAGGTAATTTGAACGGTATACTTTTACGTTTTCTTACACTGACTTCAAAAGAGGAGGACGTTCCTGATACTTTTGTTTCGGGTATTTTAATGGATTATTCTGTAAATTTTGAATAGTTTTTGATTTTTTTCTTTGTACCATATTACAGGTGATGGGAGCCAGATGGTAGTTCCAACTGGAACCTGGGTGAGAGTGCCCATGACATTTCCAGCGCAGAAAGCTTGCTTCAAAATCTGTCGCTGCAGTAATAAGGGACTAACTAACTGCCAACCTTTGCCATGTATCGCGTTGGAGAACTGTCGGCTTCATGATAAAGTCGTTCTACATGGTAAGCATTTGTGGATTTAGTTATGAATACATCGTACATCAAAAATTTTAATCCTTCTTGCCTCCTATCAATTTGTTTGAGAAAACAACTTGCAACATAACATTCAAAAGTTCAAAAAACAGCAGGTATTGGATTGAATCGCTTATTTCTGACTGCTACTTTAATATTGTTACCTAATTGCACACTAGAGGAAGGGTAATTTTTTCGAGTGAAAGTATGTGAGATTATTACTTAGGTAACTACCTACGCGCAACCTGCAGACTAAACGGTTTGACGGATTTTAAATTTTGCGGTGTCGATATATTCGTCTCATGGACGGAGTATGTATAAATACATTCGTTTACAAAGCGTCATAGACAAATATTTTCGTATCTTCAGGATAGAGAGGGTAATGTTTTGAAATTCTTATAGAGCCCATTTCCTACATTAAGTCCGGTTTTCTGGGCTGTTAAACAGCCTATAACTATCTTGACAAAAGTGGTGCTTTACCATTCCAGGTGACAAATACTTCATGGAATGCAATCCATGTTCTTGTGTTTTGGGCGAGCGCGTGTGTTCCCGTCGTGCCTGTGGACGGGCGGCTTTACTCACAGGACTACCTTGTAACTGCCCCCCACATCATCTTCCAGTCTATACACCACGGCGACTGTATCCAAACGCATGCTTAGCTAAGTGAGTATGAGTTCTCTGATGGAGCTTAAATAATTTTATTGACAACATTTGTATTAGTATTCATCCTTAACAGCTCGCCGCTGAGCTATGAGTCTTCCCTTATCCTCATATTTCTTTTTGATGATATAGGTACCGAGTGAGAATTTATTATGTTGTGGACAATGCTTAATTTAATTTTTCATCTCTCCGGGCGGAAATTTGCAAATTTCGGCCCGCTGCGCTAAACAAAGTTGCCGTTTTTCGCCTCCATCGATAAGAAAAAAGTATACACACCTCGGGAAGTAAAATAAGAAAACCTCTCATCACATGTTTGTAGACCTCGGCTTGGCCTCGGTCGACAATTACATGTGATCTGATACATTTCTTATTTTACTTTCCTGGGTGTGTAATATACTATTTCAGCTTATCCTTGAGTATTTTTGATACGTAAAACATTTATCAATCATTTATTTTCTCTTCAGATGTGCAGGCGCAACTGACGCTGAAATTGAATTTGGAAAGAGATCACCGTGCTCAGGAGTGTCCTGTCCGAGACGACATGCTTGTCTACCAGCAACAAACGTCTGCTTGTCAAGGCTACAAACTTCGTGTCCTCAACATGTCTGTGGTAGGTTTGATGATCAATCAAGTTCATTGGAATTACGAGTTCCTTTTCATGTACTTCTATTGTTATTTCTCATATCTTCTTTGTTTCGCAGTGAATACTTCTAGTTGTAATTCTCAGCCCGCAATGCCAGTTTGTGACACAGATGGACGCACGCACGCCAATCCTTGCCATCTTGTTATGAGTGGCAGAATCCTTGCTTATTGGGGACAATGTCTGCAAAGGTGTTCTAATGTAAGCTGTTCATTAAAATTATATTTACCTGTTACGATAATTGACTAATTTTGCTTAGAGATTGAAGCTTGTTTTCTTGTTATTATTATTAAATGATAATATTATAATTGTTTTAGGTAGGAACAGTATGTGGTGTCAACGGAGTCACTTACATTTCTGAGTGTGCCGCGTGGGCGGAATACGTCAGCGTTGATTACTTAGGCCCTTGTTACGCTGTGGGACCCATCTCTGACGTCATGGAGCCGAAGTGCCAGTTCGACAGGATTATATGTCCGGCATTGAAGAAGCCAAAATGTCTTGGTTTCACTGCACCGGGAGCTTGCTGCCCAAAATGCGGTGGAGGCCTCAGAACTCTGTACTCGAAAAAGCAAATAGATAGAGCTTTGTATGGAACAAACATTTCAGCTACTGTCATCAACTTGAACAACGTTATGAAAGCTCTAGAAAGACAAGTAAAAATTGCAGAATGTGCTCTTAGAGGTTTCTTAACAATCGAAATGGAGATTTTCGTAACAGTGGAAACTGTGCTGCAAAATCCAACAGATTTGCAGTTGAGTGTTTGTGTTTTGGAAGCTGAAAAGATTGCGGATTTTATAAATAGAGAAAGTGCTTTGATATCTAGTGATTTAGGCCTAAGTGCTTTGGCGTATGCTATACCTGTACATACGCATCCTACAAGTGGTGCAAGTATTTTTTGCTTATCTCTATCTGCACTATTACTATCTTTTTTTATTCTCGTATTTAGATAAAAGAAATCTATTGTTAATTTGATTCATGTAAATAGAGCATTTGTATATACCTAATAGATGTAAATATATGAACATTTTTACACCAAAAATTTTAGTGCCATTGTAAGAGATGTACCTACCTAAAATTGAGATTATGCTTTGGTCTGCTTTACGATTATCATTTAGTTTTTAAAATTAAAGGGCACAATTTGTATAAGAATTAGTCATATTAATTTTTGTGAGTTCGTTGTGCCATCTTTGTAGATATAGCATTGTTTTGATACTTTTGATTTGCAATCATGCTACGTGAAGCTAAATGTAGTTGCCGATAGACTGAAACAAGCATTTCAACGACTTGACAAAAGACATTATATGAAGTAGTCTTTATACCAAATAATGTGTTACTTTGTTACATATATTTTGTTGATAGAATTATAAAGATTTTTAAATATGTAAGTAGAATTATATTTGTTAGGCAAGTGCTTAAAGCTGAAAAGACTATTAAAATAAATAAATCAGTATAATATGATTTTATTTTGCACGTAACACTGAACAATCGAGGAATATACAATATTAATGTGAATTTATATTATCACAAAGTTAATTGTTCACTTATAATTAAATTCGGTTAAGTCTTTTTTGTCAAAAAATATATTGATCCTGTCCAAGAGTTGAGGGTCAGTGACCGTTTTGGCGAGCTGCACGAAGCCGCTCTGTAGCACCGGGTTGACCAGTTGGAACCTCTCCAGCGAAAACGTCAGCACCAGCTCCAGATAGGCCATTAGAATATTCTGGAAGCAATGTCGTTGCACTTCTGTGTCCTGAAAATATGTATTTTTTTTGCATTTGACACTTTTCAATTCTAAGTATATGGGTTCCCTATATAATTTTCAAAAAGTTGAGGAGCCTTAAAAAGTATTTAATGACAGAATGAAAATGGTCGTGAACGAAATTTAATGAAAAACATTTTTTTTTCTCGACATGTTAACAGACAATACGTACCTTGCTGATACTTAGAGCTCTTTGTTGTTCTATTTCAGGTGGCACAGGCTGCGGTGGAATCAGTGGCTCAACATTTTTGGTCTTCTCAAACGTTGGCCCGTCGCATATACTGATGTTAACTTTCCTCGTATTCATGTGACTGTCAAGAGCATCTGACACACTGATCTTTTTCTCTTTTAAAGGACTTTCATTGTTCATATTTGCATCAGTTCGTTCTACAATATCCTCAGATATATGATTGTTTTCAATATCATCCGTAACACTAGCAATCTCACTTTCGGAAGCACCATTTGTACTATCAGTTCCATTATTTGCAGATGACAACACTGTATCTGCGTGATTTCCTTCACTCACAGAAGCTTGACTATTTGCTTTGAAATCAGCAAACGTAAATGGTTTAGGTTTTTCAATAGCATCTTCTACGCTGTTGAGATTGTCTTTCTTCGTAGCAATAAAAGGGTTGCCAGTTGATTCTTGTGCGTAAAATTCATCATAATGATTTGATGATGAGTCAGTATCGACTGAACTACACGAAATTCGTTCTTTGGCATCTTCAGAATCATCAAAGTCTGATACACTTATCAAATGTTTTAGATAATTGTTGCATAGCAACTCCCACGTGGCTTTCAGATCAAATATTTTCTTTAAAAATCTATCGTATTCCAGAGTTGAATTCAGGGGTGTCGTATAATTGTGCAAGATTATGGATATGTCTGTGGGTTTTAATTTGAATTTGTGAACCCCAGAAAAGAATATTTCAGTTAGAGCCATAATTTTGATCAGCCATGATGATGTTGTTTGTTTGTAAAGGTTGGCAGCATTGTCCAGGTTAGAAACCTTCTGTACAAGAAATTTGAGCCCAGGTCTTGAGTCAAATTGCATCGCTCTCATATAGGATAATTCCAAACTCTTTAACAAGAGATCTGTGTTCTGATTATTAAGGAAGAATTTATAATTGCAGACATTAGAGCCCGTTTTAAGACTGTCTATAAGAAGACTATTGATTCCTTGAAACACATCAGATGAAGCTTGAATAAGAACTGTGGCAATTATTTGGACTAAGATTTGATGAGCTAATAGTCCAATAACCAATCCCCTATGGGGGATCCTGATAGTATAAAGTTCTGGATTCAAAGAGTTCACAGATTCTTGTAAGTAAACAAGAAAAATATAGCTTCTGTCGTCAATCAGCATTAAGCTTTGTGAAGAATTTTTTGGTGTTAATTTAGCATGACCTTCGATTTTTAATTGTTCAGTCAAGAATACTTGTTGAGCCATGGCATGCAATCTCACGTTATCGTTAACTGAACAATCACGCCTGGCAGCTACTTTGACTATAGCTAAATCACCATAGAAACTGTTGGAATTCTCTTTGAAAGCGTACGTGAGTTGCTTCAAAGGACTCAAGCTAACGTTACAGGCTCTGTGAAGACTCATGCAAACGATTTCCCATTGGTTATCAGTAAGCAAATGACCAGATGTTAATATGATGTGTCGTATACATGATGCACCCAACCTTGCTATCGGCTCTTGTGGCTGTGCGACACATTCTACTAATATCAACATTATCTGCTTTAGAGCAAATGTCGCTTCAACACTTTCTATAGGTTCAATTTCTTCAGTCTTTTCATCAGTCGTGGTCCTCTCTGCGTTTATTTGTTGCAAGTGATGTATATATATGACTATTGTATCAGTAGTCATACCACAGCATTGTTTGAAATTCGGCATTACACTGTCCCAGTGCGTATTCACATTAGCGATTTGGCGAAGCCAATTCTGGACAGTTGGTAAAAGGAGATGATTAATGCAATGAAGGCCAAAATGCGTCCCAGGCACTTCAACTGTGTTTCTTAGCAATTTGAATAGGGTCTCCATAGCTGCTGGTTGATTTTTCTTTGAACATACTACTGTAGCTGAAATGAGCCCTTCAATTAACACATACCAAACTTTAAGAATGTTGCTTGGTTTATCCAATTTCAAAAGACAATTATTTGTCGTGCTAGATGGAGCCAAACTTGTCGATAGTTTTCTGTAAGAAATAAGTTCTTCTTCACAATTGTCGTTAGTGATATATTTTGTTATATCGAGTGAGTTACTCGGTATTATTGGATCAACAACTGACAATGGCATATCTCCTTTAATTCTATTTCCAGTATTGAATATAGGACATTTTGGCATATTGTACATCATCGTTAAAATTTCTGCGCAGCTTTCCAAATGATACAGGGCCTCTTTGCACATATCTACAATAACTTTCTCAGACTTTTCTTCACTTAGGGGAATGAATTTGCTGTTCTTTGAAAATTTCAGGCTGAGACTTGGTTTCGGTTGAGTTGGGCTAGTGATTTTCTTTGGTTTAACTTCTGTAGCCTGTATTTCTTCATAATGCAGTCCCTTAATGTGACTTAACAGACATAGAATACAGTCTAGAGCAGCATTTGCGAAAACAAGTGTATTGTCAGTATTAAGGAAAACTTTAAATATTTCCAAAATGGCTGAATATTGGTTGGAATTATTAGCAGCTCGGAGTGTATTGAACAATGGTCGCCACCCAGATCTAATTTCCATTCTGTTGGTTTCAACGAATTCACAGATGCATGATATGATTTGTTCCTGAAAGTAAAAATACAGCTATGATTTTAATAGAATAGGAATAAGTAATAAAAACGGATTACTAAGAAAGGAACATATCATACCTGGATGTCATCATCACATAGCTCTAAGCAGAGAAGATTTTCAAAAGGCTTCAGCAATGCTTCATTGAAGTGGAAGTGGGGCAGTTCAACTTGCTGATTCAGTAATGCTGTAGCACAATCATGAAGGCATTGGATGGCGAGACTTGAAATTTGAATGTCCTTGTGGCAAGCCGCCTAGAAAACAATATTATTATTATTAACAGTTTGATAAAAAAATTGTCTGTAGGTACTTTTCTTCTCTATAAACCAAATTGTGTAATGTTAATATTTTGTTGTTGGTCTTCCGACCATTAATTTAATAAATAAATTAACAGAAGATGATTATTTCAAGGAGCATACCTGCATGAAATGCGGCCCAACAACAGTCCATATAGCCATACGATGAGCCAATGGCCTGGCTGCACGCAAACAGCGTAAGGCCACGTCACCTGCCCGGCACAGCGCACGCGCAGCTTCGCCACTTGCGCTGGCACCACCAGTGCGACCCCCACCTCGTCTCCACCAAGCGTTATTGTTAGCTACGTCTTGATCCCACATTGAGAACAGCTGCCGATTGTGAAGATAATGAAAATTTTAGGTTATTTTATTACGTCCCCTAGGGAGTATTTATTTTTCCGGTAAGTATAAAATAACCTCATGTACTTCCTCAACGGGATAAAGCCTATAATATCCTTTTCCAAGATGTAAACTGTTGTCTTGTAAGTATTGTCAGGGACCGGTCCATCCCACCGGTTTGCCCATTAAAAGATAAACAGAGAGATAGATTTGCTTGCGCATTTATAATATTAATTGGGATTAGATCACCAAAATGAGAGCTTGAAGATTGACCTCCTCACCACTCAAACGGTCTATAACACCTACAATCGATTATGTATTGAGCAAAATCTAAATCCACCATTCGGAATTCGTTTGCAACTATGAACCGTAGACTGTTTTTATTTTAACTAACCAGCCGATGTTGATGTGCTGCTAATCGCTGTAATGCTGCTTTCAATGTGGGCAACGTGGTGGTGGCTGCAAGCCTCGTGAATAGGGTGTCTGCAGATGTGGATAGCGCGCAGCAAACTCGCGCTGCGCCCGAGCCCGATATCACGTTACCACCCTGAGACAAGATAATATTATTTCTTAAGGAGAATAGCTGTATAAATTTTATAGTGTACAACCAGCTCATAGAATTCAATTTGCGAATAATATTTCAACATCTTTTATATAATGAATTGCATACATTGATGATGCTGTTTATAGTGAATTTTAGAAGAAGTCAGACGAAGTATAATGTTTCCAGCTTATAACTGTAAAACTCACATAAAGTTAAGTCACCTACCTCCTGGCGACATGTTTCAACGATTTTTGAGACGGACATGTCGTTGTTCAGATTGTTCTCCAAAACTGGTTGTAGGAAGTTGAAAACATCCACACTGTAATAGAAGAGAGAAAACTTACAGATTCGAAAAATCTAAGAAAATCAAAATGCTTATCGATTTTGTATCACTTACCAAGTTTCATCATCCCGTCCATCTAATCCCAACTTAGCATCAGCCTGCAGAATTGAAACGGTCTTGTTCCTGCCAGTTTGCATGGTAATAATGGGAGTAGCGTTGTTGCCTTGATGTCCAAAAAGGGAATGCTCAAAGCTTGATACGTATTGGCACGCAGCGAATATATGTTCCCAGCACTCTGGGGCCTTTGAACCGAGCTCTAAGCCACCTGAGAAAAATCGTCACTGTTGTAAATAATATTGGCGCCCGACATGGGACTTCATTATCATCATATTATTTTTCCTGCCATAAATAGATCCTACTCCAATAGTTCTCAGACTTCAGGTAAAATATAGTCAAGCGATATATAGTTCAATACTAGTTTGGGACTGAATGCACGTGTGTAAATTGTTTCCTACAATTTATTGATATACCTATACGATAATCATCGAATTGATCTATATTTTGTTAGAAGCATGCTTAAATGATTAATGGTACCTTTGTAAGTCATGATTACCTTGTAAGTAATTTATAAAAATCCTAGACAGTCAAGCATCTGTAGCCCACATTCGACACTTCTAATACTTGACAGGGGTTAAAATCAGATACTTTACCTGTTATCAGAATATCCAGTGACAATGCGTGTGTACACAATATTTTGCCATTCGGTGGTTGAGAGATAGCAGAGTTTGCCAGCAATGCCAGTATGCTGCTGCATCGATTCTGTAGACTGAGAGTATTACTCACTCTAGCCGCCTAAAATATAAAATAATACAATTTAAAGATAATTGATTAGGTATACATATATCAATCAATTTGCCATGAGTCCATGCATCTTTTAAAAGGACCACAATTTTATTTATACCTTATGAAGTCCTTCCAAACATTGTATAGTCAATCCTTCCCAGGCAATACGTTTTCTCTTCCCAAACGTGTTGATCTTCTTCGATATAATTCCTTGTAACTTGTGTTTTTTGTTTCTGTACCCAGTAAGTGGTACGCTTAGAACCGTCACCATCGAATCCCAGATGCATGTCAGTATTCTGAAATATAATGTTTACTTCAATATCAATAGAAATATAAAGTTGATAAGTTATCTGTCTACCTCCTCGGGGATTAAATGCGTGAGTTTTTTTTAATATAAATTTGATTTCTTCACAGAGCATCAAGCATCAGATGCCCACGGATGGACAAGGACAATACACATATTGTGTCTGCATTTTCATACTTGACGGGCTACAATATCACTCTAACTCATCGTACAGAATCTCAAAAAATCAGGGCACACAATGTTGCATAGGCACAAAACAAAAATTTCTTGCAATACGCTTTCATAATTGAAGTTTACCTTCTAGCCCAACGCAGACCGGCTTGTTGTTGCGGCGATTCGGTAGTGTTATTATAGAGCATCGAAACTTCCTTTAGTTTCTGCCAGTCTGACATGACGGGGCTCTGGTCTAATCCACCAAGGTCTGAGAAAATGTTATGATGAAAGACCAAAAATCTATATAATTTAAGTAGATCGAAGATTTGCAGCTTAGTATTGTACATACTACAGTTTATTTACCTGACAATAGGTGCATGAGTGGATGATCAGAACTGGGCACATCCTTCAACAAGTCATGAGCTAAAACTTGTTGGTACAGCTCCCTGAGCCAGGTTGCCGATAAATACACGAGCACGCCACTATCTTGCACTTCTTCGACGAACTCGTCTTCAGTTAGAGGAACTTGTACTTTCTACAAAGGATTTATAAATAGAATTTCAAGATAATTTAGTACTACCAACAAGGCCTACTATCTATGACAATATTTGATTATCCGACAGCGTCAAATGATATTTGTTTACCAATTACAGTTAAATTTCACGTTTGTGATTTGAATTAGCACCAACAGTGAATAGAGATCAACAGTTATTTTTGAGTTATTAGCTTTAATTATTGCTAAATATAGTTGCGTCAAATGAGATATCCCAAAATGAAAATTAGGTAGTACCTACGGTTGAACTACGTACGACAGAAAACAAGATAATGTTTACGAAAAAAATCTGATGAAACTATAAAATAAGGAAGCTTGAAAAAAAATGATTATGAGGCAGATGATGAAGATAATGATTTTTTACTGACCCCTGGTTCACTATAGTAGTTTGTGCGTCGTTGCTTCAATGTCAAGAGCAAAGCAGCGTAAGTTGCTAAGTAGACACCGTCAGCATTCATGATGCATGCTGTAGCTGGTGGTTGAGCTGCATTGTGCTGGCAACATTTTGATGCGAATTCTTGCATTGCTTCATCAACCTGATGAAGACTAAGATTTGATTACTCGTTCTAAATTAATGCTACAAACGTCTTGTATCCCGTTATAACTACTCACTTCAATACAAGTCCTCAGATTCAAGAGTTTAGGGAGCAAGGAGTTCTGCAAAGTCTTTATGAATTGTCTTGCGTTGTGCCTTTCCAAATCTACGTTACACTCTGTAATGGTGCATCTGTAAAGTGGAAGAATATTTTTTTATTAAATATAGTCACGAACTACTGCCAAAATAGTAAGTAGAAGATTAAGACGTAGCAGCATAAAAGAAGGAACCACATGTCCTACCGGAGCGTATTCATAGAGGATAAAACCAGAAACTGCACGTTATTTCTTTCTAAAGTTATTTAGTTATTAGAAATGAACGGCTAATCATATAAATATTTTACCTGCCAAGATTCAAAGTCTTGGGTACAGCCTTAGGCTTGTCAAGGTTGCAGTCACTCTCAGTGTCATTAGGAGAAGCAGGATTGTTGGCACGTGAAGGAAGAAACACATTGTCAGCATCAGAATCCGCTTCACCATCGCTGCCAGAGGTAACGTTCTCTGGCCCTGATGTATCTGTAGTATAATAATAATGAAATCCAATATCGAGGAGAAATCAGGAATATCAACCGGTATGGATAACCTGTTTGTTTGGTTTGGTATATACTGGTAACTATGAATATGATCATCGAGGTGATTATTTCAATAAAATCCATGACTTATTAAACCAAACCTATTCTTTTGGACTCGTAGTTTATGATTAGTTTGATGACCTCCAGATTATTTAATTTTGTTAGCGTACGTTCGGTTTCCTTCATGATATTTTTCTGAAATCCTTTGGCTATAACATTATTATGAAAAGACCCATAGATCAGCAATGGGCTGTTACGTCTATATTGAGAGAATTTAATAATTAAAGTCTTACCTGATGAATCATGTTCCTTTTCTTCGTTACTTTGTAATACTGCTACAACATCTCTGTAAATCGAATTTTCAGTAAAATTTCTATTTATTTTATCGCTGTATATTATAATTATAATAATAATAATAATATAATCTCACGCTTTTCATCCCCGCGGGGGTAGGCAAAGGTATTCCATTACTGGATATACCCACATTTGACGAGATACATTGGACCCCTAAACGTGATAGGTGGTGAGCCCATCGCCGACCGGGTCTATATTTACGGGTTTCCTTACGATGTTTTCCTTCACCGTCGAGCTAGTGATAAATATGTACGTAAGTTTTTGAAAAACTCATTGGTACATGCCAGGATTCGAACCCGAGCCTCACTGATTTTCAGCCGGCTCTTTAACCGTCAGGGCTATCACTGTTCTTATAATTATTATCCATCTTAATACCTGTATGGACTAGGTAGTCTAGCCAAGGTCTGGTAAGTCAAGGGTCCTGTATAATCAGCGTCTTGTAACTTTGGCCAGTGCTGTAGAATCAGGGTTGCAGCGTCAGGTGACAAATATTCTACAGAACCTGAACATAGCTTGTCTAGAGCATCGAGTAATGAGACAACACATTCTACGGCAGCTGCTACAACTTCTGGGTTACCACTACGTCCACATTCTTCAATACCATCCATTATCCTGAAAATAGAGTGAATGAACTCGTAAGATAACAGAAATCAGTACTAATATAATTTTGTTTATACAAGACTATTTTGCTTTTCAAAAACAAAGCTTACACAAGTTACACAGCAGTAGTAGCGCTGTTGGAATTGAGCTCGCTTTTCAAATGTGTGGTACGGGTACGTATCCTGAGGCATTTACCAATGAATTTTTCAAATGAATCACGTACGAGAAGGAAAACATCGTGTGGCAACCTGCAGGCCCCAAATCTGATTTTGAGGCTTGGGCTACACCACCAGATCCTATACACAATGGAGAAAAATGGGTAAATATTACCATTGGCTACATTGTTACGGAGATTGTTGATTGTTGGAGAGAACACGTGGGCGTATTTTTTTCTATTTAATGCTCATACTTACAGTCTAATAATTGCCATGTCATCACTATGCCTTTCAGGATGATCCACTTTCTTCAATAGCACCAGCTGAGACAACCTCTTGGGATTCTGTAGCAGCTCTCTAGTACTCCTCAGAGGTTCCACCCGGTGCGACACCGGAGGATACAGGAGCATGCGGTGGTACAATGCCTCCAGTACTGGTCGCAGGTTAGACGTTGATCCAACTAGGCGGACCAGTTGGTTTGATATGCTGGTGGGGAAAATCGAAAACAGTTTCTGTTTCTTCAATTTATTAGTGAAGAATATTGTTACACTAATATTAATAAAAAGAAATATTTGTTTTTATATATTTTGATTTTAAAAATTCTTCCACCAATGCAAAGTTACAAATTATTTTTCTGGAAGTAACATGGTCTATAATTTCCCACGGGAACGGGGATTACGCGTGTGAAATCGCAAGGAACAGCTATTTGTGATTGGTAATAATTATAACATATCTCGCTCGATTTATTGGCATTTAGGCTCAATTCAATACACATCAACAACAACATTACGATACAGCATGACTTGAGTGTGAGTATGGGCGAAGATACTTATCACCCGAATGCATTTTTTTAATCGTTTGAGATCTAGGACAAGTATACAACGCAGAGACAGGTATAAAAACTTGATTTTGTAGATATTGTACATGAATAATTTTATTGCTTATAAATCATTGTAAGAGTCTAACTTTAGTTCTTATTCATAAAATTGTATGCCTAAATTTGCCTACCTGTAAATAGCTTTCGCTTGTTTGCTGTTGAAACTCGGCGCACAAACTAGAGCGCCAGAGCCTCTGCCCGAGTCATCAACCAAGTGGCCATCATGCTCCCTTTAAAAAATAAAGACATCAGTAAAAAAATATTCTTTAGCTACATTAAAATGATTGTAAAACCCTTGAGAGACAACTCTAGATGTGGATGATGTTGAACCTAGACAGCAGTTTTATTCCAATCCACAAAGAAAAATGGCACAGAGTGTCACAGCAATTTCCTCGAAGAAATGATTGTCATAAAAGTTTTACATTACGAAGAGGTGGCAGATAATAATATTGACCTCCAAGTAAGTAAATTCTACATTGCATTTGAATGTTCAATAAAATATAAAATTTTGATTTTTACTACTCCATTCACAACATCCTGCAATATCCTTACTTACTTACTTGTTACTCACCTCGATTTTATATTCTTGTCCACTCTTGGAGTTCCCAGGAACGAGATGAGCGATGGACAGAACTTCTGCCAGAGAAACGTCGTGAAGTGCAAGTTGCCGCTCACTCTATCTGACAGGCTCGACATGAGAGTCAGCAGACAGTCGAGGAAGAATAGGGCCAGAGGGTTCTGTTTCGGGATCCTAGAAGTTTAATAAATAATTAGCATCCCTGGAAATACCCGTATTGCACATAAATGTATGTAGGTATGTATGTATGTTAACGCGGGCTTGTTTCCGCAACTCGACGTCCTTTCAGCGCCTATTTTGCGTGATGGTGAGATTGGATCTACTCTTACCATCCCAGCTCCTCCAGGAAGCCCAGCATCGACTTGAGGTCCGTGAGGGCTTCGGGGAGCTACCTCGGGGATTTAAGGTGTAACTGGTGGTGAGCTGTTTTAAATTCGCTATCATTGATTTTAAGCTATATTATGTTAGGAAAGGTAAAATATTGAAATTCTTCAAGGCTTACAGCTGTGTTTCAGTGAGTCTGCCGCACAGATACTGTATGACAGGGATGACTTCGCTGTAACAACCGACGGCTACAATGTGGTTTCTACCAAGCGGAGATCCTTCTGATAGCAGCTCCAGGCATTCTTCATCTGGGGAAATAAGTGTTTTTCTATTGTAAGACCATATGAAGGACCATGTGATCGAGATGGGCGTGGGACTAATTTTCTAGGTACCAATGATATATTGTAAGAGTATTAGCAGTATCATCAGAATATTAGAGTTTGAGAGAAATGCTGATAAGCTCATAGAGTCGGCTAAGTATAAGTTCCATTTGCCTGGTTAAAGCAAAGTTCTAAAATGTGTGTAGGGGTGTGTCCAGGGGGGGGGGGTGTTGGGAGGGGAGGTGCCCACACTTCCTCATATGAGAAAAGACTCAGCCCAAATACGGGCCCATGGTGAAGAACTTACCAAGTTGCGCGCAGTACGCCCTCAGCGCTTGCGCAGCGGCAGCGCGTGCAGCTGCGGCAACGTGTGGTGCAGCCCCCGCCGCTTCCCCGCATCGGCCGCACGCCCATACACACAGACGACCGTTTAACGTGCGTCGCGGCGACAACGCCAGGGATAGGTACATGCGGAATATTTGCACCTAAGGAAAACAGTTTCTTCTTGTTCAACTGTTCTATAGGATGTAGTTACTGTGCTGGTTATAACGAAGAAGCTTCTAGCTATATAGCTGAATGACCGTTAAAACAATAATCAGGTACCGAAAGCCATACCATTAATCTTAAGTGTCAAGTCAACATAATATGTAAGGACCAGTCTATACCTACTGACATGATAAAGAGGAAAGATTTGTATGTTTGTTACGAATAAACTCAAAAACTACTGGACCGATTTAAAAAATTCTTACCAATGTAAAGCTGCAATATCCCTGAGTAACATAGGCTATATTTTGTTCCCGTATTCCCACAGGAACTGGAACTACGCGGGTGAAACTAACCGCTAGTACTTAATATAATGAAACCAAGTTGACACTTTTAGTAATAAGCCAATGGTATAAACAATACCGATTGGGCATCTGATTATTGTATAAAAGATCATTTTCAGTTAGTGAACTCGGCCCTCAGTATTTTAATCAGGCTTATGAAACGTGAAACTGTTACTACCAGCCAAGATATACGTCCTACCAACCAAGCTACCAACTTGTAACCCAAGACCCAAATCGCTAAAATTATTATACGAATTAATAAATTGTTATACTTAATTGGATAGAAATATACCTATATAACAAATAGTTTTTTTGTAGTTTGAGAATAAATTTTGTTGCCGTGGGTATCTCACCTGTGTGTCTGGTAAGTGGTACATGACGGAAGCAGTAGCACACAGAAGTTGTGAGGGCATCCATAGTGAGTCGTCTTCTGGTTCTATGCCTCTATGGAATCGGTCGTCGCGCAGTATTTTCTAAGAACCAACAAATAACTGAATAGAAATTTGTTTTAGTTAGAGCTTAGAGAAAGAACCAATGATTTGCGCCGTTTTGTGGCAACATTTTTAATTTCATCTTTTTTTTTAATAAACTTATTATTTAGGTAAGTCACATCACACACTGTGATCACAGTCAAAGAGCTTCTATAAGAGTGTTGAATTAACGAGCACCGGATGTATTGTCCTAGGTTCGGATTGTAAATGTAAAAACTGTCTTACACAGTTTTGTAAACATTACTTATATAAAAATCTACACGATTTTTTTTCTGTTCACCTTCACGCTTTTCAGTTTAAGGTTCAATTTAACGTAGCGATTTGAATTAGGACCCATGTTAGAGCATACGATCAACATTTACTTTTGTTTTATGATTATACTTATTACTAAATAAACCGTCAGCATCAAATTAGATATCCCGTAATTAAACTTAGGTACCTAACTACCTCTGTATTTATCACTTTAATTCTGAGACATGTGTAACAGACCCGGTCCGGGGATGGGCTTACCACCTATCCCGTTTAGGTGTCCAAAGAATATCTCATGAAAAGTGGGTATATCCCGAAATGGAATACCTCTGCCTCTCCCCTCGGGGATATAATGCGTGAGATTATTTTTTTATTTTTTAAACTTAGGTGGTACTTACAGCTACTAGTTTATTTACTTACATGGAAGCCCTGAAGCGCGTAGCCGACGAGACGCGCACGCTTGCTCTCGAGGGCAATCTGTAGAGGCAGGAGGCACGCTCGACGCAGCTCATGCGACGGCCGCCGGGCGCTGCTCTCTTGTAGACACAGTATTTCTGAAATGGTCTCCTTTTCATAGACACCTTATTTCAAACTGTAACTAGAAGGGACAGCTTCATGCGACTCATCCGCATCTCTTTCTGAGTGTCTTCAAGTTACATTCTGTAACAGCAGTATCTACGTATAGTATATCCTTTACACAATCCATCCATCTTTTCTTTGGTCTACCGCTCTTCCTATAACTTTCCACATTCATATCAAGCACAACATTAGGTACTCTCAAGTCTCATCCCTCCTCATTAATGTCCGTATCAAGACAAACAATTACCACTTAACTTCTCCGTCACTATTGCTACTTTCAGACTTAATGTTATGTACTCGTACTAATTTCTAATTTTATCCATTCTAGTCAGTCCACACATCCATCTCAACAATATCATCTCGGCTGCATGCAGTCTCCTTTCAGCCTCCTTCTAAAGGGCCCAACATTCGATCCATACCTATATGACGACAGGCCTTATCATGGATGGCTTTACTGTCAATCTATGTTTTAAAAGAGAAGGCAAGTTCTAACCATCGCGTTACTGGGTGAGGATATCACTAGGTTCTTGCCGAGGATCACCCACTTACTCACAATTTTAACTCTTGTGTTGCTTTTGCACAGATACCTATGGAAGATTCCTATGTTGTACCTAAGTTGGTATGTATACAATAGTAACAGAATAAGCGCAACTCCTGAAATTAGTTTGTTCAGTATCGATTACTTAATCGATTTTAGCTATTTTTAACATGGGTAATTTTTTTCGGAAAAATGAATTATCATACTGAATTTAGCTAGGTTAGGTAGGTACCTGTGGAAACCATACTAGGTATTATTGTTCTTTACATATTATGAAATTTGGTTGGACAAAACTAAAGTACGAATGCTGCATATTTTTTATATTAATATACTAATTGGGGTGTATGAGGAATTGCACTTATTCTGTGACACGTTGTATAACTACCGCATTGTAGGGAAAAAGGAAGATCTTCAGTCAGACGAGCTGATCGTGCCTGGGAACCGCGGTTCAATTGTTAATGATGCTTATTTCTATTTATACAAATTGTTCTTCAGTATGAATAAGATCAGTATACAATTTACCTTGCAAGATATTACATCTCGGTAACTGTGTGGCTAAGTACAAGGAGGATATAACTACACACTAAGCTATTGCTAGATCATGAAAGATGTGTAGGGTTTATATTCTAGTTCTAGCTACACGTAGCCGATTTTATAGGTCACGTAGGAGCAATTTGCGTTTGCGGGGATCAGCTGCATAATGCACCAATCCAGAGTAGGTACCAAATATGTTATGATAGTTCGGTTTTGGTTCTGTTTCAGCCTTTGAGTATTAAACCAACCGGAGACGTCACGCGCACTAGTTTCTTTACAAAAAAGTCTGCCAATTTCTGCGGGGGGGACGAGGAAACAATCACAAATAATGTTAAAACAAACGCATTTTTTGATAAAACAATTAAACACTAGCTTGAACTAGGTGCACACAAATACATTCACCAATACAAGCACTCCGTGAACTCAAACAAACTAGTTGTATTTAACCGGTGTGCTCAAAGACCGACACGTTTTTTTGGCAGAGGGGAACGCCTGTTAGTGGCGTCTCCGGTTGGTTTAATACTCAAAGGTTTCAGCAGAAGAAATATACACATTTTACTGTTTTATGTTTATGTTTTATTACATACATTAGGTATGTACTATAATGCGATTGCGGAATACCCATAGATACCTACATCGGTTGGTAAGTACATCAAACGATTTAATTTGAAAATTATGGATTTTACTTAATCGTAAGTGAAAGTTAAAATATATTTATTTAATATATAGGGGCTTATAAGTAAGGAGTCTACCTACTTATTGAAAGTCATTGCGACTCCACCGCTTCGGTATGCATAGTTGAGGAGAAGAAGCGGGGCAAGAAACTTCTCAACACATTATTCTTTTAAACACTTAATAGGTGCAATACAAAGTACAAGTTCCATGGTTTAAGTTTATTAGTTCATGCTTTCAAGGCCAATTTGTCTGCTAAGATTTTATGGATAAAATGGAACGGGGTCAAACGGAACGAATCCGTTACAGTAGCCAAATAAACTATTCGTCAGGAACATGGTAGTAAACAAAGCATTATGTAAATTACGTTGCAACAAATTACCTAAGGCATCCTGACAAGCTTTCCTCAAAGTAGTTAGCTTCGGGCCTGTTGCCTCTTTAAAGATGTCTTGCAATAGCTCCTCCATGTCAGCCACTCAAATAAAACATAACACACTCTTCACCGCCTTAATTCGCAATGCTAGGGAACAAGCAGAGGAATTAAAATATATTTTAGACTGATCGCGTATGTCCTCGCAAAGTTTTATTTTTGTGTGGGTGTCTTATCACGAGGGTGACGTTCGTTGCCTGTCCGGAGCATGCTCAGACGGAGAAATCAATATTTCAGTAGGAACGTTGTTACGGTCTTAACATATCCAAAGCAACAGGTAGATATGTATCACAGTAAAATGTAAACATGAGTTAATGGTAGATAATTATTGCAACTATAATATTATTTATTACTTACCTACTCTACGCACGAGTATAATCTCGTAACATTTTTAAATTATTAGAAGTATTTTTTCAGTAGGTAGGTATATGTCCATGTGAAATTCCTAGTTATAGTAAAAATAAAAGCGCTACTAACTTGAAGATTAATTATTTATATTAGTTTAGCGTTTATAATTAATTAAATCATTTTTGTATTTAGATAAATTTTCGTTTAAATTTTAGCGCTTCAAGAACAATTTTTTTTAGTTTTAGTATAGGCATTAGCAATATAACCGAATTCTTTTCTTATTTATGTCACCAAAGTTTTTTATTTCTCGTAACGGCTCTCGTGTCAAGCTTTTTTAAGCATATTACGAACAACTTGTTGGCCTAATAAAACAAAACTGAAGTAGAAGAAATACCTAGGTTTTTTTCTCTATGAAAGACTAGCGACTCGCCCTCGCTTCACTCCGCTTTATAAAGAATAGTACATACTAACGAATGATTTGTTGTATTTTGTGCAGATTCTGTTGCAGCTGGCAGACTAAAAAATTAAAGATTTAATCTTTAATTTCGTGTCGTACCTAGGCTGATGGCTCAATTGCCAAATCCTCAAAAAAAAAACTAACTGTCATTTTTTTATTCGCTCTTTCATTAAATATTTCACTCATCATTCGTTCAATTCAAATTTGTCAAAATAAAAATGGTGTCTTGGAGTGCTTTGGGCCGATCAATTGGCATAAATTTGATAAAAAAATATGTTAGAACACCACTAACGACTCAAAATGTGAAATTTTCAACAGCCAACGCGCTAAAATCTGATCATGGACATAGGACGATGGCATTGCAGCCCTCCAGGTACGGTGTATCTTAGTGATTATCTAACCATTTTTCGAAGTTGGATTTGTAATTTTGATTGAAAATCATAATTATACGGTTGTTTACTTACAACCATTTAGAAAGTGACTAATATTTCGCCATAAAAAGATCAATTTAATGTTTAGCGTCTCTATTATTTGTAACGATAACCTCACCCAGTATCATAAAACGTTTCAGGTTTCAATATGACAAGTTCAAGGATATGTTCCACTACTACGTTATGGTCGGACTGATACCTGTTTCGGCTATAATCTTCTACACTAATGTGTACATTGGACCAGCACAGCTCACACCCATCCCAAAGGATTACGAGCCGAAGCACTGGGAGTACCACCGCCATCCTATCACGAGATTTATTGCTCGTTACATCCACAACAGTCCACAGCAGGTAAAGAAGACATTCAACTTATAAAAAGTGATTTAACTAAATATAGAGGTTACTGTTATTGTGATAAGTGCCCTAATCCTGAGACCAAATTTGATTCATATAGTCAACGCAGACACACTGTTGGCGGTTGTTTAGGTTCTGAATTAGTACGTTCCTAATTCAGAACCTAAACAGTTTAAATTCAAATTAATTTGCTGATATATATGTCTGTGATGGGACAACTTTACATATAATACCTAAAACTGTTTTGTTTACATAAATTCATTAAAGAAACTGATTTTATTTGGTGTAGTGAAATTAAAGTAGACAAGGATGCAAAAAGCACCTCAAAGCACTGTCGGAGAGTTTTATGTAGAAGCAATTTAAGTAGAATTTTTATTGTTCCTGAATTAGATGTTTCACTTCCTTTCTAGTCCAGTCCAGCTCCAGAATTCCTGACTAGATTTTTTATTTTTTATGTAGGTAGTCTGATCAATTATATTGGAGCTTGACGGAAAACCTGTTAAGCATCACTGGCTCATAGACATTCTAGGACAATCTTATTTCTTTCTTAATTTGTTTTATTTTAATACTAGCGTCCCGCCCTAGCTTTGCACGGGTGCAATGCTAATACTAAACCTTTTTCTTGAATCACTATCTATTAAAAAAACCCGCATCAAAATCCATTGCATAGTTTTAATTTAAGCATACATAGGGATATAGGGACAGAGAAAGCAACTGTTTTATACTATGTAGTAATTCAGGTTTAATATTTTAAACAAAAAAAATAATGATATTTATTTATATTAAATTCTTACAGGAATATGAAAAATTCATGCACTTTATTGACGAAGAATGTCAAAAGGCAAAATTACGAGAATTAGAGAAACAAATAGTGAAAAAGATGGCTGAACGTAAAGATTACCAGGCCTACTATTACAGACCAATGGTTAACAAATACCTTCGTATCAACAAGCAAACTGGGGAGGAACTTTACGACCGTATTGGTGATGATTACAAGGATTAAGGAAATTATGAAGCTTTTGCCGGCATTGTTAGTATGTATTTTAGTAATCAAGTGAATTGTTACATATTTCATGTGTAGATAAATAAACATTTGATTTCTCAAAACATTTATTTATTTAGTTTTTGTGAGAGTTGTCTATTTATGTTAAATAGTAGTTTTACCACATGTTTGCAACTTTTTATTTTATTTTGATTTTACGTTTTATAGTGATGTTATAACCATTTCACAAAATTACACTACCCAAGTTTAAGTAAACTACAGACCAGTGACAGCCTTTTGATATTCTTTGGTAATCTTTTTCATTTAAAACCTTACTTTTTGTTTTAGGGTTTGTTGTACACAAAACTTAAGATTTTTGATGTTCTGTTAGTTTTTAGCTATATAATATGTCAACAAGAATTTTGGGTAAAATAAAATAATTAAACTGCTGTCTATGGTAACATTGTTATTTATTTTACGGGAAACTTCTAACGATTGACAATAAATTCCGACATCTGGAACCCTTACAAAATTAATGTCAACACTTACCTAGCAATATGCTAATTGCGTCCTGATATGATTCTACTTTTTAACCTTTACAGTGGTTTTAAAGTATATAAAGTTTGCTATGGTTACAAGTCAAGTGAATTAAGGACATTCTGTGGGAAAGGAAATGCTACGAGTATCAGTAATTTGTTATTATACATTGGTATAATTTTAACAGTTACAAAAAATTACAGTTTAAATAAGAAAAAAGATTATTAACACAAAAAATTGTAGCATTCATATCAGGTACTTAAGTAATAGAAATCAATCCAGAGATTTCAGTTTCAAACTTTTAAGGTTCTTATCATTAAAGTTACGAAAATATTTGTACATAATTAATTAAGAAAATAATTCTTAGTTTTAATGAAAGCTTCGCTTGTAGACCAACTAAGTACGAAATAATTAGTACCATAATATTGTTATTGCTCTTTCTGCGTCCTAGTTCATTTGAGGGCTATTAATTTTACCTTTTTTAATATTAAATAGCAATTCCATTTTACTCATTTTGATTGGAGTAGATGTTTTCTTTGAACATGTGTTTGAGTTTAGATAATATTTGGTTTAGGACGCAAAATAAACAATAGCATAAATAAATATTTGGCGGTGCTGTTATGCACAAAGCCCTTAACTACCTGTTACATAAGTAAATTACAAAACGATATGATTTCATTATCCCATTCTTTCAGTCTTCGCAGTTTGTAGAGTTTCAATTAATATCCAACAACTATGAAAGTGTTCAGATTGCTTTTCATTTGACTTTAAAACTATGTACACCATCCCCAGTGTAAGTAACAATTCCTTGAAGATAAATAAATTACACCACAATATATTGATTGATTGACGCCATAATCATTATTATTGAAAACAATATTTTTTATAATACATAATAAGTTAAGTTTTAAGGAAAAAGAATGCTGTAATTTACTATAATAGACAGTAGATTTGTTTACACGCTAATCAAATTGTTTTACTTTTTCAATAATAACAAATTTCGAATCTATTATCTAAAGACGGCTACGAGTTCCTACAATGTAAAAAGTTAAACGATATAGGTATTATCATAACTATTTATTTTTCTCTTTTTCCTTCTCTGCCTGTGCCGCGAGTTTTGCTTCTTTTTTAGCCTTCTTCTTCTCTTCCTTAGCAAGTATTTTGGCTTGCCTTTCTTCTTCTTTAGCGAGTAGTTTAGCCTGTCTCTCTTCCTCTTTGGCAAGAAGTTTTGCTTCTTTTTTCGCTTCTTTTTCTGCCTTAAGTCTTAGCTTTTCCTCTTTCTTTCTTTCGGCGACCTCGTTTTTTTTGTTGTCAACACTTTCGTCCTTTTTGCTTTTATCTTCTTGCTTAGTATTTTCATCATCTTTCTTTTTGTCTTCTTTCTTGGGCTTTGTTTTGGGGTTATCTTTTTTCCGTTCAGTCTCTTTACTTTGATCTCTGGATTTGGGTGGATCGTCTTTGTTTGAAGGTTTGAGAGGTCGGAAGAAGTGTTGTTTGTTCTTTTGAGGTGAGGTTTCTAGTTGCGTTACTATTTTCTGGGCACATCTGCAACAAAGAGTAAAAAAGTTATTTACAAGATTAATGTGTTTTACTTTTTTTCTATTTTCATTGTATAGATTGAACACATGCTCGGGTACCTTATTCTAGTTGATGCAGACGCGGCAGCGGTGGTACTTTCGCGGCGTCCCTCCCGGAACTCCCGTTGAAATTCCCTGATGGGAGGTAGCCGTCCAGAGGGCTCCCCCGCCGCTGGCCCTCCCGTGTAGCTATGTACCTGGTACTCTTGCAGTCGTGCCTGGGTGAAGTAATAAGTTTTAATAGGTTATCAAAGAGCACGCTCGCTTCTTGAAAGACGATGAGCTGATGAGGCTTACTTTCATACTGTGATGCTGCGACCGCCTCAGGGAGTTGGATGCGGGCTGCCTTGGCCGATTCGGGGCAGAAGCAGCGGAACGAGGCACCGCCCCGAGGCAAGCGCCTCCGCATTTCGCGCCGCCACATAACTTGGTAGTGCAGGCGTTGCTCACATTTCCGCCACTGTTTGAAGATACGGAAGACACTCCTGAAAAAAGTATTTGTAATCGTTTAATTACGGTATTCATGACTTTTCAAGCTTATATTAAATAGCTGTTGCCTGCAACTCCGTCCGCGTGAACTGTAGTAGCCTACTTAGGTTTTTATGCAAGAGGTAAACTGTCGAGTTGAGAGTGCCTTGTTATTAGACTATTGACCTTTCTAAGTGTACTTTTTGTATCTACAGAAAATAAATGATTTTTTTATCCTTCTGCTTAATTCCATTCAGATGGGTGCATTGGTTTAATCGTGAAAAGGTATTAGTAACAAACAGAGTTACTTTCGCATTTAGTAGGGATTAGGTATTTTATGAAGTTTTTTATATGTATTAGGTACCTACCTATCTACGTACCTAAATACGTCATCAGGAGAAAAGTTTTTTCTAAAACTATATGTAGCCTACCTACTTGGGGTGAAATACTATTCGATCAATCGATTGAGCTAATAAGATTTTTTTTTAAGTTTTCCTATTTCACTCTGTCCTACTCGTGCTTCCATACCGTGCCATGCCTTTCACCGCGATACGAAATGACTTTACAAATAACTATAAGAATTTGGGAAGTTTCATTGTTCAGCACGGTGAATCAGATTAATGAGTTCATTTCGTAGGTTGCGTAATGGTTAAAAATATATTGTGTTAACTCCACTGGAAACGAATAGGTAGGTACTCTCACTATCGTCAAACACTGTTTTCATCTTGACAAGTTGTACCTATATGCGGTAGTGCAATAGGTAGGTACCACAACAAGTACGGCTTAAATATGTAATTTAATAGCCCACAATTTGTTTTGTCAAACTAGGTAACCCAATGATCTTCTAAGTAATGTCTTTAGCATTCGATATTTCATTATTTAAGCCTTATCAGTTAATCTTTTATTTTATAGCCTCTCATGCTCTATTTTTTATCATTTCCGCTAAGTTCACTTTTTAGCATAAGTCTCAACATTGTTTTCCACAGCGACCGATTGAAAACCTGCGTTCAGAAGATCCCCGTGACCTTTAGATATGAATGTCCTACGGAGACGGAGCGTAGCTGGCGTGAAGTCTTCTCCAGAATCTTTCATCAGCCCTTGATTTTGTGGGCTATGTGCCGACTGCTATTTTAAAGAATATTTCTATGTCACCAACGGGTGTTTCGCATGTTGTCTGCTTCGCAATTTGTCTGGCAGAATTTTTGTTTTGAATTCGTCCGGCTTATGATCTTTCAGGTTGTCTGGTTCTCAATTTGTCTGGTTGACGAACGGGGTCTCTTCAAATTGTGGGTCCAAAACTGCGCACGGTCTCTACTCGAGAACTTTTCTGCCCTATTGGCAGTCTGGTCTACGAGCTATGTCCCGTCTTTTTAAAGAATATTTGTTAGCTCTTTTTTTATCTTCTGCTTACCGGAGAGGGAAGACTCTCCGCTGGTGACGGAGTAAAGCGAGGCAGAGGCGGGTACGGAGCGCGCGCCCACGGAGTAACTCGACACGGAGCCAGGCACGCCCCACGACTTGCCGCTGCCAGTCGACACCTGCAGCAGACGAGACGAGGTTATTGATATGTAGACGAGACGAGGTTATTGATATGCAGACGAGACGAGGTTATTGATATTTATACATGATATTTACGTAGGTGTGTAGACACCAAACGGTTCGATTACTATGATTTGATCGAAAGTTTTCAACAGCAATTTATTGTGAAATTTACAAATGACTTGCAATTTACTTGCTATCGTTTTAACATCTTTAGAGAAAAAATTGCTGGGCGTGGTAGGTAGATAGTTTAGGTTACAAACTCAATGACGATTGTGAAATAAGTTGATTGTATCGATAGGTCATAGATTGCCGTGGAGATTAATGCACAATGGATAGGTAATATTTATCAGAAATATATTAGAGGTTGGAGAAAAAAAAAAAACTTTTTCTTCAAGTGTCTTTCTTCAAAGGTATTGAAAGATTGCTACTTTCGGTAACCGGACAGTCTTAATTTCAAAACCCTTACACTTATATAAATGAGACCAAACACGATTTTTCTTAGGTGTAACATTTAGAATATTTAGCCATTAAGCGATAGGTACGTAGGACAACAGGTTTATTTGTTGTCTGTGGTCGCTCGTGGGACGCTGTTAGAAGCTACATTATCTTTGACTAATAGATATACATATAACATACATAGTACCTAGGTATTTTGTTGATAAGTTTTTAGTTCAAAATCTCAAGTCGGGAAAGAGCGCTGCTTGGCTGCTTTATCGGCGGGTGCAACTCATCTAAACCAAAGTGAAGCGACAGCGGATCCATACCATTACTAGGTAGGTACCCTATGTCATCACCATCAACCCGTAACAGCCCACTGCTGAGGAAGTATGGGCTATACTTATTCTCCCACACGAGCCCACCGCGGATTGAGAGATGGTGTTAGTGGCCAGTGGCCACTTAGGTAACAGTCAGAATTTTCTTAAAAAACCATATTTACCTATATAAATAACATATTTTCCATAAACCAAAACCAACAATTTAACGTACCTTTCGAAACACGGAAGCGCTCGTGATATAAATGCCACGAGGCGGCCACCCATTACAATTTAACCAATGTCATCGTTACAAACACTGGTACCGCAGGGCTACGTACGAGCCATACTATGTACTTACTTATGTACCTAGGTATAACGCAAGCTAAACATACCTGCCAACTCTTGCTGGTGACGAGTCGCGGTGACTGCCGTAGCCGGAGGATCTTGGCGCGGCAGATGACGCAGCGCAGCGGCAACAGGCGCTGGCTAACCGCCATCTGTATGGTCTTCACGAAGCACCGGCGGCACACCACGCGGTGGCCGCACGGCGAGGTCCGCATCGTGGCCTTCGCGTTTACGCATATTACACACTGAAATGAAAAATAAATATGCACTAGCACTTTATCCACGAGGGGTTACTAAAGGGACACAATTTTAGGAATCTCTTTTTTATCTCTTTGGTCGGAAAGTGGCAAATTTCGGCCCGATGCGCTAAACAAAGTTTCCGCTTTCCACCTCCGTCGATAAGAAAAAAAGTATACACACTGGCGCCTGAGCGACCTCGAGAAGTAAATAACGAAGTCTCAGATCACGTTATTAGGATTTGACGTTATAGGACAAGTTCTTTTTAGGGTTCCGTACCTCAAAAGGAAAAAACGGAACCCTTATAGGATCACTTTGTTGTCCGTCTGTCAAGACCCTTTTTCTCAGGAACGCGTGGAGGTATGAAGCTGAAATTTATATCAATTACTCAGGTCTACTGTCCCTTGAAGCTGTGAAAAAATCAAACTTCTAAGCCAACGCAATCAAAAGATACAGCCGTTTATGCCGCAAATCTTCGACACTTGCAAGGGAATCAAAACCTACAGGGTGCTTCCCGTGAACTCAGAATCTTGAAATTTGGTACGAAGCAACGTCTTATAGCATAGATAAAGGAAAAATTACGAAAACCATAAATTTGCAAGGTTGTACGGAACCCTCGGTGCGCGAGTCCGACTCGCACTTGGCCGGTTTTTTATTACTCACACACATAGGGAAGTAAAATCAGAAATAAGAAATCCGGTTTTTTATTTACCTACTTCTCGAGGTGTGTATAGGTACTTTTTTATTAAGTAGGTACTTATACTATTAATGAGTTTAAAAAAAAAATCCTTTCTAGGTTACCTTACCTAGAGGTCGGGACCCTATTGAGCATATTATCCCGTCTGTTTGACTGTCCTTCCTTGTTTGTAAGTAGGTAGGTACCCTAACTTTTTATTTCCGGTCAAAAACATCACAATATATTATGTGTTATCATAATACCTACTATTGTGGTGAATATCTAAACAAATCAGAAAAAAATACGTAGTACCGTAGTTTTTATTTAGATTAATGCGCATCTCATTGGATTTCAACAAAACGGGTTTCCATACGATAGCAATTTTTTTTAACTTTTGAAAACTTTCAGAGTGCCGTCTTTCGCTTTGAGAGTGAAACTATCTAATGTTCAAACCAGTGGCGGACTAAGCCTGTCGGAGGCCCGGGGCGGAAAACCTGAATGAGGCCCCCTCGGTCTTAGAACTTTTGGATTTGGAGGCCCCCAGGGCGGATCTCTGGTCCTGGGGGCCACCAAATTTAGCGTACCTTTAATCATATTTGTATCTATGAAGCCTTTAACCAACATCCATTTGCCTCTTATCCTTGTTTAGGATTTGATTAAGGGAACTTTTCGCTAAAGTTGGAAGTCTCTCAGGTCTGGGGGGCCTCCAAATCTAGTGAAGCTGTAATCGTATTTGTAGCTATGATGCCTCCAACCAACACACTGCCTTTTATCCTTGTTTAGGATTTGATTAAGAGAACTTTTCGCTAAATTCGGAGGCCCCCCCTGGACCAGAGGCCAGGGGCGGACCGCCCCCTTCCGCCCCTACCTTAGTCCGCTAGTGTCAAACATGTCACTTGCGGTGAGATAGGGTTCTAACTACTAGGGGACGGCATAAACTGCAGTGAAAAAGTATAAAATCAGCACTGCCTCTAGTTGTGGCAATAACTTGTGCCTTCAATGTAAAACAAAATGTGAAATGTTTTATTGGCTGCGTCGTCCAAAGCCAAATGCATCCGTGGCTGTTTGTGACAACATTTTTCAATTTTAGTTTTATTGCGGTTTTCAATATGACTGCGCATTTTAGTTTCCCTTGGGATGTTTTATCTGCAGTAGTTTTGAAAAGCAATATCTAAATACGTAATGTTTACCTAGATGGAGGGTATCAAGGGCAGCGCCGTGGCTAGGGTTATTGGCGCCCAGAACGAGATTCTAAATGGCCCTATAAATCAATTTGAGTAAATCTTCATTATTTTTATTTTATTTTTATAGAAAAACAAACAGCTGTCTTAAGCAATTAACATAAATTCACATGCTTAACTAAAAGCCAATTACTTTACTTGTTTTCGCATATACTTAGTTACGAAATTTATTATAAAGGTACAGCACGGCCGTTTTAACTTGACAGCTCTGAAGTTGCGCAAATGGCTGCGCAGTAACATTTTTTAGTGACCATATGGCGGTAGGAGGGGGATTTGCGCAGGCGAAGCCTATGTTCAGAGAAGCCAAGTTAAAACGGCCGCACTGTACCTACTTGTTATGATTTATTTATCAAATTACAGCTTAAAACAGTAGGTCATAATAGGGGAGGGTCAGAATTATACAATGTTTCGTATTATCTTACACTTTTACATAACTTTTGTAGACTATTTGGTTGTCATTTTATCAATATTAATGTTTTAGCGACATACTACCTATTCTATCCACCGCTAGAGTAATAGGCGTCTCGGAAACTAATACTTATTCAAAAAATGTAGGTATTTCAAAGAATAAAAAAGAATAAAATTAAATCTTTTGGCTGGTTGCGCCCCTGGCGCGGGGGACGTTTATTTATAATGATAATGATGATGAAGCCTCGGAGATTACATTTAAATAATAAAATTGGCAACTATGCTTATATCTTTTTTGTACCTATAATTAGCCTTTCAAATAATTACAGTTCATCATGAACCCGTAACCGCCGACGGTTGAGCTAAGAGTATTTCTTTACACACATGAGGAAGTAATAATGAACAAATTTGTCAATTGGTGCTAAATTAAAGTACTTACTTAGGTAATTTTATATTACGCATTTTGATAAGCGTAGGTATTATGTAACACACATTTATAGGATAATTTAACTGTAACTGACCATTTAAGTATTATTTCGCGCTCCCTCAGTAGATAGGTACCTACATTAGAACCATAGATTACCTAGGTACTCAATTGCCACCAATCTTTTCGATTCGCAAAAATAAAAATGCTCACGCCTTACCCCCACGGAGGTCAACACAGATATTCCATTCCAAGAAATGTATACCTATTGATGAAAGAAGTTAAGATCCTGGAATCTTAACTTCTTTCGTCAATCCAATTCCAGGATCTTAACTTCTTTCATCAATACATTTCTTGGACCCCTAAAGGTGAGGACCGGAGTGCTGTTACACATTCCTCAGAATCAATTCTGGGACCTTACGATGTTTTCCTTCACCGTCGAGCTAGTGATTTTGTACGTAGGTTTTTTTGAAAAATTACATGCTTTCGGCAGGATTTGAACCCTAGCCTTATGCACGCACGCCTCTCATGCTATGTGCTATTTATTACTCACAGAACACTATTACTCCTTGCGGAGCTATTACTGCTCTAAATAAATTTAGTAAAGACCTACCTACCTATGAAGTCAATCAATTTAAATGTGGGCCACCCTATTGTACCTACCTATCTAGGCTCTATTGCTTACATTTCAATATTATATGAAAAGGTTGTATAACTGCTACTTTTTATTCTAAACATACTTAGGTACAATCACACGTTATAGTTTATTTAATTAGGCATGTGAAATTGTCTTCTACACGAATATTATAAACAGGATTTTTTTTTTCTATTGAATACGCTTCGAAATTTCGCGACCGATTTGAAAAATTCTTTCACCAATGAAAAGCTCAGCTCTTTAGCAGCTCTTTTCTGGGAGTGATATGTGCTATAATTTTCCCATTAGAATCGAACTTACGAGGGTGAAATCGCGAGGAACAACAAGTGAATGGTAAAAGTAAGACTACTCACCTCTTCCTCGGGCGAAGTGGCTAGTTCAGGCTCGTTCTCTTCCAGTTTATTGAGCAATTTGTCCTGCAACAATAGACACAAGAGTAAATGTCTTGTTAAAGTAATAAAAAAGGTTTATTAAGCTATTCGGTATTGCTTATTGCTTTAATCTATTTCATTTATTGTGCCGTGCGAAGGACCGCGATTTGCGTCAGTGGGACGAATATTTGTGAAAAAATACTGTTTTGTCTCCAGTTTGATTCTTATAATCAGGGGTATCATAATGTGGGGACTTTTTCCCCTTACCTCTTCTTTGGGATTGGATCACTAAGCTGTTACTAGACAAAGAGATTTAAATATACTAGGGCATAGAGAGGCCATTGGAAATATTTTCATACAAAAACTGATCTCAGGCGTCAGTTAAGCTACGGATATATTAATAAGTACGATCACACTATACTCAGGTATTACCTTGGGTGATACTTAAGTGTTGGATTATGTTTTGTTTGTTTTGACCCTTCTATGCCTTAGTCCATTTTAATCTATTTGTCACTAGGTTACTCATTATCTATCTAACTACATATTTCCAAGTAGGTAGGTTCTTGTTGTTGTCTTAATACCCAAAAATAATTAATCGCATTTAAAATATGAGCTTTAACTGGCTATCTGCTACAGTTTACTCATAATTATTTGAGAATCAATTTAATATTATCATGAATTTAATCTAACATTGAAAAAGACGAGAAAGAAACGATGCGTGAAGGCCTTAGTAAGAATAAGAGGTTGATTTTAATTGAACATTAACTACAAAAATAGAATTTTTATATACTTACATACTTAGGTATACATCTTCCTTCACGGTAAGAACAATTTTATTTTTGAATGTTAAATAATCGTCTAAAATGGTTTAAATATCCCTGAAGACATGTAGAAAATTGGACGATAGCATGCATGCAATGAGTTGACTATCTCAAATAGTGGCAATTAAATCTTTGAAAAGTCCTCATATAGTGGCAATTAAATAAGTTTTTCTGAATTAAGTATTCATTGTTCTTAAAAGAATAGTCATTATACAATGTTGCAGTAATTAAAAGTGAATCCTGTCTGACTTTCAATTTTAAGTAAGTAGGTACTTAGGTAGGTACATCTTTTGTTTCGTAAAAGTTTTCAGAACTACGTTGAATAAGTTTGGAATAATATTGCATAACAAAAGTGACATTTACGTTTATAGTAACATATTTGTTATGCAAGGCTACAAAGTTGATATTTGGCGTGAGTAATTGTATTGAAATCTTAGTAGTACCTATTCAAAGGGTCTCAAAGGTCCTACGAGACGCAGAATAACTTTGCTGCCGAGCGAAACAAACAAGTTTTAACCTTACTACAGCGAGGAAAATTGTATTAGATTCAAGAACAACAGCTTAAAATTCAAAGAGATTTGTCCTAATAAAATCCCTTTACTTAAATAATTTATGAGGTCCCTTCCTCAGATCAAATAAGGTTCCTACCTATGAATTTTACGTTTTGCATGAAGAATTTCAAGAAAACTGATTTTTCATACTAACATTTTATTGTTATAAAATAAAAATAAAATAAATATATAAATTTTCTTTGGATTAAAACAACAAATTGCAGTAAATTGTGTATGTATGTTAGAGAAAATCTTGGAAAATCATTGAATATGAGTATAATCAGCAATATTAGGTTTTATTGTAGAAGGGCTGTCAAAATCAAATGAGTGTTTTTTCATTCAGCCGTCGTCGTGCTGGCTAGTCTAGGACTACGGTCTAGGAGTAAAAGTGTTCTGTGGTACGATTGTACTAAAAATGAAGTTAACGCACTGACAAGAAATTATAAGTAAGTATTTATTTATTTTCAGTGGGCAGGAAGAAAAGTTCGAATTTTAAAAACTATTTCCACGACAATATGACAAAATGCACTTTCGCACTCAGATTTCGGATGACAAACAGAATCTTTTTTGTGAGAACAAAAATAATCTACTATATAAAAATAAGTCGGGTTTTCCTTCCTGACGATTTAACTCGAGAACGGCCGGACCGATTTTGATGAAACTTTTTGTGTGGGTTCGAGTGGGTCCAGGGATGGTTTATAGCAAAGAAAATTCAGCATTGCACCCGTGCGAAGCCGGGGCGGGTCGCTAGTATCTTATATATATGGCCTTGGCTTAATGTTATCTACAATTTTTTTTTCATAAAACGAGCTCACCGAAATTTAAGTCCTTTATAATTAATTACATCAATTACAAACTATATCTTGTATAATAAGTATAACTAATACATATTTATTTAGCGGAATTAATATAATGCCAGCCGTGATATTACTTATAATTAGATTTTTGATCATAGCTGCGGAAATAATGCGGTATTATCCTCTCGGTTGAGTTGTTGCCTTTTTCTATCTATGTATATCTATTTCGGTAGAAATTTATAAACACTAAACGTTCGTCAAAGCAATCATTATTAGGGGACCAAAACCTCACTACTACCAACAGCGCCGCGCCACTATCAACAGCAGTAATATACCTAATAATCAACTGTATTGGTTTTGGGCACCTGTATTATTGTTTTAATGATCGTTTAGGGTTGGTGAACTTGGACTTTAGTTACTAGTAGATGCCCAGTGGCGTTGGTCATTTATATATATTTCTTTATATATACATTATATACTTGCCAATTTTAAAGTGTAAATTTTGTTTAATACAATAAATAATAAATAAAGAAATCCCGCTTCACGGAGAAACAGAATGAGAGACTCGCATTAATTTTATATTTTTTAACTTATGAACTATTTATTTATTTATAAGTATACTACCTATATATATCTCTCTATCTTTTTAAATCCGAAAATACGATCACAAACCTTAAAGACGGAGACCTGAGCACTAACCTCTAGTTTTAATTACCGTAGAATCATTATTCAGCAGGCAACAGCTTCATATAACCTCTTAAGGTGGTTTAATAACGTCGTTCTCAATATCTAGGGGGTGGTGGGAAACTGGGGTTAATCAGACAGGTCGGAGCTCAGCTCGGTTAATTAACTCCAGTTAGATTGTGTCGCTTCCCCCCAATGATATTCTATAGCTTCATCCATTTTAACTTAGACGTGTCATATTTGACTAAGTAAGTTGGTTTTGAAGATGGGTATGAATATGAATGAAGATTAAGTTTTCCGTATAAAGACTTTATTATACAAATTTTATATTAAATATATATATATATGTTTACGCCAGCTTCCATGCAGTTGGTAGAGGTTTCTATTCCGTTTATGTAATTACCCAATTATAAGAAGTAGGTTTATTTTTCGGACTCCTGAGCGTGACATGTGCACACCATGGTGTGCCTATCGACGGAAATTGGTGCGGTTGTCCAAATATGCCGTATAGAATAGAACAAATTCCGTAGCTAGCAGATTTCTTTGCGATGCCCAAGGTAAAACTTGTAAGGTAACCTTTACAAACATACGTAATAAAAATTTTGCAATATGTATTTTTATTGTTTATGTAAGTTACAAATATATAGTAATTACAATTTGCAGTCCGTAGTCACGACCTTCGTGAAGCTAAATTAGCTAATCGATTTAAGTGAAAATTGGCTAAGACTAGTGATCGATTTTATTTATACGACACGGTTTTTATGTCACGACCTACACTTTCCTATTGCGAGGCAAAACTTCGATCATACTAATGGAAGGGGGCAAAATAAGTAAATATGGGTCTGCCATAACTTTTTCAATAAGTTATCTTAAAATAAATTACTATAGTGTAAATTTTTCGCTAGTTGCGATTTTTGAGTCTTACAGGAGGTAAACCTGTTCTGTAATTCAAAAATTCAGAAATGCTTTGACATGATAACTTTTTACGCTTATCGCGAATCCAATCCAAACTAGCGATATTAAAGTTGGTCTCATACAGCTTGAATTTTTAGCGAATAGTACTTAATTCTATTATTGCTACCAATTTGTAGAAGCAAAAAATCTTGTTGGTTGTATCTTACAGATCGTTTACGCAACCGGCGTGTCGCGGTTATAGTTTTAGATGGAGTACAAAAAAATGGCAGTTACAAAATAACCCTCGCTCGGGTAGCACCGAGGCTCTGACTTAATTTACTTTTATTAAGGTAGAAGTGCATATGTGGACTAATCCACGTTTGTGGTTAAGGTCAAAGTCAATAGGGCAATTTAGAGGAAATAGCGCTATTCTATTGCATCTTTATATAGGCGACCTAACCGCATGTGCTGCAGAGTCCGGACTAGCGCGTCTCTAGTCCGGGTGGTCTAATAAAAATAAAAATCCAGAGAAAAGTTTTTAACGAGTTCCGAAGCATTGTGCCGGCGCTATTGTGTGGTAGAAATAGGTAGGCTCGTTACGGAAAATGCACCGTCGCGTACTGAGATGAGTTTTCCGGCAGGACTGTTTTCGTGATCGTTAGTGAAGTGAATATGTTGACTGGGTCATCAAAGTCGACTTGTAGGTTGGTGAAGTTCTTTATTGGTGAGTGCATAAGAGTTAATATGCAGGTTTGTGGGCTAATGGTTGTACGTTGTGCTGATACACGCCTACTCGGAAAAATCACTGGACTTTAGAAATATAATATAATAATAATAAATAAAAATACATTTTGGGACACAGAGATTTCAGAAGTGCTTCTGTAAATATATACTTATGTGGTTTCGACTAACATGATAAAAAAAATTGTAAGACACACAATTTACACACGGTTATTTACGAGTACCTAGTCCCAAACTATGTAGAGCCTGTAGGTACTATGGGTACCAAACAACTGATACACATAATAATAATGATTTTGGGCAAACCGATCCATTGGTAACGTAACAGTTCCATTATTTACTGTATGGGTCACTGAGTAAGTAGTAATTTACGTACATTGTTAAAGTAACGTACTTTTGGCCTCATTTTGTAAAATTCGTGATTTGTGTTATCTTTGTTCTACTTTCACACTACGTTATTTTAGTGACTTGAACGAAACATAATTTAAGGTTTATGGTGTGTAGTTACCATGCATAAAATAATTTAATGTTACAATGACAGTAATTCTTCAGGCCTGTTGGCTCAGTCCCGGATTTGATTCCTGCTCGGAGCCAACATCTGTGTGCAACATGGGTGTTAATCTTTAGGTATGTTTATATGTTAATTAGTACAGGTTCTGCCTAGTTTCGGACTAAATAACCGAGTGTCAATTGAATCTTTGTTGTTCTTTTTGGTGGTTTTTGACCCTAACTCGTCGATGAAGTGATAAGAGCAGTGAGAACCTTACGGTTAAAGAGCCTGCTTCACCTGATGATAATCAGTGAGGCTCGGGTTCGAATCCTGGAATGACCAATGAGTTTTTCAAAAACTTACGTAGGTAGGTACATATTTATCACTAATTCGACGTTGAAGGAAAAACATCGTGAGGAAACCCGCAGGTCCCAGAATTAATTGTAAGACATTTGTATAAGACCCCGTCCGGCGATGGGCTCACCACCTATCACATTTAAGGGTCCAAACAATATATCGTGAAAAGTGGGTATATCCAGAAATGGAATACCTCTGCCTACTCCCTCGGGGATAAATGGCCTGAGGTTTTTTTAAATTTATTTAAAGTTATAAGTAGAACCGCTTCTTAAACATCTATTTCTGCTTTTTATATCAACACCATTATCAATCCGTAACAAACAGTCCGTCACTGAGAAAAGTTTCACAAGGATCTGAGCCCTCGTATGTTTTCATGAATAATTAATAAAACCTTGAAGAGTGAAAGTGTAAAGTTACTCACTGGAAAAGAAATAATACAAGCTGTTGCACGCGACTCCGCCCGCGTGAACTTTAGGGTATCGCGTCCCTTTGGTGTATTTTTACGGGATTAAAAGTATTATGTCCTTCTTCCCCAAGGTGTATACAATAGTTCTTTTCTTTTGTTTAAGATCGGATCACCGGTGACAGACAAAGTTACTTTCGCATTTATAAAAAAAAAACATAGTGCCTGGGCTACCGATCTTAGCTCGGCGTTATATTTGTGTGAAATCGCGTTTATTCACAAAATATAGGTACCTTTATAGATAACCTTAAAAAGCTAATCTTTATCTTAATACAAAATTTGAATTAATAAATTAACGCGTTATTCTGTATCTTAAATCTGTTTAAGTCAATAGTTTTTTGTATGGTAATCGTTCAACCTTAAGTACATATTATCAAGAAGAGATTGGTTTAATGATATAAGATTAAGTAGGGAAGTTAGTATTGACGGATGAGCGGACCTTGTCTATTTATAATTGTAATCGCAATCGTTTTTATTTGACAGTTGTTACGAGTCAGTTCTTGCTCTACTAACACTGGCGGTAATGACAGATGTACGGAAGAAGCAACGTACGTCAAAATCAAGACAATTGCGATTAAGGTTGTAAATAAACAACAGGCAAGCTGTTTCCCGCATAGCAAAGAAGAATATATGACAAAGATGCAACGTTGGTATTATTCGCAGGTGTGACCGAGATATGTTTCATGACTGCGCCAGTTGGGGAATGTTTCAATTGCTGCCCTAGAGACGACGTAGTGGATATCCAGTACAAATTGTTTACTAGGTTTGTTTGCGTTATTATTATGTGTCGTTATCATCATTAGCATCAAACACAAAGTAAATATACCTACGCTCGGATATATGTATATAGATATTTGTTACAACTGGAAAAATATACCTACTCGTAGTTCGATTTACTATTCTGGAAGTTATTAGTCTTGAATTGGGGCATTCTTTCAATAAATATGTCCTCATTTCTCTTAGATATTATTATCTTGATATCCGGTATGACTAGATCTCTATGGATAAGACCAAGAGTCTAAAAAAAATTACTTAATTTACACCAATTATTGTACAAAAGACTGGTGCCGCTCTGCCTGTCTATCACTACTGATTATGTATTATTTGGAATATATTTTTAAATAAATACTACATTTGAAACCTATTGTTTTATATTCTTATTTTTCTGACTAAAACAAAATGCTAAAGTGGGTTTACTAGGGCAAAGGGGTTTCACGTGAAATTGCTTCATATTTTGTTCAAAATATATATAAATTTGCCGTATGGTTAAAAAACCCCCCTTTTTTCCGAAGTTTGAAAACCGTAACTATTCAACTTGCAGGAGTCCATCAATAGATCCTATTACAATGAAGAAATAACTTGACCTCTCAATATTTGCTCTCTGCAATCGTACATTTAACCCTAGCTTCGATCTCGGGGCTTGGATTGCAATGCGAGTCTGTACTTAGAATAATTGTTTGCTGTTTTAGATCGAATCCAACAGAGTTTCAAATTATACCACATGGCGATGTTAATGCTCTGCAGCGGACCTCGTTCGACTTTTCCAGTCCCACGATCATTTACTTGATGGGATTCTCGGAAGCCAGCACTGGGCCAAGTACTATCGGCTTGAGGGATGGTAAGTAACTGGCTTACTGGCTCAGCACTTGGGTGGGGGAATGCCTTACGATAGTCAATATAAGTATCCATTATCGAAAGTCGTGCAATATGGTAGTTGACTGATAGTCAAATCAGTTACTCTTTCATTTGTGAAAAAGTAAATTTATTATGGAAATTGTACAGAATAAAGGTGTGATGTCATAATTTTAGTAGGAATTCCATTGCCACACTTTTTAGATTGTTTTTTTTTTTAGAAAGTAGCTTTAATTGTAAAATGAAAATCGAAATATATGTAGGATCGTTTTACTATGAAATGATAATGTAGCACGTAGGTAGATATATTGTGATTCAAATTGTGAAGGGAATTCTAGAGAGTCGGGAAATAAAAGATGGAAGCGATAATTATAAGAAACAGATTTTTTTTTTATTATTTCTTATACCGGCCCCTACATATATGTATGTTTAGAGGTGATACTGTCAACTTCCCTATAGTCGAAATATCGAATATTAAATCACAGACTCTTACTGCTTTAATAATAGGGCTATCGATATCGTAACTGAATGACGAAGTCAATTACCGATAGAGACAACTTCGACAACACTACTCAGCATTGGCACACAAGGTTGATAAAATTTATCTTCATTCTTTGCCCTTCTCCCATGATTTTAGTATCTTATCCTTCTTCCAGTATCTTATTCGCTCAAAATAATTTTTACCTAAGGTAATACCTAAGTCCAGAGTGATCATAATATATTCGAACGACAGCTCGAGGTCGCTAGTTGGACCAGGGACCTATTATAATAATAATAATGTTCATGAGTTGAACCGACGCTTTATATCAAAGTTTTTGTATGAAAATATTTGAAATGCCCTAGTATAATAAAATCTCTTCGCTGCCACCATTCGAAGACTACGTAAAGCAGTATATCTCTTCCATTAAAAAAATAAGGGGCTCTTAGTGGCCTCACGAGGTTTCGATATGAGTATTTGTTTAGAATGAACTGTAAACAGTTTTGTATTTCAACGTTAGAGTGTTGCATGACGAAACGGATTGATTGATTTCAATCGACATTACGTCTGATATTTGCCAAATCAACGCCGTTATAACAGCTTTATGAGCTAGTAACATTCTAATTTGGTATTTATGAAGCGTCGAGCTCCCACTTCGACAGTAAAATTGTTTGATCAAGAGCTTTACGTCTTTTGTAAGGAAAAAATAGAAATTACGAAGACCGTTCGCGAGCGGAACATCGATCAACGTCAGTTCTTTGAAAATATTGCTGCATATTTTAATTAAGTTTTTTATTGTACGACATCAAAAGCTCTTTTTGTAATATAATTTGTATTTGTAGCCTTTGTGGTAATATAATTAACGCTTTACACACATTTTTCAGCTTATCTGGGAGCAGGTGACTACAACTTCATTGCGGTGGACTGGGCCCGCCTCATCGCATTTCCTTGGTGAGTAATATACCTTAGCCTAATAAGTATAACACACAGACTTTGTACCCTAAAGGTTTGTACACATTTAGAGAATGCGCCGCTAATGTGTGCTACACTCACGCGGGGTTTGTGCGGTTACTGCAACTGGTGCGCCTCCTTAGCGCAATTCACGCAAAGTTCGAATAATAACGTCCAGTGCAGTGAATCAATCCATCACTGGAATGGGTGGACTGAATAATGTTGTCTACAATATTTAGTGATTCAAACTCTGTAAACACTGTACCTAGTGTATAATAGAACAAGACACTGGAATATTAGATTATTCCAATCCACCGCTGGACCGAAATGCTACTGGAATAATGTTAACTGACCAAAAACCGCCATCAGTGCGCGAGTAAATCGTGCGAATGTAGTTCTATTCAATTCTATAATACCTAATTTACGCGTGTGCCGCGCAAAGCAGATCGCAGCCCCGTTATCTGTGTTTCAAACTAGCGAATTCACCAGATGTGTACGCACCCTAAGGATCACGTTACAAACGACAACAGTCATCAATGGAAGTAGTCATATTACTTTCTAAAATTAGCTAAACAAAAAGTACCAAATCAGATCAAGGCCGCTCGCCTATATCGATGTGGTGGATTCAAAACTTACCCAAACGGTGCTGAAATAGTACATTATGATATAAGTGCGGTAGGCTGTAATTATCAAAGCGCACGTATGTCATACGACGTTTTATAACACATTTGCGAGGAAATAAAATAAAACTCCGACTATGGTAAACGAATAAAGAAAAAGCGTGCGGCGCGCATCAGCATTTTTTTTAGGCAATGGCACAAAAAACAGCCAGTATTACTAATAAAGTAAATTAATATTTTTGTGTTTTTGTTACAGATTAATTGGTTGTAATTTACTGTCAAAATTAATTAAATTAAATAATTATGTACATAAATATTTCTTTATTATATTTTATCTCCCAAAGTAAATTTTAATCATAAAATGTAGACAACTTTTTTGACATAAAAACTCTGCTGAGATTTTAAAAAGCACCGTTCGTTTTAAGACGGAGCGTCTTGATAAACCGTGCGTTTTACATTACACTTACCGCACTTGGGCGTAATGAGATAGGTAACGATATTAAAATTGGTGAAATAAGACACCTTTTACGAGCAAATGTGTTATAAATATAATTTATAAGCCTCGCCTCGCCTGCTGCCGAGATATTGGTTTATTGCAAAAATATAAATTTTAATAATGACCTATTCTGCACAGTTCTACACGCTCCAATAAAACTAGCCAGTACCATTTATTTATATGCGTTCGCGAAAATATAGGGAAATATTTTGCCGAAGAGCAACGTTTTAAGCCCGCTATTTATTATGGCCGTTAGCCAACTGCATTGCACTGGCTGGGTCACGTAGTATGTACTGAAAATATATGTATCTACTTTTATAAGAATATTACTTAGCAGGCGCCCCGAAGCTATGTTCGCGCCGAACCCCTTTCTTTCGTTACAATATTAAGAGCTTATAAAGAATTATTTTTATGCTTCATAATAAAATTTTAAGTTCCTAGGTGTTATTATAATTTATAAGATTTCTTGACAAGTGAGCAAGTTACTTGAATTTTTGCTTTTCTTTATTACAAAAATTAAAATCTTTCCTCTTTATAATATTAGTGTAAGTAAACAGTAAGTACTGAAATGTCTTAACGTCTTTCACTTCAAGGTAAAGATAGCGAAAAGTCTAAACGTAACCGAAACCAGAGCGACTTCGCAATTTGTAGATCCGTATCGAGTCGAGTTTCGAGCGCAGCCTCAACGCTACGAAACTCCAAGAGGTGTCTACTTGCCGTAGTAAGACTTCTACTAAACTGACGTAGACAAGCCTTATTTAATCCTGAATCGTTCAAACGGACCAAATTAGCACCGTTACACTCAGGTTTTACAAGCGCGCTGTACGTGACATTAGGCGTTCACAGAACTTCTGGAAAGTATTTATTTATAGTATAGGTAAAGTTCACTAGAAATACGTTTTTCCTATCCAAATGCCGAGACAAAAATCACCAGAATTTTCCAAACGACTTTTCTCCAATTTTTGATATCCCTAAAAACCTTAATTGAACTATTTTGAACTTAAAAAATAAAATGGTTCAGAAGTTCTTAAAATTTCATTCTTAGCATAGTATTATTATCAGTAGGTATATTTTTGATTTTATGTGTAACATTACCAATGTGTATATCAAATTCTAAAGTTTACCACATCTACCTCAGTTTGTGGTAATAGTACATTATGATATAAGTGCGGTAGGTTGAAAATTACAGCCGAGGCGATATTGCTAGCCCGAGCCGTAGGCGAGGGTTACAAGTAAGCAGAGGCTGTAATTGTCAAAGCGCACGTATGTCATACGACGTTTTATAACACATTTGCGAGGAAATAAAATAAAACTCCGACTATGGTAAACGAATAAAAACAATACAGCGTTAAGAAAAAGCGCGCGGCGCGCATCATCATTTTTTTTAGGAAAAGGCACAAAAAACAGCCAGTACTTATTACTAATAAAGTAAAATAATATTTTTGTGTTTTTTTTACAGATTGGTTGTAATTTACTGTCAAAATTAATTAAATTAAATAATTATGTACATAAATATTTCATTTCCCAAAGTTAATTTTAATCATAAAATGTTGACAACTTTTTTGACATAAAAACTCTTTGCTGAGATTTTAAAAAGTACCGTTCGTTTTAAGACGGAGCATCTTGATAAACCGTGCGTTTTACTTTACACTTACCGCACTTGGGCGTAATGAGATAGGTAACGATATTAAAATTGGTGAAATAAGACACCTTTTACGAGCAAATGTGTTATAAAAATCTTTGCTTGCGAATCGAGTCGCTCGTCCGTAGCGGTTATTTCGCTCCAGTGCTTAATGAGAGAGTAGTTTGAAGTATTACGTAAAGTTTGATAGCGAAAATGGTGGTCAGCACGAATTTTTGACGATCAAAGGTAAGGTGAAGGCCGGATTGTACGAAGCATCCGCGTGTTCATACAAATAGGTCTTGAGCATTTGTGGAAGAGTCATCGTATTAAATGATGAATTATGGTAATGATGAATTATTGGTGAAAGTCGGATATTTCCATAAATTGAATACCTCTGCTTACCCCATCGGGGATAAAAGGCGTGAGGTGATTATTTCTTGATTCTCTTATGTATGTTTATTGGAAGTTTAGTTACGTACCTATGCAATCGACAAATAATTTGTATGGATAGGTACCATACCGCAATTAAAAATGTTTTGTTGATCTTGTGTAGGTAATTATCGGAAAATAATATCGGTTTTAATTGTCTTTTAAAAGTAAGTAGAACGAAAAGGAATTAAGAAGGTAGAATTGAGTAAGAGGAGACAAGACAAGACGTAACATTCTTTATAGTAGCCCAACTGAATAAGTTAACATACCTAGGTACAATGTTGTTGTGAAATACGTTATGGTGTCCTTTTGGCATGTTTTCATGCGAAATCGTGATTATCTTTCAATCTCTATTATACAATTTTTAAACTATTGACGGAGTATAATGAATGCGAAAGTAACTTTGTATGTTTGTTGCCTCCGTTATTGATTAACTATGGCAGGGGAAAGAACTTGCACCTTGAAGAAAGACTTATTTTTATTCTAAAACGCAAACAAGTCTAAACTATGTCTAATTGTGTGTAGCACCTAAGTTATTAGTTTCCCTATACTGATAATAATAAAAATAAAATCATTTATTCAATAAAAATAAACCCAATTTAAAAAACAAAATTCTTCTGCCAAATTGCAAGACAGTTTGTTGGCAGAGGGACTCCCTTAAAACATTGATATAGTTACTAAAGTAACTATTGTTAAGTACATCTTATTGCTTATGGTGGTAACTTCAGTTTAATTTTGTTTAAGAGAAACATTTTAAAATAACATTCTAAATGATTTACATTCCTTTATATCATACGGTATTTCAAACCAATTTTTGACCAAGTACTTCCTACTTCTTTTTCCATAATCATTATTATTATATCACACGACCCTCTAAAATTTTTCTACTACTTGCTCTTGTAGGTCTAGAGTGGTGAATATAGATTTATTAAATCATCTCCCAGGTACGTAACAGCAGTCCGGAACACGCGCTACATGGGCGTGCGCCTCGCTGACTTCGTGCAGTTTCTGAACGCAGCCGGCGTGCGCGCATCCTCGCTGCACGTCATAGGATTCTCTCTCGGCGCCGAAGCAGCTGGTTTTGGCGGGAAAGAGCTGAAGAGGAGGGGCATGCTACTAGGGAGGATCACTGGTAATAAAACGATTTTGTTCTATAACTATAAATAAACTAATATTTAGTTATATCGAGGAAAGATTTGTATGTTTGTATATTTGTTACGAATAAACTACTGGACCGATTTTAAAAATTCTTCCACCAATGAAAAGTTAAAATATCCCTGAGTAACATAGGCTATATTTTATTCCCGTATTCCCACTGGAACGGGAACAACGCGGGTGAAACCGCGCAGAACCGCTTAGTGTTATGATATGACACATCTTAATAGGTAAAAGATTTTTGTGTCTCACGCCGGTTTCACTAACGTCGATTTAAATTAGCCTATATATATATATAGCTAGTCTACAAAACCGTGCTCAAACCTGTCTGGACATATGGTCTTGAGTTGTGGGGTACACGTGTGTGGGGCCTGTAACTCTAACATAGAGATCTTGCAACGCTTTCAGAATAATGTATTTCGAACAATCACCAATGCTCCCTCGTTTATCAAGACACAAGAAATCCATGATTATTTGGAAATGGCAACAGTCAAAGCGGAAATTGTACAAGCGTCTAAGCGCTACAAAAGTAGACTAACTCACCACACCAACAAGTTGGTGGTTGACCTAACAGACCAATCTAGGAACGTGAAAAGGCTGAAGAGACTCCAGATTTCAGAACTTGACGTCCTAAGGCAATAAATAAGAGGCAGCTTCCGCTGGGAGGTTCCATCTGACATGTGAAACATCCTGAAAAATGATCTGCTTATAGTGTAAAACACTGATTGCAGATAGCATAGAAATAAGAAAAAAAAAAAAATTGCCTATGGTAAAGGAACTCACGCTTTTCAGAGTTTGCACTGAAATATAATCAATTTGCCACGGCCGACCTTATGGACGACCTCAAGGAGTACGACTTTAGATGGAATTTAAACAATCTGTATATATTAAACATTTTTGTAAACTTTTATAGGTGCTTTAGCCTGAAATTGTTTTGTGAAACTACGATAATTTTATAATGTGTGTCAACCGTTATATAAAAGTGTGAAATAAAATAATTTTTACAAATAAACAAACAATCACTCCTTACTAAAAAAAATTTCCCCTTGTAAGTAAGGTACTTAATTAACCGATTATAAGTTGATTAAACCAGTAGTTGAAAATAGTTCTTTGATTCGTATTTTCATAAGTTCAAATGTTGACATTGGGTAAAGTAGAACATAATCATTTGACTTTTATCTATTATTCAAAGCCGATACGGTAGTTACAATTCCATGAAATTTATTTACCTATTGAGCTTACTTGTTTGAGCTTCACACTAATATCAAAAGGTGACTTGATCATGATCGCAACTCTATTTAGTACCTACTTTGGGTTATCTAGAGAAATCTACTCTTGCATTTTTTTGATACCGAATAAAGACTAATTCTACTACGTAAGTATATTCACCAATTTTGTAATGCAATTTGTCAGCATTGTCACTCAAATGGAGCAAAATTGTATTGTGTGTGTCATTATGAAATTACGACCATGTAAAGAGTAACAAATTACCGTCAATTGCGTCTTTGAGGTCAAGATTACTTACGTTAATGTTATTATGTTGCACATAAGTATACCTAAGTTTAGAAGTAGGTATGTACATCGATTTGAAAAAAAAAGTGTTACCTAGATAATTTTACATTGTTGATAGCAAAGAGATTAAAATATAAGTCCTATTATATTTTAATCTCTTTGGTTAATAGTCTTGTGTTCAGCGATGGATCATATTTGTTGGATACTATAGGTAGGTAGGTATACTGTACCTAAAACGTGTTTAAAAATCCATCAAGTAGATATTTGATTCTATTTGCGAATATCGCTTAAGTTATTATAAGTAAGTTAGTTGCAACAGCAAAACTCATTTTCCCCTGTTCCCGTAGGAATTTCTTCTGATCTTTCTTAGAGAGTGCCTATATATCAAAAGCTAACTTTACAACAAAATTCCAAGCTATAGTTTCCGAATAAATTAGTGAGGTATTATAGATTTCACAAAATGGAAGTCTTCCATTTTGAGATAAACGAATTTTCGAAAATACTATTCATTCTTATTCTAAATCAGATCCAAAAACTCGACAAACTTTCCAGGGTTGGATCCAGCGTACCCTGGCTACAGTCTGGCGAACAGCGACGGTCACCTGTCCAAAGGCGATGCAGCTTTCGTGGACGTTCTCCACACCAACCCTGGCATATTCGGCTTCCCACTGCCAATTGGGGACGTGGACTTCTACCCTAACCCTGGCAAGTGGATCCAACCAGGCTGTTGGGTCAACCAGCTCATCAAGAATGGGCAGTTTCAGTTTGCTTGTAAGTAACTTGTAGAATAACGACCGCCATCTCTCACGTACAATAGCTCAATTTAAAAACTAATTGCGGAAACCAAATCTTTAGCATTGTTCGTAGCTGTTAGTCGTGGAATTCGTAGAAACAGGTATGTGGTCATCAATTATCAAGAATATTAATAATTTAGGTAAGGATGTTAGAAAAGCTATGGATTGTTGGGGGTTGGGTCATGATGAATAATAATCACAGTAATTATTGAGCACTGCATCCAAAATAAACGTCTAATATACCTACTGTATTAAGCACTTATTTTACAGCGCAGCTGGCTTTCATTAGATACTCTACTCCGCTATTCTCACAACTATTAGGTATCTATCTGAATTATTTACATAAATCTCAACCATAGGATTGCGGAAAAATCTTTAACTATGTTAAGTTTTTGTTTTTATCTACTTGTACCGTTGGGTTCTGAGCGAATGTGGCAAACTAAGCTTAAATTTAGGTTGATTAGGCAAGGATAGCTAACTAGATAAACGGTAGTTTAATATAAAAACATGGCCTATTTCAAAAACATCTTAAAATACTATTGGTTACAGTCACTAACCAAAAAAGACTTCACTCTCTTTTGATTTAAATACCTATAGAGATATTAAAAGAAAATAAATGTATATTATTAAAATCCTTATTGTACCTTTATACGTTTTTGTTCTGTAATGACTGTAAACATAAATATACCTACACTCTGGTATTTTATATTATATCACCCTCGAAACATCGTTTTGGAAATCATACGCCGATCGATTAAAGATTCAGTCGCAGTAGTGCTGGACTAGTCACAATATTTCAGCGCGATAAATGTACCAACTGCTCCATTGGGAAATCTTAAAGCTAGGAGCCGGGGGCTCTTCAAATTGATTTGATCAGTTGATATTTTCCATGTTAGAATAACGAAGAGTTTTATGTCAGTCAATGTATTAGCTATTTTCCATTAGTTTTTTTTGTTTCTGTCTGCCTGCCTGACTGACTGACAAAGCTCAAAAGGGTTCGTCAGTTTGTCTAAATGGTCTAGAAGCAAAAAATATGAGTCCTTACACATACAACCTAGTTGAGCAGAAAGAAAGATTTTTTAGATGCATCTCCAAAGACGGTTAAATAGGAGATGAAAGTTTTTATAAGTAGGTATACTGTTTCTTTTTTTTTCTTTATATAAATGTTCGTCATTTTTCTATATCCAGACACACACCATTATAACCTATGATGATGCAGAAAGTAACGCGTCTCTAACTTAGAACGGAAGAAATACCGTTGTGAATGACACAGAATACTCTATTTTCCATTTGGCAATTAAGAAATTATTGCGTAACAAACATTTGTCAATGCCAACCTTGTTATTGTCAGCCTGGGTAGACCACTTTTAAAAAAATATTAAATTATGCAGATCTGTTAAAAAATACGGGACTTTTTCATCGCGAACAAAGCTAATCTCCATCTCATTAACTCTGATACTGCAACCCTACCAGCCGCAAGTTGGGGCGATCGATGCTCTGACGTCACGACGCGGATGCTGTGGGGGCGGGGGGGGGGGAGAGGGGGGAGCTCTACTACAGACAGACTACGCCAAATCAACGGGGCGATTCTGCGTAAAGACATTTCTAAAGCGAGATATGGAAATTATGCCGAGGGAATTGGAGTGCCCTTTATAGAAATTGACCACCACGACAAAGGGTGGAATTTTTCCTTTGACAATGTAGGTTCTAGATAAATTAAATTATTTTGGTTCTACCTGTGTATAGCCGCAAGATGACAAATACGTAAGTTACTTTCTTAAAAATATGTAACCTGACCGACTATCTTTGACCTTATATTGAAATTCAGTCTGAAAGTACGAGTCCCGCTCGCGCGTTTGACGTTTCCGGACAATGATTTTTATTTACATTAAATTATGTCCATGTTCAACAACGACACCTACAAGTATTGTACAAGTAAGTGGCTTATCATAATTAAAATAACAATAAGGGTTGGTCCCAATGTAAGTACTTAGTTTACAAAAGTTAGAAACATAGAGTTTCAATAGAACTCATAATCATGCTGTCAATCAGAATTAAATCAGCAACGTCACAAAAAGTATATGCATAATATATTCCACAAGCAACGCTTACTTCAAACACTGTTATGCAAAATTCCTAAAAATAGTTTAATGAGAATTCATATCGTATAGAACTGCGCCCGGTCCACGCCCAAAGAGGCTCCACCACGCGAACGTAATTTACATTATTTTAGTGCCTCAGCCCAAATGATGTATTGTCACTTAAGAAATGGCTACTAAATACAACTACGCCTGCATTGCCTTTGATCGGGATCCTATTGTCTCAGGAGGTGACAAGGGAGGAAGGTTTTGAAGGTTTTTTTTTTACGGTTTTCAAGTTTGTATGTATGGAGTGATGTGACTTATTATAGCGGACCTTGTTGGTTTGACATATTTTCTATTTGTGTGATTGCTTGGGTACTATATCTGAGCTCCGTCTTTAGCATTCTCATACTCTCATACATAAAACGTTTAGTCAGACCGGCTTTACTCTGTTGTGGATGGACAATGTAGCCTTAAAGAAAAAGTGGCAAACGAAAGTTGTATTCTTGTTGAAGTTCGCTTAAAAAATGTAATATTACTATTACTGCGCGTCATGGACGAGTTTAGAAAGCCTTGTTATTAGACTATTTTGTACCTACAGAAAATAAATGACTATTATGTACCCCTTTAGAGTATTGCGTCAACTTTACTTGGACGCGCTAGGTATATTACGCGCGCATGACAAGTCGAACGCTTTATGTCAATATCATACATTATTCATTATTTTCAACGTTTACGTTTTAGAAGCCACTTGGCTAGGCCCTCAGAAGCGCTTTTAGCCTGGATCCAATCCACAAAGTGTGAGTCTTGGCGGATGGGGAAATCCGAGAGAAACTTTGTGGCTCAATCTCTGAATAAGGCTTAATCTACATTGAAAAGTTCCATCTCTAGAGTGGGACTTTTTAAACCTAGTCCTTTACCTACGTCATAAAAAAAATTAGTGTCGGAGTAAGTATTCTAGCTATAAGACCGTAGAGTGTTTACTGTCTAGTCATAGTATGAAGGTTTTCTTCTGTTTCTTATTGGTGGTTGCGTTGACCTTTACAAAGGAGTCAAAGCATCGAATTTAGCACATATTGAAGAAAGCAGTCCAGAAACTAAATTCATCGTTGAAACAGCACAAACATCAGATATACATCTTACATACTAGTTGGCTAAGATCTAATTCTGTATCATATACCCGTATGTCTTTGTCCAGTAATTCTGTTAGCCTCTTGGCTTCGGTCCAAAGATTGATCGCTAAGTCAAAATGTCGATTGGGGATTAGGGGACCTTTACCTCAGTGAACATACAATAAGTTCGAAATGTTAGCAGGTTAAAGCAAAAGTAGGTTAATCCACTGTATATTGTAAGTTCTTTTGAATGGAATTAGCTTTTAGCATTTCCGATTCTTGAGGAAATGATGTCAAGACGAATGTATTATGTAACTATTGGTTGGGAATAAAATGTTTTGCGAAAGAATTAAGGTTTTAAGTTACAATAGTAGCGATGCAATGCGATATGACCTTAAACTGCTTTGACGATAACAAACAAATAAATAAATTGTCCTACACGATTTACCTACACTCGGTTATTCAGTCCCAATCTAGGCAGAGCCTGTACTATGGGTACTAAACAACTGATAGACATACTTAAATAAATATTAAACACCCAGACATGTCCATGCACACATATGTTGGCACCGAGCGGGGATCGAACCCGCGACCTCCGACTCAGAAGGCAGGGTCACCACCAACTGAGCCAACAGGCCCGCTAGAGGCGCAGGCGCCAATAGAATGTAGTCATATAATGGTAAATGGCCATCGACGCTCATGGAAATCTGCAACACGTCATAGAGTCACTGATGCGTTGCCGACCTCAGGTCTCATGTCATACCGCAAAAGGAAATCTCATTTCACAGTTTACAGGTGCGAAAAAAAATTGTGAGGCCCACGTGTTCGTAGTATGTCGTCCAAAGTATGGGAAAGCTCATTGAAGTAAAAAAAAACATTAAAGTGTATTTACTTTTTACTTCAATGATCAGTCTTGATTCGTTTAGAAAACATCGCGATTGAAAGTATCTACATTCTACATAATATATTTTCGCGTCAGTGTATTGCTCACTGATGTCTTATAGAAGCACACACGTTTGCTAGTGGAAAGTAGATTTTGCTGCATACATAATATTATTACATACATATAGTAACCCTCACATTATTTTAAATAGGTGCTGTACTCGGTTTGAAATATGTTCTTTATTGGCTACAATTATTTTCAGACGGCTGCAGCCACAACCGCGCTTGGCGCCTCTACGCCGAGTCTTTGGGAAATCCTATGGGATTCCCAGCCACACTGTGCAAGGATTGGAAGTCCGAAACGCAGTGCAAATTCCAAGTCCACGGGTACATGGGTTTTGGGGCCAAGCGACCGTGAGTATGAAACAGACGACCCATTTTCGATGAAAGGAAATAAAATTGGGTCATAGTTTGTACCTACCTAAAGGACGGTACTCACCCTATTACTAAGATTTCGCTATCTCTCCGTCCGTCTCTCGGTACTACCTTTAGCCCGTCAAGTATCAAGATGGAGACGTAATAGGGTTACCTACCTACTAATCGTAGAGCTAATAATTTAATATATTATAACTAGCGACCCGCCCCGGCTTCGCACGGGTGCATAGCTAACACTAAACCACTAACCTTCCTCTTGAATCACTCTATCTATTAAAAAAAACCGCATTAAAATCCGTTGCGTAGTTTAAAAGATTTAAGCATACAAAGGGACATAGGGATATAGGGACAGAGAAAGCAACTTTGTTTTATACTATGTAGTGATAGTGATAATTATGGAACCGTATTCAACAACAGCGTTTCCAAACCCAGGCGTTCCGTGATAGCGTTAACTTATTGCAAGATGTGTCTGACAATGTGTCTAAAAATTATAAAATTTTACATACGAGTATACACCTACAAATTGTATATGACTGTAATGTATTAAGCTAGACTTTCTAGCTTCTTCCCATAGAGTCGGAGTAACCCTAAGTTTTTTTTATCTCAGTGCTATTCCGACCATAAGCATCCAATTTACCGAGGCCTTTAACAGCTTTTACTTTCGCTGGCCCATTTGATTGCTAAAGGGTCTCGTTAGGCTGGCTGAGTCAATATTTGCGGTCGTTTTATGGCCCTTACACACAGGCACGTCCGTCCCATGAATCTGACGTACGCAGATTTACTGTGCAATAACTAAATGCGTGCTCAACATAAACGGAATTATTTTTAGGTGTAAAGAGCATCCATGGCGGAAGGCATTTTCCCTTTTTTGTTGAGGTTGGGATTTTGTTTTAGACCGTCCTCGACCTGAAGCAAACTTTATAATAGAAATTATTTTCAATGAAACATTCATACAGGTAGGTTTTTTTACTATTTTCTGAGGCAGGAATATACTGAATAGGTACCTATTCATTTCATAGTATGTCTGCGTAATCTGCTAAACCCATTTGCCACTATTCACAGGATGACCGGAAAAATGTATTTGGAGACCAACGAGAGCCCTCCATTCGCAAGAAATGGACCATAGAGTATAGAAGAATATGTAAGTGAATCAGTGCCACAGATACTTGTACGTTGTAAATATTTTAGTAGAAAAAGCAAAGACGTAATAAATTAACAAATTGTATTAAAAAAAAAATCACGTATTTTTTTTCTAACATTACAAATTAATAAATTGCTTTTACAATGTTTTTTCAGTTTTTTAACTACCAACGATTAATTGATAGATATATATTTTATTATAAAATTGATTCTGTCGTAACATTTTTGCATTTTCCGCTCCAGTCAACCAGTCAAATGAGAGCTACACTCGTTCACGTGTTGATATCTCGCTGGTTTGTTGAAGTCTGTTTTGGCTTGCCATCCAATCATCTCGAATGTGGGCTGTTGGCAGTACCAATTATGTGCCATCTTCACATTACATTCTAGCATAGCGAACGCCCTGTCCATCATATCTAATTCGAAGTCATTGAGCTGCCCGGGAATATCGAACCTCCTACTAATTCCGTGTTTATCCAGAAGCATTTCCACGCACATGTAACTAGAGATAAGGAAAATACATATTAGGTTTTCAAAACAATCAGGTTAGTTATTTTAAAAAGACGATGTAAAATGTATTTAGGACGCACAGTTTTTCGCTCTTTAGTACATACTGTTTCTGACGTAGGTATATAAAGAGAAATACTCTGTACTCTGAAGTGCAGTATTATATAGCGTTTATATATGAAATTAGATCGAAATAAACCGGAGGCTCAGTCTGATATGTAAAAAAATATCCATCTTCGTTGATATTTTTGGTGCTGCATTTTGAACTGTTTTAATATGTTATTTTTAAGAGAGTTCCAATTGTGTCCTATACAAATCACATTCGATTAATCTGTAGTCATCAGAAAAAAATTGCCATTTCAAAGGCGATGAAAACTATGTGTACATACATATTATATTTTAAGGCTGTTGCAAGGCGTCCGATTAGTGGATGAATAAAATTATTTAGTCATCCGTTAAAACGAACAAAGTAAAAATGTTAGCGGGCGACTAGACACTTCGATATTTTACACTGCTCGAACTGTAGAAAATCATCAATATAACATCAAATAAAACACAATTATTATCTATCTTAACTACAATCATTTATTCAAAAAACACATCAAAAAAAATCTTACGAACAGTCACACAAATTAGTTAATTTAGTAAAATTTGTTCACACAACACTCAAGAGCGAATAGAAACGTCGACACCAAATCAAAAATTAGAATAAGCACAGTCATCGAATCTTTGGTATTGTTTGGGAACAAAGAACTGGGCTTGGTAGGTGTCAAGCCGTTGATAGGAGCTGCAGTACTTGTTGTTCCAGTCGTATACCATTCGGAGCTTCTGACACAGTTCTATTAGGGCCAGGTTGACCTGCGTAATCTCCGTCTCGGACATCTTCGGCAGCCCGAGGTTCCTCACAATGCCACTGCCGTTGATCTCCACTTTCGTTGCGATGAATCTGGAGGGAGAAGTCTTGTTGTACTCTTCTACTGATAACTATTTCCGTAATTAGTTAGATCGGTTATTGTTCACCATGTAGATATGTATATCAATTTTGTACATTTCACATAAATTAAGTTTGTTTATATTATGTAGATCTTTTGTTGACACAAACACTAATTTATTTTGGACTATTGATTTGTTTTTGCATTCAAATGTTGTTTTAATTAGACATAAGTGTCTAATACGTTTGCAACACTTTCGTGACAACATTCTAATAAACGAAACTTTTATACATTTCCGTTTCTCCATGGATTAGGTATATATATGAGACTATTTGAAAAGCTACTAAACAAGATTATACGTGCTTAATGAATTAATAAATATCTTGGAGGTCATTTAGTGCAAATCCCACACAAGACAGAGCCTTGTTGTTTTGTTTGGTACTTTTGGGTACCAATAAATACTTTAATAACAAGAAAGATATTTTCGTAGGGATCAAAACAGCGACTCTAACTCAGAGCTACCAATTGATCCAAACTGTCAAGCAACAACAACAAAATTAAATCACCTCGCCGGAGATATGACATGGCCAGCGTCCGTTTCAACAAACCCTGACACCCTTGGCAAGTCTTTGCAGAGCAGCGCGTTGGCGACGCTGGTGACAAGTCCAGCTACTGCGTGGGCTTCGCTTAACTCCGCCGTCCTCATACAGCAGCTTTCAGCCCTCGCGACCGCAAGGGGAGCCGAGCGAACCGTCTCCGTCAATAATTCCGCATTGCGCTGAGAATACGCAAACGGATTTGGTAAATCCCAACGTTTGAGGGATTTGGATTAGTGTTAACTAGGTATTCCATCGATTGCTGTTGTAGGTCTTCGAGCTAAGAGCGCGAAATGACTTTGTAAAGGTCGCGGTTTGTGTCGAGACTAGGCTAGACTTAGACTTTCGTAGATAATCTTAATTTTGAAAAATATTTTATATTATTTAATAGTGTATTGGCTGGCTTACCAACAAAAATTTATATCGAAAATCGCTATTAAAACTAACAGCCTGAACCGTCAAGCTAAAAATAAAATATTTTTCCTCAAACCTTGTTTGATACAAAAGATGATGAAGATTGATTTTTTTTAATTACATTAATACAAATCGTTTTTCAACCCATAATATAAGCGGGTGGCTATAATTAGTACTCTATTTTTCAAACTGTCGCATAGCCTGTAATTTCGAAGTTCGAATGTGATTGCAAATGTTATTTTAATTTTTAAGGCACGTTACCCTATTGAAATCGAAGTATTCGACGGCTTTGGAAAACAATGGCACTAGAGCTTCGCCTTCGGTGCCGCCAACGCACGGCACCCTGGTGTAGCGCGGTTCCAGACAGAGCGCCCGCGCAGCTAAAGTGCTTGCGCGCATCTCTGGCACGGCTATTGATCCCAGCAACTTGCGCGGGTCGTACCAGCCCGTCTCCTTCATAGTCTGCACAGATGTTAGGGGTTACAAAGGAGCAATGTGTGATAGTTAAATTACACCGCACAGTTCTATCACACGAATCTCAAAACCATGCATCTTGGCATACTGTTAGTAATAATTAGTAAAATACACCATTTCATGTCCAATTTCGGCTATATTGAGAATTTGCTACTTTTGGAATATGATATTTTAATTTTAGGCAAACGATGGATGATAAGAAAGCTTGGGTTTATGATCTCTCAATATTTGAAACAATTTTCAAGATGTGTAATTATCTACAATATTTTAAATTTCTATCTCTTAAATATCAGAAGATGACAAGAAAGTCCTTTACTTTGATGTGAAGTATTTAGTACAATATCGTCAACGTAAATGCAATCGAACGGACAGCAATCATTGGCGTGATTGTGTTTGAAGAAGGCTTCAATATCCAATTGTTTGTGTTCCAATTTCTGTCGGCTATCAACGACCTTAGTGTAAGATTAGGTCGACCAAATAACAAGCTCCCTTTTTACGAAGTCTTGGCTACGTCACTATTCGAGAAAACTGACCGAAATTACAGAGATGAACAAACAAATGTGCAATTGGTCGAGATTGTTTGATATTAGAGGCTATAATATCATGATATGGGTGACTGTGTTTGCTTGATATAGCGGTAGGTATATGTTGTCCGTTTCTTTGTGGTTTTCGAACTGCTTTTCTGAGATTCATTAAACCTAGTATTCATTCATGACTATCATTTACCCCTTTTACACTTCTCCCTTCCATCTTTATATTTCATAAACGTAGTTACGGTTCAGAAGGTTCTAAAAAATCGATTCTTCTTGTTTTTAATGTAAATTTCTTAGTTATTTGGGGAAACGTTATGGTGCAATTATATGGGTGAGAGAACACAACAAATTTAGGTGGTAGAAAATAAATGGAGTTGTGATGTCGACTGGGATTGCTCTGTAACGCAATTTTGCAGACAGTTCCGGCCCATATAGTGCGTACATGTAAATATTTATACACTCTGTTCAGAGATTGTGAGCTTTTGTACGTAGCAGTCTCTAGGGAATTTCACCAATTACGTAGGAACTTAGTGTGCATTCTGTTTTCATTACCAAGACGTACTTATGTATTCACGAGACTGTGATAAAACCAATAGTTAATAAGTAATATTCCAAATTTCAGTCGTGCAAAAATAAATCACGCAAAATTACATTGTTCCACTTTATCTGTCCTAAATGTAGCTAGTCTACAGAATGCATGGTGAATATACTTAACGTAATATGTAATAGGTTAACGACTAAAGTAGCTAAAAGTCATATCCATGAAGATTTGATTACAAATATTCTGTGGATTTTAACGACCCATATCGAAACCTATAATCTGATGGTATCCGGGTCTTATTAGTTCGTAAAAGTTTTAGTATCCTTCGCATGCAACACAATGAATTGCAAATGTTATTTTGATTATTCGGAACCTAAAAATAACAAAGGTCAAGAGTGAAAAGTCCAATTGATTTTTCATATTCCCCTTGTAGCTTTGTTTACTGAATACCTTTTATTTAAAGTTACATTTTGTGTAGATTACCGTCATTCACAGTGACGTAAAATCATCGCCATCAGTTCTATGGTTCAATCAACGATTCAAATATAAGGTGTTTTTTTACAATCTAGGATATTATACGAATACGACTACAAAAGCTGCAAGGAAATTATTAATGAAACGGATTTTGTATCATAGAGATGCCACGTGAAACTTTCGCGAATTATACGGCACCTAACAACGAAATGTATTCCCGAGATAAAAAATGAACATAATATCGTAAAGAAGATATTGTCTCGGTAAAGATATCGTCTCGATAGATGTTGAAGACCGTTCTTGGGCAAAATATTTGTTTCATCTCGTCTGTTTAGTACTATTAGTGTCTGGTATTATTTACTAATAAATAGTGATGTGAATAAAAGTCCCATTTGAGTCTTACAGCCTTTACTTCCCGAATTGCACCAGGTTAGCCATCACCAATAGTATTCTCAAACTCAAGAAGACTTGGCAACCACCAAAGGCGTGCGATCTCTGGCTAAAGTTAATAGTGCAGTCTCGTGCGACGGTCCGATCCCTATTTTTTCTAAGCGACTACATAGTTAATTCACTCATATTATTATTTTCATTAATCTTTCATACATCCCTGCATTTTATTTGTTATTCTCTTATGAATCCAACGATCACTCTGTACATTTTCACTTTACATAGATCTCAATATAATATTTTGAACCAGCGCTGTTTTGAGTAATACATTCCGCCCTCAATAGTTACCAAGACCTTTTGTAGTATGGACAACGTAGAGGAGAGGAGGCTAGAGGCTGCTAATATAAAATGATTAGGATTATCAATATCACCTCGGCAATCAAAGGCACCATACAGTCGATTGGTGTAGCACAGACAATTATGAATGCTTTGGGACATTCGGTAGCGATCGCATCCGTGTATTTCTTGATCATCGGCGCTTGGTAGTAGAATCTCTTCTCCAACGGCATCTCTACGTTCGCGTACGCACTTTCCAGCAATAGCACTATATCTGAATTCTGCAGGATGGGGTTATGGTTAAGATTAAATTCAATTTACAAGCAAAGATTCCTAAAAGAAGCTAATACTAATACAGAAAAGCTAAATTTCCTAAAATAACCTGAATAACATCAAAACAAATCTGAATCATTCAAATGTTTGACATTGCTATTCAGCGTTTTCAACGAGTAATTGTAGCTAACTTTCTGAATGCGAATAATGCTGATGTAAAGCTCTATGTAGTTGTAAAGTTTGGAAGCAATATCATAGACGCAATATTTTTTCAATCGTATTATGTAGGTTAAAAGACTAAATGAAAATATAAATATAAGTTTCTAAGGTCATTGCCGTAGTATCCTACAAAGTAAGTATACTATCTACTTGAGGATAATCTTCACAAAATTGCTGTAGAACATAAATTGTAATAAATTGATAGTGAGATTAATACTACTTTGCTGCGCATTAGCAAATTACTTTTTAGGCTTTGGCCAGGAAACCACTGGGCTATGAAAGATGGATTGCGAAACAATAATCGCAATGAGAGCGTAATAAATTCAAATTAGCTACGTGGTTTTAACAAACCGAATACAGAATCAATTTCCATTCCGCCGTCTATTTATTATCAATGAACGGCCATTAAAGTGTCACTGCAAAATCGTTAATACGTAACGAGTATCGAAAGCATGAATTTTACTTGTGACAAACGACCCATGGTCTTTGCAGAGAGTGCCGAGTCATCGATATAGCCTGGACGATAAATCAAAGTTTTTTATTTGAATTGGTGTGTCATACGTATACTGTATACAAATGAAGTAATATTCACGTTGTTCATTTCTGTAAGGCCTTTGTATAATAGCCTTGAAAAAATCCTTTGTTAGGTAGTTCTCACTTACGTCATTTAAGGAATCTTTGTACAAAGTTGTATGCCCCTAGACCCAGCAGTTTCGTCGGTGCGTTGATCTGTCAGTCAGCCAGTCATTTTAATTTTATATACATACATATAGAAGATAGAGAGACAACTAGTGGGCCCGGACAGACGTTGTCCAGTCAAAAACAACAGCGCCACCCATCGGGTCCAAAGCTGTCCTGTCTTTGTCGACCATATGGTTTGGTTCGAGCGATGGTATCGAGAGATGATATACATACAATTATTTTTTTAAATTAGTGGACCATAATGACACAGTTATTACGATATGAGGCATACCTTTAAAAATACAAGAAGATTCTACGGCTTCTCGTTGCATTACCAGGATAAGGAAGAGGTTGCCAAAGTAGGTAATTTTAGCTGAAGACAGCTTGACGTCAAACTCGAATACTACAACACAACCGTTTTTATTAAACGTGTAGTGCGCACACTACGTAATAATCATAATTATACATAAAACATATAGAGCATTTTTGCGGTAGGGGGTGAGTATCGATTGGCTCACCTGAGGTTGCTACCCGCCCGCTTGCAAATACCATGCATGGTCGAGGACGTAAAAAAATCAAAGCTAAATTGAATCGCGCACTTGTTAAGGGGATTGGCTTCGTCGCTTTCATTTGTTTGTAGAAGTCGTACATGTTGGATTTTCACAAAAATTTTTGATATTTCAATTTGTTATGTTTTGATTTTCAACATAATTTGAGTCTCTATGAAGGCTAATATTTGACCATAAGACGACGAAATTAATGTACATGAACAAAAGAAAGATGTCAATTAATATATGCCATAAAAACAAGTGCCTGATGGCTCAAAAGTTTCAAGATCTATCTACCTACTGCTAAATTCGCTGAGCCTACTGACAGGTCTTTCGATGCGTCGTCCGGGATTTATGCAGGTGTATGAAGAAATTATTGTTAGATGAATTTTACTTACTTATTTCAATTTACACACTTAGCAATAGCGTAGTTGTATTAAGATTCTAAGAACTTAACAATATGAAAATAATTGTGATACGAAGTAAAACAAATAACATTATAATAACAAGAAAAAATTGTTCAATGAACGTTTTTTTTTTTCAAAATTGGAATTTATTATTTGTCGTCGAAGATCGGTAGACGATGCTGAAGCAACGGATAGGCAAGTGAAGTGGTAGTGCACCTCGGACATTAAGTAGAAGAAACGTATTAGAGTGGAGACCACAAACTGGTAAGTGTAGCGTAGGACGTCTACCCACAAGGTGGACGCTGGATGTACTCCGGTATCGACTTGCTAATAGAATTCAATGCGGGAGGCATATTATGTTCAGCAATGCATGTTCCGTTCCTGAAAATATTTAGGGTGCCAATTTTGGTGTCACTCTAACATCATCGGGGTACAAATGATTTCAATACACGTTTGGTATATTTGGATGAGGGTACAAACTAAGTATATAGACCAACCATACAGGTCTAGGGTCAAGGAGCATTGTTAAAGTAAAGTTACAAAATACGAATAATGTCATTATGACTGCGAAGCTTCAAGGCACAAGTTAGTTCAACTCCAAACTGACGACAGTAGCTTGCAAAACTGAGATATGCAAATGCCGAATATTCCGCTACCGTTTGGTAACTCTTTAATGGAACACAATTTTCTTCATATTATGAAATATAGCATTTTGTTATTTGCTAATATGATTTTTTGTATTCACGGTTATTATTATTTTATTCCTCTAGACCCATAATATTTGTGCTGTGAAGTAATCAATGGTATCATCAATTCAATTTTACACAATATTATATAGTTACGTTGAAAATATCTTCGGTTACGTTCATTTCGCTTGACATATTCTTTGAATCCACAGAACCAATAATGTCAATCAATGTTATTGTTTTGGGCATAGATGACATCGCATGTTTTGATACATTTGACGTTTATTGTAATTGTCTTATGTACGTTTAAGTTCACATTTAAATAAAATAGATATTAAATAAAAATATTTTTACATAATTCGGATACTTTTAAATTAACTTGGTTACCCATTGTCTTACGCTGTATTCATACATCTCTTGTTAACCGAGTCCATTAATAACATCAAAGAGTAATATGATACACCTGTAAGCTTCGCTTCTTACTCTCTTGTTGATGGTGTACCTAATACTTACAATAGTTCAATTCAGTACCTTACAAAGATCAGTTTATAACTACCTACTATATACCAAGTCATTATCTACATGTACACGAATATTATAAAGTATTTTTTTTATGTACTGAATAGGCTTGAAAATTACTGGATCGATATTAAAAATTCTTTCACCAATGGAAAACTTACTTTTGTAGGAGTAGCATGGGCTGTATGTAGGAGTAGCATGGGCTGTATGTAGGAGGAGCATGGGCTATATTTTTTTAACGGAACGGGACAAACGGGGATGAAATCAAGAGAACCAAATGTACGTCAAAGATATTATAATAACAGACTACAGTGAAGGAAAACATCGTGAGGAAACCCGCAGGTCTCACAATTAATTCTGAGACATGTGTAAACAGACCCGGTCCGGCGATGGGCTCACCACCTATCACGTTTAGGGGTCCAATATACTCGTGAAATGTGGGTATATCCAGTAATGGAATACCTCTGCCTACCCCCTCGGGGATAAAAGGCGTGAGATTATATTATATTATTATTATTATTACTACAGTTTCAAAAATTAAAATAGATATATTAACGATAATCATCACCTGTAAGCAAAGTTCCAGCTCACTGTTACAGCAAGAGAAGGCCTGGACGAGGCAGTTGGTGTCAATGTGTTTTAGGTCCTCAGTGACATTGTACAAACTTCGACTGCACTCTGAGCTGGACGTATCCTGCGCTTCGTACAAACGCAATCTGAAAATTGATGCCAAGGTGAGGGGACGAAAAAGGAATGGAGGAGGATAATTCGCATAATGAGATGGCATTTACCGAAATTGGGGCCGGAATTTACGTTTCACTTTGTACCTATAATAGACTGGCGAAGAAAATATTAGAAAACCAGTCAGTCGTGAAATTTTGTATAGAACCGCTTATAATGTGGAGATCAGGTAGCTTCCGAAGCCAGTATCGGGCAAACGCAACTGGGTTAGGTAAACCTTAATCTATTTAACTAAAATCGTAGGAAATGTCACCTTTTGTCTCCTAAGATAATGTTAAATTTTAATAGCTGATAAGTACCATATATGACAGCGCTATTAATGGCTCTTATAATAATATATTTACCTATACCTAGGGCTTTTGTAACAAAAATAAAAACATCGTTATGATTTTTTTATTTTTATTTATCTATAAAATCGAATGAAGTAATCGATAACCGAAACAAATAGTAGACATTTTTAATAAAATGAAACACTCTTTCTGAGGTAATATGGTAACAAAAATAATTAGAAACGCTCTTTTTTTGGTATCAATCAAATTATTATATGATACTACTAATTACTAACTAACCATAATACTTTATAATTTTAAAATTAACTACGCCAATGATATTTTCAGCCATCTAGTTAGGTAGGCGAATCCCTTTAATATTTGTTGATTATTAATTAAAACTACTTATAAATGTAACTGCTAAAAGTTTTAATTTTAACTAAGAGACATTTTTTACTTATTTTGGTATTTTTAAATCATCCCGATTTTCGTTAAAATATTTTTCTTTTATAACAAGAATTTGTTAAAGTCCTTGAAATTATACTTGATTTTGATCAGAGAAGAAACCGTGTGTATGTTTAGCTAGATTCTTTCGTTCGTCTATTTATCTATAGTAAAATTGGATTTCCCCTGACATCAAGTGTCCGTGTAGTGACAAAACACAAGACAAAAGTGACACTTTTCAAAAACCCCTGCCGGACGGCCCCCGGACGCCCTTCAAACTAGGACAAATCCGGGGAATTCCGGACGGATGGCAGCCCTACCTATACCTCTACTCTATCATAGATATAATGTTATCGTAAAGTATCTAGTCTTGACCTTCACTGACCTTTTAGTTATCACTCCAAATATAAATCACAACAAAACCTATTACGTGTCACATTGTAGAACTGGAAGATTAGTCTATAAGCAATAAAAAGCCTGCGATAACAGTGCTGGCTGTACGGCAGTCACGGGAGATCGTAAAATCTTTATTCCTTTATTACATTTGCTTGAATGGTCCATATAATGGCATGTCTAAGGCCTCTCTAAAAATTTCATGTGTCCCTGTGAAAGCCTAGTGGGGCCACGTGCGATGAGGATTTTGTTCTCTCGAGTTTTCATCGTGATAAATAAAGTTTCCTTTGTTTTATATCTGGCTGGACCATAATAAATCTGTGAATATGTAGGTTTTAATATGTTAGGTTATGTTTTCGAATTGGACTGGAATTGGACGAAGTGAATAATTCGTAAAAGCTTTGTGCCCGACGGGATTTGGAAAAATGACGCACTTCTATACAAACTTCCATCCTATAAATCTCCATAGGTGATGACTTAAAATATACTTGTTTAGTGCTCACTGTTCAACAATATTTATATAAGGAAATCTTCTTCGTAATTCGTGCTCTCTATGGCGCGTAGCGACTTACATATCACAAGACTTGTGAGACATTCAGTTACTCTCTTGGGATCCACTTCCTAATCATGAACTGCGGTGTGTACGATGACCTTTTCTACTATCTGTCGAAGCAGATACCCTATTACTTTAAACGAGCAATTCTTGTATGTATTCATATTACCAGTATCTCGGAAACGGCTCCAACGATTACTTCATTACGTTTTCCTTTATTATCGCATAATAAAGCTTAGAATATTAAAAATTATCGAAGAAGCTTACAATATGGCTATGTAGACAATATTTTCATTCTGCTAATTAATATTGTAAACCTTCAATCGGGGAAAAACTTTATACTACTTGTATCTATACATGCAAAACGTAACAATTTTAAATCTCATAAATCAAGAGAGAGGCCGATGAACTTATACCTATTTAACGCAAATATGACCGAAAAGGTTAATTAACCCATTGAGCTGACCTCGTATAGTTTCAACTTAACATGGCAACAATACGAAAAATGTAATTAAGATAAGAAATAAAACATTCGTTCAGTAATGTTCCCAAATACTAGCGGTAGATAAGAAATTGAAGAAACGAGAAATGGGGTGTCCTTTTGAGATAGAGCTACCCTTATAACAGTTAATTATAACGAAGACGAAAAAAGCTGTGATAACCCTATTGGTAGTAAGGCTGGCTGTCATTCATAAGGCTCGGGTTCTAATCCTGGTAAAGCATGTACCAATGACTTTCCAAGAACTTACTTCGATGTTGATCACTAGATCGACGATGATGGAAAACTTGCTGGGGAAACACACAATCCCCAGAAGTAATTCTGACGCATGTCAAACAGAACCCCGGTCCTCCAGCTGTCAAACAGGTCCGTAAAAATACTGGTAAAAAGTGAGTATATCCAGGAATATAATACCTCTGCCTACCTCCTCGAGGAAAAGGTATGAGAAAATATAATTATTACAAAAATAAAGGATCCCCCTAACCTAATTACCGGCTTTGCACACCCGTTTGACATTCAAGCTACAAGCGACGTAAGTTGATTTTCTTGTAAGCAACACACGATAAATTTAAACCGTTTCGAATAAACGCGTGTTGTGACGTCAGGCCGAGACGAACGGTCCCCTAGGGCGAGCGTCGGGCGATTTCATGAGTCGTATCTTGTGGGTCCACTGACGTCACGAATCGCTGGCTAACGGCTATTCCCGCAGGCGAGAAATGCTCAAACACGGTCCTTTGAAATCCTAATTCAGCAAATCTAGTATCTGTCCAATTTGACGCCGATATCCAACAAATTCATTAAATGGAACATTAGGTGATTGCCATTACACGATGCATGATTACCTTCTGGAACATTTCTGATGCAGAAGATCTCTCTCGATGTGCAGTGTGGCAATGCTGCTAGTGCTGTAGGGTTCTTTGAGTGGGATGTTTTTTAGTTAATTTTCTTGTGTAGGTATGTGTAAAATATTTAATGTAAATTCTTAATTTCACAGATGTAGAACAAATGTTAATTATTGTATGCCTAATTTTGGCGCATCATGCCTGTGCTACCTCATTTTATATCAACTTGTATAACCATGTATGCATGCAATAAATATTCATTCATTCATTCATTCAAAGCGTATACGAAGAGCTAGTGATTAATTTTAAGTTTTTGAAAAACACTTAGTTTACCAGGATTTGTAAGCAGAGCCTCACGCATGAGAAGTAGGCTTACTACCCACAGCTATCACTGCTGTAACCTAACTGAATATTGTTTTTACTCACTTCTTGATACATTGGCACTGTTTGAGCAGCAGCGCCACGTACTGGCCTATGGCGGTGTCGGCCCCAATGATCGATACCTGCACCCCAGGCCGAGGGTCCGGTACCGGAATCTCCTTTCGCTTCGGCGCCGGCAACGTCTCAGGTTTCGGCTTCGGCTTAAGTTCCTTTTCATCGCATAGATCTGGGTCCATATGCTTAAACCGCAAGCGCCGAAAGGGCGCTAAGGATGAGGAGTGAATCAAGTTATTTTATTATTATTCTACCTGTCAAATTCCCCCTCCGGTCGTTTTCGTAACTGCGATTCTTTAATCGCAACTGGTTAAGAAACTTAATCACCAGGATGCTTAGATTGCCTAGTTACGGTTCAGGAAAAAGTTCGAGAGTCGCAGTTACGAAAACGGCCGGAGGGCAAATTCCAGATAAGTATATTAGTTTTTCATTTTTTTTTGTATCACAAGAGTTGGATTTAAGCTTGGATTTTAGGGATTACTAGCTGTTCCCGTCAGTACCCGTTCCCGTAGGAATACGGGGATAAAATATAGCCTATGTCACTACCTGATAATGTAGCTTTCTATTAGGAAAGAATTTTTAAAATAGGTTCAGTAGTTTTGGAGCCTATTCAATACAAACAAACAAATCTTTCCTGCTTATAATATTAGATAGAAGTATAAGAACTGGAACTGTAAACTTTGCTCTACTTGTACGTCATGTACCTACTTGCAATTGTTGAATTTTATTTTGCAACACTAATATTGTGGAATACACATACAAGATGCTGATACTAACTCCCAAAGTTGCTGCCCCCTTCGAGGACTCTCAATTTTATCTTGTGTAATATTCCTGATTTCTTTTTCCTTCTGTCCTTGCACGGTTTGGGGCATTCTGGGTCACCCTTGGGCGGAATATCCACCACAGCTTTCCTGCAGGCGTTTCCCGGACCACTGCACTTAATTTCATCCGACGACCAACGGACAAGGTTTATCCCGCCATGCCCATTGTATGGTTTTGCGGTAAGCATTAAATTAGTCCATAAACATCTTGTTTTTTGTACAATCGTGGATATCATTGTGTTTTTTTTTAGAAAAACTAAGAATTTTAATGTTTTTGGCGTTACGACAGAAATTGGTTTTGTGTTGTAAGTTTTCTGAATACGGATTTAGTTTTTAATAATGAACTCTTTGCAGAATTTGGATGCTGCCAGTTTTGTATTATAGTTTCTATTTATTTGTGTTGCACTTCTTTACTACATCCAAGTAGGTTTTAATTAAAAAGTCTGGAAAGAAAAGATTTTCTTCTTCTAGCGTCATCATTTTCCGCTCCGCTCCGCTATTGTTTAGTGGTCATCATAATTGAGAAAACGAATAACCTCGATTCAGTTGATCGACCTAGTTAAAATATAGGCGCTACAGTTTTTAATAGATGATAAGTTTCAATATAGGCTGAATATTTATAGAGAAGGTAAACAACTGATCGATCCGAGAGGGAAAGTGAGGGTGGATGCTCTGCCTTGACACTGTGATATTTATAGATTACTCTCATCTGATATAGGTCTATTTCCTCTTCGAGTATTTCTAAAAATGATAGTTTTCTCGCCGCTTTAATTAGATTGGTCGGTAAATTTTCTGAGTAGGTTGTATTTCATCGTATTATTATTAGAAGCTCACCGATGGGCTCACCACCTATCACGTTTAGGGGTCCAATATATCTCGTGAAATGTGGGTATTTCCAGTAATGGAATACCTCTGCCTACCCCCTCGGGGATAAAAAGGCGTGAGATTATATATTATATATATTATTAGAAGGTACTTACATTTAAAACGAGTAATAATAAATTATGGGACATTAACTCACAACAATTCACACGCGATTTAGTCACAAACTAGGCATAATCTGTACTGTGAAACAGCCCATACAATATCTACAAAGCAATGCTTAAACAATTTTTGAAATGATAAATATTTATAAAAAATTACAACTCATACCTACCATACCATACCTACCTGCTTTCTTTTCCGTGTGTTTATTCAAAACGGAAAGTTAATGTGTCTAAAAGCTCAAAGGTGTAATGAAAACGGTCAAAAACCTGTATCTCCTAAGTTTTCCTGGCTTTGTGAATAAAGTCACCGAAGTTTGAGTCGAAATGAGGAAACTAATTACCGAATTGCCGAGTAAGCAACCCGAGAAATCTGTTCAGTATACCTAACTACTGCATTTTAAGGAAACTGTTCCCTGAGGAAATATGTTCTTACAAGTTCATTTTACTTCACATGAAGAAGTAGGTAGTTTGAGCAGCTCGTTTCAATTTATTACGTCCGTCTGTTGGGATGTTTTCTCTCTCTGGAGTTATGTGAAGAAAAATATTAAGACCAAAGTAGATTGCTTACTGAAAATCATTGCTCAAAAACTTACATCAACGATACCTATACAAAACTGAAGTAACGCAGATGTCCTATTTAAATTCTCAAACATATACCAACGTTACCAATAAAACAGATTTGTTGGAAGAGATAGGTACTCGTACCTAACAAGAAAAGTAAACAAAATTCTTGTGTATGCCGAACAGGAAATTTATAAGAATTTGGGCAGGATTATTGTTGTTGCCGTGTGATTTTCGACCAATCTTCCGGGTTTCAAATACGTGGCCACGGGTATAGGTATATATACGACCAGGAGTAGCCTGGTTATACCCGTGGCCAATAAGCGTAATATTTTCATTTAATTTGTGAGACGAGGATTCAGTGAACTCTTGACTTTAGAACCTAATCCTTTCACTACTTTTGTTTTTTTTTTTAAATTAAATTATTCTCCAACATTAATTGACCTTGGAATAGCTAATGACGTTGTGAAATACCTTTAAGTTTCTGCGGTGATCCGTCAAGATGTCCATCTCAGGAAATTGCGTGACTAATATTTGACACTCCTCGCCCGAAGGCCGCACCGATTTTTTTATGTTGAACACATAACAGTTTAACAAAACGGTATCTTAGTTTTCATAGGCTGGTTGCAAAACTTTGGTTGCGAATTGTGGCAACTGACGATGTGATTGTTCGTCAGAACTGTAAAATTCTTCTATGAGTAATGTTTTGTAAAATCGATCTCAGGTGACGGACAATCTAGTCGTTTTTAAAATAGTTGCATTTGTTTCCAGTTATCTTTAAACGATGGTTTCCGATGGTTCCACAGGTTTACGTTAGTAAGTACCTCAGCGAATAAACGTTACAACTTTGTCTATTTAGCGAATATGATAGTTCTCAGTTCGTGCTTCAGAGAAATGGACAACTATATTTAGCAACTGTGCTTTTTGTTGGCTCACTATACTATTACGAGAATAGTACGTTGATGGCCGTGGAATTCTTGTGAAAATTTTCTGACTCATAGGAAAGTCCGTCTATCGGGTAAACCACATCGCGTGCACCGGGCGCGCCCATTTGATCGGCCTACGCAGAAATGGCAATTTATAGGTGTTTTGTGCGATTCTGGTTTTATGCTGCAAACGGAATGTATCTCGTAAGCGGTAGTTTTCATATAATAAAAAAAAATACAGAAAATACCTACCGTATTTTCTGGGACACATCATGGACCTAATTCAACCCATGTAATTCCTTTATGCGCCGAGTAGCTGACGATTTTGTATAAGAGATGAACTGTTTTATGTGTTCGCATAGGTATATCTTTTGCCCGAGACTTCGACTTACCTACTTATTATATAGAAGTTGCAACTTTCCTCAAGAAGCAATACTACATCGTTGATTGTGTTATTGGATGATTTTATTTCGATGCTACGACAAAGTGGGTCTTTTGGACTTGATGATCGCTGAACTAAAAATCGTATACCTACCTGATAATTTGGACAAGAAATATAAATTATAATTATGTTTATACAATGAGTTATTTAAATTGTCAAACTGAATATAGCACTGGTAGGTCGATATAGTGTGAAAGTATAGAAAACAGTGGAAATATACTTACTACACCTACGTCAAAACTGACCTTTACTTAACTCACGTTTGCGCTTCACCGGTAACGTAAAGAAAACGTTTCCCCTACAAGATTGATGATTTTTGCGATCTCATTCTGTCGACCTTCTAACCTTCTACGACTAGAATACAACATAAAGGATCGCACACACCTACTCCAAAGCAGGAGCGACAGACACGCGACAGACTCCCGACCCTTTTTTTAACGCACACTAACACGTCAGCGACGCGGGATGTGATTTCAATATTAAACCAGAGACCAGTTTATTAAACGAATAACTAGTGCTCACCGGATTCACGGTATATTCAATTAATTTTTACGTCCCTACTGCTAAATGTAAAAGGAACTGTCATTTTGTTGAAGCTCTTGATGAGTTTTAGCAAGAAGATAGTATCTTAAGGAGGGGGACATAGACTGTGTTTTATTTATACCGGAAAAAACCATAGTTCCTAGAGGAGGCGCCATATGGATGAAATCGCAGGCAATTAAAAAAAAGTTAAAGTTTCGTCTCGTAGATACTCAAGTTTCGATCCCGCTCCGCAAATGCTCGCTCATGTTTGGTCGATGCTTAAGACTAGCTGATATCTATGACAGTATACATTTACAAAGTTACTTGGAGATGTTATGTCTGTGTAGAAAATACTGGCAACATTTTCTACGTCTACCTGATGGTGTACAGAAACTGAATTCTATTATTTACTAGCGACCCGCCCCGACTTCGCACAGGTGCAATGCTTATAACTAAAACCTCCCTCTTGAATCACTCTCTCTATTAAAAAATCCGTTGCGTAGTTTTAAAGATTTAAGCATACATAGGGACATAGGGATATAGGGACATAAGGATAATTATAGGGACAGAGAAAGCGACTTTGTTTTATACTATGTAGTGATGAGTACCTAGTACCTATAGACTGAGAAGGGTACGGTTGTTTTTTATCTCTAATTGATCTTGTTCTTCGAATTCCGACAGTCAAAATGAAACTCTCCCCTATCACCTTATCTTAACCTTATCAAAAATTTAATTAATTCGCTGTCAAAAATGTCTAGCTTGTAAGGTTGTTTTTTTTTGTAATCTTAAAATAAATTTATAAAAAATATGCTCATGCATTTACCCTCGACGGGGTCGGCAGAGGTGTTCTATTCCTGGAAATACCCACTTTAAAGTAGTATATTTTTTAACCCCTAAACATGACAGGTGGTAAGTCCATCGCCGGACTGGGGTATTGTTACACGAGCCTTAGAATAAATTATGGTTACGGGTTTTCTTAATTTTCTCCTTCACCGCCGAGCTAGTGATAAACATGTAAATACGTAATATTCCTAATTAATTAGTATACGCTGTTTTCAGGATTCGATCCCGAGCCTTACGCATGAGAAGTGAGCTCACTAACCAAATGCCTTGCTCTTTAAGGTACATCACAATTTATAATCGTTTTCGAAATCCAAGCCATCAGATTTTATTGGGCACAAAAAGGAGCATCGCTCCACGTAGCGCAGATCCAAGATAACCCCATTTCAATTTTCAGCTAATAATACTTAGCCATGAAAACTTGATGGCGTACATTCGCAATCACTGCTCGGAATACGTACAATTTTTGAGAGCACATTGATGCTACGGGTATAGTCACAACCATTTTTAAATATCTACGAGTGAATCTGTATTAATGAAAATAATTTTATGCAGGTATTCGACTGAAATAATCGCTTGAAAATGAAATAAGGCTTATTTCGATATTATAAAGTTACTAGCGACCCGCCCCGGCTTCGCACAGGTGCAATGCTAACACTAAAACCTTCCTCTTGAATCACACTATCTATTAAAAAAAAACGCATCAAAATCAGTTGAGTAGTTTTAAAGATTTAAGCATACAAAGGGACATAGGGACATATGGATATCGGGATCTGTCCCGAAAGCGACTTTGTTTTATACTATGCAGTGATAGTGAAGTACGCTCGGGGATTATAGCAATTTTGGGGAATTTTATAGTCGAAATTAGCTTTAATTTATGACGACAAACTAAACTTGCCAGGGGCTATCTAGTATCTGATATAAGTACTTACATTTTTGTTCACCGTTAAGGTACCTAGTGATAAAGTTAGTAAGTTTTTGAACACTATCGATCCGGGATCGACCCCCATGTAAGAAAAGTGGACTAACTTTAAAAGTGAGTCCAGAGAATAACTATCAGTATCACTGCATTGTTCGCAAACTTGCGAACCAACTTTATTTCTTTATACTTTTAGTGTAGTGTACCCACAGAACGTACAAATGTTAGCATAACATTATCGGCCAATGTGCTGACTTGAAAACACAGACACAATCGATCGGTAAACGACCTGTCAATTTTCAATGCACCGACCCAGCACAAGTCAACACGTTATGCAATGTGAAGCATTTTATAGGTACGAGTCATATACGAGTATGTAATGCGCTCATTGAATAAAGCCCTTTTTGTAATTTATCATTTGACTGGATTTCTGGAAGTAAGTTTTCAAGAAGAGCAACTTTTTACGAGTGTATTTGTCAGAAACAGGAGAAGCAAGCTTTTGCCGAAGCAGGGTGCTGTTACATATGCTCAGAACTAATTTTGTGGCCTGAGCGAGATCAATAAGTAACTAGTTTTCGAAAAGCCATTGTTACATGCTGAGGGCAATAAACTCAGCAATCATGCATGAAAGGCGGGCTCTCTTCCAAAAGAGACAATCACTTCTCTGATATTTTGGAATATATACATTTTCATAACATTCTCTAACACAATAAGATTATCTATTGTTTTCGTCCACCCGTAGATCTGCTCTCGGATCCTGCTTCCAAGTCCTGGATTTGATAATAGGCCGTATAGACCGCGGTCTAAGGGCGGTATCGGTATATATAAGGGCGGCTAATTTCAGAACTCGCTTTCGTAAGCCGTCAAATTCGTTCGCGATTATGAACATAATGCTCAACGAAGTCACTTGCGGATATATAGGTTTCTGCGGCACAAACTGAAGTGGCCTTTGTATAAATCTGACACTGGCTATAACATTGGAATTTTATACAAGGTTTTTACAGGTATCACAAGAAAGCAGTCAATAACCACGTTCACATGATTGTTATATTAATCAGTCAAGCAGTGCGCTTCGAATGCGCGACAGAACAATTAAAAATAAATTGTGTCTCATTTTAGGTTGAGTTAGCACGGAACATGTCAACTTAAAAAAAATGTACTCACGATTTTGGTGTTGAGGTGCATAAGCTCTCGCTCGGTGACTCGGCGCCGCGCGGTCTCCATTTGCTGCTGCCGGTACTGGTTGTACTTATACAGCAAATACATTCCGGGCAGGGCCAACACCACGAACGGTCGCATCAAACTGGACGACGACGGCGCGCGCTGCGGCATCTTTTTATTACCATTATTTTTATCCCCTTAAACTTTGCGCTTTTGTTCCTGACTGTACACCCTTCTGCACCTTATCAATATGATTCCAGGAATCATGTTGAACTGTTCACAAAGTCACGCCACTTTAACACTACGTTTCTAACACTAAATGGAAGATTTGTATCAAAGTTCTACGACCTATGGATGTTTTAGTCTTAGCACTTATAGCGTCACTAGTAACTACGGGGTTTCTACGTTTTATAAAGTGGATTATTGCTTTTCTAATAGACTTGTTTATAGAGCGGTCTTCTTAGGGCTCTTTCATGGCCATATCTGTAACAAAAATAAGTCACATTTAAAACTTGGATTAGAATACAAAATACTTAGTTTAAAAAAAGAAATACTGTAAAATTTACCTATTCCATTTATCACCCTTTCCATAATTGGGGGCGCGGGAGTATGTTATCTATACCTACTGCTACTTGAAGGTACGTATTACAGAACGATAAGTAGGCAGATACTCAAGCACGAAACTCTGATTATGCACAATTAAAAAGAGACAGCTTTATGCGACTCATATAGCGGGATCTTTTTCTGACATCCTACCCCCTCAGAGATAAGAAGCTTGAGCAAGTTAATTCAATTTTACAATTGCTTCCTCCTGATCAAATAATTTACTAAAAACAAATTCGAAAAGTAACTCGCAACATCACCCAGATAATTGGATGCGTGATAAAAAACGCTATTAGAAAATTAGTTTTTAACAACTTTGCTGACGGCAGCAAATTCGCGAGTCCAAAATAGAGCTAATAAGCGTAGAACGCCGATGTTGATTGATGGCTTCCTCCGGGGAGCGCACACAGGGTCGCAATCGGCTTCCTTATTGCCATCGTAATGGCTTTGAGGTTTAATCGCCAGTATAATTTTATCTGCCTATAATGTCTCGACTATAAGAGGCTATGTTAAGTGCCTATAAATAAACCTGCTAATTTAATCATAATACACTGACTGAATGAAAGATAACGTAAAGCCTAAACCAGTGGATCTATTCTTGCTCTGCATTTTGTTTTTATATAGAAGGACGCTAGTTTTCTAAATCCGATCGGATAAACGGCTAATCTATAGGTAATACGCACACCGAGGCGATTCTATTAGTGTATCTACCATTTTTACACAGTTGGTGCCTACGGGACTCCCGCGGGAGTCAAAAACCCACATTTCTTAATAAGAAGTTAAATTAAAATTGGTTGATAAATGATTCAACAAAACCACCTTTGAACAGTGTAGCTATGATGTTACCCCTAAGCAATACGATCAAATAATATCGATTCGGTCATAACAAGATGAAGAGTCGTATCGTATCCAATAAAGTAAATTCATCCCTGTGCGGTATAACCCCGTGCCAGGCGGCGGAGCCGTATTGGCCCGATACCATCGGCTTACGACAGTCATTCGCCCGTGATCGACAACTGTCACAGATACGCTTCTTGTTTGTGCCACGCGAATTTTGGGGCTCGATAATTTTGTGGTTTTATGAATGAGTTGGAAGATTTCAGTAGTTTGATAACCGGGTGTAGTTTTGTGAAAATTATTTAGTTTTTGCATTTGAACTAAACGGTTCGCGTCATCATCATAAGTAGGTATAACATACCATACTATCATTATTTGGCTATTCTTGTGGGTTTGTGGGAACAAGCGCTTAAATTGATTAACTAACTAAAACATCTAATCACCCGTAAAGCAACAATTTCCAGACACATTAGGAATATCTATTGTCCTCTTCAAGGCCACTGTTGCAAATTCAACACCACACAACGCAATAAGCTTACTGTGTTACAGTGATCTTATCAAAGAAATTTACTTTCTTTAAAATTATCTTCTGAAACTCGTTAAAACTTTCATTCGTATCTTTTCCTTTCACTGGCGATCAACTCGGTGTTCTTGCTTCATTTCCAGTGGCACCTAACAACGTTATTCGCCTAACTTCCGAGGCGACGGCGACGATGCAAAACGACTTTCGCCTGATTGCTTCGTTAGGCTAATAACATGAGCTTTGTCTCACAACTGTTTGATTTACCTTATCAATTTTCGGCAAGTTGCCAATTCTTGCGCTGTTTTGTGTTATCTATCTATATCTAAACTGAGTGCTGATCTACCAAGCTGTAACTTAGGAGGCAGAAATTCGGTAAATAGATAAATTTATCTAAGACGTAAACCCAAAAAAGTGTTTGCCTAAATTCCCAGGAATGGAATAAAAAAGGTATACATTACTAGTGACCCGCCACGACTTCGCACGGGTGCTATGTATTTAAACATAAACCTTCTTCATTTATAGATCTTTTTATTAGTGAAAAACGTGTCAAAATCGTAGTTTAGAAGTATAGTACCTTAGCGGAGAAACAGACAGAGGCAGATATCGAGTTTGTTTAATACTAAAAGTATTTAAATGTTAAGTATAAAGACATGCTCAGACCTAGAATAACAAACTACCCTGCGTTGTGTAGTATCGTAGGTCCGGACTCGATTTTAAAGTCAAATAAAAATGAATCTGGGCCAGAAAATTACAATGTTAATCCACCAAATGTAGGTTTGCGTGTTTTGATGTTGGATTATTACAGCGGTTATTGACATGAACTGATGTCACTGACACAATTGTGGGTCACTTGTAAGCACCAATTACTTGTTATAAAATATCTTGATGGCCCAATCTACTATTTAAAAATAACTCGGGTTTTCCTTCCTGACGCTATAACTCCAGAAAGCACAAACCGATTTCCACGGTTTTGCATTCGTTCGAAAGGTCTCGGGCTCCGTGAGGTTTATAGCAAAGAAAATTCAGGAAAAATTTCAACAGAAAAGCGGGAAAATCTTATAAGCATTGCACCCGTGCGAAGCTGGGGCGGGTCGATAGTTAATAATAAAATTGAGTTTAAGACAAAGTTTGTTTCATTGGGCACTATTGGGTCCTACGGTACATGAAACTTTGTAGCTTTTCAGCAATGTCAGATGCGGATGCCAAGATCACCAACATTAAACGACCGCTTAAACAATTATCAGGTGCACAAACCTATGCGTTATATTTATCACCATAAAATGTCAACTTATAAAAATAAATGTTTAAAATTATAACTGTTACACACCGTATATAACACCGTAAGTTGACACTTGAAGTTATGAGCAGTGGTATGAGTTTGGGACCGGGTCTGTTAGTGTAGGTGAACACAGACCAAACATTTTAAAAGGGAGCTAGTATAGCTTCGAAGCCTTATTTGCACTTTTTTGTCAATACTTTAAATATTTATTTGCATTTGTAAATTACTATTCGAAGTATCTAATCGTCTGATTTAATTAAATATTTATTCATCCGATTGTCGGATGCCTAGCGACAGCCATTAGTCTTAATATAAAGGTGTAGAAATATACAATAATTATTATTACTGTACATCTTTATTTAGCTCGAATATTAAACACCCATTAGGTGTTTTGTGCACACACACAATGTGTCGAAACCGTTAGACCTGCTTTTGCGAACGTAATTTTAAATTCGTCCATAGAATCATTCATATTACATAAGTAGTATGTGCAATAGTTATTGGTATTTTTCTGAGATTGCATAAACCTCTAACTTCTATAGGTACATACTCTGAAGCGTTCTAACCAAAGAGATTTAAATATAATAGGGCATAGAGGGGACAAAGCGAGAAAAATTTGAAGTCAAAAGTTATTCCAAGTGGAATAAGTCTAGTACAATTTCGACCGAATGACAGCTCGCGTTCATACTAACTGACATGACAAGAAGGACATGACGTAGGCTTCAAAGTTTTGTATGAAAATATTTCCCAATGCCCTCTCTACGCCCTATTATATTTAAATCTCTTTGGTTCTAACCCTCCGGTACCAGTGTATTTGTAACGATCACACTGATTTAGCAAAGTTGGGCGCAGTCAGTCAGTGAATGGGTGAATACCTAGTGGCATTTATATCACGAGCGCTTCCGCGTTTCGGAAGGCACGTTAAATTGTCGGTCCCGCTTTTCGTTGTGTTTACGCAAAATGGAAGTCGTTAAACCATGTCAGATACCCTTGGGTGGCTTGAAAAATTCTGACTGTTAAGTGACCACTAGCTTATAACACCATCTCCCAATCCGCGGTGGGCTCGCGTGGGAGATGCCCATACTTCCTCATGTGTGTGTTCCTTTAGCTCGGTAGTGGGCGGTTGATGATGATGATGACGGGTAGGTAATCTCATAACTTGTTATTCATGATGAACATGATAAGCTCTTGTGATTATTATACCCTTCTGCATGACAAACTACAAAGAAAAGCCACTAGTCAAAGGCTACTTAGTTATCAACTTCTATTAGGGTTTTCACGTTGCTAAAAGACAAACGTAAGGAAAATATCAAATATAAGAAAGAAACTTAGTTTAAGATATCAGATACGTTACCAGTTGTCACATAGTTATTGGTACACAACAAACTTTTGAAATTATGTAACATTATGTAAATTTAACTTCCGTATTCTCAAATAAGGGGAGTCTCAAGTATTTGAAAATCGTACGAATAAGAATAATTCAAAAATATACGTTTCCTACTTTAAAAACCTTCTAGTACTTTGTAATTGCAGATTGAAATTAATTTGAAAATTGAGTTGGTGGTAGCCCTATACTGATCCCCTTTGAGTCGTTTGACTACGGTGCTGGAAGGGAACGAAATTATAGAGATGAGAGCATTGCATTAGCAGTAGCGGATTTGCTAGCAGATTTGTATTTAGAATGCAAAAAGCCGTGACGGAGATATTTCCTACAATTCCGACAAAGTAAGTCGGCAAGCGTTTGAGGTTTTTTTAACAAGATGGTTTTTATTTTACTTTACTATGTGGAAGACTAGAAGTGTTTTATTCATAAATGTTTACTAACTTTCCGGTACGTTTTTCAAGCAATTGTAATATACCTTAATTAAAGATAGGGGATGGTGGGGTAAGACGCGGACTTTAAATATTTCATAAATAAATCCCTCCGTTTATGAGAAATTGTCTCAAAATTGGTAACTAAGAAATCAAGGATTTGATTCAAAATTAAAGAAAGAATTTCACACATTTTTTAATGGTATAAAAAAAATATGTTCATTATTTTCTAGGTTATGCTAGTACTAAGTAGGTTCGAATGCAGTCACGTTGCTAGCAATAGTCGGATTATTTTAAAACTAGCACTGCCCTGCGGTTTAACACGCGTAGTTCCCGTTCCCGTCGGAATACGGGCATAAAATATAGAATATGTGTTATTCTGATGTATAAGCTATATAAATGTAAAGTTTCATTTAAATCCGTTTAGTAGTTTTTGCGAGAAAGAGAGGAACAAACATTCATACATACAAACTTTCGCGTTTATAATATTAGTAGGATAAAATGTATTTTTTTTGATTAATTGTACCTCTATTAATACCGCTAGTCCTAAGTCCTAGATTATCTAAAGTTAGTCGAAATACATATTATTACTAATTACCATTGTGTTAGTACTAATTTATTTTAAAGAAAAAATATGTAGGTAGGTACTTTGTCATTTCTTTCCTAAGAAAAATATTTGCTCCGTTGCCGTCTTGTCAATGTCTTCATGCGTGAAATCTGCGACGGATGCACCGCTACGAGTTCTCTAAGAACTTTTAATATCTCTCTTTTCAAAGCTTTGTCTCGATTCTTTTGTTTTGTGCCTCTCACTGCATTGTATTTCGTGGCGTTGGTGTAATGTAAGTGGTGTTTTCTTTAAAATAATGGCGAAGCCCAACTTACATTGTATTATCTTCATTTGATATATTGTACGTTTGCAAGCAATTCATGATGAATACTGCATAATGGGTTCAATTCTACGCGTCCACTGCCTAAATAGCTTAAAACTAAATTTCTTAAATTATATTTAGTTTTACGCAGCCGCTAAGCCAAATGCAATTGGGTAGTTGACAGCATCGAAATTAAATTGCGAGTAGTCATACATTAAAAAGATTATCCCAAAACACCTCAAAATATGTATTTCGATTTTCAATTTACAATTATAGCAAATTTAAAAATAATAAATAATCAAAGAAAGTGCTGCAATTGAGTACTACAAACTATGACGTCACGCTTTGCTATTTCAGTACATTTTCCATAATAAAATTTCGTTTTGACAGATCGTAAAAAGTAACTGATTTGACTAGGTAGGACACAACCCTATTCTAAAACGCCATGGTTACTAAATTTAGATAGTCTATAACCACAGCGTAAAATGGCTAAGTTGAATAGTGTTGCAATTACAAATAAAAAAAGAGCTGAGTGAACGAATGAACGAAATCTAAAAAAAATACAATAATAAATGTGTACATATTTATTAATATGTAAGTAAAGTTCTCAACGATTACTTTCGATGCCATTTTTATCATTTTAACATAGGTTTAATTTATATTTTCTTGTTTTACTTCAAATATTACAGTCACTATTATTCGGGCAACACTGAAGAGGTATTATCAAATAGATTTTTTTTCTTTGGACAGGCTAGAGTCATAGACCGTACTGCCTCGTCTTCAGTTAAGTTTAACTTTAAATGGATATGTGCCTCGTCCTCAGTCTTTGTTTTTTTGTTAATTCAATAACATCTCCAGCAATCTTCAAATTTCTTAGTTAAATGGCTCTGCTTTGGAGTCCATGTACAAAAATATTGAGTCATCATCATCAACACCCCTTTTTGGATCATCGACAGTAAAATTATAGTACTTTTACTGAAGACTTCATTAAATGACTTCGGCAATCTAACAACGTCGATCCCATGCATTTTATCGAACTTTCCATTCACTGCACACCTTCACAGACACCTGCCACACAAAATATTATTAGTCAAAACCCATATACAGCAAAATATAAATTTTACAAAAAAACATGATCCCCCTTTTCGTATTTCCACCAAAAACCCTCTTGACTATTTCTAAAAATATGGAACATATCTTGAAAAATAACACAAACACAAATATGTCGGGATTTTTCCTATAATCTAATTTAAGCGACACCATTTTAATCGCCGCTAAGTTTAGGAGGTTTAGTCGTGATGACATTTCTAAAATTCTTAAAATGCCGTCCACAGAATAGCCTTAAGGTCGCTAAACCTAAATTGAATTGGCCAGATAAATTAGGAACGTCAGATTCATTTTTAGTCCTGTCATTTGATTTTGACAGTACTGCCTAGAATAGCAAAATGCTTTAGCAGCTGTCAAATAAAATTAAGAGGTTTAGACGGTGTTGTAGAATTGAACCCAGTATATGCCTAAATCATTAAAATGTGTAAACAATTGTCTATAGACTGAAAAAAAGAGGAACAGGTAATTCTCATAGCACAATTAACTGTTCTCAATTGAAACTATAAACATTAAAGAAAAACAGAAATTAAGTTTTTGAGACATGTAATGTAGGTGGAGTTACGAAATTTTATTTTGAAATCAGAATACGCTCAGTGTTTATATATTATTACAGTAAATATAGTTTTCAACTTACATGTGTGGTTTATTTGTACAGTTTATAAGTTTGTGTCGTGTAAGTAATACACTGCCACTATGGCAAGTGTCCGTGAAAGTGTTACGTCATCTGTGAATTCATGTAGCGTTTGGGCTGATGGCAAGATTACCAATGCCTTTTTAAACATAAAAAGTCATTGTATTTAGGGGGAGGCAAGAGTGACCATACTGTGCTAGTGTCCAGGCGATGACGTCACGTCCGCATCCGCCGGCCGATTGCCGCAGCGCGCCAAACCAGCGGACGTTCTGTCCGGGCAAAATAATGGAATCGTGTTCTGCAATGCAATGTTATCGCTGACAGCCCGTTATTGTCGCATTATGAAGTAGTGCTGTGATAATAAATTTCAGGTGAGAATAGTCAACTAAAGAGCATAGGAAGGGAATATCTAACTCCCTACAGCTGTACTGAAGCAATATAAGTGAATGTAACTGCCAAGTCAAAACAGTTAGGTAGTCTTTATAATCTCTCAAATCGCAAATTTCTTGTGAAAAATGTACTTAATTATTTAAAGATTTTCAGTTCCATGATTTCACCCATTATAATAAAATTAACTGTTTAAAAGGATATAATAGTATATTTGTGGCAACTGTCATTTTGTATTTTTCACGATCACGATTTTTGACGATCATCAGTTGGCTAAAACACTCATTCTTATTGTGTCCAATCGCGTTTTGTGAAAAATCAGAAGTATTACTAGTTACCAGGACTCACGACAAGTAGCGCACTATACAGTTCAAAAATGCATCTTTATAAAATATAAAATAAATAAATATAAGATAAATTCCTTTATCCATTAGATGTTAGTGTATCCACAGTCATTCTTATTTGGTCACAAGTAGCGGCTTTGTCCAAACGCCACCAGCGCGTTACACTAAGAAATTTTATCTTTATCTCAAATTACATAATTTACGAACAAGTTTTAAGGGTTCTGTACCCAAAGGGTGCCAACGGGAACTTTTTACTTAGCCTTCGCTGGCCGCCCCTCCGTCTGTCTGTCATTTGGCTGTATCTCATGAAACGTAGGTAATAGTTTTAATTTTCAAAGAATGTTTTTTACTATAGGCGCTATAACAACAAACACGAAATATAAAAAAAGTTGATCTCCATGTAAAGCAATGTGTTTTTTATTATAAGATGGTACGGAACCCTCCGTGTGCGAGTCTGTAGGTAGGTACAGTCAAGAGCACGTTAAGCTTGACACTTTGGACTTTGTCCCGGCCCTGTATTATATGGCGCGCAGTACAAATCAGAGCTCAGCTTAAACTGGTAGTGTCAAGCTTGACTAGTTTGCTCTTGACTGTACTACTGTAGGTGGCTTAAACGGCGGCAACGCATACCTTACGTAATTACGTTTACGTACAAATTGTACAATTTAAAACTAATCTTGGCTTATTTCTTTCCACATTCTTTCTAGGTGTTAGCATGGGGTGTGGGAATCAGACATCACGTGAATAGTGACCCACTACGCACGAACCAACAACCCTGACAGTTTATAGAATCATGAATATTTCATTATAATCATGTGATTCATCGGGTACATCTATTTTTGTTATGGAACACAGAAAGAAGACGCCATGTAATTGCTAGTTGCAAAAGATTTGTGTAAAATCTTATAAAGAATAAAATAATGATCACCTTGTTTTGACTGCTAAAGATCAAGAAAAGACGAAAGTAATACATTTATATTAGAGTGTAGGTATACCACGGAAAAAACAAATCACGAACGCGAAAAGTTTGAAGCCGAAAACAACAAACAGCTCTGCGGAGATGAAAACTTTGAGCTCTTACTAAACCAATACGCGCACGTACGGAAATAAGCTCCATCTGATTACAAGCTAAGGCGTTGTATATATCCAATAGGGTATTGGACTGCCGAGTCAAATGAGTTATGGTACTATTTATGATCTGTCAAAACGAAAATTTATTTTGGGAAATGTACTGCATACTGAGACTGAGACATCATCATTTATGGTACTCAATTGCAACACTTTTTTGATTGTTTTATGATATGAAAATTTGTTATAATAATTGTAAAATTAAAATTGAAATACATTTTTAGATATGTTTTGGAATAATCTTTTTAATTAATGATTACTTACTTACAATTTATTTTATAAGGTATTTAAAAAAGCATCATAAGATTGTTTCGCTTCATTACTTTCCTATATACAATGATATTCTAAATCCTACCCATATAAGTGTTATCTGTGCTCAAAATATTGCAATATAAAACGCAGGAAATTGCCGGAAATTGCTTAGTCGCATAAGAAATCTTGTTATTGAGAAATAGATATTTTCTCAAACGTTTGAATTCCGAATGAATGAAATAAATCCGATTTCACCATTCTAAGTCAAATGTAAACAGTTAAAGAACGATCGCGGAAGTGTTGTATCCTAAACCTGGCAAAATGTGGCACATGGTAGATATTGTCGCCATTTATTTAGATACGTTAATAAATGAATAACCCAATACGTGTCTTACTATAAAATTTCATTGTCTTTATGCTTTTGAGTGAACAAATGTAGAGAATTAAGTAGAGTGATCCTATATAAAAAAGATTTTACTGTTCCTCTCGTAAAGGCAGTCGCCGCAAAAACCTCAAGAAGCGAAAGCGTGCACCCAGGATTATTTCTGCAAAACAATCGCATACAAACTTTTATGTAACTTTGCAGAGGCCAAACAAACTCGTTGAATGGCTTAGCAAATAACATTTGGCATCCAGCTAGCCGAGGATTGAATAGAAACATTTGCGGAATGTAATTAAAAGCACGTCAGTTGAGTCCCGCCGGTAAAGGTTCCATTGAGCACGGCTCACTGAATAGGCAGGGCAGACTTGAATTGTAAACCGCTTTGCCATTCAAAGAAGCAATTTGCCTAGGCACGAGGCTGGCAGAACAATGAAATCGAAATAATATATTGTTTTGTGTTTACAAATAGGTCTAAATAAAGTACCCATAGGTATAAATGAAGTAAGAAATGGCTGTTGTAACAAATCTTTCGGAAATGTTACATTTCTTTCGCAAACACGGAATAAGCAAAGAAAAATAATAGAGATAATATTTTGAAAATAAGTACCTAGACTAAGTATGTAGTCACATAACAATGTGGTAATAGTAACATAAATCACTATTGAATGTTTTTTCTATAAAACTTCGGTCGAATTGCCCGTTAGCTTTGGCGTACTTGAGATAACTATTACCCAACCCTGTAGAAGAAATACCTTCCAACGCAAGGCCATAAATTTCAACCTTCAATACCAGTTCCAGACAACAAAGCATTATGAACGAACATCAGTCGTTATCCTAAGTTTGACGGAATTCACAAACGTAAAAGTTATGCAATTGTACTCTCATACGGTTTAAGGGTGGCAAAGTCGCAAAAGACTTGATTACGTAACTTTTTAAACTCTATTTCCACGGATAAACATACGAGTAGGTTGTTTTCATATTTTCAAAATAATCTGAAGTGACAGCATGCATCAAAAGCACAGCGCTCTGAGAAAAATATTGTGACTAAATTACCAAGCAGCAGTAAAACTAATAGGAGACATTTTTTTAATTATTAACGTTGGTATTTTTGATCGAATTCCGACAGTGTCAAATTCCATTTGGTTACCATTTGGCTTTGCGATTTGAATTGGGATCCAAAATATCGCCGTCCAATAATAGATATTAATAGTTATTTTTGTCTGATTGTCTATCATTGCTAATAAATAAATAAAGCTGCGTGAAATTAATTATAATAATAATACTAATGGAACTCAATTGGTACTGGGGCTGCTGGAGCATAGAAAAGTCGTTCCACATCCTTTACTTCCAAAATACAAACGTGCCATCAAAACGTGAATCCAATTTAGCGGGCGCTCGAGTAATGAAGAGACAAAGAGAATGGCGAAACACGCTGTCTGTATCCTCGTTAATCATTCCCTTTAGCAAATCCTTTTAGTCGCGACCTTTTATTTTAATAACTGAGATGGGACGGAATAAACCGGTTACAAAATTTATTCGTACTGTTGATTCGGTCTGACACCATTGTAGGACTTGAGGCCTACAGAGCCTGATGATCATCAGGAATGGGATGTAATAGACTAGCAGTCGACGTTCACCCGGTAAATTGATAATTTGGTAAACTGATCATAAGCAGCCTGGCTCCTCATTTCCAACCAGTTTCCTTTTGTTAGGGATTTCGGAAAACTCTTTCTTATTGGGCGTAAATACCGTATAAGGAAATTTCAAGTTTCTAGATGTTATATCTTCAGAGATTCCTCTTTTATAGATTTTAAACTATACAACTGTTGTTGTGTGAATTGAACAAGTACCTAATTCTGTGTGGATGGTGAGATAAGAAGTTTGAATTATTTTAACTATAATTTACAATCAATGCCTTGCAGTTTCGAGGCCGATATTTTTATAATTGCAAAAGAGAACTATAACGATAGTAGTAGAGGACATATTTACTGAAATTTTAAAAATCTCTATGGTACAGTAGTCCCTGGGTGAAATATAAGCTCAGATTACCAAAACTCATTTCCTGTGAAACCTAATATAACCTTTTGGATTCTGTATGCCCGTTACTTGCAAATTTATAACCTAAGGGTCAGTAAATGCCAGTGAGCCCAGAAATGCCCTCAAATATCTGTGATATGTTATTATTATACCTTTAGGATTTGCTTTAAGTAGAGCTAGACTGTTAGACTGCTACCAAAAGCATCATCCGTAAGATACATTCTTCAGTAAGTTCTGTTGTTCAATTGTTTGTGATAATAAATGTCTTAATAAATTATATGATACCGTGTCGGCTACCACAAATTATCAAGTATGAATCTGTACCAACCCTGTACAACTTAGAAAGTTCAATAGTCTAATAACAAGGCACTCTAAACTCGTCCATGAAGATTGGCTAAATGTAAACAGCAGCCCATCCCCACCGACAAGTTGCTGGTTCCAAATGCAGTACCCCGAGAAGAACCAGCAAGAAACTCAAAAGCAGCTCTTTTTAATCTCATATCTTATAGATAGTAATTATGGTCTACAATAACAATTATGATTAATAGCCTTACATAGCGTCGAGTCAGTTAATCCCATGCATGTTGGTCTACTAAGCAGTCTGTAATTTTATAGTAGCCTTTTTTATGTCATTTTTGTTTAACTATTGTTTTAAATTAGTAAACACGCAAATTTTGTAGTTCAATGGGAATCTTATTATAGAAGCGTATACATTGACCTTTAAATGATTTGGTAATGTTAGATAATCGACTAACATAAGCAGCCAGTTCATTCTTATTTCTTGTGTTTATACAATGTCTGTCACAATTTTTTTGTAAAGTGACATTCTTTAAACATACCTACAAGATGTTTTCGTAAATATACTGTGACGCCAGTACAGCAATGCATACACTGTTATTCCGTGAACTATGTTTAGCACTTTTGATTGATGGAATTTTAATCACGTACCGCCAGATTATTGAGCAAGGTTATACTTTTAGTTGTTCATCATTTAATGTTGGTTGACCTTTCTTATGTCATAAAATCACTATGTTTAAACTCTATGTGAACATTGAAACGTAATGTTTGTATGATCGGTTTATATTGTTTGCTCCGTTTTAGATAGTTGTATAAATTTTCAGGTTTTGTTAGTAGTTTGAATGTATTATGTAAGCTCTTATAGAGTAGATATCCTATCGGTTTTGAGGCGTCCATTCGTCTAGCGCGTCTTTCTTTTGTTTCTATTCTTTTTCGTTCATTTCTTTTACCCCAGTACGCCTATTGTTTCATTGTCAACTTTTGCTTAGGCATCCATTACCTTATCGGCATTTTTTGTTTTTGTTTCACCACCTTCACCCCAGTGAATTTCCGCCACAGCAAATAGCTGCACAGCTTAATGACTAACATGCCAGGTAACGTACCAGCAATTTGCTCTATGATTTCGCCGACACAATGTCACGCAAGCCCTGCAATTTTCCACATGAAAGGAAAGTCCGCACGAGTGCTCATGCTGGCACTATCCAAGGTCCACCTTTGACCTTTGACCACATGCAACTTCACTCACCTCATCAAAACAAACTGCACACTAACAGTCAATCACGACATCTACAAAGGAAGACACTACGGGCAGCTAACAATCGCGGACGCTCACGGGATCACATGAATCTACATAATACGGCTAAATTGACATGTCACGGCAACACACACTTTTTATTTACACTCGGGAGGCATCTTTTTATTGATGAATAGGGTGTTTGGGAGAGCGCGCTGGGCGCAGGGCGGACGGCAGGCGAGCGCGCTAGCCGGCGCGCCGCCTTAGTTTGACTGAAACGCTCTTGGAGAACCTGCGCATGCGTAGAGAAACAGGATCGGCCGAAACTCACCCTGAATCCGGTCCGATACAAAGACATAACCACTCCGGGAGGAAGCTCCAAAAATAAGCTGTCCGACCGGGATGGAAGGTCTATTTTATTTTCAAGGTCTCGGGCCCGTAAGGTTGTTTCTAAAAATGGTGCCGCGTGCCGCACTGCACACGATGGTAATTAAATATGTGTTTGACAATACAGTTACGGTGCTCCGGTGGCTGTGCTCTGAAACTGATGACGTCAATTGCAAAGACAACGCGCGGTTAAACCATTTGATAAGGTGATTATGTACGCCTGTTCAGTGTTCACGCAACGCTGGCTACACTTAGTATATTGATGTACAGATTTGCATTTATTAATAAATTAGAAGTTATAGAAGTTTCAGCGCTTTTCCGTCTGAGTAATTTTATTTTGCCTGCGTGTCTGGCTCGTGAAACAATCTGATTGAGTGGAGCCTTACATCCGCAAAGGAAAGTTCAGGATACCCCAAAAGTTTGGATGTAGGTACCCTTATTACCGAAAAGAAACAACAGGTCGGCCAACTTCAGAATATCTGTTCACTGTTTAATTTCAACTCGGCAGCGTATATTTTGGGCAGCCTATTTTTGTTCAATTGTTTGCATACGGTGGATGCGGTCAGCGCTCTTGAACTCAGTCTATCTGTGGTCTGGATGTTAATATCTACGCTGATATACGACCAGCTGAATAAGAATGAAGTAGAAATGTAAAATAATGCTACTTACAATATTATGTATTCTGTGAGTTGCGCGGTTGTTTGGTGCCTGCTGTAAAGCTATTGGCAAAATTTCTTTTAATATAAATATCAACTTTATACAAGGAGCCAAACTAAACAAAAATACTTAATTTTCTAAGAACGAAATCACTTCCTTGCTTTACTATTATTCGAATTTCTTTTTGACACTGGCAGTTATGGTGTTTAGCAAAGATATTAAAGTCTTTCTATATATAATATCTTTGGTGTTTAGATTAAAAATGAACTATTAAACGAGCCATCTATCTAATCTGATAGGTATACTATACCTACCTACCTATCTTATATTTGACTGTGCAATGCTTATAGTACGCAGCACGATATGTGTCTGCTGCAAGCAGGAATCTAGTTTGATTGTTTGTAGTTGTATCAGCAATTCAGTATGTAGGTATTTCCTTTTGTAGCAAAGTTTTATAACAACTTTATCCTGTCTACGCTCAAGTCCAAAGTTCGTATAGGTTCCTACTCTACTATTTTCCGCAGATTTGTTTGTTCAGTAGTTCAGAAGTAAGTACCTACATACTACCTAGTAGCGAAGCGTAATAACATGAAACCTTTGGGTCGCTTTGAAAAAAGCTATTCAGAATTCGGCTGTCTATTGGCGCGTTCTATGTAGTGTCATCACTCCCCCCAAGACCGGAGGTCGATTTCTTGTGCTACGTCGATGCTTCGTAGGTAGCTTGCAAGTGCCAGGGATGCTCCAATTCTGCGGTAAGTCGATACTGAACGGGTTGCTGCGACTATTGAAGTGCCCGTAGTTCAGTGTGCATAGACTGCCATGCTTGCGAGGGTGACCAGCCGCTGAAGATCCGGACGTGGTCTGCGGTGAACTGAAGGTACACTTAAACTGAACATGGACCAAGTGCTGTCGCTGTGAGTGATGAATCTGCAGGACCTGATTGGGCGAGATTCTGGCTTGCTGCTGCTGAACTTGACTGGGAGTGATGACAGTGATGGCGATGCGATGCTGCTTCTGAAGTTTGCGCTGAAGTCCAGGTGTCGAAGGGTCATAGCAATTACCTACTACCTAGTTACCTACCTATAGTTTGGTTTGGTTTGAGGGTGTAAAGAATACCACTTACAAACATACCCTGATACGAGTGACAAACCCTGTCTTTGCTGTCGCGCAGTCGAGAAATAGGATTATAATATCATGATTGGAAAGTAGTCGACCTTAGTTACATAAAAACGATACAGTAATTTCAACACTGTTTATCAACCTTCGATAGCTCAGTTGGTAGAGCGGTGGACTGTAGAGTAAACATAATTGGTATCCATAGGTCGCTGGTTCAAATCCGGCTCGAAGGAATCTTTTTGAAATTATAGTAAGTATAGTTTTTTTTATATATACTATATACTCTACAGAGTATATAGAAAGCTGTATGTAGAGTGACATTGGCTATATTTATTTCCGTATTCCCACGGGAACGAGAACTACGCGGGTGAAACCGCCCGGAACAGCTAGTCAGAAAATAATAGGCTAGACCTTGAAAATGCTGATACATTTTATATGCATTTTATTTTAACAAAATATTTTAGGTATTTATAATTTTTGTAATTTTGTGATTCAAATTCAGTTTCTAATTAAAATTAAAATTATTCTATAATTACGAGGCCTAAATTTACATAACATTTGCTTTAGCTAGTTAACCAGTTACCTATGTACAGAAGGTTGGTAGCTAATAAATACATAATTATCTAAAATAAGTGAAACCTGAGCTATAGATATTAGATATTAGCACCATGAAGGAAGGAAGGAAGAAAGTTGGTACATACAAGGTCTAGTACCTATTCAAAGTAGGTAGTAAAGGTACAGTACTCAAGAATTGTAATACCTACAATAGGGTAGTTTACTCCCTGCATATTTGGAGGCGTTTTCATTAAAAGATAAAAGACGTCCTCCAATTATAGAATAGAACTATGTGTAAATATATTGTATACTTTTGACGTGACAACGTCTTATAATTCGATGGAGCCGGCTGCATGCACGAAAAAGTATGACGTATGCGGCTTTTCAGTGCAAGCGAGAGCGCGCAACGAGCGACAAAGAGGCACAACCCATTCCATCAGTATTTTCTTATGACGTTGTCACGTTCAACTATCGTCAGTAAACCGACTTTACAGACAACCGATTTTATTATTGTAAATGAACTTGGTATAATAAAATATAAATAATAAAAAAAACGCTGCGGACAGGATTCGAACCTGTGCGGGTAGAACCCAATGGATTTCAAGTCCATCTCCTTAACCACTCGGACACCGCAGCTATTAGAAAATAGGTTGAAATGTGAAGACACATTCAGTAACACTTTTTTTAATTATGCAAGTTTTAAATTTTCATTTATAATTAGTAGCTAGTAGCTGTGATAAATATAATATTATGTTGGAATAAAAAGAAATGCAATAAAATAATATTAATTTATAGTATTATTTACAGTTTGTGCAACATAATTTATAGTCGTACCCAATTGTAATTTTATAGGAAAATTATTACATACCTAAGTACATTGAATTTATAATAATCACCTATTATTTAATTTGAAAAACAATTCCAACAGCTAGGTGGTCACTTCTCTGATATCAACTCCAAATCCTCGGTTTATTATATCTCATACTTCCTCATTGTGAGGAGTCACAGACCAGTTTGAACTCGTTTGTGGAGGAGTAAAGGACTGAGGGAAGACTCAACGGTAGCCCTTAGATGATGATGAATATTTTTTGTCGCAGTATGGGGTGCATATGTAGCGCCATCTATATGTTTATTCATATAATAAATCAACGCACCTGTCATTGGTTATATATATAAATATTTGTCAGATGCTAGATGTCGCTTGGAAGTTATGTTACTCTAATAATGCTACTCGATACTAGATGTCGCCACTAGATAAATTTTTCCTACAAGATAAAATATAAACACACCAATGCTTTTTAACCGACTTCAAAAAGGAGGAGGTTATCAATTTATCTGTATTTTTTTTTGTTACCTCAGAACTTTCGAAGAAGTGAACCGATTCCGATGATTCTTTTATTTGATTTTTTATTTGAACGCTGGTGCTTCCAGATTGGTCCCATTTTAATTTCGTCCAGTGCTGACAACGGCGTTGAGAAAACCATATTCCTATCCATCACCAAACACGGGAACCTTTATTGAACCTTGCAGTCTTCGCATAGCTGTTGGTCTCCGGCTGGAGATTGAGGTGTGCGTTGATCACTGCTGTGCTTCTTGTGGAGCTGGTGCGGATCGTCTTGGTCATCCCGGACTCGTCTGCCCCTATGGCGCTGGCCGCCTCTCCCGTCACGCCGCGCTCAATGAGATTCTCCGAAGGGCGCTCGTCAGTACCAACGTCTCTGCAGTACTGGAGCCCCAGATTTGGCGGGATGATGGCAAGCGGCCTGACGGTATGTCATTGATACCCTGGAGGATGGGCCGAGCGCTTGTATGGGACGCCACATGCGCCGACACACTGGCGTCGACCTATCTTCCGGCGACCGCTAAGCGGGCCGGGGCGGAGGAGGTTCGCGAACGCTATAAGGTGGGCAAGTACAGGTGCCTCGGTGCCGAATACGCGTGCATTTGGCGTCGAGACACTTGGTCCGTGGGGTCCTGGCGCGCACGGGCTCTTCAAGGAGCTCAGCAGACGACTCAGGGAAGCATCAGGCGACCCCCGAGCAGGCGACTTTTCTCGCGCAAAGGATAAGTATTGCCATCCAGCGCGGGAATGCCGCCTGCGTGATGGGCACCTTGCCACGGGGGCCTCATTTTTTACATGTCTTGTAGTTTAGTTAAGTTCTTAGTTTTAGTTTTACTCTTAATTTTACTTTTAGTTTACTTTTACTGTTGTACTAGTTCACGGTTATTTTGATTAAACAATATGTTATTTGAGGAAGTAAAAATTTATAAATGTGGCAGAGTAGGCAAAATATTCCTAAGTTGAATTAGAGTGTTTATTATATTCCACATCATTGAACACACCAAAAACCAGGCAGTGCAAAATGCAATACAATTTTATTGTTTAAGTAGGTACAGCAGGTTACAAAAACAATTAGAAAAAATTTAAAACATATTTATTTGCATAAAACATGGTTACTTAACAAAAACAGTTGTATGTGTGATGGATGAGTGCTGATGATGAGTGACGGATGACTGATGACAGTTCAGCATGGTTTGCCGCAGCTTGGCGTGCATTTGTTAAAGATGGGACATATAAAACTTTAATTACATATTATTAAGATCACATTATTATTCATATTTTATTGTTCCTGGGAAAATGTAATGAAATATAATTGATAAAATATAATATACTAGCGACCCGCCCCGGCTTCGCACGGTTGCAATGCTAACACTAAAACCTTCCTCTTGAATCACTATCTATTAAAAAAAACCGCATCAAAATCCGTTGCGTAGTTTTAAAGATTTAAGCATACCTACATAGGGACATAAGGACATAGGGATATAGGGACAGAGAAAGCGACTTTGTTTTATACTATGTAGTGAAGTGATGATAGTGATAATAGATATAGCATACACTTTTACATACTTGAGGAAACCCGCAGGTCTCAGAATTAATTCTGAGACATGTGTAAATAGACCCGGTCCGGCGATGGGCTCACCACCTATCACGTTTAGGGGTCCAATGTATCTCGTGAAATGTGGGTATATCCAGTAATGGAATACCTCTGCCTACCCCCTCGGGGATGAAAGGCGTGAGATTATATTATATTATATTTTACATACTTTTAAGAAGTTAGCGACATACAAGGAAACCTGCAAGAAAGTGGAATAAAACTGTTACGATCGTGTTAGTCAACACACGCAATGCTAAATAAAGGGTTGAACATAGGCCGGTTGACTCTCTAATGTTTAAACGTAGATAATTAAGACGGGCCTGTTGGCTCAGTTGGTAGTGACCCTGCCTTCTGAGTCGGATGTCGCGGGTTCGATCCCCGCTCGGGGTCAACATTTGTGTGCATGAACATGTCTGTTGGCTTCGCGTCTGGGTGTTCAGTATTTATTTAAGTATGTTTATCAGTTGTCTAGTACCCATAGTACAGGCCCTGCCTAGTTTGGGACTAAATAACCGTGTGTGACTTGTGTCCCACAATTATTGTTGTTGTTGTAATTATCGACCAAAGTGGTTGGAAGAAAATTAAGAAAAATCTTTTCTATATACGTGTTCGTTAACAACATTCACGTCTTATCACTTTGTGCCAATAATAAAAACCATTTATTAAGAGTAGGTACTCTAACGCAAAAAAGAAATCACCTGATAGTGCTCAGACCTTCACATAGCCGTCGTCGTCTTAAAGTGATGATAGAAAAAGTTTAGATTAAAAAAACATATAGCATTGGAGGTTGCCGTTTTAGTATTAATTTTTAGTCGTAAGTTTTTTAATTATTGAAATAACCAAAGAGATTAAAATATAATATAAAGGGGGGGCATTGGGAGTATTTTCATACAAAACTTTGAAGCTCAAGCGTCTAGTATGAACGCGAGCTGTCATTCGGTCGAAATCGTACCTACTACTTAGATTTTTTCCACTTGTAATAACTTTTGCCATAAAATTTTTCTCGCTTTGTCGTCTATGCCTTACTATATATCTCTTTCCCAATCCGCGGTGGGCTCGCGTGGGAGATTAAAGCCCATACTTCCTCATGTGTGAGGAAAGACCCTTAGATCAGCAGTGGGCTATTACGGGTTGATGATGATGAATCTCTTTTGAAATAACCCTATTAATATCCTCTCTTCATCAAAATTTGAATCCATTAAAGTGATTCTAAATTAATCTCCAGAATACAGGTGCATGTTTTAGTAATTACAAGTACCTGCGGATAAGATGCAAAGAGGTAGGTGCTATAGATAATTGACTAGTGCATAAAATTATTATAATTACGTACCTACCTGCTGATTACCACCGGTAATGCCATTGGGAGTTCAGTAGATATTAGTAAGTACTTACAACAAATGCAGAAGTGCATACATTACTTACATGTTTTTCTCGTAAGCTATCAACCCTACACACAGTTAAAACCAGTAGCAACTAAATATAGGCGCGTGCGCAGTGGCGAGGCGTCAGGTGCACTTTCATGTTCGCGTAGCGGTTTTTAGCGTTCTGCATCAGTCTGATTGGAACCCCATTTGGTTAGATGTTTATTTATCGTTTAATTTTTTTCTTAATTGTGGGACACAATTCACACACGGTTATTTAGTCCCAAACTAGGCAGGGCCTGTACTATGGGTACTTAACAACTGATAAACATACTTAAATAAACACTTAACAAACAGACACGAAGCCAACAGACATGTAGTATATGCACACAAATGTTGGCCCGAGCGGGGATCGAACCCGCGACCTCCGCGACCTACTCAGAAGGCAGGGTCTCTACCAACTGAGCCAACAGGCCCGTCACGCCCGTTTTTGAAACTGTAAAGAGATTTGTTTGTGCCGTTACGTAGAGACCATGGGACCGTGGGGTCTGGAGGTGCAGCGGCTTACGAAAGACCTGTAAGGGCGTTTGGAAGAAGCTTTATGGGCCATTTATACGAGGCCAATCCACTAAGACAAGCCACTAAGACTGCATACAAAAAAAACGTGAGGACAATGGAATGGATTGTCCTCAAGTTTTTTTTGTATGCAGTTTTAGTGGATTGTCTTAGTGGATTGCCCTCGTGTAAATGGCCCGTTAGGTGACCAGAAGGCTAACGGAACATGATCCAGGCTATCCAGGGCCAATGGGTTCGATTCTGCTTTACAGCGACTAAAATTATATTAGTTTAGGTACTCCTGTTACTTTCTTTCTCCTAGAAAGGAAAAGAGACGAGAGATATTTAGTCCTGTCAAATTAAAATTAGTCCTGTCAACTAATGCATTTCATAAGGTGTTTAGTGCATAAGTAAAGAAGTCACGACTAAAATACAGCCTCTGACAGGACTAAATTCGGTAGGTTATCTTCTATCCCTTTTCTTTGGTTGGAGTAAGACAAAGACAGGACTAAAATAAGTTTAGTCGGTGTAAAGCAGAATCGCCCCAATGCAGCCACTCTTCTGAGCTCTGTACCACATAGTTTCTCTTTTGTGTTAATATTGTAAACTACCAGCGCCCCGCGGTTTCACCCGCGTAGTTTCCGTTCCCGTGGGAATATCGGAATAAAAAGTATCCTATGTCCGTCTCCTGGTTCTAAGCTACCTCCCCACCAACTTTCAGCCAAATCGGTTCAGCCATTAACGCGTGATGCCGTGACCAAGGGAAAAAGGGATTCATTTTTATATATGTATATAGATATATGTTTTGGTTTCTTTGTAATTAAATCTATATTAAGTTGTCCACTGGTAAATAATTATAATAATAATAATATATAATTCATACCACGCTATTTTGTCCCAACTAGGCAGAGATTCTGCTATGAGTACGTACTGTACCGAACAATTGATTAAACATAAAAAAACTAGATCCAGATACGAAACCAACAATCTAGTTCATGCACGCCGTTCATGGAATGGAGTCCACGACGTATGAATCATAATTTAAGGTTATTAACTAATCTTTTGTGTAGAAATAAATGATTTGAATAGAATTAAATGTGTAATAGTGCGGAACCCTTCAATATTGAGTTTGACTGCCATTAGTCCAGTTCGTTTGTCGATGTCATCTTACCTTATTTATGATCGTTCTGACCTACACACCTATAAGGACAGGCCAGTGCAGAAAAGATAAGTGCATCACTGGACAGGTGTAGATGCAACAATAATAGGTTCAAGTTTTTCACGATGTTAGCTCTTTTTCTGTTGCATTGGTGTTGAAATGAAAAGTTCTAATTTGTTTGGTTCTTGTACTCGTAAAGCCGCACTATAATTTTACTAGTGGTAGTATAATTGCGAGGAATTTTGTCAATCGTCTCCATTTTATAATATACTAACCTACTTTGTTCCCGTTCCCGTGGGCATACGGGGATAAAATATAACCTATGTTACTCAGGGATATTATAGATTTCCATTGGTGATAGAATTTTTTTTACAAACATACAAATCTTTCCTCTTTATAATATTAGTGTAGAAGTGTGGATGTAGATCACGGGACAATCTTAGTTACATTATAAGTTCACAAAGTAGATTCAGTGACATTGTAATTACTCTAGTAAAATTATGAATACTAGCTAGCAACACTCTAAAGACTTTAAACACTTTAAAGTTCGAGTAAACAGCGTCTGAGCATGCGTCCCATCGTGGACCACGTATTTGCATTTTAGCTTATCTGGGGTCAAAAGTAAGCCCATCATCCTACTAATATTATAAACGCGAAAGTTTGTATGTATGAATGTCTGGATGTTTGTTCCTCTTTCACGCAAAAACTACTGAACGGATTTTGATGAAACCTTACAGTTATACAACATGTAACAGAATAAGCGCAATTTCTGAAATTAGTTTGTTCAGTATCGACTACTTAATCGATTTTAGCTATTTTTAATATGTGTTAAATAAAAAAAAATATTATCGTAGCTGAATTTAGTGCTTTCTATCGAAAGCACGGAAAGCGTACTATTATTAATCGATATTTAAGAAATTTGGTTAGGCGCAACTAAAGTTCGATTGCATCATATTATTTTTTTTATTAATATACTAATTGGGGTGTATGAGGAATTGCGCTTTTTCTGTTACGCGTTGTATAGCTTATACATTGGAAAAACACATAGGCTATATTTTATCCCCATAGGCTATATTTTTATATGCAGGATAATTATGATTTCTCTTATACAATTCTAAGATAAGGTTTTGTGCTGCGCAACTGCCGAAATTTCAACGATCCTTCTGTGATAGCTTTATTGTATAAGGCTCTTGTTAGGAGCAAAATAGAGACCGCCTCTGTTGTCTGGGCTCCACACGAAATAACGTATACGTTGTTGTTGGAGAAAGTTCAAAAGGCATTTTTACGTTTTCTCTACAAAAAGAATTATGGCTATTACCCTTTTCTATTTCCCACTAAATTCCTTTTAGGTATGTTAAGTTTCAACTCACTTCATACGAGGCGAAATTACGCCGTGATAACTTCAGTATGTCGTATGTTGCGAGGAGAAAACGACTGCCCATTGCTGGTAGCACAGACTTGTCGCCTATTTGTACCAGACAACTATATGCGTTGCCGTAGTCACCGCCTGCTGGCAATACAGCCAACGCGGACAGAGGCACACCGCAACTCGCCACTGATAAGGGCGCTCGCGCTGCTCAACGCGCTCCTGGCGGTGGCCCCAGAGTGTGATATATTCGCGGATGCATGGACGAATGTGTGTCGTGAGTGTATGGTGTTTTGCGAGCGAGATGTATAAATGGTTTATTTTATTCTTACTTTATTTTTATTTTTAATTTACTTGTACTTTTTTATATTTTTTATTGCCTTTTCTAGCGCCTTAGATTAATCTGTAATGCTAGTTTTAAGTTATTTTTGAATAAATAAATAAAATAAAAAAAAATAAGATACCGCTATAAGCATACTTTATTTCAGTACAAACTCTATGTGCTGTCCATAAATAAACAGATACGGCGAGTCGTGCGAGTAATCTATGTCAACCATTAAATTGTAACTAGTACAGAAATAAAAGGGAATGGCAACAAAAACTTAAAGAGAAGGCATAATAATAATAATAGTACATATTTATCACTAGCTCGACGGTGAAGGAAAACATCGTGAGGAAACCCGCAGGTCTCAGAATTAATTCTGAGACATGTGTAAATAGCTAGACCCGGTCCGGCGATGGGCTCACCACCTATCACGTTTAGGGGTCCAATGTATCTCGTGAAATGTGGGTATATTCAGTAATGGAATACCTCTGCCTACCCCCTCGGGGATGAAAGGCGTGAGATTATATTATATTATATTATAATAAATAAATATATATAAATATAATCTCACGCCTTTTTTATCCCCGAGGGGGTAGGCAGAGGTATTCCATTACTGGATATACCCACATTTCACGAGATATATTGGACCCCTAAACGTGATAGGTGGTGAGCCCATCGCCGGACCGGGTCTGTTTACACATGTCTCAGAATTAATTCTGAGACCTGCGGGTTTCCTCACGATGTTTTCCTTCACCGTCGAGCTAGTGATAAATATGTACGTAAGTTTTTGAAAAACTCATTGGTACATGCCAGGATTCGAACCCGAGCCTCACTGATTTTCGGCCGGCTCTTTAACCGTCCTATCACTGCTCTTATTATATTATATTATAAGGCATAATAAATTGATTAACTTAAGGTTAACCAAAACAGACTAGATACATACATACATTATCTCACGCCTATTTCCCATTGGGGTAGGCAGAGAATGGACTGTCACTTGCTATGAACCTGGCGATCTCTCGTGCTTCATCCATATCCATCAAACGACTCATGCATGCTAGTAGGTTTCGGGTACTCTTTATCTGAGTTTTCTTAAATACATCGCCGATCTGAAGTATGTCTAGGTCGTCCTATAAAGACTCGCCAATTCACAACACCCTTGCATATTTGTCTATATACTATATATAAACGCCTTTCATTCATCCACTCAATATGACCAAACCACCTCAGTATTCCTATTTAAATTGTACACTGAAAAAAATGACATTTCGGCGTAATCATAAAATAACGTGACGTTGGTCTAAAACAGGTGCATTGTCGTAAAATAAGGAAATAATAGGTTAAAACTATGCTATAATCGAAATATATTAGTTGGAATCGAATTGTTTGAGTAAGTAATGCGATATTATGGTTCTTAGCATCGTAAAAATTTGTCACACAATATAATATTCTCTTCTTCAAATAATAACTCACTGTACTATAAATTTGTATGATATTGATAAAGTAAGATTATAATTATAAAACAAAATGACACCGTCACCGTATTTTTATAGATTTCCTAGTTGAATATGAAGAAGTATCACCGAAAATACGATGAAGTCCTAGCACCACATTTAATTTTAAAGAATAATGTGAATCCTACTAAAATTGATTACAGAATCTTATTTTTAGAGTAAGCATCATATTAATATAAGTGATGATTACTAAAATACGACTACAGAATCTCATCTATGAGAATGCATAACATTCTGTGTGATTCCTTAAAAATAATATGATGACAGCACTTTCGGCGCTAGCTCCAATCGCTCCATTCCGTTCACATAATTATAACAAAGATATGATATTTTTTAATTCTTCGTAATCATAAAATAACGTAACGTTTGTCTGAAACTGGAGCATTGTCGTACAATAAGGAAAAAATAGGTTAATATTACGCTATAATCGAATTAATAAGTTAAGTTGAAATAGGTAATGCGATATTATAATACTTAGCATCGTAAAAATTTTTCACACAATATAATATTCTCTTTTTCAAATAATAACTCTTTGTACTATAAATTTGTATGATTTTTATAAGTAATAAATACGATGAAATCCCAGCATCATATTTAATATTACAGTCATATTATTTTATGCGCTAAGCATATTAATATAAGTGACACTACATAGAACGCGCCAATAGACGGCCGAGTTCTAAACCGCGCTATCGAAGTTTTCTAATGAGTTTGTATAAATACAACTGTCCAACATCAACCGTTGGACCGCGGTCCCCAGGCACGATCACTTCGCCTGGCGGAAGATCTTCACTTTTCACGATGGAGATTCCACCTCCACTCCTCCATACTTCTCGGACCCTCAACACCTGGACTAGACGTAACTGGATATATGAGGAAGTCATCGGCAAATAGTAGAAAAATAACAGTGGAACACACTAGTGTTAGCACACGTAACGCAAACAAGTGTTGTCATACTTTCTCGATAGATGGCGCCATGGTCGAATTAAAACGCACTATCGTTTGACTCAGGGTTTAGATATAAGTAGTTAAGATGCATTTGACATTGCATCCACTCCCCAACATTTATCGCAAGGTTTCATTAGTAGAGAGAGGGGTTCCCCGGCTCTTTTGGAAACCTTTGCAATATCTGGATCAGAGAATTCACAGGCATATAGTGGACCCCTGTCCTCACTGTTTTTTAGTTTTATTTCATCTCTGCTGACGCCCCATCGAGCCTAGCGTGTTACAATTTTACAAAACTGGAAATATGAGGAAGTCCTCGATAAATAGTAAAAAAAATAATAGGACATAATAACTGGAAGTGCGAGGAAGTCATCGATAAATAGTAGGAAATATAATAGTACGTAACTCGAGATATGATGAAAGCAAACATAAATAGTAGTAAACATAATCACATTATGTATGCTCGTCCGACTAAAGCCATGGTGACACGTCATCTTAAATGCAGTTATCATCATCAGACGTGTTATCATCTTTCTTTTTGGTGATATCAGTATTCTCCGATATTGTCTTTGCCGTAAAGATCTCTAAATACACTATTCCTCCTCATTTACTCTATCTCTCAATCGTAGACTAGATTAACTAATAAAAAAATAGTTTTTTTTCCCAAAAGAACCACTCCCACATAAATAAAATAATTATTTCATTACTCCGATCGTTTGTGAAGTGACTTATAATTTAAATCCATCATTTTTTTTCGGGTACCGTTGTTTTAGTTCAGACCGGACTTACTTTTAAATTTGAATCCAATCTTCTTTTAAATTTTGTACTTATTACAATTTAGTCCCAAACTGGGCAGAACATATTCTACTTCACACTAATATTAATATAGAGCAGGTATCGAAAGACCTACCTAACTAGAGCAACATACGAGTACCTACTACTAGGTACCTACTCCACAACACAACCAAACCACTAATCGATTCTCATGATAAAAGCTTTTAACATACTATTAGAATGCATTTTGAAATGAGCGATAAACTTGAGCATAAAGCTTAGAATGTCTCAGACAGACAGACATTAAACAAAAGCGTATAGGGATAGGTCGTAAAGTCTACATTTCAGAGGACTTGAAGAATAAAACATTGATGTTGTTTAGCTATTAGTTGAGTTTGTATATAAATTGGTTCGACTAAAATGTTTTCTGTTATTTCCATTGTTATGGGTCGGTACAAAGCAATCGAGGGTCGGGATTCTCATAGAATTATATAGAAAACGATGCTCCGCAACCTTGAAAAAAATCACACAGCTAGCCAATGAATGTTACTAGGCGCTGAAATATTCGAATTTAAGATCATGCTTACAGATAAGTGTAAAAAAAAATCAGAAAATCACTAAAAACGCGTAAATCGCACTCCTGTATTCTAACAACTGAGTCGTAACTATCAAGAATTATTAAATTAATTTTATTACATAATACAGTTAAAACTATAAAGCAGGCGATAAAACCATCATTTTTTAATAAATATATTCCGAATTTGTGTAAAAAAATCACAAACTTGACCAATTTTTTCGCTCAAAATCTTCATACAAATTACTATGGAGCGGCGCGCAAATTCAAATACGAATACGAACGCTCGCGGAATTCAGTCCGACTAGTTAAAGATATCTGTGATTCAGTCCGACTAGTTAAAGATATCTGTGATTCAGTCGGCCACGCGCCTCCAAAGTGAGAGCACGTCGCTTTGCGCGGCATTGACAGATCGCAAAAACAGACAAAATCAGTGCACAGTGGTCTCGTTACAAACTTTTGTGATAATTAATATTGTTATGAGTTTATATATTATGAGTATATATACCTAATAAAATGTTTGATGTTGATTTTTTTATAAATCTCATATAGATCTACTCTAAATCTACACTAATATTATAAAGAGGGAATATTTGTATTTTTGTACGTTTGTAACGAATAAACTTAGAAACTACTAGACCGATTTCATTCTACGTTATCCCTGAGTATATTAGGCTGTATCTATGACGAATAAAAAAATAGGAATCCTTACTAAAATTTCAATAATGTAACCTAAGGTTTAAAAAATGTAACCATAAAATGTCTTTCATCGCATGCTACGAAAACTATTGATGGTACAACAAAACAAAATCTATAATATCTACAAAAATATTTTTGTCTGTCTGTCTGAACACGCAACTAATAATCTCACGCCTTACATCCCCTAAGGGGGTAGGCAGAGGTATTCAATTTCTGGATATACCCACTTTTCACGAGATATTCTTTGGACCCCTAAACGTGATAGATAGATACCTAACGCAAAACCTACTTGACTGATTTTAACGAAATTTGGTGCGGAGATAATTGATTAACTGGGTCAACATTTAGGGTACTATTTACTACAGCAAAATATCGCATTACCACGGGAAAATATAAAAAACCGGTCAAGTGTGAGTCAGACTCACGCACGAAGGTTTCCCTACCATTATCTATAAAAACGGCAAAAAAACGTACCTTGAATGTACCTCTTTTTTAGGGTTCCGTGCCCAAAGGGTAAAAATGGGACCCTGTTACTAAGACTTTGCTGTCTGTCCGTCCGTTTGTCTGTCACCAAGCTGTATCTAAATAACCGCGATAGTTAGACAGTTGAAATTTTCGCAAAATATTTCTGTTGCCGCTATAACAACAGATACTATAAACAACAAATTTATAGTATCTGTTGTTATTTGCCGTTTTCATAGATAATGGTATGGAACCCTTCGAGCACTTGGCCTGTTTTTTAAATGTTTTATCAGTTTATGTATAGAATAAAAATAAATGTGCCTATTTCAAACGTCTTTTTTTTTAAATCTTAAAAATAATTATATAAGTAGAAACCTATTACACCAGAAAACCAAAACCGATAAAAATCGAAAAAATCACATTACTATTTTTCATTGAATACCGATGTTTCGGTTAAATGCGTAAGCAGGGCATCCCTAATAAAAATGACAGGTGCCAATACTTATGTAAAATGTGTGAAACAGATACAAGAGTGGAATGTGACCGATCGCTCAAGGGGGACTGAGAAATAAGATAGATTCTATATGTTGTTTTCTCTGCCTCCCCCAACGTCTCTTTAATTGGACCAAAATTTTGTTCGCAATTGGCTGTCTTTTTCTATTACTGGTCTGTGCAAAAAAATGTACTACATGCAGGAAAATATTTCCGACAGATTCATACGGAAAAACATGTCCACGCAAACAAAGTCGTGGGCAGCAGTTAGAAAGTATTGTTAGAAAAAATACATTTGACATGACTATTTTTATATTTGGTGACAAAATCCAAAGTTACAATTTAGTTGGCGAGTCAAAGTCCGACGATTCGACCCACTGTGTTGCGATAGTAGCGCCAAAAAAATCTAGATTTCGCGCGGCGAAAGTACGAAGAGGACCCTTAATAGTGTAGGTTTTTGTGAGTCAATCATAAAATTAAATTCATCAATCCGAATATGTATAATGTTATGAATGAGAAGTGACTGTTACCTTTTCAAATGCAAATATTAAAAATGATGAAATATACAAATTATAAACACTTTATAAAATAACACATAAACATTTTCACGCCTACCCGCTGAGAGCATCGGCAGAGGTATTCCATCCTTGGAAATAAAAAAGGTTTCAACGGTATATTTTTGGACCTATAAACGTGAAAGGCGGTGAGTCTATCGCTGGACGGGGGTGGTACTATTATACAGATGCTTCAGAATCTATTCTAGGACCTACGGTATTCCTTACGATGTTTTCATTTAAAGTTGAGCTACTGATAAATATGTGGTACCTACCAGTGTACCTACATAAGATTTTGAAAAACTTATTGGTACAATCAAGAGCACATGAAGTTTTACACTTGTAGTGCGAGTCTGACCTCTAATGCGATTGTAATAGGAACGTTACCAAGTCCAATGTGTCAAGCTCTACGTGCTCTTGACTCAACATACCTATCCTGTACATGGGTATGCACTGGGTATTATTCGAGCCCGAGATAATGCAATAAGATAGTTATACCTATCTTATGCACTTAGAGTGGTCAAATGTTTGCGCAGGACAAAGTGGCGATAATAATACGATAATGGAAACATTTTTGGACGTATGCGCTGCGCATACGAGATCCGGATACATTTTTTTCCTGGCGCCAGTGATTCTTATCTGCTTTCGAATTGGTGTAAATAATGCATGATTTTAACTTTGTATAAATTGTTTTTTGCGTTCTACCTTTACTTATCCAGAATCTTCTCGCTGTTGGTAAGCACAGAGTAAAATATGTATAGCATTGGACAGAAGAGGATCCTCCTGCCTTGACTACTGATTGACTTTGCCGCCTTTTACGGAAGTAGTGATATTATGATTCACATCAGAACTGGATGGCTTATTGATGATTCTGCAAAGATTACGTACCTATATCATTTAATTGTTATATATAACATTTTATAACATTATTGTTACATAATATAACAATACTTAAATGATTGCCAATATTAAAAAAAATGCTATGGCATTCTGATAATGAGGAGGGCACATTGTGCCTCGCTGTCGTGCGTTAAATATCTGTGTTGCAGTCAAAGCCGTTCCAATCCAATACGCATCATAACTTGTGAATCGCACACTATAGCTAAATGACACAATTATATATTGACATCAGAACCTTGGAGCCCCGGAGCTACAGAGCTGGCGAGTGGCCTAAATTATTGTAGTGAAAATGTAGTAGTCAAAAATACATCTCTTTGAATTTGTAGTTCTATAGTTCTGGAGTTATTCGACCTGAAAGCTAGAAATCATCAGGTCGGTGTGGCCTCGAGATCTCAGTAATTAGGGCAGTAACGGACGTTTGCTCTTAGACAAAGTTACTGTAATATTTAGGTAGTAGACAGAAAAACAAAGAATATAATTTGGAGTTCGATATTTTGGCAGTAATTCACGTTTGAAGTGCGTGACAATCAGGTCCCTGTAGCCCAGTGTTTTCTCTGAAACGAAGCATCCGAGCATAGTATGTTGTTTGAGTAAGTTTCTGTAGTTCTCGATTTAGGAATTCGTATGGAGCTAGTTTTTTATGTAGTTCTACGGTTTAATAGAATTTTGCACTCTTTCTAAAAACAATCAGAACGGTGTAGCCCAGTGTTTTCTCTGCAACGAAGCATCCTAGCATAGTATGTTGTTTGAGAAAATTTTTGTAGTTCTCGATTTAGGAATCCGTATGGAGCCCGTTTTTTATGTAGTTCTACAGTTTACAAATAATTCAGGTCGGAAGGTCCGAAATGACAGCTAACCTCACTCATTACATCTTTGGAATCAAACAAGCTAGCGAAACAGAAACTTACACAACGATTTATTATCCATCGAATAATAAGTGTGCAAAATTTCATAGAGATCCATGCAGTATCTGTAAAGGAATTTAATATAAACACATTCGGTACTATTATCTGTATAATGGAAGAGGGTGACCATACATTTTATGTTAAAAAAAGGTATACAACACCCGAGCTTGGCTCTCCAGTATTTTTTTAGAGACTCTAAAAAATACACGTGATTTTGGGTATGGGTTAGTTTAAACATTACCTCGTATCACGAGGTATTTAAATAGTTGCTAAAACATCACTTAATATATCATTGGCCCATATTTTTCAAATTAGTAGAACCTGCTTGAAGTTTATATTAAACTAGCGGCGCCTAATAATTTCACTCGCGTCAGTCCCGTTCCAGTAGAAAAATGTTACTCCCAGAAAAGTAATAAGTATTTCCCTTGGTTAAATTTTTTTAAGACTTACATGGTCAACTCTTTTTTATTCCTTTGCACAAAAGAAACTGTGGGTAGTAGGTAACTACTTTATATCATAATATATGGACTTTGTTTAGTTCGAGCAATTAGCCAAACCACAATCTAGAAAAAACCATCATGGGTATAATAATTCAATAAAAAACCATGTTAACTATTTTTAGTTATTTATTTACTTAATGTTAAAACTTACGAATAAACAACCGGAGTGCAAATTTCAATAAATACCTACTATTTGATGTCATATCATACTACTTTCACCATCAAATTTCAGTGCTCGAATATTTTTCCTTTTTAACATAAAATGTATGGTCACCCTCTTCCATTATACAAATAATGGTACCGAATGTGTTTATATTAAATTCCTTTACAGATACTGCATGGATCTCTATGAAATTTTGCACACTTATTATTCGATGGATAATAAATCGTTGTGTAAGTTTCTGTTTCGCTAGCTTGTTTGGTTCCAAAGATGTAATGAGTGAGGTTAGCTGTCATTTCGGAGCTTTCGACCTGAATTATTGGTAAACTGTAGAACTACATAAAAAACGGGCTCCATACGAATTCCTAAATCGAGAACTACAAAAAATTTCTCAAACAACATACTATGCTAGGATGCTTCGTTGCAGAGAAAACACTGGGCTACACCGTTCTGATTGTTTTTAGAAAGAGTGCAAAATTCTATTAAACCGTAGAACTACATAAAAAACTAGCTCCATACGAATTCCTAAATCGAGAACTACAGAAACTTACTCAAACAACATACTATGCTAGGATGCTTCGTTTCAGAGAAAACACTGGGCTACAGGGACCTGATTGTCACGCACTTCAAACGTGAATTACTGCCAAAATATCGAACTACGAATTATATTCTTTGTTTTTCTGTCTACTACCTAAATATTACAGTAACTTTGTCTAAGAGCAAACGTCCGTTACTGCCCTAATTACTGAGATCTCGGGGCCACACCGACCTGATGATTTCTAGCTTTCAGGTCGAATAACTCCAGAACTATAGAACTACAAATTCGTGTTTTTGACTACTACATTTTCACTACAATAATTTAGGCCACTCACCAGCTCTGTAGCTCCGGGGCTCCAAGGTTCTGATGTCAATAATTATATGCACCAAGGAGTGTCGTCGAGGAGAACCTTTCTATACGTCTTATTTTAGCTATTCATATGAACTTGGGTGAACTAAGGTCGAAATGATGGAAGGAAGTTTGACGATGCATCCGATTAAATCGTTTACGTACTAAACACGAAACGTTCCACGAATTACCTTGTCGAAGAGTAAGGTATATTCAGTGGCACGTGCGTAGGTCATTTGACGCCATCACTTACACTTCTCCGGAATCAGCTGACGTCAGCTACACAGCGTTGATAGTACGAGAATGAAGGGAAATTTCTAGAAATTGTAGTTTGGTTACATTTCCAGAAATTGTAGGAAGGTGTGTTCTTAAAAAATATATATATTTGCGTGCATTTGATCTCCATCAAAGTCAAAAGTTTTTTTCAATGTAGCATACGAGTATAAGTCTTCTTATTAAAAGTCATAAAGTCAAGTCGCTTCTGTATGTATAGTTGAGAAGAAGCGGGACAAGACAAATATTACCTAATGGAAAGTATACTTTAGACGCTTTATCATATTTTTTTATAATGTTGATGATTCTACAACAGAAACTTAACTAATCTCTAGTGTGCATTTTGATTCTAAACTAGACATACATTTATACAGCAGACGTCGCAGAACATTGCTATCTAATAAGATGAAGCAAGAGTATCTGCGGTTGAAAAGGTATCACACAATACTCAGATACTGTAACCATTTGACCACAACTTCGTCGTCAATATATCAACGGCACGGGGAAGCGCACGCGCAGGTGTTTACATTAAAACAAGAAACACGTTTGAACTAGGTAAGTCATAACAACAACTAATACAAAAAATATATGCATGAGCTATTGCTATTGTTCAGGACCGTACACTGAGCGTTGTTTGGGTCATAAAGAGTATTTTGTAACATCCTGTGTAGTAGAATTGGCATGGTACAAGTGTGGCAAGCTATACGAATACCTATACCTATACTAATCCACTTTACATGCGTTTATCTTTATAGGGTACTAGCTTTTACCCGCGGCGTCGCTCGCCCACGTTTATTTCACCCCCTTAGGTGTTTGAATTTTGCAAAATCCCTTCTTATTGGATGCCTACATTGTAAATATAAGCTATCTATGTGCAAAATTTCAAGTCTCTAGACCCAGCGATTTAGGCTGTGCGTTAATACATCACCAATCAGTCAGTCAGTTTATCATTTTATATATAGATACCTGGAATTTAGTGCTATTTCATTTTATGTTTGTCAGTTTATATTTTTGTAAAGATTTTTAGTCCTAAAATAAATACATACATTTGCTTTACACTTAATAAGTAAAACCAATCTCTATTAGACTGTCATAAGTAGCTGCGACATGTGTAACGACATGTGAGCCTTAATAAATACGGATACGTGTGGATGCGTGTAAAAGTGGTCTTAACGCTTCCCTGAGCGCCGCGGTCCATCGCACGGACATTTGTCGTTTCTCTTGCTGCGCTTGAATTATTCATGTCCAATAAATTGTGGGAAGCACAGACTTGGGTGTGCTGAGTGGTGTTGTATCTAAAGAAAGAAAGAAAAATATTTTTTTGGCACCTATTCAAATTAAACTATTACAAAATAACTTAAGAGCAGTGATAGCCTTTACGGTCGAGAGCCGGCCGAAAATCAGTAAGGCTCGGGTTCGAATCCTGGCATGTAGCAATGAGTTTTTCAAAAACTTACGTATATATTTATCACTAGCTCGACGGTGAAGAAAAACATCGTGAGGAAACCCGCACGTCTCAGAATTAATTCTGAGACATGTGTAAATAGACCCGGTCCGGCGATGGGCTCGCGACCTATCACGTTTAGGGGTCCAATGTATCTCGTGAAATGTGGGTATATCCAGTAATGGAATACCTCTGCCTACCCCCTCGGGGATAAAAGGCGTGAGTTTTTTTTTATAACTTAAATCTAAGAAAAACTAGGCACTAAAAGGGCGGCCACTCAACATAATGTCGTGGCTCGACGCGAGTAACGCAGAGCCAGCGACGCTGGTATTTCTGCCATGTTCTTCTGTCTTTTGCACCGCGATGTCTTTCTTTCAGATCTGACAAGTGACTGATTTTATTTAAACGGCGGTCTTCTTGCCTCATTATATATTTTAGTTTTGTGTGTGCATCTGTCTGTTTGTGTGATTCGTTGGAAGAATTATGCAATTTCTTGAAGAACCCACTTTTCATCAGTGTATTTTTCGAACCGGCTAATATTACGGTACAAATGTCTCAGAATTAGTTAAGGCTAATAATAAAGAAAGGTGTCAAAAATGAAGTACCTCCCTACCTACCTAATGTGAAATTTGAGCTTGCAATAAAAACGAAAGTGAGCTTTATGGGATTTACAAAATTCATAACCGATATTAAGAGTCATTAGATTCGGCCATATTTTTTTATGTTAGCAGAAAATAGTCTTATTGCGTTGCTTTACAGTGTAGTAAAATTTTACGACTCGTTGAATTATTATTTAACAGATTGTTATTTCATTTTAAAATTGATTCATTTAATTAAATCAGTTACTATTGCAAAAATAAGTTCAACTGAAAGCTAATTTAACAAATTTGTATAATAATATGAGATTCATAAATTTTGCTAGGTTGCTCTATAGAACATAAAAATTTAAATTACTATTACGCGTAATTAAGTATAGATTGATGTATGGGTCTAATAATTTTAAGTTTTCGACGAATCCTGTTGTGGATTACCATAAGGATTTATTCAATTAGTTTAAGAAAAATTTAAGCAAATATTATTATCTACTAAGTGATTAAACACTTATTTTTGTTTATCAGTACGCGTCACTTACATGTATTATGCTTTAATAATTACTATAGTACTCATATAATATATTTATTTTAAGGTGCGTCTAAAAGTATATTTACGAAGATTTTACAGAAATGAAAGCCTTGTACATCATAAGCATGTTATTATATGTTTCAAATTTTTCATCATCACTACACAGTATAAAACAAAGTCGCTTTGTCTGTCCCTTTAATAATAATAATAAATAAATCTTTATTTCAGGCAATATTTACATTAGGTAATAGATCTTAAATAACGTAAACAGAGGCCCATATTATATTTACCTCACAACTAACATACATATATTAAATATCTAACTAAACTATTTTACACGTAATGTCGGCAACGTGCGAGCGCTGTCGGCAGGTAGTTGACCCCGGAATTTCCGAAACACAACTCCCTGTGGCCAGCCTCCTTCATGAAGGTTTCCAGGTGATGGGTTGGTACTCTCACCACAAAAGAATTAAAATTCGTTTTGCGGCGAGACTCCAACCGTTCAACCCTCAATGAAAATGTGGACTTCTTCATTATGTAGTCCACTACGTCTTGGACCTTCGTAGACCAGTGCAATCGGGACACATAGAGCTGCGTCGACGGTACAGCAGGACGCAGCAGATGGTTCGGTCCGGTCGGAGCAGTGCCATGGGTGTTGCGGCTAGAGGGCTTCTTCTTCTTCCTCTCTACTCTTTGGAAGCCCTCCTCATCACAGTTTTTTGCTGAAAACCTGTGGGGGCACTAGCTTGCCAGCAGATTTCCTATATCCCTATGTCCCTATGTATGCTTAAATCTTTAAACCTACGCAACGGATTTTGATGCCGTTTTTTAAATAGATAGAGTGATTCAAGAGGAAGGTTTTAGTGTTAGCATGGCACCCGTGCGAAGCCGGGGCGGGTCGCTAGTATACAATAAAGTAGTAATCAATGAAGCAGCTGCCTTTTTGTTGCCGTAAAACAATAAGCGCAATTGCCCTTTAACTAACCTTTATAAGAATGGAGTAGACAAGTTGCTATGATCGATGTTCCATTACCAATATTGAAGACTGAGGACGTTCTTATCACATCATAATTTTAATTTAATCGAGTAAGGTGTTTGCGCTTAGCAATGCGCTAAATAACTATGATTATAAGGCAAACAACTCCATAATAATAAGTCATGGTTTGTTAGATTACTCCATAATCTCTCTCAAAGGCAAAGTATAAGCGAATGATCCTTAACACTGTTTCATCCATTTTACATATCCTTTGGAAATCTTCAAGATTCCTTCTCTCAAGATTAAATTAAAAAAATTATTAATATTTATTTAAGTACATTTGTCTATCAGTAATGTAGTACCAGTAGTACAGGCTCTGCTACTTTGGGACCGTAACCGTAGGTATGTGAATTGTGTCCCACAATTTATTATTATTATTATATTTATTTATTTCATATCTTAAGTTAGGTTTTTTTACAATATGTATATAAAAGTAAAATATATAAAAACATTTAGAAAACAATATAAAAATTACACATTATAAAAAACCTAACCTAGGGTGCCGCCGGCAACGGGGCAGAGGCCCAAGCTGCCGGTGGTCAGGGCTGCAGAGAGAGGAACCGGCGGACTATCCGCGCCGTGTCCAAGATCACCGCCTTCTGTATCTGGCCCTTGATCCAACCACCTAGCGAGAGTCTCTCAAGGTGTTGGTCGAGACTCTTTGCTATTAGACCGTTCGCTGAGACAACTATCGGGACAATGATCGTCGAATCAACATCCCACATGGCGGTAATCTCATGGGCCAAGTCTAGGTACTTACTGGACTTGTCCTTCTCGGCTTTCACGAGATTCTCATCATGGGGAATGGTGATGTCGACGAGCACGGTCCGGCGTTGCGATCGATCTATTATCACAATGTCAGGCTTATTGGCTACAATAGTCCTGTCAGTGATAATAGATCGATCCCAATAGAGCGTGGCACGACCATTCTCGAGAACTGGCACAGGTAAGTACTTGTAGTACGGCACTTCGCGGTCTACAAGGCCGTATAGAAGAGCAAGCCGCTGGTGAATGATCCTGGCTACGAGATTATGTCTGTGCAAGTACTCGCCGTTAGCTAGATGAGAGCAACCGGAGATGATATGCCTGAGTGACTCTCCGGGACGGCGGCATGCCCGACAAATGTCGACCGTACCGTCCTTCAGGATATATTTCCGATAGTTGTTCGTCATCATAACTTCGTCCGCAATTGCACAGGCAAAACTCTCAGTTTCTCCGAAGAGGTCCCCGAATCGTAACCAGGTCACCGACGCGAGCAGGTCTACATCAGGTCCCGTGAGGGCCTTGTAGAACCGCCCGTGTAGCGACTTGCTCTCCCATACCGCCTTGCGGTCCGCTGTGCTCTGTACCACAGGTTTGCGCCAGTTCTCTTTTGCCAAGGATAGCGGCGTGAGGTTTCTGTCCACTGCCACCACATCTCGATGCATCCCACACTCGTTGTTAAGGAAATATTTCCTGAGATTGCACACCTCGCGGTTATGGAGATCTTTGGCGTTTAGGAAGCCTCGACCTCCACACTTCCGCGGGATGTACAATCTCATAATTGACGAGCGTGGGTGTAGCATACGATGTGTGGTGAGCAGTAGACGGACCCTCCGATCCAGGGCACCCAGCTCGGTCTGAGTCCACCTTAGTATGCCAAAGGAGTATATGAGTAGGGGCATTACCCAGGCGTTGAAAGCGCGCACTTTATTGCCACCAGACAAAAGACTGTTGAGTACTTTTGTGAGCCGACTGAAAAAGCGCTCCTTCACCGACCGTCTAATGCCCTCATCCTCAATACCCAACGACTGTGACATACCAAGGTATTTGTAGGTTTCTGATTCAGAGATAGACCTGAAAGACATTGCCTCAGAAAGTTGTAAATTCGTTGAATTTACAACCTTCCCCCGCTGTACATGCATAACCGCACACTTATCGACACCAAACTCCATTCTGATGGCAGTACTGAAAACTTCTGTGGTTTTCAGTAGCACCATCAGGTCTTGGTTATTTGGTGCAAACAGTTTGAGGTCATCCATGTACAGAAGGTGAGAAATGATTTCACCCTCTCTCCGAAACCGGTAACCTAACCCTGAATCCTTCAGCAGGGTGCTGAGAGGATTCAGAGCCAGGCAGAACCACAGGGGACTCAGACTGTCACCCTGAAATATTCCTCGCTCGATCCTTATGAAGTCCGGAGGGTCAGGACGGTCATCCCCACCTCCTGGTTGACGAAGAACTGTGATCCATTGCCTCATACATGCACTTAGGAAGGATATTAAAGCTGCATCAAGTTTATACAGCTCCAATACCCTTCTCAACCAAGAGTGAGGCACCGAATCATTATTATTATTATTATTAGAGTATCAATCCCAAGGGATGCACCCTGTGGCATACTCAACATCTGTAATTACGAGGGTAACACCGTAGGTAGGTATAATATAAAGTAATTACATTTACAAATAAGTACATTAAAATAAAAAAATGTAGAGTAGTTTACTCCGGACATGAAAATAATGTAGCGACTCAAAATCCGGCAATATGTTAGGGTACAAAAGGTCTAAAGGGAACATAGACCAAATCAATCATTTTGTGACGTCACCACTTCAGTATCTTCTCTAGATATCGTACACCTTTTTTATTAAAATCTACCAACCCGTATGCACCCGGAATCCATATACTTACGTCCGAAAAAGAATAATCTCTTTCGGTGCACTCGGGTCAAAATTAAACAAAAGAAAAGACCAGGTACTGCATTTTTATCGCATGAAAGTCACTTTCAAAGTTTGACGTAAAAAACCTATCTTATCAGTCTGTCAGGCCAGTTATGTTACGTGCCCAAATATGCATAAGTGGATACTCCAGATAGTGAGGTAGGTAATATGTGTAGCACAAAAATAACTGCGAGTGAGGTTGATAAGTGAAACTTGAATGTCCAAACAGTAAGTAGCAACTCCTTATTGTGCACCAATAAAAGTAGGTATGCAAAAAGTGACACAATGTTTTGAAAAAAAAAATGTGGTGTCATAGCTTTCATCGATTTCTTCTGGACAACCCTAGGATGGATGTAACTGAGATAAACAAATAAACCTAATCTTGTTTTGCTTTTTCAGAAAGCTTTTGTTTCAATCCTGCCCCCCTAGCCAAGATGCGAGCGCGAGATGCGAGAGCGATCGTAGCGCTAACGAAAGCGAAGTACCTACCTATTTTATAGATTGACATGTATGGCATTGACATAATTAATACATATACACATATGGCGGTCTCATATTATTCGTCAAGCTTAAAAGTATTTGCCATATAACCAGAAGTAAGTAGTTCTATTTTCTTTGAATATCCCTTCTATATTCATATTTTTTTCAGTAACACTTTGCTAAGACAGTAAACCAAAACTGTTATAAAGTATATTTAGAATCATTTTAAATTAGGGCAGGGTCTGAAAAGCAGCCGTTGTGCCGAGAATCTAGCCTTTTCATTTACATTATGTACTTACTATAATTTATTTTTTAGTTTTAGTATAGTTATAGCATTCTGTGGATGAATGAACGTCTTTTTATTTATTTAAATTAAGCACGCGTTAACGTCAGTGCTCGCTAAGTGCTTATGTCAATCCATATCAATATGGGACAGCTGTATTATCAAATATTGTATTCGACAATTTAAATTTGGATCAGTACGGTTATAATTACTCATTTATCATTACTCTAACCGCCTAGTTACAGTAAATATTAACATAAAAGCCGAGTAGTTAAATGTTCGTTTGACATTTAACTAATTTGATAAGTGACAATTGCTTAAGTCGTTCTTAAATTTGACGGACGTTCCAGTACTCTACACTATCAAGGATACATTTTTTATTAAATGTAGTACTCTACACTATCAAGGATACATTTTTTATTAAATGTGAAGAGGCAATGCTATAAAAAATGTGTAAAAATATACACGACCATTCCTTTGTTTCTGAATAAGGAAGCGTATCCCATAGATTTTTTACGATAATTATAATTCATACTACCATTGCATTAAAGGTGTTATTATTTGATCGAAAGAAACGATGAATCATCTAAACGTCGAAACGCCAGCATCGGTCGTGTCGTACAAATACACGCAAAAATAAAGATAGTGATCTCCTTTGTCTTAATTTGAATACGTTTAGAATAAAAAATAGGTGAGTAACAACTAACAATTCAATTGCACGGAATTTTATTCTTTTTTAATTGATTTTTATTAGCCGTTCAAAGTTTTTATTGAAAATTTATTGGATAGCAAACGCGGAGTTTGGGCGTAAATTGTCACCATAGATTTAATGTATATTATATCATAATATTCAAACACCGAAGAAAACAAATTTAAAAAAATACAGTTTCGATTTATTGTTTATTAGCAGCGCTCCGCGGTTTCACGCGAGTATTTCCCGTTCCCGTGGGAATTTTTAGATAAAATATAGCCTATGTGTTATTCTGATGTATAAGGTATATAACTGCAAAGTTTCATCAAAACCCGTTGAGCAGTTTTTGCGTAAAAGAGAAACTAACATCCATGCATACAAACTTTCGCGTTTATAATATTAGTAGGATGTTTCGTTCAACTTCATGTGCTAACCTTTAGGACTTTCTTTAAATAATTATTTTCTTTATCCCTCTACGCTATGCTTACGTTCATCAATTCAAACGTCACGCTATGACCTACATGCAGATAGTGTATAAGATAGTGCTTACTCTTCATCCGATTTCGCACTTGGTGTGTCTTATCCTCGACAAGTTATCAGATACACGAAGTCGATATAAATCAATTAGGATTGACAACTTCCTTGAGTAGTTATTTACATACTATAGTATACGTATACGTATTTCAATTCAATGCATAATACGTATCTCCTAGAATGCAAAGTGACAATAAATATCTACTATATAAAAATAAGTCGGGTTTTCCTTCCTGACGATTTAACTCCAGAACTGACGAACCGATTTCCATGGTTTTGCATTCGTTGGAAAGGTCTCGGGCTCCGCAAGGTTTATAGCAAAGAAAATTCAGCATTGCACCCGTGCGAAGCCGGGGCGGGTCGCTAGTATATTTATATGAAAGATATGATATGTCCATAGGAACATCTTACCTATATTGAGTTCTTAAAAGTAATCGACATATTTAGTTCCATGTCTAATTTTCCAATTTAGAAGGTAATAATATAGACATAATTTCGCATTAGGTGTTACTTTTCAGTGTTAGAAAATACACTTCATTAAAATTTATAAAAGGCCTTAATGAAGCCATAACTATGATCATGCAGCCAGATCGTGAGATTGCTTAAAATTATTGTCGTTCAATGTCATTCAAAAAGCGTGGTGTCATTGACATTTTCCATTCACTCAGTCATTCGTTCGCAGATTTTATCTATAAAAGCTTTGAAATTAGCCCTGTATTAATTGAATAATTACTGTTACCTAATATTACAAATCATCTCAATACCCATATAATATATTTGCTGTAGGTATACCTACCTAGAAGATTTTTATGCGGAAATCGTATTGGTTAAGTCTTATGTACAATACATTTACACAAAAAAAAATCTGTAATGTTTATTTATGTATGTCATCTGATAATATTGGTAAGTTATGTAAGTATTTAAATTATTGCTGCACGCTTACTTTGATAATAAGAACAAGAATTTTAATTAAGTACCTTTTACGTAGTGCACATACAATGTATGCCTAATATGAGTAAGTAGGTACATATTACGAATATAAAAATATCTACCGCTTGCGTCATCATCACTATTAGAGATATTGCAAAATCGTAAACTGCAATCTTCCTACGCCCATCGGATGAATGCAGCAATCAACTATGTAGGTAAGTTTCTATATTGTATGCCCTTGTGAAGATTCCTCGTAAGGGACCATACATAAATTACGTCACACAAATTTCATTATGTTTGATCCTCTGAGCTGGTCACATTTGTGAGACCCTTCTCCTCCCTAGTGTGACGTCACATAAATTGCAATTTTACAACTAGACGTTGAATTAAAACAGTAGTTCCGTAATAAGTTTTATTTCCACTTAATTTCTCTTTAGTAAAATTAACAACAAATCAGAAATTTGAAAAAAATAACTAAATATTCGATTGTCACACAATGTCACAATTCGTCGACCCCCTCCCCCTTAACGTGTGACGTAATTTATGGATGGCCCCTAACGCATGATTCCATTTTAGGGCAATACTATTAAAATTCCGATGTCGTTCCTCATCTTTTAATCATCGCAATTAATTTCATACATTCTTGTGATATTGTAGTTTAATTATCCCTGCCTATTAGGTACTTTCATCAATTCTGTAATAAACTAAGAAATGTATATTGTTTAGTTCGTGTGCTTGAAATTATAATAAAATATGCACTTAAACTTTATTCTCAATGGGAATGACAGAGGCACTGAGTTCCTAAAAGTACGCACATATTTATTATTACGACCCCTAAACGTGACCGGGTGCTCTTACACATACCTACTCCAGAACTCTTCATAGTCAGTGGAGGACCTGTTGCTTCTTCGGTGTTGGCGTATATGGACCCTCCCGGAAACGGTGGGCCCACTGACAAGGGATTAATATTGTTTTGCATCCCCCCATGCTGTTGATAAATATGTGGTAGGTACCTACGTAAGTTTTTTAAAACACAACATAGATATCCTTAACCGAAATTGAACCCGGAAATGACACATTAGAGGCGGGCACAACTGCGACAGTTGTTACTATCAAAATTTTAAATTTTATGCTGGTTTTCTTACAACAACATTTTTATGAAAGAAATATTTCAAGAAAAAGAAGTGTAAAAATACCGAATTTCCTTTACGCTTCTAGTAAAACAAAAATATTTTGCGGTACTGTCTCAGCATTCAACACAAGAAAACAGATGTAAGCAGCTAAGATAACGCCAGGGTTCAGATAGGAGGGTAACTGGGGTCAATAAACTGTAGCATCGATTTGTTTGGCTGAGGCGACGCAGACCGCTCTGCACGCTGGACGGCTGCCAATGCGCCGCGATTAGGACCTAGATTGAAGACTTCCTTGTAACGATACTAGACTAAATAATAGCTAGACTATGCCTGGAGACATAGTATCTACAGTACTTTTTATCAGAGGTTTGAAAAATATGATTGTTTGTGGAGTGAAGAAGAAAGATCAAGATTGTATCAAATGCGGAAAAAGATGTAAGTATAAATAAAAGTAAGCTTATCAAAAATCTTCTAGGCTCGGTTCCATATAGTTCCTCTTTGGAGGACTTTTTTATGTGTATTGTAAAAAATTTACCTAGGTTCTTTTTAGATAAATGTAAGTTTTAGTATGTAGATATTTTAATACAACAAATAGATAGAAAAGAAACCTTCAAGGTATTTGCGTAAATAATTAATTTATCACCATCAGGTATGTACTCGTTCGACTGTTGAGCTTTCTGCTCATTTGAGGAAATTTGGAGTTTATCGCGAATTGAGAAATGGGATTCAGACGCTTTTAACCTTACGGGCAGTAAAAATTATACACAATTATTTAAAAATACATAATTACGAACACATTGCAACACCGCTTAATTTACGTAAGCCGGAGTGTTCGTTACCAATTATTCCCGCTGCGAAAAAAAATTACGATTTTGCAGCCTTATGAGGTCAACCACCTTTCCTTAATTTTGTGACGTCATCGTAAAATATGAAGACGAAAACTAATGACCGCTTTCAGCAAAAAATGCTTGCGCATTCGTCAGAGCCGCCCATAATCAATCAACTCCGCTAATTGTGGTGAACTTGATGAATTAATTAGATCATAAAAACACATCGTGAATGTGTTAACAAAAAGTTATAAATAAATTATAGTGTCAACAAGCCGTAACCGTACGGAACTAATGTGGGTAAAAAAAGCTGTCGGAAACAGGCTGCTTTCGGTGGCTCTGAAAAACAACGTTGGAGGCCTACCTATGTCCATCAGTGAACGTTCTGTGGATGGTAAAGCGTCAAAATCATACACACATAGATCCGGTCCGGCGATGAGCTCACTAGACACCACCTATCACGTTAAGGGTCCAAAGATTAGATACTCGTGAAAAGTGGCTATACCTCTGCCTACCTCCTCGGGGATAAAAAGAGTGAGATTTTTTTATTCATACACACACGAACAACGAGAAGACTGTTACATTGATTGTTACAAGCGCTGGTGGGACTCGAGAGTCGCAAAAAATCCTTTATAAAATCCAGTGAAATCCAACAAACCTTGACACAGCTAGGAGACTTATGACACAGACAAAACACATGATTAATTGCGCATTGAGCCTTCCATGGTATCGTTCGACGCCCACAGGGATGTTTAGCGCATGATCTGTTGAATATAATTAGTGTCGTCGTCGACCCACGAGGATCGTTGACCGGTGCCGCCATTGTTTTCCGCACTGCTGGGTCAGGTGAGACCCAGGTGGTTTAGGATGAAGTGTTCCAAGGTTCAGAGACGCAAACGGTGTTTTGTATCGATGGATTCGCAAGAACGGTTATAAAAAGTGTAGAGAGCCTCTTGTTGAACTTTTTTATGAGTGAAACACTACGTCGCCTGGTTGTAGTATGACTAGTTGCTGTCTCCTCAGTCTAGACAAGATGCTGAATAAACTAGTGTCTACATTTCTTTGGGATGTTTCGTCAATTTTACTTAGTCGCATCGCACATTAATGGTATCCTAGCACCAGTCGATAAACATCCATTGAATTTTGAGTCTAGTCTGTAAAGTATCAAAACCCAGATACAACATTGTTTTTGCTGCTTAGAGGGCTGGATTGTGAACTTAATGCGCAGAAGTACCTACGTACTAAAAGCAATGTGCCTTGAATTAAAATTATGAATGTGGCAAACGTAGTCAAAAATGTAATAAAGTAGTATTATATTATAGCTTGTGGATCTAAAGCGGTCCATGTTACATAGAACATGTTTGTTATTAGTTTACAATAATATATTGTTACAGAGTATAATCACGTACAATGAACTCTTCAGACCTAGAAACTGCGAGTGTTAATTTTCAGATGTTTACAAAATATAACTGTTAACACAATATCACCTTTGTCAGCTATCGGCGGGAGCAAAGAGAAGGATGTAACTGTATACTGGACAAAATATTTACACAATAATAACTTCCGTGTGTGCCCATGACACCTGCGTCAGCGCAGATCTAAGGGAGCTTTGAACTGCCGCTATGCAGGCATCTATTTTATGGTTTAGAAAGTGGCCAAATACTTTTATTGATTAAAAGTAAAGTAGGCCTTAAATATTTTGCGATATGTATTAATTTAATATCCTTATTAGAGCAGTGATATCCCTGTGGTTATTGAGACCGCCACTCATGCGTGAGGCTTGGCTTCGAATCCTGGGGGTGAGGGTAAATATCACTAGCTGGAAGGAAAATATTGGAGGAACTGTTTCAGCGGCAAATATAAACTGGAAAAGTGTTGGTATTTTGACATCCGCTTACCCCCTTGGAGGTAATGGTGTGAGCATATTTATTTATTTTTATCATTATTACTTCTTGATGAACTACCTACTACGTGGGGCGCACTAAAAGTTTCCGGAATGAATAAGAAAAAAATACTATTAAAGGTCAAAAATGAATTGATTGTTTCTCAAAATATTCTCCCTTTGCGTCAATGTACTTTTTCATGCGATTAAACTAATTTTGAAAACTTTTGTGCCACTCCTCCGTGGTGACCTCAAAAACGTGTTTTTCATACTCTTCGACAGCCTCTTCTGGTGATGAAAATCGTTGACCGCGTAATTGGTTCTTAATTTTTGGGAACAGAAAAAAGTCACAAGGTGCCAGGTCGGGGCTGTATGCAGGATGGCTCATAAGTTCTAAGTTTTTCACCTTCAAAAATTCGTTTGTTTGTCTGGCCGTGTGGGAACTAGCATTGTCGTGGTGCAAGATGATACGACGTTTCCGGTTATTTTTACGGAGTTCGTCAATAATTGCCGGCAAACAAATGGTCGTGTACCAGTCACTATTCACGGTGCGACGATTCTCTAAAGCAACAGTAGTCACGTGTCCAGTTTTATTAAAAAAAGAAGCAATCATCCGCTTAGATGCACTTTTCACGCGCGCCGCCTTGGTTGGCTTCGGCTCATCTAGAAAGACCCATACGCGTGATTTCTGCTTTGTTTTGGGATTGTAGCAATAAATCCATGTTTCGTCACCTGTTACTATGTCCCACACCAAATTTGACGTACCTTCGTTGAATCTGGTAAGCATGGCACTCAAATTGTGTGGGATCCACCGTGAGCACAGCTTTCTCACACCCAAATGTTTGTGTAGGATTGATTGTATTTGACTCATGCCTATGTCTAAGGATGCGCGAATCTCATGGTAGGTCACATGCCTGTCTGTTTCAATCATACGGCGCACAGCATCGATGTTTTTGTTGTTCACAGCGGTGGACGGGCGACCATCGCGAGATTCGTCACTGAGATTGACACGACCGCGCTTGAATTCTGAGAACCAGCTATAAATAGTCGTCTTGCATGGTGCTTCATCCCCAAAAGCAGATTGAAGCCGAGCAATGCTCTGTTGAGCTGTCAAATTATACTTAAAATCGTAGAAAATCATACTACGAAAATTTTCCCGAGTTTAATCCATGTTAATGTAGACACGCAATTTTTAAAATAGCGCCACAATGTAAAAACAATTGACAGTCAGATGAAACAAACTGCATTCTACAGCCAAAGAGTTAAATTTTCTAATGTTGTAGTTACTTTTTAAATATTGTTTATGTAAGTGGCCAGTTCCGGAAACTTTTAGTGTGACCTATGTATATGTTTTTAAAATCTTCAACGAACACAAAATATGTAGGTATCTATTAGATTTGTAAAAATCATGACCGTCACAGCAAGAACAAGAAAAAATGACAAACGGAACGTTGATGGGTCGTCCCGTTTTAAACTATGAATGAGACCCTGAGAAATACGAGGTTATAAAAGAATTATGCGAAAAAGTAACAAAATATCCATTTGCAAAATGACCAAGTCAATGAACTCTGCAAATGGACACTGTCACAGAGATTACGGGTAATGTCAGCCACTTTTGAAATTAAAACGGCATTCGTAATAACAGGTATTGAATAATCATCAAGGCAAATACTCTTATATTTGAGCTACACCCTAATGAATGTAACGTAATGGCTTTGATTCTCTGAAATTACGACTATACAGCCATCGTATGGTCGTATTCGTCATGGATTATTATGTCGTCAATGAAGATGTATTACACAACAAAAACTACCAAAAAGTTAATTAAAATAAAAATTTTACATAGAGGTAAATCTTCTTTTGTACCTATAGAAATAGCCAAAAGTTTATTAGAACAAAGGAGAGAGATACTAAAAGAAGTTGGACCGAACCCAAGTTTTTCTTCAGATGAGATCGAACGAAATTATCGAGAAAGTCGCAAGTAGCACACGTTTACTACAAATCGGCCGTATAAAATTTACTACAATACTTACCCTACCCAAGTCACTTTGTAAAACGTTATGTCAGTCGAATAAAGCATGACAAATGTTTGAATTAAAATAAGCATTATGAGACTGAAAGAAAGAAAGCACTCTAAAGAAGTATAGTCAGATAGTCACTGACAAGTAGTTTTTAATAGTGGTGGTATTACATTTAGCGAACGCTAGCTAAATGAATAAAACTTTATTATACTGTTACCAGAGGCAGAGCTACCTAAAAGTACTGTATCTATCAACCGTATGAAGATTATTAAACTTTAATTTCTAATCATTGTAAGACCACTTATCAAAACATATTTAGTCATTTAAAAAAATAACACGTCCTGTTCCTGCCCTTTTTAATGATGAACTCATCTGTTTATATCGTCTTTCCGTTCAGGACGTATAATTATATCAGGACGCGGTGTGAAAACAAAACATCCTGCATCCTTATAATTACTCCGATAGCAATCTTCATGGAATACCAACTTTTTGGTAAGACGATACTTCGAATAACACATCGTTAATCGTTACGACTGAACACAAGATAAATGAGCCTTAGATTTTCAAGGGTCAACAGTTCTTGCCGTTCTCAGAACTTCCCATGTGTTTCAACAAATGAAAGGCAAATGAACACTGCTTCTTGTTAAAAGGATTCCATAAGTTACAGTTTATAATGTATTCTAAATGGTGACAGAAGTTACACCAAACTCAACACAAATTAGTCCAGCAGCCTAAGTTTGATTACGAGATATCTATTTTGACGCAATATTTATTAATCGTAAGTCGGAAATAACTGTTCTCTGTACTGTATTCACTGACGGCACCATTTTCTGTCCCAATTTCAATACTTAACGACAAATTGAACGTCTTAGATGACATAATAAGGATAGATACAGGTATGTTTTCAATTTCACAGGAGATACAGGTCTGTCAAATGGTAACCAGATGCCATTTGACGCTGACGGATATTTAATAAATCGTCTTAGGTAGCAGGCTCGCTTATATGTGTTGACTTCAGTAAATAATAATAATAATATCTTTATTTGCGTCAAACGGGTAAAGCGATCTCTCTTAAGGTAGACCCAGTTGGAAACATGTGCGGGTCAACTTGTAGTAGTGTAAGTAGAGTCGGCAACCTCTGTAATTCGAAGCTGGCCAAATGTGGCGTGTTGGGATAAAATAAACAATAGCGTGTGTGGTCGTGCCATAGTATTTGCCAGTTTTTTCTCCAGCGCATTACATTTTTCACACCGAGGTCATTTGTAGTGACCAGGTTAAATGTTTGATACCTACTTGAATAATATTCTTCGTTATTTTTTTCTGGAAGCAGTGTTTTTATAATTTGCAAAGAATTGACACAATAATTACCTATGGATGTCTATTAAGGAAGGGCTGTGCTCACCGCACTTATGGTGCAGAAGCGCAGGTGGAATGCTACTCCATCGTGAAAAGGGAAGATCTTCCGCACAGGCGAAGTGATCGTGCCTGGGGACCGCGGTGCAACGGTTGATGTTGGACAGTTGTACCTATTTATACAAACTTATGAGAAAACTTCGATAGCACGGTTTAAAACTTGCCGTCTATGACGCTTTAATTCTATGCAGTACCCCTAGGAGCAGTTTCTTTATGTGTATATTTTAGCTAACATTCCTTTATCAAAGGCTGTGATATCCTGATAGATATTTTTGAAATTCTTTTATTATGAAAAATCTGGCTATCAATTTGGTAATTCCATTATAATTATTATCGCTGGACTCCCACACCCACAGTGGTCAGTCGCTCGGTCACGGGTGTCATCGCACGTGGCTAGGAAACACTTATCTACGGCCTTCACGCCGAGCGCGCACTAATCTGCGCCCGCGCCGCTTCCTGCTCCGGTTGTTACCACCGATCGACGGTTGATAAATAAGCTGTTTTTTAATGATAAATGGCTTTTCAATTTGGTTTTTATGCAAAATTTTGATAAAGTCATGTTTCAGATGGCTGGGTTTGTTTAATTGTTCAAAGATTACTTTGTTTGCTTGAAGGAAGAGATGAGGTTGCAAACTACTGTAGGTATTTAATTTTCCTTTTGATCAGAACTCCACCGACCGTGAACTCCAGTAATAGAAATTAAATGGCTGACTAACTTTGGCTAACATCAATAGATTTGACTGCCGTCGTGTCCTGAGTGGTTGTCGCTACAATGACTTTTGATGAGATGATTTACGCGACGAATGTCGGTGTGGAAAAATGACCAGGTATAAAAATGTCGAGAAATTTTAAATAAGTATGTATTTCATTTCAACGAGCGTGATTTCTCCATCTTTTTTGGTCGTTGTTTGATATACTGAGTTCCAAAAATATTTTATTATCACTGTCGGTTACATGTTGGTTACGTAGGAGTGTAACAACAGAGATAGTGTCGCGAAACTGGCAATTTTAGCGTTTTGCAGCGAAAGTGCTGATAGTGGTCGCTGATAAATGCGCCCGCATAGCCAGACGGTCCGGTTAGGCAATTGTTGTTTGTAGTAAATATTGCGCTGGTTACTTCAGATTTAGATACATAATATCGCTATGACAGCAATAATCTGAGGCAGAAGCAAAGAACTAAATTCATGTTTCCTTAATAACTATAGCAAGGTCTTAAGAATTTTCATAGAAATTATAGGTGAACCGTATAAATTTGTCGTGAATTAAAAATACTTTATATTTTGTTGAATTAAATATATTTTAGTGATGTTTGAGGATGATTTCTACTAAAATACTCTGTTAAAATTGTATTTGAAAGTGCTTTGTATCTGTCTGCGCTAGACCTACATGCTTTGACGAATTTTGAAGTATAGGAAGGGTGTTGGATTCGTCTTTTTCTACATTATCGTTTTTTTTTATGTTTAGGTATCTTAACAATTAATATACCAGTTTATTCAGATAAAACTTTCTAGACGTTTTGTAAACAATTATAAAAAAGAAGACATCAAAAGGTGTACTAAGAGAAAGATTTTAGATCATTCGTTGATCGTTGTCTGTATGTATCTCGAGGAAACCAGGGTGCTTATTCGGATCACCATTCCACCTTTCACCCGTGCTTGGACTTGATGCACTATTGTATTAAATGGCCGCTACCTGTCTCATTAGAGCCGGCATACTTTCACAAATTGGTGCCACTTAGTTCCTGTCCGCAGGTTTAAGTGTTAGTGAATTTATAAGATTCAGTTTCATTGGTAAAGCCTATAAATATCTACTTTTTATTTTGCTTAAGTTTCTTAGTTTCTATTACCTATACCGAATGTCGTACTGTTTGCCAGTTGGGAATGCTATTATCTATTAAGGATTTATATTATTCCGAAGTCATGGGTATTACTATAACATTATTATTACTACTATTTTCACTGGCATCATATGTTTTATAATCATGAGTAGGCATTATCAGAAAATTACGTTATTAGTCATAATTTTACTAGATCAACCTTTCGGTAGTTTACTTAGGGGGTTATCGTAGAAAGAAAATAAATATTTCAGTCAGAAGTCGAGCTTTATATATCCATTTAAAATAAGTAAAAAATTGTTTACCTTTCTAGAAATGATTAAAGGATAGGTACGCCCAAAAGATCAGCCAAGTTTGTCTTGTTGTAAGTTATAAACAATATGGTCGACTAAGATAAAATAATTATGCTTTATGGGCTCTCGGCGAAACTCAATTTACGTTGGGCGCTATTATATACCTACGTTTGCAAATTTGTGCCACTCAATGAATTGCTATTCTTAATCCAGTAGTAAAATGTCTTTATGATTGGACATCGCACTTTATGACAGGCTAACTAACCCAGATAAATTTGATTTCACATTTGATTTGAATTATATTACTTTCTAGTACAATTATTAGTGACATTGACGTTCAATCCTACTTGCTTATTAATATGCCCATAGTTTGGTACTTAGGTTTCTTCTTGTTGTTCTTTTCTTTTACAATATCGCAAGGCTCTTTCTACTCTTAAGTTTAGATATATATTTTCTTCAGGCTTTGTTTTTTTTATTTTACTTCCATTTATGTTGTTGCTTTTGAAAAAACCTAAATAACAATGGCTGAGCGACGATAAGTGTTGGGTTCTTAGGGTGGGTGAATGGTAAATGTGTTTAATTTGGGTGAAACGTAATCCATCGAATGAATTGCGCCAATGATTCAGCAAATATTTAGTGTGAGCTTTTTTGAGAAGAATAATGTATGTAAGTAGAGGCGTTATTTGCTTACCTTTTTCCTTTTGCTAACTTACTTGATAGGACGCGTATATTCGCTTTGCGCTTGCGCTACTGAGAGCCTAAAATATCAATTACATTTTAATATTCACATCACATTACATGTCGCATAATATACTATTGCCGTAGGCTTAGTTATAATAAATATAAGGACGAGTATGTAAATTACAGTCTACCAACCCGTTTATTAGATCACCTTTAATGAATCAAAAGCAAAAAGTTGCTAAATTACTACATGTAACAAACAAATTGAACCAGTAAGTACACGTCTATTACCTCATCATTTGCAACAACAGAGATAGTAAAGCTAGTTATACACTATCCAGCGCTGCTTATACCACAGCTCAAAACGTCTAATTAACTAAGTATGATCAAAGCTAAATTAAACAGATGTTTATGAAGTTTATTTCAATCGACACCGTCCGAAAAGTTGACTTGTGATTTCGTCGTTCGATCAGCGGCTCGGCCCATTATGCTGTATATTATTATGTAACCATCAATTATTTCTTTTATGTATCTAAGCTCGGACAATTTTTGATCCAAAACTAGCTTACAATAATGTACATTTTTTTCTTTATTAGTGGAACAGTAAATAAATGTGATTACATTTGTAAAGAGCATTTAAGAAAGAAAAACCTTTTTTTTAGTAAAGAGCAACTAATAATCTTTGTGAACCTCTTTATGCATAGTTCTCAGCTCTATGCAAAAACTAATGATTTGCGACAAAAACATCAGTGACATTAATGGATGATACTCAATAAAATATAGACACAAGAATCCAAAAACAACCCGGTCATGAAACAGAAAACGGAATTGCCGCACACGGCACGTTCGACAAACAATGACTGCCCTTCGAGGAAGTTCCTTTGTGAATAAGGGATCAATAGCATCCGGTGATGAAAGTCACCCTGTGTAGATCGGGGACCTTTGCGTGATCGTGGGTGTAAAGCTTCTGCTATACAGCCCACGGGGGTATCGTTCGCCAGTGGATCGCATCGCGCCTGTTCGCGTGTAAAGGTCGTAGTTATATTATTGACATCAGAACCCTGGAGCCCCGGAGCTACAGAGCTGGCGAGTGGCCTAAATTATTGTAGTGAAAATGTAGTAGTCAAAAACACGAATTTGTAGTTCTATAGTTCTGGAGTTATTCGACCTGAAAGCTAGAAATCATCAGGTCGGTGTGGCCCCGAGATCTCAGTAATTAGGGCAGTAACGGACGTTTGCTCTTAGACAAAGTTACTGTAATATTTAGGTAGTAGACAGAAAAACAAAGAATATAATTCGTAGTTCGATATTTTGGCAGTAATTCACGTTTGAAGTGCGTGACAATCAGGTCCCTGTAGCCCAGTGTTTTCTCTGCAACGAAGCATCCTAGCATAGTATGTTGTTTGAGAAAATTTTTGTAGTTCTCGATTTAGGAATTCGTATGGAGCTAGTTTTTTATGTAGTTCTACGGTTTAATAGAATTTTGCACTCTTTCTAAAAACAATCAGAACGGTGTAGCCCAGTGTTTTCTCTGCAACGAAGCATCCTAGCATAGTATGTTGTTTGAGAAAATTTTTGTAGTTCTCGATTTAGGAATTCGTATGGAGCTCGTTTTTTATGTAGTTCTACAGTTTACGAATAATTCAGGTCGGAAGCTCCGAAATGACAGTTAACCTCACTCATTACATCTTTGGAATCAAACAAGCTAGCGAAACAGAAACTTACACAACGATTTATTATCCATCGAATAATAAGTGTGCAAAATTTCATAGAGATCCATGCAGTATCTGTAAAGGAATTTAATATAAACACATTCAGTACCATTATCTGTATAATGGAAGAGGGTGACCATACATTTTATGTTAAAAAGGAAAAATATTCGAGGACTGAAATTTGATGGTGTACTTTCACCATCAAATTTCAGTCCTCGAATATTTTTCCTTTTATAGTATTTGATGGCATATCATACCTACTACTTTGTAGGTATGATATGCCATCAAATACTATAATAATAAATACCTACATTTATTGAAATTTGCACTCCGGTTGTTTATTCGTAAGTTTTAACATTAAGTAAATAAATAACTAAAAATAGTTAACATGGTTTTTTATTGAATTATTATACCCATGGTGGTTTTTTCTAGATTGTGGTTTGGCTAATTGCTCGAACTAAACAAAGTCCATATATTATGGTATAAAGTAGTTACCTACTACCCACAGTTTCTTTTGTGCAAAGGAATAAAAAAGAGTTGTTCATCTGATTTTCTATATCTATACACTAGCTGTCCCCGCGCGGTTTTACCCGCGTTCCCGTTCTCGTTCCCATTCCCGTTCCCGCGTAGTTCCCGTTCCCGTGGGAATATTATTTCATAATTATGTATTCGTCAAGTTTTCATTGTTTTTAAAATGTATTCTGCTATTCAGGGCGGAGACAAATCCAACGAAACAAAAACCATGAAAATTGATCCAGCCGATCTCGAGTTATAAGTGTTGTAACAAACCCGTCTTTGTTTTATATATATATATATAATATATTATATAGATATAATAAAACTCTAACGAGGCCGTGTCTGTACATTAAATATTTTTTGAAAATTTTAAAGGTAGTGTATATAGTTATCGATATAGATGCCGAAACACCAATTTTTGGAATTTTTGTCTGTCTGTCTGTATGTCTGTCTGTCTGTCTGGTTGTGCACGCATCACTCAAAAACTACTGGACGGATTTTAATGAAATTTGGTATAGAGATAACTGAGTACCCGGGTCAACATCTAGGGTACTTTTTATTCCAGGAAAATATCTCATTCCCACGGGAAAATATAAAAACTGGTTAAAAAGAGAAATACGTACTACTCCGAAACGATAACCCCTAGAAACTGGAAAAATAGTATGAAGGTGTCGTAGGAAACCGGTATGAAGGGATTTTTGGAATTTCCCACGGGAACGGGAATAAACTGAATCCACGCGGGAAAATGCCGCTGGGACCCGCTATATGAAATTTGGTATGTAGGTGTCTTAAATATGTTGTAGGCAACCACTATGAAGGGATTTTCGGAAATTCCCACGGGAACGGAAATAAACGGAATCCGCGCGGGCAACGCCACTGGGCATCCGCTAGTTATAAAAATAAGTGTCGTGTGTAGCAGTCAATAATTATATAAGTATTATTATTACGAAGCAGGTATACAACACCCGAGCTTGGCTCTCCAGTATTTTTTTAGAGACTCTAAAAAATACACGTGATTTTGGGTATGGGTTAGTTTAAACATTACCTACCTCGTATCACGAGGTATTTAAATAGTTGCTAAAACATCACTTAATATATCAATGGCCCATATTTTTCAAATTAGTAGAACCTGCTTGAAGTTTATATTAAACTAGCGGCGCCTAATAATTTCACTCGCGTCAGTCCCGTTCCAGTGGAAAAATGTTACTCCCAGAAAAGTAATAAGTATTTCCCTTGGTTAAATTTTTTTTAAGACTCACATGGTCCACTCTTTTTTATTCCTTTGCACAAAAGAAACCGTAGGTAGTAGGTAACTACTTTAAATACCTTACCATACCTACTACCATATATGGACTTTGTTTAGTTCGAGCAATTAGCCAAACCACAATCTAAAAAAACCACCATGGGTATTTGAATTCAATAAATAACTATGAAAACCATTTTTAGTTATTTATTTACTTAATGTTAAAACTTACGAATAAACAACCGGAGTGCAAATTTCAATAAATACCTACTATTTGATGTCATATCAGACCTACTACTTTCACCATAAAATTTCAGTGCTCGAATATTTTTCCTTTTTAACATAAAATGTATGGTCACCCTCTTCCATTATACAGATAATGGTACCGAATGTGTTTATATTAAATTCCTTTACAGATACTGCATGGATCTCTATGAAATTTTGCACACTTATTATTCGATGGATAATAAATCGTTGTGTAAGTTTCTGTTTCGCTAGCTTGTTTGATTCCAAAGATGTAATGAGTGAGGTTAGCTGTCATTTCGGAGCTTCCGACCTGAATTATTCGTAAACTGTAGAACTACATAAAAAACGGGCTCCATACGAATTCCTAAATCGAGAACTACAAAAATTTTCTCAAACAACATACTATGCTAGGATGCTTCGTTGCAGAGAAAACACTGGGCTACACCGTTCTGATTGTTTTAAGAAAGAGTGCAAAATTCTATTAAACCGTAGAACTACATAAAAAACTAGCTCCATACGAATTCCTAAATCGAGAACTACAGAAACTTACTCAAACAACATACTATGCTAGGATGCTTCGTTTCAGAGAAAACACTGGGCTACAGGGACCTGATTGTCACGCACTTCAAACGTGAATTACTGCCAAAATATCGAACTACGAATTATATTCTTTGTTTTTCTGTCTACTACCTAAATATTACAGTAACTTTGTCTAAGAGCAAACGTCCGTTACTGCCCTAATTACTGAGATCTCGGGGCCACACCGACCTGATGATTTCTAGCTTTCAGGTCGAATAACTCCAGAACTATAGAACTACAAATTCGTGTTTTTGACTACTACATTTTCACTACAATAATTTAGGCCACTCGCCAGCTCTGTAGCTCCGGGGCTCCAAGGTTCTGATGTCAATGTTATATTGCTGCGTACAAGATGACGCGTTCGGGTTAGCTGCATAAGTCATTTTGTCTTTTTGGCTTCGTGTGTCTCTTGCCTACCTTTCTACTGATCAAGATGCGTGCAAAACATGTTGATGTCACCCTCTTAGGGGTTGAATTTTGCAAAATCCTTTCTTCTATCTAGCTATCTATGTGCAAAATTTCAACTCTCTAGACCCAGCGGTTTAGGCTGTGCGTTGATACATCACCAATCAGTCAGTCAGTTTATCATTTTATACATATAGATAGATGATCTTCTCCGGCTCATAAGACTCTTTGTTTCCAATTCATGCAAATAGGGCTGCTATTAGGTTCAGTGCTAGTACAGTTCACAAGCGTGTCACTTTTAGAGTCCCTCTGTATCCGTTTGTTTTGAAATAAAGAAAAACTATTCCTTATAATAAAACAAATTATATGAATTTCATTGTTGACTCTGATTTCAATATAAATTGCTGTTATTAGTTGATAGGTATGAAATTGTATTTACAATTTATTTTCGCGCGTTGTTTTAACAATTAGTCGTGGTCGTTTTGTTGATTTCACGGGATTTGTTGAGACGAGTAAAAACTACAAATATTTGCGTTACTTCAAGGTAACATTGAGGTAAATACCATAAAAACAAGGACCTTTTAAAATGTATTTGTTTATGTTGTTTAGAGACGTGTTGAATATGTTATAATTTAGGTCTTTTTATGTCAAGAAGATAAGTTTTAAATATATTACCTACCTATAGTATAGGTACTTATTTGTACTTGCAAATCACCATAAATCATAATTCATGATGAAAATGAAAAATATTTATTTCAGTTTACAAAAGGCATTTGCTACATACTAAGGCCAGGGCCAACCTATTAAGTTTAAAGAAAACCTGTGGCAGGCGACCCCGCTCTTCCTAACAATGGCAGACAATATATGATAATCATAATGAATCTTAAGAATGCTTTAAATATTTAGAAATTAGACTTCAACAAAATAGAAGTCAGTGTTGCAATAACAAATCATTTTTTTATGAAGATAGTTCAATGTCATTAAAATATATTGTCTTCATTTGGACAAAATAGATTTTTAGCATACTTACTCGTAACATATAATATTATCATTTACTAAAAAGGAGCGCAGCGGTGTTGTCGTGCGGAACCCGTTGTTTCCCGTTCCCATAGGAACCTTCAAAAATATTTTTACTTGTCCAATTTTAAATATTCTAGGTGCTACGCCTCTTTAGTTGTTAATAAGTATAATATGTTGATAAATGAGTCAGCCGTATTTCGATTTTGCCTGATAAAAAAAAACTAATTTCACACCTATTTCCTAATGGGGTAGGCAGAGGAAATAGGCCGCCACTTGGTTCTAAAGTGGCTGATCTTTCGTGCTTCATTCACATCCATCAAATGACATTATAATTCTCCTCAACATACTATCACATTTTAATCATAAATTTATTAAAAACTGATATATTAAAGCGTAGTTTCAAAATTTCTATATAAATAACCTACTCAAAACTAACCGAATCCTAATTTATGGAGTGTTTCAAAATATTAGTCTCCCGCAGAGAATTTCCGTTGGGATTTGACTGTTAGTTATGATCATTAAATTGCTATTCTGACAACGTTCACTGTGACAATCTTGCGCAGCCCATTTACGTACAATCGCGCTCAAATTTTGTATCACAGAGTGTTTTGTGAGGATTCCGCGAAATCACTTATCGCGCCCGAATCATCAATATTGTTATTGTTATCTGCCATCTTGTCAACTGATGGACGTTTTGAATTGCGAAATGACAAATCGCCTTTATCGAATAGTGTGTGACAGGAGTTTGTTCTGACTTTCACAAAATGTATTACTCAATGATAACTGTACATTTTGTGACATTTAAAACTATTTTTTACTTCTCATGCTCTAAAAGTACGCCAATATAGCCCTACGAAGCGGGACTAAAGTGACCACTTTAGTCCCTAGGGAGTATAAAGTATTTTTTTTTAATTTCCTTAATGAGAAAAAGACAACCTCAAACAGCCAGTAAATATCTGTAAAGTGTGGACCATCTTCATTGCGAAAATGTGAAGAGTTTTAGTTTCATGGTTTTTCCGCGAAGAAGCTGGCGCCACGTGTTTTAAATTGTTTACCTGCAAAGAGATTTAAATCTCTTTGTTAATCTGTGACAGCCTGACAGGTTTAGAAGAAAAAACTGACCGCGAAAATTTCTGAATTTTTGTCGAGTGTAAATTTGTTGGGTTTTAAATAAATTTGTACTAAATTGACAATTTTTCTCGCACTCAAAGTGAAAAGTACAGTTTCCACCACGAGACTAAACGCCAACTTAATATACCCTCGGTTTCATGACTCCCTCGCAAGCTCGGGAGTCAAACCACCTCTGGTATATAATGGCTTCGTTTAGTCCCTCGATATAAAATATACTATATTAATGACGAACTGGGGAGTATAATAATAAATGCTTACATAAATAAAAATAGAATTTCTATTTATTCATTTTCGATTGAGAAATCTTTCGGTTTGAAAAATAATATATATTATAAGAAACATTATGAATGACTTAGAGCTAATTATAAGTCTCCGTCTGTTTGTGATTCCCATCGTCTTAGTGCACAGACGGTAGCTCAACCGTGAGCTGTGTTGGATAGGAAACCCTTTCTACACTCACGTTTATTATTGTTAATCCAGCTGGTAGGTAGGCAGCCAACCGCACGTATAAAAGGTCTTGACGAACTTGGCGATTCAGCAAATAAGGTAGATGGCGTTGTTGTAGGCGTATAGTTGACATCGGCCATAAACGTTATCTGACCTCTCCTCCAGTCATATCGGTTTTCCGTTTCACTGAATCGAGGAGCCGGGGAGTGCATGTGCCCTTCAAAGATCTGGTGCATCTGACCGCTTTTATCATCAACTTCAGTTTTGTTAATACAACTAAAATTATATTTTTATTATTTAACGTTTGTACTGATAGTAATGTGTTGCAAATAAAGTTATCATCTATCTATCCATTCTTTTGTACACATAATAGGATATGATATAATAATCCATTCTTTTTAAAGGTCGATTCACCGTTTCCGTATGCCCTTCGCAACTCAGAAAGTGCAGTTGTACGCGGGTGCCCGTTCAGAAACCGGTATGGTAATGCACGCCGCGGGCCCAGTGTTTATTTACGAGTAGACATGTGGCCAGCGACCTTCAAGGACGCTGTGTTCGCGGGAACCGAGGGAATTACAGAAGTCGTAACTGTTGAGGAAAACAAAGGTGGTGGTTTAGCTGAGATTGTGATTGGATCTACTACTTAGGTACTATAAATCGTGACTCTTATTTCCCGAAGCTTGTGATTTTTTTTATTATTTCTTTCTCTCACATTAGTGTTGCAGTTCAGATTGATACGTCACAGTCATTTTCTTTATCGGTTTACCTAGCTACTTAGGTATACAATACGTATAACGTTTTTTTAAATTTTAAGTGTTTTATGGACGCGCAGTTTAATTCGGGGTTGTTTTTATGTTAAATCAAAAACTTTAAATAATAGCCTATATTATAGACTAGCGTTGCCCGCGCGGATCCCGTTTATTAGCGTTCCCGTGGGAATTTCAAAAAATATTTTCACAGTGGTTGCCTACGATATATGTATATGACACCTACATGCCATATTTCAAGTTTTCATTATTTCAGGTTTCATTATTTCGGAGTAGTACTTACGTATTTCTCTTTATAACCAGTTTTTTAATTTTCCCTTGGGAATGAGACATTTTCCCGCGGTAAAAAGTACCCTAGACGTTGACCCGGCTACTCAGCTATCACCACACTAAACATCAAAATCCGTCCAGTAGTTTTTGCGTCATGCGTGCGCAACCAGACAGACAGACAAAAATTTCCAAAGTTGGTGCTTTGGTATCTAAATCGATAACTATATATACCTACGAGTACACCACTGCTAAAATTTTCAAAAAATATTTCATGTACAGACTCGGCCCCGTTAGAGTTTTATTATATGTATAGATATTATGTTATTCTGATGTAGGTACCTATAAGCTGTATTACCTACTGTAAAGTTTATGCGTGAAAAAGCAAAAAAAACATCCATCCATTTATCTTCAAAACTATAGTATAAAACTATGTAGCAGGAATACCAGGAACAACATTCTGACCCATATTCGTGAAATAAATTATACAGAACCAACGTATTCTGCGATAGAGGTAGCTCAATTTATTGTCTTCAATTTTAATGCTTACTAAATTTATAGACTTTATGTATTAAATTGAGCTTTATGTGTATTTACAATAAACGATAAACATCGTAAAGTAATCAAAACATTGTCACTGGTCCATTAGTGAACTGCATGCATACTAAAATTTATGTGTTGTAGCCCGGTAGCACAAAGTCGCAAATTAATTTGTTATTTAATTTGAAATTGATAAATAGTTACTATGTTATTATAAGAATTAAGTATAGATATTTAAATTTACAACATAACCTTTTGACAGTAAAATTAATATGAAAAATGATGATGTATAGATGTTTAAAAAAACGAATGTGGTTACTAAAACATAGTTTTTTGAGTGACCAAATAATGAACTTGATGTGCCTATAATAAAAGTGTAATAAAAATTTATAAAAGTAAGTACCTATATTTAGACCAATACTAACTAAATATTTTATAATCACTACATAGTATAAAACAAAGTCGCTTTCTCTGTCCCTATATGCTTAAATCTTTAAAACTACGCAACGGGTTTTGATGCGGTATTTTTTAATAGATAGAGTGATTCAAGAGGAAGGTTTTAGTGTTAGCATTGCACCCGCGCGAAGCCAGGGCGGGTCGCTAGTAATTTATATGGACAAGACTGAATTACTTCTGTAATGCTTGCGAAAGAAAATGAATTTTGCATCAGTGTTAACTAAGGCATATGGTTAATAAATTTAAGAGTGCTATAACTGAAATTGAGTTAGTACAATCGGACCTAAAGATTACAATATCATGAATATTTAATGCAGCCTTGAATGAGACAATGATGATTTATATTGTTGCGCGACATTTTGAAATTAATGTGTTCACTCCTCTCATAGATTCGCTAATCTGTCAGTTGATATGGACATATCATAAAACGTATCAATCACTTGGCTTAATGTTAGGCAATAGGCTAATTTAGTTCAGAAAATATTCGAAGTACCGCCGTCATATAATTGTATTGGGTGCTACTTAATAGTTTTATATTAACCCAACTCCTTCATTAAACTTTAATTAAAGCTAATTGTGAAAGTTGCGACAACACTATTTTATGATGCAAAATTAAAAGTATTATAAACAGCGTAAGACGCATATAAAAGCTATTGCTCAAGCACATATACCTAAATTTTAAACAATTCGGTACATCAATTAAAACACCGATGAAATCAATTGCATATAAAATACAATAATTGAAAAAAATACAATTCTTATGGAGCTGTCAGGTACAATTAGACTAGACTCTAAATTAGTTTTTATGTATTGTATTGTGCAGTAAATTTATAAATGTAGCCTTTGACACTTAAGAGACGAAGACAAAACAACAACGTCTCTCTCTTCAAAATATGTCTAACCTAAAGGCTCCGCGAATCAAATATAATATGCCTTCAAGTTAAAATAACAAAGTTCCATGCACTACTTTGTACTACTGACAGAGAATAATCCGTTGAGCGTTCATTTGAGCAAAAAGCGGAAATATGAAGAAAATTACTGTTTGCATCTCTACTATCTAAGCTAAAGGAATCCGACACTGCATAGTCCACATACCACAGATATGGGTAAGTAAGGCAGTAGAAAATTATCTCTGTCTGCAGTTTATTAGTTATATTACATGCGACTGTTACAGTCGTTAGCAGTCTAACCGCGACTGCAATCAAAACTGACCGATATTACAAAGAATTCTGCTGGCAAGGAAACCACAGTAAGTGATTTTTAAGCCCTACTTCGGAGACCAGTGTGTAACGGGCTTTAATGATATAATAATAGACGTGTTGCCGGCCGTCGCGTGTGTAATTACCTTAAGTTGGGTGCCTGGAGTGGACACGTCAACGGATTCTATGACGTCTGGATTGGAATTAAAATGAATAATTTATATATTTCAAATATATATTATATCCGTATTTGCCTGTATTATATCTTATTTATTTTTAAAATTAGCTATTTTTATAACTTCAGCACTTTAATAATTGTTAATTCCGTGGTAGTCTAAGTAGAATAGCATTTAACATTTATTGTATTTCAGAATGTATCAGTGTATGTAATTTTGATTACCTACCTACCCTAATAAATAAATAAAATATGTTTCGGAATTAGAATACTTACAAGTAAAGATTTCTCTACTGTTGGATTTGTGTAACTTCTAATAAGACACAGCTAGGTTGGTGTGTTATCACTTCATTATCGTTGTGGTCTTGATAAGGTAATACGAGGAGTGATATACATATTTCTTGGTGAAAGTAAATCTCTCACCTTGCCTCACAACTACTTTAGTGAGGCAATAAAGTTTTAGGTTGAAAGATTCTGCGCTGAAGCAGATCAATCAATCAACAACAATCTGTGTTGAATCGTATCTTAATGAACTGCATAATGTAGATATTTTGTTTGACTCGTCCATATTTTACAAAATCACAATAAATCTCATTTTATGCTGTCTATCCAACAGTGCCTAACTGCTGTCACTTGAACCACTATTTTAAGGGTAAAAAGGTGCAGTACGATGGTACATTATACACATAGTTCGTGTCTTAATGTCTTTTCTCTTTTGCTTGAAAGTCAGTTCGGTTATTGGTTCTAAAAATATTTCTACATCAAGCTTCACTGTATCCCATCGGATACCAAGACAATAAATTATGTCTGTCTATTTTGTGTCCGATCTTCCGAAGTTCAACGGGTACAACTTGGTTTTCTTCCAAAGCACTCAGAAAGTACAGCTTGTTTTATTTTCCATTTGTTTCATTCGGCAGATTTGCTACTCGACATATTCATGGATCCTACGGATTCCAATCCAGCCACTGCGCAGGTCACTGGTTAATTACAGCGACATTTCGCGTGATGATTCGGGGACGCGCCGCGCCGGTGGGTCGGACGGTAATTTTATGTAATTCGGCTTGAGATTAGCTCGGAGTCTACACCAACATAACATCGGATATTGTTGGATAATACGAAAAGGTATTGTGCAGCAGTGATAAGTCTGCAGAATCGAGTCCAATAATATATTACGTTTTACAACCTCTTAACGTCACATGTGTCTACAGTCTCGAAGACGAGTATACATGATTTTCGTACTTACCCCTCGGGAATAATCACGAAGACACGTCCAAATTGTCCTTGGAGTCTCGCCCACGACAGATACGTGATCTCGATTACAATGAGTCTGTAATCGGACGGTTATTTTTTAGTCGGTGATGAAGGAATGCGACGCAAAAAAGGACGCAAAAAAGGACGCAAAAAATATGCCACACGTGGCCCTGTGGCTCTGTGTGAGACAAACTTATATTTACCTGTGACGGTATTATCCAAAATAACTATAATACTAACGAATTTGTTTGAATTAAACGACATCATTATCACTGTCGCTACATAGTATCTGATAGTATAAAACCAAGTCGCTTCCCGTCTATCTGTCCCGATGTATGCTTAGATCTTTAAATACGGATCGGATTTTGATGCGTTTTTTTAATAGATACAATGATTCAAGAGGAAGGTTTTAGTATCAGCATTGCACCCGTGCGAAGCCGGGGCGGGTCGGTATAGTGAAAGATATAATCATTTGAGTCTATTTATTTGAAACCTTCTTGAGACAAGTTTTGATCGTGCTTGATCTGAAATAGGAAAAATGCCAAACTCCCCATGCTAGTCCTCTGCTGTCTGAAGGAGCCATGCCAAATCACTTTCTACCGTGGCCATCTGAAACAAGATATATAAAGAATTTTAATAGCACATAAAAAGTTTCTATAAATAGATTTATAGACATTTAACAATCTATCTTATCGCTATAAAATAAGGCATTAATTCCTTTGTGGCTCTATGCCATCAAAAACAAAACTTGTATAAAAACCAAGTCGCGCAACTCATTTCTTCTACCGTAAAAAGTTGTGAGATCCATGTAATACCAAGTCGGTTAGTTTCGGTTAGGTCTTAAGTAATTACGTAATTAGCTAATCTAACAACCTCTTATAGTGACCATAGTAATATTAAAAATCTTTCATGTTTTAAATAAATAGATTGAGTTGGCAATCGCACTAAATATTCTGATTTAATATAATACGTATCACTTGTGATATACATTGTTTTCATGCGATGGCCAAGTTTTTTTGGCCAACGCTTTTTTTTGCTCGACTTAGCGGGGGCACTGCCGTGCCCCCAGATCCAACGCAAACAGACATAATATGTCAATCAAACTCTCAATGGAAACAAACTGTGACTACGTGAGTAATTAGATGTTACATGTTGATGGTTGCTTTCTTTAGATTGACATTTCAAAGGGGTTAATAGTCAACGAGCCCGGGTGCAATTGCTGTGACAGACGGACACACAGCAGACAGAATAAGAAGAGTTCTCGCCAGCTGGACGGCTGATTAATTACGGATGGTAGTAAGTACAAGAAGCTTTGCCATGCTTATCCTCATGATACTTACATTTTATACATATAAGTATACTTGGCATATATTGTATTGTTGTAGGGACAATCCTACTAATATTATAAATGCGAAAGTTTGTATGGATGGATGTCTGGATGTATGGATGGATGTTTGTTCCTCTTTCACGCAAAAACTACTGGACGGATTTTGATGAAACTTTACAGTTATGTAGCTTATACATCAGAATAACACATAGGCTATATTTTATCCCTGTATTCCCACGGGAACGGGAACTACGCGGGTGAAACCGCGGGGCGCTGCTAGTACAATATATGCCAAGTATATATACCAACAGGAGAGTATAGTGTTTTAAGCGTGTGTATGTATTGTCTGTGAGACTTTAACATTTTCGCAGTCTTAACAAGTTGACGGTTTTTTTAAGTCCGAACATAATTACAAATGCAACGTATCAGCAACATGCTTCGTGAAAAAAAGGGATGAATATGAAATTAAAAAAAAACAGTTTCGAGGATCAGCAACAGGTTTCGTCAAAAATATACTTAAATAGAACCAATTATTACCTACAACCTAAATTACAGGCAAAAAATTTCTTCTAAACTCTGACCACGCGGCCCGGTGCAGAGAATGCTTATCTAATTTATTTAATTTTATTTTTTTTTCTTTAGGTCTGGATTGTCATGGGTACATGACACTTTTTTGGGTGCGGTACCCAAATGGTCCCAACGGGACCAGTCAGTCAGTCGCGACTAGTCGGTGGGATGTATCCGATGAACCGTGTTAGGTTGACAGTTGACATTTTCACAGTTCCGCTATAACAACAAATAATAAAAATAAGTTTGTTTGTAATTAAAGGGGGTCCCGGTGTTGAGGAACCCTTTGTGTGCGAGTCCAACTCATGCTTGGCCGTTCTTTTGCTCATTTGGGGTCTTAAACAGAAGTAAAGAGAAGCTGCGACTACAAAATAATGACTAATAATGAGATACGATGTCTAAAAATATGTCTACGCGTGGTTCGTCCCCTCCTCCCATGCAAAGATGGATTCATTTAGAATACAAATGTAGAAAAATTGACTAACGCAGAGTAACTTTGCAAAATTTTGCAATTATCTCCAGTAACTAAGCGATGTATGTGGAAATAATTGAAATTGACTCAGATTTCGTGTTACAATACATTTAGTCGTATCGGTGCCCTAAATGGGACATGTGAGTCAGGCGGGATGTACGCAATGGGGATTCTGTGTGCACTGCATGTGTTGCCATCTAAAATTATTTATAGTATGAAACCTAACATCTACTTTTTACTTCCAGTTGCCGGGCCTGTTGGCTCAGATGGTAGTGACCCTACCTTGAGTGAGCCGGGGGGGGTCGCGGGTTCGATCTCCGCTCGGGGCCTACACGTTGGACTAAATAACCGTGTGTGAATTTTGTTTTAAAATTTATTAGTATAGTTATACCATTTAAATTGCTAGACATTTATTGGTATATTTGTTCATAAAAAAATCACAGTCAAAATGATTTGAAATTCATGATTTAGCATTCGCTGCAATTTTCAACGTTTTCTAACTTAGTTCTTTCAAAAATTCCAATGTAGGTAAGCGGAAGTAAATAAGCCAAACTAAACCCTACTACGGAAAAATGTAGTAATAAAAACCAAAATGTAGTACCTGAACTATAAGAATCTATTGACACCTCATTCATCAAAATCGGCTGAGTAGGTACTTAGATAAAACCAAAAGTTGAGTAGTTAGGTGCTACAGTAGAACATACACACACCTTCCTTTTGACTTCACCCGTAGTCGGGTAAAAATGATTAGATACACAGAAAATAGCAGATATTTTTGATTATCCCACTATACGAGTATAAATAATACTTACCTACATATTAAGAGAATATTTTTGTTCGTATCGAATATATTGCATTACGGTTGCATATTAAAAATTTACCGCTATGCGGAATCAAGCAATCGTAACGTCTGGTACTGTAGGTGTTTTCACATTATTGGTAATTGCGTAGGTATACCAAATAAATTATACACCTTGATGTGAGTAAGAGACAGAAAAACCGTTATGGAATACTTTGAGCTTTAGAAGAATTGTATTTAATATACCCGTTCCTAAACCTTTGCTACGATTGCGATGAAACTTGGGTGAGAAGTTGTGTGCACATCGGAAAAAAAATATGTAAAAATAAAGGAAATTTCCACGGGATTTGGTAAAACAGGGGGTCGATTTTTGAATCTCACCAAGTGACTAATTCTCACCGATGTGAGTGATTTCCGAAAGTTCGTATTTTTGAAACTCATCGGTGACTTACATTTGTAATACCTATGATATCGATTTACGAATGCCCCTACCAACTCGTAATTGAAATCACCATGCGATTGTTTTTGACAGTTAACGTAGTGCCATCTGCCAAAAGTGCCAAAGTATGTTTTTCGTAAGAATTAGCAGCGGGGCTCGATTGTGATATTTTGTGATTGCGACGATTTATTGAAAACAGCATGTGACTTTCAAAAATACGGCTTTTGGAAAATGGTGACATAAAAGTCATCGGTGATAATTTTAGTCACCGGTGATTTTGATATCACCAGTGAGATTCAAAAATCGCGCACTCCAGGATGACAGGAAGCCGCTCACGGGTCTGTACCTAACTATTTTATAATAGAATATATGTTCGAACACTAGCTGATTGTAAAAAACCTAACATCAAAGATCGATTAACTTAACCTGTCTTCTATTATACAAAAAAAAATCGACATTTTGTACTTACTTGAATTGCTGAATTACAAAAATCTTATTTTGTAGCGTTGATTTTGTAAGATTTTTTTTCTTCACCTCAAATTTGCATAAATACGATATATTCTTGATATTCTTGATTTTTTTGCTTAAATTATGTATTTATTATTTTAGTTTCATACAGTTTCAAATACCAACCACCCTAGAACAAGCTCCGTCACCGTTACACCAAACCCACACGTTTAGGAAAATAAATATTACAAAGATCAATATCTTTACTAATTATAGCCTGGGTAGCAATAAAATTTAATCAACCAGAAAGGATTTTGAAAGGCTAATATCGCTGTTACCGATCCTTTAGATGGGATAACGAGATATAGGAAATTATTTTTTTCATTACCCTGACGAGAATCTATTAAATCTGTTATGTTAGAGATTATTAAATTTACAATTAATATACGTATACTGTCTTAGAAAGAAGAATATTTTAATAGATTTGTGTTTTTTTTTCTGTTAAATTTTTTGGGCAACGTCGACCACGGCACAAAGGCTAAAAAGAAAGAAAAAAGACAAAATGTATTTAAACATTACTAATAAACTAGCCCTGGTGCAGCTTAGTAGGTACTCCCATAATTCGATAAATGTAGCAACATATTTCTAAAGTATCAAATTAGAACAAACCAATTTCCGGCATCGTGATACAAGGGTGTAACCGTATAACCCAGTTTTTGTCGAACTACGAGTATTACAATTGTCAATCAATAAAATTTGGGTTTCCCCACTTTCTTTCACGGTTCGCTTTATTCTGTATTGCCTCGAATGAATGGGCAATAATTTAATATGGGTTTATTGCACAGAGAACGCACCCACTTGCGACCTTTACTGGAGCAAAAGTTATTATTTCGATGATATTACTATTACTTTCTGTTGCTCCAATTGAGCTGCCCCGAAACCAGTCATTCTTGTACTCTGGTAGCATCTCGTTGGTTAAAATACTGTTGTTTACATTTAGCCAACCTCCACGGCCGAGTTTAGAGTCCCTCGTTATTAGACCATTGACATTTCTAAGTGTATTTTTGTTACTTACAGAAGTAAATGAATTTTGACTTTGATGTACCTATAGTTGACGCACGTCTTAGCGATACCACAGACCTGCATCTCTCTACATAGTTTCTATAGCGATACTCTTTTCATTTTATGTATTTCTACGTGCGATATAAACCTTTGTAAGGCGAGTCTCTTCAACTTGCAATGAAGTGTGGGAATCGCTAATAGGAAAATTGAATCGGAAATGTATTGTACTATATAAAATAAAAATAAATGCGGCCAAGTGTAAGTCGGACTCTCACACCAAGAGTTCCGTACCACCGTGCGATAAAAAAACATGGACTCCCTTTTCTCAAAATATCATTATTTGTTGTTATAGCGGCAATAATTCTACGGCTAATACGGAAAAATTATAGTTCATGGCATATAGCCGACTGAAAGACAAACGGATGAAACAAAAAGAAAACGGAAACGGACAGCGATTACTTGTAATAGGGTCCCGTTGGCAGTCTTAGTTACGGAACCCTATAAATTGTTTTTTTATCCTACTGCAGAGCAAAGAGCTCTCCTCCATCAATCTACTTATAAAGATTATCTGGAAAATTAAATATAAGTTTTCGAAATTCCTACTAGCATAATAGCAGCTCATTACCTACTTTAAAATTTTAAATCTTCCAAAATTATTAACACTTCAACTACTCGTATACCTGACTTTATTATTACGATAATGTTCATATAATGGAAATATACATTTATTTACAAAGAAAATATAATTATATTAATAATAAACTATATTCAGTGCATAACATAAAAGTATTCGAGTTCTGAAGCTTATACTTAATCTGCTATAATCTTAATTTATGAACAGGGGAGACATCTGAATAAGCAACTGGAATTAGTATGGTGAAGGGCAGAAAGATTTTATTTTACAACATTTGAAATAAGGTGTAAGTACACAAATTTAATCTTTAAGCTACGGGCATAACGCGCAAGTTGTTTTACAAAGCTGGTAAGTGTATTGGTAAACTTATTGAATGGGTCGAGATATTCATCAGTGTTGAAATATGAAGCCGCAATACGTAACCCTTTCGGTAAATGGAGAAGGTGAAAATAATTAAACATAAAAAACCCATTGCGTTAAAAAGCACTGAAATTTTTAAAATATTATTTGATTTACCTTAATTAGGATGGATCCAACGACAACACCTCTACAATTTCTACTTATGCATTGCGGTGCCGCCATATTCTTTTTTGTGACGTCATTACGTCACCTATCCAATAAACACATAAACAATCAGACTAATATTCTAACAACGGAGGCTACAGGCTCTGAAATTGGCTTACTTACACCCGAAAAACATTAATTTCAGGGCACAGTCGTTTAAAAATGAAACGTGACCACACACAGTCGTTATCAAATTGACACTATTCGATATAAAGCACGCAATCGAAAATTAGAGTTAAAACGAAATTCAACTCTTTATAAAAAGATAAAAAAAAGTTCACGTCATACTGCTCTAAATCTGGAAAGGTCACTATTAATTTTATTGCTCACCAATAAACGGTCAAAAATTTCAACCGCGATCAAGTCCAGTATCAATGCGACAAAACTTTATTACCATCGAAAAAACACATTCTAAAGAAATTTAAAACATGTTTATTGTGTTTAAGCCGTCGAATAAAGGGGATTCCGTTCCCAAGGACATAATTTTGTATTTATATCACGAAGACTTTACCTCGTGAAGGGCGACAAATCACCTCCCCGGGCTACTTTTTTATTCTCAAAGGGCTATGTGTTATAGTCCTTATATTTTGGAATATAAGTGTCAGATTTGTTTATTATCATTATCCAAACATCGTGCATCGTGCTGTCAGGTCAGACCACATGTGCTGACAGCAAATCTTTCTCGGAAATCATCCGAATCTTATGTATTTGTTTTTATAAAAAAAGTAAGATTAATGTCACTTTAGGTGTGAAGTTCTCTCGTCAAAACTCGTTAAGTGTTTCGCTTCCAATAAGTGGCAACGATTGAATTACCGACTACTTAGTTTATATTATTTACAAAACATATCTTGATGGCAGATTAATGATATTTGGCTTAGTGAAAGAAAACAAATGTAACAAACCTTTGTTTAAAGTTAGTGAGTTTTCGAATGTCTTAAACTTTGTGTTTACGCTATATTGTACTGTTGTAAACTTTATACAATTAGTAAAATTTAAAAATGTACAATACCTCGTACCCGTACAATGTAATATACATACCTTGCCTGGTTCTCCGACAGAAGGTATAGTTTACTTAGTAAATTCCACTCTATTTATAAATAATCGCTTTATTGTTGAGACCATTATTTATAAAAAATAGACCTAATTACATCAGTATAAAAAATTATCATCCTAAACTTTTTTCCAATTCTTTTCTCTAAATAGGTAGGTACACATTTTTATTCCATTCTCGTTTTAGCTCCTATAAACAGGTAGCAAAAAATGCGTCGAAGCGATTAGAGCCTTCCTTTTTTTGACGTTTTTTTATAATCTATGGATGATTTATGGCTTGTTTTCTTTCCTTTTTAGGATCAGTGATTCGGGTCTGTGGGTAGCCAGTTTCATATGTCAGCATTTTTTTTTTATTTATAGTTTTTTTCGCTTTTAGTACTAGAGAAAAATAGCTCCGATAGTTACCGGATCTTAATTAAGATCAAAAAAGAAAGATAGTCAAGCAAAATTGCAATAGATATTTTCCTATTTTTTTTGTAGTGTTCCCATGAAGCCGGTTACATTTTGAATTTATTTTATGACAACACACTTGGTTGAGTAATATTTAACTATAACTTTTACTTTTCGACAGGGGGAGTGTGTAAGCTAGATTTACCATCATAATAGGATAAAATATGGACAGTCATAAACATCTCGTTGGTAGTCGTTAAAATTTTATGACTTCAAATTGAAAGAGGTCGGAATTTTAATAGTTTTGCCACCAACCAAGAGTATTCTTGACAATTAGAGCTCATGTTAGAATTAAGGACAGATGTTACAAAACTTACAAAATTATATTCAGCATAGGTCACCATCGCCAGTGCATAATAGAAAAGAAGGTGTGCCTACGTAGGTATAATATATAAAGCTTTTATTATAAAGTCACTTTTATTGCTAGTTATTGTAAAATAGGGACCCGCCCTGCTTCGCACGGGTGCAATGTGCTATAATGTGTAATATAAAACTTTCGGCCGCATCTCAAAATAATAGTGAAAACCAAATAATAGGTATTTTTTCTTGCATTATTTTAACCTTAACTAATTTTTTGAAATGATGACTATTGCTTTCAATGCATAGCTGGATTTGAGGTTTCAAAGATATGACTAGATCATTGATGGCGCTAATAGAAAGAAAATATATTTTTCAACACACTTGCTCAAAACGACGTTTTTATTCCACCGATTTTTGGCTCATAATCCTAGATATTAAACACGCGTGCTTTTCCAGTATATTATTGAACGAGTGCCTTTAGTTTATTAACCCGACCAATTTACATTTGTACCCTAGTACCAAGTCGTAAGTAAGAAGAAGAAGAAGCGATATAATTTAGTCGGGTTATAACTTTTTATTTTAGCAACAAACAGTATTTATGCGAAAAATAACAGTAAATGGTAAATCCAGCTTTATTATTAAAAAATAACTTAAATTCATTTAAAATTTTCTGCAATTTCTGTTTTAAACAAAACATTTATTTTTAATTATATTTTTAATCTTGGCTGTTGGCCGATCTAGTTCGCAGTTCGCACCTTAGCCTTGCGCGCGCATCGGTATCGCGGCAAGAAAAAAAACAACGGCCCATTTTTTGTAAATAATTGTCGGCTTTGACGAAGTTTGGATTAATTGTGAAGTTTAATATCAACGAAAATATCTACTTTAAGTGAAGAAAATGAAGAAAACCTATTATTAACTCCGCCGGACATACGTAACGAGGCAAAAAACGCGTGCGATAGTCTTTTGCCATAAAAATCGAGAGAAATGTAAGTGCAAGAACGCTCATTCTTTCTCAGAAAAACGTCGTTTTAAGCAAGTGTGTTGAAAAACGTCGTATGAAACACGTGTGCCTGTGACCATAATATACGCGGCTTTCTTATGGCGCACTCGCTTTCGCTCGTGCGCACACAATATCGCCTTGTATATAATGGTCAACTTAGCACACTTGTATCATAATGTACTATATTGCCACAAATATTTTGAAAACATTTCTCGGCACCTTGATAGCTTGGCAAAGGGCGAATAATCAGCTTGTCCTACCAAGCCATAATACTTGGCTTAGTAGAGCTGGTTTTTATTTAAGCTAATCATGATTCATGTATGTAAATATATAATAAGTACAGTAACTTTTTGAGAGACTCCGTCAGGGTTTACATAAGGTATACCTTACGCAACAATTTTTCTTATGCAATAAACAGTTTATTTTATATTTATTTCATGATAATCATATTATGTGATGTCACATCTGCTAGCCACAACTTGGATGCTTTTCAAAATAAAAAGAATCAAATGTTTTGGAATGCAAATAGTGTCTAGCCTAATGTAGAGCAAAAAACACAACAAAACAAAAGGGAGGCAATGAATCACTCGACGGAACCGGGACATTTTTGACCTCCAATGTAGTGATAATTTCGTGTGACCGACAATTGGCACATGCGCCTGGCGCCAATGGTCATAGATAAAATCCTTTTGTTTTAATGTTTAGAATAGGGTTTTAGTTCCAAATGGCAGTAAACGATAATGTGTTCGATCTTCCGACGAAATGCAAAAAACTCTACACTTGCACAAATGAATATGGCGTCAGTCCTTTTTGGCGCCGACTTTTTTCTTATTCAACTTAACATATCCATAGATCCAATAATTACTCTGGGAGCAACTATATTTAATAATAATGATATCATTTTTGATTTTTTAAATAATACTAAACCACTGGACCAACCTTAATAAAATTTAGTTTGCATTTTGGCATCTTGAGGAAGGACGTACTTGGGTTTCTTGTCATCCTGAAACGCAGGCGCAGTCGCTGATAGAAGCTATTGATAATATAAACGATATTCAAACAGAAGCAGACAAATTTATCACTTATTGGCACTGTCAAAATGCTCCATCCGCTAATATCTTTTTCAGTTTCATTTGTAATAGTAGATTGGACTTTTTGTACAATAGAAATGGCATTTTTTTGTTCGTAATCTTTGATTTTTTTACAGGTTTGGTCACCCTAGTTATTGTGGCATTTGTATTGAAATTCACTTTTATCTGCAGACATATTGTGAGACACTTTAGTATGGCGTCACTCTGCTTACTTTTACGTGGTACATAATATACAAATATTGATTCTTGGTTTTTTTCAACTTGATTTACTTTGTGTTTATAATTATTACCTAATACCCCTTTATGCAAAAGCTTAAATTACTTAGGTATTACTTACATAACTACTATTAACTGCATTTAAAAATGTCGTGTGTAGCGTGTGGCCACTAGACATTATAACGTTAATTATACATTACTAATAAACTTTTTATACTAATTTTCCACAGGTCGACCTTTTTTTGCAAACGTTCACGACGTAGAATTAAAAGGAACCATATCGATCGGTCTGTTCTTAAATTATGTGGATACCAATGTTGGTATGTTGATTTAACAGTCTTTAATGTTTATTTATATAAATAGTTAAATATTGGTCTTCGAGTGTATAATATAAAGGTATGTTATTCTATAATTTATAATAGGAATTCCGAAAAAAGATTTTGGGGCGATTTCATTAATGATTTTAATTATGGAAATAAAAATAGGAATACTTAGTTGAAATTCAGGAAAATTTTAAAAAGAATCTGGCGACGTAGAAACTGAAATATCTTACAAATATCAAGTAGGTACTTATTATGTATCAGGCTCTTATATATAAGCTATGTAATCATCTAAGCTAGGTAGTCCAGGCATTGTAGAAAAATAAGTAGTGTATAGGTACATGAAACGATACGCTAGCGTCTGGTTACAGCAACCTTGTCATTGCTCCTCGGATGTCATGTGGCCGTGACAAATGCTAAATGGTCATTTTTTACCGGTCCCGGTCGTCTGCACTTGCTGCTTTGACAGTATATTAACTCACCCATAAAAAGATATAAACAAGACTATATCTGCGTGGAAATAGGTTCATAAGGGACTGCCAAATAGTGAGAGAATTTGTCGGAGTCAAAAAATTACAGCACTAGTAACTAACACATAGAAAATTTTAATTTGGCACAAATCTTTTACAAATAACTATAAGTATAAGGTTATTGTTGATGTAATCATCAGCCAAGAATGCGTCACGAAAAATCGTCCGGGAACAAGAAAGCAATTAGTTCAACCCGATGGGCAGCTGCTGGACTATAAAAATAATAGATATAGTCTGTATCTATACTGATATTATAAAATCGTAGAATTGTATGCGAGTTTGGAGGAGGCTATTTTCTGATCCGGTTTAAAAAATTGTTTCACTTATAGAAAGCTCTACATTTACCGAGAGACATAGGCTGTGCTGGTTGGCTGACGTGAGTGAATCCGCGGTACGCAGTGATACTGTAAATCTTATACAATAAGAAAGCTTGAATAACATTCAAATTCTAAAACCTCATAACACATTATTTGCTGTACGACTTTTCAAGGCAATGTGATGCGTTTGTGATTAGCTGATTTATTCCAATGTATTAAGTTGTCTTATTGTAGTATGTACAATAATATGTCTTGTAACCTTGGCACACCTGAGGATGTGGGTTCTCACGGGTCCCTGCGTGTCAGCCATCACGCGTTGCGCCCTAGTAGGTGTCGGCTGCCAGCGCGTTCTCCACTGCGGACTGTGTCGATTGTCGACACAACAGTAGAAAATAAGTATGTAAAAACAGATTGATAATAGATAATCCAAATTTTAAACAAAAATACAAACTTCTTCAACGAACGAACTGACTATTATTTGAATATTCAACATCCAATACCTCTACTGTTACTAAACTGTACATAGGTCACACTAAAAGTTTCCGGAACTGGCCACTTACATAAACAATATTTAAAAAGTAACTACAACATTTGAAAATGGAACTCTTTGGCTGTAGAATGCAGTTTTTTTCATCTGACTGTCAAATTGTTTTTACATTGTGGCGCCATTTTAAAAATTGCGTGTCTACATTAACGTGGATTTAACTAGGGAACATTTTCGTAGTATGATTTTCTACGATTTTAAGTGTAATTTGACAGCTTAACAGAGCATCGCTCGGCTTCAATCTGCTTTTGGGGATGAAGCACCATGCAAGACGACTATTTATAGCTGGTTTCCAGAATTCAAGCGCGGTCGTGTCAATCTCAGTGACGAATCTCGCGATGGTCGCCCGTTCACCGCTGTGAACAACAAAAACATCGATGCTGTGCGCCGTATGATTGAAACAAACAGGCATGTGACCTACCATGAGATTCGCGCATCCTTAGACATAGGCATGAGTCAAATACGATCAATCCTACATAAACATTTGGGTGTGAGAAAGCTGTGCTCACGGTGGATCCCACACAATTTGACCGAGGCTCAAAAAACGGACCGCATCACTTGGTGCAGTGCCATGCTTGCCAGATTCAACGAAGGTACGTCAAATTTGGTGTGGGACATAGTAACAGGTAACGAAACATGGATTTATTGCTACGATCCCAAAACTAAGCAGCAATCGACGGTATGGGTCTTTCAAGATGAGCCGAAGCCAACCAAAGCGGCGCGCGTGAAAAGTGCATCTAAGCGGATGATTGCTTCTTTTTTTAATAAAACTGGACACGTGGCTACTGTTGCTTTAGAGAATCGTCGTACCGTGAATAGTGACTGGTACACGGTCATTTGTTTGCCGGCAATTATTGGCGAACTCCGTAAAAATAACCGGAAACGTCGTATCATCTTGCACCACGACAATGCTAGTTCCCACACGGCCAGACAAACAAACGAATTTTTGAAGGTGAAAAACGTAGACCTTATGAGCCATCCTGCATACAGCCCCGACCTGGCACCTTGTGACTTTTTTCTGTTCCCAAAAATTAAGAACCAATTACGCGGTCAACGATTTTCATCACCAGAAGAGGCTGTCGAATGTATGAAAAACACGTTTCTGAGGTCACCACGGAGGAATGGCACAAAAGTTTTCAAAATTGGTTTAATCGCATGAAAAAGTGCATTGACGCAAAGGGAGAATATTTTGAGAAACAATAAATTCATTTTTGACCTTTAATAGTATTTTTTTCTTATTCATTCCGAAACCTTTAGTGCGCCCCACGTATTACGCTGATAGCGAGTGATTTGCTGATGTCCGTTGAAGAGTTACGTTCTCCACCTGAAGTTCTTCATCATATTTTCACAAAACTTATATTGGACCAACCTTGACGTAGGTATACTCGATCAAAAATTTTCGAAATCATTTCAGATTTGAGGAATTTATGGATAAACATACAAAAAAAGATACAAAAAAACCATACGCGCCGAATTGAGAACGTCCTCCTTTTTTGAAGTTGGTTAAAAAGTGTACTGTAACATATCATGCCTTAGAATATTCACCACATTTATCACCAATCATATAACTGAGGCTTCCTTATTATATGGTCTTTTAAAATGTGACAAATAAAGAGCGTTCACTTTGTTTTATAACTTGGAGTCATCTATCGTTTCCATTATTTGTGGATGGTGTTCTCTCTTAAGCCATCCTAAGGATATCTAATGTCTTTACGACTACCTATATAGATTATCCTATTAATAGCTAATCATATTAGTTACTTGACGGGCTAACTCCCTTTAGTTAAATTGGTCGTGGCATGTATTATTTAAAATAAAGATAAATTTAAAAGGTACTGTGTCGACAGCAGTGGCAATCCGCCGTAGGTGCATCTACCACCAACACTCTTCGGTAATAGCGGCAGATGCCGACCTCGTTCTTTGTCTTAGACAAATTATTTAATTGAGCATGCAATTCGCAGTCGTAGGTCGCAACGGAGACGGAAGGTTCCGAAATTAAAATTGATTTTGACAAAAAACGTTATCTAAGTATATAGACATCGTCTAAGTATATAAAAATCAATTGCAAGATGTACTTATCATCTGAGAGCGGATGATTTTTAAAGTTCCATAAAAATAAAAGGGGAAGGGTGAGTTTTGGCGTGTTCTGCTCGATTATTTTTATTGTATGGTGGTACGGAATACTTCGTGTACAAATCGCTAGTTAAGAAACATACTTGTTTATGTGACGTCGAGGCTGTTGACTCAGTTGGGTGGTAGTGGGTACGATTCCCAGCTGGGGCCAACGTTTGTGTTGATTTCGTGTATGTTTATCAATGTTACCCACACTACAGTTTCCGTCTCCTTTGAGACTAAATATCCGTGTGTGAATTGTGTCATTTGTGTCCTATTTCTTTCGTAGCTGCAGGCGTATTCACGGAGCTTCGATATTCGATATTCGACTCGGAATCGGAAAATCTGTCGAAGATGGGCTATTGAGAGATGTCGGTATCGAAAACGAATGTCATTTTTGACATAAGGATTCGGAAAATTTTCCGAGGCTGTCAGTAACGCCTAGAATACAGTTTCCGAAATCGATAGATTCGACTTCAGAAAATTTTTCACTCGATCTGAATCGAACGGAAACGGTGTCGAGCCTCCGTGAATACGCCTGCAGGTGTGTTCAAAACAAATACAACCTAGTGCTCATAGAACACTACGAGTGTGCTCAGTAGAACACTAGTAGCAGCGACATTCTTTGCAAGATTATAAAGTGGTCAAACCCCAGTACATACTTGCATAGCTCTAACTGTAGATAACAGTGTGTACAGATACACGTTATGCAAATACAGTTTTATAAACAATGCTGGTAGTTAGGGTAATTGTAATATTTGTAATTACATAGAGTAACACTAACCAGTTGTAAGACATAACTGATTGCCCCACATTCCGCACGATATTTTGCTTGCATGACTCAATCCGTACGAAGTCGTAAAGCAATGATTAATTATGTTAAACAGACAGTAAATAAAACACGAGTAATTGCTCTGAGACAGTAAAAAAGTAAACATATCGCCTACATAAATGTCAATTAACAAGAAAAAATAGGAAGCAATTTTTTCGCGCAACCCCATTGTAATTAAAAATACTATTTACCTGGAACTTTCTGGGTGTAAAATAATTAAACATCAATGAAGTTGGTTAAAGTGGGTTAGTTAAAAGAAAGTTGATCGAAAAAAAAAAACGGTTTACTGACGATAGTTGAACGTGACAACGTCATAAGAAAATACTGATGGAATGGATTGTGCCTCTTTGTCGCTCGTTGCGCGCTCTCGCTTGCACTGGAACGCCGCATATAGTGCGGCCGCCTTAACTTGGCTTCTCTGAACATAGGCTTCGCCTGCGCAAATCCCCCTCCTACCGCCGTATGGTCGCTAAAAATGTTACTGCGCAGCCATTTGCGCAACTTCAGAGCTGTCAAGTTAAAACGGCCGTGCTGTACGTCATACTTTTTTGCGTGCATGCAGCCGGCTCCATCGAATTATATGACGTTGTCACGTCAAAAATAATCGACAGGACCTTCTCACTCTTTATTTTGAAAACTTCGATTTATCAAATTAGATTACCAAACCGAATATACATTGTTGATCGACATGAAGATCTCTAAGAGACATTAAAAAAAACACTCATTCTGGTGTGGGATGTGAAGGTTGGTACACATCACTCGTAATTTATCATCAAATTTTGCAATGATTTGTAGGCGTGCTGAAGGAATGCGTCGTAATCGTAATAAACTATCATGCTAGCTTGTCTGTAGCATTATTAATCGTAAACGATAGCCAATTAAATTGATTTGACAAGACGGTGCGTTGAACTTTAGAATATGCATGAGCTTATTAACAATGTATAGGATAGCTTACATGTTGAAAGCAACTACTTACTTATGTAACTACGAGGAGGTAAGTCGCGTTAGGAGCAGGGTTTACTGGCTTTGCATTTTCTTTTAACTTTGCCAAAACTGAATGCTCTTCTATGACACTATTTTAGAATTCTCATCAATTGCTAATTAGTGGGGTCGCAGATTGCAAGATCAAGATCGCCTCCGCTTGGAGACACGTTATCTTTCAGTCCGTAGTTTTTATCCTTACAAGCCGAGTACAATGTTGAAATTAAAGGATAATTAACAAAAATATGCCCGAATTATGATCTTTTGAAAGAAAATGGCCAAAAATGTAAACGAAGCATCGGTTTGCTTAATAAAAAATTCAATAAAATGTGATAAAAGGATTTAACTTTGTTTATTTGGAGTTCGACAAATCTGGGTAGATTTACGCTGGATTTGAGCAACTTTAAATTTTCTATTGGGGCTTAATCCTGAGGTAACGCGAAAACTCCAAAGTATTATGTGATATTCTGATGCGTAGTTTTGATATGGGGGTTTAATACTTTGATATTAACTCCAGTAGGACTTATCTTTTGAATTTAGCGCCTAGAATTATACTATCTAATTAGCGCCTCTACACAATTCAGTGCCTGCACGGTCTGCGTAATTGCTGTGAACCTACGCATCAATTGTTCTCCGATATCTTCTTGAGTTATTAGCTATTGTCGATTGCTGAATGAAGTAACTCTGACATCACAATTAAGCTGCATCCTCGACAGCGTAGGTGTGGGCATTCTTTTGTAAGGGATCGTTGCACATGCTATACATGGACCATAGTAGACATGTAATCATTCATGCGAAGAATAAGTAGGTAGTAGGTAATACTGCAATGTTCTCGCGCCAGAAACCAAGGCTACAGAGCGCAAACAGTAGAGTTTTTGACAAGTCACTTGACAGTTTCTTTAGATCGTCCACTTTTAAATGGCGGTATGATGCTATAATATGTTATTACAGTATAGGAACGTTAAACAAGACTAATAATGAAAGTTTGATACGTTTTTACAAAGTAGCACGTACGACATACCGAAATAATGCACAATATAGCGGTTTGCCCACCAGCTGTCACACTTAGGTTTTCGAAAAATACACTCCTTAAAAGAAAGTACTTCTAGAAAAGGATATGCCTTTGTTAAGTTCCTCGGAGATAAGGAAGTGTATAAATAACATCTCTCTCCAGTTTTTGCATCTTGTGTTGTATAGGTCGGTCAATCAAAGCTGGCAGGACTCATAACAATGCAATTTTACAAAGTAATATAAAGTATGATTTAAAATACATTTGTGTTATAGTTAGCTATATTTCATGTGTGCATGTCTGTAAGTGCCACATTTAGTTAACAGGTCTGTAATATTATTAACAAATTTACGTAACAAGTAGTAGGTAGGTATTTACTAAGATGGAGAAACCACCAACCATCCCCATACATTTTAAAGTGCGACAAGAAAACTCCATCAAAATATTGTGCAAGAAAAGCTAAGAAAGTTTGCGTCAATGTTTACACTAAGAATTGCATCAGTTGTCTACCTCGAAAACTGTAGACGGCTCGGCGCCGCACCTGCGGCCGCGCAAGTGGGTCATCTCAACAGGTTTTGATTGGCCAAGCCGTGTGTAATATTACTCTACTATTGGGTCGGATACCCAGGAGGAATTCTGGATTGGAACGTATAAAGAGTTATACTCGTATTAAAGAAAGTCAGATCTTTAATATCAAGTCAACTAGGGATGACTTCCGTATCAAAATTGTCAGTTGACTGACTCAGTTGAGGCATGTCTGTCTATGTAAAACGCTCCAAACAATAAAAAAAATCCTAAAGGCCGGTATACTGCGAAAACGAACTGCACAGTTCATTTGCGCAGTTTATCGAACGTCAGTAGTGCGTCCACATATCTACGATATCTGCGTCGATCGTCAGTTCTCGGCAGAAACTCTGAAGAAAAACACGTCATTCGTGATGGAAGAAAATGAAGCGCTTGCGCTAGCCTGGCTTGTTTTGTGCAAAAGGAAAAGAAAATCACGTAGTGTATGGTGTAAGAATTGGCTTCTTAAAAGGAAGTCATAGTCTCACATACATTTATTAAGGGTATTAAATGTCATACTAACATCTGCTAGTTAAAGTACATTAGTTAACCTAACAAAACATATTATAATGACCATATCATTAATAAAAATCTTTTATGTTTTATTAAACGAGTTGAAATTTTCCCAGAAAGACTGGCACTGAATAAACTCTTCCAATAACTCATGGGTTCCGCTACAATCTTCTAGCGACATGTTTTAAAGTGCGCGGACGCGTCCGCCTACACCAAGCCTTGCGAAAGAACTGAATGATTGGCCCGACTTTCGTACACACACTACGATAAAACTGTGCAAACGCGATCGACAACACCAACCAAAAAATCGGCGCCGATTTTTGTACATACGTTCGATAAAACTGCTCAAATGAACTGTGCAGTTCGTTTTAGGGGTGTCCACTTAGAAAATACATCGATTTTTTTTTTCGATGCAATACATCGAGACTGTACATCGATGTTTTCCGATATATCGGATAGAAACATCGATGTTTTATCAACATCGAGTAGTTTTACCTGTTACTAACAAAAAAAATACTTTTCATGCAAACCCGCGTTGATTCAGTTGTTGTAAATTAAAAAAATAAAGCAATGAGAGAACATTCTTTGTTTTTATTAGAAAAAGTACAAACAAAATACAATACATATAATACAATACACTGTTTATTTATCTTCTTGGTTGTCGACAGTAAAATGATAGTTACTTTTACCAAAGACTTGATTGTGACTTCTTGAGGCAATACAAAAATGTCCATTCCACGCAAAGAGATTAAAATATAATAGGACATAGAGGGGGCATTGGGAATATTTTCATACAAAACATTTAAGCATGTTTGAAGCTCAAGCGTCATGTCAGTTAGTATGAACGCGAGCTGTCATTCGGTCGAAATTGTACTAGACTTATTCCACTTGGAATAACTTTTCGGCTTCAAATTTTCCTTGCTTTGTCCCCTCTATGCCCTATGATATTTTAATCTCTTTGAATCCACGCATTTTATCGAATTTCCCTTATTCGATGTTTTATGAAAATACATCGATACATCGAGTAAATCAATACCTTTTCAAAACATCGGATTGATTCGATGTATCGTATTGTAAACATCGAGTGAATTCGATGCATCGATGTATATCGAATATCCCTAGTTCGTTTGCGCAGTTTTATCGTTGTCGTGTATACCGGCCTTAAGAAAAATATCGCGGATTTTCTTTTCGGACGGCGCGCGATACTCATCAACTGTTCATGTTTAGGGATAAGAAAAGAGGGTAGGTACCTATTTTCAGGAAAGGAATACCCCTGTCTACATCCTCGGGAGTAAAAGTCGTGAAAATATGTTTATTCTTTACAAGTAAAATTAAGAATTTATCATTCACCTGTCATTGATTGATTGGTTGGTTAAATAAATCGTCAAGCAATTGCAACTTAAATAATGCTTTAGTCTTGTTACAGCTTGTTAGCAATGTCCATTTAAGAAGATACCCCAACATTTTAATTCTAATCACTCATGACATGATTGACATGACACACTTATCTAATGACTGCTTGAAGACCTACATACCAAAATAAATGGACATACACCAATGTCAAAGCACAAAAGAATGAAAGATTTAGAACATTCATTTTATCCACACTATTCTTAGTATAATAATATGCTTTTCAACACACTTGCTCATAAAGTGGCTCTAATTTCACTGCAATTAGGCACATAATGACACCTATAATCAAACTGAGACTTTTTGTTTGCTATTATTCACTAGTGAGTTATAGATTTTTTTTTTCAATTTTGTTGCTAGAGTTGCTTTGTTCTTAAAAAAGTTTCGATACAAAAAAGATCGTATTCAATCGTACTAATAAATTAATACACAAATATGGCTTGCTCATTTCATGCAACTTCGTATTTAAATAGATCATTTCAACTTGTACGTGTTTAATAAACAAAACTTTCACTCAAATATAACTTTGGTTTTCTCTGTAAAAACTTTAAATACCCCATTTTGTACGTGGCTAAAACGCTATCCACGACAAACCAAAGAAAAAGAAACCTAATTTTTTTAGTCCATGGCCGATCGCCATTGTAAGATGCGAGCGCATAGGAAAACGAGGCTGTATGGGCCTAGATCCTTTTGCCTTTTCCAAATTATATAAATAAAAAATTGGAAAACCAATTAATTTTCCCCGCCATTGCGAATGATTATTTTAAAATGATTTTTTAGTATTATTTATTCACAAGTGTGTTGAAAAACGTCGTATGATACACGTGTGTATTGATGATTACCGTCCTCGGCTCTCTTATGACCCTCGCCTACGGCTCGGGTCTCAATGGCGCCTCAGCGGTAATCACCAACTTTACTCACTTGTACCATAATGTACTATTACAGTTCATTCCAAAGTAAATTAATCAAGCTTCCTGTGTGGTTATAGTGTTTTGTTTTTGTATTGAAAGGCCGTTAAGATAGATTGGAGCTCAAAATAATTAAACTGTGTTCTAGAAACACGATTTGCTTTTGTTTTGTTTTCAGAGAAATAGAAAGCTTTGCGATGTTTATGATAGATGTTTCACATTTACATTACTGGTAATTATGTATTGGGTGTTTTATTTAGGTGATAACAATTAAATGTATTTCTGAAGGTTTTCAGTTAATGTATATCCGCGTCAAGGTTGACACTACCGGCTTAAACAAATTTATATCACATAATATTAATAATATGCTGTAAGGCATTTTTCATTAGGTAGGTACCTATCGCACTCTGGCGAGTACCAATAAGAAAAGATGAGGAAACCCGCAGCAGAATTAATTCTGAGACATGTGCACCCCGGTCATCCGGATTAATCGCGTTTATGGATCCAAAGAATATATACTGGTAAAACGTACCTACTAGAAATATTATAACTGTGAATATATACCCCTCGGGGATAAAAGGCGTGAGTTTATTTATTTTATTTCATTACCCAAAGTAGTCTTTGATTTGTCAATAGGCCGTATAGGCTGCGGCCTACACGGCGGCTGATTTCAGAGTAAACTCCTAAAACTCCTTGGTAAACCATCAAGTTCGTTCACAATTATGAATGTAGTACTAGTAGATTTACTTGCTTGATTACTTACTCAAACAAAACACTTGAGGATATATACTTTTGTACAGTAGTACAGGGGGCCAATTCCACTAAATGTCAGCCATTGTCATCGAACTATCATTCCATTATGCTGCAACTGGCAACTATGACATCTAATTTGTATTCCACTAAAATCATATTGGCATTACAATGGAATGACTATGGACTACGTTAGGTGTTGCCTACCATATATAACTATTACTACCATGGGTGTCATTAGTTTTATTTCGGGTTTTCGGCACTAAAATCTTTAGATGATTGATTTTATTTATGGTACATGTGACATTTCGATAAGTTTCGAAGAAACTTGTGTATTTTTGTGCATAGACTCTGAAGCAGAGCTAAAATCTGAATTTCGTGTCGTGTTTAGGGCTGATGGCTAAATTGCCAATGCCTTAAAATAAGGGAAAAAAAGCAATCACTGGACAGCGCCATTCCATGGTAGGAATAGTAGAATACCAAAAGTGGTCAACAATGATAGTTGAATGGTTGTGAAAACTGACAGATAACAGAATACGAAAAGTGTCAAAATTTGACATAATATCACCATTGAGTGACCACAATCATGTAATTGTCATACAACTATCACCGCTGTCATTTAGTAGAATTGGCCCCCTGTACCTACGGCCGTTTTACGGCAGCTCTGAAGTTGCGCCAATGGCTGCGCAATAACAGTTTTTAGCGACCATTTGGCGGTATGAAGCGGTTTGAGCAGGCAGAGGCTATGTTCAGAGCAGCCAAGCTAAAACGGCCTTACTGTATAAACTGAAGTTGCCTTCATAATAAATCCGCCAATAGATTTGTGGTTCACAGCAAATATGTAGGTAGGTAGTACCTATCGAAATTCAATGAATTAGCTATTAGCAATGAAACTCTTGACTTTTACTTTACTTGTGAATTTATAGATTGAATCAATGGTATTTTGATTTCCTAATAGTATTCTGTCATAAAATAGTCATATAAAATGAATACTGTATCTCAGATTCGAGATAAGGTACTCGGAGAAAGTTGAAACTAATAGGTCTAACTTAATGGAAAGCCTTTTACACCTTTCTTGCTATTTCTACTTTAACAATTATTTTTATACTTTTTTATGTTTTATTTATTACAAACGTTGCTCGCGAATAGGTTAAGGTTAATTCAACTTAAGATTACATATAAGTACCTACACTACCTGTTTTTTCGGGATGAAATTATTCTATGTAAGTACTTTTTCAAGTTGTAAATTATCGACCTAATAAATTCAAGATTAGAGATCAAGATCACTCCTCCGGTTTAGCTATAAAGGTAACAGACAGACATACCTACAAATATTTTCACATTTATAACTTTAGGAGGGATTAGTAGGGGAATGACAATTAATTTACTGATTTATTGATACAATGATTTTAATGATTCTCAACAAGTCTAAGCATTTTTATTTTTAAGTGCTATTCGTTGAAGTTGGTTTTTTACTCTTCAGAGTTAATTGTTATTAGGTGGAAAACGTATTCTGAGTTTACCAGTGCGTGATCTTCACTCCAGCTCCTAGAAAAAAAAAAGGTTCTTTTGAAGCTAAAAAAATTGTATTGATTACTACCAAATGACGCAGAAAAAACAACTCAATTATTATAATATTGATTGTTATTGCTTACGTCATAGTGCGTGAGTGGCCGATCAATCGTTACATGCGAGTTCATGGCTAGGATTTGACAACAAGACTGTCGTTGTCGCGGCATCCGTTTTGATTATCTGAATTTCAAGTGGTGCTAATGCCTCTTATCTCCGAGTTAATGATAAAGTTATATCTTTGCTGTTGTCTATCCAGTAGAGCTTGAACTGTGGACGGTCAACCAATCTCTATCTAGATTGTGATTCTAAGTAACCTTGCCTACGTTATCTAATTCGTTGATGCGCCTCTCATTTATAAACTAATATACAAGGGTTCTCAGGGGTTCGGTTTTTGTCAAGTGTGCGAATTGCTTTAGGCCTGAAGATATTTTCTTGATAGTAGCAATTATTGACCTTGGTTTAATTAGCAGTCTATACATTAATAAAAATGCAATCCTTGGTAAACAAGTTTGTTAACGAAAATGCGATAGAATAATTTAAGAGGATCACTACAATTGTTTGTCCAATTGAATCCAGAAAAAAGTACACTTCGTGACTGCGTGTTTGTCTGTTTGCCGAAAAAATGTTAGTATCAGTGGTAAATATACCATCACGTACTGATCGCTCACGATAGCACGAGATGTTTATTTACACTAGTTGCATTTTCACGACATTTGCCAATAGAACCATAGGTAAATCAATTTTATGTGTGTCAAAAACCTAGACTTACACACATAGGTAGTGTTCCGTTTCTATTTCTGTCGCCAAAAAGGTTTCTTAGATTCACGTCAGTCAGTCACGAGGAACTGTCAATTTAGTGTCATAAAAATTATGGTGTAGATTGTTTTGAAGTTGCATAATTTCTAAATTACAAATAAGGATAATACTTATACCTACTATGTCAACCTGCAATCTAATCTGACGGACATATCTAAAACAAATATGCGATAGAAAGTCTACTTACGTAATTTTCCATTCGAAAATGTAATAAGGTTTTGCAGGAAAATGAATTTTAACATACTTATTCTTTGCAAAAATAATTAACGTAAAATAAATTTTATAATAAGGTACTTCCTGTCATTTTCATATTAATTGAACAATAAATTTTAATCCATACTTTTTTATTGCCTTCAATTTAGAAGGATAATATTTTTATGACGCTAGTACCTACATACCCTTACAAAATGATATTTTGATATAGCTTTAAAAAGATTACCACAGTGCCATTTTCGTTGTTTCATGCCCATATGATCTTATTTGTAGCCATCTATAAATATCACATGATGATAATAACAAGTAGGTAACTACCTATACAACGCGTAACAGAATAAGCGCAATTCCTCATACACCCCAATTACTACTATATCAATATAAAAAAAATATGATGCCTTCCTACTTTAGTTGGGTCTAACCAATTTTCTTAAATATAAAGCAATAGTAGTACGATTTCCATAGATATCACTAAATTCAGCTAAGCTAATTCATTTTTCGGAACAATTTAACACATAATAAAAATAGCTGAAATCTATGAAGTAGTCGATACTGATAAAACTAATTACAGGAATTGCGCTTATTCTATTACATCACTATTACTACATAGTATTTAAAACAAAGTCGCTTTCTCTGTCCCTATATCCCTATGTCCCTTTGTATGCTTAAATCTTTAAAACTACGCAACGGATTTTGATGCGGTTTTTTTAATAGATAGAGTGATTCAAGAGAAAGGTTTTAGTGTTAGCATTGCACCCGTGCGAAGCCAGGGCGGGTCGCTAGTATTGTATAAAATAGAGTAAGTAAATTAATAGAAAAATAAAAAAAATGCTTAGATGCAAAATACACTGAAAGGATTTTAAAAATGTTACCCTGTTTCCCTTAGTCGAGTAAAACATGTAGCTTTAAATACTCCTTATATGACGACGAATCTGGCTTCGCTCTTTATGCTACAGGCTGCGCCAATTTATCAGAAAACGTTTCCTTTCTACAGATGCCGTCAGGTAAAAATAACCCGTAGATAAAAATATTGGAACATAAGTCAAACGATATATTGCCCAACCACATCTTCTGTGACAACCTTAATACACATGCAAAGCAACACTTCATTCAATCCACAAACAAACTATCAGATTGCAGAGGTCGCAACTCACGCGCACCGATAAATGAAGACATGACATATTGAGGTCCCGTTGAGATAAAGTGCTGATAATGAATACGAATGTCTCCATTGTGCCTGGACGCAGCAACCATCTGGGTGTAAGGCATTGTTATAATAATATCTTGTAGACGAGTTGAGACGATCTTGTTTGTGCAAATATCGGGAGGAAGGAAAGTTTTAATTCTAAGTAATAAATAATAAGTATATAAAAATCTCTTGTCACGGTGTTTGTGGTTGCACTCCTCCGAAACGGAACGACCGATTGTAATTATTGTTTTACCTCCTACCCCTTTATATGGCAAAAGAAAGTTTGCCGGTTTATCTAGTTAGTAATAATATAATTATGTACATTATTCTAGAAAAACAATACCTAAATGTACTTACCTATTTGACAAATCGAACACAATTTTCTTTTCAACTTTTAGCCTCAATTTCATTATGATTGACACAAAATATACGGCACTCTGACTTAAATTCATTTACTCTCTGTAAAATTGGACGTTCATTTGTTTCGGCAGTTTATTACTGAAACTACTGAAAGTGAAATCTATGTAAAAATTATAGAGTACCAGTGGCCAAATCTATTGGTTTGCGTATCGATGGCCTGAACGCAGGAATAAGCATCTGGGTGTGAACTAACCTTAGTGATTTATGCATTTGGCCTTATGCGACAACTCGTTTGTTTATATGGTTACCAAGCTACTTAGTGTGTCTAGCTGAGCAATGCTGTACCAATACACATAATAACCACAAGAGAGATTCAGGTCTGTGATAATAACACTAGAGCCTAGGTATCATAAGAGTACATAAATAAATAAATACGATTTACCTCGAATTGATATACTTACGCTGTTTTTTCCCCCTAATTATATTGACTGAACAAAAACAATTATTTAAATACCGTTTGTAAATTCAGCAAACCTTCTTTTAGGAAACGTATGAAAAAGTATCATTTGACAATGTAGGTAAGTAGTGCCGAATATCGAGTTTTATTTATTAATGCTCCATAATATTATTGCTTTATATCGCTAGAAACCCTATACCAGTCAACTGTTTCCCAAAAGAAATGATAAATTTTAAATGATAAGTTTTACAACATTTTAACCGAAAATGGTGTATTTACAACATTAATTATTAAATATTATTGTCGCGCATTTGATCAGCTTTTGTGTATCGTCATAGGACCTACTGTGGTCGTTTTAGGTATGTTTATAAACTGAATACGTGGGCTACGCTATATAACCATTGTTCAATATTGTGGTCTACCAGAATCCATTGCCTAGATATCTGTGAAATGACCTTAATTAGTAATAGTGTATTAAAATTCAGTATTTAACACAATATATTTGGTGGCAACCACAAATATTATGTCACCGTGTCCTCTGAATCTTTGGAGGTTCTAAAAAAACAAAATTGATGATTCTCAGCAGATTACCTAAGACAAAATTTTAAATAAAGAATATATGAGAGACACAATCTTATAGAAATCTTGCCAAATCATCACAGTTTGTCTAATTAGTTGATATACTATAGATAGATGAGTTAGGGGCCAACTACCTACTTACCACCTTCAAGTCAACAGTGCACTTACTAAAGACATTTACATAAGAAAGACTAAGCCCATACCTAGCAGTGGGCTGCTACTTTAGTAATCCTTCAATGGGCTCGATTCTGCATTACAGCGAGTAAATTTATTTTAGTTAGGTCCTGTCATTTTCTTTCTCCTAGAAAAGATAAGAGACGAGAGATATTTAGTCCTGTCAAATTAAAATTAGTCCTGTCAACTAAGGCGTGTTTAGCAATTTTAGCGACGATTTCAAAAGGTCATGGATAAAAGTGACAGATAAGCACGTTCATAACGTTCAAATTAGTTGGTTTTTACAAGTTTGACATTACTCTTCAATCTATGGTTTGTTTCTGTCCCTTTTCTTCCGTATTCTATGGAGAAGGATAGGCTAACTTAGAATTAGGAATTAAAGCTGGTCTGCAGAATCGAGTCCAATGATGGATAACGTTAGAAAATTAGCACGAAGACCAATTGTACAGAGTGAGTAAACAGGAACTTCGACATATATAATACCAGGGAATAATAATAAAACAAAGTTGTACGATTACAGCAACTGAACTCGAACTAAACTTAGAACATTGACAGTTTTATTGCCCATAAATTAAGTAATAAATTACAAGGTCCTCCTATCTATCAAATTGTTTTAAAAGAAAGTAGTACTGTATTTAACAGGATGTTTATATTAGATACTGTGAGAATTGGATCGCTCATCGAGAACACATATCCGGAGCAACGAAGGTCTTCTTCAATGCCGAATTTTCCGTGCAACAATTGTTTTAGTAATTTATCAATTCGTAATTGGTATCAAGGTTGCGGTTACGAGAATTTAATGTAATTTTGCAAGCGCACATTCCAGTCTTAAGTAGATGTCAATACCTAAGCCTGTTCTTATTGACTAAGCAAATTTGTGTTTGAATACTCCCAGTTACAATGTACCTATCTAACATATTTTAATGATCAAATTAATTAGGTAATTATGTTGCATTATCATCACGATCTCCTCTGCGTTTCTTAAGGTCTTTCTACTTTAGACGGTTATTCCCGGTTTCACGATGTGCTCACGCGTATAATGGAAGTCGTTTAGCTGTGACTTGACAAGTTCCGACAGCCTCTAGCATCTTACAAACCGCGGTGGACTTGCCTGGGAGATTATAGCTATTCTTCTTCATATGTAAGAAAGCGGACTGTTACGGATTGATAATTATAATGATTAATGATGCGTAGATTCACGTTCTATTGTGCTGTCATTAAATAATTTAAGTAGTCAATATTAAAAGAGGCAATTACTAGTTACAAACAAAACAAGTTAGTATAACGTCATTATTTTATCTATTACTTTGTTTTGTCGTAAACAACTAAAGGTACCTGTGTAATTGTTATGTAAGCTATAACTAGTAACTAGGTTCCTATCAATCATAATTTGAAACGAATTGAACGTTTCTTGAGGATATTGTGCAAGGGCAAGTAATACCTCTTTTAAAGGTACTTACTCGTGTACATCTGTTGTAACCTTACTGTTTGCCGTGAGTGTTTCCTTTCTTCTACGACATCAACTAAGTATTGCAGTAATAAGCACTTTCTGTGATGCTTACAATCGATCTATGTACTCGTTGATGCAATTGATAATGTCAAGAACAATCAAATCTGCTTTGATGAGCTCTTTGAAAACTTGCGTACATACATATTGATTTCTGCAGATACTTTATTGTATAAAATTTCATTTTCAATCTCAAATCGTTTTACCACTTTCAATATTGCACACTTGTCAACTTGTTTACTTCGTGATCCAATGATCAAAAATTTTCAAAATAATTAGTAATGAATCAGACTGCGTTGCTCTTTAAGAAGATATATTAAATATTACTCATTATTGTTCCCGAAATCAGCTATTTCTTAATACTGATAAATGCTTTATAATTAGTTACACAAGAAAACGGAAACCAATATCATTTGCATACTCCCTAAATAATCATACACTAACGCGAGTTAATAAAATCAGGGACTTGGGAATAATATTGGATAGCCAACTTACATACAAAGATCACTACGATCATATAATACAAAAAGCATTTAAGCAGCTGCGTTTTCTCCTTCGTACATGTAAACCATTTAAAAGGTATATAACATATAAGATTTTATATAACAGTCTAGTAAGATCTATCCTGGACTTCGGGTCAGTGATTTGGAACCCATTTTACGCATGTCATTCTAACCGCATCGAGAGGATTCAAAGAACATTTCTTAGAATACTTGAGTATAGAATCACATCGGAAAGTATTTCGTATTCCGACTCTCTGGTAAGGCATGAAATGCTGTCCCTGGATTTGCGACGTAAACTGTCTGATTTCATGTTTCTCTTTAAAATCTTAAACTCCCACATTGACTCTCCTGACTTACTTAAACAAATTAGGTTCAGAGTTCCTCTAAAGAGTGGTCGTCGTGGCAACAACATGTTCGCCGTACCCTTCGCCAGGTTTAATTTTACTTCAAATTCATTCTTTTATCGCTGTCAAAAACCCTATAATACGCAGATATCTCACATTGATCCTTTTAGTAATACCTTGAAGAAGTTTAAGAATGAAGTAAATGAATATTTGTTCAAACAAAGAAAATAAAAATTAACTATTGTATTTGCACAAAATTAGTATCTACACAACTTTTGTATATCTTTTGTAATATTAAGACTCTTACTATATTATGTTAAAATCAAGTACTTATAAATTCTTTTTCTCATTGTATCTCTTCCTTACTCGATATTTACAAAAATATTGTTAACTTTAAGCTAAAATTCGGCACTCCAGGTCCATCATTACCTAAGAATCTGTATATATTGTTATATATGACTGTCTGTTGCCAAAATAAAATAAAATAAAATAAAATAAAATAAAATAAAAAATAAATAAATTAAAGGTCAAGCCTGCGGACACAAATGTTTATCTGAAATTGGTTATGGTATATAAAAGAGATATCTCTTTTATATGATTGTTATATTTATAAAATTCAGGATTTAAACTAAGCACTTAAAGTAAGTAAATTTTCTATTTGTAATAGTTTTTGAAATGTAATAACTCCGAGAAAAAAATAATAATAAAAAAAAAACAATCAGTACTTAATTTAAAATTGTTAAACAATCACCAACGTACGAGGTACCGATATTTTGGTGGCGTAAAATACAAAAGTACGGGGATTGCGTCAAACAAACATCAACTTCACATTACCTACCTCAGTTCTATGTGTCAATACACTTGGTCGTTGGCGAAATAGGTAAACAGAGAATGTTCAATAACCATGCCGAGTCAATACTCGATGCATCTACTTCCATATCGAGGGCAGCTATAAGGGCCAATGTTCATTGGGCAATTATGTTAACTTAGTGGTTTTTTTAGAGACTTGATTTAAAGGCTTATTAAGTAAATCATAAGTTATACTAGGCCCTTAAGCAAAGTCTTTCTTTATATTACATATTATTATATTACATACATACATATGCTCAAGCCTTAGGTATTATATTCTTAGTCAAAATGGTTCTGCTTTAGACATCATTCACAAAAATACGTGTCTTCAACATTTCATTCTCTTTTTGTTCATAAAAATAAATAATCTCACTTATAAGTTTATAACATATTTTTATTAGTGAAAATGAATTTATTATTCACAAACTTCTATCAAAGCTAAGCCCAGAAAAGATAAGAGAGCTGTGTCCGGACCTTCCTCTGAAAATATTCACAAACTTACAAAGGATGATATCTAAAATATTAAGGACATTTAGGACGTCACAATGATACATAGGGACCTCGGTATCCCTACACCTAGGCCGATGACTTCCGTTCGTTTTATTAGGAACAATTGTCGCTTATATCAAGATTTTTGCTTAAAAAGTAATAATAAAGAAAAAAATTCAATTGGGGTCGTGTATTAGTGTACAATAAAGAGTTGTTACTTACACTTGATGAATCGACCACTTTTTGTTCCCTTATTATTTGGATAATGTGATCAGCATCACGTATTCCTCAAGGTTTGATTCATATGAGTAGTTCAATGTTGACTAATGAGTTTGTTAAAATATTTGCACGATAATAAAATTCATACGCGATGAATAAGTAATGGGAACAATAACATGACAACAGTTTGCAAAACAAGCATTTAGTATTCGTAAGTTATGTAAGTTGTAACCCAATTTAGTATTCAGTATGAATTGATTAAAATAATTTGTTAGGCAAGGGCGGATCCAGGCTTCGAGTCAGTTGGTGGTCATATAGTCGAGTTTCAGTCAAAACATGCTTCAATTTGATTACAATAATATATTTTAACTACAGAGACAGCACATATTATGTACTTAGTTATACGTGTCGTAGGTATGTGTTTGCCATTATAGGAAGTAGTTATTTTATTAAAACCAATAAAATCCAAAAGAGATCGACAAGTGATCGGCCAGGTTTGTAGCAAGTGCCAGTCTATTGTCTCTACCTACCCAATGGGAAATAGGTGTGAGATTATGTATGTGTGTATGAAATAAAAAATGATCAGCTGACCTGGACCCAATCGGGGGATTTCAATTTCAATTTATTTATTTGCATGTCACATGGTTGCATATTATAGGTCTTACTTTACTTTATATTATTTATTTACTTAATAATCTTAAGTGCTATACATGTAACACCCCGTAGGGGCACCGCAAAGTATTTTAAAATGATTACAATAAAATTATAAGTTATTTTTATCCAAACAGCACAGACTTGCATTTGACCTTACTTACTTTGACCACTAAGAGGACTTATAAGTCCCCCACTTTAATTAAAATAATTTTGATTGTGGTTTTAATCAAACACTAGCGACCTGTAAAATATACTGAAAAGTAGATATTTCCAGGAATGGAATACCTCTGTCGATCCTGTTTAATCCACGTTGAGAAAAGTACGTACTTACAATAATAATAAGCATAATATATAAATGCCTATTTTGAGGCTATTCCAGTTATCTCTACAACGTAACGTGGTCATTCTTACGTCACGCACACGTGTTAACGTAATTACATTATTTAAATGTTTGCGTAATCTAATTACACTGGTTTAATGGGACATGAGAGCTGTTAAGGGATTTCACGTGAATCATTCGAGGAAATATCTTGGTAATAAAATATAACAAAACGTACGCATATTCATTCATAAGTAGTTATGCACTATATACTCTCTATCACTCATGAATACCTACAAAAATGTTTACTATTGCATTACCTCACAGTGAGTTCTTACTCTTAGGCATGTGTAGTATAGCAGCAGATCCGATGTGTGAAAGGATGAAGCGTGATTAAATTTTAAAATCTATAGGTACATACCTACACAGGTTAAAAAAATATATTATATTGATAAGGCAATTTTAACAAAAAATAAATACTCCCTTATTTTCCAAAATAAGTAAAACTTAATTCAACGTCTTTACATAATTCCGGCAATATGTGTTTGTCCAAATAGGTTAGATATAGGTTTAAACTTACGTAGTACCATGTAGTGGTTTTATTTCTAGCTGGGGCGAGTCATCATTCTTGTATTCCAATTATTTCGGTTCCGATGTTAGTCAAAGACCGATATATTACGTCGCCCATCTGTTAGTCCGTCCGTATTTTCTTATACATCAACATTCATCCATACAAACTTTGCTGACTCAGCTATAATATAATCTCACGCCTTTTTTATCCCCGAGGGGGTAGGCAGAGGTATTCCATTACTGGAAATACCCACATTTCACGAGATATATTGGACCCCTAAACGTGATAGGTGGTGAGCCTATCGCCGGACCGGGTCTATTACACATGTCTCAGAATTAATTCTGAGACCTGCGGGTTTCCTCACGATGTTTTCCTTCACCGTCGAGCTAGTGATAAATATGTACGTAAGTTTTTGAAAAACTCATTGGTACATGCCAGGATTCGAACCCGAGCCTCACTGATTTTAGGCAGGCTCTTTAACCGTCCGGGCTATCACCGCTCTGACTCAGCTACTAAAGCTTTAACGTCCAAAAACGCAGAATATTTAACTAAAAAGAGTGCCAGGTGTACATCCTATAGGACGACACGTACCTAAATGTAATGATAATTACATGAGAGATTGTAAGTAGGTACATACATAATTTATAAGGTTATGTCGCCTTGATGGTGGATGATCTCTGACGCAGTTCGTCTATAATCGGTATAAGATTCAGTGCAGCGAGAATAGTCCTTGCGTAGGTGGATAGCTGTCGACGGTTCTTCTATTGGATTTACATAACTATAAGGTAGGTACATGATACTCGTCCCTACCTAGACCCTACTACTACAGGTTGCTTACTTACTTACACGATTGTTAATTTTGGTTTACATTTGAATTAGACTAGCAAAATGAAATTAAATTTACACTATTAAGTAAGTATCTATAGGATCGTGAAAACTCCCAGATTTTTTTTGTCTAATATTTGACACTCATAGTAAGATCGATTTTTCGCTCTCGTAAGCTCTTATATTGTACGGCAAATTGATTACAAATATAACACATATGAGTGCATACAAACATTGCTTGCATTCCATGATGGTTTGCTTAATCTATGCTAGAATATCATTCAGTAATCAGAAAACGTTCACCCAAAGGTATTAGGATGTCGAATAGTCATAATCAGATAGTAAAAGCTTCAAAACTATTAATTTCCCGCATACCATCAGGCTTAAAGACATCAACGGAATAATAAATTTGTGCTAAGTATTCATAGTCGCCAGTTCACGGCCCATCACAATATGGATACAATAAACAATCGCAGAGATGTGTGGCGATGGCAAATAACTCGCGTCCGGCGTCGGCTGTCAACCCGATAATAGTATTCATAGGGTGACACTGCCGTAGGCCTGTAGGCCAGGAGACAACGTTCGGTAGGCAATTATGAATTAGGTCCGTGTTCATCGGAAATTAATTAAAACTAATCAGGTGCCCAAAGTCAATAACACGCCACTTTGCCAGACGTGTCAACTTATAATAATCGAATTTAAGTTCTTATGTATATAGTTGTATGTGATTCTATTCCTTTCACAAAGCATGTACTCGTAGCTTTAACTGTTTGATGGATTCAAGTGCGGGGTGTCTAGATTACTTACTTATTTTTATTGTTTTTTTTTTATTCTATCACCCCTAAAACTAAGACACCACTTGCTGTGCCCTAAGGCAAAGCTTTTTGTAAAGGTCGTCGTCAAGTGACCTACGGGTTTATAATTTTTTTTATAACATATTTGCTCGTAAAAGGTGTCTTATTTCACCAATTTCAATATCTTATAGTATCTCATTACGCCCAAGTGCGGTAAGTGTAAAGTAAAACGCACGGTTTATCAAGATGCTCCGTCTTAAAACGAACGGTACTTTTTAAAATCTCAGCAAAGAGTTTTTATGTCAAAAAAGTTGTCAACATTTTATGATTCAAATTAACTTTAGGAGATAAAATATAATAAAGAAATATTTATGTACATAATTATTTAATTTAATTAATTTTGACAGTAAATTACAACTAATTAATCTGTAACAAAAACACAAAAATAGTAAATTACTTTATTAGTAATACTGGCTGTTTTTTGTGCCTTTGCCTAACAAAAAATGATGATGCGCGCCGCGCGTATTCTCTTAACGCTGTATTGTTTTTATTCGTTTACCATAGTCAGAGTTTTATTTTATTTCCTCGCAAATGTGTTATAAAACGTCGTATGACATACGTGCGCTTTGATAATTACAGCCTCTGCTTACTTGTAGCCCTCGCCTACGGCTCGGGCTAGCAATATCGCCTCAGCTGTAATTTTCAACCTACCGCACTTATATCATAATGTACTATTAGGTTACAGTATTTGCCACGCATTAAGATGCTGTTTGTGTAGTACCTTTTAGCTAAAGTTTTCTTTATTTTTATGAGGTTATATTATCATTATATCGCTGTACAAAATGTTAAAAAGCTTTAATAATCACTTAGTTACTTCCTAATGTGCAAAGAAAGATTCTTAGCTCAGCCGTGGGCTGTTACGGGTTAATGATGATCACTTAGGCCCGTATCTATTTGAAAGCAAGAAAGATTCAAGCATCTAAACTCCGCTTGAGGATGTCAGAAAGAGACACAGCTATGTGAGTCGCATAAAGCTGTCTCATTCTAACTGTGCTTATGATGAGTTTCGTGCTGGTTATAACGATGGGGCATTATTACCATCGGCTCTTAGCCTACTCAATAATACTACATAGGTAAGTACGCTACATTCCATCGTGTTCTACATGAATTAACCATAACGTTACGTAACTAGGCCTTGTCTGACCGCAGCTGTGCCCTACGCTCCGCCTTGTTAGGTCACAACTTCTAGTGGTCCTAAATCGGACTCGATAGTCCTAAAATGGTCCTAAATCAGACTAAATGGGCTAACTTGATCTTGGTATCCTTAATTTAATTCTGTTGATAGAAATCGTAGAATTCCATTATTCAGATTTAGCTTTGAAATTCTTTAGGTAATTAAATTGAAGTCCATCTAGGTATATTAAATATTTCATTCGTATACCTAATTCTGAAGCTTATTATTCAGCATTCAGCACATCGACTCATACTAGCCCCAGGTGTTTTTTTAATAAGAAATTTATATTTTTGTTGGAAATGAGTCCATCTCTTATTCACACCTGATGTTTACCTATGATGTTTTTAAAAAGTTCAATATCTCGCCGGTAAATTGGTTCTAAGGTTATTTAAACACCACCACAGTCCGGTGATAGATTCCTGTCGCTATGCCAACTGCCTCAAGGATAGATATGAGAATATTATTTATTTTATGAACAGATATCCCTATAAAAACAAAGCTACTTTATTAAAATTCTTCGTGAAGGGTAAGTTTATCTTAAACTCATTCATTCATTCATCGGCTAGGTCTCTCACCGCTTATGTCAGTTAACATTCAAGGACAGCGTTCCTTTAAGTTCTTATCCAAATGACATCCAGGCTTGACCCCGTAATAAGTAAAATACATTGTTGCAAACTGAATCATTTGTTTTATTAACTCAATGCAACGTGAATGGTGCAGCTGAGTGCAAGCAACTGACTAATAATAGCAATGCACTGACCCGGAGATAACCTTCGTCTGGCAAGTTTTACAGACTATGCTACCAGATAGATTTGATTGTCGGTAGCTTACGATATAAAACAATTATATTAAAATACAATTCTGTAAATAAAGCTTAGGGATATGACAGCTTAATTTAGTTTTGCAGCTTCGCCTTTATTGCATGCTTTGAACAATTTTAACTCTCATATCTTGCCTTATTTTCAACCGACTTCAAAAAAGGGGGAGTTACTCAAATCGACTATGTTTTTTTTAAGTTTTTATCTCAAAACTTTCGATTGGGTGAACTGATTTTGATTATTCTTATTTTATTTGATAATGGTGCTTCCCGCGTGGTTCAGTTCTGACAGTGGCATCCATGAGAAAACCATATAAGTTAAAGCAAAGATTTTATATATAGAAAGACGTAGATATGTTACTAGAGCACGGAAAATGAGGCCGACAAATGTAGTGTAGTTTAGTCGCATTGTATTTCAAGTCATATTTTAAGCGCAACTCTTAACAGATAGCTCTCTTTTTCTTTATTATTCGTTCCGTATCATCTTTCCCCGTCATTGTTGTATCCTATAATTACGCTAAGAAGTAAGTATGTACATGTTGTAGCACACTCGTAGGGGATCAATTTTCAAACGCAAGCAGTATTAATATAACTCTTCCTTACTTTAATATCTTTGAGTTAAAGTCGGTTTTTTACTCTTTAGAGTTCTATGTTACATACTTAATCTCTTGCCACTCTGAAGTAAACGTTGAAGATCTATTTTCAACGGTGGACATCCTGTGGCTGAATTGGATGAAGACGTTATTAATTCATACACTTTGTATCGACATACAGCCACTTTAAATGACACGCCCTTCAAGTTCGGTCGCGACAAAAATACAGACCGGAAGAGAGAGTGGCAAAACCGATCACACACATACAGCCAAGAGAGCCCAATGGGGCGGCTAGCTCGATTCCTTTACATTGCATCGCTCATGTAAATATCCGAATAAATCTGTACAATCTATATATGTATATATACAATAAACGTTTCATAAGGTCACAGGTACTGTTATGTCACCTTGCCCCTCGAGGACCTTATAACTTCAAAGTCAAAATCATTTAATATCTGTAGGTATAGAAAATACACTTAGACAAGTCAATAGTCTAATAACAAGGCACTCCAAACTCGTCCATGAAGATTGGCTAAATGTAAACAGCATCCCATCTCCACCGACGAGTTACTGGTTCCAAATGCAGTACCCCGAGAAGAGCCAGCAAGAAACTCAAGGGCAGCACATTTTAATCTCTTGTCTTACTAGTCAATAGGTATCTTCGATTGATTCACCCCGGATCTACATGGTCTCTTACTATATTTCTAAAATTTTGCTAGTATTGATCTAGACTAGACCCTAAAATATCAAATTGTTCGATTTATTTGTTTTTCCCATTCTCTATCTCGGAAACTATACTACCTAGCAGATAACCGGTTTTACCAGAAGAAAGAACTCGAAAAATTGAGTAGGTATGTGAAATAATCTCCTTTGGTTTTCGCAATATGGTGAAAGTCGCGGATCCATGCTGGATGAGGGAAGCACAAAACCGGTCAATGTGGCGATGCTTGTGGAGGTCTATATCCAGAGTGCCCGTCTTTCGGCTGATACGATAAAACTTTAAAAAACTTAGTCATATCTAACTCTAGAAATATAACTAAGACACGGTGGCGTTTTAGAGTGAATCCTTCCAAAAACCCTTCCTGAACACTATTATAGGATTCATTATAACATTGAACTAAAAGTGTAGCCCATTTGTGTCTATGGTGTACATGGGCGTAGCTAGGGGGGGGAGGGGGGGAGGGGGCAGGGTGGGCCGGGCCCACCCTAGGAAGCTGTGGGCCCACCCTAGAAAAATACCCGTGAACCCTTCCTCATACATAAAATAACTTCATTCTCAATTACCGCAACCGAAAACAGTCTTCAAAAAGCAGTGACCAACTTGCCGTGGCCGGCCAATTCATGGCTGGGGGCCATGGCCCCCCTTAGGAAAAATCCCTAGCTACGCCAATAATGCTGTAACTAAAGACGTTTAAAAAAAAAGATAGGAAAGAGAATTATTTTCTTCCAACCTCTTTGGATGTAACCTATAAAATAAAGGACCGGTTTCATGTTAGTCAACCTATGAGAAAATATATCACATAAGTAGCAGGTTATGAAATAGCTGTTAACTAATCGACTGTCATGTTGCTAACGACTTTGACAACTTGATTGGAGAGATGCCGTGAGATACCAATTTTCACAGATAACTATCAATGATGGCATAATTGTAATAAGTACATACCTAGCTATGTATTGTTTAATTTCGATATTACCTTTACCATTGACTCTTTAAAGTGATTTTGTCATATTTCAAACCTAATAAGATCAATTGCTAGTGAGCTTTAGTAATTTCAAAATAATAAAAAATTGCAAGAAATAAAAGTAAATAATCTGTGCGTGTTTGATTCCACAAACAACAAATTATTTTAATTTTTAAAAGCAAAAGTAGGCGTTTATTTAATTGCAATTAGATTATAAGTACCTACGTTTGTAAGTCTATCTATATCTACGTTCAATAAAATAAGTAAGTAAATTGTGTCGAGTATGAATATATTGACATAGGTAAGTACTGATATTAAAATAACAAATTGATTTATCCTAAATTAAATCAATATTATATCAACGTGTTACCGCGATGTCTAATCGTCGCGTCAAACTAACCCAAAAAAGACTGTAATTCAAAGTGGCCAGTCTTTAATCTTTGATTATGAATAATCAATGTCTTTGATAAACAAATCTACAAAGTGGCCAGTGCTTAAAATGGCAATTCTCAAAGCGATCTAAGGCCAGAGTGAAGATGATGGTGCTAATGACGATTAATGATAATGATGAGATCGTACCAGCGGCATTTGGTTATTGTCTTATGTAATTGATTTAATAAATAGTCGTTTGCAGTCGTGATCGACTGGACAACGGTGTATGACAGGATGATTTGTGTACATGACGTTTACTAATGTAATTCTCACGCTTGACCCCGATGTGTGCAAACTAATGTAAAGGTATGTATAACGGTTTTTGAACACATTTGATTTTATGGTTATAAAATAACGAAATGCTCCTTGAATTCGTTTGAAAATCTTTAGTCTACAAAATATCTCAAAGCAGACTCCAGCAAGGAGAATTCCGTAGCGGTTCTTTGAATATCTATAGACATTACTCAGCCTCGAAAAAAAAACTCATAATTTTGTGAGTCTTTAATTTAACGAAGTCATTTCAACTCGACAGCATTAGTAATTGCTGAAATAATATAAAAATGTTTTACGTAGTGCTAGCTAGAAAAAGATTTTCATATAACATCTTTGTCAGCTAAATAAGTATGTACCTATTCATTATAATCATGATAACTGATAAGATATCGAGTAATAAAAACGGAGATTCTGTGTAAACCCATCCCTCTAAATCCCCTTACAGCCATCTTATGTGGCATAATTTTATCCCTTATTCAATCCTTTGAGGACTCATCCCTTATTCATCTCAATTCTTCAAAGTGGGCGAGTATATTGGAGTTAGGATTATCATAATAATAATAGCTTCATATACATGCGCTGCCCTTGAGTTTCTTTGGTTCTTATCGGGGTACCTACTGCATTTGGAACCAGCAACTCGTCGGTGAAGATGGGTTGCTGTTTAAATTTAGCCAATCTTCATGGACGAGTTTAGAGAGCCTTGTTATTAGACAATTAACTTTTCTACGCGTAAGTTTCAATTACTTACAGAAATAAATACGTTTTCATTTACATACTATATCTAACACGTAGGCTCTAAAGCTCTTTCCTTACAGTTTGGTTCGTTTCTCACAACTTGATACCTTCACTTACATTTTGTCAAGGTTGAGCATTGAGGGCCATGTATGTTTACTGTGGTCTGTGATAAATACTACCTTAGAAATAGGTGTACGCTGTATGCGGCTTGTATCGTACCTGAAATCTTAAAAAAAAAGGGAGTAGGCAGAGGTATAAAATTTATGGAAGTAGGTACCTACCCACGATTCACCAGTATATTCTTAGGACCCCTAAACGTGATTAGAATCAATTCTGAGACGAGTTGGTTTATTTATTTATTAATTTAATGGTCAGAGAACCAACAGCTATAAAACAGATCTAAACTAAGTGTTTAAGATTAAGTAAAAACGAAGAAAATGACAGGACTTCACAGATAACAACGATGTTTTCCATGGTTAGTTTTTTTTAAACTCAGTTGTACCTACATGCTTTGTGCCGAGCACAAAGCATTCTTCACTACGAGTATTTCAGTTTATCAAACCTAGTGTAACCATGATATAATTGCTTCAAAACATCTTCACTGACATCATTGCATCGAACACGTGCAATGAACATTACCCGAATGTCAGAGGTCAGTGCAATAACTGTGCATAAGTCTTTGTTTAGACCATTAGACCATTAGTGCTCGCGTCATGGTGACCCCGGCTAAGGGCAAACATCGTGCCCTAGCAAAGCATAATATTTTACATAATAAAGTGGTTATCATGCGAGTGACTGCGTTGACATCTCCGTTTATTTTATTATTACGGCTATAATTAGCTGTGATTATTATTAATTGTAAGATCATTAGTACATAGGTTGTATTAGCATAATAATATCGTACATATCATTAATTAAGCTATCTAGAAACGCTGTAATTGTTGTTGTTAACGTAATTTATGCACAGTAGACAATATTTTGGAATAGTATACTAAAATTCTTCCAATTCCAGAATTTTATCGGGAAATCTATGAATTAATAGGTATAATTTAAATGTCTTTGTCGTGTTTTTTCAAATAACAAATTCATAATGGTTTACAGTATAAAAATTAGTAAGAAGTATACGTGTCTTTTTATTTCAAATCAACTTATATATATGGATATATCAAGATAACAAATACATAAGCTATTATCATTGTAAAGATACTTCAATATCTTGAACACGCTTATTTCTAGTTGCTCATTGCTACATTGCTCGTACTTATCAGGTTTATGTTTATCAAAGAGTTCCTACTGACATAAGAGTGTAATTTTAGAAATGCTGAAAAGCTAAATGACTTTTTGATAATTGAACGTAGCATCGCTTCAAAACTAACACCTTGTAAAACCTATGGCATGCAAACAAAGTATTTGAATTTGAAACAATTTTATTTATAACCTTAATTGGATCGAATTAGTGATCCTATTTTTTCTAAATAACATAAGTGCCTATCTTAGCCTATCTACATATTTCTTGGGAAATATTAAGGAATAACTTTCTATCAAAAACTATTTATTACAAAGATATAGTTGAAAGTTAATATATTGGTATGAAACATGTCTCAAGTATGAAAGTTACGTGCTGCCTATGTGACCTTTCCGTCACATCACATCGCCCACCCGTCAATCTAAAGTGCTCTAACACTTCATTCTACTTTACCCATATTTCATAACTTTACAAATAGATGCACTAGAAAGTAGAAACCTCGCCTTTATACCCCTTGTTATAAAAGTGAAAATGAAGAGGCCATTTGCCGTAATAAAATTGTATAACGCTTGCATAAGTTCATTGTTTGATCAGAATAGCTTTCAATATTGTGCTTAGTTCAGATTCACTCATAGCTGTCGAATTATTGCCTCATCAGTCATCTAATGTGCGTCGAAGAGATTCTTGTGGAATTGTTTGGCTAATATTGCGGTCATACAAAGGTAGAGCCACGGCATATAGGCAAATAAGCATATCCTGCAATGTTGGCAGATATTGGAATGATTTATTAATAAGTTTTTCAGTTTTCAATATGTTAGGGGGGAATAAGGATGTCTGGTCACACAAAGTTGTCATATCATAAGGCGCAACATAAAAACAACTTTTATACTTCATAGAGTCTATTTTTCTACGTGTTAGATGCTGTTTATTAATTGACCTCTGTGTTTTGGTATATGTCGTTTAACAGTTTTATCTATATATATAAAAATGAATCCCTTTTTCCCTTGGTCACGGCATCACGCGTTAATGGCTGAACCGATTTGGCTGAAAGTTGGTGGGGAGGTAGCTCAGAACCAGGAGACGGACATAGGATACTTTTTATTCCGATATTCCCACGGGAACGGGAACTACGCGGGTGAAACCGCGGGGCGCTGCTAGTATAATATAAGTTTAATCTCACGCCTTTTTTATCCCCGAGGGGGTACTCAGAGGTATTCCATTACTGGATATAACCACATTTCACGAGATATATTGGACCCCTGAACGTGATAGGTGGTGAGCCCATCGCCGGACCGGGTCTGTTTATACATGTCTCAGAATTAATTCTGAGACCTGCGGGTTTCCTCCGATGTTTTCCTTAACCGTCGAGCTAGTGATAAATATGTACGTAAGTTTTTGAAAAACTCATTGGTACATGCCAGGATTCGAACCCGAGCCTCACTGATTTTAGGCCGGCTCTTTAACCGTCCGGGCTATCACTGCTCTCACGCACACACAGTTTGTAACAGTTTTACTATTACTAAAATCCTAATTAATATAAACATCTGAACCAATCTAGAACAGATTTAGCAGATAATTATTTAAGAAGAAGGAGGATACTTTTCATTCAATTAAATAAATGCATTACTGTTGGAAGTAATCGGTTAAAAAAATATTTACAGTTCATTAAATAAATTCTTCTTCTTCTTCTTTGGCCTCGCCTTATCCCGTTACACGGGGTCGGCTTTCCTAATCATGCGGCGCCAAGTATCTCGCCGGTACACATCCTCTTCACTCACGCCCAGATTTTTCATGTCCCTCTGGACATTCGTCAACCAGGTGGTTTGAGGTCTTCCCCTCCCCCTCTTGTCCATAGCCATGGACAGGCACTTTTTCACGACGTGGTCGCTCGATCTTCTCATAACATGGCCGTACCATCTTAGCCTGGATTCCGAGTTTTTGCTAGTTCATTAAATAAATTGTAGAATACAATGCACACCCAGGTATTTAGTCTCAAACTATAGATATACTCCCAAACTGGGTACTAGGTATATTAAACGAAACACTCAGACACAAAACCAACAGACGTGTAATGGATACAAATGTTGGGAGGGAATTGAACCTACGACCTCTGGAGGTAGAGACCCTGTCTTCTCTATCAACTGAGCTAACAGGCCCATCACTTATAGTTGTAGATTCGTAGGTTATAGTATAAAAAAATCGCATGTTAACAGTAAACATTATTGTTAAAGGTTATCGATTCTCTACACATACAAGCCTTTGTATCATAATTGCTCTTCGCGAATTACATGTTCAATACGCGATTAAATTAAGATTAAAAAAGGTCACGGCCGGGGAAGCAATAATGTTCAAAATTAATATAAAAACACACAGTGGCCCATTCATAGCAGACCACCCGCTGCGTAATTATTTGCCTCGTCACGTGGTGCAATGAAGTGACGTGGGAATGTATTTGAGCCCTTCAGACTATGTACGCTCCGGACAATACCTATATGTACGTGTAAGTACTTTACATTGTAAGTGTGATATAAGTGCCTACTTATAATTTGTTAGCAGGCAGCTGGCGGCGTTGCCAGCGCGGAAACGGTGTTTTCCAACTCCTGTGGAAAATGTGTACCCCTAGGGTACTGAAGGAATACTTAAAAAAAATTGGTATTATCACCGCCAGTGGCCCAACGGTATGGACTGTACCGGCTTTGTCAGTCAGGCACTATTTTTATCCGAATGAATGGTCAATTGCAATCACAGGAATGGTTGGCAAAAGGTAGGCAGCCGGTCGTAAAAACCTCCAAAACCATTTTGCTGTAGTATGGTACGTTAGTTAGTACTACTTATTACATATTTTGTGGTATGGATAACATTTCCATTCCCCTTTATAAATGGCTTAAGTTCTACGGTATGCAATTTCATCACCGATAGATAAAACCTACCTACCTACTATATATAGCTACTTACTTGAAATTAAAAACCAAAAGAATTCGTGATGATAAAATTGAGAAAGATTCAAGATCGTCGAGAAGAATGATTAAACCATTCACAATAAGAAAACTATTTCCTAACACCACAAGATTTGCAAAACCAAAAATAAAGTTCAATCCGATATACCGTCAACGCTCTTCAAGCATTCACTAACCATTATAAATCGACCCCTTATTCGTTCAGTTTATTGGGAACGAGAGGTCAAATTTATGTGGCGGTTCATGTGATGCTTTGAAGTTCAATTGTTTGGAAACATTGCTTTGTGAAGCTGACAACTGACAAGGAATTGGGTAGCCTCATAGTATTCATAGGTAAACAAAAAAACCGGCCAAATGCGAGTACACGAAGGGTTCCGTAAAAAAACTCAATAAAAGAACAAGCAAAAGTAACACGATTTAATTAAAGGATTTATTTAATTTTATTTTTAAATAAAAAGTATTATAGCGCATATAAGAATAAACATTCTATGAAGATCTCAACTCTCCAGCATAATATACCTATATATTCCTATTATTAAAAGGGATCAAAAAACGCGAAAAACACATCTGGTGTGAATTTTTTATTATAATTTTTATTACAATTTTAGTACCTAATTGTTGATATAGCGGCAATAACACACACATTCTGTAAAAAATTTAAATGTCTACCTGTTACGGTTCAAGAGATACAGACCGCCGCCGACACAGACAGACCAACAGACCGAGGGACGGACTGACAGACGGAGAGCAATAAGGCCGCGTTGGTACCCTATGGGTACGGAACCCTAAAAGTACCAATGTGGAATATTATTATGTATTTGTTGTCCTAGGTACAATCCTTTTACACACTTTTGCTCTATACCTATCAGTATACTACAGTGAACCACTTTCCATAGTATCTCTGTCTATCAATCAATGGTGCAATCAATCAATTCAATAATTAAGACCTGTAATCAAGCATAGATTTACTTCTTCGGTGGCAAGTAACACTTGCTTCTAAGACATCATTAAAAATAAGAGCTTTCACACAATGCGCAAGAATAATTATTCGAATGCTCGAGTTATATTCTTAGAAATTCAAGTCATGAAATGTTTTATCTGCCTATCTAAGAGCGAGTGAATGTTTAGATAAACATCTGCGCAGGAGTTTGCACAATGTGCTGAACCTCTGCCGGTGCATTGTGCTATTATTCTCATTTAAAATGTTGCCAAAACACGCATCTTTAGATACTAAACTCTGGAGAATCGATTTGAAAAGTCTGGACATCATTTTAGATACCTTTGATCTGCTCAAAAGGATTTAATATTGATTGCCCATTCTGTGTGTTAGCGTAACAATGCTTCCAAGGCTTGAAATCAGCGATGATTCCGTAGTGACATCAAAACGTGCACTTTTTTTATAAATAGGGAAAGACCTATATACCCATAAAGCATTTCCGAAGATCAGTTCAGAGACAATATGCCACCACTTGTTACGAACTTGATATAACCTCTCGATCTTCATCCAAAGAGTCGTACATACTCGTCTGTTTGTCCAGTATTGGGACTAGATTACGGGTTATTGATGTTGCATTCGTTACAAGGCAGCATTTTAGTGACAACAATAATGTCGCAACGACGAAACAGTAGCACGATAGTATCGTATTGTTGCGAAGCACGTCGTAAGTACAAGCATAGCGACTTTCGCAAACAAAATGAAACAATTTCATTGTTGACATTAACTGTTACGAGAGTTACGGATTCTATTCAAGCTTGCTCAAGACTATTGTCATTAGTGCATGAAATTTAAGGCTAGAATTCGGAAAGACTAATTGTGGGAATAAAGAATTCTTGGCTATAATTATTTTGAAGACACAAAAATAACTGTTCGCCACTCAAAACGAAACTCTACGTAATTTTTAAATGAGATGAGAGAGACAAAGACAAAGTAGGTACCTACTAATATTCGTGATTATTCATAACCAGGAATATTCAACTATCATTGAGATGGAGATGGTTCCCACTTAAGCAAGACAGTAATTAAATACCATTTTCTTGTTTATAGACACTTTCCATTTCAATACAACCATAGAATGACGTGATGACAGGAAAATGTCCAGGAAGGAAGAATAATAAGGAACTAAGCATACCGCAATTTAACAAGCGGTTAGCTACTGTGGAAGCGTGGACTGTGTTTGCTACTGATTTGGGTCTGAATTGGTGGCGACTGGCGGATGAAATAATAACTCCAGATTAAGAAACTGCACTTGCACTTTCACCTTGTACAACTGAAGGGCAAAATGTTGCCACGGCGTAAAATATTATAAATAAAAACATTTGAATGTTGATATACTTGCAACAGCTACTCAATCCTGGACAAATGATAAAATATTTAAAAAGCGTTCTAGTTAGAGACAATACCACCGTATCAAGCAGATAATAGTTATATTTTGAAAAATAACACTTTCGCCAGTAAACGACTTTCACTTTTGTCTACAGCACGTATTAGGAAGTGGTGACAAACTCCGTCACGATACAAGCACAATATGAAATTACTAAAACAATAGAAGACGTTGTTTGATATAACGAAGCAAACGAGGCAATTTAATGCAATGATTTCTTTGAAAATAGGAGGAGGTTCTACGAGCGTGACTTTTGGTAATGATTTTAATATTAATATTAATTACGGCATTATTACAACGAGAGACAATCTTCTGCCAAATTTAACAAGATTAGAAAAGCTGTATTGTAAGTACGAGTATTAGGATTTATTTCTATGCGAAAAGCGGCCAATACCGCTAAAATATTTTTCTGGTAATTTGACTTGTAGATAATGTCTTAAGGCACCAAGTAGGTATGCCGTGTACGTATAAAGTATGCCAAAAGTTTTTATTCAATGTGGTAAATTTTCTTGGTATATCAAATTAGAACTTAAAACTCCATTGCTATTTTGCTTTGCTCCTTCAATGTTTGTTATACACAATTCTCATAATAATAATGTATTCCTTAGTTATGATTTGATTGTAAAATAAATGAAAGTTTCCTTAATATTGTTTATGTACTTATCGTGAGAAAACGTTAATTAACAATCAATATAAATCCATATAAAATACCGCAGCTTGACACTAGAAAGTCTTCAAAAGTGATTGTGTCGTGTGTCGTGCGTGCACTCTCACTGCAACTTCATAAAATGTTATTTATATTAATTCTCTCTGCAAATAATACTTGAACAGCATGAACCATTGTAGGTACATCTTATGTTGAACTTCTTTCTACTTATGTTTGTGTTTTGTACTTTGCTTACTAATATTTCCATACTTTACTATGTTAGCATAATCGTCCTACGGGCGCTCAAGAACAGTAAGTAATCCTATTGTGTCTACATTCCGTTACTTGACACAAGATATTTAAAACTTTATTTGACAGCAGCGCTACAGGTAGCTTAAAATTCCAGTGATACCAAGGCTTACATAATCTACGAAATGGTAAAATTGTTACCAGCTCCATTAGGCTCAAGATAAAACTCAGTGCGGTAGGTCGAAATAAGCATCAACGATTTCACGGCTATCGTCCCAGGATTGACAGGATGGTATTCCACCAACCACCTCTGTCAAGTGTCACCGTTGAGGAATAACAGAAAAGGTTAGGAGAGAAAGCTTTAATGTAGTTCTGAGTCGTTTTTCAACTTTTCCGTAATCTGTTCTTAGACACAAATGGTAGTCAATGTTCAGATTGTTTAATCCAAGTGTTCGCCTTAGTAAAAAAAACTTGAAATATAATTACAATTAAGTATATAAATTATATTGTATCCCAGTTGCTACGGAGTGCTGTTTTATTCAACATTTCTTTTGGGTAAGCTTGTATTGGCAGATCTAGCTTACCAGATTTTTGCTTACTCTTTCCTCTTCATATAATTTCTCATCAATGTCAAGCCGAACACAATAGGGCATCGGGACATTGGACCATTATACAACGTCGCCCATTATCTGTAATGCGGGTCGGGTTACGCTGGGTTACTTCATAATGGGACGTCTTTAAGATGAATTGATTCGGATTAGGGACGCAGGCGGAGTCATTGAGTGACCGATTCGAGAGAGTCGCTCTGAATAGTAATGAGACGATTTTGAAAGGTGAATTTGTATGACGTTTGGAGGTTAGAGATCTAAAGGGAAGAAAGGTTTACAATGCAGTTCTAACCCAAGTTGAATCTACTGTCAAAATTCTAACGCTTTAAGAAATAAAGATGCATTAGTAAAAGTTAGATAAGTAAGCAAACAGCACATTATAAATATTACTTAATTGTCATTTGCTAACAAAATTTACATAAGTATTTAAATTGTGTGAGAGGACTGATGATTTGATATGCTAACGACTAATAAGTAGCTATTACAACGATTCATTAAGATGTTATGACTGCATAATGGTAGTTTAGATGGGCATACCAGCTTCATAATTGCACGTATAAACTTTGTAATTGAATAGTTTAAGATCTTCGAACGGTTAAATAAATGACAATGATGCTTGGAACAGATTTCCTCCAGTCCAGCGCAATATGATAGCGAAAAACAAACGAAATTATGTAACCCAATTTAGTATTATGTAACAATTGATTAAAAGAATATTGTGTTGAGGAGTTTCTTGCCCCGCTTCTTCTCCTCAACCATACATTCTGAAGCGGTGGAGTTGAAATGACGTTCAATAAGTGGACTTGTAAGTTCCTATTTTGAATAAAACATTTTGACTTTGACTTTGACTTTGGTTGTGTTATGACTATGATGAAAACTTATAAATATTGCAAATGGTTACCGATGGAGGAGATTGTCGCAATGTTCGTTATAATGAACTGTGACCAAGACTTACATTACAAGGAAGTTTGTGTTCTGAGAAGCAAATGTTCAAATGAAACTCCAATCCTATAGATATCTCAATCGTAAATAACAAATAACGGTAAAGGAGCATCCAGACGTTCAATTATAAAAAAACATTATTCATCCCTTGTCCAAAGACACCACCCCTGAACAAATCACAAAGACATAGATAAACGTACAAAGTAAACAAGAAAGCAAAGGTAGCATCATTAAAACGACACGTCGGTGGTAAAAAATCGAATGGGACGTAAAGGGAGCCCCAAAAAGAGTGCAGGACCCCAAGTTGTAAATACTGCCATCCGTGGGAACTATAAGGATTCGAATCCGTAAATTTGCATGGAACCATCAAAACTAGTATTAAAACTCAAAGATGAATAGAAATGGCGGTCGCAGTTGAAAGCGGTAATGAGTCGGAAATACGGGTATTGTTGTTATTGTTCGGATTATTTTCTGGTGTTCGAACGGGTTTGAAATTGAGTATGAATATGAAGTCAGGCTACTTATTGTAAGAGGAAATGACATTAGGTCGAACAGCTGAAATGTGGGATAGATTTAGAGATTCTTTTGTTACAGATATTGACGTCGAGTTAAAGTTAGATCTATTTTGTGTAGGGATTATTCCTGATATCTGTAGGTGTTTTATTAAAATAATTTTTAAAATTAATAATCCAAAATGAACTCTTTTCTTTTGATAATTCAGTGGACGAAAATAGAATATTTCTTTCGTCTTAACACTGCGATGAAGTTACACAATTATAAGATATATTATATAAATAATTAACTTATTACATAGCACCAACTGCTAACAGCAGCCGTAGACCATAAAGGTACACATCGTTAAATCTGTGAGTGAAAGCACAGCTGTATGCGCCCATTCATTACGCGCTCTATACCGTTGTTTACAAGCCTTTGTCCCGTAAACTGTCCAGTGTCCATATGTCTGTGTAACGACTTATTGATTTATTATAGTGGGTATCATACTATCATAGTAGTACCATAGTCTCATAATGGTGTCCGCACGCGCCCTCATCGCTTTAGCTTTAAAATATAAGCTACATTATTTGGCCTTCATTCACGACATGGAGTCCACAGTAGTAGTTATAGCTGAAATGGCTTGGACATCATCAGAGTAATACGTTCTTTTGTCAACTTTACTATCAATCTAATCAATAACGATTACACAGCTTTAAATAAAAGTTAATAAGCCCAGTTATACAGTCAGTTGCGTCTTACCAATCGGAGGAATCGTCTATAACAATCGATGTTTAAAGGGTTTTTGTTCCAGATGGCAATGGTCAAACGGTAAATGACCAAATTTCTTCAACAATCTATATTTTTTTCTTTTGAATGAATCATCTGAACTTGGCGGTGACTTGAGGTGTTCGAGATTCAAAATGAGTAGTGAAATGAGAACCAGAATGAGTTATGGGAATAGCGGCTAAAATGATGTTGAAACAAGCATTTTACGGTATTAAACGGGTAGATGAACAAACATATATTTTACAAGTAGACGGTGTTGGTAATCCGTTTTGCTCCGATTCCCGTGTATTGGCAAAAGCATGCATAATTAATTTAGATTATTACACGCACGCGCGTAATTACATAGTTGTATGTACAATGCCGATTAGGTAGATTTTAAGCTAACGTAATTGCATAATTAAATTTAAATAATTGGGAAGCCAAACGAGCCGTACTATAAAATTATTTTGATGAAAGTTGTTCTGCTCTGCAATTATTCGCTTACAGATCTATTTACATTAGCTAGCTCTCAGCATTAATATTATAAAACAAAGAAAATATATTGGCCATAACATTAAAATAATAAACTTGTAACTGCAATGATTTCTAAAAAAAATTCATATTCATTCTTTTCTTTGTACCTACTCGTTTAATTACTGGCTAGTAGTTTATGTCTAATTCAAAAACTGACTGATTTCCTGTGGAGGCAAAAGAAGTTGATGCTATTTCTCTTACGGATATCTCTAATTCACATATCCGGTTCATTTCAAATCATCATCTGGTTTCCTCGCTGTGTTTTCCTTCATCGTAATGATATTCCGGCAAACTTCCACGTCCAAGCAAGCCCGGATGATGAGAGGCCAGGATGTGGAAATCGTTTGCATACCTACTGGTTATCACTGCAATATGGACCATAAATACAAATCAGACCGTGCTGTCTTTGACATTAATTATGTCACGTATGCTCTCGAAGGAGGTAAGCTTGAATTTTATTAAACAAGTTATAGAAATGTTTTAGAAATAAAAAGATCCGCAGACGAACAAAGTCATCGACATTATCAGTTGCAGTGGGCAATAACAATAGGCTGAAGCACATAGCATGAAGAACTAACGGCCGATGTGGTAGAATAAGAAAGTTGCCGAGTGAAGACCACGCACTGGCAAAGGAAACGAAGCAAACGTACAGCGTACCCACAAGGTGGACAGACGAGCTGGTCAAGATTCGGGAATCCGTTAGATACTGCTTTCAATTGATCGATCTGGAAGACTATGAGGACTTATGCTCAGCAGTAAGATGACTGAGGAATGTAGATGATGATTTGTTGGTTTTCATGTCGATAAAGCAAACACTCCTATGCGATTCTTACCAAACAAATATTAACTTAACAAGCACGTCTGTTTGTATGTTTTAATTATTAACGGCTTTGGTGGTTCAAGCACAAAGCGCAATGCGCGAGCGCATCCCATTACTCTCACTTTCTTACATAGATGTTAAAAAGAAATAGAGGCTTCAGAAAAACTGTGGTGCTGATTAGTAGATATATGTTTTTGGTAGGATAATAATAGTAAGGGAATGAATCTATTTATTGTGGCGTTCGATAGAGATCGGGATATCGGTAGGTACGTAGGTACTTACTCCTAAATAATGGGAAAAATGCAAGAAAATGATGATGATTATGACATTAGGTACTGCGAATACATTAGGCGCACAGATTTGCGCATAGGTAGGTACATAATTTACCATAATATGTATTATAAAGACAACTGATTGCAAGCATTGCATTTATTATATCGGACAAAATATGATTATGCTAAGTTGCTATTTTAATTATAATCCATTTTAGGTAGTTTTCCATGTATTTTCAGTATTTTAATTAGTAATAGTCAATACTTACATTCATATTCCTTGTTTGGTAAATTAAATAGTGCCTTCTCTATGCTTTACTAAGTTCACAATGCGCGCGAGTCGTGTCACGACAGTTTGTGGCGGCTTTGTTTACACTCGTGCGCAAGGCGGTCGTGAAAAAGCTGCACTTTCACGCCTTCCACTAATTGTATCTTGAGTATTGTTCTTGTTGACATTGTGTTTTTACGCAACACTCCTCGGTATGGGATTAGTACACATAGGTACGCATTGACGATTATAAGTTCAGCAGCGATACCACCTTTATTTTGACGCCGCTTTATTTAGCAATGATAAAACAAAAATAACTCTATAGCTCTATCTATATTCTCTATGCTCGGTCAAATATAAGTATGTATCCAAAGACGTTTAAAGAAAAAGTTTCTCTAGATAATTGTTTTCTTCCAACCTCTTTGTATGTATCATTCTGACGTCCTAAATGTTCTTAATGTTTTAGATAACATCCTTTAAACGTTAGTAAATAATTAATTCAGTTTCATTTAAAAAAAACATGTGTAAACAGACCCGGTCCGGCGATGGGCTCACCACCTATCACGTCTAGGGGTCCAATGTATCTCGTGAAATGTGGGTATATCCAGTAATGGAATACCTCTGCCTACCCCGTCGGGGATGAAAGGCGTGAGATTATTTATTTTTATTTCATTTAAAAAAAGTCAAATAAAGACGATTGGGATTACAATTATAAATATGTACTCGTAGATAGACAAGACCCCAGTTCCTAGTAGGTAACAAGCTTAATTTCCATTATCAGAATGAAATTTCTGTTTTTTTAATTCTTGCGAACAATCGTTGTCGATTCGGCTATTATGTGTATTGTTTACAAGATAATTGGTGTCATTTGACTTTTTGCGATCGTTTGGCGAAACCGCGATAGTTAAACGTATTATGACGATGCCTCAAGCTATTATGTTCGGTCGACGTCATCGTGGGATCGTTGTTTTTGTAAATAACCCACAATTATATTTTTTAAACCATTTTCTGGCTTATCGTTTTTGTCGTATTGTGTGTGTTAGACTTAATTTAAACAATCTTAGGCATTTAAAAAAATACAAGACAAATTCTTTGAAAATCTACTATAATATAAAAATAAGTCGGGTTTTCCTTCCTGACGATTTAACTCGAGAACGGGCGGACCGATTTTAATGAAACTTTTTGTGTGGGTTCGAGTGGGTCCAGGGATGGTTTATAGCAAAGAAAATTCAGCATTGCACCCGTGCGAAGCCGGAGCGGGTCGCTAGTAACAAATATATTTTTAGAACATGCTGAATAAATCAACAATATAGATGAAAAAAGAAAATCAACACATCGGCAAGGACAAATAATAAAAAACCTATTTTTGAATTGTACCTACTGTTTATCGAAATGATTCGAAAAGATAATAAAAGTGACTGGCTTAACTTGAGCTCTGTACAATATCCACACAAGCTCAACCTTATAGAAACGTGGGTCAAGATATGATGGTGGCTATATCATTGAAAGGTCTAGTGCCTACCGGAATTATTACAGCTCAACCGGGTGCGCAAGTGGCATTTCATTTCGTTGTCTCATTCAATAGTTTTGTAATGTCTTTTGTACAAAAATCTGGTTGTGTGTCACCAACATAAGTAACCATATTATTATTCATAATGACTTTCATAAATGTTTAGAGTTCCGTACCCAAAGGGTACAAACGGGACCCTGTTACTAACACTCCGCTGTCTGTCTGTCTGTCCGTCCGTCTGTCTGTTATCAAGCTGTATCTCAAGAACCGCGATAGATAGACAGTTGAAATTTCCACAAATTATGTATTTCTGTTGCCGTTATAGGTAGGTACCAAAAAATACAAAAAACAAAATGAAATAAATATTTAAGGGGGGCTCTCCGCGGCTCTGCTATTTTTGAAGATAATAGTACGGAACCCACCGTGCGCGAGTCCGACTCGAACTTGGCCGTTTTTTTTAATACATTGCTATTCATTCCATAAAAGATTGGCGATGAAAGCGATGGAACCACTGCGTATTCATTGGCTGAATAGTTTTAGTAGCTACTTAGATAACTAATAAAAGCTGCTCATCGAAGTCGATAATAGAGTTATTACACATACCTACTAACTATAGCTTTACTTAGTTAATAGATGCTTACATTCGCAAGCACCACAATAGAGTGTACAACAATTGAAATAAGTAACTGGAATACCATTGGTTGAGGGATAAGAACATGAATTATCGGCTTGAATAACAGATCAAGAACTTTCTCGAATCCACAGACGTGGGTAGGTAAACAACTTAAATGACCGCAGAGCAAGCTTGTTGACATAACTTGTGTGATCTGACTCAAGAAGTCAAGACTCCTGCTTACAATTCAATGTTGACTGCGAGTTGGCTACATTACGGGGTCTATGATCGATTGTATTTGCTGTTAAGCCCAACACCCACAGAGGCTATGGTGTATTATTATTATGTATACTGGATGATTTTTTTTACTGTCTGGAAAAAAATATGACGTATAAGGTATCTAGAGCCGAAGTTATACACGAGATTCATTGTTAAATATAGTCATGTTTAATGCAATTTACAAAATCTAGAAAACTACGAACAGTACTACGCGCGGCGCTGGTGGCGGTTTTAGGTAAATTGCGCATAAATGGTACCTACGAGCCTGTTTCTTTTTAAAATACTATTTCAAATATCTCAGTGTGTATTATTGACTACAATTGAGTAATGTATATTAGTTTAAGCAAGAAAAAATTTTTTTGAGAAACAAAATAAATTTTAAGTAACATTGCCAAATGAATCTATTAGACTAACCTATCACACCACATTTTTTTCCAGACGGTAAAAAAAGTCATCCTGTATCTATATGTAGTGTTTATTACTATGTATTCTGCTTCGCATAGGGTGTAATTGCTATATTTTAATTAGGCACATAAACATTTATCATCATCATAACACAGATATACAAATCAACTATAGTCAATGGATCCTCAGAACGATAGCATATTATGGCCTCCTCCTTGACACTCACAGCCATTCCTCAACCTCTACAGCTTGCTATAGTCCTGTTGTTCCTTCTAGGTGTATTATAATAAGTGGTAACTCACCAGCTTCTCACCAGGGATCCAGTAATTACATATTTAGCGTTTATTCACAATTCACATGTCCAAACCTGCCGTGTTGCTGCTGATCTCGCGCGATTCTCCATTCGGCTGTGTTGCTGTCTCTTTTACTCATAGTGCCAACAGAAGAATGAATTCGCTCTTGGCGACAGAGGCGGGAAAGGCAGAAAAGCGGTCGCGATCCGGGACGGGGTTTACCTTTTAAGTGTAATAAGTTTTAGAGATCCGGAAATGAACAAAAATTAGTATGTGTATACATTATCGTAGCTTGCAGAATTAGCAATAAAGTAAAAATTACTGGTACAGTTGGTAGAAGCACATTTGTCACTAGAACAGACGAGTCCTCAAATGGAGTAGGAGACTTGGTAGGTACATCAGTTCAATTGAACTCACAAGCGTTGGCGAATATTACGCAAGCTCTGTTTGATGTACATCTCATTTTAAGAGATATCATTGGTCAATTGTACCGATAACGCATGACAAATATTACATGTTTTTTTCATCAACCCTTTACACATAATGAGGTGAGGGTATAATCTCCCACGCAAGCCCACTGCTTAGTTCAGTGGCCGCAACTGTCAGAATTTTTCAAACCATCCAAAAGTACACGTTTACCTACATTCAGCCAATCTCCATGGACGAGTTCACAGTAGTACAGGTTATTAGATTATTTTCTAAATGTAACTTCGCTTTACCTACAGAAATAAATGAACCTAATTGAATTGATATTAGTTCCTTGGTGTTGTGAGTGAACACAACGAAACACATATTACATATTACAAACTAGACGACTATATAAATGACAATGATGCTTGGAACAGATTTCCTCCAGTCCAGCGCAATACGATAGCGAAAAACAAACGAAATTATGTAACCCAATTTAGTATTAAGTAACAATTGATTAAAATAATATTGTGTTGAGGAGTTTCTTGCCCCGCTTCTTCTCCTCAACCATACATGCTGAAGCGGTGGAGTTTGAAATGACGTTCATTATGTGGACTTGTAAGTTTCTATTTTTGAATAAAACATTTTGACTTTGACTTTGGCACAGCTATTTAAAATACAGTCGTAAAAAGTTATCGAAACGAAACGAAACCAAGCTTTAGTCGAGTGGCTCTTAATAAGTATTCATTCACAGTTTGAGTTTGTAAACAAGTCCATATCAAAACGTCCGTCCATTTGACAGATATGCTCACTCACTCATAGGTGCACTTTCTCCCGCCTCTAAATAGTTCCATTTGTCACTGATACGCATGAAATAGTTCTTCCACATGTTTACATTACGCCCTAATCAGGGCGACCGTATCATAATATTTAACTCGGAATGTGGTCATACCTATTTAATACAAGTTTGAATGATCACTCCAGAGATAATATATGAAAATAATTATTTTTCGTCATCCTATAATAATAATATTATAATAATATTTTATTATTTTCTCTCAACAACCAGGTAGCTTAAAATAGTTACAGGATTGAGATAAAGCTATACTAAAACCTATAAGCGTGAGAGACTGGTGCCTAAGATAGGTACAGAAGCACCTGTGATTTAGGTCACCAGGGTCCCACCCCAACAAAGTTACTAATTTAAGGTTTGATATACCTACATAATATGTAAACTGCTACAAGTTGTCCAGGGGAAAAAAATGATTTAGTAATTTGAAACTAAGAAAAAAAACAAGAGTTAGTGTTAGTGTGAGGGGGTGTTGAGTGTGAGAGTGAGAGGGTGTTTTTGAATGTTCGTGTAAGGCTGTGTAGTGAGTGTGTGTTCATGCGTGAGTGTAGTGAGTGTGATTTTATGCGTGAGTGTTCACTATATATATGTTTAGGACGGGGGAATAAGAAGGTTTTCTGTCGATTCATAATTTAAGGTTAAAAGCCAGTTTGATGTTATAATCTTACACTTTCGTTTTGGGAGTGAGTAAATGCAAAGAAGATTGTTTATTTTACTGTAAAGATAATTACCCAGAAAGCAAAAATGTCTGTGAGATAGGCTGGTGGTATAGGTAAGAGATGGACGAGCCAGAACCTTTCTTCTTTTGTCGGTGGCTAGGGTCGGGTCATAGATAAGCTCGTTGTGTTTCTTTAGGAGCGTAGTAAGGAGAAAAAGCTGTCTGACAGAGAGGACTTTCCAAATTTTGAACAGATCAATCGTAGGATACCTGAAAGGAAGGAAAGCTGCGACCTTCAAAATAGACCGTTGAGCCCTTTCAGCCTCAATTAGGTGTGTTTTTGCTGCTCCACCCCAGGAAGTAATGCAGTAACTAATTATTGATTGACATAAGGCGAAATATACTGATTTTATAATATATCTATTAGCAATGTGCCTAAGAATTTTAAAAATGTATATAAGTTTGCGCAATCTGCATGTGAGTGCATCGATGTGAGGTTTGAAGCTGAGAGAAGTGTCGAGGATAACACCCAGATATTTAAATGTTTTGACTCTTTCAAGAGCCGGGCAAGGGCAAGGTGAAATGTTTGTGAGTGAGCAGCTGTGAGCAAAAATAGAGAGATCAGCAGATGGCATGCCACGTTTATTAATTGCAAATGCTAAGTAATTTGTCTTAGAGATATTTAAGGTAAGAATGTTATCCCTTAGCCAGTTGCAGACCTTGTTAAACCCATCTTGGGCATTGGCAAATACTTCCATCCAGGTGTTACCACTAAATATAAGTGCTGTGTCATCAGCAAAGGCCAGAATTCTACCCCGAGATAGTTTATTTTGAAATAAGTCATTTATGTACACTAGGAACAACGTAGAACAACGTACCTATGCTCATGGATTTCTTTTTCTTCTCAACCAACTTCAAAAAGGAGAAGGTTCTCAATTCGACTGTATTTTGTATGTATGTTACGCGATTATTCCGCCACTTAGGAACCGATTTTGATGTTTCTATTTTTGTTTGGTAGATCATACTGCAGAGGTGGACCCATAATATTAATTACTAGCGATCCGCCCCGGCTTCGCACGGGTGCAATGCTAACACTAAAACCTTCCTGAATCACTCTATCTATTAAAAAAAACGCATCAAAATCCGTTGCGTAGTTTCAAAGATTTAAGCATACAAAGGGACATAGGGATATAGGGACAGAGAAAACGACTTTGTTTTATACTATGTAGTGATAGTGATTAAAATAGTACGATTTAAAAAAATCAACAACACAAATATATACATCGATGATATTATATTCGTTGAAGTCGGTTTTTTACTCTTTAGAATTGTTTGTTAATCTTTCTAAAATACTTTCAAAATAAATTATTACTAAGTATTTTCGTTTCTGTTGTAGGAAGGTACCTATTAGAGACTAAAATGAACTGTCTTGATTTCTTTAATTTCAAACTAGTTATTTTTGATATTAACTTCACGTCGGTTTATGAAAATACAATATAGTGCAAAATATTTGAGTTTATCCTTGATTTATACACTAAACACGTGAATTGCTTAAAAAAGATGGTACGGCCGTGCCGCTTTTTGCTCGACTTGTTGGGGCACTGCCGTGCCCCCAGATATTTCTGTACCATTCCAGATATCATAAATTTTCATTAAAATTTGTTTAGTCGTTTCGAAGCCTATTCGAGACTAACTTTCAGACAGACATTTATTCTAAAAAGGGTTATTTATCGTTACTAATCAGGCAATATAAATAAATGCATAAAATCAAAGACAGACACCTCAATTTTATTATATTGGTAGAATTTTTTTGTTGGTTGGCTGGCAAGTAATGCGTGAATCCCTGTTTGACAACAAAATTGATCTCTTGACTGCAGTTCTAATTAAACATAATGACTAATAGGCGGAGCCCCATTCGCAAAGATCCGTCGTGTATCGCGAAAGTTTAATTTACAACAACCCTTGACTCACTTAGCTGTTCTATACCGAATTTAGTCTGAACCGAAACAGCGGCTGAATCATTCGAAATTAGAACGACGAAAATAATTAAAACCCTTTTTAAAATTTTATTTTTTCTGTTGCCATGCGACGTCAAAAGAGATTTACTCTTGTGGCTGTTTCTAAAACCGATAATTACTCTCTAAATTCAAATACAATAAAAAAAACGTAATTAAAAGTAGAAAGCCCTATATTTTCGTCTACCATTAACACTCAGGTTTAAATAAATACATAAATATAGCATTCAATAAGAAAAGGCAGTCAAATTACTATGCCCTGAACATCCGTTCAATGATTTTACTTTATTTCTATTAGGTGCTATGAATTTAATTTCGTGTTCCAACTAAAACATTGTTGATAGATTTATGATAAAAAGCTTTTACTAAAAACTAAATTCTATTTATTTAATCACTTTCCCATTTTACCATGGAACATACCTATTCGTGCCTACCTACTTATATTTTGTCCATCCGGCCGTTTTTGTAACTACGATTCGGAACCAGTTGATTTTGTGCAATAGTTTTGAGGAGTATAGTTTTTCATTTTTGCTTTTAAATAGTTTAGATACTAATACTATACCTACCTATCTACTTTAATAATACCTTGTAAATGCAATGAACATCGTTTTAGTGATAGTATCTAAAAACAATACCATACAAAGATATACCTAGGTAGGTACCTACCTACTAATTTATTCCGCTAGAGATACGCAGATCAGATACCAATTTCCATGAAATTATTCATTTGGTAGGTAGGTAGGTAGGTACTTATACTTACTTCGATAAAACAGTTTTAGTGATTTCCACTCCATATTTTTATTGCTACACAGTTAAAAACCTTCCTGTACAAGACTTAGTATTCAAAATTGATGTTTTGACAGGTACCTAGGTATTCTGCAAAACAAATGCGGTAGTCGAAATCAATCGAGTGAACTCGTTAAAAAATCTCAAATTGCAGACTCATTGAAATACCGTAAGTTATTTATCACTGTCAAAATTCAATATTGTTTGTAATGGAATGCTTTTTTGTTAATTTCATAACGGGAGCGCGCAGCCAATATATTGTGCTGATTTGTATGAAGGAGGCGTGACCTGATCATCACTATCATCACTGCATAATATAAAACAAAGTCGCTTTCTCTGTTCCTATATCCCTATGTCCCTTTGTATGCTTAAAGCTTTAAAACTACGCAACGGATTTTGTTGCAGGTTTTTTTAATAGATAGAGTGATTCAAGAGGAAGGTTTTAGTGTTAGCATTGCACCCGTGCGAAGCCGGGGCGGGTAGTTAGTAATTTATATTTCTTTGTAGGTGGGATGCTCGAACTAACTTTTTTTATCCAACTTTGCCGTTAAAAGAACCGGACAACCGGGTGTACCTATCTTGTCCTATGTGCAGAATTTATTCCTTGTTGAGATTATGCTTGCTCTGCTGCTGTTATCTTTTAAGTTATAGATATTTTTAATTACCTATTCTGTGCTCTTCCCCTGGCCCTTGATTCGCTGTGCCTTTACTCGGTCAAATATTTATGAAACAAGCAGTTGTTCACTGAGAGCTCTAATCGAATAAACGAGAATATAGAGGCAGGTCACTGATTTGATTAACCCCCCTTTTATCTGGAATCTGTCACCAGGGAACTTCGGTTGCTTCCTTCGTGACATAATTTTGTTTTACAAGAAATTCAGCCAATAGTCGAGCAGATAAACTTGAAAAACCAGGCACCTAGACGGCCATTCCACTGCAAATATCTCGACAAACGGTTAGGCGGTTATCTTTAAAAATTGTCAGTGGTTGAGTCGGTCGAACGCACAAGTACGAATCGAATAGGTAGGTGTACCTACATTAGCGAAAACTTTAAAATTTCGGGCTATATACTATACTAATATTATAAAGATGTACAGTTTTTTGTTTGTTTGTATGTCGGGTGTAATCTCTGCAGCTAGGTACCTACTTGACTAATATATGTAGGAAACATATATAAGAATTTTCTTTTTATAAACCGAAGCGAAGTGAAGGCGCGTTGTTAGTTTTAAATAAATAAGGCTTTCACCCAACATGGTTCACACCTAGAATAAATAGCACTTTATCACGGAGTCTTATCTCCATAAAACGTATTCTAGAGTGGGTAAAATAGTTAGCCCTAAGAAGTAACAATAATAATTGGATTACTTACTTCTTCCCTTATTCCGTACGTACGTGTCTTTATTTAACCCTTCTCAATTGTTATAGGTTTGTACGTGGTTTAATCCTTTCAACTAGATCCTTTAAAATTTCTCATAGGTGTTTTGAATACAGCTGTTCGCTCTCTAGGCTACCGGTTACCTCTGAAGGACACTTCGGGATTACCCGCGAAGTCAATAACAGGTTTTCTGAAAGAAAGCTAACAATGTTAATTTTACTATTATTTAATTCAATAATAGTATCTGTCTCTTTCCGTTTCTTTTATTTGTCTTCGTTGTCGGATATTCTTGTCACTAACATAGCGATTTACATGTATGTAGCTATAAGTAGGTAGTTAGGTACATCACCACATTGCCCACGCTCTATATGTTTTTACCTTTTCCCGTCGGTGGACCGATCTTGATCAAATGTGGCAGGACGATAGTTTACCTCTTGAGGAAGGACATAGGCATTTTGGCATTAGGACGTAGTACTTACTTATCTGTAGCGACACTACATAGAACGCGCCAATAGAAGGCAGAGTTACATAGAACGCGCCAATAGACGGCCGAGTTCTAAACCGCGCTATCGGAGTTTTCTAATGAGTTTGTATAAATACAACTGTCCAACTTCAACCGTTGGACCGCGGTCCCCAGGCACGATCACCTCGCCTGGCGGAAGATCTTCCCTTTTCACGATGGAGGAGCATTCCACCTCTGTTCCTCCATAATATATCTATCTTATAAGAAAAAACAGGTAATGTTGTACGCTTGCCTTATTATAGAACCGTTCCCGTGGGAATACGGGGATAAAATGGAGCCTACGTCAGTCCTTGGTAATGTACCTAGCTTTCCATAGGTGAAAGAGTTTTTAAAATCGGTTAGTACTTTCGGAACCTATTCAATACAAACAAAGAAACATAACAAATCTTACTTCTTTATAATAATAGTATAGATATAAATGTAGGGTTTGTTTCGTCATGTCTAAAACAGTCAGTGCCGTGCCAACGGCTTAACTCTTTAAGTGTTTTGTTTCAATGTATTGTTTCCACACCATCGTTACAACCTACCATACTTTACCATTAGCCTCAATAGTTCTTTACCCCGTTTGTACCAATGACTTATAAATGCTTAGAGCACCACGCGAGCAAATCGATTCCATCTGTCACGACACCACTAACTTATTCTGTTCGACCTTGCACCTAGATTCGATGTTGTATCGCCATAGGAAAAAAGTTTCAGTCACGTTCAAGGGCATCGCCTTCACTGACCGAGTTATCTGATTAAAATGGTTGATTTGGGTAGATATCACAATGTCGTGCGTATCACGATATTGTTCTCTCTAACCGACATTACAGAGAAAACTAAAATAAGAAAGATGTTATATTTCGTTACCTACTAGGTACGAAGAAAGGAGGCAAAGGATAAATCCCTGAATTGGTCAACAAACAACGATGACTAAAAATATGGCGCCAGAGCTAAAGATGACTCAGTATCACTAATCGAAACTAACTGTATCACACTCAGGGTGGGTGCACAAACTTGAAGCATTAATAAACTACATAAGTAATCAAATCCATTTGTTAGTCACAGCTTTCTAACTCAATCATCAACTCAAGATTATTGACACAGCTTCTAAATTGAATTAACATTTCTTTGGCCGTCGTAAAATTAAACTTTACAACTCAGTTGCACCCAAAATGGACACTTCACGACCTTCCCAAGGTAATCCGTTAAGACATTTTATACCCTCCGTAGCGATGTCCATATCTAAATTCTTTATATGCCCGCTACCTGTATCATCCCCCGGTATCCTTTATACGTTTTTTTCTAAAACTATCTCTTTGTTAGCTTTTTTGTATATTGAATTACTGGTTGTGAGGTTGCAGCGACTATTCGACACGGATGCATTCCAGCTGCTAATTTGGTAGTATTAAATAGAACACGCATGTCCTGCTGTTAGAAGGAGATAGGTGAAATGGTGTCGGTTGTTTCGGGATCAAGTTCGTAAGGTCTGTGTATTCACGTAGAACGAATAAGTTTGTGGGTTAAAAGATTTAAATTGAATGCGAATGGTTACCTTCCCTGGTTTCGAATATCAATTTGAACAATATACTCACATCACGTCACTGTTTTTAAGATAACCATTTAGAGATTTAAAGATTGTGGCCTGATTGAGTTAATCTTATTCTTAGAAGCTTGACTCATTGAACTTCGTTAGTTACGGCTGCTGACACATTATGCATTATTTTCAGAAGCATTCTTATCTTATCTCTTTCATTCATTAGTATGTCAGACAGCTTAAGTATGTTTGTTTTGTAATAATTGGAGACGTCATTATATTTGTGCTTAAAATAGAGAAAAGTCAAGTCGTTCTAGTTTTGTACGAAGTATTAGAAAAAAAAGTCTTTGTAAGGCTGGGTATTCCAGCAGACGCCATGCTTTTGTGATAATAATAGTCTAGTCAAAGTAGCATTCAGTTACAAGATCTAATGAACTTCACTAGAGACTGAACTACTGATACTTTAATTTGATTTTTGTACTAAAGATACTAAATATTTCTAAACAAATTCGCAGAGTTTGACTTGATAAAATTATTTTTATAATCACTATGTTGAAATACCTACAAAATGCACTTGGCTGTTCAGTCGCACGCTGGCGCTTACTAAATGCCTACTGCCTACTCACTGAGCAAGCAATCACTACGCTAATACTGCTGCACGAATGCGGCCTTAAATACTTACTTGAGGTAGGTCAGGTAGGTAACATTGAATCTAATTAATATTGTTCGATCCGGACACTTTAAAGATACCTTACCCTTTAAAGAGACCTACCTATCACAAAAAATATCTACGTATAGTATATTTTAGTATCGACAAAACAATAACCAGTTACTCATAATAGATAATTGCCTTACGATAATTACAAAATTATCTTATTTTTCAACAAGACGAGTGTGCCCGCTGCGCTGTTGAGTGACCATTTTAAAGCTTTACAAAAGCCTATAATATGAACAAGTAGATAGACAATAGCGAAGTGTTAGTACTTACGAATGTTTTGCAAGAGAATGCTTTACAAGAGATCAAATGGAGGACGCGGGCTCTCGCTAGCTGCGACCTTTGCCGCGCCATTTACTCAGTGACATTTCAACTGCCTTTATTGTCAAAATGCTACCACTATATCACATTCTTATTGGCAAGTCTATAAACAAAGAGCGAAGACTGCAAGGAGGTAATACAATTATTATATATTCGCATGCGCATGTTCAACAGGCGTTGGAATAATGGAGTGTCGAAACAACAATTATTTTACTAATGGTCACAGTTAACAAAAAAACTTCAGTAATAGATAATACACTTTATTTATATTAGGTACTTCCATAACAATACTTTTAACAGTCTTAAAACGAACGACTTAGTGAGACATTCGGCGGTCAACGCCGTGCGTCTATCTACAATATGTACATGAAACGGTCAGGGCGCCATTACACAAATTGTTCTGCTTGGCACATTTGAATCGTTTTTTGTTGCCTGTCAAATCCATTTGGCATTTTTTCTGTGGCTTCTTGGTGAATGGCCGTTAAATAATGTGCGATGTCATATCACCCTCAGGCACAGGTGAGCGACGCAAAAGCTCGAGGTACGGGGTTGGGTGGGGCACTGTGACGCTGTAGCCCAATTGAACATGGCCCAAGGGACGAGCCCCTTGCAACTGCCTCAAAGAACTGGCGGAGATCACTAACAGATCTCGTCGGTGGCGCTTGTAGATCGTGCAGCGATGCCGCTCTTCGCGGAGTCCCCTCTAGGACAGGAGCGGGGCGGGTCAACTGCTCTGTACTCCGAGCTAAGCTGCCTCCACTTTGCGACAGGGATTCGAACAAAGCTCTACGCTCCCTCACAGGAACATACTGAGCCACCGCTTCATGAGCATTGGGAGAACAAGACCTCGCCCGATTCTCAAGCGACGACGTCTTGCGCCTCGCTGCGTCCATTGCAAACCGGCCCCGCTCCGCTCCCCCTGCAGTCCCCTCCCAGCGTTTTAAGTAACGATGTCGACCTTGCTCCGATTCGCTAGATCTCGCCGCACGCGGCAGCGTGTGATGTTGTTGTGTACTTGCGTTCAATTTGCTGCAATTGTCGCATTTGATGACCTCAGCTTTCCGTACTGGCGCGTCGACCACGTCGGCGGTCTTTAAAGCGTCCAGGGACAGCGTTAGGTCTAGGCTGCGATCGGACGATGAGTCGTAGTCGTCGTCTTCCACGACGATGCCCTCGTCTGTAGCGGCCGGTGAATGATCTCTGCGTGGTAGCACGGTCTCTGTAGAAGTTAAAAGCCTCCGTCGTGCTCTGGGGGGTGGTCTGGGAGGGCACGCCGGCGTCTCCTGCTGTGGAGTCTCTTTCTTTGGTTCCCGACTGGTGTCGGCTGCGGTTAGTACGTCCAAAAACCGGACTTGTGGCAATGGTGTCTGGCCGAGTATTTCGACACAAAGCGCGCGCACCCATCGAGCATATTCCACTGCATTGCAAGTCTGCAACAATGAAATGTTAAATTACACTCTGTTGTGAGACATACAATTTACGACTTAATCGTTCCAACAAGGCCAAAATAGCAATGTAGTTTCGTTACATTAATTATTATTATAGGTCAACCAACGCCTTATGCAAATACAGTAGGGAAGCAGTTTCAGACATGACGGGTCTTTGTAAAAATATTTTTTATCCAAGCGATAAGTCTGGGATCAAAATTTCTTTACGTGTCAACACCTTCGCGCATCTAGCCCTTCTCATGGTAAATAGTCCCATCAAAAGATCGTTCGGCACAATGATTTACGGGTGTTTCTCTTTATTGAGGTCTATAAAGTGAGCGATTCGTGAGAAAGGGGCTGGGACGTCTTGCAAGACGTTAGGTAAAGTCCCTTGCGCAACTGTGGGGTCTATTAAATAGCTGGCTGTAAGATTTTGTGTGTGCTAGAGAAAAATATTTGTAAATGACGTGTAGACCAGTTATTTCCGCGTATATTCAAGATATTCGCGAAAACAAATTGACGTGAAGAGTAATTTGTTTTTGCTGACTTGAAAAGTGGGTTGTCGCGGTCGGAAATTGATTTGGAGGGTCTGACGTAGGTGATCTGCGTCTTCGTGATATTTTTGCTCTCCTACCGTTTGTTTGCGATGGCCGTGTCACATCAGCCGTATTATCTATACTGACCGTCGATAATTATTTATGAAAGCATTGTCATCGCTAGACAATGACCAGCGGCACTACGTGACTACAAGTGTTCACATTGTCCAACGGGTTGTTTTATGTTAATTTATTACACGATCGGGATTGAATTACGTTTTTTGGGTTCCGTACCTCGAAGGGAAAAGGGAACCCTTACAGGATCACTTCGTTGTCCGTCTGTGTATAGTTGCTTTATAGCACAAGTAAGCAAAAAACTCTGAAAACCGAAAATTTGCAACCTATTTGCAGTTGGTACACTGAACGCAACCTATGTCGATATATGGGGACCTCAATCCAGTTTATTCTTTAGTTTGCAATGTTCGTCGCTTTCATAGTTTGTACGGAACCCACGGCGCGCGTGTCCGAGTCGCACCTGGCCGGATTTTTTCGTATCGGAAAGGTTTATCGCAAATTGCTAAAATTGTTGTTATTCTTTTGTTTTATGCAGAGAAAAAAATTTTTAATTCTCACGGCGATCAATCTTAAAGAAATTGCTAAGTAGTAGACAAAGATAAAAACTTAAGTTGAGGTTGACGTCACGGTCACGGTTAGGAACGCAGTGTGTTGGCATTTTATAGATTTATAGATTGTGTGAATGTAAATAAAGATAAAACATTAAATCCGCCAAGTGCGAGTTGCGAACTCAGTATCTACCTAAAGGTACTGTTTTGAAATAAGGTTCAATTTCAACCGACTTCAAAAAGGAGGAGGTTATCAATTCGACTGTATTTTTTTATGTTTGTTATCTCAGAACTTTCGGCTGAGTGAACGATCGATGATTCTTTTTTTATTTGAAAATTCTATGTTATTTGACACATAGTTAGTTCCAATCTTCTTACAATCAAAATCAACAAAAAGAGTATTTTATTCCGATCAGCCAATGATATAAGCAGCTATGAAAAAACAGAAGGACAGAGCGTTACCATAAGGGTTTTTTGTACCACTTTGGTACGAAACCCTAAAACCAATCGAAAGAATCGGTAATAGTACAGACGAGAGCACGTGGAGCTTGACACATTGGACTTTGTAACGTTCTTATTACAACCGCTATAGAGGTCCGACTCGCACTATAAATTTAAAGCATTATGTTCTCTAGACTGTACAAGACCAATCTGAGATTTTCTCTCACAACGTAATTAATAATATCAATGCATCGGATCAAAACCTACTTATTTTTATTGCTGTCATAAATTATAATGCACAATACGGTAGCAGCTGGCAATTAGCCCAGTTCTACTGCACCGATGTCCGATGCCGACAAAACCGCAAATTGACTTGCGATCCGTTCCAAATGGCAAGAATGGTTTTTTTTTAACTTTTTAGTTATGATTATCCGAAGTTACTTCCCGGATATAGCGGATGCTTTCATTGCGGAAAGAAAGCCATAGCAGGAATGTTTGTGAATTAAAATTCATTTTCCTTTTCCTCCGTCTTGCCGTGCCGCACGTGCAAGTTGTATCCGAATTAGAATTATTGAAATACTAAACGTGGTTCATATATCAAAACAGTCGCTTTGTTCTGCGCAATTTATTGCACTTACGTATTTTGCAAGGTGAAATAGCATTAGTTTGTTCATTTTATTAGTTTACCTACCTAAATTGTAGTATACCTACGTATTTGAACCTGAAAAGAATATTATAAAGCTTATGTACTCTTAAGATAAAATGAGTAGGATAAGTTTCATCAAATATTTTATATGCCGTTATGTTGGTAATAATGCAAATAAGTGTTGCATGTGTGTGTTCTTAGCGTTTTTATGCTGTTGAGAGACAGGGGAGCCAATATGACAGCGTAAGAACTATTTGATGTAACGCATTCTAATCCTTTCCTCCTAGTTTTTTTTTAATTGTCTACGGGGCAAACGTGCAAACGGGTCACCTGATGGTAAGTGACTAGTGACTACCATCGCCCATGGACACCTGCAACTCAAGAGTCACAAGTGCTTTGCCGGCCTTTGAGGTACGCTCCCTTCGTGAAGGTTTGAAGGTTGTATCGGACAATTTGTTCCACAGCTCGGTTGTGCGAAGCAAAAAGTTTTGTGAGAATCTCACAGTGGTGGATAGCCAACTATCCAAGTGGTGTGGTTATATCACGGTTTTTTTGGGGTTGTCTCCATTGGCCCTGTGAGGTATATTTTTGATAATAATACCTGAAATGTGGCGACGGAAGCGTCATCTCGCATCCTCGATAGCTGGAACGCGTTGGGCAGCGAGGGCGCAGCGCGAAGGTGCAGGTGACGGAGCGGCAGCCTAGCAGCCGGTCTCCTTGGTAGGGTGCCATCTCGCCACGCGAGCAGACACCCACTCTTAACGGCGGCGCGCACCCATGCCCACGATTCGTTGTCATCATTGTAATACTGGCGTAGGACCCCTGCGACAAGGGAAACGGTCATGTTAGTATTCTTCAGGCTTACAATGTCTTGTTCTAGAATGTCTAGTATACCAAAAATATCAGTGACCTATTACGTAATTTCTCATACGCCACGGCCGCCATAGTGTCTAAGGGCACCACCCTTAGACACTATGGCGGCCGTGGCGTATATGTTATCAAAAACGATTTTTTAGTCCCAAGCTAGTATGTATGCAATGTATGCAACAGTGGGTACCAAACAGCCGATAAACATACTTTTATACATAAATATCCTGACACGAAACCAACACTGACATTATGTTAGGTACACGAATGTTGGCCTTGGGCGGGAATCGAACCCACAAGCAGGCAACCGCCCATAACGATGTTTGTTTTGTTTACTATGCAGACCACGAGGTAATACAGTTGTTATTAGGTTTGTTTACATTTACTACATTGCAATGCAAGTATGTATTGTGTAGGTAGGTTGTATTTTATCGTTCAGGTATTTTGTATTAGGTATTTTCCGTTTCTGGGAATAGCGGGTTATGTTAAGTCATTTGTAACATGCCAGTGAATTAGGTACCTACCTACTTAATTTTTGTTATGTTTTGTAAAATTTGGACATCAAAACTTCTTCTTTTTGCCGTGATTTATCAATAGCGAAATGTCATTTCAAGAGTAGTGAGGCGAAAAATCATATGAAATGTTTTTTTATATGTCGCACATGCTACTCTCGCAAATCATATGAGTTTCATATACATTTTTTTTTCCAATAGCAAGACTAGCAAGTGTGATTTTTCATTGCAATTAAAAATCAGTGCATTTATACAATTTTACAGAAAACCTGATGTAAAAAATAAATGATGTCATAAAATGAAAATAATTGACAAGTAGACATCATACTCATGCGATAATAGGCCTTATTGTAAGAAAAATAAGTAATAACTCAACCGCATTAGGTATCTAGAACAACCCATATTAATTTATGTTATGGTCATAATCTAATGAAGCCTTGAACGAGTCTGACGACTTTTATGCAACAACATGACAATTGGGCTTCGTTACGCGATTTAATAGTGACAAAAGAAGAATTAGGTCAACTAATGTCGGGTTCTAATGTTGATCAATATCAATTGATTGGTGATTGCAACGACTACTAGGCATACTCTATTATACATAGATGCATACATATATGTACCGTTATCTATACTTAATGATATAAAGAGGAAAGATTTGTATTTTTGTATGTTTGTTACGAATAAACTCAAAAACTACTGGACCGATTAAAAAAAATATTTCACCAATGGAAAGCTAGAAGATCCCTGAATAACATAGGCTATATTTAATTCTCGTATTCCCACGGGAACGGGAACTACGCGGGTGAAACCTCGCAGAACCGCTAGTCAGTAATAATCGAAGGAGACACTGCGAGACAGGCTAACTTACATACATATGGATTGGCACACCTCTCGCGCTTCATCCACATCCATCAATCTACTCATTCATGCTCGTCGCTTTCGGGCACTTTTTTGTGTGATTATTTTTTAATATAAGATCCTTGATATGTACCACAATTGAACAATAAATATATTCTATTCTATTCCATTCCATTCTATTTTTATCTAGCTTTTCTTCAGTAAATACATCGCCCAATCGATGTAGGTACGCCTAGGTCGCCCTCTGCTAATTATTTATGTTTACTCACTCATTCGACATGCCTGCCCCAAATCAAACCCGTACATATCAATAGTATTAGTAGTACTTCCTATAAATTTAAATGCTTTTGTAAACACAATTGGAAAGTCACGCATTAACGCTTATTATGCATCGAGTTTTACATAACTTACCTTTAAATTCAAATAAACAAAAGTACATGTCGTAAGACGTGTTACTTTACAAACCTTTGTTTGTTCACAAGTTAAAAGTGATAGTTGAGTTGTAGGTATTATGCAATTAAGTGACCTGTCCTGTAATTCTATTACCTATTACGCATCTATTAAATATGTACTTTAAACAGCTAACTGCTCTTGTTATATTCATTAGGAAATAATTAAATCTACAAGTTAAGTAGGTGAGTTAATGGACCGGACAACTGAGGTAGTCGGCAGAGGTATTCCATTTCCAGAAATCCCACTCACTAGAATATTTTTGGGACATCTAAACATGGTTAAACGGTGACCTCATCGCAGGGCACAGATGCTGTTGCCTTAGAATCAACAATCTGGGAGGTTCGGTTTTCCTCAAAATGTTTTCCTTCACCGTTGAGCCAGTGATAAATATGTAAGTAAGCTTTCAATATCTTATTGGTACACGCCCTCACCATGGTTCGAAACTGATCCTCACGAATCAGAAGCGGACTCACTAACCACACGGCTATCACAGCTCCTTACGTATGACTTTACACAAATTCAATTTACGGTTACTTAGTATAGTTAATCTGACTAAGCTCATACAATTACAATCACGGCCTACTTTCCAACTTGCTTACACACATGCGAGGCAATTGTATTGCCAACTGTAACGTAGAAGCAAGATAGCCTTGTTAGATGTGTTTTCCTAATACATAGATGTTTAGTTACCAATTTTTTTTCAAAAACTGAAATATTCTATATTATTATATATTTATCACTGGCCGTGGAGCCGCCATTGGGCGGAGAGCTTGGTGAGAAAACTCACGGTATTTAACAAGTCCGGTGAGTCACCACTTGTCGTCACGTTTAGGGGTAAAAAAAATATATTACTGAAAACTCAGTACATCCAGGAATGACACCCCAAACTACAGTGCCATTATGACGCGATTTTTGGAGTATGTGACAAACTTTTCGATATTTTTACAATTAAAAATAAATTATATTTTTTAGAAATACCTAAATATTTTTTTACCTACCCACTAGCAAAAAAGAGTTCCCGTGAGAATTTAGAAAAATCCTAATCTACATCAAATGTCATCTCCGTAGGTTCAGAGGTTGAAGCTGTGCGTTGAGACGTCATCAGTCAATGCAATCAGGGCATTTCTCTTTAAATTTCAATATGTAGGTACATCAATATTACAAAAAAAAAAAATTAATATTGATGTAGGTACATATTGAAATTTAAAGAGTCATTCAATATTACAACGGAAGTAATATAAAATTGAGAATCATTTTGTTTTAGCCCCGACACAAACAGCCCCTCTGTGTTATGTATGACTGTTCTCAGTTGAGGAAAAGTTGAAATTATCCTTGATTAGGTACATTATGGGTCATCCTCATCTTGAATGGAATGACTCAAATCTGTTCATTTTCAAGTTCAACCGGTCAGTGCTTAAATGACATTATCATGCGTTATTGAAGTATGGGTCTTTACATATTAGTCAATTCTGTTACTGTGAAAGTGTTTTCAACCGACTTCAAAAAAGAATGAGGTTCTCAATTAAGAACATGGACAGTATGTTTTTTTTGTATATGTGTAACGCAATTACTCCGCCAATTATGATACTAATCATTCTTTTTTTGTTTGTTAGATTATAACTTCAAAGGAAATTTTAGCAAAATCGGTTAGTATGGCCATTTTAAAAAAATCTACAAAATTTAAAAAATGTAGGCAGATAGTTTTTATCGTTCGTTCTATCGTTGATAGTTTTTAGTGAAGTAGTTTTTTAACTTTTTAGACTTTTTATTTTATTTCTAAGTAAGTTTTAGACAAATTGGGTGGGCTTTGAGCCTTCTGCACTTGACAGGTGCGTACTATTATTTATTCTGTGCCATGTGAATGAAAAATTGCGTCTGGATTTATTTCTCGGTTGCGCACTACGTTTGTGTAATGTTTGTTTATTTATTAACACTTCGATTTCTACTATTGTTTGGTCATTTGTGTAGTTTATGGCGTTGCAAAAATATCTAGCTAAATCAAATAAAATCTCACTTTATTAGACATATAGATAGGTATGTACATAATCGAATTTAAATTAAATGTAAAATCTGGTTGGCTGGTCCCTGTACTATAGATTATGTTGAAAATTAGAGAGGGAATGCGGCCAGTTTTCTGGGCACTGTCCCACATGGTTCCTCTTTGACATTTTTTATCTGTAATTATTGTAAATGAATGTATATTTTCTTTGTTGAAAATAAATCATTTATACGTATGTTGCCCTATTTTTTTAAATATCTTTAAGGTCGTTGGTCACGTCACGTAGCACTTCATTGCGGTTGCGCTATTTATTCAAACATTAAGTAACGATTATCAAAATTATGTGACCTACTTGAATTTTGTTCACTTAGGCGACTGCATAATACTACCTATTATAATGTAAATTTGTCAATAAGTACTTACTTTATAATGCAATATTTATTATAAGTAGGTAGGTACCTACCTACTGTACTGCCCTATCAAAGTTTATCTAGTTTTAAACTTGTATCAATTAACGTTAATTATTAGTAATTTCCTATGTACTTAATAATTTAAATCGTCGTTAAAACCCAAAATGCCTATCTTACATTTGTTTATAAAGCTTTATTTTGACACTTGACAGTGACCTTCGTCAGGTAAAAACTAATAACTGATAGGGGTTGGTGATAATAATTGGGGCAGGTAGGTCTATAATTATCAAACTAATGAATTGCAAAAGGGGCTCAAAGATGCCTTTTAACATGGTCATTAGTTATATTATTTTAATAACCTATATTGGTAGACAATTATTACTATTGACCTAGGTATTACTATTGAGTAAATTAAATAGGTAGGTAGGTAGGTATACCACGGGTGAAGTAGGTACAAGCAATGGAGCTTTTAAGTTAGGCTTTTATTTTAAAAAGAAAAAAAATTTTGAACAATATTACAAACCAACTTCAAGGAGTAGCACTAAAAAGACTATTGCATACCTACCTACCCACCTAGGTATTCTACATCCATTATCTATCTACTGTTACTAAACGTATATTTTACCTTACCTACCTACGCTAAAGCTCCTCAGACCTCAACGGACATCAGCAAATCACTCACTTTTAGCGTATAATATAATATAATATACTATATTAGGTATAGGTACCTACGCTTACGCTAAAAGCGAGTGATTTGCTGATGTCCGTTGAGGAGTTCCGTTCTCCACCTAAAGTTCTTCAACAGATTTTCACAAAACTAATTTGGGACCAACCTTGACGTAGGTAGTATCCAAATCAAACGAAAAAAAAGTTTATTTCTCAAATTGAGAGAGTTATGGATTAACTTACAACTTACAAAAAATATAAGCGACGATTTTTTTTTTTATTTTATTTATTGAGAACCTCCTTTTTAAAGTCGGTTTAAAAAACTGACCAAGTGCTCTGGATGTTTGACATTTGGATTGGATGCACATGTTAACACAGCTGATGGATGGTGGGCCAGATGTTTTTTGCCCCAGCAGCTTTAATGACAGATGTTTTATATCAAACAACTCTTGGACAACTTGAAGAGAGAAATACACAATTAGTTTTCATGTATTTGTTATCTAAATAAATACAAATACCATGATTAGATGATTCACTTTGTTACATTTTGTTTGTTTCGCTTACCGATAATGTGGTGCTAACATCAATCTGCGCTGTGTAAGGTAGGTATACTCAAATACCTACCTACCTATGTCCTGTGCAAAAGGTCAAACTCTTGAGACAAAGGTCAGTGACCGCAAGTCAAGGAATAGTTTTTGTTGTGCTAATTAAATTGACATTATGAATTAAACTCGCAGATTACCTATGCAGTAACTACGTAGACCGTACTCTGGTCTAAGGTCTGAGGACTGTAGCCGTGCCTAGTTTAAAAATTTAAAATGGTATAACAAAAGTATGACAACCTGCGTAAACCTCTTTTCATCATCATCAAGGATAGTTTGCATCCTTACAGCAATATTACCTCATCCATTTCTTTTGTACTGCGTTTATTTTTAAGGTGTAGTGCAGCTGAGTGCTTACCTGATATTCTCAGGTTAGGATCGGCAGGCGTGATTATTGGTCCCGGCGTCAGCTCTGGCCGAAGTTTCCTCAGGCCGGCCACCACCCGCGGTGCCGGCGACTGCTCCCCCACAAGCATCGCCTTACCACGACATCACACCAACAAGCACTTAACACCACCAAAAGTAATAATTCATCGCACAAAAATCACTAATAACAATCAAGTGACATCAAAATTCAATCCCACAATAAATTTTTTTCAAAACACTCAACTGTCAAATTCGTTTTTTCAAACGTCGAAAAAGTTCGTTAAAAACGCGCGACGAATCGGTTAAATATTTTCTATACCGACTAGCCGGCCGGCCGGCGCGTCTATGAATGAATGAAGTTGATTTGCGTTTGCCCCTCTACTCGACAACCATGTGACCAATCAAAAATGCTACAATGCTTTTTAAAAGTGCTGCCATCTTTTGTCGAGTAGTTAGTAATGTAAAAAATATGAAATTATTTTTGATAGACTATTGTGACGTGACATTTTTGTATGGCTATGATTCAAGGATTATTTAGATTATTATTTCTGACTAGCGACCCGCCCCGGTTTCTCACGGGTGCAATGCTGAATTTTCTTTGCTATAAACCTTGCGGAGCCCGAGACCTTTCCAACGAATGCAAAACCGTGGAAATCGGTTCGTCAGTTCTGGAGTTAAATCGTCAGGAAGGAAAACCCGACTTATTTTTATATAGTAGATTTAGATGTCAGAGGTCTATTGTTAATGAAAATAAAAGAAACACAAATATAATTTAATTACGCCATCTAGCGTCTCATAGCACAACTAACGCAGACCGTAGCTAATATAAGTGAGTTCAAGTTGCCCCACAAGACTAAATAGATGACGCTTCGTATTTTATTGTATAGCGCCATCTCTGAGTTGTAGTTGAAATTATCTGAACTGTAAGTTAGATCAAAGTTGACTGAAAATTAAGTTTCTGGATTGTGTTACGGAGCTACCTGTCTACTGCTCTGTTTACTTTCCTATTTATTTAAAATAGATGACGCTACCTGTCTAAAAATATTTAGAATTGAAATAAAAGTGTTTGTAGTGATAGAAGAATACACACACCATTGCACAGCAGTAAACCATTTGTATTTGTGGATCTCCTCTAAGGTATCCAGAAGGATTGGTAATTATTATTACATAATTGATTTAACTTTATAGGAGCCCTTGCCTCAGAAAAATAAATACTTACTTACTAGGATTAGTAATCTATAGGATTCTAATGCCAGTTACCACCAAATGGCATCTAGGTGTTTTAGTAGGTACCTACTCTAGTATTGTTAGAAATGTAAAATCTAATAATTATAAAAAAATATTTTAAAAAAACTCACGCCTTTTTCCAACAAGGGGGTTAGGCAGAGGTATTCCATTTCTGTGGATATACCTACTTACCCACTTTTCACGAGATATACTGATATAATATAATAATAAGTCACGGCATAAGTTGTCTAGAGGTCTGGAGGCCTATAGCTTTATGGGCCATTTACACGAGGGCAATCCACTAAGACAAGCCACTAAGACAATCCACTAACTGCATACAAAAAAAACTCGAGGAAAATGGAATGGATTGTCATCAACTTGACAGTTGTTTTTTTTGTATGCAGTCTTAGTGGATTGTCTTAGTGGATTGCCCTCGTGTAAATGGCCCATTATAGAGAAGTAGGTACTAAGGACTCCTCTTCTTTGATTGACATCCAAACTTGTTCATAAGTTCGGTATTATCGGTAAGTATATGGTTTACAATAACCAGGGAAATACGAGTAGGTGCATAGGGAGATAAATTATTGCAAATATGAATATGGACTGTATTTATTAATATTTCTATCTACTTTCCAAGATAATAAGTAAATTACCTTTACTGATACCACAGACCAGTTTTTGTGCTGATATCAAAACGTAAAACAAGAAATTGGAAGACTAATACACTAAATAAAATGTTTAATATTCATAGGAAGACATCGAGATCAAATAAATGGCACATCTAGAATAACATTGATCATTGATACTTTTAAGGCACAATCGTGAAAAATATTTTCGACGTACATAACTTACAAATATAAATTAAAGCTTTTTCGTGGAAGAGACTAATAATATCACAATAGGCATCGGCGCAGTCTGCAAACGACCGGACTTTATTTACATTCATTTTTAAAAGAAATAACTATTTTGCCACTTCTTTGCCTATAAGGCAGTAACGAGTTGTTCCATTGTAATCCGGTACGCCTACCAAGGACGCCACTTGTTGCCATCCGCGTCTACATCTCCCGGTGGTCTTTCACGGGCTTCTCCATCTTTTTTTGCAGCATAAAAAGCGTCGAGCCTTCGCCTGGCCTCCTCCTGTTTTTTGTACTCCTGGTACTCGATCAATTTCCTCTTCTTTTTAGGCGGCAAGTTGCTGTAATCCATCGGCAATTCGCAATGTTCCGGTACAGTACCCACTTCTTTGTTTTCAGGTGGAGCCGTGTCTAATTGATTAATGTGTGTGGCGGGCCTTTTTGGTGATGTTTCGTTCGTAGGTTTGACTGGTGACCGAACCTTTCTCAAGTCAAGCGTCGCATTGTTGCAAACGTTGGGTGAGGAGTATTGATAATATTCGCCTCTGTATTGCTCTTCTCTGTGTAAATATTTTGGTTCGGGCTCAGCGCTCACTTCGACGTTGTTGCTTTCATTGCCGCGCTTGTCCATTATGTGCTGCCTGATTTTCTGTAATATAACATCCTTGGCTTCGGCGGGCACTCTGTTGAAATACGCCCCATTTCTGTGACTCGCAACATTAATTTGTTCCGATTGGGGAGAGACTTTGTCAACTGTTGTAAGTAAACCCGGCGCGGGGGGATTTCCTCTAGGACGAGCATTTTGAGTATTATAGGCCCACTGTTTAGAAGCACTGTCTCCTGAGTAAACCGAGTCTTCTTCGGAAGACGATCTTTCGTGATCACTGTAATAATGTTGTCGGTCAGAAATTATGGAAGAGGGCGAGGTCGGTGGTGAAAAGGGTGGTCTGTCCGGCACCTGAATAGTGAGAGGTTGAGCTGTGATGAGTCTTGACAAGTGACTGATGAGGTTCTGACTGACTTTTGAATCTAAATCCGGGACTGACATTATGAAACGACAGGCCTCCGCCGCGCACTGCCCGAATCCCGCTTGAAACTTCTTCGCTTCTACAACCGGGTCTTTAGGGCTGTGCAACTTTGTGAGATGGTTAACGGTTAACTCAAGGATATCGGCCTTCTCCAACTTGCTCAGGTTGTCGTCATCGATCTGCAAATAAAAAAAACAATGTAGACACGAGGCAGGTGCTCTTTGCGCTTCTCACGATACGAGCGCCACATTAATATAACTGTGCGACAAAACAAGAAGACTTCGAGTCCTGTTCCTTAATGGAACGTGCACTTTTATATTCCAGTTTCGCTTCGGGCCGCCTCTTGATAAGTGCCCGAGTAATAAACAGAAGGTCGACCGGTCCGTGATAAAAATAAATATCGTGTGAATGGATGATGGATTGCAAGTTGATGAGTGGAGACTATAACATATTTTTATGAAGCTATTAGGGTACTATTTCTGAAATATATACAGTCTACTATAGTGTAGCTAACAGAGTACTCACCTCCAATGCTCCGACCATGAGGTCTTTGAGTTCATCGAGGCATCGGTTGATGCGCGCGCGCCGCTTTCGCTCCAGAAGTGGTTTTGTTATCTTCTTGTATTTCGCCGTTTTGGACAACGGAGCAGGGTCAGCCGACATTTTGGAATAAAGAACCTACAGGGACAAACAAAAAATCCATTTTTACATTTGCAGACGATAGTTTACTATTTTTATCAGGTATGTTTGTACAAAATATAGTAGTTTTTAAAATAATATCAACCTTCCAAAACGTGTACAAAATACCTAATGTCAGGAATAAAAATGACCAATCAAACAAATTTCAGAAAAAATACACAGAACCCTATACCTCCATATTTCTAACAGATATACTATAAGAAAGAAACACAAATAAAAATACCAACCTTAAAATCCAACTGAGACACAATTCACTAAGTCAGAAAATTGCAATATGAAGGGACCGTACATGAGAGCTTAAAGCTGGGACGCGCGTCTCCGCCCGCGCGTCGCAATGCACTGCCTGAAAAAAGCCTCTACCCCGCCTCCCGCGCCCCGCTGCCCTGCCACCCTGCGCCCTGCGTGTGCGCAGCCCATTCATGTGCGCGTGACCACGTGTGGCCCAGCGATCGAGTTTCAAGCATGCGTAGCATACTTTTCCCAGGGAATGTTAGAAGAGTTTTTGTTACAAAATATTTTCTACCTGTATTGATTGCAGATGAAATAAGGGTTGCATACTAAATAGTAAGCATTTAATAAATTATGTCGCTTTTTATTGATAATCGTGAGCTATTATTATGACTAAGTATGAGTCATGCATAACATAAATAATGCAATAGACTGACATTTGTTTCTTATGTCTTTGTACGTGTGCTGGGAGCTCTCTTTTCTTAGTAGAATTAAGCTAAGTACATACCTACATTTTTTGATATTTATTATTATATTATTAGCATATATGTAACATACCTATAATTCGATCAAATACCTACTGGAACACATTAACGCACGTGGTGTTTCGTAAACAAAATAGCACCTAACCTAGGTACCTTTTTTTAAGTTGTAAACTAAAAGTAACAGTTTTGTTACAAAAACCATTAAATCTAACAGTTCATCTATTAGCAAATTCAATGACCCTAATAAAATTTTTGGTTTCAGCAATTTTATAACAATTCAAAACTTACCGTTATTTTACCATCCGCTGTTACTTTCGTTCTGATCCTGCCGCTGACCTTCACTTTGTCGGCTGTTTCTGTAAAGACAAAGTGGTTTAGACAAAAGTCTGGACGAAAAACCTCGGTAATAAATGGCACAGACCCTAATTTTGGACACAAGTCAAAAGGACTCCGCAGTAACATTTTTTCTCGAGTCAGGTAAAACGGCGCGAGCTCCTTCAAGTTTCTAAAGATCTTTTGTAAGTCTTAGACCCGCATTTATTTATTAAAATTACGGTTTAAAAACTATAGTATAATTGCTAGTTTTAGCACATGGAAGTTTTTATTGCACCGAAAAACGGTTTTTAATGATAACAAAAAAGATAAGAAATGTTTATTAATTATCATTTTTGGATGTTAGGCGGATGCTAATCTGAATTTAGATTAAATAATTAATCTGCTAATATATTAGATACAAATACCTAACGGTGTCTTAAACGGCTCGCCGACACCTGTAGAAACAGCAAAAAATTATACTCATAGAGCTGGCGCCCAAGTGGCGTTGCCATGGTTACGTATTTAAATGTCTAAAATTAAAAAAACCTAACGTTAAATAACCTAAGTTCAAAATACCTAATGTTTTAATATACCTAATAAAATAATACATACCCACGAAATATCTAAGATTACAATACCGATTGGACTAAAAAAAACAACTAATTTTGATATACCAACATTTTTAATAACAAATGGTCAAAATACCTAAAGTAATGCACCACTTGATACTTGCAACTCGGATTCCGTTTTTTCCCGTTCCCGTGGGAATATTGCAAAATTATTTGCTAGAGTATAAATTTAAAGTAGAATTTAATTTATACTTTCTGAAATTGCGTCATTAATCAGTGAGTGAGTGAGTGGTACTAATTAGATATTTAGACTACTACTTATTTTTAATCGTGGATACGACACAAAGATAGCATTCCAGATTAGAAAATATTTAAAAAAACATTCTGTGGTATCGGTTTCTTTACTCATGTGGTATCGGCGTTACTTCCTGCGGCGGACAATTTAAAGCCTCTATCCAGTTGTGTCTACACGGATTGCGCACACAGATTTACGACGGAGGCTGGGGGTAGACTAAACAATGACACACGACTGACTCGCCGCACTATAAACGCCCTATTAGTTTACTGCTAAAACAGCTTGATCAATCGCCCGGAAGTTTATTTGCGAAATGGTATTTTATATGTCAATAGCGACCCGCCCCGGCTTCGCACGGGTGCAATGCTGATACTAAAACCTTTCTCTTGAATCACTCTATCTATTTAAAAAAACGCATCAATATCCGTTGGGTAGTTTTAAACATTTAAGCATTCATAGGGACAGACAAACAGCGGGAAGCGACTTTGTTTTATACTATGTAGTAATTGCTAGAAGTACTCTATTTGTCACCTGCGTATGAGCCCTAAACATTACCTACTGATGTTAGGATCATCGCCGGGGCAGGATGCTCCAATGCCTCAAAAATCTGAAATTCTGGTGTTTCCTCAGCATGCTTCCATTTACAATCAAGCTAGTGATAAATACATTTACGTAAGCTTTAGAAATGCAAAATTATTAGAAAATTACCTTTCCAGGTATCGTGCATGAAAAACCAAATCCCTACAAAGCTTACCTACTGCTCTTGCATTGTAACTCGTAAAATTTGTATAGGTACAAGTGTAACTTTTAAGTTCGACCCTAACCGCCCAACCACGCTGATGTCTACTTTAAGACATTAAATTTTATGTGTTACAGTATAGTATAATATTGTAAAAATATAGAAAAAATGCTTTGTATAAAAATTTCGAAAGATACGTACCTACTATATTTTTTCCATATTCCATTATACCTGCGATACAACCTCGGGAACCTTCCTGACCATTAATTAATAATCACCGATGACTAAATAAATACTGTGAAATCATTATAAAATTCTTGCAAATACTTATCTCGGTCATCGGTTTTCGCATTTACATACAGGAACTAATAAAACGTATTCCATAATGACACGGTGACGTCATCGCGTCATCACAGCTCGAACGTACGCGTAATTGAAATGCGTACCTACAGATTCCTATCTTCTATATATATATATATATATATATATATATATATATATAGAAGATAGGATTTATCATTATATATAAACTGACTGACTGATTGGTGATGTATCAACGCACAGCCTAAACCGCTGGGTCTAAACTTGAAATTTTGCACATAGATAGATAAATACATTGTAGGCATCCACTAAGAAACGATTTTGCAAAATTCTACCCTTGGGGGTGAAATAAATGTGCGCGAGCGAAGCCGGGTTTCGTGGTGTTTACGCACAATGGAAGTCTTTAAGCCATGTCGGATACCCTTGGGTGGCTTAAAACATTCTGACTGTTAAATGGCCACTAGATTAACACCATCTCCCAATCCGCGGTGGGCTCGCGTGGGAGATTATAGCTCATACTTCCTCATGTGTAAGGAAAGACCCTTAGCTCAGCAGTGGGCTGTTACGGGTTGATGATGATGATGATGAGCGAAGCCCGCTGGTAAAAGCTATTCCTGCGAATAAGTCATTCAGAGACACGAATTCCATCGTATTTGCATGCTTTTATTGGCTATATAATATTTATGTCACACGATATGCATTGTGATTTGTGCAAGAGGTCAATCGTCAAGTTATGCATTATGCTCTCACGATATGAATTGAATGACGAGATGGTTGGGGGTCCACTATACTCTCTCCTGTGGTAGCGTAATGTCAAATAAAAAACTGTGTAAATCGAACTCACACAAGAAGGATATAGAAGGATGAAAAACACGTCTTCTGTAAGGACCCCATTTCATTTTTAACTTTTTTATTTGTTGTTATAGAGCGGGTACACTAGACTACACTCTGCATTCGCTGGTTTTTACAGCTCTTAGTTTATAATTTATAAAACTCTGCTGTATTATTTAAATAAATAAATAAAATAAAGTCTACTTACTTCTTACGGTTTAAAAGATACAGCTATGCGACAGACGGATGGACAGACAGCGGAGCTTTAGTAGGTAACAAGGTACCGTTAGAACCCTTTCGTTACGGAACCCTAAAACCATAACAAAATAGACATAAAAAAAACCCTGTAAGATTAATTAAAACCGTCAAATCAGCGGAGTTAGCAGTAACGGTGCTCTTATAAATCACGGCTGTGTATAATTGCTTCATTATCATTAGCTAAAGAGGACGCCGAAGAGTGGGCGTCTTTGTTTGTAAGCGCGCGCGCACGCGTGAGAATCAAACGCGGATGTGTTCTCACACCGCCAGAACCGCGTCATCGGATAGCATGTGGTGTATTGTTATATTATTATCTTACCAAAATAAACATTGGGAGATGACTTGGAAACCATAAAGTGGCTTGCATCTTCGACTATTGTTTGCAGACATTATTCTAAATAGGTAATGCAAAACTGATGGCCGTTGAGGCAGAAAGTTATCGAGTGCCGACCACGATTAGGAAAGCGTGGAGTGGGCAGGCCTCCCACCAGGTGGACCGACGATCTGGTTAATGCGAGAAGCCGCTGGATGCGGGCGGCGCAGGACCGGACATTGTGCAGAACCTTGGGGCAGGCCTTTGTCCCGCAGTGGACTGCATCTATAGGCTGAGATGATGATGATGAGAAATAGGTTAGATAGAATTCATCAGTTTTAAGTTATAGTAGGTTTAATATTAAGCTTAAATTTAAGCTCATGTATCATCAGAAGGCGCAGTAGATATGTGTCTTCTAGGTGTCCTCTCCTTTCACCTTCCATTCATGTTTATCAAATCAACTGTATCTACTTTTCTGAAAAGATTGACCTAGCATAGGTATGTATTTCAACGAGATGCAAGCTATTTCTTAGCCAAATTTCATATAGCTCTAGTGAAAAGTTTTATCCAAGTAGTTCCCGTTCCCGTGGGAATACGAGGATAAAATATAGCCTGTGTGTTATTCTGATGTATAAGCTATATAATTGAAAGGTTTCATCAAAATCCGTTCAAACAAAAAACTTTTGTGTTTATATTATTAGTATGATTAGGGACTAGTAGAATTAAACTTTCACAGTAGGTATAATCTCAAATCATTCCAAAATATTTCTATTGACCAATTTGTCATAACGCTTAGAGCTAATACAGCAACATCTCATTTTTTACTATTATTAATTTACATTTAAGATTTACGGGCCCACCTAGCTAACTTTTAAAACCTTGTATTATACCGACAATAAGTAACAAATGTTTTATAGCACTGATCAAGTTTTATATTGATGCGAGCTATTAGGCTGCTGCAAAACGAATATTATAAAACTACTTTATTATGTAAAACCTTCACTTTTTGCTACTTACGAGTATATATGTCAGTATGCAGAATCCTGTGTATAGTTGTGCTTTGAGTGAAAATGCTCTGATGTTAAGACAATGTGATTTTAATTTTATAACAATTTTAATTTTGCAGGAAGAAAAGTAACCATTAAATAAAAACTTCACATTTGTTGATAAATAAAATGGAAATATTAAATAAATAAATAAATGCGGAAAATCTTTGCTTACTTGAGTAGTAGGTACGTCTCTAGGGCTTAAATAAAAAATGTAGCAGTAACTCGTAGTTGTGAACTTACAGAAGGACATAGACTGCTTTTTATCACGATACGATGGATAAGGTGGGAAAAAAGTAGTCGCAGAACCTGAGTAACTAGGTACATGTAGTTGAATGCGTCGTAATAAATATTAAATCGTGAAAATAAAATAAGAGTAAGTATAATTATCTTTTCTTAAATAAAGGGAGTACTTACAAAGAGAAGTTTTACTTCCGGGATGTAAATCGCGACTTTTGACAGCGCAATATGGTTTTAGAGATGCGACTCTTCGACTGGGTTTACATTTTCCGGTCCGGTTCTGATTCTTAATAAGAGTCGGGCTGCCTTTAAGCAAAAACACCATACAAAATGATACTGATCGTCTCCAACATGCCCGGTCCGGCACAAAGCCGAACGGTAGCGTCACCGGTCAATTCAATAAGAATGGCTCGCCCCGGAAAGTGCGGGATGATCGATTCTCTTGCAATTCTGTCCCAGCAAGAATCTGACTGTAAAAGACCTGAAAATCTAAAAATAGAATTCAATTCCAATAATTTATTTCTACAACATCTAGCTCATTTTATAAAATAAGCGCAATTCTTGAAATTAGTTTGTTTAGTATCAACTACTTAATCGATTTCTGCTATTTTTAATACTCATGTGTTAAATTTTTCCGAAAACTTAATTAGCATAACTGAATTTAGGGCTACCTATGATATTGATATATTAATTCTGGTCTATGGGGAACTGCGCTTATTATGTGACGCGTTATATAGGTAAAAAAAATAGATACACCTAGAAACGTCACAATGCAGTACCCCGAGAGGAACTAGCAACAAACTCCAGCCCAATTAGGCAGTAACCGAACATTATTGTTACGCCTATTAACTAGCGTGTAACTCGTCTTACGAATCAGCAAACTGCGAACTTCCTTTACAACAACATAAAAAATAAAGGTCCCCTATATACAAGGCGTAAGCAATTACTTTATCTTAGCTGACCATAACAATCTGGTACAGTTACCCGTGATAAAAGGCTTTAAAAAACAAAATGCCTGGCGGTGCGATAGTGGCCAATAAAACGAGTCGATGGATAGTTTACAGAACTAGTCCGCGGCGCCCGCGCAACTAATTGACGGTCATTCTGCCCCGACGGAGAGATAGCACAGTAAATAATATTTTAATACTATTTTAAATAATATTTTTAATAACTTTAATTACAGGTAATTTCCTTATTTTTTTTATGTCAATAATAAAAATACAAAGTAGGTACTTTTTAGTCTGTCATTAAAGTTCCCGAAAGATCGGAATAGTATACAAGATAGTTGACTGCCTGAATTCTCAATAATTATATTACCTATAGAAATTTCAGGTTCAGACTTACTCCTATGTTTTAGTCTATAGCTCTGTTTTCTAATAGTCTAGGTTTGGACAACCTTTCTAACATTAAATAAAACTTCCCAAGAAAATATGTAGTCGAATAGTGAAAACCCCATCCGAATCAGATCAGCATCTTTTGAAAACATATCGAACATACATAAAAACGTGTCAAAAAGAGAACCTCCTTTTTTTGAAGTTGGTTAAAAGATCAATTCTCGATTCAATTACAGAAGAATAAACTCCAACCCTTTAGTTTCTCGTAACATCTTAATCGATCATAAGAACAATTTATCAAATGTAATTGATTTGCTGTCCGTACCAATATAGTTAGTAATTCTGAAGATATCTGTCAAAATTCGCCGCGGCCGGAAGCCAGTCGTGGGAACGGGAGACCGACTGTTTTCTCAATAAATCCACCAAACTGTTATAAATAAAAGATTTAATGTATTTTTTTACTCTTTTAGTGGATGCCTTGGCTGATCTGTAGGTATTTGAGAAGCTATAACGCTGAGACCTAACGTTTATGCATTTTGGGTGAATTTATGTTTTAGATAGGTATACGTAGAACCCCTTCTACGTATACCAAAAATGTCAAAAATACATAAATATAATAGAGTAATAGTGATATTATGGTAAAGATCTTGGTGTAGTTTTTATGAACCCTCATTTCGGCAAGTAAGCAGAGAACTAGGGATGGGTATGTTTGTAAGGACTCTTTTTTGAGGACCGATGACCGTTTGAGGAAATAACTTATTTTTTTACATTATTTCACCAGTTATATTTCAAAGGAATTCATTTAATTTTAATTACTACTTATACCAAATCAGACTTGCTACTGGAAATGAAATTTTGAAACTGCAATGAAATTCGCGATTTCATTAATTGTAATATATTGCAGACGATTTTTCACATTGCAATTGGAAATGGAAAAAGAAATAAAAATTTACTTTACAAAATACATCATGTCTGAAGTGTCTTAAGAAGAATGATGAACTTAGGAGGACGTTCGGTAAAATTAGTTAAAATGGTAGAGTTGGCCAGGTTAGTGGCCTATCTGTTTGATTATCGACTGATGCGTATCAATCGACAATCGACAGATACCCTAACTCTTTATATCTATATAAGGGTCTTTAAATTAAATCATAAAATAAGTATTAAAAAATAGACAGCTTTAATAGCTTCATCTTGTCATTTTACTTGATTTGGCATCCACCTTAAATTATACAATTTTATTTCTAAAGTCATTAAAGCATTGATGAATATTAAACTACCCACTAATTTAATTTTATACAGCTCGTGACGCGCCAAGGATGGTATAGGCGGCGCAAGCCGGTAATTATGGGTGTTCTGAGTAGCCGCTTCTTTAGAAAGATTATACCCTTTGGGATACTAGTAGCCTGCAATCAAATACCAAATTGCTGCCAGACTTGACAGTAGATTGAGGCGGTTTGGAACTGGGACCATTTGCTTTGTTCAATGATTAAAAGTTTGGTAATCTGTGAGTGCAAGGCTGGAGAACTTTGGATCACGACATTACAGTTCTATGTATTTTTTAAATAGAACATTGTGATGACGGGAGGCAGTAGCCGCTTAGTATAAAACATCTAGATAAAAGTCAAAGATTTGGACATGAAATGATAATGACCATCTGACATATCGGCACGGCTACTCTTTTTGGTCAGACTATTGGAGCGTTAAATCCGTTTAAAGAATGGCTATAGTCAAATCTAATTTAGAATAATTACCGAGGCTGAATATTCAATCTTGTTTCGAATCAGCCGACTCCAGTCTACGATAATGATCCCAACAATCTTATTTATGGTCGCGTCGGCGTATCTGTGGTGGTATAATGACGACCAGTAAATCACTACACGAATCTAGTTTCAATAGCACGTCGTGTTGTCGTCCGTCAAACGAATTGTCCGGTCTGATAAGGTGGCTAGATACGGGAGTAGGTTGACGGTTCTCGAGTGGCTGTGTGAGTCGTGCATCGTGGGCAAGTCGTGTAATACGGTAGGAGAGCGGGGCGGGTATGCAAATGGCAGAGCTATACTTGCCCGAGGAGCGGGACGACCGCGACCGTGGGAAAACTATCGCCTGTAGCGAGCTGCAGACAGGGCCTTACTCTGAAATCTGTATTTTGTAAGTTAGGTTACTATTGCATCCAGTCATTGCTAGGCTGTGGGTCTTTCATAACACGAGAGAGATATATTAAATGCTGTGTACTGTTTAAATATCAGACTAGTACTTATCTTCCATTGGGTCCTTAATTGGAATACCTACACAAGAAAATAGATTTAGAATAGAAGTATTTTAGTTAGAGGAGCCTCCTATCCCATTCCTATTCAAAGAACAAGTAGGTACATTATTTTCAATAGAGACTATTATGACAAAATAAAGACGCCTCATTTATTAACTTATATCAATCCATTTGGAGTGTGATTTTTAATTCGGTAAAATAGTGACGAAACAAATAAAAATATTGTTAAAAGGAAACTTATAGAAGTGATCAAAAAGTGTTGACAGCTGTCTTAATTCCACGGATTCTTCTCTAAATCCGATGTCGGTTTCTCCGCCTACTTCTTTTAAATCTAGCAACACATTTTAATACGGTTTTCACAAATAGTAATAGCGATAAACAAGCATTGTTTGTGTATATCCTCAGATCAAATAATTTATTTGATCTAAGTGTAAATGAGTAAAAAGTGAGGGTAGGTCCTAGCGACCTACCCTCACTTTTTACTCATTTACAGTTTACAAAAATAATTAGATTATTTATTTAATTTAATAATTTTTGCACTTATCGTTGAGGAGAGAAATAATAAATAACAGCTAGTACACACATAATTCCGTAAAACATTACTCTCTTGCAGTCAAGAGCACGTGGAGCTTGACACATTGGACTTTGTAACGTTCTTATTACAATCGCCTTAGAGGTCAGACTCGCACTTCAAATGTAAAGCGTCATGTGCTCGTGGCTGTACTATCAAATATAAAAGTTCTGCCTGATACACCTAAGCGTCATTTTTGCGAGCAGCTATCTTTTCCCACCCCGTGGCGACAAAGGCCCTCTCTTATAGAAACAATCATATTTTCTCTTCTGACTGTTTAACTGTAATTAGGGTCGGGGTAATAAAAACTTCAGATTTCAAGTGACAATTGGTCCAAAAGTATCAGGCTTATCGTTTGTCAAACTATTGATTTGTGCAGTCAAGAGCAAGTCAAGCTTGACACTACCAGTTTAAGCTGAGCTCTGATTTATACTGCGCGCCAAAGTCCAAAGTGTCAAGCTTAGCGTGCTCTCGACTGTACTAACAAACAAAAAGTTCGCCCGAGTCCGTGCCTGCACGCTCGTGCAGCGGCCACGGGCGCGTGACGACGGGCGGCGGCGCGCGCCGCAATCACGACCGACCACTTCGACGCGCGACTTCTTGACGCAACCTCGCTTGTAGACCGCTCTTTGTTTCTTCTTATTTTTACTTCTTCTTAAAGGTAGGCTCAGACTTTTGACAATTAGGCAACTTTGACACTAGTGACATTGGCTTTAGCATTGAAGAAATATTTAAAACGACTTTTTTCTTCATTTAATCATATTTGACAATTCAGATCATGTTTAAAAATCCAAAATTCATCAAAGCCAGCACAAACCGGGAAACATCGTTGACAGTACAGCATCATAATATGTTCTCGGGCGGACGGGGGCAAAAAATGATCCTATTGTGTGTTTACATCTTGACACTTGACGGGCTCGATGTATGTACTAAGTAAGAATATTTTTACATTAACAGTGTCGTTATCTATGACGATATGACTGTACTTTTTTATATTATTTATCATAGCGGCTTACGAGTCTGGGGGTCGATTTTTGAATCTCACCAAGTGACTAATTCTCACCGATGTGAGTGATTTCCGAAAGTTCGTATTTTTGAAACTCATCGGTGACTTACATTTGTCATACCTATGATATCGATTTACGAGTGCCCCTACCCACTCGTAATTGAAATCACCATGTGATTGTTTTTGACAGTTAACGTATGTGACATCTGCCAAAAGTGCCAAAGTATGTTTTTCGGAAGAATTAGCAGCCGGGCTCGATTGTGCTATTTCGTGATTGCGACGATTTATTGAAAATATAAAAAACCTCTCAATTAAATAAAACAATATACAAGTTATTAGTAAATACAATTATTAAGTTAAATATACTTATAAAACATATGCCACTAACAAATGTACATACCTTTTCTTATAAATTGTAAAATCTGTGTTATGTCCTCTTTATTCGTCCTTTTCTAGTGAATTATGTGAATTTTTCAATTCAAAACTTTAATTTTCGTTTACATGACACTGACAGATACGTTACGTTTTACGATTGACCAATTTGATGAATCTTTTTTAAGTTATAGTATGAGAAAATAAAAACCGATATCAAGGGCAACACTATAACATCTGCGTAAAAAGGAACGTAAAGGGAAGATTGTCTCTGACTGACATTGTAAAATTTCTGCATGTTGGTAAACATCGTGTGACTTTCAAAAATACGGCTTTTGGAAAATGGTGACATAAAAGTCATCGGTGATAATTTTAGTCACCGGTGATTTTGATATCACCAGTGAGATTCAAAAATCGCACTCCTGGACCTACCTTAATGGCTCATTCACCTACGATAATGATAAGCAGAATCACGATTGGATATCCTACGCCACTTCTTCGGCTCTCGTACTCAACTTTTTAGTTTTTTCATACCTTTTTGTGCTTCTAGAGTTACGTCCATACTATTTATTCTGACCAATATTACGTCATCTAATGCAGCTTCAAATATTAGTTTTTTAGATTAATGATTTATTAGCCTCTTTTCTTAAGTAAAAGTTTATTGATAAGGTCAATCACGACGGATGACTAAATTTTGCGCAACTCCGCGAGCCGTCGGCGTTACGTTGCGATGTTCTTTTATTTCCTTTTGTGTTTTTGTAATGTCTTATTACAGTACAACTACAGTGTTACGATAAGGGGTTAATCGCCACTGATTTACGACTTACTGTGGGACTGGCTTTACTTTTGTTATTGCTACTGGTTTTTTTAAAATTCTGTAATGTGGTAGTTAGTGACCATCTGTATAAAGGACGATGCTGGGCAGTTTAATAATAAAGCGCGGGTCAAACCTGATGCAGCGTTGCAAGTAGAAGCCCCGCACGGTGCAGACGTTGCAGCACGCGACGTTATAAGTAGTATAAAATACCTATATAATATGTTACCAAACGCCCGATTGTGGGCGACATTTTATATACTATTACTAGCAGTTTTCTGCAATTTTACCTATGTCAGTGCCGTTATTAAGTTTCGGAGCCTATTATTTGCAAACAAACATATAAAAAAATTCTTTTCATCTCTCCGAGCGGAAAACGTCAACTTTCGGCTCGCTGCGCTAAGCGAAATTGCCGCCTTTCGCCTCCACCGAGCTGAAAAAAGTATACACACCTCGGAAAGTAAATAAAAAAGCCTCAGATCTTATGATTTCTTATTTCTTATTTACTTCCCTAGGCATGTAGTAGGTATACCATTCCTTACATACATCACACATTCGGGAGCTGCTACGCGCTGCAATGTATCTAGTTTGACTTTAAATGTGCATTTTTTTTTCGTGTCAGTGTCATCTATAATCTTCAGTAGTTTAGGTGACTTTAGCCGGACTGTTACCAATGTCCACGGAAAGAAAAATCAACAAATCAAAGTAAAATGTAAGCGGTGATTGAAATGTCGGGCGGAAATAGGCCCGCTAGTTTTTATAAAAAACTAAAATATTTGATAATATTTTCTTTATACATACTTCGTCTTCAAAAATATTTAATTTAAAATGGCAATAGCCAATATTTCTTAATAACTTTTAGTTTGCATTTCAAAAACCAGTTGGAATAAAAACGGATGCTGTTTTCTTAGAATAACAGATATTTGGTTCATCGATCGCTCAACTTCCTTGCGGCCACAAAAACGAATTTCATAATGATTTCCCATCTTATTGCGATAAAATTCGCTTTACACCCACCCGTTCGCTTTTCAAGCGGAACTACTAACTTACAAAAACTCGGCTGAAGTCAACTTTGCGATACTTTTTTACAATCAATTAAGTCTATTACTTGGAGGCTAGAGGAGATCGTCACGTTTCTAAATAAATTATTACTTTTTGTTTTATTTTACTTATTTCGCTTGCTCAATCCCTTCTGTTGCCCATACTTGATTACGCCGACGCCTCTTATCCTGATTTAACTGAAGCCCAACTTGATAAGCTTGAACGTCTCCAAAACTTCTGCATAAGGTTCATATTTGGTCTTCGCAAATATAACCACGTCTCTGAATTTCGCAAGCAGCTCAAGTGGCTTCCTATTCGCCGCCGCCGGGATCTCCATCTTCTCGCCCTTCTTTACTCAGTGCTATTCATTCCATCAACCCCTTCGTACCTGAAAGAGCGTTTTCAGCAGCAGTGCGACTTCAGTCGGTCCTGGCGTCAAAGCAGAGATCTGTTACTGAAATTTCCACGCCACACTACAGACTTTTACAGCTTCTCATTTACTGTGCAGGCTGTAAGGCTATGGAATGGTCTCCCCCTGTCCATAAGGAGTGCTGAATCACTGCCAATTTTCAAAAACAGACTAAAAATCCATTACCTTGGCTTGGAATCCTCCTTATAATAAATCAAATAATGTATGTATTTAATGTGTGTATTATGTAATAATGTATTATGTATGTACTATATTCATGTTATTATAATATGCTATGGTATCTATATATATATATATATATATATATATATATTTATTTATATACTTTATGTATGTATTGTGTTTTTATCTTATTTTTTTATATATTTATAGGAAACGGTTTATGTATTTAAGTACCTTAATCCATTGTTAACTTTAGTGCACCACCTACCTTCATCTGTTTATCTCAGTTACATCCATCCTAAGGTTGTCTGGAAGAAATCGCTTAAAGCGATAAGACCGCCCCTTGTACTTTTCTGTATCACTATGTCACTTGTTGCATATTTTTATTGGTGTACAATAAAGAGTTGTTACTTACTTACTTACTAAGATGTTTAAGTAACTATCACGATTCATATCGAAACACATATCGTGTTTTTTTATTAAATGCTTAGTATTATAATCATATTTTTAGGAATTTTATAAATACGCTGGTGAAAAATTCATATTTCGAGGAACTTTATGTCCTTGACAACCCTCTCAAAAATTTAATAATTTTACTAGCGGTTCAGCGCGGTTTCACGCGCGTAGTTTCCGTTCCCGTGGAAGTACGGGAATAAAACATAGCCTATGTTACTCAGGGATATTCTAGCTTTCCATTGGTGAAAGAATTTTTAAAATCAGTCTAGTAGTTTATTCGTAACAAAGATACAAAATAACAAATCTTTCCTCCTTATAATATTAGTATAGATATGTTACAATTTATACTTAAATGTACAATTATAACTAAACCAATTATCTCCAAAGTAACAAAATCTGTTGGGAAAATTTTATGTTTCAATAAAAGACGAAACATAATCCACCAGCTTACAAAATAAAAGTGGCTCCCAGACTGAGCCACAATATTGTAATAAACAGCCTCGTAGCATTAAGTAGCGTATCACCTTATCGAAGCCGAGAAGTTTGGCATAGATATTTCGTTCTAGAAGTCACCAAATTCTCACCAGTGTATTAGTGGCTGTTAAACGTGAGCCCATCGCTGGACAGGAGGTCTGTCTCAGAATCAATTTAGAAATCCTCTGGAAATTTCCTTACATTGTAATCTTGCACCGTCATGCTAGTGATAAACATGTAAGTTTTTTTACTCATGGGTCCATGCCTTGAATGCATATTTTTTAATTTGTAAAATAATATGCAATCTTGATAACAAAAGTTCTAATTTTGAATAAATAAATATACTTCAATAACAAAATCAGTTAAATCAGTATTTACAATACGTCCTAATACATAAGATAATACATCAGAAACACCTGCACATGGAATAGTTGAGTTCAGGGACCAAACTCTAAATTTTATTTGCTTATGCTGAGTTTTGTATATGTAAACGATTGGATCATAAATGATCTAATCAACTTTCATATAACGAGTAATTAATATCCATGATCCGGGACCGTCTTTGACAATATTTTTTCCTCACTATTAAAAAGAGTATTGTCTGTTGGTTCGCAAATTAATCAAACTTTCCTATTCCGATGGCAATTCCGAATGACAAACGAGTATACCTTGTTTAGTAAGCTTTACAATGCTCTGTTTTCAATCGTGACAAGAATGAGTTATGAATTTCTCATAAAGGCTTGCTTTCAAAAAAAGCACCTTGCTAAGAAACATATTCTATCTACGTAGGTCTATATAAAGCTCGACTACTACTCAGTCACTCACTGACCCACTAATTGATTCATTGGTCCATTGAGCCGTGAAAAAGTGTCAAACAAACATACTTTCGTATTTAAATTTTATATTTATATATTAAAAATAACAGGTCATTGATCCCATAGGATTTGAAAAGTACGTTTACGTACTGTACTTCAATACAAACTTCATCCCCTATTTAACCCACTTAGGGATGCATTTTCAAAAAATCTTTCTTAGTGCCCTTATATTATACTATATTAGGAACACCTATACAAAATACAAAATTTGATGCTTCTGCTGGACCCATTGGTTTAATTAAAAATGAAAAAAAAAATTTTATTTAGCTATAATTTTTTGCTTAAAGTACGTATACATTTTTAAAAGGAGGAAGCTTATTTTTTAGCTTATTTAATGGTATTGTATTATAAAGTTATAATACAATACCATTAAATAAGCTAAATAATGTTGTATACTGCTTTTTTTTTTAAATCACATAAGAAACATAAACTGAAACATTAATCATAGGAAATAATTCTGCCACTAACATTAGCAACTTCTATGTGTATTACCAGTATTACATACATTCCTGCAATTTAAGAAGATAGTTAAGACTATTCATTATCATTGCTTTCACTGCCCGTTCGTGATTTCCTCTCTACTTCCGCCCCGAAGATATGACAAAAGGCAATGAAAACTGTTGCAAAGGAGCCGAAAGGCATCTACAGTCAAATTGAAAGGGACTTACGTAAAACTGGAAGCAAATTCGATGCAGCACGAGATAAAAAAGTATCAACTTTTACTTTTTGTCGGCAGTTACGCTTTCGGCCGGCCCGTGCAATGATAAATGGGTATATAATTTATGGAAAATTAGAGGCTTACGACACTTAAGGGCTCAGGGATACTTTTTTATAGTTTATATTTAATTTTAACAACTTTAGAGGTGGTATCCGTGACAGTATTTGTAGTTTTTATTACTTGATTTATGTAATTTTACTGCTGCCGCCGGACTGATATTCAAATCTTGAAATCGAATCTTAACTCACTTTTGATTAACCTATCGAACTAAAATATAGTAACTACACAAATAATGAAAATATAATGTTAAATTGTTATCAAAACAATTTTTTTACTAATGTTAAAATAAAAGTACCTACACAAAAAACTTTTGTTGTAGACTATAAAATTGTAATTTTTCGAATAAGTATACATTTTCATCTCTATTACAAAGCATGGTTTTGGTTAGTTAGGCATTCATTAGACCTTTGTTGGATTAGGTATCTTGTATCTTATTATAATGTACCATTTTTTGTTATGCTCTTCAATAAATTATATCTATCTACAACTACAGTCATTATGATTTATGTAACTGGATATTTTCTACTTCAAATAAGCAAATTGCCTCGACACGATATAAATGTGCAGTAAGAAATGCAGTTCTATTTCAATCAAATAAAGCATATTTTGGAAACCATCTTCATATAATAAATTGACCCACTTACAATACAATAGATGATCAAACGAACTTCTCAAGCGAAGTTCGATCATTATTATATGAGTCGCTTCATTCTTCAGATATATTATTTACCAGGTAGTCCTTTGATCCTACAAGGCGACTTCGCACGTTTTTCAAAGACAAAATCCATCGACTAAAAAATTCATACACTCACTCACTACTCACTCCACGGCTCGATTCATTCTTTTCCTCATTTACTTTAGAGGAGAAAACAAAGCTTTCGTATTGGGCTATGCTAGGGTGGGAGGGTTGTTATATCTTCGAATGAAGCGACTCATATAATAATGATCGAACTTCGCTTGAGAAGTTCGTTTGATCATCTATTATATTTCGTCGCTTCATTCTTCAGATATATTATTTACCAGGTAGACTTTTAGAGTAGAAAGTTTTGTTTTAATAAAATCAAGAGTTTAATACTTTGTCATTTGCTTACATAATTTTTCACTTAATTTACGTTTATTACTAAATCACAGTTTGTTGATTTTAATTGACTTAGATCAAAAATATGAACCGTTGGTATTCATTGTTTTTACCACTTACATCTAATTAATTATTAATTTGGAATCATCAGGTTCCATTAGGAAAGCAAACTGCTCTTGCAAAATCATCTTCAATTGACGTGGTTCTCTGGTAAAAGCGAGCAAAGGTATTAGAAGAACTTGTCCAGCCCGCGGTCTTACGGATGGTGTCGATGCTGACACCGGCGCGGCTTGCGGCCGAGGTGGACGCGTGCCGCGTGCTGTGCGCGCTGAACCGCGCCACGTCCACGCCGCACTCCGACAGTACTTGTTTAATCCATCTACTGATCGTTTGTGATGTTGCTGGTCTGTGTGGTCCTTTATGCGTCAATATAAGCTTTCCCATACTTTCCGTTCTGATATTTTTTGTTACAGAAATATAGTCCTTAAGGACTGTAGCAGGACAAATAGAAACATTTTCTCGAAAGAACGGCAATGAAAGTACAGGTTGTTCTCGTCCAGGGGCTGATGTTTTTACAACATCTAAAATAGCCACCTTTACACAGTTATCGGAAAGTGTTATGTTTTCCAGTTTTATAAGTGAGAATGTTTGAACTCTGTGGGCCGTACAAATTGCTAACAAAATTACTAGTTTTTTTGTCAGTTTTTCTAGATTTAAATTAGTATTAGGAAACCAGTTTGAAACAACATTTAAAACTAATTGTGGATCCCAGGTATGGACATATTTAGGTCTGCTCGGTTTAAGCTTATAAGCGCCTTTAAGCAACCGTTTCACACACTCATCGGAGCCAACATTCTCACCCAAGAGTAATGACAGTGCAGAGCGATGGCTATTTAGAGTGCCATAGGCGCAGCCCTCATTAAATTGTTTTGTTAAAAACGATAACACAGAACTTATGCTTATGTCGAATATGTTTATATTATTGACGTAACAGAAGTGCCACCAGAGCTTATAAGTTACATTGTATTGTCTAACCGTACTGTCGGAGAGCGACGCTAACATCAAATTCATCGCGTCTGGCGGAGAACCTCGTCGACTGAAGGATTGCAGGAGAGCCTCGCGACACCCAGGGTAAGGTTCGAATGCAAGGGATGATGTTCCCTGAAATGAGAACGAAGGAGATGCTTATTAGGTTTGAAATACATTATTTCTGAGGCCAATAAGGTCTGCATCAAGGGGTACCACGGCTGTGAAGGCCAGTTTGGAAAAACTAGGATCCCATCTGCTTTATCATCTATAATTTTTCTTAGGCATTTCAGTACTAACGAGAAGGGCGGGAATGCGTAGAAATATTCGTGATGCCAATTAATTGTAAATGCATCAACGGCCGCAGCATCTGGGTCAGGTTTCCAAGAAATATATTTGTCGCATTTGGCATTGATGCGAGAGGCGAACAGATCGATTTCGGGTTGTCCGAAGCTCTTCACAATAGTTCGGAAAGCCGCCTCAGATAGTTCCCATTCCGTATCTGGATTGATTATTCTAGACTCAGAATCCGCGATGTTCTCCTTAGTGTTAACGTAGGAAGCGAAAATCCAAATATTACGCTCCTCGCACCATTGCCAAATTAAGCGCGACAGGTTATTCAGGTGTGGGAACTGTATTCCCCCCATACGATTCACATAGCTTATAGCTGTGGTATTGTCAACACGTAATAATATTGCGCAGTTGGTTTTATTCTGGGCAAAACTTTTTAAACCAAAAAATACGGCCAGTAATTCTAACTGATTAATGTGAAACTCTTGTTCTGAAGCTTTCCACATCCCGTTCCTTCGCTTTTCACCACAAACTGCTCCCCAACCTGTTCCTGAAGCATCAGTGTAAATTTCGAGCTCGAAATGGGTATATCTCATCGGACTAGATGTAGTATGAATGTTTGTCATCCACCACTTCAAGTCATCCAGTATAATGCTTGACGGGTTAATCTTGGCTTCATAGTTATTGTTATTTGATAACGCAAGATATTTTTCTCTCTCCAAGATCTTTGTATAAAGCCAGCCATATTTAACCGCTGGGCAGGCTGCTACCAATACTCCTATCAACTGAGCAAACTCTCTAATACTACATCTTGGAAGATTTATAAATTTTTTAACCAACTGAGCAATATTTTCTCTTTTATCTGCTGGCAATGACATAATCAAATTCTTTGAATCAAATTGAAATCCTAAAAATTTACAAATTTGTCTTGGCTGCAATGAACTTTTTTCCATATTTACAATGAACCCTAAACATTGTAATAATCTCAAAGTCTCATTAACATTGCTATTACATTCCTGATAACTGTCACCAATGCACAAAATATCGTCCAAATATATCACTGATTTGAAGCCACGGGTTCTTAAGTGAGATATAACCTCTCTCATTATTTTTGTAAACACTCTGGGTGCAACGGATAAACCATAGGGCATAGCCGTAAATTCATAAGTGATTAATTCGTTTTTGTTTGATTCAATTTGAAAACGCAAGTATTTTTGGTGATTATAGTTAATAGGAATTAGTAGGTAAGATTCTTTTAAGTCTATTGTAGCTAAATAACCATCTTGTGGTATCAATTTTGATGCTGTCCGATAGTCTTCCATCTTAAAATGTGACTTTGAGATAAACTTATTAAGCGGTTTTAGGTTAAGTATAAATCGTTTGTCACCATTGGGTTTTGGTGCCAGGAAGATTTTTGAAATAAATTGGTCTCTAGATGGTGAGCACTCCGATACGGCTCCCATGTCTAATAGCTTTTGTATAGCGGTTGCCATGTCTCGTTTTTCACATTTAGAAAAACTATTTTTAGGTACTAAAGATTGTTCAACCACTTTGTCAAAAGGGATAGTGAGACCACATCTAATCCAATCTAGAACCAATTCATTAGACGTTATTTTTAGCCAACAATTATAAAAGAAACTAACTCTACCGGCATGTACCTGTACTATTGTGGAGGTGCACGGGGTTTGTTCTGGTTGTGGTTGGAGAATTTGTTCGTCGCCGGTGCTGTGTACGGGCGGCGCGTGCTGGGCATCGTTGGTTTCCTGACTCCTCCCCTTCCCCCCCTGTTCGACGGGTAACGAGGAGGAGCTGCCCAGTTTCCCGAGTACATGGGACGAGTAGACGTTGTATGTGAAGACGTTGCCGTTGAAGTCTTTGGTGTTACTGATTTCTTGATCTGAAGACCTTGCTTTTCAATGGCTTTCGCAGCCTTTATTTTTTCGGACAACTTTTTTCCGAAGATCGTCTCGTCCCGTTCTGTGTCCTGGATGACATGCAGAAAGGTCTTGTCCAGACTCGGTGTAAGTAGCCTTATACGGCTCTGTGTCGACATGGCATGCAAGTCACATAAGATGCGACAGCCGTTGCTCAGGTGTTTCATCGCTAGTATCTTATCGTCCGTCTTAAGTAATATGTCCATAGCCCTGTTGATGGCAGTGATTCCAGATCCCAGCTGCTGTTGAGAAGCTGCCAGATTTTTATCTCTGTTCCGCACCATGTCTGGAACGGCAGCTGAAATTTCCTCGTTCAGCTTAGGTGCTTGTAGCAATTGGCAATTGTTTGGGCAGAGATATTCTTTAAGAAGTTTTTCTCTGTTTTCTTTTTGAGTGCCCTTCTTGAGAAGTGGTACCCATAGTTTTGTTAAATTTGGGTGTATGTCTTCCCCAAATTCGGGAGATGCGTCGGTTGCTTCCCCCAATGCGCCTATTAGTTCCGGGTCAATGTCGGGTACGGTCACGGGATCGGCAACTGGATCTGCCGTATCTTCAATCTCGACTGACGGGGTCGGGGGTTCCTCAGGAATTTGCAAAATAGTTTCCTCTTCCCCTTGATTTTCTTTCTCTAAAAATGAAAATAAACGTTTGTTTAAGAAACATAACACAATGTTAGTTTCAGTGGTAATTTTTAAAACGTTGTTATGACGCTCCCAAGTAGCGCAGAGAAACGTGTATATCTACCTAAGATTGCACGTATGTTCTGCTAAGTAATATCGTTGGAGACTCGCAGTCAACTCCGATATGTAATTTGTCATATTTATTGACTCGCGGTCAATCCATATGCATCTTATGATTGTTTAATTATCCATTGAAACACTTTTAACCACTTTTGTTAGTAATAATAACCTCCAAACTTACCGTTTTCGCTATCTGATGTTGACGTAGAACTGTTCAAAACTCTCACACGCCGGTGTCGTTCTTCGAGTTTTTTTATCTTTTTCTTATATTTTCTAAGTTTTTCCTGTGTTCCACTACGCTTTGGCATCTTGAAAATTTTTATGAAAAATACGGTAAAGTAGTAACGTGTTTTCGTCGCCTCGCACAAAAAAAGAATGAGGAAAAGAATGAATCGAGCCGTGGAGTGAGTAGTGAGTGAGATTTTAGATGTTGTAAAAACATCAGCCCCTGGACGAGAACAACCTGTACTTTCATTGCCGTTCTTTCGAGAAAATGTTTCTATTTGTCCTGCTACAGTCCTTAAGGACTATATTTCTGTAACAAAAAATATCAGAACGGAAAGTATGGGAAAGCTTATATTGACGCATAAAGGACCACACAGACCAGCAACATCACAAACGATCAGTAGATGGATTAAACAAGTACTGTCGGAGTGCGGCGTGGACGTGGCGCGGTTCAGCGCGCACAGCACGCGGCACGCGTCCACCTCGGCCGCAAGCCGCGCCGGTGTCAGCATCGACACCATCCGTAAGACCGCGGGCTGGACAAGTTCTTCTAATACCTTTGCTCGCTTTTACCAGAGAACCACGTCAATTGAAGATGATTTTGCAAGAGCAGTTTGCTTTCCTAATGGAACCTGATGATTCCAAATTAATAATTAATTAGATGTAAGTGGTAAAAACAATGAATACCAACGGTTCATATTTTTGATCTAAGTCAATTAAAATCAACAAACTGTGATTTAGTAATAAACGTAAATTAAGTGAAAAATTATGTAAGCAAATGACAAAGTATTAAACTCTTGATTTTATTAAAACAAAACTTTCTACTCTAAAAGTCTACCTGGTAAATAATATATCTGAAGAATGAAGCGACGAAATATAATAGATGATCAAACGAACTTCTCAAGCGAAGTTCGATCATTATTATATGAGTCGCTTCATTCGAAGATATAACAACCCTCCCACCCTAGCATAGCCCAATACGAAAGCTTTGTTTTCTCCTCTAAAGTAAATGAGGAAAAGAATGAATCGAGCCGTGGAGTGAGTAGTGAGTGAGTGTATGAATTTTTTAGTCGATGGATTTTGTCTTTGAAAAACGTGCGAAGTCGCCTTGTAGGATCAAAGGACTACCTGGTAAATAATATATCTGAAGAATGAAGCGACGAAATATAATGTTCTTGAAAATGTGCAACAAAAGAAAATAGGTATTTACAATCATGCAATTGAGTCCATCTTGTGACTAATGGCTGTTACTTAATTATACCTATCAATAAAGAATTTCACTAAATTGTGAATACATTGTAATTTATTTGATTTTATAGTTGTCAGTCACGGTAGAAAAATTAGGAACAACATAATATTTTCCTTGTCGTTAATGTAATACAACTCAATTTATTTTTTGCAGTCTGTGTTATCTGAAGCGACTGCTTATTGACGTGGAAATTATTAAACGAGCAAATTCTTGTATCTACACTTCTACACAAATAATATTATAAAGAGGAAAGATTTGTTTGTTTGGAACAAGTAAATTCAAAAACTTAAGAACCGATTTTAAAAATTCTTTCACCAATAGAAAGCAATATCACTGAGTAACATAGGCTATATTTTATCCCCGTATTCCCATTGGAACTGGAACTAGTGAAACAGCGCAATACCGCTAGTTAAATATATTTCGTGATTCTCGGAAAGGGCTCTAATGATTTGGATACATTTTTGTTTAAGATCTTTCCAGGTAAAACTAGATTTTTCCTGAATAATCCCTGAGCGAAGTTACTGGTAGATCTAACACTATAATATTTCGTAAATATTTATGATAATGTAAGTAAGTACTTCATTATCAGCAGTGTAATCTACTCTATCTAATTATACTGCAGCCTCAAAACAAATAAAAAGTAAAGATAGAGCGCTGCAAAGGATAAACTAAAGCCTGCAAAAGTACGCCACGCTCTGTGCATATACGCTCACAGGCACACATTTCTCGATGACATCATTTAATATACATCAAATAATACGTATTGCTTCATTGACGAACTAGTTCTAACTGATCGGTGTGGGTTGAGTAGTTTGCATGTAAATGTGTGCGTGCGAGCGTGTATGCACAGAGCGTGGCGTACTTTTTTAGGCTTCAGTTTCCTTCGCAGCGCTGCATCTTTACTTTTTATTTGATCTGAGACTGCAACAAGATTAAAAAACTTAGATCTGTATGAGTTAATGGGCTGGATAAATATTTATAAAGAGGGCACGCCTTGACGCTTTAGAATTGGAGTCTCTAACAATAGCTAGTTATCATTAGAACTTGACACGGTTTACAGTTCTAGAGAACAGATTGATAATTTTCTTTTTTGCTGCACAATTATGCAAAATTTTCGATTTGAACAAAGTCGAACGCCCTGGACGGCTGCGGCCCGGGGGCGACTTATGCACGCAAACCTCAAAGTGCATTAACTAAGTTATTATATTACTATTATAATTATTATTTTGTAGGGTTCCTTAGTGTAAGTAGGACACACAACTTCAATCACATAATAATCACTAAATATTTATTGGAAATTGGTTTCTTATGTACCTATTTGGTCCAAAAGTTCTGAAGTCAATAAACAAATAGTTTTCCGGAATGGATCTTTTCAATCTACCAAAAACATGGTTCGCAAAATATGTACCTATTGCACATTGAAGAGTCAATATGATAACGCTTGGATGTCATGTCACACAATTCAAGTAGGTATATCTATTTTATTGTCAACATACATACTCGTAGTAAAGTCTCGAAACGTTTTTGACTTGGCTTCTGAAAGTTTATACTCTGGTACTCAGGTACACGCCTACAAAGATCTCTCTCGTGTTCAAACTAGATACTTAGTTAGATACAACAATCTGCAAACAGTTGTTACATCTAAAACAAGCTGCGATTTATTCCGCGCTCAAAACAATACGGGTAGAGTACATAAAACCAAATAGCTCACGGCCATAACTAAATTCAAATTACGGCTATCCGTGGCATTTTCACCGGGCGCTTCCCACGGCTGCGCGCACGCAACCGAGCCCCAATTAGACGAACCGAACTAATTCCGAAGCGCGTGCGCCGCGCCCGCTATTACCGCGGTAATAGCTACTTCGTCGTGTTAAGCTGTTGGAAGCTGGAGTTTATCGGTTGTTGTATGTGTTTGTTGATAGAAGTGCAATTGTTTTTATTGATTTTTTTAATGTTTATTGTAGCTTATCTGTGCCCCAGTTACATTGAAGTATCTCTCATAGAGCTTCGGAGCTGAGCTTACCCTTAGTAGGCTAAGGACATTGCGGCAGCAGCGCGATAGCAGTAGATGCCTTCTTATTACAACTACAGCCGCGCGTAGATTAGGATGGCGCACCTTATTGTAAGGCACTGAAGCTGCTTTTGGGGTTGGGGACTTGAGTAACCTAGGCCCCCTTGATCATCTAGTGCTCCTGCTGATAGAAGCAAAGAAGACAAACTCCTAAATGTCCTGATTCTCCTACTGGAACAGTATTAACAGAACAGGGATTTTTTATAATGAAAAAGGTAAAATATTAATTACGAGTATAGAGATAACTGACGTTGTTCTATTAAGATACTAACCAGATCAACATTATCTTCCTTTGTACACTTTGATTGCAATTTTTTCATTGTTGTTGAATACACTTTTTTCTGAATAATAGATAGTCACGTCTTTTAATTTAACTTCACCCTATGTGCCATGCAGGCTATCCATCAAGCCTCCTACAGATTTTTAAAAGGTAATCTGCTGTGGCCAATTTGGTTCGTTGTATCATGCTAGCCGAAAATACCACGTCAATTTCCTATAAAATGCCACGTTGGGAACAATAGCGGGGATCTTCACCGCTATTCTTTTTGCGCCCGCGCCGCTACGGTCGTGGGCAGCGTGAGAACTGACATTTAACTTTATTCCGAGTCATGACTGACTCATGAAATGACTTTCATGAAAGAGCACTCTAATCAGTTTATTGCTTATTGTCTGGATGCTTGATGCTTCAGCGATAATTATGTGGAAGCTGCACGTAAATGCATCTACTGCAGGCGTATTCACGGAGCTTCGGTATTCGACTCGGAATCGGAAAATGTGTCGAAGGTGGGCTATTCAGAGATGTTGGTATCGAAAAGAATGTCATATTTGATATGAAGATATAGTTTCCAAAGTCGATAGATTCGACTTCGGAAAATTTTTCACTCGATCTGAATCGAACGGAAACGGTGTCGAGCCTCCGTGAATAATCCTGCTGTTCGCAACAAATAAATCTTCTGGGCACTGTCCCACATGGTTCCTGTTTGGAGGACATTTTTTTATCTGTAATTACTGTGAATGAATGTATATTTTCTTTGTAAATAAATGTTAATGCCCCCAAATAAATGTTAAATAGTGAGTTATCGGACAGGTTTAATAAAAGTTTGTAATTCATTTGTTCGCCTTGCTGCTTGAGATTGAGATAATACTATTATCTAGATACAGATACTAAGTTATTGGTGAAGTAAAGGTGTTTTATATAGATAATATTGTTTAACGAACTGTGTTTATGTAAAAAATCATAACTTGATACATAAACTATATAACATAATTTAGCGATACCAGCAAAATTTAAAAGGCAGTGAAAATAAGCCGAAGTTGAAGTAACAATCGTACTTTATAAACAAAACAAAGGTTTATATGAAACACATTTTATTATTTTGTAATTCATCATTTAAGGACACCAAACCTACAAACGTCTTTCAATCTATAAAACCTAACGATCAAAGATAACTACAGTATCACAGTCATAACTTAGGTGCTAGCTAAACTATGGTATTAAGTCTACACGCAAATGCTAAGTTGCCGTGGAAGACGTTGAAGTTAGGAATATCAAAATAACACAGTGAATCGTAAAACAAAAACCTTATTTTATTTAAATTAAAAACAAGCTTCAACAGGCGAAGCGATAGACAACAAGCATCGTCAACTAACACACATTAGTTCTAGGAACGTTATGGAAACAAACAACGAAACGTTTTCAAATGTAGATTCTATCACACATGAACAGTCACACAGTCTTGGATGCAAAGCATGCGAGATCACGAGGAGTGGCGCTGGTGGGATTCCATGGCCCACGGTCACCACGGCCGCCACATCGACTGGGCGGAGTCTGTCTCGGAGGCGGGGCTGTGCGGCGGAGAGGGCGGTGCGTACGCACGTTTGGCGTGGGCCGCCTCGTCCAGCGACGCATCTGCCGGCCTCTTGGTTCCTCGGTCCGGCAACACCGTCCGCGGGGCACCAGCCTGTACCGGCAACGGCGCGGTTGGTTGCGGCACAGGCGCTGGCGCTATAGGCTGCAGAGGAGTCGGTCGCGCTACACCATTCGGGGCTATCGGCTGCGGCTGTACCACCTGCGGGTTCTCTAGCCTCCTTATACAGTTGCTCAGATGTTGCAGCAGCCTCGCTCCAGCCTGAGGATCCACAGGCCCTTGGCGCTGCATAGCGTTCGCGGCTAGCGTCGCGTTCGCGATAAACTGTGACACTTCCGTAGCACATTGGGTAAAGCCGGCACGAAAGCGTTCAGCGTATGACATCTCTGGCTTCAGCACTAGCTGTCCTCTCCGCTTCAGACTGTGGAGGTGTCGGACGGTGAGTTCCAGGATGTCGGCCTTTTCCAGCTTGGAGACGTTCTCTCCCTCGGCCTGGAGGGCGGTGACCATAAGGTCTTTGAGTTCATCGAGGCAGCGGTTTATGCGCGCTCGCCTCTTCCTCTCGAGCATCGGCTTCATGACCTTGCGGTACTGGTAGGTGCGGGAGACGGGCTCCTCGTCGGGGTGCGCGTGCACCGGCGGATGGAAGGCGCCGTGCGGCGGGGACATGGCGCGCGCGGGGAGGATCATTGGTGCTACTCGCGCGGCGGTCTGTGAGCGAATGGCGCACGCGCCGCCCGCCGAGCAGCTTTTATGCGCCCTACACCGATTGTGGCAAAACGCCCGTGATAAAAACAGGGGTGGCACGCATGGGAATTAAATCTGGTTTCAGTATGGTATATTTTAGATCAATTTTATCAATATAAATATTATATTCATAAAAAAAATATTATGCATAGGTGTAATAGTAATGTAAAAATAATTGACATGTAAGTATTATGTATGAAGTTTATTTTTATGTTTATACCACATAAGTAATTTACGAGTATAATATGACATTTTTGGGTAAAGTATGTCAAATTATATTTTTATATATGAATGGGTATAGGTAGGTACTATTGATCAAACTTGAATCTATGAATTTTAGAACCAAAAAATATTTATGAATCCATATTATGCTAATATGATAGAAAATGTAATTGTTTCATTAATGTTGTCTTAAGAATAATCGATTATTATTATGGTATGGACCTATAATAGGTATAATGTAATAAGACAGTAAAAAAATTAAACGACTAATAACCGTATCGTCATTCTGTACGGTAATATTTATTATTAATAATATAATACTATAATATAATCTCACGCCTTTCATCCCCGAGGGGGTAGGCGGAGGTATTCCATTACTGGATATACCCACATTTCACGAGATACATTGGACCCCTAAACGTGATAGGTGGTGAGCCCATCGCCGGACCGGGTCTATTTACACATGCCTCAGAATTAATTCTGAGATCTGCGGGTTTCCTCACGATGTTTTCCTTCACCGTCGAGCTAGTGATAAATATGTACGTAAGTTTTTGAAAAACTCATTGGTACATGCCAGGATTCGAACCCGAGCCTCACTGATTTTCGGCCGGCTCTTTAACCGTCCGGGCTATCACTGCTCTTTCATTTATTATTATTATTTTTTATTATTTTGTATATACTTTCAGACCCCTTCGGCTTAGTACCAAACAGCTGTTCAGATCACCAGGGGAGTCAGCTGATAGCACCTGGCCAGCACGCGTTCCCACGCGCACCCTCCAGACGCGCCTGCGCATGGTAAGACGCTCCCCTTGCGCGTCACCGTGACGTCACTCGCATTATTCTTAACAGTGACTCGTGGCGATTACACCTTTGTCACGACCCGCCATTTTGCAAAAGATATTGTGAGCTATTTAAAAAACTGTACCATTAAATTATAAGAATGAAATGTTAAGAAACTTTATATTTTTTTAACTTCGCAGGGAACTAAAATACACACACCGGCACAATTAGCGGAACAGAAAAAAAAAGGAGAAAAAAGAGGGAATTTAGAACAATGAATGTAATTTTTAAACAATATATTATTTAAAATGAAGCAACAATTAAATTAACATGTTTTGACATTCATTTGTAACACCATACTTAAAATTTTATAAAAATAAAAATTAAATTAAACAAAATGCATTTTTCTTCGATTTTTAATTATAGAGAAACAGCAGAAAATTCAAGATTTTCCAAAGTTTAACAACAATTTCAATGACTGTTCAATATCGAGTGTTTCCTCCTCGTGCTCTGATGAGGGTTTCCATCCGTCTGGGCATGCTGCGGATGATGTTATCAATGGTTTCTTGGGGCAACCTCTGCCATTCTTCAAGTAATGCGTTTCGCAACTCGTTGAGATTATTGGGAGGGGGCATTCTTGACTTTACACTCCTCTTTAGCAAGTCCCAGACGTGTTCTATAGGGTTCATATCGGGGGACCGTGCTGGCCACTCCATCACCGTTATACCAACATGGTTTAGGTATGTCTGTACTGTGCGAGCACTGTGAGCCCGAGCATTATCCTGCATTAGAATGAAGTTGTTACCAATAAAGGGGGCAAATGGCACAACATGTTCTTCTAAAATCTCCCTGATATACCGATCAGCATTCAGATTCCCGCCATCGACCACTACTAACTCCGTACGAGCTCCTAAACATATTCCTCCCCAGACCATAATTGAACCGCCGCCATATGCAACTGTATTTTCAAAATTAGACTGGATATACCGTTCTCCTTTGCGTCTCCATACTCGCTGCCTTCCATCAATTTGATTTAACATAACTCTGCATTCATCAGTAAAAAGAACCTGTCCCCAGTCGTCGAAGTCCCAATCACGATGTTCACGACCAAAGTGTAGACGGTTTGTGCGATGATGTCTCTCAAGTTTTGGGGCTTTGGCGGGCACATACGAGCCTATACCCACTTCTTCGAATCTTCTACGAACTGTCCGCTCACTCATCCTTACTGCTCGTACCTCTTCCAGTAAATTTCGAGCCTGCACCGCCGTTAGTCTCGTGTTCCGTCGGACTTGAAGTTGGAGAAAACGGTCATCCCTCCTTGAAGTACACCTTTTCCGGCCTTGTCCTCTCCTTCTCACTAGAGCATTCGTCAATCTGTATCGTTGGATGCTACGATAAATCGTTGATAACGATCGACGAAGGCTTCTGGCAATCGATCTGTAGGTTTGACCATTTCTCCTCATTTGATCTGCCCTAATGATTTCTGATGGCGTTAAATCAGGCATAATTAGATGCTCGTAAATTATCAATATGCGAAAAAACTCAAAAGCCTCAAAAACTGCAATTCAAAGCTTTTCAAATGGAATTCACGAACCTTCTAAAAACGGACAAGCGGTGGAAAAAATGAATCAATGAAAATTAAAACAAAAGAATGAAAAAAAGGGCAGTCGCTTAGTATTCCATTTTTAAATTAAAACCCAAATTTAAAAAAAGCTTGTTTAGCCGGCCAGTAACACGCAAAAATGCGTAAATACTCCCTTTTTTTTCTGTTCCGCTAATTGTGCCGGTGTGTATAATTAATCAAGTGTGACATCATTTACATTTTTACATTATTACAAAAGTTAACTTAAATTTTCGTTTTCTCTTTAATCGCAGGAATTGATCAATTATTTGAGTTAATTATAACAGTGATTGACAGCCCTAGAGGTGCGGTGGTGGCGGTGGCGGCGCGGCGCAGGTCTGCGCGACACGAGGCGTGTTATCGCTTGCTTCGGTCATACAGACAGACAGAGTGACGAATAGAAATTGCTGTAGTGATTTTTACGAAGGTAATTTATTAATTTTATTAGTGGGTGGCCTAGTTCAAGAAATAGCATTGTGACAGTGTTGCAGATTCTAAGTTTGCAACAAGCAATAACTACAGACACGAGGGCTACTTTGTAAGTGTTTGTAAAAAAGTATACCTACATTTCTATTCTTTTTTTACATGCCTATAAACAAAATTTGTTTCTTTCTCTATTGCCGCTGCCAAGCTGCGATGATTAGGCATTCTTTTATTTACTAAAAAAACTTTACTTATTTTTATTACCAAACCAATTGACGTTAAAATAAAAAAATACATTACGACGACGGCGAGCAACATCCGCGAATCTCATAATCCCAGCAAAGTACATCCTAATTAGTCAGCAACAATAACATTGATCATTGCAAAGGTGTGAGCCGTTCCCAGCACCGCTAGCCGAGTCGACACCGTCCCATTGTGCGGTCGAAACCGCCGCCGTGACGCTACTTACTCCAATTCTGTCTCCTGTTACCAGACGACAAAACGTCTTAAGTGTCAACAGGGGTTTTCGTAGCGCGCTAAAAGTACCGCTCGACAGCGGCTACTTGGCACTTGCGACCTCTTTAGACCAAACGCTGAATGTTGCTCAAGAGAAAGAGGCAGCAAGCGACGGGTTAACTGTTCGAAGACGCGTCGTTCTTCGCCGCGCGCCTCACTCGTGGGAAAGCCCGTGCCGCGCGCGTTCCCACACACTCGGCCGGCACAAGCCAACCGATAAATTATCATAATTCCATTGTGAGTGAGACGGTACTAAGAAATTTTATACTTCATCAATCGCCGCGTTGAATACATTAGCGCGTGGGCACGGCTCTTTGTTGACGCGCTGACGTAAAGGAATCGGTGGCTCGAGGCACCTGAGCATCGACCCACCGGGGTTGGCTCCTTATTTTTTATATCACGTATCTATTTTATGACAACAGCTATAAATTCCTTGGCAGCGACGTAATGTGTTGATTTAAGCCCTGAACAAGGTTTTCGTGAGAAGGTACGGGTGGACATTCCAACAGTCCGCCTACGCGCTTCTGTTATTTGTTTAAATTATGGCTTATTTGCAATTTTAGTACCTAAACCTACATGAGACTCGGCCTCTACCTCTTTTATTTGAAACTATATCTGTTTCAATAAATTATAATTTAAATGTTGCTAATGTTGTTTGGAAGATAATAGGTACGAGTAACTATAAACCCATTCAATATTTATCGGCAATAATATATGATTAACAGCGATACCAGAACCTTACTATTGACTACCACACAGTTGTACACCATAGTAATTAATTTTACTTCATTAATTGTACGGTAGTTAATTATATCAGTTTATTTGTCGTAAATAATGCATATGGTATTAATATATTTCATTTATACGATTGTTCTGTAATGTATTTATTTATTAGTACCCACCAGTGTTTAGCATTTTAAAACCGATATATTTTTCAGGACTATCAAATAGGTAAATACCTACATCGGATAGAAAAAAATCATTTTCCAGTTATTGTATTCAAATATTTAACAAAGTTTTGGGAGTATTGAACTCTACGACTTGACGCGGGCATATTTTGTTGACTCTACGTACAATATCGCGTTTTAATCTATAAAAAATCAACATGGAACCGTTAATATTTACGCCGAGCACTTGATATGAAATATTCTGTTATCAGAAAATTTTCTTGGTATAAACAGGTTGATATAGGTGCTCTGTGACCTTTAAGAGTCGTATTACCAAAATATGCAGCTTGCTCGTTATACCAGCACTGATCTTAAGGACTAATATGCTACAAATTATTTGTACTTAAGTATTATAGATATAATTTTATTCTCTCACTACAAAAACTAATGTTGCATTGATGAACACAACTTTTCGGTTCTCAACCAGAGACCACATAATAATAATTATTATAAAAATCAAAAAGCTGCTGATAAAATAATAGAGAACAAAGATTACAGAGGAAAGTAGGGTGACGACACACTCGTGGCAGGGCGATGCATGAGAAAGGCGCACAGGGTATTAGTGACATGGCTTATAAAGACCTTTTCTTATGGAGTTTTGTAAAAGTGGTCTAATATTATAAGATAACTGAATCTTTCAGTCATAAGAGTGTGGCTGAACGCGAGACAATTGATAGGATACTGACCTTTTTGCTAAAATATTATTTAAATTTTCCATTCATTCATCGGCAGTAGGTATATTGCTTGTTATTTTTTATAATTATCTCTTACGGGTATAAACCGAGATGTATTGATGACGAACAAAAAATCATTATGCTCATTTTATACAAAATGAAAAGAAAAGGCAAAAAGTACATCAAAATTCAATGTAAATATCTTTGATAATAGTGTCCGATTACTGCCTTGAGTTAATGATTTATTTCACCATGTAACCATAAATATTCCTACTAGTACCTAAACTAATGTTTTGTTGGACAAAAAAAAATCTTTTAATCAGTGCAAAAACGTAATTGTCAGTCAGAAAAAACAATTATCTCGGTATCTACTAAGTTCTAAGTACTATACCTACATGATGCCAACCGCAACGCTTGTCCATTTCACCAGACATTCAACGGAGTTTACATAAGTTTTCCATCGGCTACGTACTCATATGAGTAGGTACTTATACGAACTGTCTTTGTAAACACAGACTGCCGGTGCCGTATGTTTGCACAACTCGTTCTGTTTGTACTGAAGGCGTGGCAGTAGGCGTACGCGAAATCGCGTGGAATTACTGCTAGTACCTATTCTATTGAAAAACTAATGTTCGAGTATGTGTATCTGTTCGTTTAAATCGCGTAGCAAAGCACTGTGGTACAGTTTTCACTAATTGTAAGCCTATGTTAATTTACAAGTTAAGTCACTCCAGAATGACTGAATCCGCGTTGACAAAAGTTACTCACATAAAACCTTGGCATCTTTAATTATTTCTTAGGTAGACTAAGTAAAGTAAGTTAATTGATTCTATAATGCGGTGTATTTGGCATACCTAAAAGAAATTCTGCAAGTAGCACATGACGGTTGAGAGGTTACCGTCTGTCTTGGTACTGACATTAAACGGAAGGATGAGATATTAGTTGTAATTGTAAGCCGAGTGCTTGATATGAATGTGGAAGGTTATAGAAAGAAAAATTGCCGGTTGATAGGTACAAAGGGAAGGAGGTGACACACTGCTCCGATCCTTAATAATGGTTGCCATCTTTAATTATTGTAATTACCTTCCAAACCAACAAGTGTATATCGATAGTCCTGAAAACCTTATTGCATTATTTAAAAGAGATAGGCTTTTGTCAATTTATAACTGCGTCCTTGAAGTCCTGGTTGAAGGTATGATAACTAACGATTCTGCGCGGTTTCACCCGCTTTGTTCGGTCCAGTAGATTTTGAGTTTATTTGTAACAAACAAACAAAAATCCAAAAATATAAATCGTTTCTCTTTATAATATTAGTATAGAAGTACAAGGCACCAGCATTCCTCTTATTAAGGTGATACCCAATGTTCGTCATCTAGCTTAATAAGCCACTATCGGTCCACTTGAGCCCAATGTGTCAGATTTAGAAGCATTCATGTGTAAATAACATCTAACTGGCAGTTCCCAGGTTGAAACATAAAACTAATTGCGCACTCAATCTGGCCGTCAAATTTCTTGAACTTTGTGAATGGCGTGTTACTATGAGAACACACGAATACTTGACTCGATTCGATTCGAAAATAAAATTACCCGAGAAAAAATATCGTTGTAATTTCAAGCTTGTTAAGCTCCATTTACTTGTAAACAGCAATAACCTGTCTGAGTGAGATGGTCTCACGTAAAAGAAGAAAGCTCTCGAAAAACATTGTTTAGTCTTTAGTAGCGGTTAACAGTGTTTAGTTATTTATTCCGCGTATTAAATTCTAAAAAAAGGTCATCTGTCTCGCTGCTTCTACTTCCAAATCGAAACTCTTTTTGCAATCCGTATAATTATACGAATTAAAAATATACTTTTACAATATTTACAGATAACAAATATTCTCCAAAGAGAAACCATGTGGTGCATATAGAAAGCTGGCGAATGGCTGCATTTTCTCACTGACTTTGACAGAAATAGCTACCTAGCCTAATTTCCTGAAGCCTCAACTTATTGTGCTGAAGATTAGAGAGAGACAGAGAGAGAGAGAAGAAAGATCTTCATGAAGCTGCCGCGGCTTTGCAAAACTCTCATGTCCAAAAGCGAGTTCCACTAGTAGGCTAGCTACAGGATATTGCTCCTCACACTTTGGTGACCGTGCACTTAACGCGGTCGTGTGAAACAGAACACGAAGAAAAATAACACGCGACTGGTTACAACCGTCGGGTTCACTATGCTAAATAACACGGTAGCTCGCGTTTTGCATATTTGCCGCTTAGAATTTAATGTTATTATTAGAATAAGGTGTGATAAGATAATGTTATGAAAATTATTGATTTTGTAGAGTTTATGAGACAGATAACATGCCGATGCTCAGCAGTGTTGCACTTTTTGGGTTATCGTTTAGAATTTCGATAAATAGTTTTTAGCGAATAAGAAGGAATAAAATAAAATAAAAATAAATAACAAGGAATCTACATTCCAAACAATGACGAGTGATGAGTGAAGTCAGTGGTATTTTGCTTTTATATAAATCCAAAATGAATTGCTGCATGTATGAAAGAGCATCACTTGCGAACGGAACGTCTGATTTGGCTTGGTATTTTATTCGTAATTGACAGGACAAGGTTCGTATTCAAGGATTTTAGCAAAAATTCCTACAGGAACGGGGACAAACCGGATCTGGGTGAACGCCGCTTGACATCTGCTGGTAAATAATAAAAAACTGCATATATAATGTTGACAATAGGTAGACTGATGATGATGGATGTGAAGATATTATTTGGTCATGCTATTTCTTGTGTAGAAATATAAATGTTTATATAGAAATGTTTATAATCCTCAGTACTGCAGGCACTAGTAAAATACGTTTATAACTGTAACACAAACAGAATAGTGTACTCTATCTTTGGCTAAACACGTTCGGTTTGTTCTCCGAGCATACAAATATGGAAGCTTGCTAAAAATGAGAGCACGTGCTCATTATCAAATTTCGCTTTGGCATCAATAGTCTATTTAAGTAGGTTGCAAACAACAAAGTTACCACATTATTTCTAGTACTTCAATGTTTATCGCATTGTTATGAATGTACATTATTGTTGTTTTGTATACTTACCTTTTAAGAAATTTCTTGCAACGGTTTACATAATGTGAAAGTTAAATAAATGAGCTACACACTGAACTGTGTCCCTTTGCACCGCCACGCACACACATACATTGCAATGTTTAGTTAATAAGTAGGTATTTTTTATTTAGTTGATTTGTATAGTGTTTTTTTGTTTTTCTTTTATGTGTTTTTCTTTTCTTTTTTTTCTCTTATTTTAATGTATATAAATCAGATAGATAAAATAGATAGATAAATCAATATTTATCTATCTCTCTGAATGATTTTGCTACTGGGCCCCACGGTACAGGCTCGGCCTAGTGTGGTGACCGCTGTATTATCCTAAGTTGTTAAACTGTCGCTATTAAATAAAGATAATTTTTATTATTATATAAAAAAATCTAAAGTATTTATTTAGAACTTTGAAACCACTAACGTCAATCACAAGTATCGCCTTGTCAATTAATTAGTATTTCCTGTTTCCGTAGAAATTTCCTGCTTAAATAAAATAGTATAAAATAAAATAGTATTTATTGAATATGACCACTCATCACCTCAACTTCTTCAAACTCTTCGTCCAAATACAAAATGTCTTCTAGATTTGATATTTTTTACTATCTTAAAAGGTATTCAATTTTAGTTAGTGTCTTCTGACATGGACATTAAAAACTATTATCCTACTAATATTATAAATGCGAAAGTTTGTATGGATGGATGTCTGGATGTATGGATGTCTGGATGGATGTTTGTTCCTCTTTCACGCAAAAACTACTGTACGGATTTTGATGAAACTTTACAGTTATGTAGCTTATACATCAGAATAACACATAGGCTATATTTTATCCCCGTATTCCCACGGGAACGGGAACTACGCGGGTGAAACCGCGGGGCGCTGCTAGTTTATAATACAGTGTAAATTAAACACGTTTTACAATTCCCTCTCAAAGTAAAAGAGTAGCTAGTAAGTTATAAGACGCGAAATTAATACCTAATTGTTAAATACAGACCTTTAGTTTTGTTATCGCTTAAAGCAATCACCGGACATAAGACAGTGCGGCAATAAAGTGAAGCAGGCGACAAGTTGGAACCAAAAACAAGAATCTGCTAATTGAGCCCTTGAGCGATTCGACGTACAGCTCGTAAAGTACAAAAACAGAATCGCTAACGACCCTTATCGATGCACAACTATAAGCCACTATTTACGCATTAAAATGTGGTCGCATAAATGTGCCCTACTATTATAACGTGGTGTGCAAAGAATTGTAAGTCGTGGACAAGTGTTTTGAAGGATAGTGCCGAATTTTTAGACTTCTAAGAAGATCTGTATATTGTGATAGATATTGAAACGATTTTTCATCATCATCAACCCGTAACATGCCACTGCTGAGCTAAGGGTCTTTCTCACACATGAGGAAGTATGGGAAATATTTATTCTCCCACGCGAGCCCACCGCGGATAGTATTAAGCTAGTGGCCACCTAACAAACTTTTTCAATCCACCCGAGAGTATCTGACATGGTTTAACGACTTCCATTGTGCGTAAACACAACTAAAACCGGACCAACAATTTAAAGTGCCTTCCGAAACACGGAAGCTCTAGTGATATAAAATGCCATGCGACGTCACCTATTCACGAACGGAAAAGCCACTTATTTTGACTAAGATGTAGAGTTTCTGAAGTAAGTGCTTGTAGAGTAAAGATGTGTAGAGTTAGAAGCTTGGCTCTACATGAGATGTGATAACTTTTTGACAGTGCAAGCCATATGAGCTCGGCTTAGTAACATTTTACACGAAATTGTTTTTGAAGGAATAATGTTTTACCTGACAACTTCTACAGTATGAAACTGCTTTATTTATCATTGTCTTGAAACCGGACGTTTCTGAGTTAGACCACGGTACTTAGGACAATAAATATGTAGACCCTCATCGGACAAATTGCCCTTAAGGGCAGGGCACCAGCGCTAACATTTAAATCAAGCTTAATGCATCCCATTTCCATAAGTAATGTGCTGACACCACACATGGACCTAGGAAAGTGTAGATAGGGATAAAATAGAAACCTTTCTTATTACGCACTTTCTTCTCCGATTGACCGCAATTTTAAACATAAATATTTGAGTAAGATTTCAGTTTTATTTATCTATAGTGTTAAGTAAATATTTTTGTTAAAATTGCGGTCAATCAGAAAATTGAGTTCTGTATATTTGCTTTTTGATTACTCAGTGTAATGTAAAAATAAAAAAAACAGTGGGTGACACTGCGATCAAGTGATGCTTTATTTTGTTTGGGGCTGGTTTATTTATATTTCCCAAAAACTTATAAGTATAAAAGTTTACGATACAAAATATAAATATATCGTCGTCTTTGCGATAAATACTGTATACTACTATCTGTATTGAATAAGACGGTTGTAAAGTTTGGTAAAAGAATGTATGTGTAGAGACTATAATTATTTAAAAAAACATTTATATCAATTAATAAAACCGTATGCCTGCTGCATTATTATAAAAAATCTGAACAGAATTTTTCACTTCTCATGCTCTAAAAGTACGCCAATATAGCCCTGCGAAGCGGGACTAAAGTGACCACTTTAGTCTCTAGGGAGTTAAAGTAATTAGTTTTTTAATTTCCTTAATGAGACAAAGACAAAGACAAACTCAAACAGCCAGTAAATATATGCAAAAAATGTTGAAAGGTTAAGTTCCATATTTTTTCCGCAAAGAAGGTAGCACCATGTGTTTTAAATTTTATTTTTAATCTGTGACTGGTTTAGAAGAAAAAAATTATCGCGAAAATTTCAGAATTTCTGTCGAGTGTAGATTTGTTCGGTTTTAAATAAATTTATTAAGAATGTACAATGACAGTGAAGAGTTTGACGTCGAGCAAAATGCAAAATGCTTAATAGACAATCTGTTACCGCCAAAATCGCGGAAGCTTTACCTAAAAACTTACGAAAGTTTATGGACTGGAGGAACAAGAAACACATAAATTATTACACAGAAAGCGTCTTTTTGGCTTATTTCGATGAATTGTCGAAAAAATATCAACCATCGTCGTTGTGTAGTACGTATTCTATGTTAAAATCGACAATGACATTTAGCTTCAAGTAAAAAAATCTTTTGTGATTTATATTTTTTTAAGTAATATTTATTAAATGTTTTTGTACTAAACTGACAATTTTTCTCGCACTTAAAGTGAAAAGTACAGTTTGCACCTCGAGACTAAACGCCAACTTAATATACCCTCGGTTTCGGATTTAAATTTAGCCCCGTTAGTAAATAACTGAAAACTGAATTCCTACAATCCTCTACTAAGCTTCGTTTAAATCGCCATTTGTGATACAACCATTTCTTCACCTCTTCTCAGCTCTCCAAAGCCTTATATTCCGACTCCGATTGAGTTATCATGGTAATGCGATTTAAATTGGCCCAGAGGCAGTTTGACACCTGTGGCCGTATGGGAATGACCACAGTAACAAATCTACATGTGCCTTATTGTTGCCGGCCACGCAAAAACACCCGTAACCATTGGTAATGACGTCTCTATAAGCAGATTGGTTTTTGTGCTAATCTAGCGACGTAATTCGTTTTGCAATACTTTGCGTTGCATTTTTTATTCGAGTTATTGCTAGATTAAAAAAAAATACTTCATATTATCTTGAGTCTATATAGATTATAAGGCCTCGTATATTCATATTTTCAAGCGAGAGACTCATATCACTTTGAACTAGAGTAAATATTTACTGATATAACTCGTAGTAGCGTTTTACTCCCGAAGTGTGACGTCTAGAGGTCATTAAATATACAATGGTGAATTTTGAATGGTGAATGGTACTTTCAGGAGTCGACTGCCTCTACTAGCCCCCCTAGAGATAAGCCTGAATGTAGATTCATACAACACAGGCATTCGCTGCACAGGGTTATTAATTACGAATTTTTTTTCTCATAAATCATGATAAGTTTTTATAGGGTTTTTAAAGTATGGCTATTGAAATAAACATCATTTGATAATATCACTAACATAATTATCAGTAACTTAGTTACTGGTGTTATGTACCTAAATATGTCCTTGAGTATATTATTTGTTTATGTATTTATTGAGATCAAAGTAGCCAGTTTGACCAAACGCCAATTTCATATGTAAGGACGCAATAAAATAGCTAACAGTAGGGAATGCAATCTCAAGACGAGATCGCTAAGTCGAGATTTCGAGGGATCGAAATTCGATCTCGGAGAGATCTCAGCATTTTCGAGTTCTCGAATGGATTTCGAAAAGTATTGTTTTAATTAGATAACTGAAAAATGATTGAAACGGCTTAGTTGTTGTGATTATGATGCAAATAAGATAAAACATGAATAATTGAAAAAAAAAGCCTTTATTTTTTATATTTTTTTACTGATGTCATGTTAACGAACACAAACAATTCAGACCCATAATGACAGTGAAAACAAAAATTTACGCAGTGATTGTATTTGATGATATGTAGTATATTTTTGCAGTGATTACGAGTACTTACCTACCTACCTACCTAGGTACCTAATCAGCGGGCGTATTCACGGAGATTCGATATAAGACTCGGAATCGGAAAATCTCAGGTCATATTTGAAATAAGGATTCGATAGATTTTCCGATTCCGAGTCGAATATCGAATCTCTGTGAACACGCCCGCAGGTCGACAGACGTTTTCCTGTCCAAATCTCATATCTACAAAAAAGCAATTTAAATTTTTCAGAATTTCCCATATTCCTGGGTAAGTTTTCAAATTTTTCTTTTCCTAAAACCGTTATTCGATATTTATTTATGGATTGTAGAAAATTTGTACTTAATTAATTTTACGTCAAATAAACCTTAAGTATACAGAACTGATACTTTCTAAGATACGAGTATGAATCACCCGTTAATTCGTGGCACTAACGGGTCTATATCCTCAATATGAGGAGTGTTTCAGCATCGAACGGTTATTTACAGCAGTATATCTTAACTGCCGATTTCCTCTTGGGCAGCTGCGTACGCGCAAGGAGCAGTCGGTAATACGGCCGATGATATTTTATTGGGTGACTGTTGAAAGTTGCAATTATTTGATTGCTTTGTCTATGTACTCACCATAGTAGAACCAACCTATAGTAGGTAATATGAATATCTACTCATATATAAAAAAAATAGTCTTTGTTTGTTCTCTATTCTCTCTATTGTGTTAAGATTTGGTTGTGTTGTAAAAAAAAATATACATTGCCATGGAAACAGGAAAAACGGGATCTGCGTGGGCTACGCTGGTGACTACGCGGGTGAAACCGTGGGGCAGTGCTAGTTTATAATATAAATTTAGGATACTAAAATTAAATGAAAGGTTTTATGACAATTTCAGTAAGGATATAGCCGTCATATCCCTTAATAAATTACATTTACCTGCCTTCCGTATCGGAAGTCTCGGGTTCGATTCCCACCCAGGGCATTCATGCAGACATACAACATATGTCTGTCTCTGTTAGGTTCATGTCTGTGTATTTAATATATATTTAAGTATGTTTATCAGTTGTTCAGTACCTATTATCTGCTCTTCCTGGTTGGTGACTAGATAACCGTGTCTGAATTGTGTCCCACATTTCTTAATTTTTTAACCATCGTACGTGGATATTTAAATAAAGCCGATACGTAGAACACTTGAACAGGATACGTGAGATGATTATCGAAATTCAGATAATTGTGGAAAAGTGGCAATTGGCCATGCCAAATTTTTTATACAGGAAGTTATTCAAAAACTATTTCAAGATTTTTGAATTAGAAGCATTAGTTTCATATTCTTAAATTTATTCAAAAAAATCTAAAATATGTAAAAACACAATTTATCAATGACGTCATCCTATCACATGCAAGTTCATTTCATAGTAATCTTCACGGCAACTGCAGTTGAGCAAAATTACAAACATGAAACGCGGTTAAGTTTCAAATAATAATATTTTTGTTTTTCTCAACAATCAGGTTGCATAAGATAGGTGCAGAATTGGTCATTAAATATACAATGGTGAATAGTGGGTACTTTCAGGAGTCGACTGCCTCTACCAGCCCCCCTAGAGATAAGCGTGAATGTAGATTCATACAACACAGGCATTCGCTGCACAGGGTTATTATAATAATTAAGAATTTTTTTCTCTTAAATCATCATCAAACAATCAGGTTGCATAAGATAGAATTGAGATTAACCTATCCTAAAACCTGTCTGCGTGAGAGACTGTGCCTAAGATAGGTACAGAGCACCAGGTCACCAGGGTCCTTTGAATTAGTCCTTGAATCCTTAGAATTTTGTGACTAGATGACTCCATAACACAAAATCTTTAAAAAATATTACGAGGGCAATAGCAATCCAAAAATAATAATATTGAAATAGGTGTCTTATATTTAAGTAAATTATCGAAAAATAATAATTAAAAACAACGATTTTTTTAGGATACCCAATTATTGTGCTCTTTGTAAGACTCTGCAGCTTATACGCCTCTGATATGCACCGATTATTTCAGAAATTATACGCCTTATCCTGTGCCTATAATTTCAATTATAAACTGTAAACCGCAATGTTCGATTTTTGCAGAAAGATTATTACGAATCTGTACTTCTCGAATGCAATTCGATAAAACTACAAAAATAAATTGCGGAAAAGTAATTATTTCAATTAAAAATCAAATACTATTTCCTAAATGCAACGTTGGACGTTAAGTTGTAATTCTTCCGGTTACAATATTATTTAAACAATCAATATCGATTTAAGTAATTATACCTGTAAATATAAAAAATATATATGTACTTAATACTTTCTTCTTAAACCACTCTAGTTGATAAAATAATTGTCGACGAAATTCGGAATGCACAAAAAAACCCTACCGGTTTATGTTGCACTCTTTGGTGAAAATTTCATGTATTTTTTTCAATAAGTTCATATAAATAAACAAAAAATAGTATTCATAGCCCTATTGGAACTGAGCCCGGCTTTCATGTGCGAAGCTCAGTGTTGTTTTCTGGTGAGCAAGTATTAATAAAAAAAAAGTTACGTAGATATTTATCCTATCGCTCAACGGTGAAGTGATTAAACACATGCCCCAGAAATCTGCACCAATTCAAACAACTACACGGCCCCAAAACTACACTGGTGAAAATATGGTTTTCCAGGAATAAAGGATAAATGCGTGGTAATTTTTATAATTTAAATGAAGTTGTTTACGTAACAGTTGCTTTCGGCTTCATTTTTATTCCAAATCACTTTTTAGGAGTTATTGCATAAATTCGTAAGATATGCTTAAAAATATTTTGTCTTTGAAACCCAAATGATGCCGCGGTGAAAGTCGCAATAAGACTAACCAGCAGTTGAAATAAAGACATCCTGTCGACATCACATTTATTACATCTTAAACGGCAGATTATCTGCTTAACGATGCTATAACAGCGTGCTTTACGACGATTCATTTGTTTCAATGCACAATCCATTGCGCGTCGACGAATTGTCGACAGCTAAAAGACAATTGGCGACAGTTCTCGAGTTGCCGAGATTGCAGGATGGTGACTAACGCGGGATCATCCAGTCCGGCTTGTGGTCACGGCAATTGAAGCGAAATTGTAATTGCTATTAAATTATCCCCATGTACGGTGTCGTCGACCTTAGGGTTCATAATAGGAAAGGTAATATTTGTTTAGACTTGCCAATAGGGTTGACTCTTTAGTCAAATGAGTTACTTTTTATGATCTTTCTGTACGAAAATTTAATGAGGACCTACTAACGTGTGACGTCATCATTTTTATTACTCACTTTTTTAATGTTTTATTGTTCTAAAACGAAAATTTAAATACAGCTTGGGGGCGTGGCAGCTCATCAAAGAGCTGTTAGTGCGTTTGATCCAGGCAGTAGGCGATCAGAGGGTTGGATCTCTTTCAAAGGATCAGCTTATCTTGGGCTTGGGGCACTGCTCCACATGCTTCCTCTTTGGAGGATGTTTTCTGTTAATATTGTTAACAAATATTTTTTTATTTGTATGTAAATACATGTAATTAATATCACACGTTTTAGGGGTATTAATGAATGATTACTAGCAATTAAATTTCAATGCAGTCAACTACCCTATTGGTAGTGTCAACGTCGGATTTCTTTACTAAAAAGGACGAATAATTGTTCTATAAATGCAGCTTCTAAAATCAATGAGTATTTTGAATTTCTGGGTGGTCCAGTTTCACAACAGTAGAGCTCAGAGCTTAACGACAAATTAACAATTGCCTCAACAAAGCACCTGTTTGTCGACGAATATTATAAATGAATGTGATATTAATTATAATTTATTGAAGTCAGATAATTTATTAATTAATTATCTTTTTATTGGCTCAGTTTTAATTATTTTTATCCGAGATCGTTTAACGGGGCTAAGCCGTGCGTGTGGCGTCGGCAATAGATTAGGGGTAATTTAGACCTTAGTTTTAATTAATAATCAACCTAATACCGAAGTTTATTAAGTTTATAATATATAATTGGCTACATATAATATTAATAGGCATCATTTTACACATAGCTATTAATTAATTTCTTTCGTGGTACTTTATGTATATATTTCTCTGCAATTTGCATTAAGATCGATTCGCAGTGTAGCCGTGCAAAAGAGTAACACCGAAGTAATTTCTCATTTAGTCATCACTCTATCAGTCAGTATTTAGTGTAGGTAATATGCGCAATTAGCCTTTTCCTGCGGCATCGTTCCTTTTATGAGATAAGAATGATTCGATTTCGATTAACAATACCAACATTGTTGATAGAGAATATAATGATATAAGAATCTCTGTAGGAAAATGTAAAGTCTTATTATTTTTAAGGCATAAGCAATAAGCTTTAGAGACATAGCTGTTAAAAGGTAACAAGCAAACCAACTTACTTCCTAAAACCTTAAAATGATGTATGGAAGTATGAAATATGAATGATAGAATCGTTGTGCACTGTAAGAACATATATATTATATGCACTAGCAGTGGGTATATAATATAAATGTTTTCAGATAACCTGACATGCGACATCCGCCGCGTTGTGGGAAAAGCAGGCAGGTGTCACTTATCGCCTTAAAACCACCTACCTACACCTTAATTACTTTGCCGACACCGATACAACTCAACTTTGCTGTGACGCAATAAGGTTGATATTCGTTTAATGTTCCTTGAGAGATAAGATTCCCATTTCTCTTCCAGTGTTAAGAATGGTTCGTATTGATAGTCATAACTTCATAACAGTATGAAAGTAATTTAAATATGGTATAAACGTTAATTCAAGTCATATGTGGAAGGTAACGCCATCATGATCATATTTTAAAGAATTTAATTAGGTATGTTTATCTATAGTAGATTCTATACCTACTCTATTAAGAGTCAAAATTGTGCGTTTGTTTGAATTATGGGATTTGTTTAACTTATTCTCTGGAACTCTCACTAATCTGGGAAAATCGGCAAAAAGGTCAGTAATCTCTTATTTGACGCCGCTTAATTTAGAAATGATAGACATTTACACAAAAATAACTGTTGATTCTCTATGCGCAGATCGCCATTTTGGGTCCCAATTTTTGAACACAAAAAAACGTCAACACTAAATAATAACCGAATGCCATTTGGCGCTGTTGGATATTCAAAGATTGTCAGATAGTAGGCCTGCAGTTCTCAATATCAATATCAATATTAGTAAATCAAGTCAGGAAAAAAGCGTCGCCTAGCTGCTTTATCGGTGTGCGCGTTGCTATAGTTGATCGAAGATGTGCGCAATTACTCGTATTATGCAGCGGAAGCCGAAGCAAATCGAGGGCAGGTCGCTTATTTAGTGTATGAATAAATATACACAACTAGCAGCGCCCCGCGATTCCACCCGCATAGTTCCGGTTCCCGTGATAATACGGGGATAAAATATATCCTATGTATTATTCTGATGTATAAGCTATATAACTGTAATGTTTCATCAAAATCCGTTCAGTAGTTTTTGCGTGAAAGAGGAACAAACATCCATCCATCCATCCTTACAAACTTTCGCTTTTATAATATTAGTAGGATATAATTGGAAAGTTTCATCAAAATCCGTTCAGTAGTTTTTGCGTGAAAGAGGAACAAACATCCATCCATACAAACAAACTTTCGCGTTTATAATATTAGTAGGACGCCTTATTCGAAAAGAGATTCTATATAACCATTTCTAATTATACCCATGTTGCACTAAAATAGAAAATAATGTTAATATTATTTTACACGCTATGAATTTTGCATGAGCTATAGAGAATGTTTAAAAAATTTCGTTCCTAAATTTGAAAGTGACACCAACTTTCACCATGCGAATGAAACCTCATAATCTACAAGATCACATCCTCAGTTCCTCACCACTTCCACTTGGTAACCTTGAAGCCAAATGAGTTCCTAAAAAGTTTTCACATGGTATCGAAGTCACTGAAACCTTATAAAAGATGCAAAAAATATAAAGAATATTGTCCTCGGCTGCCTCAAAATTTTAAAATCCGTGCTCCCTGCAAGATACTCTCGTTAAACTATCTTACCCGCCTATCCGTAGATTAGTTTGCCGCCGATTTAAAAGTTTTAAAGAGCACAAAACCAATTATTTAGTATTCAATTTTCGAACATGGTTTTAAAAATCTTCAAATCACGATAAATTGAAGCCTTTAAATTATAGGTAGGTATTATTCGCCGGCCACGTGTGCAAGAAAAGGGGGAGACCGTGAGAACGGCTCGCCCTCGGGATGTCTTACATACGCGAGTGGGGATATTGTTTCTTGAGCACATGCCAGCTACGCGATAGACATAATGTGGATCACTCAATTTATTGAGTATTTTTACTATCGTTAAAGTTCTTTGAGAGTTATCGAGCTGTCAGTCCAATGCAGTGCTGATATGTTGTGGGTGTTGGTCATATGAGATAGTTGTTACGAACTATTACCTTAATTTTTAAATCATAAATTATTAATGGCTTTTTCAATTAGGAAATTTTGCTTCATTTATCTACTTCCTTAGTATCTACTACAAAACAAAATCTAAACAGTGTCAATTTTCTGCTTCCACAGTTGAGTTCATTGGCTCAAATTGTTCACAGTAGTCGTTGTCTTTTATAAATACCTATATAAAGTAAATAGTGCAAAAGTAAAAAAGAAAAGCCCGTTTGCCAAATACATTTTTGGTTCGTATCGTCGAAAAAATAAAGTCATATCCACAGTATTCCTATGTCTCGCTCCCGTTTGATTGAATGCCCGTCACACAAAAGGAAGATTCGCCATCTGCCGTCGCCTCTCAACACGGACTGAGGCATAGCCATAACCATAACGCACTATGTAAACACTTTATTCCCAGAACGGCTTGTCTTGCCCTAGATTTCTGGTTTGATGACTTTTAGTTTGTCATTTGTTTTATTGAGTCTTGTTTGCCAGTGCGAAATAGATATTAAAGAATAGTAACTTTTTTATTTAGATTGCCTGATATTACTCTTAAGCTTCTATTGAAGTGTTTAATGGTTCGCGTCTATCTTTCCGTATCGGACTGGATAGATTGATGGAATGCAAAAATGCTTATTTAATAGGGAAAATGTAATAGAATACTAAACGGTGTCTAAGTTACTTTTAATAATGTTTTTTTTTAATCCATCACTTTTCGATTGTTTTATTAACTTTGCTGTATTATGACTCATAATAATTTATGAGATAATCATTGTAATAAATAAGTACCTATTGTAAATGATTATAAAGTTGCCTACCCCTTCAGGAAAAAGGCATATCTATGTATGTAATTATGTATAAAATTGACAAGTGACAAATATTAGTCACTTGTCAATTTTATACATACATTACACTTTTTTTAATTAGATTTAATGTGTAGAGTATAAAATTGAAAAAAACTATAATATACGAACAAAACTCATGTAGAATACAGAATGTTGAAAAGAGCGAGTGATAAACTTAAATATAGAGAATGCTAAAATACAACTAATAATGTATTTAAGTATGTATTTGAAAAAAACTGACTACATTTGTCCAGTAAACATTACGTAATTTAATTACAATACAATTTCAAAGAACAGTTTCTTAGTTTCAAAATGGTCTGATTACTTTATTACATTTAATTACCTATTGCTACGAATTTGCTACGACAACGCTACGAAACTGAGCGTCAATTTTCTTTTTTAGATAGTTGCCGTTTTATTAAGCAACAGACGAACAGCGAATCACTTGACAATAATATTTAATCAAATCCAAAAACGAGCCAAACCACAGTGACCCGTCGCTGACCACGTGTCCCTAATAAAGAACTATTATTACCGGCAGCCAGTAGGCAGCGGCGTGCGCGTTCATAATTGTATTAATCATTCAGCGCGACCGGCAGACGTCGATTTTCTTCAACAAAGTGCTCTTGTTTGTTTTTTTCGTAAGGAAGTCGGCCGAAGGTGAACCGTGGGAACGTCGGGCGGGTGCACTTCCCAAAACATCGGCGCACGGCAGCGAGTCCGACGTGCGCCGGACAGAACGGGACCAAACATCCGACAAACAACCTGCTAGACAGGGACAGAGGACATGACGTGTGCGCGCCAAGCGACAGCTCACAATCGCGTGATCATCTACAAGAAATAATAAAACGGCAATAAAAGAAACACGAGACAACGGTAACCGTAGCGCGCGCGAGTGAGCGGGACGGAACTCGGTGGCCAAGGGCCTGCGCGCGCGCCGCTCGAGTTACCGCATTCGAATTTCAAAGATCAATGATCGATGCGATAAGAGTGAGACGCACGACACTAAAACGATGAGGGAAAGGGTGAGTTGTACTTTTGTGTTAATGAGGGAAAGAGATAGAGTCGTCGGTTTGGCTCGTGGCGGTTTCAGCGCACGAGTCGGTTTTTCTTCGCCGGAGCCACAACAGAGGGCGTTGTGTTTCAGTTATTGTTTGAAAAGCTTCGCTCTATTGTTACGGTTATAATTACAAAGCAACTCCGGCGGACTCGGGCGAAACATCTATAAACATTAATGAGTTTACTAAACATCCCGAGGATGTGGCTGGCATTGTTTCAAGGAGGTTGTCTACCTGTACAGGTTCTTCGCACATAATAAGTAAGACATTCGGCTTTAATGAGTTAAGATTTTTTTTATCGGTTTATGGTTACAATATTTTTATGGATTTGTGTAATCGACAGAGCTAACTGTTATGTGTTTTTACTTACTTACTAACTATGCATGGCTTATTACGATGTCATGGTTTCGATATAACTTAATCATCATAATTAACTACCCGTTATTCTCAAAATACAAACAAAAATTTGACCATATTATAATTATTAATGAAATAAAAACTTAATAATAATAATATAATCTCACGCCTTTCATCCCCGAGGGGGTAGGCAGAGGTATTCCATTACTGGATATACCCAAAATAAAAACTTCTGTGAAACTATTATTAAATATAGGATCACCACACCATATAATCTCACAAATTATTCAGCGACTTGACCTACAAACACTACGCTAGCGCTCACGGAAATTTGAGGAAGCTTTATTGTAGTTCACACATTCACTACAAGATGGCGATAATAGTTCGATTTTTACTATGCGTTTTCAATCAATAAGAAATAGTGGCTTTTTAATTGTCCTGATTATTTTATGGGAAGGTACCTAAAGGCCGTTTTCAAACTTCAAACCAAACTTATAGGCAGCCGCCGAATGTGAGCAGGTTCAATGCAGGAACGGTGAAGGTAGTTTTTTGTCTGCTATTGTACGTCGTATTATCGTATATTTGGTTCACAGTGTTAGTGTACCTAAAGTTAAAAATTGTTAAACAATAAAGTTTTGGTGTGAACTTAGCTAAACCCGCGAATCCTAGTCGATTTTTTATGGTACGGGGGTTGAAAGGTTTGTTTGATAAAATGTCTATTAAATATTATGTATTCGGCACAGGTTTCATGAGAATTGTTTAATCATTTATTACTAGGTGGTTAGTAGTGTTATTACTTACTTTATTAAATACATTATTATGGATTTTTTTTTTATTTTGTACATAGGTACCTACATATAAGGAATTTAGGCGCACATATATGCAACAATCATATCGCAGTCAATGGAAAACATATTTTTTGAGATAATGAAATGCTCTTATCGTTATCGAAGAGTCATGTTTCTTTCGATATTTAATTAGCTACCATCACATAATATGTTGATGATCATTTCCGTTGTCAGTTTTATGCATTATTTTTAAATCGTCGAGCACCGCGCGGTTCCAATGGGCACCATAACAATTAAAAATAAATTGTGTTTTATTTTATTGGCTTAAGATGTTAATATTATTACCATAATATCATTTTACTAGCTTTTACCTTCTTTTCCCTTTTCTTTTACCTGGCTTCTCTCGCGCACGTATATTTTACCGCCTTAAGGGTTGAATTTTGCAAAATCGTTTCTTAGTGGATGCCTACAATGCATAAGCCATCTATGTGCAAAATTTCAAGTGTTTTACGCTGATAGTGTTTTAAGACCCAGCGGTTTACGCTGTGCGTTGATATATTACCAATCAGTCAGTCAGTTTATCATTTTTTATATATAAATTGTGTTTTTCTAACTACTTTTATTTATTTATTCAAGTAGGTAGGTACTATCTGCATCACATGGTTTTAACCGATGTTATAAGTACACTCAATTATTCAAAGATATTATGTATAAAAAAATAATAGGTAGATAGGTATGTTAGTAGAGCGCTGAACCTGAGGACGAAGTAACTATTCTCTAATCTGTGCCTGAGGACCACCAATGTAGAGAATTGGTCTAATTTTATTTAGTCGCATCGTAGCAGCGAATGTTCGTATTTCGCACCTAGCCGTATTTCAAGCCCAACTTTAGACAGATAGTTAAAGTGATAAGTTTTATGAAAAAATACTAAACTTTTGGAATTTATAAATAAGTAGGTAATACTCGTATATCATGGATAAATTCCAAAAGTAAATAATCATTGATAATTTATGGGAAGCTTGTAATTAGCATTTAAGAAAATAGTGTAAGCATAAGATTATTTTGATAATTACAAATTGTGTTGTAGGCTCCCCATCTTACTAATGCGATGAGATGAATTATAAATGCGAAATTTTGTTTGGATTTATGTCTGGATGTATGGATGTATGTTTGTTCCTCTTTCACGCAAAAACTACTGAACGGATTTTAATGAAACTTTACAGTTATCTATATAGCTTATACATCAGAATAACACATAGGCTATATTTTATCCCCGTATTCCCGGGAACGGGAACTACGCGGGTGAAACCGCGGGGCGCTGCTAGTATAAAATAAAATTGAACCAAGACAACATTTATTTTTAAGGTTCCCTCCAAAAGCTCTTCGAATTGTGAAAATCGAGGTATACTGGACTCCAGGGCCCCCTGATTCACGCAGATTTGACATTCGATATTCGACTCGGAATCAGAAAATCTGTCGAAAGGTTTCAAGATGGGCTATTCACAGATGTCATATTTGACATAAGGATTCGACAGATTTTCCGATTCCGAGTCGAATATCGAATCTCCGTGAATACGGGACCATAGAGTTATAAAGTTTTTGTCACTGCATCCTGGATCATCGTAATTTATGCACAGAGATAGTTGAATGCCTATAAAGTGACTATTATATTTATCATTTGTATATACGTATTTTAGTCCGGAATGCAACCGAATTCGCATGCAAAAGCATATTATTATTTAACACAAATTTACAAGCGGGAGTACAAATACATGCTCGCCAACTGTAAAAGATACCAATAACATACCTACCGGATACCTACCCAATGGCTTAAATTTAGAACGCACTTCATTGGGAATCTATTCAAATTCAAAAATAGAAATTAGGAAGGCGTGCGCGCGCAACGCCCGTGGGCCGAAACAAACATCTCTATTGGCCACTGCACCGCCAATCACGGCTGGAGGCTGACTTATGATGCGCTTTTCCCGCTAATCAGGGAAAATTCTTATTTTAGAGACCCTTAGCTCAACAGTGGGCTGTTACGCGTTGATGACGATGATAATGTCTTATTTTATACTGACTTACGTAAAACAGCAAAATCAAAGTTTCAAGTCTATTTTTGTTCTTTGGAAAACTTTTCCAATCCCAAAAAAATCATAAGCTAGTCCCTTTCATAAAATTTAGAGACTGGCACTTGTCTGACCACCTAAAATTCCTAATTTTAAGTTAGCCTATCCTTCTCCATAGAATACGAAAGGAAAAGCACAGAAACAAATCATAGATTGAAGAGTTAATGTCAAACATCTAAAAACCTACTAATTTGAACTATGAACTTATCTGTCACTTTTATCCATGACCTTGTTAATCGTCGCTAAAATTGCTAAACACGCCTTAGTTGACAGGACTAAATATCTCTCGTCTCTTATCTTTTCTAGGAGAAAGAAAATGACAGGACCTTACTAAATAAAATAAAAAAATAAAAAGACCATTACGAAACATGTTAGGTCCAAGCTGTTAACAAAGTAATTTGTATTCGTGTTTATCACAAAATTTAAATATTGTATTCCTAATAGGTAATAATGTTCAGAGTAATTAGGTCTAACACCGCTGCTTGTATCCTATAATAGGTTAAAATATTTTTAAGGAACCTCCAGGTCTGTTGTCATATCTAACTTATTATATTATACATGTTCGTGTACGACTGTATGAGTTCTAAATAAATAAAATAAAAAAAAATAAAAAATAAAAAAAAAATTACTCGCTGTAATGCAGAATCGAGCCCATTGAAGATTACTCAGAAGCCCTTTTATCGAACTGAACGTTTTTATAATTAAGTTTGCTACCAAGAAATAAGTACTTTTGTAATATTTGTGTAGTAACAAGGTTGTACAGGTGGTATAATCGGGGTACCTAAATGTAGAAAAAGTTTTGGACTATATTTTTTAAACAAACTACTTTTGAGCTTAGTGACCGTTTTGATGACAACCATATAATACTATTTACAAATAAAAAGCACAATATCTATAACTCTCATACGAATATTTTACACAATCAAAAAATGGTGCCTATCTTTAAAACAGCCTCAAGTGGGCTTTTTCCTATACAAAGTACATAAACGACGGCTTGCTAGCTGTCTCAATTCTCGCTTAACACGTTTTAATGAGTGAAACAGAGATAAAAACAGTCTCCCAGTGTGTATGGGCTTGAAATATGAGCGGGTAAGCAGCACCCCGCAGCGGGGTTTGCCACAGTTGATTGATATTTGACAGCACCCCACAGCGGGTCTCGCCACACTTGAGGGGATATCGAATTTAGAATTTAGTTTTGCATTTTCGATTGCTTTCTGCAAAGTAAGTACGTTGTAATTGGAGTAAGTAATCAGGTAGGTAGGTACTATCAACAAATGATCCTCCTGATATATTTAGAAGAATTTTCGATTAAAAGAGCAAGTTTTTAGTATAGTGATTCGGGCTCCTAATTAGAATTACACAATCAGAAGCCAGTAACACCCTTTTTATTCCGTTCCATTCATCGAGACAAAATGGCCATAGTTATAAACATGAAGGCTGTATCACTTTTTTGAGAGTTTTAGTTCCATGGTATTTCCGCAAAAAAGGTGTGACAGGCTTAGAAGAAAAATAGATCTCAAAAATTTCAGAATTTTTGTCGTGTAACTTTGTTGCACCTCGAGACTAAACTCCAACTTAATATACCCTCGGTTTCATTGACTTGGTATATTATGGCTTCGTTTAGTTCCTCGATATAAAATATACTATTTTGTATCCCGGTAAACCTTTTCAGGGGACTAGTCGCTCTTTATCTATATTATTCAGAGCATCAATTTTAGTCTTGTCAATTATACCTACTACAAATTCTACAAATCTTACCTTATTTCTTATAATATTATTATACATAAAAAGATAATTAATAATTATATTTAGTGGATTTTGGATGTTAAGCTTTTATGATAAAACATACCCGAAGAAGTTTTGAAATTGCCTGAAATTATGTTCAAAACTCATGTTAAACAAGTACCTACTTACAAAATAGTGTATTACAAACTGGATGACTATACAATATGTAACAGAATAAGCGCAATTCCTGAAATTAGTTTGTTCAGTCGACTACATAATCGATTTCAGCTATTTTTAATATGTTAAATTTTTCTGAAAAATTAATTAGCATAGTTGAATTTAGTGATACCTATGGAAATTTATTATATTATTATATTATATATATAATAATTGGGGTGTATGTGGAATTGCGCTTATTCTGTTACGCGTTGTATAAATGACAATGATTCTTCCAGCACAGCTCAATACGACAGCGAAAAATAACCAAATTATGTATTAATTTAGTATTAAGTAAGAATTGATTAAAATAATAATGAGTTGAGGAGTTTCTAAAAGCCACACATACTAACTTATTTAAAAAGTTGGATACATTTATATGAACTTTTTTACTCCGTTCTGAGTATATTTATTATAGAAACGCCTGCAATACATATGTATTTTTACTCTAAATTATCTCAATCATTTTTATACTCGTGCATTATAAAAAGTAAAATATTGGTGATCATTATAATAATATTACTTTTATTACGGCCTACTTACTAATATGGACAGACATAACAATTCATTAAGTATGCAAACGTTTTTTACATGTAAATAAGTCGTTCAAGAGACTCGTAAATGTCCTTCAATGTCATAAGGCATAACATAAATCATATGATTGTAACAGAATAGGTATGATAATATATATACGGTATACAGTGAATAAAGTACCTACCTATAAAGGTACGATTAGGTTATTGTTAAATAATAATAATAAACTTTGGGACACAATTCACACACGGTTATTCAGTCCCAAACTAGGCAGAGCTATGGGTACTGCAGGCGTATTCACGGAGCTTCGATATTCGAGTCGGAATCGGAAAATCTGTCGAAGATGGGCTATTCAAAGATGTCGGTATCGAAAACTAATGTCATATTTGACATAAGGATTCGGTAAATTTTCCGTGGCTGTCAGAAACGCCTAAAATACAGTGATAAATTAAGTGAAAATTTTTTCGAAGTCGATAGGTTCGAATTCGGAAATTTTTTCACTCGATCTGAATCGAACGGAAACGGTGTCGAGCCTCCGTGAATACGCCTGCTGAACAACTGATAATGATACTTAACTAAATATTAAACACCCAGACACAAATCCAATAGACATGTTCATGCACACAAAAGTTAGCCCCGAGTGGGGATCGAACCAGCGACCTCCGACTCAGAAGGCAGAGTCACTACAAACTAAGCGAAGCGGGCCGTCATAAACTGTTGTTAGATTCGACTGTGACAAAAATGTGGTTAAGAATTTTATTTGTAACCACATATAAATAAAATTCTTAACAAAATTCAGAAACAAAAATAGACTTACATTTATGACAAGACTGTGTAGGTATAAAAGTTACAACCGGCTACAGAGCCCAAAAAAAACGAGGTGCGTGCCCATCAAAAGTTGTAAAATTGGAAGGAAAGTGGTTAAAATGCAAAAGAGTGCAAAAAGTGCAAAAGTTGAGTTACACCGTGGGAGAACCGGGCAGGTGGAGCGCTGGCGGGCTACGGCGGGGTGCACACGATACCACGCCGCATTTTTTGCAGTCCTCTGTATTGATTTTTAATTAGCGGCCGTTGAAGTAATTAGTGCGGAGGCCCATTTCCTGGAGGCGAAATTGATGGTGTTCTGATTGGTCACGTATTTCGTATTGCATCTTCTTATCGTCATTCTTTGAACGGTCATAAAAAATATGTCTTATGTTACTTTAGACTTTATGATGCATGTTGCAAAATCATAATTGGTTCTTCTGAAGGAAACCTACGCTTGGTGAAACATGTACAGTCAAGAGCAAGTCAAGATTGACACTACCAGTTTAAGCTGAGCTCTGATTTGTACTGTGCGCCACAGAATACTGGGCCGGGTCAAAGTCCAAAGTGTCAAGCTTAGCGTGCTCTTGACTGTACCTACCTAAGTATTTGTAAAATAATATTTAACGAAACATGTTTTTATAATATAATCTCACGCATCTTATCCCGAGGGGGTAGGCAGACGTATTACATTACTGGATATACCAACTTTTCAAGAGAATATTGGACAATAAACGTGATAGGTGGTGAGCCCATCGCCGGACCGTGTCTGTTTACATATGTCTCAGAATTAATTCTAAGACCTCGGGTTTCCATACGATGTTTTCTTTCACCGTCGAGCTAGTGATAAATATGTACTTACTTAAGTTTTGAAACACTCATTGGTACATGCCAGGATTCGAACCCGAGCCAGAGAGCTATCACTGCTCTCTATGTTGTGCAAATACATGTATATTTATCCAATAAGTTATAATGAATTCCTTGAGATTCATATTTTTATGAACGCATAGTACAAAAATTTATGACTACTTATGTAGTTCAATATGAAACTGGGAAATACCTACGCTTATTGAAGCATGTTTTTGTCATTTTACAACAACAAAATTTTAAGACTAATCACCAAACGGTTTATAATTAATAAACAAACATCTACAATAATGTCTAGTTGTGCACACAGCCTACGAGGCCCGCTCGGCGACGTTAGCCCCAATGATTTGTCACAATATTGTCTCACCACCGGTACTCTTAACGGTGCAGTTGCATTTATTTGCTTTATTTATCTGGCCTAGTAATTTATCGCGGCATAAACTTGCCAACTAGTTGCCAGTGCTACTCGCCAACCGGGTCCTTAGCCAATTTATTTTTTATTTTTCTCGAGTGTTTTGTTTTTCTAGTCGGTCCTTGCGTGCGTAAATGCGTCGCGGTTTTATTTTGTCACTTTTGTGTAACGGGCTTTTATAACATATCCGTCCGCAGCATTTTTATTGAATATTTTTATTTAAAGGACAAGGTTTTATGCCTCCACATTCGTATGGTAATGATTTGTACTGTACTTTTAAGATGTAAATAACAAGTACATTGCGTGTCTAGTTGTATATTTTTATCAGTTACTATGAAATTAATTTGTTATTCTTGCTTGTTTAAATTTAACGATTATTTTATTCCTTAATTTGCATTATTATTTTTGTAGTTTTATTATTTCTATATAAGATGGACCAACGCAAAAATATTATGGGTCTGTCCTTTAAAGGTGCTCGTAAATATTTACGTAGTAATCCTCAGTAAGCCTAATGCATACAGTTGAAACAAAAACATTGTTGTCATCTACCTCTTGTATTAATAGTCGATATTTTTCTGTATCACTATTATAGAGGCAACTTGCAAGCAAAAAATATGCATTATTAATGCGTTAGGGTCGCGCCACACGGATTTGACGCGTGACGAGTGCGATAAGGCGCGCGCATAATGTTATAATGTTTTTCTATCTCCCACTTTGTATGCGAGTTGAGCTGCACCCGAGCGCAGCCGACTGCAGCCGAAGAAACCCGAACCCTGTCGTGGGAAAACGTGGCAGGTGTTACCGATCCTCAGCACTTCTTACTGAGTAAACACTCACCGTATACAAAATTATAACCGCCTCGAAGCGTCTGTGTAAATGGAAAACATATTTTGTGTGCTTAATGATACTGCTCACTTTTTTGGTACGGCTATCAGACGACAACGTTTTTTTGCGACGCTTTTGTAGAGCTAAGTGCGTCGTGTTTTATTTTAGGTAAATTTATTGAGTCACCCTTAATTGGTACAAGTAAATGAAGTGTAGTCGTTAAAGTGACATGTGAACTTTCCTACAGTGTGCTTACAAAGAGTTGTAATTGAACCTGAATTTAATGAATTCGAAATATAAGTCTGTCATGCAATTTATCTCCTTCGTAATTCTTAGCCTTCTCGATAACTACTCTGATACCTACTCGATAGTCAATGCGCATGTAGAGTGATTTTTCTCGATGTTTTTAACCAAGGAGATAAATGATACTGGAGGCCGTAGATGGAGGTTATTTATAATGCATGAGTTTAATTCTATAAGCGAAATGTTGGACATCGGTCAGTTGCAGAACGTAAAAGGTCCCATGAAAAAAAACATAAAGACTTTATATTTTACGACTTCCAAATGGAATTTTATATTTACAAGCCAACGCCTTATGGTATTTAAATATAATACGCCATTACATGCAGGGTGCCCAATATAAAAAAACTAGGTATTTGAAATTAAACAACTTTGACGAATAATATTTATGTTGTTAAATCCGCAAAACAGCATTTCATACAGATTGTGCCAATAAGATGTATGTGGATTTCCTATTATAACTTTTGAAAGAACTTGTCATAACTCTCTAAATTTCTGTAAAACAAAAACTAAGCATTTAAAAAAAACTACTGCTAGATATACAGTTTATTTCAGCTCTTCTTTAGTAACCTTGTCTGTTTATCTGTTTTTTTTATGACTAACTCAAAAGTTTATATCATGAGGACGGACATAGGATATATTTTATCCCGAAAAATTACATAGTTCCTATGGGATTACCGAATTCCAAAGTGGAGGCGGACAGAATCGCGGGCAACCTAGTCTGCATCTACTCTCATATTAAAAAGAGGATTTTTTTACTAAAAAACTACTGCAACTTTTTTAAAAATTCTTTCACTAATGGGAAGCTACATTATCAGTGAGTAACATATATATGCTATATTTTACCTTTTTATATTTCTATTTCAAAACCAACTATTCTATTCTAAAAAATCTTCTGCAGCAAGCATCTTTCTACATCTGAGTCTATAATTATTCCTACCTGGAGTGGTATTACGAGAAAAAGACTGTAGAAATGAAAGATGGCAATCACGTAGGGCGACATAGAAGCAATAATACGTACCGCACACTGAGCTATTACGTACCCAGGTGTTGCCCATAATGGCATACATTACACCAGAACTCCTCTGGTATATTTTAACTAAATGCCATGCTGAATGAAAGAGTGATATTGGTACAATGCATTCGATAATTTTGAGTGCAGTAAAATATTTGGTATAGCGGGTGCCCAGCGTCGTTGCCCGCGTGGATCCAGTTTATTCCCGGTCGCTTCGGAATTTTCAAAAATCCCTTCATAGCGATCGTAGGCAATCGATTGCCTACGACATATATTATAAGACACCTACATACCATATTTCAAGTTTTTAAATTACTCCGAAACGATAATACTTAGAAACTTGCGTACATATTTATCACTAGCTCGACGGTGAAGGAAAACATCGTGAGGAAACCCGCAGGTCTCAGAATTAATTCTGAGACATGTGTAAATAGACCCGGTCCGGCGATGGGTTCACCACCTATCACGTTTAGGGGTCCAATGTATCTCGTGAAATGTGGGTATATCCAGTAATGGAATACCTCTGCCTACCCCCTCGGGGATGAAAGGCGTGAGATTATTTATTTTATTTATTTAAATAACTGGTTCTATATTTATATTTTCCCGTGTTAATATATTTTCCTAAAACAAAAAGTACCCTGAATGTTAACTTCGTTACTAAAAGCCGTCCAGTAGTTTTGCATGATACGTGCACAGACCGCCAAACAGACAAACAACATTTTCAATATGGTGTTTTGATAATTATCTATTCGATTGAATCGATAAGTATCCACACTATTGAAAAAAAAAATCTTTAAATATGTAATGTACTCTACAGACACGGTCTCTTTAGTCTTATTTTATGTAAAGATGAGATAAATCTGCATTGTTTCACAACTTTGAATAACAGTGATCTGTTTCTTTTTTAAATACGAAATTCATTTAAAAAATAGTTTAGCAAATCCACGATAGAGTTCGTCGTTGTTAATATAGTGCTATCAAAGTATCGAATGAAGATTCTGATAACCATCATGTCGTAAAAATCAACCACCAAGTTCAGTCGATTGGTTTGATTTCTTTTATGTTACAACCAAGCTGCGGTTTGCCATCAAACGCCTATAAAGAATCGTTTTTAGTTTCATGGATTCCCATTTAGAGAAGTAGATAGTGTACAAATGTAATTGTATATTTTATGATAGTGGCGCCACGTTTCGCGTTTTAAGTCGTATTACACACTCTGTGTAAGTAAATGAAATTCTTATTCGAACAGATGAAATATTTCTGCTTATAAGAAATTGTAATCTAAGTGGATAGTTCTATTATAAACGTAAATAGGTAAGTGTATGCTTTGGAAGTGAATCACAATTATGCTTAATATTTTAATAACTTTATATTTATTTAATGTTTACACCTAAAAAAAAAAACCACTATCTACAATAAGGTTTAACAAGTGTATTTGAATAACTCAGGGGCGCAGCTATCGCCTTATCAGCTGTATCAATTATACGGGCCCCCCGGGCCACTGGGGCCCCCGACGTGCGTAAGCAGAAATTAATAAAGACCATAAAACTGAAAAAAAAACCCTAAGAACTTCAATGGGACGTGAACGCCTGTAAGACCTGCCACTATTGTCTATAGAGGCAGAAACTTTAGAAAAACTAAAGTTATCATCAGCTTTAAATGATTTCATAAATCAGTTTGCCGAAAAAAAGGTAAGGAGACTGTATATTTAATTTAAATTGTTTGTAAAAATTTTAGAAAAAGGGACAGATAAGTATATAATTTAATGCAATTTTTTTTTCTATTGTGAGCAATCTTTTCCCTATAATAAGGGGCTCCAAACACTTTTTTATACGGGGCCCCGCCAAGGCACGCTACGGCACTGGGATAGTTGAATTTTTAATAAGAGTTGTTTAATTTCACGAGTACCTATATCGATATTATAGATAGATCGATATTACACAAATGTAAATTTCTACAGTCACTCCTGATAAACGTCTATTAGCTGCTCCCTATTTTGTCGGTAGTCCTGTAACTTGACAAACCCATTGTGGACGCCATGATTGTTATGAGTAGAACAACAAGAAACCAATTGGCTCGCACTTCGAGGAAGAGACAGATTTAAAAATATATCATAATAACACTAATGACCCTCTTTAGGTCTATTACAGGACACAGCAAGTGCTTAAATTATGGAGTAGTGGCATTTAAATACGCAGCGCACTATTTTAGTACTCATTTGACGATATTCCTTTAAAAAGAAATATAATTCCATAAAATAATTGAGGTAAATTACTGCTGTAATAACACACGTAAAATCCGTAATTTACGATACTATATTTGAATGGAGAATTCTAGAGCAATAATAAATAATCAATGCAAATACTATCTTGAAAACTACCTACTCGTTGAAGAAGAAACTATAGTAAAAATAGTTCTATTAATATGTAATGGTGGCGTTATTAAAAAAAAAACTATATTATACGCTTATTCGCCATTCATCACCTTCAAGTAGTTCCTGAATCCTGTTACACGATTATTGGCATATTTATTTATTATTCAGATAATTATTAAGTTTCATTACCTACATATTTTTCAACACACTTGCTCAAAACGACGTTTTTATTCCACTGATTTTTGGCTCATAATCCTAGATATTAAACACGCGTGCTTTTTCAGTATATTATTGCACTAGTGCCTTTAGTTTATTAACCCGACCAATTTACATTTGTACCCTAGTACCAAGTCGTAAGTAAGAAGAAGAAGCGATATAATTTAGACGGGTTATAACTTTTTATTTTAGCAACAAACAGTATTTATGCGAACAATAACAGTAAATGGTAAATCCAGCTTTATTATTAAAAAATAACTTAAATTCATTTAAAATTGTCTGTTATTTCTGTTTTAAACATTACATTTAAATTTAATTATATTTTTAATCTTGGCTGTTGGCCGATCTAGTTCGCACCTTAGCCTTGCGCGCGCATCGGTATCGCGGCAAGAAAAAAAAACAACGCGTCATTTTTCGTAAATAATTGTCGGCTGTGACGAAGTTTGGATTAAATTGTGAAGTTTAATATTAACGAAAATGTCTACTTCAAGTGAAGAAAATGAAGAAAACCTATTATTAACTCCGCCGGATATACGTAACGAGACGAAAAACGCGTGTGATAGTCTTTTGCCGAATGTAAGTATGAAAAATTTTTGAAATGGAAATCCGGCAAGAACGCTCATTCTTTCTCAGAAAAACGTCGTTTTAAGCAAGTGTGTTGAAAAACGTCGTATGAAACACGTGTGCCTGTAACCATAATATACGCGGCTTTCTTATGGCGCACTCGCTATCGCTCGTGCGCACACAATATCGCCTTGTATATTATGGTCAACTTAGCACACTTGTATCGTAATGTACTATATTGCAATATCACTATTAAAGCAGTGATATTATTAGAGCAGTTATAGCCCTGCGATTAAAGGCCCGCTGCTCATTCGCGAGGCTCGGGTTCGAATCCTGGCGACGGCATTACATACCAAGAGTTTTACAAAAAAAATTACTTACATATTTAAAACTATTTCCAAAATTGATTCTGATGCATGTGTAACAGCTCCGGCCCAGCGATGAGCTATCACGTTCAGGGGTCCAAATAATATACCTACTGGTGAAATATTCCTGTAAACCCTCGGGGACAAAAGGCGTGTGCTTTTTTTTTATGAATATTAATAAAAAATAAAATTTACTCATAATATAAGATTTTTTATGAAATGTTAGAGCTATTATTTATTAATTATAGGTACTTGTTTAACTTACATAGCGCGGTCAACGTGATTTACATATGTAAAAGTTCAACAACCAGGAAGTAACATCGGCCTGTTATTTAATTCAATTAAAAACATCAAGGTATAAAATTACATAGTTACGAGACTTCACTCTTTCGAGCAGTCACAAATATAGCATCCTGGAATTCCAGAATTGACACTCAACGCGCAGTAGCGGTGCCAACTGACCACTACCCCGATGATTACCGCCCTCAGGCAAGAGCCTTTTAACTCGAGTTACGCCCCGCAGATAAATATATTTAAAAACCGAACCCGTTCCGAAATTACCGATCGAAAATGTCACCCCGCTTCGGGCAGCACCCATTGATTAAGGAAAGTTTTTTTGCGGCCAGTATCAATTTACTTTAGCAGATTTTGGCGCGTCTCTTTGGAGGCAACGGTCATTTTTTTGCGTACTGGCTCTTAGTAATGAAGTAAAATGTATTTACGCCGATTGTGCTCTTTAAAGGACATGGCGACTTGTCATTGTCGGTTTTAATTTTGGGAGTAGTTGTGATGGCAACTTTTTCAAATAGTCGCCGTAAGTGGTAAATACAATGTAATTGACGTATTGCAAGTTTCCATAACTTCGGAAAAGAAGGTTGAGGTACCAAAAAGACCAGTCCTTATTCTATATGAGCCAGGCTGGCCGTAACATTATATAAATTTTATGGTTTCCTTTTACAAGTATATAGATTTATACAATGTAATTTTACAGGAATAAATTTTTATATATTTTTTTTTAAATTTCACTAAATAAATGACGACAATACCTACACGTAGAGTTAGCCACAAACTCCCATCTCGAAGTTGGCTACCAAATCTAGCTACGAAGTGGGACGAAGGGGTTATTTTTGTTTTACATTTATTAGAATCTCCGAATATAATTTGATTTCGGCTATTCATTTGTGAGTATATACCGTAAATTATTGAGAAAAAGTCTATTTCCCAAGTAATTTGGATTTTTATAATGCCATACATATTTTGGTCGTTATTATCCCTCTGCTTATCCCTATACTACTACTGATATTACTTATAATTGTCTGACTGTAATTTTTGTTTATCTTGATGAAATTTGCTAGTTTGCATTCAGTGATATGGTATGCACTACTTACTACATACCATGTCACTAAATTTATATGATGCGCGACCTGTGCGCGTCACTTGTTCGTTACACAATTACCATAAAAGTTAACCGTCAGAATGCCAACGGTCATAGCGCACGCGAACACTACCCGTCCGGAACAAGTGCGGAACAGGTAACCGGAACAAGTCGTTTGGTGTTGGGGAGGCTCCGAGGACTTTGTAAAGGTCAGGTTATTGTTATCTATGTGTTTTATCAAGTAACGGCTTTGTATACGCGGTTTACTCGCTACCCATACATTACTAAGAAGATTTGTAAGTACAGATTCGAAAGTAGGTTTATGATACATGCAGTAGCGAAGTGTAAGTAGGTTGAACTTAAAGTAATTGCTAAAATCAACATAATATTTTCCTTATTGTGCATTTTTGTATCTTGTTAAGAAATTTTGTAAAGGATTGATGATGGTCAACAAAAAAGCTTTTCTCTTAAAATTATCCGGTAATCGATTAACTCAGAGAAATCTCCATCAGCAACCCACCCTCAACCAAATCGGGTATCGGCACCGTCATTAAGATAAAATTAATTGGGTACCACCGGTCTTCCGCGTCCCAGCGAGATGAAAAAAGTGGGCACACGTGGTCACTACCGTTCATTTACGAACGCGAATTATGCGTAGTACGGCAGGTGGCAGGTGGGTAGCATGGGAACTCGGGGTTGTGGTGGGTTCCCACGGCCGCGTCATTCACCACGCCACACCTGCGCCCCTTAGCGGGGATGCTACACACACGACTGCCACGCGAAGGAAAGCGCCGATTAGAAGCGGCTCGTGTGTGCGAGGCCCGGGCTGTGAGCGTGCGTGCGGACGCGTGCCTTGCGCCTGTGTGCGTCGCGCGAGCACGGCTAGGGTTACAGGATTTACTCAAGTAAGTGTCCGAAGAAGGGCTGTTTACGTTATGTTCACGCTACGTGTTTTAACAGGTGGCAGATGTGTGCGTTAGGTGTTTGATTTATTCATGCTTTACGATAACGATTAAGATCGTTTTAGATTTTTCCTTGGTTGTTTACTGAGCTCGTATATTTAATAATTTTGCCCGCATCCTGTAATTTCATGATTAATTTATGTTCATAAATCGTATTTTATGCATAGAAATTAAAACTTAAAAGTAAGTAGGTACCTAACTTAAGTTATTCAATAACGTATCACAAGCGACCATATTCCTACTTCTGATTAATCGAATCACGAATGTATTTAGTTATTATTATTGACTAATCATAAACAATAATAGAGTAAAGCTCGTTAACTGCTGGCATGCATACAAAACCCCTCAACTCACAGTAGCGCAATCTAAATGAGCGGCGCACGGCCGCGTCCCCGTCCGACACTGCATGTCTTTATGATCACCCCACACTGATTACCTTGATGATTAAACCAATGTTGCCACTAGTTATGTATTATTGAAGACTGATCTAGCAAATAAATCGATTATGAACCAGTAGATATTTGTAAAAAGTTATTTTAAGTACTGGAAAAAGTTGTGTGTAGAAAAGTTTCGTAAATTTTAAGCGTTTATCGATTTTTAAATTTGTTAATTTTGTGCTATATATTAAATTAAAAGACGTTTCCGTATATAATTATTTTAACAAAAAAGCGAAGAGGTCACTCCTAAAGGAGCTCATATTCATGTTACCCCTAATTGTATTCATAACAATATCAACAATGCGTGCCCGCATGCGCTCCCGCGTCGGAATGCAGCCATTGTCGCACCGCGCGTGGCGTGCGTACGCGCACTTATCTCGCTCGTGATTGTTTTATTGACGACCCCTCGAGGCTCAGCGCAAACAGGGTTAACGTGGTTGAATATTGCTTAGTATGAGGGATACTTGTTGGAATTTGATTAAAACCTCATCAGTTTTAGTTTAAAAATAGTGTTATTTAAATTACCTTAGTAAATGACCTGAATTTTAATGAAAATAATATGCAATGTTTATTTGCTTCGAAAACTGTTTGAAGATGATTTTTGTATTATTGAAACAATTTAATTACATAATTGAATAGTTACATAATGAGGTTTCTAATTTAAATGTTCTAATTTTGGAATTATGAATTCGTGAAAAAATTTTACAAGCTATAAGGTTATGAGAAATCTTAAATATGGTGATGTACTTTTTTTAAACTTCTTGACCGGATTGAAATATAATAAAATTGATCATTTGAATTATTGTGCTTAAATCAATCAATGATCACGCACACAATCACTAAACGCTATCATATTTATACACATACCACACAAAAAATAAAAGAGCCCATAATGCATAGCCTGATACGTTTAGAATACAAAGTTCCATTCGTGTAACCCTACCCATTGTGGGTAGGGGGCAAAAAGCGTGGACTTTATTTTCTTTTTCAAAAGCGAAGGCTGCACGTGGTCGGGTTGTGGTCTAGCTTTTTTTCTTTTTGGAAAGTATTATGTTGTGTAAAATTCTTCAGTGGAGAGCTGGCGTATCGGTTACAACGGCTTTTCGATGCAGAGGCGGCTGGATGGGCGAAGTGATGGACTGGATTTTAATTACTCTACCTACTTGTCTTGTTTTACAAGTTTTTATACTTACCACTTTTTTCAAATAGGTGGTAATACCTACGTTATAGAACTAAATTAATATATTTTGCTATGCAAATTTTCTGACATGTCTATTAACATTCTGATTTCTTCAAAACAATTTTGAAATGGATCTTGAAATATTTTACTTTTTCATATCCAATAAGAAAATTAATCCATCATTCATTCATTCATCCTATAAGAACATCTAAGTAAAAAGTTTTAGAAACTACCTGTTTGCAAATACGAATAACGAGACTACTCACAATTTTGTAATCGCGTTCTAATGATTTTGGCAAAAAAAAAGTGTAGGTATTTTCACGCTGATAAATCGAGCATAGCTAGGATGAGATCTTGGAGAAAACTTCTGTTTTGCAAATCCATATCCCTGTCGGGACCTCCACTTCACTCAAATTAAATTAATCTCAAAATAGATTCTAAAATCTTACGGTGTTTGATCAAAGATATTTATTCAAAGTATAAATTTTAATTAACGATTCGGTTGATACACATCCAAGAGAGTCGGAAACCACAAATTCAATTTAAAGACCCTTAGATAATATTAAGTGTTCTTAAAATGTGCATATGCAAGAATATAAAATGCTTTATTTTATGCATTGATATTTTACGCGATTAGATCCTGACTACGTTTAAAATCTTGACACAAAAAGTATTTGAGTTTCACTTATTTAATTTTCAAAACACAAAATATGTTTAGAGTATATAAAGTTTAATTATGAAAATATTAATTATAGAAATCATAATACCAATTAGGACTACGCTCTACGAAAATGCTACGTATTCGTAGCACTTCATTTCATAAATCTAACTTAAAATTCTTATATTTTGTTGTAACTACACATTCTTTAGTTTGACTATAATTATTACAAATATTCAACTTTTTGCAAGAATTTTCTAGCTAGATGGTTTTTATACAAAACGAAACTGGCTTCGAATGGGTGCACTTAAAGTCTTATTGGTCGTTTAAAAAAAAATTCAAACCTTGTCATTGACGTACTTGTATTGATTGTATATACATACAATTAATAAAAGCTACCTAGTCAGTGAAGCAGTCCCCAAATGATGATATTTCATACATGCGTCGATTGATTTTTATTTTATACCTACTAGTAGTTAAATATCAGAAATTAGTAAAGATACCTACAGTCCAAATACATTTGACTATTATAGACCTATATAACATACCTGGCACACATTTTGGCTATCAGAATGATCTAGAAACCCTGAAACCTTATAACACTTAATGTCCGCATAAGCTGCACTCTATTTTACACTCACTTAATTAAAGCTGAAAACGTAATTTACACTCAAATAACTACATAGAGCGATCTAGTTTATAAACGTCTTGCTACCTAGATAGATGGATTACTAGATTTGCTAGATGCGGGCTGCTTAGATAGCAACTGTGTCTAGAAACTAGTATCTAGCATTAATATAATTTAGCCGTCGCTCGACTGACCGGAGGAAATGATATATCAGAAGGCAGTACGTGATTTGCTAGTCAGTGCGCGGGCGCAGATTTAATCACAGGAAGCGACACGCCGCCATGATAGAACTGCAAGAACTCAGTTCCAGTTATGTAGAGAAGTTGTGTATTTAGTATTGGAACTAAAAAAATAAATATTAGTTTTATATTTCGCTTAATTAAAAACTATATGAGCGATGACTTTTGTGCTTAATATAAATTTATGTAATATGGAAGTATATTGCAGCACAGATGGTAACTTAAGCAAAGGTTAAGCAATAAACGAAAATGTGGATTCTTTCGAATTCGACTTTATTTCCAAAAACAAATAAATTTGTTTGCTATAAATAATATTTAGGCTAAAGCTACTGCGTTGGTGACCCTTGCTACCTTTTTCGTAACTCTACCTTTTTTATTTCTATTACTAGCGGATGCCCAGCGGCGTTGCCCGCGCGGATTCCGTTTATCCCCGTTCCCGTGGGAATTTCCGAAAATCCCATCATAGTGGTTGCCTACGACATATTTAAGACACCTACATACCATACTTCAAATAGCGGGTGCCCAGCGGCGTTTTCCCGCGTGGATTTAGTTTATTCCCGTTCCCGTGGGAATTTCCAAAAATCCTTATATACCAATTTCCTACGACATATAAGACACCTTCATACCATTTTTCAAGTTTCTAGGTGTTATCGTTTCGGAGTAGTACGTATTTCTCTTTTTAACCAGTTTTTATAATTTCCCGTGGGAATGAGATATTTTCCTGAAATAAAAAGTGCCCTAGATGTTGACCCGGGTACTCAGTTATCTCCATACCAAATTTCATCAAAATCCGTCCAGTAGTTTTTGAGTGATGCGTGCACAACCAGACAGACAGACAGACAGACAGACAGACAGACAGACAGACAGACAAAAATTCCAAAAATTGGTGTTTCGGTATCTATATCGATAACTATATACACTACTGTTAAAATTTTCAAAAAATATTTAATGTACAGACACGGCCCCGTTAGAGTTTTATTATATGTATAGATATAGATGATTTAACCAATATTGTTTCTTATATGAATCGGTTGGTTTTCCATATAATATCGTCTCTTGTCAAGAGTTTTCGGACCTATATAAAGTATGTCTAAAAACTTCGTAGTCATATTAGAAACGGCTAGATTCGCATAGATATCTACAACACAGACCAGCTGCTCCGCGTGATTCATGCTGCCGCGATAGTGCTATTTATTTTCTATGAATCGGCTAGTTGGACGGTTGCGGTCGTGGAATCGACAGGGTCTGTTCTATGAGGGCAGGACACACTGCGATAGTTGTGCTTCCGTTCTTGTTCTATTCGTTTATCTAGAATCTTCGATTGATCTTGTACTATTTATGTTCTCTTTCAATATTTCCTATCTCCATTGAGTAGATACAAAGATCACGAAAATAATTGTCTGCTATATAAAGAGCAATCTGACTTTAAAAAACCGTTGGATATTCAAGTCATTATAAATTACAAATGCACACGTAGCCACAATCAATCAAGCATCATCTCTAAAAACTTATCTTCCATCTCATAATACTCGACTCATCAATAAGGCTTTATGAGTAATCTAGCTAGCCGGCTATTCTAAGTCGCGGCACGTCAAAGCCTCCATTCGTAGAAGTACGAGTAAAAACGAGTCTGTGGGCGCGCGCTACCACTCGCGTGCTGCGCGCGCGCTGACTCCCGGCGCACGCGCGTGCTCGCTCCCCACTATATAAAGCCGGCCGCCCTTCCTGCTCCAATCATTCCCTCTTGAAGCTCCGCGCGCGTGTGTCGCTCCGTTCTATCCTTGTAAATAAAGTAGTTCGTAGCGTAGTTAGTAAACATGTGTTTAGCTAAGGAAGAGAGTTCCCCGCAGAAGGAGGCAATATCTCCCCGCTCGCCTTGGGCTAAGCTTCTAAACCGTCAGGTAAGAATTTATTGTATTAGCTATATAACTTGTTTATTGATAATTTAGCAAGTTAAAAGTTTCGATAAATCTGTCACATTTTCGCGCCATCAATCGTGTAATTGACAAACCAGTAGTTTAAACTGATTGGTTTCTTTATTTCTTTACAGAGCTCCAAGCCAAGGCTTCCGCGGAAGGTGACAAGCTCCACGCGAGTGAACCTAAACAAGTGCTGGTCGAAACTTGGGGAGCTGATCTCCAACAATTCGCCCTGCACTGACCTGCCATCACAAAAGACTGCATATCCCGAGGAACCCATTTTAGTTCCATTTTCGGACTTCTTCTACCCGCTGGACCCGGTCAAACCGATCCCGGTCGAAGATAGAGACAACGCTGAGAACCAGAACATCGCGAACTCCAGCCGCTTTCAGTTGATCTCCGAAAACCTGGAGGCCAACGAAAACATGGTCAATGAGGTTCGTGAAATCTGCTACTCTGCGTCCAACAGCAACTGTTTCGTATGTAAATGTTATTAGTAACACCAGTGGCCTTTACATTTCCGACTTCTTTTGCTATTTTGTTAAAATTTCCATTTTTAATATGCAGTGAAAACAAAATCGTGTCTTCCAACAGTAGATTTAATGTGCTCACTACGATGTGAGTTTGTCCAACGTCTTCCATTAGACTTAGCGAATGCTGATGCAATGCTTCTAGTGTTAGTTTACGTCGTATAAATAATTAGATGTCTGTGATCTTTAGCGATACCATGTCCTAGAAGCGTTGTCTCATCATTCTTGATTAGTTTTGATGTAATTTAACAGTATAAATTGTCAGCAAGTTTTGGTAGACAGCTTTAACGTCAACAGCACTGTAATTATCATTGCACCAGTTTCCGGCTATCTCCTTAACTGCAGCAGTGCCTACTGCTATTTTATCTTGTGTCTTAATCCAACGTCTTCCAGTAGTTTGTAAGAGAGTTCTATATGGTCTGTGATATCGAGAGTATAAACAATTGAAGCTTTAATTAGTTTAAGATAAAGATTTATGTAAACTCTTGATTAGAATCAATTACTTAGTGCCTTTTATAAGCAAGGATTTTGTATTAGATATAAGTTTAGATGCATATCTTTAGGTCTAATTTGAATTTTATAAAAATTCGCAACCTCTAAAAACGCTCAGTGAATTTATGATCGAAACATAGTTATATCAGTGACAAGAGCTTTAATAGTCTGTAAGATTTAGTGTAAAATTAATTATATAGTATTTCAAAAGGAGAATATCATGTTTATGTGGGCCGAGTGTGCCAATCTTAATTAATCAATATTTGTAAGATTTAATTTTGTTTTTCTCAGAGTCCGGACTCTTATGATTAGTTTGAAATTTTGTAAAATTAGTTAAGCTTATACACTAAGTTCTTTATTAATTTCTTATGTTATGATGATGAATTCTTCCAATTGTGTCAAGTTAATAGTATTATGTTTTATGCTAGCTTTTAAGTTTATATTGTATTATTTAAGTTCATTCATTGTAGACTGAAATGTTAAGTTAAGAAACTCCAAGACTTTCGTTTGATCTCCCAATCTTAATAAACGATTTTTACTTAATAATATATCTGTTTTTATTCATCCACCCAATTTTGTTAATTAAATGAAACATGAGTTAGCTTTAAAATGCAAGAAGCAAAGAGGTTTGATAACACACAATATAAACATAAAAGAATATTTACATACAAGTATAACCTGTTCGTTCAGTATTTGTCAACAAGCTACAGAGCTGATATACCTATACTAAACATTTTCAAATTCAATTATCACTTTTACATAATGTAAATTCATTTATTCATAAAAGCTAAGCTTAACAATATTGCAATAAAAAAATTATCTCCTAGTTTGGGAAATACATTAAACCATTTCCATTATTAAAATGTAAAGCCATAAAGGCCTATGAATATAAACTTATACATATATCATACTCTGAATTGCTGATGGGAAGGATTTGGTTCCTATATCCGAGTAATTAAAGATAGTGTTTGGTTGATGACACCTACATACCTACATTTAAATAACAGTCCTACAGTTCTAAACATAAACATTGATTTAATGAACTTGTACTTTAGCCCTGGTATGGAACCCATGCACAAAAATTATAGTATCTTCAACACTTTCAACACTATTTTCATATTTCATTTAGTTATCAACTGTAAAATGATAATGCACTACTTTTACTGAAAATTCAAGGGACTTTTTGATACAATACAAGTCCATCCCACGCATTTTATAGAATTTTCTATTCACTGCACACTTACACGGACACTTGCCGCATAATATAGTATGTACAACTATTCCTATGAGGCAAGACCCATATATAGAGTAAAATATTTTTTTTTCACAAAAATCTTTATGTCTCAATAGTTTCCCAAATAGTTTGTAATAAAAAAAAATGCTGCTCTATGCCTTCAGGAAACGATTGATGCCAAAGATTTAGCAGTAATTTATATCGAATTTAAAACACATAACTGACGACCATAATCCTTCGTTTAGTATTTTCACGAATGTTTCTATGAAATATTTAGATTATAATATAAAAGCACACATAAAACAAAGTCGCTTCCCGCACTCTGTCCCTATGTATACTTAGATCTTTAAAACTACTCAACGGATTTTGATACGGGTTTTTTAAATAGATAGAGTGATTCAAGAGGAAGGTTTTTTTTTTATATACCACTAGTGGTTGGTGGTGATGTTATAGATTTCCATTGCTGAAAGAATTTAATTATAATTAAAATTAAAGCAATGATCCGAATTATATCGGTCCATTAGTTTATTCGTAACAAACATACAAAAATAAAAGTCTTTCCTTTTTATAATATTAGTATAGAAGTATAGATATACATAGAAGCGAAGCGAGGGCATACATATGATCACGCCTTTTGCTCGAAGGAGTGGGCAGAGACAATAGATTGCCCCCTGCTACGATTCTGGCACACCTCTCTCGCTTCATCTAGATCCATCAATCGGTTCATACATGCTCGTCGGTTTCAGGTTCTCTTTATCTGTATTTTCTTCAATACATCACCGATCTGATCGATGTAAGTTCGCTTATTTGGTGGTAATGATGACAGTGATTATTGAAATAAGTCACTCGAGCTATGTTCTTCTGAATTTCGTCAAAAACATAGCAGTATGTACTTATTATTGGTGTACAATAAAGAGTTAATACACTCAATACTAATACAATTATCGACATAAAAAGGATTAGGCTTTGGTAAAGATTCCGTAATGGTAAGGAGAGTTGCCTTCTGTAGCGGAGAGTTTTTACAGCAACATATTCTCATTTTGAACAAAATATTTATAAATTACTAGCGACCCGCCCCGGCTTCGCACGGGTGCAATGCTTATAAGATTTTCCCTCTTTTCTGTTAAAATTTTTCCTGAGTTTTCTTTGCTATAAACCTTACGGAGCCCGAGACCTTTCCAACGAATGCAAAACCGTGGAAATCGGTTCGTGCGTTCTGGAGTTATAGCGTCAGGAAGGAAAACCCGACTTATTTTTATATAGTAAGAAGACTAGCGGCCCGGTACGTGCTTCGCAACGTATAAGTGAAGAACCACTCGACAGATTTTAAGCAAACTTCACATAAACCATCTGCTAAATAGTCCAAATAATATGGCTGTTGGTTTTCCTAAAATAAATAAATAAAGCCTAAAAATTTGGTTTGGATAGGTGAGCCCGTTCTTGAGTTATAAAATAACAACGAAAAGTGGCATTGGTTTTTATATATATAGATTGAAAATGAAAAACTAACTACCTATAATGATAATTTCTTAAGATAATTATAAAAGCAGTGATGGTCCTATTGAGCCCGCCTCTCATGAGTGAAGTCCGGGTTTGACCCTTGGTGAGGGCATTACCAATGAGTTCACCATATTTATATAGCTAGTGGTGAAGGAAAAACATATGTGAGGAAACCCGCATGCCTCACAATTATTACTGAAGCATGTGTAACAGCACCACAGATGGGCTCATAACATAATTACGTTTAGGGGTCCAAAAACGTACTCGTGAAAATTAAGTATTTCAAGTAATGAAACACATCTGCTGACCTCCTCGGTGATAAGACATGAGAGTTTTTTTTACTATTTAATAGATTAGGGTGTCGATAGTATTATGGTCTACCACCCACGTACGTAGTAATTGCATCAGATACTTACAATGATACAAAAAATGTATTGGTCTTAAGAAAAGTATACCCGAACATCAATATAACGAGACCTACGTGTTAAAAAACCGTTCTGAAACGTGACATTCTACAAAAGTAGGGGATGTCCATTTTATGGGTAGAGCACAGGACGGTTAAGAATGATAAATCGATGTATTTCTAAACGCAATTCGTTCCGTCCCAACGATATCGGACGGCACAAAGGTGAGCGACACCTACGATCACGTCACTCACAAAGGACGTTTTATACGTGTAATACACGAGGTATCGTGGGACGCAGTTATAGCCGTGAAATCGCGGCGCTGTGACGAATCGCAGAAAAATTTCGGTTTTTCGGTTATTTCTTAGGGATTTGTACGGGCTTTCTTCACCGATTAGTCGCGCTGAACGGGTGTCAGTATTACAAACACATGTCCTTTGATTTAACGTGGTGCGGTATTCAGAAATCTGCGTCGGCTTTTAGATTTCGCGACCGATTTCACGGTGTGCTACGCGTTACATTGATGTTGACTTACCTTCCGTCACAGCTGCTAGTTATGAATCTTATGGATTGTCAAGAGTATCATTTTTCTAAATGCATGAAATGACGCTAACAATGACCAGGGAAGGTTATTCTTGAGACATGTGAAGCTGAAATACCTACAATAAACGTCACTGCCTTGTTCTTAAACTCAATACTTAGGCAATCATATTGCCTTAACCCTTACGGCTAATCCCCGAGATGGGTGGCAGAGGATGAATCTGGTAGTATACAGACTCCAAAATTGTATAAATATGTAGGTACGCAAAATATTAAAAAATCGTTGGTACCTATAACTTTTGATATGAAATCCAACCCAGGCAGGTGTCATGCATGAGAGGTAGGTAGGTCGCTTTCAACAGAGAATCACCCTTTGTTTTTCTGCTAGATATTTTAATAGATAGCATTAATTCATAAAATAATTATGTTATGAGCTAAAAAGTACTAAGAAGCAACACAGAAGGCATTATTAACATTTAAGAATAACATGCAATCGATCAACGACCAGGTCTTCAACGTGTGCTAGATTCTTGTAACGTAGAGCCTTATTATGAGAATAAATAACAGAATGTCTTAAACGTATTTTATGAGATTCGTTATTTTTATATTTTATAGACCAGATGGTAGTAAAAAAAGTTAACGCCTGGCTCCCAGAGGTGAGCAGAGGTATTCTAGTCCAGGAAATTTTTCACCACTGTTTATTTCGGGCCTCTACACAATATCTACACTAATGTTATAAAGGGAATAGATTTGTGTTGTTGTATGCTTGTACCCATTAAACTCAAAAACTACTAGACCGTTTTAAAAATCTTTCAATACGTTAAATCTACAATATCACTGAGTAACATAGGCTAGGTATATACTTTATCCCCATATTCCCACTGGAACGGGAAATACGCGGGTGAAACCGCGCATAATATACCTAAATTGAATTTAAAGACAACTTTCAATAACAAAACTTACATACGGAATTCCTATCTTAAACAATAAATTACTTTAAAATATTAGGCTGCCATCTCCAGTGTAACCTAGTAGTTGGTCAGTAAAAAAATTATATCAAACAACACATAAATAAAGTCATGTCCGGTGAAGATAATCCGTGCAGCAGTATTCAGTAACAGCGAGGTAACAGCTTCCAACATACTAGTGTTGCATAAAGGGTATATCGATATTTTTTATATTAAGCTTGTTCTCGGCAACACGTGGCAATACTATCACATCTCGTGCACTGTCGAGGATTTTGAGAGGGCTATTGAGAAACTATTCGTTTCGCCACGTACTCGGATATATTGACATAGTATTTGAGTGTCACTCTAAGAAGAGAAATTTAATAAAGTATAGGGGGAATTTCGAAATTACGGTGACAATTGAGAGTACTGAGTATTGTGCCATTTTGTATTAGGATCACAGGCACACAGCGACAATTTAAATCCCAATTTATTCCGTTTTCGAAGGCATTTCAAAAACCCCTTGATTAGTTGATTGCCAAAGACATAAACTAAAAGTACGTCCATTCCAAATCTCAACTTACTAGGAACGTTGATAGGCAAGTTAGTCTAGAGTATCAGGTTGATAACTAAGTTTAAGGCGCAACTATCGATATTAAATTATCGATCGTTGCAACACTATACCACACGTTTGATGTGCCGCCCACACGTCGCGTACTACGGCGGCTCGTTTGTGCAGCCTGATGAATTGAGCTCTAGCATCTCGGCTACTATTTACGTGCCGCGATAAGCTGCATGGTCAGCAAAAAAATTTTTAATCCGAACTTTATGTAAAATTAATGACCGCCCACTATTTTGTCAGCGTTCTTTTACTTTCCCGCTCCTCTTTAAGAGGACTTAGTTTTTACAAATTTGTAATATAGTAAAAGATAGCTACATATTTTGAAAATACGTCTTTATAAGCTTTGTTTAGGTATTTAATATTGATTTAAGTATGCGTATCACCTATATAGTGCCCATAGTACTGGCACTGCCTAGTTCGGGATAAAGTAAACGTGGGTGAATCTTGCCCTACAATAAAGTGATTTTTCTTTAACTGATAGTCCAAGAATACTTAGATTCGAGTATACTAAACAACCTTTAAAACAATAATCAGATGACCATAATCATACTGCTCATGAGCATAAGTGTCAACTGAAAGTAATGAGCAGCAATGTAATGTAAAACCTTTGATTATTATAAGTTGGCAATGATTATGTTTTTAAAAGTCATTTAGTATTGGTACCCTCAGTCCTTAGTAGTAATAACGTAACGGTCATACGAACACAAAACAATGTGTAGTTTATAAAAACTTTGCTAACTATACACAGGATAACGATAAGGCTCCTAAATCCAAGGTTACTTTAAACAGAGCCTCTATCAAACCGAAACCGCCATTTGTTATCCACAAACCTGTGAAAATCAACACACACTTGCCTTGTTAAAATTCACGACTCGAGAACAACTGCTTTGTGCAAAACCGCGTATCCGAAAACAAATAAGTCCCGCGTGAAATTCGAATGATGTTGTTGGTCACACTGTCAAAAACAACTTTATTTTATATCCCAGCAACTACTCTTTGCCATTTAATTTTGAAATCAAGCCCAACGCGATAGAGGTTATATCAAATTTGCTTTGAAATTCTAAAGACAAATGTAAAATTGTTTAGTTGAAAGAGTTCACGCTTCGATATTTCGCTATCGATAGATCTCTAGTGCCGCTTTAACAGTTTCTTTTGCATTTAATGACATAATAGGCACCTTTCAGGTTGCGAATGAATGTTTACGCAGCTTTGGCTTATAAAGATGTTAATTTTCATTCTTTAATGTGATGTCCGGCCTAAATTTTAGCAGAAAATGGTATATTTGGCATAATTTCATGAAATTATACCTACTGTGCAGAGTATATTATATTTAGCGTTTTGCTAAACTAATACTGATCATAGGCTGAAAGATTAACACAATATACCAAATGGACAACGCTCAATTCTACATACACACAAATATTCTAACGTGTTTTTCCCGACGGGGTCGGTAGAGATAATAAACCTCCACCTGTGACGGACCTAGCACATCCCTCGCGCTTAATCTACACTTATTAATCGACTTATATTCAATATACAGAACCATGTCATCAAGAATTCACCAACCCTCCCATCCGAAAGAAATATCAGCAGGCGTATTCAGGGAGCTTCGATATTCGATATCGGAAAATCTGTCGAACACTTTCGAGATGGGCTGATGTTGGTATCGAAAACTAATGTCATATGTGATATAAGGATTCGGAAAATTTTCCGTGGCTGTCAAAAACGCCTAGAATAAAGTTTCCGAAGTCGATAGATTCGACTTCGAAAAATTTTTCACTCGATCTGAATCGAACGGAAACGGTATCGAGTCTCCGTGAATACGTCTGCAGATTCTCTAGAAATAGTATTTAATTATATTAATACTGGCCAGCATCATAATGGACAAGATTAGTAAATATTATTTATTTTTAAACCAAAACAAAGTTGACTAAAAGTAATAGTCGAAGTTCCACACTTTAAAACACCTTAACTTTGCAAATTTTAACACTTTAAAGTGTCAATCTTTAATGCAAAGTGTTGGTCACTTGACGAGTTAGGTGAGGACTATTGTCGGCGTGACATGGAAGTCGCATTAAGCGCTATTAAGACGAGAAGGATGCCACTTTCGCAAGGACTCTTTAAGTGCAGGAAACCATTACTTAAGGCGCATAATTAGCTGTTGTGTAACTTTGCCACTTCCGATTGGAGGTGTGATGGTGTCTATAATCTTTACGCTTTTGCGGATAGTCCTGGGTTAGTCATATTTTTATTGTACCAATTGGAAAATCTAGATTTAGATAAATTTATACATCACACTAAAAATTACGTAGTAGGTAGTAGGTATGTGGTATGTAGTAGGTATTATTAGTATTTTACTGTTTTGCACTTACACATTTTGTATAAACATCTAGTAATTTAAAACTATTATCCTTGCATTTAGAATAGGTATACATAGCAAACAAGTCCCAAAGTTACAATGAGGCTTAGATTTTTTTAGGTTTACGTAATTGACATAATTTGTTTGTAAACAGTTCTTGTTCTAACATAAATACCTGTTATCTATGAAGAAGGTAGGTAAGTAATTCTTTAGCACTGGCCCTCTTGAAAAGTTACGACGTATACTATCGTACTAGCCAATTAGCTTTGCGATGTAAAGTAATGTCCCAAAGTGCAAAAACATCAGAATTGACTCAAAAAGCAAATGAGTCGTCTTTTATTTATGTTACAACCGTATATTTATCTGAGCAAAATTTTATGGCCACCACACCCTAGACAAAGCGCTGCGCAGGCGCCGCCGCCAAATAATTATAACGAAGGAAACGCGACAACACGCGCCCATTAGCCCCAAACACAAATCAGAAACACGTGACACGAGCTTTACGACGCTGTAAAAACTATCATTTTTTCCAAAACGAAGTTTCAATTAGAAAAAATGGTTTCTGCACGTGCATCGGCGGCAATTTTGTGCGGTTTTAAATTACAGCGCATTCCTTTTTTACCGGAAACCAAGGATTTTTGGGTGTTGACAAAAAGAACGGATGGATTTTGACAGTTAGTTACGGTGAAATTAGGTTATGTTCGCAGAAATTAGGGCAGGTGGAACAAATGTGAGAAACTGATGAATTAAACTTAAAATTTAAGAAAAAAAATATGGACTTACATAATACCTACCTGATTTAAAAGTGAGTGCGTAGATGTACTACGATGTATAAGGACGAATACTGAAATCATTAAGTGGTTGAAAATATATCTATAAGAATTCCATCAATTCTTTTGAGTAAGTTTTTCTGAATTGTTCCAACGCGCAGTTAGTTGGGGTAAATAAAAACTCTATCGTATTTAGCGATTTCATTTTCGAGTAATCCTTATAGTTTATTGTTTGCATACACGGTTATACAAAGTGACAGAATACTTTAAGTGCTAACACATGGCATACCAACAAACAATAATATTACTATAATTATTAACTTCGCTTCGTCGGACGCATCAGCTTTAAAAATATATATTATCTTATCTTTTACGTATTTTACCAATAATAAAGGAGATCCACTGGCGGAGTAGTTAAGCATAAACGACGCCTAAAAAATTTGCAGATGCAACTGCTGTTTTTATCAAAAACCAATGGCTACTTATCTTGTTCCCAAAATGCGGCCATTTGGCAAAGCGCAAAAACGAAAAAAGATAAAGAAACCCAAAAACTTCGGGCATTTCTGAAACCATTCGTAAACGACCTTATCTAACATTAAAAAAATCGACGCTATTTTTATCAAATGCCGGTAACATAATACCCACTGACCGAAAAAGAAAAAAGTGATCCCAAAAAATTTAATTGTATTGCGATTTTTTTAATCTCTGCCTTGCCCGCAGGCACAGGAAATGAGCGGCAAAAAGTCCAATAGAAGCCTACAAAATGTCTTCGTTTGATGGATCGCTGTAACACAATCATTTGCTACGAAGAAGAGCCTTAAAGTGCCCCTTAAAAATCAAGTGATATCCTTCACTTTCATGCTTATTATTGCTAACTATCATATATGGTCCAAACTACCAAATGCTTCGTTATTTTATGAAGCATAAGCGTCAAAATCGATTAACAACAGTCTATCGATGTGATGTTTTTTATTTTGTGCTTCAGATGAATTTGCAGTAACTGTCAAATGAAAATACTTTCTATCCTACATTTAATTTAGGTCCTTGTTAGTTTGGGTCCCAAATTGTAGTTACATCGTTAATATTGTGAGGTAACTGTAACAATATAGTCAGGACACGTGTTAGATGGCCACTAGAGGGGCATTCGTGCTTGTTTACAGGTATCTACGATAACAAAGGGGCGGTAATGTACAGATTAAAAAAATATGGCTGCTAAAGAAAAACACAACACAAAAGAATCAAATTTTCAGTATACGGTAGCAAAATATAGTTGTGCTTATTGAACTTGATTTTTATAAAAAAAACTACCTAAGTATTTCCGATTGTTTTCAGAAAATACTATTATGAAAAATTAGCAAAATTCTTAATTTCAGTAACCTAGAGGTTTTATATATATATTTATCAAAAAAATACTCCTTTAGACCAAGGCTAAAAATATTTATATGAAAAATACTTTTAAATTTTGCAACAGCCACTCAATGGAATCTGTAACCGAAGCCTCACCCTATTCTTTAATCTTTAAAAACTTTTGAAGGCTTCCACAAAAAGAATTAAAAAGTGGGCGTTACTCTTACTGTCATTTCTTCTCCAACGCATAATAGTTGGCGGCATCAGCTCGCGCCGTCCTATTATCTAAAAAAAAGTTAAAAAAAACCTCCGCCTAACAATCGACTTCTCAAAAGGAAGCGTAGCCTTTGCGAATCTGGGCAATAAATTCCTTTTGATTGAATTTCGGACCCATGCTGCGCTATAGGGGCTCATTATAGTCCCAATAATTTCGGATTCTTTTCATAACATTTTATTTTTCGTAATTATACAACGTAGATAAAATGTTGAATGCGTTGAAGTCTTTTATAGGCGAGAAACGTAGCAAAGAAAATAAATATGTTTTGTACGTTGTTAATTATATGTATACATATAATCTTACTTTGCCAGCCACTTTTCATATCTCTGAAATATGAGATAACAATAAAAAAAAGATATACCCATCGACTTGCGAACCTTCTCCGTTTTATCGTCGGTTATAAATAAATTATTAAACTGTAGGACACAACTCACACAGTCATGGTTATTTAGTCCCAAACTAGGCAGAGTCTGTACTATGGGTACTAAACGACTGATAAACATACTTAAATAAATATTTAATACCCAGACATAAAGCTAACACACATTTTCATAAATGTTGACTCGGAGTGGCAATAAAATACGCAACCTCCGTTTTAGAAGGCTTAGTCACTACAAACCGCGCTAACAGGCCTGTTATCATAGAAATATAGAAGACCTCCTAGTTGAACCTTCTATTCATACTCAGTGCATGATTATTGCTTGCCTATCTATACTCACATGTACCTTTCCACTATTCAGATCTATCTATCTGGAACACGGGAGAGATCACACGAGACACTTCAAACGACTGCTCAGTACAAATGGAATCTGAGATGAGCAATGAATTTTTGATTGCATGATATTGCATTTTACAACAGAACATTTGCATTTCATTTTATATTTTTTATAAAAAACCGGCCAAGTGCGAATCGTTTTCGTACATAAAGGGTTTCGCCACAACAAATAACACGTCAAAAGAAACACGTCTTTTAATTTTTATATTTGTTGGTAACAGAGGCAAACAAATAACACACATTCTGTAAAAAAATTACTGTCTGCCTATTAGGTACAATTCATGAGATGTCTGTCCATCTGTCTGTCAGAGGGCTGTCCTCTGACAGACAGATGGACAGACAGTCGGACAACGGAGATTTAGTAATAGCACCCTTCGGTTATGGAACCCTAAAAAGTAAAAGAGATCTTAAGATGACGTAAATTTTACTACTCTCCCAATTCCATTGAAATTTCAAACAGTTATTGAATATAGACTTGACCAAAGGATACTTTAAGAACTTTCTAAAAGGCAATTTCTTCCCATTCATGCTTTAAGGATCTCTGCATGGCCGAGTTTATGAATGAGCGGGGCCCAATCGATTACGTAACGGTATCCGTCGAGGGCATACGACGGAAACCACTTCTAAGGCTTCGCAAACTTGCGTGAAGTATGCAAAATCGCATCTATCATACTTTAGTGTCTTGGAAGGTGGTATGATCGCTTTCGCTTCGACATAAGTTAGCGCTAACAGTCTGATAAAAGTTTCTAGAACATCAAAATTTTATAATTTGTTTTTTAATTTTTTTTCGTCCTAAATCTTATTATGAACAGCAAACTCATTAATAACTTTCTTTAACTTTTCTTTGAGTACTAGCTTTATTTAAGTATTTTTGACTAGTACAGTCAACAAAGTTGTTAGTGTTACATGGCCAAAAATTAAGATTCACTTTTTTCTTAAAGCCTTAAATGTATTTATAGTATTTTTTTCGTAAATTATAGGGATCAAAGACACCTTTGAAATAAACATTAATCAATAAGATTTATTTATGACTTCCCCGGAAAAATGAATTCTTAGTTACTGGCCATGTAACCCTAACAACTTTGTTGACTGTACATAGGTACAGAGTCTAGTTACCAAGGCCTCATTTTCTTTTGTATTTTCTATGAACACTAAACATTTATGTAATACTTAGTTTACTCTCACCTTGATATCGTGGGCAGCTGTAGTAAAACTTATTTTTACATTTACCTTTTTCAATACCGAAACGAAATCTAACCTCACCTTATACTTCAATATAGCATTTTCGAATCCATTTTTTTATTCAAGCATATAATTCGTGTTTCCTTATTATGTGCCACTTTATAAGGTACTTATTGTGCCGAGTACATCACAATACAATGAGTGAATGAATGGAGTAGTAGGAATTTAACTATTTATGATTGTTCAGATGATTTGATACGCGCATGTTCTTATTCTACCTATCTTCAGTTGAATTGCTTTGTTACTTATCTTTTGTAAACCATTCAAGCATACTTCCAAAAAGTTATGGGTAGCTGAGTAGGTACGTTTTTCTCATTGAAATGTCAAGGCACATTCTTAACATTCGAAATGGTTATTAATCAAATGTTATTGCTTGATTAATTGTAATGAATTTATTAATTGTATTACGGCAATTTTGCTTGACTACTAAAAACATAAAATAACCTTTAAATTTGTTTATGTATAAATAATAAACAAAAATCATAACTTCCTAATGTTATAAATGCGAAAGTGAGTTTGTTTGTTTGTTACAGCTAAGTCGGTGGACCGATCTTAATGAAATTTCTCAGGAATATAGTTCGCACCTTGAGGAAGGTCATAAGCTACCTACTTTGAATCCCGGGAAATCACATCAAGGGGACACGATACCATAATGTTCACGCGGACGGAGTCGCGGGCAACAGTTACTAGACTATAAATGAAATAGATTACTTTTATTCTATTCTAATATACTAGCCGTGTGACCGATGAAATTTGGAAAATGGAAATCCACCAAACTTATCTCCAATTTTTCGCTTTTCGCAAACGATTTGTTTTAAATCGTGTCTTAGTGCTCACCGACTTTATATTTTTCTTAGTTATAGTTTCCTAGCTACATATTTTCTGACTCCAGAGCAAAATGTCGTGCTTCCAGACCTATCTGTTTTAACTGTACGTTTTCTGTCAGTCACCCGGTGTTTGAGTTTTATTATGTCTAATCTAATAAAAAAATCTAATTGAAGATCCGCAGCAACAAAAAATCACGGCAAAAATTCCAACCTCCCAAGAAGCCCAGCAATAAAATCCCATAAACATTTAAAATAAACATTTCAAACAAAATGAATCACATTTATAGCGATTTGGCCGACGTTTCGCCAAAACAAACAAGTCGAGTTGTTTGCGGAGATAACACGGAGTCAATCCCAAAAGTTGGAACCAAAACAAATATGTGCTCAGCTCTCAAGGCCGCTGCACTCGTGTTTAGATTAACAACAAATATTCATAGCGTTTAACTAGATTAGGCTGACCCGAGGTTTGAGTACATTCTTTTGAAATTTGCTATACATTGTGAAGTTTAGAGTTCTTCATAAATTGGACTCAATGGCGGTAATAACGTCATAATAGATATAAAAATAGAAATGCGGGACAATGGTCATTATCATCTTTTTCGCATTGAATATCATTATTTCAATATGAATCAGTCAAAAAGCAAACGGTAAATAGGTATATTTACCAATTTAAAAATCAAGGATACATTTTATTTTAGCCATAATCAAATCAAATGTTTTATTTCGGATAGAATATTTTTAATCCATTGCTGTGTTAGTGATTGATTCTAGTGTTAGTAAGTAAAAAATTTTATGATGCATAAATTGCTTTCAATCTACCTACTAGGTATATTATAAACTGGCTGCAACCCGCTACTTTTCCTGCTTTCATGAATCACTCAAGAATAATATACTTAACTTTCTATAAACAACCAGATTAGTAGTTCCAGATACTATCTCCCACTAACATAAAAACAACTTCATGTCTTTATAATATTAGTGTAAATTAGTACCTATAGATTATTTAATTTCATAACTATTTCAGAAAGAATATGATAGCGTATAGGTTATTTATATTATCAATCCGTCATTCCGTAACAGCTTACAGGAATATTTACAAACCCGAAATGTAATAACTTAATACCTCATATTTAAATTAATTACATAATCAGATCATTGTTATCCCGCATCGCGACGAGCCCTATAATTCAATTAGGCGCAAACATAAATAGGGTTGTCAATTCCGATTCCTTCTAAGGGCCTATTCAGTGCGCACGTGTGCCAACAATGGCCGAGGCTAACCCGACAAACGCTGCGGGTCGCCGAGGCCCGAAGTGAGAAATTTCACAATAGTGTCAAAGTATTGAGGTGATGGTTTGTAAGGAATAAAGACTCAGTATGAGGTTATTGCTGTGTCTTTTCATTCGGGCTTTGATTAGCGCCCGGCTTGTGGGTGGAGGTTGGCACAAAAGGATTCTTGAGGGTTTCGAGTGATTAAATGTTACTGCTGTGATGGCGAGAAAGCTTTTAAGCACTTAATTCGGTTAGCAATATTGTGTGGTAAAAATAGACTATTTAAAATACTATTCCCAATGTATTGTTATCTAATTAGTACAACACGTATAGTAGGTACTGACTGAACTTAGAAGTACAAAGTAGTAATTACCGCCACCTTTTGTGAACAATTGTCATTACCATTTAACGTCTCAAAACAAATTATGTTTGATTGAACTCATGGGCGTATATAAGGGCGGGGGTCTGGAGCCCTTTAGACTACGCGATTTGCATATAGAATTTCCAATTGATATATTCTATTGTCACTAACTGTTCTTTCTTTTTATCTCGTGAAATCAGATAACTAAGTTTACATTACTGCGAAACGAGAAGCCAAATTACTTAGTACAAAAGCAGTTGAGAACCACATGTCAACCGCCCGTCCACGCGGTCATTTTGCGCTCAAAACAATGCGGCGCGGTACGCGGTGCAGTGTGCTGTTCTCCTAAATCATACTAAATTTCTAGCAATAACGTTATGGTACAAACACAATAAATGTTTTAGTTTAATTTACGATTTATTTTGCAGTTAATGCTCTCTCGTGCTGCGTCAACTGATTTTGTTAGTATAGAGCAAACATTCTATAAATGGAATCAATCAATGGTGGTAGACGTGAGGTGGTCGCTAACCACCCGCGGTGAGCGCCGCGGACGTGCAAACATACCGGGACATACTCGCTAAAACTCCATAAGGTATGGTTTCTCTGCGACTGTTGTTGACTGTTCATAATATTGTGTCAATCAGTATCTATGATCCAATTTTGTTTGAAGGTATATCCTGATCCGGAAATTAAAAATGCTACTCAATATCAGCTACAGGATGCCCAACTGCTGGATATAGGCCTCCTCCATAACTCTACGCAACTTCCGATATCAGCTTTCCGCGGCCTTCGCCAAGTCGTCCGCATTTGTTCACTTTATGGCCTGTTCACGCCTAGTTTTCAGCCATTATTTCCCGCCTACTAAGCACCTACCGCAGATTTAAGACGAAATTCATGAGTCCTTGAAAAATATACTTGTGTTGGTAGTGGTATAATTATCTGTAATAGACAAGGTACGCCTCGGCAATGATTGAGCGATAATCAGAATACACGTTAATATTTGTAACCCTGACCTTACCAAAATTATCAAGCGATTGATAAAAGCTTTTTCAAATAAAATTGAAGTCTTTGGCGTCTAGTCGCTACAGTGAAACTGCACCTTACCATTGTCCCGTGACTCGCAAGAAAACGCAAACTGTCCTAACGGAGGCATTGTTTCGTTCATTCGTAAGGCAAATATTGGGCCAGAGGCATTCAGCCCGTTTGCAAACACTGCCCTAATGGGTGGCAGCCAACAATGGACTTCCCCGAAAGTCCGTGACAACACTCCAAATGTAGTGATTATACCCTAATTGTGCATCCACCTGGCCTCTTATTTAGTTTTTGACTTAAACGACGTATTTTGGGAAGTGGTTTTGTGGAATAGAGCTGTCATTGTCTAATTGATGGCCACTCATTGTGCTTGTAGAACAAGTCGCGAACATTGAGGAAATGCGCGTCATTCGCCAGCTGCTGCAGATTTACATACGCAAGGAGGAGGTCTACTTGTTATATTAGCATGTGGTTTCCTGGAATAGAAATAATCTGTTTGCCAGGATGTCCTCATGTTCTAATGCTGTCCCTTGCTTCAGTTAAGATTACCTATGTCTCTATATTATTGCAATAAATATATAAATAAACACCTTTATTTAGGGGTTCGAATTTCGAAAAGAGTATAGTATAGCACAGGTGAAATGTTTGAAGTCATAGATAGGACGTTCCAGAAATGGGAATCAATTATGTTGAGTTTTTGATCATTACAAAAGATAAGTAATTTATACTATGAGACATAATTCAAACATATTTAGGTATTGTAGTCCTAAACAACGCAATCTGTACCTACACAACTAATAAAGGTAAATAAATACATACAAACACCAAGACATGGAACCAACAGATATGCTCATCACACAAATGTTGACTTCTAGCGGAATCGAGGCAACGACCTCTGACTCAGAGGTCAGTACCTACGGTCAATAAATAGAACCTTGAGGTCACAATTTGCAATAATTCTATGCCAATTTTCTTTTGCAACGAATACTCCCGAGACTATTTTTGTTTCCACTACATAACCAATATATTTACTTCAACAACAGAAATATAATTCATACATATTTGTTGCCTCTAGCACAATAAACACAAACCTTTTCTATAACATTTTGAACATCGACTTTAATTCGAAAGATTTTTTTAAATCTCAACAATGACATCGGACGATCCTTTCTGGCCAATGTTTGGTTAGGTGCGGCACGCATTGTCGACTCGGAAATCAATTTACGATAATTGTCATTTATTATGAAATAAATATGATGCTTTATCCGTCCTCTTTTGTCATTTTGCCTCCAAAAGATCTCATTCTAAGCCCCATTCAGTTTAGGGCATTGAGCGTAAGGAATTCATACATTTTGCGCAGAAACTCATTCGAGCGAACAAGAATATGTGTACGACAATAATTATATTAAGCGAGTTCATACCTCGGAAGATATTAGGCGGAACGAGAAAGGTTTTGACGTGAAACGATGTCAAAGAATGTTTTCTCAGCTTGAAGCAGATGTTGATAACATTAGCATTGATATTAAATGAGCTGGTGTACGACAAAATAGTCGCAAGGAAAAAACGGGAACAAGGAATTACCAAAAGAAGTAGCAAACTGATAAACTTATTTTTGAATCATGCCACTTTGTTCACATGACATCTAATCACTTAATACTTATCCTCATTATCTAAGTTATGAATGATACTTTCGCTGCATACTTTGGAATTGCTAATGTTAAAGAAGTTTGACTTTAAATTCTCAGCAGTCAAGAAACTTCACAGAATATTCATTATTTACAAATAATAATAAGATTATTTTTTTTCACAAAATACTAATTTAATAATTTTTTATTTAATAAAAATATTTTGATATTAATAAATAAATAAATGATAAGATTAAATCTAAAATTGTACAATTTGTAATAAATTTTTTTTACAATACTCTGTGCGTAACCTATCAATTTATGGTCACACGTTGGGAATTGGCTATTAAAGTGAATTTGTCTCGATTTTGACTACTAAAAGGTCCATTATATTGCCCTTTGTACACTATTGATTTGTATAGTGGACTGTGAGAAGGGACATTTGAAATTGCTGTATAGGGTGTTTCAAATCCAGTATATTCAAAATCAAGAAACTAAAATGGTCATACCGAGAGAAGAAACATTAAACAATTATATCGGCCTCAAACTCCTAATAAACCTACTATATAGTAAATAGTTAAAGTATGTAAATTTAGTATCTACTATTTGAGCTAAGATATATTAATTGTTTCTACGTAAATTAATCGCACTCATAAAACAATGGTAAAACAGAAAATAATCTACAGATACACCATTATTTATTATAAACAACCTGTATACTTAACTATAATCGTTTAGCAGAAACATCAAGAGCCCGAGGATGACAAAAGGTATAATAACATCAATAATATATCAGAGTCCTTAGGAGTCCTTACAAAAAACGCTCGAATATCATTTTTTCGCCTCACCGAATCCTTTTCGTTTATCATATTTAGCGTAAATTTATTATCGTTAAGTTGTATATTAGGAAATGATGACTTTGAAACACCTTTAAGTTATAACAAAAGTCCTTTTAAACGTCTCCTTGAAGTTATTTGAGCGAAAGACATTCAATAAAATTTTATAGTCACTGATATTGTCACAATTGCTTCAGAATGCGCGGAAACACTACGAGATTACATTATAATAATATAGAAGAATCTGCAAAAATATTATTACTTAGATAACGTTAAGTTTCACCGTAAGTGAGCACACACTTGGCGGAACTTACGCGCGGAACTTTCGGTGAGCAACATACATTACGGTTGACGCGGGAGGCAGATCCATTTATCTTTAAAGTGAAACGTCAATGTATGTTGTTGACGGAAAGTTCCGCGGCGTAATTTCCGCAAGTGTGTTTTGACCCTAAAAGTTCGAGTAGATTTAATAAATACCTATAAAGTAAACTAGCGGTTCTGCGCGGTTTCACCCGCGAGTTTTTGAGTTTATTCGTTACAAACATTCAAAAATACAAAACTTTCCTCTTTATAATATAAGTGTAGATTAAATAAATTTAATTTACTTTAGATAAGTGGAAAATTAGCAAACAAAATGGTAAATGGTTATCGTTGCCAATGTCATTTGCAACATCAGAAGTGTGATAAATAAGATTACCTAACCTACCTCTAATTGTTTAACTTTCTCCAACCAAACCGAATACTAATATTTGTGTGTTGTCCTTGTTTTTAGATACCGGTGCAGACAAATAACTGGACAATTATCAGATTGATATAAATAATATAGCTCAATCCCTTGACCGATCAAGAGAACTTTGGTGATATTATCCTCTATGGTACTTGACATTGGCGGAATCATTGTTTTACAACGATGGAAAAGCCATAACCAAAAAGTTGAAGTTGAAGTTGAAGATTTAGACCTTCGTAATATTGTCTTTAAAATTTAATTGAAACTATAGTATCTGCACATTTTTTTATTTTTTTTTATTTATTAGGCATGCCTACAGCAAAACATAATATAACTAAAACTATCAAATATCCTACGCTGTCCAATTTACATCACGCATAACGTTTGCGTAGAACTATAAAACAATAACAATATTTAGTAGGTAATATAACAATATACAACATAAAAAGTTAAGCTAAGGACGGTTCAGGGGAACAGTTTAATTTCTCTAAGACATTATTTCATCAGTTTATGTTTAAAAGTAATTTGTTAGTCATGGAAAACATTGATCACACAGTTTTTTTTCAGCAATATTCAATGTAAGATGTAAATGAAATGACAGGAACTGTATGTGGAAGTTTACAAAATTTACAAAAATTATAATTATTTTTTTATCTATTTATGAATTAATGGTACTTAATAGTTACAATATTACTTAATAGAGCAGTGATAGCCCGAACGGTTAAAGAGCCGGCCGAAAATTAGTGAGGCTCGGGTTCGAATCCTGGCATGTACCAATGAGTTTTTCAAAAACTTACGTACCATATTTATCACTAGCTCGACGGTGAAGGAAAACATCGTGAGGAAACCCGCAGGTCTCAGAACTAATTCTGAGACATGTGTAAACAGACCCGGTCCGGCGATGGGCTCACCACCTATCACGTTTAGGGGTCCAATATATCTCGTGAAATGTGGGTATATCCAGTAATGGAATACCTCTGCCTACCCCCTCGGGGATAAAAGGCGTGAGATTATATTATTATTATTTATTTATTATAATAGTTACAACAGAATAAGAAAACTTTTAATACGCACTGGTACAGATGTTTTGGTAAGAATGTAAGTAAAAAAATCGAATAATTAATGAAATATAACCTTATACTTTAGCAGAGATACCTAGATTGATGAAAGTATAAATGTAAAAAAAATACTATAAAAACAAAACAGACTTAGTTATTCCTAACAAAACGAGTTCAATCATAATGCCCAATTTGTCTTCCGTGAATAGCGGTCCACGCGTCGCGATGATTCGACCCATTGTTTGGGCCCGTATGGGACTTAGGGACCCATCTTAAGGCGAGGCCCTGATAACATCTCGGGCCCTTTTAAACTCAAGATCGAGAGATAAGGGCACTGAGCAGTCATTGTTTAGGACAAAGCGCGAAGACCCAATACGGGAAAATTGAGATTGGAAATAAAAAATATTTTGAAGTTTTGAACGCGGTCGATGTTTGCGCGACGTCTGTCTTTGTGTCAATCATGTTTTTGTGTTAACGGGATTTTGCTGGTCAAAACTTTGGGCGATATGTCCCGCTGTTTCGCACAATGAATCACTCTAGAGCTTAGCGCCGTTTCATACAAAGAGTCTGCTGAATCATTCTAGGATTCAAGAATTGTACATTCAATTTGCATGTAACATCTGCGTGTTATACATTCTCACATTGACCCAACTGCGTAGATATGAGGTTTTTTTTATTCCTCAAATGTTGGAATTCCAGACACACACATTTGACTGGCACTTATACAACCAGCCCCGTTGCAACCAGATTAGTTCGATTTATAAATTACTATAGTGACCCGCGCCCTGGCTTCGCTTCTATTTATATGACATACAAAAACCTTCCTCCGTTGCGTGGTTTAGGAGGAATCATCTGATATACAGACACTCAGATGCGGAAAGCAACCTATATTATACTTTGTAGAAGTTATTAGTGATAATCACTAAGATAAAGTGTGGCAGATGACTTCATCAGGCAACATGACTGCCTGCTTTTCAATTTGAATTTAATAAAATATAAACAATAGAGTTTACACATCTAAGTTATATTATTGAAAAATTACAAAACTGAACAGAACTTTTTAGTAAAGGAGAATAGGATACCAACCAAATAAACCAATTGTAACGGGTGGTAAGCACAAAAGAGCGTCTCTTATGGGTTTCAACAAGCAAGTATTTCACTGAAGAGCTACTTGAAGCGAAGAGACGTTTCTTAGAAGTACAAGATACGTTCTCCAGTTAACAAAGAAAGGCAATTTCGGCTTCTTGACCAAACAATTTACATGTCACGTGGCACCGCCTCTTCGTGCCTCGGCTGTCTGCTCTCGCGCACCGGGCGTGATGAGGCGGGGCGCTCGAAGGCAAGGCGGGGAACTCCAAACGATGGATTTGGATTCTTAACTAGTTCCAAGAAAAGTGGTGCCAATTTGTTGGAATTAGTTTTGTGCACTTTTGTGGTGCCGACGCAAGCTGCAAGGATGTCAGAAGATTTTGTTTAGTCATTATGGCTGTAAATCGTAATAGGTGTCAATGTTATTCATAGGTTTTTCCTTAAAGTTTAAAATAAACGCGACGTAAGTGCCATACACAGATCACTGACTTATTATCACTAGTGCCATGTCGTCAAAAGCACTCAAACCCCGATCTATGTAATTTACGAGTAATATGTACACTATCATAGTAGTTACATAGGTAGCTAGGTACATACTAAATAATAATTAGAGCAAAGGTACCTGTCACGTTGATATTAATACTTAGTTTAATCAGATTTTTTGCTCAGTAATATTAATTTCACTAACAAGCTAGAGTCGGCCTACTTCGCAGAATTGGTGTAACAACGGGCGGTGTAGGGCGGGGACCGGACTTTGGGCGGGGAACACTCAATGATCCATTTATTTGCCTCTCAAAGTATAGCTATAGCAAACTCAAAGGCAGATGATATGTTCTATTTCGTAAATTAATTTAGTAGGCGTGGTTACGATGCAGCTGATATATTTTGGGTAGTTTAATTGGGCGTTTTCAATCATCCCATAATTTATGGTTTCAGTTTTATTTGCACTATCTTTTTTGGGTTCAAAATAATAATATTATATCTATACCTTCGACTACCAACCAAACAAACAAAAAATTTACCTTATATTGAATCTTACTAAAACAAAAGTGCACTAAAATATTGAAGTCATTGAATTTTATTTGCACCATTGTTGAGGTGTTGATTTTATATACACGATTAGGGTTAATTTGTAACAAAAAATGTTTGTGATTTTTTGTGACTATTTGTCGTTATAACTACTTACTTCTAAGTCTTATTTGTATTTGTTAATGGTCGCTAATCTTAATACGCTCACTTTTCATTACATTTCGAGAAGCATCCTCGAAACCTATCGCCCAAATATTGAAATAGAATTAAATGCATTATTTTCATACAATATCTTCGGAACAAAATAAAAACTCTGTGGCACAAAAGCCCCTATTTACCGTAACTCATATTATAAATGTGTAAAACCATTTAAATAGCAAAGTATCAATAGATGAATGTTTCTTTGTGTATTGGTGAACCAACTTGGCCGTGATGTTTCACGCACGTTTTATTTTAAAACCGAATTCAGCAAGTATTCCACTTTTTAGAACTGTCTAAAATCATCTCTATTTACTCTATAGCACAGATCAAAATACATCACCATTGATACTAGAATATCATTGCTAGCCACGAAGAAAATTCTACTTTATCATGAAAATATAAAATCGAAAATCAGTTGCAGAGTATCAGAACGCAATGCATTTTTCTTGTAAGTAGAGTAAGGCTTTCATGGGCAGCTAAAGGTCTCTGCATTGTCGATAATCATTGAAGCAAACACTTGTTATTTTAAGAGATCATCCACCCTTAAAGCTTCGCATTGAGTTCGGTAACAATGAGGTGTATAATGTATTATTTATAGGACACACTCGGAAGGCGCATTCGGGGCCAATGAATGTGCATTGTTGAGTCGCGACACTGCTAAATTGTAGCTTCGGTGTATCATCAATCAGAAGAATTTATTTCTTGACAATTGAACTATAAAGTTCAGCTTTGAAAAGAATTTCAGATTTGACGATAACGCTGCCTTGAAATATGAAATATTGGAGTCGTTTTCTATATTCATGATTTTACATCCGCCTTTTAATGGCATTAAGACAAAAAATTCCATCAATTCGTACTAACCCTCAAAAACCTTACAAAAAATCTGGTGGCCGATATAAAATATTAATATAGAATAAATTTTTCGCCCTTATTAGATTATTTGTTATTTATTAATGTCCTCGTCACGAACTCCACAAAAAGGTGACCCAAAAAATGGCTGACAACGCTGACGCTAATCTTTTCGGGTCCGCGACGTTCTTTGTCAATCGAAAAAGGGTCCAATTCTTACTTAGTAACCATTAAATAAATTCAGGGCGTTGTGACAAAAAATAGTTTTTTGTAAAAAATATCCGTAGGCAAACCACTTTTAAATATTTGTGCGCATATGGCTTCCGGCTATTTCGAGTGGGTTATGCTAAAAAATGGTAATAGAAGATTTTTGTGGAAAACACAATGCTTTGGATCTGATTTATGATAGGCAACGTTTGATATGAAAGAAACATCTTGCGACAAGATTAGTGATGGTGCAGAGAGAATGAAAGCCAAGAAAATAATCTAAATATATGACCATCTTTCAGAATTACAAAGCTATTTCAAGTAATCTGTGGGGTTTTTTCAAAGGGAGGTTTTGTTAGCATCCCACTCTTATCCCACTACATGTATTAGCGTGAAGTGTGTCGTATAGGTGAACACCGATAGTCCAGTTGGAAGTGAGATCACACATGTGTGCGGTCTGGGTTCGTTTCCTGGTGAAGGGATGACTATATGAGTTTCTCAAAAATTTACGACATATTTATCATGACATATATAGCTTGACAGTGAAAGAAAACATATCGTGTGGAAACTCGCCTGCCTCAGAATTGGTTCTAAGGTAAGTATTTAGCACTGATTTCCAAAAATGGAATACTTCTGCAAACTCACCCTCAAACATATTATATTGTAGAATTGTCCTGACTGACTAATCTATCAATGCAAAACCCTCAACCACTGGATCTAAGAAGCTGTCATTTGGAATATAGGTTGCTATTAGAGTGTAGGCAGAGGACACCCACCCATTAAGAGTGTTTAGAAATTTAATTAAAGGAAAAATTTGGTATTTTCGCGGGTAAACCCACAGGGCGCCAGCTAGTCCCGCATAATCTTACAAGTAGCGCTGTCACCTCTGTGCCAGATTCCGACTGCTGTTACTAATAACTCATAAGATTAAAATATTCGTAACTTATGTACCGCTCAGGTGGGAGCGATATATCAAGGTGGTGCAAATTATTGCATGCTCCTGTTAATTCATGAAGCTGACAAAATGTCTGCTACTTGTTTTATTTATCGAGTAGGTAATAATAAGCACAAGGTACTCACATACATTTCGTAGAACAAATATTTATATATATTCGTAGAACAAATATTTATTATATAGACGTTGCCTGAAGGTGTTAAGCTGGCGCTTGGGTCGATCTCGTCTTCTTCATGATTACTCCAGCCGTCTAGAATTCTTTAAGGCGGAACCTCTTCACGTGAGACGTGACAAATCTCTATTGACGCATCTCCATAAGATTTTGCACTCATCTATTGATTCCCCCTCCTTGTTAGCCTCAATTGATATCAACACCAGGCATAGATATCGGTTTCCAAGAACTTTTATTCTCGGAGTTTATAGGAACAACACATCTTTCTACAACCCCCTTATAAGAATGTGTAGAATGTATAACGAAAAAAGTTCTGATTGCAGTGATCTAGATGTATTCAATCCACGAAGAGCTACATTCTTAAGGCAAGTAGATGAATGTTTTGAATCCAAAAAATAATATTAATAACACTAAAAGCAAATTCTGGAGTTTTATGTCGTTATATATTTGTATATCTAATTTAAAAAGTTAAAAAATATTGTTTACTTAATTATTTTACTATTCTTTTTGTATTTTTCAATCAACTTGTAAAAATAGATTACTACTTAATTCCTTTTTCAAATGTTGTTTTGAGCTGCTTATGTTGTAATGTTGTATGCACATGTTTTGGTTTTAGTGACTAGATCTTTTAATTTTACTTTTGTTTGAACTGTTATGTCACTAACTGTTTTGTGCGTCTAAATAAATAAAATAAAAAAATAAAATAAAATAAAATAAAATTTTGGGCATAGTAATTTGCGTGCTTGACCACGATTAGTAAATAGAGTAACCAACCGTGTGTAAATATACCTATTGTAATTATTTGCAATACTTAATATGACTTCTAGATAATTTATCCAAACAATATTATTTATTTTTGGAACATTCATCATATGATCAAAAACTGGACGGGCCATGTCAAGTTTTGACTGGCATTGATTGTCGTTGATTGGTGTCTTGACGGTAAATGAGGTGTCGTTAGATTGGTACCCCTTCATGAAAGTTTCATGTTTCATGTTTTCATTTTCATTTCATGTGAAGTTTCATGGCATAATTTTTTTGGCCGAATGAATCCTAAACAGAGTCCTTGTTTCCAAACCTGAAAACAAATATTATTATACTAAAACTTTTCAAGGTCACCCTAGGTTTTACGGCTAGATAATAATTATACAAAGATTTGGATTGAAATAATTTGCAATACACTTCGTAATTAAGAGTAGTGCAAAAGCAAATCTTGAACCAGCTGCACTGCAGCCCAAACACAAAGAGTTAAAGGACTAAGTAGCGGAACCAATAGAGGCCCTTTCAGCCCTATTGAGGTCCAAGCATGAAACAGAAACAAGCCCATTCACCAGCACGTAGGTTCTGCGTCAAAGGATACTAAGCACCCATTCAAGAACCGTAAAATGTGCTCCACACAACACTACAACACTGCCGACATGTATTATGCTTTTTCTCAAGACTCCGTAATTCCGCAAAACCGACAAAGGGTTCTGTAAGCTGTAAAAACAATCTGGATAAAGGCTGCCGAAGAAACTGAACATAATCCTTTTTTTTTCTGCAAAAGTGCGCCGCCTTCTGAGCTCTATTTTCAAAACAGTAGAAAATCCTTTTCGATATCAATTTGCCGCCTGAATTACTCTATTTGGATCGGTTTTTGAATTGAAATGTGTTTTATAACGTTTTTTAGAATCTTTCTGTATTATGACTGGTTGAATGGTGTGGGATGTCTGGGATAGCATTTAGGAAATTGAAAAAAATATAATCTAAATTAAAGTGTCGAAATGCCATTAAGAATAAAAAATATATACTCGTATAAGTAATTCTACATTAAAGGAGCATTCCTTGTGCGCTTAATTTATTTTACTCTTCGTAACAACTAATAAAATACCAATAGTTCATACTACCACACGTTAAGTAGGAAATACAGGCATTGTTGCACCGCTTTTCAATAAACTGATAAAGCAAAACATTCGATATACGTGAAACTTTATATCCGAAAACCTACATAAATTCGGAATGCAATCCGACCACGCCCACAAGTGCACTATTCAATTCCAGACAATCGGACGCATCATACAACGGTTTCTGGAATTTCGCATCTGGAATTCCACAATGAGCTTCCTGTTGGGATTACGATACAGATCTTATATCGCCCGAGGACTTTATTCAATTTGTCGTATCTCGGGATGTATCGCGGGACTCATTGGCGAGTGTGTCGCATTGTTTGATTGATGGTGTTTTGGTGCCAGCGATGTATATCGATTGAATTGCGTCAATTGATCATTTGTCAGGTTTGTTAGTTGAATACTAACTATGGGTATATTTGTCACAGTATAGGTAAGTACTTATAAAGATATCTTAACTACCATTCATGTGTTTAGAAGGAGTTACTTTAGTGCACCACCTACCTTCATCTGTTTATCACAGTTAACACGGGAAAAAATCGCTTAAAGCAATAAGACCACCCATTGTACTTTTTTGTATCGCTGTGTCACTTTTTGCATATTTTTATTGGTAAACAATACCTAAAGAGTTGTTACTTACTTGGTATGGAAATAGCTTGAATATTGTGGCTATCCTCGAAATACAATAGGTACTCGGTAAGTTACGCTATCCACACGTTTTTCCTCATAACTCCACCTTAAAAATTGATAGGTATTTAGTTTTTCACCTCCACAAAACAACCCCATTTCCTGTCAAACCATCTCTGCCTACAGACCACCCCATTAGCCCCACACTCCCATATAAACCGACTTCCCAAAACTTCACGGCCTAATTATGAGAAATAAGACATAGTTTACAGTCCGCATATTCTCTTAACACGTGCTGGTTTTTTCAAATTCCTCTAAATATTAATTTTGAACCAAATAGGGACGTAAAAAATACTAATTGCTTTTTGCTCGTAGGTTTTTGCGTGACGGCTCGTAGCCCTACCCGAGCAAATGTGGGCTTTGTCAGCGAAAAGTGTCAAATTACGTGGCACGAGATGGTAGATAACGTTAGGGTTGTACAGAGGTCATTAATATTACGCCTAATATCTATATATTATATATATTTTAAATGTGTTTATAATTTTTTGTATATTTAAATTAATAATATTATCCGCATTATGCATTGTCGAATTATTGATTTATGACTATGATTGAATGTCTTTAATTTTAAGTCAAAGTTTTATTTAAACCGATTCTTGGGAATGATGAACTGTAGAAAATATTAGCTGCTCGATGCAGATGCAGTAAATCAAAGGAATTAAAAGCGGAAAGAAACAATAAGACAGAAGAACCGTTAATAGCAATAAACGTCCATCAAATCAAATTAACTAATATTAACCAAATTAAAATTTATGCGGCAGCCCTACCCCTGACTGGGAGCTTGCGTTTTTGCGCGCATCCATTTTAAGTTTTTCGTAAAGATTTCGCTGCTAGATAATCAAATGTTACACGAATACTATTAACGTAAGTTCTTATTATTAATTTCAAAAACAGACCTTTTCACGTTCCTACAAAGTTTAAACTAGCACGGAAGGCAATTGTTACATATGAAGTAGGGTTGTCAAAGCCGTCGCTACGCAATAGGCAACTAAACGGAAAGAAGCGGTAGATAAAATGCCGACAAGTTGGAGAAATATTTCCAAAATATTTGTAAGTGAAGCCGCGCGACCGCCCCGGGGCGGGCGGGGGTCGGTGCGTCGGCGCATACCGGAATTCGCTTCATAAAATATAATGATGAACTTGAAACTTTGAAATCGCACTTTACTTTATCAAACAAAATAAGTCAAATTGCTGCTTGTTTTGTATAATTTAGGACAGAAATTTCTTCAAGAAACAAAAATACTCAAGTAATCGAAATAATATGTAAGTCTGTGACACTATTTCGTCAGCGCAAATGAAGGCTTTTGTAGTGCGAGGTGTTGTTAGATCTTCACCTCCGGAGTGTCATAGAATATTTTTTTACCCGACTGCACTTGGTGTATTATAAGTTTTTAGTGTTTAAAATATTTTCACTTTCCAGTGCTTTTTACACGTATTTGTTTTTTTTTTTATTTATTCATTTATAACATCACATTGTGCTTATTCTAAAAATCCTCGCCAAACTGAGTATACAGTTTGCTGGCGAGATATCCCTTTTTTATTGCATACATCATAATCAAAATATACCTACTGATTCTTAATTAATTACTACCAAGCATGACATGACAAATTTATTTTATTTTATAACAGAGTTCTAGAATAAAGTTATTGTTATATTATTATCTTAAGTTTACATATTAACAGTAATGTACCTAGTACTAGTTAGATATTTTTGGCTGATTTACATCAATCGGTTGTTAGAATCAAGACGGTAAAGGATCGCTATCACACAATTGTAAACACTTTTTAATCCAGTCAAGCATGGAATAAAAACTTTTTACATTGGTTCAAGTGTTAAAATCTAGTGTCCAGTGCCACTAGATTTTCAAAACGTCACGTCACTTGACAAAATAAAGATTGAAACTAACTGTACATTTAATAACAAATATCTAATATATAATAATGAATCAGCTGCTATAAAGAGAGCTTACTTGACAATATAATAAAGTTAGTTATAACATAAACGAAGTTCACTGAAGCATCACATATAACTACAAAATAACAGCATTATCACTATACCTTGCAAAATTCACGCTTTATCAAAAAACGGCAACAACCATTATTAAAACGTCTCAGTAAACCATCAAAAAAGATTATTACATGTTAGTCGCAAAAAAATGCGAAAAGAATTCAATAAGAGTACTGCCGTTTGGTGTTAGTTGAAATTAGTTCGGGCGTGAATTTCACATTCAAGGGTCAAATGGGCCCGGATTGTTAAGGTTTACATTCAATTCCTTTTCATGGTAGTTTGTAGAATGTCTCATTGTAACTTTACACCCAGAGATGGTGTCTATGAGATAAGCAAGGATTTAGAACTCGCTCCATTTGGAGGCTGCGGGATTTACACCGCGACTTTTTATTGGTATTATGTCTAGCTAGAGGAAATGTATAAATGTTTATATTACACATTGCTGTGGAGATAGCTGGTATTTACTGACTGGCTTTTGACTGCGACTTTGTCTGCGTTCTAAAATTAATAAAAAAGAAACAAAACTAAAAATACGCAGGCATAACTGGTAGTATCCTGTAACGCCAAACATGTCTCGGAACGTGCTTTGTAATTATAATAATAATAAAAGTACTTATTTTGCACAGGAACAACAACAGTAGGTACAAAAACATAATATGTAGAAATAGTAGGTTTACTCCGTGACAAAGATGTCTATGACTCGGCTTAATTGTCACTGGGGTCCACCAACCGCTGTTATTCTGTCTAGAAGATAACCAATTTGTAAATACGTAAGTAAGTAATTATTAAGGAAAATACATATTTACGGACTACTTGTTCCCCAAAACCATACTCCGACTCCATTCCGTGGTGCCTAAAAAAACCTTCAACATCCTAAAATTAATCCTAAACATGGTCCTCCAAAAATATTTGCGGATTGTCATCTCTGATTCGAAAGATAAAAGTATCAAAACTGCATGTCATGCGAAATTATTTGCATTAAGATTTAAAATTACACAATACGAAGATTTTCTATCTGCATCGGTTACAATACAAATATTATGTCGTCATTGTCACACACTGCGAAGACTCGCATATGCTGTTTGTAAGAAAATATTGATAAACATCGGTAATCCCCGCTCAATGGCGCAGCATATTGGTGTCAAGTGTACCGTGACGAGATTATGATATTGTGCAAATGCTTTGGATGGTAGGTACACAGTCTGTTGAGGGTCTAAACTTCTAAAGAAATGTTTACTTATATGAAAATAGAGTGAGTAGTTTTTTTAAAAGAAATGTTCAAAGCATAATCTACTTGCATGCAAATAAAATAGAGGCTTCTGAAAATTGCTAGTTTTCATATAAAAGTTTTTTTACTAAATGGAATCACCTTGATGATATGTAAACCGGCCAAACGACGATTTTGTACCACTAACAAACCCCTCTTATTTTTTTTATTACTATTATTGTTAGGATATCTGCTATAACAAGACATTCTGTTTATTACTACTCAAAATATTCACAGCCGTTTAATTGTAGAACAAACTAATAGACACACAAACGGCGTAAATTTCGTATATTTTGGTGGAAGTTTTGTCACTGAGCTATTGCAGCAGACTAGTTAACGTCGAATATGGCAAGACCAATTTCCCGCTAGGTTAAAAGATTTCCTAGAAGATATTCCATACGAATTTTCTTACATGATTTAAAATTCGACCAAACAAGTAACTCACGAACAACGCCTGGAGGTGGCCAGTCAAGACGAGCAAAATGAAAGGAATATTTAATTGTTTAGTTAATAAAAAATACTTGGTCGAATGGAAACTTACGAAAAAACGTGACTCACTCCGCTTCAGCCAAAACCAGTAACCAAATCATCTTTGCCTCAAAGACCTCATATAAAACCCGTATTAAAATTAGGATTTAAAGCGAATTCGGAAAATGTCACACAGCCCAGTGACTCCAATATTACTCACTGATATTAGATAAGCGTGTCTGAACGATAAGTTGTCGACAAACCGACTTGGGATCAGATAAGTGTGATCTCTCCTCCGTTATTGCCATACCCTCGCCTTCGGTGTAACTAACACCACAGAATCGGGGAGATTGGAGATAACACGGCAAAAACTGGACCGTCTTCGCGTCAGTCATTTGTTTTTGAATCTTTTACTGATGATTTTTTTTTAAGGCTTGAATTACAAGAATAAATTTGATTTCATAAATTGTGGAACACAATTCACACGCGGTTATTTAGTTCCAAACAGAGTACTAGGCAGAGCCTGTACTATGGGTACTAAATGACTAATGAAAATACTTAAATAAATATTAAACACCTACAGAAAACCAACAGAAATATTCATACACATGACCTTTTAAAAAAAATACAGACATAAAACAGAGGATAAGAGCTGTCACTTGTTAAATTAACAATATTATGATCTTATTATAAATAAATTACTACAAAACATCTTCCAAACCTAGTAACCTTCAAAGTGTATTTACGAAACCAACATCTCTCCATCATCGAACTCAAAAACACGTCCCACGGGTCGCAGTAATCAAATTAAACTTACAGCCAAGTCTATCTGTCATCGCTAATCGCGTTCACGAGGTCCTCCCCCGCAGAGGAGAACTTGGCCCTTTTTTACCCGTGCACAAAGAGATTAAAATATAATAGGACATAGAGGGGACAAAGCGAGGAAATTTTGAAGCCAAAAGTTATTACAAGATGAAATAAGTCTAGTGTGATTCGACCGGGATTCAAAAAAAAATTACAGCTAGCGTTCATACTGACATGACGCTTGAGCTTAAAAATTTTTGTATGAAAATATTCCCAATGCCCCCTCTATGCCCTATTATATTTTAATCTCTTTGCCCGTGCACGATATATCACGCGCCAGTAATGACAGGAAGTCGGTCGAGAGACACGTTTGGATATGTCAACGTTCGAAGTAAAGATTAATTATATTTAAGTACATAATGCAACATACTGATCAAGTAACTGGACTGTTGACATTTTGCTTGAAAAAAGCTTTAATGAATTTGCAAAAAATCATTAGGAAATAAATTGGTTTTTTCCCATTTGTTTAGTTGACTTTCTATCTAGGAAATTGTACTGAATATTAAAACTGTAACGTCATTATTTAGTATATAAATGTCACATTTTCTATTTGTATTATTTTAAAATTTTATTGTTTTAAGATTTTTTATAATGTAATATAGGTACAGATACACTTCTGTATTGACAACATATTAAATTGAATTATCTAAAAACTATTTAACTCTATGCAGATAAAAATATTGTAAAACGGCTTTAAAACATACTTATTTAGTTCTAACATAGTAAATCTACTCAATCATATTAAATGTAAATGTAAAGTGTATATGTTTAAAATATTTATTAGCCATGATGTTAAATATAAAAAGTTAGTAGCCAAAAAAACAAAAAGATTGTAAACAAAAACAATAGAATTGCGTGTGGCTCACGTGTCGATGTTGTGATAACATTGTTCCCTGATCGTTCCCCCAGGAATGCGTTATTTATACACTCTATATTGAATAACATCTGCATATTAAACGAATATCTTTGGGGTTCTAGCCGCTGAACAAAATATTATACGTATAGACGACACAAAATCTGAAGCGTTGGAAAGCTAAGAAGTTTTAGCGTAGAGCTGGTATTCTTCGAAGTTTGTTACTTATAATAATGGAAAGGTGTCGTGATATGAATTTGAAAACTATAGACGTGTATAGAATAGAATATTTGTATAAAAAAAGTTTTTAATTGTGAACAATTGTCCCATTTGTCATCACAATCATAGTTACAATCATTAATTTATTTGATTAAAATGCTAAGTACTTCAAAAAAGTAGTAGGTACTTTATCGACAAATTGAATACTAATGCGAATGATATAATATGTTTATTATTATAATAACTTACTATAAGTACTGTAACCGCCTACCATTTTTAATACGAGTACAAGTAAATAAAATCATAGTAAACTAAACAAACTTACAATACAGCTATTAAAGGTATGTTATATCTTGTGCTCCCTGATTATGACGGGGTAATCTGTAATTGGCTCTGCCACTAATATTCTACAACCTGTAAAATAGTTAATGTAAATAGGTACTATAAATTTATTAATATTTACATAATATATGTTGTATGACTTTTATTAGACCCTCTTCATTTTTATTTATTTATCAGTTACAAACAATACAAGTTTACAGTAAACACCAAAACATATTAGAAATAGAACACAAATTACATAAATAACAAAAGTACAAATGTCAAACAAAAATTACAAAATAATGTCAATAAAATGTCAGATTAAAATGTCAATAAGTACCAATTTAAAATTACAAAAGTAAATTCAAACAAAAATAATTCCTATATAGGTGTAATTGGCGAGAAACCGTTTAGCTTTAAGATGCAAGTGGGCTAAACGATCTGCGAATATGTCAACGTTCCCGTGCTAAGTAAGCTCTTACAGTATAAATATACCATATAAAGTGAAATTTAATATAGCAGATCCCTCGCACAAAGTTGTTAAAAGTTAACAACTCTACACTTACGATCGTGGAATCAAATCTAACACGCAATATCTAAAAGTGTATTATCTCAACTCAGTGGAAAAAATCTGGTAAAAAATGGTGAAGAACCCCGGGACCCCGCTATTATCTTTGAACACCGAAGTCATTTTAGCTATAATAAGATAACATTAAGGGAAGGGGGCAGTGGTGTTCAAACTTTGAGGGAAATTGGGATATAGAGTCGCTAATGTTTTATTTTTGCGTATCGTATAAAAATACAACATACACATAATAAAGATATGATTCCTAGTGACATGTACCAATGATTTTTTCTAAACCTTACTTAAATATTTATTACTACACAGAAAAACATACTAAAGAAATCCTAACAATTTACTGCACTCCAGTCCGACGATGGACTCACCACCCTTTAGGTTTAGAAGTTTTAAAAATAGACTACAGAAAAGTGGGTATTTCCACGAATGGCATACTTTCGCCGATCCTCTCAAGTATAAGTCGTGAGTGTATTTTTAATAAATGTAAGATTCTTGGTAATAAAGAAAACTTTGCTTAAGATTGAAAGCATAGTTCCGCAATGAAATTTTGGTTTTTATTTTAGAATGATGTAAATGAGCACCAGCCTACCCACGGGCGATCTGTTACAATGGATAATCCTACTGTTTTGTGATTACTCGGCTGTACCGGGTAATATAAATGTTTAAAGTTTGAGAATAATCCCCCCTGAAGAGCGTGTCAGCAGACCTGTCTCTCTCGAGAAGGGAACAGGTATAGTTTTTTCTTTTTCGTTTTTGCGTGCGCGCACGTGTGCGAGCCGCCCCTTAATTACCAGCGCATACCATAAACAGATCTTTACGCTCCCTTAAATAAATCTTCGAGATTTTTTTGTTTTCTTAGGCCATAATTTCGGAGCACGGTTTTCGGTTTACCGAGTCTCTCCAACGCAACGGTCCGATTCGGGAAATGATCGATGATGACTCTTTGTTTTTACAGGTTCATCGGTAAATCGATTTTGGTGCCCAAAGCTTTCCGGTTTTCGATTTATGATGAGACACGTGCGATGATTTACTCAAATTTTGCTATTGATTGCTTGCGTCAATTAATTAGCTAACTTTTTTTATTTAAGAATAGTAAAACGGATGTTCAAATAAAAAAGTTTCATAGATAGGCCAAGCTAGTCGATCAGTTGTAAAGTCTAGGCGGTGGGCTCACAGTATAAGGGATAACAGGCTTCTTAAAATAAACAAAAAAACAAATAATCCACTACAGGCTAGGTCAAATTAAAAAATATTTAATGGGGAAGGCTTTACCAATCTTCTCCAAATAGTATATATTAGTATATTATAATAGTAGTTAATAATAAAACACTTTATTCACCAACATATAAATTGTAATTGTATATATTAATTGTAGTACATGTAATTATACAACATGTAACATAATAAGCGCAATTCCTGAAATTAGTTTCTTCAATATCGACTACCTATTCGATTTCAGCTATTTTTAATATGTGTTAAATTTAAAAAAAATGAATTATCGTAGCTGAATTTAGTGCTTTCTATGGAAATCGTGCTACTATTAATTGATATTTAAGAAAATTGGTTAGACACAACTAAAGTTCGATTGCATCGTGTTTTTTTTATATTAATATACTAATTGGGGTGTATGAGGAATTGCGCTTTTTATGTTACGCGTTGTATATAAAACTTATACGAGTAGTGTACTGTCAAAGCAAGCACATAGGTGTAGTGTGTATAGTTATATCTTTTTCTAAAGATAAGTGTTCTGTAAACTCTTGTCAGAATGATATGTTTTGTGCCACGGCCTCCCGAGGCGATAACACGCCTCGGTTTATTGTGGTGCTAGCCGATATTTTATCGCGGCGATAAAATGCCTCCACGGTACACTACATTTATCTTTTCGGAATCTTTTTTATTTGGCACTTTATCAACGTTATTTAAAGACACGATAAAATGCTAAAACGTCCTTCTTTATGTTAGCTTAGGAGTATTTTAATGAAAGGATGAGTCACCTTTATGAAGGTAGAGTATAAAATGTTAAAAACTTCTCGTAAGATTGCAGTGATAGCCCGGACGGTTAAAGAGCCGGCCGAAAATCAGTGAGGCTCGGGTTCAAATCCTGGCATGTACTAATGAGTTTTTCAAAAAACTTACGTACATATTTATCACTAGCTCGACGGTGAAGGAAAACATCGTGAGGAAACCCGCAGGTCTCAGAATTAATTCTGAGACATGTGTAAACAGACCCGGTCCGGCGATGGGCTCACCACCTATCACGTTTAGGGGTCCAATATATCTCGTGAAATGTGGGTATATCCAGTAATGGAATACCTCGGCCTACCCCCTCGGGGATGAAGGCTGGAGGAAGGAAGGATGAGGCGTGAGATTTTTTTTTTTCTCGTAAGATTTTATTATTTGTTAACTCACAAACATTTTCAAGAAAAAGTTTAATACATTCTTACTACCGAAAGGCGCCCCAATTATTTTAGAAGAATTATATTTATTACATAAAATACGTATCAGTAGTCAAAGTAGATTTATAAAAACTACAAAGACTTTTAAATTGAATAACTATTAATTTACAGACCGTCGAAGAACATTTTTACTAACATCCAATCAATTGTTTAAAAAAAACATACCCAAATTAAAAAGTTTTTCTGTAAAAGCAAACTAAATTAATCCTCTTTACGAATCTAAGCCGCCAACAATTTAAATAGTGAAACTAATGATCAGCAATAACTAAAATTCCCTGTAAATGGTCCCTGGGTAATTGGGACCGCACGGGCCGATCGCATTTTACTGCTGTAATTTACCATCATTAAGACAAATCAACTCCAACGACCCAATCATCAATAATTATGTGTTCCGGGGCAAGTTTAGCGCAAAAAGGTGTTATATTCAAGAATTCTGACTTGTATTAAAATCTCGAACGAAGGGTTAAGTATCATTTGCCGCCAAAAACATCATTTAGTCCCGCGTAATTATGGGAGGCGCGTGGTTGAGGCGTTTAAGAGATTTTTGTTACGGAAGAAAAAACTGCCAGTCGTAACATTGTATTGCCACAAAAGAAAATTCGATGCGCGTGTATCGTTACTGTTTTTGAGTTAAACTTTCAAAAGACCGCACTTAGCAATACAAAATTGCATACAAAGTAGGTAATTACTTTATAAATGGCAGTGAACCCGCCTCTCATGTGTGAGGCTTGGGTTCAAATCCTGAAAAGGGCGAAAATTTAAAAAAGACGTTAAGTACATATTTATCATTAGCTCGACGGTGAGCCAGCCGGTCCCAGAATTTATTCTGAGGCATTTGTAACAGCACCCGACGATAGGGTTGCCACCTGTCACGTTTAGGGGTCCGTAAAATATACTTGTAAAAGGAGCACATTTCGAAGTAGGTATGGAATATAGAGTACCTCTGCAAAACCCTCTCGCGTTCGCTAAAGGTGTGAGAATATATATTACAGCATTTTTAATTAGTTCAATTAAATTTAACATTTAATGCTCTTTAATAAAGTCGGTAGTTCGTCGTTGTAATCATGATTATGGTCCTTTTCACCCGATTGATTGTCGGTTAACCCTTTCGGGATGGGTAATATTATCCTTCTATCATAACAAAGGGGTAGATTTAGCCAACCCCAAACTGACGTGTTAATTTTGTAATAAATAACTAAAGCATTTTACGAGCTATTGTTATGGTAAGTGGAGCCGTAATCGAAGGCATCAAAAAATCGAAAAACAATTTTCTTTTGTTGATCCAATTTTTATAATGATGAACCGGCGTTGAACGACGTGTGGTTAGTATACGAAAACGTTTTATAACTCTTACCTCCAAATTTTGGTAACAATTCTCTTTATTTTTTAATTGTTTAATACGTAACACAAATAAATATTAAATAATTTTATACTACTTACTTACATACATTACAAAAACAATATTTTTCTGTCGTTTTTATCAAGTTTGTAGAGTAGATAATAAAGGATTTCGCGTTAATTATGATATCTATTACTATTTATCTGATTCCATACTCTATTTTTGGATTCTAGAACCTTCTAGATCCAACCTAAGTTTGAACATCCAAAACAGACTCGAAAAAAATAACTTGTTTCGGCCCGAGAAATAAACCCATGACCCTTCAAACAGGAGTGTCCCACTAACACAAAGTCAATTAGGCACCAAAACAGATGAGTCACAATAAACAGCAAGTACAAGCGATTCTACTGATACCACAGCGCCGCCGCTCCGCTGCGCTGATCCAGCACGGGTTAATGGCGCTCGCGACAACTATTACGCGCAATTACTGCGCGTGCGCAACTGAGTGTAAGTTAAAAGAGGACAGCGGGTTTATGGGAAATTAAAAAAATCAGAAAAAACTTTAATTCGCTTACCTCAGTACAAATTAGAATACTAACTACTTATTGAGAAATTTAACATGGCCGTGCTAAGAGTAAGCGTGACTAGTCGAATGCTTATGTCAATCCCATATTATATATTTGTCTTACTATTTGACATGAGAGAGAGAATAATTCGATAGTGTTTCATTTGATGAGGTTAATGAGATTGTATCAGTGTTTTAGGGTGAAATACGTATGTCGCATGGAAAACTATTTACGCAATGTGTAAGTGTCATAAGTTACGTTCAATACATTGCAATACCAATATCCTCGCATGTCGCTTCGCGACGTAAAATGTGATAAGCATTAAATAGTCATAAAGTATAAATACATTGTGTATAATCTCACAACATATGTGCATAAAGTATAAATAAATTAATTAAATGTTAATTTATTTGTTTGACCTCTACAGCAACATAACACTTTTAGCTTCATTAATGTCCACAATAGTTGTTTTAATATTTTTTCTCTCTCTAGTACACTTGTCATGCATTTACGGAATTATTTGATGGGCGCTTTGTAGTATGGCGTCGTGATCGCGACTATGCGGCTACTCGACAAAAATATGGGGGTGGTGTGCTAATAGCAACTCGCCGTGAACTCGCAATTACACCTATGTGCAATTTTCAATCGAGCGCTGAAGACCTTTGGATCACAATATTAGTTAAGGAGGCCCACCATGAACCCGTCCCTCTGCATATCTGCGTCGTGTACCTTTGTAACCAAACATTCGGCTGGTCCTTTGCTCAGCAACTTACTAATTTTTTCTCTAATGTGGAAACAATAATGGATCGTTATCACAACGACAAGTTTTTAATTGTAGGCGATTTTAACTTAAGTAATATTGTGTGGATGCCCAGCAGTGCCGCATATTTAACACCGCTCAATTTTCACTCTGCTGACGAAGTTTATTTAGTTGATTTATGATTAATATGTTAAGCCTAGGTCAGTATAATGATATTAAGAATTCTCACGGAAAAATACTTGATCTTGTACTGGCTAATGACAGCATTGTATCGGTGACAGACTGTAGTGACAACGCTCTTGTTCCTGTGGATCTACATCATGGTGCCCTTAGTCTCCACTTGCACTTTTCTCATAGTGTTCCCTTAGATTGCTTACCCTCTCCGAGGTTTCTTTACGAACGTGGCGACTATGACTCAATGAACAAGGAACTAGCTGCAATCGATTGGTATTCAGAATTCTTGAATACCCCACTTGATGGCGCTGTTCACCACTTCTATAGCATCTACTCGGGCCTACGGGACAAATACATTCCTATTAAATTGGCTACCACTGATTCTTATCCTAAGTGGTACACTAAAGCTATAAAAAAGGTAATAAAAGAAAAATTCAAACATTTTCGTAAATATAAAATATACGGTAATAAGAATGATAGATATTCTTTTGAAATGTTGCGTGACCGTGTTAAAAGACTGGAGGTACTGGGGGACTGTTACAATAATTATATTTCATTGGTCGAAGATTCTATAAAAAGCAACCCAAAGCATTTCTGGACATATGTCAATTCCAAATCTAAGTCAACCGCTATGCCAAGTAGCCTTGTGTATAACGGTGCTACTTTTAATACCGGCGACTCGATCTGTACTGCTTTTTCGGACTATTTTAAATCAACATTCTTGGACTCTTCTAGTAGCTACCGTTTTGACTGTGACAGACCACCAGATGACACAACTCCAACAGTTTCGGATTTATCATCTATCTTCGTTGATAAGGACGTTGTTACTAAGCTGTTGTTAAGTTTAGACCCTTCTAAATCGTCTGGTCCAGATTTTTTGCCAGCACGTGTTCTAATTAGCTGCGCTAAGACTTTCGCTACTCCCCTGTCTTTGCTGTTTGAAAAATCATTGAGTGAAGGTGTTGTTCCTGCGATGTGGAAGCGCGCGTTTGTGACTCCAGTACACAAAAAAGGTGCTAAGACGAACGTTACGAATTACCGGCCAATATCCAAGCTTTGCATCGTGTCCAAGGTCTTGGAGAAATTGGTATACAGTCAGGTCTATCCCGCGCTTAAACATTCAATGAATGATTCGCAGCACGGTTTTCTTAAGGGTCGATCCACGGTTACCAACCTCGTACTGCTTAACGATATTTTGACTGAAGCAATGGAAGGTGGAGCGCAGGTCGATGTTGTTTACACAGACTACAGTAAAGCATTTGACAGGATTCAGCATGACCTACTACTGCTTAAGCTATATAGAACAGGTATTAGGGGTAACCTTCTCCGGTGGTTTTCCTCATATATAGACAACCGATCGCAAGCAGTAGTGGTCAATAACTATATTTCTGGGTGGGTTAGTATCCCTAGTGGAGTGCCACAGGGGTCCCTTTTAGGGCCATTGCTCTTCGTAGTCTTTGTGAATGACATTACCCGTTGTTTCCAAACATCTCGTGTTTTGTGTTTCGCAGACGACATGAAAATTTTTGCACATGTTCGGTCCCTCGATGACGCTGCTGCACTGCAACGCGACCTTTTGAGGCTTGAAAACTACTGTGCCGATAATCTCCTTGATCTTAATCCCACCAAGTGTAGCATTGTTTCCTTTACTCGTGGGCGATCCACTATCATCTTCGACTATACCTTGAAAGGTGTCTGTCTTAACAGAGAAAGCTCCGTCCGTGACCTAGGGGTCACTCACGATAGCAAATTAATATTTGACACCCACATTAACAACATCGTAGCGAAGGCGTATAAGGCTCTGGGATTTGTGATGCGCATTTCGAGTGACTTCAAGCAAATTAAAACGCTGAAAATCTTGTATTGCACTTACGTGCGAAGTATCTTGGAATATGCGTCATAGGTCTGGAATCCTAGATATAAGACCTACACCAATCGTATTGAGCAAATTCAAAAGAAGTTTGTTAGGCGCTTGTGCTATCGAACTAACGACAAGTATTCCTCTGAAAACTATGCCGAGCTATGTAAGAAGCATCACCTACTTCCACTGGATAAAAGACGCGAAGTATCTGATATAGTACTTCTCTTAAAGATCGCCTCCGCTGCTATTGACTGTCCAGAACTTTTAGAGAAAATAATGCTTAAAGTCCCGTGCAGGATTCTGCGCTACAATGCACCACTTTTTCTTTCTGTAGCTTCGACTAGGTATCGGCAGAACACCTTTACTTGGCGGGCAAGCAGAACTTTTAACATACTGTGCGAGGAATTGGAGCTGGATCTATTCGGTACCGGCTGTATGGCGGCAAAACGCACGATAAGCAACTTGTTTTTTAATTAACAGATAATTACTATGTAAACCTAAGTAAATTATCAATCTTTTTTCTTAATATTATATTTTGATAGTTAATAAGTACGTATCGTGCATCCAGTGTGCAAACATGAGTTTTTTTCTTCCATTGTATTGTTATCTGTGAAGACCTGTTATTGGCTTTCTTTTTACTTAATTAAGTGTTAGATCTGTTGCGTAGCTGTTGGTCTTCCGACCATTAAATAAATAAATAAATAAATTGTGAGTAGGTACTACTGCTAGAAATTTTAATTCAAAGAAATCAATAAGTAAATCTATATCTACTTAAATTATTAAATTCCCAAAAAAAAACAGTCATTTACAGAGCTTTGAAATCAAACACCATGCAACAGCAGTATTTAGTTCATAAATTGCGCCGGAGTCATCGCAACAGCCACAAATTGCTGGAATTAAACGTCCGTTGCCCTCGACCACTTATTTATGGCCTGCTCCATGCTGGCTAACAGGAGCACTGGAAGCTTTGACAGCAGAAATTGCTCGTTCATTAACTCTGTAGCTGAAGTGTTGGGGTGCATCTTGCATTTAGTGGACTGTGTGAACTGTTAATAAAAACTCAAGTGTAACTAATACCTGAACCAAAACTTATTTTGTTTTGTAAAATTAAAACATTTTGTTTAATTGAAGAATAACTGAGTACAGAGTTATTACATGACAACATCTTTTTTAGTTTCACAAAAACAGAGTGACCCCAAACTAAGTACTACCCCAAACTAATAGGCCATCGGACAAAAAAGCCTATGTTGCTGCCAAGTTGTAATAAAAATAGGAGTACATAGGGTAAATAATTAAACTTTAGCGTCATAAACACGAACTTTTAAATTAGTAAATGGTTCCCCAAATGTATTTGATCTCTGGGTATAGTGTAGCTTTTTATGAGTCAAAGATTTTGAATAGGTACAGTAGTTTTAGAAAAAGATTACTTGATCTCGGACTGGTGTATGGAAGTCTGTGATCTATTTCTTTGGCGCAGCCTTTACAGTTTGGCAAGTTTTGAAATGTGAGGTAACAAGTCACTGAGGTCATTTATTTGATGACGGGTCTGTTGGCTCAGTTGGTAGTGACTCTGCATTCTGAGTCGGAGGTCACGGGTTCGACCCCCTGCTCTGGGCCAACATTTGTGTGCATGATGATGAACATGTCTGTTGTTCGTGTCTGGGTGTTTCATATTTATTTATGTATATTTATCAGTTGGTTAGTACCTATAGTACATGCTACTAGTTTGTGACTGAATAACTGTGTCTGATTTGTGTGCCACAATTTTTTTTTTTTTTATTATTTATAATCTAAGACCATTTCTTAGCGACTTTATTAGAACAGGGTATCTTTATTAGTATAATTACCTACTAATAAAATAGACTGCACTATAACGTACCTGCATTCTCGTACTCTATTCTCGTCCAATAAGATACATTAACAAAGAAAAGAAAATTTAAAGAAACCATAGAAATTTTAAATAGAGAGCAAAGGTAACTTTGAATTAAAAATTACCAAAATCTAGCAGCGAAGAAATGAAAATATTAATACATAGTTATAGCTAAGCATTAATCTAGTTTTTATAGTATCAAATTTCGGTATGATTGTAGTAACAGAAGAAACGTGCCCAAAAAGACCAAAGCTTATAAGAATTTTATTACACCCACCGCTTAAACAGAGCGCATCTAATCCTTAATTAAAAGTTCAGAGGAATAACTATGCCATCCTTATTTGGGATTCCTTGGGTTAAATAAAAAAAAAAAAAATGTTTACTTAAAATTATATTTTTATATTATTGACTATATATTTTATTTTTTATTCTAGGTAGGATTTTTTAAAAGTTTGTTAAATATTAGTTAGTATTCAATAGGAATAAGTTACGTGCACCATCCGTAGTTTAGTCAACGTATTCTGTTTCGTGACAAATCTATTTTAAATTAAACTTTTTTTTTAAATATATCAATAATTAATGTGTCGTCTTCTTGGTGCTACAATTTGGTGAATTCCCCTATAAACTATTATATTATTTTACCAAGTTCTCTAAACAGAAAAACCAAATAAAACCAGGATTGATTAAAACCTAATTGCATGAGGCACTAAAAATATTGCGTATTCAGGTAGACAAAATTTAAATTGAAATGAAGAAGAATTACAATCTAAATACCTCGAATTTCTAACTCCACTTATCATTCTGCAAAACATGGTCCTCCATCTGTTTCAGTCAAGTAGAAGTATCACCTGACAAAACCTCTCATTTTCAGCTCAAGTCGCACTTAACCAAAACAACCTGGTTATTAACTTTAATTTTGGGATCCAACTCCCAACGTATTAAGCATTACTCCCGAAACTCATCGTCGAGTATTCAAAATAAAACACGATCGACTAACGAAGGCTCACAAATGGGGGGTGATTATCACTTCCCTCCTCTTATAGTCGGTAATGACTGCCTCCTCGTTAGCTTTGAAGGCTTTTTTATTTAAAAACATCCTGTAAGGTGATTCTCTTTAATGATGTAATGATTTGGTAAGGATGCGGTGGTTGGTATGTTATGGTATGGTATGTGACTACATGAATAAATATATAAATTGGGGTACATAATCCACACACTGTTATTTAGTGACAAGCTGGGAACAAAATATCTGAGTTCTTAACTGTGAGCAGTAAATATCTGAAAAAGACCCTGAGTTGAAAAAAATATATTATGTTGATACATTTTGCGATTTATCTTTGAGATAGTATAACCCTTACTGAACTTGGGGAGAATTCGGTCTTAGTAATGATACCTTATTACTCTAGGTATTGCATTCGCAAATCAACAGAAATAGTAAAAAGAGTTCGTTTCTAAGTAACCTTTAAATATAAAAAGCTATTAGAATGTATCTATACGGGACAGGGTCGTGGTTTACCTATTTATTTATTTAGTATTAGAGTTATTATACTATAGTATATAGTTACTAACCTCATCATAATTCCAAAAACTCATCGTGTAATGAAATCATTTGTACCACAATGATTTTAAATTAAGTAAATATACTAATCAACGCAATATTTCATTTTATTTTAGTCTGTGAGGACGGTAATTTATTTAAACTTGACGCTATTCCCAAAAAAATTACACGCAGCGGACCTTTATATTTATTTTAAGAGTACAATTCTGAGTCCGCGGTAAAAAATATGATGCATGATCCAATCTTACCTTTAAAAATGCAAAATCACGACCTTTTTCTACCCCAATTTGATGCGAGTTTACCTGCCATTCGGTTAATTGTTCAACAACCCCTAGAATATCCACCCCCGTAATTCGTTATCCCAAAACCAAATTACGTTTGTTAACACACCAATAAAAACTGCTCAATACTAATCTCTATTTATAGTGCAATAAGAGTTATCTCAGAAAAAAATAGAGAAATTAGGGGTAAATTGTACCATAGTTTAAATTCTAATAGAGTATGGTTGACGCAACAAGTGTACAGTCAACAAAAGAAGCGATTAGGGGTGATTTATACATCGCCTTTTATTTTCCACCCCCGAGTTTTAGAATAATCTTATAACTGAAATTCCCACACTCGACTTATAATAGTAGTATTTTTTTTTGCTTTTTGGCAGTTAGAAATTAAGCTGTTTTTTCTACTTTTAAAGCTAAGTTTACTTCTAGCCTACTACATGATTCTACTTTACAACTCGTCAAAATCTGTTTGCTATAGGTACAAAATGAAAGCATTTGATATAACTTACAAAGATCTAAGAAATTCATAAATAATAGCAATTAAGTAGTATTCTCTTAATTTATTTCGGAACGTCATCAGCATCTTGAACAAAATAGGATAGATAAATGTAAACGCCATCTAACAAAAATTTTATAAGTCGACCTTCGCATATTAGAAATGTTTTATAGTCATATGTTCATGTGACGAGCATGCGTTTACATAAAAAGGAAGACACTGAGGTAAATAAAGTAATTACTTATTCGTTATTAAGTAAGTAAGTAAGTACCTACATCACACAATGAATTTCAATAAAATGTATAAGTTATCTTAACATCAGTAATATGTATTTTTACTACAAACTCGGTTTTAAACAACCAAAATAAACGAAATCTATCATTATAAATATTATCACAGTTTCTATACACTATATTTTTCACCTTAGTAATAATTTACACTAAAATCACAATAAAAACTACGTGACCCGTATTCCCCTTCGTAAGGTAAACGCAACAAGTGCAGACAAATAATGCCTTACGGAGGGGTGCGGGGTGAAGCGACCCCTGTCGTAAATCTCTGCGCGATCTCACGCACTTGTCACGCCGAGGGGCACAAAGGACCACTTTTTCGCTTTTTAAATGACGCAAGTATCTTCTCGACCACTATCTATTCTTTAGACGAGCCATTGTTGCAGGTTTTTGCATCTTCAGCCGTGGGAACAAGCTCAACCTTCACGAGATGATGGACGGTCCTAGAATGTAAAAAAATCTATTAGGTGAAGAATTCAGATAGAAATTGGAATAAAAGTTTTATTCGAATTTTCGTTCATGATACAAATCTAGGTAAGTTTCTTCGGACTCCATCATCACCCCCTTGCCGATTTCTTCGGACTACACATCTCATAAGGCATTCGTCAGTGTATGAATAGACATTGGTTAATAAATTAATTAAAGCAGCAACTCTATTGTATGACAAACATATTTCCTACACAAATTCAGTCAACCAGAGTCAAAGTGAAATATGTTTTCATAACTATTACGTAATATAATGACATCACTTAACCTCAGCCATTTACATAATCCATCTCCTAATTTACAACCCCAAAGCTACTTCTAAAATCATCCCACACACCCTTCAATAGCTACAATTACCCAAAAAATGAAATTTCAACCCTTAACAATCTCTCCTAATAATCTTAAAATGGCCCTAATTGACATTTAATTACAGCCCGGCCGAATCCCACTGACCCCTTTTACACTTGTTTACATCTTCATCCCCTCACCACCCTCCACACAAACGCGATGAGCCATCAAAATGGAATGTTCAATCCCAATACCCCATACGATTTATTATAACAAAGCAGAACGGGAACGATCGGCCGCTTGCCATCTGTCGCGGTTCCGAATCTCGCATCGCCGAAAAAAAGCTCAATGTGCGCACAACCCTGGGAACCTAGGAACGGAGAGCATTCCCACGAACAACCCCTCAATTTTCAATAACCAAATTAGCCTTTGCGTTACCCTATTTCGGATATGAGGGAGTCGTGAATCTATTCATGTGGAAAAAAAATATCATTCCTCTCACTCGTTTCGCGGCGCGTTTCGTATTTTCATCCCCCTCGAATGCACGTGTTCAAAGATCGTATATTTAACCTGCGAGCGTGTGTGTGCGCGAGGCTCGGATCGCAGCACCTGCCGGCGCGCGCGCACCCCATTGGCTGAGCAACCACTATCACCGCTACTCTGATTTCTTTTAAACTTAATTTTTTGTAACTCTCTTCGGACGTATGTAGAAAAAACTCTACATGTCTGAACCGGTAAGAGCCGAATATTTTGTGTGTAGGTGGCATTTTATGTTTTGTAATTCTTTTTGTAAACAAAATGCTAATGAATAATTCAAATGCCGATCTAAGATATGGTTACGTAATATTTTTAACAACTACACTTTAGATATAATGGCTGGTCAGAACATTTTCTAAATCCAATCAATGAAAGCAAACTTCATGAAAACTATTCTACCTTATTTTCACAGTGGCAAGTGCATCGCAGTCGCGTGACGTACGCGTGAGCAGCTTAGAGGGGTCGTAGGGTTGCACCCCACATGACTTAGTGACCCCCAGCCCGGCGATAACAATCGCATTGTCCCCTACTCGCCTAATGAATGCCATGTGTTGTTTACACGAGAGGCGTGTGGACGGCACGTGGACCAACTTCACATGAAAAGCTACAATCAATTTTAAATTATCTGTTAAGTATTACAGTGGGTGAAATTAAAAAGCTTATGGATCAAAGAAAAGTCTTTAATTTTCAATGGTTGTGGCCATGCTGTGCTAACCAAGAGCGAAGTATATTTGTACAAGGTATCATAACAAATTAGTTTTTACACTGAGAGCTTAAAATTATACCAGATTTAATATTTTTTTAATAATAATTAATTGATTGGTAAATAGTTAGGAAACCTAGTCTAACAGATAAAACAAATATGTACGCTTTGTACGATAAAATATCTAACTTCACTTGCCATCAAAACGCTCACTCGTTATCGCAACCCTTGAATCACTTGCTGCGATACTGAATATGATAAAGTGCCATCACGCATGAAAAACATTAGGGTATCGAATAAACTCGACTCACCCACACACACGAAGGGAGCTTTTTCATACGGCGCTTTTATGCCGGGGGCGGCGCGGCTGGTATAAATACCCCGGCGCGCCGAGCAGCCCCACATTCCCGCCTGTGATCTCACTAGCGACACACGTTCTTTCAACTAACTATCTCTACTTTCAACATGTCTTATTACGCCAACAACGAATACATCATCGCGACAAACAACTCGATGAACGAGAACAAATACAACAGTGAAAAGATGAAGAACAGCGGCATCAAAGCACTGCTGAGGCCGCTCATGAAGATGATCAAGAAGAGGACGAATCGCGTTCCCGCCAAAACTTGCGACACGTGCTACGAGGACGAGCAGAACTCGAGCAACGAGTCACTCGAACGCAAGATATACGCTGAGATGGAGACGTGCCAATCCGGCGCCGCCTTCCTCGTGTACAACCGCGACGACTCGTGCGACCTTGTGCCAGTGAACCGTGACGACTTCTACGTACCCGTGCACTTCGCGAGGACCGACGCCGGCACTTTCTTCTGGACCACCATCCCCAAGTCCGAAGCTGACTTCGCAGCGGCGCACTGCTACACAGAATGCCAGACCGCCGAGCAGCAGCACCCCATCTTCCAAGACCGTTGGGTTCAAGCCTAAACCCTCCTTCGACAACGACCAGTGTCTTCCGTGAAACCAGTGCCTGCTCTTTGGTTTCTGCAACCGTCTGTGATGTTAGCTTTAATTCTAGATAGTTCTATGGTGCCATATTAGGGGTAGGTTAGAGTTAGGGCTTGCTCAATACTCGTGATAATAACTCCTCAAAAGCTTTAATTGTATTTTCGATTGTTGTGATATTTTGAAAATATTGTATTGTATAAATTTAGCTTTAGGAATTAATGAGCTTATTGTGATCTTCGTATAACTGAGCTTTAATTGTTTTAGGATGTAGTAAATTATTTATATTGTAACTAATTACTAAGACATATCCAATTGCTCTGAAATATGAGCTGAAATAAAAAATAAATGACATTTAAAGATATTCCTTGTTTTCATTCGACACACAAATTTCGACACTAACAAAAACAAGCTTATACAAAACAATCTACATTTTATTTGCAAAGCAATCATTGAAGCCATGAATAGTAAGTTATACAGTAGTAATTCTACAAATACTCATAAGACGCGGCCGCGACATGTAAAGGCCATAAAAATCGAGTTGGACTCTTATTCTGGTGGAATAAAAAGTGGTCGGACAAGATGCTAACGAACGGCGCGAGCCACTATACTTATCTGCACTATGCTATAGCGATGTTGTCCATACCGGGAGAGCAAGATCTGCGCCCGCGCACGTGCAGGGCCCCGGGCTGCGCTACTGGGTTTTTAATGGTCGCTTTTTACTGAGCGTTTCTCTCTTGTTTTTTAAATCAAGTTTATGTTAAGTATCAATCCAATATCAATCAAATATATCGCGTAAGAACTCTCTATAGACGAAATCTATTTATATGATAATCATTTACTGATTAATAGATTGGCATCTTATGAATAATAAATTAATTAGTGTATTAAGTATTCATTTTTGATTTTTTTTTTCTGCAAAGAACTTTCTACTTTTAGTAGGTAGATAATTTTTGAGATTGAGCGATAAAACTTTTGTAACTAAATCTCATGCTTTTTATTTCCTTCAAATCGTGACATTTATAATTACTTTGCTGTTTCAACTAGGGCTATATTGACCTACAAATAAGTGTGGTAAATCTGAAAAAAAAATTACAAAAAATCTATAAAATACACCTAAACAGACGTAATATAAGAAAAAAACTAATGATATAAGCGGGTTTTGCTATAGTCGACTAACTACTCGATAACAGAAACAAAAGGCCTCTTAACTTTAAAAACATTAACCTAAAATAAACATAAACTCACAAACACTACATTAAATTATCACAGATAATTCTAATTAAACACTATTTATCGACACGGTATCAATGATTATTGACATAAACCATTCACAATTTAGGAAAAAATTCAATAGAAAACGGTTTATTGTAAAACTATATAGTTTCATGAATATGACGAAAACTACTTTCTAGGTACTACTTCAAAGGATTTCCATTAACTTCAGAAAAATACATATCACAATCTTTAAGTAGGTATAATTTTGCATATTTACTTCAGCGTGCATGCTGGAGACAGCAATGAAGTATTATTGCACAAGTTAAAAAGCCTCCCTGGAACATGCTACGACAAGTTACAACCTGTTGCAAAATTGCACCTCAAACAAGTAGCGACGTGTCTCGATGCATTTTCATTTCACAAAAAGCCTCTATTGTGCAAATCTATTTATTCAGGACTCTACAAAAGTCGGTTCAGTTTGAATGAAAATTGTTTATAAAAAGTTTCTATTCAAATATACACGTGCGATATGCAAAAGAATTATAGTCGTGCTAGTAAATCATACATTCATTATTTTCCCAAAATTTTGTTTCTACGGAATAAAAAGGTAAAGATAAGAAAACGAGGCATGCAAAACTCTATATAAATCAATTGACATTTGTCCTGTTAGTTGACACCTTAAAAATAAACGTTTAGGATGTTATGATATTATATACATATATGTAGATAAAAGATTTATTTACTTTTACACCAGATAAACAGTTATATCTTTCGGTTGGCTTTATATCAAGATATTGAAATAAAATAATTGATGATAAGCTTTCATGCATTTATTTATTTCGTAAATCAAAGCGCTCTACATCTTTTCAGAAATCTTTATTTATTGAAGATTGATAATTGTAATCTTCATAATTTAAAAGTATCGTTCAATTTTATTTAAAATCTAATTATATACTTATACCAAAAGCCATAATTCTCTGATTTACGTAATTTCTTAATTAATTTAATATTTTAGTTTGGTTTTCATTTGACCTATTGTACTCCACTCACAGTTCTCTACATAAACAAAATTAAAATTCACGATGATACAAAGTTTACCCTCAATTATTGTTATACTATACGATTCTAATTACTGTTAATGAAACACAATTCAATGAAACACAACAGAACTCAATTTATAAAGTATGCAGTCAAGTAAGAAACTTAAAAAAAAATAAAGCTGAAATATTAATTATTAAATAGCTGTCACCAAATCAAACTTTTTTTTACAACTGGAACTGGAGTAAATAAAAAAATCTACTAACAAAAAAAGGTGCGTGCAATCTTTAATAGCATTGCGACACTCGCAAGCTATTCCCGTCGCAAGCCAGCTATGTTAATCACCCATTGATTAACAGTGGCCGTCGGGTACCGCTAGCCAAGTTGTCATAATTACCAGAAGCAGGATCTATAATGCGCGGGTACGGTAAAGATAGCCAAGTGCCCGAGTAATAATACCATAAGCGAGTCGCTCCGTGAGAAATTTCGGCAGATGTACAATTCTTTGACGCGGTAGGACGAGTGAGCGCGTATCTTTTTTTTCGACTTAGTAATAAGCGGTCCGCATCGACGACGTTCAGGGCCTTCGTGAGTCATCGGCGCATTGTTAATGCACGTGTTCGATACTCGGACGTTCGGGTTAGAAAAGGATTTTTTGCAACCCCTTATTTTCAATTCCGCAACTCTTGCGAATTTTGGGTTAATTTTTTGCCGTTCTAATTTCAAATTTGGAGTAGACACGTGCATTGCAATTGTTGGATTGAAATGTAAGACACGCATTTCAAATATGGACGTAGGTACTTATGCAGCTAATCTTTAGTTATATATTTTGGAAGCCTGAGAATAGTCGATTAAATCGCGGCGCACATCTGTTCTGGTAATGATGTATGGCTAATTCGAGATCGTTCTAGCCGCCGAGTTAATTAGTTTTCAATTACAATTTAATTGCTATCGGTGCACAGTGCACTTGATTCTGACGATAAAAGCAATTAGAGCAACTTTAAATGCTTTTCACGCGACTTATCATTAGACCGGGAGCAATTACAAGACAGAACCATTATTTCTTCACTTCCTCGGATAATTCCAATTAATTTCTAAGTGGTATCAGTGTAGCAAATAATCTTCTATCTCTAATTTATTGGATATACATATATTAATAGACACTTAATGGCCACATTTTTTTAGGATAAGTGCTATATTTTGGGCAAATGTGTTTACTAAGTCTTCAGTTTAATAAGTCTATGGAAAATGGAATTTTAAAACCTGAATCGTTTTTATAAGAATTCTGAAAGTAACAGTTTTTAAAATAAAAATAAATTGTAAACAGTTACATACACAGTCTTAAGTACACCTATGCTAGCAATAGTGCATCTATTTAAGTAGGTAAGCGTACCTAATAAGCTTACAATAATTATGTACAGTCAAAAAAATAGTTACACCACATCACAAATTAATATAAATATGTAGATGAAACGTCTATTCGTATCTTCAGTCACACGCATACAGTCCAATAAACAAGCTAGAAGAAAAGCTAGCAAGGTATACCAAAAAATAATTATTTAAAGATCGCTTGTTTTTCACAACTCTCAGAAAACCTAAAAAAATTTTGGCGTTTACACTTCTGGATTAATCTTATCTTATTAGATTTTCGCTTGCTAATTAAAGCTTGTACACATTCACGACACATACTTTTTATTAATTTTATCATGCGGTAGCTATGTTATAGGCCTTTACAGTACCCAAGGTCATTTTAATATTTGTACAAAGAGAAAAATGTTCAATGCAAGTTAAACAATTGGGATACAATACACCTGTGCTACAATTTGGGCAAAGGTGATATCACCCCGTTAACGTTTATACAGTTGCGCCGCGTGTGTCAACACTTAACTTGCGTCAAACCGATGAGCTGGCGATAACGCTATTAAGGCCTATTTACGCTTCTTAGTTTTTTAACTTTATAAACTACCAAAAAATTCTTGCAGTACAGCAGAATATAGGTATGTATATACTCGGATATTCTAAGAAATGATCAGGAGGTCATGAGAGTCCTTATTTCAGGAAAGCTAAATCTACAAAATAAGTGATAAGGTCTTGACAAAATCATACATTTAGAATTATCAATAAAGTAAAATACCGATAATAGGTATCCTTAAATGATGATTTTTAAAAAAAAGAAAACCTATTCTAATATTCTAAATGTATATATAACTAATATTAGTAATTATATGTAGATATTTATAGAAATTTAAACTATGTATAAAGAACTACCTACAAAAAGAGCCCACCCCGGATCGCACCTTGCCCAAATGTGCCCAATGTCAATTATTATGTAACTATGTATATCTAATTTTCAACACACTCACAATCAGGTTCTATTTTGTTATCAATAATGCTCATGTATCAAGTATTAGACATGCATTTCATCACAGAAAATTACACCAGGATTAATATTTACACTAGATTAACACATGCTCTACACTAAAACCGCGAGTACATTCTAAAATACAGATTGCATAGTGCCTACATAATTTATTTAAATTATAAGTAATCAATATATGTATACTGAAGTACAAATAAATATATATTTTTAAATTTGAGGTGTAAGGTATCTTTAATTTTGACGAAGCCTGTTGTGGATATTTTGCAAATATACATATATACATATTATTATGCTCACGCCTTTTTCCCGAAGGGGTAGGGTTTGCATGTATAATGTAGAATTATTATATGTTTGATCTCAGGATTAAAGAATAGTTACTCTTTGGGAGATTAAATTGTCACACGTAGAAAAAGAAAATAAATGACTCATGTTTTCTGTACATATATTTAAGTATTTATCACATATTTAGTAGTCAAAGTAATTTAATAAAACTGTAACTAAACATAGATGTTCTCCTTAATCTCAGCAAACAGTGGCATGAGTCAGAAAAGAGTGCTTGTTGACGATCGCTCATTGCACAAGTGATAATACTTTGTATAACATTATACTTTAATTGTGTACCGCTCACATCAAACGACATATCTTAGAGATGACTCGCATCCGAAATAAATATTCAACGGATTGTAATTACAGTACGGTTTTGACTTGGCAGCTCTGCCCCCCTAGCCAAGTGGCATTGCACAATCTAATCGAATGTTCTTTTAGATTGACATGCATGGGATTTACATTAGCGTTAGCGCTCGTTGGCAAGTGCTTATGTCAATCCCATACATGTCAATCTAAAAGAACATTCGATTAGATTATACAATACCACTTGGCTAGGGGGCTGAAGTTGCGCAAATGGCTGCTCAATATCGATTTAGCGACTATTTGGCGGTATTAGGGGGTTTGCGAAGGTGGAGCCTATGTTCAAAGCAGCCAAATTAAAACTAAAAAAAGTACTATACATAAATAAACATATATTGCGGCATCTAGCCAATTAATCATTAGCTGCCCACGAGCGCTTAAGGACAATAGATAATCGTATTGTGTCAGCTAATCGATTGTTGACTGGGCCAGTATGCCTAGTAGTACTTCGACTTTGATGTAAATGCTATGGAAAATGATTGGATAATTAATTAGTTTTTATTTTTATTTTAGTAGGTATATAAATAAATATTAATTTTGCACTGAATACTCTTTTAAACTCCATAAGCGAAATAATGTCATGTTCTTTTTCGAGATTACTTAAAACACTGATAGAAATCTAAATTTGTTTTACACTTCACCATTTTATAACACTAACTATCTTCGGGGTTTTTAAAATGAGTAGTACCCTACTTAATATATATGGGTTTTTAAAATTACTACTACTTAATATTAAATTTCAAATCTGAAATACACTATGTTATACACTTCACGGACACAAAATCACTGGTGCACTTCCTGGTTCGAAACCAAAAAATAACTAAACGTAAAAGGTAATGTCTTCTAAATTTATACAAACAGCACCCTTGCGAATACACAATTTCCCACGGGCCCGGTATACTTTACACTTTGACCTACAAGGACACTATTGTCTGCGCAACTATTGTCTTGCAAATACTTCCGACTCCCCTTATTATTTTCTCTTGCGCCATCTTACAAAATTTGTTCACTATTATTCCGTTAGATGGCGCCTCATTTTTCTTTACAGAAAAGTGGAGAACAGTTTGACCCGGTAGCTATTCATAAAATCTTTAAATTAATATACCTTTCCTAAATAGTACGAGCCCAAACAAATTTTGTAAAAAAATGTAACAACACAAATACTCTTTAGTTAATATTAACTATTTATTACTTTGGAGTAAAGAAACTGTAAAGTCAAATGTAAAATTAACAAAAGCCATTCGCAGAAGTAATAAAATTTGAACATAAGAACAATAAACACTTATCTACACGAATCTGACAACATATTCATTACAAGTATTTATTCAAAATAAGTTAAAAAAAGTCAAAAGTATAACTTTTGAAACAAAATGTCAATTTAAGGCTATTACAAACAATAACACCATGATACATTAGTAACGAGAGCGCGTGGCGCTCATACGACACACGAGCGGCGCACGCGCACCCATTACGTTACAATGACACCACAATACACCTAATAGGGCATTGTTTCTTTGCGACCATCTACTTACCACTCTCATGGAATTTGTAGTGGTTCTGTAAACTCTTAAGTGTAATTCTGAAGTGGCTGATTTACATAAATACAGTAGTACTGGGTTGTTATTGGATCAATGTAAAAATTTTGCGCTGGGCTACTAACAATTTAGTAACACTGGATTGTAGCTTTTAATAAAAACACTCAACGTAAAGCAATCGAAAAGATTGTAAGCATTTTCAACATTGTCATTGGTATGAATGCTCAAATTATACAGTCTTCAAACTGTTAATTACATTATAATGGATCCAGTATTCACGTATAAAGAGCTACTTAAAAACAGATTGTTCAAATTACGACTGTCAGTTTTTGTAAGAAAACATAAAATGTGGTTATGATCAATGTTGAAGTTAATTAATTTCACTAACTAACAAGACATTCACTAAAACATTCGAAAATTACACTGGAAACAAATACAACGACAGTGCTGTCTTAATTAAAGGTTAAAGTGTTGCGATGTCCTCTCTATAATCACTTTATTATCAAACAAGTATTATATGAGGACATAAAGAAAGACTTACCTACTACTGAGTAGTGAGTAGTTACGACTTAATAAAAACACATTTATTAAAGAAACGAGTTACGGCCAATTTATGCAGAATGGCCTAATTCCGCCAATTATCAATCTAATAATCTTAGGCCGATTCATTTATATTTATCAGGTTTCAAATAATTCTTGAAATGGCTTTTGTAAAATAATTTAAGGGTAACTCAAAATAAAACTGTTGTTGTAGCGAATGCGATTGCTACACTTTGCTACGACGCTCGTAGAACTTGCTACGAGAAATTAGTGTTATAAATTCACATTCTATTTTCTAAACGCTGATATACATTTACATATATAAATAATGAGAACAACTCTTTATATTTTAGAAGTGTTGACGCGACAGCAATGAAGCCACTCAGCCTAACCAGTCCTTGTCCAATTAAATTTTCACTCCACAGGTCTTGACATAAAACTGACCCTCATCATAAAGTCTTATCTCATTCTTTTTTCGAGAATATTGTAATAATTTCGTGATTGGCAATCATGACACGGTCGCACGCTGTACAGACGCCCGGTGCGCCCGCTCCGTGGGAAAAGCGACAGTTGCGCGCGCAGAGCGCACCACCTGCCCCCCGCTAAAAAACAACTCGAAAATTCGAATTCGGAATGATTTGCTTGACCTTGGTATTTAGTTTGTATCGACGTACGGTTAATAGTTTTTATGATATTGATTGTTTGTATGTTAAGCAAGTTTTGAAGTTCGATAGAAACTTACGAATTTTTTAAGAGTTTTAGAATAATAAAACAAATACTAAGCTATAGTTTTGTTATACAGAACTTAGTTTTTGTTTGGTAGAAAATCAGATACATAGATGATAATTACGTAATTGAAAAGAATATAATTGGAAAACGTGACAACCATTATGAATTGAACTTATTTAGGTACACTAAACCATATCTCAAACTATACCTCAATCCTGGAAAAAGACATTTTACTAAATCTGTGAACACCACAGTCGCACGAAAAACTCTTGTTACAATTAACGCCAAGCCCCGAGCCTAATGAAACGATAAAACAAGTAAACAAGTCCACACCGGTTTCCTTATCTCCATTTACGTACGGGCATCATCCCGTAGATCCGCTAAGTCCAAGTCTCCATATTTTTTGTACACGCGTCACCGTTGATCATCGTAAGTGCACCGCGCTCGCGCCATATGTCGCGTGGATCGTGGGAAAGGATCCTTCGCGCACGCAATGTGCGCCTTCTCAACTGTCAACGCGAAGGAAACAAGCCCCTTCGTACCCTAAAACAAGCGGGGCACAGTTCATTTTTCAAACTACGAGCCCTCCCAACTGTCGAAACATTCGCACGAAATTGTTCCAAATTTGAATTCATACAATCAGTAAACAGAGTTTTTATTAAAATACATGCCATTACGAATTTAAAATTTCAACGAAAGTAGATTCAACGTTTGAAGGTTGAATTTGAAATGGTGTTAACTTGAATATCCTAATTGTTGTTCGATCTTGTATTATTTACCTATAATAACTCAAAGGCCAATTACTCTTAAAAATTATGTTCATAACAAACCGTTTGTTTTTATTTGACTTAATTTATAAAGCTTCTCTGGTTGAAAAGGAAGTCGTAAATAATATGTATATCGAAAAGCTCTCACCGAATACCTATCAAGTATTTAAAATCGTAAATTAAATCAATAATTTTGAAAAAGGACTATTGAATAATATTATCGCTATCGCAAAATACAGAAACATCGTTTTATGTATGCAATGTACTCATACAAGCGCATTTTTTACAAGCGCGCCTTCTTTGGTCGTCACACAAATATCGCTTTTATAATGGCAAAAAAATAAAAAATAAGATCGAGGGGAAGACGCACAACTGGCGCGAGCGATCGTGGGAACGCGACGAGTTTTCAAATATAGAACGCCTTAGAAAAGGTGCAATTCCTTTTTTTTCGATAGGTTTTTATCTCTAATGGCAGCCATATTTAGTGGCGAGTGGATTTTGAAATTTGAACCTCAAGAATTTGGTTTTTCAAGATGTGTTTTATAAAAAAAAAATATTTGTTTGAGCGTCACATGTCTCTAATGGTTTTTTACCGTTATGCATCTAGAAACTTTTTAGTTTTGTTATGTTTTACAAAAAAACCTTCGCTTGAGAACTCTTTCACAATTTTTTCTTATCCTTCCGGATGTCACAAGTAGTATTGAAAACTTATATGCAAAATTAAAGTAAAGTGGCAAGTAAAATGGAAAACAAATGGACTACAAAACGCGCATATTTTATCTAATAATTAAATTATACCTAAAAGATCTTACTTAACGTAATTCTACAAAAAAAAATCTCAATAATCCAAGTAAGGTCTTTTTATTACGTTTGCAACTCACGTAAGGTTTTTAGACAAAGAAAAATTAGAAAAATTGCTAAAATTATTAAATTTTAAAAAGATATATAAAATTCCAGAAACACTGAAAGGTTTTCAAGGGGTTTGAACAGGACAACATCTATCGGGTCAGCTACTATAGCATGAATCATACCCAGCTGGCCACAAAAACACAGTGAACCAATTATAAAAGTGCGAACAAACTATACCTACCAAAACTTGAATATAAAAAACCTCCAACAAGACTCACTAACAATATCACGTCAATCAATTCACTTTTTCAAGCGATTCCACACTTAACCCTAGTGCATCTGCCGTTACAAAAGAGAGCCCCACATTATGCTGGCACGTATTTTTTCTTGACCTCGGCCTTTATGCCCAAGGGGCGAACCGTGGGAACGATCTTGCACAATCCCCCGTTTCCTTGGCCATATGCGACAGAAAAAAGTGCAATTATTTATTCCCCCTCGAAGAAAAGGGGAGTTGTGAGAACGTGACCCAACAATGCGCTTCCTGGCTTACGATACACAATCGTATTTCGTCAAAGAAACTTAAATTTAGCTCTTAAATTTCTCCACAAAGATGCTAGATTCCGATAACCCGTGGCTCCCGTTCTATTACTCTAAAAAGTTTTTTAAAATGTTACTTTGTAACCAAATGTCAGATGAATTTCGACTTCGCTGTCATCGAAATACGTTCAATATTGATAAACTAGCCTTAGCGTACTATTACGTTTTGCCGTAACATGAAGAGTTTCTTCAATATTGATTAAAATACGCTTGTGTGTACACAGAATAGCATTACGCGTGACCTTTAGATCGGTGATTGTATGAAAATGATAATCGATCTCGCTCCGTTAGTTATTCGATTCTTTTGAGAAATTCTCGTGCGCACCTAGGAAACGTCCGCCATTGTTGTTAAGATAACACGTTTTTTCTCAACTTAACTATACGCTATTATAGTCAATTGTTTCTTTATGGCTTTAAGTCTCGAAAATTACATGCTAAGCTTTTACGATGCAAAAACTCGTAAATGGTATCTTTTGTTCATTAAAATGATAAGCATGAAGATAAAGATGTGTTCACACGAGCGATAGTGCGTACCGTACGCTGCAGACGTGAGTTACCATATCGGTTCTATCGTGAAAACCCGCGATGCAATGAGACACTATCGCAGGACACTATTAATAGCGACTCGGTTAGACTTCTAAGTGCATCGGACTATGCCTAAGTATTCTAAAATATCGTAAAAACCAAAATTATCATTTAAAAGTACAACAAAAGTTTTGTAAAGTCATCAGGCTTCTTTTGTAATTTGCGAAATTAAAATTTTGAAGATGTAGCTTTCTTACTGACACTTTCTCAATTTACTGTCCTAGGGAGCAAAGATTTGCAGACATAACTGGATTACTCGTATCTACAGTATTCGTCCGCCAGTAGGACCCTGCTCTTTGACTGGCCAACAAAAACAGAGAAAATCCAAAACTATTTTATATTAACATCATAATTTATTAATACAATTGCTTCCGCTTTTACTTTAAACACTTGCGTCTGAGAGCGCTATGAATAGGTCGCACCGTCGCACGCGCAGCTATGTCGCGTCATGGTGACTGCTCGCTTAGTTTTGACACGAACGGCGCCATGGACCTCAGAGTAAACGAAAGACAAACTTTTCGGGGTCATAAAAACCAACCAGCCGTGAAGGGTTAAATACTTAAAGTTGCTGTTTGTAATTGAAGTAAACGTTTTAAATTCTTAAGAAAAGCAAAGGTATTTCAGCAAATAGCCATGTTATTTGTATTTAGTTTTAAGAATATGAAGAATAAGAATCATTTATTTGCTAAATACCTAGTATTTACAATATGTTATAATGTTATTTACAATTCGTTCAATGTACTAAACCTGTTCACAGGTGTGCAAATATTATAAATGCAGCATTTACGCAGATAAACATCATTGTTATAGCTGTAACATACAGGGAAACTTAGAAATCAAACAGAAATTATTTTACCATACAGTTTATTTACAGGGGGTAATAGGGAGATATGTATTTGACATATCGCATTTTATCACTAGATAATTTATCATTAATTTAAGCTTGTAATCCAATACATATCTTGCTTATGTAGTAGGTACTTATCGCCTGGTGACACTTATCGTTGCCGCCTTGTGAAGCATGACCACGCCACATACACTAAAAATATCTGTAAAGATCACGACGAGTCGATCAGCAATCATGAATCAATCATGCGCATGCGACGATTGATAAAACTCATCGTTATCTAAAATCAAGATATCAGCTTTTGATAACTGTTCCTCTGATAAATTCACAGGAGTTCCTTATATACCTAATACTCACTCACGTATTAAAAAAATCGTGGATTTAATATTATGAGGAAATACTTCATCAGGTGGGACATTACGGATCACATAATATAAAAACATACTAATATTAATATGTTTGTGGTGGAGTCGCAATGACTTTCAATAAGAGGACTTATAAACCCCTACATATTGAATAAAAACTTTTGACTTTGACTTTGAATAAATATGGCAGAAGCCTAACTACTTTCTTCCTATAAGTAGAGAATGTAGTTACAAAATAATACCCAAAAATGGTTTGTGACACCAAGTAGAAACCGCTAGCGCTCATGACTTGAGCCACGTTGACGCATGCGCGGCACGATCACGGCACGGGCGGGTCGGGGTCGCCAGCGCACGCGCACACCAATGTCACGACTGCGCTCTAACCTCTAGTGCTATGTGGGCGATGGTGGATGTTTCCATGTTACACAGGATTTATGAGAGTATTGAAACTTCAGAGATTTTAGAAATTTGTTACGATGTCGGGTCTCAATAGATGGTGCTATTGGCATGGTGAGGTATTGGTATGACATTATAGGTCCTAATTTATATGTTAATGGATGAAATAAATCGAAATCTTGTAATGATAATTTATAATTTTTGTACTAAGTACGTCTTGAAGTATTTATGTATAGAAGTAAACTTCTACTTTTACTAGACTTCACCAGTAGTAATAGCTATGTTTGTGAGATTATATTTACCAAGTAAGAAAATCTTCTGAATGTTCTTTAAATGTGTTTAACGTCGACCAGCAACGAAATTAATACTACTCTTAATGTTTTGAAAATGCAAAACCATAACCAAATTTTAAACTGATAATGACCAGTTTTCTACACCCACAAATAAAAACCTACACCAGAATAGAAAGCAGTGTTACAGACGACTTTTAACGTGTTATAAATCAAGGCATTACTCAACCAGACAATGGATCTCCATTTCCGCCACTTTCATCGCTTCAGATGCCTCAAATAGTGTTTTGCAATTGGAACGTGCTGTGCGGGCACTTTATTTCATTGGCACGAGTGGCGGAGTCGAATCACGCGCAGCTGCGGGGAGTGAAGGGGGAGGGGGCCGCGAGCTCGACCGTGGGAACGCTCTGCCTTTAACGTGTCGCACGTGCTCGAGACGCTACCACAGCCGCCACAAGCCAGAGCGAGACAGCGCGCCAATCTTCCAAGCCAGAAAAAGACACCTCTAAAATGAAAAGAAAAAATAACGACAATAAAATAACGAGAACCAACAATAATTTGTGAGCGTTCGAATTTAGATGCGAACCGTGAAAGGGACGAGCGATCCGATCAGCTTATTTATTTGAAAGTAAGAATATTGTAATGGAGATGTTGATTTATCGGCGAGGCGTTGCGCGCGAGTCGCTACTGTGTTTAAGCGCCGTTTGTTATTTTGCAACTGGATTCGAGGCGAGAGTCGAGAGTCATGATTACAATGGTATAAATCGGTAGCGAGGCGGTTATTAATGCCTCTTCTTCGTTGATGATAACATTGATAACTCTTGGTCGTTCAGTAGCGTCGAATTTGTTTGTAACAACCAGTTAGTACTTGGAATTATCACCAGCAGAATTCTTGCGCGTGGATTCTTGTTATCCGTGCTGTGCGTATACGAGTAGGTACCTACCGACATTAAAATTGCTGAATCACTCAGGTATAATTAGCAAATAAAAACAGATTTACCATCCAAACTTGATCCAGTGTTTCAAAGTCTGGCTTATAAGTTATCTTATTGAAAGTCATTGCGACTCTACCGCTTCGGTATTTAGAGTTGAGGAGAAGAGGAGGAGAGCGGGGCAAGAAACTCCTTAACACATTATTCTATTAAAAAAAAATCGCGAAGCAGTGTTAAAATATACCTAGTAGTACAGGATCTTTATTTGACAAATGTAAACAGTGGAATTCAGTTAGTGAAAAAGTTGTTACCTACTAGTTGTAACTTAGATAAACTTCATAATAAATTGTGGGACAAAATTTATAAAAGGTTTGGTATAACTTTTTGTAAATTGCCCAAACTAGGCATTCTGTATTTTGGGTACTAAACAACTATTAAATAAACACCCAGAACCGAAGCCAACACACAAATGTTGGGCACAGGCGAGATGCGAACCCGGGATCTCCAACTCAAAACGTAATATCATTATCAACTGAGTGAGACAACGTGGAGAAGACATACCTATTACACTGAGAACAATATGCAAATATGAATGTATGTAGCTATACCTAAGAGTTGCCTGTTGGTCTTCTGTGGTTAGTATCAATAAAATATAATATGTTTATAATTGCCCTTATAGAGTTCTCGTTGAACTGTTTGATAATTATTTAAGAACTTTTTGTACAACAAGAAAGCAATAAAGATTATTATTATTATTAAATAATAATAATATTAATAATAATAAATTGTAGGACACAATTCACACATAGTTATTCAGTCCCAAACTAGGCAGAGCCTGTAGGTACTATGGGTACTAAACAAACGATAAACATACTTAAATAAACATTAAACACCCAGACTCAGACTCAGAAGGCAGGGTCACTACCAACCAACTGAGCCAACCCGTCGATATGAAGTTACCTTACATTGTTGCAACTTGCAATTAAGGAAGGCAAAAAATACCTCCTTGGGCGACCTTTGTGCCATGTGCCGGGCCATGTGACGTGAATCTCGGCTGTCGACTCGGGTTACATGCAAAGTGCACATTTGGCGGCCACACAGCCAAATGACGCAAAAGCCCGCCATTCAGGCGACTGGCAACCTGATGCCCTGGAAGTCCTGACCTGACCTTATGCCGTGATTCATTTATTAACAAACAATAGACACGCGCAAAACAATGTGTTAGTTTGCAAGTTACTATGGACGTTTCGACTGGGAAATACCTACTCTGTGAGGAATAGTTTTGTACCTACGTAGTACCTACTCACTTTTATTAGGTGACGCAGTGATAAATAATTCATCTTACAGGGGGAAGAGATTGCATACAAAAACGAAATAGTAAGATAAGTACGCGTGAAAACAGTGTTTATCAGTTATAATAAATCTATCGATAGAACAATCTGTACAGAAACTGTCTCGTTTTCATGTAAGCCGAAAATCTTTTTTTTTAAAAGCAGTTTGCATATACGTATTTTTTTTCTATGCAGTAAAAGTGAACTCATCATATAAAGCAATAGCATAATTGATGCCAAAGACATGTGTTTTGAAGACACGCCTTTTCACAATATAGAGCATATCTCTCGATCTATCTCTTCGTTACATTAATGACAATTCTAGCAGTATAATCATAAAGCGCCTAAGGAAAACCACCCTCGAAGAAGACAAAGTATAGGGTGACGTAACATAAGAAGTGTTTTTGTCAAAATCATGGTAACATGATCTTCCCATCCGGTACCCGACGAGATTTAATAGACCGGCCTACATGGTGGACAATCCTTAAGCTGAAATGAGAAATTGACCATCTAGAAAGCGCATGCCATTCTGAAACAAGCCTAAAATGTAGAAACGTAAAGTTTAAATTTCAAAAAGAAAAGGATCTCTTCAGCCTTTGTTAAAAGTTGTAGTGGACAACACGGGATGAGCAATTTTTATTGTTAATTCAACTATAGAAGCATTCATTGGCTTGAACGAAACTAAATTGCGCACATCCGGGGTGTCTATTGGGTATTCCACAATGCAAATTATTATCTCTTGCGCAGCTTAATCTATTGACTTGACACGCGCAACAGGAAAATTGCTGTGTTTTTAGATTCGTATGTCGTGTGGAAATACTGCGCTGGAAGCACGACGTGTAATCTGATCTTAATTTTCCTATCTTTTAAGAAGTCGTTTGTTTTAAAAAAATCTATGAGCATGTAATATTTTTTTTTGTTAGTAGATAGTTATATAGGTAATATAATAATTATCAACTGTTAACTGCACAGTCATACTATTTTTTCACTTCCACTGGTATTGGTAGTCCACTTCCCCATTATAAAAAAAGATAACTCTATCTGCCAGTTCTTACATTTTTACAGCCAAACATCTAAACCGATTTGTATAACTGACATAGGCTATTTTTAACCGACTTCAAAAAGGAGGAGGTTATCAATTCGTCTGTTTTGTTTTTTATGTTTGTTACCTCAGAACTTTCGACTGGGTGAACCGATTTGGATGATTCTTTTTTTATTTGAAAGCTGGTGCTTCTAGATTGGTCCTATTTTAATTTCGTATAGTTCTGACAACGGCAACCATGAGAAAACCATATAAGTTGAAGATTGAAGTCGGTTTTTTACTCTTTAGAGTGGTTATTTTATCTTGTAAAGCAAGCGAGGGCGCAGATAGAAAAAGTCGGTTATTAAATTAAAATCATTATGTATTTTTTTTATTGTACTCCTAAAAATAGATGATATTTTTTTTCACATCTTTGAAACTTTCTTTTGACAGTTTCTCATTAAATCATTATGTCTGGAATAATGCCGCAGCAATTACGTAAGTACCTCGCTGTATTTATAGTAAATTATTTTATAATGAAGCTTTTTTCAAAATTAAGGAAAAATATAATGATGATATTCTCATTACGGCTTTCATACTCAAATTGCCAAATTTCGAACGCATTACTCACCGGTTTCAAATTAAGTAATCAACATTAACTTAAACTTATTTCAGTTTATTTTAAGTGTTCAATGCCCTCTAGGCTTTTGCCAACTCTCAGAGTTATTAAAAAGCAGTTAATTTGCATAACAAATTACATGACATGACTGAGATATATGTTTTTGAGGCTGAATGGAATAAGTGCGCTATTTTAATGGCCAAGTGTTATGAACGTCATGATCTATGGAACGTTATTTTTAATCATTTTTCAATTTATTCGTTTAAGTGACTTCTAAATTGATCGCAAATACTGAAAGATTAATAGTTGACCGCAAGCGACAGATCCATATCTTGTCATATTAGGTTTAATGTGGGCGCATAAAAATTTAAATTTACTAGCGCCGAGTAAATTAATAAATTTCCATAATAACGATCATCAATTAAGACCATTTGCAAGTCAAAATTTACAGGCACACGCAATATTAAACGAGTCCACCCATCTCCGAAGATGTTCTCGATTTAAAATTGGCTGTGCGTTTTCAATTAACTCGAAACATTGATAAGTGAACTCTGCGCTATCATTAATTTACTTGCTCTACGTCAATTATAGTTAACTGCCTTGCCAAATAAATTCCTTTTTTATGATCTGTCAAAAGATTCTCTATCGATCTTTTCTGTAAATAATATAAAATATTATAGTATATCCGCTGACTCACGCAATGAATTTTAATGCAGTTTCCTTCCACTATCAGTTAGATATTTTTTCACTGAAGTTTTACGTGCGAAGCCGAGGCGGGTCTAGTTTGCTACAAAAATGTACTGAAATGAGAACCTGTGATGTCATCATTTGTAGTACCTACTCAGTTAGGTACTTCACTTTTTTGTTATTCATCCAAGTAGGTATATCATAATTTTAAAATGGAAACCGAAATACCTTTTTAGATGAATGTTGGAATAACCCTTCTGTTGATTAATCACAATTTAATTTCGATGCAGTCAATTATTTTTCTGCGAGCTACGAAGCTACGTGCTACGCTATCCCTCGGCCCATCTCGCTTTTGAATATCGCCGTCGCAGTCCCGCACGTGCAGCGCACGCGTTCCGGGCGTCCTGCTCGCACTCGCGTGCTGCGCGTACGCTTCCTGCGCGCGCCTACAGCCCGCGTCAGCCGAGCTCGAGTGTGGGAAAAGACGGCAGGTGTTATGCGGGATCGTGAACAACCACGCATTACCATTCACATTATTCAACAATAAATAATAATAATAAGAAGCCGAAGAGCGAGTGGCGAGCACGCGCAGTCCGCGTCACATACTAATGGGTGCTGTGGATGTGTGCGTGGCGTCTTAGAAGATTACTTTTGTGTGCGACTTATGAGATGTACTGGACGTTTCGTGTGGGCGGGCGCGCGTCACGGATGTAACTTCGGATTAACTTTCCGTTAATTGTTTTAGGATCGATGCTTTATAAGTATTCTTAGACTGTTAATTACTTTTTTTAAAACCTTTAATACGCGGAATACAGTTATAATAATATTTTATAGAATTTATTTAGTTCAGTAGGCCTACGCCTTAACTTTGGTGAAACTTTAAAGCATAGGTAGGAAGTACTTACCTACCGATTACTGAAACTAAACATAAAAACATTTTACGGCTTGATTTGAAACTTTTTGTAGCATAATACCTTAAAAGCTGTATTCTACAACGCGTAACAGAAAAAGCGCAATTCCTCATAGGTACACCCCAATTAGTATATTAATATAAAAAAAATATGGTGCTATCGAACTTTAGTTATGTCTAGGGTTCATTCCCGGGAATTCTCGAGCCGAGAATTCCCGGGAAATCGTTGGGCTTTGTTCCCGGGAAATCAAGCTCGAGAAAAGTCGAGAACTCGAGAAATCATGTACCCATATAGAAATTAAATCGTCGTTTGTTGTGTTGCGTGGCGACGCGGGCCAAAGCGCAGCGGCAAACTTTGATCTCGCTGCAAGCGCTCTGGTGTCATTTTTACACGTGTTTCGACTCTAGCCAAGTATGGTTTACGTAGTTAGTGTTTCACAGATTACGTGATAAATTGAAATCAAACAGGTAAGTCTTTTCACTTTTATTGACATATATAACAGCTTTATTATTCATATTATTTTTGTCAATAATATAATTTATAATATGATCTTAAATTTTACTAGGTAGGTACGAGTCTATCTGTTCTTTTCTACTATTTTTTAGTCAAACTTCAATACATATATTTTTTTTGTTTTATAGAAGCAATTTTTGTTTACAAGTTTTAAGTTGATTTTTTTCTAAATAACCAGGCAAAAATAGAGCTGTGATCGTAATTTAATTTTAAGTTATGATATTAACGTTTTATTTCATGTAGATTTTTTGTTTACTTTAATATAAACTACTTTTGTTTATAAGTTCTAAATAACCAGCCAAAAATGGTGCTGTCATTATAGTTATGACTGTTATGAGTCTGAATAATATTATTTCTGTATTTAAAAAAAACTTAATTAGCTTATTCATAAAATTAATGTTTTTAAATATAAATATGCACTTTTAAATAATTATTTGTTTGTTCCCCTTGTGTCGCTCTGGGTCATTCCTGATGCAGAGGTTGTCCATCGCGATTCAACGCGGTATCGCGGCGAGTGTGATGGGCACCTTTGCATTGGGGAGAGCAGGGGGGAGACTTCCGATTTAGGTTTAAGTTTAGTTTAGTTTTAAGTCTTTTGTTGCTTTATTATGTATTTTTTATTTGTAATTTTAATTATCAATAAAAGTTTTATAATTAATTTGATACTTTTATTTGAGAGGAAAACCACTGAATTTATTGAAGTCATTGGAACCAAATAACGTGAGAAAACTTAAGTAAACGTAAATTTCTCGACAACCCGAGAAGTCCCGAGAAATTAGCCTCGAGAATTCTCGAGACCCGAGAAATTGAAAAGCTCGAGAAATCATGAACCCTAGTATGTCTAACCAATTTTCTTAAATATCGATTAATAATAGCACGATTTCCATAGAAAGCACTAAATTCAGCTACGATAATTCATTTTTTTGAAAAATTTAACACGTATTAAAAATAGCTGAAATCGAATAAGGAGTCGATACTGAACAAACAAATTTCAGGAATTGCGCTTATTCTGTTACATGTTGTATAAAAAATTGTAGCTTACAATAGAATTGTTCGGTTGGACGTATATATTCATTCATAATATATTCTCATGGCTTCGACGCAATTACCTCGCATGTGTGTACCTATAGTACTCGTAGCTGAGCAAGCGTAATGTGGTGCGGGACTGCGCGTGAGTGCCCGAACGCCTACTAGTGCTGAATACGCGCATCCATTCATGGATGCGATGGTTAAAAAATGCATTCCTCGAGTACCTTACGGTAAATATTGAGAGATAATTGTCGATTTTCTTTAAACTGCAAATTTATGCCTTGAGGTGCCTTATAAAAACATTATACACATAAGAATATCTATGGACGAGTTGATAAGTTATAGAGACGTAGAGTTGTCGCACATCAACATGTTTTTAGAGTTTCTGATTGTTAACCAATAGCCATATCCTATCCCACAAATATTATAAAACTTGTTACTATTTCACGCAAAAACTACAAAAACTTTACAGGAATACATTTTATACATCCAAATGACACATACGCTTCTATTCCGGAACGCGGACAAAGTCGCAAGCAAAATCTAGCTAAGCACAGTTTTAAACTACTAAGCTTAATATCATGATTCATGATACTATGAAATTACTCTATCACCAAATAAAACTAAACAATACGTCAGTAGTATGTATAATAGTTTAAGCCCCAATTAAAAACATAAATTTCCAATCCAGTACAATTAAGTTCTTAATTACGGAGTAGGTATGTCGATCCAAGCCTGGTCTCATTTTTAAACCTTTAGGTCATTAGTTTAGACTGAAGCTATGGTCTGGTATAACTAAAATTTATGATATAGAGCTGTCAGTGCGTTTGGTCAAGGCTTCAGGTGACCATAGGGCTGGCAGCTATCTCTGTCAAAGGATCAGCCTAGCTATCCAGAGAGGGAATGCGGCCAGTCTTCTGGGCACTGTCCCACGTGGTTCCTCTTTGGAGGACATTTTTTATCTGTAATTATTGTAAATGAATGTATATTTTCTTTGTAAATAAATGTTTTACAATTTAAAAAAAATTATGATATACTGTTTGCAGTAGTATATTTTATAATATTTGAAAGAATGCAGTTACAATAAGGTAGTCCCCAATATGTCTACAATAAGTAGCATTTATAACACTTAGTACCTACAGCATCAAGTTTATAACTTCCTGTATCGACTACTATTGCTACGACATGTGAATTAAGAAAAAACTGCTTATTAAAATGAAATTAATTATATATTAGATTAGTATATTACACCGTTAAAATCGAATACCACCAATTTGAATTTTAAAATGCAAATCATGCAAAACTTGCGCCAGCAACATTGCAAAACACGTAAACTTCGACGCTTAATGAGGACATTTTTTTTTATATTTCATGTCGTTTACTGCTTTTTATTAGACTTTCGTGGTCGCACTACCCCTTAATGAGACTCTCAATCAATGGCGCCAACTTGACATTCGATCATGGAAACAGTTGAAATACAAACTTTATTTTACTGCCAATGGAATTCTAAGAAACCTTAGTCGGTTACATGTAGAGCTGAAAGTCGGAATTAAAGTTCAGTTTTGGCAGTACAAGAAAGTTGGAGCTGTAAATGAAATTCGGCTGATTAATGCCAATGAATGACGGCACAGAATAATCGTGATGTGAAATAACACCACGATCAGTCACGCATTGACCGGTTCGAGTAATTGAATATTACGTCTATATGCAAGTATGAGCTGTCAATATTTCAATTGCCATGGTGATTGAAGCGGCAACTTAAAAGCTCTCATCTTAAATTAATTTTAAATAAGACATGCTGTTTATAATTATGCCTCGAAAACTTAATTTAAATATGTAAACTTATTTATTTCTTTATTAAATCTAGGTAGTTTTGGGGGGACATACTTCTGCTGTTGGAATAACTGAAATGGGAACGGTAAAACGGCGTGTGATATAATCCAATTCCCAGCCCATAGTTCTGCCTAGTTTGGGACTAAATAACCGTGTGTGAATTGTATCCCACAATTTATTGTTATTATTAGCAACTGAAGTATACTTATTATTTAAATTTGTAAGCCTATAGTCTACTGTATATCTCTAAATATAATCTATATGAATACTAACGTTGTTAGCAAGCTCATTATAATAAACGTGTTAAGAGTAATTTTTCTATCTCGGAGAGGAAATGAGAAAAATAATAGCCAATTGAATTGGCTCGGCTGCTGCGACCAACTGCGTGCTACGCAAACAAGCAATATTGACTTTACAGTCATACTACTATACTAGCTTTTGCCACTGACTTTGCCCGGGGCAAAAGTAAAACTAAGCCTACGTATTATTCGGTGTATAAGCTATTATATTACTGTCAAATTTCATCAAAATCCCTTCAGTAGTTTTTGTGTGAAATAGTAGCAAATAAACGTACTGTCCATCCATCCATCCTCACAAGCTTTCGCGTTTATAATATTAGGAGGATCTTATTACTAAAACTTGAGGTTTTTAGCATGAATTATTACCTATGGATCTAAGTAGATGTAAGTACATCTGATCTAGATGCCTTCTACAGATTTACTCACTCAGAATACTCTAGCATTTTTGTCACTTTAAGACAATAAATAGTCTTAAAGTGACAAAAATGCTAGAGTTACATGCTCTAAGCGCCTTGCATCCATCCACTCAATATAACGTGGGCTACTCTCATCCAAAGCGCAACGCCGTCGAATAACAATATTCCTGATCTATAGATATATGAATAGCACTCCTTGCTCAAGTAAAACAAATACACCTCATGGACTGACAATCCATAATATATTATAATTAATGTTTTGAGACCTTGGCGATGGTAGAATTCGTCTTAATACCCTTATTTAAAAGTAATAAACAAAAAAAGATTGCCGTAGAGATCGTTGGTCACTTGCCCACATTGAGGCAGGGCCACAATTTTGTGACTGCATAATTTGCCTTAATTTCAGACCTATCTGCACTCAACCTGTACTGCCTCGAGGCACAACCTTGCCTTCAATGATGACGGGACGAGGCGGCTTCAATGGAGATATAAATAATTTTATATTTATATTCCGGAAACGTGTGTCAGGCTTCTAGATTATAATTATGCTCATCGAACTGTAAGTAATTAAAATCTTCTAAGTGATAAACTATGAGCTCTCGCAATAAGTTAATGAATGTTTCTGGATTTATTTATTTGTAGGCATCTTATAAATGGAGTAGAGAAATCGTTGAGATTAAAGTTTTGTAAGTTTTTATGTTACTGGAACTAAGTGATTAAAGTAAGTTGAAACTTAAATGTATTTATTAGTTCATACATAATATGAATGAGCTAGGAGATCTGGGAACTATTGCAAAGAGAATGTGATATTAGATTCCCATGAAATAAAAAAAAAAGTAAAAAAAAAAACTATATATTATGTATATTTAATTCGCGAAGAAACCCTCGGGCCCCAGAATTGATTCTGAGGCACATTACTGTTATGTAACAGCACCCCGGTTTCGATAGGCTCACTACCTGTCAGGTTTAGGAGTCCAGATATTATACTGGTGAAAAGTGCTAGGTATTCCCATTAATGGAAACTCATCCTACCTTCTCGGGAAGAAAACGGGTAAGTATATTTTTTTATTTTATATAATTAGTTTACTTACTTTACAGTAATGTATATTAGTAATAATAATATTATTCAAAAATCTAGTTTCCACTTAAAAAATTTAGTTTTAATTAATCTGGTTGATTATCAAAATTTATAACAGTATTATTTCTATAATCCTGGTATTTATTGACCATTTCTAAGTTGCTTAATTATAACAGTTGAATGGATAAAATACGTCCATTTCCTAAACGACGGATTAATTCAGTTTTACTGCAGCGATAATTAATGGTTTCACTTGAGTTGCTCCTATAAAATCAAAGCTAGCTCCGGTTAATTACAATTAGGTAGGTACTTGATTGAGTAGGTAACTCTATTCTCTTCTTACTAGTAGGTATATACTTTATAGTGTATATTATTTTTAGGGTTCCGTACTGAAGGGTCCGCTGGCTGTCCATCCGTCTGTTATAGAACTGTGTCTCTTGAACCGTAATATGTAATTTATATAGTGTACATTATAATGACATTATATAACCAATTTAATAAAAATCTTAGATTGAATTAATTGAATAGGTAAAAGAAAATTGCATTTAGAAATGTCAAAAGTCTATTGTCACTCTAGACTCCATGGAGATTGCCTAAACGTAAACAGCAGCCTACTCGTATTTCCACGCTTAGGTCTAATATCGATGTGTCAATTGAGTCTCAGAAAGTAATTATATAAAAAATCTCGGCTGTCTTCTCGCTACTCGCGTAGGTATAGTCTGCCGCATACAAAAAAGAAGGAAATGACCGGTAGTCATTAAAGAGATTATACTGATAGGTGTTTGGTTAGGCCGGGGGCGGCAGCGGCGGTCGTGTCCGGACGATTATAGTGAATTAATACCCGGGTCGTAAATACGCCGGCCGATAGTCGCCGCCGATATTAATCAGACATACACGACCGCCGCCGGACGCGATCTGAAGCTTCTCTCTTGTTTATTATTCACATTTATATGTATCTTTGTGTACAGCTGTACAAAGCAAACTAGATTTTGATTGCTCTCCGATGATATAGAGATCTGACTGATTTTCGCTGCGTCTTTGCCGTTATGACGAGAGTAGATGCTACTACGAGTACTTTGATATTAAAATTTAATAATAGTTTAACAAGGAATAGTACAGTAATTTTAAAATGTTAAGTATTAAGCCGAATGAGGCTCTGTTAAGGCATTGTGCTGGTGAGGAGAGCTGGTAATAATAGGTATTTTTATACCTATTATTACCAGCTTTAGGTAACAATATATTGGAAATAAAATTATTTGAGTTTATTACTTTCCTACTTGTAGAACAATAATTTATTTAATGTGTATGCAATTCAACTACTATAGTGTGTAAGAAGGAACCATCGCAAAATGTCAGATTCGCAAAATGACGGATTCGCAAAATGACGGAATTCTGACATTTTGCTAATCTGACATTTTGCGAATCCGTCATTTTGCTAATCTGACATTTTGCGATGGTTCCTTACAAACAAGTGAGCCCAAAATCTTAAATAAATTGATTATTATTATTAGATGTAAAATGGTGTCCCGTCGGGAAACAATGGGCAATCACAATGGAAGGGAAGAAATAAGATAAATTTAATAGACACTATTAAATAATTATTACAAACAAAAACATTTATTTAACTTCATGTACCAAGAAAATGTACACAAGGCGAACTTAATGCCTAAAGGAATTATCTACCAGTCAACTATCGGGCTAAGCAGATTATCTATTGTCCTCATACTCCTGTGAGACACTACTGCTTAACTGGGTAGCCCGTCAAACCGCAAGACCCGCGACCATAAAAACGAATCGACTGACACCCTCTTTTGCTTTTATCTAAGACTGACACCTCATTATGAGTAATATAGGTGTTACTGTAGAATACATGTAGATACAAACATATATACATACACTACTACAAACATTAGCCTTTCTTTTGGCTTGTCGTAGGTTGTTATAGTCTATTTTATGAGTTTAGCATGGGTTGACAGTACACATTTTTCCCTTTTACTCAGGCTACTGTCGATTATAAAAAATATTGTATATTTGCAATGATAAAATCATAAAATATTAATTATTAAAATTAAATATTTTTACTAGTCGAAAGTAGTAAGCGTGGAACGGAAAAATTGGAGCTGTCACCGAACCCATGCTATGTGAAATAAACTATAAAAAAACAAAATCTATTGCGAGATAATTAATTTAAACGACGAGATAGTGGTTATATCCGGGTATTGTATGAAGATTGTGAAACATTATAATTATCTTATCTAGTTTATATAAAACTTCACTTTGCTCCTCGATCATGTTTTGTCCACGCGAAATGCTCCCGAGCAAGTTCTAGTCCTGACACCGACCATTTTTTTTATCGTTCGTTATCCCTCGATCACCTACTTTAGGTATATACTAGATTAAATCATTAATATACATGCCATGCCCCCCAGTGCGTGAGCAGAGGTAAATCATGTTTTAAATTATTATTCCTTTTACAAATAGTATGCAATTTTAAATTGCACTCGCCAAACTAACGAGAATGAAGCCCTTTTCGTTTATTACTAATTTATCATAGATTGTAAGTATTTCTGGAAATGCCCAGTTATGAGAGGAAAGACACATAGCTCAACAGTGGGTCGTGGATCATAATTTTTTTTATACCTACCCACTTATAACTACTTACTATATAACTTTTTTAAACGATGAGAATACGAGTACGTCTTACAATGAGTCTTTAAGTAATAAATAAAACTTTACCGCTACGTTTGTGCGCAAGCTAGAATTATGTAGAGCATTCTTGGAGGAACTCTCCCACCCTATATGCCATATAAATAACTCGTGGAAGCCAGCAATTATTATACATCAGATAGTGTTCTTAAAAATACCAATTGAGCACAAAATTACGGGACAGGCTACTGGGTACCGAAGGCCATTTAATTATAGGTCTCCCGTGTCTTTAGGCAACGAAAATAATTCTTGGAATACATTCAGTAAACTTAAAATATTCTAGGCAATGATAATTATATATTCAAACGGAGGTGATTCAAGATGCTTTACCTGTGCTCAAAATATAGGTATGTGAAATACTTAACGATCAGGTCTAGCGACGGATCGTGCGATCCGTTGGGAATAACCCTAAAACCCCAAAACATTGAAATATATTTTCGAATTAATTTCCTCGGGTGCGCTAGGTACCAATTCAAAATGTGACTGTAGGAAATACTTGGAGGATCACATGACTTTTGTATCTAACACTTTGCAAAAATTACATCTGAGACTAGGCAAGTGTCTTATAACGTAAAGGCTATAAGGGAGCGGACTGCCTGGGCTCAATATCACTACATAGTATAAAGCAAAGTCGCTTTCTATGTCCCTATATCCCTATGTATGCCTAAATCTTTAAAACTACGCAACGGATTTTGATGCGTTTTTTTTTAATAGAAACGTTTTAGTATTAGCATTGCACCCGTGCGAAGCCGGGGCAGGTCGCTAGTAATTTATTAAAGGAAAGAAGAAATATGAAGACAATGAAAAGACAACTGAAAACAAAGCCGACATCCAAAAACACTGTCAATCTAGAAAAAAATATATAGAAATAAAGCTATGTATTTGATGGCCTGTGGCCAGTCATCAAAAAAGGCTATGTTTAGTCTAACCCTTCAAAAAAGTAAGTACGTCCACTTACACGTAAATCGTTCATAATAGTAAGTAATTTGTTGTAGTCGCTATTCATTCTGTACAAGTAACACGTGTCTACTATCTATGTTTAAAATGTTATTGCTTCTAGAGTGTATAGACAATAAACCTGACATTACTGTAATATCAGTTACGACTGTAATAAGATAATTTTAATCGAATATTCCTTTTAACACACTAATGGTGACGCTTCAAAACGGCATTAACACGAATCCATCCGTGATAATTACTATTACCCACCATAAAATCGCGGTGACACCACAAAGATGGCTTTTACGTTCACAATTCCAAAAACACTATTTAAAATCTTAAAATCAGCCATAAAATTTAGGCCGCAACTTGAATAAAATATGACTTTTTGAAATCGTAAACATCGTCCCTATTCAAGCAACTCCAGCGGCATTCAGAAAGGCTTTTGAGAGATTTTGTTATTTCTAGCGCGTCCTTCACAATAATGAGAACGGCCCTAAACTAGGAGAGGTCCTTTGTCGGCACCGGCGCGTGGATAGCGGGTTTCGCGTTAGTCAGAAGGGGTTTCAATGTTTAATTTCTACGTTCCCGGAATTCATAACGCCCTGATGGACAGTTACACAAAACAGCAGAGTTCCACATTGAATAGCTTCTTACGAATACCTGCAGATACATTCATAATATAATGATCTCTCCAAGCTCATTGTAAAGTGTGGTCGATTTGCCTCTGTAATACGAGTTCAGGTTATCCGAACGCCGTAGAAAGCCCATAATTTGGGTTTACTCAGAAAATTGTACAGCTACAGTTGAATTACGCGCTTCCTTGAATTACAATAAACAGAACAATTACTGATTCTTCATAAATCCGGTACTCTCAATTCAGTACATCTGCTTAAAGAGAGGATAAGTCAATTGCGAATAATAATCGCTTTTGAATAAACTTAATAAGCATGAAGAAGTTATGAGGAAAATTACGAACGAGATGTAAAAGAACCGCGATGTCTGCTTCCTAGAACCAACCGCAGCTCAGTTTGGAATCTACATTACCGCCTCTCTGCCGCCGCGAATTCTATTACTGAGTGTTAGCAGTCACCAACCTCGAGTGGCCTGTCTCCGACACTTGAACACGTGTACAAAACCCAGATATTTTAACGTCGTTTGTTCCGACACCTCTCAGCGACGACTGTCAGTAATCTCCGAAGGAACAAGTGCCAAAAAAATTGGCGCCGCATTGTGTTATCACGACCCCTAGGGCGCGACGACTGTCTCAACCCTCGAGCGACTGTCTCAAGTCGCAACCCCCATAATCTGCCTATTGTTCAGTCTCACTACACTTGCCTCTGTACCTGTTTTGTTGATTGTCTAAATAACTTCTTGGAAAACGCCACGGCAATGCGTTGAATGACGGCAAGTGTCGGATAAAACATTGTCTAAGTACCGTCTTTTTCAAGCTGTGCTTGAAAGAGGCCGTCTCGATGGCGCTATAAAAATTAAACTAAAATTTTACGATAGCCTCACTTTACAATCTAACTGTTATCTCCATAGTCGTTACTTTAACAGCCCAGCAGCCTTACTTTTTATGTAATGTTTCCTCACCGGGACTGCAATGTCTCAAGAGGGAAACGAAAAAAATCGCGCCACCTTATCGTCTGTATGAAGTTGTGTTTGAAAAAATCTGTGCACATGTAAGTCATTAGTCAGGACTGGCATGTCGTTCTCAAACATTTGGCGAGGCTTGCAAATCTCGGCGCCACCAAGACGACAAGAATGCCGAGGCCTTTGTGCTCGCCGCCAGCAAACGCTTTCAAGGAACAGCAGCCAAGATAATATTTGCGGAGACGCCGAATGAACACAAATGAGCGTGGGATTAGATGTCTCATTGTAATATAATACGCGGTTGGACGTAAAACAAATGCAGCTTAGTTAACCCAACGGTTTCCGTTAACTGTCAGGTTTTGGACAATGGTCCCCATCGGAAGAACTATAAATGCCTCAATTCTGGGCCTTGGGGAATTCTTCACAACTACTTAATTATTATTATTATTATTTTGTAACAGTTATCTCCTTTTTCTGTTTTGTTTCTTTCTCTTTTTAATTTATTTTTAATTTAATTGCTTTTTAGTTTTTTTTATATTAGTTACCTACATAGTATAGTTACCACACGTCCATAATATGCCCATGATGTGGTAATCTATAATTAAGTCAGCACTTAGATTACAACTTATTATAGTTCCTAAGTGTATTTGAATGTTTTAGTGTCTTGTGGATTACCCAAATAAATAAATAAATAAATATTATTTCGTTATGGGGATCTGGAATTGCACCTAGTTCTTATGAAAGAGGCGGGCTCTCTCCCAACAGAGCTAGGACTAAACACTACTTATGATTTTTTTTTGTGGATAGAAACAACTGCAGCAATACTCAAGATATTGCACAATATTAGAAAATAATACTAATCCAAGTCAGGGTATAACACTTGAAAGATATGATATCGACGCATGACTGATATGAGAATTGAAAGTGCGATTTGGAATTTCGGACTTGGCTTCCATTGAGTCATAGGTAATATTGCGACGTCACGGCAATCAGCTGTTCTAGGATATCAGGTGACTGGAAATATCACTCTTGTATTCCTAAGAATCGACAACGCGTGAGTGTTAGAGTTAGGTAAGTTGTCACTGCAAGCGAAAAAATTACATAACATCAAGATAAAAGTACTCTAAACAAAATTTAAGATAAAATTACGATAACAAAAAAGTGAGTGTTAGTAAGTAGTACTATAATAGACTTATGTTGACGACTCGTCAACAACAGAGACACAAAATTTCCCGAATTTATATTTGGTTATTTAGTCCCAGACTAGTACACTCTACCTATCTTGGGACTAAGTAACCAACTAAATATCGCAGTCATAGTCACAGGCTATGGGTGGCTACTAAACTAATAATAATTATAAATTAATCAAACTTCAAACTCACAATTATGCTCATTCCAATTTATTTATTTTCGGGAATCAAGTACAAAAACTATTGCTCCAACAAACCTTAACTTTACCTTACTATGATTACCTTAATGTTTACCTTATAATGACTATGATAATAATGAAGATATAAAACAAAACCGACTCGCTTGCCGTAGAACAACACCTTTGGACTTGTTTAGACCACGGTTCGCCTCGAGAACCGGTCTAGAATCCTTCGAATCACAGCGTCATACTAAGATCCGGCAGAGAAATAACGTCATACCAATTTGATACGTCATTAAGATAGTAAGGTAAGCCAGAGTAGACGTCATCTTAGGAATTATCAAACCCCGATTTGAAATCTATGACGTGTTTGGTTAGAGGGAAGTCCGACTGCCGATAAGTCCAAATTCCTAAAGTCCAAAGTGATTAACACAGCTAAACCCCAGATTTTTTTCGCGAACTTACGTATGTATTTACCACTAGCTCGACGGTAAAAGAAAACATAGATGAGGAAACCCGCATATCTCAGTAACAGCGTCCTGGTCCGGCGACGGGTTCTCCAACTGTCACGTTAAGACGTAGGTACTTAAAATATACTACTGAAAAGTGAGTAGGTATATAAAGGAATGGAATACCCCTGAAAACCACCTCGGAGGTAAGCCGTGATCATATATTTTTAACTACAATTATAAGTAATGCCTTAAATATATTCTGTATGTTAGATTTATATATAAAATAAATAAGTAACCTGATTTTGCTGTCACAAAGAAAATGTAGCGCTATTAAATAACTACTTTATTGTTCGCGCCCGTGACCTTGTTGCATATTTGCATAGTGACCTTACAAACGCGAAGTACTGTAAATTCATGAAAATATTTGAACCTATTATTATGATAATTGTAAAATGTTATATATTTTAATTTCGGAGTTTATTAGAGATATATTTTATTTATTTATTTATTTATTTATTTTATTTTGGCAACAGATAGTCATGTATAACAATATTTACAGATTCTTAGGTAATGATAGACCTGGAGTGCCGAATTTTAGCTTAATGTTAACAATATTTTTGTAAGTATCAAGTAAGGAAGAGATACAATGATATATTATGCTAGGTTAGTAATACTTACTCGTATGTTCCTATTTAATAACAGTTTAATTTTATTTTAAGTTATTTTTTTGTTTCGGTTATTATTTGTCATTTTATTTTACGTACTAACAATAATAAAATACAGCATTGCTACACCTTGACTGGGCCCATGTACTTAACCTTACTATATATATTTACTAATATATCACCTGTGTTGGGTAAGTACATAATTGCAATAAATGATATGAGTAAGTATGTAATTTAATTACGCAAAACATCAAACTTTCTTGTGGTCGACAAAAATGAGTAATTAGAAAAATTCTCAGGAAAACCGTACGTTAAAATATAGATGTACATTCATTCCCCAGGTAGTGTACGCGTTACATGCGCGTGCGCCGACCCAGCACGCGCTCTGGTAGCGCCATACCGCGCCGCGCGCCACTCCATGAGTCATACGTCGCGTGGCAAGTTGGCAACACAGTATGCCTTACGAGGCACGTAGGCAATAACACTGCTGATATGCATATAAAACTGCAAACTGAATACGTGACTATTCGGCTACAAACGGCAAGGAAAACAATTATTTAGCCGCTTGTTTACTGTAGGCAATTCTACGGAGACGCAAATTCAGCGATAATGCAACGCGGCAGTAAACGCACGTGTACCGCATCGTGTACAATGTAGGTCGTAAACAGCGCATGCGTGATCACTGGGCGACTAGTAATACTCGTTATCAAATGCTATATTTGACTTCATAAGGTACACTAGCCCCTAAGGCAATAACAATAACGTTATTAAGACATAACAAAAAACCGGACTTCGTGTGGAAGGCACTAAATACATTAAAAAAAAAACATCAACCTTTTTCTGGTGTAATTGGGTAAATGTCCACAAACCACGAACAAAAATAACCGCATGTTTTGTGCAATTATCAGATAGTTTTATCAGTCAACTATCAGCGCGTGCTCTTAGCTCATTAATTGTTTGCAACAATACACAAGGACCGATATAAATAGTAAAATTCCTATTATTACTCTCGAGTACAAACAATTATGAATAGAACATGACTTCAGCCATTAACCCTAATAAAATATCGGTAAATGATACGCAAATAGAATTTAAATGTGTTCACAAATTAATATGTAATAAAGAAAAGGAAACTTTAGCAAAACTTTTCTGATTTAATTAGTAAAATTCCGAACGCAATCTGGAACAGGTGATACAGTAATGAGTAAGCTAGGTTATTTATCAGTTTAATTGTATTTTATAATCACAGTGATATTTTTATTAATTTATTTAATCATATTCTGCAGCTACTTAGCGTCGGGTGTGGGATCAATCAAGTCGGCAGCACTGGATGATATGGTGACATTCTTCGCCGCAGTCACACAGGTCTATCTCTCTCTATCCCCACTTAAGGTTAGTAGGTACTTAAGTAGTTGCAGCGGCCATATCCAATTCTGATACAGTAATACTGATTTACGATGATGATGATCTGATATTATGATCTGCGCAAACGTGTTAAATAGCTACTATCAAATCAAATTGCCGAGTGAACTGCATACATTTCACAAAGTATATTTAACATCAAAACCATAAATGGGCACGATTCCGAATACACGAACAAGTTACATTTAAATACATTTCAATTGAATCAACAGCGCCCACGTGATTCAAACTTGCACGAGCCGCGACTCTACCTTTCACACCACTTTAAATTAAGAAAGATTCTATCAAAACCCATTCGTCGTCGGTCTCATTTCAAAGATCACGCTAATGAATTCAATTTATATTTATTTAATAAATTCATCACGGAAACTGGAGTGTTGAGTAAACTTTCCGATGGTCATTAAAGTGGGCGCATTAACGCGTGCCCGCCGTGACGACATAGTTATATCAGTGATTAGAGACAAATTGTGATTTTTCCGTGCCGCCACTCATTAGGGCAATGGAATATTTATAATTTACCGATAAGTACTAATGCTCCATCCAACGATTAAGTGTAATCGCTAATATAGGTGATGACGACACTCAGTCAAGAGGTTTCTGGAAAAAATTGTGAGACTCAGATAATATTTAATCTATTCCTTTTTTAAGCACTTTGTAATAGGACGAAACTATTCTTATATCAGCCCTCTTCCGGCATCATAATGAAAAAATAGCATCTATCTATTACGCTCTACCACTATTAATCTGTTACTGAATATCCCAAATAAGTTTAAAAAGTACGGCCAAGTTTTTGTGTGTTTAAGTAGGTGTCATTTGAAAGCGCGTTTAACCTGATGATTGCCGGTGGTAACGCGTGTCGATACCGGACGCCGGGGACAATTTCTCACCAGACCACAGTGGTGCGTAGGCGACCGCCCACTCGCCGCCGCCGCCCGCTGGTCGCTTGAGTAATGTGCCCATCCCGCGAGCCGCTACCGGCGCCGCACTCACACACTCACCACAGATTTACACCTCATTACACCATCTCGAAAGGCTGCAAGACCCGTTGCAAAATGCAACTCGATACCAAGCCTCAATTCCAACCGGCAATCACCATGTCATTAGCTCAGCATTATTTGGGGCGGAATAGCACACCGCGACGCCAGTAATTCTGCCTGTCAATGATTATTACGCAGCGTAATCCCTGATTGATGGACGCCAACGGTAGCCGGCCGCGATCGGCGTAATTGACGCAGCCTATTGTGCTGGCCGGCTGATTGATCGCCTCCCGCCGACATCTTGCGACAGCGAACAAATCCGCACTCTTAATTAGATGCGAGTTTAATTAGATACGTGTGGCGAAACATACGCTTTGTTTAAACAAAGGTAGGAATCGAGTCTGATTAATTGTTTGAGCGCCCTCGCTCTACCGCATCAAATCGTGACAAACTATCAAATTACAACGCATCAGTATGAATCATGTTTGAGCAAACGATAATTACATAGTGTAAATTTTCATTTAAAGCATATTCTCATATATGATACTTAGAAGTAGAATGGCAGTACTCTAGGAAGTTATTAAACCCTTGCTCTACTGCCATCCAATGGCGAAATCTCAATTCCATACAATTAAGTGCGACCTAAGCTCGGCACTATGACTTCCGTATTAGGTGGTCAGTCAGTAGCCGCGTAGAATCCATCCGCAGCACTTGCAATTACCGGGCCGGGCGTCGCGGTGCGCTGCGCGGCGTGCGCCTGCGCAGGCGATTGTTTACGGCGCGCACGCGCGGTGCCCCCCGCGCCCCGGCGGCAGCTGCTCCGCACAGGTGGCGCGTGTGGGAACTCGACGGCTCCGTGCGTTCCCACGATCGCGCGCCCTCCGCTCCCTATATAAGCCCCCGCCCGACCGCCACGCCGCATTCCGCGTTCGACGCTCAGCGCTAACGAACGCTCACTCACTACACACAAATGTCCAACATGTCTTACGAGATCGCGTATTCGCTCGCAGACGACGGCCCGCAGCCCGTCTCGCGTACTTATCAATATCGCAAAGTGATGAAACCGATGCTCGAGCGCAAAAGGCGCGCTCGCATCAACCGCTGTCTTGACGAACTCAAGGAGCTGATGGTCAGTGCTCTCCAGTCGGAGGGCGAAAACGTCGCCAAGTTGGAGAAGGCTGATATCCTGGAGCTCACCGTCCGCCACTTGCACAAGCTGCGCCGCCAGAGGAGATTGTCGCTCAACCCTACTGTGGACGCCGACCGCTTCAGAGCTGGATTCACCCATGCAGCCAACGAAGTGTCCCGTTGCTTGGCTTCTATTCCTGGAGTGGACGTGAGGCTGGGAACGCAGCTGATGACCCATCTCGGCCACAGACTGAATGATATGCAGCGCGCGGCAGCCGGGACTGACACACCCCCGGCCAGCCCGCCAAGCCCAGCGCTCTCCACCGCCTCGTCGTCGTCCGGCTATGTGACTCCATCTCCACCGGCTTCTCCCATGCCAGTGCACACCCCAACCCCCCTGGACTGCACCACCACCAGCTTCAGCAAGACCCCGACCGTGTGGCGACCCTGGTAAACGGTACTGCCCGGAGCGGGAGGACCCGGCTCCTCGGTCACATCTGTTCCAGTACCGTCGGAGTCGCACACGCCTGATAATGTGTCCGCCCTGATCCAGCAGTTTAGTGTTATGATTTGCTCACGTGAAAAGATAAAACGAGCTTAGATCTCACAACATAATTAGTGTAGGTTATATTGTAGCTCGTAAGTCCAAACTTGAAAGCTTTAATGAAAGTAGTTTATAAGTATATTGTGATATTAAAAGAATAATATTATTGTAAAACTAAGAGATGTTGTATCGAGCCTTACTGGTCTAAGAGAGGGCTCGGATTGTTATTTTTTATCGTTGAAAAGATTTTCACAGATTTGTGAATAAAATACAAAAGATTAATTAATAAAAAATATTATCTCTGATCATATTTCTGCATTTTATTATGACAATTCCCCAACACTCAGACACACATAATTAGAAAACGGTTAAAAAACAATTACACCACAAAGACCAATTAAGAAAAAGAGGAACTAAATGAATTTGTATGTAAATTAAGCAAGTTTTATTACATTGAAGAGAGATAATCTAGTAGTTGGCACTGAACACAACAATGTAGAGAACATATAAATATTTAAAGGGGTTAAGGGCACGAACATGGACCTCTGACACGGCATCACGCTTGGTCGGTAGCTTTCCTGTTTATTTCCACCGAGAGATACAACGTAGTTTAAAAACAATATTTCATTGCTGGGTTTTGCTATGACACGCAACGCAAGTTTGAAGAATGATAAGACAATATAGAAATGTGTCAAATGAAACGTCACATAGAAGAAACACTGAGAACAAGACTTCTACATCTTAATTGTAAAGGAAAAATTACCCTCACACACTTGACTTATATTAATTACCAAGAGTTAGGCAGAAAGTTAATTAATAAATTGATATAATCGGTACCTATGTATGCTTAAGTCTTAGTTGATATTTTAAACCCAATTCTCAATCAATTTAAGAAGTACCTAATTAAAATTATTTTAATTATATTAAATTAACAACAGATTTTTTTTTCAATTTTAGGTTTCTAACGTACTAAGTTGCATAGTATTGAGAAAATCGTTCGTCGAAATATCTAAAGGTCCTCTATAGGTCCTATGCGAGTATTTAGCGATAAATCGTATGTCTGCCTCTTATTACAAAACGGGTTCACGACGTATTTTTGGTATCTTCAAACGGAGTTTCACTGCTTGAAGATCGCTCTATAATACGGGCTAAGATGAAATCATGAGCATTCAATACCTAAGCTAATAACCATTTGGGCTTAACGGTGTTGCACATTCGACGTAATAGAAAAGTGAACATTCGAGATAATTGGCTTCAGTGAGATGTAAATTCGCAAAGTTGGTCATACGAAGAAGGATCCATGCATTCTTAGAATCAGGGGTGTCACAGAGTCGAGGTCCAGTCAGGACAGGCTCCAATGCGATTACAATAATACATTGAAATTGAAGACAGCACATGGTGGTGGGTGTGATGCGTGTCGTTCGCTTTTGTGTGACAAACACAAAGAATCATACGAAGTACAATTTATTTTATTAAAAGATATCTATTGAACTATGGAATTTGGTTTTACATTATGTGCCCTTATAAATTATACCTTATTTTTAGGCTTTTGACTGTACTTTCAATTACAAAAAACTAAACGGCTCTAATGAAGAACATCAAGCTGTTTTTTTTATACATACAAGCAGAAAATATTTTTCGTCAATGAAATAAGAAAAAAATATCAGTGTTCGATCGGCCGTTGCATACGACTCAGTAGATTCGAGGATTTTCATTTCGCACAGGCCTTCGAGGTCGAATCGCCTTGACCGGCTAGACCTAAGAGACTAAAACTCAACATAAATATATATAAACAAAAATATATCTGGATAAGTCGCGCTTTTACTGCGTACGCAAGCGTTAAGTTTATCGAAATTCCTACGGGAACGGGAAAACATCTCGTTTCCAGCATCACTACCTGCGGATGCCTGCTAATAATCAATGAAACTGTATCGGAGAACATGGTACTTAATTTTAAATCATTGAGCAAAACTTTTCCAACGGGGTACATGTAACGCCATCTTTGGGGATCTATGGAAAAAACTAAAAGCTCTTCAAAGTCTCAAATAGCGCCATCTGTAGAAAAGCTTCTAAATTAAGATGTTCTCCAATAAGCTCTCCGACCTAAGGCCTACAAAAGCTCTTCACCACCCAGTACCGTGATCTTCAAACCATTATTAACTAAATTCTAACCAAACTTTCAACTACCTATGTGTAGTCCGACAGGGTTTTCAATATTCGACCTACGTTTATTAAAAGCGTGCAGTCAGAGACAACCGCCAGTGGCGCATTCTAGGTCCTAAGTCGGCCAGATATTAGAGGCACGCACCGCACTGCACTGCATCAAATAACAATAATCTTCTTAACTTTTCCCATTTTATGTAGAGAAATAAAAGTTGGCAATAAAATAAATTCTGTAGTCTATATTATTATGATGGATACGGAGCGTCTGGTAGGTAGGTACTTATTGCGAGGCCTGGGGTCTAGGGCGGCTAAGACTGTGAATCTGCCACTGGCAAGCGCTCCGTTTATCATATTAGGTAAGTATAACTAGTACAATAGCTGACGATTACCCAAATGTTTGAATAATATTCCTCAAATATGTTAATGTTTTTTTATTACTATGTATATTATGTCTCTGTGTCTGTGTTCTCGCACTGTTTTTCAAAACAAGTTAATGACCACCTAAAATATGAATATTTGATTATGAGGCGGTTGTTTGTTCATAGATTTTTCTGACCTTTAGTTATCTATACCTTAAAGTCAACTTGCAGTGCACAAGTTTTGAGAGATTTTTACTGTGTTTGACGGACCTGTTGGCTCAGTCGATAGTGACTCTGCTTTCTGAATCAGAGTTCGCGGGTTCAATTTGCTTTCGTGACTCGGTGTTAATATGTATTTAGGTATGTTACAGTAAATGTTCGACTTGGCGGGGCGCTACGGTGCTCGAAGGAGAGGTGGAAAACGTTTGTTTTGTGTTAAATCCGCGGGGCGCTACGGTGCTCTCAGATGAGACGGAAAATGTTTTAAATCCAGTAGTTTTTAAGTCATGTGCGTATACTAATAGAAAGTCTAAAAGTAGTAAATTCGTCTTATTTTTATTAACATTTTGTTACTTTGATGTTTAATATGAAATTGACCACGATTCAAAGAGCATCCTGCGCATGTCAGCTGATAAAACTGCTTACCCGAGGTTTCTTCCTATTGCATCACTGTCGCAGGTCGTTTATATATGAAAACCAATAGATATGCTTACGCAAGGTGACCCCAGTGGATAGTTGTCGTGGCGCTCTAATCTTGAAACCATATTCTGTTTCGAGTATGAATGACTTTTTATCAATTAACTATTTTAGGTGTCGCTAGCAGCGACACAGCCAATGTCAAATACATGGTACTGCGTGTGGTATTTTTCTACAAAGTTTTGTATGATTATCTTCGTATGTAATAACTGTGGAATTAACCCTACTAATATTATAAACGCGAAAGTTTGTATGAATGGGTGTATGGATGTTTGTTCCCTTTTCACGCAAAAACTACTAAACGGATTTTGATGAAACTTTACAGTTTTATAGCTATATATTTTATCCCCGTATTCCCACGGAAACGGGAACTACGCGAAACCGCGGGGCGCTGTTAGTGTGAAAAAAAATAGTGACCGTGGCGACAATGCGCCGCCTGTCGAGAAAATGTGGCAGCAGCAATCGGCAAAAAAATAAGATGCCATCTCATATAATTACCTACATTCGTTATAAAATTCATAAGTTGCCAAGCTGTCTTTGACCATGGAAACTTACCTATCTATTGTAGAGCTAAATAATTTTCCTCATCGATGCCACAGGCGCAAGAGCACGACGCGATAACACTTTATTACTAAATAAACAGTACACGCAGGCTTAGGCACGTGGTTGCTGATTGACAAGAAAATTGCATTGTCACGCCCCTGATCTAACCCAACCTAAACTTTAGGCCTGGACGCTTACGTCATGTACCGGGACCAAAGAGATTAAAATATAATAGGGCAAAGAGGGGACAAAGCGAGGAAAATTTGAAGCCAAAAGTTATTCCAAGTGGAATAAGTCTAGTACAATTTCGACAGAATGACAGCTCGCGTTCATACTAACTGACATGATGCTTGAGCTTCAAACATGCTTCAAAGTTTTGTATGAAAATATTCCCAATGCCCCCTCTATTTCCTATTGTATTCTAATCTCTTTGACCGGGACGTACCAGATCCGACTTATTATCTACTATAGGTACCTATACATAGACTATCTGGTGACCAGCGGCGTTACCGTTTTCGAGTTTTATTTCGAAAAATCTATTCATAATGCTCACTTACTTCATTTAAGGATACTTTGTGCAACATTCGTGCTTATAGACCGAGCAGTTTCGGCTATAGGTTGATCAATCAGCCTGTTTCTTTTTTTATAAGTATAGGTAAATTTATCAGTTATTTAGTAGCTATAGTACAGGCTCTGTCTAGTTTGGGACTAACTAACCGTGTGTGAAGTGTGTCCCACAATTTATTATTATTATACATCGATTATGTCAGGTCAGTGACAGGGTACACATCTCTTTACGGGAAATTTATCTAAGTAGGTATTGTTATGAGCCGTAGGCCAGAGCTTAGTCTTTTGTATACACCTTAGTACACTCTCTCCACATTTGGTATTAACAAAGAGATTAAAATATAATATATTTAAATCTCTTTGGGTATTAAACAGTCTCGACAATATCATCATAAATCGTCAACAAAAGGCAAATAATTATGAAATTATTACTGTGTCCATTTTATCGTGTTGCTAAGCAGATATGCATACATATATTAAGAATAGGTATTACCTACGTGGAACATTATCAACTGTCTCTCCTCGCAATAATTCCGATAACGTACCTATACAAATAGAAAATAATTTCCAAGAACCTATCAAATTGCACAAGTACTACACTGTACCCGTGGTATTTTATCCGACTACGGCAAAACCAGAAAGAAGGGCTATGAATCTTACAAAAAAAAAAGAATGTAATAGGTACAGAATATTAGGTACACATAAACTACGAGTAGGTTCATCAAAACCCGCTAAGAACAAGTTGTGGCTTGACCAATAGGTAGGCATAATATATGTGAGAGTGGTAGTATACCAGGATAAATATTTTATAAGTTCAGGAATCAGATAAAGCTATCACTTTGTTTCGACAGTCTCAAACCATCACATTGGCAGAATTACCTACCGTTAAAACCGTCGAAGCTAACCCCTCAAGAAGCAGACCAAGATGCAGTCCCGGATACAATTATTTCCTAAAATTGTCCGTTATACCAGACATATTATAAAACTGTAAATGTTATACCTACTATGTATATATTTCCTTTTATAGTATCAACAAGCTCACCTTTGGTCCACCTTATTGAAAGCCGTTTATATGACTGACGACTGGAGTATAATAACACCTAATAGACTTGTACGATTATGCCAGTAAATACTTGGAATGGATGGATGATGAATGGATAATGCAATTTTAAGTGGATTAAGGAATAATATAAATATTTAATCTCCTAAACTGCCTCATTAGAATATAAGATATTCCATTCCATATCTGAGCACATATGTTTAAACTGCATTGTTATGGGTGCTGTATACAACGACGACAAAGGGACGAATATAAGAGAGGAGGAGTGTTGTCCCTATTTTTGAAGTCACTTATAATGTTACATCAAGGTAGCGAAGCGTAGCTCACATAGGTAATGGGACTATGTTGTCATAGTCTCCTTTTCTTACGGAAGGCCCGACATCAGATTAATATTCATTGATGATGAATTGAACACTCTCATGCCTCTTCCCGTTGTGGTAATATCTATATCGCCAAATGGTTTCGGTAACTCTTACGACCGGGCCTTCCGTGAAAATGCTAAACTGATAATAACGAACTTGAACTACCTACCCAAGTCTACTGTTTATGGTAAGAGACAGAGGTTATGAGGCAATTGAGATTCCTATCTGACTATTGCCTACTGATCGCCGAATGGTGGCGAATTAATGATTAATTAATTCGCCACCATTCTTAACCTCTGTCTCTTACCATAAACAGTAGACTTGGGTAGGTAGTTCAAGTTCTTTATTATCAATTTAACACATTGATGAAAGAATATTGAATTAAAAATAAGAAACATCGCAAAGGAGTCTATCTATAGGCCCCCGATTAGTGGAACACATCGCCGCGCCGCCACTTCAATAAAAACATAAAACCAATGACACACCAGATAACAGACTATAATTAGACCGGCATTTCAACAGAAAAATACAATCATCTATGGAAAGTTTCTTGACGAGATAAAGACGCACGCGCCAGTAAATAAGGATATAAATCATACTGAGTTCTACGCCTGATAAATCGAAAAGTTGCGCGTATCGTATCACGCTGGCCAACGCCTTTTTTGCAGGTTGTCATGTCACTATGACTTTTCATATCTTTTGGTAATTACCTACGCAGAAACTAAAACTTCAGATAAGACTACAAGAATACCCCGATATCTCGGGCAGGTGTGTCTGATTGTTATCTGAGAGTAAGGTATAAAGTGTTTCCTTACTATACGTATTTTACGCTACCTACATATTTTATACGGAAAACATTGTTACCTCAAAATGGAAAGAAATAGAAATAGAATACCTGGAAAACATTGGTACTAGGTAAGTTTTAGGTTCAACTTTCCTTTCTGCTGATTGCCTTTTTGGAATCATGCAATTTAATACAATATCTAATCTACTTTATGTGAAATAAAAATACATTGAACTCTATCCTATTAGTGATTAAAGCTGTATCTACGGCTATTAGAGAATTATTTTAATAATTGAGCTCATTTTAATTGGAACTTTGTAGGTAGATATGTAGCTATAAAAGATTTCCTATATAAGAATGAAAGATAAATAGGTAGGTAGGTATCATTATTATATCCTTACTGAACCGATTTAAATGAAATTTGGTACAGAGATAGTGTAAAGCTTGAGAAAGGACATAGGAGGACTACTTTTTAATGCGAAAACAGCGATGTATGGGGTTGAGATAAGGCATGAAAATTGGCGTGGAAATGACGTCATTTTTAAAGCTAGAAGCTTAAAAAACTTATGTTTTAGGCTTTTGATTAAATATGACTAAATAGGTATTTTTTTTTATTAATATATACCTAATATTCCCTCGAAAACCGGAACTACGCGGGTGAAACCGCGCGGCACATCTAGTAATTAGAGATGCACCGAAATTCGTTTCACATTCGGTAAAACCGAAATTCGGCAGCTTTTACCGAATTTCGGCTTCGGCCGAATTTCGGTAAAAAATACCGAACTTCGGTGACAGATATACCGAATGTTCGGTAGTTTAAAATAAAACCCAAATTATACTAATTGACACACAATTTTTGCACTAAGATACTTGTCAAGTTTTATAAGTAAAATAAATCGATACTAGCTGATGCCCGCGACTCGGTCCGCGTGGATTTTATGTTTTACCCGATGACTCCTATATGAATATATGGAAGCGATAATTAAAACACGTCGTAACGAGTCGTGACCTGTCCGTCACATAAGAGCGCGTAGTCTTACCGAATTTCGGCCGAACTTCGTCTTCGGCAGATTTTTGAACCGAACATTCGGCCGAATTCGACATTCGGCAGAACCCACATTCGGTGCATCTCTACTAGTAATATCATAATTAGGTACTTACATATTATTATGATGATACCTATCCTCACGTGGTGATACACTTTTTTGTATTAAAATATCAGCAGTTATCAGTGTCAAGTCACACGTTTTAACCCGTGATGTAAATATCATTTGAAATAAAATATAATACAACAACCTGCTCATTTTTATTTAATCACCACACGTGAACGTGACTATGCGTTCATTCCGTACCTATACTTTTATACTGATCTGTAAGTTCGACTATTAAGAAAAGACATTTTATCCCCGAGGGGGTAGGCAGAGGTATTCCATTTCTAGATACACCCACTTTTCACGTGTTATTTTTTGGACCCCAAAACGTGATAGGCGTTGAGCCCATCGTCGGACCGGGTCTTTTACACGTCTCAGAATAATTCTGGAACCTGCTGGTTTCCTCACGATGTTTTCCTTCACCGTCGAGCTAGTGATAAATATGTAGATACGTAAGTTGTGATAAACTCAATGTCCATTACATAATCATAAATAACCTAAGATCCGGCTGCAGAATTAGTGAGGGATCGAGTATACCTTCTTATGCTACAAACCAAATTTTTACTCATATTTATGATTAGGAGAATATATAGGTATCTACCAGGGTATCGAAATATGGCCGCGAGTACCTATTATTAATAAAAAAAAATATTTATTTTTGGGACTTTTCGGATTCTTGATGTATATTGCCGTGATGTGGACAATATTTTATGTAGGTAAAAAAACAAGTGAATGAAATTTTGTCCCAAAAATCCATTTTATTTTTATTAAAAATACTAGCGGCCATAATTCGATATGGCACCCTGGTAGATATATTCTACTAATCATAAATACCATCAAAAACATAAATGTGAAATGAGAGCCAAGTTCAACATTATGCCTTGGTTGTTGACTTCAACGACAAAAGAAGTGAGATCTAAATGGGTGCCAATTTCAATGGTCAGTCCTGAAATTTATTTATAACAACATAAAATATCAATTCTTCTTATAACTTAGGATAATATATTGTAGCCTAAGGTCTGACGTGGCTTGTTATTTATATGATAGTTTTCACATACCAATTATTATGTTCGATGGCTAGTTTCTTCCAGCAAGCCAATTTTTGGAATAATAAAATAAGACACGACAAGTAACAGGTTTAGAACTTGCGAAGGCTATAATAATTATTATGTTCGATGGCTAGTTTCTACCAGCAATAAGCAATAAGTCCTAAAAGTTAGTAACCTAAACTACAAATTTAATCTGTTTAGATTCAGCTTTTTACATGCAAAATCAGTCACTCAGGTCACTCATTTCTCTTTCACCTACTAAAGATTGATCTATATAGTTACTAGTTACAGTTTATATTCATAATAATATACAAACTTCCTTGCTTATCGCTCTTTCGATTAGTGAAAACCGCATCATAATCCGTTGCGTAATTTAAAAGATCTAGGCGTACAGCCGCGGAGAGTGACTTTATTTTATAGGTATACTATGTAAATATTGCGTTTGCATAAAAAATATATTAATAAGTTTTCAAGTGCCTAAGTAGGCACTAAATAGCTAGTAGGTACATTGACAAACCCATTATGTAACAACATTATAAGGCGACTGTACCAATTAATGCAAACGGTTCGGAAATATTATTCAACTTTATCTATAAAAATATTGGTAGACTCGAGCCGATTGTGTTATAATTATCACGTACACGTCAACTTCATTTTGCCTATGAAACTTGAATATTGATTACTTCATCATTATAATATGTTCATAATTGCACATTTGATTGTTAAATTCCGATTTAGACGCAAATATTTGAGGAAGCATGAGATACTTAACTAACACAGAACTCTAAAGAGTAAAAAACCTTCAAAGAATTATATTAAAAAAATACAATCTCGAATAGAGAACCTCTTGCTTTTTTGAAGTCGGTTAAAAAAATATTCATCGAAATCGGTTGGCGTTATATTGAGTTATTCTTCCATTTGTTGCGCACATACTTAATGTAAATTTAAGACTTACAGGATTTTCTCATGTATGCCATAGTCAGGACTGGACGAAATTAAAATGGGACCAATCTTGAAGCACCAGCTTTCAAATAAAAAAAAAATCATCCAAATCGGTTCATCCAGTCGAAAGTTCTAAGGTACCAAACATAAAAAAAACAATCGAATTTATAACCTCCTCCTTTTTGAAGTCGGTTGAGAAGATGATCAGATGTCTCAGTCCTTTACGGTCCAGAGACACAGCGAGTGTACCTACTCGTATGTGTCATGAAATCCGAAATAGAATTCGACACGCCCGGTCCCGCCCCATTCGATCGAGGTAGCCCGCTGTGGCCGGAGTTTTAGCACAACCGATCACAACAGCAATTTGCAATAGGTAAATCTGCAATCCCTACTTACCTACTAATATTATAATAATGCGAAAATAATTCTGTCTGTCTAACCTTTTTATGGCAAACCGTTTGGAACGGAGATAGAAATTGATAGAATACCTATTATAAGCTAGTTTTGATTCTGAAATGCGGGCAAGAGGTTTTTTACGACCATGAATCTTGCCAAGCAAAACATACCACTTGCAGAATCGGTTATTTACGGCGCTTTAGCAATACACGACAATGGAATCTATAGCAATCGTCAATACTATCATGGAAAACACACACAATTAGCTACGAAACCTAAGTAAATAATATACTTACTTGAACGTTGTTTTGTCTGCGCGACTGTCTGACTCACTCCTACTTACGTCAATAGCGTCCTCCACGTGTCGCAGCATTAACCTGAATTATTCAACGAGTATTGTCACTGAATACCTACGTAGTGTTTTCAAGACTAAGTACATAATGGAATAATAGTGTTGGTACATTGTGAGCTGACACGCATGCCGAAGGATCCTAAAGAATTGGAGATGCCTTTGTGTGGTTGAAGATAAGATGTTTCTTATATTTAGGACTGGATTAGAGGTATTGAGTGGGTAATACTTATTCAAATCGATTTGAATTTATTTGCAAGTTACTAACATGCACTTGGCAAATAAAATAGATTGTAATGTTTCTCACGTTCAGGATTTTTTTTTTTATATTTTCGTCATAAATAAGCAATGTTTTTAATTTACTTATCAGGGTAAGCATAGGGATTTATGTGTGAGATATTCGGCTACAACGTAAACCCTGGATACTAATATTATGAATGCGAAAGGTAGGTACCTAGGTAGGTAAGTTTGTTGACGTTGTTGTTTCACGGCTAAACCGCTGAACCGATTTTAATGAAATTTGGCAGGGAGATAGCTTACATCTTGAGGAAGGACATATGTGTTAATTTATAAAGGAAAAACCCAATTCCTTTAGAGAGCGATAATCAAGAGCCACGGGAAACAGATATTTCAAAATATTCGCTTACGTAAACTACTACTCTTTGAGCATTTTCGCTTAAACTGAAGAAAGAAATAATAGCGACATGTTAATTATCAATAAATAATGATGAGGGTCAGTCAATACTTACACATCAAACATGATGAGAGTCAATACTTACACGTCAATATGTAAAAGTAAAGACCCAGTAAAGAACCTAATAAAAACTATACTTACATCAACCTACGTAAAACAAATTATCTAATTTTAAACAATACGTAGGTAGGTACTTATTGTAACCGATTGTTACTTTGAAAACAAACCTTAAGTGCGCCTAAGTTAATATAAGTGTTTTCAACCATAAAACAACCTAGGTATGTCATGTAGGTACGTTAGAATTTTACGATGCGTAATTAGAAGGTTGTGAACTTCAGAAGAGGCATATATTTTTTTCATTATATGAATCAATGCCCACCGAAAAGGCATTGCAAAATAAATGCCACGAAATAGCATTATAAATAATAAACACCGGTTTGAGTGGTCGTAATGACACGTCGTACAAGTCGTATCCTTCAAAAGATCTGATGAAATACCACCAACTAAAAATGTTCGAGAAGATAAAAGTTCAAAGGTCTCTTGACAACCACACAACGGCTTTCGGTAAAAAAACTAAATATTGTTGCAGTTTTATCATTATTCTTCATTTATCTTACTCACGTTTCACACATAATAATATTATTTATTTTATCTTCGGCTGTTACTAATTTGAATTGTGTTATATCATTTCTCTAACTGGCTCAGAGTAATTTCAGTTAGGTAGGTAGGTACCTACCTATATGGATTAGATAATTTTATTTTAACCACGATGTTTTCCTTCACCGTCGAGCTAGTGAATTATTCTGAGGCATGTGTACCAGACCCGGTCCACCGACCAAATTTTCTCGTGAAAAGTGGGTACATATTTCCAGAAATTAAATACCTCTGCCTACCAATATGTAGGTACGTATAAATAAAAAATATAATAATTTCACGCCTTTTATCCTCGAGGAGGTAGGCAGAGGTATTCAATTTCTGGTAATACCCACGATTCACTAGTACCTATATTCTTAGGCCCCTAAACGTGGTTGGTGGTGAGCCCATCACGCGGACCGGGGTGCTTACACATGTCTCAGAATTCAGTCGAAGACTTGCGGTTTAATCACGATGTTTTCCTTCACCGTCGAGCTAGTGATAAATATGTACCTACTCATGTAAGTTTTATGAAAAAGTCATAGGTAGGACATACATGCCACTTGCCAGGATTCGAACCCGAAGTCTTTGGTACCTACCTACATGCCTTTACCACGATTCGGTTATCACTCCATGCAAAAGCGTTCAGGTCCTGTGAGGTTTAAGGTTTAAAAAAATAAACTGGTGAAATGTCGGTATATCCGGGAATGAAAATAGTTCTGCCGACCCCTTCGGGGATAAAATAAATAAATAAAGTTCATACACGATTATTTAGTCCCAAACTAGGCAGAGCCTTTACTATGAGTAGGTAGTTACTAAACAACTGATAAATATTATACATTTAATATTAAACACCCAGACACGGACCCAACAGGCCCGTCAAAGAATAAGTACAAGTACAAGACATTTTAGGTACCAAAACATTGGTTTAGTTGCATAATACTTTGGCATAACGACTCACGTCAGTCACGTCATAAATTCCTATCGAAATTGATAATAAATATAAGTATGTAACTTTCACGCCATGTTTACGAGACTAGGAAACTTTCCCGCGATCTCCAGACCTTTACGCATTTAGGTCGACATTATCGCACTAATTATTCCAAAACATACGCCGTTTCAATGCTGTAAGGACGAGTTGTTTGCGGTGGAATCTTCCCGCGGTGCAGATAACCCCAAGTTATCAGCCGGCGCTCGCGCACGTTCGGTTATTTATAATTTGTAATCGAAATGATCAAAATTACACAAACAATTGATGGACGCAGCTGGCAGCGCACGTGTTATTGGTACTTGGAATTTTCACGGAAGGGGGCTAAACCCATTTTCATTTTGTAGGTGATCCAACGCTTAATGATGATGATCACGCTTAGATATAACCAAATATAAACATAAATAAAATATACGCAGCCGCCTTATACCTCAAAATAGTACCCACTTTTCACAAGGGTATTTTTCAGAACCTCTGACAGGTGATACCTAAATCCACGGATTTAGGTGCTACATATGCCTCAGAACACAATCTGGGGTCTGCGGAAATACGTTACAGGGGAGCTATATAAATATAATCTCCCGCCTTTTATCCAAGAGGGGGTAGGCAGAGGTATTCCATTTATGGAAATATCCGCGTTTCACCAGTATATTCTTTGGACTCCTAACCGTGATAAATGGTGAACCCATCCCCAGCCAGGCAATCTAGTGATTAATATTGTACCTACGCAAGGTTAAGTTGACATCATAGACATATATGTCTATGGTTGACCATACACTTATAGTGACAATTATAATATAGTGAAGTTAGTGGGGTGGTTTTGGGCACCTAATTATTATTTTAACGGTCGGTTAGTGTTGGTGAACACGGACCTAAGCTATGTTTAACTTTGTTGAGTAAATAGTACAACGGCACGTGTGCTGAACAAAGTCATTATCTGTGTTAGTCCATTTAAATACTTTCCTTGTTCTTGTTTGTCGCCTAATACAAAGATGTTCGATTTTTAGGGTACCCAAAAGATAATTATTAACTAGCGGTTCTGCCCGGTTTCACCCGCGTAGTTCCCATTCCTGTGAGAATTCGGGAATAAAATAAAGCCTATGTTACTCAGGAATATTCTAGCTTTCCATTAGTAAAAGATTTTTTAAAAGTAGATTTTGAGTTTATTCGTAACAAACATACAAAAATACAAATCTTTTTATAATATTATCAAGTATACGTACTGATAAACCCTTATTAATAGCTCTACGCCGCCGGTCTATTTGTCCTCCTTTTGAGGATGGCTATATTTCGACCGTAGGTAGAGGTATTACCTACAGACCTGGATATAGGTACCCATTACTAATTGGAAAATACGTGTTCAAAAAGGTTCTGTTTTTTTAATTAAAAAACCGTCAAGCAGAATATCAGATTTATTTAGTTCATTAAAAACATAATTTCAATTTGTTTTATCAAATTTTATAGGTATTTCCTACATTACAAGAGAGTGTTGCCAACTGTTTTTGCCTGCCTGATTCTGAAATTTCCTAATACGGCGCCAGCAACGCCCGTTTGTTCTATCAGTAAGTTTGTAGACGTGTTATCACTTTGACAACATGTCGCGGCAACAGAAGTTAAGTTACTACTTGAAATGTAACTTCATAAATAAACTGATCTGTGCTTCATACAAACACCTAAAAAAATTAAAAAAGCAGTGTTGCGGTCTCAGAATGTGTCGCAATCGCAATCATACATGACCTGAGCTATCCAACCTATATCCCGGGAATGTCATAAAATTTCTATAGTATACTATATATACTTTGCGATTTTAAATTAAATCAAATTATTTATTGCAATGCTTATGTTGTACATGTAGATAGTATTTAGATCTGTGGTATCAATTATGTATCAATAATTTCTTTAGTAGATTTATCTGCATATATACCCAAACGCACTCCGTGCCGACATGTTGTACCCACTAGACAAAGTATATGCACGACGTGACTTGCGGTGAGCACATAGACATATTATGTCTATGGGTTAGCATTATAATAGTATTTTATTATGGGGACGGCCTTAATCTAGGCGTAAGGATTATTCTTTGTTAGTCGATTCCACGCTCAAATACGAATAAAACTACCCAATATAGTCCACTTCAGTTATATTTCATCTTCAACATAATTATAGGACCTTATATCTAGCTTTATTAACCATGTGATGGGACGATGTCTGCAGTTTGAGGAGCTCTTCTTTGATGAGACGAGTTATTTCCGACTTTGCTTTAGCGACGGCAAGTTCCTGGGAGCTTTCTATAGCGAGGTACAGTTTACGCTCGCCTTCGGGAGGTGTTTTTCCGGGGGGCACGTATGTGCCTCTGACTGTGATGCCCGCTTCGGAATACTCGCTGATAAGAGCTAGCGCCTCCTGTGAAAAACAAGTTTCAATATAGTATTTTACCTGGTGAAGGTCACGGGTACACGCTGGATGCGGGAAGCAAAGGACCGGTCATTGTGGCGACGCTTGGGGTAGGCCTATGTCAAGCAGTGAACGTCTCGACTGATATGATGATGTTGATTTTAAGCTGCTTGCGTTTATTACATCGTCCGTCTTTCCTCTCTTTCACTCTCTCCGTTTAGCTCGCACACACATCCCGTTACATTTCACATTCTACTTAAGTTCCATTCCTAGTTACAGTATGAAATAGGCCATCGATAAAAATTTGGCAAATCAAACGGCTTACATTTTATATTGTACTAGCACACTACACACTTTAATCGTCCATAAAAATTATAATTATACGACACATTCTTATAGATAATGAACCAAAGAAAGTTAGATATACATATCAAAATCAACACAAAAATTAAGAATCGTATTATTTTCATACCTTATATCACTATTTATGGTAGACATTGGTACACTGTGTACAATTGCGTCTCTTCAATAGTTTTATTAAGAAAAAGCCCAAAAGACCAAACAAGGCTAGCTTCAACAACATCTCGACTGTTTCATGCAATTTCAAAGGAAACACTGGCAGTTACATTGCATGCATTAATACGCAGATGCACGGGTTATCTTAGCCACAGGTCAGTAAATAAACAAATTAAGATTTTTATAATGGGGGTAAAGACTTGAATAAAAAATAATGACTGCTTCTAGAAGATTTCTATGCAATCTCGAACTTTGTTATCAACAACGAACTGTACTTTTCTTTTTCATTAGTAATAGTTGTGCAACATCGTTTATACTTTGATAAGACATGTCTGAGACTAGTGCAATAAATAACACATCAATGAGTCATGTCCAAATTAGGGATTTTAAACATTATCGCAAACAACTGAGTCAATTTGTGTAAATTAAGCATACAATGTGAAGCGATGCGTCATCTGTTTCACGTTACTATCAATACTTAATTATAATCTATACTGTAATCACATATCAAAGACTATGAAATGTTATAAAAAGTTACAGAGTATATCACAGAACCCCCGACACTTGACGAATTTAATTAAATAATAGAGTAACGAATTGATCTTACAAGATGTTAATGTTGTAAGATAACAAAATATCCTACTAATATTATAAACGTGAAAGTCCTACTATCCTAATCCTAATATCCTAATAATATTATAAACGCGAAAGTTTGTTTGGATGGATGTCTGGATGTATGGATGTCTGGATGGATGTTTGTTCCTCTTTCACGCAAAAACTACAGAACGGATTTTGATGAAACTTTACAGTTATATAGCCATACACACCAGAATAACACATAGGCTATATTTTATCCCCGTTTTCCCACGGGAACGGGAACTACGCGGGTGAAACCGCGGGGCGCTGCTAGTAATATTATAAACGTGAAAGTTTGTATGTATGGATGTCTGGAAGTTTGTTCCTCTTTCACGCAAAAACTACAGAACGGATTTTGATGAAGCTTTACAGTTATATAGCTTATACATCAGAATAACACATAGGTTATTTTATCCCCATATTCCTACGGCAACGGGAACTACGCGGGTGAAACCTCAGGGCATTACTAGTATATGTATGTTATAAACTTTAAATACTACTATGTATCCCAGCGTTCGAGTACACTATAATGGCATGTTTACATGATACAAGTACCGTATGACTAGCCATTTGAGCGGACAGTCCAACTCATACAAGTCATCTCATAGAAATAATTGATTTGAAACCGGGCGTCCGAGTGTATCGGATCACGAGTTTGCATGATCCGAATAGCGTCCGCGTAGTATGAACGCACTCGTAAAAACGCTGCTTGAAGGTGAACTACACCGTATCATACTATGACCGTAATAGGAACGTGTCAAGCAAAAAAGAAACTTTGCTTTTAAAAGTATAAGACTACACCCACTAGACTGTCCGATCACCGACCAGTACCGTCGCGTGCCATCCACGGATCCTGATACGTTTATAGCACGGTCATAGTATGATACGGTGTAGGGGGCAGACACGTTTAGACTAAAAAAACTGTTTGTTGTCTGTAAAGTCGGTTTATAGACAATTTTACGTGATATCGTCGTAAGAAAACAATGATGAAAAATTGCATACTGGAGTGGAAGAGTGATAGATGCATCACAAGCCGAACGCTCAGATCGTGCCTCTCTATCGCTTGTTCCGGGCTCCCGCTTGCACGCTTGGCTTAGGCGAAACGTGACACTTTTTCGTGCCTCCAGCCGGCGTTAACCGATTTGTAAGAAGTTATCACGTCGAAAAGCACTGTTACCTTGCTGGTGACCCGCCATCGCGCCTGTTGCGGGAAGTCGTTGATCTCGAGCTCTGTCTCGTACTTTCGGAACACTTCCTCCGCCGGCTCAGTCGTCGCCTCGTCGCGGGGCTGGTAGTTCAGCCGCGTGTTCAACTTGGCTGCCAGCTGCTCCGCTACCGTTTTAGCCTGCAGGGGGATGGTGGATGGATATTGACAATGTTAGTCATTTTGGGTTACGGGAAGAAACGTATGTTTCTTCTTAGAGTATCTTGGGAAGAGGTCGCATTGTCTATTTATAAATGGAATCGGAAACACATTTATCGCGCGGCCACTGCTTGCTTTATTCACTGGCGGTAACGAAAGATGTAAGAAGCAACAACAAAAAAACTGCTAACCAAGCAGCCAATTTTTTAGGTGGCTCAATTGGTAAGGCCAACATTTAGGTATATGAACATGTCTGTTGGGTTCATGTCTGGTCGTTTAATATTTATATATCTAGTTTGGGACTGAATGACCGTATGTGAATTGTGTACCATTTTATTAATTTAATCCTGGCATGAACCGTTCAAACCTTACGTACATGTTTATCACTAGCTAGACGGCGAAGTCGAAAACCCGCGGGTCTCAGAATTAATTCTGAGGCATGTGCGACAGACCCGGTCTGGCATGGGCTCACCCCTTTTCAAGTTTAGGGGTCGATTATTGTGAAAAGTGGGTATGTATTTCCTGCCAACCCCCTCGGGGATATAAGGCGTGAGATTATTTGTATTATTTGTTTATGTCCAGCAGTGGGCTGCTCTAGTCTGATAATGATGATGATGAAGGGACGTACCGTGATGAGCGTGTGCGCGGACGGCGCCCCTTTGAGGATGGCCTCTGCAGCCTGCTGCGTGGCGCCCTTGTGCTCGCTGCCCAGCCCCTTGGCCAGGTTGATCTTGGAGGCCAGCCGCTTGGCCAGCTCCAGCTTGTTGGCGTCCGCCACAGCCGCGCCGGGGACGGCACCCGCGCCCGGGCCACCAGCCGCGACGCCCGGCTATCGGGGGACCATTCGTTATATTATTATCTATACTAATATTATAAATAGAGAGAAAAAAGAGGAAAGATTTGTATTTTTGTACGTTTGTTACGAATCAAAAACTACTGGACCGATTTTATTCTTTCGCCAATCGGTAAGCTAGAATATACCTGAGTAACATAGGCTATATTTTATTCACGTATTCCTACGGGAACGGGAACTAAGCGGGTGAAACCGCGCAGAAGCGCTAGTGTCTAATAAAATAAAAGCTAAAAGAACTTTCTAAACAAGCTTTTGAATACAGAGTCACGTCACTTTATTTTTCGGGTTATTCTCAGCAGCCCTTTTATTTGATACACATATAAAGAATGTATTAAAAACATAACTAGTCCGCCATCTTCGGTGTTCCGCCTTGTTGGATTAAGAATGACGTGACACGGCTAACCATGCACTGTCATACAAAATTGCAGGTCAATCGGCTTGAAGACACCTGCTTCAAAATGAAAATTACACCCGAACAAACATACATCGGAAAGTTAGATAAATACTTGTAAATCGAACATAGAAGAGTAAAAAACCGACTTCAACTTGACATACCTGTCCATAAAAATGAAAATTGAAGTACCCAAAGATATTTTATATTGAAAAGAGATTATTTAATATAAAAACACACAATATAGCTAAAATTATAAATATACAAAAGTTTGTGTTGAATAAAAACATTGGTTTTGCGATCGTCCGTACCTTGATCTCTTTGACGATCTTCTTGGCGGCGAGCATGGTCTCGATCTGCTGGTCCAGGTCGCCTTCTACGTCTTCGTCGTCGGAGTCCTGCAGCCCTAGCGCCGCCTTCTGGTACTTCTTCTTTTCCGTCGCCGCTTGAGCTTCGGACTCGTCGAATTTGAATCCTGGGTAATCGAATAGCCATTTTTTTTTACACGGGACATATTATAGGCACACGTATTTTTCTGCAAATCATGTATAATGATTTTATTCAAATTATAATGACTTTAGAAATAATTTTGATAATAATTATTAACTTTTATTAAGTACCAATGCAATTTACTAGCATTTTACGAGATAACGTCATAGGAAAACATCGATGAATATTGTGCCTCTGTATTGCTTGTTCCGCGCTCTCGCTTGCACGCTCGGCTCAGGCGGAACGTGACAATGAGTCATGCTTTTTCGTTTTCATCAATTTATAAGACGCCGACATAAAATTGTTTTATGTGTTGTTGTTCTATAATTTCTGTTTTTTTGTTGTTGACTATGCCGAATAAAAAGTTTTATTCTTTCTTCTTATCACGACAAAAAAACCTACCAAGTTACCTATCTACTTTCACTATTCCTTGAAACGTAATTCCTTACCTTTCCCGCTGAACCCTCCGCCAGTGTGCACCTTCTTGCCGTCCTTCTCCTGGGCCTCCTTGTAGGTGTCCCAGAGCTGCCTGAGGGCCAGCGGGGGCGCGGCCCCGGCCAGCTCGAAGGCGCGCAACACGTCGCCAGCGTAGCGGCCCTGCTCCGGAGTGAGGAAAGTCCACGCGTAGCCCTTGTTGCCTGCCCGGCCCGTGCGACCGCATCTGGATGACATACATACATACATAAGCCCACATCCCTGTCACTCGCAAAGCCCGCCTGCGAGACAGAGCCAGCGTAACATCGAACCCCTCACCTATGCACATAGTCCTCATAATGGTTGGGGCAGTCGTAATTGACGACGAGCACGAGTTGCTTGACGTCGAGCAGTAGGTTGTGTTAAAAATTCGTAAAGGTAGCAGAAGCAAAACAACAACTATCCCTGTCACTCGCATAAGCCTGCTTGCGGAAAAGACAGAGACAGCGTAACATCGAACCCCTCACCTGTGCACGTAGTCCTCATAATGGTTGGGGCAGTCGTAATTGACGACGAGCACTAACTGCTTTACGTCGAGCAGTAGGTTGTGTATGAAATTCTTAACATATCACGCTATATTTCGTAAAGGTAAGTTTCGCAGAAGCAAAACAACAACTATCTCGGTCACTTGCATAAGCCTGGGAAAGACAGAGACAGCGTGATATTGAACCCCTCACCTGTGCACGTAGTCTTCATAATGGTTGGGGCAGTCGTAAATGACCACGCGCTGCTTGCTCAAAACACAACATTACGATATATTTCGTAAAACTAAGTTTCGCAGAAGCAAATCTACAACTATCTCTGTCACTCGCATAAGCCTGCCTGCGAGAAAGACAGAGACAGCGTAACATCGAACCCCTCACCTGTGCACGTAGTCCTCATAATGGTTGGGGCAGTCGTAATTGACGACGAGCACGAGCTGCTTGACGTCGAGCCCTCGCGCCGCCACGCTGGTCGCCACCAGGAGCTTCACCTTGCCCGACTTGAAGTCCACGATCGTAGAGTCCCTGTCGAATTGATCAATCCCTGTAACAGGCCAGCGTTAGTGTATTCGTCTCGGTATCGTGCGCTATAGGTTTATGTAAGCGAATCTAGCGGTATTGGAATGGTATCACGCGATTTCGGCTTCGGAAAAAATGCTCCTTTTATCCGGGAGAGGTATTTCATTACTGGAAATATCCACTTTTAACCAGTACATCTTTTTGGATCCCTAACAGTGACTAGTGGAGAGCCTCATGAGGTTTTCGACTTCGACTAACGTATAATAACATTTAAGAATAAAAGTTATACAATACGTATCGGAATTAACCCGAAAACTTCGCTAGTAATTTAATATATTTTGATACATGCATACAAGTACTTTTGCATGCCCTTAAAAATCAAACATTTAATGATGTAAAGAAAACATTTCGTGTTATCGTCAGCTAAAATCGCAATATTCTGATAATCGAAAAAAAAAGTTACACAAAGAGATAACGGTAAAGATCAATCACGTGATACCAAGTCCTGCGCTGTCCTATCGCAAATCAAATTCGCTTACGCTCAACCTATAGCTAAACAAAATGGAAAACAAGGGCTCTCCTCGATGACGTCGACTGCTGAAATCAAAGTAGCAGATTAGTATTTTTTTTGTAAAAGTATATTGAACTGGTTTCCTTTACTTTAATATGAGGTCCTAAACAATCATTTACTTCTTCATCGTTTTTAAGACATCATGTATCTAAATCTTAGTATTTTTGCAAATTAGTTCTTAGTGTCGTTTTAAATAGTGCTCTTCATATGAACCTTATTTGAGATCATAAAAAAATATGAATGCCATTGAACCCTCTTCTTAATGGTCCTTAAAAGTTAACACAGACTACTCAGATTTAGATTTTTAATTGTTCATCGAAACCTATCATGTAACTTATAAACTGACATCCTATTCTCTAAACACAAAGAAACTATACAATATAATATCAACGCACCTCCGTGTAAACTCATGCACGAGTATGAAGCCTTCATGAGATCCTTCAGCAGGCTATCGGCGTTCTCTTGCTTGTCGACGAACACTATGATGCTACCCAGGTGGCTGTACAGGCCGAGCAACTCCAATAGTTTAAAGAACTTTGCTTCATCCTCCAGTATAGCCACGTGCTGCTCCACGTCTTTGCATACTACGCTTCTGCCGCCGACCTAGGGTCAATATTAAATAAAATGAAATATAAAATCACGCCTTTTATCACAGAGACGGTAGGCACAGGTATTCTATTTCTGGAAATACCCACGTTACGATATTGGGTGACCAATATAGAAACATTATGGTAATATTGAAATGTAGTTACTTAGCAGTAAAGTGCCAAGAAAAACTAACAATTTTGATTACTTCCTCATTATGTGCAGTTTGCTGTTACAGTGCCATATTGAGAAAAAATAATCGTGTAGATTATTTATCTTTTGTTCTCGTCTGACTGCTGGGGGAACCTGCTACTTGACAGGTCATAACATACCTACACATACCTATAAAACCAATATACCAACAATGTTTTTACTGACAAGTAGGCCGTTTCAACCAACATAGGGGCACGCTGCCCCAATGATTGACAATCAAGAAAGTGCTGAGTCATTCCTTCTGCGCACACCGAATGATAAGCACGAATATCTGTCACATTTATTATTTTTAAAACACCTTCAAATATGCCTTCATGTGCAGTTTTATGGTGCAAAAGTCGAACTGGTGGTCCTAACCAGTCTACCACACCAGTATCTTACTTCTGGTAAGTGTTTAAATATGTTAATTTTATTTATAAATAAATTGTTGTTTCTGAAAAAAATGGCTGATAGTGATGTACCAACATTGATTTAAAAATTATCGACAATCGAAAAAAAATAATACTACCGAAAATGTTGTTACTTTTTTAGATATAGTTCTGTAAGATAAAAAACATGTTTCTGTTATTTAATTTTAAAATTTAAATAGTTTATCTAGAAAAAAATATTTAGGTTATTAATATTTCATTTGGTTTTAGCTAAATTTGCTAACTTATTTAAAATATATTGATTAAATAAATATTGTTTTCAGTTTTCCTAAGGATCCAGTTTTAAAAAGAATATGGGTTGCGGCAACAAGAAGGCCTGAAAGCTGGATTCCAACAAAATTTTCAAGGATTTGTTCGAAACACAAACAAATTGAATTTTTCGACCAGGACAGATAACATCAGTAATGAAATAGAAAAAAAATGATGATTTTGACACATTGGAAATACCTATTTCTTTTTCAGAATTTAGCGAAAGAGATTAGCTGGATTTGTAGTGCACAAATTGTTTAAGAAAATTAAATGTGAGATTTGTTTAGATGCTTTTGTTACCATAGGAGACCCGGAAAGCCTTATTGCAAAGCGAAGCATTCAAGGCAAGTTTAAACATCCATCATTCGATGTAATAAAAATTTGCAAACACTCTGAATCGGTTGTTAAATTTGCCTTGAACTTGAGCGGTGGCAAATATCTAAAAAAAGGTATTCAAATATTTTTTGCGTTATTTTTGTTTAAAAACCTATGAACTCTCCTACCATTGTTCTGAACCTATAGTTTGCAGGAAGGTGATACACACAGATAAACGTAAACAGAATACGTGGTACTTCAACCACCTGGGGCGGGACGTTACATATTTTTTACACAATATATTTATCTTTATTTACAGGTAAATCAACAGAATCAGCCCTACATATGGTAGTCAGCAGGTTAGAAGAGGCTATCTTGAATAAAGCTTTGTGCCTAGGCACCTTCATAGACATCGAAGGAGCCTTCGACAAAACCAACTTCACCAGCATAAAATCCGCACTCACAGGGCACGGGGCGGACGCGGCTATTATAGGGTGGATCGAAAACATGCTCAGCAAGAGAATAGTCAGGTTTGGTAGCGATGATCCCCAAGGGGCCCTCGTGGCTAGAGGCTGTCCACAGGGGGGAGTTCTATCACCCCTCCTCTGGAACCTTGTGGTAAATGATTTAATTGCTAATCTCAACCTACATGGCTACTACACCATCGGATATGCCGACGATCTGGCAATCCTAATATCAGGTAACTTTGCAAATGTTGTCTGTGATGTCACACAAACAGCCCTACACATTGTGGAAAGATTGTGCCAACAGTATGACCTATCGGTCAACCCGTGCAAAACAGAACAGGTAATGTTCACTAACAAAAGAAATATAGGTGGCTACAAACTCCCTACACTCTTCGACTGCCAACTCCATCTCTCTACTGAGGTAAAATACCTGGGCGTAACGCTAGATCATAAGCTGAGCTGGAGTAGCCATCTCGAGCAGAAGCTCACCAAAGCCAGCATAGCGTTCTGGCACTGCCGCAGGATGCTGGGTAGAAGCTGGGGCCTTACCCCCAAAATAACACTCTGGTTGTACAAGACAGTGATAAGACCCATGGTAAGTTATGGAGCTGTGGTCTGGTGGCCGAGGACAAAACTCGCCACGGTCGCTGGCAAATTACAATCCTTCCAGAGACTTGTATGCATGGCGGCGACAGGCTGCATGAGGACAACCCCCACGGCTGCCCTGGAAACCATGCTGAACTTAACACCGCTCCACCTACTCCTCCAACAGGAGGCGGCGTCAGCGGCGGTACGTCTAAAAACCTTAAAGCTGTGGCGTGACAGAGCTGTTACCCACACGAAAATCCTGGACAATGCCGTCGTGGACCTGCCGCTACTAGCGGCGGTTAACGACAGGATACCGGTAAGGTTTATATTTGACGAAAAGTACAAGATACAACTCTTCGAGGAGGGGATCGAGAGTCTGAACCTCCGGGAGCTACGCGTCTTCACGGATGGCTCAAAAACGGCCTCCGGCACAGGGTGCGGTGTGTTCTCAGAAGACTTATAAATTTATCTATCTAGGCCCCTGGGAGCTCACAATACAGTCTTTCAGGCTGAGTGCGTGGGCATCTACATGGCGGCAGCGGCCATAGCTTCAAGGAGAGTAAGAGGTGCATGTATACGTATCCTCTCTGACAGCATGGCGGTTCTACAGGCCCTCCGTAGTAACTCAATCAAATCGAGTCTCATCATGGAGTGCCATGAAAAGCTGACGGAGGTAAGCTCCGATAATACAATCACCTTGCAGTGGATCAAGGGCCACAGTGAGTCGCGCGGTAACGACGCGGCTGACGAGTTGGCCAGAAAGGGATCAGGTATGGCGGCGATAGGCCCAGAGCCCTTGGTGCCCCTCCCCTTCGGCTGGTCCCGCACACAACTGCGACTCCGTGCTCAGGCTGAACAGGAGCGGGCCTGGACCGGCCTGGGTGAGTGTAGACAGGCGAGATCCGCAGTACCACACCTGGACCGGCGTCTCTCTCGCACCCTGATAAACCTGAGCCGGAAACAGCTACGTACGGTAACTGGGGCCATAACAGGCCACGGTCCTTTTAACAAACATCTGTTTACTCTAGGTGTCACCGACAGCCCCCTGTGCAGAGCGTGCATGGAGGCAGAAGAAACGGCTGCGCACGTGCTGCTGGAGTGCGAAGGCGTGGCTCAATACTGGGCGAAGCACCTTGGATCCCCGAGGTCGCTCCCCGAAGCCCTCAAGGACGTCAAGTCGCTGCTGGGCTTCCTGGAGGAGCTGGGATGGCAAGAGTAGAGCCATTCCCACCATCACGCAAAATAGGCGCAAAAGTGACGTCGAGTTGCGGAAACAAGCCCGCGTTACCATACCATACCATCTTTATTTACAATTTACTTGTTCTTAGTGCTTAACCAACATTAAATAATTAATACCTCATGTAGTAATTATTATATCTGTGCCTCATGTATTCTTATGAACAATCTTTAAAAATAATTTGTTTTAATTTTTACACTACTCTCCACTGCTACTGCATTCATAACGTGAATAATACCATAAGTACTCGTAGAAATAATGCTTTATTTTTTGTTTTGGTTTATGATTAAAAACTCAATTGAATACATTATTAAATGGTTTTATTTATACATTTTCTTTGCATAAAAAAGTAACACAGTTGAGTGTCAAAATTATTTAATGTTTTGCAAAATAAACACAAAAATGAATATTTCCTTTGCTTTAGTTAAATTTATCGAATCCTAGTTCATTACTTGTCCCATCACAAAATCATAATGACAACAAATGTTGACAAATGTCTAATTAGACAGTTGACAAGAGATATTTGAATTTCGAAATTCAAAAATTTCGTTCTGACCAATCATAGATGCAGTAGAACAACAGGTGAAGCTGTCATCTCTATATTGATCTCTTTTTCTCCTACCAAACTGCTAATCCTTTCATTTTAGTAGGTGGTTGTCAAAAAGCTGACCCAAGAGGTTTTCCTCAATTTGATAAACATTGTTGGTATATTCAAAGAGAAAACTTTTTTCTGACGTATGTGCATACCTATTTATCTTAGAGGAATTTCAATGTGTGTATTGGAATTTTTCACCAAGGGATCTAAATTAAGCTAAATTTTCATGTTACGGGTGCGCTAGGACGGAGTACGCTCCAATAGAACATCGTCCTATCCCCTATTGGGCGTCCAAGTAATATTCCGTACTTTACAGTACAGTACTATCCGAGTAGTATTCCGAAAAACTGGGTCTGAGCGAGCACGTACCATGGAAATGCGGCTTTATGACTATAACATTACCTGAATCTCAATAGGCTTCTGCAGTATTCTCCTAGCCAACGCCTCCATTTGTCTCGGGAACGTCGCGCTGAACATCACGGTCTGCCGATCCGGCCTGACGTTGTCTATGATCTTCATCACCTGTCAAAGAAATTATATATAGACTTTATGCAATAATTATAGCCCTAGGGTGTCATCCGCTTCTTCAAAGCATAATATAATATGTATCTCGGCAAAAGTTAAACTTTTCTTCAGTGACATTGGCCGAACACTGCTTCCTAAGACGAAGAATAAGCTAGTTTAAGAAGCAGGGTTTACTTACAATAACATTTTAGTAAGATGACCAACGATTCCGAAGTTATGAGGCAGAAGTTCACAGCGGTTAATTTTAATAATAATCAAGTTTATTGGTGTACAGAACTTAACCTTTTCACATGACTAAAGCAATTGACAACTAAAAGTGTCGCGGGGCTTAATTTCTAGCTCAGTTCTAGCTTATGTGACAACTAAGGCATTTCATAACGTGTTTAGTGCATAAGTAAAGAAGTCACGACTAAAATACATCCTCTGACAGGAATAAATTCGGTAGGTATCTTCTATCCCTTTTCTTTTTTTATGTAAGACAAAGTCAGGACTAAACTAAAATAAGTTTAGTCGAGAATCGCCTTCAGTAAGCAGCTAAACTAGGAAAACCTGTACTATAGCTGTGTGTGTGTGCTAACATATTGTGTGCATAAATGAACTTATTTCTTTGTTTCTGTTACCTGTGGTTCGAATCCCATGTCGAACATCCTGTCGGCCTCATCGAGCACTATGTACGTAACTCGACGCAGGTTGGTGACGCGGCCAGAGTTGGCAGCCAGCATGTCGATCATACGTCCGGGCGTGCACACTATCATCTCCGCGCCGCGCTTCAGCTCGGCTATCTATGAGTACAAATGAACTTTTACGTCTTTAACTCTACTATCGGATGGTTAATTCATAAGGCGATGATCGAATCATGGTTTATTATAAATTATACAGTACTAGCGACCCGCCCCGGCTTCGCACGGGTGCAATGCTTATAAGAATTTTCTTTGCTATAAACCTCACGGAGCCCGAGACCTTTCCAACGAATGCAAAAACCGTGGAAATCGGTCCGGCCGTTCTGGAGTTAAATCGTCAGGAAGGAAAACCCGACTTATTTTTATATAGTAGATTTAGATACTTGGAAAAACATATAAAACAATTAACTATAGCCACAGCCTAGCAGCGCCAGCAGATTGTGCCGGGATCGTTGACAGTTTTTCGGGACGTCACGCCTTGTCTACGCGTAGCCCGAGTAGACTCCACTTGAATCTATTTTGTATCGTATTTCTTCTTATTTCTGTACTGTCTTTTTAACTGTTTCTTTTTTGTATAAATATATTTCTTTTTTATATAAAAAATAATTTAAAAAAATGTATATTGTTCAAGCAAATAAAATGTTTCTATTCTATCGACCAACATTATTGACAAGCGGTGATGTTTGAGAAACTCTGTTTTAATGGATGCTTTAAGCCGGGTTTTCACGGTACTAGCACGCTCGTGCGGAGTGCGCTCGTATATCGTATGAGTATCGTAGTATCGCAATAGAAAGCCGTCCAAGCCACTGATTGGCGATCGACGTAAGAGTATACAATACAATACAATAACACCTTATTGTACACCAAAAACAACACAATATGGATACCAACATTAACTAAAGTACAATGGGCGGTCTTATCGCTTTAGCGATCTCTTCCAGACAACCTTAAGTATACTCAGATCACGTGGTTAATATATAAAAATACGACTGTGATATAAATTCGGTGCCGTTATTTTACGATACACACATTTTAAGATAGAATGTTAAGCGTTTTTTCATACATAACGGATACCGTAAAATAAAGGTATCGTTATGTATTTTACGCAAACCAGTATATACCTGCTCAGAAATTCCTGTTCCTCCGTAAACACAGACCACTCTTAAGCCCAATGATTTGGCAAACTTTTTGATGTCCTTCCCAATCTGCATGCAGAGCTCCCTCGTGGGTGTCATGATGAGAGATATTGGTCCATCTGTGTCCTCTAGTGGTGGTTGGTCCAACACGTGGCGGAACATTGGTAGGATGAAGGCCAACGTTTTGCCGGAGCCTGTCTTCGCTATGCCTATTAGATCCCTGGAAGAAAACGTAGTTTTTATTTAGTTATTATACCTGAAAATGAAGTGTGCGTAATTATGAGAAACTTCTTTTAAATGTGCGAGATAATTCTCTGTAGATCTGAAAGTTTCTATGCTATTAGGAATGACCACTATGTCGAGACTACAAATGGTTGTTCACAGACGATAAATAGGGTTATTATAATATCGATACGCTTTTGCTTCGCTTCTATTTTTACATTTTTATGTATCTCTTTAAGATTTAGCCTACGTAAGCCATGTAAATTTATTTTTCGGCGACTTGGTTGAAAAATACTGTTTTTTTACTAACATAAAAATTTAATTAGGTTTTATTATATGTGTACAGATTAACCTTTCGTGAAAAATTATCTAACTGAAGGTGAAAACTGCATCAAAATCCATAGCGCGGTTTAGAGACAGACGCGAAAACCAACTTTATTTTATACTAAGTAGAGATTACTATAACAAACATTCTTACCTCCCAGACATAATAGCCGGTATTGCCTGAGCTTGTATAGGTGTTGGTTTCTCAAATGCTAGTTTCTTTAATATGTCCATCTCTTTTTTGCTGATGCCGCAGTGAGCCCACGACCTTATCGGCTTGGGACAGCCTTTGCCTTTTACCCGGATTCCTTCCAGTTCTGTCCTATAAGCTTCGACGTCATCAGTTGTCATTCTTGATAGTTCACTTACCTATAAAGTAAAATATTTAAAATCAAATAAATAAATTGCAGGACACAATTCACACACGATTACTTAGTTAAAAGCTAGGAAACAGCTTTACTGTACACACTAAATAACTGATAAACATACTTAAATAAATATTACACACTCAGACACAAGCCAAGTGACATTAAGTGATATGGTGAAACAGTTTTTAAAATCGGTTTAGTAGTTTCAGAACCTATTCAATACAAACAAACAAATCATTCCCCTTTATAATATAGATAGAACAGCACAGATTGACTCAGTCATTAAGACACCGTCGAAACTATAACAGCTACAAACTTGAAATTTGGCAGAATCCTTTAGCACTAATTTTCAAAAAATATTGTAAAACTCTTGTCATCCATCACACAGGTACATTTATCGATCTATTTTATAGAGAGCTTGATAGTAGGAAGCATCTCTATCATAAAAAGGGCAAACTGTAGGTTCTTTGAAATAGATACCAATTAGATGTGCCACAATTTACACATGGTTGTGTAGTCCCAAATTAGGCAACTGTACCATGGATACTAAACACCTGATAAACATACTTAAATAAATATCAAACACCATTAAATCTAACCTCCGTGTAGAAAGCCTTTCTGAATGGCATGTACTGCAAACTAGCGTGGTCCACTTTAGCCAAATCCTTCCGCTGCTTCGATGCTAAATTGGCAGCTGTGTCTTTGATGTCTTCGTTTTCTTCTTCTGAGGAATATTCTAAGCCATCCTGGTTCTGTTCTATCAGTTCACCTGGCAAGTCAAAGTATGGATTAGTGTTAAAAATATAATTCAGTTACTGAAATAAAATTAAATGTCTCAACTAGATTTTTTTTATCATCCATCCCATTACAATGAAATTGTGGTGAAATATTTAACCCAACTATTCTAGAAAAAACATTTAGGAAATTACAACAGTAACAAATACTTTATTTTTCAAAAGTTGCTCGAGAATTGGAAAAAGTCTGCACGGAAAACGCTGCCAGGCATCCACTAGTATAATTAATGTACTCTTTAGAGTAAGGTAACTTTTAGCCTTAAGCTGTCAATGTGTTTATAACAGTGACACTGGTTAAACTATATCGGATGCAAGATGGTGTATGACCGCCTAGTAGAATTTAATGAGTACCTCTGCATTTGTAAGAATGTGTGTGACTACAATGCAGCTCTAAATAACCTAACATAAATTTCTGACAAGCATTTCAGAACTAATCAATCTAGACATATTTTACAACAAACCAGATAATTATCTCTCTGCTTCCAAGGTACCCTTGAGGCCTATTTCGGTAGATAACCAGAAGGAATGTCATTTGAATAAGAAAGTCTAAAGTACCTTTATTTTTCTGCTCAGTGACTTTTTTCTTCGCCGTTCCTGTCAATATGACCACGCCAGTGCCTCCCGCAGTTGGCACACTGATAAGACCTCGAGCTTGGTCCATCTGGTTCACTTTGCGCACTTCCTAATTTAAAAATCGTAATAAATAATAAGTCATTATCTTATGTTCTTAGGGATAGAATTGTTTTTCATACACAATTAAAAACATGCTAAAAATAAAATAGCTATGCACCACTATATTAAATTAAATTAATAAAAAGAGCTAGCTACATTATATTCGTCATAATAAGTAAAAGCACTTTGTCAGTCACAACAAAAATGTGAGTGAAACAAATAGGTTATTTTATTAAGTAAGGAATGGTACAAACTTGTTGCACTTCCTGCATATAGGCATCTAATGGATCAATTTCATCTTCCTCCTCTTTTGTTTCCTCAGGAGCAACAGGGACAGCCACTTGCTTCTCAGGTTTTTCTTTACCTTCTCCATCTTCACCTCCTGCTGGAAAATATATAATTAATATATAAAATAATCGTCACGTCTAGGGGTCGAATATACTCGTGAAAAGTGGGTATTTCCAGAAATGGAATACCTCTGCCCACCTCTTCGGGGATAAAAGGAGTGAGATTATTAATTAATTGGAGTCACAAATATATGTTTAGGGGTCCAATGTATCTCGTGAAATGTGGGTATATCCAGTAAAGGAATACCTCTGCCTACCCCCTCGGGGATGAAAGGCGTGAGATTATATTATTATTATTATTATAAATATTCCAAATATATTGTGATACAACCCTAAGTCAATCATACACTAAACTGATTTATCAACAAGTAAAGTGACACACAAAAAAGATCCTATGGCACTGTAAAGATTTAAAACACAATTCTAATGCAGCTGCAGCACTTTATAATCCGTCAGTGTGGCTCACCACCTATCATATTTAGGGGTCGAATTTTATGGTGAATAGTGGGTATGTCCAGTAATGGAATTTGGAATACCTCTGCCTACCTCCTCGGGGATACAAGGCGTGAGATTATTATTATAATAAAGTAAGGGAAGTACCTTCATCTCCCGAATCATCTTCTAGGGACCACTTTTTGGACGTTGGCAACTGTATGTTGCTCACGATGCTGCCTTTCTGCACTTCCTTCTTGGCAGTCTCCAGCTCTTTGCGCTTACGATCTGCACGCCAACGCTCGATGCGGTCACGCCGCTTCTGCATTTCAGCTTCTAATCGACTTTGTTCTTCTTCCTGAATGAAAAAATTTTTGTTATAAATAAAAATTCGTATTTGAATAAGTACTTTATAATCTTTAAAATAAAAATTTTGTTGTAAATTAAATTTATCGACGTAATATATAAACAAACCAACATAATTGTTCATGCACACAAAATAACATACCTACAATTTAAATAAACATCACTCTATATTTCACAGATGCTACACAAGCACAATGTATGTATGTGTCAACTTTGGTTACAGTATCTGTAATCATTTTCCTAGTATTATGAGTAGTCTACCATTCTTACAATTATTATTGAATTCAAAAGTTGAATACACACAGATTTATTTGGGTGGAATGCTTCATCACTACATAGTATTAAGCAAAGTTGCTTCCCACTGTCTGTCTGTCTTCTTAGATCTTTAAACATATGCAACAAATTTTGATGTGTTTTTTTTTAATAGATGGAATGATTCAAGAGAAATGTTTTAGTATCAGCATTGCACCCATGCGAAGCCGGGGCCAGTCGCTAGTAAATAATAAGCCAGAACAGAGTTTTTGCCATGTTTTGCCCAATACTATATTCAGATTACTTACAGCCCTTCTTCAATTTTAAAAAACTAATTTTGCTGGTCAATATCATAGATAAACATTATTTCATCCAACTAATATTATAAAGGCGATGCGAAAGTTCGTATAGATGGATGTATGGATGGATGTTTGTTCCTCTTTCACGCGAAAACTACTTAACGGATTTTGATGAAACTTTACAGTTATATAGCTTACAGAATAACACATAGGCTATATTTTTTTCCCCGTATTCCCACGGGAACGGGAACTACGCGGGTGAAACCGCGCAGCGCTGCTAGTAGGTAAATAAAATAATCATAAGAAAAACTTGAAAATAGATTCAAACTTGTGCTTACTCTAGGTAGTGCCTAAAATGATGAAAAATAATACCATATTATATTTTAAGTTAAAGACCAAGACATAAAAAAGAAAAGGTTTTTATGTTTGTTTTGTTGTAATGAATAGGCTCCCAAACTAATATACCAATATCAAAAATTCTAACATGGGCTATAATTTTCGCACGGGAATAGGACTTACAAAATAGTGGGGAACAGCTAGTACAAAATAAACCATAATTATAGTATTTCTTACCAATATTTTTAAGAGCTGTAAAATCATATTAATGTTATTTACAAACAAATAAGAAATGGATCAAACTGACTTACTCTTCCAGATTTTAGACATTATGAACAACTTTGACTTACCTAATTGAAGTCACAACCCCTAATTACTATAATATTTCTGATTCCCAACTATAATATTATAAATGCGAAAATGGGTCTGTCCCAGTTTTTATGTTACCTTTTAATGTGTAAACTGATCTAACGAATTTGATGAAATTTGGAAAGAATTCTACTTCTTGAGGAAGGTTAATTTTCAATTTTTAATTCGGCGTAAATGCATAGTCCCTAAAGGTTATCACATTAACCTAAAGTTCATCTAAGTAACACCTAATTAATTCATAAAGTCAAAGAAATTGCATAGATTATCACTTGTTCGTTGCACATTTAGGCTCCCATTGTTTTAATTATTTTCGGTCAATTCCACCAAATTATTTTTGCTTAGCCTGATGGTAGACCCAAACCAAGAATCTCAGACACAATTGATTCTTAATTGTTACGGTGCGCATTGGAACTGCACGGTTCTTGACTGATTAGGTTTGCCATGTGTTTATTTTTTTGAAACATGAAGTTTAATAGGTAAATAATAAGGTGATTATAAAAACATTCTATCCTACAAATTAATTGATATATGTAATGAAAGAGAGAGAGAGGGAGAACATCTAGATACAGGTGTTTATGTTGTAAACTGCTTGCCTGATTAATAATAATAATACGTATATTATTCATACCTTATCAACAGACCCTATGTCATAATCAGTGTCTGTTTTGGAGTTCTTCTCTTTGGATTTGGACCTATCTCTGTCCTTGTCTGGTGATTTCTTCCTTGAAGACTTACTGCTGGACTTGCTCTTATCATCCCTCTTATCACTATAAATAGAGATTGTTATGATTAACCAATTTCAAGCAAAATTAGGTGTGATATTTTATTGTCAGACTAAAGATCTGTCAACGAAAGTAAGTAACAACTCTTTATTGTACAGCAATAAAAATATGCAACATGTGACACATGATAAAAAAAAGTACAATGGGTGGTTTGGTTTTAAGCAATTTCTTCCAGACAACCTTAGGATGGATGTAACTGAGATAAACAGATTATGGTAGATGGCAAAATCTGGCACATAAATGGAAGCAAAAATATCATGCCTTTGGGCCGAGCGGTTTCAGTTGTGCTTTGGTTGATCAGTCAGTTAGTTTCTTCTTTTTTCAAGGTATATTCATTAGCACAATTTTGAAATATGAATTGATTTCTTGAAACATACCTTTTCCTATCACGATCCCTGTCCCTACTGCGGTCTCTTTTAGAGTCTCGCTCTCTGCTGCGGCTTCGCTTCCTCTTTGAGGACTTGGAGGTCCGGTCCCGGCTCCGCGACCGCGACCGCCGCCGCTTCCGCTCCGGAGTCGGGGACCGGCTGTGCGAACGTCTGCGGTCCCGATCTCTATCACGGTCACGCCTAAATACAACAAAATCATTATGAAGTAACAACAATCGACAATACACAATAACTGTTGAAAAAAACTAATCTAGACTAATGATGTAAATAAAACTTACCCGCTTCTAACCATAATCACGGAAATCTAATTCCTGCCCTCTAGTTAAGCTGTATTTTAATTTTTATATTTTAACATTACCATTGCAAACGAAAGCACGCGTTACCAAAAACTGAAGCTGTCAACGGCTGTCAAACAGATTTTTTTCTTTTTCTTGTGGCATTGACAGTTAGCTTGACCATTCACCATATCCCAATGCTGCCCAGGAGCCCGCCGCGTGCTGGCCTACCCAGACGACTTTAAACTTTATTTGTATCACCATTAAATACATGATATTGAATATAATTTACTACCGTGATCTAGAATAAATTCGGAATCCGTTGATATCCAAAGCTACACGTTTTTTGTTTTTATTTATAGAAAACCGCTTCCAAACACGCGCCATGTGACAAGTCATAAAAAAAATGGCCACTTCATAGTAAATTTTCGGTGTCGGATTTCAAGTGGTGTTCAATTATAAACATAAGTGGCCTCTAAAGGTTGAGTTGTTTATCTTAGACGATAATACGATCTTTCTAGTTGGTGTTTAGTAACATTGTTTATAAATTTGAGTACTGTGGTAATATTGGTAGCAATTAATTCTGTGATTATTCTCGAAACAGGTCCAAGTTTTTAATTACGAACAGAAATGAATGACTTGGACTCATAGTACCCCTTTGTTTTTTACATGTGGCAGCACATAATCTATCCATAGACAAAAATACATTGACAGTAGGACGATAGTCAAGGTAGTTTTTTTTTGGTGATCATTTTTTTGGGAAAGTTGAATAACGCGCGGAATTTTAATTGCACCCGCGCGCCCCCTAAAAAACGTCAAAATCAAATAACATTTTATTGTGGTTTTACCATAGATTTAGTATATTATACTAAATCTATGGGTTTTACGGGATATTGAGTAAAAGTATACTAGCGATACCCGCCCCGGCTTCGCACGGGTGCAATGCTTATAAGATTTTCCCGCTTTTCTGTTAAAAATTTTCCTGAATTTTCTTTGCTATAAACCTCACGGAGCCCGAGACCTTTCCAACGCGTACGTCAGGAAGGAAAACCCGACTTATTTTTAAATAGTAGATATTCGTCACTCCACGCATTTTTATGTAACAAGTTTGACGGAATGAATACCTACCTATTTTGTGTCAAAAAAAATTTTTTTTTCAAATAAAAAAACTTGAAACTTTTTATCGAAGACTAAAAGTACGTCATTAGGTTTGGCTGTATGGGCTTAATGCTCTTTGCTTTGTCTAAAGCGAACACAGAATAAAAGAAAAAAGTAACCTCAAATCTAAATTGTTTTCATGAGATTGTTTATGTGGTTTTGAAATAAAGATTCTATTACATTACACTGTGTAAGGCATAATTAATTTACAACATAGATATGGCAGACGATGGCGAGAATGTAAGACATAATTATACTTAACTTATCTCATTAGGAAGGAAGAGATTCGGTTAAATTCTGCTTGTATATTTTGCAGATAGCGGTTATGACCGTCAAGGAACCATTGGATCTCATAAGGCTTAGTTTGGATGAAAGAATATACGTAAAAATGAGGAATGAACGCGAACTCCGAGGGAAGTTACATGTATGTATAACCAAATTGAATCTGCACCTCTATTACATGATGGGTTATTAGTTTTACTATTGAGATGTAAGCATTTCAGTACTGACAGACATACAGTAGAATTAAACACAGATTTCATGTTATAAAAACTTATAGATTACCATCGTCGGTAGAACTCAGTTAGCTGTAGAGGAGCATACATTATTTTAGTTAAAAAATATATCGTCGCCTTAAGAGTGAAAACCTCGTATTTGAAATTTCATGTTTTTTTTTTATTACATATTTGGAAAGAAAACCTCGTAACGGACGTTCTAGTTTTACTCGAGTAAACATCATAGACATGGTGCACCATCTATGAACTATAATGAGAACCTCGTAAAAGCACTCGTATGTCAGTCTGCTGTGAAAACCTCGTAAGAAAGTGCATGCGTGGCTGCGAATTCAATAGTTTAAAGTCGTTTTTTCAGTATAGTTATACTATTTTCTGAAGGAAATAAGTGCTTTTGATGTTATAAATAATTTGGTAAATTGTATTAATTAATATTTCAGAAGTTATTGCAATTTTTGTTTCTCGTTTGATAGAAAAACTCGTACAATTTATCTCTTGTTTGAAAACCTCGCAAACTCACTTACGAGGATTGTTTTTTTACACAAAATAGCTGGAAAATAAACCACGTATGTGTGGTTACGAGGTATTAATGATTAAATATTTGTTGATAAAGACTCAGAAAATTATCAAACATGACTACCTACGAGGTTTTCTCGAAGTTATATTGAACCTAATTAGGAGATTTTGGATTAGAGTGGAGAAAAGGGCGCAAAAACACGAAAGAACGTCTAATTATTCTTAATAACTTTATGAAAGAGAATGAGATTCAGATATTTAGCCACACAAGGTCATGTAATTTTTATTCATTACGGAAATGTCAAACTGTACCTACACAATTTAGAAGGTCCGCATCCAAAAGCCCTTAATTACTTACGTACTTTTTTTATAACCAGCATAAAATATTTAAAAAGGCATGCAGAGAGTACAAAATTTTCTTTTAAAATACAAATGACGGCAAAATTCGAAAGCGCTGCTGTATGTTAGAAAAAATCAAAAATATCAGAGACTGCTTTTGCTTTCTGAGTTGTGTCGAAGGATGGCAATAGTCAGCAGTCCAAACCAAAATTTATGTGAAGCCAGGCGCTCAACGAAAGGTCAAGATGGTTCAGCATCTTACGATTTATAGTTATTCGACTTTTTATAAATTTTTTGACTACTTTAAACTTTTTTTACTAAGAATTTTCCTAAAACAAGAAGAATTTGTAATCACAAATATAATTTTATTTAAAATTATATGTATTTTAATGTAAATAACTATTTTTATTTTACCCGGTTTCATTGATTAACTTGTAACTGAAGTCCAAATAGTGAGTTTTTTGTTAGAAAACCTCGTAAGTGACATTTAACATGTTTAGGCTAATAATGTGTAACATATCACTCTATTATTAAAAAAAGTAGTATAATTACATACTAAAACAGGTATAATCCAATAAGCTTTGGTAACAAAAAATTTCAGGGCGCGGTTTTTTCTTCCTCCTGTAAAGTTGCTCTTTTTCTTATACGAGGTTTTTACTCGAAGGCGACGATATGTTCTCATGCCTTTATCCCCGAGGGGGAAGACAAAGGTATATGATTCCTGGAAATATCCACTTTTCACCAGTATATTTTGTGGGCCGAATATTGCCGGACCAGGGTATTGCTAGACATGGCTCAGAACAAATTCTGGGACTATCACTTGCATCACTGCTTTGTTTACTATGCTGATGAAATGTCAATTAGAAGGCTTATTGTTTTCTTATAAAGAATTACACATATTTATACAATAATACAAATTCACTTAGTTATTCAAAGATGACCAAAATGTTATTCATATTTTCAGGCCTATGATCAGCATTTAAATATGGTACTAGGTGATGCAGAAGAAACCATAACAACTGTTGAAATTGATGAGGAAACTTATGAAGAAGTGTACAGAACTACTAAGAGAAATATTCCAATGCTGTTTGTAAGAGGTGATGGTGTTATACTTGTGTCCCCTCCTGTACGTGTTGGATTATAAGTTAAACATTGTAACTAGGTTATAAGTTTATAAATAAAGCTGTGTGTATTATGTAATGTTTCATTTATTTCTGACCTAGTAAAGTAATAACCGATTCATTCCTGAAGTTGCGATTTTTAGGAACAAGCAGTTCCTCCTCATCCATTGCTTCAATAATGGCGCCAGCTTTAGTGATCACACTTGGTCGGATTAGCTTTTTGTGAGCTTTCTCTGGAATAAATGTATTTCCCAGTGGTGCTCTGATGGAAGCTTCATACTCCTTGACACTTGTAAATGGAAATGGGACATCAGATACCTTATGAGCTGCAAGTTTCGGGTCTTTATATTCTTTAATAATAATATCTCCTTTGTTCTCATCACGTCTGGGAACCTTAATCGGAGCTTTTAGAATGAATCTGTTCTTTTTCCTCTTAGTAGCTTTTACTCCTTTACCCCCCCAGCTACCCCACCCAGGTAAACTCAAGTCAATATCTTGTGGTTTGTCTTTATTCATTTCATCTTCTTTTTCTTGCCTAAAGCTAGCCACTACATCATCCTCTTCAAAAACTTCCTCAATGTTTACCTTTGGAACCACTTGTTCATCATCATCCAATTGATCAAATTCATTTTCGCCTCTTGGTAAAGTAGTATTCAAATATTTTGGTTTCACTTCTATAAATCTGCTTGGATCTATGTTTGAATCACTAGTATTCCTTATAGTTGTTTGGAGAGTATTTAACACTTTGGATAATGGTTTTACATTATTTTGTGGTTCTTCAATAGACTTGCTGCCTGTTTCAATTAGTTCCTCATCAATGACTGCTTTAACTTTTTGGTTTCTTAATTTCAAATATTCCAAATTATCAAAATCTTCCTTAGCTTTCGGTTCATCATTATTACGTTTTTTTGAAGTTTTAGACTTCTTTTCAAGAATTTCAATATTTTTTCTTATTTTCTTTAGCTTCTTTTCAACTTTTGCTGCAACAGTATTTTCAAATGAATCAAAAACTGTAGATATTTTTTCTGAAGGCTTGTCATCTCCTTCATCACTTGCTTTATCCTGAACAGTAACCACTATCCAGTTTGATGTGGCAGTCAATTTGTTAGGTTTTTTAGATTTTGCTATTTTAGACTTATTAATATTTTTATTTATAGCGGGCTCATTAATTATGTTGACTAGATGTTTATCATTCTGTTCAATACCTATCTGCCCTCTTTCATTTATTTTCTCAATGCCTTCTTTGATACTTTGTAGACCTAGCCCAGTATTATTACCATCATCATCATCGGAATCATCACTTTCTAATTTTCTTTTGAACATTCTTCCTTCAACATACTTCTTGTAACCAAATTCGAAATCTGTATCAACATTTGACTTGTCTGATCTTTTCATCATCCAAGGATTTGTAGGGTCTTGAGATAAAGTTACATCGGGTACAGCTTCCATAGTGTCTGCTTCTTCATCTGAGCTTACATTATCTTGAGTTTTGTGTGTTAAGCCTCTACTTACTGAGAGTTGTTCAGCTAATTGTTGACGTACCTGAAATTAAAAAATAAATAAATTTAAAATTGTCTCTAATTCTCTACTCTGTTAGCTTCACTTCACATATTTGTTGTCTCCTGAATTTATATTTGAGAAGAAAAAAATACCTCTTTATCATACTTGGCACGAACTAGTTTGCTCTTAGCCCATTTCCCTGTGTTCTTGTGCCGCAAGGTATGACGCTCCAACGCCCTAGCCTTTTCAAGAGCTTTCAGTTTCTCGAGAGCTTCCTCGGGATCTGTCTTTTGCAATTCCTCAAATTCTTTCAGCTGCAGTTTCAACTTTTCTTTTTTTAGTATGCTGCAATATAAAATACCTATACATTATCATTTGTTTTTATTTCATTTTATTTGGGACAACAAACAATTATCCCCTCTAGTGTGGCGAGACCCGCTGCGGGGTTCTGTCAAATATCAATCAAGTGTGGCAAACCCCGCTGCGGGGTGCTGCTTACCCGCTCATATTTCGCGCCCATACACACTGGGAGACTGTTTTTATCTCTGTTTCACTAATTAAAACGTGTTAAGCGAGAAGGGAGACAGCTAGCAAGCCGTCGTTTATGTACTTTGTAGAGGAAAAAACCCACTTGAGACTGTTTTAACCTTTTCGCCGCCACGGATTTTCGTTAAAAACGCTCACCACACGCCACGACACAAACATGTTTGGTTCGAATAGTGTTGAGAACTGTGTCTATCGATTTTATATCGACTTTTGTAAAAACCACTAATTTTACAAAGAAATCTACGTTTTAAAAATATATTGTATTTTTATTGAATTATTATCTTTTCCTTAAAACATTTTAAAATGATTTAATTTCCCGTGGTGTATCAATACACCAAAAAAATATCTATTTAAAAAGTTCATATTTGCATCACTATCGGTCTGATATTTATGACTTTGGCGTACGCTTAACATGAGTTCTTTCGAGTCTCTAGTGAGGTGACAACTTCCGGTCATAAACATCGATAACTTACCTACTAGAAATAACGAAAGGTAACGATTTAAACCTATTTTTTTTATTTATATTTATAAAACCATCATTTTACTAGTTTTCATGAATAGATTAATATGAAATATTTCGTCTCGGGTTATTTTTATTTAAAAAGACACAAAACGAGTCTATTTTACCTATATATATATATATATATATATATATATATATATTTTACATATGTATGTGTATTTTACCCTTCACTTACATGGAACTTTCGATTAAGTAAGTACCTCTTACACGTTTCGGATAATAATTTAATAATCGTTCCTTTTGTACAAATATAAATATAAAGGGTAGGTATAAGATTTTGCTTTAATTGCATAACAATTTAAATGTGATTTTTTATTCAATTTTTGTGGAAATAGAATATACAATGAATACATGAATGTTCTCCCTGAAAGAACAATTATAAAATACGTATAAAATGTAACTATTCTTTTTATTATGTAGGTACCTACTAATCTGAATCCTGTGTATTTTTCAGTAAATGCTTTTTTTACATTTTGTGGTGCTAGTGTGTTTAATCTTAACAAAATATATAATTACCATGCTACTGAAGCGAAAAGAAACTTAAGTTTCCAATTTTATTATCATTAATTTTTATTTAAACTTTGCAATAACTCACTTGTTGACTATGTATTATTAGTCCATCAGCATCACTTTCAAATTCACCATCTTCATTTCCTTCCAAAATCCTAATTAATTTGTCCACAGTAGTCATTTTTATATAATTAATATATTATACTATATAAACCAACACAGCAACGTAAATCAATAACACAGTAAATATGATTATTTTGTAAGGTAGTTTCATCAAATATCGATATATACCTACCCTCGTTGTACAACTTAAAATAAGGTGTTCCAGAAACATCTATCGCCTCGAACGTCACTTCCTGTCTTATAAATCAGACATTGGCGTACCAGACGATGTTGCATCTTCAGGGCACTATAGTGTTGTGAACATACCGTCAATGATGCAGAACGTTTATTGAAAATAAATGTATTTTTAGCGATAAAACATAATAAAATTACGTCAATTTATAAGTTTGATGGCGAAAACAAATAACGCAGAAGTTTTATTTTGATAATAATTCCTTTTTAAATAATATTTACAATCTTTAATTTATTAATTTTGTTGTAATGGTAACATCACTAATGTCTTAAATATCAGACTTTGGCGTTGCAAAGTAATGCAAAATAAATTCAGATATAACAATAAAACAATGGTTTATTTTTATTTAAATAAAATTAAAATAACGTACGAATTTACGGTTATATTGTTATTTTGTGCGTATAAGGATACTACCCTTATTAGCCGGAAATAATGTTATACCTGACCACCAATTTGGCTTCCGTGAGCAGCACTCCACAGTGGAGCAGGTTCACCGAGTGTACAATAAAATAAGAAACACACTGGAAAATAAAGAATACTGCTCCTCTGTATTCCTTGATATACAGCAAGCCTTTGACAGGGTCTGGCATGATGGATTGCTCTGCAAGATTAAGTCTAATCTCCCACACAGCTACTATCTGGTGCTGAATTCTTATCTCAGAGATAGACTATTCTATGTAAAAGAAGCTGATGCGTTGTCAACGTTATACGATATAAAGGCAGGAGTGCCCCAAGGATCTGTGCTGGGACCTGTCCTATATATCTTGTACACTGCGGACCTACCACAAATAGAAGATACCACCATCGCTACTTTTGCGGATGACACGGCCATACTGGTCAACAACAAAGACCCTCAAAAGGCTACAGATATCCTGCAAAAAGGACTTGACCAAGTAACGGAATGGCTTCACAAATGGAAAATCAAAGCCAGCGCTAGTAAATCCATACAGATCACCTTCACCCTGAGAAGGGGAGACTGCCCGCCAGTAAAACTGGAGGACATGACACTGCCACACAAGGATACTGTCAAATATCTAGGCCTACACCTCGATCGGCGGCTGACGTGGAGGCATCACATCAAAGCTAAAAGAGAGGAACTCAACATCAGATATAAAGAACTATATTGGCTAATGAAACGAAACAGCAAGCTATCTACAGATAATAAGTTATTGATCTACAAGGCAATACTCAAGCCAGTATGGACATATGGGATCCAACTGTGGGGTAGCGCCAGTGATTCCAATATCATGATACTGCAACGAATGCAGAATATTATTCTCAGAACAATATCTCAAGCACCATGGCTAGTTACCAACAACGAGATCCATAGGCACCTACAAATGGATACTGTAAAAGAGGAAATTCAAGCCTTCACCAACAAATACCAGAAACGACTGGAAAAGCACCCGAATGCACTTGCGACTGAACTCTCCCGACAGAGCTGTGCTAAGCGTCTGAAACGGAAACACATATTCCAAATGCACCCAAAAAACTGACACAGTTGGCTCCTGAGTAGATGTCCTCATTGGAAGACACACTCGACCTGACTCCAACCACATCTTCTAACAAACCTGCTTATAGTAGATTACTGATTGCAGATAAACCTAAAAAAAAAAAAAAAAAAAAAAATATTGTTATTTTTTCATTTGTTAAAGTATAAACTGTCTGAAGAATCAATACAGAGATCGTAAGCTACGGATGTACATATATATTTTATAATTAGTTTTAATTGATTCTTTTGTCTTTTATATAGGACTGTGGCGGCGTGGGCACGAAAATAATGTCATATATATCAGACTTTGGCGGTGAAAGGGTTAAAGATAGGCACCATTTTGGTTCTACTGTTAAATCTTTGATTGTGTAAAATATTTGTATGAGAGTTATAGCTATTGTGCTTTTTATTTGTAAATAGTATTATAAGGTTTTCATGAAAACGGTCACTAAGCTCAAAAGTGGTTTGTTTAAAAAATATAGTCCAAAACCTCTTCTACATTTAGGTACCCCGGTTATACCACCTGTACAACTTTATTACTACACAAATATTACAAAAGTACTTATTTCTTGGTAGCAAACTTAATTATAAAAATTCAAGTTCAGTTCGATAAAAGGGCTTCTGCTAGACCAAGGGATAATAAAATGCAGTTTTAGTGGAGGTTGGGCCCCTAAAAACCCTTGACTGTGGCGAACCCCTCTGCGGGTTCCACACTCAATGCAAATCGGCCATTTTGACTCCCACACTTGAGGGGTTATACAATGTTTATTACATACTATGATCTTAGGTGACAAAGTATTACTTATCCACATTTATTATAGATAGAGTATCCTATTTAAGAAACTTATTTCATGCTATTATACATACCGATGGTATTTCTTGCTCTTTATTTTGCTTTGCCTTTTAGCTTTGGCAGCTTTGTAAGATTGTTGCGATCGTAATTTGGCTAGATGTTGCCTATGCTCAACCATCTCTTCATATGTCATGGGATACAACTGGTCATCTTCTTCTTTCTCTTCTTCTATCGCTGGTGGATCGATTTCTTCTAATTCTTTCTCTAATGGAGACTTGAATGTAAATTTGGATAGAAATTCTTTTGTAGGCTGTAGTTTAGTAGAAACATGCTTTATAGGGAAGGAAACAAAGTCTACTGTACGACTCCTAGCGACCACAGGATCCCAACGTCCCACCTTTTTCTTAGTTTCCTCATATCCAGTCGCCCGCTTGATACGCTGGGCTTGAGGCTTCTCCAGAGGCTTGGGCAGTATCTTTGAAACCTCCTGAGTTTTCTTCAGCTTCTTTCCAACTTGCACATGATGGGCCGTATGTTCTAAGACTTTCACTACATTGTTGAGGTCTAATTTGTTAGCCCGTTTTAGTAAATTGAATTCTGAAGTAATATTTGTCGGCTCATTACGCGTAGGCTCAGTTATATGCTGAGTTTTGTCCAACTTCGATATGGCGCTGATGAGACGATCATGTTCTGAAGTCACGAAATCGGTATCTTCTATATCCTCCATTGTTTAGTTTCGCCTACACAAATTATTATCCTCATGAAATATGAAAGAAAGAAAGAACTAACCTTACCTCTGAACATGCAATTTGTTGCGATCACAGACCAGTAATAGGTTGCGATTTTTTTTTTGTTGTTGTTTCACCCCTTACAGGGTAGGCAAAGGCATTACGCCATGCAGCCTCGTCATTAGTTAATGATATCCTTATGTAAATGGCTCTGCTTCAGAGTCCATGCACAAAAATACAGTGTCTTTAACACTTTCTACAACCCTAATGTGCCCTAACTTGGTTATCAGTAAAATGATAGCACTTTTACTGACGACTTTATTGTGACTTTTTGAGGCAATCCAAAAATGTCCATATCTCGCATTTTATCGAATTTCCCATTCACTGCACACTTTCACGGACACTTGCCACATAATAAACTATCACTATTATGAGTCAAAACCCGAAATACACAGCAAAATGAAGAATAAACAAAAAACATGACGTCCCTCTTCGGATTCCCGCCAAAAAGCTCACTACGTCACTTGGCCACAATTTGTTTTTTTCTTATTTTAAGGCATTGGCAATTTAGCCATCAGCACTAAACACGACACAAGATTCAAGAATTTTAGCTCTGCTTTAAAGTCTATGCACAAAAATACAGTGTCATGAACACTTTTTCAAAACAATGTTACTTGGTAATCGACAGTAAAACTAGTTCACTTTTACTGAAGATTGAAGCGGCTTCTTGAGGCAATCCAAAAATATCCATCCTACAAATTTTAACGAATTTACAATTCACTGCACACTTTCACGGACACTTACCACATAATATGAGTCAAAATCCGAAAAATATACCTACAGCAAAATGAAATTTTTTTAGAACATGACGTCCCTTTTCAGATTCCCGCCAAGAAGCCGTGACTGACAGCTCTTTTTGTTTTTTTCGTCGAACTTGTGTATGACGGGCTAGGGTCATAGACCACACTGCCTCGTCTTTAATCTGTAAAAGCTGGCTGGCTTCAGTGTCCAGTTTATTTAACTTTGTACTGTCCCTCTGCCGTTACAGTGCTGTGCTGCAAATTACTGTATTTCTAAAGACTGCATAATCAGTCCTGCTACTCAATCCGAATTTCCCTTTCTTTTCACACTTTTATGGACATTCGCTACTTAACTCACTACCACAATATTTTTAAGGCTTGGGATTGTAACAAATTCTGACTATGCAGTCTGTTTTTAGTCTTAGTAGGTAGTCCGTGAACAGTGTAAAATGAGATTCGCGAGGTTCGAATGTTTCCTGGATTCATAAAATAAAATATGTACCTATGTAAACTAAAAAATAAATAATCTCACGCCTTTTATTCTCGAGGGGGTAGGCAGAGGTATTCCATTTCTGGATATATCTAGTTTGAATTCACGAGATATTCTTCGGACCCCTAAACGTGATAGGTGGTTAGCCGATAGTTTCAAAATTAATTCTGGGACTTGCTGGTTTCCTCGCTATGTTTTCCTTCACCGTCGAGCTAGTGATAAATAAGTAGGTATGTACGTTAGTTTTAAGAACCCATTGGTAGGTAGGTACTGATAGTACAAGCCAGGATTCGAACCCAAGCCTCGCAGGGGGCCAATTCTACTAAGTGTCAACGGTCATAGTTGGATGACAATGAGATGTGAATGGTCACTCAATGGTGTTATTTTGACACTTTTCAGAGAAAATAACACCATCGACTGACCATGTCATTGTCATTGTCATCCAACTGTTACCGTTGACATTTAGTGGAATTGGCCCCCAGATTATCATCATGTGAAGCAGGCACTTTAACCGTAAGGCTATCATCACCGGCTATGTGGATTCATATAGGTCGGTTTGAGGAAAACGATAGGAGGATGGTTTGTCGGGTTTTAGCTGCACCTTGATACGTTAGACAGTTACTTACTAAAAATGTATTATTATAGTAAAGTGAAAAAAAGTACGGGGGCAAGTTGATGGCAAGCGCGCTAGAGAAAGAAATCCGGCAAGATGGTCGGATTCCATTAGACAAGCATGTGGTTCTATGCAGAGGGCAGCCCACATAGCCCTTGATCGCGTCAAATAGAGGGATATACCTAGTTCTTGGTCATGATCCTCAGTCATGAGGGAACGACGAAGAAGAAGAAGAAAAAAAGTATAGGATCTTTTTATTCAATTATTGTAACTACTCTGCTGCATTATAAGATTCAAGTGACGACAGCGGAGAAGGCGGCACATTATCTTGATTATCCTGTCTCTGATTGGCGTCCTGCTGACGTGTGGATCTGCTCTGCTGCCGGTTGCGAAACAGCTTGGCTTCATCAGTACATTTCGTTGTTATACAGCTCCTGTATCATAAAATGCTAATGTGCCCAGAAACTCACGACCTCTGACTTTAAAAACAGGGTTAAGTACTAATAACGAACTGATATAATAACCGTAAAAAAGATGAATTTAGAATAAGAAATTTTAAACTGTATTTTTTAATGTCACAGCCACACTTTTAGGGGAAGGGGGGGTATCATGATGGGGTATCGAGGTAAGATGGGGTACCGCACATATACAAGAAACTAGACGTTTGTGAATAGAAAGCAATAAGCCAATAGGAAGCCTCAGTCGACCAACGGTCAATGCGAGAGAAACTGTGAGTTGGGGTGCACGCGTCTTTTGTTTACAAACGGAAAGCTGTTTTAAACGTTTCGTCGATCTAATTTTGTGTAAGGTCAAACGTCATTATTTTAAACTAACCATGATCACTCCATTTATGTATTTTTGATGTTAGTTTACTAGTGTTGTTTATTTTAATATTGTATGTTATTTGTATGAATGCGTTTAACATTTTATTATTCAAAAATTTTTTTGCTCCCAGTTACCCTCTGAGGCAAGATGGTGTATTGGGTGTGGGGTAACCTTGGGTAGCCTGCCAGCTCTATGGATGTTGGGCTGACAATGCTTGTGCTGGCGTGGACAATGATGATCTGGAGGAAATACAATTTGTTTGTTTGTGAGAATAATTAGCCTTCCTCATCATGCCATAATTTCATAACCCCATCATACCCCATACCTAGTGTGGGGCAAGATGGTTTTTCGGATGGTCCTATTTAATAATTTATTATAAAAAAAAATTATAAGTTGATTTTCCGAAAACTGTGCCAAATCATAGTTAGATTAATAACATAACGTGCCATAAATAAATAAGAGTAATAAATATAGCATTAAGTTCGCCATGTGTACATTTTCTTGGTACATGAAGTTAAATAAATAAATAAATAAATAGTGGTTATGCTGTATTTTTGTTATTTTCCTTAGCTACCCCATCATGCCCCCCCTTCCCCTAAGCCATTTTAAATTTCATAAAAAAAATATGAGTTAGTCAGTTTTTTTTGTACTTAACTAAATAAAATAACTGCTAACGAGCAGACGGGTATAGTGTATAAAAATCAATTGCCATGCGTTACCACCGGTTCGGAAAGGCAAATCAAACTAAAATTATCTGACAGACTTAATTCTCATGTTAGCTGTTCTGAGATGAAGTTCTGTAGAATAAAATCATAACGCTTTTCATATTTAAATCAACCCATCAGAACACAGTCTGTCAACTAAAATTTTAATTTAGTTTGCCTTTCGGAAACCGTGAGCAAAAACTCGAAAAAGGCTCGATCGAAATTTAGATTCACTATCGGATCCGGTATCTAGGTGAAGCTGTTGTCTGTGGCAGAACAACGTCTGTCCGGGCCACTACACTAGTATGAATATAGTTTTGCTACTTGGTACTTGCCTAACTAATCGCTTAGGCGCACCACAGCGCTCTGAAACAGTGATTATGATGTCTTCCACCAATTTAGGGTCAAGGCACTGTTTTGGCGGTCTATTCGCAAAACCCGGTGACTGCTTGCCCGTCAAGGAATGAGTTGCTAAGATCCTGCACAGAAATAAATACGCATATTACATACATTACTTAGGTGCTCTAATTTTTGTTTTAAAGCTTCGATCTTAAAATAATACTTTTGAATATTAGAATGGCCACTAGCTTTGGCTTATGGCCCATGTGTGAGGAAAGACGAAGAAAGACAAAACCACATGTAGTAATCAATGATATGACTAGACTGTATTTCACAACTTCGACATTTATTACAGCGAATTTTACCAAAGCGAATGTTTGTGATCGCGATGTACGTTACAGCGAATGTTTGTGATGTCGACGTATGGGACTTCGACGGTTTGTCATCGCGATGTACGTTACAGCGAAAGTATTCGATGTCGACGTATGGGACTTCGACGGTTTGTCATCGCGATGTACGTTACAGCGAAAGTATTCGATGTCGACGTATGGGACTTCGACGGTTTGTGATCGTGAGGTATCTTACCGCGAAAACAGTCATGGGTTTATGAGCGACGCACGCATCATTGAAAATATAGGTAGGTAGTATTGCAATACGTGACACATACCTACGACACACGTGACTTCAAAAGTTTTTGATCGGAAAGTAGGTAGGTATGTGAAATCAATCTTCTAAACATTTTTTTTTTAGAAAATGAAATAAGAGGAAAAAGCGAAGAATACAAAAACAAATCATTTTTGTAAGTACTTATATATTTTTCGTACGTAGTACTGAAAACGGGAAATACAAACTTCTAAAAACAAAAACAGAAAAGAACACAGCTCTTTGAGTAACTTATATATTTTTCGTACGTAGTACTGAAAACGGGAAATACAATCTTCTAAAAACAAAAACAGAAAAGAACACAGCTCTTTGAGTAACTTATATATTTTTCGTACGTAGTACTGAAAACGGGAAATACAATCTTCTAAAAACAAAAACAGAAAAGAACACAGCTCTTTGAGTAACTTATATATTTTTCGTACGTAGTACTGAAAACGGGAAATACAATCTTCTAAAAACAAAAACAGAAAAGAACACAGCTCTTTGAGTAACTTATATATTTTTCGTACGTAGTACTGAAAACGGGAATTACAATCTTCTAAAAACAAAAACAGAAAAGAACACAGCTCTTTGAGTTACATACAATTTCGTAAACTGTATATCATTTTTGTATTAGTAAAAAATATTCTTAGAAATAAAAACTTAAAACAAAAGTCAGATCTTCAAGTAAATTATGTATGCAAGTCCGTCAAGATACTCCTTAATTTGCATTTCACTTTTTCGTGATACGTATTCTTTTATCTTCTTTGCTTGCTCTGAAACACTTCGTTTTGTTTTCTTAATATTGGCTTTTATTCTTTCAACTTCAAAATCGGTATTTTTTTGTTCCTTTTTAAATTCAAATAAAGTTTTATAAATGTTAAACTTTTGCCGATTCAAGAGGCTGTTCCACCGATTGTGCCAATTTATAAACAATGTTACTAAACACCAACTAGAAACATCGTATTATCGTCTAAGATAAACAACTCAACCTTTAGACGCCACTTATGTTTATAATTGAACACCACTTGAAATCCGGCGGTCTGCCGCTGCTTGACGGAATGGCGGCATTAATTTTTCTAAAAAAAAAATGTTTAGAAGATTGATTTCACATACCTACCTACTTTCCGATCAAAAACTTTTGAAGTCACGTGTGTCGTATGTGTCACGTATTGCAATACTACCTACCTATATTTTCAATGATGCGTGCGTCGCTCATAAACCCATGACTGTTTTCGCGGTAAGATACCTCACGATCACAAACCGTCGAAGTCCCATACGTCGACATCGAATACTTTCGCTGTAACGTACATCGCGATGACAAACCGTCGAAGTCCCATACGTCGACATCGAATACTTTCGCTGTAACGTACATCGCGATCACAAACCGTCGAAGTCCCATACGTCGACATCACAAACATTCGCTGTAACGTACATCGCGATCACAAACATTCGCTTTGGTAAAATTCGCTGTAATAAATGTCGAAGTTGTGAAATACAGTCATATGACTATGACTAAGACCCTTAGTTTAGCGCGCTGTCGATGATGACGCTGCTTTTGAAAATTTACCTTCGCGGAAATATAGCTTGCAACAATTTCCTCGTAGCCGTAGAGTATGAGTCCCAATTGATGTCATTTAGCAATCTAGCTGGTACTGCCGCGTTTCCTACTCCAATTGGCACCTATAAAACATTATTACGTTTCTGTAATATTCTTTAATATTCAAATTATTAACAATGAAATTTAACCTTACCATATCTGTAGCATTGTAGATAGGTTGATTCTGTTCAACATTGTTTGTCGTATGCGCTGATACCCTTCTAACTTGCAAAGTTTTCGCGTTTGGTTTCCTTCCACTTTCTTCAGCCTCCTGGAAATTAGTCACTTTCGCTTCCCCCAACTCTTCTACTTGGCATCTGTCTTCGTATCTCTCTGAATCACTATCATTTTGTAACGCGTCTGAGACATCAATAGACAGAGTTTCATGACATTCATCGAGCTGCAATCGCCCTACTAAAGACAGGAACTGAGCGTACAGCCTTTTCAAAATTATTTCCATCTGTTCAACTTTGTCTAAGTGATGATTATCTTCTATTGCATCAGTTTGAGTTGCTTGGTCAAACATCAGTTTTGCAACATCCCCATTATTCGGTAAAGGGGTGCTATTGACGAGGGAGCGGCGCTTTTGGATCGTGCTGTGGGGAGTTGCTTGTGCTGGTAGACTCACATTGCCATTGATATTTCCAATGGACGTTCCCAATCGTTTAGATTGGGTAGAATGTTTACTAATCTTTGACGATCTTGAATCTACAGTGGACTGAGAAAGAAAACATTTCCTTAAATAAGTTATTTCTTAGATTCATGCAATTTAAGTTCACCATGCTACAAAAATTAACTTATGAAAAATCTTGTTTTGAAATGTGTTATTTTGCTACTTTTTAAAAACATTCATTGATTCAGCGTCTCTAATAATTTCGGATAGTTTATTAAATAGGGAGACTTCTTCAAACAATGATATTGCTCTTTCCGTATTCAACCCTAGGTGCATGTGGTTCAAATCTAACTATGTTTCGTAGGTGGTGTTTGACTGATCTCTATAATATTTTAATGAGTAGGTCTTACGTATGAGAGGCAGGTTCCCTAACCACAAGGCTATCACGGCTTGGATACCTTCGTAGAAACCTCTATGAGTATGAGAGTACCTTTATGAAACAACAACTCGTAAAAGTTGGCATGGCAAGGGAAAGTATACAAAAGGCGTTCGGCATATCGGCAATAGAAGTATAACTTTACAAAAAAGTCGGCAAAATGGGAAAGTCCGTACTCAATTATAGTAGGTACCTATACAAATAAATTGTTGCTTACCTCAGAATCGCTATCGCTGCTAGAGCTGTCCGACTTAGACGAAACGTGAGGCACTATACTAGAACCACTCGATCCCGTAATCTTTTGAGTATTGGCAGCTCCGAAAAACTAAAAAATAAGGTAACAACATCTACTAAATTTACTAATTTAAGCATAAAACAAGACTTCCTTTAGGTTTGACTAATAGGTACATTTCTTAAAATAAAATACCTTTGCAAGTAGGAATATTAGATCATCCGTCTTAATTTCAATAACATTACTTAGTTACTCACTTCATAATTAAAAATAAACGTTCAACGATAATAATTTATTAATCTTTCGAAGACTCGATCGACATCTCTACTCATTTTAATTTATAATTATAATAAAATATTTCTTACCAATGGTTCTGATTTCATTTCCTTGATCGTGCGCATGCACATGGAGATGACATTCTTCACTTGATGGTCCTGTCTCTCCAATAATACTTTGTGCTCTTTGGCAATTCGTTTGTGGTCTGCCAATAGAAAAGTTAAAGACTAATATAGGCTACAGGAATTTTAAGATAAATAAAATTTATGACATCTACATTGTGGGTCTTCAGGGGCAAGTAACATCTAGCACAGGAGTAGGTAACCTTATACCAATAGGTATAGGTAATATTATATGTTAATCGCGGCTGTAAATTTTCATAGAAATGTAGACCGTATGAACCGCGTGACGATCATCATTTCACTTTATACAGATTGTTAGGGAAACGCTTCCGAAAACGCAGACAGAAGGTTATTCTGGTGGTTCTTGACACAATTCCATAAAAAATATCTTTTTTTTTTAACGAAAATTTTTTTTAATTTATCATTTTGAAATGAAACGATAATTTTATTTTTCTGTGGGATAAAAGGCGTGAGATTTTTTTTTCTAAATTAAATTGTCAATGAAAAATATAGCATGTGGGACACAATTCTCATAGTTATTTAGTACCAAACTAGGCAAAACGGTTTCAATTTGCTCTCTGGATTGGGAAGCGTTTTCCTAAGACCTTGTATAGAAGTAGGTAGTTCATAATTTTTTGGAACAAAACTATGCATACTGTGTTTGCTTTTAATTAGTTCGTACATAAATCTTAAGACCTCTATGTAATATCATATATTTTGTTGTAATGTAACAACTAAAGGCCAACAACCACAGAGGAAAAGCAGTCTCGGTGTCGCTTTGCCACAATAACATTAGGGCTGGCTAATAATAAAATTAATGATAAGTATGATTAATATATTGGCTGTGCGGGCTCTATGCACACCACGTGGATTGCGCCCGCTTTTTGATGCATACAAACTCTTACCAACAACACAACAAGTAACAACATTGCGTAATAATCCCGTCCCGGATCCGACTGTTTTCCTGCATCTAGGGTGTAGGCCTTAAATGTATAAAAAAGAAGTATTTAACCATTTCGTCACTTACCACATATCCTCAGAATTTGCGCCCTTCGCGCGCTGTTTCCGTGCTTGTCGCGAACAAAAGTTAGCAATCCTGGATGAAGAGCAGTATCATTGCTCACTATAGACTCAGAATTCACTACCCCGTAACTTGCAAACACATTCTTCTCGTCCACCCACTCAACAAGGAGCCAAGTACGATGAGCCATATTAAGAATTCAAATTTTTATACTAAAGGCTTGTCAGTCAGCTGTAGACTGTTTCTGTCGCGATGTGTGCGTACTAACTGATGTGATCCCAAGGTTTGGCAATGCACTCAGGTAAAAATTCATTGTCAATAGTTTCGTCGACTTCCCATTGTTCCATTACCCTAAGCTAAGGCAAAGTGAACAAAAAATTTGTTATCAATGCAAGGAAATACGATATAGTTTGAACCGTTATACGACAATTGTCTCTTTATGGTGTTTTTATAAAAATATCACATAGAAGCAAATATAGCTATAAATAATAATTATTCAATAATCACCAATTTTTATAACAAGAATAAGCTATACATACATAATAGATTAGTCTTGTTATAAAAAATGGGGCTGTGAGTAGGCATAGATTGACCTATTCGTACTCATGATCGACGCCCCCAATCCAAGTTCTTTCGACACGGTATTTTCGATATCTGTACCTAGTGCCATTTCATTTTTTTCTGTATAAGTTTTAGACTGGCACATATCTATTGACTGTGAAATCCAATCGAAAGAACGAAAATATCCAGATTAGCGAAGTGGTGAAAAAAAGCTTTAAGCGCTAGAGATTTCCCAGATTAGAGCAGTGATATCCCGAAGGGTTAAAGAGCCGGCTGAAAATCAGTGAGGCTCGGGTTCGAATCCTGGCATGTACCAATGAGTTTTTCAAAAACTTACGTACATATTTATCACTAGCTCGACGGTGAACGAAAACATCGTGAGGAAGCCTGCAGGTCTCAGAATTAAGAGACATGTGTAAACAGACCCGGTCCGGCGATGGGCTCACCACCTATCACGTTTAGGGGTAAAATACAGTGTGAGTCTCCATAGAGTGCACATATGAAAATGGGTGAAACTATACACATTTTTAACGACGGAAAAAATTATTAAAAAAATCTGAAATTTTTAGTTTATTTTTTATAAATATTTTTTCTTTTGATTACGTACTGTTGACTTTATGTAAATAAAACGTTATAACTTTTTAACTAAGAAGTACATTGTAATAAAATAAAAACAGTTATGATGTAAAATAACAGAAGATACTAATAAAATAAAAAAATACCCAAAAATTTGTACCAAGAAATAATAAAAAGGGACTTTTTGAGGAAAATCTGTATTTTTATTCGTGTTTTTTTAATTAATTATCAAATTTCTCTAAATAATATGTAGTTTTTATTACTTTATGTTATTTTCCATCGTATTACCTTTCAAAAAACAAAAATCCCGTATCTTTATCCATATCAGAACGTTTACTATGAGTGTTTGAACTAAGTCATTCCGGGTGCACCATTCAACGCTTCGTTCTACATTGTCCTATTTTATTTTTATTATTTCTTAGTACCGTTTTTTGTGTTTTATTTTTATTTTATTAGTATCTTCTGTTAACTAAGTCATTCCGGGTGCACCATTCAACGCTTCGTTCTACATTGTCCTATTTTATTTTTATTATTTCTTAGTACCGTTTTTTGTGTTTTATTTTTATTTTATTAGTATCTTCTGTTAACTAAGTCATTCCGGGTGCACCATTCAACACTTCGTTCTACATTGTCCTATTTTATTTTTATTATTTCTTAGTACCGTTTTTTGTGTTTTATTTTTATTTTATTAGTATCTTCTGTTATTTGACATCATTACTGTTTTTATTTTATCACGATATACTTCACAGTTTAAAAGTTATAACGTTTTCTTTACATAAAGTCAACAGTAAGTAATCAGAACAAAAAAATATCTATAAAATATGAAAAAATAAATCTCAGATTTTTTTTAACATTTTTTCCGTCGATAAAAATGTGTCTAGTTTCACCCATTTTCATATGTGCACTTTATGGAGACTCACACTGTATATGTATCTCGTGAAATATGGGTATATCCACGGGAATAAAAGGCGTGAGATTATATTATATTTTATTATTAGATTTCCCAAGTTCGTAGCAAGCCGAAGTCTATGGTATCTGCTTATACCGACGGAAAAAAGGTGTGAAATTATGTACTTATATTACTATGTATGTACGAGTATACTTATTTAGACAAAAATATAATTAGTGCAATTTTAAGTATTGTAACATAGAGACTGGAAGCTGTCTTGGGAGTTGGCAGAGGGTCAATGATTATAATAGTTGTATTAAAACATATTTTTCCTCATCTGGGATTGGTCATCTATTGCAATAAAGTTGGTACTTTAGGTATACATCTGCTTACAATAACAGAAACAATAGGAAGGATTAATAACAGGAAACCACAATATTCTCGGATTGTAGAAACTGGGACAATTAACTTTACCAGTTAATACACTTAAGTCATTAGTGCAAATACGGAATATAAAGTGAGTGCATAGCTTTTTGACATTGTAAGGAAGTATTGTACCTAATACTGCATTTTAATTTTACGTGTTATATCAGTATTTTAGGTACCTATAACGGCTGTTAGACTATTAAACAGATTAAATCATTTAAATTTTACTTTTAACGAAGTACCTATTTAACATTTGGTATGGAGTAAAAAACTTGAAACAAGTAAGAGTGACATGCATGATATTTTATAAGGTGTAGATATGGTTATGTTTCGTAGCTAAATGAACAATCACTTAAAACTTACTCATTTTCAGTGTTCCGAATCAGAAGCATTTGTATTTGGGTAGCAGTGGTGTTCGTTTACGGGTTCCTAGAACTTCCGCTAAGCCGCGCCGACAATTCAGGTTAGAAATATAATTTATTTACGGGTGTGATTTGAATGGTTAGCTGAGTAATCGTGTTTTTGTTAGCAGAAAAATATAAGCCATTAAAAACAAAATTGGCAAAAACCCAACCTCGCAACTCAGTTCTTCTACCGTAAAAAGTTGTGAGATCCATGTACCTAATACCAAGTCGGTTAATTTATTCAGTCCCTACTAAGGGACCTACTGTCTTAAGTACCTAATTACGCAATAATCTAATCTAACAACCTCTTATAGCGACCATAACAATATTAAAAATCTTTTATGTTCTAAATAAATGGATTGAATTGGCCATCGCATGAAAACCCAATGTATCTTACAAGTGAGACATATTATATTAAATTTGATTGTTTAGTGCGATGCCAAGTCAATCTATTTATTTCAGATCTGAAAACAGAAATAACTAATTGGTCAGCAACTCATGGCCAGCAAACATTACAAAACCAATCAGCAATTTATGTCATTCTGGATGGCTGTAATTATTTTTGAGCTGCTACTGTTTAATAAAATTTTGGTAAGCAATCAGAGGAAAAGCCAAAAAAATTTTTTGAGGTGCATATAAAAGTAGCAAAAATAATCTCAGCAAACTTGTCATGCGCAAAATGGGCGCACTCCTTACAAGGATTAGGAAGGACTTTGGATTATGCAACTTTTATGATTATTATTACGATTACAAGTAGTGGTACTTATGTTACTTCATTGTAAAACACAGCTTTCTATCATAGTGGGCGCCACTGCATACTACATTTATGAGACTTTCACTGTAAGTAAGTACAATTCTTATCATAACGTCTTTCAGATGGTGTATCAAACGAGTCTCTCACAGTAAATTGTTCAAATCAAGACATGCAAGTCGACCAATTTTTATCGAGGTTTGAAACTACCAAGAATTTCAAGAAAATATGGATCTACAACTGCGCTGTGCCGACGACGTCTTACAACACATCACTCGCTAAACTCAATATCAATTTAGCCGCGCTAGAGGCTCTTCAACTGGACGTTGAATCCACCGTGTCGACAAATGTAACACTCAGCTCTTCCCACTTCGAAGGGCTTACCATAAAGAACCTTAGCATTCGACATAATTCCAATACCAACTATACATATGCGAACCTCTCTGCAGAATTTGACAAACCGCTCGTTGAGTTAAGAGCGTTAAAATTAGATGGTTTAGAGATTGTGCCAACCAACACCTCAGTGTCAATGGGTACGTAAAATATGATCTACAGTGTTAAATTTGTTTCACACAGTATTAAATTATAATAATTTGTTTTTTTGTTAATTCAAAAGCTGAATGTCCACAACTACGGAGGTTCCATATAGAGCGGTGCGTAATCAGCAATATTCCTAACAGCTGGCTATCCAGATGTCGACAGCTACACACACTGCAGCTTGATAGAGTACCGCGGCTTTCCTCAGAAGTACTGAGCAGTTTGCTACAAAGCGCTCTGCCTTTGCGTGACCTGGCCATCACTCGATCCAATATCGAAGAGATAGATAAAGAACTCGCCACGTTAAACAACTTGCAGCGTCTTGACTTGTCTCACAACAAGCTGGGATTTTATATATTGAGGAAATCGTAAGTTTTTGAAAGTCGATAATTTTTCCGGACTATTATCACTACATAGTATAAAACAAAGTTACTTTCTCTGTCCTTATATCCCTATATATCCTTATGTCCCTATGTCCCTTTGTATGCTTAGATAAATCTTTAAAACTACGCAACGGATTTTGATGCGGTTTTTTTTAATAGATAGAGTGATTCAATAGGAAGGTTTTAGTATTAGCATTGCACCCGTGTGAAGCCAGGGTGGGTCGCTAGTCTGTTAAATAACGAAACGGCCAAGCCACATATTTTTACTAAGATGGGGAGTTTCTGCCAGCCCACATAATTTTGACTAAGATGTAGAATAGAATAGTTTCTAAAGTTAGGGCTTGTTGAGTAAGGACGTGTGGAGTTGGAAGTTAGGCTCTACATGAGATCTGATAACTTTTTGATAGTGCGAGCCATATGATTTTTGCTTGGCAATATTTGGCAACGCTGTTTGCACCCGCTAGTACCTAAATTATAATTTTTATTTTTATATTTTTAATAACAGCAAACTCCCTTTATTAACGGAGCTCAACCTGTCTTCTAACATGGTGTGGAACACCGCTCTGATAGTCGACACGTTGAATGAAAAACCCTCCCTCGAAATTGTGGATCTGAGTAATAACCCTTTTTTCGATATATGTATCGTCGAAACATACACAACTTTCGCAGATGATGACCAATATTCCTGTAAGTAGGGGTTCCTGTAAATTAGTATATTAATGAATTTTTGGGGTATTTGCCTGTCTAGTCAAATGACCGTCTTTCTTTGTGTTAAATATATTTTAATTTTTTTAGCAATAACGCATCTGCCCTTAGTGGGACAGACTATAATATTCAAAAGGATAAGGAGGCTATCGCTCAAATCAACAATCACTACATATCTCTGCTTTGGTGCATTGATTGTGGATAGATTGGAATACTTTGATTTAAGCGATTGCAAAATTACTGCAGTCGACGTAAGTATTGTAGATACAGGCTCTGAAGATGATTTTAAATAAATTTTAACTTCAAAACGATAATGACGAAGTTCAAACTTGGTCGAACTCGAAACTTTGCAAAGATCATGAGATAATTAAGCTTACCAACTTATGTAAATTTTATTTCTTCCACAGTTTGGAGGGCTGCCGCAATCCAAGGCGCAAAATTTTACAGTAAATTTATCTGGAAACCCTGTAGAAAGACTTCCATTGACGCAGTCTCAGCTTGGTAAATTACGTCAAAATGTACGTACCTATCTCTGAGCTATGAGGTTGTCACTACTCGTACATAGTGTAGTGCGTATATACCTACAGTTTGATAGTCAGGGTATATTAAAATAAATACCCTGTACAAATAAATACGATTGTTTAATCTTTATAGATTAAACAATCGTTATTATCATTATTGATTGATGGTCAGTAATTGTACCCAATCATGTTTCCAAAGACAAATCCTTTCGAATAAAATAACATACAAACATGATAAACCAAGGAAGGAGACGAAATGAGTAGGTATGTGTGCCAAAAAAAAAGTAATTGTGTGTAAAAAAAAGAAACCGACCCATACCTATAACAGGTGGGATATTAATTATTAATGAATATACCTACTCGTACTTAGATCGTTACTTCATTATTCATTAAATTTCCTGTCTCACTTAGCATTCTAAATTCTAATTCTCTTCAAGAATTCTAAATCAGTGCAGTTTTTTTCTCGTAGATAACAATATTGGGTCTGAACATAACACTTTCGTGTGACTGCGAACAAGACGTGTGGCTTGCGCGTGCAATGCGAGAAAAAAATTTGGTACTGGATGGCGTAAGATGCCACGACGGTTCCGAGTTAGCCAGGACGGCACCGGCGCGCCTGGAGTGCAACAAGTTCCCATGCGCATTTGGCGCATGCACGTGCCGGCGCGCATGGCTTGACAACGCGACCGAGGCGAGTTGCCACGGCACGCTGCGCACCGTGCCGCGCCTGCTCAACCTGAGCGCTCTGCACGCCGCTGACAACCTCATCGACACGCTCAACGCCACCGAGTTTCCCGACACTCTCCTGGTCGGTATTCTACAAATCTGCCCAGATACCTACTCTAATTTGCAATCTGATTTTCCTGCCATAACTCGATACGAATAATTCAATTATTTCAGTTACTCGATCTTAGACGCAATCATTTGTCCCGAGTTGATGAGACGTCAGCAGCGGCACTGTTCAGTGTACCTAAAAGGCGAGTGTGGCTCGCTGGCAATCCACTGGTGTGCGACTGCGACAACCAACCATTTCTGGCCCTGCTGCAAACGCACCGCTCTCAGGTTTATACTTACTATAACACTTAACAGGAAATCAACAATCAGATACCTATTTGAGGAAAGCTGCAACGTTTTATATTTTTGCAGATATTGGACTACGACAAAATTATGTGCGTGAACGACGGCAGCCTGTTGCTTTCTGTTGTAATCAAAGAGTTGTGCGATTTGCGGACAATACCGGTAGGACTCATTACAGGGCTTGTAACTGTCATCATATTAGTATCTGTGGCAGCCTTGATAGCAGGTCTGTACTACCGCTACGGGAAACAATTGAAAATATATCTGTTCGCACGTGGCTGCTGCCTATGCTGTGTCAACGAGGCGGAACTCGATGCTGATCGTCGTTACGATGCATTTGTATCCTTCTCGCACAAGGACGAGACCTTTGTAATGGAAGAGCTCCTTCCGGGGCTGGAACAAGAGCCTTACAACTTCAAACTGAACGTGCACTTACGCGACTGGGTCGCTGGCGAGATGATTCCGACGCAGATTTCTCGGTCAGTGGACCAATCGCGGCGCACTATCATTGTGCTGTCGAGGAACTTTATACAATCAGTGTGGGGGATGCTGGAGTTTCGTACGGCGCACATTAACGCACTTCGCGAAGGCAGAGCGAGGGTGGTCATCGTGGTGCTGGACGACGTGGTTGACGGCGGCGGACTGGGGGATGAGCTTCGCGGCTACTTGCGTACTAACACTTACGTACGTTGGGGCGACCCCTGGTTTTGGGATAAGCTGCGCAATGCTCTTCCCCGTGGGCCCTCTGAGGCACGCGCGGAACCGAATTTAAAGCAATCCATGTGTACCCAAGGTGGCGAAACTTCAGGTAGCACCATTATTTCAGATGTTACAAAAGAAGATTCAGAAACACGTCTGTAGAAGTTTTTAGTTTCGGTATTCATAAGGTGTCACAGGCATCGCCTGTGCTAACGAATAAGCAATAAAATAATTTGTAAATAAACTATTGCCTTTTTGTACACCTACTTATTTCAATTTCCTTCACAACACATAAAATTAGGTAGGTACATACTGTATGTAATGAAATCTTTTAATTATATAAAATATTAAATAAATTAAATATTGGAACGTTCCAAATGTTTAAACAACATTGCGTTCAGGTATACGCCCGTCTTAAATACCTACCTTTATGGCTGGTTTAGACACTGTTTAGTTATGTTGTTTAGATGAACATTGCTTGCCCGCAAGGTACGAATATAACCGTTCCTAGAAGCAATGTTCATCAACTGACCACTTAAATAAGTATACCTACAGAGACACATACACACATACAGCTCACGCCTTCTTCCCACAGGGGTGGGCAAAGACGATGGATCGCCACTTTGCTCGCTCTCTGCATACTTCTTTCGCTTCCTCTACATTCATAAGGCTTTTCTTATTCTTCGCACTCCGTAATCGAGCTTTTTGAAAGACATCACTAATTTGATCCGTGAACGTCATTTTTGGGGCGTCCTCTTTCTTTGCATCCTTCAACATTCGCACCATAAATCTCTATTGTTACTTTCTTTCATCCATAGGTTCTAAATGATCAAACCAGCTTAACATGCCCATTTCTATCCTTGTCACTACATCTTCTTTCAAACCACACTCTCTCGCATATCCGGATTCCTTACTATATCACACAGTTTCACTCCACGCGTAAATGGGAATTCCTTGTTTATTGCCCTCGCATACCTAAGGTACAACACTAAACATAAGCAACTGGATCGAGTTGTGGTGAATCACAAATTTATTTCGATTTTCCTTGTATTGTTTTCAATTGACAAATATATATTGGTGGTTTGTTTAGTATACCAGCGTGTGTTTCTGAAATAATGCAGTTTCTATAAAAGTTTTCTATTTTGTATAAAATATACCTACTTTTACCAACCCGCCATAACGCGTGGACTATGCAAATACTTAGTCACTCTGACAATGAGTATTGCAATCAACAGGAGTTGCTTGTTGAAAGTATTGGTTGTTTGCTTGGTTCATACCGAAACAGTACGAAGTATTACAAATTACAGCTCGGACTTATTTCATACAGGTAAGCATTTCGCACATTTATCGGAATTTTCAATACAAAATCAGTGTTAGTTAATTATGTAGGATTAGTTACGGACACAATTATTTTTTCTTAAGTTTAAAAAGTGAACCCCCTTTTTCAGGAGAGTTTCTTAGTTTGAATTGTTATCAATATCACGGATTCACATTAAAGCCATTGAGAAGGAATACAACTATCAATATATTCAACCTCATTTCAAACTTTAGGTACATAAGTATCAAAAGTTGTGAATTGGTAGCATGCCAGCCCTCTCCAGCGAAGACCAATAACGACAACAGTATAAAAATCTTTAATATTTCTGATGAGTTGAACCTGGTAGCCAAGTATGCAGAAGTTTTCGTGAATTCGTCGAAAGTTGGATATGACGGTTCTGCAAAAACGGTGCAAATGTTCGGTAGGTTCATAATAATATAGCAAAACAAATAGAGGCAGCGCAGACGGCGGACAATGACGGCCGCGCTGATTTCAGAGCATACCTATTACTGAGGTGTTTTTAATTTTGATAATAGGTATCTACCCAGTTTAGGTATAAGCCCAGGCCTAAAGTGGTTTAGGCTTTCGATACATGATAATCAACGGGTATACCACTGTCCGCCGACCAAAATTCTGCCGTTTTCAGATAAGATAATAACAGCACATAACATTGATGATGTTTCTTCGTCAGAAAACGATTTGCCGACTAGCGGAGCGAAGCTTGAGTCGCTATCTATTGAGCGATGTGTCGTCGATAAGTTGCCGAGGGGCATACTAGCGCAGTACTCACAACTAAGGACACTTCACCTAGACGCCCTGCCACCAAAGTCAGCACAGCCGCGAGTATTACGTGACCTCTTAGCCGGCGCAAGCTCTATACGAGAGTTATCCATCACCAATTGTTACATCGAGAGCATAGACAATGAGCTCGCAGATTTGATAAATTTACAGACCCTCAATGTGTCTCATAACCAACTACACTATCTACTTAGAACATTGTGAGTCATTGAACGGCAGATATTATCATTATCACCATCAAACCGTAACAGCCCACAGCTGAGCTAAGGGTGTTTCCTCACACATAAGGAAGTATGGGCCCTAATATAGCACGCCCAGCGCGTGTGCATCTGGATTGAGGGCCCACTTTTTAAATTATTGCGAAACGAAATGATACTTACAGGGCATTTACATAAAATTTTGTAAAACCTAAAGCAAAGATTCTTAAATTTCTTAAACGTGAATCAAAAGAGTTATGGTCAAATAGCTTGGGCCCTCAATCCTGACGCCTGCATAAAACGGCATAGGCGAATCTCAGAAAGTACTATCCCTGGGATAATAATTTTTATTCGAGTATTTAGTTAGGAATTTCTTAAATACATTAAGAAATTGTCAAGTCTTAAGAATGCGACAATACAGATTTATGGCGGTTTAGCTTGGGCCCTCAATTCATCAATTTTGATATTGTAGAATCAGCAAAAAATATGAGTTTTTCTAAGGAAAGATATTAATACGACTATAATATATTTGAGTTCCATATCTCGGAAAATTTGTTAAAAAGAAATAACGACACAAAAGTTAATTGTTAAAAAGTTATTGAAATTCGTATTTTTTCAAAACGTCTGAACTGAGGGCCCAAGGTTTTTGTCAGTATTGACTAGGCTAAGCCTTCTACACTACCGCACTTTAGGCTAAGTATTTTAACAAATTTTTAACTAAAAGGCTACAAAGCGTCCATTCTCCTAAATGCCGTACTTTAGGAGAAAATTGATTTTCGATGTTTTATATGAGAAAATTCAGTAGGGTGACCATAATGTTTATCGTAAGTATAAACAAGTATTCGTTGTGATCATGTAAGTAGTATTTTGTAAAGCGCAGATACAATATATATAATTATACAACGCGTAACAGAAAAAGCGCAATTCCTCATACACCCCGCTTAGTAAATTAATATAAAAAAAGATGCAATCGAACTTTAGTTGTCCAATTTTCTTAAATATCGTTCTATAATAGTACGATTTCAATAGATAGCATTAAATTCAGCTATGCTAATTCATTTTTCGGAAAAATTTAACACATATTAAAAATAGATGAAATCGAATATGTAGTCGATACTGAACAAACTAATTTCAGGAATTGCACTTATTCTGTTACATATTGTATATAATATATAAAGCTCGATATAATTATATACGATTAGCTGTGCTGTGCCTTCACCTGCGTATGCGTGGAAAAATAAAATAAGAAAGTGCCAATAATCAATGTAATTATGTATTGGACGTATTAAAATTATGACCCTGTATATTAACAACTAGCAGTGCCTTGCGGTTTCATCCGCGTAGTTCCCGTTCCCGTGAAAATACGGGAATAAAATATAGCCTTTGTTACTCCCTGATAATGTATCTTTCCATTGGTAAAAGAACTTTTTAAATCGGTTACGTGGTCTAGGCCTGTTCCCGTGGGAAAATTATAGCACATGTTACTCCCAGAAAAGTACGCTTTCCACTGGCAAAAGAGTTTTTTAAATCGGTAAAACCTATAGTATCGGAGCCTTTTTAATACAAAAAATCAAAACATTCCTCAATCCAGTATATTCCAGTTCCCTTGGGAATATCAAAAAAATCCTTCATAGCGGTTGTCTACGACATAGAAGACGCCTACATAACATATTAGAAATTGCGGGTGCCCATCGGCGTTGCCTGCGCGGATCCGGTTTATTCCCGTTCCCGTGGGAATTTCCAAAAATCTCTTCATAGCGGTCGACTACGATTTCTTTTTTCACCTGTTTTTATATTTTCCCGTGCGAATGAGATATTTTTCTGGAATAAAAAGTACCCTAGATGTTGACCCGGGTATTCAGTTATATCCATACCAAATTTCATCAAAATCCGTCTAGTAGTTTTTGCGTGATGCGTGCACAACCAGACAGACAGATATAGACAGACAGACACAAATTTAAAAAAATGTTGTTTTGGTATCTATATCGATAATTATATAGACTAGATAAAATAGACTCATTAAAATTTTCAAAAAACATTTCATATACAGCCACGGCCCCGTTAGAGTTGTTTTATGTATAACATTTTTACATATTTAGCTTACAAATAAGGGAAACCTTAATTTGTTTTTAACAAGAAAATAAAAATAATATGAAACTGATATGTATGCATATGTATGCAGTGTCGGTACGCAGCATTGGCAGTAATAAAGAAGCTTCTTTGTCAAACGGTCGTTTCACTAATTAGTACCTCGCGACATAACATCTGGCGAACGAGGCGAAGTTAAGTACCCGCGCAATAAAATAATAAAAAAATGAGTGCTTTTTTTGGGAATATCCAAAATTTTGACTCTCGGACGCAGGATTGGCAAATTTTTAGTAAACGAGTAGGACAATTCCTTACTCTTAATGGTATTACGGCGGAAGACAAGAAGCGTGCTGTTCTGTTAACGCATCTTTCGGATGAGGTGTATAAGTTGTTACGTAACCTGGCCCACCCGAGCGAAGTGGAAACGTTGACTTATAGCCGGTTAGCAGAATTACTCGACGGTCATTTCACACCGAAAAGATCGACATTCGCGGATTTGGCAGAGTTTTATAGTGCAGTGCAAGCTGAAGAAGAAAGTGTCGAGGATTGGGCAGCTCGACTCAGAGGGCTCGCAATACATTGTGAGTTTGGAACTGCTCTGGACACGTTGTTTCTTCATCGTTTTGTTCTTGGTCTCAAGGCAGGGCCAGAGCGCAATAAAGTCTTCGAGCAAGAAGTTAGTAAGCTCACATTTGCAAAGGCCTTGGAATTGGCACAGCAGATGGCGTGTGCTAGACAGGCACGAAACGTGGCACCACCATCCATGGCAACGCCAGTGGTGATCAAGGACGAGCCCTTATACCGGGCAAGCACGGGACGGGCAGGCGGCGCGGGCGGCGGCGGTGCCACCGGTCGAGAATTCCAGGCGCGCCGTTGTACTGTGTGCGGTCTCAAGAACCACGTGGCGGAAAAATGTCGATTCAAAAATTATCGGTGTTCAAAGTGCAACGTGAAAGGGCATTTAAAGAAAGTGTGCGAATCAAAAGTTAATCGTGTACATAATATCGATATGGAACCGGCCGCGGAATTAGAGGACTGCAGTGACTGCAAGGAGTGTCAGGTGTTTAGTATGAGGTGCGTTAATTATGATCCTATATTATTAGCTGTTATTATTAATGGCACTAAAACATTAAACATGGAACTCGACTCGGGTTCAAGCACCAGTGTCATTGCAGAAAAACTTTATAAAACACATTTTTCGCATTTACCCTTAAATAAATGTAATATGAAAATGTGCTTTTATAACGGTCATAAAATCACACCGTTGGGCTGTTTCTCAGTTAAAGTTACATATTGTGATAAGACGGAGCAGCTAGTGTTTTTTGTTGTTAAGGATGGTGGTCCGCCTTTACTAGGGCGTGATTTCATGACCAAGTTCAAAATTGGTTTTATATCTTATAATAAAAAAATCAATATAGGAAATTTTGATGACGAAGAGGTTTTAAAACTATTGAATAGCTATGAAGATTTATTTAAAGACGAATTGGGCTGTTTCAATAAGTTTGAAGTGAATTTACAGCTTAAAGAAGGCGTAAAACCAAAATTTTGTAAAGCTCGTTCCTTACCATTTGCATTGAAAGAGCATGTAGAAGCAGAATTGATAAGATTGGTAGATAAAGGTATTTTAGTACCAGTGAATCATTCAGATTATGCTACGCCTATAGTTCCCGTACGGAAAGCAAATGGCAGTGTAAGGATTTGCGCTGATTATTCTGTAACATTAAATCATGATATTTATGTCGACAAATATCCATTGCCACGGATAGAGGAGGTTTTTGCGAAACTTAGTGGAGGTGAACAGTTTTCTAAGCTAGATTGCAGTCAAGCATATAATCAATTCCGGATTTCAAAAGAGTCCCAAAAGCTTACCACCATCAATACCACTAAAGGCTTGTTCATGTATACGCGCTTAGTATTTGGTCTGGCAAGTGCGCCAGCAATATTTCAACGGGCAATCGAAAACTTACTGGCAGGAATCGACGGGGTTACAGTTTTTCTAGATGATGTATGTGTCACGGGGCCTTCTAAAGATATTCATTTAAAGAGGTTAAAAACAGTTTTTCAGAACCTGACAAAATCTTTATTCTTTTACATTATAATCTGCCAAAACATATGAAATAGTATGTATATAATTATATTATACTATCACTAATATGAGTCAAAACCCGAAATACACAGCAAAATCAAAATTAAACAAAAAACATGACGGGGACGCGCGTACGTCAGGCGTCAAAAATACGAATACTATGATAACCATTTAAATAACACCCTATAGTAATTATTGGATCACACAAAACGTAAGCGCTTCCGACAACAACTTATGAAATATCTTATATGAGGGTACATGCTGATTTGTCTCAAAAAAGTAACAAAATCATATACACCCTACTGAATTTTCTCATATAAAACATCGAAAATCAATTTTCTCCTAAAGTACGGCATTTAGAAGAATGGACACTTTGTAGCCTTTTAGTTAAAAATTTGTTAAAATACTTAGCCTAAAGTGCGGTAGTGTAGAAAGCTTAGCCTAGTCAATACTGACAAAAACCTTGGGCCCTCAGTTCAGACGTTTTGAAAAAATACGAATTTCAATAACTTTTTAACAATTAACTTTTGTGTCGTTATTTCTTTTTAACAAATTTTCCGAGATATGGAACTCAAATATATTATAGTCGTATTAATATCTTTCCTTAGAAAAACTCATATTTTTTGCTGATTCTACAATATCAAAATTGATGAATTGAGGGCCCAAGCTAAACCGCCATAAATCTGTATTGTCGCATTCTTAAGACTTGACAATTTCTTAATGTATTTAAGAAATTCCTAACTAAATACTCGAATAAAAATTATTATCCCAGGGATAGTACTTTCTGAGATTCGACTATGCCGTTTTATGCAGGCGTCAGGATTGAGGGTCCAAGCTATTTGACCATAACTCTTTTGATTCACGTTTAAGAAATTTAAGAATCTTTGCTTTAGGTTTTACAAAATTTTAAGTAAATGCCCTGTAAGTATCATTTCGTTTCGCAATAATTTAAAAAGTGGGCCCTCAATCCAGATGCACACCCCAGCGCGGATTGGGAGAAGGCGTTGGGCTAGTGACCATCTAACTGTTAAAAAGTTTCAAGCTGAGTGGCTTTAAACTTTTTAACAGAGGAATGTCGGATAGTGTCACAAAGAATGTCACCCATTGACTGCCTGACCGCGGTGATCGTTACAAACACCAACATCACAGCAGGGCTACGGGAGCATCGATATTTTGATTTCAATTAATGTATCATATTTTATTTCTAGAACCTTGCCGTCGTTGACAAATGTGGACTTATCATTCAACCATATTTCAAGCAGCACAGCGTTAGCCCGTGGACTGGTGAATATTCCAATGCTCCAATATCTTACCCTAGAGAGCAATCCCTTTCTCGATTTTTGCAGTGGATCACCTGAATTCCTTGATGGTATGTATTAATTACATTTTTACACCACATGCTCGACAAAGCCGGATTATATATCATATAAACCTCACCGAAAGCAAGACATTATATCCCTTGGCTTTAGCCGGGTTATAATGTTGTATGGAATTTCATTATAACCCGAAGGTCAATAACGTTATTTTCACTTTTCATAATCCCTATTGCTATGACAATAAAGTCTAATTTCGTTAAGCAAAATGTGGTGCACCCGCCTGCGGCCAGGTAATTAGCGGTCGTGGCCAACTCGATTTTCGAAAACCGAAGCCGCGGCCAACTAGATTCGCACGATCTTCATTTGTTAAATTAAGTAGTAAGATGCTGTATCCATTTTATAGCTTTAACATTTCAAAAAGAATATCGAAAATGTCGAGTGATGAAAGTACTTTGACTATTAAACCAGATGCCATAGGCAATGTCAATAATCTACTACTATGCAATTGCATTTTATTGTCTCGCATAAGGTGAGAAAAGTAGAGTATAGGTATACCTCGGGAATAAAACTGTTTTTGTCTTGGGCGCTGCGCTCGGGAGTAAAACTGGGAGTCCTTAGTTACGTTCAGGATTCAATGTCGCGCACGTGACATAAAACAGTGCTTTATCCCCATGGTGTACAATCGACTCTTCTCTTAGGCACGTGTTACAGAATTATTACGCCACGGAACTCCGCTTGAGGATCTCAGAATATGATTGAATGATTTGCAAAATCTGTCCCCTTCTAAAGAGGCGTTTTTCACGACTGAACCATAGTCTATTTACTATACTACTGACTAAATAAATGAAAAACTCTCTACTTATAGATTACTTTACTAAGTAACCACGACTGTCGGTGGATTGCCAGACTGGCAACATTTTAATACCAATGCTTTTCATTTCAGATCCGCACAGTCTAGATAAACAATCATTTTTAAGCACAACCAAAGATATATCTTTAAAGTCAACGCTGACTTCACGTCTCTGTTTTAAAAAAATGCGACTTTCCTCATTAAAGCGTTTGGATTTAAGTAACACTAAAATCACTACTTTGCAGGTGAGTCACATTACTTTAAAAATATTCATGAGTAGGTACATGAGTCGACGCCGAGGCAGACCCCGAAGGAGATGGCGGGATGAACCGGACCCCTTCTCGACGACATGACCAGAGGAGAGACAGGATAGGGATAAGTGGAGGGAGGGAGAAGAGGCCTTTGCTCAGCAGTGGAACGATACATAGGCTAATAAAAAAAAATTGTAGGTACCTACAACAAGATAATTCAGTTCCACGAGGTGAAGGAAAACATCGTGCAGCAGAAAGCAGGTCTCAGAATTGTTTCTGAGGCAAACTATCCGGTCACGTTTAGGGGTTAAAAGATATACTAGTGGGTGAAGAATGAAGATATACTCTGACAACCCCTTCGGGGGTAAGGTGAAAATATTTTTTTTATAAACATTACTAAAGTTCCGGTGACGAGAAGCTCTACATTATGTAAATAAACATTCAGTCGATCCGAGGTTTGCCACATTTATCTACCTACCAGTAAAAATGTAAAATTCTACTTTACTGCAATAAAATTTTGCAATTACATGCAAAATATTAGCAAAAGCCTCGCTTCCCGCTACATTTGAGTGTAATATAATCTCACGCCTTTTATCTCCGAGGGGGTAGGCAGAGGTATTCCATTACTGGATATACCCACATTTCACGAGATATATTGGACCCTTAGATAGACGTGATAGGTGGTGAGCCCATCGCGATCGCCGGACCGGGTCTGTTTACACATGTCTTCAGACTTAATTCTGAGACCTGCGGGTTTCCTCACGATGTTTTCCTTCACCGTCGAGCTAGTGATAAATATATTTGAGTGTATGAACATGTATGTTGGCTTCGTGTCTGGTCGTTTAATATTTAGTGTCTATCAGTTGTTATTATGTCTATCAGTTGTTTAGTACCCATAGTACGGGCCCTGCCTCGTTTGGGACTAAATAACCGTGCGTGTGTGAATTGTGTCCCCCAATTATTATTTAACTGTCACGCGTCTACTTCAAAATGGCGGACCAAATGTTCACAATCCTGGGCCCTATTTTATAAAGCTACAGGTTACAAGTTACAGGGAAAAAGCAGCAACACTAATTAATTAAACAGCAACACTAGCTAAAATTACAGGTACAGGTGTTTTATAAAGCTACAGGTCATTTTATTTACAATCTACAGGAACCCGTGCCTGTAACTTTCCATAGACAATTTAGTCGAGCGTGATTCAACCTATTATTTACAGGTGTTTATGGAAAAACTTGTGAAATACAACTGTAAAAAAAATTAAAAAAGAAATACTTGTAAACATTTCTACAGGTGTTTAGACGTAGGTAATTTAGTTCCAGGAGGAAGTTTGTTATATTGACTTATGTTTTGTTGTTTGTTAATTCGAATATTTTGAGTGATGTTGCGTGTTTGGAGCTCAGACTCGGTCTCTGAGGATGGTGGTGAACATCCAAGAAGACGACGGCCAAGAACTTTCGCCGTCAGAACCAATATGAACCCACAAACGAATTTGACCTTCAATGAGAAATTTAGAATGCTCAAATGCAATATGTTTTGGAGCATATTGGAGGAGATATAAAAAGAGAGACGTGCAGAAACCATCTCCAACCTCTTACACCGAAAGCGCAACTTTGTATTAATTTTAGAGAAAATAATGTGATTTCTTTCTATAACGTAAATAAACCATAGAAATACAAGAAACTAAACAATTATCTGTTTTTATTATAAATAAACTAGCGACCCGTCCCGGCTTCGCACGGCCAAACTCTCACGCCTTTTATCCCCGAGGGGGTAGGCAGAGGTATTCCATTAATGAATATACCCACATTTCATGAGATATATTGGGACCCCTAAACGTGATAGGTGGTGAGCCTATCGCCGGACCGGGTCTATTTAGGTACACATGTCTCAAAATTAAATCTGAGACCTGCGGGTTTCTTCACGATGTTTTCCTTCACCGTCGAGCAAGTGATAAATATGTACCTACGTAAGTTTTTGAAAAACTCATTGGTACATGCCAGGATTCCAACACGAGCCTCACTGATTTTCGGCCGGCTCTTAAACCGTTCGGGCTATCACGGCAAAACCTTCCTCTTAAATCACTCTATCTATTAAAAAAAACGCAACAAAATCCGTTGCGTAGTTTTAAAGATTTAAGCATATATAGGGACAGAAAGCGACTTTGCTTTATACTATGTAGTGATATTAATATTTAATGGCGTTATAGGTACTAGACATTTAAGCCAAAAAACAGATGTCGATTCTGTATTTTTTTTTATTTTTACGGTTGATTCATAGTGCTGTACTCCGACTTGTTAACTGCTCCTGTAATCAAGATTTTCGACCATAAGCTACAATAGTAGTGTTACAGGGGTCTTTATAAAACACCTGTTACCTGTAGATTGTAACTACAGGAGCACTACAGGCTTTTTTTTCCTGTAGCCTGTAACCTGTAGCTTTATAAAACAGGGCCCAGGAGTCGGACGCGTCCCTGTACCAAAAAACACCTAATACCTACTTCCGGGGACTTTAGTTATAATAATTCAACAAAAAAAAACGACTTCGAAAAACAGGAAACTATAAAAAGTAAAAAAGCACTAGGTCGCCACTACAATTTTCGAAGGTTTCCGTCGATTTCTCTGGGATGTCATCATCAGATCCTGGTTTCCTTATGCCACCCTTACCTTGGGACCACCGTTGGGTTGGAATATCACGTTTCCAACAAAAAAAGAATAATCAAAATCGGTTCATAAACGACGAAGTTATCCGCGAACATAATATAACAAAAAAATTATAAACGGTCGAATTGAGAAACCTCCTTTTTTGAAGTGGCTTTAACAAATATATACTTATGATCCACAGCTTGGAGAACTTCCCGTATCTAACTATACCTTGGAGATCAATCTGGATAGTACTCCTATAACATCAGTACAGTTTCTACAATCTGACTATCATGCTTTGCGAGAACCAGTAAGTTTGAATTTGAATTTTTAAATTAACTGCCCGCACGAATCCTATTAATATCGCACCCGTGGGAATTTCCTAAAATCCCTTCTTTGTACACTTACCTACTCATGGAACCAAAATGTTCATGCTCCTATGGGTCTAGGAGCATGCGTGTACCCAGAGTGTCGGCTGTGCGTTTATAGATCAGTCAGTCAGAAAACTGATTAGCTAGTTTCTTTTTTATTAATTGAAGATAATTTCTTTAGTAATCTTTTGGACATATAGATAAGTAGGTACTTAGTGGGATCACGAGCTAGTAGTAGTTAGATAGGTACCTACATTTTGATATTAACTGTCCGAAAAATGACGTTAGAAAAAAAGTAGACAGTTTGCGAAATAGGTAGTTCGCGAATAAGACAGAATGCGAAATAGACTGTTTGCTAAGTGGGCCGATAGCGAAGTAGTCACATAGAGAAGTAGTCAAAATGCGAAATGGGCTATTTGAGAAGTAGACCTCTGGCGCCTGAGCGTAATAAATAAGTATCGCACTGTAGGAATCTAAGATTCCGAGGGGGGGACGGAGATCTCATAAAACAAGCTTCTAAGTATGAAAAATATTTGATGACAATTTATTTATTTTAGGAAAACCAACAGCCATATTAAACATTATTTTTAAAAATAAAAACATTTTCTTAGACCAATTATAGGTTTATAACAGATAGAAATGTCAGATTCGTTGCTAAATAAAATAAACTTAAATCGAGCAGCGAAGTGACGACCCTATAAGAAAATGAAGCGTCATTTCAGGTACCTACCTGAAACAAACGTTTGTGAATTCTATTATGTAGCTGTGCAGAAAAAAAAATAGGTCGTCGTTCGAATCTAATAAATATGTACTTACCTAGGTAGGTATATTGTTTGAGAAGTAATTAAATGGGCAGCAATTATAAAATTTGGTTAGCCACAAAAAATCAGTATTTAAATCATTTGGTCGGCATACAAAGATTTTGTTCGCAAGTAAAAAAATCAATCCTTGTTCGGCAAATAATTTTGATAATGGTCAAAAATTAAATCAGAAATAGGCAGCTTACAATAACATGGGTTTGCATAATAAACATTCAGTCCGAAAAATAGTTACTTGGTCCGCAAAATAACTAAAAAAGCAAGATTTCATGATTGAACAGCAGAGAAAACATGTCGTAAAAAATATACTCCCACTCCCACTCCCAACCCCAACCCCACGTCAACCCCACTCCCACCCCCACCCCCACTGCCACTGCCACTACCACCACCACCATCACAACCACCACCACTACCACCACCACTACCACCACGACTACCACCGCCACTACTTGTAATCGTAATAATAATCATAAAAGTTGCATAATCCAAAGTCCTTCCTAATCTTTGTAAGGAATGCGCCCACTTTCCGCATGACAAGTTTGCTGAGATTATTTTTGCTACTTCTATATGCAGCTCAAAAAAAATTTTTTGGCTTCCCCTCTGAGTGCTTACCAAAATTTTATTAAACAGTAGCAGTTCATTGCAGTTCAAAAATAATTACAGCCATCCAGAATGACATAAATTGCTAATTGGTTTTGTAATGTTTGCTGGCCATGAGTTACTGACCAATTAGCTATTTCTGCTTACAGATTATATTTTTCTGCTCACAAAAATACGAATACTCTGCTAACCATTTAAATAACACCCATATTGTTTTAAGGTTAAAACAAAACTTTCTTAAATATGATGGTTTTGTAAAAGTTAGGCTCAAGAAAGTAAAATCTGTGTGTCACATTTAATTACTTACTTCAAAAATTAATTATTAGGTACATACCTACCTACTCACAATTTCCATTTATTTCTAGGTAACAATTCGAGGGTTAAATCTGTCACTCTCATGTGATTGCAAGGACGCGTGGCTCACGCGTGCTATACGCGAGAACATATTGGTATTGGAGGGTCTCATATGCAACGACGGCACACAACCTGGGAGCACGGTGCCAGCGCTTCTGGAGTGTGATAAGTACCCTTGCGCAGGCGCATGCGCGTGCCGACGGGCGTGGAGTGACAACGCGATCACTACCAGCTGCGATGGTACACTGCGCACCTTGCCGAACTGGCCTGGGTTACGCGCGGTATACGCTGCTGGCAATCTCATTGAAACGCTCAAACCCTCCGACTTTCCCGACACACTCCTGGTGCGTACTGCGTACCACTAACATATAATATACGAATTTTACACATTCTTAAGAATTTCGCAAAATAGTTTCTTATCCGACACTTAGATATTAAAAGGAATCTTCAGTCCAAATTCTAAGTCTCTAGCTTCAGTAGTTTAGGTGCGTTCATGAGTTTTTGATAAGTCAGTCAAGCACGTATTCTCAGCACAGCACGTTTAGGAGACGCTGTTGAAGTGCTTGCAGTCCGTAGCACATATTGTTGTACACTCCACCTATAAACCTGAAATTAATTTCAGGTGCTTGATCTTAGCGGAAACCATATATCGCGTGTTGATGAGACAGCAGCAGAAGCGTTGTTCAAAGTGCCCGACCGACGCGTTAAACTTGCTGGCAATCCGCTTGTGTGCAACTGTGACAACGAGGCTTTCATCAATATACTACAAACTCATCGCTCACAGGTTATACAATATGTACAGTACATACATAATAATATTAAACTGAAGATACAAAAGTAATTATAATTACTTTACAGGTAGAAGATTACAATGACATGATGTGTGTGAACAATGGCCCCGTGCGAGATGTTACGACAGAAGAATTGTGCAAATCACGAAATGTTCCAATAGGGTTAGTAATACGATTTGCTATCGTCAGCGTATTTTTGTCAGTAATAGCCCTTTCGGCTGGTATCTACTATCGCTATGGGCAACAGATAAAAATATATCTGTACGCGCGCGGCTGCTGCCTGTGGTGGGTGCATGAGGAGGATCTCGACGCCAACCGGGCTTACGATGCCTTCGTGTCTTTCTCACACAAGGACGAAGCCTTCGTGATGGAAGAGATCCTTCCAAAGCTAGAGCGCGAGCCTTACAAGTTCAGGCTCAACGTGCACTACCGTAACTGGATTCCCGGCGAACTGATTCCGTCGCAGATCTCTCAGTCGGTGGACCAATCGCGACGCACGATCATTGTGCTTTCGCGGAACTTCATGCAGTCGGTGTGGGCGTTGCTGGAATTTCGGACGGCGCACGTGAGCGCGCTGCACGAGGGCCGTGTAAGGGTCATAGTCATAGTGCTCGATGACGTGGTGGATGACGAGGACCTGGCAGAGGAGGTGCGAGGCTACCTGCGCAACAACACGTACGTGCGCTGGGGCGACCCCTGGTTTTGGGACAAGCTCATCTACGCGTTGCCGCGGAGGCGTTAGATAGCTGCTCCAAGCCAAATTGGGACGAATTGCATGCTCGGAAATCCCATTTCTTTTGTTCAGGAGTCATGATCGCAGTCGGAAGACCAGCGGAAAAATGAAAGCGAGCGCAATCTCTTTGAACATCATAGATATAGGTGGTTAGAATAATTATAATTGGAGTACGGCAAAAGTTATACCGCCTGACGTTTAATAAAAACCCAATTGGGTCAGCTACAATTGTAAATATGCAAAAAATATATATTTTTATTGAAAGGCGACTTTTGATTATATGTATGTACAAGTATATTCCAATATTAAGTATAAATGAGAAAGTGACTTTTGTTTGTTACGCTTTCACGCCTAAACCAATACCGATTTAAAAAAAAATCAACATTGGAAAGCTACAATATCCATCTTGTTCTAGTATTCCCACGGGAACGGGAACTACGTACAGCAAAACGTGCCACTAAATTATCATGAAACCGCGGGGCACTTCTAGTATATCTATAAAACTGTACAGATAACGTACGGAAAAGCCTGAATCTACTACCTAGTAGAGATTTCAAATTTTGAGGAAATATTCTTTTATTCGGGGGTGTATACTAAAAGCAGGGATTTTTAAAAATTACTTATCCCCTTACTGGTTTACTTACAATGGCGAGACTTTGTAAATAAATAAATAAAATAAAATAAAACTCACGCCTTTTATCCCCGAGGGGATAGGCAGAGGTATTCCATTTCTGGAGATACCCACTTCTCATCGGACTATTCGACCCCTAAACGCTTTGAGTATTAAACTAACAGGAGACGTCACGCGCACTATTTTCTTTGCAAAAAAGTCTGCCAATTTTAGCGGGGGAGACGAGGAAACGCATACAAATAATGTTAAAACAAACGCATTTTTTGACAAAACAATTAAACACTTGCTTGAACTAGATGCACACAAATACATTCACCAACCCGAGCACTCCGTGAATTTAAAAATACTAGTTGTATATAACAGGTATGATCGTTGACCGACACTTTTTTTTGGCAGAGGGGAACGCCTGTCAGTGGCGTCTCCGGTTGGTTTAATACTCAAAGCCTAAACGTGATAGGTGGTGAGCCTATCGCCGGACCGGGTCTTAGGGGCCATTTACACGAGTCCATTCCACTAAGACAATTCAAACTGCATACAAAAAAAGCTGAGGACAATCCATTAGTGCAGTGGATTGTCTCCATTTACACGAAGCCATTAGTGGATTGGCTTAGTGGATTGTCTTAGTGGAATGGCCTCGTATAAATGGCCCATAAATAAATAAATGGCCTTCTAAAAACAACACGTGTCTTTTATTCGCGGGTGTATACTAAAAGCAGGGATTTTTATAAATTACTTATACCATAACAATAATAATTATTGAAAATTCATGACACAAAGCAGGCAATGAACAGGGGTGGCCAAGTTGTACCAAGCACCTAGGTAGGTATTTTTCAAGTTTGCGAGATTGGCCAAATATTAGAAATAAGTAGTAAAAATACTCAAAGAAGTTTCGGGGTCGATTTTTACCCGACTGCACCAGAAGGAGGGTTATGTTTTTCGACAGTATGTAGGTATGTATCTTTGTATGGATGTATGTATTTACAATTTTGTTTGGCAAGCTCTGCAGCCTGAACGGCTCGACGGATTTTAGCTTGAGAGTTGTCGTTAGATTCGTATTTACAGTGAGTTTATAGTAGGTATAAAATATTTAATGAGACCGTAAATGAAATATATTTTTTTTCACCACTCTTTTTAACTTTATTTTGACAACTGAGCAACTAAATCAACATTTAGGGTAGGTATCTACTTTTTACAACTTTGAAAAGATCATTCCCAAAGGAAAATATAAAAACCAGTTAAAAAGATAAATACATACATCTGCATCGAAACGATAACACCTATAAACTTGAAATACCTATGGTATGTAGGTGTCCTATAGATATGTGGTAGGCAACCGCTGTATCATGGGATTTTTTAAAATCCTACTTGGACAAACTGGATCCGCACCGGGCAACGTTGCTGGGTACCACTAGTACCCTAACGTTACGAGAATTTATGAGAGGTTTAATTTTTACAATTTAATTTTCCCTTTAAATTCTAGCATATTAACTGTGGGATACCTATTAGCATTGAGGCTTTTCCTTCTGAGCCAGAGGACGCGAATGGGTTTCAGTATCCGCCTAACTAACAAGACGTCTGTGTATTCGTAGGTGCTTATTATTTAAAATAATTAATATGTTCACGCTTTTATACCCGAGGGGGTCCGTATAGGAAATTATTCCATTCCTGGATATTTTTTTTCACTTTTCACGAGATAAAATTTCTCGTTAAAATTGAAGAAATGGAATACCTCTGCTTACCCCTCGGGGATATAAGGCGTGAGATTATTGTTATTATTATTGGATATTTCTTTTCCGAAATTATTTTTTTTGACACCCCAAACGTGAGGCCTTCGCGGGACCGGGTTGCTTTTACACTTGTAAGCTAATGGTAAATATTATGTACTAACTACCTACCTAAGTTTTTAAAAAACTCATTGTTACATGCCATCACCAGGATATACATAGAATACCTCTGCCTACCCCTCGGGGATATTAGGCGTGAGATTATTGTTATTATTATTGGATATTTCTTTTCCCAAGTTACTGTTACAAGTTATTTTTGACACCCCCCCCCAAACGTGACGAGGTGAGGCCTTCGCGAGATCGGGTTGCTTTTACACTTGTAACCTAATATGTACCTACCTACCTACCTAAGTTTTTGAAAAACTCATTGTTACATGCCATCACCAGGATATACATATAATATTTAAAATATGATTGTCACTGACACGGAATATCCTATAGGCACTGTCTCGTATTAGACTAATTATAAAATTGAAAAATGCAAACGTGTTATTTTTATCCGTATTACTAATGATTGCATTCAATAAACTTTCCGCGAATAACAATATCTTTTTTAATCTTCACTGTCCGTCTAATAAGCCAGTATGAACAAACAATAGCTTCAGGTAGTTGCCTTCAATGAAACAAACTGCTTCGCGGCCGGTTTGGGCCTATAGAAATCTTATGGGGATTTATTGTTCTTGTGCCTGAACTACAATTGAAGTAGCGTGGTGTTTTGCAGCGAACCAAGGCGATGACAGAGCAACGACAAGTGTATCAGTCAGTACTCTTTGAAATCTTATAGCATAAAGGTCTAGTTAGTGGCTTACTGTAGAAAAATAATTATTGTGTGCAGCACAGTTCGGTGATATTTTATATAAGTAAGTACGTTGCATTGTGTTCTACATAGTCTGAAACCTACAGATTTTAAAGATATTGTATTTTTTGTTATTTAAATAAACTATATTCACTCAATTTTTAACTAAAAAATACAATGTTTTTTAAGTTTCTTATAGAATATTCAGTCTTTTTCTGTGCCAATTTCTTGTTAATAAGTTTCTTGTGTTGGTCATTTTCAAATAGGTAATTCCACTTCAATACATATGTTAAACTTACTTAATTGTTGTCAATTCTTAAAGGAAATTACGGAATGTTACATAACTTTTAGGCTAAAAATGCCGACTGTGGGTGTTGCTACCGTACCTGAGCTTGACGCAGCGGAAGCACTACTAGAGCTACAATCTGAATCTCGCCAGTCTCCTACTGACGGAGGTAGGTTGAAGTAAATTCGTATATGCCCCACGAACAACGTTTTTAATGGGATTTTAAAAGACAACTTATTTTTGCAGGAATCAACACATGGGAGCAACGACAACTTTCCCTGAACATGGAAATCACCGCTACTGCAACTTTATCCTTACGCCCTCGTGTCGATTCAAACGTTTTGGTAAGTCTGCCAGAGTTTTTTCTAATGCTGTGAATATTGCAAAAGTTGAGTTTAACATAATGTTTTGTGCATTTCAGCAAGTTTCTAATTGCCCTGGACCCAGTGTTCCAACTATAGTTAAAGTTTCCAATGGATATATAATTAAAAACAACAAAAAGCTCAGCCCTCAGTACAAGCACGTGGAGCCTGACAAGAAACGGCCAAATTTACACAAAAGATATCAAAAGGAACAAAAACGCTGGTACAAAGTACACAGTGCTTCCAATAGGGAATTGAAGAAAACTTGCAACAGGGGAACTCAGACTGAGGCCGAATACCAGCATCCACAAATACTGAAAATGGAGTTCTTAATAACAGAGCTGAGCGATAAAATTAGTTCATTAGAAGAACAGCTAAATGCAAGAGATGAAACAGCGTCAAATTCGAAAGCAGCCTCAAATCCGAGAATATCCGAGATCGACCATCCGAAGCATACCGGATCCGGTCAAAGGAATTCTGGGCGAAGAAACCACGATCGTAAAGTGAAGTCGAGCGTGGAAAAGGTAATAAAGAAACTAATTACATTTCAATCACAAAAATTACGCAAAATAATTTATTAACAATGTTTTTATCTATAAATCCTAGACGCCATCATTGGACAGCGATGAAGATGATAACACTGATGATGACAGTGAATACAAAACTGAATCCGAGACCAAGGAGGATGACATGGACATATCGGATGACGAGTCAGAAGAAGGCGGCTACAGCAGCATAGTTATCCGCAAGAGAAATGAAAAATCAAGCAGTGATTTGCTAATAATTATCTTCTATCTAGGTACTTATACCAATAATAAAATTTATGTTTCTGCCTGTGATTTTAAAATTGACAATTTTTTTCTGAAAACTGCTATTTATACGATGAAGTAATAATAGTAGCATTAATATTATAAATTTTAGTTTTTATATTTTTGTCTTCTGAAAGTCTTTTTTGTTTTCGAATAAGCTACGAAACGACTCAACGGTTTTCAATCAAAAAATTTAGGGAATAAACAAGAATTTTAACTTATAGGTAGACCGAACCGAAGCGAGAGCGGGTCGCTGATTAATATTTATGATCTGATTAATAGTTATGCTCTATTCTTATGAGGTCTGTAGGGTACCTACTTATGTTTACTTTTCTCATTCCTAGGTTCCTATTGGAGATGGCAACGCATCTGTTCCTGCCAGACTCTTGAGACAACTGGATTGGTCTTCCTATACCAATGCTACGCGGAAATTATTGACCGCAGTTTTTTCTCGCAGGTAACTCAATTTCATGGCAAAAAAACTGATCAACACAAAGTATGAAATTCAATGCGCGACTTGACGGCACCACCGCGATGCAGAAATTATCATTCCTTTAAAACAGCAATATTTAATATATTTTTTTCTTTTTCAGAGTTCTAGCTACTCACTCTCTGACCGGCAAACGGTCTCCGGCGTTCCCTGATAAACCAGCTAAGAAAAAGTTGGACTCTGCCTTAGTACATGATATAATACAAACAGTTGTTGAAAGGTGCTGCGTCCCGGAAAACGTTGTTCGGTAAGAATATAATTCGTTAATATTCCGATTCGAAAAATATATCAGTGATAGTTAGCCCCCAATCCCCCCCTTTTCCAAAGTAAACTCCACGCCCGTGTAATCAAGTGAAACTATCTTACCGCTTTATGTGCTCTTCTTTCAGAACCAGCATAACAACTAAATGCGCCGACGAAAGCAAGATGTTTCGTAGTCGTCAGTTGAATAAGAAAAAACAACAATCATACAAGAAAGAAAATATTCCACCCGCTTCATCGAAGGGGGGGCGCTGAACGCTACATGTTAATTTGACAATACAGTATGCATGATTGAAAGTTCTACAGGGTTTTGTTTGAGGTACGAGTATGTAACTACCTAGTTTATACCTACATTATTACTTACATAAAAATACATACAACCTATCCCTAAACGGAATAATTAATAGATACCGTGCCTTCTCAACCATAAGCATTTATGTACCCACATAAAACCGGTACAGCGTCTGATATTTAGGTTCCTACATAATATGTAAACTTGGTGGAGGCTTTCAGGTGCACACAGGGAATCCAGTTATCTCTGTCAAAAGTGAAGACTGGCCCTTAGGGTCACTGGATAAATAAGCATCAGCCTAGCTATTTAAATAATATTTAGAAACAATCAATTTATGTTACCCCTAGGTATTGGCTTGTCTGTTAGCTTAATATTTATATATGTATACCTATCAGTTGTTTAGTACCCAAAGTACAAGTCCTGCCTAGTTTGGGACTAAACAACCGTGTGTGAATATTGTCCCACAATTTATTTATTTATTTATTACCTATTCGTTACAGATGCTGGTTTTTGAACACAGAACAGCACTAGAACTCGGCTTTCGCTATCTCTGGGAGGGAAACAGCGCTAGGGGCAGAGACAGCGGAGTTGATTTGACTGATGGGAAATAAAATGTGAATACTTTCACCAATAAACGGTTTTCAAAATATGTACTTATGTGTTTGTTTTTGATGTGACAACGTCTTATAATTCGATGGAGCCGGCTGCATGCACGAAAAAGTACGACGTTTGCGGCGTTCCAGTGCAAGCGAGAGCGCGCAACGAGCGACAAAGAGGCACAATCCATTCCATCAGTATTTTCTTATGACGTTGTCACGTTCAACTATCGTCAGTAAACCGACTTTACAGACAACCGATTTTTTTCCCCCTTCTGCCTGCTTTATCCTGTAGTTCTCATAGCTAGCACTGACAAACAACAAACCGGTGTTAACCTAAAGATTTGAAGTTTAGAGGAAATATTGTTTGAGTAGGTGCACTAGGGAGATTTTTGTAATTTTATACTTACTGTAATTCTATTCTACATATCCATATTGTCCTAGTTTTCCCACGGGAACGGGAACTACGTACAGCAAAACGTGCCACTAAATTATCATGAAACCGCGGGGCACTTCTAGTATATCTATAAAACTGTACAGATAACGTAGGTACAGAAAAGCCTGAATCTACTACCTAGTAGAGATTTGAAATTTAGAGGAAATATTCTTTTATTCGGGGGTGTATACTAAAAGGAGGGATTTTAAAAAATTACTTAAATACCCTTACTGGTCGTTAACTTACAATGGCGAGACTTTGTAAATAAATAAATAAAATAAAATAAAACTCACGCCTTTTATCCCCGAGGGGATAGGCTGAGGTATTCCATTTCTGGAGATACCCACTTCTCATCGAACTATTCGACCCCTAAACGTGATAGGTGGTGAGCCTATCGCCGGACCGGGTCTTAGGGGCCATTTACGAGTCAATTCCACTAAGACAATCCACTAAGGCAATCCAAACTGCATACAAAAAAAGCTGAGGACAATCCATTAGTGCAGTGGATTGTCTCCATTTACACGAAGCTATTAGTGGATTGTCTTAGTGGAATGGCCTCGTATAAATGGCCCATAAATAAATAAATAACCTTCTAAAAAACAACACGTGTCTTATTATTATTGAAAATTCATGACACAAAGCAGGCAATGAACAGGGGTGGCCAAGTTGTACCAAGCACCTAGGTAGGTATTTTTCAAGTTTGCGAGATTGGCCAACTATTAGAAATAAGTAGTAATTAAATACTCAAAAAAGTGTCGGGGTCGATTTTTACCCGACTGCACCAGAAGGAGGGTTATGTTTTTCGACAGTATGTGCGTATGTATCTTTGTATGGATGTATGTATTTATAATTTTGTTTGGCAAGCTCTGCAGCCTGAACGGCTCGACGGATTTTAGCGTGAGAGTTGTCGTTAGATTCGTATTTACAGTGAGTTTATAGTACCTAGGTATAAAATATGTAATGAGACCGAAAATAAAATATATTTTTTTTCACCACTCTTTTTAACTTTATTTTGACAACTGAGCAACTAAATCAACATTTAGGGTAGGTATATACTTTTTACTACTTTGAAAAGATCATTCCCAAGGGAAAATATAAAAACCAGTTAAAAAGATTAATACATACATCTGCATCGAAACGATAACACCTATAAACTTGAAATACCTATGGTATGTAGGTGTCCTATAGATATGTCGTAGGACTCGTAGGCAACCGCTATATCATGGGATTTTTAAAAATCCTACTTGCCCAAACTGGATCCGCGCCGGGCAACGTTGCTGGCTATCACTAGTACCCTAACGTTACGAGAATTTATGAAAGGTTTAATTTTTACAATTTAATTTTCCCTTTAAATTCTAGCATATTGACTGTGGGATACCTATTAGCATTGAGGCTTTTCCCACTGAGCCAGAGGACGCGAATGGGTTTCATTCAGTATCCGCCTAACTAGACTAACAAGACGTCTGTGTATTCGTAGGTGCTTATTATTTAAAATAATTAATATGTTCACGCTTTAATACCCGAGGGGGTCCGTATAGGAAATTATTCCATTTCTGGAAATTTTTTTTCACTTTTCACGAGATAAAATTTCTCGTTAAAATTGAAGAAATGAAATACCTTTGCTTACCCCTCGGGGATATAAGGCGTGAGATTATTGTTATTATTATTGGATATTTCTTTTTTCGAAATTATTTTTTTTGACACCCCAAACGTGAGGCCTTCGCGGGACCGGGTTGCTTTTACACTTGTAAGCTAATGGTAAATATTATGTACTAACTACCTACCTAAGTTTTTAAAAAACTCATTGTTACATGCCATCACCAGGATATACATATAATATTTAAAATACGATTGTCAGTGACACTGAGTAAATATCCTATAGGCTCTGTCTCGTTTTAGACTAATTTATGAATAAGAAAAAAGCGAACGTGGTATTTTTATCCGTACTAATGATTGCATTCAATAAACTTTCCGCGAATAACAATATCTTTTTCATATCTCATACTCGGAAAGTAGTGTATGATTGACTAAGTACCGGGTCGGAAGCAATGATTCCCACAACAGAGAGATTAAGGGCTGTGATTCCCGCCCTCGGTCGGGAAAGACTCATAGTAATTGCTTCCGGCCTTAGGGCGGGAATGAATAAAAAAAATAGTACTACATTTGGCAAGACGTTTTAAGAAAAAGTTTCTCTAGGAAAGAGAATGACTTTCTTCCAACCTCTTTGGGTACTTACTTAGTAGTGATACGAAATTTTTTACATCAATTAGAATAAGAAAAAAAGGTGCGGTCTTGTAACTAGTAGGTATAAACAACAGAAAATAGCCCGCGCGCGGGGCGGTACGCGTTCCATATTTAAAATTAAAAAAGAGTACCTAATAATTTGGTAAGCTGTACCGAAATTCAAAATCTTGTTTTTTATCGACACTAATAAACACAGAACACTATTACTCGGCTAAAAGTACGTAATATTATAAAGAGGAAGGATTTGTAGTATGTTATTTTTGTAATGTTATTTAAATTAGGTTAGGTTCTCTATGATGTAGTATTCAAAGACGTTTAAAAGAAAAAGTTTCTCTTTCTTCCAACCTCTTTGGTTGTATTGTTGACAATTTTGTTTTTTTTTTTTAGATATTGTTGCGTTTTCGAATGTTTGAATTTTTGTAAAATTGTAATTTTTTTTGTTTACTTTCCTTGAATTCGAAATGAAAAGTAGAGTGTTTAACGCGGGTGGAAGTTATCAATTCCTACTCGGACTATATCCGCCCTCGCTGCGCTCGGGCGTCTAAATACCTCGTATGGGAATTGATTCCTTCCGACCCTTGTATAACAATCTACTATTTTAATCTTCACTGTCCGTCTAATAAGCCAGTATGAACAAACAATAGCTTCAGGTACCTAGTTGCCTTCAATGAAACAAACTGCTTCGCAGCCGGTTTGGGCCTATAGATATCTTATGGGGATTTATTGTTCTTGTGCCTGAACTACAATTGAAGTAGCGTGGTGTTTTGCAGCGAACCAAGGCGATGACAGAGCAACGACAAGTGTATGAGTCAGTACTCTTCCAAATCTTATAGCATAAAGGTCTAGTTAGTGGCTTACTGTAGAAAAATAATTATTGTGTGCAGCACAGTTCGGTGATATTTTATATAAGTAAGTACGTTGCATTGTGTTCTACATAGTCTGAAACCTACAGATTTTAAAGATATTGTATTTTTTGTTATTTAAATAAACTATATTCACTCAATTTTTAACTAAAAAATACAATGTTTTTTAAGTTTCTTATAGAATATTCAGTCTTTTTCTGTGCCAATTTCTTGTTAATAAGTTTCTTGTGTTGGTCATTTTCAAATAGGTAATTCCACTTCAATACATATGTTAAACTTACTTAATTGTTGTCAATTCTTAAAGGAAATTACGGAATGTTACATAACTTTTAGGCTAAAAATGCCGACTGTGGGTGTTGCTACCGTACCTGAGCTTGACGCAGCGGAAGCACTACTAGAGCTACAATCTGAATCTCGCCAGTCTCCTACTGACGGAGGTAGGTTGAAGTAAATTCGTATATGCCCCACGAACAACGTTTTTAATGGGATTTTAAAAGACAACTTATTTTTGCAGGAATCAACACATGGGAGCAACGACAACTTTCCCTGAACATGGAAAGCACCGCTACCGCAACTTTATCCTTACGCCCTCGTGTCGATTCAAACGTTTTGGTAAGTCTGCCAGAGTTTTTTCTAATGCTGTGAATATTGCAAAAGTTGAGTTTAACATAATGTTTTGTGCATTTCAGCAAGTTTCTAATTGCCCTGGACCCAGTGTTCCAACTATAGTTAAAGTTTCCAATGGATATATAATTAAAAACAACAAAAAGCTCAGCCCTCAGTACAAGCACGTGGAGCCTGACAAGAAACGGCCAAATTTACACAAAAGATATTTTAGAAAAGATATTTAGAATTGAAGAAAACTTGCAACAGGGGAACTCAGACTGAGGCCGAATACCAGCATCCACAAATACTGAAAATGGAGTTCTTAATAACAGAGCTGAGCGATAAAATTATGTCATTAGAAGAACAGCTAAATGCTAGAGATGAAGCAGCGTCAAATTCGAAAGCAGCCTCAAATGTATACGAGATTGACCATCCAAAGCATACCGGATCCGGTCAAAGGAATCCTGGGCGAAGAAACCACGATCGTAAAGTAAAGTCGAGCGTGGAAAAGGTAATAAAGAAACTAATTACATTTCAATCACAAAAAAGTACGCAAGTAAAAATATTTATTGACAATGTTTTTATCTATAAATCCTAGACGCCATCAGTGGACAGCGATGAAGATGATAACACTGATGATGACAGTAAATACAAAACTGAATCCGAGACCAAGGAGGATGACATGGACATATCGGATGACGAGTCAGAAGAAGGCGGCTACAGCAGCATAGTTATCCGCAAGAGAAATGAAAAATCAAGCAGTGGTTTGGTAATAATTATCTTCTATCTAGGTACTTATACCAATAATAAAATTTAAGTTTCTGCCTGTGATTTTAAAATTGACAATTTTTTTCTGAAAACTGCTATTTATACGATGCCGTAATAATAGTAGCATTAATATTATAAATTTTAGTTTTTATATTTTTGTCTTCTGAAAGTCTTTTTTGTTTTCGAATAAGCTACGAAACGACTCAACGGTTTTCAATCAAAAAATTTAGGGAATAAACAAGAATTTTAACTTATAGGTAGACCGAACCGAAGCGAGAGCGGGTCGCTGATTAATATTTATGATCTGATTAATAGTTATGCTCTATTCTTATGAGGTCTGTAGGGTTCCTACTTATGTTTACTTTTCTCATTCCTAGGTTCCTATTGGAGATGGCAACGCATCTGTTCCTGCCAGACTCTTGAGACAACTGGATTGGTCTTCCTATACCAATGCTACGCGGAAATTATTGACAGCAGTTTTTTCTCGCAGGTAACTCAATTTCATGGCAAAAAAACTGATCAACACAAAGTATGAAATTCAATGCGCGACTTGACGGCACCACCGCGATGCAGAAATTATCATTCCTTTAAAACAGCAATATTTAATATATTTTTTTCTTTTTCAGAGTTCTAGCTACTCACTCTCTGACCGGCAAACGGTCTCCGGCGTTCCCTGATAAACCAGCTAAGAAAAAGTTGGACTCTGCCTTAGTACATGATATAATACAAACAGTTGTTGAAAGGTGCTGCGTCCCGGAAAACGTTGTTCGGTAAGAATATAATTCGTTAATATTCCGATTCGAAAAATATATCAGTGATAGTTAGCCCCCAATCCCCCCCTTTTCCAAAGTAAACTCCACGCCCGTGTAATCAAGTGAAACTATCTTACCGCTTTATGTGCTCTTCTTTCAGAACCAGCATAACAACTAAATGCGCCGACGAAAGCAAGATGTTTCGTAGTCGTCAGTTGAATAAGAAAAAACAACAATCATACAAGAAAGAAAATATTCCACCCGCTTCATCGAAGTCAGGGGGGGCGCTGAACGCTACATGTTAATTTGACAATACAGTATGCATGATTGAAAGTTCTACAGGGTTTTGTTTGAGGTACGAGTATGTAACTACCTAGTTTATACCTACATTATTACTTACATAAAAATACATACAACCTATCCCTAAACGGAATAATTAATAGATACCGTGCCTTCTCAACCATAAGCATTTATGTACCCACATAAAACCGGTACAGCGTCTGATATTTAGGTTCCTACATAATATGTAAACTTGGTGGAGGCTTTCAGGTGCACACAGGGAATCCAGTTATCTCTGTCAAAAGTGAAGACTGGCCCTTAGGGTCACTGGATAAATAAGCATCAGCCTAGCTATTTAAATAATATTTAGAAACAATCAATTTATGTTACCTTACCCCTAGGTATTGGCTTGTCTGTTAGCTTAATATTTATATATGTATACCTATCAGTTGTTTAGTACCCAAAGTACAAGTCCTGCCTAGTTTGGGACTAAACAACCGTGTGTGAATATTGTCCCACAATTTATTTATTTATTTATTACCTATTCGTTACAGATGCTGGTTTTTGAACACAGAACAGCACTAGAACTCGGCTTTCGCTATCTCTGGGAGGGAAACAGCGCTAGGGGCAGAGACAGCGGAGTTGATTTGACTGATGGGAAATAAAATGTGAATACTTTCACCAATAAACGGTTTTCAAAATATGTACTTATGTGTTTGTTTTTGATGTGACAACGTCTTATAATTCGATGGAGCCGGCTGCATGCACGAAAAAGTATGACGTATGCGGCGTTCCAGTGCAAGCGAGAGCGCGCAACGAGCGACAAAGAGGCACAATCCATTCCATCAGTATTTTCTTATGACGTTGTCACGTTCAACTATCGTCAGTAAACCGACTTTACAGACAACCGATTTTTTTCCCCCTTCTGCCTGCTTTATCCTGTAGTTCTCATAGCTAGCACTGACAAACAACAAACCGGTGTTAACCTAAAGATTTGAAGTTTAGAGGAAATATTGTTTGAGTAGGTGCACTAGGGAGATTTTTGTAATTTTATACTTACTGTAATTCTATTCTACACGAAAGGGAGGTGGTCGTAAAGTCGAAGCGTTAGCATTTTTTTAAATAATGGCCACGCATAACCTTTTAACCTAGTCGAGTTCTGGTTAAAATATTCAACCGTTGAAAAAGAAACTTTAAAGTGAAAAAAAATACATTTTTTCAAAAAAGATTAGAAGGTAAAACTTTTTTTTAAATATAAACTTATCTCCTAAGTTAGTTTCCTTTTTCTTTTTTAAAAAAAAATAAGAAGTTTTCACAGGATAGCTGTAGATTTAAACTGGATGAGTAATTCTGCTCTCATTAAGGTCACCTTCCTAAACTTAGTTGACTGAATCATTCACTTTCTGAATTCAGGAAGATGTAATCAGAATTACATGAAATCTCTTAGGATCCTAGATTCAGCAAAGCTTCTAATTAGTTTCTTATCTAGCCTTGAAATTCAGTTACTATATTTCATAAACGTGTAATAAGTAAGCCCCTAACAACAAATGCCCCTATGAAAGCCAGATGTTTCGTACCTAGTCGTCAACAATATCCATATTGTCCCAGTATTCCCACGGGAACTACGTACAGCAAAACATGCCCCTAAATTATCATGAAACCGTGGGGCACTTCTAGTATATCTATAAAACTGTACAGATAACGTACCTACAGAAAAGCCTGAATCTACTACCTAGTAGAGATTTGAAATTTAGAGGAAATATTCTTTTATTCGGGGGTGTATACTATACAATATGTAACAGAATAAGCGCAATTCGTTTGTTCAGTGTCGACTACTTAATCGATTTCAGCTATTTTTAATATGTGTTAAATTTTTCCGAAAAATTAATTAGCATAAACTGAATTTAGAGCTTACTATGGTTATCGTACTTCTATTGCTCTTGATTTAAGAAAATTGGTTAGACACAACTAAAGTACGAAGGCATCATAGTTTTTTTATACTAACATACTAATTGGGGTGTATGAGGAATTGCGCTTTTTCTGTTACGCGTTGTATAATGTGGGATTTTTAAAAATTAATTATGAGAGCAGTGATAGCCCTGACGGTTAAAGAGCCGGCCGAAAATCAGTGAGGCTCGGGTTCGAATCCTGGCATGTAAGAATGAGTTTTTCAAAACTTACGTACATACATTATCACTAGCTCGACGGTGAAGGAAAACATCGTGAGGAAACCCGCAAGTCTCAGAATTAATTCTGAGACATGTGTAAATAGACCCGGTCCGGGCGATGGGCTCACCACCTATCACGTTTAGGGGTCCAATGTATCTCGTGAAATGTGGGTATATCCAGTAATGGAATACCTCTGCCTACCCCCTCGGGGATGAAAGGCGTGAGATTACATTATTATTATTATATCCTTACTGGTCGTTAACTTACAATGGTGAGACTTTGTAAATAAATAAAATAAAACTCACGCCTTTTATCCCCGAGGGGGTAGGCAGAGGTATTCCATTTCTGGAGATACCCACTTCTCACCGGACTATTCGACCTCTAAATGTGATACGTGGTGAGCCTACCGCCGGACCGGGTCTTAGGGGCCATTTACACGAGTCCATTCCACTAAGACAATCCACTAAGGCAATCCACTAAGGCAATCCAAACTGCATACAAAATTAGCTGAGGACAATCCATTATTGCAGTGGATTGTCTCCATTTACACGAAGCCATTAGTGGATTGGCTTAGTGGATTGTCTTCGTGGAATGGCCTCGTATAAATGGCCCATAAATAAATAAATAACCTTCAAAAAACAACACGTGTCTTATTATTATTGAAAATTCATGGCAAAAAGCAGGCAATGAACAGGGGTGGCCAAGTTGTACCAAGTACCTAGGTAGGTATTTTTCAAGTTTGCGAGATTGGCCAACTATTAGAAATAAGTAGTAAAAATACCTACTCAAAGAAGTGTCGGGGTCGATTTTTACCCGACTGCGCCAGAGGGAGGGTTATGTTTTTCGACAGTATGTACGTATGTATCTTTGTATAGATGTAATTATAATTGTTTATAATTGTTCTGAACGGCTCGACGGATTTTATCTTGAGATTTGTCGTTAGATTCGTATTTACAGTGAGTTTATAGTAGGTATAAAATATTTAATGAGACCGTAAACGAAATATTTTTTTTTCCACCACTCTTTTTAACTTTATTTTGACAACTGAGCAACTAAATCAACATTTAGGGAAGGTATCTACTTTTTACTACTTTGAAAAGATCATTCCCAAGGAAAAATATAAAAACCAGTTAAAAAGATAAATACATACATCTGCATCGAAACGATAACACCTATAAACTTGAAATACCTATGGTATGTAGGTGTCCTATAGATATGTCGTAGGCAACCGCTATATCATGGGATTTTTTAAAATCCTACTTGAACAAACTGGATCTGCGCCGGGCAACGTTGCTGGGTACCACTAGTACCCTAACGCTACGAGAATTTATGAGAGGTTTAATTTTTACAATTTAATTTTCCCTTTAAATTCTAGCATATTGACTGTGGGATACCTATTAGCATTGAGGCTTTTCCCACTGAGCCAGAGGACGCGAATGGGTTTCAGTATCCGCCTAACTAGACTAACAAGACGTCTGCGTGTTCGTAGGTGCTTATTGTTTATAATAATTAATATGTTCACGCTTTTATACCCGAGGGGGTCCGTATAGGAAATTATTCCATTTGTGGATAAAATTTCTAGATAAAAGTAAAGAAATGGAATACCTCTGCCTACCCCTCGGGGATATTAGGCGTGAGATTATTGTTATTATTATTGGATATTTCTTTTCCCAAGTTACTGTTACAAGTTATTTTTGACACCCCCCCCCCCCCCAAACGTGACGAGGTGAGGCCTTCGCGAGACCGGGTTGCTTTTACACTTGTAACCTAATATGTACCTACCTACCTACCTAAGTTTTTGAAAAACTCATTGTTACATGCCATCACCAGGATATACATATAATATTTAAAATATGATTGTCACTGACACGGAATATCCTATAGGCACTGTCTCGTATTAGACTAATTATAAAATTGAAAAATGCAAACGTGTTATTTTTATCCGTATTACTAATGATTGCATTCAATAAACTTTCCGCGAATAACAATATCTTTTTTAATCTTCACTGTCCGTCTAATAAGCTAGTATGAACAAACAATAGCTTCAGGTAGTTGCCTTCAATGAAACAAACTGCTTCGCAGCCGGTTTGGGCCTATAGAAATCTTATGGGGATTTATTGTTCTTGTGCCTGAACTACAATTGAAGTAGCGTGGTGTTTTGCAGCGAACCAAGGCGCTGACAGAGCAACGACAAGTGTATCAGTCAGTACTCTTTGAAATCTTATAGCATAAAGGTCTATTTAGTGGCTTACTGTAGAAAAATAATTATTGTGTGCAGCACAGTTCGGTGATATTTTATATAAGTAAGTACGTTGCATTGTGTTCTACATAGTCTGAAACCTACAGATTTTAAAGATATCGTATTTTTTGTTATTTAAATAAACTATATTTACTCAATTTTTAACTAAAAAATACTATTTTTTTTAAGTTTCTTATAGAATATTCAGTCTTTTTCTGTGCCAATTTCTTGTTAATAAGTTTCTTGTGTTGGTCATTTTCAAATAGGTAATTCCACTTCAATACATATGTTAAACTTACTTAATTGTTGTCAATTCTTAAAGGAAATTACGGAATGTTACATAACTTTTAGGCTAAAAATGCCGACTGTGGGTGTTGCTACCGTACCTGAGCTTGACGCAGCGGAAGCACTACTAGAGCTACAATCTGAATCTCGCCAGTCTCCTACTGACGGAGGTAGGTTGAAGTAAATTCGTATATGCCCCACGAACAAAGTTTTTAATGGGATTTTAAAAGACAACTTATTTTTGCAGGAATCAACACATGGGAGCAACGACAACTTTCCCTGAACATGGAAAGCACCGCTACTGCAACTTTATCCTTACGCCCTCGTGTCGATTCAAACGTTTTGGTAAGTCTGCCAGAGTTTTTTCTAATGCTGTGAATATTGCAAAAGTTGAGTTTAACATAATGTTTTGTGCATTTCAGCAAGTTTCTAATTGCCCTGGACCCAGTGTTCCAACTATAGTTAAAGTTTCCAATGGATATATAATTAAAAACAACAAAAAGCTCAGCCCTCAGTACAAGCACGTGGAGCCTGACAAGAAACGGCCAAATTTACACAAAAGATATCAAAAGGAACAAAAACGCTGGTACAAAGTACACAGTGCTTCCAATAGGGAATTGAAGAAAACTTGCACCAGGGGAACTCAGACGGAGGCCGAATACCAGCATTCACAAATACTGAAAATGGAGTTCTTAATAACAGAGCTGAGCGATAAAATTATGTCATTAGAAGAACAGCTAAATGCTAGAGATGAAGCAGCGTCAAATTCGAAAGCAGCCTCAAATGTATACGAGATTGACCATCCAAAGCATACCGGATCCGGTCAAAGGAATCCTGGGCGAAGAAACCACGATCGTAAAGTGAAGTCGAGCGTGGAAAAGGTAATAAAGAAACTAATTACATTTCAATCACAAAAAAGTACGCAAGTAAAAATATTTATTGACAATGTTTTTATCTATAAATCCTAGACGCCATCAGCAGACAGCGATGAAGATGATAACACTGATGATGACAGTGAATACAAAACTGAATCCGAGACCAAGGAGGATGATATGGACATATCGGATGACGAGTCAGAAGAAGGAGACTACAGCAGCATAATTATCAGCAAGAGAAATGAAAAATCAAGCAGTGATTTGGTAATAATTATCTTCTATCTACTTATACTAATAATAAAATTTAAGTTTCTGTTTTTTTTTTCTTAAAACTGCTATTTATACGATGCCGCAATAATAATAGCAATAATATCTTAAATTATCGTTTTTATATTTTTGTCTTCTGAGTCTTTTTTGTTTTCGAATAAGCTACGAAACGACTCAACGGTTTTCAATCAAAAAAAATTAGGGGATAAACAAGAATTTTAACTATAAGTTAAAATTCTTGTTTGTCCCCCTTGTTTATCCCCTAAATTTTAAGATTTTAAAAAGTAGACCGAACCGAAGCGAGGGCGGGTCGCTGATTAATATACATATAAGATCTGATTAATAGATAAGCTCTATTTTTATAGGGTCTGTAGGGTACCTACTTATGTTTACTTTTCTCATTCCTAGGTTCCTATTGGAGATGGCAACGCATCTGTTCCTGGCAGACTCTTGAGACAACTGGATTGGTCTTCCTATACCAATGCTACGCGGAAATTATTGACCGCAGTTTTTTCTCGCAGGTAACTTAATTTCATTACAAAAAACCTGGGCAACACAAAGTATGAAATTCAATGCGCGACTTGACGGCACCACCACGATGCAGAAATTATCATTCCTCTAAAACAGCAATATTTATTATTTTTTTTCTTTTTCAGAGTTCTAGCTACTCACTCTCTGACCGGCAAACGGTCTCCGGCGTTCCCTGATAAACCAGCTAAGAAAAAGTTGGACTCTGCCTTAGTACATGATATAATACAAACAGTTGTTGAAAGGTGCTGCGTACCGGAAAACGTTGTTCGGTAAGAATATAATTCGTTTAGATTCCGATTCGAAAAATATATCAGTGATAGTTAGCCCCCAATCCCCCCCTTTCACAAAGTAAACGCCACGCCCGTGTAATCAAGTGAAACTATCTTACCGCTTTATGTGCTCTTCTTTCAGAACCAGCATAACAACTAAATGCGCCGACGAAAGCAAGATGTTTCGTAGTCGTCAGTTGAATAAGAAAAAACAACAATCATACAAGAAAGAAAATATTCCACCCACTTCATCGAAGTCAGGGGGAGCGCTGAACGCTACATGTTAATTTGACAATACAGTATGCATGATTGAAAGTTCTACAGGGTTTTGTTTGAGGTACGAGTATGTAACTACCTAGTTTATACCTACATTATTACTTACATAAAAATACATACAACTTATCCCTAAACGGAATAATTAATAGATACCGTGCCTTCTCAACCATAGGCATTTATGTACCCACATAAAACCGGTACAGCGTCTGATATTTAGGTTCCTACATAATATGTAAACTTGGTGGAGGCTTTCAGGTGCACAGAGGGAATCCAAAGGGAGTCAAAAGTGAAGACTGGCCCTTAGGGTCACTGGATAAATAAGCATCAGCCTAGCTATTTAAATAATATTTAGAAACAATCAATGTTACCCCTAGGTATTGGCTTGTCTGTTGGCTTAATATTTATATATGTATACCTATCAGTTGTTTAGTACCCAAAGTACAAGTCCTGCCTAGTTTGGGACTAAACAACCGTGTGTGAATATTGTCCCACAATTTATTTATTTATTTATTACCTATTCGTTACAGATGCTGGTTTTTGAATACAGAACAGCACTAGAACTCGGCTTTCGCTATCTCTGGGAGGGAAACAGCGCTAGGGGCAGAGACAGCGGAGTTGATTTGACTGATGAGAAATAAAATGTGAATACTTTCACCAATAAACGGTTTTCAAAATATGTACTTATGTGTTGGTTTTTGACGTGACAACGTCTTATAATTCGATGGAGCCGGCTGCATGCACGAAAAAGTATGACGTATGCGGCGTTCCAGTGCAAGCGAGAGCGCGCAACGAGTGACAAAGAGGCACAATCCATTCCATCAGTATTTTCTTATGACGTTGTCACGTTCAACTATCGTCAGTAAACCGACTTTACAGACAACCGATTTTTTTCCCCCTTCTGCCTGCTTTATCCTGTAGTTCTCATAGCTAGCACTGACAAACAACAAACCGGTGTTAACCTAAAGATTTGAAGTTTAGAGGAAATATTGTTTGAGTAGGTGCACTAGGGAGATTTTTGTAATTTTATACTTACTGTAATTCTATTCTACACGAAAGGGAGGTGGTCGTAAAGTCGAAGCGTTAGCATTTTTTTAAATAATGGCCACGCATAACCTTTTAACCTAGTAGAGTTCTGGTTAAAATATTCAACCGTTGAAAAAGAAACTTTAAAGTGAAAAAAAATACATTTTTTCAAAAAAGATTAGAAGGTAAAACTTTTTTTTAAATATAAACTTATCTCCTAAGTTAGTTTCCTTTTTCTTTTTTAAAAAAAAATAAGAAGTTTTCACAGGATAGCTGTAGATTTAAACTGGATGAGTAATTCTGCTCTCATTAAGGTCACCTTCCTAAACTTAGTTGACTGAATCATTCACTTTCTGAATTCAGGAAGATGTAATCAGAATTACATGAAATCTCTTAGGATCCTAGATTCAGCAAAGCTTCTAATTAGTTTCTTATCTAGCCTTGAAATTCAGTTACTATATTTCATAAACGTGTAATAAGTAAGCCCCTAACAACAAATGCCCCTATGAAAGCCAGATGTTTCGTACCTAGTCGTCAACAATATCCATATTGTCCCAGTATTCCCACGGGAACTACGTACAGCAAAACATGCCCCTAAATTATCATGAAACCGTGGGGCACTTCTAGTATATCTATAAAACTGTACAGATAACGTACCTACAGAAAAGCCTGAATCTACTACCTAGTAGAGATTTGAAATTTAGAGGAAATATTCTTTTATTCGGGGGTGTATACTATACAATATGTAACAGAATAAGCGCAATTCGTTTGTTCAGTGTCGACTACTTAATCGATTTCAGCTATTTTTAATATGTGTTAAATTTTTCCGAAAAATTAATTAGCATAAACTGAATTTAGAGCTTACTATGGTTATCGTACTTCTATTGCTCTTGATTTAAGAAAATTGGTTAGACACAACTAAAGTACGAAGGCATCATAGTTTTTTTATACTAACATACTAATTGGGGTGTATGAGGAATTGCGCTTTTTCTGTTACGCGTTGTATAATGTGGGATTTTTAAAAATTAATTATGAGAGCAGTGATAGCCCTGACGGTTAAAGAGCCGGCCGAAAATTAGTGAGGCTCGGGTTCGAATCCTGGCATGTAAGAATGAGTTTTTCAAAACTTACGTACATACATTATCACTAGCTCGACGGTGAAGGAAAACATCGTGAGGAAACCCGCAAGTCTCAGAATTAATTCTGAGACATGTGTAAATAGACCCGGTCCGGGCGATGGGCTCACCACCTATCACGTTTAGGGGTCCAATGTATCTCGTGAAATGTGGGTATATCCAGTAATGGAATACCTCTGCCTACCCCCTCGGGGATGAAAGGCGTGAGATTACATTATTATTATTATATCCTTACTGGTCGTTAACTTACAAAAACCAAAACAGTACAAGACAGAATAACTAAGGCTAAAAACTCTGTTAAAGAGATCTGGAACATTGTGAACATGCACACAAACAGTAATAGAAAAACAGATTTTAAAGAAAAACTACTGCTAAAGATAGAAGACAGAGTAATTGAAAGTCCACAAGAGGTGGCTAATGTCTTTAATGATACTTTTAGTTGCGGAACAGTTATGAGTTCTGGGCAGTTAGATGAAGCGATGACCCTATTAAATAAAAACGTAAATCGAGTGGAAACGGACATGGAGTGTAATCCGACAGATAAAAAGGAAATTACTAAAATAGTGCGAGATATTGTAATGAAAAAATCGACGGGTTACGATGAGGTGCCCATATCTGTAATAAAAGACAACATAGACATCTTAGCTGAGCCTCTCGCACATCTATACAACTTATGTATGTCAGAAAGTGTTTTTCCTGAACAGTTGAAGATATCAAAAATAGTTCCAATTTATAAGAAAAACAATAAAACGGATCCAACAAATTACAGACCTGTCTCATTACTACCTTCATTGTCGAAAATCTTAGAAAAGCTTTTGAAATCCAGACTACTGACGCATCTATATAATAATTCTGTACTACATTTGCGACAGTTTGGTTATCAGAAGGGACGTGGAACTAGTGATGCTATAGACTCCTTAATTGACGATGTGATGCAATTGCTTAACAAGAAGGAAAAAGTAGCCGGCGTGTTCCTTGATTTGAGCTCTGCCTTCGATACCATAGACCACAATATGCTCATCAGTAAGTTGGAGTACTACGGCATCAGAAATAAAAGTTTAGAAATTTTTAAATCATACTTGCACAATAGAAAACAATTTGTAGAAGTAACTCAAGTAGTAAACAGAATAGAGTATATATATAACTCTAAAATGATTATTGTTACTAGAGGCGTGCCACAGGGTTCAGTCTTGGGCCCTATATTTTTTATTGTATTTCTTAATGATATGTTGCATTACATATGCAATAGTATTCCAAATATAAAATTAGTCGTTTTTGCTGATGACACTAATGCTATTATTTCTAGCGAAAATGTAAAAGACTTAAATGCTAAAATTAATCTGGCTATGGTTGTGTTCCACGAATGGTTTCGATGTAACAACCTTAAACTAAACCCGGGCAAAACAAACATTTTATTATTCAAAACAACTGCACGAAACAGAGAGAAGCTTGATGTCGCTATAAACGCAGAAAAAGTTGAGAATGTTGAAGTAGTCAAATTTTTAGGTATTTATCTTGATCAACTATTAAACTGGAAGCCGCAACTTGATGCTTTAGTGAAATGTATCAGCTCCGCATGCTATGCAATACGCAGCTTGAGAGATGAGCTAACAAGAGAACAATTATGTGCCGTCTATTATGCCCTTGTTGAATCTAGATTAAGATATAGTATAAAATTGTGGGGTAGCAGTTATTGCTATAATGTAAAAAAAGCATTTGCAGCTCAGAAAAGAGCAATACGAACTATAGTTCGCATTCCGCCATGGGAGTCGTGTAAAGAACACTTCAGGTCCTTGGGAATATTAACAGTACCCAGCTTGTATATCATGGTCGTACTGACAGATGTAGTAAAATATAGACATATGTATGAGACGGACGAAGAAATGCAGTTGCGAACGTCTACAAGAAGAATGGACCTACAAAGAGTAATCCAACCCAGATTAGCAGTTGTCGAACATTGTGCAAGACACCAGGCAGTAAAGCTGTTTAACAGTATGCCCACTGAGTTTAAAAATATTAATTGTGTTAAACTGTTTAAACATACATTAAGAACATATCTTTTGGAAAGGTGCTGTTACAACATTAATGAATTTTCGTTGATATAATTTATAACTGTATTTGACATTCGTAGTTTTTTTTTATTATTATTATTATTATTTTATTCACATACAATTTAATTTTTAATGTTGACATTGTTAATAATTTTAGCTTTAAGGATTTTATTTCAAACACAATGTTATTATTGTTAATGAATAAATTTGATTTGATTTGATTTGATACAATGGTGAGACTTTGTAAATAAATAAAATAAAACTCACGCCTTTTATCCCCGAGGGGGTAGGCAGAGGTATTCCATTTCTGGAGATACCCACTTCTCACCGGACTATTCGACCTCTAAATGTGATACGTGGTGAGCCTACCGCCGGACCGGGTCTTAGGGGCCATTTACACGAGTCCATTCCACTAAGACAATCCACTAAGGCAATCCAAACTGCATACAAAATTAGCTGAGGACAATCCATTATTGCAGTGGATTGTCTCCATTTACACGAAGCCATTAGTGGATTGGCTTAGTGGATTGTCTTCGTGGAATGGCCTCGTATAAATGGCCCATAAATAAATAAATAACCTTCAAAAAACAACACGTGTCTTATTATTATTGAAAATTCATGGCAAAAAGCAGGCAATGAACAGGGGTGGCCAAGTTGTACCAAGTACCTAGGTAGGTATTTTTCAAGTTTGCGAGATTGGCCAACTATTAGAAATAAGTAGTAAAAATACCTACTCAAAGAAGTGTCGGGGTCGATTTTTACCCGACTGCGCCAGAGGGAGGGTTATGTTTTTCGACAGTATGTACGTATGTATCTTTGTATAGATGTAATTATAATTGTTTATAATTGTTCTGAACGGCTCGACGGATTTTATCTTGAGAGTTGTCGTTAGATTCGTATTTACAGTGAGTTTATAGTAGGTATAAAATATTTAATGAGACCGTAAACGAAATATTTTTTTTTCCACCACTCTTTTTAACTTTATTTTGACAACTGAGCAACTAAATCAACATTTAGGGAAGGTATCTACTTTTTACTACTTTGAAAAGATCATTCCCAAGGAAAAATATAAAAACCAGTTAAAAAGATAAATACATACATCTGCATCGAAACGATAACACCTATAAACTTGAAATACCTATGGTATGTAGGTGTCCTATAGATATGTCGTAGGCAACCGCTATATCATGGGATTTTTTAAAATCCTACTTGAACAAACTGGATCTGCGCCGGGCAACGTTGCTGGGTACCACTAGTACCCTAACGCTACGAGAATTTATGAGAGGTTTAATTTTTACAATTTAATTTTCCCTTTAAATTCTAGCATATTGACTGTGGGATACCTATTAGCATTGAGGCTTTTCCCACTGAGCCAGAGGACGCGAATGGGTTTCAGTATCCGCCTAACTAGACTAACAAGACGTCTGCGTGTTCGTAGGTGCTTATTGTTTATAATAATTAATATGTTCACGCTTTTATACCCGAGGGGGTCCGTATAGGAAATTATTCCATTTGTGGATAAAATTTCTAGATAAAAGTAAAGAAATGGAATACCTCTGCCTACCCCTCGGGGATATTAGGCGTGAGATTATTGTTATTATTATTGGATATTTCTTTTCCCAAGTTACTGTTACAAGTTATTTTTGACACCCCCCCCCCCCCCCCAAACGTGACGAGGTGAGGCCTTTGCGAGACCGGGTTGCTTTTATACTTGTAACCTAATATGTACCTACCTACCTACCTAAGTTTTTGAAAAACTCATTGTTACATGCCATCACCAGGATATACATATAAAATTTAAAATATGATTGTCACTGACACGGAATATCCTATGGGCACTGTCTCGTATTAGACTAATTATAAAATTGAAAAATGCAAACGTGTTATTTTTATCCGTATTACTAATGATTGCATTCAATAAACTTTCCGCGAATAACAATATCTTTTTTAATCTTCACTGTCCGTCTAATAAGCTAGTATGAACAAACAATAGCTTCAGGTAGTTGCCTTCAATGAAACAAACTGCTTCGCAGCCGGTTTGGGCCTATAGAAATCTTATGGGGATTTATTGTTCTTGTGCCTGAACTACAATTGAAGTAGCGTGGTGTTTTGCAGCGAACCAAGGCGATGACAGAGCAACGACAAGTGTATCAGTCAGTACTCTTCCAAATCTTATAGCATAAAGGTCTAGTTAGTGGCTTACTGTAGAAAAATAATTATTGTGTGCAGCACAGTTCGGTGATATTTTATATAAGTAAGTACGTTACATTGTGTTCTACATAGTCTGAAACCTACAGATTTTAAAGATATTGTATTTTTTGTTATTTAAATAAACTATATTCACTCAATTTTTAACTAAAAAATACAATGTTTTTTAAGTTTCTTATAGAATATTCAGTCTTTTTCTGTGCCAATTTCTTGTTAATAAGTTTCTTGTGTTGGTCATTTTCAAATAGGTAATTCCACTTCAATACATATGTTAAACTTACTTAATTGTTGTCAATTCTTAAAGGAAATTACGGAATGTTACATAACTTTTAGGCTAAAAATGCCGACTGTGGGTGTTGCTACCGTACCTGAGCTTGACGCAGCGGAAGCACTACTAGAGCTACAATCTGAATCTCGCCAGTCTCCTACTGACGGAGGTAGGTTGAAGTAAATTCGTATATGCCCCACGAACAAAGTTTTTAATGGGATTTTAAAAGACAACTTATTTTTGCAGGAATCAACACATGGGAGCAACGACAACTTTCCCTGAACATGGAAAGCACCGCTACTGCAACTTTATCCTTACGCCCTCGTGTCGATTCAAACGTTTTGGTAAGTCTGCCAGAGTTTTTTCTAATGCTGTGAATATTGCAAAAGTTGAGTTTAACATAATGTTTTGTGCATTTCAGCAAGTTTCTAATTGCCCTGGACCCAGTGTTCCAACTATAGTTAAAGTTTCCAATGGATATATAATTAAAAACAACAAAAAGCTCAGCCCTCAGTACAAGCACGTGGAGCCTGACAAGAAACGGCCAAATTTACACAAAAGATATCAAAAGGAACAAAAACGCTGGTACAAAGTACACAGTGCTTCCAATAGGGAATTGAAGAAAACTTGCACCAGGGGAACTCAGACGGAGGCCGAATACCAGCATTCACAAATACTGAAAATGGAGTTCTTAATAACAGAGCTGAGCGATAAAATTATGTCATTAGAAGAACAGCTAAATGCTAGAGATGAAGCAGCGTCAAATTCGAAAGCAGCCTCAAATGTATACGAGATTGACCATCCAAAGCATACCGGATCCGGTCAAAGGAATCCTGGGCGAAGAAACCACGATCGTAAAGTGAAGTCGAGCGTGGAAAAGGTAATAAAGAAACTAATTACATTTCAATCACAAAAAAGTACGCAAGTAAAAATATTTATTGACAATGTTTTTATCTATAAATCCTAGACGCCATCAGCAGACAGCGATGAAGATGATAACACTGATGATGACAGTGAATACAAAACTGAATCCGAGACCAAGGAGGATGATATGGACATATCGGATGACGAGTCAGAAGAAGGCGACTACAGCAGCATAATTATCAGCAAGAGAAATGAAAAATCAAGCAGTGATTTGGTAATAATTATCTTCTATCTACTTATACTAATAATAAAATTTAAGTTTCTGTTTTTTTTTTCTTAAAACTGCTATTTATACGATGCCGCAATAATAATAGCAATAATATCTTAAATTATCGTTTTTATATTTTTGTCTTCTGAGTCTTTTTTGTTTTCGAATAAGCTACGAAACGACTCAACGGTTTTCAATCAAAAAAAATTAGGGGATAAACAAGAATTTTAACTATAAGTTAAAATTCTTGTTTGTCCCCCTTGTTTATCCCCTAAATTTTAAGATTTTAAAAAGTAGACCGAACCGAAGCGAGGGCGGGTCGCTGATTAATATACATATAAGATCTGATTAATAGATAAGCTCTATTTTTATAGGGTCTGTAGGGTACCTACTTATGTTTACTTTTCTCATTCCTAGGTTCCTATTGGAGATGGCAACGCATCTGTTCCTGGCAGACTCTTGAGACAACTGGATTGGTCTTCCTATACCAATGCTACGCGGAAATTATTGACCGCAGTTTTTTCTCGCAGGTAACTTAATTTCATTACAAAAAACCTGGGCAACACAAAGTATGAAATTCAATGCGCGACTTGACGGCACCACCACGATGCAGAAATTATCATTCCTCTAAAACAGCAATATTTATTATTTTTTTTCTTTTTCAGAGTTCTAGCTACTCACTCTCTGACCGGCAAACGGTCTCCGGCGTTCCCTGATAAACCAGCTAAGAAAAAGTTGGACTCTGCCTTAGTACATGATATAATACAAACAGTTGTTGAAAGGTGCTGCGTACCGGAAAACGTTGTTCGGTAAGAATATAATTCGTTTAGATTCCGATTCGAAAAATATATCAGTGATAGTTAGCCCCCAATCCCCCCCTTTCACAAAGTAAACGCCACGCCCGTGTAATCAAGTGAAACTATCTTACCGCTTTATGTGCTCTTCTTTCAGAACCAGCATAACAACTAAATGCGCCGACGAAAGCAAGATGTTTCGTAGTCGTCAGTTGAATAAGAAAAAACAACAATCATACAAGAAAGAAAATATTCCACCCACTTCATCGAAGTCAGGGGGAGCGCTGAACGCTACATGTTAATTTGACAATACAGTATGCATGATTGAAAGTTCTACAGGGTTTTGTTTGAGGTACGAGTATGTAACTACCTAGTTTATACCTACATTATTACTTACATAAAAATACATACAACTTATCCCTAAACGGAATAATTAATAGATACCGTGCCTTCTCAACCATAGGCATTTATGTACCCACATAAAACCGGTACAGCGTCTGATATTTAGGTTCCTACATAATATGTAAACTTGGTGGAGGCTTTCAGGTGCACAGAGGGAATCCAAAGGGAGTCAAAAGTGAAGACTGGCCCTTAGGGTCACTGGATAAATAAGCATCAGCCTAGCTATTTAAATAATATTTAGAAACAATCAATGTTACCCCTAGGTATTGGCTTGTCTGTTGGCTTAATATTTATATATGTATACCTATCAGTTGTTTAGTACCCAAAGTACAAGTCCTGCCTAGTTTGGGACTAAACAACCGTGTGTGAATATTGTCCCACAATTTATTTATTTATTTATTACCTATTCGTTACAGATGCTGGTTTTTGAATACAGAACAGCACTAGAACTCGGCTTTCGCTATCTCTGGGAGGGAAACAGCGCTAGGGGCAGCAGAGACAGCGGAGTTGATTTGACTGATGAGAAATAAAATGTGAATACTTTCACCAATTAACGGTTTTCAAAATATGTACTTATGTGTTGGTTTTTGACGTGACAACGTCTTATAATTCGATGGAGCCGGCTGCATGCACGAAAAAGTATGACGTATGCGGCGTTCCAGTGCAAGCGAGAGCGCGCAACGAGTGACAAAGAAGCACAATCCATTCCTTCAGTATTTTCTTATGACGTTGTCACGTTCAACTATCGTCAGTAAACCGACTTTACAGACAACCGATTTTTTTCCCCCTTCTGCCTGCTTTATCCTGTAGTTCTCATAGCTAGCACTGACAAACAACAAACCGGTGTTAACCTAAAGATTTGAAGTTTAGAGGAAATATTGTTTGAGTAGGTGCACTAGGGAGATTTTTGTAATTTTATACTTACTGTAATTCTATTCTACACGAAAGGGAGGTGGTCGTAAAGCGTTAGCATTTTTTTAAATAATGGCCACGCATAACCTTTTAACCTAGTAGAGTTCTGGTTAAAATATTCAACCGTTGAAAAAGAAACTTTAAAGTGAAAAAAAATACATTTTTTCAAAAAAGATTAGAAGGTAAAACTTTTTTTTAAATATAAACTTATCTCCTAAGTTAGTTTCCTTTTTCTTTTTTAAAAAAAAATAAGAAGTTTTCACAGGATAGCTGTAGATTTAAACTGGATGAGTAATTCTGCTCTCATTAAGGTCACGTTCCTAAACTTAGTTGACTGAATCATTCACTTTCTGAATTCAGGAAGATGTAATCAGAATTACATGAAATCTCTTAGGATCCTAGATTCAGCAAAGCTTCTAATTAGTTTCTTATCTAGCCTTGAAATTCAGTTACTATATTTCATAAACGTGTAATAAGTAAGCCCCTAACAACAAATGCCCCTATGAAAGCCAGATGTTTCGTACCTAGTCGTCAACAATATCCATATTGTCCCAGTATTCCCACGGGAACTACGTACAGCAAAACATGCCCCTAAATTATCATGAAACCGTGGGGCACTTCTAGTATATCTATAAAACTGTACAGATAACGTACCTACAGAAAAGCCTGAATCTACTACCTAGTAGAGATTTGAAATTTAGAGGAAATATTCTTTTATTCGGGGGTGTATACTATACAATATGTAACAGAATAAGCGCAATTCGTTTGTTCAGTGTCGACTACTTAATCGATTTCAGCTATTTTTAATATGTGTTAAATTTTTCCGAAAAATTAATTAGCATAAACTGAATTTAGAGCTTACTATGGTTATCGTACTTCTATTGCTCTTGATTTAAGAAAATTGGTTAGACACAACTAAAGTACGAAGGCATCATAGTTTTTTTATACTAACATACTAATTGGGGTGTATGAGGAATTGCGCTTTTTCTGTTACGCGTTGTATAATGTGGGATTTTTAAAAATTAATTATGAGAGCAGTGATAGCCCTGACGGTTAAAGAGCCGGCCGAAAATCAGTGAGGCTCGGGTTCGAATCCTGGCATGTAAGAATGAGTTTTTCAAAACTTACGTACATACATTATCACTAGCTCGACGGTGCAGGAAAACATCGTGAGGAAACCCGCAAGTCTCAGAATTAATTCTGAGACATGTGTAAATAGACCCGGTCCGGGCGATGGGCTCACCACCTATCACGTTTAGGGGTCCAATGTATCTCGTGAAATGTGGGTATATCCAGTAATGGAATACCTCTGCCTACCCCCTCGGGGATGAAAGGCGTGAGATTACATTATTATTATTATATCCTTACTGGTCGTTAACTTACAATGGTGAGACTTTGTAAATAAATAAAATAAAACTCACGCCTTTTATCCCCGAGGGGGTAGGCAGAGGTATTCCATTTCTGGAGATACCCACTTCTCACCGGACTATTCGACCTCTAAATGTGATACGTGGTGAGCCTACCGCCGGACCGGGTCTTAGGGGCCATTTACACGAGTCCATTCCACTAAGACAATCCCCTAAGGCAATCCAAACTGCATACAAAATTAGCTGAGGACAATCCATTATTGCAGTGGATTGTCTCCATTTACACGAAGCCATTAGTGGATTGGCTTAGTGGATTGTCTTCGTGGAATGGCCTCGTATAAATGGCCCATAAATAAATAAATAACCTTCAAAAAACAACACGTGTCTTATTATTATTGAAAATTCATGGCAAAAAGCAGGCAATGAACAGGGGTGGCCAAGTTGTACCAAGTACCTAGGTAGGTATTTTTCAAGTTTGCGAGATTGGCCAACTATTAGAAATAAGTAGTAAAAATACCTACTCAAAGAAGTGTCGGGGTCGATTTTTACCCGACTGCGCCAGAGGGAGGGTTATGTTTTTCGACAGTATGTACGTATGTATCTTTGTATAGATGTAATTATAATTGTTTATAATTGTTCTGAACGGCTCGACGGATTTTATCTTGAGAGTTGTCGTTAGATTCGTATTTACAGTGAGTTTATAGTAGGTATAAAATATTTAATGAGACCGTAAACGAAATATTTTTTTTTCCACCACTCTTTTTAACTTTATTTTGACAACTGAGCAACTAAATCAACATTTAGGGAAGGTATCTACTTTTTACTACTTTGAAAAGATCATTCCCAAGGAAAAATATAAAAACCAGTTAAAAAGATAAATACATACATCTGCATCGAAACGATAACACCTATAAACTTGAAATACCTATGGTATGTAGGTGTCCTATAGATATGTCGTAGGCAACCGCTATATCATGGGATTTTTTAAAATCCTACTTGAACAAACTGGATCTGCGCCGGGCAACGTTGCTGGGTACCACTAGTACCCTAACGCTACGAGAATTTATGAGAGGTTTAATTTTTACAATTTAATTTTCCCTTTAAATTCTAGCATATTGACTGTGGGATACCTATTAGCATTGAGGCTTTTCCCACTGAGCCAGAGGACGCGAATGGGTTTCAGTATCCGCCTAACTAGACTAACAAGACGTCTGCGTGTTCGTAGGTGCTTATTGTTTATAATAATTAATATGTTCACGCTTTTATACCCGAGGGGGTCCGTATAGGAAATTATTCCATTTGTGGATAAAATTTCTAGATAAAAGTAAAGAAATGGAATACCTCTGCCTACCCCTCGGGGATATTAGGCGTGAGATTATTGTTATTATTATTGGATATTTCTTTTCCCAAGTTACTGTTACAAGTTATTTTTGACACCCCCCCCCCCAAACGTGACGAGGTGAGGCCTTTGCGAGACCGGGTTGCTTTTATACTTGTAACCTAATATGTACCTACCTACCTACCTAAGTTTTTGAAAAACTCATTGTTACATGCCATCACCAGGATATACATATAAAATTTAAAATATGATTGTCACTGACACGGAATATCCTATAGGCACTGTCTCGTATTAGACTAATTATAAAATTGAAAAATGCAAACGTGTTATTTTTATCCGTATTACTAATGATTGCATTCAATAAACTTTCCGCGAATAACAATATCTTTTTTAATCTTCACTGTCCGTCTAATAAGCTAGTATGAACAAACAATAGCTTCAGGTAGTTGCCTTCAATGAAACAAACTGCTTCGCAGCCGGTTTGGGCCTATAGAAATCTTATGGGGATTTATTGTTCTTGTGCCTGAACTACAATTGAAGTAGCGTGGTGTTTTGCAGCGAACCAAGGCGATGACAGAGCAACGACAAGTGTATCAGTCAGTACTCTTCCAAATCTTATAGCATAAAGGTCTAGTTAGTGGCTTACTGTAGAAAAATAATTATTGTGTGCAGCACAGTTCGGTGATATTTTATATAAGTAAGTACGTTACATTGTGTTCTACATAGTCTGAAACCTACAGATTTTAAAGATATTGTATTTTTTGTTATTTAAATAAACTATATTCACTCAATTTTTAACTAAAAAATACAATGTTTTTTAAGTTTCTTATAGAATATTCAGTCTTTTTCTGTGCCAATTTCTTGTTAATAAGTTTCTTGTGTTGGTCATTTTCAAATAGGTAATTCCACTTCAATACATATGTTAAACTTACTTAATTGTTGTCAATTCTTAAAGGAAATTACGGAATGTTACATAACTTTTAGGCTAAAAATGCCGACTGTGGGTGTTGCTACCGTACCTGAGCTTGACGCAGCGGAAGCACTACTAGAGCTACAATCTGAATCTCGCCAGTCTCCTACTGACGGAGGTAGGTTGAAGTAAATTCGTATATGCCCCACGAACAAAGTTTTTAATGGGATTTTAAAAGACAACTTATTTTTGCAGGAATCAACACATGGGAGCAACGACAACTTTCCCTGAACATGGAAAGCACCGCTACTGCAACTTTATCCTTACGCCCTCGTGTCGATTCAAACGTTTTGGTAAGTCTGCCAGAGTTTTTTCTAATGCTGTGAATATTGCAAAAGTTGAGTTTAACATAATGTTTTGTGCATTTCAGTAAGTTTCTAATTGCCCTGGACCCAGTGTTCCAACTATAGTTAAAGTTTCCAATGGATATATAATTAAAAACAACAAAAAGCTCAGCCCTCAGTACAAGCACGTGGAGCCTGACAAGAAACGGCCAAATTTACACAAAAGATACCAAAAGGAACAAAAACGCTGGTACAAAGTACACAGTGCTTCCAATAGGGAATTGAAGAAAACTTGCACCAGGGGAACTCAGACGGAGGCCGAATACCAGCATTCACAAATACTGAAAATGGAGTTCTTAATAACAGAGCTGAGCGATAAAATTATGTCATTAGAAGAACAGCTAAATGCTAGAGATGAAGCAGCGTCAAATTCGAAAGCAGCCTCAAATGTATACGAGATTGACCATCCAAAGCATACCGGATCCGGTCAAAGGAATCCTGGGCGAAGAAACCACGATCGTAAAGTGAAGTCGAGCGTGGAAAAGGTAATAAAGAAACTAATTACATTTCAATCACAAAAAAGTACGCAAGTAAAAATATTTATTGACAATGTTTTTATCTATAAATCCTAGACGCCATCAGCAGACAGCGATGAAGATGATAACACTGATGATGACAGTGAATACAAAACTGAATCCGAGACCAAGGAGGATGATATGGACATATCGGATGACGAGTCAGAAGAAGGAGACTACAGCAGCATAATTATCAGCAAGAGAAATGAAAAATCAAGCAGTGATTTGGTAATAATTATCTTCTATCTACTTATACTAATAATAAAATTTAAGTTTCTGTTTTTTTTTTCTTAAAACTGCTATTTATACGATGCCGCAATAATAATAGCAATAATATCTTAAATTATCGTTTTTATATTTTTGTCTTCTGAGTCTTTTTTGTTTTCGAATAAGCTACGAAACGACTCAACGGTTTTCAATCAAAAAAAATTAGGGGATAAACAAGAATTTTAACTATAAGTTAAAATTCTTGTTTGTCCCCCTTGTTTATCCCCTAAATTTTAAGATTTTAAAAAGTAGACCGAACCGAAGCGAGGGCGGGTCGCTGATTAATATACATATAAGATCTGATTAATAGATAAGCTCTATTTTTATAGGGTCTGTAGGGTACCTACTTATGTTTACTTTTCTCATTCCTAGGTTCCTATTGGAGATGGCAACGCATCTGTTCCTGGCAGACTCTTGAGACAACTGGATTGGTCTTCCTATACCAATGCTACGCGGAAATTATTGACCGCAGTTTTTTCTCGCAGGTAACTTAATTTCATTACAAAAAACCTGGGCAACACAAAGTATGAAATTCAATGCGCGACTTGACGGCACCACCACGATGCAGAAATTATCATTCCTCTAAAACAGCAATATTTATTATTTTTTTTCTTTTTCAGAGTTCTAGCTACTCACTCTCTGACCGGCAAACGGTCTCCGGCGTTCCCTGATAAACCAGCTAAGAAAAAGTTGGACTCTGCCTTAGTACATGATATAATACAAACAGTTGTTGAAAGGTGCTGCGTACCGGAAAACGTTGTTCGGTAAGAATATAATTCGTTTAGATTCCGATTCGAAAAATATATCAGTGATAGTTAGCCCCCAATCCCCCCCTTTCACAAAGTAAACGCCACGCCCGTGTAATCAAGTGAAACTATCTTACCGCTTTATGTGCTCTTCTTTCAGAACCAGCATAACTAAATGCGCCGACGAAAGCAAGATGTTTCGTAGTCGTCAGTTGAATAAGAAAAAACAACAATCATACAAGAAAGAAAATATTCCACCCACTTCATCGAAGTCAGGGGGAGCGCTGAACGCTACATGTTAATTTGACAATACAGTATGCATGATTGAAAGTTCTACAGGGTTTTGTTTGAGGTACGAGTATGTAACTACCTAGTTTATACCTACATTATTACTTACATAAAAATACATACAACTTATCCCTAAACGGAATAATTAATAGATACCGTGCCTTCTCAACCATAGGCATTTATGTACCCACATAAAACCGGTACAGCGTCTGATATTTAGGTTCCTACATAATATGTAAACTTGGTGGAGGCTTTCAGGTGCACAGAGGGAATCCAAAGGGAGTCAAAAGTGAAGACTGGCCCTTAGGGTCACTGGATAAATAAGCATCAGCCTAGCTATTTAAATAATATTTAGAAACAATCAATGTTACCCCTAGGTATTGGCTTGTCTGTTGGCTTAATATTTATATATGTATACCTATCAGTTGTTTAGTACCCAAAGTACAAGTCCTGCCTAGTTTGGGACTAAACAACCGTGTGTGAATATTGTCCCACAATTTATTTATTTATTTATTACCTATTCGTTACAGATGCTGGTTTTTGAATACAGAACAGCACTAGAACTCGGCTTTCGCTATCTCTGGGAGGGAAACAGCGCTAGGGGCAGCAGAGACAGCGGAGTTGATTTGACTGATGAGAAATAAAATGTGAATACTTTCACCAATAAACGGTTTTCAAAATATGTACTTATGTGTTGGTTTTTGACGTGACAACGTCTTATAATTCGATGGAGCCGGCTGCATGCACGAAAAAGTATGACGTATGCGGCGTTCCAGTGCAAGCGAGAGCGCGCAACGAGTGACAAAGAAGCACAATCCATTCCTTCAGTATTTTCTTATGACGTTGTCACGTTCAACTATCGTCAGTAAACCGACTTTACAGACAACCGATTTTTTTCCCCCTTCTGCCTGCTTTATCCTGTAGTTCTCATAGCTAGCACTGACAAACAACAAACCGGTGTTAACCTAAAGATTTGAAGTTTAGAGGAAATATTGTTTGAGTAGGTGCACTAGGGAGATTTTTGTAATTTTATACTTACTGTAATTCTATTCTACACGAAAGGGAGGTGGTCGTAAAGCGTTAGCATTTTTTTAAATAATGGCCACGCATAACCTTTTAACCTAGTAGAGTTCTGGTTAAAATATTCAACCGTTGAAAAAGAAACTTTAAAGTGAAAAAAAATACATTTTTTCAAAAAAGATTAGAAGGTAAAACTTTTTTTTAAATATAAACTTATCTCCTAAGTTAGTTTCCTTTTTCTTTTTTAAAAAAAAATAAGAAGTTTTCACAGGATAGCTGTAGATTTAAACTGGATGAGTAATTCTGCTCTCATTAAGGTCACGTTCCTAAACTTAGTTGACTGAATCATTCACTTTCTGAATTCAGGAAGATGTAATCAGAATTACATGAAATCTCTTAGGATCCTAGATTCAGCAAAGCTTCTAATTAGTTTCTTATCTAGCCTTGAAATTCAGTTACTATATTTCATAAACGTGTAATAAGTAAGCCCCTAACAACAAATGCCCCTATGAAAGCCAGATGTTTCGTACCTAGTCGTCAACAATATCCATATTGTCCCAGTATTCCCACGGGAACTACGTACAGCAAAACATGCCCCTAAATTATCATGAAACCGTGGGGCACTTCTAGTATATCTATAAAACTGTACAGATAACGTACCTACAGAAAAGCCTGAATCTACTACCTAGTAGAGATTTGAAATTTAGAGGAAATATTCTTTTATTCGGGGGTGTATACTATACAATATGTAACAGAATAAGCGCAATTCGTTTGTTCAGTGTCGACTACTTAATCGATTTCAGCTATTTTTAATATGTGTTAAATTTTTCCGAAAAATTAATTAGCATAAACTGAATTTAGAGCTTACTATGGTTATCGTACTTCTATTGCTCTTGATTTAAGAAAATTGGTTAGACACAACTAAAGTACGAAGGCATCATAGTTTTTTTATACTAACATACTAATTGGGGTGTATGAGGAATTGCGCTTTTTCTGTTACGCGTTGTATAATGTGGGATTTTTAAAAATTAATTATGAGAGCAGTGATAGCCCTGACGGTTAAAGAGCCGGCCGAAAATCAGTGAGGCTCGGGTTCGAATCCTGGCATGTAAGAATGAGTTTTTCAAAACTTACGTACATACATTATCACTAGCTCGACGGTGAAGGAAAACATCGTGAGGAAACCCGCAAGTCTCAGAATTAATTCTGAGACATGTGTAAATAGACCCGGTCCGGGCGATGGGCTCACCACCTATCACGTTTAGGGGTCCAATGTATCTCGTGAAATGTGGGTATATCCAGTAATGGAATACCTCTGCCTACCCCCTCGGGGATGAAAGGCGTGAGATTACATTATTATTATTATATCCTTACTGGTCGTTAACTTACAATGGTGAGACTTTGTAAATAAATAAAATAAAACTCACGCCTTTTATCCCCGAGGGGGTAGGCAGAGGTATTCCATTTCTGGAGATACCCACTTCTCACCGGACTATTCGACCTCTAAATGTGATACGTGGTGAGCCTACCGCCGGACCGGGTCTTAGGGGCCATTTACACGAGTCCATTCCACTAAGACAATCCCCTAAGGCAATCCAAACTGCATACAAAATTAGCTGAGGACAATCCATTATTGCAGTGGATTGTCTCCATTTACACGAAGCCATTAGTGGATTGGCTTAGTGGATTGTCTTCGTGGAATGGCCTCGTATAAATGGCCCATAAATAAATAAATAACCTTCAAAAAACAACACGTGTCTTATTATTATTGAAAATTCATGGCAAAAAGCAGGCAATGAACAGGGGTGGCCAAGTTGTACCAAGTACCTAGGTAGGTATTTTTCAAGTTTGCGAGATTGGCCAACTATTAGAAATAAGTAGTAAAAATACCTACTCAAAGAAGTGTCGGGGTCGATTTTTACCCGACTGCGCCAGAGGGAGGGTTATGTTTTTCGACAGTATGTACGTATGTATCTTTGTATAGATGTAATTATAATTGTTTATAATTGTTCTGAACGGCTCGACGGATTTTATCTTGAGAGTTGTCGTTAGATTCGTATTTACAGTGAGTTTATAGTAGGTATAAAATATTTAATGAGACCGTAAACGAAATATTTTTTTTTCCACCACTCTTTTTAACTTTATTTTGACAACTGAGCAACTAAATCAACATTTAGGGAAGGTATCTACTTTTTACTACTTTGAAAAGATCATTCCCAAGGAAAAATATAAAAACCAGTTAAAAAGATAAATACATACATCTGCATCGAAACGATAACACCTATAAACTTGAAATACCTATGGTATGTAGGTGTCCTATAGATATGTCGTAGGCAACCGCTATATCATGGGATTTTTTAAAATCCTACTTGAACAAACTGGATCTGCGCCGGGCAACGTTGCTGGGTACCACTAGTACCCTAACGCTACGAGAATTTATGAGAGGTTTAATTTTTACAATTTAATTTTCCCTTTAAATTCTAGCATATTGACTGTGGGATACCTATTAGCATTGAGGCTTTTCCCACTGAGCCAGAGGACGCGAATGGGTTTCAGTATCCGCCTAACTAGACTAACAAGACGTCTGCGTGTTCGTAGGTGCTTATTGTTTATAATAATTAATATGTTCACGCTTTTATACCCGAGGGGGTCCGTATAGGAAATTATTCCATTTGTGGATAAAATTTCTAGATAAAAGTAAAGAAATGGAATACCTCTGCCTACCCCTCGGGGATATTAGGCGTGAGATTATTGTTATTATTATTGGATATTTCTTTTCCCAAGTTACTGTTACAAGTTATTTTTGACACCCCCCCCCCCCAAACGTGACGAGGTGAGGCCTTTGCGAGACCGGGTTGCTTTTATACTTGTAACCTAATATGTACCTACCTACCTACCTAAGTTTTTGAAAAACTCATTGTTACATGCCATCACCAGGATATACATATAAAATTTAAAATATGATTGTCACTGACACGGAATATCCTATAGGCACTGTCTCGTATTAGACTAATTATAAAATTGAAAAATGCAAACGTGTTATTTTTATCCGTATTACTAATGATTGCATTCAATAAACTTTCCGCGAATAACAATATCTTTTTTAATCTTCACTGTCCGTCTAATAAGCTAGTATGAACAAACAATAGCTTCAGGTAGTTGCCTTCAATGAAACAAACTGCTTCGCAGCCGGTTTGGGCCTATAGAAATCTTATGGGGATTTATTGTTCTTGTGCCTGAACTACAATTGAAGTAGCGTGGTGTTTTGCAGCGAACCAAGGCGATGACAGAGCAACGACAAGTGTATCAGTCAGTACTCTTCCAAATCTTATAGCATAAAGGTCTAGTTAGTGGCTTACTGTAGAAAAATAATTATTGTGTGCAGCACAGTTCGGTGATATTTTATATAAGTAAGTACGTTACATTGTGTTCTACATAGTCTGAAACCTACAGATTTTAAAGATATTGTATTTTTTGTTATTTAAATAAACTATATTCACTCAATTTTTAACTAAAAAATACAATGTTTTTTAAGTTTCTTATAGAATATTCAGTCTTTTTCTGTGCCAATTTCTTGTTAATAAGTTTCTTGTGTTGGTCATTTTCAAATAGGTAATTCCACTTCAATACATATGTTAAACTTACTTAATTGTTGTCAATTCTTAAAGGAAATTACGGAATGTTACATAACTTTTAGGCTAAAAATGCCGACTGTGGGTGTTGCTACCGTACCTGAGCTTGACGCAGCGGAAGCACTACTAGAGCTACAATCTGAATCTCGCCAGTCTCCTACTGACGGAGGTAGGTTGAAGTAAATTCGTATATGCCCCACGAACAAAGTTTTTAATGGGATTTTAAAAGACAACTTATTTTTGCAGGAATCAACACATGGGAGCAACGACAACTTTCCCTGAACATGGAAAGCACCGCTACTGCAACTTTATCCTTACGCCCTCGTGTCGATTCAAACGTTTTGGTAAGTCTGCCAGAGTTTTTTCTAATGCTGTGAATATTGCAAAAGTTGAGTTTAACATAATGTTTTGTGCATTTCAGCAAGTTTCTAATTGCCCTGGACCCAGTGTTCCAACTATAGTTAAAGTTTCCAATGGATATATAATTAAAAACAACAAAAAGCTCAGCCCTCAGTACAAGCACGTGGAGCCTGACAAGAAACGGCCAAATTTACACAAAAGATACCAAAAGGAACAAAAACGCTGGTACAAAGTACACAGTGCTTCCAATAGGGAATTGAAGAAAACTTGCACCAGGGGAACTCAGACGGAGGCCGAATACCAGCATTCACAAATACTGAAAATGGAGTTCTTAATAACAGAGCTGAGCGATAAAATTATGTCATTAGAAGAACAGCTAAATGCTAGAGATGAAGCAGCGTCAAATTCGAAAGCAGCCTCAAATGTATACGAGATTGACCATCCAAAGCATACCGGATCCGGTCAAAGGAATCCTGGGCGAAGAAACCACGATCGTAAAGTGAAGTCGAGCGTGGAAAAGGTAATAAAGAAACTAATTACATTTCAATCACAAAAAAGTACGCAAGTAAAAATATTTATTGACAATGTTTTTATCTATAAATCCTAGACGCCATCAGCAGACAGCGATGAAGATGATAACACTGATGATGACAGTGAATACAAAACTGAATCCGAGACCAAGGAGGATGATATGGACATATCGGATGACGAGTCAGAAGAAGGCGACTACAGCAGCATAATTATCAGCAAGAGAAATGAAAAATCAAGCAGTGATTTGGTAATAATTATCTTCTATCTACTTATACTAATAATAAAATTTAAGTTTCTGTTTTTTTTTTCTTAAAACTGCTATTTATACGATGCCGCAATAATAATAGCAATAATATCTTAAATTATCGTTTTTATATTTTTGTCTTCTGAGTCTTTTTTGTTTTCGAATAAGCTACGAAACGACTCAACGGTTTTCAATCAAAAAAAATTAGGGGATAAACAAGAATTTTAACTATAAGTTAAAATTCTTGTTTGTCCCCCTTGTTTATCCCCTAAATTTTAAGATTTTAAAAAGTAGACCGAACCGAAGCGAGGGCGGGTCGCTGATTAATATACATATAAGATCTGATTAATAGATAAGCTCTATTTTTATAGGGTCTGTAGGGTACCTACTTATGTTTACTTTTCTCATTCCTAGGTTCCTATTGGAGATGGCAACGCATCTGTTCCTGGCAGACTCTTGAGACAACTGGATTGGTCTTCCTATACCAATGCTACGCGGAAATTATTGACCGCAGTTTTTTCTCGCAGGTAACTTAATTTCATTACAAAAAACCTGGGCAACACAAAGTATGAAATTCAATGCGCGACTTGACGGCACCACCACGATGCAGAAATTATCATTCCTCTAAAACAGCAATATTTATTATTTTTTTTCTTTTTCAGAGTTCTAGCTACTCACTCTCTGACCGGCAAACGGTCTCCGGCATTCCCTGATAAACCAGCTAAGAAAAAGTTGGACTCTGCCTTAGTACATGATATAATACAAACAGTTGTTGAAAGGTGCTGCGTACCGGAAAACGTTGTTCGGTAAGAATATAATTCGTTTAGATTCCGATTCGAAAAATATATCAGTGATAGTTAGCCCCCAATCCCCCCCTTTCACAAAGTAAACGCCACGCCCGTGTAATCAAGTGAAACTATCTTACCGCTTTATGTGCTCTTCTTTCAGAACCAGCATAACAACTAAATGCGCCGACGAAAGCAAGATGTTTCGTAGTCGTCAGTTGAATAAGAAAAAACAACAATCATACAAGAAAGAAAATATTCCACCCACTTCATCGAAGTCAGGGGGAGCGCTGAACGCTACATGTTAATTTGACAATACAGTATGCATGATTGAAAGTTCTACAGGGTTTTGTTTGAGGTACGAGTATGTAACTACCTAGTTTATACCTACATTATTACTTACATAAAAATACATACAACTTATCCCTAAACGGAATAATTAATAGATACCGTGCCTTCTCAACCATAGGCATTTATGTACCCACATAAAACCGGTACAGCGTCTGATATTTAGGTTCCTACATAATATGTAAACTTGGTGGAGGCTTTCAGGTGCACAGAGGGAATCCAAAGGGAGTCAAAAGTGAAGACTGGCCCTTAGGGTCACTGGATAAATAAGCATCAGCCTAGCTATTTAAATAATATTTAGAAACAATCAATGTTACCCCTAGGTATTGGCTTGTCTGTTGGCTTAATATTTATATATGTATACCTATCAGTTGTTTAGTACCCAAAGTACAAGTCCTGCCTAGTTTGGGACTAAACAACCGTGTGTGAATATTGTCCCACAATTTATTTATTTATTTATTACCTATTCGTTACAGATGCTGGTTTTTGAATACAGAACAGCACTAGAACTCGGCTTTCGCTATCTCTGGGAGGGAAACAGCGCTAGAGGCAGCAGAGACAGCGGAGTTGATTTGACTGATGAGAAATAAAATGTGAATACTTTCACCAATAAACGGTTTTCAAAATATGTACTTATGTGTTGGTTTTTGACGTGACAACGTCTTATAATTCGATGGAGCCGGCTGCATGCACGAAAAAGTATGACGTATGCGGCGTTCCAGTGCAAGCGAGAGCGCGCAACGAGTGACAAAGAAGCACAATCCATTCCTTCAGTATTTTCTTATGACGTTGTCACGTTCAACTATCGTCAGTAAACCGACTTTACAGACAACCGATTTTTTTCCCCCTTCTGCCTGCTTTATCCTGTAGTTCTCATAGCTAGCACTGACAAACAACAAACCGGTGTTAACCTAAAGATTTGAAGTTTAGAGGAAATATTGTTTGAGTAGGTGCACTAGGGAGATTTTTGTAATTTTATACTTACTGTAATTCTATTCTACACGAAAGGGAGGTGGTCGTAAAGTCGAAGCGTTAGCATTTTTTTAAATAATGGCCACGCATAACCTTTTAACCTAGTCGAGTTCTGGTTAAAATATTCAACCGTTGAAAAAGAAACTTTAAAGTGAAAAAAAATACATTTTTTCAAAAAAGATTAGAAGGTAAAACTTTTTTTTAAATATAAACTTATCTCCTAAGTTAGTTTCCTTTTTCTTTTTTAAAAAAAAATAAGAAGTTTTCACAGGATAGCTGTAGATTTAAACTGGATGAGTAATTCTGCTCTCATTAAGGTCACCTTCCTAAACTTAGTTGACTGAATCATTCACTTTCTGAATTCAGGAAGATGTAATCAGAATTACATGAAATCTCTTAGGATCCTAGATTCAGCAAAGCTTCTAATTAGTTTCTTATCTAGCCTTGAAATTCAGTTACTATATTTCATAAACGTGTAATAAGTAAGCCCCTAACAACAAATGCCCCTATGAAAGCCAGATGTTTCGTACCTAGTCGTCAACAATATCCATATTGTCCCAGTATTCCCACGGGAACTACGTACAGCAAAACATGCCCCTAAATTATCATGAAACCGTGGGGCACTTCTAGTATATCTATAAAACTGTACAGATAACGTACCTACAGAAAAGCCTGAATCTACTACCTAGTAGAGATTTGAAATTTAGAGGAAATATTCTTTTATTCGGGGGTGTATACTATACAATATGTAACAGAATAAGCGCAATTCGTTTGTTCAGTGTCGACTACTTAATCGATTTCAGCTATTTTTAATATGTGTTAAATTTTTCCGAAAAATTAATTAGCATAAACTGAATTTAGAGCTTACTATGGTTATCGTACTTCTATTGCTCTTGATTTAAGAAAATTGGTTAGACACAACTAAAGTACGAAGGCATCATAGTTTTTTTATACTAACATACTAATTGGGGTGTATGAGGAATTGCGCTTTTTCTGTTACGCGTTGTATAATGTGGGATTTTTAAAAATTAATTATGAGAGCAGTGATAGCCCTGACGGTTAAAGAGCCGGCCGAAAATCAGTGAGGCTCGGGTTCGAATCCTGGCATGTAAGAATGAGTTTTTCAAAACTTACGTACATACATTATCACTAGCTCGACGGTGAAGGAAAACATCGTGAGGAAACCCGCAAGTCTCAGAATTAATTCTGAGACATGTGTAAATAGACCCGGTCCGGGCGATGGGCTCACCACCTATCACGTTTAGGGGTCCAATGTATCTCGTGAAATGTGGGTATATCCAGTAATGGAATACCTCTGCCTACCCCCTCGGGGATGAAAGGCGTGAGATTACATTATTATTATTATATCCTTACTGGTCGTTAACTTACAATGGTGAGACTTTGTAAATAAATAAAATAAAACTCACGCCTTTTATCCCCGAGGGGGTAGGCAGAGGTATTCCATTTCTGGAGATACCCACTTCTCACCGGACTATTCGACCTCTAAATGTGATACGTGGTGAGCCTACCGCCGGACCGGGTCTTAGGGGCCATTTACACGAGTCCATTCCACTAAGACAATCCCCTAAGGCAATCCAAACTGCATACAAAATTAGCTGAGGACAATCCATTATTGCAGTGGATTGTCTCCATTTACACGAAGCAATTAGTGGATTGGCTTAGTGGATTGTCTTCGTGGAATGGCCTCGTATAAATGGCCCATAAATAAATAAATAACCTTCAAAAAACAACACGTGTCTTATTATTATTGAAAATTCATGGCAAAAAGCAGGCAATGAACAGGGGTGGCCAAGTTGTACCAAGTACCTAGGTAGGTATTTTTCAAGTTTGCGAGATTGGCCAACTATTAGAAATAAGTAGTAAAAATACCTACTCAAAGAAGTGTCGGGGTCGATTTTTACCCGACTGCGCCAGAGGGAGGGTTATGTTTTTCGACAGTATGTACGTATGTATCTTTGTATAGATGTAATTATAATTGTTTATAATTGTTCTGAACGGCTCGACGGATTTTATCTTGAGAGTTGTCGTTAGATTCGTATTTACAGTGAGTTTATAGTAGGTATAAAATATTTAATGAGACCGTAAACGAAATATTTTTTTTTCCACCACTCTTTTTAACTTTATTTTGACAACTGAGCAACTAAATCAACATTTAGGGAAGGTATCTACTTTTTACTACTTTGAAAAGATCATTCCCAAGGAAAAATATAAAAACCAGTTAAAAAGATAAATACATACATCTGCATCGAAACGATAACACCTATAAACTTGAAATACCTATGGTATGTAGGTGTCCTATAGATATGTCGTAGGCAACCGCTATATCATGGGATTTTTTAAAATCCTACTTGAACAAACTGGATCTGCGCCGGGCAACGTTGCTGGGTACCACTAGTACCCTAACGCTACGAGAATTTATGAGAGGTTTAATTTTTACAATTTAATTTTCCCTTTAAATTCTAGCATATTGACTGTGGGATACCTATTAGCATTGAGGCTTTTCCCACTGAGCCAGAGGACGCGAATGGGTTTCAGTATCCGCCTAACTAGACTAACAAGACGTCTGCGTGTTCGTAGGTGCTTATTGTTTATAATAATTAATATGTTCACGCTTTTATACCCGAGGGGGTCCGTATAGGAAATTATTCCATTTGTGGATAAAATTTCTAGATAAAAGTAAAGAAATGGAATACCTCTGCCTACCCCTCGGGGATATTAGGCGTGAGATTATTGTTATTATTATTGGATATTTCTTTTCCCAAGTTACTGTTACAAGTTATTTTTGACACCCCCCCCCCCCCAAACGTGACGAGGTGAGGCCTTTGCGAGACCGGGTTGCTTTTATACTTGTAACCTAATATGTACCTACCTACCTACCTAAGTTTTTGAAAAACTCATTGTTACATGCCATCACCAGGATATACATATAAAATTTAAAATATGATTGTCACTGACACGGAATATCCTATAGGCACTGTCTCGTATTAGACTAATTATAAAATTGAAAAATGCAAACGTGTTATTTTTATCCGTATTACTAATGATTGCATTCAATAAACTTTCCGCGAATAACAATATCTTTTTTAATCTTCACTGTCCGTCTAATAAGCTAGTATGAACAAACAATAGCTTCAGGTAGTTGCCTTCAATGAAACAAACTGCTTCGCAGCCGGTTTGGGCCTATAGAAATCTTATGGGGATTTATTGTTCTTGTGCCTGAACTACAATTGAAGTAGCGTGGTGTTTTGCAGCGAACCAAGGCGATGACAGAGCAACGACAAGTGTATCAGTCAGTACTCTTCCAAATCTTATAGCATAAAGGTCTAGTTAGTGGCTTACTGTAGAAAAATAATTATTGTGTGCAGCACAGTTCGGTGATATTTTATATAAGTAAGTACGTTACATTGTGTTCTACATAGTCTGAAACCTACAGATTTTAAAGATATTGTATTTTTTGTTATTTAAATAAACTATATTCACTCAATTTTTAACTAAAAATACAATGTTTTTTAAGTTTCTTATAGAATATTCAGTCTTTTTCTGTGCCAATTTCTTGTTAATAAGTTTCTTGTCATTTTCAAATAGGTAATTCCACTTCAATACATATGTTAAACTTACTTAATTGTTGTCAATTCTTAAAGGAAATTACGGAATGTTACATAACTTTTAGGCTAAAAATGCCGACTGTGGGTGTTGCTACCGTACCTGAGCTTGACGCAGCGGAAGCACTACTAGAGCTACAATCTGAATCTCGCCAGTCTCCTACTGACGGAGGTAGGTTGAAGTAAATTCGTATATGCCCCACGAACAAAGTTTTTAATGGGATTTTAAAAGACAACTTATTTTTGCAGGAATCAACACATGGGAGCAACGACAACTTTCCCTGAACATGGAAAGCACCGCTACTGCAACTTTATCCTTACGCCCTCGTGTCGATTCAAACGTTTTGGTAAGTCTGCCAGAGTTTTTTCTAATGCTGTGAATATTGCAAAAGTTGAGTTTAACATAATGTTTTGTGCATTTCAGCAAGTTTCTAATTGCCCTGGACCCAGTGTTCCAACTATAGTTAAAGTTTCCAATGGATATATAATTAAAAACAACAAAAAGCTCAGCCCTCAGTACAAGCACGTGGAGCCTGACAAGAAACGGCCAAATTTACACAAAAGATATCAAAAGGAACAAAAACGCTGGTACAAAGTACACAGTGCTTCCAATAGGGAATTGAAGAAAACTTGCACCAGGGGAACTCAGACGGAGGCCGAATACCAGCATTCACAAATACTGAAAATGGAGTTCTTAATAACAGAGCTGAGCGATAAAATTATGTCATTAGAAGAACAGCTAAATGCTAGAGATGAAGCAGCGTCAAATTCGAAAGCAGCCTCAAATGTATACGAGATTGACCATCCAAAGCATACCGGATCCGGTCAAAGGAATCCTGGGCGAAGAAACCACGATCGTAAAGTGAAGTCGAGCGTGGAAAAGGTAATAAAGAAACTAATTACATTTCAATCACAAAAAAGTACGCAAGTAAAAATATTTATTGACAATGTTTTTATCTATAAATCCTAGACGCCATCAGCAGACAGCGATGAAGATGATAACACTGATGATGACAGTGAATACAAAACTGAATCCGAGACCAAGGAGGATGATATGGACATATCGGATGACGAGTCAGAAGAAGGCGACTACAGCAGCATAATTATCAGCAAGAGAAATGAAAAATCAAGCAGTTATTTGGTAATAATTATCTTCTATCTACTTATACTAATAATAAAATTTAAGTTTCTGTTTTTTTTTTCTTAAAACTGCTATTTATACGATGCCGCAATAATAATAGCAATAATATCTTAAATTATCGTTTTTATATTTTTGTCTTCTGAGTCTTTTTTGTTTTCGAATAAGCTACGAAACGACTCAACGGTTTTCAATCAAAAAAAATTAGGGGATAAACAAGAATTTTAACTATAAGTTAAAATTCTTGTTTGTCCCCCTTGTTTATCCCCTAAATTTTAAGATTTTAAAAAGTAGACCGAACCGAAGCGAGGGCGGGTCGCTGATTAATATACATATAAGATCTGATTAATAGATAAGCTCTATTTTTATAGGGTCTGTAGGGTACCTACTTATGTTTACTTTTCTCATTCCTAGGTTCCTATTGGAGATGGCAACGCATCTGTTCCTGGCAGACTCTTGAGACAACTGGATTGGTCTTCCTATACCAATGCTACGCGGAAATTATGGCGTTCCAGTGCAAGCGAGAGCGCGCAACGAGTGACAAAGAGGCACAATCCATTCCATCAGTATTTTCTTATGACGTTGTCACGTTCAACTATCGTCAGTAAACCGACTTTACAGACAACCGATTTTTTTCCCCCTTCTGCCTGCTTTATCCTGTAGTTCTCATAGCTAGCACTGACAAACAACAAACCGGTGTTAACCTAAAGATTTGAAGTTTAGAGGAAATATTGTTTGAGTAGGTGCACTAGGGAGATTTTTGTAATTTTATACTTACTGTAATTCTATTCTACACGAAAGGGAGGTGGTCGTAAAGTCGAAGCGTTAGCATTTTTTTAAATAATGGCCACGCATAACCTTTTAACCTAGTAGAGTTCTGGTTAAAATATTCAACCGTTGAAAAAGAAACTTTAAAGTGAAAAAAAATACATTTTTTCAAAAAAGATTAGAAGGTAAAACTTTTTTTTAAATATAAACTTATCTCCTAAGTTAGTTTCCTTTTTCTTTTTTTAAAAAAAATAAGAAGTTTTCACAGGATAGCTGTAGATTTAAACTGGATGAGTAATTCTGCTCTCATTAAGGTCACCTTCCTAAACTTAGTTGACTGAATCATTCACTTTCTGAATTCAGGAAGATGTAATCAGAATTACATGAAATCTCTTAGGATCCTAGATTCAGCAAAGCTTCTAATTAGTTTCTTATCTAGCCTTGAAATTCAGTTACTATATTTCATAAACGTGTAATAAGTAAGCCCCTAACAACAAATGCCCCTATGAAAGCCAGATGTTTCGTACCTAGTCGTCAACAATATCCATATTGTCCCAGTATTCCCACGGGAACTACGTACAGCAAAACATGCCCCTAAATTATCATGAAACCGTGGGGCACTTTTAGTATATCTATAAAACTGTACAGATAACGTACCTACAGAAAAGCCTGAATCTACTACCTAGTAGAGATTTGAAATTTAGAGGAAATATTCTTTTATTCGGGGGTGTATACTATACAATATGTAACAGAATAAGCGCAATTCGTTTGTTCAGTGTCGACTACTTAATCGATTTCAGCTATTTTTAATATGTGTTAAATTTTTCCGAAAAATTAATTAGCATAAACTGAATTTAGAGCTTACTATGGTTATCGTACTTCTATTGCTCTTGATTTAAGAAAATTGGTTAGACACAACTAAAGTACGAAGGCATCATAGTTTTTTTATACTAACATACTAATTGGGGTGTATGAGGAATTGCGCTTTTTCTGTTACGCGTTGTATAATGTGGGATTTTTAAAAATTAATTATGAGAGCAGTGATAGCCCTGACGGTTAAAGAGCCGGCCGAAAATCAGTGAGGCTCGGGTTCGAATCCTGGCATGTAAGAATGAGTTTTTCAAAACTTACGTACATACATTATCACTAGCTCGACGGTGAAGGAAAACATCGTGAGGAAACCCGCAAGTCTCAGAATTAATTCTGAGACATGTGTAAATAGACCCGGTCCGGGCGATGGGCTCACCACCTATCACGTTTAGGGGTCCAATGTATCTCGTGAAATGTGGGTATATCCAGTAATGGAATACCTCTGCCTACCCCCTCGGGGATGAAAGGCGTGAGATTACATTATTATTATTATATCCTTACTGGTCGTTAACTTACAATGGTGAGACTTTGTAAATAAATAAAATAAAACTCACGCCTTTTATCCCCGAGGGGGTAGGCAGAGGTATTCCATTTCTGGAGATACCCACTTCTCACCGGACTATTCGACCTCTAAATGTGATACGTGGTGAGCCTACCGCCGGACCGGGTCTTAGGGGCCATTTACACGAGTCCATTCCACTAAGACAATCCCCTAAGGCAATCCAAACTGCATACAAAATTAGCTGAGGACAATCCATTATTGCAGTGGATTGTCTCCATTTACACGAAGCCATTAGTGGATTGGCTTAGTGGATTGTCTTCGTGGAATGGCCTCGTATAAATGGCCCATAAATAAATAAATAACCTTCAAAAAACAACACGTGTCTTATTATTATTGAAAATTCATGGCAAAAAGCAGGCAATGAACAGGGGTGGCCAAGTTGTACCAAGTACCTAGGTAGGTATTTTTCAAGTTTGCGAGATTGGCCAACTATTAGAAATATGTAGTAAAAATACCTACTCAAAGAAGTGTCGGGGTCGATTTTTACCCGACTGCGCCAGAGGGAGGGTTATGTTTTTCGACAGTATGTACGTATGTATCTTTGTATAGATGTAATTATAATTGTTTATAATTGTTCTGAACGGCTCGACGGATTTTATCTTGAGAGTTGTCGTTAGATTCGTATTTACAGTGAGTTTATAGTAGGTATAAAATATTTAATGAGACCGTAAACGAAATATTTTTTTTTCCACCACTCTTTTTAACTTTATTTTGACAACTGAGCAACTAAATCAACATTTAGGGAAGGTATCTACTTTTTACTACTTTGAAAAGATCATTCCCAAGGAAAAATATAAAAACCAGTTAAAAAGATAAATACATACATCTGCATCGAAACGATAACACCTATAAACTTGAAATACCTATGGTATGTAGGTGTCCTATAGATATGTCGTAGGCAACCGCTATATCATGGGATTTTTTAAAATCCTACTTGAACAAACTGGATCTGCGCCGGGCAACGTTGCTGGGTACCACTAGTACCCTAACGCTACGAGAATTTATGAGAGGTTTAATTTTTACAATTTAATTTTCCCTTTAAATTCTAGCATATTGACTGTGGGATACCTATTAGCATTGAGGCTTTTCCCACTGAGCCAGAGGACGCGAATGGGTTTCAGTATCCGCCTAACTAGACTAACAAGACGTCTGCGTGTTCGTAGGTGCTTATTGTTTATAATAATTAATATGTTCACGCTTTTATACCCGAGGGGGTCCGTATAGGAAATTATTCCATTTGTGGATAAAATTTCTAGATAAAAGTAAAGAAATGGAATACCTCTGCCTACCCCTCGGGGATATTAGGCGTGAGATTATTGTTATTATTATTGGATATTTCTTTTCCCAAGTTACTGTTACAAGTTATTTTTGACACCCCCCCCCCCCCCCCAAACGTGACGAGGTGAGGCCTTTGCGAGACCGGGTTGCTTTTATACTTGTAACCTAATATGTACCTACCTACCTACCTAAGTTTTTGAAAAACTCATTGTTACATGCCATCACCAGGATATACATATAAAATTTAAAATATGATTGTCACTGACACGGAATATCCTATGGGCACTGTCTCGTATTAGACTAATTATAAAATTGAAAAATGCAAACGTGTTATTTTTATCCGTATTACTAATGATTGCATTCAATAAACTTTCCGCGAATAACAATATCTTTTTTAATCTTCACTGTCCGTCTAATAAGCTAGTATGAACAAACAATAGCTTCAGGTAGTTGCCTTCAATGAAACAAACTGCTTCGCAGCCGGTTTGGGCCTATAGAAATCTTATGGGGATTTATTGTTCTTGTGCCTTAACTACAATTGAAGTAGCGTGGTGTTTTGCAGCGAACCAAGGCGATGACAGAGCAACGACAAGTGTATCAGTCAGTACTCTTCCAAATCTTATAGCATAAAGGTCTAGTTAGTGGCTTACTGTAGAAAAATAATTATTGTGTGCAGCACAGTTCGGTGATATTTTATATAAGTAAGTACGTTACATTGTGTTCTACATAGTCTGAAACCTACAGATTTTAAAGATATTGTATTTTTTGTTATTTAAATAAACTATATTCACTCAATTTTTAACTAAAAAATACAATGTTTTTTAAGTTTCTTATAGAATATTCAGACTTTTTCTGTGCCAATTTCTTGTTAATAAGTTTCTTGTGTTGGTCATTTTCAAATAGGTAATTCCACTTCAATACATATGTTAAACTTACTTAATTGTTGTCAATTCTTAAAGGAAATTACGGAATGTTACATAACTTTTAGGCTAAAAATGCCGACTGTGGGTGTTGCTACCGTACCTGAGCTTGACGCAGCGGAAGCACTACTAGAGCTACAATCTGAATCTCGCCAGTCTCCTACTGACGGAGGTAGGTTGAAGTAAATTCGTATATGCCCCACGAACAAAGTTTTTAATGGGATTTTAAAAGACAACTTATTTTTGCAGGAATCAACACATGGGAGCAACGACAACTTTCCCTGAACATGGAAAGCACCGCTACTGCAACTTTATCCTTACGCCCTCGTGTCGATTCAAACGTTTTGGTAAGTCTGCCAGAGTTTTTTCTAATGCTGTGAATATTGCAAAAGTTGAGTTTAACATAATGTTTTGTGCATTTCAGCAAGTTTCTAATTGCCCTGGACCCAGTGTTCCAACTATAGTTAAAGTTTCCAATGGATATATAATTAAAAACAACAAAAAGCTCAGCCCTCAGTACAAGCACGTGGAGCCTGACAAGAAACGGCCAAATTTACACAAAAGATATCAAAAGGAACAAAAACGCTGGTACAAAGTACACAGTGCTTCCAATAGGGAATTGAAGAAAACTTGCACCAGGGGAACTCAGACGGAGGCCGAATACCAGCATTCACAAATACTGAAAATGGAGTTCTTAATAACAGAGCTGAGCGATAAAATTATGTCATTAGAAGAACAGCTAAATGCTAGAGATGAAGCAGCGTCAAATTCGAAAGCAGCCTCAAATGTATACGAGATTGACCATCCAAAGCATACCGGATCCGGTCAAAGGAATCCTGGGCGAAGAAACCACGATCGTAAAGTGAAGTCGAGCGTGGAAAAGGTAATAAAGAAACTAATTACATTTCAATCACAAAAAAGTACGCAAGTAAGAATATTTATTGACAATGTTTTTATCTATAAATCCTAGACGCCATCAGCAGACAGCGATGAAGATGATAACACTGATGATGACAGTGAATACAAAACTGAATCCGAGACCAAGGAGGATGATATGGACATATCGGATGACGAGTCAGAAGAAGGCGACTACAGCAGCATAATTATCAGCAAGAGAAATGAAAAATCAAGCAGTGATTTGGTAATAATTATCTTCTATCTACTTATACTAATAATAAAATTTAAGTTTCTGTTTTTTTTTTCTTAAAACTGCTATTTATACGATGCCGCAATAATAATAGCAATAATATCTTAAATTATCGTTTTTATATTTTTGTCTTCTGAGTCTTTTTTGTTTTCGAATAAGCTACGAAACGACTCAACGGTTTTCAATCAAAAAAAATTAGGGGATAAACAAGAATTTTAACTATAAGTTAAAATTCTTGTTTGTCCCCCTTGTTTATCCCCTAAATTTTAAGATTTTAAAAAGTAGACCGAACCGAAGCGAGGGCGGGTCGCTGATTAATATACATATAAGATCTGATTAATAGATAAGCTCTATTTTTATAGGGTCTGTAGGGTACCTACTTATGTTTACTTTTCTCATTCCTAGGTTCCTATTGGAGATGGCAACGCATCTGTTCCTGGCAGACTCTTGAGACAACTGGATTGGTCTTCCTATACCAATGCTACGCGGAAATTATTGACCGCAGTTTTTTCTCGCAGGTAACTTAATTTCATTACAAAAAACCTGGGCAACACAAAGTATGAAATTCAATGCGCGACTTGACGGCACCACCACGATGCAGAAATTATCATTCCTCTAAAACAGCAATATTTATTATTTTTTTTCTTTTTCAGAGTTCTAGCTACTCACTCTCTGACCGGCAAACGGTCTCCGGCGTTCCCTGATAAACCAGCTAAGAAAAAGTTGGACTCTGCCTTAGTACATGATATAATACAAACAGTTGTTGAAAGGTGCTGCGTACCGGAAAACGTTGTTCGGTAAGAATATAATTCGTTTAGATTCCGATTCGAAAAATATATCAGTGATAGTTAGCCCCCAATCCCCCCCTTTCACAAAGTAAACGCCACGCCCGTGTAATCAAGTGAAACTATCTTACCGCTTTATGTGCTCTTCTTTCAGAACCAGCATAACAACTAAATGCGCCGACGAAAGCAAGATGTTTCGTAGTCGTCAGTTGAATAAGAAAAAACAACAATCATACAAGAAAGAAAATATTCCACCCACTTCATCGAAGTCAGGGGGAGCGCTGAACGCTACATGTTAATTTGACAATACAGTATGCATGATTGAAAGTTCTACAGGGTTTTGTTTGAGGTACGAGTATGTAACTACCTAGTTTATACCTACATTATTACTTACATAAAAATACATACAACTTATCCCTAAACGGAATAATTAATAGATACCGTGCCTTCTCAACCATAGGCATTTATGTACCCACATAAAACCGGTACAGCGTCTGATATTTAGGTTCCTACATAATATGTAAACTTGGTGGAGGCTTTCAGGTGCACAGAGGGAATCCAAAGGGAGTCAAAAGTGAAGACTGGCCCTTAGGGTCACTGGATAAATAAGCATCAGCCTAGCTATTTAAATAATATTTAGAAACAATCAATGTTACCCCTAGGTATTGGCTTGTCTGTTGGCTTAATATTTATATATGTATACCTATCAGTTGTTTAGTACCCAAAGTACAAGTCCTGCCTAGTTTGGGACTAAACAACCGTGTGTGAATATTGTCCCACAATTTATTTATTTATTTATTACCTATTCGTTACAGATGCTGGTTTTTGAATACAGAACAGCACTAGAACTCGGCTTTCGCTATCTCTGGGAGGGAAACAGCGCTAGGGGCAGCAGAGACAGCGGAGTTGATTTGACTGATGAGAAATAAAATGTGAATACTTTCACCAATAAACGGTTTTCAAAATATGTACTTATGTGTTGGTTTTTGACGTGACAACGTCTTATAATTCGATGGAGCCGGCTGCATGCACGAAAAAGTATGACGTATGCGGCGTTCCAGTGCAAGCGAGAGCGCGCAACGAGTGACAAAGAAGCACAATCCATTCCTTCAGTATTTTCTTATGACGTTGTCACGTTCAACTATCGTCAGTAAACCGACTTTACAGACAACCGATTTTTTTCCCCCTTCTGCCTGCTTTATCCTGTAGTTCTCATAGCTAGCACTGACAAACAACAAACCGGTGTTAACCTAAAGATTTGAAGTTTAGAGGAAATATTGTTTGAGTAGGTGCACTAGGGAGATTTTTGTAATTTTATACTTACTGTAATTCTATTCTACACGAAAGGGAGGTGGTCGTAAAGTCGAAGCGTTAGCATTTTTTTAAATAATGGCCACGCATAACCTTTTAACCTAGTAGAGTTCTGGTTAAAATATTCAACCGTTGAAAAAGAAACTTTAAAGTGAAAAAAAATACATTTTTTCAAAAAAGATTAGAAGGTAAAACTTTTTTTTAAATATAAACTTATCTCCTAAGTTAGTTTCTTTTTCTTTTTTAAAAAAAAATAAGAAGTTTTCACAGGATAGCTGTAGATTTAAACTGGATGAGTAATTCTGCTCTCATTAAGGTCACCTTCCTAAACTTAGTTGACTGAATCATTCACTTTCTGAATTCAGGAAGATGTAATCAGAATTACATGAAATCTCTTAGGATCCTAGATTCAGCAAAGCTTCTAATTAGTTTCTTATCTAGCCTTGAAATTCAGTTACTATATTTCATAAACGTGTAATAAGTAAGCCCCTAACAACAAATGCCCCTATGAAAGCCAGATGTTTCGTACCTAGTCGTCAACAATATCCATATTGTCCCAGTATTCCCACGGGAACTACGTACAGCAAAACATGCCCCTAAATTATCATGAAACCGTGGGGCACTTCTAGTATATCTATAAAACTGTACAGATAACGTACCTACAGAAAAGCCTGAATCTACTACCTAGTAGAGATTTGAAATTTAGAGGAAATATTCTTTTATTCGGGGGTGTATACTATACAATATGTAACAGAATAAGCGCAATTCGTTTGTTCAGTGTCGACTACTTAATCGATTTCAGCTATTTTTAATATGTGTTAAATTTTTCCGAAAAATTAATTAGCATAAACTGAATTTAGAGCTTACTATGGTTATCGTACTTCTATTGCTCTTGATTTAAGAAAATTGGTTAGACACAACTAAAGTACGAAGGCATCATAGTTTTTTTATACTAACATACTAATTGGGGTGTATGAGGAATTGCGCTTTTTCTGTTACGCGTTGTATAATGTGGGATTTTTAAAAATTAATTATGAGAGCAGTGATAGCCCTGACGGTTAAAGAGCCGGCCGAAAATCAGTGAGGCTCGGGTTCGAATCCTGGCATGTAAGAATGAGTTTTTCAAAACTTACGTACATACATTATCACTAGCTCGACGGTGAAGGAAAACATCGTGAGGAAACCCGCAAGTCTCAGAATTAATTCTGAGACATGTGTAAATAGACCCGGTCCGGGCGATGGGCTCACCACCTATCACGTTTAGGGGTCCAATGTATCTCGTGAAATGTGGGTATATCCAGTAATGGAATACCTCTGCCTACCCCCTCGGGGATGAAAGGCGTGAGATTACATTATTATTATTATATCCTTACTGGTCGTTAACTTACAATGGTGAGACTTTGTAAATAAATAAAATAAAACTCACGCCTTTTATCCCCGAGGGGGTAGGCAGAGGTATTCCATTTCTGGAGATACCCACTTCTCACCGGACTATTCGACCTCTAAATGTGATACGTGGTGAGCCTACCGCCGGACCGGGTCTTAGGGGCCATTTACACGAGTCCATTCCACTAAGACAATCCACTAAGGCAATCCACTAAGGCAATCCAAACTGCATACAAAATTAGCTGAGGACAATCCATTATTGCAGTGGATTGTCTCCATTTACACGAAGCCATTAGTGGATTGGCTTAGTGGATTGTCTTCGTGGAATGGCCTCGTATAAATGGCCCATAAATAAATAAATAACCTTCAAAAAACAACACGTGTCTTATTATTATTGAAAATTCATGGCAAAAAGCAGGCAATGAACAGGGGTGGCCAAGTTGTACCAAGTACCTAGGTAGGTATTTTTCAAGTTTGCGAGATTGGCCAACTATTAGAAATAAGTAGTAAAAATACCTACTCAAAGAAGTGTCGGGGTCGATTTTTACCCGACTGCGCCAGAGGGAGGGTTATGTTTTTCGACAGTATGTACGTATGTATCTTTGTATAGATGTAATTATAATTGTTTATAATTGTTCTGAACGGCTCGACGGATTTTATCTTGAGAGTTGTCGTTAGATTCGTATTTACAGTGAGTTTATAGTAGGTATAAAATATTTAATGAGACCGTAAACGAAATATTTTTTTTTCCACCACTCTTTTTAACTTTATTTTGACAACTGAGCAACTAAATCAACATTTAGGGAAGGTATCTACTTTTTACTACTTTGAAAAGATCATTCCCAAGGAAAAATATAAAAACCAGTTAAAAAGATAAATACATACATCTGCATCGAAACGATAACACCTATAAACTTGAAATACCTATGGTATGTAGGTGTCCTATAGATATGTCGTAGGCAACCGCTATATCATGGGATTTTTTAAAATCCTACTTGAACAAACTGGATCTGCGCCGGGCAACGTTGCTGGGTACCACTAGTACCCTAACGCTACGAGAATTTATGAGAGGTTTAATTTTTACAATTTAATTTTCCCTTTAAATTCTAGCATATTGACTGTGGGATACCTATTAGCATTGAGGCTTTTCCCACTGAGCCAGAGGATGCGAATGGGTTTCAGTATCCGCCTAACTAGACTAACAAGACGTCTGCGTGTTCGTAGGTGCTTATTGTTTATAATAATTAATATGTTCATGCTTTTATACCCGAGGGGGTCCGTATAGGAAATTATTCCATTTGTGGATAAAATTTCTAGATAAAAGTAAAGAAATGGAATACCTCTGCCTACCCCTCGGGGATATTAGGCGTGAGATTATTGTTATTATTATTGGATATTTCTTTTCCCAAGTTACTGTTACAAGTTATTTTTGACACCCCCCCCCCCCCCAAACGTGACGAGGTGAGGCCTTCGCGGGACCGGGTTGCTTTTACACTTGTAAGCTAATGGTAAATATTATGTACTACCTAAGTTTTTAAAAAACTCATTGTTACATGGATACCAGGATATACATATAATATTTAAAATACGATTGTCAGTGACACTGAGTAAATATCCTATAGGCTCTGTCTCGTTTTAGACTAATTAATAAATAAGAAAAAAACGAACGTGGTATTTTTATCCGTAATAATGATTGCATTCAATTAACTTTTCGCAAATAACAATATCTTTTTTAATCTTCACTGTCCGTCTAATGTAATAAGCCAGTTTGAACAAACAATAGCTTCAGGTACCTAGTTGCCTTCAATGAAACAAACTGCTTTGCAGCCGGTTTGGGCCTATAGAAATCTTATGGGGATTTATTGTTCTTGTGCCTGAACTACAATTGAAGTAGCGTGGTGTTTTGCAGCGAACCAAGGCGATGACAGAGCAACGACAAGTGTATCAGTCAGTACTCTTTGAAATCTTATAGCATAAAGGTCTAGTTAGTGGCTTACTGTAGAAAAATAATTATTGTGTGCAGCACAGTTCGGTGATATTTTATATAAGTAAGTACGTTGCATTGTGTTCTACATAGTCTAAAACCTACAGATTTTAAAGATATTGTATTTTTTGTTATTTAAATAAACTATATTCACTCAATTTTTAACTAAAAAATACAATGTTTTTTAAGTTTCTTATAGAATATTCAGTCTTTTTCTGTGCCAATTTCTTGTTAATAAGTTTCTTGTGTTGGTCATTTTCAAATAGGTAATTCCACTTCAATACATATGTTAAACTTACTTAATTGTTGTCAATTCTTAAAGGAAATTACGGAATGTTACATAATTTTTAGGCTAAAAATGCCGACTGTGGGTGTTGCTACCGTACCTGAGCTTGACGCAGCGGAAGCACTACTAGAGCTACAATCTGAATCTCGCCAGTCTCCTACTGACGGAGGTAGGTTGAAGTAAATTCGTATATGCCCCACGAACAACGTTTTTAATGGGATTTTAAAAGACAACTTATTTTTGCAGGAATCAACACATGGGAGCAACGACAACTTTCCCTGAACATGGAAAGCACCGCTACCGCAACTTTATCCTTACGCCCTCGTGTCGATTCAAACGTTTTGGTAAGTCTGCCAGAGTTTTTTCTAATGCTGTGAATATTGCAAAAGTTGAGTTTAACATAATGTTTTGTGCATTTCAGCAAGTTTCTAATTGCCCTGGACCCAGTGTTCCAACTATAGTTAAAGTTTCCAATGGATATATAATTAAAAACAACAAAAAGCTCAGCCCTCAGTACAAGCACGTGGAGCCTGACAAGAAACGGCCAAATTTACACAAAAGATATCAAAAGAAACAAAAACGCTGGTACAAAGTACACAGTGCTTCCAATAGGGAATTGAAGAAAACTTGCAACAGGGGAACTCAGACGGAGGCCGAATACCAGCATTCACAAATACTGAAAATGGAGTTCTTAATAACAGAGCTGAGCGATAAAATTATGTCATTAGAAGAACAGCTAAATGCTAGAGATGAAGCAGCGTCAAATTCGAAAGCAGCCTCAAATCCGAGAATATCCGAGATCGACCATCCGAAGCATACCGGATCCGGTCAAAGGAATCCTGGGCGAAGAAACCACGATCGTAAAGTGAAGTCGAGCGTGGAAAAGGTAATAAAGAAACTAATTAGGTACATTTAAATCACAAAAATTACGCAAAATAATTTATTGACAATGTTTTTATCTATAAATCCTAGACGCCATCAGTGGACAGCGATGAAGATGATAACACTGATGATGACAGTGAATACAAAACTGAATCCGAGACCAAGGAGGATGACATGGACATATCGGATGACGAGTCAGAAGAAGGCGGCTACAGCAGCATAGTTATCCGCAAGAGAAATGAAAAATCAAGCAGTGATTTGGTAATAATTATCTTCTGGACTCGATTCTGGCTGACCACCTAAAGCTCCTAATATTGCTAAACCTCTTAAAAACGATTTTGCTATTCTACGCTATCTGTCAAATTCAAATGACATGATTAAATTTGAATTTGACGTTTCTAAAAATTCTAAATTTAGCCGGTCAACTCAACTTAGCTTTAGCGGCTTAAACGCTATTCCTTGTGTGTCATTTTAACCAGAAAAAAAAGAATTTAGACTTGTCAAACGCCTAAACTGCGTAAATTTAGCGGCGAGTAAAAAGGTCCCTCCTAAAATTAAGTTACTTCTAAAATCGGCCATTACAGTGATTTTAAGTGCAAGTTGAGGTGGAAAAAACTAATTATCCAAAATCCAAAGGAAGTTTAGAAGAAAGAATGAGCCAGGACGAAAATTTTGTTGTGGGTGCCGCCGTATAGTGTGCAGTCAAAAGATATATTTTTTTGTTTGTGTATTACAATTCTAAATATATTCATCCAAGATGGCTCTTAGGTTATGTTTCAACTTTCTTTCCAGAGAACATGGTGAGACCGAAAAAATATATCTTAGAAGACTAGGAAACGCATCGGATCCATTGCATAGGTCCGAAAGATAATTTAAAAAAATGTTTAGGTTATCCAATATATAATGGAGCATCATATTGCAAATGTCTGAGGGGTAGGTTCAGAGCTTTGGAGTAAATTATGCAGTTATGTTTTAATAAACACATTTTTATGAATCTGTAGTTTTGTTTAAAAATAAAAAACCGCAAAACTCTCCAAACACAGTTTTTTCTTCAAATTATTTCCTCCCCGCCCCCGCCCCTCCCTCCCCCTCCCTATAATTACTGAAAAAACGTTTTTGGGGAGAAATCTTGCAATTTTTATCTTATTTTAAGGCATTGGCAATTTTGCCATCAGCTTAGCTCTGCCTCAGAGTCTATGCACAAAAATATAATCAGATTCATCAAAATTTATTGAAATGTCATTTCACGATAGTACACTTTTACTGAAGATTAAAGCGGCTAGTTCTTGAGGTAACTCGAAAATGTCCATCCTACGCTTTTTATCGAATATCCCTATTTCACTGTAGGTACACTATTACGTTTGACATTTGCCACATAATACACTATCACTATATAAAAAAAGTTAAATAAGAAGTATTTTTGACGTGACAACGTCTTATAAATTGATGGAGCCGGCGGCATTCCCGAAAAAGTGTGACGTATGCGTCGTTCTAGTGCAAGCGAGAGCGCGCAACGAGCGACAAAGAGGCACAACCCATCCCATCAGTATTTTCTTATGACGTTGTCACGTTCAACTATCGTCAGTAAACAGACTTTACAGACAACCGATTTTTTTAAATATAAAATTACGCTTTAAAATGTACGAATTTGTTATAAATTAACAAATGAAAAACAATTATTTCAAACAAGTTATAAATTTAATTATTTTTAACGTTTTTATTAATATCGTTTATTCCTTCAATTATATATTTTTTATGTTGCAACACAAGATCAATTCAATTTAAACAATTTAGTTCATGCTAAAATACCTTCTAAACTGACTAAGTTTGATGTTCCTGGAATAGAGTTGTTTTTAAGACTCACTAAATTTAATTTTAAATTTAAGAAATTTAGCTTTAGGCATTTTAAGCGACGTGCTGGTAGAATCGAGTCCTCTATCTACTTATACCAATAAAAAAATTTAAGTTTCTGCCTGTGATTTTAAAATTGACAATTTTTTTCTGAAAACTGCTATTTATACGATGCCGTAATAATAGTAGCAATAATAATATTATAAATTTTAGTTTTTATATTTTTGTCTTCTGAAAGTCTTTTTTGTTTTCAAATAAGCTACGAAACGACACAACGGTTTTCAATCAAAAAATTTAGGGAATAAACAAGAATTTTAACTTATAGGTAGACCGAACCGAAGCGAGGGCGGGTCGCTGATTAATATTTATGATCTGATTAATAGTTATGCTCTATTCTTATGAGGTCTGTAACCTACATAAGTTTACTTTTCTCATTCCTAGGTTCCTATTGGAGATGGCAACGCATCTGTTCCTGCCAGACTCTTGAGACAACTGGATTGGTCTTCCTATACCAATGCTACGCGGAAATTATTGACCGCAGTTTTTTCTCGCAGGTAACTCAATTTCATGGCAAAAAAACTGATCAACACAAAGTATGAAATTCAATGCGCGACTTGACGGCACCACCGCGATGCAGAAATTATCATTCCTTTAAAACAGCAATATTTAATATATTTTTTTCTTTTTCAGAGTTCTAGCTACTCACTCTCTGACCGGCAAACGGTCTCCGGCGTTCCCTGATAAACCAGCTAAGAAAAAGTTGGACTCTGCCTTAGTACATGATATAATACAAACAGTTGTTGAAAGGTGCTGCGTCCCGGAAAACGTTGTTCGGTAAGAATATAATTCGTTAATATTCCGATTCGAAAAATATATCAGTGATAGTTAGCCCCCAATCCTCCCCTTTCCCAAAGTAAACTCCACGCCCGTGTAATCAAGTGAAACTATCTTACCGCTTTATGTGCTCTTCTTTCAGAACCAGCATAACAACTAAATGCGCCGACGAAAGCAAGATGTTTCGTAGTCGTCAGTTGAATAAGAAAAAACAACAATCATACAAGAAAGAAAATATTCCACCCACTTCATCGAAGTCAGGGGGAGCGCTGAACGCTACATGTTAATTTGACAATACAGTATGCATGATTGAAAGTTCTACAGGGTTTTGTTTGAGGTACGAGTACCTAGTTTATACCTACATTATTACTTACATATAAATACATACAACCTATCCCTAAACGGAATAATTAATAGATACCGTGCCTTCTCAACCATAGGCATGTATGTACCCACATAAAACCGGTACAGCGTCTGATATTTAGGTTCCTACATAATATGTAAACTTGGTGGAGGCTTTCAGGTGCACAGAGGGAATCCAGTTATCTCTGTCAAAAGTGAAGACTGGCCCTTAGGGTCACTGGATAACTAAGCATCAGCCTAGCTATTTAAATAATATTTAGAAACAATCAATTTATGTTACCCCTAGGTATTGGCTTGTCTGTTGGCTTAATATTTATATATGTATACTTATCAGTTGTTTAGTACCCAAAGTACAAGTCGTGCCTAGTTTGGGACTAAACAACCGTGTGTGAATATTGTCCCACAATTTATTTATTTATGTATTACCTATTTGTTACAGATGCTGGTTTTTGAATACAAAACAGCACTAGAACTCGGCTTTCGCTATCTCTGGGAGGGAAACAGCGCCAGGGACAGAGACAGCGGAGTTGATTTGACTGATGAGAAATAAAATGTTAATACTTTCACCAATAAACGGTTTTAAAAATATGTACTTATGTCTTTGTTTTTTTTCCTTCTGGCTGCTTTATCCTGTAGTTCTTATAGCTAGCACTGACAAACAACAAACCGATGTGGACCAGATTTGAAGTTTAGAGGAAATATTGTTTGAGTAGGTGCACTAGGGAGGTTTTTGTAATTTTATACTGTACCTAATTCTATTCTACACGAAAGGGAGGTAGGTGGTCTTAAAGTCGAAGCGTTTGCATTTTTTTAATAATGGCCATGCATAACCTTTTAACCTAGTATGATTCTGGTTAAAATATTCAACCGTTGAAAAAGAAACTGTAAAGTAAAAAAAAATACTTCTTTCTAAAATGAAATAAATAGGTAAAACTTTTTTTTAAAATATAAACTTAACTCCTAAATTAAGGTTTCCTTTTTCTGTTTTTAAAAAATTAAGAAGTCTTCACAGGATAGCTCGTCGGGTCGGGGATAAAAGGCGTGAGATTATTATTATCTATTTATAAGTACTCGTATTTACCTAGCTCTAACAAATTGGACCCAAGTCCACTTTTGCTTTTATCTAAGACCCCAGTAAGTTAATACAAAATATTACTTACCCACAGAAACGGAACAAACAGGATCATTCATCAGAAACCGCTCAATTCTACACAGACGAAATCGCACGCGAGAACCTTTGAGACGAGAGCCCATGTTTAGTGCCGTGTTTACCAAAACTATTAGTTTTCCGACCGAACAATAATCAGGTGACCAAACCACCGACCGCTCATCAGCATCACCATGAGTGTCAACTTAAAAGTGATGAGCAGTAATACAGTATTACTTTACAATTATTTTGATAACTATTGAGTACATGTTAAGTATTGTGTTATATAGGTATGGTTTCGAATTTTATTATAGGACGGTGAATAGGTACCTACTTACCTTAGTGAAATTGCGGTTTTTTGGCTAATTCATGTAGATTCAGATTTTAAAACATAGTACCTACTTCAGAAAAATCATAAAATTCCTTATTCTGATTTCATATTTATTGAAGTAGGTAGGTACTTATATTATTTAGATTGCCCCTCCTACCTTAAGCAAAACAAAATTTATAGCTACTCCGTACCATCCTTTTCTCTTAGCAATTCACGCCATTTTCGACCCCCTATAACTTCGATGTGGATAAACCTAGAAGCTTGAATTTTTAGTAACCAAACAGGCATTGTATAAACACAGTATATTTCAAATTTCTTTTAATTTGGACCAGTATTTTTAGAATTATAAATAGTCAAAGTTTCCTAATTTTGTCACTCACTGACTGACTGACTGACCGATCATCAAAACTCTAAGGCACTTCTAGCAGTCGTAGAAGCTTCAAATTTCGAATAAAATTAGTGTTTAGTGTATAAATCAAGGAAAAATTCAAACATTTTCCAATTTCGGTCCAGGTTTCTAGATACACCAACTGCATAAATAACTTTGTAATCCCATAATAATTGTATAGAATTACAAAATTAGATGTTCAAGTGGAATCTTGCAACTCAATCTTGAAGCAGATATCTTCAACCGATTAAGCTGAAATTTGGTATACTTATGTAAGTTCAGTGACAATGCAATAGTATGGTACCACTGAGCTGATCTGATGATGGAGCTAGAAGAAGAAGAAGTCCATAAGAACTCAGTAATTAAACGTCATCACCCCATCGAGTTTGGGCTCGATTGATTCGTCTTGACGAGTACTTTGGTACTCAAACTCAAACTGACAAGACAATTGATTTATTTCAGTAGGTATATAAAATACACTTTGAAATGTCAATAACAAGGCATACTAAACTCGTCCATGAAGATTGGCTAAATGTAAACAGCAGCCCATCTCCACCGACGAGTTGCTGGTTCCAAATGCAGTACCCAGAGAAGAGCCAGCAAGAAACTCAAGGGCAGCTACTATAGACGGTAACAAGGGTCTGATGATGGAGCTGGAAGATGGCTATAGGAACTAAATAATTAAACAACGTAGCCCCATCGAGTTTGGGCTCGATTGATTCGTCTTGACGAGTACTTTGGTACAAGATGGGAGCAAGGGTCTGATGATGGAGTTGGAAGATGGCCATAGGAACTCATTAATTAAACAACATAGCCTCATCGAATTTAGGCTCGTTTGATTCGTCTTGACAAGTACTTTATTGCTAGATGGACCCGCAAGTCCCACAATTAATTCTGATGCCATGTGTATACAAAATTTCAACTCAATTGAGACGATGGAGCTCCATCGTCAAACCCTGGTGGTTTGACGATGGAGCTCAAGCACTGCCGTGCCCCCAGATATTTTTTTTCACCACTCTTTTTAACTTTATTTTGACAACTGAGCAACTAAGTCAACATTTAGGGAGGTATATACTTTTTACTACAGGAAAAGATCATTCCCAACGGAAAATATAAAAACCAGTTAAAAAGATAAATACCTACATCTACTTCAAAACGACAACACCTAGAAACTTGAAATACCTATGGTATGTAGGTGTCCTATAGATATGTCGTAGGCAACCGCTATATCATGGGATTTTTTAAAATCCTACGGAAACAAACTGGATCCGCGCCGGGCAACGTTGCTGGCTACCACTAGTACCCTACGCTCTACGAGAATTTATGAGAGGTTTAATTTTTACAATTTAATTTTCCCTTTAAATTCTAGCATATTGACTGTGGGATACCTATTAGCATTGAGGCTTTTCCCACTGAGCCAGAGGACGCGAATGGGTTTCAGTATCCGCCTAACTAGACTAACAAGACGTCTGTGTATTCGTAGGTGCTTATTATTTAAAATAATTAATATGTTCACGCTTTTATACCCGAGGGGGTCCGTATAGGAAATTATTCCATTTGTGGATAAAATTTCTAGATAAAAGTAAAGAAATGGAATACCTCTGCCTACCCCTCGGGGATATTAGGCGTGAGATTATTGTTATTATTATTGGATATGGATGGATGGAAATGGAATATTTCTGTTTTTTTTTTTTCACTTTTCACGAGATTAAATTTCTCGTTAAAATCGAAGAAATGGAATACCTCTGCTTACCCGGGGATATAAGGCGTGAGATTATTATTGGATATTTCGGTTCCGAAATTATTTTTTTTGACACCCCAAACGTGACGAGGTGAGGCCTTCGCGGGACCGGGTTGATTTTACACTTGTAAGCTAATGGTAAATATTATGTACTACCTAAGTTTTTAAAAAACTCATTGTTACATGGATACCAGGATATACATATAATATTTAAAATACGATTTTCAGTGACACTGAGTAAATATCCTATAGGCTCTGTCTCGTTTTAGACTAATTAATAAATAAGAAAAAAACGAACGTGGTATTTTTATCCGTAATAATGATTGCATTCAATTAACTTTTCGCGAACAACAATATCTTTTTTAATCTTCACTGTCCGTCTAATGTAATAAGCCAGTTTGAACAAACAATAGCTTCAGGTACCTAGTTGCCTTCAATGAAACAAACTGCTTTGCAGCCGGTTTGGGCCTATAGAAATCTTATGGGGATTTATTGTTCTTGTGCCTGAACTACAATTGAAGTAGCGTGGTGTTTTGCAGCGAACCAAGGCGATGACAGAGCAACGACAAGTGTATCAGTCAGAACTCTTCCAAATCTTGTAGCATAAAGGTCTAGTTGGTGGCTTAGTGTAGAAAAATAATTATTGTGTGCAGCACAGTTCGGTGATATTTTATATAAGTAAGTAGGTACGTTGCATTGTGTTCTACATAGTCTGAAACCTACAGATTTTAAAAATACTGATTTTTTTTTTTTATTTAAATAAACTATATTTACTTAATTTTAAACCAAAAAATATTTTAGTTATACTATTTTCAAGTATTTTTCTGTGCCAATTTTCTTGTTAATAAGTTTCTTGTGTTGGTCATTTTCAAATAGGTAATTCCACTCCAATACATATGTTAAACCTACTTAAACTTTTAGGCTAAAAATGCCGACTGTGGGCGTTGCTACCGTACCTGAGCTTGACGCAGCGGAAGCACTACTAGAGCTACAATCAGAATCTCGCCAGTCTCCTACTGACGGAGGTAGGTTAAAGTAATTTCGTATAATATGCGCTTGGTATATAAAATTTTTAATGGGATTTAAAAAGTCATAACTTATTTTGCAGGAATCAACACATGGGAGCAACGACAACTTTCCCTGAACATGGAAAGCACCGCTACCGCAACTTTATCCCTACGCCCTCGTGCCGATTCAAACGTTTTCGTAAGTGTGCCGAGTTTTACTTTCTAATGCTGTGAATATTGCAAAAGTTGAGTTTAACATAATCTTTTGTGCATTTCAGCCAGTGTCTAATTTCCCTGGACCCAGTGTTCCAACTATAGTTAAAGTTTCCAATGGATATATAATTAAAAACAACAAAAAGCTCAGCTCTCAGTACAAGCACGTCGAGCCTAACAAGAAACGGCCAAATTTACACAAAAGATATCAAAAGAAACAAAAACGCTGGTACAAAGTACACAGTGCTTCCAATAGGGAATTGAAGAAAACTTGCAACAGGGGAACTCAGACGGAGGCCGAATACCAGCATTCACAAATACTGAAAATGGAGTTCTTAATAACAGAGCTGAGCGATAAAATTATGTCATTAGAAGAACAACTAAATGCTAGAGATGAAGCAGCGTCAAATTCGAAAGCAGCCTCAAATCCGAGAATATCCGAGATCGACCATCCGAAGCATACCGGATCCGGTCAAAGGAATCCTGGGCGAAGAAACCACGATCGTAAAGTGAAGTCGAGTGTGGAAAAGGTAATAAAGAAACTAATTAGGTACATTTAAATCACAAAAATTACGCAAAATAATTTATTGACAATGTTTTTATCTATAAATCCTAGACGCCATCAGTGGACAGCGATGAAGATGATAACACTGATGATGACAGTGAATACAAAACTGAATCCGAGACCAAGGAGGATGACATGGACATATCGGATGACGAGTCAGAAGAAGGCGGCTACAGCAGCATAGTTATCCGCAAGAGAAATGAAAAATCAAGCAGTGATTTGGTAATAATTATCTTCTATCTAGGTACTTATACCAATAATAAAATTTAAGTTTCTGCCTGTGATTTTAAAATTGACAATTTTTTTCTGAAAACTGCTATTTATACGATGCCGTAATAATAGTAGCATTAATATTATAAATTTTAGTTTTTATATTTTTGTCTTCTGAAAGTCTTTTTTGTTTTCGAATAAGCTACGAAACGACTCAACGATTTTCAATCAAAAAATTTAGGGAATAAACAAGAATTTTAACTTATAGGTAGACGGAACCGAAGCGAGGGCGGGTCGCTGATTAATATTTATGATCTGATTAATAGTTATGCTCTATTCTTATGAGGTCTGTAACCTACATAAGTTTACTTTTCTCATTCCTAGGTTCCTATTGGAGATGGCAACGCATCTGTTCCTGCCAGACTCTTGAGACAACTGGATTGGTCTTCCTATACCAATGCTACGCGGAAATTATTGACCGCAGTTTTTTCTCGCAGGTAACTTAATTTCATGGCAAAAAAACTGATCAACACAAAGTATGAAATTCAATGCGCGACTTGACGGCACCACCGCGATGCAGAAATCATCATTCCTTTAAAACAGCAATATTTAATATACTTTTTTCTTTTTCAGAGTTCTAGCTACTCACTCTCTGACCGGCAAACGGTCTCCGGCGTTCCCTGATAAACCAGCTAAGAAAAAGTTGGACTCTGCCTTAGTACATGATATAATACAAACAGTTGTTGAAAGGTGCTGCGTCCCGGAAAACGTTGTTCGGTAAGAATATAATTCGTTTAGATTCCGATTCGAAAAATATATCAGTGATAGTTAGCCCCCAATCCCCCCCTTTCACAAAGTAAACGCCACGCCCGTGTAATCAAGTGAAACTATCTTACCGCTTTATGTGCTCTTCTTTCAGAACCAGCATAACAACTAAATGCGCCGACGAAAGCAAGATGTTTCGTAGTCGTCAGTTGAATAAGAAAAAACAACAATCATACAAGAAAGAAAATATTCCACCCACTTCATCGAAGTCAGGGGGAGCGCTGAACGCTACATGTTAATTTGACAATACAGTATGCATGATTGAAAGTTCTACAGGGTTTTGTTTGAGGTACGAGTATCTAACTACCTAGTTTATACCTACATTATTACTTACATATAAATACATACAACCTATCCCTAAACGGAATAATTAATAGATACCGTGCCTTCTCAACCATAGGCATTTATGTACCCACATAAAACCGGTACAGCGTCTGATATTTAGGTTCCTACATAATATGTAAACTTGGTGGAGACTTTCAGGTGCACAGAGGGAATCCAGTTATCTCTGTCAAAAGTGAAGACTGGCCCTTAAGGTCACTGGATAAATAAGCATCAGCCTAATGCCTAATGCCGAATGTTGGCGAGGATTCACTAGGGCGAGATTTCCTACATTGGCACTCTATAGGAAAGAGAATGATTTTCTTCCAACCTCTTTGCATATATCATTCCGTAATTTTCATTATTATTGATATAATTGAAGATTTAGTTACGTTAAATAAATATTTTGTAAATGTAATCCTCAATTCTATATGCGTAGTTTATTATAGAGTGTAAAATACTTTATTACATAAAGTAATTAACAATTGTATTTTTGAGACTCAAAAATTTAATATTTTAAGTTACTCGGTCGCAGAGTAGTCAACCTAAGTTTTAACAGTAGTGCTACAGATTTTTGAAAACTCTCTCAGTTTTTAGTTAAGGTTTAGATTACACTTTTTTTTTTGTTTTTATTTCCTTCCCCATGATGTATTTTATTTATTACTACAATCGAATAATACAAAATAAGAAAAATATAAAGATGTAGATTTACTGCTTTTTAATTTGATTTGAGTTTTCTACAGTTTTTTAAGCATAATTAAGTTTAATTCTATGATAGCAAAGTGCTTATATTCCATTGATGAGTTTATTTTGAATTATACGCTTATTTTTATTTATTTATTTTATTGACTTATTTGATTGTTTTGAAACATTGCATTATTATTTATTTTTATTGAACATATTTAGTTAACATATAAAATTTATAATTGATTGTGTTAAATTGATGTTTTTAGGATTGAAATTCGAATACAATGTACATTGCTAATGAATAAATACTACTACTACTACACAACCCCACATAAATAAATAAACATTTATTCCAACTGCGAAGCTCTATTTTTTAATCTAATGTCATTAAAAAAAAAGACGTGTGGCACTCGGGGACTGTCGCGGTAAAGCTATTGCATAGCATAAAGTTGACTGTCTTGGTTGGTCTGACTATTTCATTTCATTTCATTTGATTCGATTCGATTCGATTCGACTCGACTCGACTCGACTCGACTCGACTCGACTCCGACTCCGACTCCGACTCGACTTTCGACTTTCGACTTTCGACTTTCGACTTTCGGCTTTCGACTTTCGACTTTCGACTTTCGACTTTCGACTTTCGACTTTCCACTTTCCACTTTCCACTTTCGACTTTCGACTTCGACTTCGACTTCGACTTCGACTTCGACTTACTTTACTTTACTTTACTTTACTTCACTTTATTTTATTTTATACAATGCACGGCCTTTAAGCCACACCTCCGTGCCCGTCGGAGTGGGGAGAGCGTGAGGTTTTTTCGTTACGGAATTTCTGGATTCGGTCCCCGCGCTCAAGGCCCGCGATAGAAGCTATGCAATAGCTTAAAAATGTTTGAACAGTCAGGTTTCTTCCCCGTTACCTGTGGGGTGAAACAAGGGTGTGTTCTAGCGCCCACACTTTTCGCCTTGTACTTTGCGGTAGTAGTCAGGGAGGTCTTGCAAACTGTCTCGGAAGGTGTGCGCATTCGTTTCCGCACAGATGGCAATCTTTTCAACTTGGCTAGACTGAGGGCGCGCACAAAAGTTTCGTATGCATTAGTTACGGAGATCATGTATGCTGATGACCTGTGCTTTTCGGCAGAATCCCCAGGTGGCCTGCAACAGTTGATGTCCGTTTTCCACCAATCTTGCTGCAAATTCGGCCTAAAGATCAGTGTCAAAAAGACGGAAGTGATGTCCCTAGACACACATGGTCACGAGTCACTGGTCATTAAGGTTGGTGAGGATGTGCTGAAGCAGGTCAATGAATTCCGCTACCTGGGGAGTACTATAACAACCAGGTGTGACCTTGATGCCGAAATTAATAGTCGGATCGGTGCAGCAGCTGCAGCATTTGGGAAGCTGCGTTCCAAGGTCTTCTGCTCGCACGATCTAAAGCTGTCCACCAAGGTATCAGTATACATGGCAATTGTGCTGCCAAATCTCCTATACTCGTCCGAGGCGTGGTGTGTGTATCGCCACCACATACGCACTCTGGATCGTTTTCACCTCAAATGCCTTCGTACCATCATGAAAATCAGATGGTCTGACCGAGTGCGTAATACCGAAGTCCTGCGACGTGCCAATGTCAGTGGCATTGAGGCATATTTAATGCATCGGCAGCTTCGGTTGTGCGGTCACGTATCGCGTATGGCAGGGGAGAGAGTAGCGAAGCGCATCTTCTACTCTGAACTAGAGGAGGGTAAGCGGAAGCGTGGCGGACAACTCCTGAGATACAAAGATGTTCAGAAGCGACACATGAAAAGATGCAACATCGAGCCCTCTCAATGGGAAGATTTGGCAGCACAGCGCCTGGAATGGCGTGGGATTGTGAAGAGGCGAGTTCATGAGTTCGAGGATCAACGTTTGGCTGACCTCGACGCTAAGCGCGATGAGTTGAAAGCCCGTCCACCCGCCGCCATCAACTACAATTTTGTGAACGGTGTGCTCACGTGCCCTCACTGCGCACGGGAGTTTGCCGCAAAGATTGGCTACATTAGCCATACTCGGGCGCACCAGCGTCGCCAAGCAGACTAAGAGTCGAAGTGGTCGCCATGGCCGAATACGGTCGGAGCTCATCAAACTTGGTGGAGACTTTCAGGTGCACAGAGGGAATCCAGTTATCTCTGTCAAAAGTGAAGACTGGCCCTTAAGGTCACTGGATAAATAAGCATCAGCCTAGCTATTTAAATAATATTTAGAAACAATCAATTTATGTTACCCCTAGGTATTGGCTTGTCTGTTAGCTTAATATTTATATATGTATACCTATCAGTTGTTTAGTACCCAAAGTACAAGTCCTGCCTAGTTTGGGACTAAACAACCGTGTGAATATTGTCCCACAATTTATTTATTTATTTATTACCTATTCGTTACAGATGCTGGTTTTTGAATGCAAAACAGCACTAGAACTCGGCTTTCGCTATCTCTGGGAGGGAAACAGCGCCAGGGGTAGAGACAGCGGAGTTGATTTGACTGATGAGAAATAAAATGTGAATACTTTCACCAATAAACGGTTTTCAAAATATGTACTTATATGTGTTTGTTTTTGACGTGACAACGTCTTATAATTCGATGGAGCCGGCTGCATGCACGAAAAAGTATGACGTATGCTGCGTTCCAGTGCAAGCGAGAGCGCGCAACGAGCGACAAAGAGGCACAATCCATTCCATCAGTATTTTCTTATGACGTTGTCACGTTCAACTATCGTCAGATTCGTCAGTAAACCGACTTTACTGACAACCGATTTTTTTTTCCTTCTGCCTGCTTTATCCTGTAGTTCTCATAGCTAGCACTGACAAACAACAAACCGGTGTGGACATAAAGATTTGAAGTTTAGAGGAAATATTGTTTAAGTAGGTGCACTAGGGAGATTTTAGTAATTTTATACTTACTGTAATTCTATTCTACACAAAAGGGAGGTGGTCGTAAAGTCGAAGCGTTAGCATTTTTTTTAATAATGGCCACGCATAACCTTTTAACCTAGTAGGGTTCTGGTTAAAATATTCAACCGTTGAAAAAGAAACTGTGAAGTGAAAAAAAATACTTTTTTTTTAAATAAAATAAGTAGTTAAATAAAACTTTTTTTTTAAATATAAACTTATCTCCTAAGTTAGTTAGTTTCCTTTTTCTTTTTAAAAAAAATTAAGAAGTTTTCACAGGATAGCTGTAGATTTAAACTGGATGAGTAATTCTGCTCTCATTAAGGTCACCTTCCTAAACTTAGTTGACTGAATCATTCACTTTCTGAATTCAGGAAGGTGTAATCAGAATTACATGAAATCTCTTAGGATCCTAAATTCATCAAAGCTTCTAATTAGTTTCTTATCTAGCCTTGAAATTCAGTTACTATATTTCATAAACGTGTAATAAGTAAGCCCCTAACAACTAATGCCCCTATGAAAGCCAGATATGTTTCGTACCTAGTCGTCAACTAAATGAAAAAAAAAATAACAATCGTAGGTACCTATATGCTTTGATTATTAACTCTAATAATCAAAGCCTATATAATATTATGGTATAAGAAAGAAAATATTCCACCTACCTACCTACGACTTATCGAAGTTCAGTTCTTGTTTTCATATACCTAGGTACCTACTTAGCCTAAGTAGGTAGGTAGCTAGGTATATGAAAACAAGAACCAGCGTTGCCAGCTTTGAGACGCCACTGACAGGCGTTCCCCTCTGCCAAAAAAAAGTGTCGGTCAACACGATTGGTGAATGTATTTGTGTGCATCTACTTCAAGCTATAGTCCGTGCGAAATAGATCCGGATAAAAGTGCATTGACCCAACCTCTACTACATTTCACACAACATTTACGTACTTTATCGCTCGTCATACAAACTGTCGCTAACTTGTCGCTAATCATGACGCGACACGCGTTTCATAATACGTCTGACAAATGTGAAAAGTGTAACCCCGAAAGTTGCACTTTATCAGGATTTTTTTGTGGTATATGACATTATTATTATTTTGACATTTATTATTATTACAGAAATTAAGGTTAATATGGTTGTTAAATACATATATCCAAAGACGTTTCAAGAAAAAGTTTCTCTCTCCTATAGACTGCTAATGTTCTAAAAACACTATGGAAACCGCTTTAACCAAAAATCGGGGCGCGGGGGGCGAAGTATGAGATGACGTACTAAATGTCAATCAATTTACCAATAGTATTTAAAGGACATTTTGCGCTCGGACAATCAGAAAGCTCACGTATTATTTTACTTTTGAATTTACTCCAATAGTGATGGACTAGTGAAGTAATCATATACCACACAATCGATATCGATAAATGCTGCAACCTGTACTATAATTTCATTTGATTTCAAAAATTTACAAATTTGAATTATAAATATAAATTATCTCATTATTTTACTTCCTTCTTTAAAAAAATCCTTCTTTACTATAATATAAATGCAAAAGTAACTCTGGCTGGCTGTCTGTCTGTAACATTTTTACGGCTAAGCCAATGAACCGATGTCGATGAAAGGTAGGAATATAGGCTGCACCCTGAGGAAGGATATAAGTTTTATTTCATTCTGCAAAGCGGATGAAGTTGTGAGCAAAAGCTAGTATCTCAAGAAGCTTTTTAGACTAGGAAAATGTTATTCTATTTTTAAATTCTAAATGAATAGTATGATTCGATCTTTAGAACACTAAATTTTTTTGAGGTTGGGATCTCTTGGAAATCTGAAAATCATTTCGAAAAAATATTGCAAATTTTATCGACATAAAATTATTCTATCGATATTGTATATTTTTTGTCAAGCACTAAGGAAATGTTTATAAATAAATATACAAATATTTAAATATATTTTTTGTGGTGTAGTCTGAACAGGAAAATACTAACAGGTGATAGGTAACGCCTGTATTGGATTTCCACGAATTTACTGTGGAGTTTCCGCACCAAACAACTACGCAAGCGGGCATATTTTTGTCAAAACCGAGAGCTTGTTTCGATCTGACTTCCAATATGGCATTGTGTTGTCAAACCAGCGGCCACGTGAAAATACGGTCTGTCAACCGAATGTTGGCGAGGATTCACTAGGGCGAGATTTCCTACATTGGCACTCTATAGGAAAGAGAATGATTTTCTTCCAACCTCTTTGCATATATCATTCCGTAATTTTCATTATTATTGATATAATTGAAGATTTAGTTACGTTAAATAAATATTTTGTAAATGTAATCCTCAATTCTATATGCGTAGTTTATTATAGAGTGTAAAATACTTTATTACATAAAGTAATTAACAATTGTATTTTTGAGACTCAAAAATTTAATATTTTAAGTTACTCGGTCGCAGAGTAGTCAACCTAAGTTTTAACAGTAGTGCTACAGATTTTTGAAAACTCTCTCAGTTTTTAGTTAAGGTTTAGATTACACTTTTTTTTTTGTTTTTATTTCCTTCCCCATGATGTATTTTATTTATTACTACAATCGAATAATACAAAATAAGAAAAATATAAAGATGTAGATTTACTGCTTTTTAAATTGATTTGAGTTTTCTACAGTTTTTTAAGCATAATTAAGTTTAATTCTATGATAGCAAAGTGCTTATATTCCATTGATGAGTTTATTTTGAATTATACGCTTATTTTTATTTATTTATTTTATTGACTTATTTGATTGTTTTGAAACATTGCATTATTATTTATTTTTATTGAACATATTTAGTTAACATATAAAATTTATAATTGATTGTGTTAAATTGATGTTTTTAGGATTGAAATTCGAATACAATGTACATTGCTAATGAATAAATACTACTACTACTACACAACCCCACATAAATAAATAAACATTTATTCCAACTGCGAAGCTCTATTTTTTAATCTAATGTCATTAAAAAAAAAGACGTGTGGCACTCGGGGACTGTCGCGGTAAAGCTATTGCATAGCATAAAGTTGACTGTCTTGGTTGGTCTGACTATTTCATTTCATTTCATTTGATTCGATTCGATTCGATTCGACTCGACTCGACTCGACTCGACTCGACTCGACTCCGACTCCGACTCCGACTCGACTTTCGACTTTCGACTTTCGACTTTCGACTTTCGACTTTCGGCTTTCGACTTTCGACTTTCGACTTTCGACTTTCGACTTTCCACTTTCCACTTTCCACTTTCGACTTTCGACTTCGACTTCGACTTCGACTTCGACTTACTTTACTTTACTTTACTTTACTTCACTTTATTTTATTTTATACAATGCACGGCCTTTAAGCCACACCTCCGTGCCCGTCGGAGTGGGGAGAGCGTGAGGTTTTTTCGTTACGGAATTTCTGGATTCGGTCCCCGCGCTCAAGGCCCGCGATAGAAGCTATGCAATAGCTTAAAAATGTTTGAACAGTCAGGTTTCTTCCCCGTTACCTGTGGGGTGAAACAAGGGTGTGTTCTAGCGCCCACACTTTTCGCCTTGTACTTTGCGGTAGTAGTCAGGGAGGTCTTGCAAACTGTCTCGGAAGGTGTGCGCATTCGTTTCCGCACAGATGGCAATCTTTTCAACTTGGCTAGACTGAGGGCGCGCACAAAAGTTTCGTATGCATTAGTTACGGAGATCATGTATGCTGATGACCTGTGCTTTTCGGCAGAATCCCCAGGTGGCCTGCAACAGTTGATGTCCGTTTTCCACCAATCTTGCTGCAAATTCGGCCTAAAGATCAGTGTCAAAAAGACGGAAGTGATGTCCCTAGACACACATGGTCACGAGTCACTGGTCATTAAGGTTGGTGAGGATGTGCTGAAGCAGGTCAATGAATTCCGCTACCTGGGGAGTACTATAACAACCAGGTGTGACCTTGATGCCGAAATTAATAGTCGGATCGGTGCAGCAGCTGCAGCATTTGGGAAGCTGCGTTCCAAGGTCTTCTGCTCGCACGATCTAAAGCTGTCCACCAAGGTATCAGTATACATGGCAATTGTGCTGCCAAATCTCCTATACTCGTCCGAGGCGTGGTGTGTGTATCGCCACCACATACGCACTCTGGATCGTTTTCACCTCAAATGCCTTCGTACCATCATGAAAATCAGATGGTCTGACCGAGTGCGTAATACCGAAGTCCTGCGACGTGCCAATGTCAGTGGCATTGAGGCATATTTAATGCATCGGCAGCTTCGGTGGTGCGGTCACGTATCGCGTATGGCAGGGGAGAGAGTAGCGAAGCGCATCTTCTACTCTGAACTAGAGGAGGGTAAGCGGAAGCGTGGCGGACAACTCCTGAGATACAAAGATGTTCAGAAGCGACACATGAAAAGATGCAACATCGAGCCCTCTCAATGGGAAGATTTGGCAGCACAGCGCCTGGAATGGCGTGGGATTGTGAAGAGGCGAGTTCATGAGTTCGAGGATCAACGTTTGGCTGACCTCGACGCTAAGCGCGATGAGTTGAAAGCCCGTCCACCCGCCGCCATCAACTACAATTTTGTGAACGGTGTGCTCACGTGCCCTCACTGCGCACGGGAGTTTGCCGCAAAGATTGGCTACATTAGCCATACTCGGGCGCACCAGCGTCGCCAAGCAGACTAAGAGTCGAAGTGGTCGCCATGGCCGAATACGGTCGGAGCTCATCAAACTTGGTGGAGACTTTCAGGTGCACAGAGGGAATCCAGTTATCTCTGTCAAAAGTGAAGACTGGCCCTTAAGGTCACTGGATAAATAAGCATCAGCCTAGCTATTTAAATAATATTTAGAAACAATCAATTTATGTTACCCCTAGGTATTGGCTTGTCTGTTAGCTTAATATTTATATATGTATACCTATCAGTTGTTTAGTACCCAAAGTACAAGTCCTGCCTAGTTTGGGACTAAACAACCGTGTGAATATTGTCCCACAATTTATTTATTTATTTATTACCTATTCGTTACAGATGCTGGTTTTTGAATGCAAAACAGCACTAGAACTCGGCTTTCGCTATCTCTGGGAGGGAAACAGCGCCAGGGGTAGAGACAGCGGAGTTGATTTGACTGATGAGAAATAAAATGTGAATACTTTCACCAATAAACGGTTTTCAAAATATGTACTTATATGTGTTTGTTTTTGACGTGACAACGTCTTATAATTCGATGGAGCCGGCTGCATGCACGAAAAAGTATGACGTATGCTGCGTTCCAGTGCAAGCGAGAGCGCGCAACGAGCGACAAAGAGGCACAATCCATTCCATCAGTATTTTCTTATGACGTTGTCACGTTCAACTATCGTCAGATTCGTCAGTAAACCGACTTTACTGACAACCGATTTTTTTTTCCTTCTGCCTGCTTTATCCTGTAGTTCTCATAGCTAGCACTGACAAACAACAAACCGGTGTGGACATAAAGATTTGAAGTTTAGAGGAAATATTGTTTAAGTAGGTGCACTAGGGAGATTTTAGTAATTTTATACTTACTGTAATTCTATTCTACACAAAAGGGAGGTGGTCGTAAAGTCGAAGCGTTAGCATTTTTTTTAATAATGGCCACGCATAACCTTTTAACCTAGTAGGGTTCTGGTTAAAATATTCAACCGTTGAAAAAGAAACTGTGAAGTGAAAAAAAATACTTTTTTTTTAAATAAAATAAGTAGTTAAATAAAACTTTTTTTTTAAATATAAACTTATCTCCTAAGTTAGTTAGTTTCCTTTTTCTTTTTAAAAAAAATTAAGAAGTTTTCACAGGATAGCTGTAGATTTAAACTGGATGAGTAATTCTGCTCTCATTAAGGTCACCTTCCTAAACTTAGTTGACTGAATCATTCACTTTCTGAATTCAGGAAGGTGTAATCAGAATTACATGAAATCTCTTAGGATCCTAAATTCATCAAAGCTTCTAATTAGTTTCTTATCTAGCCTTGAAATTCAGTTACTATATTTCATAAACGTGTAATAAGTAAGCCCCTAACAACAAATGCCCCTATGAAAGCCAGATATGTTTCGTACCTAGTCGTCAACTAAATGAAAAAAAAAATAACAATCGTAGGTACCTATATGCTTTGATTATTAACTCTAATAATCAAAGCCTATATAATATTATGGTATAAGAAAGAAAATATTCCACCTACCTACCTACGACTTATCGAAGTTCAGTTCTTGTTTTCATATACCTAGGTACCTACTTAGCCTAAGTAGGTAGGTAGCTAGGTATATGAAAACAAGAACCAGCGTTGCCAGCTTTGAGACGCCACTGACAGGCGTTCCCCTCTGCCAAAAAAAAGTGTCGGTCAACACGATTGGTGAATGTATTTGTGTGCATCTACTTCAAGCTATAGTCCGTGCGAAATAGATCCGGATAAAAGTGCATTGACCCAACCTCTACTACATTTCACACAACATTTACGTACTTTATCGCTCGTCATACAAACTGTCGCTAACTTGTCGCTAATCATGACGCGACACGCGTTTCATAATACGTCTGACAAATGTGAAAAGTGTAACCCCGAAAGTTGCACTTTATCAGGATTTTTTTGTGGTATATGACATTATTATTATTTTGACATTTATTATTATTACAGAAATTAAGGTTAATATGGTTGTTAAATACATATATCCAAAGACGTTTCAAGAAAAAGTTTCTCTCTCCTATAGACTGCTAATGTTCTAAAAACACTATGGAAACCGCTTTAACCAAAAATCGGGGCGCGGGGGGCGAAGTATGAGATGACGTACTAAATGTCAATCAATTTACCAATAGTATTTAAAGGACATTTTGCGCTCGGACAATCAGAAAGCTCACGTATTATTTTACTTTTGAATTTACTCCAATAGTGATGGACTAGTGAAGTAATCATATACCACACAATCGATATCGATAAATGCTGCAACCTGTACTATAATTTCATTTGATTTCAAAAATTTACAAATTTGAATTATAAATATAAATTATCTCATTATTTTACTTCCTTCTTTAAAAAAATCCTTCTTTACTATAATATAAATGCAAAAGTAACTCTGGCTGGCTGTCTGTCTGTAACATTTTTACGGCTAAGCCAATGAACCGATGTCGATGAAAGGTAGGAATATAGGCTGCACCCTGAGGAAGGATATAAGTTTTATTTCATTCTGCAAAGCGGATGAAGTTGTGAGCAAAAGCTAGTATCTCAAGAAGCTTTTTAGACTAGGAAAATGTTATTCTATTTTTAAATTCTAAATGAATAGTATGATTCGATCTTTAGAACACTAAATTTTTTTGAGGTTGGGATCTCTTGGAAATCTGAAAATCATTTCGAAAAAATATTGCAAATTTTATCGACATAAAATTATTCTATCGATATTGTATATTTTTTGTCAAGCACTAAGGAAATGTTTATAAATAAATATACAAATATTTAAATATATTTTTTGTGGTGTAGTCTGAACAGGAAAATACTAACAGGTGATAGGTAACGCCTGTATTGGATTTCCACGAATTTACTGTGGAGTTTCCGCACCAAACAACTACGCAAGCGGGCATATTTTTGTCAAAACCGAGAGCTTGTTTCGATCTGACTTCCAATATGGCATTGTGTTGTCAAACCAGCGGCCACGTGAAAATACGGTCTGTCAACCGAATGTTGGCGAGGATTCACTAGGGCGAGATTTCCTACATTGGCACTCTATAGGAAAGAGAATGATTTTCTTCCAACCTCTTTGCATATATCATTCCGTAATTTTCATTATTATTGATATAATTGAAGATTTAGTTACGTTAAATAAATATTTTGTAAATGTAATCCTCAATTCTATATGCGTAGTTTATTATAGAGTGTAAAATACTTTATTACATAAAGTAATTAACAATTGTATTTTTGAGACTCAAAAATTTAATATTTTAAGTTACTCGGTCGCAGAGTAGTCAACCTAAGTTTTAACAGTAGTGCTACAGATTTTTGAAAACTCTCTCAGTTTTTAGTTAAGGTTTAGATTACACTTTTTTTTTTGTTTTTATTTCCTTCCCCATGATGTATTTTATTTATTACTACAATCGAATAATACAAAATAAGAAAAATATAAAGATGTAGATTTACTGCTTTTTAAATTGATTTGAGTTTTCTACAGTTTTTTAAGCATAATTAAGTTTAATTCTATGATAGCAAAGTGCTTATATTCCATTGATGAGTTTATTTTGAATTATACGCTTATTTTTATTTATTTATTTTATTGACTTATTTGATTGTTTTGAAACATTGCATTATTATTTATTTTTATTGAACATATTTAGTTAACATATAAAATTTATAATTGATTGTGTTAAATTGATGTTTTTAGGATTGAAATTCGAATACAATGTACATTGCTAATGAATAAATACTACTACTACTACACAACCCCACATAAATAAATAAACATTTATTCCAACTGCGAAGCTCTATTTTTTAATCTAATGTCATTAAAAAAAAAGACGTGTGGCACTCGGGGACTGTCGCGGTAAAGCTATTGCATAGCATAAAGTTGACTGTCTTGGTTGGTCTGACTATTTCATTTCATTTCATTTGATTCGATTCGATTCGATTCGACTCGACTCGACTCGACTCGACTCGACTCGACTCCGACTCCGACTCCGACTCCGACTCGACTTTCGACTTTCGACTTTCGACTTTCGACTTTCGGCTTTCGACTTTCGACTTTCGACTTTCGACTTTCGACTTTCCACTTTCCACTTTCCACTTTCGACTTTCGACTTCGACTTCGACTTCGACTTCGACTTCGACTTACTTTACTTTACTTTACTTTACTTCACTTTATTTTATTTTATACAATGCACGGCCTTTAAGCCACACCTCCGTGCCCGTCGGAGTGGGGAGAGCGTGAGGTTTTTTCGTTACGGAATTTCTGGATTCGGTCCCCGCGCTCAAGGCCCGCGATAGAAGCTATGCAATAGCTTAAAAATGTTTGTCACGTCTGGCAAGGTCATTTGCTCACCCCGCCTTCTACTGCGATACGCAGGGTAAGACGTGTTTGCGAAACTTGTCATAGACATTGTAGCGTATCGTTTGCAAAAATGGCGTATATTGGTAGAGGCGTCAACGCCCTTTTATCCAGATCTATTTCGCACTGACTATAGTGTTTAATTGTTTTGTCAAAAAATGGGTTAGTTTTAAAATTATTTGTGTTTGTTTCCTCGTCCCCAGACAAGCTCAGTCCTTTTCGGGTATATAAGATGAATTTAAAATGGTCGTATGCCAGAAATAAATGCTCATAATGAAATTTAATGAGAGCAGAATTACTCAACCAGTAGTTTTTCATTCAAAAGTTCAAATTAAAATCTACAGCTATCCTGTGAAGAGTTCTTCATTTTTATTAAGGAGAAAGTGGAATCTTTTTAGAAATATCATGTAGGTATAAGTAATTCTTATAAATAATTATTCTCATAATGTAAGTTGCAATTTGTAACAACTGACTCATTAGACTAATGTTTGAAAAGCCATATTTTTCTAATGAATACCTACTTACACTTTTTTATTTCGATTACTGTTTTTTAAATTTTAATTAAAAAATTCATATAAAAATATAAATATTTTTTACTAGGTATGTGTCCCGCTTTCGACGAAAGAATCCCGCTTTTTTCACTCAAAAAATTCCAAAATCCCGACTTGACAAAAAAAATACGTAGCAACGCTGCTACCTACCAACCTACTTACATTTTACTAGTAGATATCTATTAGGTAGGTACCTACCTACGTAGGGAGTTACCAAAATATTTAAAGTAAAAATAATTATTTGTTTATATGTAGGTACTTACTTACATAAATATAAATAAGAAACGAACAATTCCACTTACCTCATGATACTCATGTTTCTCAAAGGAACAGCTCACGTGAGTGCTTCGGGTCACTGTCTCACTGTCGCCACATGAGAAAGAAACGGAACTGTCGCGTCTCGTCGCGTCAGTCGCTCCTTGCTGGGAGAACATAAGTAGGTAGGTAGTAGGTACATACTATACTACGGGAGATTTGAAATTCTTGCGAGAACGAGATAAATACCTATCTACCTACCTAAACCTAACTATGTTAGGAAGGCATATTTATTTAAGTACCAATAACGATACTAGGTACCTACTTACCTACAGTACTAAATGCATGACTATCACAATAATACAAATTTATCTTGATTTGATCACTTTGATCAGAGACCCCGTCCACGTTACTTATGTTGTGGAAACGGTATGTTGACATTCAAGGCACGGGGTTTGCATTGCTATTTTGGATAGGTACCATTTTTTTGGAAACTGCAAGAGAAACTAAAAAATATAAAATATGTTCACTATATGAAACGAACGTGTCTCGCCCATAGTTTTAGATTTTTTCGATTGTCTCGCCTCTAGAAGTCACTTCAAGCTTCAGTAAAGGTGAAACTTGAACACCATCATTTTACCCAGGCGATGACCAAGAACACCTATAAAGAAATATATTTAAGATTAACATTAACAACAAAAAAGATGACTGTATGGGCTGAGATCCTTTTGTCTTTCATGGCTGCGGTCCGTTTTGTGCAAATAGTAAATACGTTCGTAAGCACGCACACGACTGTTCAAAATGATTACGATTGTTGGCATGCAAACAATTTGAACAGGTTTTCGTTTGTCAAAAATGACAGTTCTTTTAATAATTAGGTTGATACTGTTCTGAAGTTAAATTCAGTCGTATTTGAGTCGTATAGTGTCCCCCGAAGCTTCACAATGTAATGCTTCTGTTAATATTAATGACGACATACCTAATTTTAATTAATCGATTACTTAACGAATATGAAAAAAGTTCGCGGGAAAAAAAACACCACGCACATTGAAGTTTGACAACTGTTTGACAGATCCGGAGACATTGCACTACCTCCTCGTTGTTAGCACTGTTTGCACCAATCGATGACGTCATCGATGACGTCACAATGCTCATGTCAGCGTACCACAGCGCAATTTGAACAGTTGTTTGCATGAATATAGCGCACACGAGCGCAGAAAGTGCAATTTGGACCGTACCACATAAGAATAACCGTAACCAAAACTAACGTCAAATTAAACGTCAACATCAGGCTTTTGGCGGGAATCCGAAAAGACGTTTTTCATAATTTTTGTAGAATTTTCATTTTGATGTAGTATTTTTGTGCATGGACGCAGAAGCAGAGCCATTAAGAATATAATATCAATGAGAAAAAAAAAAGACGAAAAGGGAAAGATTCGGTAGAGATTGAAGGCGAGGCAGTATGATCTTTGGTCCTAGTCTGTCCAACAAGAAAAAAACGTCAACGTCATTTCAGTTGTAGGGATGTCACATTGATCTATTTTTGTAAAATTTAAATTTTATTAAAAATAATCGATTAGGAAAAAATCGATTATACGAAAAAAAAACAATTATAAAAATATAAAAATGGTATTTTTTTCACTTTCTTCATCATTATAACACACACTCTTGCTACACTGTGCTTTATATAAGCCCTTGATTTCTGTATACTTAATAATTAATAGTTCATATTTTGAGCATTTGAGCTTGAATAATCGCCGCAACATGGAGTACCACTGGCTTTCGAAACACAGGGATTTCTAGCTCGAAAGCCAGGGGAAATTTTAACTGTATAATTAAATAACAAGCCCTTATTGTAATACCACAATCATCGAAACTATACCTCACCCATGTAATTTTGGCTTATGAATAAAGTTTATTATTATTATAACATAAACTTTTATGTACGTGAACTTACTTCAAATTTCTTCATTAGTCACACAGATGGTGCTGTTTACAAAAAGTCGATTAAAATGTGTAATTTTGACAGCATGGTTTCTTTTATGTTTTTTACTAAAGAATATGTGTTAGAATATGATCGATTAATTAAAAAAAAATCTATGTTTAAAATAAAATATATTAAAAATATTATTGTTATAATCGATTATCTAGGAGCGGAGGTGGAATGCTCCTCTATCGTAAAAAGGGAAGATCTTCCGCCAGGCGAGGTGATCGTTCTTGGGGACCGCTGTCAACGGTTGATATTGGACAGTTGTATATTTATACAAACTCATAAGAAAACTTGTCGTGAAGCGACAATTTTAAAAGAACAAAACAAAAAAAGAAAATATGGAGAATGAGGATATTTTTATATTTCGATAAATAATATTAAAAAAACACTATTTACATCAGTTTTTTAAAAAAAAGGAATTTGTGAAGTGGGTGTATGGGCGTGTGATGTGTGGTAAGCGGTATGTGTCAGTGGAGTTGATGACGGATGGATGCGGAGAATAGGGGCACGACGTCAGCACGGCAGGGGTGAAGGAGCTGCGCGCTTGAAGGCCGCACAGCTCGATGTAATCAGGCCAGATGTAGTGAGGCTCGATGTAGTCACGGCAGGGATACGCAGCAAGGCAGAGGGGCCTGCGTGCGCCTGCCAACGGCAAGGCGGAGGGGCCTGCGTGCGCCTGGCAACGGTAAGGCGGAGGGGCCTGCGTGCGCCTGGCAACGGCAAGGCGGAGGGGCCTGCGTGCGTCTGGCACTGGCAAGGCAGAGGGGCCTGCGTGCGTCTGGCACTGGCAAGGCGGAGGGGCCTGCGAGCGTCTGGCAAGGGCCAGGCGGGAGGACACACGGGAACCAAGATGACTCACACAATGAGGAACTCACACACGGTGAAGATTTTTAGAAGGAGGCACTGCAGGGTCCCGGGGTCGCTCGACCCCGGGATAAGGCCTTTAATTAGAACTTTCTTTTATGAAAGCTGGAGTAAGACTTGATTTGCTCTTCCGAATCCTCTGCCTTTTATAGAATTTTGGCAGAGGAATCGTAATTTTGAATTTAGAAGTATTTTTTTACGAATGGCCAGCCCAAAATTCACAATTTAGCGAAAGATCACATACGAAACATCAGGCCACTAATAAAATGAGAAAGAAATTGTCATAACAACCGTTATAAACAACAATGTCAGAAGTGTCAAAATTACCTTTTTAGCAAAATAAACAGCAAACCAATTCAAAAAATCAAGAAATAATAGTGAATTGGAATAGGAAAAAGGAACCGGCATCTGTGCGCTCGAAGCCCCAAGTTCTAGGAGTATAGTGAACACGTGAAAACTGCGCTGTAAGTAATTGGAGCCAAGACCGATTTATACAGGTGCTTGTAACGTGAAGATACGATGTGTTAGCGCAGTGAAGATGTGTTTTTATAACGTTAACAGGTTTCAGGGATCTACAGAAATGAATGCAGCGAAATGGAATGATATTAAGAGAAGTGCGTCGATAGACATATGAGATGATGTCACGAAAATGGGAGAGCAAAGGTAACCGTGCGTAGTAATAATACTACATAACTTCGATAGCGTGGTTTAGAACTCAGCCGTCTATGAGGAGTTTTTAAAAAAAGAAAAACTAGTTCATTCCCTAAAGATAGAGATAGCGATATCATTGAATGATGGCTTTTTTTGTTTTTATTAATGCAATGGTCATAAAAATATACAGCTATTGATGCCGACAGACGTGTTGTTTATTAGTGATAAGTAACTAAATTTTATTGTGGTTGGTGTGTTTTCTCCTGATTTACGCGTCTTGTTTTAAAGTGGTTCAAACAAACACAGAAATATGTTCTCAGATCCCACCCGACTTTGCGTTGAAAATCTATCCTAGTAGCTCTAATCCACTGTTGTCTCAGTTGGATATGTTTGAATGAACGCCTCCATTTGGAACATGTACGCATGTTGAAAATGCAAGTGCAAATAGAGAAATCTCAGTGTTAATATTTATTTACTATCAAACATATCAACTTCTCGTTTTTCAAAGTGTGGCATGGCTGTTACTGTATACTAGTTTATGACAGTTCCATGAAAGTTCAGTTCAGCACCATCTATCGACACCTTTGAATACTCAAGTGACAGCTGTGCTGACACCGAAAACGCGTTCGTTCTATTCTATATAGTGTCACTAAATACACGATTATTTAAAAAAATCGAGTGTTCTAAAAAACTATTATTTTTTCACATCCCTATTCAGCCGAACGACCAACCAACTTACGTTACGACGATGACTACCGACGAAAAGCTAAAAAATTGTTGAAATGGAGGTCTGCAAATTAGTGTTTTGATGCGAATTATGCAATTAAATTGCGACATTAGTGTGTGTATTGTAATTACAACATATTATATCGAATAATGTCTCACGATATCGATCTGTTTATATCAGTTCCGCGCTCTTGTATAACAGAGTTTTATAGCAAGTATCTGAATTTGGTAGAAACTTTTTACTATGTCACTCTGTCGGAGAACAAATCTGCTTTCGCTAAAGATAAGCCTGAGTATGTGTACTTCAATGTGATATTCAATTTGAATCCAACTGATGGGAACTTCAATCCTCGGGAGCTGGTTGGCAAAATTCAGGTGAGCATTCACAATTGTTTTTTATATACATAATATGTATTAATTTGTAACTAGTTCTGATTTTGCTACTTAGCTTGTTGTGGTTGCTTTTAAGTGAAGCAGCACAAATCTGTTATTCTAATCAGATTTGCTGTGCAAATGTATTGAGTCAGCAGATAGGCCAAAAATACTATGAAAAACATACAAATCAAATTCCTTTATTTGATGCTTATAATTAGAGATGAAACGGATATCCGGTAACTATCCGGTATCCGGCCTATCCGGCCTTGTTTTCACTATCCGGCCGGATACCGGATAGTAATACAGTATCCGGCCGGATACCGGATAGTAAAATTTTAAAAAATCTCATTATTTTACACAAGGAAAATCATACACCAATAGGTTATGGACACCGTTTATTTTTATAATCGCATATCAAAAATGTTTGTTTTATTAATTAGTTTAATACCAAATTTTCCGCGTTTGTTGGTAAGAGGCGACTCCGGGTGGCTTCGTATACAAGACCAGCTTCTGAAAATAACCTTTCGCTGTAAACGCTACTGCCAGGTGCTGAAAGATAAATTCTAGCAAACCTTGACAACTGCGGGTACTGATTTAGATTAACTGACCACCAAATGTATGGGTCGTGATTGAGATCGATTGGAGATGTCTTTAAAAAAAAGTAAATCTCGTTAGCAATTCGATTTTGTTTTTCTTGATCGAAAAAAAACGTTCACCGCGCCAATATTCAAATCAAACTAATCGCGTCAACGCAATAAAGGGCCGAATATCCGGCAGCTGGATATCCGGCGCTCCGGCCTAGTAGCTTGCCGAATATCCGGTATCCGCCCAAACTACTATCCGTTTTATCTCTACTTATAATTATAATCCATTGATAGATGAGTTTCTAATCAGGTAGGTTTTAAAATGTTTTCCTAAAGTTTAGTAGTAATATTTAGAAGGTACTCAATAAAATTTGTATTTGATGTCACTTTGTATTACTATCACATCACAATACTACATAACAATTTGGTAACCTAACCTAACCCTTTGCCATAAAATGACATCCAAAAATTGTTCCTACAAACATAGCTTCATTGGAAGACCTCTTTTTCTCCAAACAATAAAATTGTTCATTTAATGTTTCTAGTGTTCTAGCAGATTGCATGCATGATTGGTTGACTGATCAAACAATCAATTGATCAATGCACTGCCAAAGCCGCTGGGTCTAGAAGCATGGCATTTTCCACAAACATTCCTTATATGACATAAGTGGGCTCTAAAAAGGGTTTCTTTGGAAATTCCTAGTAATAGTAGTAGCGAGGACACTTCAACATCAATGCGTTTCTATGTCAACAATAAAATACAATAACTCTTTATTGTACACCAAAAACAACACCATATGGATACCAACATTAACTAAACTCAACTAAATGTTTCAAACGTGAAAACCTTACATGATCACTTTGTTATCTGTTAGTCTGTCTTTAAGTATGTATAGTCCCTTTATCTCAGAAATGACGACTTTGTAGTCTTTTTCTTTTGTAATATATATATTTAAGTTTCTAGTTTTGTGTTACATTAAAAATATGCAGTTTTCCAAAGCATATTTTTATAGTAGACAAATCACATTATTACAGGATATAATGTAAGTAAGTAACAACTCTTGATCATACACCAATAAAAATATGCAATTAAGGACACTATGGCTTAAAAAGTACAATGGGTGGTCTTAGCGCTATAAGCAATTTCTTAATAAAATTAAATAGTATAGAAATTAGAAACCTCAGGGCAGGTTCAATGTCTTTTTATTGTGTTAGGTTACTTAGAATCATTCCAGTTTTATCATTCTAGTTGAAAAGTTGTCAGAAACAATAGTAAAACTAATTTATAATAATTATTAATATATATAAAAGGAGAAGCTAAATCTAAAAATCAAGGCCCAGCCCAAATCGCTGAACATAGAAATATGAAATTTTGTGTGTAGGTTACGTTTATAGTGTAGATGCTCGCTAAGAAAGGATTTTACGAAATTTAACCCCAAAGGGGGTGAAAGAGGGGGTTGAAGTTTGTATGGGATAGTGTGATTTCTGCGTGTATCAACTTTAAACTTGGCACAAATACTCTTCAAAACAAACTATGAGATATTAGTTCTAGGATTTTTCGAAAATCATCCTCCAAGGGGGTGAAAGTAGGGGTTGAAGTTTGTATGGAAAACCCTCATTTTTGGGTGTATCAATACGAAACTTTGTAAAAATACTCCTCAAAATAAACAACAAGACACCTATTTCTGGATTTTTCAAAAATCACCCCCTAAGGGGGTGAAACAGAGGATAGGAGTTTGTATGGAGATGTGTTGTTTTTTACGTCTATCAACTTCAAACTTTACACAAATACTCTTAGAAATAAATATGAGACACGTGTTTTTGGATTTTTCGAAAATCATCTCCTAAAGGGGTGAAAGTAGGGTTTGAAGTTAGTATGGAGAAGTGTGGTTTTTTGTGTCTATCAACATAAAAACGCCAAAGAAATAACGTTTGTTGTATGGGAGCCCCTTAAATATTTATTTTATTCTGTTTTGTAGTATTTGTTGTTATAGCGGCAACAGAAATACATCATCTGTAAAAATTTCAACTGTTTTACTATCACGGTTCATGAGATACAGCTTGGTGACAGATGGACAGACAGACGGACGGACAGGGGAGACTTAGTAATAGGATCCCGTTTTACCATTTGGGTATGGAACCCTAAAAACTGGTTAAAAAGAGAAATACGTACTACTCATAATACCTACCTAGAAACTTGAAATATGGTATGTAAGTGTCTTATAATAATATGTCGTTCGCAAACGCTCTATGAAGGGATTTTTAGAAATTCCCACTGGAACAGGAATTCGGCGCGGGCAACGCCGCTGGGCACAGGCTATTTGAAAAATAATAAGAACCTATCTTATGTTCTGCATAAAGATATATTTACTCTAAGTCATCCCAAAATGTTTAAAAAACAAATGTCCACCCGTGCGAAGCCGGGGCGGGCCGCTAGTAAATAATAAACTTCTTTTACATAGGTATCTACTTTGCTTCAAAACAGTGTTTGAGGTATGTTAATAAAATAACAATTAGATGAATAGAATAAAATAAAAAAGACCCTTAGCTCAGCAGTGGGCTGTTACGGGATGATGATGATGATGAAGAATTAGATAAATAGTTAATGCTGAATGTGTGGGCATCATCCAGGCACCACACGCCATAGAGGCCAGAGAAGTCACGGATACTCATATCCGTATACTCGCTGATAGTGCCTCAGTCCTTCAATCCCTAAAGAAAAACCAGATCACTTCGAGACTCATATTGGAGTGCCATAATGAACTAGAACGTGTTACGGTACTAAACTACAACACAGTGACACTACAATTGATTAAAGGGCACAGTGGCTCACGTGGAACCGATGCAGCGGAAGAACTCGCCAGGAGGGGTTCTGACACTAAGCCCATCGGACCTGAACCCATTGTACCCATCCCGTTTAACCAGCTCAGGAACTGGTTAAGGGAACACACTCAAACTCAAGGGGAGACTTGGTGGGCCTCGACGCCAGGATGTAGGCAATCCAAGGAGGCTATGCCATCCTTGAACAAGAAACTGACCAAGCGCCTTCTGCGCCTGGACAGGGACAGCCTGAGAATGGTGTCGGGGACCATAACCAGAAACTGCTCACTGAACAAACACTTACACACCTTAGGTATCACAGACAGCCCCCTATGCAGAGCGTGCATGGAGGCGGAGGAGACGGTAGTGCGTTGCCCAGATCCGCAAGGAGATTCTCGGAACACCAGAATCCCTTGCGGACGTCCTGAGTAGACTCTGAACTTTGATCTGCTTTTGGAAGGAGGTAGGATGGTTGGAATAACCGGCCGCCATGGCTGACGCACAATGATCCACTTCAGGACTAAGTGCGGAAACCAAACCCCCTAACATAGAACATAGTTAATGCTAAATAGACAGTTATGATGAAGAGTTCCCTTACATCCAAGATTCTAAAAGCCCAGTCAACAAGTAAGTGCACACCAATAATATTATAAGACAACGAATCTTCTGGGGACATTTATCCATTAAACAAATAGTATCTTAACGGGTTCATTCATCCGTTTTGTGAAATTTGACCTCTCCATTCGTGGAATATCTCGGTATAGTAACGAGGGCAGTGCTAGCCTCTTCCGGATGGCCCCATCGCGGTGTGGTTGTCGCATGCGACATCTGCGAGACGATATTTGAGTGGCAGAGGTCAGCGGTGTGTGTTTGGTGGCCGCCCGCGCCGCTGCAGTGGGCGCCCAACCCGGATCTCTCGGTGCCCCGCTTCCCCTTCACTCTGCCGTTCCGTGCGTGGAGGTGTGCATGCGCCACACTCCGTAGTCTCGCCGCGAACCACGCCGCGCGCGCACACCCGCGCTAAGCCATGCCACGCGCGAACGCTCTAACACGCATTTATTATGTACGCGATCGACAACACCCAGGTGAGCGCAGACTGTTGCGTCAAATCCGACAGGACACCTGTCCGACACGTGCACAGGGTCCTAACGGGGATACCCAGTTTCTCGTGACGATACTTGCGTACATCGCATTGTAATAATGTTCATTCACGATTTGCCGATATAAAGATCCCGGAAGTAGAGCCGGTTCAAAAATTGTTCAACGTCATATGTATGCTAATTAGCCAGTGTTGTTACATAAATCGTTGGTTCGTAGTTCTGTTATTTTCAATTTATCTCTAACAAAGTTTTAATCGTCGTTGAGTAGATCTACTTAACGTGATGTGGAATGTTAATGTGTATCTATGTATAATGGAAGATGATTTTCTACTGATAATAAAATTCTTAGCGAAGACGGGCGTTCCCACCGTGAGATATTTACGTTCACGTGATAGCTATCGTTTGTCATCGACTCTCGCCAGTGTTGCATAGCTGTTGTTGTTTTTGTTATTTTTTGTGAAAGTATAGTGAGGAGCGTTAATTAATGTGTGTTGATCTGTTGCTGCGAATTGTCGCAAGAGCCGCAGGTCCGGCAGCGAGTGTCATGGCGGACTTTCACTCCGCCCGAGACCATCAGTGATTTATATTCGTTCGCTATCTACCGCATCTGATCATCGATTTCAATTTAATGGGTTCCGCCACTTGCGCCACTGTTGTCCAGTGTGGTTCAGCCACTAGACACGACAGACTTTTGTTTAGATATGCGTACCTACTCGTATCGCTTGGTGTATCATTGCTTTCCTTTATCACTTGACAACAACAGATTATTGTATTGACTTGCATCCCTTTTTGACTGTCGTGTGTCTAGATTTCGATTGGATAGTGTTTAGTGTCTGAGTTCCCCGCACGAGAAGGTATAAATTTAGTAAACAACAACTTCTACTGAGTTACCCAGACAGATGAGTTAACCAAATTAAATCATTTAAAATTTATATACTTACAGGTAATACGAAACTAACATACAATTTTAATTAGTCGGATTATGTTTATCGATATAAAGATCTAAATCTCTATCGATATAAAAAATGATATGATATGAAAATTCTTAAATTAATAAAAGATCCATCAGACGTCCAACATCTACAAAATGATCTCTATAACTTCGAAGTGTACTGTGGTCAAAATAAACTTCAGCTAAATGTATCGAAATGCTTTTTCATGTCGTTTACTCGTAAACACTCTATTATTGGTGATGGGTACAGGTTACTGGATCAATGCATTAATAGGAAGGATGAGATCAGAGACTTGGGGATTATTTTAGATAGTAAGTTCATTTTTGATAGACACATCGATTATATAGTCAGTAAAGCCTCAAAAGCGTTGGGTTTTATAATAAGAACTTCGTCAGAATTCCGTAGCCTAAAATCAATCAAGGTGCTTTACTGCGCATTTGTCCGTAGCCACCTTGAATACGCATCGCAAGTTTGGAACCCTCAATACAACGTCTATAGATCGCGCATTGAAAGCATCCAGAAGAGATTCTTGCGATTTCTAGACTACAAAGCACGTCAACATTCAACGGATTATCGACACCGGTGTGAAAGGTATCACTTTGTGCCCCTAGAAGATCGTCGGGTCATAAATGATATCTGCTACCTAATGGGTATAGTCAATGGGTCTGTTGATTGTCCTGATCTGCTATCGAAGGTGGGGCTCCGTGCAAACCAAATGAGTCTAAGACAGCGACTACTGCTACAAGTACCATTTGCTCGTACTAATGTAAGACAAAACACCTTCTTGCTGCGCGCTGCTAAAAGTTTCAATGAGTTCTCGATTGAATATGACATTGATCTATTCTGTACCGGTATATCTTTTGTTAGAAGAGCATTAACATCATACTTGTTAGAAGAGCACTAATAACAGACTTGTCAAACCCAGACTGCTCACCTAATTAAGTTTGTAGTTTTTTTATTTATTTTTTTATTAACGTAGGTAGTTGAATTTATTGAACCTATATTCCATCAATCTTAATAGGTAGGTACCTAGTAGGTAGTTAGTTTTGATAGCTATATGTGGAGACTTGTTGTCAGCAACTAGAGTACTCAGTTTTTGAATTTATTGTCATGTAATTAGTCTGTAAGTCTTCCCAAAAATAATAAAATAAAATAAAGTACTGTCAACCAACTATTATAGTAGGTACAAAGACTCGAAATTTAAAACATTCGTTTTGTCATTTTGTAGTATGATCGTCATACTCAATCTAAAGATACAGAATCCAAATGTTGTTTGCAACCGCTGAATGTTTGTTTACATATTTATACCTTCTCGTGACGGGGACTTTACTTTAAATATTATGGTATTATTTTGCCGTACGCTTTACAAGATTATTCACTGGATTATTTATTACACTGAAAGCAAGTATAATTAAACAAAATACTGTATTAAATTAATAAAAAATAGAGCTCTATGATCTCCAAAAACCGGTTTGGTTGGTGGAAAACCCTCAAATAAGCATATTACGCGCAGATCATAAACACGGCGATTCCAAAAAGAAAACCGTTGTTTTCCTTGTTTCATCTTTATTTTTAACAAGTCGACTTCATAACTATAATATAATAACGTAATAACCAATAAATGTCACCTATGATACCACAATTTTGTTGCCTCTTTTCCACTTACTTGGGGTCGGCGCAGTATGTCTTCTCCTTCCATTTATATATCGTTCAACTGTCATATCTACATTCACTTATCTCTTGAATATATCATCCTTCACAATCCATCCACCTATGCCACCAAAACAAAATAAAACCAATATGCTAGACCAGGGTTTCTAAACTTTTAAGATAATGGAACACTTAACAACTAAGTACCTCTTTATTTTATGGAACCCCATACCAAATGTTTACAAAACAAAGACACTGTACTTAATTTAAAAAGAACAAACACTTGAAGGTACTTATTAGAAATAACAATTTTATTCTTTACTTTAACTTAGGTACATCAAAAATGTTATTGTTTTACTGTTTTATCAATAATTGATTCGGTATTATCTCATATCTGGGGCATCATTGAATTTAGACCTAAATTAGTTTTTTTGTATTGTTATAATTTCGCGGAACCCTGGTGACTTTTCTACGGAACCCATTTAAGGAATCTCTGTGCTAGACGAAGTATACAGAACAGTATAAAAAAGACAATCTCGCCCGTACCAGCCCTGATTTATCGTTATCTATAATCTGGTAATTGATATTGAAAGGTACTTCTGTAGACAAATATTGAAACGTCATTACAATCACGGATGTTTACTTACTACGTAAATAAATAAACGTAATCAACTACGAGAATATAACGATTTCATTGGCTACCTATGAACAGAACCAACCACATTGACGATCGCATGTTCCACTTTAAACGTTCAGTTAGTGACGTGATATTCAGCCAATGCCCTTCATAACCATAGTAATGCAATGTTTCATTTTATAAAGTTTTGTTTTGTTTGTAATCAAGGAATAGTCTTAAGAAATGTACAATGAGTTTTTCAAAAACTTACGCACCTACATATTTATCACTAGCTCGACGGTGAAGGAAAACATCGTGAGGAAACCCGCAGGTCTCAGAATTAATTCTGAGACATGTGTAAATAGACCCGGTCCGGCGATGGGCTCACCACCTATCACGTTTAGGGGTCCAATGTATCTCGTGAAATGTGGGTATATCCAGTAATGGAATACCTATGCCTACCCCCTCGGAGATGAAAGGCGTGAGATTATTTTTTATTATATTTAGTCTAAGAAAAAAATATGTCTTACTCCAAGATTACATAGTCTTTGTGATTTATCCTCAGGATTAATGTTACGTTGTACGAATCAAGTGTGAGCAAAATAATTTTAAACAAAAAAAAACGACTTCAAACAAGAAACTAAAAAAAGTAACAAAGCTAGTCGCCAATACGATTTTCGAAGGTTCCCCTCGATTTCTTTGGGATGCCATCATCAGATCCTGGTACCACCCTTGGGATATCTCTTTTCCAACAAAAATAATAATCAAAATCGGTTCATACAAATCAAAAATTCTCTTGGTTCATCATAATTATCCACTCGTAAGAACTCACTGTTGAGGTGTGGTTCTTTCATCATGAGAAAGTACAGGGCATAGGTATTATAGTCTCCCACACGAGCCCACCGCGGATTTGAGTATGTTGTTAAGCCACTAACTGGACTTTAAACTACGGTAGTTAAATTAAAATCAGGAAGCCAGATAACTTATTATCGTCAAAATGGAATAGTCAAAATAAAAACAAAATTAAGTAATTCATTATGATAATGATAACAAATAAAAAACATAACTGAATTAATCCGCCGTTTTGCGATCATAGTCAGAACAAACGATTAGGTTGATAAAAACCCTGGCTTGGCAACCTTCTAACGTATCAGCTGGATCCGGTATGATTATACGCTGTTGTAATGTCAATATACGTGAAGTGAGTGAAACCGCAGAGGCCGACAGACGTGCGGTTCATTTTGACCAATATCGACATGTTAACATTAAAAAGACGGAACTTATATGTAAGTTAAGTTATAGTGTTTTATGTAATGCAGAATATGATGTGAGAGTGTAGTGTATTATCAAATATAACAGATGGTCCAGTACAAATGATCACGTGCCCTGAGAGGTTCCTTACAATTATATGTTTTGTATGTCTCATAACAATAGAGTAGTGGAGAGCTAATAAAATCAGTTACTTTTTATTAAAAACGCAAATGTACTAGACCAGCAGGTACTGAATACTATGTTGTGACATCATCATTTTTAGAACTTTATTGTTTAAAATTGACAATTAATTGGTAATTTATAAAGTGGCTATAATTGTAAAATTAAATTCAAAATAAATTTTAGTGATGTTTATTGTACCTATAGATGTTTTTTTCATGAATTCATTTCGATACAGTCGACTACGCTACGCTATTCCATACCTACGAGATTTGAAATCGATAAATTTTGGATTTATTCCGTCATTTGTGCCTCAAGACATATTTTCGTGCCTTTCAAGATTTTCACCAAGAGTGGGAGTTTTAAATTAGAAAATCTGAAATGGACCTTAGCGTTCGATATTAATTTCCACTTGATACCTCAACCCGTTTCTGAGTAGAAAGGCCTTGACAGCCAGACACAATTAATTGTTCCTGTAGGTATGCATTTAGATTTTTCCATTATGATATTTATGACCTGTGAGGTACCTAACGATTACAAATCATCTATATTGTTGTATTGAAAACGTGCACTACATGTACAGACTACATGTAAAGTATCTACGATTTTATGCCTAATAATAATACAATATCGTCGGGTAAAAAAAGTCGTCGCAATTCACGAACTTGTCAGATGTGTACACGTCTTGAGAGCCATCGTTATATACTTATATGTCTCGCATCCTGTTAGGTATAATTAAAGTCATTGACGTTACATTATCAGCTAATTGCATATTTTTAATTTCACTATCATAAGATAGTTTAAACATAGATTTAATAATAGAAGAACAGAAAAAAATATCGTAAGGATTTGTTGACACTCATTATTGTCAATTAAAGTCAGTAAAGAATACGTTAATATATACTGTCGGCATAAGTCTGAGCAAATATAATGGACCACGCGTGCTGCTTGCACCTGCTTATTAAAAGATTGCATGAAAATATGTGTCGTTACATTATCTCGGAATGCTATAATTCCTCCGATATACAACATCATAGGAAAATCTAAGAAGGAGAAACTAGAATAATAATGCAAATAACTCGTAAAGGAAACTAATATCAATCAATGAATCATGGAAAGTTATAGAGCTAGGTCTGAACAAATTTTAATAAACATAGCTCAAAGCCGATGCACTATAAGAGCAAATCAAAAGAGAGTTATTGGTATCAAAACATTGGATAGCTTGGCGATGCATGTGTGCATATTTGTATTGAGTATCGGAGGCGCGGTGCGTGTGTGTTGTGTACTGTAAAGTGTGTCGCGTGCTCGCATCCTGCTCGGCTCTGACGCCACATCGCACGAGGTGGCGTGTTTCAACGTCGCCCGAATACTCCTATTCCATTGGTCGCTGTTATCTACAAAACAAACTCGCGATAGAATTTCTCCTCTACAAACGGAACTAACAAACAAGTATAATAAGTTATTAATAATCGACGAACTGATTTCTGTTGTGCGTATGAGATACCATTTGCAACTCGTTCCACACGAGAACATGCTATAGCATAGACAGTACAAACTAGTTGTCAATGGTGCGATTTATGGGACTTGCAGAAACATGCAACAAGTGACTGTGACTGCTGTCTGGAAAAACCAGTAGTGAGAAACAATGGCAGCTGATTAGAATCAATCTAATCCTTTCCATTGTAATTTAAAAGTTAAATCGGTTTCTTCGGAACTAGCAATTGTTTTCTTTGATCGAAATTGAAAATAGAAACTTGCGGAAAGATTTTTTTAGTTGGATTGACGTAATTTGATAACCTTTTCACGCTGCATATCTATGATGGTGGTGATGGATGTCCTTAATTACGTCTATTCTACGTTTGTGGGGCGAACTAATTAGTTAACAACAAGTTAACAACGCTATATTGACGTCATCACTTTAAAGTAGTTCGTTGTTTATTATTTTCTTGCTATTTCTACGCATGATCTTGCACCAATAACTTAAAATAGTTTATTTAAATGTATCCATGTTCTAATATCTGTGTCCATGTTGACTGTTTGTTTCTTATTGATTTTTCGTAACTCTCTCTTGTAATATTACAGGTCTATCACTTTTTTCTTGGGTTGGACATTTAATTGACTATCGTTTATTCTTTTGCAGCTCCTATTTTGTTTATTTGTACCTACATTTTCTTGTATCGTAGTGACGGACGTATAAAGTACCTCTATTTTATTGTTCAAAATTAATTAATTACCCCTTTGTACAATATAAATGTTGCCAAAAAGCGGATCCTTACTTTGTCGTCGTCCTACGTTCGCAAATAGCTGATGCAATAAGGCCTTCTAATTCAAGTACTGCTATCTAAACTGGCTACAGACCAAGTTACAGCAATACTAATGATCAGAATCCGAATGATCCGTGTGGCCTCCAAATTAAATTGGGTCGCGAAAAATAGCAGGTGCCTCGCTGTTTTATGTGTCAACAAAAACATTTAGGTAGTTCTGTAGTACGGCTTTGTTATTATTTCAGTAAACATACAACATGTGGTGGTAACTATTGTAAAACCCCTTTTAAAATTTGAAGGATGCTACCGGGAAAAAAGTAAACAAATACACAATTGCTAAACGTAAATCGTAGCTTATGCGGGAATACTCGACACGGCGGGTTTTTAATTTAGTCAAAATTTGTTGCTACGCGGTTACGCGTCATGAGGAAATCGTCTTTGTTTTGATCATTAGACTTGAATTGGCGGTGTCATCAGTTTTTTTCCTTTCCATTTAAATGGATCCTAACCACACCAATGAATACTGTAGATATCTGAAATTCACGTTCAACTATTTGTCGTATACGCTTTGCTTTGATACATTTTTTTAAAAATTGACTTAGATTGAAATACTTATTACAAAAGGATCCAGGCGTTATTTTATTTTATTTATGCCAATTAATTTTGACAACGTAATGAATTATTTAGTGAGTGGTGTGGTGGTAAACTATTGTATAAATTATTCCTTACTTGAAGGCTCTTTGCTTCAAAAGAAACTTCATATTACATTAATTAGTACTTAAGTATCGAGCGTCGAATGCAAATGAGATACTCGTACAGCAACAAATAGGCATTTATTTATGTCTTAGTAGTTTCCATGTGTCTACTATTTTCTATCTATCATCCATAATTCGTCAGTCAGCACTACAATGGAGAAAGATCGGTCGCGTTCTCTTTTGCCGGCGCGCACCATATTTTTTAGAAAGTCGCATCCGGCTGCGGAGGTGCGCCGCCGGGCGCTTCCGTCTCGTGCCGGATGTAGCCTCCCGACGAAAGGCCTACTCTTATCTCACTTCAAACAAACCAACTCTTGGAAACTTCAATACCAACTGAGTCATAAACTTCGGCTTTGAATAATATTCCTGTTCTAGTCACGAGCTTGCTTTCATTTCGCATAAAATTTAATGATGATTCCGATCCACGATTATAACCTAATTTATTTGAGTGTTAGCCGCTAGACTCGACTAGACCGACTGTTGAATTCGATTCTTGGCCAAGTAGGACTCAATGCGGATGTTATGACTAAACAGCTCAGTTTGTCCAACTTAAAGGTAGTAACTGGTTCTAGTTCTATATAGCTGCCTGAAACGAAAGGAGAAGGCAAACCTCTTGTATTGGCTGTTTCGAAAAGTCGAAAATAGTCATATTTTTATCAATTCAGTAGAAGTAATGAATTACAACCGGTACGCTCAACAGTTTCGCACACGCTAAAGGTCAATGATCATCTGTAGATCCGCTTCGACGCCCTCATGACCCTGTGCTGCGCCGGAGCCGGCCGGTTGTATAGAAAAATTTGCTTATTGATCGGTTCGACGAGCCAAATGCTAATTCTTTTAATAAATTATAATTCGTGTAATCTCGTTTGTCTTGTCTGTTAATTGAGTCTTATCGCTGTAGGCAGGCGATGTCACGCACATTAAACAAGAGCTGATAATACACCAATATTGGTTTGCAAAGTACAGTGGATAGGTTCCCTTAACTTGGTCTCGTTTGCTCAATTGCTTTTTCATCGCCGCATAATTCGGCATTGCCACATGTAACGAAGTCGCGCCTCACCTTGTACCGATTGTGACATACGGACATGCGGACACCAGTTCAACCTGTCCGTTGTACTGATTTGGAACACTTCAAAGCGAAACGGAAATTACGAAATGGTTACTGCCAAATCACATAATATGTCAATATACTTTTAAAAAGTACGTTAAAAAATTTCCTCAGCACCGGTTCTCGTAAAGCGAGTTTAATTTTAGAATCCCACTGTGTGGGGTGTGTCTACTAATTAATTCTACGACTGGTATTTATACCTATTAGGTACTGTAACAAGTTCTTTTGTTCATACTCGTACCAAATATTTTATTTTTATTAGCCTATTGCAGTTTATTGGAGTATTAAATTTTCGAATCGTTGCAAAATGGAACGTGCATGTAAAATGCATATTGCCAAAATTTCAACGCTCTCTGTCTATTGTGTAATGACAAAATCGAAGACACAATCGGCCCTAAGTAAACCGTGCCGTTTTAATTACAGAAATATGTGGAGTCTTCGTTGGGGTGGGCCGGCGAACGTGGTGAGGACTCGAGCTATGACTCTGAGTGCGACGACGACGGTGGACACCGCGCCGCGTCGCGGACGCCCTCCGACACGCTCGCGGCGGAGTTCGCTGAGTACGTCACCCTGACACCAGCCCCTCCACAGCCTAATCAGGTGAGGATCTTTCAATGATATCCTATATTATTTTGCCAGCGAGTCAATCAGTCAGTCAGTCGCTCCGTACGGTTCCAGTTAAACAAAAAAAAACAATCTATGTCTAGATGAAACCTTTGATTATTTACTGATACTGATATTAGAGTAAATAGTCAAAGGATGAAACATGTACCAGATTTTAAGTTAGGTTGGAAACATTTATATATAACATCCAAGTTAGTGTGTAGTTTTTGTTTGATGCGCATAAAAACATACGGATATACAGACAAAAATTCTAAAAATATTTTTTAGTCTATTGACGTAAGACGTTATAAAGACCCTTCCAAAGAGACATTAAGATTTCTTTCCATTGGTGAAAGAATTTTTAAAATCGGTCCAGTAGTTTTTGAGTTTATTTGTAACAAACATACAAAAATACAAATCTTTCCTCTTTATAATATTAGTATAGATGTACAGACATCGACCAATTACTATTCTATTTTATACAACCCTATCGTCTGCAAACTTATTTTTTAATAGTTAGAATAGCCTAAATTTTATTTTATTTCGAGATTATGATTTAGTAAAATGTGACAACGGCATGTCAATCCCGTACATGTAGATCTAAGATAATTCGATTCCTTAGTACACAATCCCCATTTCCACATTGCTTAATCCTATTTAGGGCTGATAATAGTCAGTTAAAAGTTATATGAAGAATAAACATCACCTGTCACTTTTCCTTTTTATTGTGTCAGACAGTGACAACATCAATATATTCTCTAGATAAGATTTATCTGACGATTGAAAAATCACCCCTTATTGAATTTGAGTTAACATGTAGTTAACATGTTAACACAAAAAGTACATACCTAGCATACTTAACATAATGTGTACAGTAGATGCAGCTATAGGCAATTGCAATTATATAGGCTACTATATTTCTACAATTTAGTTTCTAATCCTACTAATATTATAAACGCGAAAGTTTGTTTGGATGGATGTCTGGATGGATGTTTGTTCCTCTTTCATGCAAAAACTACCGAACGGATTTTGATGAAACTTTACAGTTATATAGCTTATACATCAGAATAACACATAGGCTATATTTTATCCCCGTATTCCCACGGGAACGGGAACCACGCGGGTGAAACCGCGGGGCGCTGCTAGTATAACTATATAACACACTCGGTAACTTTGAAGACATGCCCTAATAAAAATGTTTATTTCTACACTAATATTAGAGCAAAGATTTGTATTTTTGTGTGTTTGTAACTGGACCAATTTTAAAAATTCTTTCACCAATGGAAAGCTACAATATCCCTGAGAGAAATATACATATTTTATCACCGTATTTCGACGGATTTCGACGGGTGTAAAACCGCGCGGAACAGCTAGTTGCATACAAGTTTCTCGAATTAAGGTTATCGCTGATTAGTAATAAATTGATAATACATACAACTATTTGATTCGACTACTCATAAATGTGACATCATCGTTAGCATAATCAGTGTTTATACTCTAACTATATGTAGCGAAGTTACAAAAACTTTGTAAATTATCGCATGTCAATTGCCTACTCTGGATAAGATAAACGAAGCGAAAGCGAAACTAACTTTTCTATCTCAAGAAAATTCTCAGCTGAGTTTTGTTCAACTGATCTCTGTACTACCACAGAATATATAATAATACCAACGTACAGAAGGCCGACTCAAGTACTTTTCTTTGAGTATTAGTAAGACAAAAACGGATAAAACAGCAATATACGTGTGCATTCACGGTCAACGCTTGGCAGTCTGTCGAGTGTCGAGCGCCCCTTGCGACTCGCCTGTCGAGTAGGCGAGCGCGCTAGGCAAATATTTATAGGTACTTACCTAAATTGCGGAGTCGGACAGGCCAGGTACCAACCAGGTACAGGCGTACACCCGCAACTTCTTTTTATAACGTAGGTATATGTTATTCTGATGTATAAGCTGCAAAATTATTGCAAATACAAATAAATATAATGTATTGCTGAGCCACAGCAACTCGTGGCCGAGTAAGTACTCTACAGCTATTCAGAAGTAAGAGCTTTTTGCCCTTTTCCGCAATTTTTTATTTTTTTTTATTACAAACCCACATACAAAAACAGTCAATTTTTTCATTTACTTAAATTATAAATCTGTCTACTTTACATTTGGCAGGCAAAGATCGAGTTCGCCGTAAAACTGGGTTATTCGGAGCGGTTAGCGCGGACAGCGCTGCAGCGGTTAGGGGCTGATCCGCCGCGGAATGAGCTGTTGGCGGAGCTGATCAAGTTGGCGGCGAAGCAACCGCCGCGGACTCTCTCCCCGCCGCCGCCAGCGGAGCCCGACCCGCCGCCCGATCGCGCCTCCCTCCGCCACATTGTTATCGACGGCAGCAATGTTGCCATGAGGTATGTATTTTCATTTTGTTTAATTCTCAAAATTTTTTCTTATGTTATGGGGCTGACAGTTTTTAAGTCTTCAAAAAGTACGATGTTCTTAATTCGACGCGTAGGTATTTTTAATGATATTCCATATTTTGTCCAATCTCATCCAAATTAGATTTTTTCTTGTTATAAAATATGATTGCAACTTACTCTTATATAGTGCATCATCTACTTTATAGATGGATGAAACTGAGAGATTAGCTCAGTCTCATCGATTGTATGAAAAAAAATGGTTTGGTGTAAAATAAATAGTTATACTAGCTATTTCAAGCTACTTCATCTGCGTTCCGGATTGCAAAGTATTAACTATTAACTATGTGTCATTCTTCAAGATGTTAGCTACGCCCCTAAGATGTTAAAATCGGTCAAGCCGTTTAGGAAGAGAGGAATTTAGAACACACGCACACCAAAATTTTCTGTATAAAAAAATATTTAAATCATTGTTTTTCGTTACAGCCATGGCAACAAAGAGGTGTTCTCGTGCCGCGGCATTGAAATATGCGTGGACTGGTTCCGTGGAAGAGGACACAAGGAGATCACAGTGTTCGTCCCCAAGTGGCGCAAAGAGGCTTCGCGACCCGACAACCCTGTCGCGGACCGCGATGCGCTCGAAAGGCTAGAACGAGACAGAGTGCTGGTCTACACCCCGAGCCGCCTCCTCGGGGGCAAACGACTCGTATGCTACGACGATAGGTACATTTTAAAACTTGCTGCGGAGACAGACGGCATCGTCGTCTCCAACGACAACTACAGGGACCTAGCTGCCGAAAGTCCAGACTTCAGAAAAGTAGTCGAGGAACGGTTGCTCATGTACTCCTTCGTCAACGACCGGTTCATGCCGCCTGACGACCCGTTGGGCCGATCCGGGCCAACTCTTGACGCCTTTCTCCGTGCCCCACAGTCCCGCGTTGACCCACCGCCCGCGTGCCCCTACGGCCGGAAATGCACTTACGGCAACAAATGCAAGTTCCACCATCCGGAACGAGCGGGGCGTCCGCACAAATCGGTCGCGGAAAAATTGTCCGAACGGGCAGCTAGGGCGTTGCGAGCACGCGACCTACATACAGTCAGCTTACCTCCAGGTGGAAGGCCGGCGGACAGTAAACGTCCTTTAGCCAGAGCTCATTCCGCCACTCCTAGGTTGGCAGACGCAGCTCTCGCTACCCACTTCGACCGGGCACAAATCGCGGGGCCTTCCCAACCTCCTCCTTGCGAGCTGAACCCTCATCGGAAACTAGTGAGGCAGTTAACGCTCAATCCCGCTTGCGATCCAAGATTGCACGCAACAGCGGCGCGAGTAGCATCCGCGCCTGTTGGGGCGGCAGCGGTCGCTCACAAAACTATGAACATTTCCCCTTGTTCGTCTGAAAGCGCCTTGCAGCACTGGGAGGCGAGGCGGCGCATGCATTTCCACCTGGCTGGCATCTTCCCCGAAGCACAGGTCGCGGAAGCTATGGCCTCGTATCCCGAGGAAACTGACGCCCAGACCATGTGCGCGATCATCTTAGCGCGTTACAGGCCAAGCGAAGCCCCGCTCTTGCGCCCACCACATTGATGAGCAACTCCGACCGCAAAGCCTCATGAAAGAGGCCAGCTGAGGAGCGAAGGGTTGAAGTTTGAATTATTCTCGGTTTTGAAAGAAATCAAGATTTTACATTCAGATTCAGTCAATATTAGAAAAGAGTTCGAGGAGGCTTCGATAGTACCGCGAATTCTGGTTGAAAATCTACAATCGAGTTTTATTATGCTTCTGTGAGACAGTCGAGGCGATCTAACACGTAATTTGATTCGTTCAGTGAATGATAAGAAAATATCGCGACGGTTGAGCGATCATACAATCGTGTATACTACTTGTGTAGGCATTTATATATTTTGTACATTCTTAGATTTTGCTGTATACTTCCAAGAAGTATACACGTACCAATTAAGAGTGTAGAATGTACAAGTTTAAATTTTCTCATTAAAGATTTTATCCTTATTACTTAGTTTCTATTAAATCTACTAACATATTATTCTTTGTATACTTTTATCTGTATCTATAAGACCCACTTGCACGGTCTAGGGTTAAAAAATTTAATCGTTAAGCCTGGGTTAAGGATGACAGTTCCATACATTTCGACACTAGTTAACCCTGGGCTAGCAGTTAACTCAGTGTTAAATGGTTAACTCTGGTTCGTGCAAGTCCACCTAAAGGATTCAGTTCCTGATAGACTTTGTATCTTCCAGTGAAAAATGCAATATTTTGTCTGTAGTATGTATTTAGTTTTTCACTATAATTTCATAACTTCTCCAAAAATTTATGAGTTCATTTATACAATATTCACAAGACATAGGTTATGTTACTCTAAAACATTTGAAACTAATGTGATGGTAAATTAAATATTATTGGTACTATGTATCAAGTTGAATGTTTTCTTCTTAGCGTGTAAGTTTTTGTAACAAATAAAAACTAAGTTAAATATTTTTGTATATTAATGCAAAAACTGTTAAAAAATAATTGAAATGTGTTTCTAGGGTAAAAGTTGTAGGCAATATCATGGCCAGAAAGTAGATAATTATGAATGTAGAAAAATGTTGACAAGATATTTAATATTTCATGACAACATTGTCATTTAGTATATTTTAGATGTAATCAAGGGCCAGATATTATTATGGACTAATAGTCATTATTGTTATAGATTTAACATTGAACACAATTTGTTTGATTTTTATTAAATTGAACTGTATAAAAACTATAAATGCAATGCATCGATTGAAAACGTAAGATAAATGTATCTACTAACATGCTATACTCCATAAGGCATTATTTGTGTACATAATATTGATGTTTATGGAGTGGAGCATGTATATTTAATGTAAAATACCAACCAAATTTTACCAATAGCAACAAATAATTGTTGAATTGATGTATAAAAATGTTTTGGTAAAATCTGGTTTAAGTAATCAGAAATTAAATAGGTGGTTATAATTGATTAGTTGTCAGTCTATATTTCCTATTAATTTCTGGTTACTGTAGAAACATTCCCTGAGGAATGTATAACATAAATACATGTCTTTTTTTGACATTATAGCTATACAATTAATAAAATATCTTTGTCATTATAATTTTTTTATTTTTATTTTACTTTAGTCCTATTTGGATTGTTGGATATTCTTTTGACCATCATTTTCCTGAAAGCTTTGCTATTCGCTGGTTTGTTCCCAGAAAATTCAATATAGTCTTGTCCAACAAACTTTTCATTAGCTTTTGAAGTATGTCCTTCTAATGGTGGAACAAATACCCTTAATTTTTTGGTGGTTCTGTACAAGTATGGGCAATCCTTGGTTGTTGTTATAGGTTTTTCATGTTTCACATCTTCTGCCATTTCTACATCTCCAGTCTTAAATTCAATTTTTTCGTATGGAAATTTTTCATAAGATATTTTCTTTATCTTTTCACTAATATCAGTCAAATAGCTTGTTTTTATACCTAAACAGCTAGTTGGAATGCCAAAGTTATTCTGACCAAGTTTTCTAAGTCCATACAAACACACAGCTGGAACTTGGGCACCAACACAAGCTTCCAGTATTGGCTGTACGATAGCTCTAGGATTCACTGTCGATTCTATTATGATACCAGAACATTCATTCCTTTTTATAGACTCGCAGCATTGGGATAATCCAAACATGAGACCTTCTACTTTTCTGCAAATAGAGTATAAATTAATAGGTAAGTAATATTTATTTATCCAAGTAATAAGCAACTCTAGTTAATTTCACTTACTCTATCTTTGGAGGTTTCGGCCGTTTATCCTTTGGAAGTATCTTCAGTTCATCCCAATGTAGTTTTTTAAAATCTGGTATCTGAACTTTATACTTGCTTAGGGCTGTTTCCATTTCATTCTGTTGCATCTCGGATATTGTTGGCCTAAAAAATATTATTATATAATATTATCTTTATGTAGATTTTTAATAAGATTATATAGAAATATCCTCTTACCAAAACACTGGGTCAGGTCGGCAAAGTACATTTTTAATAGTTTTCTTCAGTTTGCCTTTACTGATAGTGTTTTTCTTCTTTTGTAAAGTTGCAGCTTGCATTATGGTTTTCTCAATTTATTTACTAGGTATACAAGTTTTGGGTTTTATTTATGTAAAGCTAAAATATGAACAGTACAACACATTACTATTATGAAAAATTTAATACATAAACCACACTACAATCTTAATTCATATCATAACTTCTACAGCAAAGCAATATAATCTGGCAATGACAGTGACAGCTGACGTTAAACAAGGGTCCGTTCGTTTAATATTTTTTTTACTTGAGACCTCAGCTTGAGACACGAACTTCATTTCTCAAAATATGTATTAAACTAGGTCATATGTACCTACATCAAAATATATTAAATTAAATCAGTAAACCTTATATTGTTACCCCGAAGAAATAAGAATAAATCACACTTGAATCAGGAACGTTGAAATGATAATTATGTGTTTTCCTTTCTTTTGATGTTATTCTGATATTTAATGGTTTTATTCCTCGGAATGTGTTATAGTTGGGAAGAAGCAAGGACGCAAGACGCAAGGAACTCCATAACACACACACACCAATACGATACAAAATACTTACCTACTTACCTAAGCCTAAGTTACTCGTAGCTAGGTAGGTACATGGTTGTTTTCAACGCTGTACCCAATTTTGGCTGTACCAGACTTTTTTTCACAAATATATTATGTTCAGAGATGGATGATGCCCAGGAAAAAAAATACAGCAGTCCTTGCAGTAGGGAAGTATAAGTAGGTACGTACCTACCTATGAGAATTAGCATGCATTTTCATACATACCTACATAATCTCTCTGCTTTTTCCCGTCGGGATAGGCAGATACAATACCTTCATGGACGAGTTTAGAGTGCCTTGTTATTAGACATTGACTATCGATATTTTATTTATTAATTCCAACCTTGACGCAGTGGGTACACGGTAAACAGGAATTACCCCCACACCCACCGGTGGGTGAACCCAGTGGGTGCACGGGTCACGTAAGTGTAATTTTAAATTACCTACAGAAATAATAAATTTTAATTTTCACCTCCCTTACTACAAGTCATCCACATTTTTCAATGAATGTAATAATTCTAATCAGACAATAATTAGTTATATACTTATTCATAAATCTACCTTCCCTTTATTGTCATTTGGAACAACCCGGATGACGTGAATTTCGAAAATATTTACTTAATAAATTACAATAAGTAGAAGAGTATTTGTTTCATCATAAATTTTATTACTCCAAGCGAGCAAGACAACGAGGGTGTCGGAACTCGGAACAGAATACAAAGAGATTATAAATCTCCGCTTAGAAACTTACTAGGAAACGGCTTGCAAAAAAGGATGCTTTTTTTGTGGGGCCCACGGCCGTTGGCGAAAATCTTATTGTTCGTCGTAGCGAAGGGCGGGGGCTGCAATAATGACTGCAGTAAGGGTGCGGTAATGGAACTTTTACCTGAGCATTGCACGATGCACTTTAGTCTACGGCGGGGTTCGAAACAGTCGTAGCAAACTGCGTTGCTTATAAAATGTCGGCAAAAAAGCCTGATAAGTGGTTGTTGGTGCAATGGAGTAGCGGTGACCGTGGTGTGGTGAATTTGCGGGCAGTAGTGAAGCCGGGGGAGGCGAGGGTCGGTGCAGTGGTGGCTCTGGCAAGAGATGGTCAGCAGGACACGGCTATAATAATTGGCAGTTCGAGTGAGTTTTCGTTACTATTTTATCAGTCGACCCACGAAGTTGCGGACACTATAGAATTTTAATTGCTTAGGTACCTACACTATGATTGTGGTGTTCATGAATTAACCAATTAAATATCACTTTGTATTGAGAATACCTACTAGATAAAATTATGATTTCATTTCTATTAGATCCAAAATACGAACATACTTTACCTAAGTAGGTACTTTCCATTACCCCAGGAATAGAATATCGTCCATTAGATTCAATCGTATACGAAAGATTGACGCAGATACCAATTCGTTTATCATTTTCGACTTTATATGGAAAGGTTTCAATTTGAGCGCGACACATTTTAAACGTAAGGAGAGGCGCGCGTCCTCAAATTCCCCACGTGTTGCTATTGCGCCGACACTGTATGAGATACAATACAAATTAATTTTGAAGATAATAAACACTAACTAATATCTTTTTATTACTCGTTCATACATGTTGCATAAATCTTTTCCTCGTCTTTATCTTGATTTATAATTAGAACTAGTGGTTTAACTCGGCCCAGTAGTTTTTGAGTTGACTCGTAACAAAGATACAAACATACAAATATTCAAATCTTTCCTATTTATGATATTAGTATAGAAAGGTACTTACTAATATTCTACCAAATAGTATTCTTTAAGAATTCTACATCAATCCGCATAGGACTGGAAGTGAGAATTTTCTAATAGTAGGTATACTGTATACCAGTTACAGTATCTATATAGGTCTTTGAGTATTAAACCAACAGGAGACGTCACGCGCACTAGTTTCTTAGCAAAAAAGTCTGCCAATTTCTGCGCGGGGGACGAGGAAACAAACACAAATAATGCATTTATTTTAAATAAAAGTGAAAGTTTAGTTAGTAAATTTTAAAACTAACGCATTTTTGGACAAAACAATTAAACACTAGCTTGAACTAGATGCACACAAATAAATTCACCAATTCAAGCACTCCGTGAACTCAAAAGAACTAGTTGTATTTATCAGGTATGCGTGTTGACCGACACTTTTTTTTGGCAGAGGGGAACGCCTGTCAGTGGCGTCTCCGGTTGGTTTAATACTCAAAGATATAGGTATATAAGTAGGTTTATCGTTAATGCAGTACCTAGCAACCAATAGTCAGAAACACGACTTGTTCTTGACAATACAAATCATAGCATATCACGCTCTCTTACTCCTAAACTATGTGGAGTCTATAATGCCAAGGAATGTAGCTATCAAATTTAATTTGGTTTATTTATGAACTTAACAGGCGATCGCCAACTGCTGGAGCAGCAGATAACGCCTACATTGTATGGTGAAGATGTAAACGCAGCTGGTCCCAGTATGAAGCAGGAGGATCCTGGCGATTTCTCAGCCAGTGCCTCTTCTTGGGAGCCAAGTGACGAACAAATTTCGTCTGATGAAGAAGAGGTGAGTGAAATAACATGCTAGAGTTATATTATCACTTATCAGCATATACTCAACACAAACAAGATCGACTCCTAAAATGCAATGAATCTTTGTAGAATATTTTGTTCGAAAAATAGGTAGGTACCTTAATATTAGACAATACCTAGCTCATTACCTACTTATAGAGCAGGTAAAAAAAGGTTTATTTCATTTTTACTTATGCTGTACTTTAAGTAGATATAGACCGCTGAGAACAACGGAAACCCAATCCTTTCAACAACAGCAAACTATTTGTTCATAGATAACAATAAGAATTGCTTAACATTCCAGGTAGAAGAAAAGAAAACGAATATGAACCGGTATGCGCGATCGTATCCTAATAGAAGGACGAGCAGAATTCTCAAACCATGCCACAGAGCCGATGCAATCAACGCTATTATAAGTAAGAGAAATAAAAGAAATCATGACGGTTCTATGAAGAAATCCGAGAAATCAAAAAGAAAAACTGCCGATAAGAAATTGTTACCAGATTCTACTAGAAAAAACAACAGCCCTGCACCTAATAGCGCAAATACTGACACAATAGCCATTGATTTACGGGAAATTATGAGCATGAAACAATGTTTCCAAGAGCTATTCAAAATTATAAAGGAAATTAAACCAACTACGAAAAACAATAAATCAAAATGCAATGGGGTTGCAGAAAAAAAGATGCAACCCGCTTTAAAAGACGACAAACAAGTCTACGAACTAATAGATGACGGTAACGAGAGTGATGAAAGTGAAAGAAGCCAAAGCGAAGAATCAAACCGATCAGATGATAATGTGCTTATCACCAACAAATATAACGTAGCAGGAACAGCGACAAAGAGAGCCATAAACACACAAAATAATAATGAGCTTAAAACGGGCAATGATGAGTGGGTAAGTTGCTTTAATAGTAATACTGTAAATTGTAATTATGCAATAGAAAAGTTGATAAGGACTTAATTTTTCAGATACCAATTGGAAGTGGACAAACGTTGATACACAAAGATCAATTCAGAAAAGTGAAATGGAAATCTTATACCGTTGCTACGCGAACATTGCTGTTAGCTGTGTTTCCACGAAGGTAACGAAAAGTACAATTACAATAATAGTTAAGGAAGGAACCAAGTAATTATTTTTGTACGCACTTTTTTCAGAATATTAGCCACACATTCTCTGACAGGAAAGAGATCACCAGCGTTTCAGAACAGGCCTGCAAAAATGTGCCTGGACCCGAAAATAGTCACTGACGTCATAATAGAAATTACAGACAGATTCAAAGTTAAAGAAAATTTAGTTCGGTAAGTGAAAACTACGTATAGGTATACGAATATTCTTGTATAGATATTCTTACTTATTATCGGTCAAGTAAGATAAATGTTTTAAAAACATTGCTATTTCTGTCTTGGTAGGTAATATATTATTTAAAATAAAATTATGACATGCATTTACAGCAACAGATGAAGAATAGTTAATACTATTGAAATATTAGGTACTTACATACCCGACAAAACCTGGTGGAAAGCTTACTTTTTTGAGAGTAATATGGGCTATTATAACTTACCCACAGGAATGGGTCTTTGTGGGTTAAATAGCGGGGGGTAAAACCACAATTAGTACAGTAGGTATAATTCAATAATTGCATATAATTCAATGGTAATGACGATAACATTAATTTACAGGAGTATCATAACGACGAAATGCGCAGACGAGTGTAAAATGTACAAAATGAGAATGAAAAGGAAAACGACGTGTTTGAATAATCAAGAGAACGTCCCGCCGGCTGCCACCGAAAATGATGCTGTTAACCAAACCTGTTAGCTGCATAGCTGAAATTTGTAAATGAGAAATCATCGTCGATAGATATAATCTGATGTAGTAGGAATTTCTCTTTCTAATTCTTGTCAGCCTTAGAAAATAATAATATAATTTGTAAAGATATGAGCCGAATCTCTTAGTATTCAAATAAATGTAATTTAAGTTCAATGTAAGATTTTATTGACTCATAATAACAGTAAGTTTGTATCGTATTTATAAAAAAGCCGTTAATCCAAACTTGAGTAAAAATTCAGCTGTTTTATGACTAGACCATTTCCATAACCTATCTACTTAAACAATTAAATATTATATAATAATTAGTTTCCTTGTTGGAATATTCCGAGTGGGGACAGTATTAGATCAGTATTGGTGCTAGCGATTATAGCTCTCATTAGCATCATTTCATCTGGTGTAAACCGCCAGCCACTTAGTTGACCGAGGCTCTGTAGCTTCGGGCAACATTCCATGAGCAGTTCCACTGTGTTGCAGGTAAGTCGAGGTGCGTTCGGAAACCAAATACCTTCAAGGTGCTCGAATTTGTACCGGCGAAGCATTCTGGAAATCATAAATTAGTTTTTTGTTAGCGATAATTTCCACCGCATCAAAACTCGTGGGCGAGCTATAGGTAAACACTGCAACATTTCGTATTTATAGTTCTAAAATAACGTTGACGAGTTCATTATGTAGTGTTCTGTGATCGCGTGACGATCAAGGCTGACACTACTTGGTACCTATAGATTTAATAGCCTCCCGCGACTCCGTCCCCATAAATATTAGGTTATCGCGTCCCATATAACTGTCTTTTTCCGGGATGAAATGTAGCCTTCGTCCTTCCTCATTATGTAAACTATCATAATGCCATATTTTATCAAGATCGGTTTAGTTGTGAAAAGATAACAAAGTGACAGAGTTACTTTCTTATTGATAACTAGCAGCGCCCCGCGGTTTCAACCGCGTAGTTCCCGCACCCGTGGGAATACGGGGATAAAATATAGCGTATGTGTTATTCTGTTGTATAAGTCATACCTATAACTGTAGAGTTTTATTAAAATTCGTTCAGTATTCATACTCTACTACATAAGTTACAAACTTTTACGTTTATAATATTAGTAGGATACAGCTTATGCCCGCTACACCGTCTTGGTAGTACATCTATCCTGGAGACGTAAACTATCGTCCTACTAAAATTTCATAAAGATAGGTGTACTGGTTTAGCCGAGCAATGATAAATAAGTAATAGACCGACAGAGTTACTTTCGTATTTCTAACTAGCGGATGCCCAGCGGCGTTGCCCGCGCGGATTCCGTTTATTCCCGTTCCCGTGGGTATTTCCGAAAATCCCTTCATAGTGGTTGCCTACGACATATTTAGGATACCTACATACCATATTTCAAATAGCGGGTGCCCAGCGGCGTTTTCCCGCTTGGACTTAGTTTATTCCCGTTCCCGTGGGAATTTCCAAAAATCCCTTTATACCAATTTCCTATGACATATCAGACACCTTCATACCATTTTTCAAGTTTCTAGGTGTTATCGTTTCGGAGTAGTACTTATTTCTCTTTTTAAGCAGTTTTTATATTTTCCCGTGGGAATGAAATATTTTCCTGGCATAAAAAGTACCCTAGATGTTGACCCGGGTACTCAGTTATCTCCATACCAAATTTCATCAAAATCCGTCCAGTAGTTTTTGAGTGATGCGTGCACAACCAGACAGACAGACAGACAGACAAAAATTCCAAAAATTGGTGTTTCGGTATCTATATCGATAACTATATACACTACCGTTAAAATTTTCAAAAAATATTTAATGTACAGACACGGCCCCGTTAGAGTTTTATTATACACACACCGGCACAATTAGCGGAACAGAAAAAAAAAGGAGAAAAAAGAGGGAATTTAGAACAATGAATGTAATTTTTAAACAATATATTATTTAAAATGAAACAACAATTAAATTAACATGTTTTGACATTCATTTGTAACACCATACTTAAAATTTTATAAAAATAAAAATTAAATTAAACAAAATGCATTTTTCTTCGATTTTTAATTATAGAGAAACAGCAGAAAATTCAAGATTTTCCAAAGTTTAACAACAATTTCAATGACTGTTCAATATCGAGTGTTTCCTCCTCGTGCTCTGATGAGGGTTTCCATCCGTCTGGGCATGCTGCGGATGATGTTATCAATGGTTTCTTGGGGCAACCTCTGCCATTCTTCAAGTAATGCGTTTCGCAACTCGTTGAGATTATTGGGAGGGGGCATTCTTGACTTTACACTCCTCTTTAGCAAGTCCCAGACGTGTTCTATAGGGTTCATATCGGGGGACCGTGCTGGCCACTCCATCACCGTTATACCAACATGGTTTAGGTATGTCTGTACTGTGCGAGCACTGTGAGCCCGAGCATTATCCTGCATTAGAATGAAGTTGTTACCAATAAAGGGGGCAAATGGCACAACATGTTCTTCTAAAATCTCCCTGATATACCGATCAGCATTCAGATTCCCGCCATCGACCACTACTAACTCCGTACGAGCTCCTAAACATATTCCTCCCCAGACCATAATTGAACCGCCGCCATATGCAACTGTATTTTCAAAATTAGACTGGATATACCGTTCTCCTTTGCGTCTCCATACTCGCTGCCTTCCATCAATTTGATTTAACATAACTCTGCATTCATCAGTAAAAAGAACCTGTCCCCAGTCGTCGAAGTCCCAATCACGATGTTCACGACCAAAGTGTAGACGGTTTGTGCGATGATGTCTCTCAAGTTTTGGGGCTTTGGCGGGCACATACGAGCCTATACCCACTTCTTCGAATCTTCTACGAACTGTCCGCTCACTCATCCTTACTGCTCGTACCTCTTCCAGTAAATTTCGAGCCTGCACCGCCGTTAGTCTCGTGTTCCGTCGGACTTGAAGTTGGAGAAAACGGTCATCCCTCCTTGAAGTACACCTTTTCCGGCCTTGTCCTCTCCTTCTCACTAGAGCATTCGTCAATCTGTATCGTTGGATGCTACGATAAATCGTTGATAACGATCGACGAAGGCTTCTGGCAATCGATCTGTAGGTTTGACCATTTCTCCTCATTTGATCTGCCCTAATGATTTCTGATGGCGTTAAATCAGGCATAATTAGATGCTCGTAAATTATCAATATGCGAAAAAACTCAAAAGCCTCAAAAACTGCAATTCAAAGCTTTTCAAATGGAATTCACGAACCTTCTAAAAACGGACAAGCGGTGGAAAAAATGAATCAATGAAAATTAAAACAAAAGAATGAAAAAAAGGGCAGTCGCTTAGTATTCCATTTTTAAATTAAAACCCAAATTTAAAAAAAGCTTGTTTAGCCGCAAAAATGCGTAAATACTCCCTTTTTTTTCTGTTCCGCTAATTGTGCCGGTGTGTGTATGTATGGACTAGCGGGTGCCCAGCGGCGTTGCCCGCGCGGATTCCGTTTATTCCCGTTCCCGTGGGAATTTCCGAAAATCCCTTCATAGTGGTTGCCTACGACATATTTAAGACACCTACATACCATAATATTTCAAATAGCGGGTGCCCAGCGGCGTTTTCATGCGTGGTTTCAGTTTATTCCCGTTCCCGTGGGAATTTCCAAAAATCCTTTTATACTGGTTTCCTACGACATATAAGACACCTACATACCATTTTTCAAGTTTCTAGGTGTTATCGTTTCGGAGTAGTACGTATTTCTCTTTTTAACCAGTTTTTATATTTTCCCGTAGGAATTAGACATTTTCCTGGAATAAAAAGTACCCTAGATGTTGACCCGGGTACTCAGTGATCTCCCTACAAAATTTCATCAAAATCCGTCCAGTAGTTTTTGAGTGATGCGTGCACAACCAGACAGACAGACAAAAATTCCAAAAATTGGTGTTTCGGTATCTATATCGATAACTATATACACTACCGTTAAAATTTTCAAAAAATATTTAATGTACAGACACGGCCCCGTTAGAGTTTTATTATATGTATGGACTAGCGGGTGCCCAGCGGCGTTGCCCGCGCGGATTCCGTTTATTCCCGTTCCCGTGGGAATTTCCGAAAATCCCTTCATAGTGGTTGCCTACGACATATTTAAGACACCTACATACCATAATATTTCAAATAGCGGGTGCCCAGCGGCGTTTTCATGCGTGGTTTCAGTTTATTCCCGTTCCCGTGGGAATTTCCAAAAATCCTTTTATACTGGTTTCCTACGACATATAAGACACCTACATACCATTTTTCAAGTTTCTAGGTGTTATCGTTTCGGAGTAGTACGTATTTCTCTTTTTAACCAGTTTTTATATTTTCCCGTAGGAATTAGACATTTTCCTGGAATAAAAAGTACCCTAGATGTTGACCCGGGTACTCAGTGATCTCCCTACAAAATTTCATCAAAATCCGTCCAGTAGTTTTTGAGTGATGCGTGCACAACCAGACAGACAGACAAAAATTCCAAAAATTGGTGTTTCGGTATCTATATCGATAACTATATACACTACCGTTAAATTTTTCAAAAAATATTTCATGTACAGACACGGCCCCGTTAGAGTTTTATTATATGTATAGATATCAGAATGGATTATCTCAAAATACCTCACCTTGACATATCATTATCATCCAATTTGATTTCATCGCCGATAATAAGCTTCTTCAATTTAGGGCTACCTGTCATCAAGTATTTCAGTAGGGAAGACGACAGGTTTCCTTGAATGATTTCAATGTGTTCCAATTTGTTAAATGGAATCTCTTCTTCGTGAGTCGCAGTTTGTATTTGATAAAACTCTAGACTCTCCAGATTTCTGCAAGTCTCCGCTATCCTGGTGAAATTGAAAGAGCCCAAGGAACCAGACAGCATTAATGTCACTATTTTATACCCAATCTTCTCTAGTAACTGATGAAGTTCATGGCATTGGAATTTGTTCAACTTTATCTTATTGACATGGCTAAATTCCTTCAATTGCAGCAACACTCCTTGGTCGGGCTCCTCTAAATAAATTGTCTCTAACATTGGGCATAACGCAATTATAGCTTTCATCGTCCTCATGTTAGTCTGAGTGTCATGCATATACTGTAATTTACTTCTGAAGTTCGGTGGGCAGTCAGTGTTGTAAATATGGTAAATTGATTTACCGACAAACGAGTAACTGCCAAGATTAGTTAAGTTTGGCAACCGTCGGATCAGGAGGGCCACATCTGTGTGGTCTATGTTTTCTTCGCCATACATACCAATGTTGACTACCGTCAGACTCTGGGTTAGCTGGGGATTCCCCGTCAACATAGCATCAATGCCAATCTCCGTTATATCAGTTTCACCGGAAATATCGAGCAGTTTCAAAACTTTATTATGCTCCCCAATGAATTTGAGCACCTCATCATTAGCAATGTAAGGGATATTTAAGACTGTCAGATTCGGTAGGTTTTTAATCAGCTGATACATGAGCGTTAAGTGCTCCTCCTTCACCCAAACTCCTTTCAGATTGAGGGAGGTGAGATGGCGACCTTGTTCGACAATTAGCTCGACGACCTTCCTGTAATAGGGGCACGGGAACATCCCAGTCGCTAGACTCTTCACGTTTTCTTTGAGAAGCAGACGCATGGTGTAGTACCTTATAGAAGGGTCCAGGTACTCTGAGCTGAGTATTAAGTTAATGAGATCCTGGAATATGTCACTCGTGACTCCCATGCTCTCGTAGTAGGAGGACACCATCGTGAAGAGCATGGCAACATCTTCGTCCGTGGTCACGCGTGTCAGAGTATGAATCAACTGCCTTGCTACTAACGAGAGAGTTATTTCTTGTAGAGGCGGCACTGGACATTTCGGAGACATTGTTCACAACACTATATTTTTACAGAAAATATAACTTTCACTTCACTTATTTTTACTAACTATATTGTTGAGCATCCGTGCATCACGACACTCCAGTGGGGTATTCCGTTTTCGGAGAGAAAGAACTGAAAAATGCTTGTGGTTATTTAGCGCGCGCATGCGCACGGCATCTGGCAGTGAGCCAGAGAACACGTTTATAATTCAAACTCACACAACTCGCGCGCTTTATTTTTAGAACTTTTAAAAGGTGTTTACGGTTTGCGTAGTATTGTTATAATAAACCTAATTCACTGATTAAATTTGAGACATGGACGGGGGGCGATGCGCGGAAATTTAATTTACTATTAGATAATTTCAAGTGGAAACAAAGGTGTAGAGTCAGAATTTAAGACTTGATAACTAGAATATTTATATTTAAAAACAACATTAAATACAAGATGACACGTGCACCGGATGCGTGGAATCTTTTAAGTTATTATTAACTTCTAACAAAAACAAAGTGTGGAGCGTGTAAGAATCTTTCTCATAAGAATTCCGTAACTAGTTCATTCATAAATATTTTTGTAACAAACAATATACATAAAAGTAAATTAAATACTGGTTATTTGTATCATCCTTCCTTTAATTTACACATCTTATTCTAACAAATCAAACAAACTAACTCAGATAGGCAACAGCCACACATTTTTTATTATATTTATGTACAATCTATTCTGATTTTATGACTGAATTAAAAAAACACAGTATTACACATGTTATCCAAATACACACGCTAATTCATTGAACTAAGTCTAAAAATCACAAGGATTCAATAACGTCATAAAAATGGAGGTTATCCCTAATTCTAATAACTTTTTTATTTGCCCTCCCTTTTTTTGTGTGCAGACTGCAGACGCCATAACATTTAAATATTATATCCGAAAACGTTTGAAGGATCAGTTTCTCTTAAATAAGACGAATCTAACGCCTAATAATGCATTTTAATAATTGAAATCCATCAAACCTTTTAGGCTACAGAACTTGCCAAAGACATTTACATAAACTCGAAAAACATTACACTCCTTCTGAGGCAGTCGGGTAAGGAAAGTGCAAAATAGCGTCTCAAGACTGACACAAAATTATTTTATAAATTACACATTTACACACCGAAACATGCTGACAACTCCAACGACCTGTTGGACATTTGACATGACAAAATTTGCAAACTTGGGAAAAAAAAACAAAATACTTTTACCAAAATTTCAATGTTACTCGCTCGATGAAAATCATCCACATAAATATGTCAACCTTATTCAGAATGAAGCTAAATAATATTCGCAAAATTTGATTTGTTGTAATCAATACAACTTTGTAAAATCAACAACTTTTACCTACAATGTCATATATTGTTCATGTAAATGACAAACTACTTTCACGACTTTGCACGAGGTAGCTACAATATTTCATATTGACAAAAAATACTTACTCCCTGATTTCCAATGGGCAAATTAAAATTTGACGACATAAATACTGTTAACTTAGGGCTGATTTTTGAATCGTCAGATAAATCTTATCTGGAGAATATATTGATGCTGTCACTGTCTGACACAATAGAAAGGAAAGGTGACGGGTGATGTTTATTCTTCAGATAACTTTTAACCGACTATTGAAAAATCTGCCCTTAATTAATTGTTTTATCCATACTGTGTTGTTTTCGGTGTACAATAAAGATTTTCACGGAAGGTGGCCGAAGCCGAAAATTCGGTCGGACACTACCTTGTACTACAATTGTGACTGTGACTGAATGTACTAGATTTATATTGGAGATCGAACTTCGAAGTAACACGAAATATTATTACCAAAAAAGTCCAAAGAATATCATCCACGTACGAAAATCGAACAAACCGTTTACGTCGGCACAGGCAGGTTCTTGGCGACGAGTAGCAGAATTTGTTCTGTATTGAAGCACCAGTTAGCGATCTCCTTGGACACCTGGCACCAGTACTCGCCGTGGTGAGGCTCAGCTGCTTTGCATCGGGTTTTCACGTCCTCCTGTTGTTGCTCGTTGCCGTGAAGGAGCTCGAACTTGTAGAAGTATGCCCACGCGTCGCCGAGGTCCGGGTCTATCTTTACCTGTTGGGAAGGATAATTTCAAACGTTACTCGAGTTCACGCCTTTATCCCCGATGTATTTCTGAAAGAAACTCATTTTCACCGGTATGTGTGTAAGAGTAGAATATTCCTGAGTCACATAGGCTATATAACATAGAACACTTAGCAATAATCGATAATAGGTTCGACAGTTCCTACGTCAGGCACTGGTCGCAGATGCATGATGATGATGTATGTATGTACTAACACACTAATCTAGTTAAAGTAAGGCTAATAATCAACTAACAAACTATGGACTATGCCTGAAAAATAAGTATTTTTTATTTTCGTATTCCCATATAAAACGGGAACTACGCGGGTGAAACCACGGAGAACTGCTAATGTTGTATACAGATACAGTTTCGCATTTTAAGTTCAACTGTATAGCATAGTCGTATTTCCTGTAGTGTTTTTTTTAAAATACACTTTTTTTAAATAGACTCCCAAGTACTCTGTATAATACAGAATAATGTATTAATCTTACCGTTCGATTGAACCATTCCCGGCACTTGTTGAGCTTCCTCTCGGTCCAAAACAGCTGCGACACTGCGAGGAGCACGTGGGCGTCGTGTTCGCATTTCTTCAGCGCATCCACCTGATTCGGAAAAACACATCACTCTTTATAATTGCCGTTCGTTTGCGAAAATAGGCTATAAATTTAAAACCGCAAATTTATGTTTTTTGGATTATTTTGATTCATTTATTGTTTTGAATTTTGTTGTGCATGTTTTAAATAAGATTACGCTCACTTATCTGACGTCATAATCAAAATAATTTTTTTTTTGTCTTGCAAAGAGTGACTGTATCGAAATTAAATTGCAAATAAGTATTCATTAAATAAATTTCCCAATCATCTTTAAAAATGTTTTTCGATTTAAATTTTTATACATTGCAATTCTGTACTAAAAATAATGGCGTCATCACAGTACATATTTCATAGCACATTTTACTTTTGATGCATTATAAAAACTAATTTGACCAGAAAGTAAAAAAAGGGACCTATTTTAAAAGACAATTCCGACCTCAAATAACGGAAAAAGAAAAAGAGAATAATGGAAGTGGAAGTATAGATAATTTTACTTACGCTTTTAGTTTTTCTCTGCGGTCGTGACTCCATGAATATGGCATCTGCCCACAAGCGGCCAGCGTTGGGACATTCCTGAAGAGCTTTTGCCATCACAGCATTTGCTATCTCCAGACTAGCGTTTCGCCGTTCTAGTCTCACACTCTCCAACCTGTGAGGATTATACACTGTGCGTTAGACACTAGAAAAAAAAACGCAATATCTGATTTCAACTCCCCATAAACAAAGGTAGTTGACTGTACCGAAATGAAATTGCGAGAGTTGATTAAAAATATTATCTTAAAATACCTCTACAAATATATTTTGATTTGAAATACCTGTGGCAAATTTTAAAATAATACACAATCGAAAAAGTTCTAAAAATGACGTCACAGAGTAGGATTCAGTACATTTTTCCTAGTAAATTTGCGTATTGACGGCTGATAGAAAGCAACTGGTTTGTCTAACTGTCGAGTACTAAAAATAAGAAGTAATGTTACTATCTGTGGTTGTTGTATATAATCAGGACATAAAAAGACAGCTCGAAATCAGATCTATCGTAAAATTTAATTAAAAACTTCTTTAATGTAGTACACACACCGGCACAATTAGCGGAACAGAAAAAAAAAGGAGAAAAAAGAGGGAATTTAGAACAATGAATGTAATTTTTAAACAAAATATTATTTAAAATGAAACAACAATTAAATTAACATGTTTTGACATTCATTTGTAACACCATACTTAAAATTTTATAAAAATAAAAATTAAATTAAACAAAATGCATTTTTCTTCGATTTTTAATTATAGAGAAACAGCAGAAAATTCAAGATTTTCCAAAGTTTAACAACAATTTCAATGACTGTTCAATATCGAGTGTTTCCTCCTCGTGCTCTGATGAGGGTTTCCATCCGTCTGGGCATGCTGCGGATGATGTTATCAATGGTTTCTTGGGGCAACCTCTGCCATTCTTCAAGTAATGCGTTTCGCAACTCGTTGAGATTATTGGGAGGGGGCATTCTTGACTTTACACTCCTCTTTAGCAAGTCCCAGACGTGTTCTATAGGGTTCATATCGGGGGATCGTGCTGGCCACTCCATCACCGTTATACCAACATGGTTTAGGTATGTCTGTACTGTGCGAGCACTGTGAGCCCGAGCATTATCCTGCATTAGAATGAAGTTGTTACCAATAAAGGGGGCAAATGGCACAACATGTTCTTCTAAAATCTCCCTGATATACCGATCAGCATTCAGATTCCCGCCATCGACCACTACTAACTCCGTACGAGCTCTTAAACATATTCCTCCCCAGACCATAATTGAACCGCCGCCATATGCAACTGTATTTTCAAAATTAGACTGGATATACCGTTCTCCTTTGCGTCTCCATACTCGCTGCCTTCCATCAATTTGATTTAACATAACTCTGCATTCATCAGTAAAAAGAACCTGTCCCCAGTCGTCGAAGTCCCAATCACGATGTTCACGACCAAAGTGTAGACGGTTTGTGCGATGATGTCTCTCAAGTTTTGGGGCTTTGGCGGGCACATACGAGCCTATACCCACTTCTTCGAATCTTCTACGAACTGTCCGCTCACTCATCCTTACTGCTCGTACCTCTTCCAGTAAATTTCGAGCCTGCACCGCCGTTAGTCTCGTGTTCCGTCGGACTTGAAGTTGGAGAAAACGGTCATCCCTCCTTGAAGTACACCTTTTCCGGCCTTGTCCTCTCCTTCTCACTAGAGCATTCGTCAATCTGTATCGTTGGATGCTACGATAAATCGTTGATAACGATCGACGAAGGCTTCTGGCAATCGATCTGTAGGTTTGACCATTTCTCCTCATTTGATCTGCCCTAATGATTTCTGATGGCGTTAAATCAGGCATAATTAGATGCTCGTAAATTATCAATATGCGAAAAAACTCAAAAGCCTCAAAAACTGCAATTCAAAGCTTTTCAAATGGAATTCACGAACCTTCTAAAAACGGACAAGCGGTGGAAAAAATGAATCAATGAAAATTAAAACAAAAGAATGAAAAAAAGGGCAGTCGCTTAGTATTCCATTTTTAAATTAAAACCCAAATTTAAAAAAAGCTTGTTTAGCCGGCCAGTAACACGCAAAAATGCGTAAATACTCCCTTTTTTTTCTGTTCCGCTAATTGTGCCGGTGTGTGTAGTTAAGATACCTCAATGAAGTCTATAATACATACCACAGCTCAGCATTCTTGGGATTTCTGAGTCTAGCTTTCTCTAAAACCGATCTGGCTTTGGTGACATGCTTCATTTTCTCTTCTAGCCTCGAGAGTAATATCCACATAGGGACGCTAGTCGCGCATTTCTTCAACTGAAACGAAAATGTATTTTTTAACAAGTCCATTTTATAACAATACTAGCGACCCGCCCCGGCTTACCACGGGTGCAATGCTAATACTAAAACCTTCCTCTTGAATCACTTTATCTATTAAAAAAAAACCGCATCAAAATCCGTTGCGTAGTTTTAAAGATTTAAGCATACATAGGGATTATATTATGTAGTGAAAATGCCGATTGAGATTAAAAGGCAGTCAAAAGATTTAAAAGTCTCTTACCCTCCTTCTGGGCAGTAGTGGTAAATGTTTGCTTATGACACTCCAGAGATTAAGATGAATCTAACGACACCTCGCCCTTCAAAATGAATAAAACCGTTTAGACTAGGAACATCCGAAAAAATATGCTACGCTGGGCTGCCCATTCAGCATCAGTATATTAAAAATGACGTTTATAATTTTATTATATGTATACTGATTTTGTTTTATATTTATTATTTCGTTTATTAAATCAAAACAATAATAATTAAATTTAAATTATGATAATTCTTGTCTATTTTCCTTTGTGGACTGAACAGATTACTATTATTAAAAACATCACCCTCCTTACTCCTTTAAAAGTGTTGTATCAAACACATATCATGATGTTTTATTCCTATTTTAGACAAAATAATTATTTTGGCGAAGCGCTGCTAAGCAATAAAATTACTTTGCACAGAATGTTGGCATCAAAATTCGGTTACTAAAATTCCTTTTAGAACAAGATGGCACTGTTGTGACACTAATGTGGTGTAAATGATGAGACTTGTTAAGAGCAAGGGCGTTTTGTGTATTCTTTATATTATGATATCTTACTATAAAATAATAGTGAAATGTATACTTACATACCCATTCAATACATACACTAAACGTAAGTTGGATTTACAATATGTATAAAAAATTATGTTTGTTAGTATTTTTTTTGTGCGGTACTAAAACAATCATCCGTTTCCAAAAAGGTTTAACAAGGTTTTTTTGTGACGTTTTTTAAATATATCCCCGGTAACGGGAACATACAACTGGAAATGGAAAAAACTGGATCTACGCCGGCAACACTGCCACCGGATACCCGCAAATAATATATACTTGCCAAATACACAATGCGTATGCATGACGTCAATTTTCACCTCAAAAACGAAATCCTGGTAATTTGACTGTACCCTAATTTATACCTAACCAATGTTATAATGATAAAGTTGTAGGTCTTACCCCTTGCGTGTAAGTGTTGTGGGCGTCATCGTTTTTCCCCATCTGTTCTTCGATTTGTCCTTTCATCATGTGAAGCTTGGCGTAGTCACTGAACACCTTGATAGCTTCTTCTAAGAGCTTCAGAGCCTCGTCACAATTGTTCAGGGCCCACTCGAGTTTAGCAGATTTTATCATTACCTGCCAGAAGTTGGAAAATTAATAGCTAAAAGCAGTTTAAAATAAAGAATTCAGGATACAAATTATTTATAATTTGGCATAAAATACATTTTACGCGAATCTAACAGTCCCATAAAACATTAATTATAGTTTAAAAACACAGTTGTATGTATGGCACGAGGTGTTTACGAGTAGCCATTGAGTTCTATCATCATTCAGCTCGATGATATCAAATTACTGTATTGTTATCCAATTAATAATGAATGATTTAAATTAATATTTTATTCCTTCTTCTGTCGAGGACTTTAGTTACAAGTGAAGCTAATATATAAACCGTGCAAAATGTAGGTGATCTCACCCTAGGCGTCGGAGCAGAGGCTCGAGCCTTGGACAGGAGTCTCCTCGCTCTGTCGTACTCCTTGTTTTCGCTCTCCAGTTTGACGGCCGCCAGCCAGATCTCCTCCGAGTTGGGGTTGGCTTGGAAAGCCAGTGACAAGATACCACGGGCGGCTGGCACGTCACCTTGAAAAGAAACGTCGTTGAATTTCCGCATAATTGGCCATTTAAATTTGGAAATAATCTCAGATAATTTAAAGAGGTTTTCAAATCGTTAAACTGGTTATTCTTTTAAAAAATTTACAAAAATTCCAAAAAAATAACGCATTATTTAAATTAGCCAGAATGTTCTATGACCAACATGGCGTCCACGCGCTGCTGTGACGTCAAAAAATATGTTAAGTATTCAGACTATAGAAAAAAGCTAACTGAAATTATGTCTAGTCAGCCATATTAGATTTCCTGTGACGTAGCCCACGACACATTTTGGATCAATAGATATGTACCTCATTTGGAATTAGTTTTGTACAAGATCAATAAAATGTTCCTTTTGGATTTGCCGTGGCAGGTAAAATAATTTAAGTTTGATAGATATGGTCAAAAAATGCACTAAGCTCAATAAACAGAATTCTATTAAAAAATGTTTTTACCTGCCAACCACTTGGACTTTGCTCCCATCAACCAAAGCACCTCAGATTTGGGACAATGGGCGACGGCTCGCTGCAACAACGCCTCTAGGCTGGCTCTGGTGCCGTGTTGTTTCTCCAAATAAGCCGCCCTAAGCCATATTGATTTCTTTGACGGGAAAACGGACAAAGCGTACCCGTATACTGCGCGAGCGCATTCGTAGGCTCCTTCATTTGCGCACTAGAAAAGAAAACATTGCTTACAACTTTTGACAGGTACGAGGTAAATAATGATCAGTCGCACTGGCTAGGTGTTTACCTAGCCATACAATAAAATTTAAGTGTCTGTATGTTAATTTAAAATTAATGCCAAAATTTAAGTGAAAACTGCTTTTTGTACGATGCCTAATCATAAATAACGATTTTATGAATTTGGTCTATCTGGCTGAAAGTTTGCCTCGAATAGGATCCGAAACGGAAGTTGATGACCAAAGAGGTTGGAAGAAAATCATTCTTTTAGAGAAACTTTTTCTTTAAACGTCTTTGTTGATGACATTTACACAGATGGAAATAGGAATTTTAACTCAAATTTAAGTTCCATCTCTGTATCTTGCAGGGTTCAGATCAGAAGATATATTTCACTTTGACAAACCGACGCGAGGCGAGGCCGTGTCACAAATATATATACAATAAAATAAATCTACCTATATTGTACACCAAACGCAATGCGAAATAGATACAAAAATAAAAAATCACAATCTGAGGTCTTATCCATTATTAAAATTTTAATAGAAAGTGGACACGATGTTACGTCGTAAAGTGAATAATGTATTAGTGACTTACTGCTTCAGCGTCCTCCATCCAAGTATGTTTCTGGTCCTCAGGCTCAATACCGTGTCCGATTACTGCACGAATAATAGCCTAAAACAAGTACATTAGTTATTACAACACTGCACTGAAAACATTGAAAACAATCTAATATGAGCATATCTATATTTTTTTAGGCAGAACAATTAAAAATCAATTGTGTCTCAGATTAAGAGGTAAGTGGAATACTAACTTGGCAAGTGTGGACAGCACCCGACTTCTCAGCCTCCATAGCCTCCTTGAACCAGTGTTCGCGGTTAATTTCCACGCCGTTCGCGCTGAGAGACGTGATCGCGCGGTCAATGATCTTCTCCACCATGTGGGTGTTGCCTGATAGAAAAAACAAATAAGTACTCAACATGAGGCGCAAAGATAATGTATATTATTATTATTGTTAAAGGCGACTTTTTTACATCGTACAGTCAAGAGCACATGGAGCTTGCATTGGACTTTGTAACTTTTTATTACATTCGCCTTAGAGGTCAGACTCGCACTAAGTGTAAAGCTTCATGTGATCTTGACTGTACCAATTATATACATTATTTTAAGCGAAGTGGATAATATTATGTTACTTGACTTGAAGCCTCGTAAATGACCTAACGCAATATAAAGTTATAGTTGACTATATAAAACTGAATTATTAAATCAAAGTATGTCTAAATATATTTTCGTTTGACAATTATTAAAAAAAACAATTAGATGAAATCACAGAGAAGTATTCATTCATAACTTTTTTTTTATATAAAAAGCATCTGATTTGCTTAGGCAGTCAAATACCTAATTGCTTACAGAAACCCTTACCATGAGCTTCTTCCAACTTAGCAGCGGTAACCCAAATCTGTCGATCAGTGGGTATGTTCTCACGGGCCTTATTGAGAACTTTTCTCGCGTTCTCATAAGTTTCAAGTCTCGCTAGAGCCAGCCAGAGCTCGACACTGGTGGGGCAACACTCAACCGCTCGCGAGAGCAGAATACGAGCGTCTTCTGGGTTTTCTAGTTCTACTGCCGCTTTCCAAAGGCGAACTGAGTTGGGGATGTGTTCCAATGCTTTGCGGTATACACGACGTTTAGCCTGTGAATAAGGAAGTCTTCTATTTACGATGGATAGGATATAGTCTGTACATAACACGAGTTTTTGCTCGCGTGTTCCGGGACCAAAACTAACATATACAGTACAATAACTATATGTGATGAACAGTACGCAATAAATAATTTCTGATTATTACTTCTGAACTAAGCTGTCATGTAGTTAAAGAACTATAGTTATCCGCTTCTAAGAGGTTGGCTGACACTTGAGAGGGAGTGTGATTTTTAAGGTTTTACTTTTTGAACAGATCTTTTATTAAATATAAAAACATGCACACATTCACAAAAATTACCCTCCCTTGGCAGAGCAAAAGTAGGTTACCTTAGTCTCTTGCTCCAAGTCGGCGGCCTTCACCCATATCCTCACGCTGTGCGGCAAGTTCCTGGCTGCATGAGCGATGACGGCTCGCGCCGTATCCCCTGGCTGCAGCCGAGCAGCCTCCAGCCACAACTCCTCGCTGCTCGGGTTCACTTCGCATCCCTTCATTATGAGGTTACGAGCTGATTGGACCTTGCCTACAAAAAAAAACTGGTGTCACGGTATGTTAGTCTGTCACAGGGCTGTATGAACCGTAACGAAAAAGACACATGAAATCAAAGAGTAGCTTTCGCCCTACTAGCAACTATGCTATATGGCTGTAACCTAGCCTAGCAACAAATAATAAAACAAAAAATAATAATTACACTTGGGCGGTTGTTATAATTATGGTATAGGGAGATTTTTAGGTCTGCTAATTTGAGGTATGACAACAAAAAAGCCAACGGCACGCGGTGTTCCCAGGCGGTCACCCATCCAAGTACTGACCGCGCCCGACGTTGCTTAACTTCGGTGATCGGACGAGAACCGGTGTTTTCAACGTGGTATGGACGTTGGCGACAGCTTACTTCAAATATGGTTTCGCAAGATTCAGGTCCGTGGTTTTGCAGGTTTGTTCGTAATTTATTTATGTAACATGTTCTTCATTACGTGCTCCAAATTAACATAATGTATTCAAGTCATTAAAAAATTTATAGCTTTTTATTAAAAAAAAAAAAATTGCATACAATTTTTGGTAATGTCGTAAATGCGAAAACATTCTCTTAAAAAATCCGCTGATATAGGATTAGGAAAGCACAATTTATTTTCTTCATTTTTCAATAAATTTGAAAAGTGAAAATACAAGACACCTTTAAATACATAGAAATGAATCGTATAATTCTCTTTTTAGAAATCCAAAAAGGACAACAAAAAGCCAACGGCACGCGGTGTTCCCAGGCGGTCACCCATCCAAGTACTGACCGCGCCCGACGTTGCTTAACTTCGGTGATCGGACGAGAACCGGTGTTTTCAACGTGGTATGGACGTTGGCAATAGCATGTGTCAAATATTCTACCATATACTCAAAGACCATATTATGGCAAGAGGGGCTATATTACAAAGAGGAAAGATTTGTATTTTTAAATCTTTGTTACGAATAAACTCAAAAACTACTGGACCAATTTTAAAAATCCTTTGGCAACTCTGTAATACATATATTTTTAAGTTTTTAGAGGCAGCATCGACGTCTTTCAAAAATTTAAATTTTAAATTAATCTAAATAAATTTTATTTTATCTTTTAAATTTTATAAACTTTGGAATAAAGTTTTTAGTCAATGAAAAATTCTATATTTAAGGAAAAGCTGATAAGAGCTTTTTTCTACGATATTCGAACAGGACAATATCTGTTGAGTCAGCTAGTAAATAAATAAATGTATACCGACCTGTGACTTCTTCCAACCGGGCACTAGCAATCCAAGCAGGTGGGTGATTAGGGTTAGTCTCTCGCACTGATTTCAGGAGCAGTCTCGCTTTCTTGATGTCATTAATGTCACCTCCATAAGTGGGGATCATGGATTGCAGGTCGGTCAGGTAACCCTTGGGATCAACTACTGTCTGACCTGTGACGGAGTCCGACACTTGTGATAGTTTCACTGTCATTAGTGTGTTCCTGGCTTGGCCAATCTTCCTTAAATCCAAATCACCTGAAATGTTTATAATATAAAAATTACATGTGTGTGTGTGTAATATTGGTTTAAAAGTTTAATTTAGTTTTAGGATACCAAATTGTAACATTATGTTTTTTTTAGTAGCCTTTAATTATTATGGTACAGTCAAGAGCACGCTAAGCTTGACACTTTAGACTTTGAACCGGCCCTGTATTCTATGGCGTGCAGTATAAATCAGAGCTCAGCTTAAACTGGTAGTGTAAAGCTTGACTTGCTCTTGTCTGTACTAAAGTAATGATACCATTTAGGACTGAATAACCTTAAATAAACATAATGAGAAGTGTGACGTCTACCTCCAGGGCGACAGTAAATAGATGTTTTTTAATACCAAAATTCTAAATAGGGTAAGTAAAAGGCTATACTTTTACTACTCAATAAAAATATAAAAAATATAAATATACCTCAATAAAAAAGTGGTATGTACCATAATTTGATACTGACATGTCAACCTCATACCCCAAACTAATTTCAGTCCCTAGTACAAAACTATTTTTTCTTGAATCTGAGCTTTGTCAAAGAATTTGAGTTACAAAAGAGACGTTTCATTTTGGGCCTGTACATTGTACACCAGCGTGAAATATAGAGAAAAATCTAGTGATTATAGGAAAAACATTTAAAAAAATCATTTCCATCTATTTAACTTGCACAAAAGTAAATAAACTTCTATGGATCCGCATTAAATCATATTGAAATAATACTATTTCTAACTTTTTAAGCCCAATTTCCATGTTATTGTGAATTAGTCCGACAAACATCAAAATAATGTCAATTGTCATTTACCGGTCAGGTCGCAATTTTTTTTTTGGTCGCCGCCATGCTAGTTCAATGAAAATTAAAGTTTATTGTACAACTAAACTAGACAAATATGAGCAAAATCATGTATAAAACTATAGGTTTTTTATTTATATTTATATAAAAAACTGGTGTACACGGTGCAGGCCCAGTCTCCATACATTCATGAAACGTCTCCTTTATTTACAAAATGTAACAATCAATATGTTACCTGAAGGCGTCAACATTCCTGGCGTCATAACTCCTGGCATCATAGAAGCTAGTCCCGATGTAGGGTCAATTGATGATGACGATTCGCCTCCCAGGTTCCTGGAGAGGACACTGTCTGGCAACGGCGTGAACTTCTCGGCGCGAGGGTTCCTCTGCTTCCTGTTGCGGGCGTCTCCCACCTCCGGGATGGCCGCCCACTCGTCTTCCGACACTTGATTCAACTCACGTTTCAGGTCAGAGAATTGCTGTTGAATTTTTGGTCTGTAAGAAACATTCGTGGATTATCTCTTTGGGTCTATATAAATGAAGAATGTTACTAGGTATGCCAAATCGGTTGAAAGTTTGTTACAGTAAAGCTTGTATGTATACAAATACACTAGTTTTTGTTGTAGTCAAAAATACCCATTAGTTTTGATTTTACAGGCATTTAAACTTACGATAAATATCGAGTCCCGCTAACAGTCACGTGACCGCATGTGACGTCATTTTACAACGCTCCGCGTAGTAGCAAGTCGCTAGCGGTAACAGTAGCTCAGTGGGTAAGGGGCTTGCGCAGTATTTTGTTTCGTTATCATCCGCGCATAATGTTAATAGTGTTTATATTCGATTAATGAAATGGATAAAGGATTCGAAAAAGGGAAATCGGATAATTTGCCAAAAATAGATGCAATGGTTACTCATTATTTATCAACAAACTTAGTAATTTCGTTGCCGCCGAAATGCGAGGAATAAAAATGCAAAGTTAACTTTTCTTGCTCTTTAGAAAATAACTTATTTGTTCTAAATTGTTTTCAACCGACTTCAAAAAGGAGGAGGTTATCAATTCGACATTTCTGTTTTTTTTTATGTTGTTACCTCAGAACATTCGACAGGGTGAACCGATTTGAATGATTCTTTTTTATTTGAAAGCCTGGTGGCCAGATTGGTCCCATTTCAATTTTGTCCTGTTCTGACAATAGCATCCATGAGAAAACCACATAAGTCTTTATTTCGCATTAAGTATGTGCGCGACAAATGGACGAATAACTCAATATCACGTCAATCGATTTAGATGATTCTTTTTTTAACCGACTTTAAAAAAAGAAGAGGTTCTCAATTCGACTGTCATCATCAACCCGTAACAGCCCACTGCTGAGCTAAGGGTCTTTCCTCACACATGAGGAAGTATGGGCTATAATCTCCCACGCGAGCCCACCGCGGATTGGGAGATGGTGTTAAGCTAGTGGCCACTTAACAGTCAGAATTTTTCAAGCCACCCAAGGGTATCTGACATGGCTTAACGACTTTCATTGTGCGTAAACACAACGAAAACCGGGACCAACGATTTAACGTGCCTTCCGAAACACGAAAGCGCTCGTAATATAAATGCCACTAGGCGGTCACCCATCCACTAACTGACCGCGCCCAACTTTGCTTTACCAGTATGATCGTTACAAACACACTGGCACCGCAGGGCTACGAGCGCTTCCTCGACTTTATTTTTTAGTATTATTCGTTGAAGTTGGTTTTTTACTCTTTAGAAAAAACAAAATACCCAACTAATGTCATATTGTAGTTCAAATATGCAGAAGTACCAAACCTTTTTAGTTTTACGTTATAGACAACAAATATGTATTAAGGTTTTATATCTATAGGTACGTATGTACATATGTGTATATAGGTTCCTCTTCTTACTCGGAGGGATTGATTTATTGCAAAATTTAGTGCGTTCAACAGATGTACTAAATCTTTGTTAATTTTGATTTGTCTTATTGATAAAATACGTAAGGCCGTTTTATTTACGTACATATTTATCACTAGCTCGTTGGTATTAATATAAATTCAGAGACATGTGTAAACAGACCCGGTCTGGCGATGGGCTCACCTATCCCGTTTAGGGGTACAAAGAATATTTGGTGAAGAGTGGGTATATCCAAAAATGGAATACCTCTGCCTACCCCCTCGGGGATGTAAGGTGTGAGTTTTTATTTGTAACTTATTCCAGATCGGCAAGAGACAGCAACAACAATAAACTGTGCTTTTATCTCCAAATTGATCTAACCTCTTCATAGTTTTTAACTATTTCTTTCGTATTTTTAAGTCCTTTTAGAACCATAAAAAACAATTTGTAAGGCGCATTGGTTGTTGTATTTGTACATTTCGGCACAACACATGATTTCCTAGTATTTGGATTGGACATTTTGGAAAGTATTTATAATTTCTAATGAAACGTAAGACGGCACCGCGTGCTGAGAGCGCGAGCGGTCTGAGCGACTGTTGTAAGATGACGTCACACCGGCACACGCATCGAGTACGAGTCCGCGTCGCACGTTTACTTCTATAAATCGCAAACTAATTGACGTATCGAAATAATTCTTTCACTTGTATTTTTTATTTTTGACAGAGAATACGGAGAGCTAATGTTCAAAATTTGTTAACATTCTTCAAAGGAATACGACTTACTCATCGTTTAATCAGTTATTAGGTAATATCAGAAATTATAAATGCTACAAAACTTTAATTTGACTGAAGAGTCCTCATAAGGAGGGATTTTGCGAAATTCCTACGGTAACAAAAAATACATGTTCAGTCTAGAACAATTTCCCAATTCTCAATCAAGGGTAGGCTTGCATGGGAGATTAAGGCCTATACATCCTTATTGTGAGCAAAGACCCATAGATCATGGTCTGTTACAGATTGATTGAAAAATTTGTGTGGCATTTATATCACTACATAGTATAAAACAAAGTCGCTTTCTCTGTCCCTATATCCCTATGTATGCTTAAATATTTAAAACTACGCAACGGATTTTGATGCAGTTTTTTTTTAATAGATACAGTGATTCAAGAGGAAGGTTTTAGTGTTAGCATTGTACCCGTGCGAAGTCGGGGCGGGTCGCTAGTAAGAAAATAAACTAAAGTGAAAACTAAATTTACCTTTCCTGGCGGTATCGTTCCAAATCTTCTTTGAGTCGTTTCTCTCTGTATTCTTTTCTCTTTTCATCCATTCTTTTGTCAATTGATTCATAGATCGCATCTGCTTCTGCATCATCTTTGTCATATGGATCCTAGAATAATATTTGTGGTTATTTTACATGTTTTTGTTTATAAATGCTAATATTATGGTCTAGTAGTGCCTATGACATTTCCTTCCCGTCCTTTAAGGAGAAAAGTTGTCATAAGACTTAAATTGAAGCATAAATCTTTTAAAATGTTAAGAAATGAACCTTAGAAAACAAAGAACCGCTGTATCCTGAGAATTCATCATAATTGGAGTCATTCAAGTCTTCATCATCATCCTCATCTTCAGTTTTCTTACGTTTAGCAGCAGGTGGTGCATGCCGATCATCTCTGGAAAATTTAAGCATGTATGGTTTTGTTTATCGTAATTTAGACTATTTATCATGTTTATCATTATTCGAACCTTAAAAAGTAACATTCAGTGATAGTGAAACTACTTTTGGAGCCTACAGGTTTCCTTCACACTAGATCTACAAAGACTAAGGTGGAAGAACTCATGCAATACTTGTGTATAAATATCTTACAGCAACGATATAAGCACTTACGAAACATCATTCGCATCTCGAGCAGGACCAATATCAGATCGGGTGGTGAAACCGGTGGCTCTGAAAACAATAGAAAATTGCACTTTACTGAACAATGTCTAATACAAGTTGCTGAAAAAGTTTGAATAAGACTTTGCAATGTAAGAATTGAAGTTATATTTTTATTTCATTTGCTGTAGAAGCAACAATTCATAAAGAATCTTGCAGTGCATCTCTTCAAGTTATTGTGGCCATAAATTTTTTTTGCTATACAGCATGGTAACACTGCCAGTATTGGGAGCCTCAATATGAAGTATTGGAAGCGGTGTATTATCTTTAGGTAAGCCTAAATGGTATTGCATTTTAAATTAATAGAACCTCTATTATTGATGAAAATAAATATCTCACAATATTTCTATTCAATATTGTATGTGGTCCACTTTCAAGAAGAGTTGTCTTATCTATACAGTGCTGGTATAAGTAACGGGTTATTGAATGGTAAACAAAATACTTACCCTCTGCCTACACCAGCCACATAACCTAGAGGAGCAGGAATACCAAGGAAGTGTTTTTTATTTTTATTCACGAACGCTTGCGGTGGCACCGACATAGTTTTTCCGTTTATCAACACTCACAAAACGACAAAATCAAACAACTTTTTAGAGATTCTGTATGTCTGTGTCTGTCACTGTCAAAAACAATGTTGCTATTTGTGAAGTCTAGACTGCTCCAAATCGCCGATTGCCGCAATTATTTTTCTGTATGAAGCTTTAAAGGTGGACAAAAAATCTAAATGTATCTACATAATTTTATGATATCAGTAAAAAAAACCAAAAGAAATATTTTTTTTTAACGTACGAGTAATATTATTATGTTTACCTAATTTTTTTTTTTTGAGTTTTGGCTGGTAGTAATTGTGTATAATGCAAGTCATAAAGTGTTCAGTGAAAAGAAAGTTAATTATAAAAGTGTGTATTTCCTAATTCACCAATAAAATATCTGATAGCAGTTTCCTCTCCTTTGACAGTTATTTCTCTTGTGACAAAAACATACATTTCATTACATGCCTCTTGATTACCTACAAGACGAGATTATTTCAGTCTACTACTCACAAGTCGTCCTTTTATTCTTCCGAGCCTGCAATTAGCCAATCGCGGGATCGCGATGCACAACACCCATCAAGGTAGCCTACAAGCCGGAAAATCACCTAACTTGGCAGCACTTATCCAGAAGTGTCAGATTTAACATATTTTTTTGTTTTAAGGCATTGGCAATATAACCATCAGCACTAAACATAACACGAAATATAAAGATTTTTATCATTGCTTCATAGTCAATGCATAAAAATACGATAAGTTTTTCAAAACGATAGCGCACTTTTACAGAAGATTGAATCAGCTTCTTTTATCTAATTTTACATTCACTGTACACCATCACGGACAAATGTCCGTCACGTCCACTCCACCACATAACACACTATCATTTTAAAGAAATCCGAAAACACACATCAAAATGAAAAAAATCTCACAAAAAACCTGACGTCCCTCTTTTCCCTCGATTCCCCGCCAAAAAGCCGACAACAAGTTCTAGTTTTCATAACCTTGGATGGATACAGTATTTAGGCTCACTAAAAAAACGTTTTGGTTTTTTTATATATTTATCTGGTCAAATGAGGTCAATACTCGCTAAATGAAAGGTTTAAAATCCGCTCATCGATCAACTTATAGAGTATAATTATGAACAATAACCGGTATTTACCGATATTTGAAAAGAAGTGTCAAACAAAATAAATGTGAAGTAAGTTGCCTAGGAACGGAAGTTATGTTGATAACGTGGAAAATATTGTAAATTTTCAAGTTAATATGTGAAGTTTGTCTGTTGTGTTTCTAATTAAATAACAAAAATAAATAATATTCTTCTACTTAGTAACTAAAAGTATGGCTCAGAGTTCAGTAAATGTCCAAGAATCTGTGTCAAACGACAATAGTATTTCTACGAAAGAATTTTTGAACTTTGAGAAGACCTGTGAGGCATATAAGGATAGCGATGAAGAAATTAAACTCATATTTAGCGAAATATCTAAGTTGTCCGCTGCTAATAATAAAGATACTGTGATTGGTGCTGATGTTGAGGATGTGGAATTGATTTTGAAGAGGGCGGAAGATATTGCGCACGAAACAGAGAATTTGCTGAAGAGTAGCCCTAAAACACCTCTAATTAACGGTATAGTATCGAACGGAAGAGATGGTGTTGTTATACCACAGATTAAAGTCACCAAACCTGTTGAAAATAAGGATAATGAAGAAGTTAAGCTTCCAGGTAGTGTTAAGGTAAGAATACATTACAACACAAAGTATTACGTTTGTGCATCAAAACACAGGTGATATAGACTGTGAGTATTAAAGCATACAGTACAAGTTTTTATTGCTTTAAGTAATCACATTCAGTCCGTAGACATTTCACTTCCATAAAGGATCATAATTGATAATATTTCATTTTAGATATACCTAGTTATTATGTATTTAAATAGGTATAACCTTATATAGGGACCTTTATTTATTCATTAGGGTGTACAAAACAATAATACTAGTCACATTTTTTTATTTAACTTAAAATCTAAGTAACTTTAAATAATAAATTAAAATACTTAATCTATGTGTAGCTTTTTAAATCATGGCATATAAAATATAGGAGATCATCCCTTATGTACATAGCTGGCCAGTACTCTAAGGCCCGCAAGGTTCTCTCGGGCTACAGGCTCAATGAATGAAGTTGGCAGGATGAATCCGTACCGTCCTGTGTCACTGAGCTCTACAGTATAAGAGTATTTGATGCCTTCAGCCTTCGCCCAATCGTCTGATCCTCCAGCCGCAGGGTACAACAGGCCGCTGGATGAGCCCACTTGGTATTTTGATCCTCCTGATTCTTGTATAGCCTGCAAAATTTAATTATGATTTGGAAATGTTTTCCCTAGCTTGACATAAATCTTGTTTCTGTTTTGGCATATATAATTTATTTATTTAATTTACAAATACTAAAATAACTTGTAAAAAATACCCTATCATAAAATAACTTGTAAAAAAAATACTAACTGATGTCTGTGTAGGAGATATTTAAATAAAACTTAATATTTCTTCAACTTACTTATTTATTTATTATATTTATTAATATGAGGAATAATTAATAATTATAGTATAATAAAAAAGAATATTCAGGGTAGTGGTCTAAAATACGTACCTGCTCTAAATCTTCACTCACATACAATCTACATAATTCCCTTCTTATACCCGCAATATTATTTAATAACATGCTTTCTTCCAAGTAGTCAACCACAACTATGAATACAACAACAATGTAAGCAATGCCTTCAATGGTATGCATAAATATTGGTGATCAACTGATCAGACTCACCTTTGCCATGCTGTTGCCAACTGCATTCAATTGCTCATGATCTGGGGGAACCGCATTATCGTAGCCCCATGGGTACAGGAGGTATTGTCCATAGCTGTGATATGACAAGTATGCTGTGAAATTAGCTGCACTGCTCTTGATAAATTCCTGTAATTGAATACAAAAATTATTATAGCTCACCCATAGAGCAATGTGAAAAAGTAACAAATACACTTCATGGTTTACCCTCCTTCAAACATTACCCTCCTTTTGAGGCAGTCGGGTAAAAAGAGTTCCGACATGAATGGTTACATGTGTAGCTGCACAAGTATTGTCTACGTGTAAGTGAGCTAATGTATGGCAAGTGTGGTATCTGCTACAAGCCTCAGGTGTAATAATATTAATAATAATTTATTTGCATAAAATGCGTGTGATAGACGTATGCGCCTCCCTGCATACGAGAATTAAGACAAGGAGAGGTCACATTAGCTAGCGGGAAGGCTGATCTGCTCCCCTGTCTCACCGCGCGCAGCTATTACCTAAGACGCATTACAGCGCTTGCCATCAGACCATAGTTCTTAGTATTACACCTCTGTCATCATCATCAGCATATATTTGTCCACTGCTGGACATAGGTCTCCCCTAATGAGCGCCATAGCGCCCTGTCTTCAGCTCGACGCATCCAGCATCAGCCTTTCGCAGATCGTCATCCCATCTGGCCTACACCTCTGTGTGTAGGATTAATTGTTAGTGGTTCAAGATTTTTTTTTGTTCTGACTCGCCACCTATTGTTGCTTGATGAATCGAAGCAAGTCTTTCGCCATTAGATGCGGTCTCAAGTACTTTTAAAACACGGAATTACATAATGAAGTGTTAAAATCTAATTGGAGTATCCTTATCTTTTTAATTGTGTCTAGTAATTGAAGAGTCAAGTTATCTTACCGATACGGCTTTGGTTTCTGGTTCTGAGAATGCTCTACTGCCGCGGAAAATTTCGCTACAAGGGTTGGTGGACGCGCCTCTACCTCCCCAACGGTACCTAAGAAATAATATATGAATGAGTTATTTTTTAAAAGCTAAATAACCACAGACTATGATAGAAGACAGTCTTTCGTCGCTAGTATTTTTAAAGGACTATTGACACTGAATTGCTAGTATTAATTAAATAGATTATTTCTAAAAATCTATTCAGATTTAAATTTTACAAATAGGTACATATAGCATTTTTTTACCCAAAGTTTCTGTTAAGATCGGTGCCCGCACACGTTCTAGTGGGGATTCCTGGTTTCCGGTTCTTTCGCCAGAGACGATCCGACATGTGCGTGTACTCATACCCGTCAGGGTTTAGAACTGGCAGGAAATACCTGTAGACAAGGTTTTATTTTTTCTATTATTCTCACGTTTTATCTGGCTAGCCATGTCCAATTAATTTAGTAAGTTTAGAATCTACGTATAAAAATCAAATGACGCATGTATGAAAGCCTAGCAGCGCCCCGCGGTTTCACCCGCGTAGTTCCCGTTCCCGTGGGAATATGGGTATAAAATAAAGCCTATGTGTTATTCTGAAATCCGTTTAGTAGTTTTTGCGTGAAAGAGCAACAAACATCCTTTATAATATTAGTAAGATCAGCACTTGGTAACAGTTTGAGCGATGTACGTAGGTCGTAGATGTTATTTTATGTGTTCTTAATAATTGTCCGGACAAAGTTTTTATAGAAGACAATTGTTGGCAAATCTACCCGTGCGTAGTCGAGATGGGTCGCTAATAAAATACAAATATAAACAAAAAACCTACCAGTCGATATTTTTGATGTCATCGGACTCAACGTCGAAATTTTCGGCAAATTGATTAATGAAATAAGTGACTGTTGCGGGACTGATCCATTCTCTGGCGTGGATCCCTCCGTCGATGAACACCGCTTTATTAGTCGGCTTCCCGTCGGATATGCGTAGTATCTGCATAGAGGCAAAATACGTTAGTACCTAATCTGAATTAGAGTATTTATTTATTGTCTTAGGTAACCCATTTATCTATTTATTGGGTTATCCCTTGGGGTGCCTGGTGTGTAAAAATCACACCGCATGCCTGGTGGGTCTGTTGAACCCGTAAACAAAATGCTTTAATACCCAGAAAAAACCTACTAATGGTCCCTAAAGACCGATTGCAAGTGGCCACATATGAGGAAAAAAAAATATTTATTTGTCTTTGGCTTAACATTGAGTAAGTAGATAGTACAATGACGGTTGACGGGTGACGGAATAAAAAGTTATTAGGTGCCTCATCACTTGGAGAAGAGGCTCTCTTAGTCTAGGCAATAAAGGTAGTGGACCCCAACATTAATTCCTCAGTCGATGAAACTTTGCAGGATTGTAGTATAGTATGAGACAATACTTGCATAAAAAAATCCAAAAAAAAAACCTAACCGAAGTTAGGTTTTCATACTAAAAAAAAAATTTTTTTTTGGTTGATAATTTCTGAAAATAATGTAGCGAGAAGGTTTTTATTTTGGATTTTCCTATTGTAAGTCCACAGCGACCATTAAATGACATTCCAGTTAAAAAAATGGACTGAGCAATTTTCCCGAGCAAGGTACATATACGTCTGAGTTTTGTTGTTTCTACCTGGAGTTTTTTTTGGATATTTCGCATATAGCCTTCCTAACACACATGAATATTGCTGGAGAAGAAAATTTTGACTGAGCATTTTTCCCAACAAACATATCAAATAAATAAGTATTTCAGTAAAAATACTTAACTTCGGTTAGGTTTTTTTTTTGGATTTTTTTGCAAGTATTGTCTCATACTATACTACAATCCTGCAAAGTTTCATCGACTGAGGAATTAATGTTGGGGTCTTCATACAAAAATCCGCTTCATTGCCTAGACTACTCTACGCACAATGACGAATTGATCATGACCCTGAAAAACGCAAAATGACCAAAACGCATAATGACCAATCGCAAAATCACCTATTCTACATACGCAGTAGTTATGACCAGTGGCTAAACGACCTGCTCCTCACAGGTACGCATAATGAAGAATAAATACTTGAAGTTATGATTAATATTTTGTTATTGTTTTAAAATTACTCCTAATAAATCCTGTAGCGCATTTTTACAAGAATGCACTATAAAAATGCGCTCCAAGATTAATTGTAAATAGTTTTAAAACAATAACAATATAATAATCCCAGCTTCAAGTAGGTAATTACTCTTTAGCAGCAGCACACGTAACTGCAATAAAGTAATTAAGCCCATACTTTTTAGGCCAGGGTCAGGTCAATCCATATGTACACCCATATTTACTACCTACATTAATTATATCTTACCTTAAGATCGCGATCTTCGTAAGATTTTCCAATAGATTTGACACTAATTATAGATGGATACGTTTTCGCCAGATAGTCCATAAAACCGTGGATATCTTCAAGTCTGTGATACTGCTTCCACGTCATTCTGTGACCTGAAAAGTAGAGTCTAGTAGAACTGGTAGCAGGAAAACTATTAAAAACCCCTCTGACTGTTAATAAATCGAACATCTTTCTCACGCCGATCTAAATATTAGTCACTCGTATCATGCTGTGACACACACCAAGATGTTAAAGACTAACGATATTCTATACATATAATAAAATTTTAACTGGCCGATGACTGTACATCATAGTATAAAACAAAGTCGCTTTCTCTGTCCCTATATCCCTATGTCCCTTTGTATGCTTAAATCTTTAAAACTAGCAACGGATTTTGATGCGTTTTTTTTTAATGGATAGAGTGATTCAAGAGGAAGGTTTTAGTGTTAGCATTGCACCCGTGCGAAGCCGGGGCGGGTCGCTAGTAAGAAATATTTAAGAAAACTTAAGATCAGGGGTCTCTTAGTTATAGGTATTCTTCGAATGTTTCAAAGCGTATCACGCTAAAACTTTACCAAGTTGTAGAACTTAAAATGTGGTAGATGTTTTATCTTCATACGGCGCCTTCAGAAGCCGAGTTATCTATATAAGTATAGAGTGATTTTTTAAAAGCTAGTGCTAGTTGCAAGTAGATAAAATAATGCGAAACACACACACGCCAGACAGAAAATTAGAACACGTTATTTTGACGTCTCGTGCAGATTCTGTGCCGAATTTCAACAACGAACCCCAATTTGCATTCGGCCAATATTCCATGGGTAGGTTTAGAGAATTGTAGCCCATGTACGCTCCTACTAAACCTAGACGGCGACGAGTGGCCCTGTAACGCCAAAAATTGTAAGCTCTTGCTGTAACAGAATTAGAACCCTTGGAATGTTGTTAATAATGATCAGGCTCACAGGCAAGTGATCTGCAATGTCATACATTTATAATACAACACAAACCTCGTCTGTCCTGAAGTTCTAATTCATTTGCATCAAGTGGAGGATTTTCCTCGTTGATTCTTTTCTGTAGATCGTCTATTACAAGTTCGTAAGGGATGTTCTCCCTTTTGAAAACGCGTGTTACGTTTTGTACAGCGTTGGGCTTGACAAGCACATCGACAAATGATTGATTGCCTCCCCATGTCGAGATAACTGGAATATAAGATTTTTTAAATTAAGAAGTTCTTTTTTTGAATGAAATTAAGTATCGGTGTGTTTCTTACGATTCCTGCGTCGCAATCTGGCAAGAACGACGCGAACGCCAGTTTTGTTAGTCGAAACTTTCCAAAGTTGAGCACCAGAGTAATCCACCTTGGTGACTTCATTCCTAGTAAGGTCTGCTACTTTAGGAATTATAGCTGAGGATTCTTCATCGCTCGCGTCCGCTGAATCCGTTTCTGTGGTCACTTCATCTATATTCACAGTTGCATTTTGTTCTGCGTGGTACGGTTGTTTGACCGAGTTACGTTGCGGCCATTCTGAAAACAATGTGTTTTTTAGTAAATTGTTATACGCTAGGTTATTAAAAGAAAAAGAGCCGTAGTTATCCATTTAAATAACCATTAGTGCATTTATTCCTACATTGAAGTTGTTAAGTTGTTTAACTAGATCACGATTTATGGTCATCAAACACAATTAGGGTTAGCTATAGGTACCTGCCTACCAAGAGTAAAGTGGCAAATTGTAATCAGTGATATCCTTTTGTAAGTTTTTAAATGGAGATGTGCTCATCAGGATTAATCGTATTATATTATATGATAATTACATAGTTGATATTATCTGCTATTGTTGTGCCTCTTTTGTGTTAGTGTTAGGTATTTTATATAGGTAAAAATAAGTATTACGTTGCTACAAAAAATATTTTTACTGTAATACTTTTGCACATTTTTTTATTTAAAACTCGCAGTACATTGTGCAATAGGTCTACTGTCTAGTACAAGTATCTACACTATACCCTATCTTCCTCATAATTTTTATTTAATTTCATCTTATTGACTTCCGCCTTTCAGTCAAGAGTAAAATACATACCTAGGTAATTTAGTGAGACTTTCTGTTAATGAATGTCGAGATGAAGCTTATATAGTTTATATCTACCTCGTAGCAAAAGGGGCAAAATATTTTTCGTGCTTATATGTATTTTATTTTTAAATAACATACCTACTTCAAGGAAAATTCTTTAATTTATTTATTTAATGGTCGGAAGATCAACAGCTATGAGACAGGTATAAAAGCTTCATTGAGTAAAAATCAATGACAGGTCTTCACAGATAACAATAAAATAGAAAAAAAAACACATTAATTCTGGACAGTCGACTTTAACAGAACTACCACATCAGAAACTTCGCGCCTTTTATCCAGTGGAAGTAGGTGATGCTTCTTACATAGCTCGGCATAGTTTTCATAGGAATACTTGTTATTGGTCTCTATTATTACATACATACACTCACGCCTATTTCCTGTCGGTTTAGGCAGACTACAATGTGCTAGTAAGATCTACACTACTCATCCACATCCATCCCGCATTTCACCTACATAAACATAGCTTCACACGTACATGGGCACCGAGTTAGCGCTATTAATTCAAATTAGTGGCAGTCAATTTTAGCCTGATTGATTTATAGCGGCGGCTACCATATTTTTGTTTTCATTTAATTTATAAGGCGAACACTTGACACATAATGGGAATGGTAATTAGAATGCAGAACCCGTGTTCCTTTCGACATGTTTAATGACTTTCTCTGGCCGAGCCTTGATTTCCATTCGCAACTGGCCTGATCTTGGCCCGTCTAACGGTGCGGTGTTAACTTGTATTGGAACTCGATTCGATCGAGGGGTTTCCGTGAGTTTCGATCTTTGATTTATCTCACGTAGTACCAAGGTGAGACTATGCCCGGAATTTCGATTTTAGATGTAGATTTGCTTCCGGCCTCTTTACTTTATTTACTTCTAGCTTTTGCCTTCGACCGCGTTCTGGGATGAAAAGTACTTATCCTTATAATCTAGGATAAACGATTTGTATGCCAAATTTTATCCAAATTCGTTCTGCCGTTCTTGAGTTATAAATAGTGTAACTAACCCGACTTTGTTTCATATAGGTTAGCGACGTTATTTTCGAAAACTATAAAAAAACTATCATTTATAAATAATAATTCTATTGGTACGAAATACCTGATTGACTTACTTAAATCAAACACGAAGCCAACAGACATGTTCATGCACACAAATATTGGCCCCGAGCGGGAATCGAACCCGCGACCTACGACTCAGAAGGGTCACTACTCACTACCAACTGAGCCAACAGGCCCGTCAAAATTTATGATTAGACATTATCGGTCTTATTAATAAAAATAGCCTATTCCTAGGATGATCAGAGGTTACGCTAGAAGTAGTTAATCCCTGAGTAACCAAGTATTACCTCAGTTTTTTTTATGTCATTAATAAACACGGAGTATCCTCGGACTAACTATACATTCCTTACACCTAGCTTACACTTAGATTACGTCTGAAATGTGGCAATACTGATGAATTTAAAAGTAAAAAGAGAGATAAGAACTTTTCCAAAATGGAAGAAATCCGGCCAAGTGCGAGTCGGTAATGGTACGAAGGGTTTCGTACCATTACCTATAAAAACGGCAAAAAAATAACGTTGGTTGTATGGGATCCCTCCTTAATTTATTCTGTTTTTTAGTATTTGTTGTTATAACGGCAACAGAAATACATAATCTGTGAAAATGTCAACTGTCTAGCTATCGCGGTTCTTGAGATACAGACTGGTGACGGACAGACAGCGAAGTCTTAGTAATAGGGTCCCAATTTTACCCTTTGGGTATGGAACCCTAAAAAAATGTGTTTCACAAGTGATAGCTGACTATCTGACATCCGTATTTGTGGTTAGTGAGTAGCAAAGAGATTAAAATATAATAATATTTAAATCTCTTTTATCCCATCGCCTTACCGTCATCCTTCCGTCATCGATGAATGTCAAAGTAACTTTTAGGTTAGCTTAAAACCTAAACCATGGCTAATCCCTGCTTAAACTAGGTGACACCAAGGCGTAACTTTTACTCCGGGAGTAGGCATGGATTAGGTTACTCCTTGCTTACTCTGTGTTTATTAATACTGAAATTGGTTAGTAATGAGTTAATACTTGGAGTAAAGTTAATCTTTCTCTAGTCGGAATTTATTAATAAGACCGATATGAATATCAATGTTCACTAAAATTTTGGCATTTATTTATATCCTTGATACGGCTTATACGGTGGTAGCTCCTACTTATGTCCTACTAAATGCGGAACGGATTTTGATAAAATTTTACAGTAATATTTTTTTGCATCAGAACATTTCCACATTGAAAGCAGTCACGTACCTACGCTAGTAAAAAATTCCAAAAATATTTATGCGTTACATTGCGGTGCTAGTTCAAGAGGCTAGAACTCAACGAGTATTGGGGAAAATCCGAGTCTTTGAACAAAATATCTAAAACTTACAAAAAACTGTTAAACAAAAAGTATGTATATCGAAGTTAATACAAAATCTTTGTTCGTAAATATTATATTTAAATTTATTGTAAAGCGTATATATTTTAACCACTCCTTTTTTTACAGGCGTAGTAAATTATGATTTATGTATAGAATTGGACAGTTTATTTTACACGCATTACGAGTATATGCATACCTTCGTACGGCACGCGTTACATATATATTTAAACAGTAAATATAGAGTCGGAATAAGAATACGTAGAGACGGAAATAAAAATGCTGATTACCTTTTCCGGGCGGTAATTCGTTAAGGAGCGACGTGCAGGGCACAGCCGCGAGGGCCACCAGGAGCAGAACCGTCTCCGACCACGACCTCATGACGACTGACGGGAGCTGCGGCCGTTTCAACGCCGGCGCAGCCGCTGATGAGCTTGGGCAACTTGCTCTCGCCTTTTTAAGCTCTCTACTACTCCAGGCGATAAAGCCTTATCCTTGGTAATGCCTTGCGGAAAATGTTGTGTGTTATTGTTTCCTTCAATTTTTTTTTGCTCCATCTCGAATATGTCACTCAATTTTGTTACGGGTTATGTAATTTTGCGATTGATTGATGAATGTGAATGTCGAGTCAGTATGTTTTATCTAAAAAAATAGAAACTCTTTATAGACGGAATGAATGCAGGTTTATGCATGATCTCGCCTTTATCCTCGAGGGCGTCAGCAGAGGTACTCCTTTCATGGCAATGCCTACTTTTCAACAGTTTAAGTATTTTTGAACCCCTAAAATGTTCTGTTATTCTTGATAAGAGGTTGGATGGAATTCTCATAAACTTGTTACGTGATTTGTTTTGGTCTAGCTAAAACAGTTTACACTATCCGTTGTATAATAATGAATGAAAACATTTCCAAGAATATGTTTGTTGAAGATATTTCCGTTTTAATTTCTCAGATTTGTCATCAAAACTTTCTGCGTATAATTTCATAAATTATCGCCTTGCGAACTTGTCATCTAATCTAAAGCAAGTGTTATCCTATAGGTATTTCTTTCCGAACCAGAATAACAACCTTTACCTTGCCATACCATGACCGGTCATTGCCTCCGAGTTGCAGTTATTTAACGCTGGTGACAAAATTATGTTTACAGTAAACAAGTTTAATGGTTTATTTATCTAAGTTTACCGGGTAGCGGCCCGAGGCGAGGCACTTTATCACGGCTGTTTTAAAAGTTTTAGCTATTAGGCTTTTGTCAATAAGTTGCAGTCGGGTCGATGACCTATTCGTTAACCTCATATGACTTGCATATCTGTATGTTAGGATCTGAGTTATTTTCGTGTTGTTCGGTCGAGGAAAGTTCGCGTCGAGTTTAATGTTTGTCAAATGTTTTTAATAGCTTTTTTACAATATATTGATAAGGTACTTACTGTTACTTTAGATCCACAAGTCTCCACAACATAAGGCTAAAGAAAATGCTAATGAAACACGTCGCAAACCAAAAACCAGGCCATTCTCCGCTGGCGTTATCGATTCGAAGAAAAGAGAGACCGCGAAAGCCCCCAAGTTTATAACAAATTCGCCAAAGAAGAGTATTTGTAAACACGAGGGACTAATAGAAGAATTGAAAGACACCGCTGAAAGAGTTAGTAGCCTTGAATTGATTAATGTTCAGTTAAACGATGATACCAAAGCTCTCCGAAAAAAGTTAGATGAAGTAAATGAGCAAAAACACGTGGCCGATCTAAAATTAGCAGAATGCGAAAAGTTTATTAGTCGCATTGGAAAACAGTATGATAATAGAAACGCTGAATTAAAATTAATTAAAGAAAATGAAAACAAACTTTTGACTGAATTGGACAAAGAAAGAAATGAAAGAAAGAACCTAACAATACGACAACATAAAGATGCCACTGTCATTCAAGATCTGCAGAGACAAGTGAAAGAGATGGAACAGATATTGAAGAGGAAACATCCGGACTCAGTCTCTGCCTTAATAGGTGAGTAGATATAGGTAAATCCATTATAGTAATACTTAGTTATAAAGCGTGTTTTAATAATATTTTATCTTTTCTTTAGTGGCTTCAAAATCTTCGAATGTTGAAGACAATAAAAAAAAGTTATTAGAAGAACGAATTTCTCGGCTAGAACACGAATTGAAAGACAAAGAAGACCATTTCCAGAGCATTCTAGTAACTTTTCAAGAAAAGTTTGGTGATATGAAACAGAAATATGAAACTCACATTATTGATGTCGAACGGCAATTGATGGAAGAACGCAAAATTAATACGGAGCTAAGAAATAAAATAAATAGAACGAACATGTATGATGAAGCGGTCCAAACAGTGCCTGTACGTCAACATAATTCGTCAACGCAGACGGTTACGAAACCAGATAGAGCAAGTTCTGCTATCAACAGACTACCACAGAATTCTACATTACTTTTAAATAAGTTGAGAGAGGATAGTTATTTAGTAGCTACAATTAAAGGCTTGCAAGCAGAATTGACAGTGAAACAACGAGCTATTGCCAAAATTAATAGAGAAACCGAGGAACTTCGGAAGAACCTACGCAATTCCCAAAAAGAAAAAGAAGGTGAGTCTCTGGAATGAGCATGTAAATGCTTGTCAATGAATATCATATAGCACTTGATATTGGTATGCTAAGTCGTGGAACATTTTGTTGGTTTCAGTACTGCTTAATTTGAATCCCCATAAGAAGACTCTTTCTAAACAATCAAAGTCTGCCGAGAATATTTTAGCGAGGATGAATTCAGAAATGGAGGCGGAACTAGTCGAAGCTCGGAAGCAAAAGGAAACATACATGATGGAACGAAACAGCTTATTGGATTCTCTAAAGCGGACTAATGAGGAATTCATACTGTTGAAGAAAAAGCGTATACAAGATGTAAGTCTCTTTCACTCTACATCGTAAAAAAATCAAAAAACATCTATTTTCTATTTTATTATTAATAGTGTAATAAGAAGGTACTCTAAACTCGTCCATGAAGATTTGCTAAATGTAGACAGCTGCCTATCTCCACCGACGAGTTGCTGGTTCCATTCTAAAGCTTGGGTCCCACGGTCCGTAAAATCGCGGATGCACGCAGACCAGCTCGCACGACGCACCGTGGGACCGGCCTCGTCCGTGATAGCACAGAACGTCTGTGGCGGTGCGCCCGTATCCATCGTGAGTCGGTAACTTCAAAGGTGCGCTCTTCTCTCTCTTTCTTTCGCTTTGCATTATGACAACATAAAAACATCTACACACACCGACACGCACCGTTGGACCGGCCCTGCCTGCGGTGCGTCGCCGTCCGTGCTCGTCGGCTGAGTGTGGCTGATCCGTAGAATAGCGGACCGTGGGACCCCAGCTTAAGAGGAAATTAGCACTTATTATCAACTTCATGTTAGAAACGAGCAAAAGCATTTTACACACATGTCTTCATACTTATCACTTTCGAACAAGGGTTACCTAGATAAGCGAAAACGTTTTTGTTTATAAATTTCTGCTTTTAATGTGACGTGAATCTAAATTAAAAGACTGTCAAGTTTAGTCATTCGTGAACATTCACCAAGACAGCTGAGCTAATCAATTAGCGACCATTCTGGTCACGGTTTTTAGTCACGTCTATGACTTTGTTTATAATTACTGACTAGCGGTTCTGCGCGGTATCACCCGCTAATAAAATATAACCTATGTTACTCAGGGATATTCTAGCTTTAAGTTGGTGAAAGAATTATTAAAATCGGTCCAGTAGTTTTTGAGTTTATTTGTAACATACAAAAATACAAATCTTTCCTCTTTATATTAAATTTATTATACAAGTATAGATTCAATATTATAACTGTTCGTCTATTTCCCTTCAATCGCTTACCATTAGAATCTGGAAAACGTAAGTATTTAATTATGTATATATTTAGGTGTATTTTTGCTTGTATTCTTTCAGCTCCATACTATGCAACTGGCGCACGAAAAAGAATTGATGCAAATGAATATGCAACTGTATCCATTGCAAGAGGAAATTAAATTACTGAACAGAACTGTGGAGATACTTCAGGAAAGGATTCGGTCAGCTGATGATAAGCTGTTAAGGTATGAAGCTGGCATAAGAGATATTGATGTCCATGCAGGCGGTGACAACCATAGCTCGAAGAACGGTTATAAAAAAGACACCCGTTGATTATTTCTTTTAAAAAAGCTTATTTTAACGTTTTGTTATTTGATCTCTTTTAACTGCATTAAGTGTGATGTATATTTTTTAGTCCAGGCAATGAAGCGGATTTTTGTATGAAGACCCCAACATTAATTCCTCAGTCGATGAAACTTTGCAGGATTGTAGTATAGTATGAGACAATACTTGCATAAAAAAATCCAAAAAAAAAACCTAACCGAAGTTAGGTATTTTTACTGAAATACTTTTTTATTTGATATCTTTGTTGGGAAAAATGCTCAGTCAAAATTTTCTTCGCCAGCAATATTCATGTGTGTTAAGAAAGCTATATGCGAAATATCCAAAAAAATCTCCTGGTAGAAACAACAAAACTCAGACGTATATGTACCTTGCACGGGAAAATTGCTCAGTCCATTTTCTTAACTGGAATGTAATTTAATAGTGGCTTTGGACTTACAATAGGAAAATCCAAAATAAAAACGGTCTCGCTACAATATTTTCAGAAATTATCAAATTATCAACCAAAAAAAAAATTTTTTTTTAGTATAAAAACCTAACTTCGTTTAGGTTTTTTTTTGGATTTTTTATGCAAGTATTGTCTCATGCTATACTACAATCCTGCAAAGTTTCATCGACTGAGGAATTAATGTTGGGGTCCTCTACCTTTATTGCCTAGACTATTTGTTGTGTGAAAAATTGCCTTATTCTTATGAGAAATTTTAAATTAAATGAGCTTGTGCATGTGCGTAACAAACAGTGATAAGTATTATTAATTTATTGAATTAAAAATATATTATGTAGTACTTGTTCGTAATCGGGACCATGACTAGTTGTAAGATTACTTTGTACTTTACAATAAGTGCCTCGTGAATGATATTTTACGTCTTATATTGTGATTGTTGGTAGAATGATAGATTATGAATTGTCAATTGCACAAAGCAAATATTTTTACCGCCTTGACGTTTAGTGGTTCCTAAAGTATCTATAATAAAATTCTAGTCAGATATTCTCGCGAGAGATTTTAAAGCTTGTGTCAACCCCACCGATGTCAAAATCAGGTTTTGTGGTGCCTTGTAGCTCGTAAAGTTTAATAAATATATATAATATTTGTGTACAATTGGGTTTTATTAATTTCTAACACAGTGAAGCTATTCATTTTCTCTACCTTTCTCTGGACCTATTTATAGAGTGGTTTCTCTCTTAGTACTGAAACCCGTTCTACCGTTCTGTGTTGACCTAGTCAAACGGAAAAGTAAATTTATATGATCCGGATTATATAAAAAATATTCGTGTAAAAAATCATAATTTTTTACAATTTTTAATTGTACCACCCTTTGAGTTGACAAAAATGTACATAATATTATGTTCACGGTAGTAGTTACTCTTATTGCTTGCGAGAGCTCGGAATTTTAACAGTACGAGTATGTTAATTATGCCATACGTGGGGTGACCGATTTCTACTCGTGAAAACTCACAAAAAATATTTTTACCAAGAGTCCTCGCTAGATCGTTTTTTTCGCCCCTTTTATAAATTTAGTCGAAATTTTAGAGCTGTTTTGTCGATGCCATCCATAAAATGTAAACAAAGATTTTATAAAAAAAAATTTAGCATACTAATTTCTACATAATTTTAGAAGATCCATTATACCAGAGGAGTAGGTGTACCTGTGATAACGACGAGGGGGTGCTAATTATTTTGGACCACGTGTCCAAAATCATTATCATCGTGTGACGTAATGAATGGATAACCCCTTTTGAGAATGCCATTAATAGTATGGGATATAGGATAGGATAAAAACCACCAAAAGATAAGGGATTTATTAATACGTCGTTTTGTTTTTTTCCTTGCACCTAGACAGAGGTCCTTCGCAATTTGCTTCACCGCTGCCAGCAATTCTTTGCCCGTCCCTTTTATTTGGTGTGGGGGCATTAGGAAGCCGTTGTCCCCCAGGTCTCGCGTCTCGATGGCGTAGCTAAACCGGACTCCATGGGCGTAGAACCAGTCAAGAGCAGCTCCTTTTACCGCGTATAGCAACTTTGGCGCGGTCCCCGATTTGTATTTATGTTTAGTTAGATTGTAGATTGCCTGAGTAATAAAGGTACTTGGGTAAAACAATGTGGGCTGTGGTTAGCGAGACCGCTTCAATGAGTGAGGCTCGGGTTCGAATTCTGGTGACTAATGAGTTTTTCAAATGTACATATTTATCATTAGCTCGACGGTGAAGGAAAACATCGCAAAATCCCAGAATTGATTCTAAGGCATGTGTAATAGCACCCCAGTCTGGTGATGGGCTCAGCACCCGTTACGTTTTAGTTCAAAAAATACAATACTACCGATGAAAAGTATATTACAATACAGACAAAACAAAACTTTTTTCCAGTAGGTATATTAATAGTTCGCGTTCCCGTGGGAATACGGGGATAAAATATAAACTATGTGTTATTCTGATGTATAAGCTATATAACTGTGAAGTTTCATCAAAATCCGTTCAGTAGTTTTTGCGTGAAATAGCAACAAATATCCATACATCCATACGAAATCCTTTAAGAATGTTTTTACCTTGACTACGTTGGATGCAGTATACGCCAGTTCTTTTTGATCAGGGGTTGGAGTTGTTTTACCACTCCAGGGGTAGATGACCATCTGGCCATAAGAGTGGATGTCAATGTACGCGCTTGGCGTTTTCTTTTTTTTAATCAATGTAAGTACATCCTGAGGAACAAACATAAAAATATTTCTTATTTTTTTCGTCTTTATAGGGCTTTTTGAAAACGATTATAAATTACTGGATACAGCTTACTGATACAGATTACAGGAAGTAACAAGTTTCGTGAATTAATTATCGTAGAGTAAAGCACTACTTTAAAAAAGTTTATCCAGGTCTTTGTGAAATTACCTCTAAATTCCCGGGAACATGTACCGTAAGTAATAAGAATACTATTACATCACCTAAATATTAAGATAAATAACTATTCAATATTTATGTGTCTATGTATAGTACGAATTGGGGTGTCATGAAAGAAGTTAATTTACAAGCAATACTATATATTATATTTGTAAGTAGGTATGCGCCTCGCGCCGCACTTTCGTGCCTCATATAATTTTCGAGTTATGATAAAAAATTACTAAAATACCATTGATCTAAATCTCAAAAGTTAGAAAAGCGAAAATTCTAAAATAATTTGGGTTAAGTACTTAATAGATGTTTATATGTAAATCTTAGGTACTCGAAATATTAAACTAGGTAGGTATCCCAGTTTATAAGAACCCAGATAAAATATTTTACATAGTAACAAAAATCTAATTTGATTCATATAGAAACGATACGTGTACCTCCCTACGTGCGTGAGTCAGACTCGCACTTGGCCGGTTTTAATTTTGTAATATTAATTAGCCACATCACAATGGGCATGGGGAAAACGGTTTCACCGCGAAATCCGAACAAAATTATCTTGAGGAAGAAGTTACAAGTTTACAGGTGATGGCTAATTTAACTCACTCTTATAGCCTTACTTTCGGGTTCTGAAAATGCGTGAGGCCCAGAATATGTTTCTTTACATTGTCTACCAAAACCCGTTCCTTGCCAGTCCGTCCTGAAACGAATAAGCTAAAGCTGACATATTCTTTTCCCTCCAAAAATTGCGGAAATTATTGGTAATTAATATAATTAAAGTGAAATGCCAATAGAGCAGTGATAGCCTTACGGTTAAAGAGCCGGCCTCGGGTTCGAATCCTGGCATGTACCAATGAGTTTTTCAAAAACTTACGTACATATTTATCACTAGCTCGACGGTGAAGGAAAACATCGTGAGGCAACCCGCAGGTCTCAGAATTAATTCTGAGACATGTGTAAATAGACCCGATTCGGCGATGGGCTCACCACCTATCACGTTTAGGGGTCCAATATATCTCGTAAAATGTGGGTATATCCAGTAATGGAATACCTCTGCCTACCCCCTCGGGGATAAAAGGCGTGAGATGATTTATTTATTATTTTTTATTTATTTGAAATTAAATTTATCACATTAGTTTTATATTAGCTAGGTAATTATATTTTTTCCGATCCACGTCCACTTACACATTTTGATATGATAATCAGGGGATTTTTCCACTTGATTTTTTAACTTGTTGATATTACACATAAATGGAGTCAAGATTGACTGGACCAAAGAGTTATAGAAGAGCGGAGCCTCACTTTTTTTTTGCCTTGCGGGGAAATGCGCGCTTTCGCATAGCTAATCAGCACGCTCAGGCGCCAGAGGTCTACTTCCCAAATAGCCCATTTCGCATTTTGACTACTTCTCTATGTGACTACTTCGCTATCGGCCCACTTAGCAAACAGTCTATTTCGCATTCTGTCTTATTCTCGAACTACCGTTAGGGTTTCAGGTTTAGGGTATAGGCAGAGGTATTCCATTTTTGGATATACCCACTTTTCACGAGATATTCTTTGGACCCCTATACGTGATAGTACCACCTATCACGTTTAGGGGTCCAAAGAATATCTCGTACTTAGGTACTTGGCATTAGCTACCTATTCACTGACTACTTTAAATCGTAAAGTTAGTTGGACATTCCACCTTACACAAAGTTTCTATTGAGGTCGACGCCGTAGCAGGATTGATACTTTCGTCTGTTTTTCCTCCATAGCCTGTCAGTTGTTCGAGTGTATTCATATCCATCCGGGTTGGCTAGTGGAATAATATGCCTAGAAATACAAGGACCATCGATGTAAACCTCAAAAAACCATACCGTTTTATCATTTATCTTCAGCAGGAGGGACAGATTTTAAACGATATTTATCTAGTCTTAGTAGGTAGTTAATTAAAATAATGACATAAGTACCTATCTTTAGGTTCATGCAAATTTTTTTCCCAAAGGGGCAGGTGGCCTGTTAGTCAAACCTAGAACCCAATTACGTATTCAAATAAACACGAAACAAATAGGTAGGTACATGTTCCAGGCGGAAAACGAACCCTGAAAGTCTGGGCAGTAGCATCCCGATTCATTGTTGATTGTAAGTTTAGCTAGATATTCGTAAGGAGAATCGGTACCTACATACATCAGGAAAATATTACTGCATGTAAATGTCACTGAAAAGATTTAAAAACGGAGTGACAAAAGACTCCGGAGATGAAGACGCAGATTAAGGTGAATTTAGCAACACCTCAAACTTTATACAATCAGTCAACCCGTTTAGGCTACATGCTGCTCCCAAGGGCAATAGGTACCTACTTAGAGTAGGTACTTACCTACCTAATTATGGGTCTGTAGCTAGTTACATACAACTAAAAACATTAAAGTACCTACCTAGGTCCCAGGTAGCAAAATGACGTAGAAGCGCCGGCCAATTAAGGTCCATCTTGAAATAGATGACGTCAAAATTTGACGTTTGTAGGATCTTATAGTGACGTGGATTTGTCTTATCCCAATGACGTCTTATCGAGACGTCGGTGACACGTCACACCATAAACGTCTGTGACACGTCATACCATAAACGTCTGTGACACGTCACACCATAAACGTCTGTGACACGTCACACCATAAACGTCTGTGACACGTCTATGGAGGAGCGGAGGTGGAATGCTCCTCATGCGATGAGCCTGATTCTGGCTTGCTGTGCGACTGCTGCTGCTGCTGACCTTGAGTGAAGGTTGTTGTGGGTGTGATTGAGTAATGACGATGTGATGATGCTTCTGAAGTTTGCGCTGAAGTCCAGGTGTTACAGAAGGTTGCGCTGATGTCCAGGTGTCGAGGGGTCACCAGTATGGAGGAGCAGAGGTGGAATGCTCCTCCATCGTGAAAAGGAAGATCTCCCGCCAGGCGAGGTGATCGTGCCTGGGGACCGCGGTCCAACGGTTGATGCTGGACAGTTGTATTTATACAAACTCATTAAAAAACTCCGATAGCGCGGTTTAGAACTCGGCCGTCTATTGGCGCGTTCTATGTAGTCTCGCTACACGTCATACCATAAACGTCAGTAGAACGTCTCATGTAAGTGTCGGTAGGACGTCTTCTTGACACTAAAACTTATATCATAAATAAAATTTAAAAACAAACTACAACAAACATACTTACCTACCTACTTTTTTCAGAACTTTTTTTGTTTAGAATTTTTGGACATTCGTTTAGATTAAATCATAAAACAAAAAAAAATACAATGGATTTTCAAAATCATAATTCTAGAAAAACCAAGCCCTTCATAAATTAGCTTCAACATACAGTAGGTACCTACATCGTACGTGTCAGTTATTTTTGAATTGGTGAACGTCTACCGCGGCATAAGAATATGCGATTGACAAGTTTTTATATAGGTACTTACCTATTTTTTTAATTTTTAAAAGTCAACTCCATCATATTTTATAAAAAGGTGGTGTCTTAACCAAACTAGGCGTCTTGTACAACTTACAAGTTTAGTGACACTTCAGCTTGCAGTTATGAGGTTTGAAGTCATGAATTGTTTTGTTAAACCTATAGTAGCTGCTGTTCAGTCACAGTCACAGTTCAGTCTTCTGGTGCAGGATAGCACTCACAAGCAACTGAGGGCTGAATTTGACTAATATAAGTAGAACTCCTATTAATTGAAAATTGTATAAAGTGTTGTGTTGGTTATAGGATTAACTTTTTAGATAATTAATCATCCAACGTTACATTTTTTACTAGCATCACAGACTAACCTATACAATTCTTACAGACACTTTTTGAGCAACAGAGTGGTCAGATCATGGAATACTACCAGAAGAAGTAGTCTCAGCACCCAATGTCAATCAATTTAAAAATAAACTTGACAAATTCCTATCCTGTAATGAGAAAGCTTGAGTGGAGAACACCTGGATACAGGCTTTATCAGTTGTAAACTGCTTGCCTGATTAATAATAATAATAATAATAATTCATTCGGTTACTCGAACGGTAATGGTTGGTTTTACAGTATTCTATACTTTTTCGGATGGTTCCAGAATGATCTGTTGCGTACGTCATAAAGACGTTTACAGATTCATGTTCTAGAAACGTTCTTCTCTGGTCCTATCCAAAGGATGCAAAAGACGTCATGTAAGTACGTCGTTGGTACGTGCAACAAAGACTGCATCTGGAATAACTTGTTGCCGTCGATAACCGTACGTCAGTAGGACATACATCCACGACCGTCGCCGGACTAACCTTATAATGACTGGTAAAAGACGTCATTTCAAGGTTGGCGTCTGAAATTGCTACCTGGGGTACCCTCATGCAGTCGGGTGTAGGTACCTACCTGCAGGCTACAACTTTTATTCTCTTACCAATCTATATTTTTAACAAAATTTGGTTGCTTGTCAAAGTTAGCAACGATATCATCAATGATATAGAAGGCCGAAGTGATGGCGACCCACTCCCGGGCGTGCTGCCCCGCTGTTATCAATATTTGCTTGTTGGTCCGCTTACCGTTGGATATTGATACCATCTGGAAATAAGAAGTAAGTAGGTGGCAGATGGTCAAGGGTGCTAAAAGAGGATTACACGGAGTATAGCTATGGCAAGGGCGGATTCAACCTTCGAATCGACAGGCTCCCATATTCGATTTCTATAATACCTAAATCTAAATTAAAAACATAGTGCAGTATCGTAATACTATAGATCCGTATAGTTATGTGTAAGCGTCATGAAGTGGGTATATCCAGAAATGGAATACCTCTGCCTATGAGAACTTCCCCCCGTTACCCATAAATAAAGGAGGTAATGGTAATAATTTACAACTGCACAGCAGAGTTGAGCAGAGAAATCACTCACAATTTAAGAGATAAAAACAAATTAGGTACACGCTAGGGTACGAACTAATTATGTAAGTACTATTATTTGTGAGATTTTTTTTTTATTAAAATAGGTAAGTACTTTTAACTACCTAACTTAATAGGTACTTAGTTAACTTTTAATACGCTAGTAATAAGTTGTAATATGTTTATGGTTTTAATATTATTCACCCTTTGTTTCATTTTCACATTTTGTAAGGAAAAAGTGTTAGGTACCTTTATTGTCCTATTTTCCACAGAAACTCCAATAGAAATTACTTTGCAAATGGAAGCGTAGTTTTCAAGTAGATACTGATAGTATTTTTCTATATTTTTCAGAGAAGGATACGATTTCCAGTTCATGCGACCTCCTGTAAGTGCGATAAATCTTTTAGAATATGGCATCCTTCAGACACAGTGACGATATCTACCTACCTACCTAATTACAGTTCTAGTCTTTTATAAAGCGCTAAGCTAATCCAGGTTACATAATTTAGGTTATCTGGTTTACCTATAATTAGATTCAGGAATGGAATGTCTCTACCAATCTCCTTAGTGATAAGGCGTGAGTGTATTTATTAAATCATCTAGGAAACTATCAGTCATTTTAAACAACCACACTTTCGTATTTTTATGATTATCTAGGTACGTTACTACTTGCGGACGCAGATCCCATTTTTTTGGAACGCTCCACAAGTTACGAAAGTTTTATAATTATGGAAATGATTGGTACCTACTATAACGCATATGATACAAACAAATAAATTTACATACTTAATTCCAAGATTAATATCTTAGTCACAATCCTCATACGAAACTCTGTTATAGTCTCACTGTAAAAGTTGAGAATAGCGGTGATCGAACCCACAACCTCCGACTCGGGAGGCACGTACGCGTACGGACCTGTTAGCTCAGTTGGTAGTGACCCACTACCAACTGAGCTAACAGGTCCTTCAAATTACAATCAAACGTATTAAAAAAAAAACTCTTTTACATATTATATTAGTGTAGATTACCTTACCAACTCTTAGCGCATCTTGTGACAAGTTGGCGGGCGCCGCGAGCGTGGTCAGAATGCGTCGATGCACGTCCGTGATCGTGACTGTATGGTTCAGCTGGTTTTGCTGCAAGAGTCCGTGGACCTTCGCTCGGTTTTGACTGTTGATGAGGAGATCCGCGCGGTTCGGCGATAAATTCCATATTGAGACGTCTGGTGGGGATATTATACAATGTAAATGGCGTACTACGTACCGTGGCTACTGTGTAATAGTGTAGGTACTAAGGTCCAAGCTCACCAAAACTACCGTTAAAACAATCGGGTGCTTAACATTATATTACTGCTTATCAACTTCAGTTGTGGTGGCATCTACAGTATGGTTTTAGGCACCATTTGATAGCTTTAACGGCCGTTTAGTGGTGATGAAGACGAATCTAAATATGTAGCTGAAAAGATACCTAAGTATCCCATAAAAGTACGATTAATTCAGGGATATGACATGGGTTAGACTTTTATATATTGTACATATATCTATACACAACGATCGATTTAACGTCCCTTCTGAAACACGGAGCCGCTCATGAGATAATGACATTAGCCGATTATCCATTTCAAAAAAAAGTTTAGCGTGGTCAGTCAAAACTGACCAAGGTCATGCAAGACTGCATCACAGGGGCGTCTTGTTTCTTTGTTAGACTGTTTCACCCGCGTAGTTCCCGTTCCCGTGGGAAAGCGGGAATATAAGTATGCTATGCCTATGTTACTCCCTGATAATTTAGCTTTCCATTGGTGAAAGAATTTTTAAATCATTCAATACAAACAAAATATCTAATCTTTCCTCTTTATAATATTAATATAGACAGGTGATAGCTGGGTATCTACATCTTAATTTAGAAATGAAATACTTTCCCCCACTCCTTCGGAGATAAAAGTGAGCGTGTTATTTTATAAGAATATAAGAAGAGAGAAGCTATTTATAAGAATAAAAAAACTTTACCATTGGCCTCCCCGAGTTGTTCAATCAACTTAACATCGCCTTCATTTCGTGGTGTTACTCGCCAAACCTGATGATCATCGTACAGTACTTTTTCAGCACATATTGCCGGCAATACAAAGCTTACTATTGCCAGAACGAAGCATATTATTTTGGACAGTTTGAAAAATCTTATTTTTAAATGCGTAAAAATTATCATTATGTAAAATTGAACTTCAGAGGCAGGCGCTTTGCTGGAAGGAACACAATTTTCAACACTAGTGTAATACGAATTGTGTGCATGAAATTTTTAATTTAGTTGGATATGTCCAGTTGCACTTTTAATTTAAAACGTCAACCACGTTAATACAATATGCACTCACATCATGTTAATAACATTATCGCACTTTTATGCCGTCGTAAATAATATTCAATTAACTCCGTAATATTTTGGACAACTGTGTTAGTGGAAATGTGAAAGAATAAAGCAAATTGATGCCAGTAATATATGTTTATTAACATAGCTCTATATACATACAATCATTGTAATTTTAAAATAGAAATATTTAATGTAGAAACTCACCAATTTCATAAAAACTTTGTAATCATTAAACATTAGGCATGGTGTTCATAATTATTGCTATGTGTCTATTAGGGAGTCATCCCCATTTATACTTCATAATTTCTGGCGCATACGGCAAGAAAATAATATAAATGCCATAAAATAACGATTTTCGGCAACAAGTCAAATGTTATTGCTTATATATTTCATCGGATTTTTTTCTCTAATATATCACAATTAATGCACTTATTCATAAATAAATTATAAAATTGTCAACTGAGTGTCTGCTTCAATATTAATTACAAGTATAAAAACAATGTCAAAAACAATTCACTATTAATCCTGACACATGGTCCACTGTTGTGCATAAAACGCAAACTAGTTTTACCAAATGTTTCCAGTTTCATATTCACATTAGACACAATCAACACCAATTCATTGTCAATGGAAATTACGCATATTTGTCTATATATTTTGTCTTCTAATGAAAGTACATAATGTTTATAGAATGACACTTCAATATGCGGTAATACATAAGCATTCACATGTTTTTGTGATGAGTGACTGACACCGAACCAGCATTCCACTGATATTAGGCATAGACGATCACTCACAGTAACAATTCAATTATTTCGATTCGACGAAACATGTGCCGTTACAGGCTAAATAGATACGATAGGTTCACAATATGCACTAGTTCATGTTAAAGTATCGTGTTCGATATTTGAACACCGACGTCCTGGGCTAGTCTGCGTCACCGTTCGTCACTGTGAGAGGTTCCTCGTCCTCGTTGTAATCGAGGGAGAGGACGGAGGCGCGGCGCCGTTTGCCCACGGGGGCATCGCTACACTCACTGCCCGAGTAAGTCCGTTTGTCCGTGGGCGACGGCGGCCTGTTCCCGTTCACAGTGGCGTGCGACGCTCGCAACTCCTGCTGCAAGAACAGCACCGTGCTCTGCATACCCTCCACATCCTCGTCCAACTCCTGCAGGAACTCGTCCAGCTCTGTAATCACATTAAATTCTGTTATCATCTATATTTCATTTACAGGATATTATTATGTGAAATGAAAATCTATGGACACTAACCTGACTGTGACTTCTTGACTTCTTCGCTAAAACTCTTCTGTAATGCCAAGTCGCCTTCCAACTTCGCTATTCGGCCGCTCGACGTCATTCGTCCGAGATCTTCGTTTTCCTGATGCAGAAGTCTGCATTTAGCCATAAGTTTTTTCCCTGTATTCGAGTCTGGTGTGAATTTCCAAGCCGACAGTTCATTTTGCGTTTCTTCCAGCCTGGCTTTTGTCGACGTCAGTTCTTGTTTCAGTCTTAGAATAAGTACATTCACCGCTGGGTCTAGAAGCGTCGGCCTTCCATTTAAGCTAGCATGGGACGACTTCAGCTCTGTTATTTGACTCTGTAATTTGTGAATAATAAGACAAAGTTACTTATTTTGTTGATTGTATCTGTCAATAATGCTCATATCATCCAATTAATAGATACACTTACTACATAATCCTGTATTTCTTGCTCTTTAGCAGCAAGCCTTCTAACCAGTACTTTTTCCCTGTGTTGTGATTCTGCATATTGTTGCTTTATCCTTTCTTCTGTTTCTTTCGCCTTTTCCAAGCTGCCTGTGGATTGTAAGAATAAATTTGTAAACTATTAGTTTACTTTATTAGAGTTAGTAGACCTTCAATATTTAGTACCTTGCCCTTAACATATACATAGATGTACCATTCACCATATCATTGCAGCAATAAAGTAATTCAAAAGCTTAGAGATATTTAACAGTAAAGTATACTCTAATACAATGTTTAATCGACAACACCTTAACTAAAATATAATATAAAACTATTGCAATAAAATGTTCGTACATTATGATCCTATGTGTTGTGTAGGCCTTTGCATTAAATGAAGCCCATTAGAGCCCATATTGACTGAAAGCTCTTTAAGTATTAATTTAATTATTTAGTCATATCTTTTTGATGTTAGGCGAAGTATTGTATAGACAGACTATACATCCAACTTGCTTCAAACTGGCTTTGAATGATTTTCATGATTTGGAATTTTCAAGGAACTCAATTTAGAAAACTTACCCAACACTTAAATGTACATGTTAAGTTCAGTTTATACTAATCTACACAATTACCTTAAAAATATTTTTCTAAAGTCATATGACTTCCATCTAAAGGATGAAAATGAATAACAAAAGGCTTTGTATTTGTGTGTAAATTTATGCAAATAATATTTATTTAGTTCTGAATTTTTCATACAAGGTAATCCTATTGTATTCAGAAACCATAATATAAAATAACACACTTTAAAAATCAAACATTTTCTAGTAATCTTCCACAGTATGTGGTACAGGGGCATACTCTGCACACTTATTTCACAAAGCAGTATTTAGTGGTAGCAAAATGTCTAAGTCAAAGCATCTCCAGTTTTCAGATTAAATAGAAAGTTTAATTTCAAGGATCGAAACAGCTTTCTTAACAAACACATTGGGTAATAATATGTCAAAGCAATAATAGCTTTCAGATAAAAATATAACCATATAAGCTATTATTGCTTTGACAAATCACAAATAATATTGTAAATATTACAAAAGATTGTATTTCTCTAAAGAAATGCGTAATATTCTTATTAAAAGTTTTATTGAACAGAAAACTAGGATATTTTCTTAGATATCTATGTATTTATTGCATAATATATTTTGGCATGTTTATTTTCTATCTTCTGTCAATATTAATTATGTTTTACTTTACTGATTAGTATCTTGTTTGACATAAAATTACCTAAGACAATTGTATAGTATTGTATTGCCATCCAGTGCGGGAATGCCGCCTGCATGATGGGCACCTTGCCACGGGGGCCTGATTTTTTACATCTTTTGTAGTTTAGTTCATAGTTTTACTTTAAGTTTTTTATTGAAAACTTAGGTCTTTATCTCAATAAATCTTAAATTGCAAATAATTAATTGATAATATAAATGTATAGTTTAAGAAAACTAACGTCAGGCTTAAATTGAATAGTCATACCCTATTATGTCTGCAAATGGTTTCTTGACTGGCTAGATCAATGTATGTACATGAAGAATAATAAAACTAGAGATACAACAATTTAGACATTTTGCAATTAGAATATTTCAAGATTTGTGCTGGACAATTTGCAAATGAGTCTAAAATTTGATAAAAACAAAAGTGAAACAATATTGGGTACAATTTGAAATTGAAGGTAGTAACAAAATGGAATTCAAAGACAGCATAAAGAATATTATTGACATGTTAACCCCTCTAGTGTGGCGAGACCCGCTGCGGGGTTCTGTCAAATATCAATCAAGTGTGGCAAACCCCACTGCGGGGTGCTGCTTACCCGCTCATATTTCGCGCCCATACACACTGGGAGACTGTTTTTATCCGTTTCACTAATAAAAACGTGTTAAGCGAGAAGGGAGACAGCTAGCAAGCCGTCGTTTATGTACTTTGTAGAGGAAAAAACCCACTTGGGGCTGTTTTAAAGATAGGCACCATTTTTGTTCTACTGTTAAATCTTTGATTGTGTAAAATATTTGTATGAGAGTTATAGATATTGTGCTTTTTATTTGTAAATAGTATTATAAGGTTTTCATGAAAACGGTCACTAAGCTCAAAAGTGGTTTGTTTAAAAAATATAGTCCAAAACCTCTTCTACATTTAGGTACCCCGGTTATACCACCTGTACAACTTTATTACTACACAAATATTACATAAGTACTTATTTCTTGGTAGGAAACTTAATTATAAAAACGTTCAGTTCGATAAAAGGGCTTCTGCTAGACCAAGGGATAATAAAATGCAGTTTTAGTGGAGGTTGGGCCCCTAAAAACCCTTGACTGTGGCGAACCCCTCTGCGGGTTCCACACTCAATGCAAATCGGCCAATGGTACAGCTGGTCCGGAGGGATTTTGACTCCCACACTTGAGGGGTTATGGTAACATTCAAACTTTTACAAATTAATGAATCAACTGTTTCAATTATTTCACTTACTGATATTCTGCTGTTCACCGTCAATAAAGCAGGAAAACTAATTAGTTCTTGAATAAGAGAATGAGCACATCATATCTTTGAATAACTAACATGAATTCTTATTTATTAGTACTTATTACAACCATAAATCAAATTTTTACATTATAACAATAGTTCATGACAATGTCTAATAAATAATTTATAACACTAAACCTTACAGCCAATAGTAGAAAAGGTAAAGAAAAACATATTTACTTTTTCATGCGAACAAAAACAAGATGCCCCAGCATTGCAATCCTCGGAGGCAACGGCACTGAATTTTGCGACTCCAAAATTGTTTGGAGTTTCCACTTCGCTTTGCACCACCGCCATTTCACTTCCACTGATCACTCCACTGTCACAGCTCTTGCACGGGATTACACTAACTTCTTGTCGCCAAGAACAAGATTACAACACCTAAATAACACCTTTTACCACATAGTTACAACTAAACTTGATATCACAGTAATTATTTAACCATATCATAACAGTATCACTAGTTTTAGTTAAAGCATTGTCGATATACAGAGTAACAAGATATTGTTTGCACGCAAAGTCGGGCGAGCCGACCACAAGTCACTACCAAGCCGAATCTTTCGTAAATACCTTCCAACTGTTTGTTCAATGATTCGAGGTGGTCAATGTATAAGTCCTGGTTTCTCCACGCGGCCCGCAGCGAGTCCGCGTTGGCGGCATCTATCTGGTGCGGGGTCAATAACACGCGAATGGCATTTGGGCTGCCCGCGCCGCCTGGTCCGTCACTCGCCGACTCCCCGTGCCGATCGGTCTCCTCGGACATTTCACTCGCACAAAAACCACAAGAATCCCCTTTTCGACTGCAAGCAAATGATTATGGTTAAAATCTAGAGCTCCACTCATCTGCATTTTGTCATTTCGACCGCCGTTATCTCGGAAACCTGTAATGACGCAAGTTGTAATAAAATAACGCTCGTGTTGCATACTTACAGTTGCGGATATGATTACTGTATTATCTGATATGACTAAAACGATGAAAAATATTTCTATCACTTGATTTTTCATAAAAATAAATAATTTACGAGAACATCAAACGCTAGACGAACGACGCCATTTTATCACATAGTATCTAATATTGCCAGAGTTAAAAATTGTGAGAATACTTTAAACAATTTTCATGATTATTGGATAAAAACTGTTTGTTATTATATAGCTTAAAATGATTTTTTATATATACATAAAGAAAGTAGAATAATATTCAGAGGATAATTGATTAAAAAAGCTTCAACATATTTAATAATTTCACATATGGTAATACCAATTAATGCTATCTTGTAGTTCCTTGAACCCAGAGCCGATAAATAGTTAAAAAAAACATAAATAGAGTTCCTACTTTATAAAACCGATCAATACCTAAAAAAACCTTTATAGTTTTATAAATTTTATGAAAGATTTTAAAATCTTTGTATTTTTAACGAGATAACGTCTTATAAATCGATGAACGCCTCGCCGTAAAAATATCGTTTTGCTCCCCTACGACATAATCTACCATTATTAAATCACCCTCCCCCCGCCCCTACCCTTTAGATTAGACGCCTAATGTGTAGGCACCCCCTGTGATTATATATAAACAGTAAACCAACAAAGAAAAAAAGGCAAAGATAGAGAGTGGGCTACGAAAAAAAAAAGCTCCTCTGATGTGCAAGAAATATCTACACCCCAAACAAAGAAAGTAAAAATCTTGGTCTGAGGTAATAATAAACAAAATAGAAATATTCCGGCCGTTACGATACTCACATACCGTCACATAGTCAAAATTTATTCACTGTTCATTACTTTACTGTTATACAATAGTTCTTTTAGTAACGAAACAGCCAAGCCACGTATTTTGACTAAGATATAGAGTTTCTGCCAAGTCACATATTTTGACTAAGATATAGAGTTTCTGCCAAGCCACATATTTTGACTAATTATAATGTTTCTGAAGTTAGGTCTTGTAGAGTAAGGACGTGTAGAGTTAGAAGCTTGGCTCTACATGAGATCTAATAAATTCGGGTACTCACCAGCGAGCCGTAACCGTAACATGGGTTACAGAGGGCTCACGACGTCGTCGCCGAAACGCTTTAACTGAGCGTACTGATGTGATGACTTGCAGTTGTACAAGTCTTTCAAGCCTGGAGATACTGATTTTGCAACGCATAGTTTAAATGAGGATATTAGATCGTATAGTCAGTTGGTGTGAATCAAATAGCCTGGTCTTAAATCCCGTCAAATCAAAGTTTCTTGTCACAGGATCCAAAAATCAGATTAACCAGATTGTTTCCTGTAACCCCAATGTGCATATTAAGGGTGCATCTGTAGAACGCGTTACTGCAACTAGAAATTTAGGATTGCTTAATGACGACTCGTTGCATTTTCAAGATTACGTCCTTCAAACTGTTCGTAATTGCTTTTATAGACTATCGGTTCTTTATCGTATGCGTGATTTCCTATGTACCGATTTACGAATTAATCTTTGCGACACACTAATTCTTTCAAAACTAAACTATGTTGACACTGTTCTTCGGGACTGTTTGTTAGATCGTTCGAAGAAGTTAATTCAACGCGTTCAGAACGCTTGTGTACGGTTTTGTTTTCCGATTCCTCGGCGAGCACATATTACTCCTTATATTAACAAACATGGTTTAATGAATATGTCATCGCGTCGCACCCTTCACTTTGCGAGTCTACTTTTTGGTGTAATAAAATCTCAACGGCCTATTTACTTGTATGAAAAGCTCGTTTTCTCGGATCGACACATACGTTTCGCTTTTCGTATGATCTGTCCACGACACGGAACTGCTGCTTTTCGTGGCAGCTTTCGTTACGCTGCCACGAAATGTTGGAACAATTTGCCTCCACCCATTAGGAATTCTACATCAATTTATAGCTTTAAAAGATCATTAAAATGTCATTTACTAAAACTTCCTTCTTATGTTTGTTGTATGGTTGTGCTGAAGTTGTTGTGGTTGTTCCGTGTTTCAGATTCAATTTATTGTGTTCTTTAGTAAGTATTAGTACTGATTAGGTAATTGTTCTTTTTTCCTGTTATAATGTTAGTTATAAGTTTGATCAAACAGATAAATAGGATGTCTTTATTATAATATGGTGCATAAAAATAATTGAATAATTATAAATAAAAGGTTTCTTCCAGCGCATCACACCGAGGCAGGGTTCCCAATAAGCTGGCAGCATTTCCTCTTTGTATTGCCAAGCTTATTCTTTGGCAAAAATAGCTGCCAGCCCTTGGGTCACGGGTTGCCTCGATGAGACGCGCTGAAAGATCTTTGACAAAAGCTTTAGCCTCTGGGCTCCAAGGACCCATCGTCTCAACAGCGAACGGTAGGTACAAACATATAGCAACCGCTCAGACCCGCATACTTTCGCCTCTTTATTATTTCAGCGGATATAGCAGCCGCTCCTGCGAGAGAAGAAGTTTTTTCAAAATGACACGGAGCCAAAGTGTCTACGCATGTGACATCCCACACCAAGCCTCTACCCAATTTCCAGGGAATCAAAGTCATACCATCAGGTCTCTTGCCGTCTGAGCGGAATATACCGTTCGGTTCACAAATTGCTGGGACATTGGCAGCTACAAGAGACCTGCGGATGATGTCGTTGAGTGAAGCATGGCGCGGAATGCGACCTGCACTTCGCTGACAGCTCAGACCATGATGGCCCAACTCATTCACCATCTCACCGCAGCAACAAAGTTATAAGTTATTGTCACTATTTCTTTATAATATGTATAGATGTTTAATAATAATAATAGTCTTAACTATTACATAAAATGCTTGCCTTTGTTTGTTTATTAAGTTTAATGTGTGGAATAACAGCGCAGTTGCCTTGCGCACGCACTGTGGCGCTACGGAAGATCAGCGCTGTCAGTCTTCTGCTGCAGCACATGCTGAGTAGCGACCCTTTTTGGTAGCTTCAATAATTAGTTTAATATCTAAGAATATACAAGAATGTTTTTAAGTTTACCAAAATAAATAATTTTCTTTCTTCTTCTTCTTCTTTCTTTCTTCTTACTTATTTTGCGAGCTGTAACTGTTACCAGACGGTTACAGTAACGTGGTTCTATGCCCGGTTCCTATATTCAACGAATCGTGGTTGTACTTCAGCGACGGACTGTTTGTCAACTACGAGTAACGAACGGATAGAGACGTTCCTATATGTTTTCACGTCATCTACCTGCCACGAACGGTTGTGGGTAACCAGCTTACCGTAGCCCTCCGCTGCGTTTCGTTACAACAAAAACAGAAAAATTACGTTCTAATAGAAAATAAAGCAAAATATTTTTATTTTACGAATTTACGGTAGTTTTATGTGTGAAACATCCTTGTCTTGCACTATTTGATCCGATTTGCTGAAAAAGTAATTATAAATCGTTGAAACAAATAATATTTGTTGTGAACGAAACGCAACTGAAATGTTTACACGCCTCCCGCCATTTTAATCTCTTTGCTCCGACCTATCTTGTCAAATCAAAGACGTTTAAAGAAAAAGTTTCTCTCTCCTATAGATAATGATTCTCTTCCAACCTCTTTGCTTGTCATGTTTTTTATAGGATTATATTTTCGATACAAAACGAACATTTAATCAAAATTCCCTACTTCCTCGCACAACTTAACTAAAAAGTAGGTACTAAATATGTTATATTAACGGGGCTTGAGAGGCTTACAACAAAATATTAAATAATGGATAGGTAGGTATTACACCGGTATGGCAAAATAAATAATTGGTAATTTGGAATAAAATTGTTTATTAATGTAATACTCTGTAACACAATCACTTTTTAGAATTACCTTCAACTATGACACATATATTTAAAAGTTTCTTCATCTAAATATAACACTCATATCTAAATAGCAACTGGTCCAATGTTGGATAAAAAATTGATAATTTTGATACAGTGCAAATGTTTAATTTTCATTTCAATGAGGACCCAGAAAGGACAGGCTGCTAAACCAGGCTGAAAAAAAGTGATAACTCATTACTATAAATCTGATGTCAGTCTTGATATTTCTGTAGGTATAATTCACATCTTTTGCATTATTTCCTACACTACTGGAGCATATAAAATAAATATTAAATATTGTAGCATCATGAGCGGACCCAGGCCAACGGGCTACTACATTCATTAGCAACAAATTTGCATTGCATACTGCCTGCACATTCAAGGAAAAGTAGCCTTTCCGATTTCTGAATTCCTCTCTAATCTGTGAACCTATATGATAAAAGTTAAAATGAGTAGGTACCTAGGTACATAGATAATTCATATACCTAAATAAATAAAACAATGAAGGAATAGGTATTATCAAAGTAAAATTACCTACATGGTGATTACAATTCGGATGTCTGTACCATGAACAGCCCCAAGAACTCTCGGGAGTCTAGCAATTCCATGTATATGTATTTTCTGTAAAGCTGTGCTATAGCATAACTGGCATCTCGCACTATAACGACAAGCGGATGATTTTGATACCCCAACAAAGTCAGCCACTGATAATAAGTAGCATTGCATAAAATCGTAATGCCAATAGAAATTTGTGTAAAGGACGTATACCATGGGAAAAAAATGTAGGTACTTATTGTAAAGTATACATATCAACAATATATATTTGTTGCGTTACTTCTTAAACGTTTTGAGGTTTCAAATAACACCTATTACATACCTGGCTCCCTTCACTGTGAAATAAGGGTATATTTCAACTAGTAACCGCCGAACAGAAGGTTTTTCTAACCGAAATCTAGTGGAAATTCGTAAAAATCCAAGGTATTGAAATGGTCAACCCTAGTTTGGTAATTTCGGCATTTAACAAGTTCTTCATCGGATTCTGAGCTATCCCAGTCGAACCACATTTCTAGGCACTTCTAGGTCACTATCTGAATGAGATATTTTAGTTATTTTTATCAAAAAAACGTAAAATTCTAGTACACAACCGATCGAATTCGGGCAGTAACTAATTATCAAACGCGTAACTTTGACAGCTAGTTGACGTGTCAAAAAATTTATAGGAACACTCTATTCTGTCATCTCTATACATAACAGGCCTGTGACACTCTTGACACTTGTTAGTACCGATTGGTTCACCAAGCGCTGCAATCGCATTTAATTTTTATTTCTAGTATGGTAGTAAGTATCCACCATCTTGCAAAACGTCACACTTTTATTTTACTTGTCATATTGGTCACACTGTCTGTCATTGTGCCGGCCGGCTGTTTTTCTGTCGTTTCTTGGATTTTAATTTGTTTTACTTAATTTTCGTTATAGTTTGATTACTTTGTGTATTCCTCGCTTTCAAGCTTGAGTTACAAAGTAATCAGTAAACATGCAAAGTGGACAAACAAACTATAAAGTGTTGTGTGAGTGTCGTCATCGCTTGTATAATATTCCGAGAAACGATGATTTACGTTACGGGAACTATGGTTATCTTTGCTAATTCCTCACAAATACTCACAATGAAGAGTTAAGTGGGTTGTCGAAAGACCAATTACAGAAAAAACCTGTGTGTCAACCACACTGCTAAATACTAATTTGACGGAAAGGGTGATCGCATTCAGGCTGTTTTGTATCTCCTCAGACCAAATAAAATCCCTCACTGAAGCGGAAATAATGCATGGCATCCCACTGAGTACTTCTGGTAAGCTTTTGAATATTAAGATTTTCTGACCAATCTGATCAAATTGTATTAGTGTTTAATTTTTATTTAAATATGTATATTTTCCATTTCCAGATGGATTTTTTTCAAGTGAACACACCTATTTAAAATCTGAAACGGAGGTCAATGAATTCACTGTAAAAATAGTAAAAGATGGCAAGTATGTATCATTGTTTATATTCTGCTTCTAAAATCATTTTTTTTTATATCAAATATAATTTATTTTCTAAACATACAAAAAGTACACTAAGAAAGGTCAATAGTCTAATAACAAGGCACTCTCAGCTCGTCCATAAAGATTGGCTAAATGTAAACAACAGCCCATGTCCACCGACGGATTGCTGGTTCCAAATGCAGTACCCCGAGAAGAACCAGCAAGAAACTCAAACTCTTTTTAATCTCATGTCTTAGTAGTAAATATGGTTTACAATAATAATTATGATTAATAGCCTTACCGTCGAGTTGGTTAATCCCATGCATGCTGGTCTACTAAGTAGTCTGGATCTTTTATTTTCTATAATAAAGTTGTATGCTTACAGAAAAACTTTCGAAGGAGAGCCCGTCAACGAAACCATGGAAACAACAGGGGAAGCAGTAGAATTTATAGATAAACTGTGTCAATGGCTAAAAAACAACAACAAAACAAGGAAAGCTTCACGGCTCTATTCAACCCGAATCTGAGCATTTCAGTTTTTGGCATGAAGCAAAGGACATTATGAAAAATGTTTCATTTGTAGACTCAACCAGTAAACTATAAAAAATAATAAAACACATTATGGGCGTGTTCCTTCGTAAGAAGGATCGATCACGACAATAGAAAGCTTTGAAACGATAGGAAAGTTGCTGTTCAAGGAGCATAATATTGTGTACATTTTTCAAAGAAATCCAAATGAAGACCGATTAGTAAATTTCTATGTCCCCAAAATTTAAGTGCAATAATTGTAAAAGAACATACAAATATTACAAATGAAATAGAAAACTTTGAGATTAAAGAACAGCAACTTAGCTTATCTTTACCAAAAACTTTTTAATGATGTACAGAGAAGTAACTTTTTTGGTCCATACTTTAAATAATATTATCAAATTAATATAATATATAATAATAATATAATCTCACGCCTTTTTATCCCCGAGAGGGTAGGCAGAGGTATTCCATTACTGGATATACCCACATTTCACGAGATATATTGGACCCCTAAACGTGATAGGTGGTGAGCCTATCGCCGGACCGGGTCTGTTTACACATGTCTCAGAATTAATTCTGAGACCTGCGGGTTTCCTCACGATGTTTTCCTTCACCGTCGAGCTAGTGATAAATATGTACGTAAGTTTTTGAAAAACTCATTGGTACATGCCAGGATTTGAACCCGAGCCTCACTGATTTTCGGCCGGCTCTCTAACCGTCCGGGCTATCACTGCTCAAATATCAAATTAATAAACTAATTTACTGGTTGGGCTGCACCATTCATAAAAAAGAAATTAATAAGTTTTGTATGAAATTGATTTTAAGAATGCACAATCATAATTGGTATAACATTATAAACAATTTCATCATCATCATCAGCCTACATTTGTCCACTGCTGGAAATAGGCCTCCCATAATTATTACATACATAAATAAAGAAATAAAAAGAAATAACTTCGAATTGTTTTTAATTGCTTTTTGAAAAATAAGACTTAACAGTGGCCCTATATCGATCTTTTTTAAAAGCACATCACTAGCCATGTCGATATCGATTACAATTGAAAGGGGTACTTTCACAACACTATGCGACACTAGCGCTCGGTGAACTTTTAGGAACTATTGCTTAAACGGAAGAGTGTCCTATCTGTCTCCGACTAGATATCTGTACTATTACTATATATAGATATCTGTGATACATAACCCTTACTTTACTATCCGTAATTCGTGGCCCTCTCATTTGTACCAAGCTGTCAGTAAGTTCGCTTACGAATAGTTTTTTATAGGAACACTTTTGAGTTACGCCTCGTAGATAATTTTACCGTCCGTACGCAAAACTGATCGTTTCTCAAATATAGGAACCGGGCACTAATGTGTACGAGAAGGCCACGAGACAATCGTCGGCTCGCTGCGAGTCGCTCGTGTAGCGTTCGTTGCAGGCTCGCGAACCACGTAGGTACACGCTATGTTTTTGGTAACATTAACTGTTACACTTGCATGCAACGTTACGGGTTTAGATATGAGTACGTTGTAAACGTCGGCTCGCTGCAAGCCGCACGCGTGCCGCTCGCGAACCACGTACACACTATGTTTTTTCGGTTACAGTACATGCAACGGTTACGGCTACAGCTCGCTGGTGAGTGACCGGCTTAACATTTTGACAGAGCGTGCCATTATGATGTCGGCTTGTCAACATTTTACATTAAAATATTTTTCGTGGGATTTTAAATGTCTACATTTCAGTGCCTCACAGTATCGGCGAGTACCTAATAGTGTTCTGTGATCTGGCGTCTAAAGTCTCATGCGAACCAGCACAGAGGAACTTATAGAACAATCTATGAAGAAAAAGTTTTAGGATAGAGATTTTTGTTCTTCCGGCCTCCTTGGGCTCAGCCTCCAGACTATAATTAAATAAATAAAAAATTAAATAAAATGTTTATTTTCGGAAATAAAATAACACTATTTGAAGACATTATCTAGCGGTCTCTATGTGTGTCTGTAAAAAAGTTGGTTTAGCGCAGCTTCCGAACTGATAGACGGATTATAATGCGGTTTTTAATTAGTTTCAGTTCATCGAAATTGGTTTAGTGATTGGTTAACAACAAAGAGATTAAAATATAATAAGGCATAGAGGGGACAAAGCGAGGAAAATTTGAAGTCAAAAGTTATTCCAAGTGGAATAAGTCTAGTACAATTTCGACTGTCACTGTTTATGTGGAAATATTTATTGTGGGCTTATATAAGCTCTGTTTAGTTTCTAATTCCAAACTTGATATTGAGCTTGATGTAGGTAAGTTACCTTTGTAAAGCAAATCTGATATCATTCGATTATCATTTTTCCAATGCTCATGATTTTATTCAGAAATTGCATGTGTCTATGTGTGATGACAATTTTTAAAGATATGTAATCTGGGGAAAAGTGTTTTAAAAAATTTAGTTATGAGACGTCGTCACACGTTTTTTGCCGAGGTAGGTTTAACTAGCACAAATTCGTGATGTCAAGTAATATTTAAAGGTATAAAAATATTACAGATTCCGCTCACGATTTAACTCATTGGTATGGTAAATTGTATTTTCCCATATTGGCATATTGATAAGCGAACAACGCAACCCCTTAAAATGCATTTAACGATAGATCATTTTCCTTCCGCTTACCTCCTTGATAATTTTAACCTGATTAATTAAATTGGACTCGAACCAGCTGATAACGACCTACGTAGTAGGTACATGAGTAGAAGGACACTTTACAAGGCTGATAATCTGAGATAGGTTACGCTTTTGCCGTAGTTGTTTATTTTTCCTTTAGCAACTTTCTACGTTTTTGAATAAAAATGCAGGCAAACCTAGGTACAAACGAATAAACACCGACATTTAAAACATACTTATTAAACTTAATTTAATTTCCACCAGGCTAGTGCGCAAGTGCATACGTGGAAATTATCTAACAAGTAAAACCAGAAGTACTTTATTTTTTAAATTATTATTTAATATCACTAATTTTGATAAGTACATTTATTAACACTTAATAACTAATTAATGTTTAACATTAATTTATACTATTTCTATACAATTAAACAGCTTCATTTATCATTAAAGTATCGTTAACTATATCACAATATGTACAATGGAATGTTTATTTTCAAAACAGGATGGAGTATGAGCGTACTGTCAATAGGGTCGCCAAACTTCTTGGCTGCCAGCGCCATAGAGTCCGTGTTTCACGTCATCACTACCCTCGCAAGTTTGTACGAGACCACTTCCTTCCCCCGCGCCTTGCAGGTCCGTGGTTATCGATATCCCGCCATCGATATCACTTATTTTGATTTCACTTGGAATATACTGTTCTAGGTGTTTGTCGGAGCTGTGTAGGTGGACGTGAATTTGGTTTTGGTTTACGGTTGAGTAGAGGTTAGGTAGGATCATTTGGGGGTTAGGATTGATGGGATACGGTGTGTGTGATTGTAGGCAGGCGGGGTTGTTGTTGATGTTGTTGTATTGGTAGTTGTTGTAATTATAGGTGTTTGCCGGCCAGGAGTTGTAGTAGTTGGGGTCGTATCGCTGGGGCGAGGGGGTATTGACGTTGAGATCGGTGAGCGCGGTGCTGGCGCCACTTGGGCTGCCCTTGTAGCTCGGCGTGGTGGGCTGGAACCCGCTGTAGTCCGTGTGGCCGAGCGGTATTTCAGGTAGGACTGTAACAGAGTTTATCAATCATTATTATAAAGACTACCAAGTAATTATGACACTAAATTATGTTTATGGACGAATCAATAAAGATGTGATATTGTATAGTCAAAAACTCTTTGTTGTGTAGGAGATAGTTTCTCAACGTTTTCAGATCTTGCATACAGAGAATAGATGACTCTACCAATTAGATGCAATACTTATATATAGTTGTGCCGCAGTGGTAGAAATTAGACCGTAATTAAAAAAAATGTGTTAATTATACATAAATTATAGTTTTCTGCACTCCCTTCTCCATAACCTAAACTTTTTACTCCTCCATGTAGCGTTGCAAGAGGTAAGTACAATGAATTATTACAAAGTACCAAACTAGGTACTCTACCTATCCCCGGCATCTCGCAAAGTTTACCTCTTACTGGGAATGTCAAGACGTCATAAAATTAATTGTCCTTGTGCATGCTATAAAAGCGCAGGATCTCGACTGTGCTTCTGAGCGGTAAAGGCACATGAGTAAAGAAACGGAACAGAGACAAAGCTTCATACAACCGCGCTGTCGTAGGTACACTACTACAAGCATGCAATGCTTGTGTGCGTTTCTACTAGCGCTGCGTCACATACGCGCCGCAACTGGATAAAACCGGCTCGGTCAGTAGAAATGCCGAGGGCCGCGCAATGGTTGCCGTATTTGTTTCGCGCTCCTGCTTAGTGAGAAATGGTTATTTTAAATTGTTTATGGTAGAATAAAGTATTAAACTAAAAAGTCAAGAAAGTGTAAATAATTAGATTCGGAGGTGTAAAATGGTTACCTACTGTACAGTTTGCATGAATGTCTTGAAAATCACATATGTGACGAAATAAAATTGTTTGTTAATAGACCTGAACAACCTATAAATATGGGCAAAGATTCTTTAATTAAAAAAAGAACTCGACGTAAACATTGTAAATATTGGTACCTAATGATATTCTGAATCGAGTGTAAGATTGTAAAAATATTATGCCATGTGGAAGCGTCCTTAATGATTATTTGAAAAAACTTTATATCCATTAGATTTAGAATTCATCATTAGATTAAAAGATTTAATAATTTATTAAAAATAAAAAGTTATAAAAAAATATTTAGAGTAGGTAATTTGTAAATAATCTAATGTACAAATAAAAGTCTAATAAACGTTTTGTTTATTTTATTCTCCTTTGCCAACCCTACTAAAATAGGTAAGAATTTTGCACGCTCCTTAGAAGCTTTGTCTCTGTTCCGTTTCTTTACTCATGTGGTAAAGGTCACACTCACACTTTGGCAATTAATTCATAGGTGGAGGGGGAGATCATAGTCAATGTCCAGTCTGGACAGGATACGAATAAAATAAAATAATTAATCTAGTTAAAAACACAGCACATAGTAGTATTATGCCAACATACCAAGTACAAAATAGATTTATCAATGATATTAGCAAAACTATTAGTGGTAGAGGGGGGTATCCACCCTTGGTAGACACTCGAGGTTTTTTTTTTACACACGACTGCCTGCGGCGAAAGAAGTGACGTAGACGTACCGGCCGGTATGTGGAGAGTGGAGTCCGGCTTGTAGTAAGGAGGCTGCAACGGGTAGCTAGGGTAGACACTCGCCGTGGACGGGTAGCCCGTGTTCCATTCGCTCGCTCCTAAGATGTTCCCACTGCTCTCTGTAACGCAAAATGTAGGTTGATAATTTCAGGTTGAGCTGTGTCCACGATTTGTAGATTGGGCTATTCAAAAGTAGCGGAAGGAAAAACGGTTGTTAAATTAACATAATGACAATTTCTCTATTTGGAAATAAAAAAAATATGGAAATATTTCACCATTTATTGGCATTTTATTGGCAAATTACCTACACTAAAATATTTTAGTATATACAGTAGATACCTACTAATAACACAATTATACCTAGTTTTTCAAAATTTACAATTTAAGTACCTATACTCATTATCCGAATGTAGTCAGCTTTATGTACATGTGCGAGTGGGTGTTTAATTATTTAATCGATATTTATAGATGCTAATTATTGGTTATTTTACTAACATAAGTAGTTACTAATTAATAACAATGATGTGGAAATAATTTCTGAAATAAATAATTTAAATTGAATTGAATAACGCTTGTTAGTAATATGTTGTATTCACGTATCGGGTCGGCCCAGGCATTTTATTCGGAAAATGATAGGTAGGTACTGTATGTTTTCCTGGCAGATATTTGTGTAGGTATATGTTCTTATAGTAGCTAAAATAATTTAACGTAGTTACTTAAATTAATATAATTATTAGCTAAGCACAAATTTCACTTTATAAAAAATAAACCCATGACATGCCGATGACCTATATGTATATAATGATGATGATAATTTATAATAGAGTCATGGTCAACAGTGTCCAAAAACCCACGGCGTGTGTTTAATGAATCAATAAGACATTGGCAAACAGGTGTTAACATTGAGGTCACGTGTGCGGAACTGCGCGTACGCACGGGGATTGCCAGCTGATTCATCGAATGAAAAAGTTGCGATATGTCAAATGAAAGTAAAGTCCCGAAATTATGAATACAATTGAATTTTGACATAACGTTTTGCCAACTCATGTCATGACAAACTTTCTGTTGATATAGTTTGATTTTTATGTGTCTTTGTTAAAGTTAAAGTAAATAAGTAGGAAAGCAATTAATTCCTTTTGCCTAAATATGACCTATCCTACTTTTTACTAATATTATAATGACAACGGGTGTTTGTTGGTTTCCTCGTCTTTCACGCACCAATAAAGCAACGGTTCCACGTGATTCACTGTGTTTCAATGAAGTATAATTTATTTTACAATTTATGGGGATTATTTACGTGGGTAAGTAGGTACCTATTAACTAAGTTTACATTTCTTATAAAAATTATATATTTTTTAAGCACATTTACCTGGCATAAAGCACAAAATGTGCAAACGCCAAAAAAAAAAAAAAAAAGCACATTTACCTACTTAGGTACCTAGGTAAGTATGTACATTGTAGGTCTGTGTCACTTATTGCATATTTTTATTGGGTAAAGAGTTGTTACTTTCTTACTAAGTAAATTAACAAAAAAACAATTTATTGTACGACCTACTTTTTAAAATAAATATTTTTGTATTTGTATTGTTCATAATAATACGAATTATATTCCGAATGGGAGACGGCCTATGTACAGTAACGGTAACTGTAGTGGGAGATCTGTGGCTAAAATGGTAATCCCAAATCTACTATATAAAAATAAGTCGGGTTTTCCTTCCTGACGATTTAACTCGAGAACGGCCGGACCGATTTTGATGAAACTTTTTGTGTGGGTTCGAGTGGGTCCAGGGATGGTTCATAGCAAAGAAAATTCAGCATTGCACCCGTGCGAAGCCGGGGCGGTTGGTAGTAATATGATAATAATGCTGGGCATTGTTGGGTATTTCTATTTATACAGCTAAAAAAAACTGAATTTTGTGTATGTGATAGTCAAACCTCGAACGTCCGTCTCTTCTAGGTTTGACTAGTCAATCCTCATTCCTCAGGTCTGACTTAAAGTCTTAGTGTAAGTACAAACCAATTGTGTGTTTTGATCTTTGACTTTAAAAACATGGTGCGTCTACCCATTAGTTGGGTTAGGTAAGAACTGTGACCACAACCACAACGATGCGAAGAAAATGCGTTAGTTGGTAGGACTAGTCTTTGATAAGGGGCTAGTCAAACATAGGAGCGCCGAAGCTTCAAAGTTTAAGTATAGAATCTCAACTGATTAATTAAAAGAATACAATACTGTGCGTAACAGTGTTTTCATGGTGTTTCTTGGGTCGATTCTTCTGGCAATGTCCGTCAAAATGAAGGCGATTGCGATGAAGGTAGACAATGGGCCTGTTGGTTCAGCCGGAGGTCGCGGGTTCTATTCCCGCTCGAGGCCAACATCTGTGTGCATGAACATGCCTTTTGGCTTTGGGTCTGGGTGTTAAATATTTATTTATGTATTTTTATCAGTTGCTCAATACCTGTCAGTACTCGCCTAGTTTGGGACTAAATAACCGTGTGTGAAAAACCTATGAAGATCACAATAATCACCTCCACGAATAGGTGACGCATGACTTCAATAAATGCTTTACAGATCAAAACCCGTTGATTTAATTAATTCAATTGCATTTACGTCACTAGGAGGTGTTTCCCATATCGCATCGTTTAGGTACCTACATTGCGCACGTCGCGTCGTGTCGTCGCCGTCACGTTTGCATCGTCGTTGAGTCAATGGGCTTATAAAATAATCATGCCAATTTGAATAATAGCAAGCTTTGTCTTTGTATTAAATTCGCGAACGCGAGCCGCCTCACGTACACCCCGTTACTAATAGTCTATATGTACTATACTTATTACATAGGTCATTCAATCTGAATAAGTGAAACTTTTTGACAAAAAAAACATTCGTGACGAATTGAGAACCTACTCCTTTTTTGAAGTTGGTTAAAAACACGACTGTCATTTATTTTATTTAAACACAATCACACCTGTGTTACACACATATGTTTTGTGTCCCAAAATCAACGTGGCGAAGACGTTAAAAATACTGTCATGTATGTGAGAGTACGACTTGTGGACTAAGGGTTCCGTACTAGGACACTGCCTACATCTCGCAATAATTGTGCACGGAGTTTAAAATTAATATGTTTCCTGCCATATTTCAAAACTGTAGGTCACCACTCACCGGGAAGTACCCTACCTAGACGTTTTTATGATCAGACAGTGACTGGGACAATGAGAAAGTATGACATTACTTTTTTATAGGTATTATGTTCAAAATAAAAAATAAAAAAAAAATTATTGCAGGCGTGTAACTAGACAGTATAAGTATGGGACTATAGACCTCAGTGTTAGATTCGATATTTAATATATTCGATTTTAACGTGATGCCTCAAGCCGTTTCTGAGAAAAATATTAAATGAAAAATTTATAAAGCCCCCGTCAAAATAAATACATATAAACACAAATGGATTTTCCTGAAACATGGATAAGAACACTCGGGATAAAACTATCTATGACACAAAAAAAACTAAACAAAAATAGGTTCATCCGTTTGGGAGCTACGATACACAGACAGACATGTTAAACTTATAACACCTCTTTTTTTGGGTCGGGGATTAAAAAAGAACCTTGACAAGATGTGAAGCTAAAAGCATTACAGATTTTATTATGAGGTACGGAACCCAACGTGAATTGAACCACCTATAATCCAATTACCTACTAAACATAATTTTTGTGCCAAATATTTGTTCTGGTGAAATTGAGCCCGAAACGTTTTTGTAATAGTAAAAAAAAGGTAAAATAAATAGTAAAAATATTATTTCCGTAGGTAAAAGCAAATTACTCTTAGAAAAGTCAATAGTCTCAAGGCACTCTAGACTTGGACATATGGAACACCAGAGGAGTTACCAATGTGTTACCAACCTTTTATACTTAAATAACGAAACTCCTAAATATGTAGCAAAGAAACAGATTCAGGACATTTTTGGTCCCAAGGGCATTATACTTTCTTACTGAACAGTAGATTTTTTCACACTTTTTAATCAGTCAGTCAGATTTACACATTTATCGCTACGTAAGGCCTTAGATGATAAGACACTCTATACTTAGACATCTGGAACACCAGAGGAGTCACCAATGTGTTTCCAACCTTTGAGCAATGTTGAAATAACACGTTTTTTAAAGAATCTCATTTATAATGCACCTATAAAAACCTGTTGAGGTAGGTATTGAATGGGTAGAAAATTGGTTTTTCCCATGCATCGTTAATTCTATTAATAATTATTGTTTCGACGTCAGAATGAATGTATTTTTTTTAATACTCATAATGATATCTATTAGAATAGGTACCTATACAGCCTTCTGAGTGAGTAATAAGGTGATACATTACACCTTTTATTTCTCGTTGTTTTACCCAAAATGAAAGAATAAACACATGAAATGGAATCAAAATATTAACAGGAAACCCGCAGGTCGCAGAATGTCACCTTTAGGGAAATATGCTGCCGAAAACTGGGTAAATTCAGGTAGGTATAAAATACGAAATCCTATAATTAATGAAACTCCGAAATACCTAGCAAAGAAACAGATTCAGGACATTTTAGTCCCGTCCCAATACTTTCTTACTGAATAGTAGATTTTTTCAAACTTTCTTTTACACTTAAAAGGACATAATATTTTGAATTTAACTGTTAATCGTTTTTGTCCATTTGGTTACGGAACCCTAAAAAGACAAGCCACATTCATCAACATTTTATTACAACAGTCGCAACAAAATTGTAGGAAAGTGTCGCAAAAGTTTAGTAGGTCTCCCGGATCGGCTTGTATCTAGGGCATGGAATACCGGAATGATTTTCATACCGGTATTGATACCGGTATTGAAATTTCAATTACCGGTATACCGAAATTTCGGTATTTTTTCGGTATTTTGATAAATACTGCTAACTAGCTGTTTAAATGATTACAAGAACTACGCTATATGTCAGAAACTATTTATCAACTCCCTAGAAATCACAAAATGTGTTATTCAAGTAGAGGTAATAAAGAATAGCAAAGAAAATACGTTATTTTATCCAAAAAATATTTATATTGTTTCATTGCTGAATATTTGTGAATATCACAATCAAATAGCTATAAAAATCACAGGGTTATCTCAGGGTGGATGAAATAGTGACAGGTCACTGCAACAACATTGGGACCCCCGAGTGCCCCTCAAACTAAAGGGAAAAGTATACAAGGCCATGATAAGACATGTCGTCATGTATGGAAGGAGGATGAAAGGAGACGGCATGCAGCGGAGATGACAATGTTGAGATGGATGTGTGGAGTGACAAGAATTGATAAAAATTAGGAATGAATTCATAATAGGAAGTCTGAAAGTAGCACCCGTGATGGAAAAGTTGTGAGGTAATCGTCTGTCTTGGTATGGACATATTATAATGATGAGGGATGAGAGTAATGTTGTAAGGCGAGTGCTTGATATGAATTTGGAAGGCCTTAGGAAGAGGGGTAGGCCAAAGAAAATATTTATGGATTGTGGCAAGGATGATATGTGTAAGATGGAAGTGAATGTAGATACCAACGACCAAAATGAAAGGAAAAAACATACTGCGCCGACCCCAAATAATGGGAAAAGAGCAAGTAAATGATGAAATATGTAGGCATTAAAATCAGTTTTACTCTCTAATGATAAGAAAACTTGTAGTAAAAATTTTTAAAATCTCTCTTAGTCATAGCTTATATTATGAATACGAACGTATTATTAAAACAAACTAAAATTGCAAATGAAGGTATCGTCGAAAGTAATTTTAAAATAAACCAAAATGTAGGCGCAAGCACAATTTAACTCAACGCCATCAATCAGGCAGATCGCGTTTGTTGGAACATCGAACGAAGAAAACACAACGCGCTCAAACTTGTGTATTATGTAACTTGCAGCCGAAAAGGCCATTTCTGATTAAACGCTTGTGGGAGTAAAACATTAGATGAACAACTGAAAGCAATATCATAAAATACCATCTAGTGCAGAAGTGCATAGGTAGCTAGTATATGTGCATGCAGTGTTTTGCGCAGTTGGTTTTGTAGTGATTTTTTTCTATAATCGTGGTAATTCGTGTCATGAAAACTCATTTGCAGTATGAACAACACTATGAACCATAGAAATCGAGCGTACTGCATGGTCTTTAAAATCCTTGCAAAAGTAGAGCACTTTTTTTAAAATATCGAAATTACGGTATTTCATCCTCAAATACCGGTATCAAAATACCGAAAAAATTGACCGGTATACCGGTATTTCGGTATACCGGTATACCGGTATCCATGCCCTACTTGTATCTGACTCACGCATGCTCACTGCCTGTCGTGTGATTTGTGGAATCCGTGCTTAGTAAGAATCTTTTGACATAAGTTCTCGCATGCTTCGTAAACGCTATGAATTATGAATGAAAATTACGATATATACCTATACGATAATCAATATGGTGAAAGATTTATAGTAGGGTGTTTGACACAAAATTTACCAATAAGATTTTATGTAGGATCTACCATCTGCCTCCTATTAAAATGTGTCTATGGTTACTATTTTTTAATGTTACATTTAATACCGGTAATCATTAGATGTCCCAAACCCTTCTCTTCTCCAATAAATACCTATAAAATAAAGTTTCTATCTGACTAACTCTGTTTCTCGCTTACTTCTTCTAAACCATTCAAAGCATGTCGATATGGTTTTCACAAGTAAGTAGGTAAATAGAGTGATTAACGAGACACGATTATTAATAAAAGAAGAAACGACTGGCTGACCGACTGATCTATCAACGCACACCCGAAATTTTTGCACAATTGTTCTCTAAATGACTTGTGTGTCCGTAAGTGAGTAAAAAGGGAATTTTCATAATTTCTACGGGAACGCGCGGGCAACGCAAAATGAAGCAAAGCGAAGAGAGCTCGCTAATAGTTTTATATTTTAGTCCTTGAAATTGGGAAATGCATAAAGGACCAAACAAGTTTTAGGTAACCTAGTTTTAATTTTACGGTCAGCAGTTCGACTATACAATTCATAATAATGATCAAGTGTGTAGTAAACATTACAGTAATAATTATTATGTGGATGCAATGATCCCGTGTTGCGCTGCGCGGCTCCCAATGAATCCACTTCATTTTGCGGTCCAATCGTTCACTGTGCCTAATTTTACTCGCTCGCACATGAAATTAAAATCAGGTTAATGTATAAATGAGATATGCACTTAATAAATATTTAATTAGGTGTCTAAATAAAAGCGCTCGCTGCATTGGGGCTTGCGGCCGCATCACAATTTGCCATGCAAAATAATGTAGTTTGCGCTAGAGGAAAAACCACGGATCTGCGTGGTTGCTGCTTTTGAAAGTACATAATTTATTATTATTTAGCTGTCGGTGGTGGAATATAGCGTTATTTACTTACACGTCGTGATCGTGACCCGGGCCTGTATGAGTTTTCTAAGTGAAAAATGGCGTAATCTGTCGATTTCCCCACTCTTCGATATTGAAACACAGAATTCTTTCTTGGGTAATTTTCTAGAAAGTAAAAACTTAACAAAGCAATTTGCGTACAACTTGTTTCTGTTCCAATAGTAACTTGGCAGAGGTAGGAAGCTAGGTACTTGCAGCTCGGACAGGGAGCCTAGGCCTGCCGCTGACGTGGGATAATTACCGCCCATCCCCCCGGACCCCCCACTCGCCTGCGTAATGTCACATTAACACCCTCACCTAGCCGCGTGGTGAACTGTCAAAACATCGCACGGAACTGTTTAACGAATATGAAACAAATGAAAAGGCTGATGTTTATCTGGAAAATGGTTGAACAATCGCACACCGTTGCACTGATATTTCTATGAAAATGCATAAATCCGATGTCCGCGAGATTGGATTTGGGAAAGCGACGAAATTCCGTACAAAGTTGCATGCTGTATTTAGGTGATGAATTTTCAAAAATCCTTTTGTAGTGAATACCTACGTTATATAGGGAAATTATGTTAAAGACCCTAGGCTAACCTAATTTATATTTAAGAAATTTAGTGCAAGATTAACATAATGAAGAGTCTTGAGTTCAATTCCTGCATCGAAACCAATATCTGTGACAAAACCGTTCGTCACTAAAAGATGCAGAAGTGCCCTCAGTTAAAGATTTTCGGGCACTTTTGTTTTAGTTGTGTTCAACAAAAATATAGTCTCAAGTAGACAGTAATTCACTATGATTTGTATGCAACTGGTTATTTTTAACCAACTTCAAAAAGGGAGTAGGTTTTCAATTCTTCGGAAACTTTTTTTTATGTAAGTTCACCGATAATTCGAAGACTGCACAGATTTGGAAAAATATTTTTTGTTTCAAATGGTTCCTAAGTGGTCCCATTTAAATGATATCGAAATGTTTCAAGTTCTTTATTAGCGACTAGCAACTCACCCTCGCCATCATAATAAAACATATCTTCTGACTGCGAGATATCGAAATTAAACATACAAGAATACTTTATTTAAAATTCCTGTTTCGATCCCTAAATTTTAATAAAATATTTTTATTTGTCTCAGTGTTCAATCCACATTAACTATTTCTTACCAATCTCAAAAATTCTGGGGTTTCAAAGGTCAGGGCAATGGCATGATGCATAAGTTTAGGACTTAACCTCTCAGACCATGAATCACAGACACAATAGATTTTTAATTGTGTCTCGGTTCCAATTGCAACCGGCGGTTCTTAACTGATTAAGCGTATTAGACGCACATTTTAAGATTCCTTAAGTCTAAGCTAATTAACAATATCGTGTCAAGTGAAACTTGTCGACAGCAAATACGACGGACCAATCAAAGCATTGATTAGGGGGAGGGGGCGTAATTAGCCTCCTTTGATCAACGTTCTTGTGCACACAACTTCACTTGATCTAGCTTATATGGTAATTAACTATATTAATAATTATTAACCACTTCAATAAACAACTACATCCTAACTATAATATTAATTGCCAAAGAGAGTTTGTATGTTTCTTTGCTAATTAATTTGTTCCGTTTTCGCGGCTAAATCGATTCACCGATATTGATAGGAAGGACATGTCAATCCGGAAAAACACACCAAGGCAATGTCGAAGGCACTGAAACATCTCTCTAATCTTTGCATGGAGGGTCTTTTTGGTGCAATCGGGAAAAATGTAGCGTTCGACATATCGGAGATGAAGACGAATCTAAAGACACATCAGAACGATCACAACGAAATCATCATTATCATCAACCTACAACTGCCCGCTGGAGAGCTAACGGTTTCCCCCCCACATGAGGAAGTATGGGCCACAAGCTCCCACGCGAGCCCGTTGCGATTTGTGATATGGTGTTGCTAGTGACCACCTAATAGTCAGAACTTTTCAAGTCACCCAAGTGTATCTGACATGGCTTAACTACTTGAAAAAGAGCTGCACAAAAATTGACCAATCATTACATAAAAGGACGTTTGAAGCCATCATGTTAGGTACCCAATAGATAAAACTAAAACAATGGAGATGGGAAAAAATTACAAATAAATATTTTGAACGCTAGGCGGACGCCGCAAAAGATTGGTAGCCTACCAATATTTTGCATGTGCATCAGACCGTAGAATAAGAAATAACATAAAAGTATGTAACTTAACGCTCCATGCCGCAAGGAACAAATCAATTGGCTCTCAAGATTAGGGAGTATTTTCTCATATATTGAAAGTATAGGAGAAAAAGTAGTACCTACCTGCAGTGCCTATAACATTATATCTGACGGCGGAGGGGCCCCTGCTCGCTACACTACATCACTCATTACTTACAATATTAATGATACTCAGAGGTCTCCCGCGCATCAGAAGTATTCAGGATTAGCCGATACGATATCTATGTGGGCGTATCTACTCTGGGCAGGGTAGTAAGTAATAATTAAACTTTTTACACAACAAGGTACATAGTCACTTTATTAAGTAAGGTCACCAAGTAGATCAAGAGACAATACGATAATCACACCAACAGAATAATAGTCTGCTAAAGGTATTCCAAATACATGAGCGGGTAGGTACTCAAGCTAGATTGTGGGATGGAACCAGGCGGCCCACCCACCTTCCTGGAGACAGACCCACCACCATCCCATGGTCTCGCCGTTCTATGGCACTGACCTAAACGCGGGCTGCGCTCAGTAATCCCTCTTTACTGCTTACTTCGCGCATGTCTTGATTCCCTACAAGTCAACTGTCCCCTTACCTCGCTATTGTCTGTTCATTGTACAAACATTACCTGATGCAGCAATGACCCATCTCGCCTTCCACGGCACCGCTGGTGCATAGGTTCCAGCTCTGTCACGTTTACCTTGTGACTCCTCTCACTTGCATGGCTTATGTTCACTTGCGTAATCCTTTATTCAGACTCCTCGACGCAGACTCAGTATTATTTAGGAATACCGACAATACCGTAACCATGCAACGATCATAATCTCCATTCATTTGTCCGATGATTGACAGCCGTTTAAATTCAAAACTACTTCTGGGTTGCCATTTCTTCTAATCGATCCAATTAATTAACATAGTAACACGTTACTGACAACGATTAGATCCAATCTTCATAGACTAGACCGCGTTGCTGCGACACGACTCATTAGTTCTGGTTATCATAATAGATGGCGTTCCTGTTTCCCCTACATATCTAATAATTTACTTCTCAAAACAAAAAATTGAAACTTTATTCACACACGGTTATTTAATCCCAAACCAGACAGAGTTTGTGCTAATATGTACAAAACTATTAACGAACATACATAAATACACATAAACATCCACACATGAAACCAACAGCGCATAATTATGTAATAGTACGAACGTACCGACAGACATGTTCATTGACATATTGGCCCCCGGGCGGGAATCGATCCTGAGACCTCTGATTCAGAAGGTAAGTTCACTATCTACTGGCCTGTCATAAATGTAAAGAATACCGAAACATTACAAGTGAGATTAAATGAGCCTATTTTTTTTCTTAATAAATCACTTATAATTTTTTCTTATAAATCAAAGCAACAGAATACTTCACTGAAGCTTTACAAGTCATTACTGGCTGGAATATTCTCACCCCTCACCGAGATGCTTGTTGTTTCTCGTCGTTTTGCCCCGGTTTTTGTTGCTGATCACTTACATTGCACTCGGCGTAATTCGATACATCCTGCGTTTGACGGCTTGCCACTTTCGAGGGGAAAAGGTTCTAAGTGACGAAGACATGTCTTTGAAATTTGTTTTTAAGTTTATGATCTATTTTAATAGCGATTTAATTCGGTAGTCTTGTTTGTAAGTTTTTAAGGAACCTTTAGTATTCTAGTTCTAGAATTTTAAATTCAAAATATTTTTTTCTATAATCTAATGCTCCTGCTCTTTTTTTAGGGTTCCGTACCCAAAGGGAGGGTTCTGAATTCTGAACCATAATAGGTAGACACTTGAAAATCTTGAAATTTTATGTAACAGATTTTTTTTTATTGTATGTACGTTGAACTTCGCCGGTTTTTTATGATTTTATGGATAACATTGTTCAACATACTTTCAGAAAAAGGAAGAATTCGAATAAGCTATTTATAGCTTTATTATTACCTACTTATCAGTACTGTTTTGGATACCTATTTCAGAGGTTGTCCTGTACCTAAGAAATAAATTTAGGTCAAATGGAAGGTCACTCATTGTATCGCACAATGGAGGACATCGCGGACATTAAAAAATAAACATGACACATCTGCCCCCTAGACAAGTAACAAACAAATGTTTAGCTGGCGTTCGCTTAGTTGTAATACTAATAAAGAACTACGTGCAACGACAATACTTCTTTAGAGTTGTAGGTACCCACCTACAGGGCTCACTAAAATGTAACTACCCTCTTTAATTTTGTACTCAACTAGTATAAATAGGGCCTATCAAAAGAGGTCAGATCCGATCACATTCGATCTCGACTCTCGACACGAGCAACATTCTTTCATTTCTGCAACCCTCATCGCCCTCGACCTTACCTAGCGGCAGTCAATACCGCTGCCGCTAAAGAGTGTTGAGTCTATTTTACTTAGCCGCGTTATACCTAATGCTATGCGCATTACAAGTCGAACGCTTATGTCAAATTGACATTGTCAATCCGCTGTCAATTCAATTCGTTTGACGTTTATGTTTTACAAAACTACTTGGCTAGGACCTCTGAGATGAAGACGAATCTAAAATCTATAACTCTCCTTTTGCGTTACGATGGCTAGCGTCCACCACATGGTTTTTGTGACGTCACCCACCCAGTAGCATTTCCACAAGTAAGACGAATCTAACACCCGAAAAACATTACACTCCCTGTGGTGCAGTCTGGCAAAAATACTATTTCGGTGCCTATACCAAATTAATTAAAATTTATAATATGGTTTCTGTAGGCACATTTGGTAAGAGGCTAATAATATGAGCGTAAATGTTTTATCATGAGGAAGTTGCTCGCCAGTCAAGCTATACGTCAGTACTTTACCTCATTTAGGACTCTATTTTATCAGTACTTATTTCCAGGAAAATAACACGTTTAATTAATTATTGCGATAACTTCTCTGTGTCGGTTAGAAGTTACATGCCATTAAATTTGAAATACCACAAATCTATTGTAAAAAGCTTGTGGTCTGTGGAAATCGTGGTTACTATCTGAAGGAAGACCACATTATACTAGGAATTCGCATGCGCAAAGGTCCCACTAACCCAGTGAATAGAGAGCTTATACCTTACAAACGGTCCGGTAGTTTTAAATTTTTTACATGTTGTCTAGGATGGTTGTTAAGTGTTTAAAATGCAAAATGCACAATTCTCCCCCCTCCGCGCCCTCCGCCATCTTGAAAAAACCGAAAAAAAAATCGGCACTTTTTTTAGATTTTCACTTATATCTTTGTTTCGGTGCATTTTAGCTACAAAACAGTTCTATTCAATGTTGTAGAGAATGAAATTCCCTATAATATACGTGTTAAATTTTGTTTGTAGGGCAGATAGTTCACGAGATATGATATTTTAAAAAAGATTAAAAATTACGCATTTTTTCAAACTTTTTTTCAAATTTTTCAAACTTCTAACTTTAGAACGCTGTAATTCAATTTTGGCCTATTTGAGAAAAACAAGTATTAAGAATAAAAATTGTAGGGAATTTAATTACCTACAAAATGGATGTATACTTTTTTAACCAACCTTACTTAGGGGGCAGTAAGCATTAAAATGAAAACAACGGCATATTGTTTATTTGATAAGTTTGAAAAATTTCCGAAAAATGCGTATTTTTCTATATTTTTAAAAATATCATATCTTGTGAACTATCTGCCCTACAAACAAAATTTAACACGTATATTATAGGGAATTTTATTCTCTACAACATTGAATAGAACTGTTTTGTAGCTAAAATGCACCGAAACAAAGATATAAGTGAAAATCTAAAAAAAGTGCCGATTTTTTTCGGTTTTTTCAAGATGGCGGCGGGCGCGGAGGGGGAGGAATTGTGCATTTTGCATTTTAAACACTTAAAAACCATCCTAGACAACATGTAAAAAATTTAGAACTACCGGACCGTTTGTAAGGTAACCCCCCTTATTTGGTCTCTATTCACTGTACTACACCATTGACAATTACTTTCTCAGTTTACTAATTTGGAAGAAAGCATCTCAAAAAGCTACTGTCTCGAAAAAGGCGTGAGAGTACTTAATATATCTATCTCTATCATATCTCACGCCTGCTTTATATAAACATGTAAAGGATCTCAAAAAGGCTGTTGTGTGCATACTGAGTACTTTTGCAGTCACATAAATAAACCAAATAAATAAAACATTTATAAAAAGCTCACTGCGTAAAAAATACTTAACTGCAAAGAGAAGAAAAAACTCTTTAATATCGTACACTTAACGAGCCACATTTGTATAAGTATTTATAATATTATATTTGTTCGAAAAGTTCTCGATAACGGGTCTGACAATTCGGATGAAATTTCGATTATAACTGTGTGAAAAATAATTTTCTTTGAGTTTTCACAAGTAGAGCTGGGTTGCCTAGGTAATTAATAAATATAAAGCAAATAATTATATATAATGGAAATAACCAATAATCAAAATGTTACGTGGTGGTCTTTATGTGAAAATTAATTTCAATTCAATAATCACCTAGAAGTATGTAATTGGCGCATCTAATACAAAACTTCTACGTTAGAAGCAAGTAATCCAATATAATGACGGTGTTCTAGCCTCTGACCGCAGTCCGGGAGCTGCATCCTGCTATACAGGAACTATTAAGTAAGTATAAAGCTCAATAAGTGAAAATTTATCTGATGTGTCTTCTACAAAATGTGATAGGTACTTACTTGGAATTTGGACGGAGTTTCAATATTGAGAAGTTGTGTACTACAATAATAATGAGGCGTTTTGTTTGTGAGCTATACCTATATCCGTGTGCGTAATGGAGTTTTTTGAATTCAATCTTGTCATTGTTTTGGATTCATTGGTTTATGCTGTGTACGTCAGTAGCCAGTAATATACTTAGTTTACCTGTTACGTAATCTAAGCGTAATCTAAAGAAAGATTTTTTTTTTGACTGACTGATTGTCCTAATCTGCGCAAAGCCGCTTTGTAGCTTTTAGGGCGCATGCAGTTCTAAAAGCATAAACTAAAAAAAAAAAAAAGACGTGTGGCACTCGGGGACTGCCGCGGTAAAGCTATTGCATAGCATTTTGTATCAACAAGACTGCCGAAAAGAAACGACGTTAACTCGGACTCGGACTCGGGCTCGGGATCGGGCTCGGGCTCGGGCTCGGGCTCGGGCTCGGGCTCGGGCTCGGGCTCGGGCTCGGGCTCGGGCTCGGGCTCGGGCTCGGGCTCGGACTCGGACTGGGGAGCGTGAGGTTTTTTTCGTTACGGAATTTCTGGATTCGGTCCCCGCGCTCAAGGCCCTCGATAGAAGCTATGCAATAGCTTAAAACTAATATGAAGTAGTTTTCTTTATTAAATCGTGCTTTTTTTAACTGCCACAGTCAACAGTCGCATGCATTTTCTGTTAATAATACTTAACTGACATCTGTCATAAAAAACAGATAATTAAAGATAATATTATTATTATTAGTATGTAATTTAAAATGTAACACGGTAGCTGAAAGTCCCGTTCGACTTGATAGTTTATAGAGTATCATTACAAGTAGCACATTTTAATAAAGTGGCAACATTTTATTGTAACTACAAACGGTTGTACAGTTCGGTTCACTGCGTCGTATTCTTAATACGCGTTCACTGGGTAATGTAAGTTGCCGAGATTAGAAGAGTGGCCAGTAAGAACGCGGTAACTTAGTGCCTGAATGGTTAAACGTCAAATCTCTACGTAGAATTCCGACTTGATAGCGGACAAAGTTTAAAAACCTCAATGTTTTGCTTAAATTATTAGATGCTTTAAAATTAGACAAAACGGTTAAATCACTTTACTTATTGCGTTACTGACATTTCAATTAAAAAATATATGTAATATCATACAATATTCTGCAATCTTTAGGTATTTATTTTTTATTTTAGATAGTTTCCGTAAGTAGTTAAACCAACCGCTAAAACAATAACTATGTACCCAAAACTATATTACTGCTCATCACCATTTGTCAAATTATAAATATCAGATATTTAACACTATATATTACCTACTGTAAATTTTCTCCTGCTCAGCAAAACACTAAAACCATGAAATTTGTATTGTATTGATTGTTTAAAAAAAATATGCGTTGTGGAGTTTCTTGCCTCGCTTCTTCTCCCCAAATATACATACCGAAGCGGTAGAGTCGCAATGACTTTCAATAAGAGGACTTATAAGCTCAAGCTACATTGAAAAAAACTTTTGACTTTGACTGCTTAATGTATCACAATTCACACTTAAAGTGATGAGGACGACAGTAGAATTGTTTTTTGTACCTGATTATAGTTTTAACGATGGAACCAGCAACTTGTCGATGGAGATGGGATGCTGTTTACATTTAGCCAATCTTCGACGAGTTTAGAGTGTTGTTAGATTATTGACGTTTCTAAGTGTACCTTTAGTACTTACAAAAAATAAATGATTTTGGACTTTTGATACGTCGACTTCGTGGCCCCACTAAAGGTATTGTTACACGGAATGGATCCGGCCGATTGACGATCGTTGATACAGCCGGCCGATCGCGTAATATTATACTCGGTACACGCGATACCGCGGGTAGCGTTACCTATCACATCTTAGCACATATCCACTGGGAGTACCACAGAGTACTTATTGATACTTTATTGGATTAATAACTGTTCTATATTGCGGAATCGTATTCATCGACAATGTACAGAGGACAAGCAATAATCCTGTGATAGATTACCCGAAGATAAGGTTGTGGTGGATACAGTAGACACTACCTAAGTGGTTTTTTTTTTGTAAAAAACATGCCGACTAGCGTTGTCAGGTCAAAATTACATAGAAAAACGAAATAGAGAAAAATCATTTAAGGCCACTTTCCTATTTTCTCTCTGATCGGAAAGCATTTGGACAATAAGGAAGATTTCAATATAATAATATTCTAAATATACTATAATAGATAGACAAGCTTAATAAAAACTTAATTCAACTCCAATCCAATTAGTGTAGGTATTTAAAGTTGGTAACAAGCTACTCCACTCATCTCTAGTCCTGCCACGTAGCGCTCGTGCTCTTTGAGTAGGATAATAAGATCATTGCCGCTCCAGAAGACAGCTGCACTTATTCGGGTCTAAAACAAGGACCTTTTATTATCAGTCACCTGGACGACAATTTACAATCGAACGCAAATTATACGGATTACGGATCGATCATGCAAATTGTCCCACGTAGAACGAAACTTATGCTGGCTAGCACAAATTACACGGCTTATAATTTTAGCAATACATTTTTTAACAAACTGAAGCACATTACCGACAGAAGGTAGCCGTGCAACACGTAGAACAATAATTGATTGTATTGAGCTTGGCCGACACCTCAAAAATGTATCGGCTGGTTTAAGGAGCGATTATTAATTTTGCATCCCTCTCCTGCTTCACATTTTCTTGGGAGGGAAAGAGAGAGGTTGCAGCGGGCTATCCGATACGCATTTTCCTCCGAAGGATACGAGTACGTGATTCGGTATGTTTTTTTCGTGGGTGGAATTATTTGTAAGGTTTCGTTATGTGTTGCTCATTACACTACAAGCTCGTATCCTGCCGGCAGCGACCGCAAATGCGAGACATTACCGCGAGGAGCCACCTGACCAGAGCCTGCTCCTTTAATGCTTCATTCGGAGTACGTGCTGGCGATTCAGATAAAATCATCGGTAGTACTTGTTGATATATCTATTCGTACATTGTTCGATGCAAAAAGTTCCTACGTTCCTAAATACTACACTAAACTTTTGCAGGCCTACAATATATCGAAGACAGTCTTTGAATATCCTACAGCGTCAAATAGCATTTCGTTACCATTTAACGTAACATTAAAATTTGACATTTGCGATTTCAATTGGGATTCAAAATAGCGCCATTAGATATTTTTGTTTTAGGATAGTTTGTCATTGCAAAATAAAGCGGAGTTAAATTGTGGTACGACTGCTATTATTTAAAAATATCATTTAGTGCCATTACTTACCGGAGGTTACGATTGTATATACAAGTATACATTCAATTTAAGGTCAATTGTAGTCTTTATCCTTTTCTATTAGCTATCTCTATTAGCTTAAAGAAGCTTTCGCGCGATTTCTACGCTAGAAAATTATAGCCCATGTTACTCCCGGAAAGGTTTATTTTCAGTGTTGAAAGAATTTTTAAAATCGATCCAGTAGTTTCGGAGCCTATTCAATGCAAATAAACAAAAAATCTAATCTTTCCTCTTTATTACACTAATGTAAGTGTACCTATAGTAGTGAATATGTATTAGTAGCTCTTGAGATGAGATGGAGTTAAACATGGATTAAGTGTCGCTTTTAAATTATTACTAGCAGATATCTAGCGGCGTTGCCTCACATTTTTAGCCTAGATATTTCGGAAAACTTTATATTTTTACACAATGCTTAAATACCGAAAGAAAATACCTGCTAAGTTTCTAGGAGTTATAGTTTCGAATATTTCATGATGAGAGAGTGAATAATAGTACTTATGTGACCGAAAACCAGAGTAGTATCAGTGGTCAAGCCAAATCGCCACAGACCGCGCCGTTACCGCATCGCGGATCGTGAGTGGTGCACCAGCCTACTAACCATAGCCTTAAAACTTTTGTTTCAATTTTGCGTACGTGACCGTTATTATGATTAATCAATAAATTGACAGTAGGCACTTAAATTTATTAACATTTTCCCCAAACACAAATACCTATTCATTGTATAAAAGGTATCTATTGGTAGCTAGTGTGTTGCCCGCGAGGATCCTGTTTATTTTAGGAATTTAACCTCTCAGACCATGAATCACAGGCACACTAAAATTTTAAATTGTGTCTCGGTTCCAATTGGAACCTGCGGTTCTTAACTGATTAAAAAACCTTTCTTAGCGAATACCTAAGCTCCCTATGTTCCTAGATCCGTATGCGATGTGCGTTGATAGACCAGCCACGGTTTCCTTTTATTTAACCAGATTCTAGGAATTTCGATAATTTAGGTTGGTAATTTTCCATTCTAAAATCGACTTTTCGCGTAATATGCGCTAATGTAACTAAAATCTCTTTTAGACACTCGTAACTTTGCGGTTTCCGCGTTTGAGCGTGCTTACGTATTCATTGTGAATGCGAGAAAATCGGGATAATGGAAAATAGTGGCCGATTCTAATGAGTGAGGGGAAAGGTAAAATTAGCTGAATAATAGACGGGGTCTGATGCAGCGATTAATGTTACAACGACACAGTCTCATTGGAAATTACTTTTTTCACTAACTCATACAAACTGTTTTTTATTTAGTAATTTTCAATGACAACTAAAAGATTGCTTGCACGGAACCCTTTTTTTACATATTTCGAGCTAAATATTGTAAAACCTTTTGAAAGTTGGCATCTACGTTCTAAATGCTCCCTATAGATATTAAAATTTCATTTTCCCAGAGCCAATAAATGAGTCTGTGGGTGTATAAATCCTTCAGGCAGGTAATTATATAAGTCATTTAATTGAACATTTTAGGAAATGGTTGTATACAATTTCATGAAATAGTCTAACCTAACCTAACCAAATCATGAAGTGATCAATTCTATGATCTGGGCACGACATATATATTCAAAAGGCGGAGTGAAGCGCTGAATTGATCTAATATGTAAATTACATTATACCTAGTACCTGCAGAGTTTAACTTCTATAACAGTTTAACAGAGTTCTATATTTTAATATTTGTATTCGACAGGTAGGTACCTACCTACTTCCGTGATAGCTTCACGTTGCAAAGTTGTAAAGACGCTCTGCTAATTATACAACGTATGAGATAATAGCGTAGAGGCACAGGCTAACTGTCCAGATCATCCAGGAGCTGTGGTTTGCGGCTACCGAGCTAATTCCACCCACTCTGGCCCGCCCCTCATACGTTTTAATAGCTTTAATGCACCAAGCTTGCTCCAAGAAGCTACCTTCAGTGGCCATCGATTACCATTTACCACTCATTGATATAAACGGTCCGGTTCCGCCGACATCTATTTTAGTAATTACGGAATCCTTTGACGATGAAGACGTCATTTTTATGATGATTTGGTACGTGCTCAATCTTTTTTCATCAAATTAAAGGGCGTAGCAACAATTCGTGTTAGGAAACACGATCCGAACACGGAATTAGATGTCATCAACATCAGATGTGGAGCGGGCGCGTGCGGCGGCGGCGCGAATGTGGCTAATCCGTGGTCGCTTATTACATCCCACAGTAGCACTGGCACACGGATTGCAACCGCAGCTATTGCCCCTCGATTTCTGCAGCCCCATCGATCTATAGTTTCGTTATCAAATTTTCACACGGAGCCTCGCTCTCGCACCAAGATTGACTTTATTTGAGTAAGTGTAACCGCAAACCTACGCGCCGATGCCTCCAACCCGAAAGCTTACGGAATCCAGTTTATTTCACGGTACACAGCCGAGCCAGTGGGATTTTTCAATAAACAAGACGTGGGGTTAAAGCATTGTAATGTAAACTTTAGAAGTGTATCATAGAAATAGTGCGACCGGCGTTAGGTAGCCGGCCGGTAGCCAATCACGGCGCCCGAGATATTGATCATCGAAATTGATCAATCAAATCGAAAATATTGTACCGGAAATAAGGCGCGAGAGAATATTATAAGGTTTTTTGATTGAATGTCTTCTGAGTATAACGTTTCAAATGGTTTTAAAAAACTTTGACTTTTAACGGACGTCAATAGAATGGATATCACAAAATATGTATTTTTATTCGAATGATACTAGTAAAAATATACAGTTGTAAAAATATTTGTTTTAGTTTACGAAATTGGAACAAATTTTTAATTACCGCCATATTAGAAAGCTATTGCGTAATGTTTTTAAAAGGAATAAAAAAATAATTTTATGTGCAGTGTATTATATTTTAATTTAATAATAATGTTCTTAACATATTTTATGTTATACAAAAAAACATTTCAGTATCCACACCTTAGGCACACAAAGAAATGGACGAAATTGAACAAAGTTGTATAGCTATGAATGATGGTGGTGAATTACGAGAGGACGGCGCAGTGTCGGACAGCCACTCTGATTACTTTGACTCAAACAGTGATAGACAAACGGACGGTGTTACGCTATGTGACTACTAGAAGTGGCTAACTAACAGACGCAGTAAAAATAAAGTAGGTAAGTATTTTGCTAATCCACCTTTTATAAATAAATCAACATATTCATTCATTCGTTCGTTAGCATTCGCCGTATCCCCAATGTGGTAGGCGTAAGTACATTTCGTATGGGCCCTAAACATTATACCCTCACCAGGCTATCGCTGGACCAGGGGGCCAATTCTACTAAATGTCAATGGTTACAGTTGGATGACAATGACAATGACATGGTCAGTCGATGGTGGTATTTGCTCTGAAAAATAACACCATTGACTGACCATTGACATCTCATTGTCATCCAACTATGACTGTTGACATTTAGTGGAATTGTCCCCCTGGGTTGCTGTTACATTTCTGGATCAATCAGTTCTGGAGCCTTACAATGTTTTTCTTCACCGCAGATTTACTGATAAGTCTGTTTGACGCAAAGAAAGCAGTGTTATAAGTTTGTCTGTACTACTCGTATTTCGGTCGGTGTCGGTGTGTCTACTGTCTTTGTGGCATTGTAGTTTCCGAATGGATGAGACCTATTATTACCTACCTGCCGAAATCAAGCTAAGCTGGGTAATAAAGTATTGAATAATTGTGGGACGTTAACTGTTTAAATGCCGTCATGCGCACATAGGATATTAAATTTTGCCTTGAATCCTCTTTCCTTGTTTAATTGTTTCACACATTTTATACGTGATATTGGTGTGAACAATTGTCAAAGATATTTTTTTTTCTAAATGTGTTTGTGTTTGTGATTTTATATTTTTACAGCATTTTGCGATTTAACCCCTAGTACTCCTTACTCTGCGATGAATCCGTCTTAAAGCACTTCCTTTTTTTATTTACGGAACTGACGAAGCTGTTTACAGCTCTACACTGTCCACCTTCCTAGCTCTATGGCTCACGAGTTACGCCGCCTCTGTAATGACACTGTGCCAGCGCCGGTTTTTTCTCGAGATCGCGTTTGATGTTATTGTTATTATTTCTCTCTCGTAGCCCATCCTGAGGTCGACGACCATTCTCTACTACGAATTTATTCATCTCTATCTGCAGTCTACAAAGACTTAATTATTTGCGTATAAATAAAAGCGAGCCAATAATGTACACCTTGTGTAATGATGATGACGTCAACATTTATAATTTAATTTTAACGTAAAATCTGGCTAAAATGAGAAAGACCAACTTTTGACTCTTCTTAAAACGGTAGGCTTTGAGCTTTCAAATAATAGGATACTTATATCACCGTATCTCTAGCATCGGAGGGTTGGTATTCATTTCCAGCACTTCCGTCGGCGACCTTTAGGTTATCGCGTCCCATAGAAATTAAGTGTGTGTTTTTTAAGAATGAAAAGTAGCTTCTCCTTACTCAAGGTGGAAACTCACGTCTTCCCAAAGTTCATCAATATCTTAAAATATTATTAACGACTCAAAGTATGCGAAGTATTTATTTACAATTCTATCTCTTCCCCATGAATGTGTTTTGTTTCACCTTGTAAACATCCATATCTATTCAGGCCTTATTCAGGCTTAGTTTAGGAAATAGCCAGGCATGGGCACGCGCCGGCCTGCGGGCGTGCAAGGTGTTCCATCAGCTCTCATAATTGGCCAGTTCCGATTGTGTACCCTGTACCCTCCCCTCACGTACGTCATCACCGGGCTTACCCCCCCCGCATTGTGAGAGTCCTTTATAGTTTGCGACTGGCAGAATTTTCGTTTTGATCGACGTCGTGATAAGGCGCTTTAGATATCAAAGAATTTGTGGAGCATTCATACGTACATAATATCATTGGGGTAGGATAGACAATATAACGCTACTTGCTTATAATGCCTAATACATCTATTTATTGTACTTTTTTCTTTTTTAATAGTTAAAAAATTGCTAAATAATATATTGTGTTCGTAAGTAGCTACATATACAACGCGTAACAGTATAATCACAATTCCTATACACCCTAATTAGTATATTAATATAAAAAAATATGATGCCTTCGTACTTTAGTTGTGTGTAACCAATTTTCTTAAATAAAGAGCAATAATAGTACGATTTCCATAGGTAGCACTAAATTCAGCTATGCTAATTCATTTTTAGGAATTTAACACATATTAAAAATAGCTGAAATCGATTAGTACAGTTAGTCGATACTGAATAAACTAATTTCAGTAATTCCGCTTATTTTGTTACATATTGTATACTAGCAGCGCCCCGCGGTTTCACCCGCGTTGTTCCCGTCCCCGTAGCAATACGGGGATAAAATACTTCCCATTCCCGTAGGAATACGGTGATAAAATATAGCCTTTGTGTTATTCTGATGTATAAGCTATATAAATGTAAAGTTTAATCAAAATCCGTTCAGTAGTTTTTGTGTGAAAGAGGAACAAACATCCACATCTATACAAACTTTCGCGTTTATAATATTAGTAGGATAGGATAGAATAAGTGCAATTCCTGAAATTAGTTTGTTCAGTTTCGACTACTTAATCGGTTTTAGCTATCTACATCTACACTAATCTAAATCTTCCAATATTAAAAAGAGGAAAGGTTTATTCTTGTATTTTTGTATGTTTGTAACGAATAAACTCAAAGGCTACTGGACCGATTTAAAACATTATTTCACCAATGGAAAACTGCAATATCCCTGAGTAACATAGGGTATATAGTCCATGTATTCCGTCGAGAAAGGGAACTACGCGACTGAAACCGCGCAGAACCGCTAATTTTTAATATGTGTGATTTTTTTCCGAAAAATGAATTAGCGTAACTGAATTTAGGGATACCTATGGAAACCGTAGTATTGTTGCTCTTTATTTAAGATAGCGAGTGCCCAGCGGCGTCGCAGACGTGGATCTAGTGTATTCCCGTTCCCGTGGGAATTTCAAAAACCCCTTCATAGCGATTGCCTACGACATATGACGCCTACATACCATTTTTCAAGTTGATGTGTTCGTTTCGGAGTACCTAGTAGAGTAGGTATTTCTCTTTTTAACCAGTTTTTAATTGGAGTAACAGAATGTGTAAAGTATGACTGACCTTGGTACGTGCATTCCTTCTGTTTGCATGACATTTGTATTGTTCTGTATTGGTATTTATTAGGTTTTCTTTGTAATTTCAGTTTCAACATGATCTTCTGGTAATATTTTTTCTCAGCTTCTTCATTTTGTAACAAATAAATAAATACAAAACTCAATTCATATTTGCATTGAACAAATATCAAAAACGTCACTAAGACAGTGTCAAAGAAAAATAAAATAGCAGTAAAGCAGAAAAGAGTATGGATATAACAATTAGCAGACCCAATTTCTTAGGTTCCCAATGATCCCGTTATTCCCGTTCCCGGGGGAATTTCCAAAAATCATTTTATAGTAGTTGCCTGTATACGTCTATAAGACACCTACTTACCATATTTCAAGTTTGTAAGTGTTATCGTTTCGGAGTAGTAGTTACGTATTTCTCTTTTTAACCAGTTTTTATATTTTCCCGTGGGAATGAGATATTTTCCTGGAATAAAAAGTACCCTAGATGTTGACCCGGGTAATCAGTTATCTCCATACCAAATTTCATCAAAATCCGTTCAGTAGTTTTTGAGTGATGCGTGCACAACCAGACAGACAGACAGACAGACAGACAAAAATTCCAAAAATTGGTGTTTCGGTATCTATATCGATAACTATATACACTACCGTTAAAATTTTCAAAAAATATTTCATGTACAGACACGGCCCCGTTAGAGTTTTATTATATGTATAGATAATAAACAAGTGTGTAGGTATTAATAAAAAGGGATTCAGAAAATTATTTTTATGAGGAAGGAAACAAATATTGTAATGTATTTCAGTGTAACAATATATATATATATATATATATATATATATATATATATATATATATATATATACTGAAATACATTACAATATTTGTGTTATATATATGTATATATGTATATATATATATATATATATATATATATACATATATATATACATATATATAACACAAATATTGTAATGTATTTCAGTGTAACAATATATATATATATATTGGAGTTTTTGCTATTTTAATCATATAAACTTTATGTTGTGCTAATATGTTCAAATTGCCGAACAAAATTTTTTACACGAATTTGATGTATGTCGAGCAAAGCTATATCGTCTACGTATTAATAAGTATATAAACAATTGCTACAGCAAACAAAGTTGCCAACAGAATGTTTAGAGTTGACACGAGCTGTCAGCCGACGCGGGCGCAGGCTGATAATGTGCGTAATGGCTGCGCGGAGCGTCATTAGCTGCGCGCGCAGATTGCCGCGCGCGGTGATGAAAGTCGCTGCTGGGATTGCCTTGTAAACGCCCCGCAGCTTATGAACTTGCGCTTAAAAATGTTTAGACAGGACCTGATTTTCATTTAGGCTTGTGTTGTATAAAAAGCATGTCTTTTGTATCGATTTATATATTAGGTACCTACAATGCATATGAACCTAAAACCTTTAGGTATGTACGCGCGATAAAGTGAGTTTGGATATTAGCAGGTTGTGTTTAAATAGGTTCGTTCATTATTAATTGTTCTTTGCAAACTGCTTATGGTACCATAGTAGATTTAAATTTTTAATTGCAACTGACTTTATGGAAGATTCAGCCTATATAAATAAACCAAACAGGTGTTCGTTTCATCGTAAATCAGAAAACAAAAAGAAGTTGACACATAGTAAAGTGATACCATTATTTGTAGCGTAATGATGAGACAGCAGAATCGAGTAGAAATACAGGCCAAAATCACTGGACTGTATAAAAACAAACATTATGATTCACATGCAAACATAATGTGTAAAAACTTTAAAGGGGAATCGCCTTCTAATTCATACAAATGAACATTTATTTGTTGGTCTTCTATGCGTGCCTATACAGTCTACACCTATAGGTATCCTATTTCGAAGAAACGTTGGGGAATTGGGAACGAAAAAGTATCTATTATATTGTTTTTTTTTGGAAGTTCCCACGGGAACGGAAAAAGTACGGTATCTGCACGGGTAATTAAACCGTCCGTTAGTTTACAATAAAAACCCACCAACTCAAGGCCTTCGTGTTTTATAAATTATTAAAACACGAAGGCCTTGAGTTGGTGGGTTTTATAATATCTTTCTTGGAGTAAAATCAAAACCTACATTGTGAATGTCTGTTAGATTGCGAACTCTGCGAGATAAAGCTCGTCGGCAAATAAGGCGGCAGTCAGTTAGAGGATCGTGATTGTAAGGCGTAATGGTAATGAGCGCGGATATTAATACATTTAGCGCAGCTCGCTCGGGACACTTTACAGTTATTTAGGGCGTAATTACCTCGGGAAAATTAGCAATCCGTCCGTCGGTTGTTTAGCATGATTTGCGCAATAATAAAATTTGTTTCGACTTTTTGAACCTCGGTTCGTGAAGTTATATAGACTTTTTACCAGCTTACTAAGTCTCCAGCTAATCTGCAGTCAGTCATAATTTTTAATAAAAAGTAATTAATAAAGTTATTTTATTTATACTTGCATTTGATAATGATAAGAATTTTAAAATTAGAATGGAATGAGTTCCATTTAATGGTCCGATATCGAAAGAAGTATATACCTATTTAGCACATCATTCGATATTTAAGTAGACTAATGAAAACGAAAGTTGACTCATTGTATTTGCAACATAATCCTTTGTCATAATTGGTTATTGAAAACATCGTCATCTTGTACATACCTACCTACATACAGAATCCTTCCAGTTTGAGTTGTCATTGTATAAGTTGCACGTTTGTCAATCTTTTGTAAAAGTTGATCATTTTTCAGTCAAATCAAATCTAAACCATTAATCTAAGTATGAAACAAATATGAAATAAACTTATTGAATGTCAAAACTTGTAGCGATCTAGCAGCTACTATCACTTCACAAACTGTTTCACTGCTAGCGGAGAAGAAACTGCTTGACGGGATATTTTTTTTTATTCGGGGTGTCTGAGTTATTTGGTTAATTCTGATAAATGTTGTATAAGATGAACGTATCAACATACAACCACATACTTATTATACAATCAGAATCTTACCTCCAGTAGGTAAGGCGGCATTAGTCTTGTACTCTCTTTCCTCGTGGGAGAGAGATCGCAAACTCCTTGCTGACGAGCTCTTGTACTCCATTTCTCTCAGGGCCAGCGAAGCGCTATCGATGAATGGCCGTTGGAACCCGATGCTACGGATCTGGTGAGTTCCCACATTCGTACCTGCGAGTTAGACAAAGAAAGCTTAATGAAAGAAAAGGATGTTAATATTTACTCAGGAAGTTCTTGAAATAGAGACCTCATGGGTATCTTGGGTAAAACTGAATCGTTGGGTACTTAAAACTTATATAAGTATTTCTTTTTATAATTTTAATTCCGACAAGAAATCTTAGAAGTAGAGATATTATGGTTAGTATTGTGTGACAGTAGAGAAGACTTTGATTTTTTTTAACAATAGTCATTTCACTGTTTGATATAAGTAGATGGCATTGACCTGTATCTATAGCTTCGTTAATAATATTTAATATTAATATTTGTACTTATTTGAATGACTATTAGATGGAAAACATGAGACATGTGTTTGGTAGGACTAATTAAAATGAAGTCTCCTTGGTGTGTTTTTCCGTTAAAATAGCCTATAAGTACTATCTTTTCCTAAGGTGTCAATTATTCTGCTAAATTTCATAAATATCAGTCCACCGGTTTGGTAAAAAGGTAATAAACAAACAAATAGATTCACTTACTTTTACATTTATCTTATTAGGAGGGACGTAGAGTAACCTAAGGTAATACTTATGGCAATTTATTATAGATTGAAAAATAATGTTAAAACAAAAAACAATCAATTGTTTATAATCGACTATTCTCATAGTTGCGTGTCTCCTAATCGGCAAAGTCCATCACTATAGCAAACCTAATTCAGAATAACAATTTCCTGCACTCGGTCTTCAATTAAATAGCAATGTGTCAATCACCTTATTAGACAGAAAAGGTGGTCTTTTTTTACTTAGAAACTTAAAATTGGCCGATCGTCCTCGGCGGCGTCTATTGATAAAGGCACCGCCACAATTTGGGCTTTACAGTTGAAAAAAAAAAGGCTACGCACATAATTAGTTTATGAGTTTACATAATGAAACAAAATGCATCGACACCGCAATTACGTCGTGAAATCGACACAAACAAATGAAGGGAGTTTATTATTGTTATACAGAAAAGAGTAGTGATGTGCTCCCGTGATAATCGATACTCTTATGTTTGGTAAACAAACGCTCTTTATGAATTGGGACAATTATGATTTTAATCGTAGACAACGATATTGATGTCAGAGCTAAATTTATTAGCATTTTAAAATACGCATGTGGTTTTAAAACTATAACATGAATACTAATTAGGTAAGTAATATTTATTATTGTTACGCAAACGCAATAAAGCCAGTAAATAAGAAAAGTATTTAAGCAACTATAAAATAGTAAGATTTTCCCACGAGTTCCTCCGCGTTCTGGAATAAAACGTAGTCTATATGTTATTCTGATGAGTAAGTTATATTACTGTAAAAAAAAAGTTTCTTCCATCCATTAATCCTCACAAACTATCGCATTTATAATTTATGTAAGTAGCCATAACTAAATCTAGAAATTTATTATTTAATATAATATACAAACTCTGCCTAGTTTGGGACTAAACACCTGTACGTGGATTGTGACCCGAAATACAAAAACCACGTAATCATCTTTCACAATATAATGCTTCTTATCTCCACTTACAACACTTTCCGAAGCGGTGCTACGAACATGTAAATGTACCTTCTATCAATATTAAATTTGATTTGATAATAGAGTTGAGCAGAAAGTAATTTAAAAAACTATAAATTTTGAATTCAAACTATTTTGCTTTATTATGTTGCGTTGTGTGTAGTCGATAAAAAATACATCGATATATATAAAACAGTACAGCATAGCACCCGTAGAGAGGGTCACTCTGAAGCAGCTTATGTCGGGGCACCTACAAATTAAGTCTATTAAGTCAAACTTTTAAGTCCCCGGATCTTCCTTTCTTGTTTCACGGAGTTTGGGGCTTATTCGCTAAGTACTCGCTTTTGTGCGCCCTTTCCACTCTTTGTTTTTGGGATATCGCATTGTACTCGTACATAAGCGGGATTGTCGCTCTGTTGTTTTCCATTTGATGATTAGTACTAAGTACGTTGCTGCAAATGAGACCTCGTTTTAGGTAAGAGGCCCAGTCCTGCTATGCTGGTAATATTATAACGATTATACAGTAGCTGCAGACTACAATGGGAAGATTGTATTAGACATGAGCTGGATGCTTCTAGAATGAAATCCCAGAATACTACTGATATGTTGTTAATTGCCCCAAACCCTAAAAATGATATATTTAAACATGTACAAACCCCCCAAATGCGTAATTGGATAGTACGCACCTACAGCAACCAAAGAGACGAAACCTCCAGGAAATATTATCTTAACCCGTGTTCATTGAGGCCGCCAACTCAGGCTAAGTCATGTTGGGCGCTGTTAGTCAGTGAATACGTGATTACCTAGTCGCATTAGTATTCTTCCGTGTTTCGGAAGGCCGTTAAACTGTTGGACCAAGTTGGGCTTACGTGGGAGATTATTACCCATACTTCCTCATGTGTGAGTACAGACCTACAGGGGAGCTGTTGAAGGTTGATAGTAATTAAGATGAATTTACCATAAATATTTTATTTCTATGTAAGTAACCACCTGTCACGTTAAAGGGCCCATAAAATATACTGGTAAAAAGTGGGTACTTCAAGGAATGGAATGCTTACCGTCTCGATAAAGGCGTGATAATAGATATTTAAATATTTTTATTTTAAATTCAGTGAATGTATATTTACATTGAAAGGCAACGAGACAGTTGTCCTGTTGCCGTTGCCAGCCAGTTGTTGCCGTCTAGCCGTTGCTTGCCATTTCTAGCGTTCGCGACTCTCCTAACAATATTAATAGGGTTTATTTTCCAATCAACGTTACTGCGCCACGCCGTCTCTGTGCCTTGCAATATCATAGACCCTGAGTCGTTTATTGCGCAATAAAAAGGGAAATAATCTATCTATTGTAATTCTTAAATCTTGAATTATAAAAATTTGGGCTTGCGATTTAGATTATACTATAGGTCATTATTTCTCTAATAGGCAATACGAGTTGCTCCACGAAACACGGCTTTGGTACGTCTTAGACACTGCACGGATGTGTGTGGGTGGATAGACCAACGAGATTTTAATGTTGTAGGGTATATCTCTAAGTATAGAGCCACCAAAAGTGTGATACCGACGTCCAAAGGACAGCTAGATAGGCAAACATGCTCCATCGTCGTCTGCATCATCACTTTCCATCAGGTGAGATGGCAGACAAATAGTTTGCCTATTATTAATAAAAAAAAAAAAAAAAAAAAAGATAGCTGAACCGATATGACGCTTGAGAATAAAACGCTAGACGCTTAAAAATATTTTGAGTGCCCTTTGAGTATTAATACTCAAAGACATGGCAGCTCAATGCCCTCGTATATTTAAATCTCTTTGGGATATACATTTTACTTTCAGCAGGCCTACTTTCTAAGACAATCTTTAAATATGCGACGTCAAATGACATGCGATTTAATGTTCAATTTGACGTTTTGCGATTTGAATTAGGACCCGAATGGTGGCCGTCCGCGCATGAAGAATACCTAGATAACACCAGTTATATTCGTTTTATGATTGTATACACAGATAGAGATACAGGTGTGTGATTGTCTATCATTGCTAAATAAAGCGGTGTCAAATTAGCTTGTAATTAAACTTAGGTGGTAGCGATGCAGGTTCAATCCAACCCAATGACGAAGTCTGGCAATTTTTTTCATAATAAAAATCTAAATCCATTTCTAATGACTTCATCGACAAGGAATTGAGGGAACTCCTGAATTTTCATAGGCATACATTTGTGATTTAGGTATTATATCAACATTTTAAGCATTCGCATTCAGGATATATCATTTGGTGAAGTAGAAGTGATGGAGAAAACCAAAAATTCGGTATCGAATATTTCGAAGTCGGTTGTTTTGTAATTGTGAGTAGGTATACCGATTTTTATATTTACCAATATCGGTAATATAGCTTCTTTCGGTGGCACAAAAGTGGTCCTTCCGACATCGGCAGTTGCGCCGTGCGTGAGCGCAGCTTATTACTGATATAATTCCGCCATTGTTTGCCGCACTGCCACTCCATATGGCGTAACGTGTTTTAGCCGTCAGCCAATTTTGACGAAGTCGAGCTTCTTTTGAATACTTCGATAAATGAAAGGTAATTTAAGTTTTAAGAAAAATAGTGGTCCTATTTGTATGACGGCTTATCCATTCTTTATCCAACAATTGTTTTTCGTAGGCTGTTACAAAAAGGTGTAAATATTTACGGGGTAAGAGTACCCTTTACATAAACCACAATTTACGACGGCAAAGTTTCATTATAAATGTATTAACAAATTATATATGTATAATTTAACTTTATAGGTAAGTATAAAGTTAAATTAAATTAATTACACTCTAATTACCTATTTCATTATATTTGACCGTCAGCAACAGTAGGTAATATCTAATTATTATTTTTAATATTAAAATGAATGAAGGAACAACTTCTCAATAATTGTGCGTTGCGTGACTGAGCGGACCGTCAGCTTGTTAGACGTATAGCGGAAAAACCTTTTTATTTATTTTAGGTGATTATTAATTAGTTACTGCAAATTTACAATATAATTCAGTTTTTAATCCCTACTTCCTTAATATTACTAACTCTATCTATTTTGTGAATAATGGTAAACCCGTTTAAATGAAATTTGGCAGGACGCAGTTTACATCTTGAGGAAGGACATAAGACATTTTACATCCCAAAGAAATAAATTATTCCTAAAGGTAATCTAAGGTTCACAGAGCAATAGCTAACAATAAATAAATTAACATACAATATGTAACAGAATAGGCGCAATTCCTGAAATTAGTTTGTTCAGTATCGACTTCCTAATCGATTTCCGCTATTTTCAATATGTGTTAAATTTTTCAGAAAAGTGAATTCATCATCAACCTGTTACGGGTTGATGATGAATTAACTTTTCTGAAAAATGCCTACTGCTGAGCTAAGGGTCTTTCCTCACACATGAGGAAGTATGGGCTTTAATCTCCCACGCTAGCCCACCGCGGATTGGGAGATGGTGTTAAGCTAGTGGCCACTTAACAGTCAGAATTTTTCAAGCCACCCAAGGGTATCTGACATGGCTTAACGACTTCTATTGGGCGTAAACACAACGAAAACCGGGACCAACAATTTAACGTGCCTTCCGAAACACGGAAGTGAATTATCATAGTTTAATTTAGTGCTACCTATGGAAATCGTACGATTATTGCTCTTTATTTAAGAAAATTGGTTAGACACAACTAAAGTACGAAGGCATCATATATTTTTTATATTAATATACTAATTGGGGTGTATGAGGAATTGCGCTTATTCTGTTACGCGTTGTATATACTTACAGATTTATATCAGACGAGTCTGAAGAGGTATTGCATTCCTGGAAATACCCCTTAACTCCCCCTTTTCACCAATTCTTTATTGGGAACCCTGAACGTGACACGTGGTGAGCCTATCACCTGACGGGGTTGCTGTTGTGTTGCGTGTACACACGCCTTGACACCAGTTTGGAGCCCTGCGGGTTTCCTCACGATGCTTTCCTTTACTGTCGAAATTGTTTTTGAAAAACTCATAGGTACTTGTATGGATACGAGCCCGGGTCTTTACGCATGAGAAGCGAACTCACTTCCAACACTGCTATCGATGTTTATACCGCGATTGATAAAGAGTATACGGCAAAGAGTCATAGGCATCGTTTTGAGGTCAATTCCCTACTTCCCAAGTCTGGAGAATTATTTGAGCCACAACTTGAGTATTAAGTACATATCTTGAGGACTAGGTACACTACGTGTTACATCAGTTTAACGACAGCGACGCATTTATAGAGTTAGGTTTATAATATTATTTATTTATGAATATAAATTAAAATTTATAAAATTTAATCGAAGTAGACCGTGTCAGTGCCATGGGTAAGTACTAACCAAATATTATAAAGAACATACAAATTTCGGTCCCGAGCGAGAATAAATAAACCCTCAAGTTAGAATGCAGGGTCACTCACTACCAATAGAGTCAACGTGCCTATCAATATAGGCACTTTTAATAAGTATGTTTAAATATATAAGCAACAATGTCATAGGAGTGCGTCCTTCAGATAACGTCCTATATAGAGTCCCGTGGGAATTACTCCGTTATCTACATTTGATAGCGCGGCCACAGCGTATACGAGTATCGCGAACGAAAATTATGCGATAATAATAGAACTGTCCATATTATTTTAATTGTTTACGTCCCATGCGGTTTTGGCGTAAATTGGACCTCGCAGTGACGACCAATCAAATTACATTTAATTTTAGTTTTAATTAACTTATGAATTATATTTGTTTTACATAGGGATGGGTCAACAGCTAAATGCAGCCATTTTGAATTATAATTTTGTTTCCAATAAGAAATATTATTTTCTTGACGGTTATATTTATAATGTTTTATTCAGAAATCATATTATCTATAAATATACAACTGTCCATTTTGACATTATAATTTGCTTATGTTTGATGCGAGTGTCGATGCCGGTCTATTATATAAACAGATCAATACTTATACATATTTTAAATGCCAAAATAACTAAGTACATATGTCTAACTTTCACTACATAAAAGTGTCAAACGAGCAAACAAGCCATCTGATGGAACATGGGCACTATTATACTAGCAAAGAATTATCAACCGCTCTATCAAAGTTCTCATACAGTCTGTATAAACACAACTGTCCAACATTAACCATTGGACCGCAGTCCTCAGGTACGATCAGCTCGCATATTTTACGGTGAAGGAGCATATTATTTCACCTTCTCTCATTTTAGTTAACGCGGATGTTTCTGAAAGAGACTACAATGACGAGCTTTACTAGCCTTCCTTTGAAGACTGTCTGCTTCCATTGTCAAGTATCTCGATAGCTGTATGTAGTTTTTAACAGACTTCAAATAATTAAAATTTTAAACAAATGTACAAACCAACTTCAACGAATAGCACTAAAAAGACTATTATTTGCATATACTAAGCTGAAAGCGAGTGATTTGCTAATGTCCATTGAGGAGCTCCGTTCTCTACCTGAAGTTTTCCATCAGATTTTTACGAAACCTATATGGGACTAACCTTGACGTATACTTACTCGAACAACATTTCAAGCATTTGCATTTAGAATATATCATTTGGTGAAGTGAGAGACCCATGAAAAACGTAATAAATTCCTTTTCGATTTTCAAATCGGATTTTTTTTCTTTTATTATTTTGAAAAATACTTACTAGTCTTGGAACGAGGCTCTCTTGGTCCGTCCACCGTCACCTTGATGGCTTTCAGGTACGTCGCCACTTGCGGCGGTGTCGTCTCTATCGTGATGGTTAGCGAGAAACTTTTCCCTGAAATAAACGAACATCAATAAATACATAAATATTTAGTGTCAACATTTTTTTAAAATACCTCTTGGTATACATAAGTAAAAGCGAAATAGGCCTCACTCGCTGATTTATCACGAGATCTCAGAAAGTATATTAGGTATATGCAACTAACTTAAAATTTGGCTTGTATATTCCTCAGAGAGTGACGGTATTCGGTAATAACTAGTAATAAGTATTTTGCTAATGGGGTAGTTGACTGCATCGAAATTAAATTGCGAGTGGTCATTCATTAAAAAACCCAAAACACCTTTAAACATGTATTTCGGTTTTCACTTTACAATTACAGGAAATTAAAAAAAAATATATCTACCTCCTTTTATCCCCGGTGGGGTAGGCAGAGGTATTCCATTACTGGATATACCCACTTTTCACGAGATTTATTGGACCCTTAAACGTGATAGGTAGTGAGCCCATCTATTTGCACATGTCTCAGAATTAATTCTGAACCTGCGGGTTTCCTCACGATGTTTCCTTCAACGTCGAGCTAGTGATAAATATGTACGTAAGTTTTGAAAAAAGAAAAAAATTATCAAAAAAGTGTGCAACACTTATGAGTACTAGAAACTATGACGACCTATTTCAGTAAATTTTCCATACTATAATTTTGTTGTGACAGATCATAAAAAGTAACTGATTTGACTAAGCAGGACACTACCCCATTCCCCACGGGAGCTGGAAAAATTAGGAACCGTACGGGCAACGTCACTAGACACCTGCCAATATTCTATATGATAGGAATATGTAGGTATATCTAATAGAATGGTATAATATTTATAGCAAGTGGCTCAATTTATTTCATAAAATTATAAAGCTAACTGACAAGCACTGTGTTAAATACACAGCCTAAACCGGTCGATATGGAAATAATACATTTTGCCGGGAGCTTTTTACATAGAAAGGCTGATTCAAGTTACACAGAGCCGGGTCCGGCCCCGCACGGGGCACGGTCAACCATGTATAGTATACTTTTGGTATCAAGTGTTTGACCGTGGCCCAGCCGGGGCACGAACCCGGCACGGTGTAACGTGAATCAGCTTTAAGACATAATTTTTCAAAATACGTTCGCTAAGAGGGTTAAAATAGGGAATAAATGTCTGTTTGGAGCAGCAGCAAACCCGATCGGTCACCCGGCTGGCTAGTAGTTTTAATTATATCGTGCCTCACAGAATTATCACGTATTCACGGAATTCACATTTATTTACAAACAAGTTCCTATATGTCATCTGCGAAACCCCTCGGGAGTAAGAGTTGAGTGGAAGTTTATTAATACAAACAGGTTACAGTTGTATGAAATTTCGAATGTTATACTAAAGACTGCACTACCACTACTACCAGTAGTTAACCGTCATTCTGCGAAAATTCTGCAAGACTGCATTTGGTCTGGATTAGGAGATGGTTTTATACCTTGCAGCCAAGATTGTTTTTGCCACCCAAGACCAACATGCTTAATCTACGAGTACCATCATTGTGCATTGAAACACTTAAAAATATTTCTAAAACCTGATACCTTTTGTAGAACTACGCTCAGTATACCGATTTGACAGTAAGATGAGCTGAAGTATATTGAACTGGCGTACAAAATAATATATATATAAAAAAAAACACAATACATCACTATTGACCCCTAATTTACATAGTCAAACCCGATCGTGATTTGACTAAGAAATTCATTATTATTTGAAACAATTTATACTTAAAAAACTTCGAAACACTCTCGTGTATTCACATACATTTTCTAACCCCAGACTAATCAATATGTAGTGTTTTAAAGTTTAATTATATCATTACGGCGAGCTAGTTTGGAGAGGCGAGCGCTCGAACTATTGCGTAGTTGCAATGGCGGAAAATAGCGAGCTTTTTGGGTGCCCGATTTGCGGTTGCCAGTAATGAATGCGCCGATAAATACGGAATAAAATTACAGTTAAAATGAGTGGATTAACATGTCTAATGCAGATAATTCGCGTGTAGTGCGCTCGCGTTTGTCCCGATAAATGATTGGTTAGCACTTGTTTTAGTTTGGGTGATAGGGTGTTTTGTTGAGATCGATTTAGCAGTCATAAAAATAAAGATATAAGTAACTCGGATATTTGTTATTCCATGCTGTACAGAACATGTTAAAACTTGTTCCGAAATTGTTATCGGAATCACAAATGAACAACTGAGTTAGTCATTCTTCCGTTAAATTGAGTCGGCCGGTTTTCATATTGATTGGCATAATAATGTCCGTAGTTATTACCACTCTATATAAATCATATGACATTATTTTATAAGTATTAAGATCTCAATATTGGCGTCGCTATGCGCTCTCAAAGCAACATACTTTCAAAGGCGTTTTCAATACGGAAACAAATCATCATAAACCATTCGTCGCTAAGCTCTAAAGGCGTGTCCTGAACGATGTGAATTATTGCTTTTTAAACTCGCTATTAAACTTAATGCACCTCTCATGATCACTCATCAATAGTTTAGGACCTAACACAATACGAGCGCAGCTATAAAACATAACATTGTATTCCAACGACCATCCTCTGGAGGTGTTGAGAGAGGTGCGTGAAATATTCAATTATTGTGCGCAGGCGCAGGTGGGCCAGAGGGCTGAGGGAGGAGGGCATGGCCGCCATCTTGATTTACGATCGAGCGTAAATCCTGAGTGACATTTGTTAGTGAAGGCGAGTCGCACTTCGACTCTTATGCTTGACTATGACACGTTTTTCAGGAAAATCGTTTGCGGTTCAGTTTATATTGCTGTTCGGACGCGACGCATATGCAGTTAGCTTGGCCTTGGAGTGTCGATGAAAAGCAGGCATTGGCTTCATCCCGTTCGATACGAGATGAGGCGTCAAGAGTTCTCAACTCAATATAGTATTGTTGAAACGCCCCGAGGGCATAAAGATGAAACATTATGTGCTTTTTGCGACGTGTGAACGAGTTAGTGTCGCCGCTCTCGTGCCTCTCTAGGAATAGAATAAGATAATGCTGCATACAATACCTACTCTAAAATACGTAATGCTGGATTTTGTTTATATAACACTGATATATTTACAAACCAAGGCGTTCCGATTTTAGTCAATTCTTGACGCAATGAGCATCTCATAGATCTAGCTAATAACGTATTTCTTCATGTCATAGCATTACGTGGACAAGATAATATTGTATGCTTACCTATTACTCAGTGATTGTGCGTTAGAATTTCTCTACTGTAAACACAGACGCAGAAAGCCTATAATACTGAAACGCTAAAAAGTGGCATATGACAAATATTTGTTTGTATGTTAATGTTGTTGTTGTTGTTGTTAATTAACAATTTTGTTAATGTTAGGTGTATTACAAAACAAGTCAAAAAAAGGTTGGGGGAGCTATCCAAGAATATACTAAATTCAATAAGAACCAGGATAATCCATGTTCTAGGTTTTGTGTAGAACGTCAACCCGTATCAAGGAGCAAATTCTGTACCCGTCCTTCAAGCCCTTAACCTTCGTATCGAGGAATGAAGTACTGTTTTAAAAGAAAACTATTCTCTCATTTTCCTAAAGCTAAAAAGTTGAACGCCCCAATTGCACCAGAGTAACGAGCAGAGAAGCAACAAGAACTAAACCCGGCGACAGTCACCGTAATACGATGATGACCGCTACACAAAATGATTTGGTCACATTCTGGTCATGCCGTTTACTGCGGCCGCTCGCTCCTAATTATGTGTTCAAATTGACGACAACGCGGGTCTCGAGACTCGCATAACTTCATCGGATTAAATGAAGACATTAGGTACACATATTAAGAAGAAACTGTCGGAAAAGAGAATTTTAAAAGTGATGTCTATTTTTAAATTCAAAATGTTGTTGTTGGTAGTGACTCTGCGAAAGACGTGGAAAGAATATGTTTGTCTGACCCTATCTTTTGCGAGAGGTCAAGGGTTAGATTCCCGCTGGACCAAAACCAACATTATTTTTGTGTGCATTGAACATGATTGTTGATTTCTATATAATCTCTCTATGTTTATAGATAACTAGCTGCCGCTCGCGATTCCGTCCACCTGAACTTTAGGTTATGGCGTCTCCTAAGAACTCTGTGTTTTTCGGGATGAAAAAACATATGCTATTTCCTTCCTCTAGGTGCAAACTATCGTCCTGCAAAATTTCATTAGGATTGATTCACCGGTTTAGCCGTGAAAAGGTAAAAATCTTAGTTACTATCGCATTTATAATAATAATAAAATATATAGTAGGGATTACGTTTATAGTAGGTTGGTAAACAGTCTGCCTAATTTGGGACAATCCTAACAGTGTGCTGTCCAAAATATGCAAGAATACTCAACTCATTAAAGACGTTTCATCATTTTACAATTCGAGTTATATTTACTAATAGTTATTTAGGTTTGCAAAAGTAATAAATTATACAAGTCAAGCACATAATGACACTAATATCTTTGGAGCTCAGTGCTGGGAGGCAAATTTTGAAAATCTAAGTTTTTTTTTTAATATTACATTCTTAGTGTAGTCGAAGCAATTCGAGCGGCTTGAGAACCCAATATTCGAAAAAAATACTTCGCTGTTTCAGATTTTGTTGTAGAGATGCACCGAACTCGATACCAACCAAGATTAAGTCAATTGCGTGAGAATTGCCCCTTGGATTGTTTAGTAACACAACAAAATCAAAATAAAGTGACTCGATGACGAAAACATTTTTAGACGTAACCCGTCATAATTTGTCCTTATAAGATTTCTTCAGATCATTTTGACCATGTTCATATATCAATATCCAAATTCTGTGCCTGCGTCTCTCTCCCCGCATCCCTCGTCTTGTCGCCTCTAATCTCGTCACATTACCGACGCACTGTTGTGATGACCACGTCACATTCAATGGCAGCTCATACACTATGGGTATCATATTACATATCTTGGCAACGACCACTCTAACTTGGTATCAATCCCCTCTTCGCGTTATAAGAGATGCTGGAATAAATCTAACTCTAAAGCAATCTGAGATCTCAAGTTATAGTGGCCGATTTGCAGCAAGAATCCAGTAATAGTTAGTAGCGAATAGCAATGTCAAATCATGAAGTTATGTATCATTAAGTGAACTGACGGTAATGACTGCTACCTAATGTTATCCACCTAATATCTGCCAAATGACACACAAAACTTGTGACAGTGTTAAGCGAGTTTTTATTACTTTAATTTGTTTGAGATATGTCGAGTTATTAGGGCGAGTTGTACTAGTTTTATGCAATGAAAATTGACAGTGATTAAGTAAGTTTTAAAAGAAAGGTATAATATAATAAATTTAAAGAACCTTAATCGAGCAGTTAGCAGCTTGATATAAGAGTAAAATAAAAGTGATCATGCAAGTTGTTGGTTTCCTTGAAAGTAGGGACCCACATTTTATCAGGGGTTCTGTTACCCTTGCAAAAACAATTTTAAAAATCTCCTCATAATGAGTTCTTAAAAAAATATATGAACAACTATCCTTTACCAGCGGCTTCGCTCACGCACGTTTATTTCACCCCCGTAGGGGTTGAATTTTGAAAAATCCTTTCTTAGTGGATGCCTACACTGTAGAAGCTATCTATGTGCAACATTTCAAGTCTCTAGACCTAGCCGTTTAGGCTGTGCGTTGATACATCACTAATCAGTCAGTCAGCTTATTACTTCAATATATATAGAAGATAGATACTAAAACACGCAGGAGCTCGTAAGTCGTAATGTAATGCCACTACGTGGGTACAGATTCACTGACCGCGTTCAACACTGCTTAACTTATGTGATCCTGATCAAAAATATGCCTGTATCACAAAGCTACAAGCACCTCAAAGATACAGCAGAGAGAGACAACTCCAGCAAAACAAGTACATCCCTTTCCAACTTACGGCACATACTCTGAGAGAAAAAGTTTTGTATTATGGACCTATGTGCTCTAACAGACTATGTACTGCTATGTACAAAGATCAGTTATGTCGAAATGATCTCCGAGATTTTACAGCTGTACACATTGCATGAGGGCCGCTCCGCGTACAATGGAACTGTAAAGTCGGAACGTCGTTTATTGCCGGCTGCGGTTTGGAAATTAAAATCCGACTTGTCCTGATACTTCGCTGTGAAAGCGTGTAGCGATATTCGAATGAGATTTCTGTATGGAGAGTTTGGAATAGGGTATAATAAAGGTCTGAGAAAATCTGTTTCTATGCAGCTAAGAACAAATACTTTTAATAGGAACAAATACGTTTAGCGGAACACTGGGCGCACATAATCTTTATATATCTAGATTAAGCACCAAGAAAGGGATGTAATAGAATAAGTTCTTTTTTACAATAAACGGATGAAAAAAATTTAGAGATGATATCCGATTAAGCAGCGGGTTCCCGGAAGCGGACAATAAAATACATAACTTATTATTGTCGCGGAATAGAGACCGGCTGGAGTGACTAGAATCAAAAAGGTTTGCTGAGGTCACATTGTGGATGCCTGAAAGATTATAAAATAGTGTTGTGAGTGGACAAGTTGGTAGATGATGACCTAGGCTTACTTATATCTTTTAAACTCAGATAAAAAGTACTCTTATTCGACGTGCATGCATGAGTGGATGTAGCACGGGAGGGCTGCAAGGTACGTAACAAGTGGCAACCTATTGTATCAGCCGATAGAGATGGTAAAAAATCGTGAGGTTATATAGTGGGAGCAAATGTACGATGGATTGACTTTGACATCAATTCTAAACTAAATAATCTGAGCGTTAGTATGGTAAAGTCATATGTAGAGATATGCTTATACTTGTCTTCCCATCGCATAGATGCATAGGTCTATCTATTCTGTTTTCGATTGGGATAGTTTCCTGACGGGATCCTGTGGTTAATTCAGATACATGGAATCCTAAATGGTAATACAATTCCTAAAGAATTACCACCTCTGTCGAGTTCCTAAAGATAATTACTAATTATGTATACTAATGTGTGATTCGTAGAGAAATGGTTACATAGGCAGAAAATAATTATATTTTTAATTTATAAACATGATTTCGTTATTTAAATCGATAAGAGTACCGCCCGTTGCACTCTTTCGTGACTGTCAATTATTACATATTTATTGGACTGCTGCAACATAAATAATTGTTACTTTTAACTAAATGTTCTACTGTAGGCAAAGATATTATATATAAAAAGACGTAGATATGTTAATAGAGCGCGGAAAATGAGGCCGACAAATGTAGTTAATTAACCACATTTTATTTAGTCGCATTGTATTTCAAGTCGTATTTCAAGCGCAACTTTTGACAGACAGCTGTCTATTTCTTGATTATTCGTTCCGTATCATCTTTCCCCGTCATTGTTGTATGCTATAAATACGCTAAGAAGTAAGTATGTAAATGTTGTAGCCACTCGTAGCGGATCAATTTTCAAACGCGCGCAGTATGAATATAACTCATCCTTAGTTTAATATCTTTGACTGTAGGTATATTTTCAACGACCTTGTCCACGTGGGACCAGTTTTTTCCCTTTTCCAGAAGCAATTCCAAAAATCCCTTAGCGGAAGTCTACGTAGGTAGTTTAAGAAACTACCTGGCAAAATTTCAAGTTTCTATGTTTTATAGATTCGGAGATTTGTTGATGCTGATGAGTCAGCAAGTGAGTCAAGTCTATTTCGCTTTTAGGCAAATAGATATACTCGTCATTACGAGTGATGCTTAGCTGATAATAATAATATTATGAATGTGAAAGTTTGTATGTTTGTTACTCAATCATGCAAAAATAGCTGAAGGGATTTGGATGAAACTTGGCACTAAAATAGTTTATAACCTGGATAAACACATAGGAAACTTTCTATGATGGGCCTGTTGACGGTCTTAGGAGTAATTGATTATGCCTTCTCAGCCGGAGCTTGACATTTGTGTTCATGAATATGTCTGTTGGGTTCGTGTCTAAGTATTTAATTCTACTAAGTAATATTATAAATGCGAAAGTATGTATGGATGGATGTATGGACGGATGTTTGTTCCTCTTTCACGCAAAAGCTACTAAACGGATTTTGATGAAACTTTACAGTTATATAGCTTATACATCAGAATAACACATAGGCTATATTTTATCCCCATATTCCCATGGGAACGGGAACTACGCGGGTAAAACCTCTTGGCGCTGCTAGTATTTATCTAATTTTAAGTATGTTTTAAGTTGTTTAGTACCCTTAGTACACGTTCTGCCTAGAATGAAATTAAATAATCGTATGTGAATTGTGTCCCTCAATTTTTATCAAAGACCGCGGTCGGAGTAGCGACCAAAAGCAAGCACAAAAATAATTTTCATTTCTACAATTAAAAGGAAATTGACGTCTATTGATTTCCCGACGATCACAGATCGCTACATCAACATTAAAAGTTTTCCCATTCGTGATGTGGAAAGAAACTGTTCACTCACCGCAAACGATTATTTTGCTTATTGCTGCATCCGTGCAGTTAGAGGGGAATCCAAAAGAGGGGGGCGGGACACGGAGGAGGGTAATAGCGCGTACTTTAGGTTTCTTTGAATTCGGTAAACGACCTTTTAGACTTAAAAAGTTATCAATGAAAGTAATAATATTTATGGATATTTGTTGTAAAATACCGGCTACAATTGCTTTCTAAAGATGGTGATCAACGTTTTGCTTTATTTGAGATATTAAAGCTGATTATAAGAAAATACTTGAATGCATTTTAGAATTTAATCATCGAATAGGCCTAACTCGTTCTTAGTTTCATTGTGGCTTTTCTATTTGTTTTTAGAATAGAGAATATGACACAATGTACCTATGCAGGCATAATAATCAATAAAAAGATCTACACTAGTTAAAAGTATTTTCAGAAATGGAATACCTTTACCAACTTCGGATTTCACAATTGTGTATTCTCTGTGAGCATAGAACATAAATCATATTTGAGAGGCGGGGTAATTTTTGAATAGGTACGGTCTAAACGGTCAAAAGCAAGGGATATGTATTAATTCAAGCTATATATGTATGTACGACGTTCGTTCCACAGTAGCGCCTAAACTACTCATTTTGATGAATGAGTGTCAAAAGATTCGTTGCTACAGTCCGGGTGATATAGATTTCATTTTTCCTTAGGTATTAGTTTTACCTATTTAATTCAACTTGTTGATTGTTTATCTATTTTAACCTAAATGTTATGTAGCCAGTAACCAACAAAGGCACCGTAGCGGTATGTCGGTATACAGTTTAGCACTAGAGGTGGATAATTATTGGTTAATCTGGCGGCCCGCCACCGCTATGATTTGCGTAGTGCTGCCTAATAACTAGATTACTGAATTTAATGTGCTCCTAACTTCCTAACATAGATAGCGTGGTAACCTTTTATAAATTCACTCATTTTAAAAATAAGATTGCACTGGTAGACTTTCAGATATATGTAGAGAACTTCAGTCCACCCTATCAGGGATAAGGCGTGGGCTCTTTATGATGTGGGTAAGGTTGGGATTTCAGTACCTACATAATTTTTGAGAGATGACCACTTTGTCTCTTGATGTTTGAAGAATAAAAATAATGGGACTATATAGTCAGTAGTTGTTTATTGTTTTGTTAATGTCCATAAACTTAACGTAAATAATAATTCTGGAAAAAAAAATTGTAATAAAAAAAATACTAAACTAAACTTTTACGAAGTTGCAAATACAAACGCATGTCAAGGGTCAAATATGGTATTCAAAAAAGAAAATAAGCACTCACCTCTCCCACTCCTGCCGACGAACCTCAAATCGTTGAACTTGGCAACCCTGCTCTTCATATGCGCAACGTTGTTCCTTAACTCCGCGCAGCAGTTCTCGTCGTTGCCAGCCCTGATGGTGACGCGGGTTCCATCTAGCACGTCCCCTAGGGCTACCACCTTGAAGCCCGTTGGTAAGGTCTTGTTCGACCGCCAGTGGAGAGGCAGCATCGTACACATGTAGTCTGGACTGCCCGTCCTCACTGTGGGAGAGATAGAGATTGTAAGTGGTTGATTGCGTTTGAGTTCAGTTTAAATTTAGTTTAGTTTGAGTGCACTGTCTACCCTAGTTCTAATCCCTCAGTTTCATCCATCCTAAGGTTATCTGAAAGAGATCGCTTAAAGCGATAAGACCGCCCATTGTACTTTTGTTAATGTTGGTATACATATTGTGTTGTTTTTGGTGTACAATAAAGAGTTATTGTATTGTATTGTAAATGGATGGATGGATAAATGGCCAGTGTTTTATTGTAAAACAATGATAATGATGAATGTTATTACAATAGGTGTAAATCGATCAGTTTACATGACTTGACTTGTACCTATCTATTGTAATAAAATAAATTATTTCCTAATAGCAATAACATAAAACACTTTACACCTCCGAATTGGGATGCGGTCACATCGATCTCGACTCCAAAATACCGTGTAACGGTCGGGAAATCATAAAAAACATTAATAGCATAACCGTGGTTTCTCTATTTACGGAAGCAGAAGCTGTGTACAAATTATAGAGCCACAGACTGCAGGAGTGCGGTTAGGCTGCGATAAAGGGCTGCCTCTGCGCCCCAGGGCGGTGTGCGGGCAGGATGCGTTTGCCATATCTGACGCAGATCATCTCACACTATTCACATTTTGCATATTTTAAAATATAAACAAAAAATAAATATTATTATTAAATTATAATCTCAAGCCTTTTATCCGAGAGTGGGTAGGCAACTCCATTTCTGGATATACCCACTTTTCACGAAATGTTCTTTGGACCTCTAAACGTGATAGGTGGTGAGCCGGTTCTGTTACACGTGCCTCAGAATTAATTCTGGGACCTGCGGGTTTCCTCACGATGTTTTTGTGCCCCATCGAGCTAGTGATGTAACTTTTGAAAAACTCATTAGTACGTGCCATTCGAACCCGAGCCTCAATGATTTACATCATGTAAAGTAGGCTCTTTCACCTACCACTGCTCTCTGCATCTTATACAACATTCAGGATTAACCAGAAAACTCAGATACCAACAAAAAAATACCCCTCAAACCGTTTCTTCTCCGCTAGCAGTAGAACAGTTTCTGATGTGATTGCAGCTGCTAGATTATCCTCATGTGAATCAGGCTCTTTAACCGTAACGCTATCACTGCTCTTTTATTTGATTTTATATTTAAAAAAGTAAAAAAAGAAATAGAAAAGGATTGGTTTACCGCTTATCCACAGGGACTGCCATTTTAACTTTAGGGAGTTACAATTTACAACGTGTGTGTATGCTGCGTTTGGTGTGGGACCCGTGACCTCATTAGCCCGCATTGAACGAGCTCATTACCATGAGTGCTTTACAGGGCACTACAATCTCGCCCTCGCTAATTGTAATAGGCTTTTCCAAAACCTATTTTCTAATTTTAGGTACTACCACAGAATAAGTAATAGTACTACCAAAATATATAGCTAGTGGTAAGGTAAAAAAAGACAACTAGGTAAAATAAATCTATCTATATATATATATCTTTTTTAATATTATAATGTAACAGTAACTGGATCTATCTGTCTGTTTGTAACATTTTCACGGCCAAACGTCTTGAACAAGGATATCAGTAAAAAGAATTGGGCAAAAACATTTTATGAAAGATAAAAATATAATACATGCGGCCGGTTGAGGTGCCTGTTTGATCCTTAACCATTGGTCAAAAATGACTGTTTGTAACGAAACAAAGAAAAACTTTTTTTTAAATAAAACATAAGAAAATCATCAATTACCCATTCGATTATAGGTACTATTAACTGTATGCACAGTTATTTCCTAATACAGCAATAATCATCATTGTTAATAAGTGTCTTTTAACATTATTTTGGGTCCATGCCTGTTGGCTTAGTTAGTTGTGACCCTGCCTCAATCGCGGGTTTGATTCCTCGGGACCAATGTGTGCATGAAAATATCTGTTTTCTTCGTGTCTGGGTGTTTAATATTTATTTAAGTATGTTTATTAGTTGTAATACAGGCTCTACCTACTTTGGGGCGAGATAACCGTGTGGGAATTGTGTCCCGCAATTTATTATTATTATATCTTCTGCTTCTATTTAATATTAACCATCTGTCCCAACAGACGTTTTCTTGCCGAAGTGCGGCGTGTCCGCGGTGTAATCTAAACTATCCATGGAGCCACTCAGTGAGTGAAAAACGAAAAATATACAAAAAGACCAATAAGGGGTTATTATTTCAAAAATTAGGTTTCGCCTGTAAATTAGTCCGCGTTCCAGGTTAAATAGCAGCTTAATTCTTATGCTGATGAATAAAAATTTTAGATATAGGTAAACTATCTCTAAAATCCGTCCCGTAGATGGTGAGTGATATAGTAACCAATATACCAAAAAAATGTGCTATAAAAACCACAAAAACAAATTAATCTCATACTTGACAGAGCCTGTATTGTATTACTAGGGACACTAAATAAAAGGTAAATGTCCATCTATGAAAATATAAAAGCGAAATACACTGACTTACTCATGACAAAATCTCCGAAATTATAATACTTAGAAAGAAGAGATTTGTCACATAGATTAATTATATGATGTAGATATATACGTAAACAAATGCTTTTTAGAAATTGACACGTTATCAGAAAAAAAAATATCCTGCCACGGGGGCAACCCAGGCATAATACTAGAAATAGCCGTGTGTAAAATTTGTGGGACACATTTTACACACGGCTATTTAATCTCTACTATGGGTAGTAAACAACCAATAAATATACTTAATACAAATACACTCGGAAACCAACATACATGTTTATGCACAGAAATATTGGGCCTGGACGGGATCGAACCCCCGACTCTGAAGCAGCCCCACTACTTACTGAGCTTTGCCCTTTCTGAATAGTAATAGAAGATGCCATCCAGACTTAGAAACTTTAAAAACTCATAAAGTTGGTAGCTAGCTTCACAAACATTTTTTCTAAATTGCGAACGAATGAAGTTAATTAAAATGCAAAAACCTTTTCTATGTCTACAATTGTATACGATAAGTTAAGGCTTAGTTTAAGTTACGGTTAGATCATTTATTTTTTAATAAAAAACTTTTTCCAAACGAATGAACTTTGCCTAATAATTTACGTTTCGGTTATACAGTTAATATAATATAAGGTTGCGTTGATGTCTTTTACTAGACATGTTTAGTCCTAATCTATGTATCTGAAAAAGTACTACTTTAAAAATTATCTGCAAAGAAAAAATTACTGGAAAGTTCCGTCTAGTTCATTACCATCAATCAGCAGTACCGGAGCTCGCGCGTTTTTTTACTAAATAGTCTTAAATTTAGTAAAAAAATGACATATTGAAGTGTTCTGAGATAGGTTAAACGTCAAATGATATCACGGACGTAAAAAGTGAGGAAATCCTTGTTTTTCACTCCCGCCGGTACAGGATGTAGTTTATTTAACTGCTTTGCACCAAGAAGGGTTATGTGTTGTGTAAAAGTAAAACAAGGACTTTTGAACTTTACTTCTTTACGATCCCAAACTACCTATTCATAACTTGTTCATTTCTTTCGGAATAAATGTACGTGTTATCCAGCAACGGTTACAACGCACGTACCGCTCGCAATGGATCCAACGGATTTTATTTAAAATGGTGGTCGTAGTGACAGCTGTCAAACCACATATGACATGGACCGAAATGTCCATCCCATTAATTTTCAATATATTAAAAGTTGTGAATTTGTTTATGTCCTTGTCCTTGTTTCCATCCTGTAAAACTTAGAACTTGTAAATTCAGGTTTATGGGTATTTGATTTAAATTTGCAATTCGCAACAGACCCAACAGACTTTCTTTGTAAAAATGGTGGATCGTTGACAGCTGTCAAATTACTTAAAAGTCACCTATAGATTAAAAGACGAGATTTGGTTTATGATTCTCTTATGCCTTCAGTATAAATATTTAGATTTCATTTAAGAAATTCATGACAAAGTAGATGAGAAGATCAACAGTTAGAACTCGAGATGAGACAGAGGCCTATTGGGATGACAATCCTCGTAGGTACAAGTGGTGTTTCTTTTGCCACTTCTCAGCTACAGTACACTCAGGAGCGGTATAGTATTTGCTTTTAGACGTATGAGTATATATTGAATAAAAACTTTTTGATTTGTGATTGGATTTTAAACGTAGCGCGTAACAATCATGTAATTCTGATAATATCTAGGAATGGTAGTATTTATAAATTAGGTACATCTTTCAATAGCAAAAGTTTTTATTCAAAAAAATAGCTACTACTGCTTCTGTGCTGTAGTTGAGAAGAAGTGGAAGAAGAAACTTAAAGGTTAAACTTAAAAATATTTTTGAGGTTTTCTCTTTACCTAGGTCAGGGTGATCAACGAGGGTCTCATCGATGATGGACTGCAGCCACCAGGGCTCCAGGTCGGCCATCTCTCGGCGCCGTCGGCCCCGCGACTCATACGGCAGGTGCATCCTTCACAACCGCATCACACCACCACTATGGCTGCCTCCCTTTCACCAGCGACCACCACTGCACCGAACACTGCAGCAATGGATCTCGAATTGTAAGAATTAACGAGTAATGCTCCTCTCAAGGCCGTCGATTCTTGGCAAATGCTTTCTTACTCGCTGGGTTTTTCTCGATTCTTTATGGATAACTTATTATTCAACGTCAAAAGTTTGGAGGCTCGTCTGTAATACTTGGCAATGTTCCAGTAAGATGTTTCTTTATTGTTATGTTGACAGCGGAGTACAGTACTTTTGATACTGAGTATTTTGGAACGATGTTATTAGTTTTCTAGTGATTAGGTGATCTTTGGATATTAGTTTACAAGTCCTAAGTTCAGTCTCCTCAAGCAAAGCACTCCTTTTCTGCTCAGTTTTGTTCAATTAATAAGCTACTTATTGTTTACGTTGAATTGTACACTATTTCTCTACACACGGTTCTAATGATAAATATGTGCGTCACTATCGCAAATATTTAAATATTTTTTCCTCAGTTCGGCGTTAACGCACTAGTTCAAAGTTAGGAGACCTTGAAGATTTCTGCTTCAACTTAACTTTCGTCATTTTAAATGAGTCACGAACCTCCCAGGTCTACTGAGATATAATCCAAATTCTCGGCATTCGGTTCAAAAGTTCCGGCCGAACTTCTGAGAAGTAATACTGTATCACTATCCTAGGTCGTATCGTGCACCTTTGCACGTTTGTCAACATCAGCTGAGAGGTTTTAATTATTCGAATTATTTATTAATTTCCCGCGTTACGTCAATCGGTTTCCCAATCAGGTATTTTGTTTTGGTTAACAGGTTAGGTGCCGGCGTAAGTCCCCGCGCGGCGTCACAGGTATTCACGCGGTGTCGCGAGGTGAGTCAGCGTGCGCGCTGGTCGGCGGCGGAGGCTGCGTGCGTGTGGCCCGCTCGCGCGACTCTCTACTACTGAGCGCCGCCATTCTGTCACTCGCTGCCTCCATTCTCTGCGGTCAATCTGCGGTTTGGCCACGCTTCATTTGTCGGGAAAATGCGCGTTTTATACCTCCTCCCACTCACACGTTCAACTTACGTGTATAGTGCGAGCGAGATGCGCGCAAGTTTTGAAACATAAAACATTTTTGTTTAGTTCTATTGTTGAAAGGGAAATATTATGAGCTTTTTCATTTCGAAGCGCACTCGATTATCTCGCTCTTTTGGACTGTTCTCTGCGGTTGCTGCGGAGAGAGACCGCTATAAGTGCTCTTGATGCTACCTCTTAATTGCTGGTAAAGTTATGAAATTTAGAGAAAATCGACAGTTGTAATGTCCTTAAAAAGTCTAGCAAACATTACCTAATTTCATTGCAAAAAATAATTGACATTTGTAGCATTTAATGTCTCTTTCAGTTATTGAACTTATATACGCTGATTACTTATTTATTGAGTTGTAACTAATGACATAGCTATAAATCGAAAACTAGTAATGAAATTTGACACTAATTTATGACTCCGAATCGAGAGCCGATTTCGCAAATCATTGCGATGCTAAAGTATTAGTTCGAAGTGCACTGTACAGTGCATTGTGCTAGTTTTATAGACAAAGATTTACGACTTTGCAGTAGTAAACTGTTTATTATGATATTTTCAGTTCGAAGTGTAAGAGAGGGGGGCGTGTCGCAGGATAGGCGGGGCGCCCCGCCCACCGTCGTGAAGACGTGCCACGCGCCGCGCGGGAAAAATGTTGACACCGCGCGACACCGCGCTTGCTGCCGCGCCGCGACACTTGTTGCGCCACACGTGGTAGCCGGAGGGTTATAAACTTAATACAGATAGAAGAAACAAGTAAGAATTCAGTAAAGATATTTACATTTAAGTTAAATAATTAGAATACTTTTCTTTTAAGTTGTTTGCTCAAAAGAAGTTCATATAAGGAAAATTTATAAATATTTTCCGACTGAAATAAGGAGTAGTGTAATATTTTGTTCACTTATCGTTTAAAGTACTTACCTACCTCTTCAAAAGTGTCCTATCCAGTGATACTTTTCCTTATACATCATTATTATATTTTTATAAAACATAAAAAGAAAATGACACTAAGTATTAGTTTTAACTCATATTAAGGAGTTTATATACCTACTCTAGTTGGCAGTGGTATTTACTTATTCCATTTCGTTAGTATCAGATAAATTGCTGGATTGCTCTTAGACCAGATAGGAACATAAAGTGACCACGTGAGATAATTTTGCAACAGCGCGAACGACCGCAGTGAGGTGACTTTTGCGGGCATCGTTGTCGCCGGTCGTGGGGACCGCAGCAGGCGGGGAACGCGACTCGTGGTCCTTGTGTTGCTATTGCTGTCCAACTATATGACAAGGTCGGAAACTAGAGGGTTAATGAGTTGTAGTTTGTTTTATGCTAAATCTGTCATGTCAGCAGCTAATCTCCACCAATGAGTTGCCGGTTCCAAATGCAGAAGGTACCCCGAGAAAGACCAGCAATAAACTCAAGGGCAGCCCTTTTTAATCTCATGTCTTACTATAGTAATTATGGTTTCAATAATAATTATGATAGTGTCTAGTAGGTAGTAGTAAGTAACAAATAGGTAACTCTCGTTTTTATTACTATTTAGTTTTTTCGCTTAAAAAACTAAGAGGTTTTCAAGTGAGCAGTTATCAATTAATATAGATTATTCGTAAAACACACACAGATCCAGAAGAATATCTGCCTATGTCAGTATGTAGGTAGCTATAAAAATACCCGATACGTTATTTATATGGCTATCGATTAGGGACTATTACCTAAGATGAATAGCGCTGACCGCCTTCAGCGATTAGGCGCCTAACTAGCCTGATTGTTTACAAACAAACAACTACATACACACCTCTACATATAATTATATATTAGGTTGTGGTGGTTCTGAATTCAACTGAATGATGATTATGTGCGCGGACCGAGGCACACCGAGTCATGGTGACCGCACGTCGCGGTTTTTGGTTAATTAACACTGTTTAGTACTTCTTAAATTGTTCCTAAGTTTTCTAGTAAGTTTGTTTGTTTGTATACTTAGGAATAGTCTAAAGCGACTGTAATAAGTAAAGGGGATAAGAAAGTTGTACCTACTAAGGGTGCCCACCCTTAGTACAACTTTCGTCAGTCTTAAAACAAACGATAATGGTCATCGCACACAGAGATGGGAAATTGATTGGGGATGGGAATTGGGTATGCTAATAAAATCGGTGCTGTTTTTTTAGACACTTAATCCAATGATTTTTTTAGAATACTGTTGGTCTCGTTACTATACTTTTTTTTAAAGATTTTGTGTTGGGACGTCATATAGTCACCAAGTTCAGGCTCCACAGGCCACACGAGTGGAGTTTGAAGTGCGAGGTGTCATTGAATTTGTATTTATTTCCGGAGGGTCGATAACTACATTTTTACCCGACTGCACCAGAAGAAGGGTAATGTTTTAAATCTTTCCATTGCCTTTTAAACGCAGTTGGATTTTCTGGTGTACCTTTTTAGTGTTCCGTACCTGAAGGGTAAAAACGCGACCCTATTACTAAGACTTCAGTGTCTGTCCGTCCGCCTGTCTGTCACCAGGCTGTATATCAAGAACCGTGATAGTTAGACAGTTGAAATTTTCACAGATGATGTATTTCTGTCGCCGCTATAACAACAAATACTAAAAACCATAATAAAATAAATATTTAAAGCAGCGCCCATACAACAAAGTGATTTTTTTGCCATTTTTATAGATAAGTAATGGTACGGAACCCTTCGTGCGCGAGTCCGACTCGCACTTGGCCGGTTTTTGATTCTCATATAGCTTCTGCTTGTAGTAGGTAGAGCGTGCAAAATAGTGCATGGGCTCAAGATCAAGTAAAATGGAGAGTTGTGGTCAATGCTTGTCAAACAACCTTCAAAAGTCCCGTCCCTTAGCTATAGGAATAATGAAGAAAATAAATAATAAACAAATCGAATATCTATTCAATTAAATACAAGTAGCTTACAGGCACTGGTCGCAGATGCACCGTAGTGTATGTACTAACACACTTACCTAGTTTAAGTTAAAGTATGGCTACTAACCCACTAACAAACTATGGACTAAATTAATTGTCTGAAAAAAAATATTTTTTTATAGTTTTTTTTTTTTACTGATGTAATATTTTATTTAATAAACAATAATAATTATAAAACACACATAATATTTACAAACTAAACTAAACTAAACTAAACTAAAGATAAATAATGTCCTCCAGCGCACCGGGTTGAGGTAAGGCACCCAAGATGCTGGCAGCATTTCCCCTCTGGACAGCCAAGCTAATCCTTTGGGCGAAATAGCCACCAGCCCTTGGGTCACCTGTGGTGGCCTCTTTTAGGCGCGCTGACAGAATTTTTAAAAATGTCTTTGCTTCAGGGCCCCATGGGCCCATGGTCTCTACTGCCACTGGCACAAAAATATAGGTGTCCCCTAAACCCTGGTACCTCCTACGCTTTACTGCTTCTCCAGATACGGCTGCGGCACCAGCACCGTTGGAAGTTGACGGGACATGGGACAGGGCTAAAGTGTCTACACACGTGGCATCCCACACCAGGCATTTCCCATGGCTCCACGGTATTAAAGTCATACCATCAGGTCTCTTGCCATCCGATCTAAATATTCCATTTGGTTCTAAGACCGATGGCACATTAGCGGTGGCAAGACCCCTGCGGATGATGTCGTTGAGGCTTGCATGACGTGATAGTCGACCTGCACTCCTCCTTTTTTTATAGTTGATTAAATATCAAAATTTCGAGAATGTACACACCTACATAAATGGTTAGTTTTGGGAGACTAAAATTTTCATTCTGTCAGCGATGATAAACACCTACTAGGAATGCAAGTTGAAAGGTAAAACGCTGTTGTTAATTGTCTGAATCATCACTACTCGGTAAAAGGACAAACACCCACCAATGTTTTACGCATAGTATACGCACGATATAGCGTGAATCACCTTTTATTGTTTACGGAGAGGTCAATAAATTACCCATACACCCATAACTAACTTATAGGTACCTACAATACGTGAGGTTAGAAAATCCTTTGTCATATTTGAAAGTCTACAGGATTTCTCAAACTTTTTGCTCATAAATCCCCTTTAATCAGTTAAGAACCGCCGGTTCCAATTGGAACCGAGACACAATTAAAAATCTATTGTGTCTGTAATTCATGGTCTGAGAGGTTAAACGATTGCAAAACCCCTAAACTTCATTCTTCCTGTCTAGATGCCCAAAAATCAATTAAATTTACCCTTATTCAATCAACTTGAAGAGTTTTAACTTCAAATATATTTATTTGGTTTACTAACAATCGACTTATGACACAAAATAAACAAAAAGACATGAGTATATTATAAGCTTAATGTAATGACTACTTACTTACTAGTAAACACAGCATGCACCTTGACAAAGTCGTAAGTAGGATTTTAACTAAACAATATTAAAAAAATAAAAAATTCTCAACAAGAAAACAATATATATGTATAGGTAGGTGCTAGGATGCTAATGTATGTTCTACTTATTTCCTAAATTATTATTAAACGTATATAGTAATGACTAAGTTATTATTCAAAAGCGCCATTATGCAACATCAAGGGTCGAACCACTTAACATCAAATGGGCATCAAATGGAATGATTAATAATAGGTCTGTAGGCTTCGCCTGTCTAACTTTGAGAAATCTTGGTGTAAGTATACTACCTAACTAAGACCTGAGTACGACCGTAAAGACCTACCAGCCAAATGCGAGTCATCTCTCACACAAAAATAACAACACGTTTCTTGTGAGAGGACCCCCTTTCATTTTTAACTCTTTATTATCTGTTATTATAGCACGTCATAGTAATGCACCCTCTGTGAAAATTACATTTCAAGTGTCTACCTATTCGGTTCAAAAGATACAGCCCCGTGATAAATGGATGGACGGCCAGACAGCGAAACCTTAGTAATAGGGTCCCGCTGACACGCTTTGAGTACAGAACCCTAAAAACGAGAATTCCTGTTTATGACCATTGATCAGTCAGTGATATGGTTTTGGGCAATTATGCTTTTTATATTTAACATCATTGGTTTTGGACACTGGTTATTGTTGTTAACTGTCATTATTTATCATCACATCACATTGTTTATGTTGGTGCGTTCGGGCCTAACTAACCAAATATTGCATATAGCATTTCAAAATATTAATCAAAACATCTCATTTTAGTTAGAAGAACCCTTGGGTTTAAATATTCATCAGCTACTTAAATCAACCCTGTATTTAAAGGGTCCAACTTGCACGTTTCCCTTTTAATAATCGCTTTACGTATATTGCTAATTAACCTTAAATGGACAGCGGAATCAATCTCATTGTTTGTGAAATGCACAAATAAAACCGTACCTACATCAAAAGCCGAGCTGTTTACATTGGTTTAGGTATTGTCATACAGTTGAATGGGAAACACATAATATGTAAACAAGTAATCTCGAGCCTTGAAGAAGTTTATGAATCAAGTCATTGTGACCCCGATTGAGGTGGGATTTCCATTTTTTTGTGGCTTGTAACACTCCATAATGTTAAGGTTACGCCACCTAGTGAATTTTTCTAGTGAACGTCTAAGTATGTATAACCGCCATCTATGAGTGTGGTAAAGAACTACGTTGTAAACAGTTGAAGTATTCAATTAATAATAAAAGAGGTGTTTCGTACCACTCATAGATGGCGGTGCGTCGAAGTTTTAGTTGGTTCCCATCAGAGGGCGCTACTGAAGTGGTTTAGGTTGGATACAAAAAAATATCTTTTGGAAAAAGAAAAAGTTTTTCGGTAAACGCCTTTGTCAAAATATTTCTCAAGTAGTTAGGTAGGTATTTTTTCTTTTCAATTATTTTGCTTATAAATAATATTTCACCTATCTATTGTGTACCGATTTAGAATTTGGACTCTATTTAAGTATAACACATACAAGTAAGTAAGTACCTACAAGTAAGCTACTTTAATTATTTGTCACTTTATTCTTATTTGAGGCACATAGTTTTAAATAATGGTTGCGCAACTGTAAGAATTTTGAAAATATTTTTAATTTCATGGCAAAAGTAGCCGAAATCGCAACTTTAAAGTAGGGTTTCTAGGTCACATGTATCATATGGAAGGTCTTGGTTTTGGACGGAATACCTAGTAGGTATAGTTTTTTTTTTGTTAAGCCTGTGTGTGTGTGTGTTTGAATACTTTGAAATACGATGATCTCACAATCCTGTAGGTACCTACAAACAAAGTAGGTATAAAGCGTTAAAATAAATCATTTAAGTAAATTTTATTGTAGTTATTTCATAATAAGTTACTTATCGATTGATATTTTTTCCAAGGTATCAAAAATTCGGTGCTCGAGTCCGACTTTGGTCGGTTTTTTAACTAGGTAAGTCACTGTCATGCGAAATAAGTTTAACAATAAAAATAATCACATAAGCTCAACAAAAGTTAAAAAAAAAATACACGACCGAGAACATTAATCTGCATTGAAAAGTCCTATTCAGTATTTCAAATAAATACAAGATTCTGGGTAAGTAAATATTTGGATAGTGGGCTCACAATATTTTTGGATGCATTTTTCTAGGGCGCGGTCACGCCCTCCGTCCTGCACAATGCGGAGGCCAGACTGCAAATTGTTATTTCCGCGCCATAAAATTCTCTAAAAGTTCTATTCTGGTAAGAACCAAACGACTCGGCCCGCAAACTATTAATCTTTCCTCAATGAATGATTTTTATGTTGGTTCGCGGAATCGTGTCAAAAAGTTACATCTTATTCATTTAGGTTTTTATGAAATTTATTTTTATTTAACTGAATTCAACTTCACCGAGTAGGTAATCAGACTTGAAACGTAAACGCCAAAGAGGTTGGAAGAAAATCATTATAAAAAATAATATAGATGTGTATAATACAGTTTACATGAAGCTATTATATTTATATACTAAGTAGGTACGACCATGGTAATATTATATTATGTGACTATTACAAAAAGTTTATCTCTGCCTATAGATACCCAACCTCAACAGACTCTACATTATCTAGGTAATGTAAGTATTCGGTTAGTAGGATTTTGTACTTATCCATTTTTATTCAAAATTAAATTGTATGTGAGTTACCTCAGCTAGTAATACCCGAATAATACTAATGTAGATACGTATTATATGTCTATATCTATACTAATATTATGAAGAGTTTTTTTTTGGATGTTTGTAACGAATAAACTCAAAAACTACAGGTCCGATTAAAAAAATTCTTTACTGTAGAAAATGTAATGCCGTTACTATTTATAACTATCCAGCTTCAACTGTTGGATATAAGAACAAATGTTGCAGTAGTTTTTAAAGCGTAAAAACGGGAACGGCAAAAAAAAACTGAACTTGTGAAAACTATGACACATGATTAACGAAATTAAGTCAATATTAATTGAAAGAAATGTAAGATCAAAATTGTTCGTCTTATTGATTACCTTGGGGCTAAGAAAACAGAGTGCTTTTTCCCATGCAAGGCTCCTATCAACAGAGAACCGCTTATTGTAACACGGGCTTTTCTGTAATCGCCATTTATTATCAGATATCAATGGCTTGTCGCATCGCGCCCAAACAAAGCTTTCTGAGGTATATCTGACCAGTTCAACTTGACCCGTGGACTTCCATTGGCCAAATCTTTTTATTCGTGGAGTTGAAGGGCCGAAGGAGGCAAGGGAGGTCAGTTTGCGATGGCGAACGTGTTATAATGCGTTTAATGGCCTGTAATGAATGGCATAACATCCATAAAGTACAATACGGCCACTCGAACAAGCCCTTTTATAATAATGCTTGATTTATAGTAGAACGCCGCGGAAAGCGTTCTGCACGTGTTTAGAACGCAAACGGTTTTGCGGGCAAACGGCGATGCAGAACGGTCCCATAACTCAAAGTTCTATAAAATAAATTATATTTTGGTTAAACGTATTCTTGCAACTCTAAGAGATCTTAAAAAAATAACATTACAGATTATTAATTTACAAACAAATAATATATAACCAAAAAAACTTAAAAAAATTTAGAAAAAGTATAGTTTCGATTCGAACATGATTCGAACCTATGAGTGTTTTTTAAAAACTTTCACAGGCATAATTTGCGAATTAATTTAAATAAGTGAATATCACATTCCTATGTTCAAATTCAAATTACTTTTTCAAGCTTACCTACTAGAAACAAAACTAAATGACTTCATAACTTTTTAGCCCCGACCAGTCAACTGTCGAAATATTAAATTCATAATCGCAAAATAAATGTGTACCTATCTTTTGATACCATAATCCTTCCCTATTCAATGTGTTTACGTAACATATGGATTTCAATCGCTCCTTAAAACGTTGCTCTTTTTATTCCCTTTCTTGCAGATAAAGATCCTTTTGGCCGCGCGGATTCCACAAAGACCGTAGCAGATGTCCAATGTTATCTCACTTTTTAGGGGATTAAGTTTAAAAAAGTGAAGTCTAAACTTATTCATAGCGAACAACACCTACGTAACGACCTCGTATTGTACCTTATTAGACAAAGGCGGAATAAATGTGACGTGAAATCTGTTGAATAATCCACTTAGAGGCATGTCGTCGCTTTTTGTCAAAATAGAGCCGCACGGTTCATTGGGTTGTAAAAAACTACTCTGCGGGGCACCTTACGTGCAAACAGAGGCCGAGGGGTGTGCTCACTGTGCTCAGTGCTCAGAATTAGAGATGTGCTGGCTTTACAGGTCTAGTAATAATAGTGAGAGCTCTGCGACAGATGGAGATAGGTACTGGGGATTCAGATATAGAGATCTACATATTTTAACTATTTTGTGTACTATGTGTCGTGTGTTGTAGTGGTACCTCTGACTTCTTTGTATGTATATGGATGTATCATAATTATTAGTCAGTACATTAGAAAAAGTTGATTTTGTGCCAAAATTCCATATTTGCGATGATAACCTACGTGTGACAAAGTAGTTAGAGGTAGGTACTTACCTACCTTATTTACTACCTTATGTAGGTACCATAGACCTATATGTCTATGGTAGGTACCCAAGACTTATTAGATAAACTAGCGGGTGCCCAGCGGCGTTGCCCGCGTGGATCCCGTTTATTCCCGTTCCCGTGGGAATTTACGAAAATCCCTTCATAGTGGTTGCCTACGACATATTTAAGACACCTACATACCAAATTTCAAATAGCGGGTGCCCAGCGGCGTTTTCCCGCATGGATCCAGTTTATTCCCGTTCCCGTGGGAATTTCGAAAAATCCCTTCATACCGGTTTGCTACGACATATAAGACAGCTACATACCATTTTTCAAGTTTCTAGGTGTTATCGTTTCGGAGTAGTACGTTTTTCTCTTTTTAACCAGTTTTTATATTTTCCCGTGGGAATGAGATATTTTCCTGGAATAAAAAGTACCCTAGATGTTGACCCGGGTACTCAGTTATCTCCATACCAAATTTCATCAAAATCCGTCCAGTAGTTTTTGAGTGATGCGTGCACAACCAGACAGACAGACAGACAGACAGACAGACAGACAGACAGACAGACAGACAAAAATTCCAAAAATTGGTGTTTCGGTATCTATATCGATAACTATATACACTACCGTTAAAATTTTCAAAAAATATTTAATGTACAGACACGGCCCCGTTAGAGTTTTATTATATGTATAGATATAGATATAGATATAGATGAGTTGCGTGTCGTAGAGGTTATAGATATTGTATGTCAAAGAAATTTCTAATCAGTTAGGACAGACAGATATGATGAGCGATGGGTACACTGAAAATAGAGTGTGATATTGTTTGGTACGTAATAATATTTAAGATGGACTCGATTCTGGCTGACCAGCTAAAACTTCTAATTTTAAGTTAGCCTGTCGTTCTCCATAAAATACCAACTGAAGAAAAAGCCGAAAGAAGAAGGACAGAAACAAACCATAGATTGAACAGTTTTTTTTCATTAATAATAGGCAAACCATTTGTCTGCCATCTCGTCTGATGGAAAGTGATGATTGCCGACGACGATGGAGCATGTTTGCCTAGATAATGCCTATTCACTCTTGCCTTGAAAAGGCCCAGGTTATAACGTTCCGGAAACAGATCAGCAGGCAGGGAGTTCCATTCCTTAGCCGTTCGCATTAAAAATGTTGAAGCGTTAATGTCAAACATGTGAAAATCAACTAATTTGAACCTTATGAACGTGCTTAGGTATCTGTCACTTTTATCCATGACCTTGTTACATCGTGTATTTGAATAAGAAAGTTTTCACATTATCCTTTCCGATATCGGAGTCGGATGCCAATACGATATCTGGGCAAGTAAAATGTATGAAATATGTATCTACCTTTCACATTGTCCGCTCCGATATCGGTTATGTTTCATACATTTTACTTGCCCTGATGTCGTATCGGCATCCGACTCCGATATCGGATCGGATAATGTGAAAACGCTCTAAGATGTGAATGCGTTCTTATGGTAAAATTTTGTTATTTTGACATTTGTGACATAAAAAAATAATATGGCGCTCATTTCTGTCCCTTTCCAAAGCAGTAAAAAAGAATAGAGCTAACTTAAAATTTGGAATTTTAACTGGTCAGCTCCAATCGAGTCCGATATTAAAATAGTATGTGTTGTCAAATTTTGACCGTGAGCCATAAAGGTATTTTGGCCGGGAACTTTATAAGCCGAATCACCCACGCTAATCCACACGTTGGCCAGACGATGAATAGAATGTCACCGTGTGATAGGTGCTGGCATAATGTCCATGGCAACCAAAGGCCGGGCGACCACAAAGTCCCTCGCCATTCAAACCTCCTACAATAGTTTTTGTCACCTCGACCGTACCAGCTTTGGCGTTAATATCTTGTTCAACTTTGATTTATACGAAGTTGAGACGCTCCAACCTTTGTTGATAGCTACGCTCTGTTAGAATTTATGAAAAATTGTGCGAACATTCCCAAAACTTTTGACAGGAATTTCACGCTCTTTCAATAGGCTAGTAAATGGATTGTGGGCACTTATGGGCTATTTAAGCTATTCAATGATTAATGACGTGTTTTTATTTTGTACTTGTGTGCCAATTTTGTTCTATGCATGATTAACGATCGTGTCTATAACTATTAACTACTTGAACATTTTGCGTAGAGTGCTTTTCACACTACAATGTGCAGTATAAGATCAATTCGGCCAAGTATTGATAGCTCTGTTAGGACTATCTCGCCTGCTTAGGACCCCGGTTTAATCGCGGGAGAATGCGAGTGCTTTTCACACTAGAATGTGCAATATAATATCAATTCGGCCAAGTATTGATAGCTCTGTTAGGACTATCTCGCCTGCTTAAGACCCCGGTTTAATCGCGGGATAATGCATGTAAAAATGATTTTTTCAAAGTACATCTGAACAGTAAGAGCCCCCGCGCATTAGGCGGCCAGGTCGCTGCGGCTAACGAGATTCACCGTGACATGCAAGTGCGCACACTAGGCGACTTGGCCGCGCGACCTGGCCGCCTAATGCGCGGGGGCTCTAAAGGAAAACACCGAGAGTACACCCGCACGCCACTAAATTAGTTCTAATGACATGTATCTTAGCACTCCAGACGAGGATGAATAGTAGGTATTTGAAAATAAAATAAAAATTAAATAAATATCCTGACGCTTTTCCCCCGTGGCGATCGGCCTTTCCTGGAAATACCCAGTTACTAATGAACTATTATATAGTTCAGTTATTTTCATGAATTATATACAACATGTAACAGAATAAGCGCAATTCCTGAAATTAGTTTGTCCAGTATCGACTACTTATTCGATTTCAGCTATTTTTAATATGTGTTAAATTCCTAAAAATGAATTAGCAGAGCTGAATTAATTAAAGTGTCTTTATCTATCTTTTTTTTTAATTTAATCATATTAAAAATAGCTAGTTTTTAATATGATTAAATTAAAAAAAAAAGATTTAGTGTAGCTAAATTTATTGCTTTCTAACGAAATCGTGCTATTATTGATCGATATTTAAGAAAATTGGTTAGACATAACTAAAGTTCGATTGCATAATATTTTTTTTATATTAATATACTAATTAAGAGCAGTGATAGCCCGGACGGTTAAAGAGCCGGTCGAAAATCAGTGAGGCTCGGGTTCGAATCCTGGCATGTACCAATGAGTTTTTCAAAAACTTACGTACATATTTATCACTAGCTCGACGGTGAAGGAAAACATCGTGAGGAAACCCGCAGGTCCCAGAATTAATTCTGAGACATGCGTAAATAGACCCGGTCCGGCGATGGGCTCACCACCTATCACGTTTAGGGGTCCAATGTATCTCGTGAAATGTGGGTATATCCAGTAATGGAATACCTCTGCCTACCCCCTCGGGGATGAAAGGCGTGAGATTATTATTATTTTTTTTTTTTTTTTTTATATACTAATTGGGGTGTATGAGGAATTGCGCTTTTTCTGTTACGCCTTGTGTGGCGTGTGGCGAAGCGTATTTTTACTTTATTCTGTACCAAATGAATTATTTTATTTATATATCTTTTAAGCGTTAAATACAAATAAATAAGAAGCGACTACCGACCAGAAATCTTTCCAGAACAAATCCGATACAAATCTTCCTCCGCCAATAAGTCGCGACTACGTCACGCGGAATATCAGTTTTGCCGAGTTTACCCAATAAAGGGTAACCCCTGATCCGTTAAGTAAACAGAAAAAAGGAAGGCTGCCGCGTGAGACGTAACGAGTAAATCACGGCGTAAGCGCGGGTAAGCCCCAATACCCAGCGGCGCTGGCGTAAGCCGGTAACCCCTTTAACTTCACCTTCCAACCCTGGGTGAGGCGAATAAACGGGAGTTGATGCTCGATGGTTTATATTGCGCGATATGAGCCTTTTTGTTGACGTAGATCTGGAACGGATGTTTATGATATCTAAGGAGCCAATGAAGTGGTTTTAAAAGTTATTTTGTTTCGATTAAATTCTACGAATAAACAGCTTGTAACGGTGACAAATTGTTAGAAATTAGTTTATTAGGAGTCTTTATGAATATGATAAGTAAACAATTTTTGTCGTATTTAAAAATAATGCTAAGTTGATATATGGTTCGCTTTTACAAAGGGTTCATTCAAAATTTGCTTGCTTACGTAGTTCGCTTAACTAAATATGTTATCGCAAAACTTTAAAAATATTTCCCAAAAATTTTAGTTCATTAACTAGGCTATCGTATAGATAGGTCATAAACTTATTTTAGAGTAATTACCCTAGTATAGGGTGACGTCACACAGTGAGCGGCATAATGGTTGCATACCTTTTTATGATAATTTATAAAAAAAAAACACAATACAGACTGACATTAACTTTTATATCACAGGATTTGTTTTCACATTAGCGCAAAAGGGAACTGAAACAAGTATTCTTTGAGTTTATTTCCGCTGTTCCAATTTTCTTTGGCATATTGCGTAACATTGTACTAACAATGCAGAGCCGGCGCGAGGTCGCCGCTGACCCCGCGCCAACTACTTCCCAGCACCCTTTACACAAATTGATTTTAAATAGCGATTTATTTCCGCCTCATATCGCCGATCCGATCTTCGTATGAGTTTTACGGGCGGCTTTAGTCGGGGTTAAGGAAGTCGGAGTTATAAAACGGTTTATTTCTTTTCAGGGCGGTAGTTAAGCGTCCCCTAATTATGTTGGATTAAGCCTACTGATCTATACACCCCTATTAAACGCTAATATTTAATTAAGTTATGTTTTAATTGTCGTAATAGCCATATTTTTTGCAATAAAAAAGTTGCAAATAAAAGGGTACGAAGGCCGCCGTAAATGAGTTATAAAACTAAAATCCTAACGGTAACTATGCCATTATTACGCAATTCTGCACATAACGGGTGTTTCAAATAAAAATCATGTTCTGACAAAATTTTACCCTTTTGCGAATTTGTGCAAATTACTTTATGAGCGCGCTTTCAATAGAGTTTGGAGTTTATTGTCGATGTCGTTTACAACTGCAGCGAGATGGAACGGCATTTGGAAAGTTAACTTTACCCGGCCGTGTTCGGATGGAATCTGATTTTATGGGGCCCGCAGCGGAAAGTGTCGAATCCTAAACCGTCGGCTAATAGAAATAAATAGTAACCCTTCGGTGGCGGCGCGTTTGCTGCCGAAAGGTTTACTTTTATAGCTGGCGACTTTCTTTTACTGGCTACCCCTTCATAATTGCGAGGGTTGAGCCAATGTAATAGAAATCTCTAGTTTTTGTGCAAAAACATCTTTGTTTTCTTTTTTAGCAAATTTGCAAACTACAGTTACGCTAATAACAATTACGGAAAATTGCTGTTGCGTTATTTAAAGCGTTGTTTATGGTTTTAACAATAAAAACGTTTCTTTAAGAAATACGCTTAAAATAAACAAGAAAATTGTAACTTATCTGCCAAGCCGTACTAAAAATGCGATGATTATTGAAGCCGGCAGCTAAAAGCAGGGCTTAATAAATTTATCGGCGCAGCGGGGACCATATATACCTGCGCGATACCGAACAATTATAGCTGCCAAAGTTTTTTTCTTTAATGGCTGCTTCCAGATTGAGACATTTTCGACCGCAAAGGCTTTTCAGCGGGGGGTACGACCGACAGACTTTTTTCACTTTCCAAGTAGTTGTCAACTGATGTCACAAAACATGAGAGTAGTGAGTAACGACGGGCGCAATGATAATATGTCGTCAGCGATGAGAAACTCGAGCGACAATTGTATTCGTTTGCGGTCAGAGAGTGACAATAAAGAGTCGACAAGTGCTGTGATTCCTGGATACCTGTACAATTGCTTGGGGAATGAAAGATAAAATAAAAAAATTCTCAAAGACCTGTTAGTCCGAAAGGCCGAGGCTTCAGATGACCAAAGGGGTTGGCTGCTGGCAGTTATCTTTGTAAAAGGATCACATGGTTCCTCTTTGGAAGAACTTCTTCATCTGTAAATATTGTAAATATATATATATTTACTTTGAAAATAATGTTAAAACGTCACAGCTCAGTTTAAACAGTGTCTAACTTTAAACCACGTTTAGTTAAAGGGCTAAGAACTTTCTTGGCTAGGTCTAGGACACTGTAGAAGAATTACGATTTAAACGAAGGATTCTCTTAATTTATCCTACAAACTTCCTTTGGCTATTATAATAGAAAAATACATCATGTTAAACATATTTTTATGTTTCATGGGCTCCACATTAAGGGCACTAACAATAAATTTCGACAGGGATTCACAATTTCTTTGTTTCTACAAACCCCGATCGCCCTCCCAATAATTACTGTAACATTATCATTCAATTTTACGAGCCTCGGAAGGCATAGATCGCTGCCGCTCCGCCCTACTCAGACCACCTTCGAGCAATTCCGAGAGATTTCGAGCTATTTACAGCTTTTAAATGGTGCCTGTTTGGACGGCGTAAACAATAAGCGGTAATTAAGTGGATCGCAACGGTGATTTCCAAAATTAACATGAAGTCGTCGGATGAATGCAGGCCGGAATTAGGACGATGAGCTACAGTAGGGTGGGTTTACATGTGGATGATACATAGAGAAATATGATTTATTTTTGAGACGGACGGTACGAAAGTTATCTTATATTTTTGGTATAGATTATATTATAGAAAGAATTTAGAGGAGATAATAATTAATAATATTATGCTCACAATAAGATACAACTTCATTGAAATTCAAATGAGTGTCACGAAATGTATTTTGTCCGGCACGGAGAAATTATAAAAATAAAATGTTATTGTTTGTAAGTAATTATCAGTTTTTTAAGCAAATATTTTCAAAATTTGATGACTACATAATGAGGTTTAAAATTAGACATTGTCACTTTTTTGGCAATAATGACCCCTTAAGTGTCGGCCGACCTCTTAAGAGGTCGAAAACTATTGTTCTTTTACTACACGTCAGCTAACTTTAACGGCCTTATTACAAAATGTAGTTTACATTTTGTAATAAGGCCGTTGATTTTATTAACTACACAATGATGAGCTGTAAAATATTTCCTTTTAGAAGTTTGGTAGCTTAGCACTGCGCCGTTTCATGGATACGACGAATGAATAGCAGTGGACCACAATGACAACTTCAATGTTATGTTTTATCAATATTATTTTTGGGACAGCGCCATGTTAACCTCCCCATCTCCAAATAAGGCAGAGAACACATTAGTCGCGACACACGCGCGGCGCTCGACAGAGTAGCACAACTGTTAAATTTTATCACCTCTAATGCGTGCTCGCACTGATTTGTGGCGCCTCTTCGGCCGGACATAACCTCAATGCGTTTGTTCTCGTGGGTGGAAAGTTACCCTAATAAAAAAAAAACCGGCCAAGTGCGAGTCGGACTCGCGCACCGAGGGTTCCGTACAACCTTGCAAATTTATGGTTTTCGTAATTTTTCCTTTATCTATGCTATAATACGTTGCTTCGTACCAAATTTCAAGATTCTGAGTTCACGGGAAGCACCCTGTAGGTTTTGATTCCCTTGCAAGTGTCGAAAATTTGCGGCATAAACGGCTGTATCTTTTGATTGCGTTGGCTTAGAAGTTTGATTTTTTCACAGCTTCAAGGGACAGTAGACCTGAGTAATTGATATAAATTTCAGCTTCATACCTCCACGCGTTCCTGAGAAAAAGGGTCTTGACAGACGGACGGACGGACGGACAGACGGACAACAAAGTGATCCTATAAGGGTTCCGTTTTTTCCTTTTGAGGTACGGAACCCTAAAAAAGTTACTTTAGTAAAAGATAAATTAAAAGCTTCATGGAATTGTAGATTATTTGCTATATGGAATACTTCCAAGAAACCTAATGAAAACCACATAAAAATGACAATCAGGAAGGTGAGTTGGAATAAGGGGGATATTACCTCAGTGTAACAGATTCCTGAAAATTACACATTGCACATTGAGTTGTCTTATTTGGTTGTTAGTTGACAATATTGACTTTGTTAATGTGTCGTGATTTTGAATTAGGTAATGTTCTTTTGGTCCCTGTTGTTGATTGGCAGAGATAGTACTTATTACCAGCAATTTTCGTTTTGGTAAAAGATGTGTGGGATGGTATGTCTCGGAGTTGTCGAGTCCAAGTGTCTGGATGAAGGAAGTTAAAGTTATCTATGATATAATCCCAGGGGTAAGGTTGCAATAATCATTCACTAAAAATATTTTTGTCACCCAAAACGAGTACAATACTTTATGCGTAATATTTATAGTTAAAAGATCATTTGTTGAAATGGAGCCAAATTTCCGGAGCGAGCTTTCAACGGAATTTCACAAAAAGCGCCATAAATTGGCAAATAATCCCCCGCATAACGCAACCTTTGTTTGGCCACACGTGCTTTTAATATCTGGCTCGCATCGCGGATGCACAAAAGCCGGATTTAGTCTTTGTGTCCGCTGCCTAAAGTAAACACTCGTAAAAACTTCCTTCGCGATCGCGGAATCCGGGAATGCGTGTGTTAATAAATTTTATTAAACGATATGAGGACAATGTGCGCCGTGATTCAATTGTCGACTCGACAATCCGTGTCGAATTTGTCATGATACCGTGCGCCTTTGTCTGCCCGTCTGAATGGCGTGAGAAGGAAGAGCTTCCGGTGCCGTACGGGATCGATGCCCGGGGCGATATCTTGCCATCGATATCCTATACGCGCGTTTTTTCCCGTTGAAATGTATACGCTCTACTCATTCAGATATTCGTTGTCCGTAAAAAATGTTTCACAGTTTCATATTGGCCAGGGTTGAAATTCTTGTTAATGTGGATCGTCATTATGTTTTGAAATGACAAAAACGTGATTACATGTAGTTACAATAAATGGATCGTGGTACTCTCCAATATACTGTTGAATGCACTAGACGAGCAGTGGTCACAGAAGAATGGCGACGCATCGTAAGACGGGCTACCAAACTGAAAAGACCACGATCACTATAAATAATAAATAAAAAAATAAAAGTCAGTCAGTCACTATATCAAGAGTATAGCGATTAGCGACTAAAACCGCGTTTTCGCGGTAGGTTCTTGAATAATATAGCGCCCTAGTAGGATCTGCTAATTGGCTGCTGGCGTCAGAGTACAATTGGGTGATCCAATTGTACTGTGTGTTTACATGATACCAGTAGTTTCCGAGTTGACATTCGTTCAGAGAGCGCTCAAAGCCAGACTAAAAATGAAGAAGTTATACCTATATGGGTGTTTCCTATACCACACTTTGCTTGAAATCTATCAATTTGAACACCTCGTTATCAGCGTCGACAAGTAACATGCTTTCTGCTCGACAATCGCACCAGTTGGGGTGCCGCATTCAGGGTTCATAAAGACTTTACTAACAAACAATCCGGTATTTCGAAAACAGGAAAAACTCGGACCATGTGTCGATGGATCGACGAGTGCCGCTGCTATGATACGCGCAAAAAAAATATGGAAAAATTGGAAACCGCGCCGGAACAATCGAAGCGGACTTATAAAATATGTATCCTAACGCTGGCTTTTGAAACTTGCTCCCGGACTATTTTGACCGCGATCGGGATTTTCGATGCGACAAGGGAGCAAAAAAATCTCTGTACGGCTGTACGCGTTGTTAACAGTCTTTGTTTCTCTGAATAATTTAGACTGACGTGAATTTTTTGTAATGCCACGAAATATACCTAGTGCATTTGTGCGATGTAAAGAAACGTTACAAATTATAAAATACTTTCTATATTATAGTTTTTTTTTATTTTAAAGATTTTTATGCTGTTTCTTTATATCGTTACTCTATAGGGTAGTATAATGTAATGAATTTAAATTGCGAGTAATCATTCATTTAAAAGAATATTCCAAAACACTCTACCAATATAGCCATTTAAAATTTTCTATAATGAATTGGTAAATAATAAAACAATGAAGAAAGTTAAGCAATTGAGTACTAAAAATGATGACGTCACATTATCCCACCACAGTATATTTTCCATAGCAAATTTCCGTATCGACGGATCATATTAAAAAGTGACTCAGTTGACTAGGCAGTCAACTTACTATACGAATATTCGCTGGATACCTACTTGAAATCTCTGCTCTACAACTTTTCTGTATTAATAAAGTCAACTTAAAATGCATCAAAATCAACATCCATCCGTTTGAGAGCTAGCAAAAAATCTGAAAAATACTTCCGTACACGGGAGCTGACAGCAGACATCTATAAGATCGCGCCATCTTGATGTCTGCATCGCTATCGCTGACGCGTAAAAAGCGGCCATTATGGCTGGTCATTAATTAGGGATGCGACGAGGTGCCAAAGGTATTGCAAAAAAAATATAAACTTATTGGTAAAATTCCAATATGTAATTTTATTTTAGAAATGCAAAAATATTTTTACTCATATTTGATTATTCAAGACCACCAATGTTGATATTGTATGAAATGGATATTTTTTTGTTTAATTAAGTATATAGACTCTCGTACTATCCTCGATGAAGTTGGCAGAGGTTCATTTCTAGATTTACCAATTTTTCACAGATACCCAAAAATGATATCGTAAATGTTACTATGTTGGATGTATTCAAATATAAGAAATATTGGTTAATACATATTGTATTACAGTTTTTTACTAATTATTACATCAAAATATCCACATCGGACAATTTTTACCTAAAGGAGAAGGCAATTACAACATTTCACTCTCTTCGCATTTCTTTTGTAACTATTCATAATGATGAATGACATAAGGTACGTTTGCCTGCTCATTGTCACGTATATGAACGATATTGACATTTAGCTCACTTTAAATGTTAGACGTTATAACATATTCACCAATGACACCACAAACTACGAATACGCAGCAGTTCGTTGGCGAGTTATGACTCGTATTAGTCGCTGTGTTATGCAGTTTCACGTATAATTGTATTGATCTTCGAAAAATATGCAGCTTCTGATGACACTGTCAAGTGTTATAAATTAATAACGAGGCCAGCCGCCGGCGCGTCGCCCGGCTGCGGTATTTATAACCGAATCCGATCGTCATTTTTAACCGTCATCGCTAATTTGCCATTGTTTCGCCCACTGACGCCACCTTTTTTGCTAAAACCATAAAATAGATAAGGTCTTTGTTATTTGGGCACCCTTAATTGATTATAAACGTTAGGTGATGTCTTAAAACGTTGGAGAGGAAACCACCGTGAGGAAATAGCGGGCAATTTATCATTAGCACGCCGTCGCTAAGTCATTTATCATTCTTTAATAGAGCGAAAGTAAACAATGATTTAAACGGATTATTCAGTATAAGAGAACTTGAACCAGTTTGCGATAACTAACTTGAAAGCTTTCATCGTTTCTATTATGATGTTAGTAAGCAAACAATATAGTTAGCCTACTTTTGAAGAATTAAAGTGTACCTACAATTTACAACATGCAATCAATATATAATGCTATATAATTTTGTGGTATCAAACCTGCATTACATAGCTAGTATTAGTAGTAGTAGGTTAGTGAGTTGAAGTAAGGCCCCAACATCTCAAGATAGTAAAAGTTTACAAACTAAAAGTAATTATTTGGATACCAAGCCTGTGGCCGTTCGGTGTAATAGCTAATTTTCTTACTAATAACTAAACTGTTACTTTGTTTCAACTAACTTTAAGTTAGGAACTTGGATACGACGCCCAGACCGTAAAAATATTGCCTCGCTTTGGTGAAACATGTAAAATTAAATTGCTACGATAACATTTGGACTAAAATGAATCAAAGTATGAAAGTATTTCCGTGATATAGACTAGAAAAAACTGTATTTTTTACATTTACATTGGCTTAATAACGAAGTGGCAACTGGATTAATGTACGAGTAAGTCAGCCATCGCTTATGAACTCAAAACAGCCAGCCGGCGATCCGTAAATCGCTCCGCGTGAGCTGAAGCTGCGATTCCCTGAGCTCGTGCGCAGCGGCCATACGTTAGGCACCTCGGCGTCGTCGGCGTGAAGGCGACAGTGCCTGCATAAAGCACGGTGCAATAAAGAGAATGGATGCCGCCCATCGGCAGTGACCGGCCGCCGGCCGGATTACCCGAAACGCCACTATTTATCGCCCCGGCCTTGCGCCCAGGTGCCATCAATCTATTTAATGATCGGGTCAGCACATGCCTAGGTCTTTTTGGCGCACGCCGGTGGCAAAACGAAGCAAGCGCGAGATGGACGTTTGATGAGGCGCTTTGTGTCGATCGCTGGCGTTAAAAGGCTTTCAGACGCACTATCCGTATTTAGGTATGGTTTGCTCATTTTTTAGCAATATCGGGTGGCTGTGACGTTGACGGCAGCCGACGTAATGGTATTAGAAAGATTTTATGGCTATGGATAAGTTTGTGACAGTACAGCGACGTTTTATCGAGAATACGAAATATATGAAAATAACTAAATGTATCCCTATCAATGAATATAAATTGTCGATTTTTAGCGCGATGAGATCTGGCGAACTGGCAAATGACGAACTTCTGTACAACCTTTTCTCTATTTATCTCCCGGGAGATAAGTTTTCAAAAAATTCAATCGATTATAATGGCAAGCACTAAAAATCTAAAACTTTTTTTTTTACATTTACTTTAAAGATCTTAAAGCACTCATTCCCCACCTCATTCAAGTGTCAGAAGTGAACGGTCAATAGCTCTAGATGGTCACCGTGAAGTGTGGACGGTCACCACAATGGCAGTCCGGCACACAGGCCATGCATCTGCCGGGTTCGTGCACGAAGCTATAGGCACGGGGATTTGACGGGCCTTTACTCACTCGAGCTTAGCTTTGTCTAATGTGTTTGTTTGGATTCAAAGGGCATCGGTAACGAACATACTTATCTCCCCTTTTAATGTCACTACGGAATACGGACTTAGATACTGTATGCAATAGTTTTTATCAATGAACACTTAAGGTTTTGAAGAGAAATAATTCAACTTGAAATATTAAATCAGAGTCCTTGCTGAAGATAGGAATTATGTTTATTTTTATCTTATACACGATATGTATAGATAGGGTTTTGGCAATGTTTCAAAAATCTAAAGTTATTTTGTTTGATTTAGTACATATTACAGATTTATGTATTTAGTCACAAATTAATTTCAAGGGGAAAGGTGGTTTGCCTTGTATTTGCCTTAAGACGTGATCATCGTCGCCTATGAACATCCTTATGTCATACCTTTTATTTTAATAGAAATATCTTTATTAAGATAAATTATCTTTACATTCACTTTAAAAAATCTCTTTTCTGTGACGAAATCAACTCTTCAGTTTCATAAACTGATTTTAATAAAGGTACCATTATTTGTAGGTTATTTAGTTACGCAGGGATGCTCGTAGCATAGTCAATCAAACAGTATTCGATAATGGTGAGCACCGCGCGTGCGGTTGTCGCAGCCCTACCTCAATAAACGCGGGCTTGTGCTAGCTTCACCTGGTTGCTGCGTCAGTCGCGCAGACCGGGGAGATTTCCATGGCCACACGCGATACGAGAACGTCGTATTAGCACGATATTGTTAGATGAATGATGAATATGAATGGAAATTAAAATAGACAGTCATGTCTTAGTCTTTAAGTGCGTTCCTATATCAACGTGTTAAAAGGGTTCTTGTAATGATACATCGAAAAACATGTTAAAGTTCGGGGACGAATCTTGCTTATATGAAATTAAATTTTTCTATGAGAATTCATTGTAGGATAGAAAGTAATCGTCAGTCGTTTTAGTGCAAATTTATTTTTATCCGAATGCTTCAGAAGAAATGTATTGATGTAGCCATACATGTAAGAACGTAACATATATTGCTATGGCTAAGCATTTATTATAAACGGCTCAAAGGATTTTGAAGTGAGACTCGAAAATCCAACAACAGTTTTTTTTATTATTTATTTTTATTTACACAAAATATTGTAAAATACATAATTGAATTTAAAAAATCCTCGGACAAAATCCTTATAACAGGCCCTTTCGCGTAAAGTGGTGATGATGTCTCAACTCCAGTATCACATTCAAAATTTTTGACAGTTTTTGTGTTTATGATATATGCTTACGACTTTATCCCTGATAATATCTATTATAAATCTACTTTTTATCACTGGATGTGTTATGGGTCCCTGTGGTATAATTAATCTACTTGTTTATTTTTGTTTCACTATAAGACTTTTATTGGAAAGAGAAAATGGAAACAGTCGATCCTAAGGCGGGTCGCAACTGGGCGCAGTTCCGGTCAAGTCGCGGGCGGGCTCCGCTTCCGGTCGGCCAATTTGGCCACATTCACCGGTAAGACGTTTCACACCCCCTACCCCCCACTACCCGTTACTTGGACGTTAACTTCTAGTTGTGGGGGGTGTGAGGGAGAAATTTAGTTTATCGTGTTTAGTTTAGTAGAATAAATATTTCTGAGTAAAATTAGAATGTAATGTAAGAAAACGGAAAGAAAATTCATGTACATACTTAACTAGAAAGATAGGAAAAGTCCTATTATCATAACTATTTGGAGAACCATCGAATACCAAGAAACTTTTCTAAGGTTTGGCAGAAATTTGAATAAGAAAATTGTATGTTGAGAGAAGCAAAAAAAAGTTTTTGTTGAGACAGTCTACTTATTATCCTGGAATGCGGATCAAGTGGTGGATGAAAAGTAAAATCTCGACTTTTGAGGATATTTTGAGTCCTCGATCTCTTTTACCTTTTGTAATCCAAAATTAACGACGTAAAGCTGGTAATTATGAGATGAACTCAGCTATACTTAGTTCGGGCCACTTCGGACAGGGCTGCATTAGGCCGTTATTAATTGAATGAGTTCAAATCTAATGAGGTAGGGAGAGGTAGACTGTTTGAAGTACAGTGGTCGTCAGGTTTCTCATCTCTTTAAAAATTTTATTCATAGACACTTAAAATAAAAAATCCATTGACACTGTCTTCTTTTACTAATATTCTTGTGTTTGACGAATAATGTCAACGTTGGCTTAATTTTATCTAAAATATAGATGTATTATACAAATAAACAGATATGTTGTAAAACATTAATAATGATATATTTTTTGTTTTTATTTTAATTGTTTTTTTTTTGCAGTTGCTTGTTTGTACCAGCAACAGGTTTTGTCAAAAGTTCAAAACTTAAGTTAGGTACATAATATATACATTTAAGAATCCGCAATACGCTTCAGCAATATCTTTACATGAAAAAAACAATACCTATAGATCAAAAATATAGTATTAAATCAACAATCTACGAATATAAAAAGTAATTCAATGAAATGAACCATCCAAGTAATAAACTTCGATTAAATAAGACATTGAATAATTAAATAGGTGAGTTTCAATCAAATGTGTTTTGAAATGCCGTTGATAATTCCGACAATCTAATGGTTTGTATTATTGTAGAATTAGTCAGATCTTTTTAGTTGCATTTCCTATAGGTATAAGTATAGTTATTTTAGTACACAATTTAAACCAAAAAATACCTACTTGCTTTACCAAAACAAAGGGCGATCCCGTGAAATCCACACTAGGTGGCTGGCACCAGCTCATTAACGAGTCAAAGGGCAAAAAGTCCTCCCCGACCATCGGGCTTTTTGTAAAAAGGCTTAATTAGGGCTCATGCGGCTTCCCTACAACCCCTGTAACTTTTAATAAATGTTCGAAGAGCGCTATTTACATGCTATAATCGTACGTGTGTATATGGCTTAGCGACGGGGGTAGATGGACCTGAGTATATACCATTGGTTTTGGGTGGAAATTTGTATGGCACATGACGTGCATAAGGTGCATTATCGAGTAATCTAAAATATATCTGATATATGAGATGCGAAGAGGTCAGTTTAGCGCTTTTATTAAATACAACTTGTGGAACGCCAGGTTTTTAAACACAAATAATTCCAATTGTCTTTGATATATAGTCTTAGATATGTGATAACATGAACTGCTGCTTTAAAAATAATGTACTGTTTTAACTACACACACAGTAAGTAAGTATGAAATATTAAAAGTAGTTGTGTGAAAATATTCTACTGACAATAAAAATGCCGAAATTTATGGCGATGGATGGATCTTTGTTTCTCTTTCACGCGAAAACTGCTCCACGGATTTTAATGAAACGTTAGATTAATATTGCTTATACATCAGAATAACAAATGTTTTCGGTTATGATTTTTTTAAACGACTCATTTTCTTGAGATACTGTTGGGAGAACGCAAACTAAAGAACACCTGACGTAAAATAAGAAGCAAGAAGTTACTAAGTATACAAGACTTGCTCCAAAAATGTATCAGACCGCTTGCAATCTGTCAACCACGTTCTTACCTAAGTATACAGTGCACTCCGTATTTCCATGATAATAAATATATGATATTATTACATCTGTTATTTACATAAATAATGCAATTTAATTCGTCGAGCACCGCTCGGTTCCAATCATACCCGTAACAATTAAAAATCAATTGTGTTTTATTTTATTGGCTTGAGAGGCTTACCTATGATAATTATACATTCTCGATCGCACACTGCAAATTTAGAATTTCACAATATCTAGAATCATTTCGAGCCAAGTGCGTCCCCGTAATGGGGCTGCTATTTTCTGTATAAATTAGTCACTCCTAATAAAATTTTTAATATACCTAACTTAAGATAAAATCTCGACTTATAACTGAAAGTGCTAGTCGACCTCCCTACATCATTAGGGCTGCCACCGATAGGTATAAGTACCTAATACCCGCTTACCTCCCACGTGAGGGAGAGCAATGCAAGTCCTCGTGGGAAGGTATTACGTATCTCGATCGAGTGCGCACCCTGAATGAAATCCAGATTGTTCGCCCGATAGTGTTGTTCTCATTCGGCTGGTTTATCTTGAACTTCTCATCCCGTTCTGAGGTGGTATTTAGAGGCTCATGTGTCACTGGTTGACACAGCATTGGGGTTCTGCGTGGACATGTTTCGATGAAGAAATACCACGTTGGTTTCGGGAATATTGCATTTTGTTTTCTGATAATGAAATCACAGTTTAGATATTGTACAATGAACACCTGTATTGGTTAATATTGATTCACTGATGCAGTTCTTCACAGTAAACTTCCTTTGACATAAACATGATTAAATAATAATAGTAAAACTTTAATTAAACACATCGTGAGATATTATATTGCGAAAGTTAAACACTAATAGCTTATCTAGTCTAGTAAGTACCTACGTGCGGTCTTTAAACTGTATTGAAGTCCCAAACATTATGCTTATGGACAGCGTTAGCTCTTACTAGATCTAATTTATGGTACTAACTATTTATGGAGGTAGGTGAGTGTATGTTAGAGAGTGTGACCACGTGTGAAACTGTTGAGTAAAAGCACTCTTTATAACACTGCTTTTAAAAGATCTTCTGTGTCTTGATATGTATGTACCACATAATCTGGGGGCACGGCAGTACCCCCGCCAAGTCGAGCAAAAAGCGGCACGGCCGTACCATCCTTTTCTCGAAGCAATTCACGCCATTTTCGACCCCCTATAACTTTGTTGTGGATAAACCTAGAAGCCTGAATTTTCAGTAACCAAGCAGGCATTGTATAAACAGTAGATTTCAAAATTCATCCACATTGAACCAGTAGTTTTAAAATTATAAATATTCAAAGTTTCCTAATTTTGTCACTGACTGACTGACTGACTGACTCACTGACCGATCATCAAAACTCTAAGGCACTTCTAGCAGTCGTAGAAGCTTCAAATTTAGAATACAATTAGGGTTTAATGTATAAATCAAGGAAAAACTCAAATAATTTGCAATTTCGGTCTAAGTTTCTAGATACACTAACTGCATAAATAACTTTGTAATCCCATAATAAGTGTATAGGATTACAAAATTAGATGTTCAAGTGGAATCTTGCAACTCAATTTTGAAGCAGATATCTTCAACCGATTAAGCTGAAATTTGGTATACTTATGTAAGTTTGGTCACAATGTAATATTATGGTGCCACCGAGCTGATCTGATGATGGTGTAAGGAGGTGGATATCGCAACTCCTCAATGACTACTCGTAAACCACTCGAGTTTGGGCTCGTATGATTCGTCTTGACAAATACTTTGTTGCTAGATTGTATCCAGGGTCTGATGATGGAGCTGGAAAATGGCCATGGGAACTCGGTAATTAAATGACACAACCCCATCGAGTTTGGGCTCGTATGACATATCTTCATGAGTTCTTTGGTGCTAGATGGTAACCAGCGTCTGATGATGGAGTTGGGAGACGGCCAAGGAACTCAGTTTTTAAACGACAAAACCTTATCGAGTTTAGGCTCGTTTGATTCGTCATGGCGAGATCTTTGGTGTTAGATGGTAACCAGGGTCGGTCTGATGATGGAGCTGGAAAATGGCCATGGGAACTTGGTAATTAAACGTCATAACCCCATCGAGTTTGGGCTTGTTTGATTTGTCTTGATGAGTACTTTGGTACTAGATGGTAACCAGGGTCTGATGATGAAACTGGAAAATGGCCATTGGAACTCGGTAATTGAACGACATAACCCCATTGAGTTTGGGCTCGTTTGATTCATCTTGACTAGTACTTCGGTGCTAGATGGTAACCAGGGTTTGATGATGGAGCTGGAAGATGGCCATAGGAACTCGGTAATTAAATGACAGAATCCCATCGAGTTTGGGCTCGAATGATTCGTCTTGACGAGTATTTTGGTACTAGATGGTAACCAGGGTCTGATGATGGAGCTATAATTTTGTATACACATGACCTCAGAATTAATTCTGGGACCTGGGGGTTATTGGTATACAAGAAGTAGAAAGTACCGGAAAGGAAAAAAGTAAGACTACAAAAAGAAATGAGATGCCATCAAAAACAAAACTTGTCAAAAAACCCAAGTCTCGCAACTCAGTTCTTCTACCGTAAAAAGTTGTGAGATCCATGTAATACCAAGTCGGTTAATTTATTCAGTCCTTACTAAGAGACCTTCTGTCTTAAGTAATTATGTAATTAGCTAACCTAACAACATCTTATAGTGACCATAATATCATTATTAAAAATCTTTTATGTTTTAAATATATAGATTGACTTGGCAATCGCACTAAACAATCTAATTTAATACACTTGTGAGATAAATTGGGTTTTCATGCGATGGCCAAGTCAATCTATATATTTAAAACATAAAAGATTTTTAATAATGATATGGTCACTATGAGATGTTGTTAGGTTAGCTAATTACATAATTACTTAAGACAGAAGGTCTCTTAGTAAGGACTGAATAAATTAACCGACTTGGTATTACATGGATCTCACAACTTTTTACGGTAGAAGAACTGAGTTGCGAGACTTGGGTTTTTTGACAAGTTTTGTTTTTGATGGCATATGTATTTACCTAAGGTATTTTGGCGTCTGTGCACCACAAAATCCATGTGAAGCATCGAAAATTCAGACCCTAAAACACAAACTTATCATACGGAACCATCAACACGTTCAACTTCTTCATGTTGGCGAGTTTCATTTTAATAAAGCGATGCCCCCTTATCAGCGCCATCTGTGCGCCGCGGGCACAATGACGGATCATCCCGTAATGCGGCCTGGAAAAAACGGCCATTGTCGAACTTTTTGCAGCACTATTCCGGGTTATTGTTGCGTTGTTTAATTTTATGGGGCTTTTTAAGCAAATGATACGGTTTTATCTTTAGCATCGCTGATTGGGAGATAACGCGGTACCTGACTGCCGGGTCGATTTCAGCGCGTAATAGATAGGATGGAGATAATGTACGAGCGGTTTTTGAATGATTGTTGCGTGTAATGTGATATGCAGTTCTAGTATACATGTAACAGAATAAGCGCAATTCCTGAAATTAGTTTGTTCAGCATCGACTACTTATTCGATTTCAGCTATTTTTAATATGTGTTACATTTTTCAAAAAAATGAATTAGCGTAGCTGAATTTAGTGCTTTTTATGGAAATCGTGCTATTGTTAATCGATATTTACGAAAATTGGTTAGACACAACTAAAGTTCGATTGCATCATATTTTTTTTATATTAATATACTAATTGGGGTGTATGAAGACTTGCGCTTTTTCTGTTACGCGTTGTATAAGGTTGTTCCTCGCAGAAGCTACATCAAACATACATACTACACATACTCACGCTTTTTTGCAGATGGGGTAGGCAGAGACAATAGACCGGTACCCGTTAAGGACCTAGCGGCACACGTCTCACGCTTCATAGGTATATCAATCGAATCATAATTGAGCGGTATCTCGCCTCTGCCGAATCTACAGAAGATCAATAAATTATCTGACTCTAAAAAACACGATAAACCTATGCAGTACCTAATTAAAAGCATTTATTTCAGCTTTATTTAGCGGACTTTTGGAGTTAAATTTTTTACCAAATATAGTGGATTTTTGCTTATAAATACATCAGAGCCTACTTTAATGGTAACTATTCTTATGAATAAAGGAGTACACTTTATACTGTAATAGATATTTGTTGACTGCCAAGGACAATGAGAACACCATAAAGCCGCTGCCACATCGGCGGCATATCCCCACAATCGGGAGTCAATGGAGGCTATTTACATAGCAATAAGCCGAGATAGCTCGTCTCGATCGCACCTTATCTGCGTTATTGCCAGTGTGCACGCGGCTTCTGTTGGAGAAAATGAACTGGGGACGCAAATAACAGTTTTTAAAAGACTGGGATTCACGAATGAGTATGCATGAGATTCGTGATGCATTTGTTTTTCGATATTTCTTTATTTTTGCCAATGAGGCTGCCAATCTAGTAGCTTTCTGATTAAAGATAATAAATATAAATAATAAAATAAATAATCTCACGCCTTATATCTCCGAGGGGTAGGCAGAGGTATTCGATTTCTGGATATACCCACTTTTCACCAGATATTCTTTGGACCCCTAAACGTGATGGTGAGCCCATATCCAGACCGTTTCTGTTACACATGTCTCAGAATGCATTCTAGGACCTGCGAGTTTCCTCACGATGTTTTCCTTCACCGTCAAGCTAGTAATAAATATGATATGTATAAATGTCTCTGTACACTTTGCTGACTAATAATAAGTATCCAGCAAGCACCATTACTAACAGTGCAATAAAATATTATCCATACAAAATTGATACAAGCCCGATTGAAATATAAAGCTCCCCCGACATGAGTGTATTAAGATTTGTCACCGTCGGCGGATTGATAATTCGGTCCGCGACTGGGGTGAGGGTAAATATTAAAATCAAAATTTATGAAGTGTGACTGCCGGTGCCGTGGCGAACCGATTTGTATGGAAATGTGACGTCTCACTCGTCGCCTCGACGGCACATCGCCGGAGGTGCCATTTGACGGCATAATTTGGGACAGAGCACGTAAATGTCCAGATTTATGTGTTTGCACGGCACTTTATTGAATGCTGCGGGGAGGGACAGCGTTTTATGGACGCGTTTTACATACAATTAGGTATACGTATGTATTTTTGTGATGGATCATGGCGTTGTTTCGCATTGTTTCGATGATGGTTTGTGTAATGCAGTTCAGTAGGTATTATTTATAGATATTCAACTACATAGCAACCGCCTGCGATTATTGATACCTTTTTCATCTGTAAAGTGGATTTTCTCATTGTAATGATTTCTAATGGTTTCGATTTGACAAGTGTCAGAAATGTCTATTAGGTAAGTATTATTACGTAAGCAACACAGAAATTCCGTCTCTATAGATTTGACATTTTGCAAGACATTTTCTATATGATCGTAGTAAGTGAGGTGTATTGTTTCAGGCTACTCCGACGGGTGAAGTCGTAAGTTTGTACCTATGTTTGTACGCACTTCTATAATTTTTATCACTATCAGCCTATCTGACCTTAAATTACGAGTAGTTCTCACTTGTTGTAGTTACAACGGATCTTTTTAAAAATTAGGATATATTTCACAGCATACAGTTTCAAATATCACGTTGGAAAATCTGGATATTTCAGGATTTTCAGGCGGTAAACCTGGCTTTGTGTAGCGCGAACGGTGACGATCGCGCCCGCACGGCCGCATGCGACTTGTTTGACCAAATATGACACTTTTGCGATCGTCCATTGTTTGTTTGTCTTGTTTTGATTCGATTTTGTTATCTTCTTTTTTAGTATGATTGATTAGACTGCATTGCTTCTTTATGGTAGCCTGCAGTAGCTTAGATATACCTTATTGTTTGTTTGTTACACTATAACCAGACTGATTTATTTTTATGATTAAATCAGTAATATTAAAAATATATTTTTATAAAACTATGGTCTTGGTACTGTGGTTTAAGATTAGGCTAGATTATATCATTCATAAATTGTACTTCTCTTTGCATAACTACTTTTGAGAAAATATTTGGGTTGTGGTGTAACTTCCGTTAAAAGTAAAAGAGCTGTTGTGAGTAACATAACCTTTGAAACCTGTAGAGAGGATATACGAATCTTATAGAGTTAGCTAAAGCTGCCACAGTTTTAAATTAACGTATATTCGGATATCAACCACAATAGTCAAGTCTTTATAAATGCCGCATAGCCAATTTCATCAATTCATTGGCCTACATAATAATGTTTGGAGCAATAAAACTGGCACGGTGAGCGACACCAACACGGTCGGTGCATGTCACGGCGACATTCGTGCGTCAATTAACACAAATCCGACACTAGTTCATTTATTCACAACTAGTCGTGCTCTCAGTTATTATTAGGACTTTTTGTTGGTCCCAATTTCGGTACTTTAAAACCGGGATACTAATTTAGAGTTGCGATTGAAGTAGCTGGAATATTTATGGATTTAATATATTATTTAGAGGTTGTTCCTACTCACACTGCAGGACCCTCATGTGTACTTATGTAATAATGTTTCGTATAAATTTTTCAAAGCCTCTTAATAGAGCGCGATGCATCCGTAATTTTTATTTTAAGTTTCTATAATTAATTTAAAAAGGTTCACTGTTTTAACTACTGTTTTATTTATTTATTTTTCTGGTCACCAAAACTGACAGGCAGAGAGCCAATCGGCGGGTTGGGAAGCTGTTACGTGTACCTCTATGAAATGTATGAAAAATGGCAAAGGTAGCTATTTCAGATAGAGCTTATTTTGATATCCTGAAACTATATCGTATCAAAGAATATGTACGGCAAAAATGGAGAATGTATTTCCAAATTAATATGGGTAAATACATCAACCAACATCAGCAACGGTCAGAATGAAAGCCGGTGTTCGCAGCTGCATACAGCATGCAAATGCAGGGGGCGCTGTGAACGTGCAGTTGGCTGCATTGTGCCGCCCCCTCACCCCGACCCGCGCATCCCGCGAGAGTTTGTTTTTCGGGGCAAATAGCTATAGGCTTGATAATGGCCTCGCGGACCGCGATCGGAAACAGTATGTTGCTCTACTTGAAGTTCTAGCATAAAATGTTATGGCATTAATTTCGTTGAGTAAAATTTTTCTACTACTCGACCTCTTTAAAAAGGAAGCTCCTTATATACCCGTCCTTATAGGACTAACATGTTATCTATAGATACCTGCTATAAAAGTTCATAGCACCACAGGTAGTACAGTAGATAATTGCAACAACAACTGCTAGAGCTACGAGATTTGCTACGTCTTTGCTACGCGTTTTAATATATTTAATCAGTATCAAATATTAAGGTTTATTACTGCGCACTAGATACAAAACTTGAAGAAATAGACTAATTCATCAGTTGTTCTAAAATCAATAACAAAGATACATTAATAAATAAATAAAATAAATAAATAAGAATTTATTCGTCAACACAACGCTACAACTAGACTAAACCAAGTTAAAGTAAGTTTAGAATGTATGTTCAAAGACGTTTAAAGAAAAAGTTTCTCTCTCCTAAAGAGGATGATTTTCTTCCAACCTCTGTGTTTATTATTAAAGAAGAAAGAATTTCTAATTGTTTGTTTTCAGGGCTACACCACTAAACCAATCGTGATGAAATTAGAAATTTCAAAAGCTAATAAATGAATTACACTGAAATCAGTGCCATTGAATGGTTTTATGGAAATGCCGTGTCTCTGTTTTATGCAATTTGCTGAACTGATCTTGTGTCATATTCATTTAAAGGTTTTGGTTTTATAGTTCTTACAGTATAATTCTTATTTGTATAACGTTTAAAGCAATCCTTATCTTATATCAAAAAAATTCAAAAAAGTTTAAAACAGCCTAAATCGTATTTTCGGTGGAGCACATTGCGATTCGGTGCAACTACACCGGAGTGGCGGATGGGTTTTGATTTTTGTAGTTTCGTATTATTTGCGTATTTATCCGCCCGCCGCCCGGCAGATACATTTATTTGAGCCTCGTCTCCCTCCCCACTCCCCCTGTTCGATTGATCGCGATATCATTGCGATAATACGAGCAGCGCGATCGACGCGCGATTTCGTAACGCGGGAAGCGCGAATGTAGTGCCCCGACGACGCACGCCTGTAATGACGGGGTAAGTAAAGTATCGCCGCATATTATGACACGTTAACATAATGTGTTGAGGAGGTTCTTGCCTCACTTTTTATCCTCAAATGTAACACATACAAAAGCGGTGGAGTTTAAATTATTTTCAATAAGTTGACTGTAAGACCCCATAAGAATAAAAATATTTTGATTTTGAAACAACTTGCCCTATAGTTTAGATGGTCTTATAATATGCTATTTTTTTACTCTCCACCTATAGTCTAAGGCTCGTATTACATTATATTACATTAACAATCTTTAAGCATGGAATCAGTTAGAAAGAGATATGAGATTCATAGAACGGTATTTCTTTCTGACTATCCGCTTCTTTTTATAATAGGTTGAATGTGAGAATTAGCTTGCAATATGCTCTTAATATCTCCTAGACGGTGAGTTGTTAACGTAATACGCGTCCTTACTTTATTTTACTCATCATCATTAACCCGCAACACCCTATTGCTGAGCAAGAGCAAGCTATTCCCACCGGCTCCGCTGTGACCTAAAACCTATCTAGGCAAGCGGCAAACGAAAGTTTTATATTCCATATCTGCATTCGCTTAGTTGTAATACTACTTTTAAAAAGTAAGTGTAGGTGACTGTACTTTATGGGAAACTTTATGCTTCCATATTTATGTAGCGACTGACTAATGGAGAGACTTCTAGAGAATTGTGTCAATTTTACTTTACGCTTTAATGGTTTATTAGCAGCAGTCCATAACACCAAGTTAGAGACTGCCGTATTATATGAATTACTTATGTCAAAAAAGTTTATCAGTGTCTAATTTATACACCGTTCGGTTAAAAATGCAATATTTAGAGTAACGTATTTCTTCAAGATTATTTCTGAATGAACGCCATGTTGAAACAATAAATAGCCATAAACACAAACTCAAAATTCTTTTATTTCAGTAGGTATATAAAATACACTTTGAAATGTCAATAACAAGGCACACTAAACTCGTCCATGAAGATTGGCTAAATGTAAACAACAGCCCATCTCCACCGACGAGTTGCTGGTTCCAAATGCAGTACCCCCGAGAAGAGCCAGCAATAAACTCAAGGGCAGCACTTTTTAGTTACATAAATTGTGCCTACTTCATGTGGGACTTTCATATCAGTTGTTTGCTAGAATACTGAATTTTTAATAATATATGTTTTGTTTTGTTTTTAGTTTTTATCATAAAACATTCCGAACTGCCACGAGTCTAGATAAAAAAATCCATGCTTATATAGAGAAACAAAGTGCATATAAAATTGTATCTATTTATCAGAGTGTTATGCTCAGCCAAATGATTGTGACTAAATAAACATCACATTTTCGACCGGCGATGTTTATGAAGTGCGAAATACCGCAGCTAACTGCCTCCTATCAATCATAGCCGAACAACTTCTGGGTAGCTCGGTGGCACAAACAAACATGCAAATGATACCCGTCACAATGGCGGCTTGACACAGTCGTATGTAAATTAACCTTTTTTTACCTCCAAAGGAATAAACGCCGTCCTTAAACGGCGATACGGTTAAACTTTTAACCAAATAATATTCGTCAAAGCATTGTCAAAAAATAGAATTTGTCATGTGAGGCGCATACGCAGAGTTGGTTATCAATTTAAAAGTCGCATTATCCGCATAATGCTGGGGGGCTGAAATAAAACATTTCAATTTTGAGATCCGGTTACGGCCCCGATTCAAATCGGCATTGTGGGTCTGCGGGACCCCATACACTAGTAGTTGTAGATACAGTCGCGCGCAAAAGCTGTGATTACACAATTTCAAATATTTATTTAGATAATTAAGTTATTTGAAAGAAAGGATAAAAAATTGAAGTCCTATAAGTACATTGCCTTCTGTTACTTTTTAGAGCGACTGATATATAATTTTGTTCGGTTTTATGAATATTGGTTATTTTACATGTTTCATAATTGCATAACTTCTACAGATTTAATTACACTTTGTTTAATCATCTTTGTAACTAGTGGGTTATTTATTGGGTTGTTTTTGTTTTTTATTTATTTATTTAACTTCATGTACCAAGAAAATGAACACATGGCGAACTTAATGCCTAAAGGCATTATCTACCAGTCAACCATCAGGTTAAGCAGAAATAATTTGGCGGAATTGGCCGCAAATAGTAAAAAATCAATTAAACATAACATTACGGTAAATATATATATTACGGTAAATCCTAATACATATATATCTTGATAAAATAAACTAATACATACTATATATCGTAACAAACATAAAACAAAAATACTTACATAAAATAATCTAAAGATGATGATTATTTCTAATCAAAATTAAAAAATCTAACAATAAACTTGAGCAGCTTATAAATTCGAATCAATTTATACCCATAAGTGTGTAGCATGTACGAGTATTTTAGTTTTAACAGATGAAAAAATTACTGATAGCAATAGGCAGTAAACAAACCTATTGACCAAAGAGGTCTCCTAAATGATTGAAATAAACTCCAGGAATAAACCTATGCAATGCTCGCTGCGCGGGAGCGTCCCACAGCGGTTCCCCGCGGGCGCAGTGCACGCTTGGTTAGGCCCGCGCCTCCCCGGCAAGAAAGGGGTAGTTAGCCGCTATTGTCTCACCGCCCCAATACGTTGCACTCCACTGTTCACTTGGAACACTGCGTACATGACATGATATTAAAATAGATAGCATTGGTTGGTGTATATTTTATTAATTTATACGTAGTTTAAAAGTATCTAAGTGCCAGCCGGTGTGGTGATGGCCTCACCACCTATCACATTTAACGGCCCGTTACTGGTAAAAAGTGACTATTATGATTATATTCATAATTTGTTCCTATGTTATCTTATACCAATACTTTTATGTTATTTTAATAAATACCTAAAGCGAATAAGGAACCTGTCAAATATCAAGCAGCGAGTTCCCGGGGGCGTAAGATGACAATACATAATCTATTATTTCGAATATTACGCGAAACCATATATAGCTTCAATATTAGTTTAAAATAATGTACTTTTAACTGCCTAGCTAAATTTAGTACTTCAAATAAAACCAGTATTACACTATTTCCCCTGTAAAAAGTAAGATACTCAGTTCTAGCGGAGTACAGTCGCGGCGTAGCCCGCGTCACCACTCCCCACAAAGACGCGAACACGGGAAACACTTAGCTCTGTTGACACTACACTTTAGCATTGATTCTACTTATTCACCCCGTGTGGGACGTTTCGGCCCGCACTAATTGCTGTCGAGTAATGTTACTATTTTGAACTCGGACGATTCAAATTTGTAACTGAAAATAAATACCTTTATACTTGGGTCTAGACTTTGTCTCATTTCAAGCCATAGTGTTACTAAAAAATTGGTAACCCGTCACATACAAACGAACCCAACTAAAACAAAAGTGCATCTCGAACTGAGTGCACATTTTTATCACCATTTTGTAATTATCGATATATTTGATTTTATATAGGTGATTGAAAGTAGTAGTATTCGTATAAAAGAATAATACAAGAATCTAAACGTGTGCGAAAAAAAACTGGTAGAGACGGTTCTAGTTAGACTATTTAAAACAATTTTAGTTTAAACTGAATGTTGTTTTACTTTCTTTAAGGCTATATTCCGTAGCAACTAACATATTTATAACAACAGAAATAATCAAATGAAGTAATAATGTGTGACGATCCACTGAGATTTTATGAAGGTCTCGATATATTCATCTCCACAGTCTCCACTTCCAAATTAGCTATTCCTGTTTGTTACTCTTCACGGCTGAACAATTGAACTGATCTCGATGAAGTTTGACCTGCATACTCAGGTATGATTTGGCTACTATTTAGTTTGTGACACCAACAATGTCCCGGGGGAAGTTAATTTTATTAAAAACACAAAGAAACAAAACAATAACCTAATGCTCGAGGATTAATGACAGCCATCTGCACTCCAGTGTCTAGTTACAAATCCCAGCCAATAAAACATAAAAGTAAAGTTTATGTCAAACAGTAGCGAGTGTAATGAATGGACGCCACCGTATTATAACCGGACTGCGAATCTAGTTTGGTAGGGGAGTGCGGCAAGTTCGGTGAGCCTCCATGGCCAGACGCTCACCACACTTCGGGATGTACTGCTCCCAACTTCGTCACTTCTGTTATGTACCACAACACACAATCTACGCATCCTGAAATCTATCATGTGCCCTTCAACATAAAGGTCACATTTGCTTAGTATCAGAAATGTCGGATACGTCTATCGTGTTGAAGCAGTACCCCGGATCGCTATAACGTGTTCTTTGTCGCTTTAGCCCACGTCCCTCTCACACAATGGCATACTTATTAGGGATTTAGTCCAGATATTAGTTGGGGAACGTCATTGTTTGGATTTTAATAGAATTCTGCACCCCAGGCGGTTGGGTATACGTATTTTGTTTTACGCCGGAGAGTACACGCGGCACGGTGACGCATATGTTGCTAAGTATTTTTTAGGGATTTATTGTATGATACGATTGTGAATTTATTACTTAAATGCAATAAAAACGATTCTACAGTTCAACTATGGTAATTAATTCATAATGCAAGCTCTTATACTTTACTTTTTGACATTGACATTAAAATATAACTAAATTTTGCAATATTTATAAAAAAAATACGGCCTTATCCCAGAATGGTGTTTAAAGTTAAACACTGTCTAACACAGATACTGTCACTAAAATATTATTCACAAAAAAACATTTAGACATTGTATGTTTATACATCGTCATTCCTTCGTCCTTACTAAAATTACCAGGAATTACGTTATGCAAAGATTTCCAGTATTGTGTCTGTGATTCATGGTCTGAGAGGTTAATATAATGTTAAAAAAGTGACAGCGGCTGCTTTAAGAAATGTTGTCTTTACGGCTGCCGTATCTCCGAGGAGGTCAGCAGAGGTATTCCTGAAAATACAAACTTTCATCCACTATATTTTACGAAACGGTATTTGGATATGCTTACACATTGTTTCGGCATGTCACGATGGTAGATCAAAGTTGTCTAGCACACATGACGATATTTTCTATGCATACGAGTACGCGTAGTTAGTTTTGATCCTCTTGATCAGGATTTTGATAGTTGAACGCCAAATGTTGCCGTCAAACAGTTAAAACTCTCGCTGTTTCGACGAGCGGAGTTAAAACTTCCACATTTGCGTGACGCAAGTTTGCTTAGCGGATATTTATAGTTGGATGAGCACAGAGCGGGATGCACCGGAGATGCGCCCCCGGCTGGAGTAGTTCGATCGATGCCCCTCGATGGCGCCCCTTATTGAAAATTATAACAATGGCACACCGCTCTCTGCTGCTGCTGCCGCCCTCTTAACACTCACTGATTTCGGCAATAAACTGTGGATATGCCTCTATATGATTTTATGAAGCGGTGCAGTTGTTTTTACAGGAACCAAATTATAGGATTCTCTATATTGTATGGATTTTTCTCTTTAATCTCGAATTATTCCTACTTATGTAACCAGCTACCTGCTAATGATAATTTTCGATATTTCTACAAACGCATACTTATATAAATTATATTATGCTAATACTATGAATTAAAAACACGTAACTGACTAATACTTTTTTGAACTTTGAGTAAATTGCAGTACGTAAGTAGATACCGAAGTGTCAATCCCATTCTATTCTCATAGCTTATCACCATGTTATGCTCAGTGTTTTTCGATGATTAAAACCAAATATTTTGGAGAATTGTAATATTAAGGGCAAAACCCACGCTCCCGCGGGAAACTTGTGGCTCAGGCTATATACAAAATTGAACATTACCACAGATATTAGAATACTAAGAATTTCCGCCCCGGATCGCCTCTTTCCCGCTTCTCCCGCTATTTCTGTGTTTTTGTTCAATATGAAAGTCTTTTTCAGCATCGTACCTATATTTACCATCACTATTGATAATAATATTCAACATTAATAAATAATCACGCCTGACGAATAAAAAGCATTTTCAATTCAAAGACCGTGAACAAAGGTAAAAAGACTTAAATAAGTCCGATAATAGCAAAATCCCAGTCACACCTATTCTTGAAGTAATTTTGCATACTCAATAAAAAAGTGAAGATCGCATCCATACATTTTGCATTGAATGTGGACGTGTTAATATATCGGTCGAATCGGTCGGGGGGCGCGGGCGGCTGCCGGGATTATAATGAGGCTCAGCCCCACTAAGTATTTTCGACATGCGTCGCCGTCACCCGACAAACATTCGGAGGCTGGGGGTTAACGAGTGCAGCTCAAATACCGCCCTGTTTTAATGTCCATAGCAACCTCTGCCCACACTAAAATTCATATGAGCTCGTTAGTGTTTTAATGAATTTCTGATGTTCAAATTGTACGTGATAAGCGTGGGTGTTGTTGATGTTCTTAGCTGGGCGCTACTGTACGTACAATTTTGATTTATGTTCTTTGTCTAAGTAATTAAAACTTAACTATGCAACGTCTCTGTCAATTTGACTCTAATATAATGACGCATTTCTTCGCTATCTAAAATTAATGTTTAAAATAAAATAGGCGGTTGTAGTTTCAATTTCACATGAAGGTCTTACAATAAAGTTTGTGAGGAAGTATGTTGTGACGCCCTGCAAGGGCACGAGTACGAGTAGGACATACGCTCTGAAGGTTCTGTACAAACTTGTGAGTGATATCTATCGAAACTAAAAAATATCGGATTTGATTGATATGTTTTTCTCCATATATCATGATTCTAGGACAACCTATAGGGTGTTGATGAGTGATTTTTCGAGTATCAAAGTAATTGTAAGACACAGGTATATATTGCCGTATCTGTTGATTGCTTTGATGTAGAAGCTTGAGTTTCTTATTAACTTCAAGGAACCGTATACCTTCTATTCTTGAGAAAAAAGTTTTTGAACCACAGACAGACGGACAACAAGGTAAGATTCCTTATAAGGGTTCCGTTTTGAAGTCTGCAACTCTAATAAGAGGGCTATTTTGTCGATATATGAAACAGTTAACAGGACGATTAGCCTCTGTTTGTCCAACTTAAGCTGCTCTTCCGTAACCACGATGCTACCATTGGGAGGTTAATCCCAAACGGCCTCCCCGGCACGCGCAGCCACTTTTTTACGGTCGATCCTGTCCCAATTTTCCTGGCTCCTTCGAAGAATCGTGTTGCCTACTAGAAAGATTCTGTTGGCAAAATAGTGTGGAACTAATTCCATTATGGTGTCGCGTGGGTGCCATAAACGCGCCACAGTGCAGCCAGTCTCCGATGTCATTAGTCAAAGAGACGCTCGCATTGTCAGCTCATACCGAGAACGTTTAAAGAATTCGTCTCTTTGTCAAACTATTGTCATATTGTTTTTACGATTTTGTTCTCTTTGTTTAATTGTTAGGAAGTTAAATGTAGTTAAGTCCATTGTGGGCATTGTGGTCCGATTTCACGCTGTTCCACGGCTTCTATTGGTTGTTTTCGTTGCATAGAATTGGTTCGTTTATTAGTGTCGACGGGGACCTGTCGTAGAACAGATTGATTGAGGTGTTTGACTATTATTGCTCATCACTATACATTACATGTTACTGTGGATGATTCATAAGTAGATGTACAATGCTTGTAAGTATTGTACTTAAAAGCTAGTCGGATAGGTTTATAGACAAAATTAGTTACAATAAAAAAATAGACTAAAGTAATAATCAAAAATAATAACATTTTTATTTAATAATTTGTGGGACACAATTCACACTCGTCTATTTCATCCCAAACTAGGCAGGGCCTGCACTATGAGCAATAAACATAAACAACTAATAAATACTTAAAGGACCAGAAACGAAGTCAACAGACATGTTCATGCACACAAATGTTGGCCACGAGCGGGGATCGAATCCGCGACCTCGGACTCAGAAGGCAGGGTCACTACCAACTGAGCCAACAGGACCGTTACAAATTCACACCCTCTATCACCGAGGGGTTAATTAGAGTATTCCATTCCTGGAAGAACCCAATTTATTACAAGTGTTTTTTATAACCATAAAACGTGACTGGCGGTGGGCCTATCACCGGACCGGAATGCTTGATATACATGTCATAGAATCAATGCTGCAACTTACAGGTTTCCCAATGTTTTCCTTCACTGCCAATCTGGTGATCAATATGTAACTAAGTTTTTGACAAGCTCATTGGTACATGCCCGTAGTAAGAATCGAACTCTGGCAGCATGCATGAGAGACGGGCATACTATCAACAATGCTATCAGTGCTCACTAAATAATATAACCACTCTAAAGATTAAAAAAATCGACTTAAATTTTCAACTTATATAGTTTTCTCATGGATTCCGTTGTCAAAACTGGACGAAATTAAAATCGGACCAATCTGAAAGTACCAGCTTTCAAATAAAAAAAGAATCATCCAAATCGGTCATCCCAGTCAAAAGTTCTGAGGTAACAAACATAAAAAAAAAATAAAAAAAATACAGACGAATTGATAACCTCCTCCTTTTTGAAGTCGGTTAAAAACTAGTTTAAAATAGGTTCGAAAAGTTGAGATATCTTATCAAATGTAGTGGAATCTGGTACTTGTGTCATATTTATAACGTAAAGACAATGACCCAAGCCATGACGTAAAAATTGGAAAAAAATTTTTTTAAGCTGTATTATAGCAGAATTATATATTCTTTTTATATTATTAAATAAAAAACTTTTAGATACCTAATAAAACATCATCTACATACGAGTATATAACGTATGTACCTAGATATTTCATGTCCATCATTATCTGCCTATATAGCTATATCGTGTAAGTTTAGCGACTTTTATTAATTTTGTTTAACCAGGTTCACAAAACCGTACTTTTACCAGTAGACATTTAAGTGCAATATAGAAACAAAGGCGTGTTATTGCCAGTACCTACCATTACAGCACATTTCTGCTTTGTCGGCGATCCCGAAGGACAATGAGTAGCGAAATGGGTCATGTTTTTACGCAGTCCTAAACCAGCTATGTTGCCAATCTACAAAGCATTCAAAAAAAGCCGAGTAACACCGGTGGCAAAGACAATATTATTTATGACAACAGAAGCTGTTCACAATTAGGGGTAAAAAAATTCTCAAGGTCTGTTAGGTAAAGCATTACATTTGATGTTTCAATTCTTGCTGTGTACCTACATCGAGTGTAAGTACGCCTTTAACCAATGTAATGTTTCTTTTTTTTTGCCTTCTCCACTCATTTACATGGTCACGCGTTTTCCTTGATGGGACGTAGTAACTATGAAAACACTTTGCTGGTGTTCCACTTTTTGATGCCTTTTATTTATTGTAGGTATGCCCATTCCATTATTTAAGTTTCCGTACTTATAAATAAATAATAAATTTTTGGACAAACTACACAGAGCCTGTAAAGTCAAGAGCACACTTGTAGTGCGAGTCGGACATCTAAGGCGATCGTAATAAGAACATTACAAAGTCCAATGTGTCAAGCTCCACGTGCTCTTGACTGTACTATGGGAACTCAAAAACTGACAAACATACTTCAATAAATATGTATTAAACATTCAAGAAGCAGACATGTTCATGCACACAAATGTTGGCCTCGAGCGGGAATCGAACCCGCGACTTCAGAATCAACCGATAGTAGGTCGATCATGATTGCAGCAAATAGGTAAAAATTGTAGGAAACTATAAAACTATGCCTCAAACAATTTCTTATGAGATTTCCCATTAGCCGAGAGGCAACGTAAGCTACACCATTACATAACACAAAACCGGAGCACCAAAAACAAACCTAACGGGACCTATTGACAGCCTTTCTCCCGCTCTTATTACTTAAACACCATTGTTTCCCTTACTTTATTGCTCGCCAGATAGATAACTGTACAATATTAACGGCACAAATCCACGTCATCACATCTCGCGGCGTCCCGTTAGCCATAAAACGGACATAACGGACGACTGAACCATTTTCAAGCAACCCTTTGAATACATAATTACACAAGGCACCGTAATGGTATTATCGGACAGTTATACAAAGAGTAACGTTAGCTGTCCTTGACTGAAGAAAGTGCGAACAAAAGACTTTCTCTGAGAAAGGGTGGAATACTTCCTAGTTGGAGCCGTGACGAATTTGTTGGTTGGAATAGCGTTTCGTTGGTCACTGCTTGAATATATTGATGCTATTGAAAGTGATTGGTATTGAATAACTAGTCCAAATAAAAAAAAAATAGAAAAAAACTCACGCCTTTTATCGCTGAAAGGGGTAGGCAGAGGTACTTCATACCCATTTTTCACGAGAATATTCGACCTCTAAACGTGATAGGCGAGTCCAAATAAATAAAGAATATAAATAAAATATACGAAAAGTAATTTTGGTATCAACTTCCAAAAGAGTAAATTAATTAAACCCCAACAATAACTTTAAAAGTAATCAATAGGTACTTAAAATTTCAACTTTTTAAGCCCAGTGACCGTGGCTATAGGTAAAGTTGGATAGATCAGTTTTGTATGAATAAAAGAGGATACAAGTAACGGTGGTATAGGATAGTTTTTATCTACCGCCTGGTCAGGATAAGGTAGCATCTTGCATGTTTTGTATACACATATTTATTTACACCCAGAATAAATGCAAAATTCAACGGATTAAAAGAAATAAAACAACGTGTTCTATTCTAATCAAACCGTACAATCATACCTATGATTCAATTAGCACCCTGTCATACCGCAGTAGGCTCTATTTGCGACATCGCATTAGCAGGGATTACCGCATGTTTGCCGACTGTCGACTTGATGACATTATTGCCAAGACACCTCCTGTCCTGCCCAACGTGGATCAATGTTGACACTCGGGACTGTGGTAATTAGTAGTATTGACACAGATATTAGCTGTGCTATACAGAATAAGTATACAAATCTAGTATTTAGCAACGATGTTGTTATAAGGTACGACGATTTTAGTATTATGGTACTTTAGAATTATTCATTGTTTTTATCGACATTGCACCAATGACATAATTTTTACATTATTGGTGTAATAGCAGTCCAGACTCCAGCTTCAGTACTGGTGAAATATAAAACTACACTTCTACACTAATATTAAAAAGAGGAAAGAAACAACTAGACTGATTCTAAAAATCCTTTCAACAATGAATAGAGCTGTCTTTTCTGGGAGTAACATAGGATTTCTATTTTATTTTTCAGCATTAGCAATTTACACAATATGATTGGGAATCGAAATATAATTTAAACATATATTTAAGGTTAATAATCAAGGACCATAAAAATATTTCAGCAACTGTTAATAAGGTAAAGCGATTGTAATCGTATTTGTCAACAATCTGAAACGGTCCCGGCGAGATTGACTCCCTAATCTAAGCTGTTGAGTAAGACAAAGTCGTTCCTTAATCCAAAACGCCTTATACACCTCTGCGTACAGGATCTCAGCTATTTGGGGAACGGATTTGTAAAGATTAAACGCATTTGCTTCACTGTGTTTGACTGATTTATTTTTCGTAGCCTTTTTCCTTCATTTCGTAAATAATGTTGTGAACTAAGATTTTTATGTAGACCAACCCATCGATGTCATGATCCTATTACTCAGTTTTTCTATTTCAAGTTGATATTATGTATTCTTGCAGTATCTGATCTATAACAATATGGTAGGTATATTTAGCAGGCAATATTTGTTTTTGATGCGATAAGAAGCATCTAACTTACATATTCGTAGGTAGGCTGAGACAATAGCCACTTCATACAAATCTCTCGTGCTTTATCCACTATGAAACGACTTGCGTATGCTCGTCTGTTTCGGGTACTCTTTATCTGGATTTTCCATACTTCACTAAAATGGACGTCGTACTTTGTTCACCTTCAATTTTTTCCCCGCTTAGATGCTTAGGTACAGGATAATTAAGCAGCTGCTTAAATAAATACTTCATCATAATCCTGTTGAACTATTGGGTCCTTCCTCGCTCATGAGGAATTATATGCCATAATCTCCCACTTCAACCCACCACGTATGCGAAGATGCAGTTGCCTAATATAGTGGCCACTTAAATGGAAGAATTTTTCAAGCCACTTAAGGGTATAAGGGTTAAAACAGTACACAACTGAACGTTCTTGTTCTGAAGTTATTTTGGATTGATATTGGCCCTGAATTTCCATTTCAAAAAAGTGTCGCGGATCGGCCGCTATCGATCGCCGCCCGTCTCGCTGGCCACTGCTCCGTGCATGTGGGTGTTAATTCATATATGGCTCGTTAATTTTCCTTAACGCCCGCGCCGATGGACGCCGCGGCGTACTAATGAATTTCAATTTGTTGCCGGCTGCGGGCGTTTTTCGCGAAAAATGTTTTTGGCGAAACGGTTAGGTTGGGATTAGAGTGAATTACAATTGTAGACCTCTGGATATTTTTTGTTGTGTAAAGGTTGGACACTATCGCCTCCGAAATAGGTCATCACCGCAGCGCCTATCTTCCTCACCTTGTCTCAAGGCGAGGCGATGCCTTTACGATGCTGATGATGATGATGATACTCTGCCTTGGAATAAGGAACTTCATAAAAAAAAATCTAAACGCCTCAAGTTGAGGTGGTGCTGATCCGTTTCCGAGCGATGCGAGCGATGCGAGCGATGCGAGCGACCTTTACTTATTTCTTTTAGAAGAAGGAACGAAAATATTTTTAACATGGACTACTTTAAGCTCTATAGACTACAAAAATACCCAAAAAGGAATTCCATCGAAGTTAGCGTAAAACTTTCTTACGGAAAAATGTCTCAAACCACTCGTATTCAGTTCTGACGGGGTTACTATTTCGACTTACTCCACATTCGTCATATTCCTATTTCGTAATACAAAAATAAATATTTAGTTTTAGTCGCAATTATTTTAGAATTTTTTAATGGTAAAGTGTAAGCAGTGATAGCCTTGTGGTTGAGGCTCGGGTTCGAATCCTAGAGAAGGCACGAAGCAATGAGTGTTTCAAAAACTTACGTAAGTACATATTGATGACTATACTTTTATGGTGAAGGAAAACATCTTGAATCCCGTATGGGTTTCAGAATTGAATAGGTGTTTCCAGGCATGAGTGTAACTCTGCCGACCGCCTCGCGGATAAAGGCGTAGCATATTTATTTAACTTATATATAAAAAACTCGTGTCACGTTGCTTGTGGATGAACTCTTCCGAAACGGATCGACCGATTTAATGTATTCTTGTAGGTATGAGAATAGGTCGTAAAGTATTTTTTATCCTCCTACCCCTACCCACAATCAGCAAGTTATTATATAAATTTTTATAGATAAAAAATGATCTCCTAAGAAGATGAGGAGAATGTGCCTATAAAACAGCATACCCTGGATAGCTTAGCTGGTCCTTTGACAGAGATAACTGCCAGTCCCCTGATCACCTGATGCGAATTGAACTATAAAAATATAAAATTATATTGGGAAAAATAGGAATGTGACGAAATGGAATAACCTAGCTCATTCAAATTCGCGCGCTCACCTGTTACTAAATTGAATAATGTCGGAGGCGAGGGAAGTTATGATAATTCGGAGTGGAGTGGAGTGCGAGACGACTGCCACCGCATCACCCGCGGAGTTGCGCGTTGCGGACGCGGCCCGACCGCAGCGGAACATACTGACATGCGAACTTTTTGTTGCTGCTTTCCATGGGATTACGTAAGGCGATTTTAAGAGTCGCCTTACATGAGTAAGAGCGATACGCGTCAAAACAATTAAAAAAAATATCTCCTCTAGTTGGCAGACATTTTCAGATCCTGGAAATATAAATTGTGTGTAAATGTATTTTTAAGACGCCTAAACGTGAGGAGGAGTGATCCGGACACATGACTCAGAACCAATGAATTGAATAACGTTGGATGTGAAGCTATGATAATTCGGAATGGAATGAAGCGGACGTATTTAAAAACTTATTGATACAATCCCGGACCGGGAATCGAACCCGGGCCTGAAGCGTGAGTTCTAACACTGCTTCACTAAAACATTATCGATGAAAGTACCCATAATATTCAGTTAGGCGTCATTGGTAAAACAGTAACATTCTTTTGTCAGAAAGAAAACGGTACTCTCAGTAATTGCTTTCTACGCCCAGTTTAGTTGGACAATATTTACATACTTAACGGTAAATTGTAGCGAAAGGTCTCGCCAAAAAAACGCTTTACTTTTGGGCTCTACTTTTTACCAATTGTAGAGCAATAGCCGGCCCGCTTTGGCCTACGCAAATAAAGACATTTTGATAATTGTTGTAAAAAATTGAGGCGTAAAAATTTCACCGTTACCGTTCGGAAAAACGCGAAATTTTACAACTGCGTAGTCGTAAAGTAAATTAAGGTTTACTGGGAGTACGGTATACGGTCCACCGCAGCCGTCACCGATGTACGCAACAAAATATTTATTTTACAATATACAAACATTGTACCTACCCTATAAGTACCTATGCAAAAGACTGAGTGTGTTTTTAAGCAGAATGAAACAAAATTAGTTCCAAATTGTTACCTAAACAATCGGATGTACGGATGGAGTACCTACTGAAGAATCCTAATTATAGCCAACATTATAGATATTATGTGAAAGTATTTTGCTTGATTGTACTTTTTTAGAATTATAGAGGAACTGATCGAAGTAATTTGTTATAGAGATATAGTTTGAAGCTGGAACTCGGAAGAAGAAAGTGATAGGTATAGTATTTTTTTCATCGCAGTAAAATATCTTATTTCCTCGAGAATATTCTTTATTAATATTAGAAACACGAATACTAGAAACACGCGAGTGAAATCACGAATAAAAGCATATGGTACAGCTCGTGGAGCTTGACCCATGCATTGAACTTTATTTTTACCGTTCTTATTGCATGTGCTCTTGACTGTGCATATCATGAAGCCTGTTTATTAATAAATCCTACCCACCTTCTAAGGCTAAATTAAATTGTCAATTTCTTAAAGTCTGTTAAATAGAAGAATAACCCTTTCTGGGATCGGGTAAGAACCGCGAACGTAACGAAACCCTGCAAACGCCAACCGTACAGCCACCTATCAAAATACCAACTACCTACAAATCCCAGCCTAACCCCGACTTAACCCTAAACTTAAGTCCCTCGGTTGTAAATCATAAACATCTTGCTAACCCTTCGGTTGCCGACGGCCGGTCTCGGCGGCCGAGTGCCGTTAATTGGCGCTGCCCGGGAAATTGGTCCGCTGTGCTTGCTTCCGCGAGTTGATGACTGGCGGCCCAGTGGATGGACGCCGAAACCCATTTAGCCGCGCGTAATTTGTGTATGTGCAGCAGGGGGTTAGCCGACTGGATTTAGTGATTGATGTGTTGACTAGGAATATGGATATTATGAAATACAATGTAATAGCCATTAAATTACCACTCATGATAATGTAATTTTCTGTAATTTTGCTAACAGATTATTACTTATTTAATTTAACAGTTTATTTATTTATTACTAACTTAAAATGTATAGAATCAGACTGAGCCAAAGCACTATAAAAGGCAACTGGAAAAAATACAATAAAATTACACACAGTTGCCTATAATGCTAAAATTATATCTACTTTAAGTATCAAATTCTGGTTACTCTAAATTCTTTATACAAAATAGCAATTTCTAAGCTCAATATTTAGTTCAATTTATATTTCATGGGTTGACTAGAAATCTTGTTGACAAATACATCCCTTGTATTTATTTCTAATATTTACGATAGCTGCAATCAGAATATCGATATATATCGACTTATAACTCTATCAAATTTGAACAATATTCCCGACAGTCCCGTGGTTAGAGCCAGCTTTCCATGCATCAGGGTCAGGTTCAAATTCTGGTGAGGGCAACGAGTTTTTTTAAAACTAACGTCTATACTTATCACTAGTTGTTGTCGTTGTCAATTGTGAAAGAAAGCATCATGAGAATTCCCAGAATCGATTCTGAAGCATGTGTAACACCCCGGTCCGCACCAGTCACGCTTAGGTGTCCAAACAATATTATAGGTGAAAAGTGGGTATTTCCAGAAAATGAATATCTCCGCCAACCTCCTCGGGGGATATAGGCTAGTGTTTTTTTTACAAATGTATAATTAATTATGTCTATATCGACATTATGTTCTTCAAAAAAAAAAAACACAATTTGCGTAAAAAAAATTTTACGAAATAAATAAACTATTGAAGCTTAACAATATATGCCCTCTGATCTTAAATCCTAATGCAGTATTAGGTATCAGTATTAATTTGATTGTTAATTATTCACGGTAATAATATTATTTCACGGAATAGTTAGGTACTTATTAACTATGCTGTCTAAAATTCAAATTTGCATCTATTGATATTTTCCTATGTATAAAAAAATAAGGACACAAAAAAACACAGTAGCTTTCTTTCCGACAACAGGAACATTTTTATAACTTGGTTGTTGGTGGTTGTTATTCTTAAAACAATTTCGGGTCATTTTTTTTTTTTCGAGGCTTTCATCTCGCCGTCTTTGAGGCAAATACGTCTTTGTCCACTTTCCTTTGGAGGTACCTACCGACATGAGAGTACCTATAATAAAGCCATTTCTTTTACCAGCTACCATATATAAACAGATGTGTTCTATTTCGGTTTACCTTTATATTAACCCCTAATTAAGCTGCAAAATTTTATTGTTTTAGTTTCAGAGTGAAGAATGTGGTATATTTACTTTAAAGAAAAAGAATATAATATTTGAAGTAGGTATGGAATATTCATTGCAAGAGAAAATTATTATTTATAGTTGAAACTTTATAAAAATCAACTACATATATATATATATATCTATTCACTAATTACTTTATTATGTCTGATCTTAAGTAATATAATTTTATATATCAGTATTTATGTATTTATAATTGAAAATTACTGTTTCTTTTTTTTTATTTAGTTTTTCTTTTTTCTACTTTCAAAATTATGTGACACCCCTTTTGCATGCGGTATTCACATGTAATAAATTGTGCACTTAGCTATAATGTTAATTAATGTAAGATACTGAACATGTTCTGGTGTAACAATTGTTGGTGAACCAAATAAATAAATAAAATAAAATAAAATACACCCAACTATCGACCCATTTGCTAATTAAAGATTCTATGTTAATAAGAATACCAGAAATGGCGCTAGGAGTATATAGCACTAGGCTACGACTTCAGCCGAGGCGAATACTGTTGGAGGAACCGACTGCACGAACAAACATTTTGAAATTTTCACCGGTGACTAGAGCCATTAGGATTATAAATAATGTATCACAGATTTTAGATGTATTTAGTTGTACATTGGAAGAATTTATGAGGATAACATTGTACTATTTACCTATGTAACAGTGATGACTAGATTATCGTATTGGGAGTACTCCTATAAAGGTAATTTATGTTGTAAATAAAATAAATAAATAACATAGAACTTATTACGGCAAAAACATCACGTCATTTGGCTTGTTTTATTTTATTTTCATCAATATTTAATGAGTTACAATTATAATCTACATCTGCACTAATATTATAAAGAGTAAAGAGTTTTGTATGTTTATTTTTAATGATTAGACTTCGAAACTACTGGACTAAAAAAATATTTTTCCAATGAAAAGATTACTGTTCTGGGACGTTAATAATTTTCCCACGGGAACGGGATTTACGCTGGTGAAATTGAAAGGAACAGACTAGACATGACTGTTGGTATTACGTCATATTCCCCAGCAAGATTCCTTATTATAACATAATATTGGACTCGATTCTGCAGACCAGCTAAAATACCTAATTTTAAGTTAGCCTATCCTTCTCCATAGAATACGGAAGAAAAAGGTGTGTACATGTAAAAACCAACTAATTTGAACCTTATGAACGTGCTATCTGTCACTTTTATCCATGACATTTTTACATAGTCGCTAAAATTGCTAAACACGCCTTAGTTGACAGGACTTATTTTAATTTGACAGGACTAAATATCTCTCGTCTCTTTTCTTTTCTAGGAGAAAGAACAGGACTAAACTAAAATAAGTTAAATCGCTGTAATGCAGAATCGAGCCCATTATGTAGCTAATAATAAGAATTTTTAACTAATTTAGAATATTCTACACCCAATACCTACCAAATTTAGATCAAATAAAATTTCTTCTCTTTATTTATTCACCTCATTACAGCTTCGTGTTTCTCGCAGGTTTTCAAATTTTTCCTGATTCGGACGAAAGGAACGGAATAAATATTAATAATAAAAGAGGGTTTGCCTTCGGAATTACGCAGAGGAGAGGCAGCGTGTTGACGACTCCTAATTTGAAGTAATTTACATAGATTATGCCGGTTGGCTGAGTGCCAATCTTTTTAAGTGGCTTTTTCTACTCATCTTGTGTTGCTGCCGCGGGCTAATAAGGAATTTATTATTTCGAAGATGTTGTTTATATTTTACGTAGTCACTTATGCATGGCCTGTATTTGTGTTTCACCTTTGTACTCTAAACCCTGAAGTGTACTTTAATGTTCAGCTTGACTTACTTAGAATACCTCGGTCGGTACCGGTAAGGTGATTTGTATCCACATTAAATTGAGGAACAGATTTGCTCAAAAAGCATCGTACAAATGATGCTTTAGTTAAATATTCCGTATATTTTCCATGATATATTTGCGTTTTAATAGAAATATAAATGTACGAGCACGCTCGACAAATCAAATTCACCAGACATCGCAACCTTGCTAAAAATATTTTTAACTTTAGGTAACTGTATTTTTCATTTCGTCAGGTTCCCTAATAACTACCTACTTGTTACACTATCCTACCTACATCTAAGTTTTAGGAACATGTAGAACTCCCTACAATGTTTTTGATTTAACCAATTCACAGGAAAAAAAATTTAAACAACTCGAATTTGACTCTATAGTTAATAAAGAATAAATCTTTTCCTGATTTTATCCATTATGAAGGTACCGAAAGGTACATTTCCTAAAACAAAGCAGTATGTGCGTTAGTACCTGAATATTTGTAAAATGTCATAAAAATCACAATCTGAAGATTAACTTTAGTTTTGGCAACCTGTAACATTAGGCTGTGTCCACACCGCAGCGCGACGTCAGACGCCGCACACCCTAACGCAAATATCGCCTAATCCCAGACCGGCCCCCTATAAGCCAACATTATCTCGTGTTATTTTTCGATATTACCCCGTTTTACGCGGACCGAGCACGTAAATCAAATTTATGGCCTTTTTATACATGCATTAAAATTTTATCAGCGAGATTTCTTTGTATACCATTGTCCAGTCGAGTCCTGACACCCCGCTTCGCTTTTCCGAGGGATGGTGTATGATTTGCAACAAAGTTTGTAAATATTAGTTTGGCTAATATAAATGGTTAGTTAATTTTAATACTTACAATATATTTGGATAATTTTATCATTGGACTTATTTATGGTTTGTCAATTTTATCACTTGGACAAGCCTTTGGACATTTTTCTTTTTGGAGATTAGTCATGCGAATCATTTGATTCAATGACTAATTGCTCTCTTTTACTTCGTCATGTCTATGTATGAGGAAAGCATAATTATCACGACTTGATGATGACTTTTAATTGCATTCAAATGGCATTAATAATATGGACGATATTTTTTTAATGGCTTAAAAAATAGTTCTGTAGTCTTTAACCACATCCAATTAAGTTTATATTAATTATTATAAAAACATAAAAAGATTTCAAATATGGAGCTTCTTAAGAACTTGTCGGGTTAAAATGTATCCGAAGAAGATGGTGAATATAACAACACCTCGTCTTAAAAATCCGCCAAACCGTTTAGGCTACAGGAGGTCACAACACAATTATGCTCACATACATACCCTATAAACATTACCGTCATTCTGGTAAAGTACGGTAAAAAAACTCATACACACATACAGTAAGTCTTTATACTTTTTTGAAATCAATTAAATACAATTTCATTCCGACACAAGTAAATTACAGCACCAAAATTAATCGCCGAGCACCTAATGGCACTCAAACACCCTTTCACACGGAAAATTGGAACACATCGGATCGTGGACCGTCCACTTCGATTCGCATACTATCCTTTCAGAATACCTGAACCCTGTTGGAGCGACAGAACGTACTTTGAATGTTTTCTAGCAAAAAACGCTTTTAATTTACACATAGTTCGTGGTTATATAACGTTTTCTTTTGTATCGTAGTTGCTATCTCACCGATTCCTTTATTAGTACTTACATAGTTGGTACATTATTGCCTAGCACATTATTTAACAGGGTATATTGTTAATTCTTTTGTGTGATACACGTGGGAGTACTTACTTTTGAAAAATTGATAATTCAGATCTCTATGACTAGAGATTTATTTTATAACAAAGACGTTAGAAAGAAAAGTTTCTTGATTTTTTTAAACATTTTTTTTTGTTTTGTACATACTTTAAAAGAATGCATGAATACTCTAGAGAGTGGTAGAGTCGTTGGTAATAATAAGTAGAAATAAATTAAAAGGTAATTACAATAATGTTGCTTCATCTTAAAACCTCACAGATTTTTATTCATAAATAACTAAGCCATCACATAGGCATAAAATATACTTTAATTATTTACACTACATCTTTTTATCATTATTTATTTTACTAGCTCTGGATTCAAGCTTTTCACTCTCATATATAAAGGTGTTGCTACATTCATCCGTAGTACGTTCATTTATGTATTTCCCGTACGGACGGCCGCGGGGCTCGACGGAGCGGGTCTTCGTTGAAACAATAAAAGCACTGGGCCGATCTTATCGACATGTGCTGTTGGTCCATGCCTGCAGGCGCTACGGTCCTCTAACTGCTCGCTGGCAGGGTTAAAAAAATCACTGAGATTCTAGGAATCAGCTGCGAACGGGTTGCTATCTACATTGTATATAAATGGTGACATGTCGCAATAAAGTGACGCTCTCCAGATGATGGTGTTCAAATGTGTACTGTGTGTATGTTTCATAGATAATTTTTTTCTGCTGTTTTTGTCTCGCACGGGTGGATTCTCAAAAAAAACATCCATACTAACCTTGTTCTAAGAATTAAGAACACAAAAAATCGGCCAAATCGGCTGTTCTGAAGAATATGTCTATGTTCTGAAGTTATGATGATTCATACCTGTGGCAATGTATATATTTATTTATATAGATACCACCTATACTTACTCTGCGCCCCGCGGTTTCACCCCCATGTTCTTCTATCAGTGAAAAAAAATTCATAGTCATCGGTTCACACTAGGGTTAAAGAAATGAAAATCTCAAAAAACACCTACTCTCGAATTCAAAATGTTTTCTGCATTTTACTCTGAAATACAAAATATACTCACCGAGGCGCGGACTGTCTGGCCACATGTTTTTAATACAGTCAAATTGGATGGGCATACATCGCGCATAATGTAAGTACGGGCTGGCTCACCAAAAAGCGAATCATAAGCACGACGCCTGCTAGATGTAAATCAAAGTCCGACATAATGAGGAAACTCCTATTCACTGAATTTCGCTTACGATATGCCGCTGGATTAGACTCGGTTCTATTTATAATTCTTTTTCTACTTTGAACTTTAATGTTTTTCCGATGTATGTAGATATGTGAGTATATTTCGCTGGTGCTTTGATAGACTTTAATAAGTAAGGTGTCTGTAGATTTGTCTTAGTTGTAGGAGTGACACGGGTTTAATGTTATAAAAAAAAAATGCTTATGTGTTCCGGTTCCAGGGATTTCGAAGTGATGTTTCTAGATTTGTCTTCATATTATCTGAAAGGAGACGTTCCATCTTGGGCCTGCACATTGTACACCAGCGTGACAGATAGAGAAAAATCTAGTGGTTATCAGAAAAATATTTTAAAAAATCATTTCCATCTATTTAACTAGCATAAAAGTAATTAAACTTCAATGGATTTCCATGGAATCATATTTGAAATAATACTATTTGTAACTTTTTAAGCCTAATTTACATGTTATTGTGAATTATTCCGACAAACATCAAAATAATGTTAATTGTCATTTTACCGGTTAGGTCGAAATTTTTATTTGGTCGCCATGATGCTATTTTAATGAAAATTAAAGTTTATTGTACAACGAAACTAGACAAATTTGAGCAAAATCATGAATAAAGCTACAATTATTTTATTTATATTTATCTAAAAAACTGGTGTACATGGTGCAGGCCCAGTCCCCATACATTCATGAAACGTCTCCTTTTTACTCGACTGACTTAGAGGATTGCAAGGTAAAATAAATCTTCGTAGTGTCTTTTACAAGCAATTGGGTTTTAAGTTTGATTAATGTACTATTTCACTAGGCAGCAAGAACCTGTATGGAAGATGGAAGAGAAGTAGTTACACACGTAAACGCAAAGTACTGACACTCTTACATACTTTTTCGAGCGTCTTACAATCTTACTATTGGTATATGGACCAAACTGTGTTGGTTTTACACAGCAACGTAAGAACGGATCTACCCATTTTTTCAATAGGTACGTGAAGTTCTGAGAAATGTCACAGCCTAAACTGCTGGGTCTAGATACTTGAAATTTTGCAAATAGATAGCTTGTACATTGTAGGTATCTACTAAGAACTAATTTTGCAAAATGAACCCCTAAGAGGGTGAAATAAACGTGCGCGAGAGAAGCAGCGAGTAAAAGCTAGTTCTTCATATTCATGCTTTCAAATGCAGTCCGAATAACTCCAAAATACCCATTATTTTCCTTTCCCATCCAGAGGTTTTCCATCCAACGCGGTCTGGCTTGTTTGAGGAGCGGGCCGACCGCGGGGCGGCGGGGGCGCAATCAGCTAACCGGATCAGCTCGGGCGCAAACACAATTGATAGGGCGACACGCGACGCATCCGTGGAAAACTGCACTGGCAGGTTAACCCATTGAAAACTATAAATTTGGTAGGAACTTGTATTGGTGGTTTGAAGACGCATCTGTTTGATCGGATTGGTACATTTTTGATATTTAAGTCTATTTAAGTCACAGATAAAATAAAGGAATTTGTCTCGAAAAATTTCAGCTTGGTTTGACACGTGCAAAATCTGTAAATGTCAAAATGTGAATGTTGTGAAAATCTTTATCGAAAAACGGTGAATTCTTCAGTCGGAATAGAATGTACTAAAGTCTAAAGAGTATTTTAGCCAGAATAAAGTGAAACCAGCGTAGGTATTCACGGAGACTCGATACCGTTTCCGTTCGATTCAGATCGAGTGAAAAATTTTCCGATGTCGAATCTATCGACTTCGGAAACTTTATTCTGGGCTTTTCTGACAGCCACGGAAATTTTTCCGAATCCTTATGTCACATAATATGACATTAGTTTTCAATACCAACATCAGCCCATCTCGAAAGTGTTCGACAGATTTTCCGATATCGAATATCGAAGCTCCCTGAATACGCCTGCAGATCGTTTGTAATTATTTTTTATTTAATTGTGTGGCAGCATTCTCTCCTTTTGATAGATCAGCTTGATTCTCAGATTATATCGGAAACTATCAACCTGCAGTCATTAACAATGATATTTAATTTTTATTTTATTATTAACTTTAATTAATAATTTCGAAGAAGTTTTATGCTCATGTTCTTACTAGACTTCGGTTCATTATGACGGATATGGCCAACATGAGCACTGCACATTGTTAACATTTGTACACATTGGTCTCTTAGATCTAGCAATAAAATTTTGCTTCGCTTTAGTAATTATAAATCTGTATGTATTCTTTAATGAAAAGGGATTGGGGTTACATGAAAAGGCGGTTTCATTAATGAGATTTTCGTTTATCTTCTTATATCTAGGTAAATACATAATGTACAACTGGCTTAATCTACATCGACAGCTGGCTGATAGCTTATTATACAATTCTTCTGAATAATAAATATATTTATCAATATTTACAAGGTAAGAAAGAGTCTTTCTTCAAACTGTTTAAAGTAATCAGTCAGTTTTTCGAAACATTTCGTTTTGTACAATTTATAATTAATTTCGAAGATTTCTTACACTATAATACAGCTACTAAAATCAATGTGATTTTAATTTATAGATTTAAATGTATATCAGCAAGCTTGAACACATTTGCAATTAAAATAACAATTCTCTAACTTACATCATGTACAATATCGTTTTTCATGACTAATTCTAAATGTATGACATGGGTTTTTGACTACGCCACTACATTAAATCCTAAATATCCTTCTAACAATAAATATCTTTCATAAATCAATTTAATTTCAATAAAACCTATTTATTTACAAGCTCATTGGTTTATCACATTTCAACGACTCCGCCTAGAGACGGGTTCTACACTAATCAACATTATATCACTAGAAAGTCAATACGGTCGCCACACTGATTTGTGCGTCGCCATGGCGCCGTTGGAGATCTTAGTGGGAGTTGGACTTGTGGAGAGAACGCGAGTGGTTCGTTGTGAGGGAGCCTTAAGTTCGTTGCGGTGGCGCGGCCGGTCGGCCACGGTTGAATCCGCGGCTTGCACTCGCTTCATCTCCTGCAGCTCCACATTCGCTGGCCGGGTCGGGTGGAATGCGGATTTGACCACCTCTATCGGCTCCTCGTCCGATTCGTCGGAAATAGTAGCATCATGCATCGAATTTGCCTCAGACTTTGTGTCAGCCTTCGACCGATCGGGGCTAGCGTTAACTAAGCTTCTAGGACTGATGCTTTGCCTGCTACTTGTAGGTGACAAGCGCGCGCTGGAAGTATCCATAGATGACACGCTTTGCAAATGCCTCAAGGCATCGTAGGGGTTGACGCCATTCTTCATAGATAACTCCGGTGGTAACGTTTTTATTGCTAACTCTGTTGGATGTGGTGCGAACGGGAGGAGACCGTTTGGTGGCAAGAACGCACCAGGTGGTGGAATAAGACCACCCGGGGGCAGGTTTGTTATCGCTGGAGGAAAAGGAAATAGTTCCGATCCAGGAAGTCCCATAGGAGGTGTCGATAAGGGTGTTGGTCCACCTGTTGACAAAGAAAAATATTTGTTAGACATTAATAACATTATGCTCTTTGCTGCAGCTACTGTTGTCGGATTTGCAGACACGACGTAATATGAGAGACGAGCCCCCGGGGACTCCCAGGGCACGCGGGCACTCTGTCGATTCCCTGAACAACGAGGGTGCATAATCGTACTAAGGATAATGTACAATCTGTAGGCGTTTAAAGGCGGCTTCAACGAAAGGGATGTTTTTTTAGTGCGATAGCGGGAGGGTGAGGGTGCAATATTTATTTATCCGAACGCGACGTCGTTCTTTACGATGCAGACACGGCATTCCGGAGTAATTCGGTACGATACATCTCCTTTCTGTGTGGCGGTACTAGGACTACACCGGTACATTAGCGATGCAAGGCACGCGTGGAGGCTGCAACGACACGTGTGCGAGCCACAAAGCTCGCTCCATCGCGATACGGAGACGCTATCTCAGCTCAGCGCAGACAAAGAAAGCTCCAAATGTGAAATTTTCATTAGCAGCCGTGTTCAAAAAGTTCTTGTACCCGTGCAACCTTTGATTCTCGATAGCGTGTAAGAGAAGCTGACGCATAAAAAGGACACGATGGAGGCGCAGATTGGGCCACAAAGAGCTCGGAGGTGGTGCAACGCTCGTTTCTCTTTTGCATTTTTTCTGTTTGGAGCAGTGGCAGTGGTGCACAGACCACTTTAAAAGGCAGAGAGGGTGGGAGGGGACGTAACTAGGGGGTAATTTGGTGAGGTGGGGGCCAATATCGGCGTCGCGCCTGATTGAGGTGATCCCCGGCCGTTGAATTTGATTCTGTTTTGCTTGGACGTTACTTTTAATTAGCATTCATTGAGTTGGCTAATTTGGAGTGACCAACGTTCAAAATGAGTACATTGTTTTTTTGAATTTGTTACTCGCTTAAAAGCAGATTTTATTGACATGACCCTGCATGACGTATAATTGACGTAAAATTTAAAAAAGTTTAAAGAAAACTTTGTTGTTAGCATTTGTTTTTAGAAAAAGAACAAAATAAAATTGAGCCTTGATCCTCGTTGCTGAAAACTGATAACGCTTGTAGCCTATACTATCAATATCAACTATACTCTCGTATAGTTTTAGTCAAAGCTGCTATGCAGGTTTAATAAAAGTCTGTAGGTGTTTGAGTACATTACTCCTCGCGTTTCAGCGACGGAAACAAAAAGTGGCCGGTGGCGTGGTCGCCTACATTGGAATAAAATTGACTCCACACTCTCTCGAACGCGAAGGCGGTGCTTTTTTAGCCTTTTTCCGACACCCCCATTGCCCCCTTGCGCGGACTTCAGCGGGTGGTTTTGCTTCGGTCGGAACGGTGTTGTTTTTCAGCGCTCAAGAGCTGCTTCTTTTATTTGAGCCGCTTTCACGTTGTTCGGCCTTGAGGGCGAGCAACATGTTCGAGTGCTGTTTTCTACAGCGGGAATTTCAAAATTAACAAATGCCGAATAAGCCGTTGATTGAAGTAAGAGGAAATGCGATACTAATTTTTTGTTTGTTTTTGTACTCTTTGCGAATGAATTTTACTGTCACTAGTCTGATAGATTATTCGTGAACTTAAAATCAAAGTTTAATCATCTTCGAAACATACGTTGTATTCATAACTTTGTTTTACGTTTCCCAAGTTATGTAACCTTAATGAGTAATCCTAGTCAAGTAGCTGTGATGGCGGACGATGCAAATGACCAATAGTATTGTGTCTGAAAATTCAGAGGTTGCCTAATCCCTAATATTATAAATGAAAAAATAACTCTGTCTGTCTATTTGTTACCTTTTCACGAGATAGCCTATATTTCACGCGAACGGAGTCGCAGTCAACAGATAGTCGTGAATAAGTAGAAGTAAAAAGATACATTACCTTTAACTAACGCCGCGGTTTGGTCCCGCAGTTGCGGTGGCCTAAAGTAGTCAGCCCACGCATAGTTGAGGTAGGCCGCGTCCAGCCATCCAGCGTTAAGCAGAAACGGGCTGAACGCTCCGGGGTGACCGTAGCCATAATCTGTAACAATAGAGAAAATAATAGAGTACATTTCTAGGGCAGGAGGTTTAGTCGGCTATTGCCATTCGTCAATAAAAGCAATACAAGTTTATGACGCAGTTGTGTGTACATATCGTTTGTGAGAATAGTTATTGACAAAGCGAGGTCACAGACGTCTTGGGCCGCGTCCGCAAGTCACAAAAGCCGCCCGTAAAGGCGGCGACACACGGCGCGCTGTTTACCGAGCTCGCCGACTATAACAAGGGGTCTGTATACAAAACGACCGGTTTACTACTGCAGTTAGCCGGCTCCTCTGTGCCATACGTTTTTACGACCCTCCACCGTCACGTTGCCTTTTGCCTTTCAACTAGCGAAACGCTTTTTATTTGTTTAATCGATGAGCTACTGAAGACGCCACTGCCGTCTATTTTGGGGTTTATAGCATTTTTAATCCAACGGGTCATCTCAATCGATGAGATCAGGTGTATCGACGGTTTTATTACGGGATTAAGCTGTTTACGAGCTCTCAGTTTACTTTGTTTAGAACTTGTAAACATTTGTTAGTGACTCTTTATTTGTTACGCAAGTTTTTTGATGATCAACGTAAACAGAATCTGTGTCTAGAAACAGGCATTGGCTATGTAGACAATCAAAGTGCTCTGAAGGTTTTAGTGCGAGCTTAAAATGTTTACGCCGAGATCTTTATTTCTGTATACAAAACCCGTTCGATGGAGATTAGCGAGTGTTTCGAAAGCGTTACCCGAATCGCGGGTATTTTAAATTAAGAGCGTGATGGATGACCCGTCGCTGTCACGCGGCAATCCGGCAAGAACGCCCGACATCATGGAACAATAATAAGTTAAATGTGGAACTCGGAAATGGCCCGCTCCATTTGTTAGTGCCAGTATTCAATTAAATTCAGTTCTCCGACCCCCCTCCTATGCGGGACGTGAATATTAACAACATAATGAAACTCCTTAATGCACACAAGTGGCAAGAGACGTTTTCATTAAAGCATTTCGAAACGACATTGTTACAAAGGTTATTTTTAAAGTTTGGTGATAAAATGTGGATGAATTAAGAATGCCTTTCTCTCAAATCAAAAGCCATCGCGGCCAAATTGGTGCCGCTGGGACAATAAACGCATGAAAGATACGACACATAAGTGTCAAAATAGGCGTTAAATAACTCGAATGAGATGCGAGCGTGTTGTCACTCGTAAATTAATGTGGAAGAGACAGCCGCGTGTTAAATAAATGGAATCAGAGTTATGGCTCATAACTTCGGACGCGCGGCGACGGTATCCCATAACAAACACCGCATTTATACGCCTATTTATATGTCTGTTTGATTATTCCTTATTGTCCGTTTTATTGAATCAAATTAAATCTAGTAGGTTACAACAGTGTATATAATACTAGTTGGCCATTTTACTGCAGAATAATATTGTTACCTATCTAACGGAGTTCCTCAAATTCGTTGCATTCTAATATTTGCAAGTCCACACTGTTAGGAGCGGAAATTATCGTAGGGACTTATTAATTTCCTGGCCGAATCCTTTGCGTGAGTCAGTTGGGTGCTTATGAGGGTCGCTGGGTGTGGATGTGGTATTTTAGCAGCCAGCAGGGACATAAAATCCATATTTTAGAGGCGGTGTATGGCAGACGGGGAGCTCGGGGAGATCAAACGGGACTTTATGACGCGGGCCCGAGATTGTTTACATCTGGTACGCGGCCGTGGCCGCACATGAAACTTGGTAACCACTGGTACTGCAAGTGGTATTAATCACGCTGATTGTTTTCTAGAAATTTCTTTGCAGACCCTTCGGGAACGGAAATAGTTGCCGAACCTTCTAACTTTTCTAACTTCTAACTATCGTAACATAATCCTCGCAGAATTAAGATTCTTTCAACGACCCAAAGCTTTGTTTGGTAGTAAAATGTTGAAACGCGCTGTAATCTCTAATTATTTACATGTTTCTTGTTGTTTTACACTCTCAGTTAATTAGTGCGCGTAACCATTAAGCGACTCCATTGATCGTTTTATCAACTAGTCGCCTTTGATGTTTATCGCCCGAGGATGTTAGTTTTTCCGCATACTGTCTTTTTATTATTGGCCGAAGTTTGGGCGCGACTGTTTGTTTACACAGACGGTCTCGGTGAACGCTGTAACTTCTAAAATAGATTTGTGGTGTCAAAACATGATTCCCGACTGATTTGACGATTATTTTAATTGGTGTTCCTAATTGAGATAACTTTTGTTTATTAAATACGGTTTTACTCGTATTTTATCTTTAAGCTTGGTATTCGCATAGCATATAAGTGTGTACTTGGATGTTAAAGTAATGATAATAATTATAAATTAATTTATTAAAATAAATTTCAAATAAATATTGTTGAAAAGATATTAACTCAAAACAAAAACTGAATTAAATACCCCATCTATTTGAGTAACAAATTGATAATATTTTCCGTTTTCAGACGACCCTAACAAATGAGCACAAGATAAATGCAATACCGCCCAGCACTTAAACAGTGCAAGTAAGTTTAAAATCATGTTCATTCCGTAAACGCCAATAACCATTTATAAGCTACCGTCAAAACATGCGCGCCCGCGCAGACAATCGAGTTATTTTCAGAAGAGCTGCTTAATGATAATTCTTTGAGTGGTTCGGAGATTAAACAAAGTAATTAATGTCTCCATGATTGAATACTTCTCATTTCTGTTCGCGGACAATTGGTAGGATGTAAATTTGGGAGATGTGTCATTTATGTCGTTTTTATATCAAGAATTCGTTACGATTGTTCTTGAGAAAACGAGTAACACTTGTAGGAACCTATTCCTATTTTAAATATTACAAAACTTTACGTAATGGATCACAGGTTACAATATTGTTTAGATATATTGATAAAAACTTATTAATTTCGACTTATGAAGCGCCCCGCATAAAATATTGCTGAAGTCACAAATAAAAAGTTTCGTACTCCTAGAGTTTGAACACGCAAACATAATATAATGACGTGTCCTATGTCGCTGTCTTGTCCACCATTTAAGAGACGAAATATTGGATTTTAAATGTGATCAAAAATAAAACTAGTGTGAATGCGGTCGAATGCCGCGGCGCCGCAGAATCGCCTCGCGGCCGCTCTGGCGACGCGCCAGACCCGCGTGTGCGCATCCATCGCGAAAACTTTCAAACAACACACGCAATTAATTTTTTATTGTTCCAAAATGATCCCTGACAATTTTAATATCGACACATGGTTAGAATCGTTCGCATTCTTTTGATTAGCGACGTGGGCTGGAAACGACGACGTAAAGACGCAAAACGCATGTTTATTGAATGTATTTAACCGACATGCGACTATGAAAGTATGGTCTATTGTCATCTAGATAGGTACAAAAAGTGATTTTGTGCTACTTTTCGGATGCTTGATAACGTCTTTTAAACGTATGTTATTCTTACAGACAATTGATATGACGTTATCTTCCAAAACGCGTTAGGTATTATATTTCAGAAGCTTTTGTAATTAAAGTACAATTTTCCTGTTAATTGAAAAAAAAAGAGACCTACAACAAAACATATTTACTAAAAAACAAAATGCTTTGAGATTCTCCCATCAAATTTTACTGTAATATCTCATTTAAAAAAATACTATATGTAATTAGCACCTCTAGCCAAAGTTTATTTTTATTATTTATATTTATGCCTACCCCCTCGGGGATAAAAAAGGCGTGAGATTATATTATATTATTATTAAAATCCGGATAGTCGCCCCGGGGGAGTATAATTTTCTCGATTGCGAAAGTAGAGTAATCTCTATTTTCGCAAATGAAAAATATGTTATTTTGTTTATCTATCGAGAAACTGCAACTACAACAAAGTTTTGCATGTCTTTGTGCGATTGCATAGGATGGCATGGCTAGGTGCGAATTGCGATTGCGAAAGTTTTTGCGGGATGAATGTCCTCTTTCTCGACGGAGCATCTAATCGAAACATAATTTACATGGATTAGGCAACTATTCCCTATGGGATAGTTATCCCAAAATTTAGAGGTCCGCAAAAATCGCCTATTAGATAGGTACAATTTGTTATTAAAGCTGTTAATCTTTGTAAAAATAAATAAATTAAATAAAGTATATACTCTTCAAATATCAAAGATAATGTTTATTCTTTTTATAAATTTGAAGACAATTAACCAAAGTATCTACCTATTTAACTAATAAGGAATCCTGCTTTTGGTACCAAGGATATAAAGTAATTTTAAAAAAGTGGGGCAACTATCCGGGTTTTACTCTATTGCATTATTATATTATGCTTCTGCTAAAATTAAAGTTAAGAAAATCTGCAACCGCGGCAATCCTCAATTTCAATAAATTAAAACTATTTTGCTATATTTTAATTTTAGGTCAAACTTACTTTGCTTAGTTCGAGGCTCTCTCGGTCCATCGACTGTAACTTTGATGGCTTTGGTGTAAGTGGCGACCTGGCTCGGGAAGGAGCTGATGGTGATGGTCAGAGAAAAGGACTTCCCCCTACCACTACGCCCCACGAACCGCAGGTCGTTGAACTTCGCCACTTGGTTCTTCATTACAGCCGTACAGTTCCTTAGCTCCGCCATCACATTCTCATCGTTGCCAGCTTTAATTGTGACCAACGTGCCATCCTGGACATCATCCAGAGCAACGACCTTAAAGGCCACTGGCAGCGACTTGTTCGATCGCCAGTGTCCAGGCAGCGCTGAGCACAGCACAGCCGGGGAGCCGGTCGGCACCAGCTCACCGTGACTTTGCCGGTAGTATTCGTGGATATGGGAGTAGACGTCCGCCATACTAAGGGCAGGAGGGCTCGCGTGCGGAAGGTGCATCGACTCCAGTCTACCCTCCAAAAACTACTCGATACGCCACTGAAGTCCTCTATCACGCCACTGTAGTCTCTATACACTCCGATAAAAGTTTCGAACACGCGATCCAATTTCAAACTCGCGGCGAAACAACAAAGTCGCGCGGAGCGCTCCGGAAAGTTGTGCGAAGTATGGCCGCGAGACGGCGTATGAACCGCGAGTGCGAGCGAGCGTCTCCACCACTTGTTGGGCGCGGACGAAGACGCCGGGCGGGGGCTCGGAAAAATATACCGGCCGTGTGACTCGTCGAGACCGCAAACCGAAGACGCACGACGCGCACCGAAGTCACGGCGGGGGACGCGTGCTCACGAGGACTCGGTTACGACTGATGACTGCGATACGACGCGACTTTTTCCGATGGTCAATATTTTGCGTTCGCGTGGTCGCCGCCCCCACCCGGGTGGCGGCCCCTACGTCTCGTAAAAAGCGGGAAGGAGACGAAGGGTGCGGGCAGCGTGGAGCCGCAACGGGAACGAGCGGGACGGTCGTGGTCGGTCTCTGCGTTTTTATAAAAATGCTCGTTGGAGTGGGACGCTGCCGCACACCGCTGGCGGGTGGGAGAGGGATGGGTGGATTTTTTTGAATCACCGCGGTGACGTATCGCGAAGCGGCGGTAATTAGGCCGCGGGGCGGCGGGAAACCGCGGCCGGTGCGAAAACCTATCAACGAGCTCATGAAAAATTATGAATTTCATGTTTGGAGTCGACGGGAGTTCGCGCGCCGCTTGCGGGGTGGCACTTCATTATCGCTCAGGCACGCTAGGAATTCCGATGACAGGGGTGTTCATTGACACCTTCGCATTCTTATAATGTTTTAATTAAGTACCTACCTACCTAGGTACAATATTTGTATCATCTATATAATAATATTTGGCCTTAAGTTAAATAGTTTTAGATCAATCTTAATATTTACCATACTGTATGTAAGAAATTATTTATTATCTTGTAGCTTTGAGGCATATTACATAAAAATATTATTTTTTTCCTGGTCATTACCTATTTGAAATAATTTACATTGTGTTGTTCTCCCAAGCATGTTATTAATTAATTTTAATACACAAAAATTTATCCAACACAAAAACCACGCTAAGCATGAAAACTTAAAAAGACTCGCAAAAGCAAGGAGTTTGAATATGAAGCGCGTCCGCGTGCGGTTACCCGCGACGCGTGCGACGGAGAAAGCGTGCGCGAGCGAGACAGCACACGAGAGGGCGGGGCGGCGGCAGGCGGAGCGGAAACTTTTGCACGAACTTTTGTGGAGTTTCCCGCGCTTTTCGTTCCGCGCGCTATACAAACTTTATAACGCAGGAACTTAGCTGTCACGTTTGTTGTCACTTTTTTGCCCAATAGATTGTCAATAATTTTGTTATTGGCAGCAACTAATTAAATAAATGAAATTATTCAATTTCATTCATTTAATTAGTTTATTCAATTCTATTTATTTAATAAGTTGCTTTAGAGTCTCTCTCGCCTTAAATCTCTCTGAAAATGTTTCTTAGACGAAGTGCAAAACCCAATTAATTAAACAAGAAAAAGTTTGCTGAATAAATAAAATTAAATAAACTTAATCTTCTAATATTAATTTTATCTACACAATTTATTTTTTATTGGTAAATTTTCACCAGCTTAGATCAATGTATGTAATGGAGAAAAACAATAAGAATTAAACTTTTAGCACAGCTTTTAGGCAGCTTATCAAAGAGCTAGCAGTGTGTTTTCTTTAAGCTTCATGTGACCTGTGATATCAATGTCAAAGCATCAGCCTAGTTATCTTAAAAAAAATATTCAACCTACCATCTGGGTACCGTTCCACGCAGTTCCTCTACGGAGATCATTTTGTATCCGTAAAATGTTGTATCACAATATTTAAAGTCGCGCTAAAAATATATCCATGCTTTCTTTGCTTACCTAACCTACCTACATTTTTTATAACCTCAAAATATTTTACAAACCACAAATACGTTTAATTACTTTTTTATGAGTTGACCTGTTACTTTTACAATCTGTACCCAACTTGCGGCGTCTTTCAAACACCATAATACGTCGGCCACTTTTAAGTATCTTATCTTTATTGTTAACCCTATTATCCCTATACTAATGCCGCCACGTGGAAGCTAATGCTTTTGTCTTCGCAGGTTAAGAAGGGCTCAAAAGGCCCGGCAAAACATTGTGGTCTTTTGCAAAAAGTTCACCAAATTTTATGGTTAGAAAACTGCAAATAGTGTGCTGTTGTAAAATTTATTGCAAAGAATTCGTCTTGGTGAGGTTATAAAGTTATATATAGTTTTATTTTGGTATATAGGTGTAGGTTTTGGAAGTTATTTAAACAAAACACCATGCGTTATTTCAGACAAGTTTGTGTAGGTAGTTTGAGCGTTTTCGTAATATAAATTGAGTTAGGTATTATTCTAATATTTATTTATTAAAAAGCAAAGCATAAGATTTTTTATTAATTTATTCAGGAAAAAAAAAAGATTTTGTGTAAGCTATAGGTATCAAACTATTTTGCACTATTCGTGGGTCTGTTGCCTATGGTGTTACATTTGCGCGTGAGTTACAGAGTGCTTATTTTAACAGCCACGATACCACTAACCAATCCAATTATCCCTTTTTTAACCGACTTCAAAAAAGGAGGAGGTTATCAATTCGACAGTATTTTTTTATGTTTGTTTTACCTCAGGATTATTGAATGGGTAAATCGATTTTGATGACTATTTTTTTATTTGAAAGCTGGTGCTTCCTGTGTTTAAATTCCAATTTGGCCCAGTTCTGACAGTGACATACCTACCTGAGAAAACCATATAGATTTCTAAATTATGACAGAGATTATTTGAGAGAACTGCCAGTCCTTTGGTCACCTATTATCATAGCAATACCTACTTCGTTTTAAATATAAATAATTAACGTCATAAGCTTTGGTAAATTGACAATTCAAAAGTATTAGTAAATTTATAAATAAAAAATACATATATCCAAGTTTTCTTTTATTGAAGATGAACTTTTAGAACCTACCTACCTATTAATATAGATAGGGCAATATTGTAAACCGAAAAAAAATTAGAAAGTCATCTTCGGGGTTGATGAGGCCGGTATTCTCACAGGCAGTTGTCAAAGAATTTCTCTCAATTACGGCAATAAAAATAATATTGTAGGCAAACAGCCGCTTTGAGCTGCGCGCCGACAGCTACCGAACGGTTTTGTGCAACCCCTGTCGTAAAATGCGCGTAGCAATAACAATGCGTCCGCGCACAATGACGAATATTTCTAAGATGTTCCTTTATTTTGGCCCAAACATTGGCATTGGGGCATTGTGGGCCCTTTTGTTAACTATTTACCGACTTTTGGGTTGTTACTGTGAAGGGCTGCGAGCTCGGTACGTAATGCGGAAAAAAATGTGGATCTCAATCCAAGTGATGAATAGGCTCAGCGACGCGGGTGAACTAACATCTTTATTGAGTTATGTTTTTATGCCTGGATATGTTAGCTAAGTTACAAGTCAAAAGTATTATAATTTCAAATTAGAAAATTGTGGCCAAAAAAATAAGGTTTCAGATATGTACTGTAATAAAGAGTATTTTACCTGCATGTTATACTACGCGTAACCTATAACCAAAATGAAACTCCTGCTTGAATAAAATATAATATTTAGGTGTAAACTTACTGTGTTATGTACCTATAATACCTATATTAAGTATTATAAATTTTTTACCTGTAAAAAAGCTACCTTACTCGGCCTAAATATTAAAACTACACGTGTAAATTAAAAAAGGAAAGTAAAGGCAAAACCGAATGTCGCGAAAGATTGATATATTTTCCAAACAAAATTAAATGTAAGTACTCGTATTATTTAATATTTTTAAAATTTATATTCCTTCATTCTTAAACGTAGGTACGAGTATTTACCTACCTCCCTGCGAATCGACTAGTTTAAAAATTCGTTATCGTTTTGCAGAAAGCTATTTTTTATAGTTTATATTAATAGATAAAGAAAACTTAAATTAAATGTTGGTAAGTTAAGAGTAATCTATAATAATCTATAATCTCTGGAACTCCTGAATCGATTTTTAGAACTCTTTCACTGATAGCAAGCTATATTATCCCAGAATAAAATGGTCCATTTTATTTCGATAAACCAAAGTAAAGTGATTCTAGTATAAAGGACGCCTAACCTTTACGAATCCGAGTAATAATGTAAGTTAAAACAAATGTAGAGCTGTGGCGTGGTAATTGCTGCGGAAGTTGCCGGCTGGCCGACCGTTTAAACTTGGAGTCGATCGGGCCGGCTAATTGCAGACAAATGTCGGCGCTTAATCGGCGAAGGGTTAATTTAAGGCGTGTCAGGTTGTCTCACGAGTATTTTAAATTGGTTACAAAAAAATAACTATGGTCACGCATTTATCCTCGAAGGGGTGACAGAGGTAGGTATTACATTTGTGGACATAGTGTGCACTTTTCACCAGTTAATTTTTTGGACCCCTAAACTGACAGGTTGTAGACTGGATACCTAGTAACCATATGAAAGATGATATAGCCGGAGTGAGATCTCCTAGGTCACCCAGGTCACCTACACCTAGGTGAAGTGATCATCTTAGTGGGATTTCATATTGCTATGTTACTTGTAAAATAAGTAAAAACCAACCAATACACTTTTGCATTATAGTATTCGTAGGATTGATTTATATTTATTATGAACCTATCTGAAATATTTTTAGTAGATCATTAAAATAGAACCCTATACGGTATTTTCACAACATTTTTCACAAGGCTATTAACTTCGCTCCATTATTAACACAATTAATGTATAAAAACGTCCTTTGATTGTATGTCATAAAGACTAGATTGTTTTATACTTTATTTATAAATAAATTTTACAAATTCTTTTGCTAAATAATACTGCTTTAATCTTCGTTTAGAAAATAGCGAATAGTGTTTTAACATGAAACTAGTAACTAGAACAAGAAACTTTTAAACGATACAAAAAAAAAACTTCTCTACTTCGCAAATATTTCAAGTGACGCACTTCCTGCAATCCAACCATTACGAAAAGCTCTACAAAACTCAGCAGACCTAAAAATACGTTGCACTTCTATAAAGCAATAAATAATAGTGCATTAAGATTTAAGTGTTACAGGGCTCTTGGTAACAATGTTGCTCAATGTTGCCCGACACGGCAGCTCAAGGGCCCTCAAGACCTATCGGCGAGAGGTAAAGACCGAATGTAACTCAGTAATTGGCTACTTCAATTTTAAGGGAAACCTTTCCGGTTACGACGCCATACCGTGTAGACTTATTGAGGTCTAGAGACGTATCTATTTATTTTATATTTTATTGTAAGAATTTAAATATAATATCAAGATTATTATCAAAAAAGTGAACGTACTAAGGAAATACTGTATAAGTAAATAAGTAACAACTTTCTATTGTACACCAATAAAAATCTGCAATAAGTGACACGTTGATTTAAAAAGAAGTACAATGGGCGTTCTTATTGCTTTATGCAATTTCTATACGATAAGTATTTAAATAAGGTAGATTTCGAATAAATATTTAAATAATTTAAATTAGCAATAAGTGCTGTTTATATGGAAATGAGACGATGGGACCGTGGGTACCGGAAGCGCGGCAGCTCCTCAAAGAGCTGTCAGTATGTTTGGTCGAGGCTTCTTGTGATCACATGGCTGTCAGCTATCTATGTCAAAGGATCAGCCTAGCTATCCAGAGAGGGAATGCGGCCAGACTTCTGGGCACTGTCCCACATATTTCCTCTTGCGAGGACATTTATTGTCTGTAAATATCGTAAATGAATGTATATTTTCTTTTCAAATTAAATATATATTAAAGCATACATTATTTTTATGTGTAAATGCAATTTAAAAAATATCCTTGTTGCATGTCCATGAAAATTTATTTTAAATTTGTCGATGTTGTAAGTAAAATTACTTATAAAAAATCTCACGCGCTATCAGCGTGGGTAATATGTTTAGTAACAGTAGGTAAAGGATGTTGAATAAGCAAATAATAGTTTATTTAGTGATATTTATTGAAGTCGGTTTGTATTTTTGTTTCAAATGTTGATTATCTATGTAGTTACGGTACTAAGATTTAAATTGAATGATACATCACAAATCGAAAAATAACTATCTTTTACCCAGACTAGCTGTTAGACATCTACGTGTTTTACCAGGATGAAAGGTATAATATATAGGCTTGTCAAATATCATAAAGACTTAGCCATGAAACGGTAGCATACAACAAACAGCCAGACAGATCCACTTCCGCATTAATTATATCTTTGAGGTTAAATGCCGTTTCTGATAGAGTTGTAGCTCTCGAAACCGGGCCGAGGGCAGTAAGCATTGTGCAAATAAAGTAAATCCGGTAAGCGTCCGCGGCTATCCGTATTCGAGTCCCGGGGCGGGCTGAGTGGCTATTGTGCACGTAAAGCACACAGGAAGCCAGTACAAACTGTTATTTGTTGGGATAATTATAACATTGTGCCACTGGGTTGAATTTATTATCTCTACTAAACTTAATCTAACATTTTGGGTTAAAATTTAAATTTATAATCGATTCACATTCAATTTTATTCAAGCGAAGACATTGCTTGAATAAAATTGACTATCGTCTTGTAGTTAGTGAGTTCGCTTCTATGAGTGAGGTTCGGGTTCAAATACTGGTGAGCGCATCCAATAAGTTTTTCAAAAACTTACGTATTTAACAAGGCTGTTGCTAGGCGCCCGATTAATTATATTTATTCGTCCGGTTATCGGATGAATAAAATTATTTAGTCGTCCGGTAAAACGAATAAAGTTGTTGTCTAGCTCGACATAGAAGGAAAACATTAAAATCGTAGGCCCAGAATAGATTTTGAGTATTTCTGAGGTATGTGTAACAGCAACACGGTCCGGCGATCGGTTCAATACCTATCACATTCAGGTTACGACCAAAAACCGGTACCGTTTTTCATCTGTAAATATTGTTAATAAATATTTTTTTTCTTTGTAAATAACCCACATCCAACAGCGTACTGAATAGAATTCCTAACAAAAAATGCGACGTTATAAATCAAAATAATCAGAGGCATGCGTGGTGTGTGAAATTCCGTAGTTGCATGCTGAGGGAGGGCGGGGAGAGTGGAACTCATTACTGGCACGTGACACCCGCCGTCCCTCGCCACTCCACTGCTACATTTCGCCAATGAGTTATTGAGTGAGCTGAAGGCTCATGTGTTAAACCTCACTCGTGTTGAATTTGACTTGCTGGTCTTTACATGTATTGTAATTTGTAATATGATTATTGACAGTTTTATAAAAGAATCACTGTGTAGGGATTTTAAAACTTAATATTTAATATTTTTTTTAATTGGGAGGTTATGCTGTCACTTTTGGTCACTGTTCGATACGGTTCCTCTATGGAAGATGAAAAAAGAAAATACTTATTGGTGTTACATTTGTCTTAAATGACTTTATTTAATAATTTCTTAAGAACTAAGAAAAAACTACCCAGTTTAAGAAAAATAAGTTTCCTAGAATAAAATAATTACTGTTAAGCAATCAATTAATGAATTGCTATATCATTTTATTAGGAGAAATTTAAAACACGACAATTTTTAGCGGAACCCGACCCATCAAAAGCTCGCATTGTTAATTGCAGTTGATTGATGAGGCAATACAAAACGTCAAATTACCCAACAAATGCGGCGCGCTTCAGCGAAACTGCGACACAATCCCACCGTTTTTCGCTCACCCGCCCGCCGTATTTTTCTAATTGAATCATGTGTGATTTATTATTGGTCTGATGATGTATCATTCTTTCAACAGCAGCCGCGCACCCCACGCTTGTGGCCCGAATTATTGCTACAAATGTTCACATCCGCGCTTTTTAACTGCTGCGCCATTGCGACCCGACCTCCCCTTCGACCTTTTTTATTAAACTGAGTAATCGATTTTTTCACGACTCTATTGAGGAATACAATCAAATCAAGTATTGGTAGTCAAGTCAATACGTGAAAGTCTGTACTGTTTTTAAACGTATTCGTTCCATAACTTTACTAATGTATAAAAATATTTCAGTCTAAAATGGTTTCAATAATCTCTAAATAATGACTACGTGCATAGCTAGCAGATAGCTCGCATGGCAATATAAAACGACTCCTTCATTTCCATCTCTGCAGCTCGCGTCATCAGCTCAAAGTGCGCTTTCCGCTCAGCGCTCACATTGTCGCCCGCGAGCATTGTCTCGCTCCTAGAAACGGATACGAGATACAAACAAAGTTGTGTACCTATATTTGGTATGGATATTTCTCAAACACACTGAATGTATACGGTATATTGTGTATTGGGTTGAGTTGTTGGTAGGTTGGTAGGAACATACTACATATATGAAAATTACGCATTACGCGTGCAACCGTTTTGAAATTACCAGAGACACATTATACCGAAAATTTGCAGAACTTCGTATAATTCCAGTAGGTAAACGCAGCTATTAACGACCCATCGAAAATCTGCAGGTATTGCCGACCCATTCTGCTTATTCTTATTTTTATCGGTTTGGAACTATTTGAGTCACAAGAGAGTATAATATACACACATGTTTGTATGTTTCCTAATAAATTTACTGGTGTTAGTGTACATAGGTTCACGGGAATGTGACCAAATATGTTAGTTTCTGTGAACGTAGCGAGTGCGCCGATCGTGTCATACTAACCCTTACTTCCTCAGGTAAGTACTCGAATTTTTTGCTTAAGATATTTTATATATAAATATTTACGTTAAGTTTATTCTGAATAACTCAACATATTCCTTTATTTGTATATTTCACATTTCGCAACTAAATTATTATGTTTAAAGGAATTTTAAAAAGTATTTTTGAAATTAAAATAGAACGGCAATAGCTGCAGTGCATTTTAGTAGTGCAGTCATTGCCGACCCATGGATCGGCAATGGCTAAGAGGTTATGCTTTATTTTTTCAATTTTTCGTTAATGCTTACAATAATTAAACAAGTTTTTATAACACCATTTCAATCTTAAGTATTCTAAAATTATAAGCATCTATTAGCGACATACACCATGTTATATTATAATCTTGTTTTTCCGCGATAAACTGCCACGCATTATTAAACATTTAGACGTGGGATATGAAAGAAACTACTTAGAGTTTTCTTCGTATTTATATGAAAGTGGTGTATTTTTTTATAGTTTAGGACTAAATCAATAAATTATTGTATTAAATCGGATGGGGAAATAAATTACAATTAATATCGATTATTTTTCGTGGCTCGTTAAAAGATTTGTTCATTTTTTTATTGAACACTAATTACCGATCCATATGAATCGGTGATTGCAACAAAGAGAAGCTATCACCGATTCTATACCGAATAATTGGTATTTTTGGATTAACGGTTAGGGTCTAAAAGTAAAGCTACTAATTTGTTTCAATTTAATGATTTGATTCAATAAGTTAGGTTCGGTTTAATTTCATTTCATGTAATTAAATTTCATTTTCATTTCATATCCATAAAAAAAATCTACTGAAGACTTGGCTGTATGTATAGTTCCCTTTGCCTACCCAGAATGGGTGAAGAAAACAAAAAAAAACTCTGCTTTTAATCTTTTACGGTTGGCGCGATTTTCCAAAAATGTTAGTTGAGTTTATTGTATTTTTATTATTTTATTAAATTGCTTAATTTTTTCGCAACTGTATTAAAAATAGTTATTAAGTACACGCGCGGAACCGTCATTGCAACTTGTTCCGACAGTCAACCCTTACCTTCGGCTGCGCTAAACTTGGGAAGTTCGAAAAAAAATTATAGTTTTTTTGGGAAATAAAACAAAGGGTTTAAGTAAATTTGAAATAAAATTGTCTAATTATTTTTATTCAAAACATGTAAATTATACATTTATAATAGTTTTTACTTTTATTTTCAGGTTTGTGACTCTGACTTAAATAGTATAAAGTATTAGTGCTAGCCATGGTGGAGCAAATCATGATTGTGTAGAAGCACCAGCCGCTATCCCAACTTGAAAAACTCTGTGCTGAAAATAATACAGTGTGTTTTTATTTTATTAACATCTACACATTTACAAAATTATCTCTGAATTTTGATAGTGAATATTTATGTTTCAGGTGATTCAGTTATCCCCTATGTCCAACACAATTGACACTAAGACCAATTCTCTTCAACGGCACTACATGGAACTGCATTGTGAAATAACAGCATTGACATTGTTTTAAGAAGTAATTACTATTAAGCAGGCTAATCAATTAGAAAGAAAGGCTATGGTAACTATGGTTTGCACTAGCTGGCCAAGCAGCAGGTTTCCGGAACGCAAGATAACAATACATGACCTATGTTCTCACTTTGATTTTATGAATGTTATTCTATTTACCATTTCTATTAAAGTCTATTTTCTTATATTACTAAAATTTCATTTGTGTCCTCAATACTTTTATTTTATTGAGGTCAAAAAGTGAAAAAAAGTATTTTAAAGAATCCACAAGCATTCCGAGGTTTACTGCGATTAGTTGGAAAGCATGGACACTAGTGACATGGGCTGCAACTCGCTGCATTTCCACTTGTAATACTTGAAGCCTCCGAGATTCACACAGAGGAGCCAGTGGAAGACCTAATGAAAATAAAAATTCTTTGTCATTGAAATGTATCATATTTAAAACTTTGCACTATGATTCATAAGCATTAAGAATTATAAAAATAATAACTAAAGTAACGTAGGCACTTACTGTCGAGTTAAGTTTGAAAATTGCTTCCAATTTGCAATTTGAAACACAATTTGTATTTGATATGTTTATTGAGATGTTTACAACTTCGTTCAAAGGAATTCTTCCATGGAATCCAAAAGTGGATAGTTTTTTCTCCAGCGTAAGCCAGATATTGATGTATGAACATATTTTTGTTGAATATATAAGAAATCTACATTAACAATGAATTTCATGTTGGTTCTCACAGACCAGTAATAGAAATTGGTTCTATTCCTTTTTTTTCACCCCTTACGGGGTAGGCATAGTAGATTGTTAAACAAGGGTCGGAAGGAATCAATTCCCATACGAGGTATTTAGATGCCCGAGCGCAGCGAGGGCGGATATAGTCCGAGTAGGAATTGATAACTTCCACCCGCGTTAAACACTCTACTTTTCATTTCGAATTCAAGGAAAGTAAACAAAAAAAAATTCAATTTTACAAAAATTCAAACATGCAAAAACGCAATAATACCTACAAAAAAAAATCAAAATTGTCAACAATACAACCAAAGAGGTTGGAAGAAAGAGAAACTTTTTCTTTTAAACGTCTTTGAATACTACATCATAGAGTACCTAACCTAAATAACATTACAAAAATAATATACAAATCCTTCCTCTTTATAATACTTTTAGCCGAGTAGGTAATAGTGTTATGTGCTTATTAGTGTCGATGAAAAACAAGATTTTAAATTTCGGAACAGCTTACCAAATTATTACTCTTTTTTTAATTTTAAATATGGAACGCGTACCGCCCTGCGCGCGGGCTATTATCTGTTGTTTATACCTACACTCACAAGGCCGCACCTTTTTTTCTTGTTCTAATAAACTAATTGATGTAAAAAGTTTCGTATCCCTACTAAGTAGGTACCCAAAGAGGCTGGCAGAAAGTCATTCTCTTTCCTAGAGAAAAAAGGCCGAAAGCAATTACTATGATTCTTTCCCGACCGAGGGCGGGAATCACAGCCCTGAATCTCTCTGTGGTGCTCAGATCAAACATACACTACTTTCCGAGTATGAGATATGAAGAAATCATAACGCCATGCAGCCTCGTCATAAGTTAATGATATCCTTGAGTTATCCTTGAATGGCTCTGCTTCAGAGTCCATGCACAAAAATAATAGCACTTTTACTGAAGACTTTATTGTAACTTCTTATGGCAATCCAAAAATGTCCATATCTCACATTTTATCGAATTTCCCACTCACTGCACACTTTCACGGACACTTGCCACTTAATAAACTATTACTATTATGATGAGTCAAAACCCGAAATACCTACACAGCAAAATGAAAATTATACAAAAAACATGACGTCCCTCTTCGGATTCCCGCCAAAAAGTTTAAAGTCAAGTTTATCTCCATTTTCAGATTATTTTAGTAACTATAATTATTGTAATGAATCAAGTGCAAAAATAAGAAGCAAATAAAAGTAAACGGGACATTTCGAAAACGGGATATTTTGGGAAAGGAATATTTCGCTCAAACTAATAATTATTTTGAGAATCGAACATGTAGGTCGGTATTTTGTGAAAAAAAGTATGCTTTATTTACTTACGGTCGGTGTTAGATTCATAAAAATCGGTAATAGCTTCAAAGCGTTTCGGGTGGGTCGGTAATAGAAACAATTGACTTCAACAATCCTTTGATTATTTTTTCAATGAAAACATGATGTTTATAAACAAATGCAAATATAAATATAAAATATACAATCTATATCTAAATATAAAATAAAAAAATCTGGTATGTTTGCAACCACTACCCTTAATTCTAATAATCAATTTCAAAACTTGCTTAAGGGGGTCGGTAATAGCTGCGTTTACCTTAGTTAGTTTCTACACCTACAAATAATTATGGTTATTTCAGCCATCCACAGCGTACTTCGTGTACCACATACTTTAGTCAAACTTTAAGAATACAATTATATTGTACGCAGTTTTCAACTATCACACAAGTTCAATCACTAAAAAGTTGATAACAGAGCTTTTGTCATCATAGAGACCATCGAAAGGTGTAAAGGTAAATAATTATATCTATGAATGGTTTCGTATGCAAATAAATCCCCAGCACGTTACCGCTTGGTGGGTACGATTCTCTCGTTAGGGTTGCCGCTCGTGTTATGTTCGAAGTTCCCGGCGAAGCATGACATTTTGTTGTTAGTAATAAATAAAAACAAATGAAAAACAATACATTTGGATATTCCATTAAAGAATAAAAAATCCAAAGAATATACATATACCTACTGGTGAAAGACTTTGCCTACCTCCTCGGGAATAAAAGGTTTTTATTCAATAAATATCTACAAGATTCAATTTCTCTTACACGAACTACATAACAGTATTAACAGTGTCAGTTGGACCAGGGGACAAAAGACGAGAAACAAGTGTCTTTGTTTCTAAGTTGATATTTAAAGGGTTGTATCTTTTAAATATATGTGTGAGGTAGATATTTTCAAAGAATGGTTATGCATTTCTGTATTATCGTTTTTAAGATAGTGCAGCACTATCTTAAAAACGGTAATACGATACATACTGCAGCTCTCCAACTTAACTGAGACGTTTCCCGGGGTAGCTGCGCAAGAGGGAGGGAAAATGGATGACGTTAGAGCACAGTCAATATTTATCGATTCGTATGTATGGTATGTATAGTTACTTTGTTATTATAAAGATAACGATGTGGTATTTATAATTATTTACATTATGGGGGTAACTTTACAAACAGGTTCATTCATCTACCATACGTTTCCCTACAGTATGCAGCGCTGTGACGTCATCGGTGACCCCTCGCGCCCTGCACATCTACCTCAGGAACAGTCTCACTTAGACATGTGTGTCTATTTTACTCAGCTTAGCGACATCCCTGCGCTAATGTGGGCATGCCGCGACGCCCCGTCGTGCGATTGTGAGTCAGCGCCCGCCGCGCCGGGTCCGTCGCCCGCCGCCTTTGACACTGACTTTTGTTTGGCACGGCCCTTAATTATCTTGATTAGGAGTGTCGAATTTATTCACATGGTATTACACAGAATTTTCATGTCAAACAGAAATTGCATTAATGAAGATTGTGCGTTGTTTGCAAGGCTATGCTGATCTGTACGAAAATTTGTTAATACAAATGTGGCTTTAATCGTGAGAAAATGGGACTACAAATCGATATGAAGTTGAGGTCAATATTTTGTGTATTTCAATCCTTCTTTTTCTTTGAATCCGCGCTTTGATTCGGGTTTCACAAAATAAAATCTGATACTTGTAAAAATAGCAAAACGGAACATGCAAATATTATGTGAAAATTTCTGTTTCAGTTTCAAAAAAGTTTATTGAAATTGTGTGAGCTGTTTCGGAGTTTTAAATTTATTTATTTATTTATTTTTATTTTATTTTATTAGGAATAGCAACAGCCAAAACAATTACAAATACAACTAATTCTAAATACAATTCTAAAGGCCAATTATAGCTATCCACGTATTATCTATTAACATACTACCTATATGAGAACAAACTTAAAAAATTCAGCATACACATTTGCACACTTTTGTTGCTTTTTGGCAAATGGAAAGTTATATAAACATAATCGAACAACAAAAACATGTTTGTTTTATATATGTATTATATTTTTATATAATATATATAAACAATCTGTTGGTACAACCCTGAGGGAGAAAGAGAGAGAATGGCAATATACCCATACATACTATTATGTCTATTTATATTATTTATTTATTATATTATTTATATTATAATATATATGCAATACTATATACGAGTAATATATACTATATACGATAATAATTGTATCCTATGGGTTATTATTAAACTATCTGTGTGCCAAACTTCATCAAAATCCGTTCAGCCATTTTAGGTGACTGAGGAACATACATCTTCTTAACATCCAAACATACATACAAACTTCGTTAACCAAACGAACACAAGGTCAACTTACCAGTTTTAATTTTACTTTATGCTTGAAATTTTGTTTAGAACCCATAAACAAGTCAATATCACTGAAATTAGTGTTATAGCTCCTCACTATCCTGGTGGCGTTTTTGCCATAATTAGTAGTGTGAAATGGGACATGAAATAAAGAGGTGTGCCTGGTGCGACGCGCTGGTACACTTAGACCGATTTTTGTAAGCAAGTCAGGGCAGTCGAGTCGCCCGCGCACTATATCAAACAACAATCCCATGTCAATCACATCACGTCTCTCTTCTAACGTGAAGAGGTCATAAGTGCGACAGTTATCTGCGTATGAAATTTTGGGGTTTTTGAATTTAAAATTTAGATGCTTTAAGAACCTTTTCTGGATGCCCTCAATTTGGTTTTTATAACAGGTGTAGTTGGGATACCATATGGAGCTTGCATATTCTAGTAAACTACGCACATATGCATAATAAACAATTTTAAGACTTATTAGACTCTTAAATGGTTTAGTAATTCGCAAAACGAAGCCTAAATTACGAAACGACCTATCTGTGATCATATCTATATGCTTACATAAAATCATTTTTGAGTCGAACATGACACCCAGGTCACGCACCACATCAACCCTCTCAATTACAACATCATTGAAGTTATACGTAAACATTATAGGATTATTTTTTCTAGTAAAGCTAATACATTGACACTTGCCAACGCTGACTGTGATCATATTTTTTATATAATAATTGTGTAAATTATTTAAATCATGTTGTATCCTTTCACAGTCAGCGACGTTGCGGACACACATAAATATCTTTTTGTCATCAGCGTACAACAAATGTTCTGCGTTATTAATAGAGCTGTAGATATCAAAAATATAAGCATTGTAAAAGAGAGGGCCGAGGTGCGAGCCCTGAGGTACACCGGAAGGGACACTGATATAATCAGAACGATATCCACCCATTACAACTGCTTGGGAACGGTTAGAGAGATAAGAGCTAACCCAACGTAACAAATCCCCACGAATACCCAGAGCATGAAGCTTACTGAGCAGAATGACGTGGTCTACACGATCAAAAGCTTTTTCAAAATCAGTATAGACCACGTCAACCTGACTCCCAGCCTCCATATGGTTCAACACGTAATCTGAAAAATATGTTAAATTTGAAATGGTTGAACGTCCTCTCAGAAAACCATGCTGCATATTAGATATGCCTCGAGAAATAAGCGGGTATATACTGTCGTACACAATTTTTTCTAATAATTTACCCAAGGTATTAAGGATTGATATAGGGCGATAATTTATGACAGCTGTTCTAGATCCTTTTTTATGTATCGGAATAACGTTGGCTCTTTTCCAGATTGTGGGAAAAATACAATCTTTTAAAGAACGTCTGAAAAGAATAGTGACTGGATACGTCAAGAAAGAAGCACAAGATGATATAAATACTGGTGGCAAACCGTCACAGCCAGGACCTTTAGATGTATCCAAAGAATATAATAATTTAAAAACGAAGTCTTGACTTATATCTACATAGGACAAAACCTCATTGCAAGAATAATTATAATGATTATTGTCACCAGCTTGATTTGCGGTTGAAGGCTTGACAAACACACTTTCAAAAAACTTATTAAAAGCTGAGCAAATTGTTTCCCCATTTGTGTATTGTACATTATTGTAGATAAAGTTACGAGGATAATTGGAACCACCCTTTTTAGCTTTAACGTACTTCCAAAAGAATTTTGGGGAGTGTTTTATATTGTGTTCGGTGTTGTATGTAAAACGTTTAAAACATTGCTCCTGTACAACCCGCTGTCTGGCACGAAGCAAGGAAAACTCGTCGTAGTCACGTGGATTACCGTACCGTTTCCATTTTCTGTGAAGTTTAATTTTTTCACGGGTAATCTTGATCAGTGAGGGGCTGTACCAAACTGGATATCTGTTCTGTGAGCTATTACGGATGGAAAGAGGAACAAATGTGGCAAAACATTCGTTCAACTTTTCATAAAATGTGTCAATGGCTTCTTCGAGCGTATCTGTGTTTAGAACCGAGGTCCAGTCAATACTTTTAAGGAAAATATTAATATGATCGTAATTACATTTATAAAAATTATAATGTGGTTGCTGAAATTCCATAAATGATTTTATGTTAAGATCGAAAATTTCAATGGTAAAAGGAGGGTGGAATAAGTCGACTTTGGTTAATGGATTAGATGACCGATTAACACATAAGGGTAGATTACTGTAACATAAATCTAAGATATTGTCGCAGGAATTCTTAATAAAATTATATTGTTTAAGTCCTAAATATCTCATTTCGTTAGCAAACGTCATAGCAGAATTTTGAATGTCTACTAAATCAATATGACGTAACGAATGACCATACTCATTCCAGTTAAGACATGGTAAATTAAAATCGCCTATCAATAAAATATTATCGTCTGGGTGTGACTCAACAAAACATAATAACCTATTTCTCACCCTATCTAAATGTAAAGCTAAGTTGGTTTTGTCAGGAGTGATGTATATTAAAATGATGTATAGGTTAACAGTGGATACAAGCGCATGGGCCGGTACACGCACACATAGCGACTCCACAGACTCGCATGACCAGTCATTAGATACAGTACATTGAAGAGCGTGGCGGGCGCAGAGCATCACACCTCCGCCGGTTTTTTTGTTACTGGATTGCAAGTCCCTGTCACAGCGGAATACTTCATACCTATTATCACACAATTCACTGTTAAAAATATGGCTCTGAATCCAGGTTTCAGTGAATAAAAGTATATCATATTCATTTAGAAGGATGTTCTGATGTAGCTCCAAACATTTCGTATTCAACCCACGAACGTTTTGATAATATATATCAAACTTCTGATTATTAGTGTGAAAATTAGCCATTGAAGATATATAGAACAAATAAGCTGTAATGGACATAGGAAACGTGATATATAATTTTATAGTTCAAATAAATAAATATACTTAAAGTGATAGTCGTGAAATAGTATAATATTTGCATGTTTTTACGAATAGGAAAATCAGTTGATATAATATTAATATATTTCAGTATATATAAGTAAAACAGATCAAAATAATAAAAAACTTTCTTCTTCATTTCACTCAGAGATGTACCATGATAATTGACAGAAACATTCGATGCAACTAGGTAGTTAAGCTCTTGGGAACGTATAAAGCTTTTTTAAAAACTAACTAAAACTACGTGTCGAGCCTGAAGAAGTTCATTCAGTACTGACTGGTCTAAGTAACTGATTTAATACGAAGACTATTGTTTATTTAGATTTGGTTCTGGGAACCGTTACATTCCTGCTGACCTATCTATCAACATCCTACTTTAAGTTGCTGAGGTATGCGCAACATAGTATGGTCGTGGGAATATAACTCCTCCCTCCTTAAATTCGAAGTTATCGGGTAAAATCTTGAGTTTTCCCGAGAACTTCGGATAAACATAAATTTTATTAAAAGCTTATGAATAATCTTTATATAATTCAAAAATACTTAAGTTAATAATATAGAGGGCCTAGCCTCTTCCTGCAAAACAGGATTTTGAATAGTTCCTGGTTTAAAATATAATTTTATCTTATCCAGATACTTATGTATAAAAACAATGATTATAATTAAAGTCAAAATCAGGTAAAGAGTTATTGTGGCGGCACTAACACTTTTCACTTTCACAATGCTGTCGTCACTTTTCGCACTATTTTTCAGGGCGTAGTTAAGATGTTGCACATCGTCCAGGTCTATTCCTTTCAGGTCCAGGGGCTTCAGGCTTTCTTCTAGCGGAGTCCCTTTTTGTTGTAATTCCGGTAAGTTTATAATTGGAACTGGTTTATATTCCGTATTTACGGAATGATACTGATGTTCGTGTATTAACACATTCTCTATATAAGCGTCGCATTTAGGATCAATAGAGATTACATAAGTTCCTTTTATTTTCTGTCTTATGACGTCATCGTTGCAGGTATGTGACAACACCATGCTTTGTGTTGTATATAATATCCATGACGTCGGGGAAATTCTTTGGATTTTCATATTTTCCGTTGTTACCACTTGTGGGGAACAGCGAGATAAATTTGAACTGTATTTCATCAGTTGTTCCACACAGGTTTCTGTAATATATGGTATTATGTCTTCTTCAGAGCATAGGACTTCTTCAGCTGTAATTTCTTTGCAGGGTCGTGACAGTGGGCGGTATCTCTCATTCTCTACTATAAGGTAAGGAAATGTAGGGATGACAATCATGGTTTGGTTATAGGAGTTCAACATGGGAATTGGATATAATTTAAAATAATTATATGTTACGTTATCGGTAAGTGGTACTTCTATAATAAATGTAATTGTATCTTCCTTAAGGTAAGCTTTTACAGAGAGTGTTTCTTCTAAATTAATTAGGTTTTGTTCTTTAACCTCATACATTAAATGACTGAATTTATTTATTGATCTTAATATTTCCATAAATTCCTTTGAATCTATAACAGATTTATGTAAAACAGATACTTTACTAAATGCTAGAGCTGTCTCTATTTCGCTGAGCTTTACATGTATTGTTCTGAAGTTACTTATGAATAAACTACATAAACCAAGTACATGGGCTGAGTAGATAGCGTTGTTTCCTTTTTGTGAAATGTTTTTCATTAATAATTCTATTTGATTTAAGCGTTCGGCAATTAATTTTGTATTTTCGTCTATTATTTTAGTAGAGTTCAGAAAATGGTCCAGCACTTCGGAAATTATCGTAATTCTCTTAGAGTTAGCTTCTTCCTTAGAATGTATTTCGCTAATTAATTGGTCATAACGAATTGCGTCCTTTTGATCTAGATTACCCGTTATTGCCTTTATAAGAGAACCTAAAGGGTCTATAAGGCCTCTTTTAATTCTTTTAGATGGTACTAATTGTTGGTATTTCTCCAAAGCTTCATTCCGCAAATAATCAATTTGTGTAATCAAACCTTCGAATTCTTTAAACTGGAGTTTATTGTTATGTAATATTTTATAGAGTTTAGAATATTTTCGAATATTAAATGATAAGTCTGTACCGATGCCGCTTAAGGTAAGTGTTTTTGCTATAAGCCATTTATCTTTCTGAACTGTTGCTTTTCCTAACTTTACCGGTAGAAGTCCTGGGTTTTGACTAATCTTGGTTACTTCAAGACCTGGGTCGTGAAGTGCCTGGTTCATTCGGATCCACATCAGCAGGAGGAAGCACCACCTGAGGAGGACGTTTTACGTTTTTAATAGGGACCTTGGTCTCTCTTTCTCTTGCCTTTATTGGCACTACGTTTCTTTCCGTTTGTCCTATTACTGTAGCCTTTTGATATCGAGGCTTATCTTTTGACTGTCTCTTATTTACAGCTTTTGCGAAAACTGTTTGTCCGTCCTTAAGTTCCGGGGAAGGTTCACCTCCTTGCTTATCGCGTATTTTTATTTTAGCCAATTCTAATTTTTCGTGTAAATGCTCGTAGAGTACCTGAGTTCGCTTTCTATGGTCTTTAATTAATTGTTGTTTATAGTTTTTCTCAAAATCTAAATCAAATGTTGAATTTAAGTCTGTATGGCCAAAAACTACTTCAAAAGGTGTTAAATCGGTTGAACTGTGTATAGTGTTATTATATGCCATAACTGCATAGCACATAACTGTCGCTGGGTCGGAGTATTTTCTTTCATATTTTGCTAATCGGTATATCTCTATGATAGTAGAGTGAAAACGTTCAATTAGACCCATTGAGTTTGGGTTATTTGGCGTACCTATGTGAAGTTTAATTTTATACAATTCTGTTAGTTCTTTGAATAATTCGTTGTTAAATTCGGTTCCGGGATCGCAACTAATTTTTTTAGGAATTCCATACATTGAGAAATATTTTATCATAGCTCTAACTACTTCCGGTGTACATCTAGATGTAATTTCTATGGCCTGTCCCAGTTTACTGAATGCATCTATAATTGTTAAATAATATTTTGATTCTATGGAGAATAAATCAATGAATATTTCCTGAAAAGGGGCATTCTGTGTTTGGGTTAATTGTAAGATTGGCTTTATTGGTTTCCTATCATATTTAGTGACTTTACATTTTTCGCATGAATTTATTACGGCTGAAACAGTTTCATGAATGTCCGGCCAATAATAGTTTCGTCTTATTCTTTTTACCGTTTCTGTGATACCACGATGGCACGTTTTCCCTTCATGTAATTTAATTATTATTGCCTTTTGTTCTTGCTCATCTTCAACATAGATTGATCTGTCTGTACATTCAAAGAATTTCACGGTGTCTTGCTTAAATAATGTTATTATAATTTTGCTAAAATCTTTTCGATGTTGTTCTTCTTCAAAGTAAATGAAATATTTAATTTTGGGTCTTATGTATCGTTTCAGAAATTCTTTAATTATTTCTTGATTGTTTAGGGGTAAAAATACTTCTAAAATCTTTTGTTTATCGCGGGATAAATCATTTACTCGCATTTTATTTAGGGGCCAACTAAAAACAAGAATTTGGTTCGGTTTAGTGTCTATTGCTTCATTTAAAATGGGGATACCGTGAGATTCCATGTCCCTGGCTGAATGAACTGTTTCAGTTGAGGGTGATTCTGATCTAAGAGGGAAATTTATTTCGGTTTCATCGTCTGAGATTTCTATTACAGGTGAAGCCGTTGCTGTACGTTCGGTATCTGTCGTTTCACGTCTTTTTGTCAGTTTGGTTATTTGTTTAGATACGTCGTCTAAATAGTTTTGTAATCGTTTTTCCTTGTCATCGATATTAACTATCATAGACTCGTTGTCTTCCTCGTCTCCGCTTAATGCGTTTAATTTGATTCGGGACAACGCGTCTGCGTTAGTGTTCTGTTTGCCGTTTTTATGTATAATATTAAAATCGAATTCTTGTAGACGTAACCGCCATCTCGTCAACTTACTGTTTGGTTCTTTCAATTGGTAAAGCCAAACGAGGGGTTTATGATCTGTATAAATATCGAATTTGCGTCCGTAAAGGTATGGTCTAAAATGTTTTGTAGCCCAAATAATGGCTAATAGTTCTCGTTCAATCGCGCTGTATCTTCGTTCCGTTTCAGTTAAAGTTCTACTTGCGTATGCTACTGGTCTATCACTGCCTATCGGTCCTTGAGAGAGCACTGCTCCAATAGCCACTTCAGATGCGTCCGTAGTTAGGATGAATTTTTTTGAATAATCCGGATATTGCAAAATAGGTGCATTTAATAATAGTTCTTTACATTTTTGAAAAGACTCCTTGTATTTTTCATCTAAAACTACTTTTCTTCCCTTTTTTAAACATGCTGTAAGAGGTTGAGTTATTTTTGAAAAGTCTTTAATAAAACGTCTGTAGTAACCAATGAATCCTAAAAATCTTTTTATTTCTGTCTGTGTCTGCGGTATGGGGTAGTCCATGACAACTTTTATTTTGTCGTTGTTGGGTTTAAGTCCGTCTTCTGTCAATGTATGTCCTAGGTACTGTACTTCTTTATGTAAAAATTCCGATTTATCGAGTTGAACCTTAAGATTCGTCTGTCTGAGTCTGTCAAATATCGTTCTTAGTTTCTTTAGGTGTTCCTGGAGACCATTAGAAAAGATCAGAATGTCATCAAGATATACAAGACAATGTATCCCTTGTAGACCTCTAAGTACATTGTCCATTGTTCTCTGGAACGTTGCGGGTGCGGTCTTTAGTCCAAAGGGCATTCTGAGAAATTCGTAATGCCCGTTCTGAGTAGAAAATGCGGTTTTGGCTCTATCTTTTTCGTCAACTTCGATCTGATGGTATCCTGATGCTAAGTCGAGTGTCGTGAAGTAGTTGCATTTACCTAGCTTGTCAAATAAGTCACATATGTTTGGCATGGGGTATTTGTCGTCAACAGTCATTTCATTTAATCGTCTGTAGTCAATTACCATTCTATACTTTACTTGGCCTGAGGCGTCTGCCTTTTTTGGTACTAAGTGGACTGGGGCACTCCACGGGGAATGCGACTCCTGTATTACGTTATCTTTTAAGAGTTTGTCCACTTGATTTTTTATTTCGTTCGCTTGAGTAGGGGCCTGTCTATATGGTTTAGTATAGGCTGGGTCTTCATTTGTCGTTCTTATTTGATGCTTTACCTGGTTGGTGAAAGTTAATGGGAGATGTTCTGAATAAAATATGTCCTTGTATTCTAGACAAAGTTCGCTAATAGCTTGTCTTTCAATGTCGTCCAAATGGTCTAATCTGAGTTTGTTTAAGTTTTCCGCTAATATATTGTCAACTTCTACGTCATTCCAGTCTGTGAGATTGTTTACGTTATTAGGGTGTCTGTATAATGAGTTACTTTAAAAGGGGCTGTGATTGTCAACGTTATGTAAAAGTCGGTTGTGTTCTGTATTATGGTGGTTGCAAAGTTATTTTCGCATTTAACTATGGCTGCAGGCATTCTTACGCCTTCCATAAACTGTTTAAATTCTAATAAAGCATATCCATCTTTTAACACTGTCGGTAATTTAACGCGTTGTTCAGATCGCGGGTCTAATTCAATTTCATAATTGGGTTCGTAAACTATTGGTATTGTAGAGTAATTTGTGTGAAGAATTTTGTCTTTTAAATTGATGTTTGCTCTAAGTCGAGACATTAAATCGACGCCAATTAATCCGTCATAATTTTTATCAACTTCGTATACATAAAATTTGTGGAAATCTGAACATTTAAAAATTGAAAATAAGGGGATTTTTACCACTTCGTCGTGAAAACTTGAGGCATGTGTACTATTTACGGTAAATGGTTCAAATGATTTGTTATTTTGGTAGTGCTTGTTAGCCTTCCTAGGACTTATAAAGGATCTAGTGCTGCCTGTATCTAACATAAACTTTCCATCTATTTCTGGTACATATATATAGGGTAATTTTAAATTAGAGTCATAATTAAGTTGTATCACTTCCGATTGGTTCGTATAGCGCCTATCATAAAATTTTCAATCTCGTTTACGTCGTTAGTTTCAGCTTTTTCAGGTGCGTTTACGTCACCGTCGTTCGTCTGGTACGTGTCTAGTTCCTGTACATATGGGAATTCAGAGTTTTCGTAAGAACTTGAATCTTCGTAATACGCTTGCTCATATCCGATTTCTTCATAGCCTTGGTTTTCATCGTTGGTATAATAAATTTCGTTATTATGGAAACCTTGGGGTTTTGGTTGATGAGGAGCGGTCCTCATGGAAACGTCCGTATTAACTCTTTGTTGGTTCTGAAGGTTTTGCGGGGATCTATATCCAAATTGTCCTGACTGGGGTCTGAAACCAGTTGGTTGAAATTGCATAGGTTTATATCCTATCATTGGGGGTTTGTATCCTTGTTGAATCGGGGGTCTGAATGTTGGTTGATTTGGGGGTCTGTATCCGAATTGTCCGGGTTGAGGTCGGAATCCAAATTGCTGATTACCTAACTGTGGATTCTTAAAATTCTGATAAGGAATGCCAAATTTAAATTGACCTGGCATTGGCTGTGATTTAAATTGTAATTGAGGTTGTTGTGGAATGAAAATTGGTTTAAATGCTTGTTGTTGCGGTTGAAATAATGTAGGTTTCTGATTATTAAATGAATGTGAATTTTTATTCTGTAACATTTTTGTTCTAGCATTGTATTGCTCCTGGAAATTTACTTCTTCTAGGACTGTGCTCAAGGCTTCTTCGAGGTCGTCTGGGTTCTTGAGCCTGACTATACGCACAAGATTTTCTGGCAGGTTGTATAGGAATACATTGAGGGATGTATTATTATAAATAATTTTCTTTGCTATCCTTAAATTAACGTCTCCTATTTTATTTACTTTTGACATAAGGAGAGCTCTAACGTCCTGAATTCTTGAACAGAAGTCTAGATAAGACTCGTTAGTTTTAATTTTAAGAGTTTCTAACTCTATAGCTACACATTCTTCGCTACGCGGATCTCCGAAATGTTGCAACAATAATTCTTTTAATTCATCATAAGAAGAGAAGTCGTCTCTTTCACTAATAAGTGCCGCCGCTTTTCCGCTTAATCGGCTCGTTATACATTGCATTAAAAACTCATTGCGCTCTACTGTGCCCTGGTACTTTCTTATAACAAATTCACATTTTCGGAGAAAGAAATTTAATAAATTTGTTTCACCCGAAAATGACGGAATTAAACTTAAAAATTCCTTTGGAATGTCTGAAGGACCAGCGTTATTTTCATTAGCCATTGTGTCTTATTAATAAAAGTATAAATCTTATAATATAATATTACTTAACTTATTCTATCAAAATTTCTTAAATTAATATTTAATATTTCACTTTTCTTTTATTTCAATTTATTTATTTTATTTCAATTTACTTTATATTTCACTTTTAAATACCACTTTCCGTTACAATAAAAAAAATATAAAAAGGATTTGGAAGGAACAGAGAGAATTTGACTTACTGTCCGACCGAAGCTTTTGCCCACATCTTAACAAATTTCTTTGGTTCGAGGATTGCTGATTATGAAGAATTGGATTCACTGCTGCCACCGTCGTCGCGTAACACTAACTCACCAGGCTTTCCGATTTTGAGGAAATACCTTCTGCAAATTACTATGTTCGCGCACTATATTACGATAACTAACAGCCAGCAATCCTACCGGCTGCGCCAGTTAAGCTCTTGGGAACGTATAAAGCTTTTTTAAAAACTAACTAAAACTACGTGTCGAGCCTGAAGAAGTTCATTCAGTACTGACTGGTCTAAGTAACTGATTTAATACGAAGACTATTGTTTATTTAGATTTGGTTCTGGGAACCGTTACATTCCTGCTGACCTATCTATCAACATCCTACTTTAAGTTGCTGAGGTATGCGCAACATAGTATGGTCGTAGGAATATAACTAGGTAGTAAGAATTTAGTAAACAAACAGTGTTTAACAAACGTATGACAATTTTATGTGTGTTTAATCTAGGATACAAGAATCGAATTATGATGTTGTGCGACTGCGAACGTAAAGGTAGGTAGAATAAAAAATAATAACCATATGTGCAATGAATAGAACAGGGATTCTTTTTTAGACACGTATATAAGGTTATGTAGAAAAAGGCAAAGATTACAATGTACAAATATAGTCAGACTATCTTTCTTAGATCTATATCCTCCTTAATTAGTATCGCGTGAGTGTTATTGTCTTTTCTAACATATATTTTACCGTTACGTACCCATACACTCTGATACTTGGCATCCTTAGCCTTTTCTCTAGCGTTTTTATACAACAGCTTATTTGCGAGTGTTAAGTGTTCGTTTATAAAAATATTTTTTGCCTCTCCAGGGAGCTGTAGATCAGTTGTGGAAATACCTCTCTTTCTGCGAATACCGGATATGATGGCATCACGTATTAAAATGGATTTTAATTTAGCGATGATTATTTTTGGACGATTGGAAGTTTGAGACCTGGTTTGAATGCGTGTAATGTGGTCTATTTGGTCAGATGTTAATTCTACATCTGCATGTCTCGCAATTTTGATGAGGTAACCATGCAGGTTCTCGTTCAATTTCTCCGGTAAACCAGTGATTTCCAGGTTGTGCATACGATCACGTTGCTGCATAACATTTAGTTCGCTTTTCAAGTTGAGAATTTCCTGTTTCGTGGCGATAGAATCCATATCAATTTTCTTTGTATGAGCAGTAATTTCGTTGACACGGTCACCTAGGTCCTTTTGCTCTTTTGAGTGAAATTCCAACGATTCCTTAACTGATGACATGTCCGCAAAGAGCTGCGATTGTTTTTCATCAATGTTTTTTAAGTTTGATTTGATATTATTTAGATCGCTTTTTATCGCAGAAGTTATGTTGTCTTGTATGTTAAGAATCGCCTTGTCCAGCTCGCTCTTCCAGCCAGTGAGTTTATTAGAAATTTCGGACGAAAATTTATCGAAGAGAACCTCCATATCATTATCTGTGTGCTTTCGTTTACAACCACGTAGATAATTCACGTTTGGTTCGTCGTCAGTATTCATAACAGAGAGGTTAGGAGATGAACCGGCATTTGTAATTTTTTTCGTATCAGCCATTATGCAGTAGGTAGGCAAATACAGTGTGGGTTTATACACCGATATCAAATCACCAACACAATTGCACTTAGATGACACTTCACTTTGACAGTTCGCGGAAAGGACCAGCGGGGACAGAGAAAGATGAAAGATATCACCGGAGAGAGACGAAATATAAGTACAATATGTTGTATACACTGCGTTTTGCACCGTAATTATAAGTTCAAAAGGTTTAGTTTGTTAAAAAATCGGTGAAAGATTTAATTAAAATAACGAGTAGCACGTCCGCTCTCTAAGACGTTCAGACGAGGATGGATGGATGGAGGATTTAATTAATTTTATTAAACTATTTATTAAATGTTCGATCCAGACGTATTGAGACAAACAAATAATAATTTTCTAATGAAGTACTTATTAAAAAATAAAAACCTGAAATGAAACCGAAAAGAGTTATCAATGCAGAAAAACAAAAAGTTTTATGATTTTTTGTAAGTAGGTAATAATAATGAAACTAAAAGTAAACAGCAGTAGAATTTCAACAGCAGTCGTAATTATTGTAACCGACGTGGAATGGCCGATGGTGGAGGCAATGGTCCGCGACCGCCTCACCACGCTTAACTGCTCGTGGAGCAATTAATAACAACCAATAAGAAACACGGCACATACGTAATTATGCTATCTAGTTTTATATATAACCAACTTTGGCCAGCAACTCCGTTCGCATTTCGAAATAAAAAGTAGTTTCTGTGGTATTTTGATATTTTGATGTACCTACATCAAAGCTGGTGAAAATTTACATCAAACATAATTGTCATTCAATAAGATAAATACTAAACAAAAATATATTGTAGTCTGTCAGTGTCTACTTGCTACTACACGAAGAAAAAGCTCTACGATGAAGGAAAATATGGTGAAGCGGAGGTGGAATGCTCCTCCACCGGAATAGGGAAGATCTTCCACGGCGAGGTGACCGTACTGGGGACCTCGGTCCAACGGTTGATGTTGGAAAGTTGTATTTATACTCATTAGAAAACTTCGATAGCGCGGTTTACAGCTCGGCCGTCTATTGGCGCGTTCTATGTAATGTCGCTACAAAAACATTGTGAGGAAACCGGCGAGTCCCAGCATTGATTCTGGACATTTGTAGCACCACCTGTCACGTTTAGGGGTGCAAAATATCTGGAGAAAAGTAGGAATTGAATAATACCTCTGCCTCTGGATAAAAAGTTTCAGCTTATTTTTTTATATTTAAAGCTTCATAAGGACCAAAATATCACTTCCAGAACTTGCAAACAAAATGCCACAGATTAACAATAAAATACAAATTATAGAATCAATATTAACATAAACACAGCGTCAGCTGCGCGATATTAAGCGGATCAAACGGTCCAACGTCACTTTTTACAGTCGTCACAATAAAAAGCCAATAAAGACATAAACCGCGCATCTCCTGTGGCTAACCTAATAATGCCATTTGCTTTAATACGGCTTTAAACAAATAAAAGCTGCTCACAACCATGTAGCTGTAACAGGCGGCGTAGCGGTTTTTTATCATAACAGTTGTTGGCAATTAACAAAGTTTAACATTCAACCTGCTTGGATTCATTTGTCAGTAACCTGTTCGATTGAGGGGTTGGCAGAGATGTCACGTGAAAAATGTTTTTATTTTTTTTATTGTTGTAGTTAGTCTAGCATCAGAGTCTGACGCACGATCAAGCACACTGGATATTCCTATTATCTTGCATAATGAAAGAAAAAGATAACTAATCTATTTTACCATATAATATTTCATTATCATCGGGCTTATGAAACTCATACAGCTAAGATATAATAATCCGGAGTTAAATTTTATTACAAGATTTGATTCAACCAGCCAGCCAGTACTGAAAATCGTTTTTCACACCACATGCTCGACAAAGCCGGATTATATATCATATAAACGTCACCGAAAGCAAGACATTATATCCCTTGGCTTTAACCGGGTTATAATGTTGTATGGAATTTCATTATAACCCTAGGTCAATAATGTAATTTTCACTTTTCATAATTCTTAATTGCTATATGATAAAGTCTCTTTTCGTTAAGCAAAATGTGGTGCAGTCGTGGCCAACTCGATTTTCAAAAACCGAAGCCGCGACCAACTAGATTCATACGATCTTCAATTGTTAAATCAAGTACCTAGGTCACGCCGGCAGAAACAAGTTGCTGTATCCATTTTATAGCTTTAACATTTCAAAAAGAATATAGAAAATGTCGAGTGATGAAAGTACTTTGACTTCAGAGTCTATTATACTAGATGCCATAGGCATTGTCAATAATCTACTACCATGCAATTTCATTTTATGGTCTCGCATAAGGTGAGAAAAGTAGAGTATATAACTCGGGAATAAAACTGTTTTTGTCTTGGGCGCTTAAATCCCTCACTAAACTCAGGACTCAGTCTTAATTCCCTCGCTTTGCTCGGGAATTAAATCATAACTCCCTCGCTGCGCTCGGGAGTAAAAGTGGGAGTCCTTCGTTACGTTCAAGATTCAATGTCGCGCCCGTGACATAAAACAGTGCTTTATTCCCTTGTTGTATAATCTACTATTACAATAGCTTGAATATCTTCTTGGAAAATAGTTATTGATTTAAAGAGCGCGAAATAAACCTTTATCTACAAAGTTTTTTGATAGAGGACATCGAAGAATAATCGAATATAGTATTTAGGAGCTCTAATATTGTTCATATTAATTTGATTTTCATTGCTGGCCTTTGTTCACATTGCAAAACGAAATTTATTATAGGATTTCTTTTTATTACACACTTTCTGAATTATTATTATTAATTTCTTAAATACGAAATGTAACGAACTAAGACCAAGTTTGTGAAAAACTTCCAGTCGATTTGATGATTTTATATAATGAAGGTAGAGCGACAAAATTCTCATTTTTAAACTTGTATTAGTGTTTTTTCAGACAACGTAAAGACTTTAATTTCGCATTTTTCCAAAGCCTTCAAGTAACTTTGTGCCAGGCAGGAAAGCGCTCCTTGTTTATCTGAAGCGGTGTCGCGGGAAGCCGACACCGCACCGCGTTCACTCACACTGGGAATACGCCAAGAGACCGGAACAATACTTTATTTATCTATACTCTATACTAATATTATAAAGAGGAAAGATTTTTATTTTTGTATGTTTGTAACGAATAAAATCAAAAACTACTAGACCGATTTTAAAAATATATTTTATTATTACTATAATATATTATCTACATAGGCTATATTTTATTCCCGTACGGAAACGGGAGCCCGTGTGTGAAACCGCGCGGAACAGCTAGTAAATTTATTTTATTTTATAAATGTCTTTGTAACTTAATATCATTATAATGTTTGTGAAATAACAACTATAAATGCGAAAATGTGTTCGTTGGTTTCTTGGATCGACGTGAGTTTTGCATAGAGATAGCCGGAGGGTCAAGAAAACTTTTATTCCGGAACGCCGATAAATTTGTTAACATTACAAACATAAAATGTCTGAGACTTGTTGACAGAAAATTAGATGCTTATTAAAACTCAATTCGATTCAATTACATCCGTATTACAAAAAAAAGCATTCAACGATTTACTAGATAATATCATTTTGATTTTGTATACCTATTATGATTATTAATATTTATGATATTTATAGTAATTTGGACATCTAGATCTGGTGGTTCCTTTAAGAAGTCCACGGGCTCCGACCAATTACTAAACTTTGTGTAAGTAACTTTCATAAAACTGATTGATACCTACAATAATAAATCAAAGCTCATCTCTTGCTCGGTCGAAAGTCAGATGAAACTCGCAAGATTGGTGTGTAAAAAACTCTAGCCCTTAGACTACACACTCGTATCTGCTAACTCAGCTCGCGATCCTATCAGCGGCGTCAATTGCCCGTGCCAAATGCCACTTTCCGATACCCCTCCCGCCCCCCAGCACGCTGCCTCACCCCCGCTATACCCTGCAGAGCTACCATCTTATCTTCGAGCGAGGAACTCTGCGAGCGTGATTGAATGTTTCCGCTGATCTCATGAGATAGATAGTCGAGGTGTGGATTGGAACGCGCTTCGTGGCTGACGAATGAAGTTTGTGTTTGGGAAAATGATAGAAAGTTGCGGAGTTGCTCGTGCCGCTGAGAGATTCTTTTTCACTACCCGGAGCTGCATCGTTTCTCGCGATAACATTCTGTTGCTAGAACGTTCTGTCACTGCAACGTTTGTCGCTGGAACGTTCTATCGCTGCAACGTTTGTCGCTGGAACGTGCTGTAGCTGCAACGTTTATCGATGTTTTGTTTGTCGCACTAGTGTGGTCGACTCGCAAATATACTGATGTTAATCAAAAATGTTGTACTTTTTTTTACGAATATAAAAAGAACGATGATAATTATTTGTTTCATTATCTAGAGGCACAGTAGAGTCACTTTCATTTGTAAACCATAACGAATCATTAGTTATAGAATATTTTAATAATATAACAGCATAGTTCGTAGCAAATGCAACCCAATGAACAAACAACACACAATATGTGTATTGCTTTGTGCTGCGTCTAAAGTGAGTTTATAAAATAATTAAAATGAAATGAAATGATCTCACGCCTTTTATCCATGAGGGGGGAGGCAGGCGTATTCCATTTCTGGATATACCCACATAGGTTATAAAATAATCTAGGTTGATATGTAGTGATCTACATAGTATAAAACAAAGTCGCTTTCTCTGTCCCTATATCCCTATGTAAGTATGCTTAAATCTTTAAAACTACGCAACGGATTTTGATGCGGATTTGCGGAAGGTTTTAGTATTAGCATTGCACCCGTGCAAAGCCGGGGCGGGTCGCTAGTATGTAATAAAAACCTAAGTTCGACATGATATGTTTATAGGTATGAAATGTCTTAGATGGGATGATAAAACAGAGCTTATGTCAAAACAGTAAGAAAAACAGAAACCTTGGTAATAAATAAAGTCTTATTAGCACAATTTTTTTTGCCCTTTTTTTAACATCATTATAGTCTATGGTTTCTGTTTTCTCACATGTCAACTTACACATCATGTTGTTTACCAAATAAAACTATGTGATTTATATTGTTCCTGTAAATGCTGTAATATACTTAGATTCACAACATAATCCTCGATCAAGTAAATGCAATGAATTTTGTAAAATCTCATATAAATGCACAATGCTTGGGATACAAATTATGTGTCTCCTTGGCGTACTCTCTCAGGGAAATAGTATGCATTTGGCAAACCCAAAGTTTGATCATGATCTCATTAACCAGCTACAGACTTGCGCTGTTCCAGAGACACTCAAAACTGATCCGCCTGTAGTGTCTTGGAAAAAGGTAGCGATATTCACGCAAGAATTTACAATACCAGGTATGAGTGCAATTAATGTTGTCTATCAGCTCATGGAGGCTCTGTTATACCCTGGTTATACCATACATATATACTCTCAAAAGTTTATTACCTATCCTGTACGCATGAGTCGTTTGATGGATGTGGATAAAGCACGAGAGATCTGCCAGGTTCGTAGCAAGTGGCAGTCTATTGTCTCTGCCTACCTCAATGGGAACTAGGCGTGAGTGTATGTATGTATTTCCTGTCGTGGTAGACAGATACAATATTCTGCTACTTATAACCAACGCAGCAGATCTCCTTCATCAACATCCATTAAAAGCTCATGAATCGTCAGTATCTGTTATAGTCATTAGTGGTATAAGTAAATTTTACATAATACTCCTCTTCAACTCTTCCAATTGGTTCTCTAAAGTAACTTTCTTAACAATGAACATCTCATGATATAATTCCACTTGCCTTCGACCATTTGTCACACTATGGAAAACATAATTTACCTATCTATGTGATCGTTGGAAGTGCCTTGCGGTCCATCGCGCGATCCATATTTGGAAAGAGTCGCCATGAAGGGAGTTTTTGTGATGTAGCGAAACAACCAACTATCTTGAGCAAAAGATAATTTATCAATGTCATCTACTTAGGTTGTACTATGCAAATCATTTATTAATAAAGCTTATTTGCCTAAATTACTTTATCTGACCTTTGGTGTTGTAAAACTCTTCAGAGAAGACATTTGGTTTCCAGATTCACCTACAGCTATATTAAAAGGCGCCACAGAGCACGAATTAAGTACGGACCGTGTCCGTGCGGCATTTCTAAATCCTCTGCGCCAAGGACTTCAAGGGATTGAATCGATTTATGACCTGGTTGTACCGAAATACTAACTATCTTCTTATTAATACCATTATTGACGGTAAAAATTAAAGCGAATATTTTTTTTTCTTACTTTCTTCGTATTACAGATCATTATTACTTTTTTAATTTGATAATGGGAACAGATCTGAATAAAACAAATCCATTTAATTAAACATCAAAAAACCAGATTGATTGTAAAAACAGGGAAAAAATGTAGTCGGATAAAACATGTGACCACAACACGTAAAATGAAGCCAAATCTGACGATACCTCATTTATTACATCTCTCTGTGTAGGCTACAGGCGGTGGTAAGGAAATCGATTCGCTACTACAAAAACTATACCCTCTCTTTGATGAAGTCGGGTAACAAGTAGCAGTATGACCAATATGAATCAGCGGCCAGTGAAATTGTGGTCGCGGTACTCGCGGTCGCGGTCTCTCGTATTGGTGTGATAAGCTAACTCTAATAAAGTGAGCCCAACGGCTGCGGTCGCAGTGGCCGAGCTAGTGTTAATTAGTCGCTAGGTAAATCTGGTACCAATGTAATCCTTAGCCATTGGAGAATATTTAGAAGTTATGATGCATGCAAGCTGTTTTTACGGCATTCTGTTTTGTTTAAAAAAAGTCTCACGCCTTTAATCCCCGAGGAGGTAGACAGAGGTATTCCATTACTGGATATACCCACATTTCACGAGTGTTTTGTTTTAATATTTTAATTTATTTGGCCCACATGCAGATATTGTCAACAGCTACGAGATCCAAATAGATTCTGCTCTGTCTGCTGTACTTAACAATATGTGTATACTACGAAGTCGGTACAACCTACAGAAATATACAGAAACCACAGTAAAATAATACATAATATTTTAAAATTAAATGTTTCTTTGGTATATAAACACTAGGAGTGTTTCTTCTACCTCAGTTCCTTCTAGGAGTACGGTAAGTTTCTTAAAATATTAAAACAACAAGTACAAATTTAGTTAATACATATATTTTAATATACTTATTTGACAGTAATATATACATTTCATTTTGGTATAGCATATTTAATCTCATTTTCACCTAAACTAAATTCACAAGCGATAACAACATGCAACCAATGGGACAGTATTGATATTTCATCATCCTCAACCTTTCGTAGTCCATTGCAATCCAAAGAATAAAATTTAAACGAAGTTATTAATATTGACGATTCTCAGAATAAACGAACGACAGCTCAAGTCTCATGTGTTTAAGAAACAATCGATTACCGTTCACGGGTTAATTGCTGGTGAACAAAAAGTCGGCCGCCGGCCTGCTGCTGCCTAATGACCCTATAAACTTTAAATTATACGCTCTGTTAGCGGCCAACCGTTGCCGATTCACGGGTATATGTATCTTAGGTTAATTTGTAAGAATTATTCTTAACACAAGGTAAGCTACAGTCTGACCCCAAACGCTTTACGCACATCCGTTGCCGTTTAAAGCGAAACCTTGCCACTACATTTTAACAATAGCGATTTACGTTCTGAAGGATACAGAAATTTTGGAAGTAAAAGCTGTTTCTTACTGACTAATATAATAATATGCAACACTAGTTTCGTCTTACTTTTTAGCTAGACGACTGCAGTAGACTGAGGTCCCTGTACTCCAACTACCAACACAACAACAACCTGGAAGTACCCCACGCTTTACGCCGGTGAAGCAAGGTTACCATTTTGCCTATTTCGTTTTCCATTCTCATGTTTCATTATTAATTACTGATGAAAGATCACCTATATAGAAAGTAAAATTGCTACTCACAAATCTGACTTTAAACTTATTCAATCGTAGAAAAATACTTTTTTCAATGTTTCAGTAAAAATAACATCTTACGTTAGAGTCAATAAAGTAATGAAACATAAACCCAAGATAATCGAAATCGGGTGCAATGAAGCAAGTAACCTTCACCGTAAAAAATATCTAATAGAATGCCACACGTTAACATAATGTTGGAACAAATGGTGCACGGAGAGCGATCCGGCGCTATCGGGGATTGGAGCGGCACGGCAGTCTCCTGACAAAGTTGTTTTATCAGCGGCGATAAGGTGGGCCAATTGCCAGGGACGAACTTAGTAGAGCAACGGAGGGGGTTATGTTATGCCTAGACTTTGACGTTTATAAAAATAGCTTTTAGGAATAGGGTTGTGTCCTACCTAGTCAAATCAGTTACTTTTTACGATCTGTCAAAACGAAATTTTACTATGGAAAATGTACTGAAATTGCAAACTGTGACGTCATAGTTTGTAGTACTCAATTGCAGCACTTTTTTTGATTGATTTATTATTTTTAAATTTTCTATAATTGTAAATTGAAAATCGAAATACATATTTTGAGGTGTTTTGGGATAATCTTTTTAATGTATGACTACTCGCAATTTAATTTCGATGCTGTCAACTACCCAATTAGAAGACTAGCTTTAATTTTATTTTATTGTCCTCGCTTCGGTTTATCAAAATAAAATGAAACCTATATTAGTTAGGTATAACCTTTGAGTATTAAACCAACAGGAGACGTCACGCGCACTAGTTTCTTTGCAAAAAAGTCTGACAATTTCTGCGCGGGAGACGAGGAAACGCACACAAATAATGTTAAAACAAACGCATTTTTAGACAAAACAATTAAACACTAGCTTGAACTAGATGCACACAAATACATTCACCAATCCAAGCACTCCGTGAAATTAAAAAAAACTAGTTGTATATAACAGGTATGCGCGTTGACCGACACTTTTTTTTTGCAGAGGGGAGCGCCTGTCAGTGGCGTCTCCGGTTGGTTTACTACACATATGTAAAAACAAATTGATTGACTTTACCCGCATAAGTCTTGTTCCCTGTTATGTTACTCCCGAGAAAATAAGCTTTGAATATCTGAAACAATTTTTAAAAAACGTGTTGTTTTGGAGCCTATTCATTACAAACAAACGTAGGTACCATATCTATCCTTTTTATAATATAAATAATAATAAATAAATAAAATAATAATCTCACGCCTTTCATCCCCGAGGGGGTAGGCAGAGGTATTCCATTACTGGATATACCCACATTTCACGAGATATATTGGACCCCTAAACGTGATAGGTGTTGAGCCCATCGCCGGACCGGGTCTATTTACACATGTCTCAGAATTAATTCTGAAACCTGCGGGTTTCCTCACGATGTTTTCCTTCACCGTCGAGCTAGTGATAAATATATACGTACTTTTATAATATTAATGTAGATTAGTACACGAATACGTAATTTGCCCTTATTAGTTTATTTACGAAACTTACTTATCTTGATTACGCTTTCAAATAGCCACCTAGACAAATGGCAAATGAATCCTTCGTATTCCATTTCTCAATTCCTTAATTTTAATACCTACTGCCATCAAAAACATTCTAAGTATAGAGTGTTGCGTAAATTTTACTACGGCCTATAAGGAAGAAAGCGCATTATTAATTTGGATGTAAAAACATTTTGACAATTTCCGTACAGTACCTACAATCATACAAACAATCGGCAGACGAGATGTGTAAGGCTTCTAGCTTTAAAATCAGGCAGCCATGTTCGCAATGTGACTGTAAAATAAATATAGACAATATAATATAACAGGTACTAATAATATATACCTATATCAATTCAATAGGGGGCCATATGACCTCGCGGCCTCCCTGAAATAATATGCTCGCGATAAGGCGTATCCCATTTATTCGGATCGGTTCGGGTCGTGATCCAAGCCAGAGCCCGCGACGCGACCGCGTTTCGCCCGCATCGCTTTATGACCCTCCCTAGAGAAGAAAACATTGGCATACGTGGGATTTTACATTTTTCTCAGTATTATATCGAATTTTTAATTTGAGAAAGAAGTATCGAATATCCGATAGGAATTCACAGTTAAAGGTAAGGTGTTTCAGAAGCGTAATTCAGAGCTGAATTTCAATTTGATATGAATCACAGGACCTCTTCGAATACTCATTCCCAAAACCACACCAGTACCTATTATGTGCTGCTTGCTTAGAGTTATATTTAATTTTATTTAGATAATGTTGCTATATATTTAATCAAACAGAAAACTATCCACGCAAGGTCAAAAAGAACAAAACTTTTAGTCGCAGGTGTCCTCAAAATGAATTTATCGCAGAGCAAATATTTATAAAACCCCGCATTTTTTAGGAATTCGAAGGAAAACTAAAAAATAGTAACAAAAATCCTGTATCAGATTTTCCTGCGGTTGACGAAAAAACGAAACGAAAAAGCTATCATCCGTACTCGAACCAGAGCGTGCGGCCGCGACTTTATAGCTGCGATAACGAAGCCAGCGCAGATTGGAAAAAGCTTTGCCAGAAACGATAGCTGGTTATCTCGGAGCCCGCTTGCGGAGCTTTTGGTATCAAAAAAAAGAGAAAAACCGGTCAAGAACAAGTTGGCCTAGCGTACCGAAGATTCCATAACAATTTTTTTCCCATACTTTCAATTCTCCAACTGAAAATTTAAGTTCACAAGTTAAGATTTTAAATATTTTTCCCTTTACTTGAGTATACCTTGCTTCTTGCCAAATTTCATAATTCTTAAGTCAACGGGTACTGGTATTTTTTGATTGCATTGACTCAGAAGCTTGAATTTTGTACAGCTCTAAAGACTGTAGGTACACCTAAGTATTTGATATTAATTTTAACTTAATGGAGACGCGGTCATGATAAAAACCTGTCTGACGAGTCTGTTTTGTCTGCAAAACAGACTCGTCAGACAGGCACTCAAACAACGAGTGATCTTTAAGAGTTCATTTTTTCTTTTGATGTACGGAACCCTAGAAATCGAACGACTCAAGATACCTTTATCTTGTCGAAGCAGGAAACGTCTGTTACGTAATTACCGGTACCTAACCGTTAAACGGGATGTAATTCCAGAATCGGATTCCCAAAAAAGAACGCAAATTATTTATCCGTGAATGATCCAGTAATGCGTATTTCCGAATGCCATAGAAGACGGACGTGGCAAAAGCCTCGTCAAAGTCGAGAGATACGTTATAATAAATGTCCGGACGACTGAGCGCAGAGTGTTGCATACAGCGATATGCATGTTAATCTGTCAGTTTGACGAAGGTCGCGACCGGAGTCCGTCCGCCGACCCAGACGCGTGCCGAACATGCTCATTTATGCGTTTTTGTGCTCTTTTTATGCACAAAACTTTAAAATTTTAACCTGGATACACAAATACCATCTTATTTTCGTTGGTTTCGTGAGTTGGGACTGCTGATATGTGGATTTTTAGTATCATGCAAAAGAATTAATTTGAAAAGAGGAATTAAATTTCTATTCATAAAAAAACATTTCCGGTGTAGTCGAGTATTATGTGTAGTCTGGTAATTACTACCAAGCCATTGGTGTAGCACATTGTGATTTCCAATTAATTAAAAAATATAAATGTACTTATTTGTAATTTTTTCTAGGGTTGCAATTCAAATCTCTGAGTGGTTCAATAATTGCATTTCAGAGCAAGATACGTGCCTATATTAATCAATTCGTGACAGCACACGTTTTCCCCTGATATGACAGAATGTGGGCTTATAAAACCCACTGCATGTTAATGACACTGAGAAGCTTTGAAACATTATCATCTTTCTGGTGGTGCAGTAAGATGAAGAATTTTAAGTGTTAAGGCTATAAGGCTGCGCCAACGAAATATGTAGGAACATACAGACGTACAAGCATACACTCGAAAGACATTATAAGAGCCTCTTTCTGGTGCAGTCAGAAAAAAAACATAAAACTTTCCCATACATTGTTCAATCTGCGCTACAATAGAAAAAGATAGTTCGTTCGTTTGGAATTGAAAACTCCAGGAAAATCACGTTGTGTTCCAATTCGTACAAACCAACAACAAACATGGACACGGACACGCCGCAAACCCGAAAACCTACATCCACTCGATTTTGACAAATAAACAAACATCGAATGCAGCGCGGCTAATCGATATCCTGCGAGCCGTCAAACTTTTGTAATACGGCCACTGGCGGACCGCGGCGACGCGGTATCCAACCAGAAAGTTAGGGAGGACCACGGGACCAACACTTTTGGCTAAATATGTAAACGAGGAGACAATTTTGGCTCCGAAAAGTAATCTGCTTTTTGTGTTTTTACAATGGTTGTAAATTATGAGAGTGCTTAATTTTAAGAAACTTCTTGTGTGGTTCTTCGTTGATGGAGATTTATCATCTCCATCATCCACCAAATCCATCTGTCTCCATAATATCACCAAAGAAAGAAAAAAATGCAAAAGACAAACAATAAAATACTTTATTAAGAAAAAGGATCTTTTTCCCACGACTTTTTACGCTTTCTTTAATTAGAAGTAGCCTATTGGCCGCGAATACTCCTCTATAGGCAGAAAGTTCGCATTAAAAATAATTTTAAAGAGGGATTGAAATTGCATCTTGAAAATGAGTTGTTGATTATCTCACAAGAAAATAACTACGATCGTGGTACTAGTTGTTTTCTTACTATTTCTGTCTTCAACTTGCACGCATGTAGGTACACTCTGTACCTAATAAAAATACAAAAACGGATACGAACAAATTTTACTACTTTTACCAATGTTAAAGCGCTCTCCCAATACATTCCGTATCTCTTGTCCAAAGAAACTACGAAACTAGAATATTACTAAATACAACCGGCTTTACAAAAGAAAATATAACTCACATTCGAAACCAAAAAGCGTGATATCGGTACGAGAGTTTTTTGGTAAAAATATCCCCAAAAGTAGGTTAGTAATACGGGTTGGTACAAAGGAGTCGTTGAACAATGCTACCTCTAAACACTATAACACGGTGGATATAATTAGTTATGGTGTATGGATTTAGATTTTGTTGCGATAATTTTTGTGAATGCGCTGAATAAACATCTGCTAGAGATTTGCGATTCAGCGAGCGACCGATCGCATTGAGTTGTCATGTAGAAAACTGATACGTAGCTTTAACAATGCAGCCCAAAAAATGGTCAGCCCATTTTTGATAATACGGTTTTACATTTCATTTTATGAAAAATCGCGTTTGAATATGCAAAGAGGATTAAATAAAAGCTTTTGGAAATGTTTTTAAATTGAAAATGTAAATAAAATTACATTATACCCATGACCTCCGAGGGAGTTGGCATAGACATTTCATTTCTGGAAGTTGCTCTATCTTTTTTATTTGTGGTTGTAGCGACACTACATAGAACGCACCAATAGACGGCCCAGTTCTAAACCACACTATCGAAGTTTTCTAATAAGTTTGTATAAATACAACGGTCCAACATCAACCGTTAGACCGCGGTTCCCAGGCACGATCACCTCGCCTGGCGGAAGATCTTTCCGTTTCACGATGGAGAAGCATTCCACCTCCACTCCTCCATACGATCGTGGTATTTTACCCATACTGCAAAAGATATTGGTAATTTTGTCACAGTCAGTCGCCTGCTTGAGAATGTTATTCTTGTTAGTGTTTAACTGTGGTTCGGGGACTGGCGACTAAGACAGCAAACGCCAGGGTCAAATGGAGCGCTTATTCGCGCTTACAACACCCATGAGTAGAGCTAGGTTGGTAGTATCACAACCGCTACCACACCGGTATAATATGGGTACAAACTTAATAATTAAAGGGCACCTCAGTAAGCAGAGGTATCGTGTAGAGCCAGACCGTTGATTCAATAGCCACGTATAAATCTATTCATTGCAGCAAAGCTTTGTACAAACAAGGCTAATGAACGGCGCGCAGTACGTAATTCGGTTACGCTCGCGGCCGGGCGGCTTTTCAATATTTTTTGCGAAGTTATTGTATCAAGTCACGTCCCAGTGGTCAAACAAGTGCATTTTGGAAATTCAATGTAAAGTGTTTTATAAAAAAGATTATATTTGGTACCAGGACACGGCGGCTTTTCTCGCGCGATGCGGTTATACAGCTTAAAATTATATAGCGGCTATATGAGATACTAAGTTTTAGTTAGATAGATAGTTTTGATCTATCAAAATACATATAATAAGTCAGGGATTATGAAGCTTTTCATAAAAAAACAACCGATTTATTAATTCCAGAGATTATCCGCAGCTTCAAACACTCAATTTGACCTCCCGTTCCTCAATTTATCAAAATCTGTTCCTAATGGTGCGTATATTGTTTAAGTAATACACCTGCCAAATTTCAAGTTCTGGGGGTCTAGGAGTATATAGTTTGGAGATTTCGTATGAGTGAGTGAGATTATATGATAATCATAAGTTCAGCTTGCAATTTGCTTGTAATATGCGTACCTTTAATATAATCGTACAGCCGAGCTCAAAGTATACAATTTATCGAGTTTTTCATGGGCTACAGCACCGCCGTTGTAATTCACTGACAAACGCATATAAAAGAGACCGAGTGAGAACGGTGTCGTTAGTGGAGTCGAACAGCAATATCTATCTAGAATATTATTAACAAATTGAAATCATATAGAAAAAAATTATATGCCTCAAAATATCTTCAAAAATATTTGCTTATACCTATATTATGTTTATTACGGAAATCTTGATTTACTATAGTGAATACCCATGGATAATATCTGTGTATTTTTTTTATTATCCCCTAATTTATCAACTTTCCTATGATGAAAAATGTAAATGTATTTCAGGAGTTTTGCAAGGTAATAATTTAATAATAATAATGATAAAATCTTTCTTTTAGGTAATATTTACATTTAGTAGATCTTATGTAACGTGAACAGAGGCCCATATTATTATATATGCCTTATGTCTAACATACATATAAAATAACCAACTAATCTATTTTACACGTAGTGTAGACGACGTGCGATCGCTGTTGTCAGTTAATGGACCCCAGAATTTCCGAAATAGATCTCCCTGCGGCCAGAAGTCCTCCTTCATACAGGTTCCAGATGATGGGTTGGTACTCTCACCAAAGAAGAATTAAAATTTGTTTTACGGCGAGACTCAAACCGTTCAACCCTGAATGAGAGAGTGGACTTCTTTACTACGTAGTCTACGACATCTTGGATCTTCGTAGGCCAGTGCAGACGGGACATATACAACTGCGTCGACGGTGATACAGCAGGACGCAGAGGTTCGGTCCAGAGTCGGAGCAGTGATACGGGTGTTGCGGATAGAGGGCTTCATTTTAAAATATTTGTTACAGTAAACAGTTGTTTATTTACACATTACAGTAAAAATTAAACTATGTAACTACTATACTGTATGTACTATCAGCAAACGCTAAGCCTGATACATTTGAAAGAATTGTCGCTTGTAAGTTCCAATTTTATTACCCCGACCCTAATTAGAGTTGCACAATGAGAAGCCAGTAAAACCGTCTTTTTTTTATATTCTGATCCATTCATCGACACTAAATGGTCATAAACATGAAAGAAACACTTTTTTGTAATTGTCATTGTTACTATAAGTGAGGGCTTTCTCGCTACGGGGTGGGATAAAAGATAGCTGCTCGCTAAAATGACACTTAGGTGTATCAGGCAGAATTTTTTTCGATAGTACTATAACAGTGATCATCTTATGTCACGAAAATAATATAGTTATTGAACTTAATTTCGCACGATTCAGGTAATACCTAGAGATATTATTTAAAAAAATGTTCGGAACCAAGTTGTTACTATTGTCTATATATTATTATTACATAACGAGTTACAACATCAACAGAAAACGGTTTTGGTGTGATGACATTCTGTAGGTACCATACATGAAATATATATCAATCCCATCTAAATCAATGAGGATGCTTTAAAATCGTTAAATCGATTTTTTTCCTATTTAAAATACAAAAGAAATATAAACCTACGGCGACTCAATTCGCGTCTATGTCCACGCGTCGTGCTTCGATCCTCGTGGGAGGTAATTATGCATGGCCGCTTTTTAGCGCGTCCACTAGCGAATAAAATATAAAACGGGCCGCAACTAATGATTTCGCGCACAGTCATGTGGGTACTGACTATGTACACAGGTAGGTAAGTACATACTGGGTATATAACCCGGTGTGGTTGCGAATGCACACGCAAGGGTGGTCGGGAGACCATGACGAGTGGCGTGTTTTTTGCTTTGAAACCGATCGGTTTATTATCTGGGTACTATTCTATAATGTAACTATCTATATGTCGACTAAATAATTATATTGAATTTCGAAACTATTAATTGCCAAAATGTGATAACTGTAATTGATTTTTAATTATAACAAATAATAATAATTAATAAATAATAAAAATATACATAGAACAAAACATCCGAGTGCAAAGAAATGTTGGCGTAAATGAAAAAAATCAACAATTAGATTTTTCTTAACTTTACCTTATGTGAGAAGTAGCGCGCTAAGTAACGGAAATGTAATAAATAGGATTATCTATCGCCCTTAAGCGCCCATGGGACGCTAATGATTGACTGGAAATATGAATAATCTTATCCTACTAATATTATAAATGCGAATGTTTGTGACTATGGATGGTACAATCAGTAGTACCACGGGTAAGGAGTGGTTTGTTGCTCTTTCACGCAAAAACTACTTATCAGATTTTGACGAAACTTTACTGTTAGGTATATAGCTTATTAATCAGAATAACACGCAAGCTATATTTTATCCCCGTGTTCTCACGGGAACGGGATGCTAGTAGTATAAATAATATTATACTTACGCCTTATCTCCGACATTGGCACAAGAATTTCATTTCTGTAAAATATGACCACTTTCAACCAATTCCGGGTCCTGCCGGTTTCCTGTGGTATTTTTATTTACCGTCGAGTCAATGATCAGTACGAAGTTTTGAAACTCATTGTCAGGTATGCATATATACCTGGTATGCAGTCACCAGCCATAGAACCCGGACCTCACACTTAAGACATCATACAGTTAATGAGGCTTCATGATGATTCTGATATAGAACGTGAGCGGGGGGGGGGGGGGGGGCTCTCCATTCGCTGCAATATGATTGCGAGTCGCTTTGCTCGCTGCAGCGATGAGGGAAAGGTGACGCTCTTCAGGGTGAACTGCCAGAGCTTCTATACCAGTGCACTTTGGATGCAGTTTACTACGCTCAACACCCGACAGTGCAATATAACGACGCTTTCCGTATTCTTTTAAAGCATCCGAGGTTCTGCAGTCCGTCGCCAGCATGTTTGCTACGGAGAGGGTTCCTGACTTCTACGCGATTATAAGGTCATGCATAGCTTCCTTTTGGTTTCGCTTACGGTCATCGAAAAATAGCATACTGAGGATGATAGCTGACAGCTACAACTGTCCGTATTATAAGTACTATCAGCAAACGCTAAGCCTGATACATTTGGAAAAGATTTCGCTTGTAAGCTCCAATCTTATTACCCCGACCCTAATTAGAGTTACACAATAAGAAGCCAGTAAAACCGTCTTTTTTTCTATTCCGATCCATTCATCGACACTAAATGGTCATAAACATGAAAGAAACACTTTTTTGTAATTGTCATTGTTACTATAAGTGAGGGCTTTCTCGCCACGGGGTGGGAAAAGATAGCTGCTCGCTAAAATGACACTTAGGTGTATCAGGCAGAACTTTTTTCGATAGTACCTACTGGCTTGGTGTGCATCGCCCCAAAAATTGTTAATACAAGTAATGTTTTGTCATGTAATCTCTAATTTGTATTTTTATAATTTTGTATCTATGTAATCTACAAAGAGTCTACAGAGAAAAATCTGAAAAAAAAAGAGTAAGTGCCTTAATTACTTCCTACAGTCATAACTGATCATAAGACATACAGCTGGTTTATAATGTTAACAGTAAGCTTCTACTATAAGCAACTGTAGGATAACCTAATCCTAGGCTAAACTTAATTAAGCTATGTACGCAACAGATAAGTCGGAACTCGCCATCTGTGTGAAAAGGGGTGAACTACAGCATAATAAAAGCTCAAGCCAGCTTCCGAGTTTTTCCACAGCGCAGGGATGGCGTTTGTGAGTCGTTTTGATGACTTTCCTTTGTAAATCAGAATTATTATAATTGTCGTATATTATGTTACCGTACAATCGTATAAAATATAGTGAGTTGGCGTAAGTGCGTTTCTTTCATAAATATTCATCTTCAAATTTAATATAATTAAAAATTTTCGACCGTATTAATAATGTTTATTTTTAAATAAAGAATCGTTTTAATTAATTCTAGACTGAAAACATATAGGTACATTACGAGATTCGACCTATACATTCAAGGTAATCAAGGAACTAAGCAAATTGTGAGTTACGTATCATTTACACTCGGAACTATCTACGGAACCTACTATTACCAATTGATATAAGTATATGTATATATTTAAACCCAGGCATAAAACAAACAATCATGTTCATGCTACAAATGTTGACACTCTCTCAGAAGGTAAAGGCAAATACTGACAAACGTCACAACATACGAGTACATATCACTCCTATCTTTTATGATTATTGGTATACCTGTACTAAAACAGAAAACACGTTAAAAAAAAATTAAGATAACATTTAATAACATACGAACAACTACAAGTAAACTGTCTTTCTCTATCTCTCTCAAATACGTCATACATTATTGTAATATAATATTTTTAATTACTATAAACTACTTACAACCTATAAAATAAAATTTTCTTGCACGATGTTTGCAGTAGAGTGGTGGCCTTACAGATAACAGCCATTTGTCCCACAAACAGCTCTTGCTGATTGGGGTCCCGTTAGACATTTGAATATAAGCTCTGATTGAATTTTACTTTTACATATTCCAAATAAATATTTTTTCATTCTTTCTTACTGTTAATTTATCTGCGGCACATTACGCTGTTGAAAATTTAGAAAACCTTGTCTTATAAAATAGTAATTAGCAAATAGCCTTACTGTTAAGGAGCCCGCTTCTCATGATGATAATCAGTGAGGCTCGGGTTCAAATCAAATCCTATCATGTACCAATGAGTTTTTCAAAACCTACCTACATTTTCATCACTGCCTCGATGGTGAAGGAAAACATCGTGAGAAAACCCGCAGGTTTCAGAATTGATTAAGGGGCATGTGTAACAAACCCGGTCCGGAGATACGCTCACGCCTATCGCGTTTAGGGGTCGAATATTCTCGTGAAAAGTGGGTATATTCAGACATGGAACACCACTGCCTACCCCCTCGGGAATTAAAGGCGTGAATTATTTTTAATTATTATTATAATTACGTTGTTTTTGAATTTTATTTGCCAAATCCTGAACACAGACCTAATTAATTATTTTAATCCACAGCGAGTATCATTGTTTGTCCACGTGCTGAGGCTAGGTGGCCGGAACTATAAATTAGTGCTACAAAAACTGCCCAAGGAAGGAGCGTTGGTGGGCCGCGGTCGAGGTGTCGGTTACACTTCCCGGTTTGGACGCTCTCTCCACGTGTGCGCGGATTTTTATCTTTACAACTATTTCTTTACAGATCATCAAACTTCTGTTCTTATATTAATGCATAGTATAATATAAAAATTAATATTATATAAATAATTGGTAATTGGTAACTATTGGTAAGCATGGTTTGTTACCGATTATTTAGTAAATAAATGTTTTTGATTTTTTGTGACTCCTATAGTAAAAAGGTTTCTTTTCAATGTTTGAAAATAAATATATTTTGTTATTTAAAAAACATATATATCCTTGACTACAAAAACGTCGATATATAGTTTGGTGACATAACTTAAAACATCAATAAATAATCTCACGTCTTTTATTCCCGAAGGGGTAGGCAGAATTATCCATGGCTCAAAGGTAGACACTGTTGCTGCCATTTTTTTTTTGACACATGAACATACCTAGAACCTTCTCCTTTCATAAATTTGATTAGAAGCCGCCAGCATCTGTTTCAAATAGTGTCTAATTTTAAAACCCCGTTTATAATGTTTTGTGGTAATATCGTGAGTGTTTTCATATAATATGGCTTATTTACACACCAACCTCTATTTACAATCACCCCGCATCTCTGTTACCAAACGCTAGGGGTCATCTTCAAAAATTTGCTGACAAAAAACGTTGTAGTAAATTTTATTTATTTATTTATTTAACTTCATTAACCAACTTACGTACATATTTATCACTAGCTCGACGGTGAAGGAAAACATCGTGAGGAAACCCGCAGGTCTCAGAATTAATTCTGAGACATGTGTAAACAGACCCGGTCCGGCGATAGGCTCACCACCTATCACGTTTAGGGGTCCAATATATCTCGTGAAATGTGGGTATATCCAGTAATGGAATACCTCTGCCTACCCCCTCGGGGATAAAAAGGCGTGAGATTATATTATTATTATTATATTCATTAACCAAGAAAATGTACACATGGCGAACTTAATGCCTAAATGCGTTATCTACCAGTCAACCATCAGGCTAAGCAGAAATAATTTGGCGTAAAATAATACACTAGCGACCCACCCCAGCTTTTCACGGGTGCAATGCAGATACTAAAACCTTCCTCTTAAATCACTCTATCTATTAAAAAAAACCGCATGAAAATCCGTTGCGTAGTTTTAAAGATTTAAGAATACATAGGGATATAGGGACAGAGAAAGCGACTTTGTTTTATACTATGTAGTGATCACTACGTAATGACCGTCAAATACATTTATTAAAACCGTTATCACCACTATCAGGCAAGACAAAAAATAAGCCTAAATTATATGAAGTACGCCGAGAAATAAACTTCAAATAACAACACAGAACGACGGTCATTTGTCTAACACCTGAATCACACAGCTAACCGTCCCAAATCTCCGGACAGAATCATTTCATATTTTCGCAGGTCCATCTCTCACATGCCGCTCAATTATTCACAAGGGGGCAACTCCGGGAAGCGTATTTTGTATCTCTTATTTAAAAGTTTCTGAAAAGAGGTAGGAATTTTATCTTGTGAAATGATATAAGTAGATAATATTTTCTTTAAAATTTCTTAAAAAAATTGCTAGTCCTATTTGTTGGCTGGAATTAGTTACTAATTATCAGTGTATTTATATTCATATACTTTAAAATAAAATCCACCCATAGTGCTCTTACTTACCTACTTCAATTTCGACATACCTAGTTACATTAGAGTTATTTATTTAATATCCAGAACAATATTGTACATGCTAGTACACACCATTACCTACTAAAAAGCAGATTAAAGCCTTGTTGAAAGTGAGCCCGCCGCTCAAGCACGAGGGTCGGGTTCGATTCCGATTCGATACGGGATCTATAGATTTATGTAAAACTTACCTACATACTATTGATCACTAGCTCGACGCTATACGAAAGTTAAAGACTCAGAATTGGCTTTAAAGCATGCGTAACAGTACCCTGATCCACCCCAATTCGAAGATAACGCGAGTTTTTATATTTATAATAACAATAACGGCCCGCCCGTCTTCGCACGGCACTTCGCATCCAATTATATACTTATAAACCTTCCTCTTGAATCACTCTATCTATTGAAAAAAACCGCATCAAAATACTTTGCGTAGTTTTAAAGATCTCAGCATAGATAGGAACAGACAAACAACGGGAAGCGACTTTGTCTTATACAATTCATACATTATATTATCATATGAAGTGTACCTATATCCTTTAGAAGACCTATAAAGGACTGTATTTTTTTAAACTATCTATATTTCATTTATGCTACTAGTATCAAATAACTTTATTTACAAAATTATTGATGGATGTTATTTGTCGACAAAACCTACCATATATCAGCTCAACTTCAACAATTTTGTAAACAAGATTTTTAAACTACGCAACAGGGTTGCCCGCTCTAAATAACGACCGGTGAACGCGAAATTACACGTGTTACAATGATGATTCTGTTTACCGGACAGAGTAATTTTGATGCCGTTTGAAGAGCTGTTAGGTTTTGGCCGTAATCGTTCCCTTTAATGGCCGGAGCCTTTTGGGTTTTGTTACAAATAACCAGTTGTTGAGGTCATTGCGAATTTTATTACGAATGTCCGTATGGGTGTATTTTTATGTATGAATGCAAATGAAAATAAAAAAACTTTATTTTCTCCACACAGTCCTTATAGCTAGATCAAATAAATGTAGATACATTTATTAAGATGTCAGGAAGAACATTAGTGGAGACAGAAACCCAAACTAGAAACTAAACAAATAAAATAAAAATATGTGTGTTTGCTGTAATATGCGGGTTTCTTAAGAAACTAAGACTAATTTGGATATTTTATTTTTTATTTATTTCTATAGTGTCTATGTCTATGTAAATTATTTGGATATACAAATTCTATTTTAATATTAATTCTTTAAACATATAGGGGAATGTCCTGAATAGTCCTGATTTACTAATCTATCAACGCACACTTTCTACCACTCTAGAATATCTATCTATACCATAACTATCAAGAAATCTGAAACAGCATATACCTAAGTAAATATAATATGCATGAAAACTTTCATTGATACATCAGTTTTACTTCCCTACTAGTATTATTAGAATATATAAATTTATAAGTATAAAAGTAACACTGTCAGTCTGTTACCTTTTCGCAGCTAAATATAGTAAGACGATAATTTTACAACCTGAAGAAATTCATTATATTTAGTTTAGCCACTTTTCATCCCGGAAAAAAAAAGAATTCCTAGAGCACGCGATAACTTAAAGTATGTATAAGTACATGCAACAACAGCTACTAGGTACTTCAAAATTTTCACATCTGTCTCTTTTGTTGAAAAAATCGCCCACGCAATAATCAAGCAGTCCATTCTCTGCAGCCACGCAAAAACAATAAAGGTATCACATTCACACACGAGTCCGACAAAAAGTCTCATCCTGCAGGGTCCTGGAGTCGCGTGACCATTTCCGACATGCAGATTTATCGGGCACATGTCAGCGGTCGGGACCTCTCGACTTTGTTTACTCAACGACAAAAAGTTTGGTGCCATGCCGTCTGAGGCCACTGTTTTTTCAGAGGAACTTGATATTTGTATTATACGGTTTAATGGTCTTGTGAGGTGACAGATGAATGCGTCAATTTTTTTTCCATATTCAACGCGTAACAAAAAAAGCGCAATTCCTCATACACCCCAATTAGTATATTAATATTTAAAAAAATATGATGCAATCGAACTTTAGTTGTCTCTAACCAATTTTCTTAAATATCGATTAAAAATAGCTCGATTTCCATAGAAAGCACTAAATTCAGCTACGATAATTCATATATTTTTTTAATTTAACACATATTAAAAATTGCTGAAATCGAATAAGTAGTCTTATTCTGTTACATGTTGTTTTTGTATTCTAAGTAGACAGCGAATATTTGGTAGATTTATTCTTGACGAAGTATTAAGTTGTATGTCGCATACTTTCCAGAGTACTTACTTGTTTGAATAATGTTTATTTTAAGATAGTATTGCAAGTTATATTATAATAGGCAGATTTCCTTATTCTTGTCTATTTAGTTATTTAACCTGCTCTCACTATTAGCAATATTCATTATAGGTAGATTATTGTAATTAGTATTTTTGTGTTACAGTAGGGTAGTAATATTTATTCGTTTCATAATAAATTACATTCATTTATCTTTATTGACTAAATAATAAACTACTTATATTCAAGCAGGTCTAGGTAGGTATGTATTAAGTTCTATGTAGTTGATTTATTATTTTCGGACAAATTTGCCAAAATATTTCTGTTTAGTCTGATGTTATGTTGATGATTGACAAGTAAAATGCTAGACAGGTATTCGCCATATAAATAAATATACTTAGACAAACTTTTAAGTTAGATAAGATAAGATAAGATTTATTGTCATAACTGTGTACAGTGGTTGTTAGTTAACACATTTATAAAAGTTGGTAGGTATCAACAGTTTGCCTTTTTCAGACGTACAATAATAAATTTGAGAAAATTATACAAGAATGTTTAGTTTACAACTTAGCAAAAAAATCACTTAAATTATAGAAGCATTTGGATAACAGCCATTCTTTTAATTTAATTTTAAACAGGACACCAGTTAATGATTTTAAATGTTCGGGTAAATTATTAAATATTTTAATTCCCGAAATGTAACAGCTCTTGTCAAATATATAACTAGATGATCTAACGGTACACATGTCATGTTTATATTGTGGTCTTATATTTTTTCTGGTGTCACGTTTTTTACAAAAATATTCATTATGTTCTTTTACAAATACACATATTTCTAGTATGTATATACACGTCAATGTTAGAATTTTATCATCTATAAATACAGTTCTTAGACTTTCATTAAATTTTAACTTATATATAATTCGCAAACATTTCTTTTGTAGCATAAATGTAGAATGTACATTCACTGAGTTTCCCCAAAATATTATTCCATATGTCAAATGAGGGTATATGTAACCATAATATGCTTTTTTTGCTACGTCTATTGAAGTTATATTGATTAGAATTGATATTGCGTAACAGCTACTAGATATCTTTTTATTAATGCTGATTAAATGTGACTTCCAGTTTATATGCTCATCAATAATTACACCTAAAAATTTTGTATCTGTAACCTGTTCTATTACTTTATTGTCAATAACAATGTTCAGATCTTGCGGCACTTGTTTATAGTTAGTGAATTGCAAAATCTTTGTTTTGTCCAGATTTACGTTTAGATTCATACATGACAGCCAGTTTACTACAATACTTAGTGTTCTAATAATTTCATTTTTAAACTCAGAGTCGTTCAGTTTATCTTTAGATATAAAAATGGTAGCGTCGTCAGCGAACATAACACACAAGTGGTCAACTATTAAAGGAAACTCATTAATATATATTAAAAACAATAACGGTCCCAAAACACTACCTTGAGGCACACCTAGTGTCATTTTTTCGTAAGTCGATTGAACTTGATAAACTGTTTTTGAAGTTTTGTCATACTTATCTAAGATGGTAGCTTGAACTCTATTTGTTAAATAAGACTTAATTAGTTTTAAAGCACTTCCACGAATTCCAATATGTTCAACTTGTTTCAGTAAAATTGAGTGTACTACACAGTCAAAGGCCTTAGATAGATCTAGAAATAGTCCAACCGATTGCCTTTTTCTATCCATATCTGCCCATATTTGTTTAAATATTTTAAAAATAGCTAACGTTGTATTTTTCCGTTTTTGAAAACCGAATTGGTTCGTGCTTAAAATATTATTCTTGTTCAAAAAAGACATTAATCTGTTTAAAATTACTTTTTCAAATATTTTAGAAAAATTTGGCAATAGTGCAATCGGTCTGTAATTGTTTAGTTCATGTTTAGGACCTTTTTTATGTAATGGTTTTATTTGCGCTTTTTTTAAATCGTCTGGAAAAATTCCAGTTTCGAGCATTAAGTTTATAATATGAACTAGAGGCTGTGCTATGTAATCAATACTAGATTTAATTAGTGGCATGGGTATATTATCGTATCCTGTACTTTTTTTATTCTTGCAACCTTTTACAATATTCTTATAGGGGCCATAAAGATGCTAGTTAAATTGGGTCCTGAAACTGGTTTATAAGTAGTGTCACTCTTAATACTAATTGAAGTTAAAAAATGATTGTTTACTGTATTAGCAATGTCAATGGGTTCATTGATAATTATATTATCTTTTTTAATACTCGCTATTGTTTCTGTTATAATGTTAGTTTGCGTCGTATTTTGTTTAATTATCTGCCATGCAGCTTTATTTCTATTCGTATTCTGATTGATATACCTTATGTTTGCATTTCGTTTTGATTGTTTAGTCACTGCTTTGATTATTCTACAGTATTTTTTATAATGTCTTATAATTAAAGGACATTGTGATATTCTTGACTGGAGATGTAAGTACCTTTTATGCCTACTAGCAATTACTATACCTTTGGTTTTCCAGTTTTGTTTTATTTTGTAAGTAATTTTAAGTTTTTTAACTGGCACACATAGATTATAAATGAGACTAAAAATCTCTATGAACACACTATAGGCATTATTGGGATCAGATTGTGAGTAAACATCCAAGAAACTTATTTGTGATATATATTTTAAGAATATTTCCAAACATATATACGGATTTCTCTTGAACACATGCCAGTATTGTTCTTTGAAGCTTAACGTAGACGGAATCAATATCAGTTGGCCTGTGTGATCTGAAATACCTATGTCCAATACTTCCACGTCATACTTTTTCAAATTTGTAAATATATTGTCTATACATGTTTTAGAACACGATGTTATTCTTGTAGGTGCTGTAATTGTAGGATGCAGTTTATACGACCGGAACATATTTAAAAACAGTTCGGTTTTGTTAGTTTTTTCAAGTATGTTAATATTAAAATCTCCAACAACAAAAATACTTTTATAGCTATTTCTTGCCCTTATCATCAGTTTGCGAAGTAAACATTCAATATTAACTAAAAAAATATCTAAATTACCGTTTGGTGCTCTATATACACATACAACTACGTAATTTACTCCGCATACCACAATACCACAACACTCAAAATGGGTCTCTATAGACATATCTGATATCCATGACAATTCGCGGTAGTTAATTGCATGTTTTACATATATTGCCACTCCTCCTTGCTTCTTCCTTGTACGACAAAAATGAGCAGCCTTTTTAAAGCCGTCTATTTGTAATATATCAATTTCATTATCTTTCAAAAAAGTCTCACTGAAGCAACATATATCAAGTCGTTTTTCATTTATTAGTATTTCTAATTGATCTAGTTTTGATTTAATGCTTTGTGTATTTAGATGTAATATCCGTAGACTATTTTTGTCGTTATGCACGAAAAAAATCTAAATTTTCTTGCGGTACAGAATGATTACAATCATTGGTTAGATTTTGTTGATTTTTTGTTATTTTAGTTTGATTATGCTTCATGCGATTAAATAGGTAAGGAATAGTAGACTGTAATTTCCTATCGATTTTAATATCAACATGTTTTTTTGTTAAAGTGTTACTTTGAAGGTAGTGAGTGATTAGTTTTTGGATTATCTTTCTTTTCGGTTTATCAGCATCTGGTGTCTTAGCATATTTCATGTGTTTTTCGAAATTGTTTTTGTAAGTAATTCTGAGTATTTCTCTCAACATCAAACCACTCATGCACCGTTTGCGATTGTGAACTCCATTTTCATATTGTGCTGATATAAAACTTACATGTGTAAATTGAGAACATACTAAACGCAATACATGATTTTGATTTTGTACATTTAAATGTTTACTATTACAGATTTCTCCAACCAAGACATTTGTCTTTGCAAGTAATGATAAATAGTAATAGAGGTAGGATTGGTAACTAAGTGGGTTTTGATCATTTGAACCAGCTAAAATTATGACATAGTCTAAATAAGTGAAATCCTTACATATATTTTTACAATCAATCATTATTTGCTCCAATGATGCATCAGGTTTAATCATCGCCGTCACATGATACTCTGTGCCAAGGGAATCTTGCAGAAATTTACGAATACCTTTACCACTTTCATCACTATATATTAATACTTGTGATCTATTATTTATATTTTTATTCACCTTACAGTCAGTATGTGATACATAACTATCTTCCTTTTCATCAGTCACTTTCTTGTCGTTTCTAGATCTAGTATTATCATCATTATAACAAAAGCTTTCCTCCTTATCGATATCTTCTATTTCTGAGCTTAAGTTGGCTTCATCAGTTGATTTATTTGCTTGTTCGCTTTCAATTTTACCAATACTTGTATCATCCAATATTGTACTACTCAAACATTTTCGTTCCTTTTTATTTTTCAATGGGGTTGAAATACAAATAAGTGATAGTTTTTCAATCTTCTTTTCATAAGTTAGAATTTTTTTTATTTAAAGAACTATTTTCAAGTAATAAATTATCAATTTCATTTTCTGCCGATTTCAGCTTCGTCTCTAAACTTGTAATTTTAATTTTAAATTCCTCGAGTTGCTCCTTCACATTGTATCCCGTTTGAGGACAACTTCTATTAATATTAGTAGAACACTCTTCCTCCTCCGAATCATCTGACTGCAGTGAATCAAATGAATTTTCCGTGCAAATATTTACTTTAATTCGTTGTCGTTCAGTAACATTATTTCTAGGAGTATATGATTTGTTTGTATAATATGTGGATGATGTTGATGGGGTACTGACCTCGATTCGTTTCTTATTAATACATCTTCCACAGTCCCATTTGCTCGACTTTTTTCCTTTCATTAAATAGAACATTTTTTCTGACACATTCGTACAATTAATATGATAAGATTTGTTGCATGTAGAACATGTAAGTATTCTTTTATCTAGAATAGTTTTATTACATTTCGCACATACCTTCGCCATCAGTAATCCTTGTTTCTTTAAATTGTGTAAATAAATGTCCGATTTGCTCCTTTGGGCGGATGTCCGATTTGCTTCTATGTCAGTGGTCTCGTCAACTCCTCGTACTGTGCTCCGGCCAATGTTAGGACCGATTGTGGATGACTCACCGCCAGCGAACGCCCGCTGCCGCCCGGGTTGTCGTAGGTCAGAAATATATTCGTTTTTGTACAAAATTTGAATTATTTTTGATGATATCTCCACAACCAATAATAATTTTTGATCACTGTTTTCACCACTAAATAGCCTATACCAGTGGCTACACAATTATGTATAATATCACTTTAAACAGTAAGTTTTTGCACCACTTATAATTTAAAAACCTCGGAGAGCTACAATAACGTGACTTCTCGTAGTCGGTAGGTGAAATCGATGTTAAAAAAATACATAAAACTTCGAGCAGAAGAGCAGTGATAGCCCGGACGGTTAAAGAGCCGGCCGAAAATCAGTGAGGCTCGGGTTCGAGTCCTGGCATGTACCAATGAGTTTTTCAAAAACTTACGTACAATATTTATCACTAGCTCGACGGTGAAGGAAAACATCGTGAGGAAACCCGCAGGTCTCAGAATTAATTCTGAGACATATGTAAACAGACCCGGTCCGGCGATGGGCTCACCACCTATCACGTTTAGGGGTCCAATATATCTCGTGAAATGTGGGTATATCCAGTAATGGAATACCTCTGCCTACCCCCTCGGGGATAAAAAAGGCGTGAGGTTATATTATTATTATATAAAACTTTGATTATTACATAGCTCTCGACGACAAAATCTACATATATCTCTGATAAGCCCATCACTTAAGAGAACGTTATATGAATTACCCTTTATACGTTGAAACGTACGGTAAATAGCTCCCGAGACGACTTATTGTATGCAGACGTTCATAACATTTGACGTATGCGCGTAATGAAATGGAGTGTGTATTTATTAAGTTAATTAAACCATTCTTGAAGAGCTCAAGCGAGGGAGCGACACGGCTGAATAGCCGAGATTTCAGATTCATATCGTAGAGCAGTAAAGGTAAAGGATACGTTACTATGACATACCGGGCTGATGTGATTGATAGGAGAAGACTAAGGGCTGATTGTTCAATAGTCTTTTATAAACCCTTATCTGGAGAATATATTGACTATCACTGTCTGACACAATAGAAAGGAAAAGTGACAGGTGATGTTTATTCTTCAGATAACTTTTAACTGGCTATAATTTATTGACGACATGAAGCCAACAGACACGTTCATGCATACAACCGTTGGCCCTAACCCGTCATACTAAACAGTTCAGTACATAAATAAATTTAAGGAAAAATATATAGAACTAGCGATTCTGCGTGGTTTCACCCGCGTAGTTCCCGTTCCCCTAAGTTACTCAGGGATATTCTAGCTTTCCATTGGTGAAAGAATTTTTAATATCGGTCCAGTAGTTTTTGAGTTTATTCGTAACAAAGATCAAAAAATACAAATCTTTCCTCTTTATAATATTAGTATACTTGTAGATATAGATAATATTATAAAAAACTAAACATTTAAAAAACAACTGCCAGTATTGCTTTAAGCTTATATTATTAAAGGTTGTTTGTAAGTCTTATTTTTAATAATTCTAAGCAATAATGAGACATTATTAGCGAAGCTCCTCATATGTAACGTTTGAAGAATCGACTTCCTGCCTAATGAAGCGAGGGGCAACAATTCATTACTCAAATATGTGAGCTCCACGAAGAAGATTAAATTAGACGGAATTTTCTTCATAATACTCTTATTATGTTGAGATTTACCAACATATTACACTTAGATATTAAAAATACTTTTATTTATTCAGCATCAGTTTTAACATACACAGTAGAGAAGTATTTTTATTAAATAAAAAAAAATCTCACTCCTTCTATCCCCGAGGGGGTAGGCAGAGGTATTCCATTACTGGATATACCCACATTTCACGAGATATATTGGACCCCTAAACGTGATGACTTTTATTACCCGACCGTTTTCTGTTATATCATCATAATTAGTCTTAATTAAGAGAACGTTCTTTTCAATGTAGTGACACAAGACAAATTGGTAATTATCTTAATAGGATTCTGCTAAAAAAATCCGAAGGATTTAGTGGGAATAGGTGTTAAATTTCAATGAGTACCCACTATTCACCAAGATGAGCCCGTCACCAGACAGGGTGCTATTACACATGCTTCAATGATCAATGCTTAGTGGAGGCTTTGTCAGGATAATGAGATTCCTTCACTGTAGAGCCAGTAATTAATATGTTTGTAATATTTTTTAAAGTTATTGTTACATGCCTTACACACGAGAGGCGGATATTTTGGACTGTACTGTCTCTGTTTTTGAGGCTGCATTTTATATTTTTTTGTAGCACAGATTAACTATTGTTATTACCAGCTTTATCGACGGTTCGCCAGTTTCCGTTCCACACTAAGTTTTGCGTCATAAACACGAAATTAATGTTTAATAACCGATGTCCGCCGACCTCCCAGAATTAACCTTCCATAAATAAATCACAATAACTTTCCTCCAGAGATCCATCTCAATTCGGACGCATAATACCAGTTATTCTCTGACTCGACAGCCCCAAAACATACATCACGGGCTGACAACCCAATAGCCGGCTCAGTAATGAAGACACCGCTCCTACAAACTATAATACGCCATCTAAATGCACCGTCGACAGGCATAAACAATTGAAATAATTATCAGGATAAGCCTCCCGGATCACGGGAAAGCCCTCGAGATTTTAACCCTTCCGAGATACTGACAGCGTCTTATGCAAATTCTCAAACTTCACTTTACTTGCAACTATCCTCGTAAATGCCGATGGAATGATCTGGAAATTAATCTCAACTCCTTCGGTTTGGAGTAGTAATTTGTTTGAATCAAAGTGTTGATAATACATTGTGTGGTTGTACAATGGTAATGGTTGCTCAATTGGCTCTAGGCTCGGCTATGGACACTTATGTTTTGTTTGGCCTCTTGAAGTATGGGTGTACTAATTTAATAATTCTCTAGGTGCATCGGCAAACATTAAGCGGATACTAATTTCATAGATAAATCTACAACTACAATACTATTAAAAAGACGATAGATTTGTATTTCGATTTATTATTTTTCTGATTCTCTGGAAGGCTTACTTTTCTGGGAGTAGCATGGACTATCATTTTCCCACGGAAACGGGACTTATTATGATTGGGATATTCAGTCAATTATTTGTAAACATAATAGAGTTATCTTTTATGTTGTAATAATTTTTAAACATAATAGAGTTATCTATTATGTTTACAAATTATTTACTGAATGTCTATAATGTGTTTAATGTTATAAAAAGGAAAGGGATTTACTATGCAAATCAAAAAAATTAACAAAATAAAAATATTACTTATTTCTCATTTCACTGTAAGGAACATTAAATTAAGTTTAAGAGCTATCCGGTCATAGAGACTGTTATTTTTTGCCTAATTCCTCAAACAAGTTCGTAAGATCTGTAAAGTGCAAACGGATTAATAAAATTTACAGCTGTTATTTCAATAAACACGAACGTAAACAAATGTAAACACAATCCAGTGAGATGTAACGCTACTCGCTCGACTGTAAAACGTGGTTGAAGTGAGTATAAACAGCGCCTAAAATCCACATACATATATACCTTGAGGGATAACGGTTCATACCTACTTTAACAATATTGAGTTTCAACTTCAAGTTACCAAATAGGAAGTCTATACATTGTAAATTCTGGAAAGTTTACTGTTTGCTTATAATTTTTTTTAAATACGTTATATATATATATATATATATATATATATATATATATATATATATATCCATAAGTAGGTACATATATAAAAATCTATTGCCGTGGAATACCCCGAAAAAATGAACAATGGCAAGACCGATTTTATTTTTGTTTGTATTGTAGTGAGTCCCTGGATGGTGCAGATTCCTAATTGAAAAAGATAAAAGTTCTAATTAGGTACTAAAACTCTAACACAGGTTAATTGACAGATAACGTTCAGCCTAAGTTGGAGGGTGTGGAAACATGATAATTTGCTAAGGTTTTTGTAAAATCATTCTCTAAAGGTATTAAATAGAAGAATTGTATGAAAGTTCGTCTTTTTTGCAAAATCCCATGATCGCATAGCTAGAATACTATGTTTTTTTTATAAGAGAAAATTTGTCTTGAGCTAAGACATAGTATTCTATAGGTAAGTCATGTGCTCTAGAATTTTAATTTTTAGGTAGGTACTATGTAATTTCAATATGTTCTCTTTTTATAATGAAAAAAATAATACAAGAACTTGATGAATTCTTACAAATCTATAGAACATTCCCACATCTATGGGACTATTAACTTTTACTTTATGGAGGAGGAAGTGGCTTACATCAAAAAGAGATCTGTTCCGACTTCGCGGCGGGCTGTGGGTGAGTGAGAAACGAAAGGCGATGGTAAAGCAGCGTTTAGATTGTAGGTACTTCTCTTATACACTAGTAAATGTTTACTTTTAGATGATATTAGTGCTGATACTTATTATGGTTGTCATTAATCACTATGCTTAGAGGAACATTTCCATTCTTCGATTGCAATCTAATATGTTTAACTGGACATAAGCACTTATATTTATATAATCATATCTTCTAAGCCCTGCAAGATATCAGAATAGAGCATACACGATTTGTGTAAAATTTTCTGTATTAAAACTTATAATTCTTATTGGAATCTGTTTTGCAGTCTGTTCGAGACAAACTTACAAAAATACAGACAAAAATTGTAGAAACGGTTTAATTTATGATAATATGACATCGTATAAAAATCCGTTTTTATTTAAATATTGACATTTATTTTGAAATCACAGACATTTCTATTTTATTATTTATTAGTATAAATGATTGCGATTTTCAGGCATTTTTCTATCACTCACATATTCATGCCTTGTCCCCGAAGGGATTGACAGAGGCATTACATTTATGAAAGTATACCTACACTTTTCCCAAGTACAATTTTTATACAATTTTTACTCACATCGTGTATTTCAAGAAACGAAAATGAAGGAAACATTTCCACCGCGAGCACACCTTAACAAAATAACTCCGGAACGAAATCAAAGGCTCTCTTGCTTGGTTGGCGTCCGATAACAATTATTGTTTGGACCTCAGAGAATTTGTTCAGAGCAGCGCCCAAATATCTAATTGGAATTTCTAATTAGACTCACTGCTTGCGATGTTTCTAATTAGTTTTGTATAGGGTTTAAGAAGATTTTGTAACAATAGTGCAATTCATCTACCCATACAACGCGTAACAGAGTAAGCGCAATTCCTCATACACCCCAATTAGTATATTGATATAAAAAAAATATGATGCCTTCGTACTTTAGTTGTGTCTAACCATTTTTCTTAAATAAAGAGCAGTATTAGCACGATTTCCGTAGGTAGCTATGCTAATTCATTTATCGGAAAAATTTAACACATATTAAAAAAAAAAATAGCTGAAATTGATTATGTAGTCGATACTGAACAAACTAATTTCAGGAATTGCGATTATTCTGTTACATATTGTATAGCTGATCTTATATGACTGAATCAAATAAGATTCTGAGGTTTGTTTTGACTATGTCTATTTGTTTGCACATTATTACCTACTGTAAGATGACAGTATTATCAACTCTCCAAAGTGAAATAAGTAATTGACAAGGGTTATTTAGTCCCGCAAGTCATCAAAACATACTCATCTTCATATACCTTATACATAGCTACATATACTATTAGTAGTATCAGCCCTGTTACCTACTTTTTTATCCTCGCATCCTTAACCATGGTGCAGATTAGGGATGTTACGGAGGTGGTTTTATCGGAACCGAAGTCGGAGTCGGAGTTTTTAAATTTGGTTTTTTGGAATCGGAATCGGAGTCGGAGGCGGAGTCGGAGATGGTGGCTAAGAAAGATGTGTCCAAATAACACTTGATTTTGGACGAAATCAATTAATTGATACGCCGCACGAAACAAAACAAACCATATTATATGTATGGCGTAACAACAAGTGAAATATTAATCGATGACAGAACGCGTGTTCCCCGGGCGAGATGCGTAAACCTGTTCTTAAACGTCGACTGGAGCCGAAGCGCGACCTCCGATTACCTCCGATTTAAAATTATCGGAACCGAAGTCGGAACCGGAGGTGTAAGATCAATCGGAAGTTCCGACATATCGGAATCGAAGCTCCGTAACATCCCTGGTGCAGATATCTGTAGCTCAGATTTTATCTATTTTAGATATCAGCTGTAAAAAGTACCTAAGAAAAAAAAAACTAATGTTACATAAATTTAGGCTTTCGTAAATAAATAATCTACTTACTTACCTAAATATACAGATACGAACAATCCTATTACAGTAACAACTTTGATGAAGATTGGTCTTATCACTGTGATGATTGAAGGAAATTAAAATTTATTCGTGAACTTAACATTCATCTTCTATACAGTTCACCCGAACCAGCATCACTCTTTCAGCTAACCTAAGAAATTACATGTAAGAACTCGTAATAAGTAGGTAAATCACTTGATATAGGGGACGCGTCAATGGCATTTCTCATCAATGTATACACCTATTCTAGGTTTTATCTCTAAGACATACCTATTTTCTATATTCCTCTTTTTCATCCTCGGCCTTACAATCATTGCTATAATAATACCGATGTGAGAGTCAAGAAAGTTTGCCACTCCTGACTCTTTTAAACACAAAAATGCGCTTCTAAAATTTAATTCGAAATAAAAATACAACAAATCAGTTCTAAGCACCTGTCTGAATCGTACAAAATTAGCAGCGGCACGAATAAAACACGAGTAGGGAACAATTTGGGACCCTTCCACATAAATTTCAAGTGCGATTTCCATTTAAAACACACGGGCCTTGCGGACCTCAGACGGTTGTCCGAGGGCCGCTGGCCAGCGAGGGAAGAAAGGGCTCATTTTCATTAGGCAACTAAGCGGCAGATGCATAGATTTATATAGCTTGCAAATTAGATTGTCAAAGTTTTTAAATATAAATTGATTACTTACTTTTATTTAGGTAATAAATATTATAAATCACCATGCGTCACCAATGAGGTAATGTACTTATGGTTTTTAATATTTCGGTCTGAATCCTAAACATGACTGTTGGCGCTGATAATGTTTATGTTTAACAATACATTATGGTTTTGCCAAAACAATAAACCAATAACTCATTAGTTACAATAAATAATGTGGCGTATAAATTACTAGGTATTCGTTAATATAATACCAAAACGGTTTTGCAAATGACTCCGAGCTTACAAATAAAAGAGAGCTAAAGAGGTTGGAAGAAAAATTCTTTCATAGACACATTGGAACACAATTCACACACGTTTATATATTTAGTCCCAAACTAGGCAGAACCTGTAACTATGGGTACTAAGCAACAGACATGTTCATGCACACAAATGTTGGCCCCGAGCGGGGATCGCACCCTCGACCTCCGACTCACAAAGGGTCACCACCAACTGAGTCAACAGCCCAGTCAATAAAAAAAAACTTGAGAGGTGTCGAAGGATGGAACGAAGTTTCATCATCTTCATCATCATCATCATCATCTCACCATCATTATTAGATTTATCATAGAGCTTCAACTACAGCAAAAAGTGTCGGACGTTACAACTTTTGGTCTTAATTTTTTCCGTCTAGCCCCCTTTCGCAACGCACGATAAGGAACTACGTTCCAAAAAGTTAGATTTCACTAGGCAGTCAACTACCCAATTTTAGCTTTTCCTTTAAATTCTGACAGTTTGGGAGCCTCCGACCTCGTTAACGAGTGGCGGGGGCGGCCGGCCCTCCGTTTGAAGCGGTCCGAGGTACTTTTTGTCTGCACCTACATTCCTCGACATTAGAACGCGGGGCATTCTCGAGGCGATGGCTCAGGTAAGCATGTGTTTGGACATTTCACAGACTTATTCCGGATGATATTCTATGATTATATCTCACTGCTAGAATAAATAATAATAATTTTGACGAAATTCCTACACAGTGTAATTCAGCAGAGCCTTCACCTGTATTAAAACCACTGATAAACATACTTAATTATATGTAAGTACACAGCCAAGTTTCCGATAGAAATATAGTGTTGGTCCTTGATTGGGATCGAACCCATAAATTCGGACTCAAGAAGGCAGGGCATTAGCATCAGATCCAAAATGTTGGATGAATTGCAAATAAAAAAGTATGTACCTAGCTTTTAAACAAAAATTGATTTGTATCTCATTTAGCCAGAATACATTTATACTCTACACAACTATCTGTTACTAGATAAGATTGTGGACCTAATGTTGAAATGAATGATTATACTTTTAGAACACAATTAATTATTATAAGATTTGATACTGCTAATTAAACGAAAAATAGTAGAACTAATTTGAAAAATAATCAGAAAGGTTTATTGAAATTAATATGACATCTAACGGTTTCATAACATTTTACCTATACGTACCTGATTTTATTTACCTACTTACAAATTGTTCTAAATAATATTTTGATATCCGATGTTTATAAAAAAAGTACACGTATCTTATTTCCGCCTAAAATGTTGAGCAAATAATTGCTGCAAAAAAAATACCAACATGAAACAGAACCCGACAGGAAAGAGTGGCAAGCCCAGACTCGAAGGGTGAACATGCTCCAGCCATTATCCCCTCTCAGTCCGACTTTTGTTTAATGTACGAAATTAAAGTTTCTTTTTTCGACAACAATTCTAAACTCGCGCAACTTGTGTTTTAGCACCCTCACATGTTTACGGAACTTTTTAGAAGTTTTTGCGGACTTTGAAGCGACTCGCTTCAACTCATACCACTCTGAATGTTTAATTGGACTGGAAAATACCTGTGTTTTCATATGTATAACTCTGCCTATAAAAAAAGTTAAATTCTATAATCTTTGTAATGATAAATTATTAAAACTGGCGTTGAATCAAAGTAGTGATTAGATCTTTAATATCTGTATTAACCCAAGATCTGGAGGAAGAAAAAATGGCTGATCAATATTTATGTGAAGTTGCATTGTTGAGAGTTGAATACAACAGTAACTCAAGCAATCATTAATTGTAAATCTGTATTAAACCTTATCAACTTGCTTGCCACACCAATACACCTCCCAAAGTCACTTCACACCCGAACACTACCTCAATACCACTTGTAGGTGCAACTAGCCGCCATTATTCAGCAAGTGCGTACGAGCAGCAGCGGGCGCGGAGGCGGCCACAGGAGCGGGAGCGATGGTAATTAGATTTAAGAACAACTGGGCGGCGTCAGCGGGAGAATGGCCTGCATTAATTTGAGCTTCTCTAACGAGGGCGACGGACGGACCCGACTGGGACCTTGGCTCATAGCCGGCTGTAGAGACGCATGACATTTTTGTTATATAAATATCTAACAAATATTACAATATAATACGTAATTACTCTTTGTAATACCCATACATATTGCTTATTATCCTATTGTTTTGCATAATCGCGAAACAATAGGATTATCTATTGTTATAGATCGCCCGTGTGGTAGGCTGACGCTTGATATAAAATTACATAAGTTATAAAAATACATAAGTTATGATTACGATATTACTGTGGAGATAAATACAATACTAGTGACAACTAGTGCCTGAATCAATTAAATATAACAAGACAGGTAAATAAAGATTGTACCTTTTGGGGGTACCTACACATTAAAAGAATCTTCAATGTCTGTCAAACCACTTCAGCTACGAGCTACTCACAAGAAATAGAAGAATATGAATACTAAAGATACAGTACAGCCGTTTTAACTTGGCTTCTCTGAACATAGGATTCGCCTGCGCAAACCCCCTCTTGCCGCCAAATAATCGCTATTTTTTTTATTGTAAACTTGAGAGCTGCCTAGTTATAACGGCCGTACTGTACACATACTTAAAAACATTATCCTCTTTATGTTACATTCAGGTATAAATACAATAAAATACACTAATGTAAAATGGGCGGTAGGTATATAAAAATATTGTTGGTAAAACACAATTTATTGATGGACTATTTTAACATTCAAAGTTTAAATATCACAATTATTATATACCGACACTTAATAATGTTTAAGATTTATGAATTTAAAAAAACTGTATCATGGCGAGTTATGCGACAATAATAAATATAAAAAGGAACAAAATCATAATAGTTTTTAAAAGACACTGCCACATCTACGGATGTCGCTGTGCTATGTAGTCAAGCTGTGTCCAGCAGCGGGTAGAGCGTCCACCATGTTTACTGCAATCTGGCGGCTAAATGCCGCCTGCTTACCCTGCTTATGCTGCCATTTTGAATGCTACCCGAATTATTAGCTTGAATGTGCTATTCTCACTTCTTCAATTGTTTCTGTAACTTTTATAAAGTAAATTTTATAGTTTTTAATTGTTTATATATTTATATAGAGGTTTGTATATATATTATATTTATTTATTTCCACAGAGTACCTACAACAAATAACACTATAATTAGGTATCGCCAAACTGCATTACAGTTTGATGGCGAAGGTTTCACTCACTAAAACATATATTGTTGTGTACTGTGGAAGGACAAAAACACAACTAATCTACCCTCAATCACAGTTAATACTGTAAATTATAGACAATGTTTCTGGCATTATTCATTCAACACCCAATTCAAAATCTGTAATGATAAAAAAAGTATTTTTAATGTGTTTATCAAAGAGGTTGGAAGAAAATCATTCTCTAGATTTTTAGGGTTCCGTACCTCAAAAGGAAAAAACGGAACCCTTATAGGATCACTTTGTTGTCCGTCTGTCCGTCCGTCTGTCAAGACCCTTTTTCTCAGGAACGCGTGGAGGTATGAAGCTGAAATTTATATCAATTACTCAGGTCTACTGTCCCTTGAAGCTGTGAAAAAATCAAACTTCTAAGCCAACGCAATCAAAAGATACAGCCGTTTATGCCGCAAATTTTCGACACTTGCAAGGGAATCAAAACCTACAGGGTGCTTCCCGTGAACTCAGAATCTTGAAATTTGGTACGAAGCAACGTCTTATAGCATAGATAAAGGAAAAATTACGAAAACCATAAATTTGCAAGGTTGTACGGAACCCTCGGTGCGCGAGTCCGACTCGCACTTGGCCGGTTTTTTTTCTTTCAACGTCTTTGGTGTTTACTTTGGCTTTACATTTATTCAATAAGCTTTATAATTTTAAGAATATACACAATATATTACATTCTATGTTTAGGCAATACATTAACCTAAATAATTGCAAGTTTGAGTCTTTAAAATATTTTTATTAACAGTTTTCTTCATTATTTTTAAGAGTACGTTAGTATTTAAAGACCTAAAAAATTTGTGTACCTTTTAGCTAATCTAGAAATTTCTGATTCACTTCATAAAAACTATAGTAGTAGCACCAGTAGAAGTAAAGATTTTCCGATCTTATTTCATAGCAGTGCACTACATACCAAAAATACAAAGGACACAAAACAATAGCAACATTTTCGCCCTCATTAAACAAAGGAGACTTGCGCAACGTCGCTGAAGAATCCAAATAATGTGCACAAAGCATTATATAATTTCCTAATCGCCGGTGGAGGCTGCTTAACCTCTGGTCAGCGGAAGGGTTGTTGAACTATCTCCCTCCCTCGCAAACAATGCGTCCCTGTGTGCCCGGACTTAAATAAAAGGTTTGATTTTGTGTTGTAAGGGAAGCCCTCTGCCAATATTTGCAGAGAGGACCGATCTGCATAGCTTTATTATGCTTTTGAGGAGCTTTGAGGTCGGTTGAAATTATATTTCGGATGTTTGTTTTGCCAAAATCAATGAAAAGCAAAATGTGCCAAGCATATTCGAGCATTATACAATGTGTATTTTAGAATAAAATTTGTGTTGTGTTCTAGAACAATATCATCGAAAAAATTATTATTGAGGTTACAAAATTGTATACTGCGCACCCACAGTTAACTGTAGAATACGATGAAACTATAACATATGTTACAATTTTTACAGATAAAAACTACCTGCAAAGAGGAACTAGGTATGTGGTACAGTTTCCAGAAAACTAGCTGCATTCCCTTTCTGGATAGCTAGACTCTATATATCTATAATATCATTGGCTAGACAGAACCTTCATAACAAAGCACCGCAGCAGGAAACCAGTGTTGCCTATATAAAGTTCACAAAGTCAAATCGATCGGAGTTTTTCACACATTATTGAAACAAAAAGTTGGTTAGTTGGTTTTAGTTTCAAAGACATGATTTATGTTTCCTAAATGATTGATTATTTTCACAACCTCCTACAAACCTATTAATTTATCCCGTCCTTATACCCGATGAAACACAGCTCATAAGCAGTAAAATCAAGTAAATCTCAAATTTCCCGACGTCTCTACTGCTGACGGTACGAATCCGACACGTGGACGAGAGCAGGTAGCTCACAATTGATAGAGGCGTACTACAGCACTTTGTCGCTCTCTCCGGGGAGCAGGTTGATCAAGAGAGCTGTCATTTTGTCAACTATCAGTGTTTACGTTAATATACAAGTAACATATTAAACGATTGTATTATCTTCACTATCACTTCACTACATAGTATAAAACAAAGTCGCTTTCTCTGTCCCTATTTCCCTATGTCCCTATGTATGCTTAAATCTTTAAAACTACGCAACGGATTTTGATGCGGTTTTTTTAATAGATAGAGTTGTTCAAGAGAAAGGTTTTAGTATTAGCATTGCACCCGTGCGAAGCCGGGGCGGGTCGCTAGTTAGTAATAAAAACAATCTCACGCCTTTTATACCCGAGGGGGAAGGCAGATGTATTAAATTTCTTTAAATACCCACTTTTTACGAGAATATTCGGCCCCTTAAACGTGATAGGTGGTAAGCCCATCGCCGGAACGGGTCCTCCGGTTCCGAGACATGCGGATTTCCTCACGATGTTTTTTTATTATCCTTCACCGTCGAGCTTGTGATGAATATGTGCGTAAGTTTTGGAAAACTCATTGATACATGCCAGAACTTCAACCCGAGCCTCACTGATTATCATCATGAGAAGCGGGCTCTTTAACCGTAACACTGCTTCATAATTTAATTTGTAATAAAAATATAGAGTAAAAATTATTTGTAAATATGTTTGTAATCCCTGGAACTAACTTAAAGCTATACAGTATGGCACATGCTATATTTATTAACCGACTTAAAAAAAGGAGGAGGTTATAAATTCGTCTGTATGTTTTTTTTTGTTTGTTACCTCAGAACTTTTGACTGGGTGGACCGATTTGGATGATTCTTTTTTAATTTCCATTTTAATTTCGTCTAGTTCTGACAACGGCATCTATGAGAAAACCATATAAGTTGAAGATTGAAGTCGTTTTTTTTACTCTTTAGAGTGGATAATTATTGTTATATGATACGGCTGAAATCGAAGGACATAGTCACTTACTGGCTATTTCATTACAACATTTCCGAAACCATAAATACCTACCAAGAAACTTGACAATGGGCAGATAGGTTCCTTACACGATGTAGATAGACTAGTTAAGAAATATTTTGTGGAAATTCTCACAGGAACAGGGAAAAACAAATTCCGCTTAGGCAAAAAACTTTTCTCAAAACTCAGTAACTTAAAACAAAACTGCAGTCATGCGTGTTGTTATTCAACATACTATTTTGGATGGAGTTTGCACACATATTCTTTTTCTCAAATAACCCATTTTCAGTGTATTTTTTGGAACCCTACATACGTTTGGAGGGGGTGCTGGAATTATCCTGTACGGGTTTTCTCCCGATGGCTTATTTCACTGCCTTACTAATAATAAATATGTATAAAATTTTGAAAAGCATTGTTACATCACCTAAAACGGTATCACGGGTGGATTTTTACTACTAATGTATTTTAAATCTCAAATACTTACTATTTGTTCAAACTAATTCTAACAAATCGCAAACACTACAACATTTTGCGATTAAATCTCCGATCAAATCATTCTCCTCGGCGTTGGACGAATATAGCCTTACTCGCACAAAGGGTGCGTGTTAGAGAGCTGAGAAAATGACATCTGCACAGAATTCTGTAATGGACGTCGTCCGTCTGTCCATACACATCTCCCACACGTGGCAGCTGCTTACGCCATGGTTCTTATTGTCACTGTATAAGGGTTTATCGATTATTCTGTAGGATAAGGGAGCGAGGGGAGCTGTTATTAATTCCGTGAATGAAATTGTAGTGTGCGTAAAGGGTTGAGAACCGATAGTGTTTTGTTTTGAACTGCGAGTGAGTTTTGCTTTTAATTATTTTGTAAAGCAATGGAACTTATTTAGAAGAAGGTAACTTAATGTCGTTTTTATTTTTGTAATAAAAATTGTGACTGTGACTGCTTTAGACATACATTTTTAAAACGAATAATTTTATTTTACAATATTTTAAGAGTCTTATTAAGAGATTATAAAATGTTGGTAGTATTCTCTCGTAATAAGGAAGAAATATTTATTTGTCCTATTAAACAAATAATAATAATATAATCTCACGCCTTTTATCCCCGAGGGGGTAGGCAGAGGTATTCCATTACTGGATACCAACATTTCACGAGATATATTGGACCCCTAAACGTGATTGTGTGCCTATCTCCGGACCGGGTCTGTTTACACATGTCTCAGAATTAATTCTGAGACCTGCGGGTTTCCTCACGATGTTTTCCTTCACCGTCGAGCTTGTGATAAATATGTACGTAAGTTTTTGAGAAACTCATTGGTACATGCCAGGATTCGAACCCGAGCCTCACTGATTTTCGGCCGGCTCTTTAACCGTTCGGGCTATCACTGCTTTTTAAACAAAGATGTTGAATATTCCAATTCAGACTTGAATTATTTATTTATTTGCATGTCACATTATCATCTACAAAACAGACTTTAAATAATAAGAATTATATTACCCTAAATTGAAAATGCTACGCAGCGTAGTGTTACGAATTGTAGAGACCCCTACGTATTCGTAGCAAAGGCCGTTTGATCTGAAATCTCGACATGTATTCTCGTCGAGCGAAACTAAGCAGATTTTAAGACGGGGTGTCCCGGCACACATAACGAGCTTACTTAACCCTATCCTAGCAACATGTCCTGCTTATAGAGATGGGATATTACTTGTCTTTGCACTTTTAAATAGTCACGATAAATTTGTTATTTAGCGTTGATGTAATGTGGGTAGGTATATAACGTGTTTTTTTTTAATTTAAGTTTTAGACATGACTAAGAGAAATGAAGAAAATTTTGTGAATAAACATGTATTTTGGAATTTTAGTTAGATCTTGGACTACAATTATTATTATTGTCGGACATCACATAAACTTTAGGTTATCAATTACACAGTTTGTTTGACAAGCACATTGCACAGTGAGTAGTATAGCTGATATCGTAATAACCAGTTGTCACTGAAATGAAGGGTGCAGCTTCTGTCGACGGCAGCGGTGGTAGACGGTCACCAGCGAGGCCCACGGCTGCTAAATGCCGCAGTAGCCGGCGCCGTCCCGCTCGCTCTGCCGCGCGCGGCGCGCCTCTCGCTCGCGCCGGCGCGAACACGTGTTTATTTGTATGTTTTATCCTTCGGCGGCTTTAAACCCAACCCACCCTGACCGCAAAGTGCGCCCCCGCCCGCGCGCCCGCACCGTCGCCGCCTCTCGCTCGCCGCCGCCGCCGCTGCCGCGGAGCACCGACTCGCCCGCGAAACTTTGTCCGAAGTCGACGGGCGCGGACGTACGCGCGTATTAATAGCCACCACGAGCGGACACCGCACAGGCCGCGAGAGTGCCACGAGTCGCACCACGGCCGCGCAATACGACGCACGCTTCACTCGCACGCACTGCACGCTAACCCACCGAGCATCCCTGAAAAGCAAAGCCGATAACGAAACCCAAAAAATAAAAATAAAACTCAGTTGAAAGTGAGAGCGCCGTGCGTGCGTTCACGTAAATTCGGTAGCGCAAAAAGTCCCGGCGTCAGTGAAACTAGTGAAAAGTTTTTTCGCCGCACGCGGGGGAGCCACCCCTCGGCGCCGGAAAAAATCGGCCCCTAGCGCCCCGCGCCCGCCCGCCGCCGAACTTTTCATTCACCGGGAAAAAAAGTGTGGCAAGGCCGCCGTGACGTCACCGCGTCAAGTGGCCACGCGCGTTCCCTAGCAACGTGACATCTCGTCAACCCAAAATCGGTTGGATCAGGCGGGCGGTGATTCCTTGAGTGTGTACTATGGTTTTAGTGAGTGACGATGTTCCGGTGCCGCGGTGGAGGTTGACAGTGTGGAGTGGCGAGTGACACGTAGGTAGGGCCGAGACAGTGGACTTGATGTGCAGCACGCAGCGCGCGCGGGTGGCCAGGATGCACCTGACGGGGGCGGTGAGTGGCGCCGTGTCGCCGGACACCAGCTCCACGCTGCTGCATGAGACCTACACGAAGATGACGTCGGACATCCTCGCGGAGCGGACGCTGGGAGACTTCTTATCGGAGCACCCGGGCGAGTTAGTTCGCACGGGCAGCCCGCACTTTGTATGCACAGTGCTCCCACCGCACTGGCGGTCCAACAAGACGCTGCCGGTGGCGTTCAAGGTGGTTGCCTTGGGGGACGTGGGGGACGGCACTCTGGTAACCGTCCGAGCAGGCAACGACGAGAACTGCTGCGCGGAGCTAAGGAACAGCTCGGCGGTGATGAAGAACCAGGTGGCTAAGTTCAACGACCTGAGGTTCGTCGGCCGCAGCGGTCGCGGTGAGTGCTGAAGGTGCAGTTGTGTGATACATAGCAATCAGTTTAATTTTTCAGTCTTATTATTGTTAGAAATGCGATCGAAAATGAAGTAAATTAAAAAAAGTTAGCGTGTAATTTTAACTCAGTGAAAGAAAAAAAAAATCATTTAATTGCCAACAAATTACATCAGAACATTGCAAGTACAAGAGCAATAGTGTTACAGGGTAAGAGCAAAGGTATAGTCAGCAACCTCTACACTAGGTATGGAGACTGTATCACACAGGCCAAAAAAGAGGTCAAAGAAATTAAATAATGGGACATAAAGATAAGCCAAGGGTACTATAAAGGTACATACGATAAGGGTGCGTACGATTCCCAAAGTGTTTTTAGTATGAAGAGTATATAGTGAATGCTCATTTTATAATACACAAATACTGTCTAAACTGGAAATGTCATACTCTCATTAAAAATGAAATTAAGAATGTCGCAATATATGTCTCATATTATCAGTCTTAAAGTAATGCCGTTTACAAGTCCGATTATATTTTTATTTAGTATATGTATATACAAAAAGAAAAGTATCAACCTTGGACGAATTATAAACGTATAAATAAAATATTAGTATTTTTAAATGACATATTACAGTTTATGCAACTAAAAAACCCATTCTTATTTATTCATTTATTTTTAAGAAAACTTACAGAAGTAATTTCATTCTAAATATAAAGATACTGTGAATATCAAAATTGCTGATGAAAAGAGATGAAAAGCTTGAACTAACTTATTGCTAAAAAATAACAAAAGTCACCTAATCGAAAAGTAAACAACCAAACGTTTGCACTTGCAAAGTGGGGGAAAACTCCGTGACATTGGGAAAGTACTCAAAACTTTTTCGCGCGACTTAAGAAGTTCCGTGAATGTCAAATAAGGAGGGCGGGAATCTTGGGCGGCTATTTCCGCCCAGCTGGCCCGCCCTTGCTTTGGCTTACTTTAATAAAGTTATGGAAAAAAGCTGCTTTCTGATGAAATGAATTGAGCGACTAATTCTTAAGAACCCGACATGCACTGCTGCTCAAATAGTTCATTCCATATTTTTTTTAATTTGTCAGTTCTGCCATTATATGCTTTCGACCTGAGAGTGATAATCTTCTAATTAACTTTAGTACTATGTGATAGAACCTAGAATTTAAAATGTTCTAAATATTTTTAGAACATTATTGGTCCAGAAAGTAAAGATTTACGCTACTTTTTTACAGTCGAGTCTATAGAAAACACTATTTAGAATAATAGTAATAAATTAAAGTATAAAAATTCAATTTTATAAAAATTCTACACATAACGGCAATATCATTCCCCAGGATTCGAACCCAACCTACAGGCCTAAGAGGCGGTTTCGGTCTATCACTGCTACTTATCTACGTAGGTACTAGGGGGAAATTCCAATGCAATGTCACGAAATTCCGAAAGAGAAGCGGCGCATGAGTCGTCGGTGTGCGTAATCGGAATACCATGAAACTCTCATGAACAACGAATTCTACTAGATATTGATGCGAAATAGCAATTACTTACTATGTTTTATATTCAACAACTGTTAAAAACAAATGATACACCCAAAGACGTTTAAAGAAAAAGTTATGATTTTCTTCCAACCTCTTTGGATACACCAGTTTCGTTGAATATAAAATAGACAGTCAATAAGGTAGTTGACATTTATCATATGGTGCAATAAAATTATTGAGTACTACTAGCAGATCTGCGCGGTTTCACTCGCGTAGTTCCCGTTCCCGTGGGAATACGGAAATAAAATATAGCCTATGTTACTCAAGGATCTTCTAGTTTTCCATTGATGAAAGAATTTTTAAAATCGGTCAAGTAGTTTTGTATTCGTAACAAACATACAAAAATGCAAATCTTTCCTTTTTATAACAACGGCGAAATTTAATTTGGAAAAATTGTAGCTTCTGCAAATGAATGACTAATAAAAATTAAATACCTAATAATCTATGTTTTTTCAATGTTACAACTACCATTTGTAAAATCCTCTTAAAAATATATGAAGGGTTTTTTAATAAGGGCGGGGATAGATGTTGAAATTAAGTAAAACAAGCCGTGTGTAGTTTTTTTTTTATGAGAAAGTCCCTGTGCTGATGTGCTTCAGGGATAAATAGAAGAAGTTCGATCGACTATAATATTGTCCACATATGTTCATTTTAAATTAAGTACAAATATATATGGGTAGATCAAAAAATACTGCCCCCGCCAAGTCGAGAAAAAAAGCGGCACGGCCATACCATACTTTTCTCGAAGCAATTCAGGCCATTTTCGAACCCCCGTAACTTCGTTGTGGATAAGCCTGAATTTTCAGTAACCAAGCAGGCATTGTATACTGGATGATTTTTTTACCGTCTGGAAAAAAATATGAAGTATAAAGTATCTAGAGCCGAAGCTATACACCAGAGTAATTATTAAATATAGTCATGTTTAATGCAATTTACAAAATCTAAAAAACTACGCACAGTACTACGCGCAGCTGGCTGTTGTAGGTAGATTGCGCATAAATGGAAGCTACGAGCCTGTTTCTTTTTAAAATATTATTTCAAATATTTCAGTGTGTATTATTAACTACAATTGAGTAATGTACATTAGTTTAAGCAAGAAAAAAAAATTTTGAGAAAATAAAAAAAAATAAGTAATATTGCCAAATGAATCTATTACACTTACCTATCACACCACATTATTTTCCAGACGGTAAAAAAAGTCACCCTGTATACACAGCATATTTCAAATTTCATCCAATTTGAACCAGTACTTTAAGGACTATAAGTAGTCAAAGTTTCCTATTTTCACTCACTGAGTGACTGACTGACCGATCATCAAAACTAGAGTTTTGATGATCGGTCAGTCAGTCACTTCTAGCTGACGTAGAAGCTTCAAATTTAGAATACAATTAGTGTTTAGTGTATAAATCAAGGAAACACTCAAATATTTTACAATTTCGATCCAGGTTTCTAGATACACCAACTGCATAAATAACTTTGTAATCCCATATAAACCACCAAATAATATAATGTAATATAATATGTAACACTTGTGAGATACATTGTATTTTCATGCGATGGCCAAGTCATTCTGTTTATTTAAAATATATATTTTTTTATATTGATATGGTCAGTATAGGATGTTGTTAGGTAAGACAGAAGGTCCCTTAAGTAGGGACTGAATAAATTAACCGACTTGGTATTACATGGATCTTACAACTTTTTACTGTAAAAGAACTGAATTGCGAGACTTTTAAAAGAACTAAATTGCGAGATTTGGTTTTTTTTCCAAGTTATGTTTTTTATCAGATTTTTATTTTTCATACGCTACTTTACTAGATAAAATCGATTATTTAAAAAAAAAACACACGCTAAACACAAACAATACACGCACACTACCGAATAAAAAATTACTCGAAAATTACAAAATAATGAATGAATGATAAAAAATTGCCGACAAAAGTGGCTTTTTAGTGCGGTAGTGAAGGTTTATGTAAAGCATGTTTACAAAGAATATGTTTGCTAGAAAAAAAACAAGAACAAAAATTTTTTTACCTCTTTACAAAGAATATGTTTGCTAGAAAAAAAACAAGAACAAAAATTTTTTTACCTCTTTATATTTTAAGTCTATTTCTCTTACATACACACATCAACACGGTTTAGGGATATTTTAAAAAATTCGAATTACTATTAATTTGTTAATAATTTTATATAACATTTATCTATGTATAAAAAGAAACGTTATTTAATAATCTACTATTTTTAAAAATAAACTTTTACATAAATTGCAATTTCAGGATTTTATGGAAAAAAATTGCAACATAGGCCAAAACCGTATTTGAATTAACTTTTATTTTGTGGGAAAAAACGAAAAAAAAAGAAAGAAAATTTAATTGGTGTTTATGAACTTAAGAGTTAGTAGTCTGTGGAAGCGCCCATGACGTTCATAACACATCGACAACGACTTGGCATGCTCAGAACAAGGATGTCAATTTCTTGCTGCGGAATATTGTTCCAGGTCCTTTTGAGGTGCGAAAAAAGTTGGTCTTGTGTAGCCAGATTTTCGGGGGCTGGACTCAGAGCTCTTCTTTGATGCATATCCCATGCGTGCTCAATGGGATTTAGGTCTGGTGATTGCGCAGGCCATTCTAAGGCTCTAACATTATGATCCTGCAACCGAGCTCCTACCGTTCTCGCCGTATGTGCCCGGGCATTGTCGTGCATGAGCAGGAAATCTTGCCCCATTTGTGTTCTGTGGGGCAAGATTATGGGCCCCAGCACCTGTTGGCGATATTTTTCTGCCGTCATATTGCACCGCACCCAAACGAGGTCCATCCGTCCTCCAAGGCGAATTCCTGCCCAAACCATAATTGTTCCTCCTTGGTATGGGTGGACTTCCTGGGGGTGTTGGAGTCAGCTTCATCGCCCAGGAGTTCTCCAAACACGCGTCTTTCTGAATCTGGATGGAAGCCGAACCTGGATTCATCGGTGAACAGCACATTGGACCATTGCTCACGGCCCCAGTCCACGTGGTTCCGAACCCATTCCAGTCGTCGTCCACGATTGCCTCTCCGTAAGGCTGGGACCCGGAGTGGTCTATGAGAGCGTAGATTGGCTACATGCAGTCGTCTCCTCACAGTTTGGCTACTCACAAGCACTTGGTGTTCCACCTGCAGCCTTTGGACCAATTGAGTCACCGTTACATTTGATTGACCTCTTCCAGCAATTTTCAAAAATCGGTCATGTCTGGGGGTAGTGATGCGACTTGGCCCCTGATGCCTCTCCAATACTTCACCTGTGACACGATAGCGTCTCCACAATCTCGAAATGACGCTTTGATGGGTCCCTATTGCTTCAGCGACATCACGTTGCACAGACCCAGCTTCCAGCATTCCTACAGCCCGTAACATTTCCTCCCTAGTTAAATGCCGGCGTTGCATGGCTAGAACAGCTTAATTTGCACTTTATCTTTAGAAAGAAAGAAAGAAAGAAAGAACTTGATTATTTGCATAAATACAGTCACATAAAGGTCTTAAAATATGTACAAATGTCCGTGTATTCTGCCTGCATGCAGGCGTGCAAAATTATTATTTGTTATGATACCTATTTAAAATTCATATATTCTTGTACATTGCAAAATTATTATTTGTTACGATACCTATTCAAAATTCATATATTCCTGTACACTATAAAAGCACTTAATAATCAACCATTTAGTCAATGTTTTCTTAAAAAATTTTATATCAATTAATTTAAACTCGTCAGGCAGTTCATTAAATATTTCAATACACATTTTATAAACATTATTTCAATATATGTATCACAGTAAGGTTTAAATAACTTATGCATATATGCAGATCTCAAATGTCTTTTTTTAGTTTCTGTAAGCTTTTGAAATAATTCCGGGTGTAGTTTAACAAAATAGCAAATATCTCTAATGTACAAGCAGGGTAAAGGAAGTATTTGAAGCTTTTTGAAGAGTGGTCTACAACTGTCCCTGCACCGAGCACTGCAAATCGCACGTATACATTTCTTTTCCAATATAAAAGCTCGCCCATTATTTACCGAATTTCCCCACAAAATCAGTCCATAGCTTAGTACTGATGATACATAAGTCTTTAAATTTTATTTAAGTCTTTAAATGGAAAAAAACTGTTTCAAAACATAATTTTTATTTTTTTCTAAAAATCGCTTATACGAAAATTCGCTCTCCTAACATCAAGACATTTTTTTGCAACAGAAACAACAGATTTAAAAAAAAATGAATTTGGAACTAAGCGAGATAAATGACGAACAAATTGGTGTAAAAAAGGTTTTAATGTGGCCAGTAAATTTTAAGTTATTTCATTGAGTATAGACCGTGTTGATGTGTGTATTTGTACCTGCCCTTTCAATATTTGCACATGATTTAAAATGACCTTGATTACAATAATATACCCTAAATAAGTAGCTATAATTATTTACGCATATATGCCCCGCAAGGACACAACATCTGGACGCTCCGTCTGGCGCACCGCGCGACCAAACCGCTGAACGTGCACCGTACCCCTACAGCCCATAGGTATGCGCCATCATGTATGGAATAAGAAATCGGTTATCATAGTTCTTTAGCTCTCCGCCGCCTTATCAGCGTCGTTTTCGAAAAAATACGGTTCGTAATTGTTTAATGACGCTGCCGGCCTTAAATACACACCCAATAGTAAATTTTTAAGGATGCATTATCACCTGGTATGAGGTGGTGTCGAAGCGCAGGTCTATGCAAATATACCACAATCAACCAATGCCCTAAAGGTGAACTTAACACTAGTCATTGCTTAAATTCAGCTGGATCTATGCGGAAGGGTCATTAAAAAATGGACCACTAGCCGAGGCGGCACTTAAACAATGTCTTATTCCACACCAAAGAGATTAAAATATAATAGGGCATAGAGGGGACAAAGCGAGGAAAATTTGAATCCAAAAATTATTACCTAGTTCATAAATCTAGTGTGATTCGACCGAATGACAGCTCGCGTTCATACTAACTGACATGACGCTTGAGATCAAAGTTTTTGTATGAAAATATTCCCAATGCATCCTCTATGCCGTAAATTAAATATCTTTGTTCCACACATAATGGCACATTATTTCACATAAAAAAATGATTTTTGCTTTTTGACTTTTGCTGCTTCGATACTCGATATTTGACTCGGAAGCGGAAAATCTGTCGAAAGGTTTCAAGATAAGTTATACACAGATGTCATATTTGACATAAGGATTCGACAGATTTTCCGATTTCGAGTATCAAATCTCCGTGAATACGCCCGCTGGTGCGCTGTCTGAGCTGAGAGTTGGCGTTGTATTTCGTGTTGTTTCAGGAAGTTGGTGAATTTTTTTACATACTCTGTGCCATTGTCTAATTGTAAAAACTTGATTTTATTTCCAGTAAAGGTTTTAGATTGTTTTTCGAACTCTAACTTGCTTAGCACCTCGTTATTCTTCTTCATCATATAAACTCAATAATATCTGCTGAAGTAATCAATGAAGGTGATGAAGTACCTGTACTGACCAAGTGTGGGCGTTCAAATAGATAAACACGTCGCTATGAACAATTTAAAATGCAAATATGCATACTTTTGAAAACTTTTGGACCTATTGTCCTGAATATGTCCCACAGAGAAATCTACTATTGTAACTTTGGTTATTCTATTTATTTCATTGCGTAATTTCTTACACATTGGCAGACACTAAAAAAAAACAGAAACCTGAATGTATTTATAGATAACTCATAAGAACTATTATTAAGTATGTACCTATGTATGTTTCCCAAACAAATAAATAAAAAGTAGTGAACCACAGCTTTGTATCAAGTACAACATTATTGAGTGGATAGCAGAACCAAATGAGGTAAACTTATTGTTTGGAATTGAAATAAAATAAAACTATGTCAAATAAAATAAAATTATACTGACTATTAATATAGGTATTAAATGTAACCAGCCTAAAACAGAAAAATAAACATTTAAATATTATTCATGTTGTATTCAACACTTCTAAGGCCAGGACAGTGCAAATTTTGCTAGTAAACTCCTGAATAGGAAGCTAGAATATCGTAACTGTCCTGGTTACTAGCTTACTCGACGAAGATACCTCATAGTTTCTTGATCGTGAGAATATCATAGGTACTATATTTAAGTTCCAACGAATGTTACAAAGCCTGCTACGAGCATGAATTGTCAGTAACATTGTATGTATTTGCACGCAAATGTCTCTGTTAGTACATAGGTCACACTAAAAGTTTCCGGAACTGGCCACTTACATAAACAATATTTAAAAAGTAACTATAACATTAGAAAATTTAACTCTTTGGCTGTAGAATGCAGTTTGTTTCATCTGACTGTCAATTGTTTTTACATTGTAGCGCTATTTTAAAAATTGCGTGTCTACATTAACATGGATTAAACTCGGGAAAATTTTCGTAGTATGATTTTCTACGATTTTAAGTATAATTTGACAGCTCAACAGAGCATCGCTCGGCTTCAATCTGCTTTTGGGGATGAAGCACCATGCAAGACGACTATTTATAGCTGGTTTCCAGAGTTCAAGCGCTGTCGTGTCAATCTCAGTGACGAATCTCGCGATGGTCGCCCGTCCACCGCTGTGAACAACAAAAACATCGATGCTGTGCGCCGTATGATTGAAACAGACAGGCATGTGACCTACCATGAGATTCGCGCATCCTTAGACATAGGCATGAGTCAAATACAATCAATCCTACACAAACATTTGGGTGTGAGAAAGCTGTGCTCACGGTGGATCCCACACAATTTGACCGAGGCTCAAAAAACGGACCGCGTCACTTGGTGCAGTGCCATGCTTACCAGATTCAACGAAGGTATGTCAAATTTGGTGTGGGACATAGTAACAGGTGACGAAACATGGATTTATTGCTACAATCCCAAAACTAAGCAGAAATCACGCGTATGGGTCTTTCTAGATGAGCCGAAGCCAACCAAGGCGGCGCGCGTGAAAAGTGCATCTAAGCGGATGATTGCTTCTTTTTTTAATAAAACTGGACACGTGGCTACTGTTGCTTTAGAGAATCGTCGTACCGTGAATAGTGACTGGTACACGACCATTTTTTTGCCGGCAATTATTGACGAACTCCGTAAAAATAACCGGAAACGTCGTATCATCTTGCACCACGACAATGCTAGTTCCCACAAAGTTCCCGGCCAGACAAACAAACGAATTTTTGAAGGTGAGAAACTTAGAACTTATGAGCCATCCTGCATACAGCCCCGACCTGGCACCTTGTGACTTTTTTCTGTTCCCAAAAATTAAGAACCAATTACGCGGTCAACGATTTTCATCACCAGAAGAGGCTGTCGAAGAGTATGAAAAACACGTTTTTGAGGTCACCACGGAGGAGTGGCACAAAAGTTTTCAAAATTAGTTTAATTGCATGAAAAAGTGCATTGACGCAAAGGGAGAATATTTTGAGAAACAATCAATTCATTTTTGACCTTTAATAGTATTTTTTTTTTATTCATTCCGGAAACTTTTAGTGCGCCCCACGTACGAAGCCAAGATGAGAGGAGAGATGACAAGAGAAAAGAAGAGATAAAAACAATTTTGAGCTCTTTGTGGTCAGGGAGGAAAATAAGATTAACACCATTTAATACAGGCATTATCCTAAAGGGGATGGCAGAGTTATTAAATTTCTGGAAGTACCTACTTAACACTAGTGTGTTTTCGGACTCCTAAAAATAGCAGTTGTTTACCCCATCTACTGTAACTCATGCCTCAGGAATTCAGGACCTCCAAGTTTCCATATTTTCTTTCACTGTCAACCTAATTATATACGAGAGTCGTCTCAAAAGTAAGTTAATATCCTTTTTTTGTTCGTGCGGTGGTAAAAGTCAAGAGTTTTAGACAAAGACATTAAAATATATTAGGGCATAGAGGGGACAAAGCGAGGAAAATTTGAAGCCAAAAGTTATTCCAAGTGGATTATGTCTAGTACAATTTCGACCGAATGACAGCTCGCGTTCATACTAACTGACATGACGCTTAAGCTTCAAAAATGCTTCAAAGTTTTGTATGAAAATATTCCCATTGCCTCTATGTCCTATTATGCGCGTGCGTTGATCGATCTGGCAGTCAGGCTCCAGCCATCCTGGAGACTCCATTTGCTCCTTCCGCCGATTGCGAAGTTGTTGCGAGGTGTTATTGTTTTCTTCATTTCGCATTAACTCAGTGCCATTTCAAAACAAGCAATTCTATTGTTTTTTTATTGTTATTTTGTTCGAATCTAAATATTACTGTACATATTTCGTAATATGCTTACTCATCAGTCTTCATCGCCGTTTTACAAAGAAAAATTTTTAAATGAATTATTATAATAAAGCAAAAGTAGCAACATGCAGTTCAAACACACTGGATGTTGCTGCTTTTGCTTTTATAATGATTTTTTTATATTTGTACTTAAATAAATTAACTTTAATGCTCTGAGTGTTGTAATAAACTGAAAGATCTACTGCATATTAAAGCTGCAAAAAACCGAAAAAGAAACCGCAGAAGAACTTCCGCTGCGCTTAATCCGGAATAGAATTGTGCGAGGGGTGATTCTCGTAGAAATTTCTCAATTCGCACTCAGATCGAACTCAACTCTACTTAATATTATGTAGATTTACAAGGTATTTGGTAGATAATTATAATAGTAAATGGATTGTACAGATGCAGCTTTTAACCTGATCTGGAGCAATAGTTTTAAATAGCAGCGATTTTGCGTCTAAGATTCCATACCTACTTATTGTAAAAAAAAAAACGAATATTCAATGGGTTTAGGTTGTTTTATTAAATTACTCCATATTTCTCAGTTTCCCTAGCAATATTTACTCGTAAATTGGTTGATGTGTCCTTATACCTAATCGGAAATTATTGCCCAAAATTGAGCAATTATAATTGCCTGTGTCACAGTATATTTAATTTTTTTTCTTAATACAAAGCGTCTCTAACAGACATTTATCCATTTTAAAAACACCTTCATGACTGTATGCTGACTAAACCATATTACTGATTTTGCTCAAGCAAAGTTAATACGTACTCATATAGTATATTTTTCTAAATTGAACAATGCATGGCCCAAGCTCACAGCGTTATTTTATCCAGTAACCAACCTTAGAGATTACGGGTGAAAATTTATGTTTCTTTAAATGGTTTTCTTGAATCATTGGTACTGGTTCTTTGTAGAATCGGGCCGCGGTGCAAATGAAAAGTTCTGGAAGACTTGAAGACGCGCCGCGCCCCGCCCGCGCCCCTCCCGCACCTCGCGCCAGCCAATGGAAAAGGTCGGAAAAGCAACGTCTTCCGCGGAGGCGGAGCTCGCTCTGCGGTCGTACAGCCATTTGAATTTTTCCTTTGAAAAGTTCTTTATTTGAATATGTTGCGGCCGCGCCTCGGATTATACGAGTGCTCTCAACAGTATTGCTACTCGTTTATGAGTTTCTGGTACCTTCTGCAAAGTGTTTATGGATCTGTGGAATGTTTCTAACAAAAACTCGTTAGTTCTTAACGAGGTTTTTATAAATATTTATTCAGTTTTCATAAGGATTTTAACGACTTCAATCGTGTTTGTTTTATAAAAAAATAAGCGAAGACACTGTAGTATATACTGCCTTCAAAATTATAATGGAAAACTTCAACTAAGAAAGTCGCACGATAACGTATTAACCGCCGGCAAAGCCAACACGCAAACAACGTGTAGGCGGCGGCGGTGGCGGCACGCAGGCACGTCAGCCATAACAGGCCCTTGTCAACCATAACGCGGCCGCAGCGGCGCCCGGGTTAACCGTCCCGGACCCGGTCTACCAGCCCAGTTACCCGGTTAGCCGCGATGGAAAACTACCATTTCATTTATGGTCGCCCCTCGGTTTCGGGGTAGTTGCGCTAACTAAGCAGAACCCGCAAGTTGCGTAACTATGCTTTGTTGCGCGTTTCTCACGCTCTATTAGCCAATCGTGTATATCGGACTTTCGGACTATTATGGAAACTTTAGCCTTTGCTCCTTTATAGATTAGAACCTCTCTTCACTGACTTGTACGTACTAGTAAAATGGTTTGACAACAATTAATAGAGTACAATACCCGAATCTAATTATCAGTCTCAGCGCAATTGATGACGTCACAGCACAAGCATCTCACGTAGCTAACAATTCCCACGTTGGCTTACATCGGCATATTAATTCAGTCAATTAGCACACGTAGCGTTAGCACGTCGTTAGGCCGGCGTGCAGTAATCGCCGCGACTGACAAGGCAAGGAGTGTGTTTGACAGCTGTCAAATTGGATTGCATCCAGCTATTAAGGGAATGTCGTCTGCGTCGCCCGCCGGGGCAGTCGCGACAGCGTAGAGTAGATGCGGCGATCCGAGCATTGAGTGGTTAACCGAATCCAATCAACTGGAAACAAAAATTCACTGCACATAATTGAAACTTTCAACAGTCAATTTGATTGTATTTTTACATAAACATCTTCTGAATTTTAATGGGCAAAGGTTAATTAAACTACCAAGGCTAATATTCTATCAACAATCATATTTATATTAATCAATTATTATTAATAATTTATTCACGTAAATGGTATTGAAGACTTCTAATTTATTTATTTATTTTTAGGTAAACTTACAGATCTGACATTTATGAACAAAATTAATAATGAGGATCAGCATTGCTGATAAAAAGACAGACAAACATACAACACAGATAGTGCGATACTGTTTTCGTTCGGCCTAAAACGATTCTTAAATAACTTCTCTTCTGACTCTTAACGCACAAAAGCCATTCGAGTATACGTAAATCGGACCTTGGCTACGGACTCGTGCGGATCAGTTTACTACATATTTTATTTTGAAAAATGCATTGTTTATAATTTTAAATAAATTTATTGGTTATTGAGTTTAGTTTTAACTTACTTCCGTAAAGGAATGCTCTACTTCGTAGACACCTTGTTTAGTTAAGCCTTCCAAATTCCTATCAGGCTTATCCATATAATACTACCGTGTACATAGAGATGTAGCAATCGAATTGAAGTGTCGCGACTCGCGGCACTAAGCGACTAACTGAGCATTGTTGCTATACAGCTCAGTGTTATAGAACTAATTGCGCCAAATTATCTACAGCAATTAGATACTATGGTTTGGGAAACCACATACAGACATGTTCTATGGAAATATACATTTATTTACAAAGAAAATATACATTGATTTACAATAATTACAGATAAAAAATGTCCTCCAAAGAGGAACCATGTGGGACAGTGCCCAGAAGACTGGCAGCATTCCCTCTCTGGATAGCTAGGCTGATCCTTTGACAGAGATAGCTGCCAGCCCTCTGGTCACCTGAAGCCTCGACCAAATGCACTGACAGCTCTTTGAGGAGCTGCCGCGCCCCCGGACCCCACGGTCCCATGGTCTCCACCCCAAACGGCACAAATATGTAGCCCTCATTGAGGTCGGCATATTTGCGCCGCTTCAGGCGTTCAGCGGCCGCAGCCGCCGCGCCAGCGCCCACAGAGGTGGCATCGATGTGGGATGGGGCCAATGTGTCGGCACATGTGGCATCCCACACCAGCGACCTGCCATGTCTCCATGGCCCGACAGTCATACCATCAGGCCTCCCGCCACCTATTCGTGTGATGCCGTTAGGCTCAAGAATAGCTGGGATACCAGCAGTGGTGAGAGCCCTGCGGATGATGTCGTTGAGGCATGCATGGCGCGACAGGCGGCCGGCGCTACGTGCGCAAGAGAGGCCGTGGTGTCCGAGTCGATCGACAGGCTCCCCACACTGGCATCTATGGGGGTGGTTTGCCCTGACGCCCAATCGAAGACAGACAGCGAGGGAAAGTGTCTGTCTATCCAATAGAGTACCAACGGTAGCAGAAGGCAATGCCCGCAGCCAATGTCCCGATTCTTTTTGAGACACTGCGAGGAGACGAGCACGCTCCGAGGTGCTGGTGCATGAATCCGTTAGATTCTTAAGCACATGTTCTTATGTTTTTATCTCTAGAATTAGTAAGTGACAACTCTTTATTATACATACATACATCAAGAAAAGTTCTAAAGTTTAGTATTCCATAGATATTAATGTTTTTTTTTAATCGATCACACTACTGAGACACTTTTTAAGTTACAGAATTAGGGCTCGGGTCTTCAATATCGATATTTCCTACTGGTGTAACCTTAATGGTGTTATTATTTTTCAATCCCACCCCTAATACGGTGGTATGGTTAAGTCCCATCATACCACCAGGGGTATGGCCGGTGGTACGGTGGGTCCGCAATGCAAATTGTCATCAAGTTTAGTATAGAAAATTGTAGCCTATCGGGTGACCCGAACCACGATAAAAACCGATTTAAGTCCCATTCATATACGTAAATAGGCTGGTGCGATTAGTGGACAAAATATAGTCTTAATAAATAAAGCCGATGTCTATGATGAATGTATGTAACACCTCAAATGAAATCGAATAACACCTCATTCATCAAGTAGTTGATTTAAGCACTACGGTGGAACATACATACATAGCGTTCTAACAACTCTTCCTTTTGGCTTCACCGTAGTCGGGTAAAAATAGTAGCAGTTTAAATTAAATAGTCAGAAGATATTATCACTATCTTGTCGGTGAAGGAGAACATTGTGAGGTAACGGGGAGGCTCCAGAGTTGGTTTTGTGACATGTTGACAGCACTTCGGTCCGGCGACGAGCGCTATGCCGCTCTACGCGAAAAAAACACTGGTGAAAGTGAGGTACTCCTATAAATTTTATGAAATAAAGAGGAATTAGTGTATATTTATGTATCTATTTATAGACGTAAATAAATAAATTGTGGGACACAGTAGTTGCTCAAAATGCTGTGATTTAGGAATATGTCGCAATTAGAAGAATTCAGTTTTTATCATTTAGATACGGAACTTTAAAATTTGCAAGCAATTGACGAAAAACCAAACCCTACGGGAGCTCATTTCGACAAACGCCCCCAAAATCGTGGCTGCTCGTTTAATACTTTTTTCTCCCAATTTAATGTACCGCGAATTCGTGTTACACCCGAACCTATCGAGCAGCGCTTGAAGCGAACTTTACGAAGTTTCATAACACGTTTATCGTGACACGAACGGCGATGAACAGTGTATTTTCAATGAAGACATTTTTGTCTTCAAGTATAGTACTATTTATGAAAATTATTCAGGAAATCAATCTACTATGAAAATTTGCAAAATGTTTGCAAAAGGGTCTTTCTTGTGGCAAAGCATAAATATTACATTTTTTATTAATTCGATTCAAGTACAGTAATAAATACTGCTGTTTTCTTCTAAAAATAGTACTTTTTATATAAAACCAAGATTTTTGGATTGCCTAGTAAATAATTTGGTTATTTAAAAATAACATCTCTTACATTCAATATATTTAAAAAGATTTTATCTAATGGAATTTTATTTTAAACATCTGCTTAGCACAATAAAAATTTCACTCCAATGATACGAGGTAACCTAATGCGAGTTTTCACTCAGAATATGTCAATCTACAATAATATTATAAAGAGGAAAGATTTGTATTATTGTATGTTTGTAACGAATAAACTCAAAAACTACTGGACTGGTTTTAAAAATTCTGTCACCAATACAGCTACAATATCCCTAAGTAACATATGATATATTTTATCTCCGTATTCCCACAGGAACGTGAACTGCGCGGGTGAAACCGCTAGTTAAAAATATAAGGAAATAAAAAAATGTGAAAAAGAAAATGTCTACGGGAGTAACACGTCCCCTTGAAGGGTCATTCCTACCCCTAAGACAGGATATTGTGAGCTCATAAACGGTGACGGTATCGTGCGCCGCGGGCATTAAGTAGGGTTATTTATTTAGGCCCGCCGTGGCACGCCGCGGCTGGCACCGCTGCACTCTGTACATCACTCAAACGTCTTGTGCTGTCGAAAACAAGCTTCTTTTTAATGTCGAGTTCCTTTTAAATTCAAGTTTTTTCGACAAATTACGAAGAGTAGTCATTTCAAAGTTAATGCAATTTAATGATTTTGTAACAATGTGCAGATTAAAGAAAAAAGCATATAGGTAAGAGTTACGGTTGGCAGAGAAAATAGACCGACGCTTTTGAATTTATGACATAACTAGCGACCCGCCCCGGGTTCGCACGGGTGCAGTGCTAACACTAAAACCTTCCTGTTGAATCACTCTATCCATCAAAAAAACCACATCAAAATCCGTTGCGTAGTTTTTAAGATTTAAGCATACAAAGGGACATAGGGATATAGGGACAGAGAAAGCTACTTCGTTTTATACTATGCAGTGATAATATTATTAGTACCAAAGAGATTAAAATATAATAGGGCAGAGAGGGGACAAAGCAAAGAAAATTTTAAAAGTGGAATAAGTCTACTACAACATCGACCGCATGACAGCTCGCGTTCATACTAACTGACAGACATGACGCTTGAGCTTCAAACATGCTTCAAAGTTTTGAAAATATTCCCAATGCCCCCTCTATGTCCTATATTATATTTTAATCTCTTTGATTAGTACCGACTTTACAGGAGAAAATTCGACCTCTAAACTTGATACGTGGTGAGCCCATCGCCGGATCGGGTCTTTTACTCATGCCTCAGAATCAATTCTAAGACCTGCGGATTTCCTCACGATGTTTTCCTTCACCGTCGAACTAGTGATGAATATGTACGTAAGATTGTGTATTTCCAGAAATGAAATACCTCTGCCTACCCTTTTTCAGAATAAAAGGAGTGAGTTTTTTTTTAACATTAGTTGTAAGGTCGTATCGACATATCAGTCTATCTATATGTCCTGTCCATATCATAATTTTTTCTGACATCGGAATGTCTACATTAAAAACTGTTCACATAAAGTTTTGAAATGAGACCAATCCACCTAAAAGAACTTAAATATGTCCACTTCTCGAAAATGTGGCTTCTTCTCTATTTGCTCAAAACCATAATCAGTGTGAATAACACAACTACGGGCGGCCGACGGCCCTCCGGTCAAGTTAATAAACTCCAATAGGCCGCAACAAGCGTGTAGCCTCCATTTTTAACGAGCCACACCGCCGAGCCCGCCGAAGTAGCCTACACATGAAATCACGTATGAATGAGGCTTTTTTCAGTTTTTTCGCGTGTAGCCAGCGGCGTGCCGCTTCGGGCCCCATTAAAGCTTACATGTCACTCTCCCTCCGCCCCCCAGGAAGGGGGGAAAAATCACAAAATCGGTATTGGCTGCATCCCGTGGCGAGCGGCCGGCAAAGCGCTCTACAATACAGCTTTGACGGACGGTCATTTAATATTAACTGCGGTTTTTTCGCAGATGGAAATGTTTTTTTTATTGCCAACGTTACGCTGTGATGAAGTGGTCAGCCTGTTGTTTGTGACGCGCTCTGATGTGTTGTGGATCAGTTGCCCTTTTGTACTCTTTTGCATGAGATTGGTTATAAGTGCTCGTTTTGTTTGCCTCATGGAATGTTCATTTCAGACAAATTTGGTTTCATTACCAGACCGTTCTTTTACAGTGGATGCAATACGTTTATTTTTTTCAATTAGTTTGTCGCTCCAGATATAGTCTGTTGAAATTCCATTCGACTCACAAATTGGATACAAACCGGCAATAAATTTTTAACTTTTCGAACAAGTGATCAAAATCGAACTATAAAAAGTGGGCGCCGGTGAAAAGCGGAAACCGACCACTGATTGAATTTATGGCTCCAGCACATTTTGAGTAAAATTTGTTACGAAATACATGTCGGTTAGTTAAAGTAATTATTTTTTATTCGTCTACCAACTGATAAAATAATAAAACCATTTTTCTCATATTCGATTAATATTTTGGAATAAATGAAACGTTGCAATGAGAACAATTTAACAAATCTAAATTCGAGGTAAGAAAATTCGGCCGTGCTCGCTGGACTTTTCAAACAACCGTATATAGTTTGCAAAAACCTCAGTCCTCAGACACTAATTTAATCTGTTTCAATATTTAATAAATAAGTACCTACTACTTTAAAAGAAATAAGCTTTTTTGTGTGCTAACTACACGAACAAACTTTTGCATTAATTGTATCAATATCCATCAATTTCGTATATACTCGACGTAAATTCAGTTAGTTAAATAAAGTGCAAAAACTCCTAGCGGTAAATGACTTATTTACATCTTTAAAATAGTGATGCTCTCGCAAATATTGATTTTTAAAAGTTTTGTTTTATTTGTTGCAGGAAAATCATTCACGCTGACGATAACGGTGTCTACGACGCCGCCGCAGGTGACAACGTACAACAAGGCCATCAAGGTGACCGTCGACGGGCCAAGGGAACCGCGCTCTAAGACCAGTTCGTATTGCTCAGTTCATCTCTAACGATAAAAAAATATTCTCGGGTCAGCAGAAGTATTCGTACACGTACATTATTAGTACACGCCGTCGCCGAACCACCTGCACTAGAGGCGGACTCACTAACAGCCCTATTGTTCAGAAGAAGAATCTTTTTAGTTTTTTTAATTTTGACAAGTGTCACTCTATGTTCTTTTGCTTTTATCTTCACCTTACATTTTATACGGAATTGTAATTTGCACCTATTGAATTTGAATACCTTCACAAGAAAACCAGCGACCTTTTAATTTACCTACCTACCATCTATCACCAACACCTATCACTGCTTTAATATCTTCTCTAAAACTATAAAAATAACTTCGCTGCCCACGAATACTTTTTGTGCACTTACTTCGGTTCGATTAACAGATATCGATACAAAGAAATTAAAATAATAGGATATAGAGAATAGGGGCAGGGCATTGGGAATATTTTCATACAAAACTTTGTACAAAGCATGTTTGAAGCTTAGGCGTCACCTCAGTTATTAGGTATAAATGCGAGCTGTCATTTGGTCGAAATTGTACTAGACTTATTCCACTTGGAATAAGTTTTCGGCTTAAAATTTTCCTTGGTTTGTCCCCTCTATGCCCTGTTATATTTTAATCTCTTTGTATCGATACTATTTTCACTATCACTTACAAAACCTCTTCGAGAAGGTTTATGTATAACCTCGCTGCGACCTTGCGGAACCAAGGTTGGTCAAACGGTGTCGGAGTTTTTCAATCTCTTATATCATTATTTTTATACATACTTACACACACCTGTAAACTTTACCCTTCCTCTCGTACACTCGAGTAATGAATACCCAAACTTTTGTGTACGAACCTAACATCAAAGATGAGAACTTTGAACACTCACTCGAGCACAAACGAGCGCGCCCACAAACATTCACGGCCACCGCATTAATGAAGGTATTTTAATAATAATAACTTTTCACCCGCTTTTTCCGACATTCGTTATAAAAACTGTTCTATCTAAAAATTTCTACTTAAAATTTAGATAATGTTCGTAACATAAGGAATTTCAACACTGCCTCACACATATCAATTACCTATTTTTACGCGCGCTTACTTACCAAAATTCCACGGAACGGGAGAAACTATCGATGTGGTAACATCGCTGAGAATTCGCTAGTATTTATAAACTGAAAATGTCAGTGAAATTAAATGAATGCGTCGGCTGTCTAACAAACATTAAGCTAGACAGAGTAATTGATCAACAAAGCAATTTAAATAGTTATCGAAGGCGGGTGACTGTAACAAATGAGAGGCCTCTCCAAATCACACCTAACGCTCGATCAATCCTCATCGCGCGAGAAATTAAAATAATTGCGCCCGCGGATAGTGCCGACCCGGACCCGAAGGGTTGAGGTCCACGCGTACCGACAGCAGAGAAAAGTTGAATTTATGATTATTTTAAAATGGTACAGGTTTGGATGGATGTATTTAGTATATTCAAAAGGTGTCTTAGGACTGTAATACTTAATGTGCCCTTAAAGGTAAACGTCTAAATAGCAAAATGGTTAGGAAAGATAATGTGCGTACATCAACTTAATTCCCTTGATTACAACATTTTTGTAAGTATAATTGTTAACAATTATTCACATATAAATAATGTCTACCTCTTACTTGTAATAGATTAAAATAATTGAATGAAAAAAAAAACAAAAAAGGATCAACCCATAACATTTAGATGTGGTTCCTAGGACCAGTCAACGATCACAAATATTTCTTAGAAAAATTCAAAAAGAAACAAAAAGTTGTTTTGATTTAAAAAAAGTTTTATAATGAAATTGCATAACTTGCTTATTTCAAAAGTATAAAACTAATTCTAGTATAGTGATAATTCTTATTTTAATAAAAACTAGCGACCCGCCCCGGCTTCGCACGGGTGCAATGCTAACACTAAAACCTTCCTCTTGAATCACTCTATCTATTAAAAAAAACCGCATCAAAATCCGTTGCGTAGTTTTAAAGATTTAAGCATACAAAGGGACATAGGGATATAGGGACAGAGAAAGCGACTTTGTTTTATACTATGTAAGATAAGATAAGATAAGATAAGAAGTTAAGAAAATAAAAAAAATAAAAAAAAAAATCTCACGCCTTTCATCCCCGAGGGGGTAGGCAGAGGTATTCCATTACTGGATATACCCACATTTCAGTGGTCACGCCACAGTGGTGAGCCCATCGCCGGATCGGGTCTGTTTACACATGTCTCAGAATTAATTCTGAGACCTGCGAGTTTCCTCACGATGTTTTCCTTCACCGTCGAGCTAGTGATAAATATCTACGTAAGTTTTTGAAAAACTTATTGGTACATGCCAGGATTCGAACCCGAGCCTCACTGATTTTCGACCGTTATTTTTTATAAACCGAAATAATCTTAATGGTTGTATTTATCTACAATTCTTTACTTATTAGCAGTGATAGTATCGTCTCGAGTTCGAATACTGGCATGTGCAAAAATTTTTTTTAAAAACTTACGTATTAGGTACATGAGGAAACCCAAAATTCATTCTCAGGCAAGCTGTGTAACAGACCCGGTCCGGCAATGGGCTCACCACCTACCACGTTAAGGGGTTAAATTAGTTACGGATATCCATTTTCTTTCCCTTATTGTTGACAAATAAATAATTTTATATTGTCATGGCCTAGTCCAGGTCGGTTGTTGGTTTAAGACCGTACCTGAATAACGTAACAGCCTAACAGGAGATTAAGCGATGTCCTTAATACCTCCGGTAGCTGCTATCCGTACCTTTAGCTCACTAGACGAATGTGAGGGCACAAAGGAGGCTGCTGTAATGAATCGGTTGTTTAATTAATTAGTCAAGAAAGGGCTTGTAGGGGAGGGGGGGGGGGCAACCACCCGCGCGTGTGTGCATGTGCCTTGCATATTGATTTATTATGCCTCCAGTTTCCATACGGAAGCGATAAATTATATAATTCCAGTAAGTTCCAACGTGTTTACATGGAAATGTATAGATTTTAATATGGGTGTATTGATGAGGGGTTTGTGAATGTTCACGCGGTATTCGCCTTGTTATCTCCCTTTTGGGTGAAAGTATTGTTTCAACACTGTACGGCTTGCTTAGCTGCTACAAGATGATAGGTGTCTAATATATAGGTAGTTAAGGTCTGCGACTAGATAAAAAAATTGTTGTTATCAATCTTAATTATTAATATCTGTCGGTCTGTTCTGTGTGTCAAAGAAGAAAATAAATAAAAATTAAACAGGTTCTGCACAGTTTCTACGATTTCCTTTATATAATAGTAGATAAGTATTACATAAATAAAGAAATAGAATACCTCTGCGGACCCTTTCGGGGAAAAGGCGTGTTTTTTATACAGTTAATCGAAATGAAAAGTGAGATTCACAGTGACATATTTCAACGAGCTTTATATACGTTTATAGTTTACGAAATATCATTTGTGTAAGTGTCATCAGCGTCCCACAGGTGCTCAAGAACAATCGATTGTGTCTGCATTCTATTAATTGATGGGGTAAAGTGATTACTTATTTCTTATTTTATTTAAATTCACGAAAATGTCTTTAACCATTTCCTTAAAATGTAGGTGCAGTATATCGGTTTGCGGATCTAGGTTGGTCTTTCCCAAAGCGGTTGGAAGTAAAAATTTAAAGTTTTTCTTCAAACGTCTTTAGATCTTTTTTTTAATAACTAGTTTGTCACATTAAAATACCAGCAAATCGAATACGTATAAAATAATTAATAAGTGTTTATGAAAAAATCGTGATGAGCCGTAACCATTTTAATCCTGCTGAAATCGATGGTGTCGCGGGATTAAAGCGACAGTATGTCAATTCTTAATACATTTTTTCAGCACATCATTTTGTGGAGAATTATGTCTATACTTACATCATAGTTTAGTCCCCGATGAATCGACTTTTTTAAAAGAGAGACATCAACTTCTGCTTCCCAGATGCAATACCTTAACCCTACCAATAATTCATCATCTGAAGTAAACAATCAAGTTCACGAACCCAAACAATGCGCTGCTAGCGCCATATTCCGCGCGGGTGGTCTCAACGTGCGTCCGCGCACCCAAAATAGCGCTATAGCTGCCTTCAAAACATCGTTAATAGTCAGCCCGATTATTAAATTCGAGACTGCTACTGCGCAGCGCGGCTGTAAAATGCACCACCCAGGCGACGGTAAAAATAGGAAGGGATGCTCTATCATAGGGTTACGGGACAATGTACTTCCGCAGAGATATAAAAGTTAGGTCTGATCCTCGATCTGATGCATGTGAATCAATCCCGAACAGGCCTACTACCGAAGACAATCTATGAAATCTTCTTTGAAAGAAATTCAAATCTTTTCCGACATCGTCAAATGACGTTCAATTACAATTTGACGTTTGCGACCCAAATTGGGACCCAAAATGACGCCGTCCGCATATTTTATAGAGAATAGAGATCAACAGTTATCCCGTAATTGAACTTAGTTGGTCGCCTCTGGAATAATCTAAGCAAGGTTTTGTGTCCGGTTCAGAAAAAACCGCTTTATTGTACCAACCTTAGATTTCAAAGGTAATCCTTTCATACGCTTAAACAGTCTGGACCCAAATTTAATTTCGACAGCTCAAGCTAATACTGAGCAAGCACTAAACCGGACTAACTAGTAGAAATACTTGGCATAATAAATCTAACTAGCCGGCCACCCCTGTGTAATCCTTTAATCAGGTCCACGGTAGCCCTTGCCCGCACCCTATTTTTCCCTCCCACCCGTAACATACCCCCACCCCCGGCCCCTCGAACGGTGCAAATGACAGTTTCTAATTCCAACTTGCCATGAAAGTGTGTAATTGTTGCGCCGTTGATTTATACACTCAAACCTTTTGCGCGGGAACGGAGCATGTGTGCTTAAACGCCGATGTGTTAGCGCACGCCACGTCGGCGTTTCCAATTGTTTTTCTTGGTGTGCGTTTGCATTTGTCAATTTAATGTCGGCCGTTGATGCGATTGTAAGTGTACTTGTTTGTGCATTTTTCAATTAGAATCCCTTTTCTAGTTGCGTATTTCTAGTTATCCAATAGCTGCAGTCATTATGATGTAGGTATTACCGGAAGCTGAGCACTGAGAGATAGAGAGAATCCGCATGTGGCTGAGTGGGGTGGTATTCGCGTATAAAGTGGAATTAATGAATAAAAAACAGAAATGTTTAAACATTCTCACCCTTCAGTGTAAATAACATGTTTCTAAATAATGCTTCTCTCCATAATTAATATGTTTCCATCTGTCCGGAAAAACCACCTAGTTCACTGCCTAACCAAATCAGTAACTTTTTAACATGTGTCAAACTATTCTATGGAAAATTTACTGACACTGTGACGTCAATATTTTTCGTTTTCAATTACTCCACTACTTATATTAATTTAAAATATACTATAATGGTAACATGACAATCGAAATACATTTATAGAGGTGTTCTTAGTAATCTCGTTAATTAATGATTAGTTGATTACTCGCAATTTCATTTCGATAAAGTCTAAGAGCAATTGGCTCTATCTAAGTTAAAAAATGTATACAACTAACATAATAGTAAGTAAATACAAATCTTGTAAAGTATAAACCACATCAGGTTATATAATACACAGACCTAGGTACAAACATAGATACCATGATTAATTCAATTGAGTTTCGACGCAATTTGGCACAGCACTGGGAATAGAGAATCAAATGGCATTTAATCTCATTTTGTTTATCCTATAGACAGACGTCTGATATCATGACTAAGTTAACGATACATATATTTTTCTGGATACTCTCAGCCTAATAGTAGGTATACTTCAATCTAGTACTCAATTACTCATCATAAGGATAGGTACTTAGGATATATTATATACAAGTCCCATCGGGGTTTATATCTATATACAGATTGTTCAATAATATTTTAGATACTTTACATTAGTATAACTATTTCACTTTTGTAAATTGCAAATATGTACATCTTTTTCGCGATTTTGGTATTGCTGTCATAATGTAAGTTGATCAATGCATTGAGTCACTTCTTAAAATAAAAGCAATTATTATATTATATACTATATATTTTTATTCTTATTTAGTTTTATGCAAAAGGAAATCGTGTAAATGCTCGAATATTAAAACGAATACAACACTGTCACATCACATATTTCCACTAATTCGTACAAGTTACGCAGTGACGGCAGGGGTGCCGTGAGTATGTCAATGAATTATCGAGTGTCTGGGATTAATCGAAGGGTGTAGGCGACAATGTGGGCATGGAAGGTGTTCAAGAATACTCCCACTGATATCAGAAATAAATTATCAGAGACAGAACTGCAGATAGCAGAATAAAGAGAGAGAGATTTTGTTGTAAAACGTGACAAATGTTACTTTTATCATGAGCCAAATACAAAATTATAGAATAGGGTATGTACTAAATGACGTCATTATTGTTTGTATTCAACGATTCACCTTTATTTATAGATTAATTATTTTAAAATTGTTTTTGTAGAATTATTTTTCATGTAATGAACAATGAAACAATTATTTTATTTTATTTTATACTCGTATAACGAAACTAAATTACAACCATTTCTGGAAACTTCTAAGGAGGAGGTCGCAGATTCGATTCTCCCCCGAAGCCAACAACTGCATGCATGAATATGTCTGTAGTGTGTCTGGGTGTTTATATATTTAAGCAAGTCTATCAGTTATTTCGTAATCAAAGCGCAAACTCTGCCTAGTTTATAAGTAAATAACCAGGTAGGAATTTGCGTGCTACAATACTAGGTATATTCGTTACCGTTTCACGTCTAACCCGACCGGTTGACCGACCTTCATGAAGTTTGGCAAGTAAATAGTTTACATGTTCAGGAAGGACAAAGATTACTTTATCCCGGAAATGCAATTATAAAAAACTGACGCTTTTATCCCCGAGTGGGTAGGCATAACGGTTGTATCACGTTTACGATAGTTGGTGAGCCCATCCGCGCCGGGGCTGTTACACATGTCTCAGAATTTCTTCTGAGACATGCGGGTTTCCTTCACCGTCGAGTTAGTGATAAATATTTACGTAAGTTTTTTTGAAAAATTCCAGTATTGGAACTCAAGCCTCACGAATAAGGGGGCTTTTTAACCACCGTTATCACTGATGCTAAACATATTTCCCGGAAATATACATAGTTCCTATGGAACGCAATAAGTTAAGGTTCAGCTTGTCTAAATAAGTGACGGCTTTGGCGAAGAGCAGCCCGTATCGTACTGATGTAGTGTTGTCCCTCCTAGGGCAGCAGCAGCAGTTCCACTTCGCGTTCGGCCAGCGCCCGTTCCCGTTCCCGCCGGACCCGCTCGGCGGGTTTCGTATGCCGCCCATCACTACGTGTCAGAGTGAGTATTGCATCACATCACTGTATTAATGCTAATTGGTTGGGAAGTTTAATAAACAACTAACTGTGGAATAGCTCCTCTGCCTTCACCCTCGGGGATAAGAGGCGTGAGTTTTTTTAATAAATACGATACAATCCTTCTCCCCGGAAGGGTTGGCAGGGGTATTCCATTTCTGAAAAAATCTATGTATATATTTTGAGGAAACCTAACGTGCCGGGTGGTGAGCCTGTATCCGCGGGCCTTGATTTTGTTACATACTTATTTCAGAATCAAGAGTGTAAAGATAAAAATAATAGTAAGTAATAGAATTTCTACGCTCATGCGTATTTTCCGACGGGGTAGACAGAGGCAACAGACCGCCACCTGCTACGAACTTCTCTCGCGTCGTTCACATCACATCCAACAATCGACTCTTACATTGGTTTTTGATTTATTTATTCTTAATCGTACATATAGAGAAATAATAATGAATTCGAAAGGTTTTTGTACTTTCAGGACGTAAACATCCACTAACAAAGGGTTGATCATAATTCGGTGAAACAAAAACATCTCTTATCAGTCCGGGGAGGTATGCCAGATTTGTAGCAGCTATAGTATTAAATTGTCACTTCTTACTCCGTCAGGAATCAAGGCTTAAGCATAAGTATTTATTCATTGAAAATAACTCTAACACGTTTAAATTATAGTCTTGTCAACCAATACATTTTGTAAGTGGAACCATCGCAAAATGTCAGATACGCAAAATGACGGATTCGCATAATGACGGATTCGCAAAATGACGGATTCGCAAAATGACATAATTTTAATAAGTATCTCGAATTTTCCACTTTATAAATACTAGATATATAAAAACACCATCAAAACGCACATGCAGATAGATAGATAAAATAAAATTCTAAATTGAAAACCGCCAACCTTATAACGGCGCGCAGCGTAACTCAAAAGTGAATGAGTCACCGGCCGCCGCAATACGCTAAACTACGTTCACTAAAGCGCAGATTCAATCGGCCTAGGAAAAAAGAGAAGCTCACTACGGACGCAATCGAACAAGCGTGCCCGAGCCAGCTAAAATCCACGGCTACCCCAAAACAACTCATGCGGCTCAAAACGGGAAAAAACATTCGCAAATCGACGCGGGACGGGCACATATCGTATAAAAACCGACTCCACCGATCGCCGGCCAAAAACGGAACCGTGATACCGAAAAATAAAAGCCAGTAATACCCTGGAAAAAATAAAGTGGACGCGGCGCACGTACGAGCGCGATCGTTGTTCTGTCTGCTCTCGATATCTTTATAGTCTTTCTTTGTTTGTTTTACTGAATTTAAATTAGTCCGTAAATTCATTTGATCGGTAGTTACAATTTTCAGATGGTTCTTCGTAAACTGCTTAACAATGAACATCGCTGTTTAATAAAATAGTTCCACTTCTAAATAGGAATATCTATGTAAAACAATTGTGATATTGTAAAGTCGGCACAAAGTAAGCCCGTAACTTTTTTGTAAGCGTAAATGCTGCACAGTAAGCAAGAAAAAGTATATTATGTAAACGCGTCACAGGTAGATACTTAATATTGTAAACACACCACATTTTTATATATCTTAAGTTCTATATATTGTATATCTTAGGTACTAAGTATAATAGATATCTATTGAAACTCAGTCATATAAAATTAGGTATGAACTTGGTTTGCGGAAATTGATAAAAACAAATAAGGTCATGAGTATGAAGACGTCAAGTCGTCCTGGTATTTAGAGGCGAAAACGCTTCTAAAATTTTTTTTAGGTAATTTGTGCATGATAATAGTGTTGCTAGTTAAGTCACATTCTTGCCGTAATACTGAGAATCTACCATAGTATCAGAAATAAAAGTATCTAACGAATTTGATTAGTAAAATTTGTAAAGCAAGTATCATACATTTTGTCTTCCGACGGTAATGTTATTTTTTGTATTTGTGTGACAAATTAGGTTAACTTTTCACTTTTGTTCCAGACATGAGCCAATTCGGTTTAAGTTCAAGCAACTCGCACTGGGGGTACGGCAGCGCGAGCGCATACCCCGCGTACTTGCCGTCGTGCGGCGCGCCCACCGCTGCACAGTTTAACCCACCCGCGCTCGGATTCGCGGGGACCGTACCTGACCAGACACCCACACAAGACTTCGGTGCTAATAACACAGGTGATATATTATTATCTGTTTGATTCATGTAACTTGCATATACATACCTACTGTCTTGTCCAAAGCAATATGGTACTGCCTAGTCAAATGAGTTACTTTTTATGATCTGTCAAAACGAAAATTTACTATGGAAAATGTACTGAATACTGAGTTGTGACGTCATCATTTTTAATACTCAATTGCGTAACTTTTTTTATTGTTTTATTATTGAAAAAAATATTACAATTGTAAAATGAAAATTGAAATACATTTTAAGAAATGTTTTGGGACCTAATCTTTTTAATTAATAATTACTTACAATTGAATTTGGATACAGCCAAACACCCAATTACGATGAATGATTCGAACTTGTTTCGATTTTAACTACAAATGTTAAGGAAGTTTGCAAAAATCTAGTGAGCTGCAAAAGAGCAGTGATAGCACTGCTGTTAGTAAGCGCGCGTCTCATGTACGAGGCTCGCTTTCGAATCCTGGTGAGGACACGTATCAATTATTTCAAAATCTTACGTACCTACGTACGTAGGTATACTCGTACAGTCAAGAGCACGTAGAGCTGTGTCAAGCTTTGGACTTTGTAACTTTATTATTTCAAACGTTATAGAAGTCAGATTCGCACTACAAATGTAAAGCTTCATGTGCTCTTGACTGTACGTGTTTGTCACTAGCTCGACGGTGAAGGAAAACATCGTGAAGTACCTCGGATAATTGATTTTGAGGCATGTGTGCAACGGAGCCCTGGTCCGACAATGCGCTCAACACCTGTCACACTAAGGGATCATAGAAGCATTCAGAAATCATATGATATATAAAAGATATGTATAAATAATTTAAAATAATTGATCGTAAATATCAGCGAAAGGAAATCAACTTTACTTAATTCATGCCTTTATTAAACACGAACACCGTACAGACTGCAAGGTGTTCGTGGCCAAAATAAACTCAGTACTGACCATATTTTTTCTAGGAAATTGTTTAGATAATTTATCGATTTATGGTAGGGGACTATAACTCATTAAATGGTGAAATTAAATGCACCAACATGTTTTACGACTGACATCCTCCTTGGTCCGTACGCGGGCGTCCGCCGCGGGCATTAACCGGCTCTCATTATAATTTACAGCAGCTCGGATGCGTCCAGTCGATGAATTTATGCCGATACGAGCCCGCTGCACGATGTAACAAATAAAATACCCATATTGAAACCATGAGGACATATTTATATGTTACAGTTAAAAAGTGTAGCTCCATCGTTTTCATTTTTGGATAGTCTATCATCAGGTTTTACAAGAAGTATAAGTCAAACCCAAAATCAGTAGTTTTTGACCAATCTTTGACTATAAGAAACATATTATTGCTCTTAGGTTACATTAGAACTGACCACGCGCAAAACCATAGCTGAGCGAGTGTAGCGAGCTACATCATTTTTTAACTATGACGAGTAAATACCAAACACTTAAATAACCTTACTCTAATGAATCTGTTTTCTGTGTCCAGTTCTGCCGGACACGACAGGAGTGGACCTGGACCAGCAACTCTCCGGCCTCGTGGGGTCATCGCCATCGCATCACACCAGCCTGATACCTCGCTACAACAACAACACCGACTACAGCCTCTCCACGGGCCCGCGTTCTCTAAGCGACAACAGCTCCCAACCCGAGTCCCCTGTACAAGACGATCTACTCACCTCTAATACGACTACAAATGTCGGACACAATCACTCTAACAGCACGAACTTTCCCTCGCTAATGGGCTCTCAAAACTCCTCGTACGGGAGCAGTAACTGCAACAATTCGTTGTATCCGGTTCTCCCGGCGAGTCTATTGTACAGTCAACTTTATACAGCGGCGAACCAGACTCACAACTTCCACCCTTTGCACTCGAACTCGATACACTCGACGCAGAGTCACCACAACGAGCTGCAGACGATGATGGATCAGATATCGTCGACGACTAATAACCATCGGCAGCATAATCATAGCAACCACGTTCAGGGTGACCTGTTGTTGGGTGCCGGGAATTCGTGTGCGGCTGCGGCAGCCAGGGGTGAAGACGGGAGGGTCAGCAACCTCGGTCAGCGAGGCAACCCGCAGCCTGACAGCAATACCGTATGGCGACCGTACTAAAAAGTGTAACGTGGTTTAAAACTGAACAATGTTTGAGAGACTTACGAAGAGAATCTCGAAAAGATATCATCACGCAATTAAATAACAAAGAAACGATTATTGTAAAAGAGAAATGTTGTCAATAAATTAATTAGTTAAATAACTAAGTTTGTAAAGTAACTGTATTGCAACGAAATAGATTTTAGTTGTATTATAAAATCACTTAGTACGGGTAATCCAATTAGTTAAATTTTCGGTCATGATTTTTAGAATTTTGCTCCCGTCCTGAAATTATACGATTTTTCATTTTAATTACTTAATTAGAAGTCGTTACCGTTTTGCCTCGAAATGAAAACGTTTCGACTTAATTTCAATGTGGAAAATGTAAATAAAACTGTGAATAAGTTGTTGTAAATGCATCTTGTAAAGTGCAATAGATGTGCAATTATATAGTTGGGTAGCAGTAAGTATATTGATATAGTTCTAAGAAAGTGTCTGTTGGTTATGTATTGTGGAATCTGTCCAGTTGATATCAACATATTCGTTTCGTTTATTTGTTATCTTATAATTACTGTTTGTGTAATCAAAATCAATCAAAATTAAGCTTGAAAAAACTTAGAATTAATTTGTTAAATATCATAATTAATAATTTAATAATTATCTTCTATCTTGATTGTTTTATATACTTAATTCGATAAATAATTTAGACAAGTCACATACTATGCCGCAAGTTAGTTTCGCGTCATACCTATTGCTTAAGCGTAGGAATAACTTGCCACTAACCAGCGTGACCCAATAAGTGTGAGCAGGTACAGTCAAGAGCAAGTCAAGCTTGACACTACCTGCCTGTATAGAATAGGTACAGGGCCGCGCGGCCGGTTCAAAGTCCAAAGTGTCAAGCTTAGCGTGCTCTTGACTGTACAATAAAAAAAGAGATCTTTTATTTTTATTTTATTATTTGTTGTTGGCAATTGAAATGCACATTTTGTGAAAATTCCTGACAGACAGACCGACGAACAGACGAACGAACAACGTTTTGGGTACGGAACTCTAAAAACGCATAAGAAACACTTTTAAAAGTCGCTACAACTTGCGTCATAATCTGTGATTCACATTATGTATATGAGTAATATGTTTTTGTGCAATATTCATTAGCAACTGTCTCTTTACTGATATAAATTAACTTGCATAGCAACTGGATTATATTTTCCGCTGATATTTCTGTTATAATGAGTAGCGGAATTATTTTTAATTAAATAAATTCTACAATTACATAAAATTTGAGTTTTGTTTATCACCCAAGCTTTACTGTATTCCATGTTACCTACATATTAATTTGTAGGTAAACATTAATTAATAACATTGTCATTTATATGTTTTTGCATTTTATAATAAACTAGCAGCGCCCCGCGGTTTCACCCGCGTAGTTCCCATTCCCGTTAGAATACGGGAATAAAATATAGCCTATGTGTTATTCTGATGTTTAAGCTATATTACTGTACAGTTTCATCAAAATCCGTCCAGAAGTTTTTGCGTGAAAGAGAATTCTAAATCGAAATTTTTGGCTTCGACTATCGAATCTCACGATATGTAAAAAAATGGCTAAAAACAAAGTAATTAGAAATACTGGAGTGCAAAAGGTCTAGGCGGCAATAGCCAGCCATCGTCTATAGGTTGTGGTTGCTGGAAGTCTCACCGCAAACTCGCGTGATGACGTTTAATTATCCTTTCATTTATTTATACAGATTTTTTGATCTAATTCGTCGATAAGTTACGTTTCATTGTCTACCTACACTAGTAAAAAGTGGGTATGTACAATAAAATATTTAGACATTATAATTTGTAAGCGATAGGTACTGCTTGTGGCCAAACTCTTTTGAAATACGTAAACAAATCTCAGAAAAGGGACACATTTTGTACGTGGAGACTGGAGACGAATAGTTATTGCTCTAATTTGGTTTTATAGGTATTTAGATTGTTCCACTGGATTGAAGTACGGCCTTGAATGTCACATCGTTAATTGATTTAGCTTCGGTGCAGCGATCGAGCAGAGAAACCTGTCTAAAATATATTATATTTTCTTAGACATACTACAATACGGTGACTTGGTTAGTCCTTTTTTATTTATTTACTCAAAACCACATATATACAAATACACTTACCTACAACCGGTTTTTTATTATTACAAACATAAAACCTAGATACATTTATGCTAGAAGTAAAGTGAGATTAAGCTTCCCTCAAGAACTCAAGGAACAATTTCTTTAATATTACTTTGAATGTCGCTAATTTAGTAGTGATGTTTGACTGTAATATGTCCTATAGCAATCTATTAATCTATATTTCCACTTTCTAATAGAAACGATTTCTGCAAAAGATACAGTTGTGATGAAAATTGAGTAGCCGCAACTTCAACCCAGCCCGCCTTAATGAGCTCATTACGCCATCGCCACCTCGGTCAAAACATTTGCATGCGACCTACTGCGTCTACTTATATACGAGTATATATACCAATCGGCAAATTGATATTTTGCCAGCAATTCCGAAATAAATATCCCGCCCTCATTAATTTGCGCCAATGCGATGGACAGACGGACGCCCATTGCCGGTAGGCACACCACGTAGTTTGTTTTTAATTGGACAGTTCATTTTATAACACGTTTATAAGCTGATGTTGGAACAGTGGAACTGAAATGTTTATACGGAGGCATGGAGATTGTAGAATATATTATAATGAGATGAAAATACCGTAGTACTTATGCTGATGATGTAGTACTTATACGTTAGGAGTGCATACATACATACATAATATTATGCTCACGGTTTTTTCCCGAAGGGGTAGGAGTGCAGGCAGACATAATAGAATTATCTATTGTCCTTGACTCCCCGCGGGCTAAAGAATACAGTTACGATGTACTCGTATAACACTGACATGGAGCAGAAAAACCAAAAATCCTCTGAAGCCGTTTCAAATTTATGTTTTCAGAAACTGACTTTATTTTCTTTTTTAACTACTATTTCTTTTGCTTCTATCATACTTAGGTACTGTGAACTCTTTGTAGCATAACTTATATTGAGTAAAACTTCGTAGATAGAACTTAGTAGACATAGATGTATCTTTTTCCTAAGTGTCGAGTCATTCGCTAATTGGAAGATACAGAAAACTCGTAGCAACTAACTGTCAGATTTTTACCACCTAAAGTTATCATAGCTTAGCGATTTTCATTGTCCGTAAACAGCTAAATCTGGACACAATAGGTTTCAAAAAGTACCTACGTTTTTTTTAGTTTTTCTCTTTTGTATTGTTTTTTATACCAGACTTATGTTACTGTACTGTACTTTTCGTCCTGCAAATCACAAAGATCATGGCCACAATGATTGTCACCTGAGCGCCACCGATAATGTATGCGATGCCGGCGTAGCATCTGCTCAGCGGAAAAATCGATGCCAGACCGACCTGCAATAATGAGATTTAAAATTGCACAGCTAATTAATGAGGATTAGTGAGACGCCCGGTATCAGATAGGTCTTTGTGTGCCACCCTGTATTGTTCGGTCAAAAGTTCTAGGAATTAATCTCGTTTTTCGTTATTCGCTTATCGAATTTGGACATCAATGTGTTCTATCTAATCTTTATTTTTCAAAATACTATTATACTCAAAAAATAATAACTCGTAAAAGTGGGTATATCCAGTAATGGAATACATCTGCCTACCCCCTAGGGTATAACATGGCGTGAGATTATTTATTATATTTTATTATTAATATTATATTTACTTAATTGAGAGTTATAACACGTTTTCTATGCAAATCTACAGAACTGATCTATAAGAGAAATAGTTCATTCTGATTAGTTTAGCTATCCAGCGAGGGAATCCAGCGAATGTAAGTGTGATATCACATGATAATTTTATATTAATCTTTAGATTTAAAAAAATATTATTAAACTGTTCTTTTCACCTGTGTTTGTGAAGAGATAATTTGGGGGGAAAATATTAGATAATGATGATTCTATAGACGAATCATTCATAAATTTACTCTTTTCAACCGACTTCAAATAAGGAGGAGATTCTCAGTTCGACTGTATAATTTTTTTGTATGTATGTTATGTTATGTTATGCCACTTAATTTCGCCACTTATGAACAGATTTTGGTGATTTTTTTTTTACAACAACAAGAGTCTAAAAATTTTACTCTGTCGAGTTGTTTGTTGAGTCGATCACAATGGATAGGTAGGTACTACTTGAAATTCCAAAATCATTTTAGTAGTGCATAAACTACACTATTGAAATAATGTAGTTTTACAATTACATCAATAATTACGTGCTTCCTGAAGCGAAAACTGCAACGCAGACTGTTCTGGGCCAGATAACGTGCAGTCATACAAATATAGTATCATCACTACATGGTATAAAACAAAGTCGCTTTCTCTGTCCCTATATCCCTATGTCCCTTTGTATGCTTAAATCTTTAAAACTACGCAACGAATTTTGATGAGGTTTTTTTAATATAGATATAGTGAATCAAGCGGAAGGTTTTAGTGTTAGCATTGCACCCGTGCGAAGCCGGGGCGGGTCGCTAGTGTGTAATATAATACAAATAGATAACAATTTTATTATAATTTGGGATATCGGAATGTCTATTGTTTTGAACAAGTTATTTTAGAATTTCTTAGCAATGTTTTTGTTTTGGATCTTTTTTTAAAGAATATTTATTTTAGTTTTAATATTTTGTAGTGGTAAATAAAACAAATACTATTACACGGAGATTTTGAATTCGATAGTAAATTATAGTAGATAATAACCTTCATTTGAGTCTATTGAGCCTAAGTGAGATGTGCAGTGCAGTAATAGTTATAGTTGCGTTTTCCTTCCCCGCAGAGCTCAGTGTCGGGCATACATTTGTCTACCTGAAACTCTCCATCCCCTCACTATTCATACTAGTGGTTAACCAAATATGCCAACTTAGTAATAATAAATAACCTATACGAAAATCCATAGGCATATTTAAAATGACGGTGCGGCTTATCATCGTGTCATTTTCATAATGCATCGGCGTGCATTTAGCCCTCGTCTATAATGCATGCACCGCGCGGACGCTGCGTATTAATTACAAACATCGCTTAATTATTGATTTTTAGCATTAAATACGCTGGTATTTTGCCGGCGCTCGGCCATTGCCAAATTTATACGTGGGCTGTGAGTATCAAACTGTTTTATGTTATCTGGAAAAATAATTGCGGTCGTCGAATTAGGAGAGTGATTGTTATATCCATGGACATAGCTTGAAATATATTTGTGGATTCTAATCTTTGTAATTTCGCTAATATTTCAGTTTATGATATTACTAGCGGTCCTGCGCGGTTTCACCCACGTAGTTCCCGTTCCCGTGGGAGTTCGGGACTAAAATATAGCCTATGTTACTAAGGAGTATTGTAGCTTTCCATTGATAAAATATTTTTTTAAATCGGTCCAGTAGTTTTTGAGTTGATTCGTTACAAAAATACAAATCTTTACTCTTTATAATATTAGTGTTGATAGTGTATATGTAGAAGTGTAGATAAAATAGCAAAAAATATTTATTGTTACGAAAATAATATAATTATCTCGTAATTTAATATTTCATTTTCGAAAGCAATAACTTTTGAAAATGAAATTTGTCCCGTCAGATATAAAACGTGTTAGTAAGTTTATGCTAAAATCGTAAGGATATAAAATCCAACCCAACAATGAAGTAAATACTCCATTTTTTATTTGTTACATCTTAGCGAGAAATGTCCATGGGCATAGTGTTACCTATGTAAGTGAAATACAAACATACCCCATAAGAATTTACATACACTATGTACTGTTTTTTCTCCGAATAAATAAAATAAAATTATATCTCCTTTGGAGAAGACTTCATATATAGCTACGAGATCAAATCGGAGATAAGGAAGACTGAACGGTCAGTGAAGCAGATAGTTCTTGAGTGGGTACCACATACTGGTAAGCGCAGTATAATTTAAGCTTAAGGTCAGGCGATCTGGAAACAGACTGTGTGAGGTTTTTGTTTAGATCGGTCATCCTGGAAGACGACAAGGAAAGCCTATGTTCAGCGGTAGCCGTGTTGTGACTGAAATGATAAATTAACAACGTATAGTACTTTACTTCTCAGACCATGAATCACAGACACAATAGATTTTTAATTGTGTCTCGGTTCCAATTGGAACCGGCGGTTCTTAACTAATTAATATAAAAGTTAAAAAGTTTCTGTAGCGATTCTAGAACCAGTTTTGAGCACATTCAATAAACAATATAATATGTGACACATTTTACGTCACAAGGGACAGTTTCGAGTGACAAAGTTCGGAAGTCAAAGCCCGCGATCAACGTAACGTAACGTAACCAAAATATCGACTTCCTATTGAAAATTCCGTGCAAATCATCAGAGAACTATCCGGCACTATCTGCTTCGGTAGGGAGGCGTAATTTAAAACCGCACCGCGCCCGCGCCCCCTGCGAAATTAAGTGCGAGGCGGCCGCTACGTGACACCGGCAAATGCGCCGTGCCTACAGTGTGTACCTGCCTTAATTGTAAAGCTTCATTTGTACCGTGTCGCTAGTATGTAGTCTTTAAATGGGTTTATCCTACAGCTGTACAGTTGCTAGGTAAGTAGGTACTCGTAATTTTCCATGATGCTTCCTGGATTGACATCAGAACCTTGGAGCCCCGGAGCTACAGAGCTGGCGAGTGGCCTAAATTATTGTAGTGAAAATGTAGTAGTCAAAAACACATCTCTTTGAATTTGTAGTTCTATAGTTCTGGAGTTATTCGACCTGAAAGCTAGAAATCATCAGGTCGGTGTGGCCCCGAGATCTCAGTAATTAGGGCAGTAACGGACGTTTGCTCTTAGACAAAGTTACTGTAATATTTAGGTAGTAGACAGAAAAACAAAGAATATAATTCGTAGTTCGATATTTTGGCAGTAATTCACGTTTGAAGTGCGTGACAATCAGGTCCCTGTAGCCCAGTGCTTTCTCTGAAACGAAGCATCCTAGCATAGTATGTTGTTTGAGTAAGTTTCTGTAGTTCTCGATTTAGGAATTCGTATGGAGCTAGTTTTTTATGTAGTTCTACGGTTTAATAGAATTTTGCACTCTTTCTAAAAACAATCAGAACGGTGTAGCCCAGTGTTTTCTCTGCAACGAAGCATCCTAGCATAGTATGTTGTTTGAGAAAATTTTTGTAGTTCTCGATTTAGGAATTCGTATGGAGCCCGTTTTTTATGTAGTTCTACAGTTTACGAATAATTCAGGTCGGAAGCTCCGAAATGACAGCTAACCTCACTCATTACATCTTTGGAACCAAACAAGCTAGCGAAACAGAAACTTACACAACGATTTATTATCCATCGAATAATAAGTGTGCAAAATTTCATAGAGATCCATGCAGTATCTGTAAAGGAATTTAATATAAACACATTCGGTACAATTATCTGTATAATGGAAGAGGGTGACCATACATTTTATGTTAAAAAGGAAAAATATTCGAGCACTGAAATTTGATGGTGAAAGTAGTATGATATGACATCAAATAGTAGGTATTTATTGAAATTTGCACTCCGGTTGTTTATTCGTAAGTTTTAACATTAAGTAAATAAATAACTAAAAATAGTTAACATGGTTTTTTATTGAATTATAATACCCATGGTGGTTTTTTCTAGATTGTGGTTTGGCTAATTGCTCGAACTAAACAAAGTCCATTTAATATGGTATAAAGTAGTTACCTACTACCCACAGTTTCTTTTGTGCAAAGGAATAAAAAAGAGTTGTTCATCTGATTTTCTAGATTTATACATATAATAAAACTCTAACGGGGCCGTGTCTGTACATTAAATATTTTTTTTAAATTTTAACGGTAGTGTATATAGTTATCGATATAGATGCCGAAACACCAATTTTTGAAATTTTTGTCTGTCTGTCTGTCTGGTTGTGCACGCATCACTCAAAAATTACTGGACGGATTTTAATGAAATTTGGTATAGAGATAACTGAGTACCCGGGTCAACATCTAGGGTACTTTTTATTCCAGAAAAATATCTCATTCCCACGGGAAAATATAAAAACTGGTTAAAAAGAGAAATACGTACTACTCCGAAACGATAACCTCTAGAAACTGGAAAAATAGTATGAAGGTGTCGTAGGAAACCGGTATGAAGGGATTTTTGGAATTTCCCACGGGAACGGGAATAAACTGAATCCACGCGGGAAAACGCCGCTGGGACCCGCTTTATGAAATTTGGTATGTAGGTGTCTTAAATATGTTGTAGGCAACCACTATGAAGGGATTTTCGGAAATTCCCACGGGAACGGGAATAAACGGAATCCGCACGGGCAACGCCACTGGGCATCCGCTAGTTATAAAAATAAGTGTCGTGTGTAGCAGTCAATAATTATATAAGTATTATTATTACGAAGCAGGTATACAACACCCGAGCTTGGCTCTCCAGTTTTTTAGAGACTCTAAAAAATACACGTGATTTTGGGTATGGGTTAGTTTAAACATTACCTCGTATCACGAGGTATTTAAATAGTTGCTAAAACATCACTTAATATATCAATGGCCCATATTTTTCAAATAAGTAGAACCTGCTTGAAGTTTATATTAAACTAGCGGCGCCTAACAATTTCACTCGCGTCAGTCCCGTTCCAGTGGAAAAATGTTACTCCCAGAAAAGTAATAAGTATTTCCCTTGGTTAAATTTTTTTTAAGACTCACATGGTCAACTCTTTTTTATTCCTTTGCACAAAAGAAACCGTAGGTAGTAGGTAACTACTTTAAATACCATAATATATGGACTTTGTTTAGTTCGAGCAATTAGCCAAACCACAATCTAAAAAACCCACCATGGGTATTAGAATTCAATAAATAACTATGAAAACCATTTTTAGTTATTTATTTACATAATGTTAAAACTTACGAATAAACAACCGGAGTGCAAATTTCAATAAATACCTACTATTTGATGTCATATCATACTTACTTTCACCATCAAATTTCAGTGCTCGAATATTTTTCCTTTTTAACATAAATTGTATGGTCACCCTCTTCCATTATACAGATAATGGTACCGAATGTCTTTATATTAAATTCCTTTACAGATACTGCATGGATCTCTATGAAATTTTGCGCACTTATTATTCGATGGATGATAAATCGTTGTGTAAGTTTCTGTTTCGCTAGCTTGTTTGATTCCAAAGATGTAATGAGTGAGGTTAGCTGTCATTTCGAAGCTTCCGACCTGAATTATTCGTAAACTGTAGAACTACATAAAAAACGGGCTCCATACGAATTCCTAAATCGAGAACTACAAAAATTTTCTCAAACAACATACTATGCTAGGATGCTTCGTTGCAGAGAAAACACTGGGCTACACCGTTCTGATTGTTTTTAGAAAGAGTGCAAAATTCTATTAAACCGTAGAACTACATAAAAAACTAGCTCCATACGAATTCCTAAATCGAGAACTACAGAAACTTACTCAAACAACATACTATGCTAGGATGCTTCGTTTCAGAGAAAACACTGGGCTACAGGGACCTGATTGTCACGCACTTCAAACGTGAATTACTGCCAAAATATCGAACTACGAATTATATTCTTTGTTTTTCTGTCTACTACCTAAATATTACAGTAACTTTGTCTAAGAGCAAACGTCCGTTACTGCCCTAATTACTGAGATCTCGGGGCCACACCGACCTGATGATTTCTAGCTTTCAGGTCGAATAACTCCAGAACTATAGAACTACAAATTCAAAGAGATGTGTTTTTGACTACTACATTTTCACTACAATAATTTAGGCCACTCGCCAGCTCTGTAGCTCCGGGGCTCCAAGGTTCTGATGTCAATCTTCCTGGAGTTGACCATACAGTTTTTCATCTCAGATGTTATCTGAGTAGAAGTAGGTAAATAGGTGAAATGAATCATCTCCATTTGGTAAGAATTCTTTAAAATAATAATGTGTTGAGGAGTGTATTTCTCCGCTTCTTCTCCGTAACTATACATGCCGAAGAAGTGGAGTGGACTTGCAATGACTTTCAAAAGATGATTTATAAGACCCTACTTTGATTTTTTTAATGTTTTTAAACTAAAATATGACCACGGAAAATGTTTGCCTATATCATACGAACCATAATAACAAAGCCATTGACACCTCATCAAAATCGTATGAGTCGTGCAGATGCTACGGTAGAACATGCAAACATACATACATGCTTTTGGATTCACCATTATAACAGATTTAGGTATAGGAGGAGGTTTACAATTCGACGTTCTAGCGACTGTCGATCGATTTGGGTGATTCTTTTTTTTTCTAACTTTTTAAACTGCTCTTAGTCCACATAAGAGCAGTTTATTTGATGGTCTGGCTAAGAAATTACTCACTTGTCTTGCTCAAGTAAACTAACTTCAAACAACAAAATCAATTATAAAAATCTTTTAAAGCACGTAGGGATATTAAAGTGGGAAAAATCAAAGAACAACGGCAGCTTTGGTACCCACTGAAATAGACACCCACGGGGTATCACGCTATGCTTGTTTTATTGACTCATAACAAGTAGAAATTTTCCATATTTTTTAATTAATCTAGCAGTTGGAAATATTGAGTCAAATAAAACAAAAATATCATAGAAACACGAATCGATCGATTGGGAAATCTATTAATACCAATGAGATTAAAATATAATATAAGGCATAGAGGGGAAAAAGCGAGGATTATTCGAAGCCAAAAGTTATTCCAAGTGGAATAAGTCTAGTACGATTTCGACCGAATGACAGCTCGCGTTCATACTAACTGACATGACAAGGACATGACGCTTGAGCTTCAAAGTTTTGTATGAAAATATTCCCAATGCTATTATATTTTAATGTCTGATTAATACAAAAACTTTTTTGTTGTTGTGGTAAAATTGAACGTCGTGTCATCACGTCAACCATGTCATTCACTAGGGATGGCCAAGTGAAAAAATAAATTGATATTTATCGTATCGACATTTCTAAATACTATAGATAAAAATCGAGTGAAAAATATCGATATATCGTCAGTTTTTACATTATTATTTATACATATTCCCAAATTCGTAAAAAAGGATGATGAAAATAGTATTTTTTTATAAATGCTTGAGTCGAAACAAGTATTTAGTACCTAACATGAAATGAAACACGAAACTAGAATTGCGTTAAAAATATATTAAAATTGATACGAATTCGATACTGTAAAATAAATGTCGATATATCGCCATTAAAAATATCGACGATATAATATATATTATGCTAATTATGTATTTAGAAAAATATCGATATTTTAATATAGGTATCGATATTTTTTGCCCAAGCCATCATTTACTGCCACTATGTGGCATAGAGTAACTTATATGACATGTGGTAGGCAGTGCTATTTTCTAACAAAGAGGTTGGAAGAAAATCATTTTCTTTTCTAGAGAAACTTTTTCTTTACACGTCTTTGGTACCTAAAATCTCATAATAACCTACAAAATACACTAGGTAACGAATAACTTTTAAACCCCAACTTATAAAAATGTATTATGATTACATATTATCTTAGTCTGTCCAAGAACTATCGATTTTACACGGTTTCGTCTTCCGTGGGCAGGTGTAAGTGGGGTACCCAAAACACATGGACTTTTGCCAATGTTCTTTATTGCACTTCTATCATAATATAGTAATCCAATCTTTTTTCTTAATATAAAGTATCAGAAGGTACCGCGGATCCAACTTTTTCCCGTTCTCGTTGGAATTTCGTACAATCATTTCTTATCCGACGCCTACCTACTTGATACAGGAATCTATACTGGTCCAATTTCAACTCTTTTCTACCTTCAGTAGTTGCGGTGATAAATCAGTAAATCCATCAGGTTTCTTCTCATTGTATAATAATATAGAAGATAAGTACCTACAAACCCAAATATCATTGAAATTTAATTTTAAAAACGTTAGAACAATACTTACTACAATAATATTACATATTAGACTTTCGACTACAAAATGCTTCCAAAGTAATTACAAACCATATAACGTCTCTACATTTGTTCTTATAGCTTTTGTCTCGATCTAATTGCCAATGCAAGACATTCAGGGATGTAGTCAGATTTTAAAAGCTACTCTTAGGTAATTTATTACAAATTATATTTTATAGATATTATGTTTTATACTTATTTATTTATTATATTATATAGAGCAGTGGTAGCCTGAACGGTTAAAGAGCCGGCCGAAAATCAGTGAGGCTCGGGTTCGAATCCTGGCATGTACCAATGAGTTTTTCAAAAACTTACGTACATATTCATCACTAGCTTGACGGTGAAGGAAAACATCGTGAGGAAACCGTCAGGTCTCAGAAACGGCCAAGGGCGAGTCGGATTCGGTATCGTAGAACAATAAAAATAAAATATACGTTTTTTGTATGGGGATTTATTTGGAAAATTTGTTGCACTTGTGACTCTCGGGTTGCAGGTAGGCACATACCGTCACCGTACTTCCGTACATTCTTTTCATGAAGGTATTTAAGGGCTTGCGTGTGAGATTATGGCCTACTTCCTCATGTGTGAAGGAAGACCCTTAGCTCAGCAGTGGGCTGTTACGGGTTGATGATGATGAGTAGACATACTAAGTACACACCTGAAAACATCAACCCGTTCTTGTATCGAGAGAATTCTAGACGCACGCGTAATTAGGGGCCTTTCATACGCCACCCTTTTAATCACAGTCGCCTTTGTACTTTTGTTTGTGTGAAGACGCCAATTATTGCTATAACTCGTTCGCATCGTTTGCTCCAGTCTGTCATCTCCTTAGGTGAGGGGCAAAATGAATACAATTAGTAAACACTTCAAAGGCTCACATATGTACCTGAACAAATGTTGTGTTAATTGTTAAGAAAATGAACATTCGACAGACAAAAGGTTGGTATGGCTCAGTTGTTTGCAATGGGAAATTAAGGCAATAGGTTCGATCTTGATAGGCATATACGTTAAGCCATGTCAGATACCCTTGGGAGGCTTATAAAATCTGACAGATGTGAGGAAAGACCCTTAGCTCAGCAGTGGGCTGTTACGGGTTGATGATGATGACTAAAATTATCATTAACATCCCTGAAGCCATTTCGGAGCGTATTCGACAGAAAGGAGACGTTTCATAAATTTTTTAAGATAAATATAAATAAAATAACTATAGTTGTATTCATGATTTTGCTCATATTTGTCTAATTTAGTTGTACAATAAACTTTAATTTTCATGAACTAGCATGGCGGCGACCAAAAAAAAAATGCGACTTGATCGGTAAATGACAATTGACATTAGGTACTTTGATGTTTGTCTTACTAATTCACAATAACATGGAAATTGGGCTTAAAAAGTTAGAAATAGTATTATTTCAATATGATTTAATGCGGATCCATAGAAGTTTAATTACTTTTGTGCAAGTTTAATAGATGGAAATGATTTATTTTTTATTTTTCTGATAATCACTAGATTTTTCTCTATATTTCACGCTGGTGTACAATGTGCAGGTCCAAAATAAATCGTCTCCTTTTCAGAAAGACAGAGATACAAATTTCTAAAAACCGTCATTTATGATTCGGCATCGATTAAATTGCAGTTTTAACTTAATTTTGGAATGCATTGCATTTATTTTGGAATTACAGACTGACACTTCAATTATTTGTTGATGATATACCTACATAGATATAACTAGCCGAGTTATGTTCACGAGGAAGTAGCTTTTTCCCTTTCCTGTGGGAATTTCATTATACGTAGGTGCCTTTTCTTGGTAAAGGCTTCAATCTAAAAAGCTTTCTACATTAGCTTTAGCTTCCTGTTGAGGCTGTGCATGGTACATCCGTCAATCAGTAGGTTTCTTTATTCTACAGAACAACATAAATTAAAAGGATAAACTGGCTAATTAGGTACTCGTGTGTACATAACTAAATTAAAATTTACTTTAAACGGGCAATTCTTGTATGTATGTAAGTATTTATTTATGTATGTATTTATATTTCGGGTATCTTGAAAACGACGATTTTGATAAAAAAAATTATACAGATACAGTTTTGAATTTTGAGTTCAACAGCGTATTTGTACCTATTTCCTGTAAAAATGTAATTTAACACATTTTTTTAATAATACGACACTAGTGTTAAAACGAGCGAAGTTCGATCTTCCAGGTACTACATATCGTGAAATTCAATTCTAAATGCTAAAAATTAACAATGAATACTGATTTGGTGTTTAATTAAACGCGGCTAGCGACCGTCGGGTTGAGAACAGCATTACATGAATGGAAATATTTTAATTATCACGACCCGCGCGTAAATTTCCCACGACTGCGATAAAGAATAAACATTGGCACTGTCTTAAGCCCCTAGTAAGAGTTATGCTATTCAGGGCTGCCAATAAAAACTGACTTACATTTATAATGTTTCATCTTTTTAAATCTGGTTAAAACTGAAGTTCAAAATAGGAGTTAATATCAAAACACTCTGAATAACCACACAAACAATCAATTTATATGAACAAAAAATATCTATATTAGTGTTTAATTTTCACCTCTAATAATAACAATTCATTCACATACAAAATCTAGATTTCATGAAAAAATCCTAAAAAAATTAAAAGTTCCCATAATAAAGCAACTGACCTGCAACACGGAGAGAAAAGCATTCTAAAATTCATGAAGTTTTTGCTTCATCTAAGAAGTGCTATTATTTTAATATTTTTTTTTGATTTAAAAAACATGTTTACATACACTTTAATATTTTTAGCGAGTATAATTTTGTGACAGCCCTGGCCAGCAATGTCTCAAGTCGTGGCGCGACCCTCGGCAGCCATTACGCGGTCGCCGTCTGATTACCGCCTTGGCTCCAACCCTTCTTTCTGGGGCGGACGCGCGTCTTCACTGCTAACTGCTGATTTTTATGGAGGGTTAAATAATTAGCCAGTGTTTAAAAAAAATTCATGTTAAATTAATTTGATGAAAGCAGCACAACCCCTAGCTAAGTGGCAAACTAATTATAACAGTAATTTAAAAAAATACCCGTTTGTATTTAAAGAAAAGCTGCAGTTTAATAAGTACTATCACTTGACTTTTCTTTAGTTTATGCTAATCCCAGACGTTGATCGTTCTAATCTGTAGTATTCGGGTTGACAAATTAACACCATTTAAGTATACAGGAGTTCGTGGAGTCACCGCGAGCATTATTTATATCTATAACTAATATTACAAAGAGGAAAGATTTGTATTTTTCTATGTTTGTTACGAATAAACTACTAGACCGATGTTAAAAATTCTTTTATCAATGGAAAGCTAGAATATCCCTGAGTAACATTACACATTAACTTTACTATTACAATTCTCTAGGACGCCCTTTAGATAATTATTAATAAGTATAGTAGTAAAATATACAAAATTGCCGGTCAAGCAGCAGATCTAGGACGAGGACTTCAGTCAAAAACATTTTCTGTAGGTAATTATAATAATAATAATAATAAATTGTGGGACACAATTCACACATGGTTATTTAGTCTCAAACTAGGAGAAGCCTGCAGTATGGGTACTAAATAACTGATAGACATACTTACATATATATTAAACACCCAGATACGAAGCCAACAGACATGTTCATGCACACAAATGTTTGCCCCGAGCGGGAATCGAACCCGCGACCTCCGGCACAGAAGGCAGGGTCACTACCAACTGAGCCAACAGGCCCGCCATTGCCTACACTTACAAAAGTCAGTAGTCTAGTAACAATGCACTCTAAACTCTACCATGGAGATTGGCTAAATGTAAACAGCAGCGTATCTCCACCGTCGAGTTGCTAGTTCCAAATGCAGTACCCCGAGAAGATCCAGCAAGAAACTCAAGGGCAGTAACATTTTAATAAATATGTCAATATCTAATCCAAAGGCTAATAAACAATTTAAAAAAAAAAGACGTGTGGCACTCGGGGACTGCCGCGGTAAAGCTATTGCATAGCATTTTTTATCAACAAAACTGCCGAAAAGAAACGACGTTAGACAATGCACGGCCTTCAAGCCACACGGGTGTTAGTTAAATGGTTAGCAGAGTATTCGTATTTTTGTAAGCAGAAAAATATAATCTGTAAGCAGATATAGCTAATTGGTCAGCAACTCATGGCCAGCAAACATTACAAAACCTATCAGCATTTTATGTCATTCTGGATGGCTGTAATTATTTTTGAGCTGCAATGAGCTGCTACTGCTTAATAAAATTTTGGTAAGCACTCAGAGAGGAAGCCAAAAAATATTTTTTGAGCTGCATATAAAAGTAGCAAAAATAATCTTAGCAAACTTGTCATGCGCAAAATGGGCGCATTCCTTACAAAGATTAAGAAGGACTTTGGATTATGCAACTTTTATCATTTTATTTATTATTACCATTACAAGTAGTGGTGGTGGTGGTGGTAGTGGAAGTGGGAGTGGTGGTGGTTGTAGGGTGGGAGTGGGAGTTGGAGTGGGCGTGGGAGTGGGAGTGGGGGTGGAAGCGGGGTTGGGGGTGGGAGTGGGAGTCAGAGTGGGAGTGGGACTGAGACCGGAACCCGGACTCGGACTCGGACTCGGACTCGGACTCGGATTCGGACTCGGACTCGGACTCGGACTCGGACTCGGACTCGGACTCGGACTCGGACTCGGACTCGGACTCGGACTCGGACTCGGACTCGGACTCGGACTCGGACTCGGACTCGGACTCGGACTCGGACTCGGACTCGGACTCGGAAAGGAAGTTCCTATTTTGGATTTTGAATTTTGAATTTTGAATATTGAATTTTGAATTTTGAATTTTGAATTTTGAATTTTGAATTTTGAATTTTGAATTTTGAATTTTGAATTTTGAATTTTGAATTTTGAATTTTGAATTTTGAAGTTTGAATTTTGAATTTTGAATTTTGAATTTTGAATTTTGAATTTTGAATTTTGAATTTTGAATTTTGAATTTTGAATTTTGAATTTGGAATTTTGAATTTTGAATTTTGAATTTTGAATTTTGAATTTTGAATTTTGAATTTTGAATTTTGAATTTTGAATTTTGAATTTTGAATTTTGAATTTTGAATTTTGAATTTTGAATTTTGAATTTTGAATTTTGAATTTTGAATTTTGAATTTTGAATTTTGAATTTTGAATTTTGAATTTTGAATTTTGAATTTTGAATTTTGAATTTTGAATTTTGAATTTTGAATTTTGAATTTAGAATTTAGAATTTTGAATTTTGAATTTTGAATTTGGAATTTTGAATTTTGAATTTTGAATTTTGAAGTTTGATTTTGAATTTTGAATTTTGAATTATGAATTTTGAATAAAGCATTTTGACTCGGACTCGGACTCGGACTCGGACGTCGGAGTGGGGAGCGTGAGGTTTTTTAAGGCCCGCGATAGAAGCTATGCAATAGCTTAAAAATGTCAATATCTAGGAATGTACGGTAAAACCTATTAAAACTTGACAGTTACAAGTTGAAAACAGTCGCGTAATGTGACCAGCGCAAAATAAATAGTCCAGAAAATTACCAGCGCCCCTCTATCCTCCCCGCTCCCCCATAGTTCACTAAAAGGTATTACCTACTATTAAATGAACCGTGTCGTTTAAGGCTACTTACACTAACTATTATTTCCATGAAGTGGTGCAAGTTCCGCTGATTTTAAAGTGAAGGAAAATTATGATGAGGCTTACAAGAATCGTTTTGGTCCCGAACGGTTGAACGAATAATAAAATAGATAATTAGTACTTACTATTATCTAATTATCTAATTTGTGATAAAAATTAAACAATCACCGGTCAACATTAGATGAATTGCTTTTTGTATGTTGTATAGAAATAAATAAGAATAAATATTTCCTCATATTTTTATAAATCGCCATCATTAACATTACAGCCCACTGATTGATCTATTATGGGTATTTACTCGTAATGCGGAAACATATTATTATCTGTAAATAGTAGACTAGTAGTAAACTTACGTACATTATTATCACTAGCTCGACGGTGAAGGAAAACATCGTGAGGAAACCCGCAGGTCTCAGAATTAATTCTCTGAGACATGTGTAAACAGACCCGGTCCGGCGATGGGCTCACCACCTATCACGTTTAGGGGTCCAATGTATCTCGTGAAATGTGGGTATATCCAGTAATGGAATACCTCTGCCTACCCCCTCGGGGATAAAAAAAAAGGCGTGAGATTATATATATATATATATATAAATAGTATTGCATTTTGCTAGTAGACATGTAGAGACTCCAGATATAATGGATAACAAAACGAAAAAAAAACGCACAACCTCAAAATGTAAAAAATAAAATACTTGAATAATTTTCAAAAGTCTGTATCTAAGAACTGAACTAATCCAAAACATTCAGGCTTCAATAGAAATACCTATACCTACGTATTCCCACACACTCACTTTACCAAAGTGTAATCTTCTAAAAGCAATTTCAGCTCGTCTTTCCTCGCTGCGAGGTTCAGAGAGGCATATTTCCAAACCGCAACACCCTTGCTGCCATCTAGCGGAGTTTTCCTGTACCAGTAGCACACTAGCGCCACTGTTGACACACATTTTTATCCTCTTATTCGCACAATCACCCACACAAGGGCCGGGAAAAGTCGGCAAAAATGTGGTCCTTTGAATTTTGTATAAGTCCATTTAGATGTGCAAACTGAAGTGGAACGTATCACAATTTGTTAAAGTCCTGTTTTCGTTGTCAGTCATTTGCTTTTCTGCTGCTCTTCGTTACGATGCAGCTGGTTAAAAGAGTCTACTTGAAACCAAAATGACGGAACTGCACCATTCTAGACGTTGATATCCGTCGTTCTATACACAAGAAGGGATGGTTTCGCGTAGCCAATGCTCAAAAGAGCGTATGTTAGAGGAAAACTGTATACGGCAACAGCGTTTAGATATGCACAATGAACTTCCCTTCTTAGGGGACTGGGTTTGTGTAGCAATGTGTGCGTAACCGGGGCGTGTAGACGAACTTTCTTACAAGAAGTTTGCTTTCTTAAGAAGGCGAAGAAAGCGAAAAGGTTCTCACTTGAGGAGTTCTGTTAAAAATGTCGAGGAAACAGTTCGCCGCAGTGCCGCGAGAGGGCGCAACGCTTTTTTTATAACTTTTTAAAATAATTTTGCCTTTATTATTTTTGTATAATTTAGTTTCTATGTAAAGTAGGGCAGTTGTAAAATTTTATTAGACAATCTAAAATAGGCTAGGTCATTGGCTCTACATTGTTTATGTTTAAGAGTTTTTGTAAAAAACCTAATTAGTAACTTTTTTTATGAATTGGCTTACTTCCATTAAACTGATATAAAGCTTATGAATAATAAATAAAATAACTATCCCGTGAAATAACGGAATGCAGACAAAATTTCTTAAACGCCCGTGGGACGCTGACGAGCTGACTGTTTACCAAAATGCTGTCTATAGTATAAGATGCGCAATTGTTTTACCTTAGGCACACACCACACAGTACCTACCTACCTATAATTAAAATAAAGTCGCAGAATATTAAACAGTAGTAAATGTATTGTGTAGATAACCTGAGGCAGTTCCCTATCGATTTATAGAACTCCAAATTGGTTTAAATAATAATTTTATTCCAAATCTCCCTCTATAAGTATATCGGATTAAAAATGTCGCAACACATCAGTGCACAGCGCCCTACTGGCCACATGATTAGTGGAGTGACGCGAGTCGCCATCGACACCTCCAACCGCAGCGGGCCACCACGCAGCCAACCAGCGACAAATCCGCCCGGCGACCGCGCTCTTATCATCTTAACGAATAGCTATTCGCGGTTAACCGCAAAATTATCACCGCCGACCAATCACAGCGCCCCCAACCATATATTTTCCTCTATCTATTTTTCCAGTGGTGAAAATCTTAGAAACCACAGGACTAACCACAAAGGTCAGGTGATCGGCCAATAGCGAACCGTAAATATAACCACAGACCACGCCCATTTAACCGCAAACCAACCACAACGCGAGACGTTCGCGTCTCGTTATCGATCTAAATAATGCCACAGTTCTTTTTTCGAATTACGAGCTGCGGTTGGCTATTTGGGCGCTGATTTATTCATAGGACGCTCGCCACTGTTTTGCTGCATGATATGACAGGATCAACCAAAGAATTGTAATAGTGAGAAAATGTTTTAAGTGTGGATATTGATTTTATAAATGATGGACAGGGGATAACTCGACCCCAAACCGGTCATTCATCGTCCTTCACAAAGATGAAATATTGATTCCCAGTTGTTAGAAAGACGCGGCGCACACATTCGCATACCACGTGCAGACGCACGGACACAACCGCGACCGCATTATATTCATAATGAATACAGCTATCCCACTCTCCGGTCGTCTTTGACTTTGTATAAATATATTTTGTCCCTTTCCCGCGGCACTTGAGCGGGCGATTCCCCCTCGAGGGAGAGGGATGGGTGAGGGTTAGGAGTTAGTCTTCGAGAGGTCGCCAATTTCTATTTCATTAAGTGGCGCGCCTGAAACCGCAGCGGATCGATTTGGCTCGGCCACCTGAAAGAATGAATCCCTAATCTTTTTGCACTACCAGCTTCAGCCCGTCTTACTAGTCTTGCTGGAAACTTCTAAAGCATATTCTCGTTATCATTAGGCGTGAATTTATACATCTCTAATATATATCTCGTGAATTGTGGCTATATCCAGTAATGGAATACCTCTGCCTACCACCTCGGGGATAAAAAAAGGCGTGAGATTATTATTATTATTATTATACATCTCTGAAGGCCTTGACAAAGGTACTTGCTACAACTACTAAGTATTTGTATACTTTTCGGACAAAATAAACATGATTTTTAAAATATACTCATACACTGTAAAAATTGTAGTCTTGTATAAATTCTATAAATACCAGATTTATCCAGTTTTGAAGACAAAAAGCCAACCCATAGTCATACCCACGCATGCATACGTACATACCTATTCTTAGGATCGCATAATGTATTCACTAGATTTTCCTTTGAGAGTCGCGTTCTTATTGTGATTTGAGTGCACATTAACAATTCATCAGAGGACATGCCGGCTGAGATAGGGACGGCTTCCCACTCTGCATATACCAACTCATCACAGCATATTATGTTTAATAGATAACGCCATATATCGACTTTATTCACTGTAAACAGAACAAAGTATACCACTTATGATGGACAGGTCACGACTCGTTACGAAGAGTTTTAAATACCGCTTCCCTTTTATCTAGTCCGATTTTGATGAAATTGGGCAAGTAGGACTATTACTGCTAAATTGCTTATATCCTGAAAAAAAAAGCATAATTCCTAGGGGTTAGGAGTCATCGGGTAAATCGTAAAATCCACGCGGACGGAGTCGCGGGCATTAGCTAGTATAAATTTATTTTACTTGAGAAGTATCTTATTGCAGAAATTGTGTGTCAATTAGTATAATTTGGGTTTTATTTTAAACTACCGAACATTCGGTATCTATCACCGAAGTTCTGTATGCTGCCGAACTTCGGTTTTACCGAATGTGAAACGAATTTCGGTGCATCACTAATAAAATTTATTAGTGATGCACCGAAATTTAATATGTACGTAAGTTTTTGAAAAACTCATTGGTACATGCCAGAATTCGAACCCGAGCCTCACTGATTTTCGGCCCGCTCTTTAACCGTCCGGGCTATTACTGCTTTTTTACAAACTATAAATAATACACTATTTAAAAAGTGAGCTGACAAATATCCTTTTCTATTTTCATCTCTGATAAGCTATAGTTTCCCTTGCGATTCCGCCGTGGATTCGAAGATGATATTAGGCTTCTCTCAAAATCAGTTTAAAATTAACAAACACACTATCATTTCAGAGTCAACGGTAAACACCACAAGAAGTACAATGTACAGATATTCTTGCCATACCACCTGACAATACCAACCCCGAGAATTCTCTTTGCAAAACAAAGCCCCAAACTTCTCAGCATTATCCCAAGCTGATCACTATTCATCGGTAATGTACTACGAGTTTGGGTGTAGGTTATTCCTGGCGTGTACCGGTGGACGCGATTTACATATGTTTGAAGAGTTGTCCTCAGCTGACCGGCTGTTCATTATTCACGAGGGACTAACGGGTACTTTGCTCTACTCAAGTAGATACGACTACACTGTACAGTGTACACCCCTATACGCGATTTACAATCACGATAGATGAGTTGAGAAGGCGTTAGGTTGCATCTAAATCGTACCAAGGTTCTAAACGGGTTATACACATTGTCATTTTGTTGTTACAAATTCTTTTTTTTTATTCCGTGTAAATTGTTGAGACACACAGCAATATTTCGGTAGATCTAAATATTCCCTTACAGTGAAAGAGATAGAAAAATACTTGAAAGCTTGCTACAACTGAAATGACTAATAAAACAATCGATTCTTATTTATATTACAACAATAACATTTCATCACAAGATTCGACGAAATCAAAACAAAATAAAACGATGTTGTACAAAACTGCAACAGTAGATACACACCTTTGGTAGGAGTACCATTCTAGTTGTAACAGCTGAAACACGGAAGCACTATTTGTGTTTACATTGTGATACCACATCTTGTAGCTAATAACCAAAGTAATAGCCATCACAGACAGAATGAAATAAAACCAATAATTAGCGCAACACCTAAAACGATTATAAAAGTGAAGACCTTACAAGCCGAACAAGCCGCCGTAAATTCCTGACAACCCTCTAAGCGAGCCCTTATATTAATTAGCACGAATATTTTGGGGGATATTATTTACGTAATAAAGCCTTTTTTAGTGCCCCCAAATGAAATATGAGCAATTGAAGAGAGTAAGTACTTAGCACGCCCGTTAATACTGATACTGGTGAAGGAGGGCGATGACTTTCAGGTTCGTAAGGCAAGGGGTAAAATGCTAAAAGAGCTATTTTTCATAGCTTAATTACGTAGAACGGTTTCGGTCGGTTTGTTTTACATTATAAAAGAACAACATTATAAAAAAGTTACATAATTATAAAGCTCTGCCCAAAAAGACTGGACATTTTCAAACGCTCTCGATACAATTATTCGTCATTAGTACAAATATTTTGTCCTCGTATGGAAATGGAACCAGTTAATCTTCAAATAGCAGGCCACCAACATCGTATCAGAGCCAACATAATATACCTGATAGCATTATGCTATAAAAATCATAAGTATATATTATTAAACAACAACAAATTATAATATTCCATGGGTCACTGCTTTTTCTATACGAATATGTGTACCAGATACATAGGTACATTTATTCTTCAAAAATTTAGAAATTGATTGAAAGTTTCTCTTAGGTTCAGTTTCAGTACATCAGTTTTATTGGATTTCAAAGCTGGTGTTTCTTATTTATAAAATAACAAAACACTAATCCGTAGGTACACCTCATCAATCCCTACCGAAATCCCATCTAATCCGACCTATTGAATCGTTCAGTTGATCTTGCAAAAAGTCGACACACATTATTTAAATACAATGGTCGTTCGTTAGCCGGCGGCAGGCCTCAGGAGTTCGATGCAAGATTTAATTAAATCGCCTTCCCTCCCCCGGGCACCCTCCCCCCGTTCCCTTCCCCCAGCGTCGTCGGCAATTTCCTCGAGGCCTGATTTATTGTCGAGCCTGGCCGCGAGGTGCCGCCTGCGACCTCTGACGCAATGCCATGCCAAAGGATTGCGGGTAAGTTTCCCTTGTAAAGCTAATCTTATAAAAGTTAATGCTATTTTCCGCTTTCGAGAAAAAGAACCACAGTTTATCATTGATCCTTTTTAGGGTAAGACAGGTAACTATTATTAGGTCTTCAGTTGGGCTATCTGTCTGTCGTACATCTTACGAACCGTACATTATAAGTAGCCAGTAGAATTTTTCGAAGAGTAAGGCAGCCATTATCAGCAGTCTGACAAGGACTATATATAATAGAGAGTTACGTGACCCGATTACGTGGCTTGACCGGCTAGATATAATAAAACCTACTAAGAGCTGATTTTTCAATCGTCAGATAAACTTTGTCTGGAGAATATATTGATGCTGTCACTCTCTGACACAATAGAAAGGAAAAGTGACAGGTGGTATTTAGTTTATGAACAAATTTAGTGCACAGAGTCATTCACAGCATAGATCTTTCCCATTTCCTACCGACTACATAATTTGTAAACTGATTTGAAATAAAATATTTCAATAGTAGTAATACATAGAGCGCAAAATGCTTTGCTACTAAAGACGTAAAACAAATTTTATCGTACATCGTAAATCCATTTTGAACAAAAAAGCGGTAAGAATCAAGGGGTAATCACACCCGCGAGTGGACGCTACACGGGAGCGTGTAAAGTGTATTTCCTTGTCCGGCAAAAGATCGGGTTACTTTTTCTCGCACTATATTAAGATGGGATAAGGTTGGTTCGTGCTTTCTTTACACCGGGTTAGTAAAGTAACAAGTTGTTGAATATACCTTATTTATTTTTGCAAGAATGTTATAGTAGGTAAATATTTACTTTTAATACCAGCAGCTCCACTGCACTACTTTAATAATATGTCCTTGTAATTTCTATAACTTACAATGGTGAGGCTTCTAGATCTTGACGATTACAATATTCATGATATTGTACATGAAAATTTTCCTTCAGGTTAAAGTTTTTACTTAACTTAACAGTATTGTTAAAAGATTATTAAAAATAATATACCGTTTTATTCTATAAATTGAAAAAAAACTATTGTAAAGATATAAGAAGTTCAAGATATTACTTGCACTAAAACTTTAACGTTAAAATTCCTTCTCTAACTGTATTTTGGCTCTAACAAAGTATAAGACAAAATTGCAAAATGTCACAGAATGTTTGTGATTTAAACTAGACTACACTTATTTTTACGTTAGTCGCATACACCGTTACTAGCCTTAAAGTGTCAACAATAAAGACTCATAATAGACTGTCCTTCATATAAATGCAAACGAGGCATGCAAGAGAGCAGAGGGCGCGTATGATTTATATCGTCGGGCAAACCCGAGCGGCCAAGTGCGATACATCTTAGTCCGGAGCGCGCCGGCGACTTGACAACTAGCGATACGCCCTATCTTGCCAATTTATCCACTTGCTATGGAAAATTGGTTGGAGAATAACAAATAATACTCGAAACCCTACTGTTCTACTATAATATAATAATAATAGTTATTGCCACTAATACTATAAATGCGAGGTAACATTGTTTGTCTGTAACCTTTTTATGGCTATGCCGATGAACCGATGTTGGCGAAGTTTTACAGGACTATTCATATCAGATATTACATAAAAAACCCGACTTATTTTTATATAGTAGATAATGATAGTACATGTTACTAGTTATGTAGAGACTTTTCTATTTCTAAATTGTATTACGTACGAATAAATCTAGAGGCGCAGATATTTACTGACAAAAGACGTACCTATTTCAAAGTGGCAAAGATTCAAATTTCCACCTCAGTGCGGAGTTGCCAAGAAATGAGTTGTTTTGGTGGAACACGTACCGGAAAAGGTTCTAATCACATCTCGGCCCCAACTCATCAAAGCAGGCAAGTTACTCAAAAAGACGTTTTGTACCAACTTTGCTTATTAAGGCGAAACTCTGTAACCATAGACGAAAGAATGTTATGGTTTTTTTATATTGGTAGGTACTACACGATTTATATTTATTCTAACTAATATTACGAGTGAAAATTCGAAAGTGAGTTTGTTTGATACGCTTTGAAGCCTAAACCACTAAACCGATTTTTTTGATCCTTTAAAAAATGGAAAGCTTTGATCAGCGAGTAACATAGCCTATATTTTATTCCCACGGTAACGGAAACTACGCTCTTGAAACAGATTTCGGTTGGGGATTTAAATAAAGCTCACTCCTAATTGACAGAGCACAGCTTCTGAAGACGGTAGCTATACTTTTCATAAAGCCCCTAATTAATCGAAGGTACCCGGAACCAAACAACAAAGTATCAACTTTCGACCAAAACTCGGGTAGGTATTCTTACAACATAGAGCATTAATTTGAGTGAGAGAGTAAAGATTAGTCAAACTGCTTTTTATATATTTTTATGTGTAAATACTTATTTAGTGACAAAAAGATTTGTAAAAATAAAATTATACAATAGTAAACTTTGTGACGTAAATAGATATATTTTTTGTGATTTATCGGTTGCTTTTCTGACATAGAAGCGTCACTGTAGTTAGGGACCGTCAAGGTTATTTAAATTTATTTTTATACACTTCTATAAAACAAGACCAAACGCAGAGTACATCTTAGATAAGTAAAGGAACTATAAGTTTGTAACTAATTATTATCTATTTATAAGAAGTAATATTAAGAGGAGATATGTCCATGGGTTTGTTCCAAAATAAATAAAATAAGATAAAAAGTTAGTAACCATTTAAAGAACTCCATCCTCCTTAAGGGTTCCTCAAAGTATATAATACATTCAATTTATTCATGAAAACAATACAAACAGAATATCTAACAAAATATACCTCTCGGCTCTAACAAAGCCGTTCAATCTTCGTCAAGTAAAATTTTTAAAAATCAACCTTCATGTTCTACGCAATATCGCGGGCTATATAAATAAAAGTTGACCGTTAATTTTATTAGGCCCGTACATTTTGGTGATATTATTTCGTAAGAAAGAGAAATAACTTTCTTGTTGAGTTATCGCAATCGTATTGCGTCCCGGAGGTGTCTGGGCGTTAGAAGGTCGAAGAAAGCCTTGGTTTCGCTTCGCTTCTTTCTAGTAGACAAATTTTCAAATAGATGCACACTGCAAACATAGCAGATTATCGAGACGTTTTGATCATCATCTTATATCAAATTAAAGACAAATATTTTTTTTTGTAAAAATGTAGAACATTGAAGTTTCCTTCTAGGTATATAAAATAGGTACTGTAAAAGGCATAAGCAGTTTCTAAATTGGTCATTTATTACATTTACACGCTGCTTTTTTCACCAGAAGGCATGAAAATAATTTTCAATGCTATAAAAATATAGGCCTGAAAATATAAGATCACTTTTACACCTGAGGGTATTGGCAAAGGTATATTTTATTCTTAGAAATACACTCTTTTTACAAGCACATTTAAAAAAAAATTGTTAATTTTCAATGCAATAAATAAAAACACACACACAATTTACTATCTATCTAGTTCCAAATAGTCAAAATAATAATATAATTTCTTCGACTCTACAACTATCTCTATTTCATACACTTTCAACTGAAAAAGTTTAACGAAGCGATATTATTTGGTCTCGCCCTGCACCCCTAGCATGTAGTGAGTCGATAAATCGCCGGGGTGGACGAAGAAATGATAAATATACGCGCGTGCGTGTGAGTTATGTGTGAGACTATGATTTAGTGCGCGGCGGGATCTGCCCTCCACATCAGACATCCCAGAAGGTAAGTAGGTACATGGTACAACTATTAACAGTGACTGTGAATGAACTATATTTTTCTGTTATTTCCCTTTTATAGGGAAAACGTAGTCTGTATTGTTTATAAAAATATAACCCATCTCGCTATATAACGAGACCGTGTCTTTACATCAACTATTTTTTGAAATACTTCAGCGATAGTGTAGGTAGATAGTTATCAAAACATAAATTTCTGACTTTCTTGCTTGTCTGTCTGTCTGTGCACGCATCACACAAAAACATCTGTTGCAAGAATAAAATTCCATTCAAATCGAGAATATCAATTACTAAAGCACTCAGTTTCATCCATCCTAAGGTTGTCTGGAACAGATCGCTAAAAGCGATAAGGCCGCTCATTGTACTTTATTTAATGTTGGTATCCTTATTGTGTTGTTTTTGGTGTACAATAAAGAGTTATTGTATTGTGTAAAGCACATCTCAACCCTCGAATGTTCCCAGAATAAATTCAACCTGTTTGTTACCTGTCCATCAAAAAATCCACGTCATAAATTCAAGCCACAAAACTGGGGGTTTACGTAGTCTCAATTGCCATTAAAGGATTAGCGTGGGTACAAAGCGATGGCATTTTGTTCTTGCCCCTTGTCCATACCACCCCCCCTGCACAACCCCTCGTATCCCCCCAGCCCGGCGGCGCGTCGGCCCTCAAGACCTTTCCTACATTTGCATAGCTTTAGAACAAGCTTAGGATTTTTACTTTCTACATTCAAAGGATAAAGAAGTAGATACTTGCCTGTTCACTGTTTTATACGTTTTGAATGGTATATATTTATTTAGTGTATATATTCTAATACTAATATTATAATTAATAAGTTTGTGAGGATGTACAACATGTTTACAACATATGGATTGCACTCAATTATTTGATTTGTCTTTCACCCAAAAATTACTGAACGAATTTTGATGAAACTTTGGAGTAGCATAGTTTTTTTATATTTATCATTTTTGAAGTTTTCTATATGAATCCAAATCCTATAAGAGAACCCCAAATAATTGCGTCTCTAACAATCACTACAAGTAAATAAATTTAAATGTAGCTTACGGTCCACTACCGCCTGGCGTTGGACGAGCTCTTAAGCTTGCTTTCGCCTTTAATTATTAATTCAACCAAGTTCTAGCACATGGCTACCTAGCTGTCTGGCTGCATATATTTTCTTTTCTGTATAATTTCTTCTTTCCACTCATCTAGCTGGCCATAAAAAAAGGAGTAAAAGATAATCTCATAAGTTTATTTTGATTATTTTAAATGAGGCATTGGAAATTTAGTCTTCGGCCTAATAATTCTAAGAAATCTGTCTCTGCTACCCAGCCCATGCCCATAATACTATAGGTTTAGGTAATCCACTTTTACTGAAGAAACATTAATTGCAGATAGATTCACTGCACACTTTAATGGACACTGTCCATAATACACTTATAATACAGTATCACTAATTAAGAGTCAATACCTGAAATACACAGCATAACATAAGCTAGGTATACTAAGTCACGTGTCTTTTGCTAAGAAATATTTTGTTAAGACACTAGGAGGCAAAGGCGTTACCCGCGCGTATGAAGTTTTATCCCGTACCCGTAGGAATTTCGGAAAGTCCTATTTTATCTGATTCCTAAGTTATAATCAACGGTCCAAATTGCAAGTCTCTAGATTTAGTAATTTCGGCTGTGCTTTGATAGTCAGTTAGTCAATCAGATTTTCCCTCTTTATGTAATAGAAGAAGAAGAAAGAAGATAGGTACTTTCAATAGTCAGTAGTGTGTTAACATTAAACGAATAATACATAAACTAGAAAATGTGACATAAAATAGAAAAGTTTTGTTTGACACATACTCGTATATAGGAGGGTGAAATATCAGTTAAATATCTTTGTTTAATCTATTCGATAGTCTAAGACCCTCGGAAATAAATCCTAACACTATACAACGCGTCACAGAATAAGCGCAACTCCTCATACACCCCCCTTAGTATATTAAAATAAAATAAAATATGATGCATTCGTACTTTAGTTTCGTCTAACCAAATTTCTTAAATAAAGAGAAATAATATTACGGTTTCCATAGATAGCAGTAAATTCAGTAAGGCTAATTCATTTTTCGCTAAATTTTATAACATTAAAAATAGCTGAAATCGATTAAGTAGTCGACACTGAACAAATTAATTCAGGAATTGAGCTGATTCTGTTACGTACGAGTATTGTGTAGGTATTAGAATTTATTTAATACATATTGTGAATTCCTTGATCACCATCGGTGTTTGCCAGTGCATATCTTAAATAACTAGCTATCTGATACCGGCATGCTAAGCATGTGGCCTGGCACAAATTCTATCGAGATAGGTATTGCTCTACAATGATATTATCGTTTGAAACTGAATAATTAATTTACTTTTGTGAGTACAAAAGTAAATTAATGATCTAACAATATCCAAAACAGGAAATAATAATAATTATGAAGACTTATAATAATATAATTATAAATTCGAGTCGGAGATAGTAGGTAAGTGTTGCTATATTATAAAATATAGATTTTTTTGAAGTCAGTACAGTTTTAGACACAGTGTGACGATGAGCTCACCACCTTTCACGTTTAGAACTCCAAAAAAATTTACTTGTGGAAAATGGGTATATCTAAGAATAGAATGGCTCTGCAAACCACCTCGAGGATAAAGGCGTAAGCATTTTTTTAGTTATGCATGTAAGTCTATATTATGTGTTAGTCTCTAAGCCGTAGTTGTTATTCACATCGATATTCATTCGATAGTAAATTCCAAAGGGGTGCATGCGTGAAATGCAAAATATGGGGCGTATTTGTGTCGACACGCCGACACCGTGACATATTTGTATATCACCTGTCGCGGGGGTTGAATGATGATGTGGTTGTGAAGGGGTTATCTTAATAGGTATCTGTCTGTGGTATGTACATTTTCATAAATCTATATCGCGTTGTACTGGGTTGTAAAACAACGGCCGGATAAACAATGTGACAAAAGATTGTGTTTTAACTTTTTGTAGCTTAGACGGAATGAGAAAAACCAAAACCAAAAAAGAATGAGAATGAGAAGGTTCCTATAGGTTGGTTATGATGATAATAAGATGAAATACCCGTGCTCTCACTGATTAACCTCAAAATCTCAGAAACTACAAGTGCTACAAACTTAAAATTTAACAGGTGAATTTTTCATACGATGTTGAAAGTTCGTTGTTGAATTTATTTTTACGATGACGATTATAATTTACAATGTTGAATTTTTGTTGAAATTTCTAAGAAAATATAGTTTAAAACAAGTAAAGAGATTAATTTTAAACTTACTTTGATCTTGAGCCGTGAAAAAATTCTCTTTTTTGTCAACGCGTTATCATCATAGTGCGTCACGATAAAATAAAGGCTGTCGCTAGTCGTCCGCTAATTAGATGAATAAATATTTAGTCATCCGATTACGGACAACTAGACAATTTGATAGATAAATTTAACTATTTCCACAAGATTTTTCGTATAAGTACCTATATCTTTTTCGAAAATTAAATTATTAAAACCACCTTATTTTAGTTTTACTTTTTATTTAACTTCATGCTTAAATAAAAAAAAATACACATGGCGAACTTTACTTTGCACACATTCGGTCGTATGAGATTGAATTTCAGAATAACTGGAAGACGAAACTAAAGTCTGGATATCTTGGGAGCATCGTCGGCAAAGTTTGACCGGGCTGTCGGCGTGTCAGCCGGGTGATCACGCCAATATTGCTTGGGTTGACTCCACGCCCTCGCCAATGCACAGAGAAATTTCAAAATTGCACTTTATTACTTTGAAATACGAAAATCAGAAGCGCCTCATCTTCTTTGTAGTAGCCAGAAAAACGTGCGACATTCCTGTTTAAGTGGACAACAAACGGGGTACTTATTTCTACGTATGTTTTGTTTTTAATAAGTGTAATAAATTATGTTTATCAATACTTAGACAGTAAAGGAAAATATAGCCAGGAAATCCGTAGGCACCAGAATTGGTTCCGTGACAGCACCCTAGTAGATGGGCAACTGTCACATAGCCCGAAAAACACTGACGAAAAGTTAGTACTTTAGTTGGTACGTTAGTCCAGAAATTGATTACCTCTGCCACCCACTCGAGTATAAGGCGTGAGCATATATTTACTACTATACTATGTAACTGTTAGGGACCTGTAGTATTAGTATCATCGATGGTATAGCCCAACTGTAACGTTCTCGAAAACAGCCGGGTAAAATACGTAAGTATAAATGTGTAATGGATTTGTCTCAACAAACAAGACATGAACGCTAGCCCTCGAAGTGAAGACGTCCGCTCCCGTCAGCCATCGACTAATTTCACACAAGAGCGGACGGTCTCGAGCCCGAGTTATGGGAAAAACTTGTTCAATCAGCGTAAGTAGCGATTTTCCGACCGGACCCGCGTCGCGGAGTTCGAAGCTACGTTATGGAAGGTGGCAGCTCTCAGCCAGCGCTCAGGTCGGAATTTCCTAAAATTGTTTCAATTACGTCATTTTAGGAACTTTTGTGCAAAATTTTCATGCTTCTACCAGCGATTTCGGCTGTATGTTGACCGATCGGACAGTCAGCCAATCAGATAGTCAGTTTCTTCTTTTTTGTAAAAGGATTCAACCGCGTTTCGGCATAAAAAAAAAGAAACTTCTAGTTCTTCCAACCTCTATACGAGTCCGTTGCTCAGTTCCTGTTTGAAAGGATCAACCACGAAACATACTTTTAACTGTAACTAGGATTTGTATATTTACTGAATATCTATATATACTGAAAGATACCCGATATTTATTGAATTATGTCTACCAGGTGTTTAGTACCCATATTACAGGCTCTGCCTAGTTTGGTTATTCAGTAATAACCGTGTGTAAATTGTATCAAAAATCTCACTATCTGTCATTGCACTTTATTATAACTTCCTTACAATAAGTATACTTCAATTCCATAATTCCTTCTTTCAACCATACAATATTACGCTGATTCTCAAGCCAGTTATAAAATCTGAAAATAATAGGTTGTTATTAACCCATGACTTTCGATAAAATCAAAAAACTGGTACCTATTACATAGGCATGATGAAAATTCAAGATAAATATTATTAACATTTTGTCTATATAATGTATGGTTTTATTCATCGTTCATATCAAGTAGTATTCGGGAACATACTATGAAGTTATGAGTAAACTACCTAAATTTCCTGTGGCATATCGCATTTTCTTCGTAGCTCTAAAAATCTTATCGAGTTAAATGCTTGTCTGAACATAAATAGCGAAGATAAAAGAATAAAGGAATTAATATCCATCACTACAATACGCAATGACGCAAATTCACCTATGTTATATTGGATCCGACTCGCATATCACGATTACGAATCTACATCTACACTAATATAATATTATAAAAAGAAAAGATTTGTATCTTTGGAAGTTTGTAACAAAAAACAAAAAAACTACGAAAAAGATTTTAAAAAATCTTTCACTAACGGTGAAGCTATATTAACAGGGAGTACCATAAGCTATATTTAATTCCCGTATTCCCACAGGAACCTCGAAAGATTTTTATTTACTAAAGATTAGATAAATATAGATATATCTTATTAGATAACCTTTTAAAATACCTTCCAAAATAAAAGTTAATAATAAAAGTATATATTATGTGTGTATACATTTATCGAATACAGGCTACGAATAAGGAATACAGGAAACTTTAAAAACTGCATGCATCAGTTCCCATGGGGTAGAGTTGTAAATTGGAGTAGATACAAGGGAAGGACTAGGGCCAGGATGCCATAAGTGGCCGAAAGGGCCCGGCAGGATATTTACACTACCAATATATCCGAGAGGCTTTAACTTGCTGACAACTTTGGAACTAAAGGGCATTGAGTACCAAAACTTATAATTCATATTAACATATTGTAACTGTATTGGTAATGATGAACACTTTTAAAGTTTTTTTCTATCTTTGTTTTGTATATTCGGTATTTAATTGCAAAAGAAGATTAGAAAAAAATATATAATTATAAAATCACGGTTTTAGTCCGTTATTCATAGGAAGAACAAAATAGATGGCATTTCTAAAGACAATAACAATGATTGTTTTTTAAATAAAGGTGATATTTTTTCACCCTCGACGCAAAAACTGAGGGGCTGTTATAAGTTTAACATGTGTATGTGTATCTGTATGTCTGTCTCTTCTATCGTAGCTCCCAAACGTCAGAATTGATGTTGATTTAGTTTTTTTAGAAGGCCGTAAATATATATTTCTAATGATGGTATCTTGATGAATTGAAACGCACATCAAAATTTGATAGCGTTGTATGGAATATTTAAGAGCAGAGAGAGCCCTTGCCCTCTTTTAGAGCGATTCTATAACCAAGCTATAATTATAACCCAAAAAAAAACTTTTATCATCCGTCTATCTCTACACCCAACTCCCATCATTTACCTAGAAAAAGATTACATTACCTATAGAGTAAACTTACTTTTTAGTATTCTGGTAAAACTGCACGTCACTCGCAGCGATTTCGTCCAACAATGAGATTTAATTCCGGCGACAAAGGCGCCTGTGACGTCATCTGTCTGCCGGCGACGGTGATCGAGCTGGGGTCTCCTGGGCCAACGGCTGAACTTCAGGTTTAATGTGTTCGGGTAATGAATGCGAGATTAAGATCTGTGACGTCATGGTCGATCACGTTGTTTCGAAGATTTTGAGTTGGTTAACACAGCTCTAGTACACTAAAGTCTTATCGTCAAATTCAGTCGTTTACGTGCGAGCGAGGAGGATAAGAAGTAATTACAATTTCAATGCTCATCTTCTTCTTGTAATATAATATCACGGTGTTTGTTGTTGAACTCCTCTGAAAAAGCTTGACTGATTTGAATGATTTTTTGTATAGATATGAAAATAGGTCGTAAAGTAATTTTTATCCCCCCCTCCCCCCCACATTTATATGGCAGAACGTTGGTTAACAAAGTCTATTGTTAGTGAGCCCGCGTCTCATGCCTGAGGCTCGGGTACAAATCCTGGTGAAGGAATGTATGAATGTATGTTTATGTTTCGGGGTCCAATAATATATATACTGATGAAAAGTGGTTATTACCATGAATTAAATACCTTTTACCCCCTCCGTTAGCACATATTGTTCATCTTTCCATGTCATGGTTTCTATATCCTGAGAAAACTTAAAATTTAAATACAAAAAAGTGTTACAACGGACACAACACAATGATATTCAAACATTTTCTTTCAAATCTTAAATGAGTAGCTCCCCAAATCTAAGACAAACCGGACGGGTCCGGATCATGTCGACACGAACCGGATCCTCGAGGTCAGATATGTTTGCTCGGTCACCCTGTTTGCTCAGCACTCATTTACCAAGTTGGATGTCCGCTCCTGCCTCATTTGGATAATGCTGAACAAACACGGAGATTTCGAGCATTATGCAGTCCCCCGACTTTTGTACAGTTTTCTGAAAGGATAGTATAGCTACATTGTTGTGTTACTATGTTTGTGACTTTTGGTATAAAGTTCTTTGTGTTCTATAGGTACATTATGGGTATTTTTCTGCTTCCTGACAACGGGTTTAGTACCTGCCTAAAATAAGAAACTGACTGACGATTGATAAATGCACAGCCGATACCTCTGGGTCTAGTAGCATGAAACTTGCATAATGTTTCCTGTTATGTAAGTAAACACCGAGAATTTTTTTTTTGAAATTTCCACGGGATCGAGAAAAAAAGCGATCCTTGCGGGAAACGCCGCTCGGGGCCTGATAGTTAGATATAACTTTAATGAGTACATACAATCTTAATAAACAATAGAAATATAATAATCCAGACCATAATAGTGGTGATATAAGGCTCGGATTCGTATCTTGTGTAACTAACATGACGGAAGTGATGAAATTTTGTCATCGCTCAGGAGTGGAGTACCCTTACTGACTACAATCATCGGGACAAGGCGTGAATATATTTGGTTACATTTATATTTCCAATTAACCCTCTTGCAGCTTTGAAAAAACTGCCTATCAAAATGTAACTAATAAATACGGAGAGAAGAGGTTTCCCTAAACCCCCTGTCCTATCTAACCCAATCTAAATCAGGCTCTCCCACCGCTATCCAAACGGCCCTCTTCCCCTCATATCGCAGTGACATCTCGAGTGATTCTACATATTTTTGTCATTTAACTAGCAATAATAGCACAGTACTAGGGCAGGGCATCGACGGGAGCGGCGCCGGGTCCGCGACTATAAAATTTCACGCGACATAAAGCAAAAACACACCCCAGCGCATTACCACTTATACATCTCGCGACCACAATAACTTGACCTCTGGAATAACCTTTAGCTGCCCCTCTGTGCCTTCTATTAACAGGGAAGTAGAGGGAGAGATGGTTCAAAGTAATTTGGTGCATAAAACACATCTTGTTATGTTAGTGCGGATATCGGCAAACTTCTCTCGCGTGTCGCGATAACTATGAAAAGTTTAACTATAACCCGAGTAATTTTAGGTTGTGAATACTATTTGCAATAACCATAACAAGGTTACGAGGACTGTTTTAATTACTTATGAATACAGGCACCGTGCAAACCATTTTTAATATGTACTTTAATATTTATAAGTAGGTTACTAATATAGCCTTTAATTGTTGTACCTATTAGCTTTTTTCCGCGACTGCCATGTACCAGGATAAAAAGTAGCCTATGTCTGTTTCCAGTCTCCAAATTAAAAAAAAATATATTCATGTCATTATGTTGTTCTATGGTTGCTCCATTGTTGCGTACAAGTGTGCTGTAGTCAGTCAAACTGTAGCATTCTCGTTAGTCTTGTATTTCCAATAAATATTAAAAAAAATACCTGCATTATATTATGTGCGTCTTCTAAGATAGCTGCGCTAATCAATATGAAGGAGCTCCAACATCAATATTTGACTGATACAACTCCGTATTGCCGGCTAACGAGGGCAAACATTAAAATTCTACAAGATTAACTACTACATCCAAACGTTTTTGATACATTTATATAGTTTTTTCATATTACCTTTGAATTAGATACCGGCATGTGTTAGTCAACTAGATAACTTTTTTAAAACTTACACATATTTGTCACTAGGCCGTGGTTGAAAGAAAACATCGTGAGGAACCCCGCAGGTCCCAGAATTAATTCTGAGACATGTGTAACAGACCTAGGCGATGGGCTCACCACCTATCAAGTTTAGGGGTCCAAAGGATATCTCGTGAAAAGTGGGTATATCGAGAAATTGAAGACTTCTGCCTACTCCTTCGGGGTTAAATGGCGAGAGATTATTATTATTAGACATCGGGATCTGATGCTATTTCAAATTTAATTTTATAATTGACATCTAATTACGGGGTCTAAAGAATTACCTACTAAATTCATTCCAGAAATGAAATACCTCCTCAGGGCTAAAGAGTTAAATATAGCTATCTGGGGCACGGCAGTGCCCCCGCTAAGTCGAGTAAAATACGTTTTATTTGAGCTAATAAATAAAAAATATTATGATTTTAAATTTGACGAAACTTTCAGATTGCATCAATACTGACGGGCGACCAAGGACAATTAATAATCTTATAAATATTGTTAAGAACTATTATTAGATATTTCATAATTTAGATTCTATTAGGTGTACGTCCTGAAATACTATTCTTTTAAAAATTACTCTACATAATTTTATATTTCTGTTCACAATATAATCTGTGTAATATTTGACTCCTCATCTACTTTATTTTATAAAAGTATCAAGACGTTCTGTCGTCACTTTCTGTGAAGTGGTCGCCGCGCGGCCTGAAGGCGAAGTACTGATTAACTTGTTTCTGAAATAATTTCATAACTTTCGATAAAATTCCAAACTCTGTTAGCTCTGTTAAATTTCCCTTGTTATCCTTTAAAATGACTTGGCTATTGGCTCAGTTAATCATGCTTTCTGAGTCAAAGCTAACCATAATTGTTGGTTTCGTGTTTGGGTGGTTATGTGTACTTACCTATGTTTATGAGGGAATATCCAATCTTCCGGGCATTGTACTACATAGTTCCACTTTGAAGGCAATCTAAAATATTATCTAAAACAAAATCGTAAATATTGTAAATAAAATATTATTTTCTTTAAAAAAAGTTAATTTTTATAAGTTTTTTTTGTTTTTTATACTAAGTTTTTTTTGTTTATTTATTTAACTTCATGTACCAAGAAAATGTACACACGGCGAATTTAATGCCACAGACATTATCTACCCAACCATCAAGCTAAGCAGAAATAATTTGGCGGAATTGGCAGCAAATAATAAAAATAATAAATGAAACATAAAATTTCGGTAAATTCTAATTCTCACATAAGTTGATAAAATAAACTAACAACATTATATATCGTAATAAAGATAAATACAAAAATACTTACATAAAATAATCTAAAGATGATGATTTTCTTTGGAACAATTACAATTATTACAAGTATATCAGTTGTTTAATGCCCATATATTAAATAAATTAAAATAAAATAAAAATCTCACGCCTTTCATCCCTGAGGGGGTAGGCAGAGGCATTCCATTATTGGACATACTCACATTTCACGAGATACATTGGACCCCTAAACGTGATAGGTGGTGAGCCCATCGCCGGACCGGGTCTATTTACACATGACACAGACCTGCGGGTTTCCTCACGATGTTTTCCTTCACCGTCGAGCTAGTGATAAATATGAGCAGTGATACCCCGGACGATTAAAGAGCCGGTCGAAAATCAATGCGACTCGGGTTCGAAACCTGGCATGTACCAATGAGTTTTTCAAAAACTTACGTACATATTTATCACTAGCTCGCCCATATATTAGTACTAGTTAAATCCATTTATATAAAACCGAAATACCACTGACGCACACACTAAAACGAACTTTACGCCTTTTATCACAGATGGGATAGCCAGAAGTATTCCATTTCTGGAAATTCATTCAATTCAGTTCATTCTTAGAGTTCTCATCGTGAAAGTAGCTTTCATAAGAATATTATAAGGAAACCTGCAGACTCCAGAATCAGATCTAAAGCATAACATAATGGCACCCTGATCGTAGAATCCAAAAATATAATAAAAAACTGCATTAATATACATTGTACAGACACTATTCGTAGCAGGCTCTACGCTCGTCGTAGCAACTCCTTTCACAACGTCTACGATCATTATGTGGTCCAGTCACCGTGAAGATTTGCCTACCTGTAAACTAGATTTTAGACGACCTAGTACCGGAATTTCTAGACCATAAGTCTAAGTAGAACATGTACAAATGTAGTACAGTAAGTACTTACTGCTATAGCATAGTTTTGGGAGGTGAATATTGAAATTTTATTCAAAAATAATATTTATTATGAAAATGAACATAAGTAATTATAGTTCATGAAAATTATAGTTCTGTGTATGGCACGTGTCAAAAAAAATCTATTGAGCCCAAACTCGAGGGGTTTACGAGTAGCCATTGAGGAGTTGCGATTGCCACCTCCTGCAGGCGTATTCACGGAGGCTCGACACCGTTTCCGTTCGATTCAGATCGAGTGAAAAATTTTCCGAAGTTGAATCTATCGACTTCGGAAACCGTATTCTAGGCGTTTCAGACAGCCACGGAAAATTTTCCGAATTCTTATGTCAAATATGACAGTCGTTTTCGATACCGACATCTGTGAATAGCCCATCTTCAACAGATTTTCCAATTCCGAGTCGAATATCGAAGCTCCGTGAATACGCCTGCTGGTTCCATCATCAGATCAACTCTGTGGTACCATAATATTACTTGGTCACCAAATTTAAATAATAATACATAACTATGAAAAATTCCAGGTCAGTTGAAGATATCAACTGTCAGAATTTCTAAGACACCCAACGGTATCCGACATACTCGTAGCTTAACGACTTCCATTACTTACCTACTTCCATTTACGCACAAGAAAAACATTCAAGTGTAGCAGTAATTACATGTAAATATATATTTAAATTGCAATTAGATCAGTCTTCTGAACTAAAATTGTATACATAACTTGCGGCTGACCATGATCGTTTTTTCCCGTTCCCGTGGGAATTTCCCTTCTAAAAGCTCAGTTACGTCAGTTTATAATTTAGATAGTGTATTTATTTATCATCAGCCGGTTTCTTCTTTAATTAATAAAGAAGACTACTCTACCATTTTTTTGTGTTACCAGACAATTTTTTTTTATTCCTTCTATTTTACTCTTCGGTACAATCCCAGAGACAAGTCACCTTATTCAATCTGCACCTGTACAGCTGCGTATACAGTGTATAGACAGGATTGTGAACCGAGGCACGTCGTCGTTGCATAGTAGCGGCTGGTGAGAAATGCGTGGAGCGTGAACAACACCTGCCTGAGCACTGCTGTATCGAAGCAATACGTCCATCGCCATAAATACCCCATATACTCGTACAGTCAACAAAGTTGTTAGTGTTACATGGCCAAAAATTAAGATTCACTTTTCTCTTAAAGCCTTAAATGTATTTATAGTATATTTTTCGTAAATTATAGGGATCAAAGATACCTTTCGAAATAAACATTAATCAATAAGATTTATTTATGACTTCCCCGGAAAAATGAATTCTTAGTTACTGGCCATGTAACCCTAACAACTTTGTTGACTGTACGTCGAGGGTTGTGTCCTACCTAGTCAAATCAGTTACTTTTTACGATCTGTCAAAACGAAATTTTACTATGGAAAATGTACTGAAATAGCAAACCGTGACATCATAGTTTGTAGTACTCAATTGCAGCACTTTTTTTGATTGATTTATTATTTTTAAATTTGCTATAATTGTAAATTGAAAATCGAAATACATATTTTGAGGTGTTTTGGGATAATCTTTTTGATGTATGACTACTCGCAATTTAATTTCGATGCTGTCAACTACCCAATTATGAATTTACTTATACATACTGAAAAACTACTATCCTTTATTTATACCTACTATGAAAAAAATACATTTATCTCCGTACATGTTTTTTATTTCTTTATTTTTGGTAGTGTAGTTATCGATTTAGATATCAAAACACATTTTTTTTAATGTATGTCTGTTTGTTTGTCTGTCTGTGCATCACGCAAATTATACTGGATGGATTTTGACTAAATTTTCTGTGGCGATAACTGCGTAATTGTGTAAAAATTTAGGGTACGTTTTATTATAGCAAAATATCTCATTCCCCTAGGAACGATTAGACCTAGAAACTTGAAAAATGATATGTAGGTGTCTTATAATATGTCGTAGGAAGTCGCTATGAAGGGATTTTTGGTAATTCCTATGGGAACGGAAATAGACTACACTAGATAGAAAGAGACTAGGGCGCCCGCTAGTCTCTAAATACAATAGTAAATATTTTTGTCTTAACCTATAATGTATGTAAGTTCTCTTTGTAAATAGGTAAATGATATTTGCTACAATGGTACATTATGGAGTACTATGGTATATATAGGTACATTGCCGTCTCACGTTCTATCGAAATACACTAAACAAAAAAGTTTGAACTGAAACTTGATCTCGAAAACACTTCGGCGAAGTCGGGCGGTGTAGGGGCCGTCTCAGGCGCGGAGCGTAATTTGAACAAATGAGCGACAGCTTCCGAACCAAATTAGATTCCCGTACGACCGTCCGGACGGTCAACGGTCGGACGGTCGGACGGTCACCACTCGCCCGACAGATTACGGCACTCGGTTGCAGGGCTGCTGCCATTTGTAACAAGTTATGGACGCAATAAATAGGTATGGACTTGTATTTTGTCGTTACATCGTTCATTGAGATGGTTGTTTTTTGAGTCTCTATTTTCTTCGTTGACACTATAATAATTCATTTATTTGCCAACAAAATACAGCAGAAACAGTGTACAAGAGCTATAGTGTTGCAAGGTAAGAGCAAAGGGATAGTCAGCGACCTCTGCACTAGGCACGGAGCCTGTATCGCAGAGGCCAATCTTTGTTTATCCTGTCCAATTACATATCTGTAAAATACGACTGTAAATGTAAATAAATATTTATAAAATGATTTTTTTTATTGCAGTTCTTATTCATATTCCACAAAATTTAAAGTATACTCACTTCACAAGGAGGTTAAAGGAAATTTCCACTTTTCACGTGTTTTTTCGACTCCCCAAACTTGCCCGTAAAAGTACATCGTTCTCAAATAAATCAAATCTGTATTGACCGAATGCAAATACCCTGTTATCCGGCGTTTAAACAGTGTAGGGCCGCGGCCCTTCCCGGCTCCTAATCAAAAAATTGAACTTTCAATAAAGGGAATCATTAATTCTGCTTAGAGGGGATCCGGGGATCCTAACGAACTCCGCAAGAATGTTGGCATGTTTTTGTCGGATAATTATTTGAAAGAAATACTTAGGTGTGCCGGGAACTTGCCCGGGGCTATTGTTCTCGACGGCTTGTTTGGTCTTGTACTTTTACTTGAAGCCGAACAATCTTCATTACACACAAGTAAGGCTACAATTAAAAACTTTAAGCAATAACATTAAATACAATATATCCGCTCCTATTTTATCATTAAATGTACACTCAGATCTTTTTGCTTAGGAGTCGAAGAGGTATTAAATTTTTAAATGTACCCAATTTTCAACACTAATATTAAAGTGGCAGGTGGTACCTACTGATGAGCTAGCTTAGAACGAATTCTAAGGCCTGCAGAATACCTAGCGATGATTTCCTTATTGTGACGGAAATCATCAATCACAAATTTTGACGTACCTAAGTGTTTAAAAACTAGTTAGTATCTCATGATGTGCCCAATTCCATGATCGGACTACAACATCGATCATCAACGAACTTAGACCTCATGAAAGGCGTAGATACTCACAATGAAAGGCGTAGATACTCACAATAACTATAATTGCGTACTAAAAAACATTACATTTATTTACAATACAGATAAAAAAGGTCCTCCAAAGAGGATACATGTGAGACAGTGCTCAAAAGACTAGCCAAATTCCTTCTGTGAATAGCTATATCATCCTTGGACAAAGATAAATGAAGCCTTCTGGTAACCTGAAGCCTAAGAAAATCTGAATAGGTACATGTTCATGTTTCCATTGAACAAGTAAACAGTAACAAATCCGTATCACAATAAACCGAACGACCGCAAAAAACAGCGGCGGATATTGATCCGGTATTTTTCTCAGACGCTATTACGGTAATGCAGGCAATCCCCCGCATCGCAGCGACCGTCGAGAATTAATGATGTCCTTTATTGGAAGCACAATTTTTTGATTCCCTCCCCCCTTTCCCCCTCGACCCGACACCGCCGTCGCCTCAGGCGGAGGAAGCCAACAAAAAGCTTGTTTACACGACCTGCCTTGGTTTAAAATATAATCGCTTAAAGGCATCATTGTGTTCTGTCAACTAAGGCAGTTGGGAGGTCGGGAATCGGTCGAGTCGGAATAAAAAAAAAGAGAATTAATACTATTATTTCTCTCATAACATTATAAGCTTAACTACACACAGATTTTTTATTTATTTGTTGAGTGGTTTTGATAGTAGCTCTAAGATGCTGTCGTGCTTGTAACAATCGCATTGGGCATGGTGAGGCATTTTCAGAAATTTAAACTGTATGTCTAGTCCAGGCAATGAAGCGGATTTTTGTATGAAGACCCCAACATTAATTCCTCAGTCAATGAAACTGTGCAGGATTGTAGTATAGTATAAGACAATACTTGCATAAAAAAATCCAAAAAAAAAACCTAACCGAAGTTAGGTATTTTTACTGAAATACTTATATTTTATATGATATCTTTGTTGGGAAAAATGCTCAGTCAAAATTTTCTTCGCTAGCAATATTCATGAGTGTTAAGAAAGCTATATGCGAAATATAAAAAAAAAATCTCCTGGTAGAAACAAAAAAACTCAGACGTATTATGTACCTTGCACAGGAAAATTGCTCAGCAAATTTTTTTAACTGGAATGTTATTTAATAGTCTCTGTGGACTTACAATAGGAAAATCCTAAATAAAAACCGTCTCGGTATATTATTTTCAGAAATTATCAAATTATCAACCAAAAAAGAAATTTTTTTTAAGTATAAAAACCTAACTTCGGTTAGGTTTTTTTTTGGATTTTTTTATGCAAGTATTGTCTCATACTATACTACAATCCTGCAAAGTTTCATCGACTGAGGAATTAATGCTGGGATCCACTGCTTTTATTGCCTAGACTAGTCCCGGTTTTTATTATGTTCCAGCGTAATAGAAGTTGTTAAGCCATGTCAGACACCTTTACGCGTATTGAAAAATTCTGACTGAGATAGCGTAAACACCATCTCCCAATACGCGATAAGAGATATTGTATGGCCCATACTTCCATATATCTGAGGAAACGACGCATATCTTAGCAGTGGGTTCTTTCAGGCTGATGATTATGATGATGATGATGTTGGTTAGTAATCGGAAGAATAGAAATATTTTTAGACGCACAGTAGGTAACTTATGACGATGCTAGCTTTTGCCCACAACTTTATCCACGTTCCGGCATAAAAAGTAGCCCATGCAATATTTTGATGTATAAGCTACGAGTAATATTAATGTAAAGTTTTATCAAAATCCATTAAGTACTTCTTGCGTGAAATAACCAACCTCACATCCATCCTCACAGTCTTTAGCTTATATAATACTAGCGACCCGCCCCGACTTCGCACGGTTGCAATGCTTATACTAAAACCTTGCTCTTGAATCACTCTATCTATTAAAAAAACCGCATCAAAATCCGTTGCGTAGTTTTAAAGATTTAAGCATACATAGGGACATAAGGACACAGGGACATAGGGATATAGGGACAGAGAAATCGACTTTGTTTTTAATAATAATAATGATAATAATAAATTGTGGGACACAATTCACAGACGGTTATTCAGTTCCAAACTAGGCAGAGCCTGTGCTATGGGTACTAAACAACTGATAAACATACTTAAATAAATATTAAACGACCAGACACGAAGCCAACAGACATGTTCATGCACACAAATGTTGGCCCCGGGCGGGGTTCGAACCCGCGACCTCCGACTCAGAAGGCAGGGTCACTACTGACTGAGCCAACAAGCCCGTCAACTAACGTCAACGTTTTATACTATGTAGTGATTATATAATATTAGTAGGACTATGCCAACAAGTTACAATAGTGTCTGGATATAAATAAATACATGTCGGATACATCAGTAAATCTTTACGCAAAACAAGCGAAGCCGTGACGTGAACGCAAACACGGCCGTTTGATCCCGCAGGTTTCTCTGCCAATTAATTTACCGACATTCGGCGTCTACTGTCGCTGTAAACCAGGATTAGAAGCCACTGGAGCTTTGTTGCCCAAATAATAGCGATTAGATTTGCTAATCAATAGATTTACGAGTTGGCAGCCAGTCTGTACTTTGCCACAACGCCTGTAGGTATTCCAAACCAATTATGAACATTCTAGTAATACACCGGCAAGACGCCATACATTTCAATTAGGCGGGCGTCGGCTCCACGCCTCTGTCTCGGTAATCGCGTTAATTATCGCCCAGTTACTGTACTTATGGCCCTCCCCTTCTACATCTCTCGTTAGCTTCCAAATATTGTTAATCCCGTAAATTAAGTTTTTGTGACAAACATTCTATAAACAGATTTGACTCTGCTTGAAATTGAAAGGGATGTCTTGCGTTGTTTAGAGAACTAGAATATATAAAGTAAAGAATTTTGGTCATGCATTAGCCCCGAGGGGGTAGGCCACTGTTTCCGTATATTTTTGGATACCTAAACGTGATAGTCGATGAGTCCCTCGCCGGACCGGGATGCTGTTACAAAAGCTTTTGAAAAAATTCTTGGGACTGATTCTTTATATGATATTATGTTTCTTCATCGTCGAGCAAGTTGTAACATATTTACGAAGTTTTTATAAACTAATTGTTATATGTTTCATCAAGATACGATGACTAAAATACTATAGTTACGGCCGTGTGTCAGACAAGTTAGGAAAAGCTTTCTCTAATAAGTAAGGATTTGTTTACCACTTTTTTCCTGTCAAATTACTATAAGATTAGAACTGTAAAAACGTCCGGACTTTGTGTCCATTTCAATCAACCTCATCTCATTAGTGTGACTGTCTGCAATTTAGTGTCGGCCAACAAAAGTTGTACGTGTACATTTTTATGTCCCTATTCTGTTCCAGTACTACTTATTAAATAGCTGGAAAATTGTAAAAAAAAATACAAAATGTCCTCACTTTAAACAATTTTAAATATATTATTGTATGTTGTTCATCATCCAGTCGTCCAGTGTTGGGAACTGTATCTCCGATACCTACTCTTCGTATTTAGTTGAAGAACAATGTAGGTAAGTACGCAGAGTAGATTTTTTTACAAATGTAAAAATTAAATAAATAAATATAAATCTCACGCCTTTTATCCTTGAAGGAGTTGGCAGAGGTATTCCAATTCTGGAAATACATACTTTTCACAAGAAATTTCGACCCCTAAACGTGATAGGTGGTGGGCCGGTGGTGGGCCCATCGCCGGACCGGGTCCGTTACACATGCCTCAGAATTAATTCTGAGACTTGCGGATTTTTTCATTATATTTTTCCTCACCGTCGAGCTAGTGATGAATATGTACGTAAGTTTTGAAAAACTCATTGTTACATGCCAGAATTTGAACCCGAGCCTGACTGATTATCATCATGAGAAGCGGGATCTTACAAATGTCTTTTTTCTTTAAATGCTATGGAAACGAGATCGTTAGAAAGAATCAGAGTACAGCGATGCGACGTCATCCTATGGCGTGATTGGCTGCGGAACGCTGCGCGGCACCGCACTCGCAGACTTTTCTGTCCGCGGTTTTCTAATCCCAGCATCAATTTGTGTAGTTTCGACAGTTAGACCTGCACACAGACGAACTATTTGTGTCATGAATCTATTATTATTAGCGTATCCAAAAACTTTAAACGTTAAAAAATATGTCAAGATTGTTTTTATTGCTACTATTGAATTTTTTTATTATATAACCCAACAGACGCTATCCTTTTCGAATCCCATTGTAAAAAGCACCTTTTTCAATATTAATTTCTCATTTTAGCTATTTAAAATAATTAATGAGCAGTGATAGCCCGGACGGTTAAAGAGCCGGTCGAAAATCAGTGAGGCTCGGGTTCGAATCCTGGCATGTACCAATGAGTTTTTCAAAAACTTACGTACATATTTATCACTAGCTCGACGGTGAAAGAAAACATCGTAAGGAAACCCGCAGGTTTCAGAATTAATTCTGAGACATGTGTAAATAGACCCGGTCCGGCGATGGGCTCACCACCTATCACGTTTAGGGGTCCAATATATCTCGTGAAATGTGGGTATATCCAGTAATGGAATACCTCTGCCTACCGCCTCGGGGATGAAAGGCGTGAGATTATTTATTTTATTTTATTTATAAAAATACTTATTACGAATATTCAAAAATATTTCCAAATCGGTCCAGGCGTTCTTAACTGATACGCTTACTAACGCACAATATTTAATATTTATTAGGTACATAGATTTGATTATTATTAATTAAGTATTTCTGACGAAGCTTGCTATGTACCAATTTATTTTATATTGACAAAGCCTGTTTCTGACAAAACAGGCGTATGATCGTTGTTTTGTAGCTTATATAAATAGATAGAGCATTTCCTCATAAGTTACTAAAATGTGCGCGACACTGCCAAAGCCAACTAGAAATTATAACCGTCGTGATAGTTAAAAAAAAATTATTAATCTATGAAACTGTCAATAGCCGTCACTCTCTACAAATCGTGACAAAAATTAACATATTTTTGGAAAACTAAATTATGTAAATTTTAGTATTATGGTCCGTTCCCTGAGAATTTCTATTCTCTCCACAAATAACAAACAGTGATTAGATATGTAATGCCTTTTCATAACCAAGAATACGTATTATTCTTTTTGAAATTTTTCTCTGGGGTTTCATAGCTGTATTATAAATATTATATATTTTTTTAAAACATAATTTTGGATGCTTAGACGTACGTCGCTTAAAATAATTCAGGTTCCGTCTTTTATTATCCGGACTCATAAGGTAAATATCAATATTTCCAGGTAGTACCTACTTAATCAGGTAGACGCAGGTTGACGTCACATCTTCACATTTAGATGTTGTCTAGGAGAGCTCTACGTGTGTCTCTTTCAAATATTCGAGACTTTACAGTCCCGAGAAATGGTAAATTCAATTCAATTCATTTATTCATCATAAAAATTACATGTCATGTTATAATAATATCTAATAAGAGCCAGACTGTAATAAGTTCTAGGTATACAATACAAGACAAAGATAAAAAAAAATAGTTTGTCCAATACGTCCCTAATTTGGCGGTAACAACAATAATCAATAATACAAATTGTGACGTCGTTTTACATAACACTAAAAAAAACTTGTTTCTTTCTAGAACCTGCCTCATTCCCCTACCAATATGAACCTTAAAATGGAGCATGGAAGGCCACGAAAGTCTCCCTTGAGGAAAAAAAAAGGTCTGGAGCATGGGGATAGCTCTGATGACAATCATACACATGAGAACGGGACACAAACTATCTTAATCTCTCCCAGCAAAGGTCTTCAATTTATCTAGTTGTGAAAAAGAAATTTATTAGCTTTGCAATCATAAATAATATACTTTTATTCTTAACTCCAAAGAGGTTGGCAGAGTTACCTATTTCTATTCATATAGATATGTTTTACAGGAAAACCTATTGCGAGCCTACTAACAAAAGGAAGCTTAAAGACAATCATGTCAAACGGTCACACACGCAAAAAGAGAAAAAGTGAGTCTTTATATATACTACGTGTGTTAAAAAAATCTGCAATCTATCGCGTTTTAATAAACGCGCGTCCTCTACTAACATAAAAATGTCATGTGACTCTTTTACATAATAAATACATGAAAAAATCCTCACAACAATTGTTTAATTACAGTCAAATTAATGGACTGGAAAAGATTTCACAGGCTGAGAGACATTTACGACTTCATAGACGAGTTAGAGAGGGATTATCCTGCTATATGCACTGTGTCTGTCATTGGCAAATCCGTTGAGGGCAGAGACATAAAGGTGAGCTATACTTATTACTACAATGTGCCACTACCAAATGGCGATGACTTACTAGAAATACATTGCTAATTCTTTAAATTATTAGGGTTCCGTACCTCAAAAGGAAAAAACGGAACCCTTATAGGATCACTTTGTTGTCCGTCTGTCCGTCCGTCCGTCCGTCTGTCAAGACCCTTTTTCTCAGGAACGCGTGGAGGTATAAAGCTGAAATTTATATCAATTACTCAGATCTACTGTCCCTTGAAGCTGTGAAAAAATCAAACTTCTAAGCCAACGCAATCAAAAGATACAGCCGTTTATGCCGCAAATTTTCGACACTTGCAAGGGAATCAAAACCTACAGGGTGCTTCCCGTGAACTCAGAATCTTGAAATTTGGTACGAAGCAACGTCTTATAGCATAGATAAAGGAAAAATTACGAAAACCATAAATTTGCAAGGTTGTACGGAACCCTCGGTGCGCGAGTCCGACTCGCACTTGGCCGGTTTTTTTTACTAAGACATGTATTCGTATACGAGTGAGTAAGGCACCGCGCCGCCGCGAACGTTGCTACTGCGTCGCATCGCTACGATTCTGCTGCGATACTTAGATTTTGAAGATATTGTTAGGACATAGCGCTTCACTAATATCGGTCGCCTGTAATATGCTCTAAAGGCAACTTCATGGCATATTGCGATTTCATCTCTTCAGATATTCAATTTCTTGATGTAAAACACACTTTTCCCCTGTGTTATATTTTTGTTCTAAATAATTATCTATTGTCCTGAACCGTTCTGGATTGCATGACAGGCTAATACACACACTGATCCAATTTTGGTTTCTTGATGTCGTCATCGTAGATTTATACATCATAATATTATATACTTCTAGATGTTAAAAATATCGAACAGCGACGCCAAGAACTTGGCTGTGTGGCTCGACGCGTCGATTCACCCGCGCGAGTGGATCAGTACGGCCGTCGTGACGTACCTCGCTGACGTCATCGTCAAGAACTTCAAAACTCTATCAACTTCCATCACTAATAAAGACTGGTATTTAACAATCACTATCACTACATAGTATAAAACAAAGTCGCTTTCTCTGTCCCTATATCCATATGTATGCTTAAATCTTTAAAACTACGCAACGAATTTTGATGCGGTTTTTTTTAATAGACAGAGTGATACAAGAGGAAGGTTTTAGTGTTAGCATTGCACCCGTGCGAAGTCGGGGCGGGTCGCTAGTTAAGAATAAAGGAGACCACAAATCATAAAGTGTCAAAAGGATGCCATAAGACTAGGTGGAGCGGCGATCTCTGCAAGACGTGCTATGGGAGAGGCCTACGTCCAGCAGTGGACTGCTATGGGCTAATTATCATAAAATAATTAGCTTATTTCGTGAAACCAATTAGATTATTTCGTAAAACTACATACACACAAGCAGCCAGGTTCTGAAAGAGGTCCTAGCCGAATTGACTGATTGAATTGATGAATAAATTGCGCAAAGGCCAAATCAGATCGAGCTGTAATAATTTTACACGTGCTTTTTATGGCACAAGTTCGTTAGGTGGATTAAATATAATATAAATAACTAGCTTTTACCCGCGGCTTTGCTCACGCACGTTTATTTCACCCCCTTGGTGGTTTAATTTTGCAAAATCCTTTCTTAGTGGATGCCTACACTGTATAAGCTATCTATGTGCAAAATTTCAAGTCTCTAGACATGGCGGTTTAGGCTGTGCGTTGGAACATCACCAACCAGTCAGTCAGTTTATCATTTATATATGTTTTTTTTTTATTTGAATAAAAAAATGTTTATTAATTGTTGCCAGGCACATAGTACCAGTGCTAAACCCAGACGGCTACGAATACACACACACTTGCAACCGCATGTGGAGGAAAAACCGCGCGCGGTACGGCGGCCAGTGCGTGGGCGTCGATCTTAATAGAAACTTTAGGTCAGTTAACAGAATCTACCAAAGCAAACGTCTAAAAGATGTTTTTGCTAGCTTTTCAGCGTGATTTCATCCGTGTAAGTTCCGTGGGAAAATTAAATCCCAGACCAGACAAGTAAGCTTTTATTGATAAAAGGTTTTTAAAAATCGTTGCCATAGTTTTGGAGCTTATTATACAAACAAACTTTCTTTTTTATAATATTATAGTGAGGATGTAGAAGAACACCAAAGTTATCTTGGTTCGTTCGACCCGCGGTGGGCTTGCGTGAGAGATTATATCTTATTATACTTTTTTAATCAGTTAAGAACCGCCGGTTCCAATTAGAACCGAGACACAATTAAAAATCTATTGTGTCTGTGATTCATGGTCTGAAAGGTTAAAGACCCTTATCTCAGCAGTGGTCTGTTACGGGTTGATGATGGTGATGTTTTTGTCATCAGCTACGGCTGGGGGAACAATGGCGAAGAAGGTTCGTCTGAGGAGCCGAATAATGTGTTTTACAGAGGACCAGCACCTTTCTCTGAACCTGAGACTGCGGCTGTGAGGGTTAGAGTATTTCTTGATTACAATTTATTTTTAGGGTTCTGTACCCAAAGAGTAAAAACGGAACCCTATTACTAAGATTTCGCTGTCTGTGCGTCTGTCTGTCACCAGGCTGTATCTCAAGAACCGCGATAGCTAGACAGTTGAATTTTTTTACAAATTATAAATTCCGCTATAACAACAACACTAAAAACAAAATAAAAATTTAACAAACATACAACAAACGCGACTTTTTTGCCGATTTTATAGATAATGGTACGGGACCCTTCGTGCGCGAGTATGACTCGCACTTGGTCGGTTTTTTTTTCTTCATTTTTATGTATCTGATTCTTCTTTTTCTTTATCTCACCGATTGACTGACCGGGGCTGAATCCAAAGGGACCATATCATATTTAAAATAATGCTGACTCAGTTTATTAGTCGGTATTGTCAAAAAAGTGACACCAACTTAGACACTGTCTAACAGTCTTAGACAATATCTAACTTTGTACACAATTTTGTGGTCTTTATAAGTCTGTTTTCAACTTCCAGGATACGATACTGAACTCTAGCACACCATTCAAGGTGTTCCTCTCATTCCATAGTTATTTTGAGCTGATAATATTCCCGTGGGGTTTCAAGCAGGAACCATGTCCACACTACCTCAGATTGTTAGAAGGAGGAGCAACTATGGCAAAGGTAACAACTTCGCATAAGAAGCAAGTTGATTTGTAACAAATATAAAAAATATGAAGAGTTGACTATCACTAGCTCCAGTGTGAAGGAAAACTTCGGGTGGAATCCCGCAGGCTCCAGAATTAATTCGAAGGCATGTCTGATAGCGACCCACTCCGGCGTTTACACACTGACAGGTTAGCCCAATTAAAGCCTTCTAAGAATAAAAAAAACTGGTGAAAACTAGGTACATCAAGGAATGGAATACCTCTGCAGACCCCCCTCGAGGACAAAGGCTTGAGCATAATATACAATTAATATATTACCCAACTTAATAGCGAAAGTTTACATTCGTCTGTCAAAGCAATAAAATTGAAGAATAGGAACTAAATAATAAAATCGTGTTGTAGTACTAGGAGAGACGCCCAGCAGTGTTGCCTGCGCTGTTTTTTCCGTGCCAATTTCTCAAATTATTTCTCAGAGGATAATATAATAATAATAATAACGTTTATTTCTTACCACACACCAAAATATTATATACAAGAAAACCTATTAAATAAACTATAGTTTTAATTAGTGATGGGACTCGAATCACATTTGATTCGAATGATTCGAATGATAAAGGTGGAAAGTTGATTCGAATTAGATTCAAAGTTGATTCGAATTGCCGAGTTGATTCGAATCATCTTTACAATTCGAATCACCGATGATTCGAATTAACATTTATGATTAGAATCTTTAATTGCGCGGTAAGCTTACCTTATCGATGAGACGGTTAAAATTCGTTCACGTTTTTTTTGCATTTCTATCAAGATTTTTTCAATGAGTTTTTCATAAACTTTCGTATACATATTCACTAGCTCGACGGTGAAGGAAAACATCGTGAGGAAACCCGCAGGTCTCAGAATTAATTCTGAGACATGTGTAAATAGACCCGGTCCGGCGATGGGCTCACCACCTATCACGTTTAGGGGTCCAATGTATCTCGTGAAATGTGGGTATATCCAGTAATGGAATACCTCTGCCTACCCCCTCGGGGATGAAATAAATATATATTTAAACGAAAAAATAAGTAATAATTATTCTTCAAAAGCACCTACCTGTAGTGAAAACTAAAAAGTGATGTTAGGTAAGTAGGTAGGTATATTATATTTTTTCGAACTCCTTCCTTAGTTTTTTTTTTAAAAGTGGTTAATACAGGTTTGTTAATTAATTTTTCAGAAGTAATTTAAACACGGTGAATAGTATATTTTTGTGTATTGAACGATTTTATTGATTCGAATCAACGTATAAATTCGTATTGATTCGAATGTATCAATCAATTCGAAGCCAAGCTGTTTATTCGAATCATGATTCGAATTTTTCGCCAGGTTATTCGAATTGATTCGAATATTAATTTTCGATTCGAGTCCCATCACTAGTTTTGATCTATTTGTAGGATGTCTACATTGTATCAGCAAATTACCTACCAAATTTTAAATTTCTAGTTGAAGTAGTTTCGAGGATTTCGTTATTTCTCTTTTATTTTTATATAATTATACTAAATTTTCAGGCGATATATGAAAGTTCGGGGGTAATATACAAAGTGGGTTGTACGAAAGATATGACATACTACGCATGTGGGACCAGCACGGATTGGAGCTACAGTATAGCGAAGATACCGTACTCCTACATGATAGAGCTACGGAGCAGAAAGTACAAGTTCCGTCTGCCTAAGAGCCAAATCTCAGACACATGTTCAGAAATTTGGAGTGCTGTCAAGAGTTTGATGGACTACGTGGACGAACATGAATCGAAGTGATCAAATTCGATGGTTTTTTGATTTAACAAAAGCGGGAAATACGTTTGTCTATTTGTTATTTAATATATAATATATAAAAATGTGCAAGACTCCGACAAAAGGGTGATTTATAGTAGACCGGCAAAAAATTGCAGCCTTCTCTGCGTTTTGATAGTTTTGTTAGTTTAATAATATTGATAATTATGTTAACTAATAAATATTTTATTGTTGAGATGAGAATAAATGTTTTTTGTCACTTTTTATGCTGTAAGTAAACCATGAAGTATATGGTATACCTTATGTAATCAATGTCATATCATAATTTTGCAGTTTTATTGATTTATATAGAGCAGTGATAGCCCTTACGGTTAAAGAGCCGGCCGAAAATCAGTGAGGCTCGGGTTCGAATCCTGGCATGTACCAATGAGTTTTTCAAAAACTTACGTACATATTTATCACTAGCTCGACGGTGAAGGAAAACATCAATTCTGAGACATATGTAAACAGACCCGGTCCGGCGATGGGCTCACCACCTATCACGTTTAGGGGTCCAATGTATCTCGTGAAATGTGGGTATATCCAGTAATGGAATACCTCTGCCTACCCCCTCGGGGATGAAAGGCGTGAGATATTATGATTTATATTTCATAAATATTCCAGAACCTCCAAGCTCTTGAATTTCGGAACGGATCCCTAATAACCACTCTAAGGAGTAAAAAAAACCGACTTCAATCTTCAACTTATATGGTTTTCTCATGGATTCCGTTGTCAAAACTGGACGAAATTAAAATGAGACCAATCTGAAAGCACCAGCTTTCAAATAAAAAAAGAATCATCCAAATCGGTTCGCCCAGTCGAAAGTTCTGAGGTAACAAACATTTAAAAAAAAAACAGACGAATTGATAACCTCCTCCTTTTTGAAGTCGGTTAAAAATAGTCACTATTTGTTAAATTATCCTTTCGAGAATATGAGGATAGGTTTGTTGTGTTGCTGAGAGTTACGTCACAAATTGATGACATTGGAATTCGTTGCATACTACGAATAACATAAGACAAAAGCGTGTGTGTGGGTGCTGAATTTTTTAAATAGCTATATTTGGTATATACCTAAGCACTTGGCAATAAAACAAAAATTTCATTTAAGTTATGATATTTTAAAAAGAAATAGTCGTTGTCTAACAAAACATGTCACAACACATCTTGAAGAACGAAAAAATGTTATTACTAATCACCGCAACTTATTTGTGAATATCGTGCAGTTCAAACACTTCTTTCTATCAACAAATTCGACGAGAGCCATCAGACCACTAAGGGCTTCTTTGCAGGTATCTTCTATTTCACTTTTAGGAAGTAAGAAGCGATGTTCCTTACTCCTCAACTCTACGAGGTATGAAAAGGGAATGTGGGCGGTCCCGTAGCTCCAGTCTATGCTTGTCCCTGCTGCATAGTACATAATATCTTTGAAATTCCCAACCTTGTACATTCGACCTGTGGCATCATACATGGCCTGTAAAATAAAGGTAAATTCAAAACAACTTCTTGCAGTTATTGGGTTAACAACGTATTCACGCACATTGCGGTAGAGTTCGTGACTTTTTATGAAACCCTTCTCTTTATTTTTTGTATGTAAATCATGCCCTTTTTCGCTTTCACGCACACATTGGTTCAAAGAGATACGTGTTTACCACAAGTAAAACCTGCTCGCCTTCGTTGATTTCTTAGGCGATGTTACTCCCTGATAATGTAGCTTTCCATTGGCGAAAGAATTTTTAAAATCGGTTTAGTGGTTTAGGCGTGAAAACGTAACAAACAAACAAAGCACTAAGTTTCTATAACAATGGCGCAAACCAGTACCCAAAAATGTTTCCCTTTTTTGCCAGAGCATGCGTTGCGATCGATTTGACTGTTCCCATCACTCACTTGTTACCTAGCCGGTAATCGTAATGATAGTTAAGAAATATAAAAAGCTGCAATAGAAACACTTTCTCCTTTCATAAAAAACAATTTAAATATTATTAGGTACTTACTTTAGCCATTATGGCGCCCCCTTCAAGCAGGTTGACGTAGTCCGGGCAAGGATCGTTTGTAAAACACCAAGGGAACGCTATCACCTCACTGTAAGAGTGATACGTGAGAAAGATCTTGAACGGCGTGCCTGAATACAAAATTAGGTCCTGTAACAAGTACATTTATTATTAAAACATCTATGAACTCGACAGAGTATAAAGGGCACTCTAAAGATTTAAATCATACCCCTTTTTTCAGGATCAGTCGAGTAAAAACATAGCCTTTAACACTACGGAGATGAACCGAACGGAATGACACCTCATATTTTAAAATCCATCAACCCATTTGACGTCATCCATCGACGGGCTTGTTTGCTCAGTCGGTAGTGACCCTGCCTTCTAAGTCTGAGGTCCTGGGTTCGATGCCCGCTCGGAGCCAACATTTGTTGTTGTTTGTGTTTGACTTCGTGTCTGGTCGTTTTTATAAATATAATATTTATTTAAGTATGTTTATCATTTGTTTAGTACCCATAGTACAGGCCCCGTGTAATAGTGTGGGACTAAATAACGTGTGTGATTTATGTCCTACAATTATTTAAGCTACTGCAATTATTTAAGGCCACAAAGAAATAAGCTCTCAAACTAGCATACAAATCTTAGACTTATCTTATTATTAAGATTTGTATATTAGTTTGTAATGAATAAAAAAAAGACGTGTGGCACTCGGGGACTACCGCGGTAAAGCTATTGCATAGCATTTTGTATCAACAAGACTGCCGAAAAGAAACGACGTTAGACAATGCACGGCCTTCAAGCCACACCTCCGTGCCCGTCGGAGTGGGGAGTGTGAGGTTTTTTTCGTTACGGAATTTCTGGATTCGGTCCCCGCGCTCAAGGCCCTCGATAGAAGCTATGCAATAGCTTCAAAATTAATTCACCAATACAAAGTTTACTTTTCTGGGAGTAACATGCTATCATTTTCCGACGGGAACAGGACTTACGCGGGTCGAGGATTATAGCTAGTAATGTATTTTTCCGACAATAACGAGTAGGTACGAGTCTTCTTGTAATATTTTCTTTATTGGTTGCTTCATGTCTTAAATTTATAAAAAGTGTAATTAAATTTCAAAAACCTTGATTGCATTGGTTTCGGGTTCAGAAAACGGTTCTGGACCACGATAATTTTGATGACCTGGATCGCCGGCTGAGCCTCCATCAACAATATTACGTCCCCAATTGTTTCTATAACATGTGGAATATTAGGTTTTAACTTTACTTACAGAGTAAATCATTTTTTTAACGAAAAACAATAGATACGCTAGCCATCGACAATTAGACATGTCAAGAATTGACCTTAGCCACAAACATGCTAATAATAGATCTTACCAAGCATTTATAGAAAAGCATAATTTAAGTAGTAATACAAAGATCAAAGAAGACAATTTTAAAATAAAATGCTACAAAAGAAAATGTATAAATAGGGCTTTTTAAATACCCAAAATTTCTGTTAAGGTCCACTCCAACAATAGTGCTTCCAAAACGTGCCCGACTTTTGCGCCACAGGCGATCTACGGTATGCGTGTAATGATAACCGTCTGGGTTCACTACGGGTACCAAATACCTGGAAACGTTCGATTTCATTAATGAGTTGCCCAATTCTTATAAAGGGTATAAGGGTAGCAATAAGTTTATCAAAAAGTTACGTACCGAAGTAGGTACATATTTGTCTCTAGACGGTAAAGTTAAACCTCTGAAATGTGGCTATTTCCAGGAATGGAGTACCTCTGACGACCCAATCGGGGATAAGGCATGAAATAGTAAATTACACACCTAGCGAAGTAAAATAAGAATTGTCTCAGATCACATGTAATTGTCGACCGATCCGAAGCCGAGGTCGATATATAATCTGAGGCTTCCTTATTAATTTCCCTTAGGTGTGTATACTTTTTTTCTTATCGACGGAGGCAGAAAGCGGCAACTTTGTTTAGCGCAGCGGGACGAAATTTGCCGCTTTCCGCCCGGAGAGATGAAAATATATTTTTTTTCCTATTCTTTAAGTATTTTTTTAACAAATACTTACCAATCCTTGTTAGTAACGAATTCTGGAAGCTTACTAAAATTTTTAACGATATAATCAGCTATGTAAGTCACTACGGATGTGCTTATCCACTCCCGTGCATGTATTCCGCCGTCCAGCCATATACCAGTGTTGGTTGCATCACTGTTAGATATCTTTAGCATCTATAACAAAATAAGTAAATAAATAACGACAAAAATACACATTGATTACATAATATTTAAATGATATCAGCAGGCCTACTACTTATCTAACTTAAAACGATCTTTCAATCACCGACAGCGTCAAATAGCATTTGGTTACCACTTAAAGTTCCACTTCGCGTTTGCGATTTGAAATGTGTTATTGTATTCCATTTCTGGAAATATCCACGTATATATTACGTAAGTAATATCACGAGAATATTCGACACCCAAACGTGATAGGTGGCGAGCCAGTCGCAGGACCGTTCATAGATAATTTGATGATTGTCTATTAAAGGAAAATAAATCGCTGTCAAATTATTTATGCCGTAATGAAAATCAATTGGTACAGCAGCAGATTTATGCAGGTGAGAAGTCATACCTTTAGGTCCCTTCCTTCCACAGATTTTCCAAATATTGATACAGTACATGTAGCTGGAAACCGTTTTTCTAATTCATCCATCCACGCCTCAATTTTTTGCAAAGGGTAGAAATCCGTCCAGTCAATAAAACGCGAATTATCTGTAATGAAAAATATAATATAAAATATAATATAAAAATATAAAACTCTAACTACATACGAGTATCATTCTCAATGTCAGCTTAAAAGTGTAAAGATGAGCAAGATAAAGTCCTCTCACTACACATTATAATGCACCTATTTCGGAATCATGTTGTAATAATATTGAGGTTTATTTAATTCCGTTACCTGACTTATATTTATTAAACTTATATCGTATTATATAACTTACAGATGAGTCGCACATATCTATATATATAAAACAATAAACTGACTGACTGATTGGTGATGTATCAACGCACAGCCGCACGCACGCAAACCGCTGGATCTAGAGACTTGAAATTTTTGCACATAGATAGCCGCGGGTAAAAGCTAGTTTTATATAAAGTACTAGAGGCCAGCAGACGTATTCACAGAGACTCGATACCGTTTCCGTTCGATTTGAGTCGAATCTATCGACATCGGAAACGAATCTATCGACATCGGAAACGAATCTATCGAGATGGGCTGATGTTGGTATCGAAAACTAATGTCACATATGACAGTTGGTGTCACATATGACATTAGTTTTCAATACCAACATCAGCCCATCTCGATAGATTCGTTTCCGATGTCGATAGATTCTACTCGAATCGAACGGAAACGGTATCGAATCTCTGTGAATACGTCTGCTGGACAGATGTTATCCGGCCCTAGACAACAGCGCCACTTAATTATCAAGTCCAAAACTATTATATCTTTCAAGCTGGAACCATAGCATACGCAATCATAAAAGTTCATAGAAATCGGTTAGGTGGTTTTGGAGATTAGAGTGTACGAACACAGTGACACGGTTTTCATTATTTAACTAATACTAACATGTTACATAAAAATATATAAACGTTTCTGTCAGAAATATTGTACTCGTAGTAGGTTAGTGTTGTTAATGTTACCTGTTTTATTGTGTTCTCAGTGGGAACGGTGAATGGTAAGACTAAGAATTTTTCTTTTTATGTTAGCTATTGTGTTACAAATGTCTGATCCGTTTGTTCTCCAATAAATAAATATTAGGTACGTAAATTACCTTTCATCACCATGGATTTATTGGCCAAATTGGTCGGAGCTGATCTGATTCTGACATTTCTATTACTAGGCATCTGGATTGATCCGTTTTCGTTAGGCGTCACTATAAACGAAATATCTCTTTCCCGCAACATTTTCTCGACTTGCATAGAACGGTTGCCCTCCACCATGATATCCATAGAGTTTTCTCTGTCTCTGTAGATATTTATAGCTGCAAAATTATATTCGAGTTAAGTGTGCACAATATTTGAACTTAAAATTTATCTATTCTACTAATCTATTCGTAAATAGAAAGTACCAATAATAAATAATAATCTTACGCATTATTTGCCAGAGGTAATCAATTCCTTAAAATACCCTCGTTTCAAAAGTACCTATATTCTTTGAACCCCTAAACGTGAGCCCATCGCCGGATCGAGTCTGTTACACGTTATGACTCAGAATGAATTCTGGGACCTGCGGGTTTTCTTACGATGGTTTCCTTCTCCGTCGAGCTAGTGATAAATATGTACGTAAGTTTTTGACAAACTCATTGGTACATCCCAGGGTTCGACCCCGTGCCTCGAAAGAGAAGCGGGCTCTTTAAGCAACGGGCTAACACTGATATCACGAAAGTACCTACTAAAAATGTGTATGTATCAGATTTGTGGTATAGACCGTGATTTCTTACCGCCTTTGGCGTCTAAATTTCGCAGAAAAGTCCTTTGGCCTTCTTTGATACAGTTCACTTCCCATATTTTGTATCTTCCCGTTCTTCGTGCCACTTTGAAAACTGTTTTTACTGGAATTTTGAATTAAATTTACGTCTTCAAATTATACACCCCAATTTGGAAACATTTATGACATTATTGTAAATATGTCACGATTTCTTTTTGACATAATTTTGACTTTATAATGTTTTTAAAAGTAAAGGATCTCCTTTATCTAAGCCATCCGCTTTAATATAATTTATTTTATATATTGTAACAAATTTCTCTGTTTCAGAAACTTTTTCTTCAAACGTCTTTGTATCTAGCCAAAGAGATTAAAATATAATAGGACAATGCCTTATTATGTTTTAATCTCTTTGTGTCTTCTTGAGTTAAAAAATTATTGGGCAACATTAGTATAACATAAAATATGTGAGACTCCTGTAAATAATACACATGTACTACATAATCCGTGCCTCGCATTTCTTTTGTATCCTAATTGCTCAGAAATAATAAAACCCATTATTTATGAAACTAGCGACCCGCCCCGGCTTCGCACGGGTGCAATGCTGAATTTTCTTTGCTATAAACCATCCCTGGACCCACTCGAACCCACACAAAAAGTTTCATCAAAATCGGTCCGGCCGTTCTCGAGTTAAATCGTCAGGAAGGAAAACCCGACTAATTTTTATATAGTAGATTTATAAAATCTAATTAAATCTTGTGCCATAAAAAGTCTCCTTGCTTGTCCAGAACAATGCTGCTGTCAATGTTATGGATGACTTGATGGGACGATATTGAGACCGCGAAAGTTGGTAAACTCACCAAAATTACAAGTGACATTAAAATCTACAAAAAAAATGTAAAAATTAACCTCAGCAAAAGAATCTAACTTTTCCATTAATTAATGCTTATCAGTATGACTATTTATTAAGTATGAAAACCTTATAAATTTAATAGTAAAATGTACTCAAGTAAGCATTACTGACTTATTGTTTTGAAGAGGGGTTTGATTGCTTATTATTTTATATTTAATAGTCTTTAGTAGTGAATATCTATGAATGCTTAGTTTGGGAATCTGAATTATTAGTCATGTACATCGGTAAACAAACGCCGCGTGACCACCGTAACAGAAAATATCACGTGGCTTATAACACGCATATCAATAACAGAGACGAAGAATGGGACATAACTCCTCTTCATAAAAGAAAAACATACAATTACTATACCCTTGCTGAAAATCAATATATGTGTGAACATGGATGCATTCACGAATATCCCAGAAAAAAACAACACGGAAGTCTTGAAGAGTTATTACCACCAAAATATGATAGAAACTTGTTAAACAAAATAAAACAAGTGAGCAGTACACAAGATAGATTTAGCCAAGCTAACTTTGGAAATATCTTCAGACGAATTGATAGTGGACAAAGTAAAGGTAGTTTCAAACGCGCAAATAGTAACCATTGCAGCCCGAGACAAGGCATTAGCAGGCAAAACAGTCCCAGACATATAAATTGTGAACAAAATAGTTCTGGACAAGTAGATAGCAAGTATGTGAATGACAGTTGCGAAAGTAGCAGCTTTGAATATTATAAACCTAGTAGCTCTATAAAAATTAAAAGTAGGTATAGAAATGCCAAACGTTATAGTTTTTTAGACGCAAATAATAAACATGAAAACTGTAAAGAAAGTTGCTCTCGGCATCTCACTAATAAACGTGAACATAGCAAAATTGATAGACAAGATAGCGCCAGGTATAGAAGTGATGGATTCCAACATAATAGAGAAGATAATTCAAGACACAAAAATAGATTTCAATATAGCAACCATGAAAACTATAGTGATGATAGCTTTAAACATCGAAATTGTAGATACGAAGAAATTGTGCACGGAAATCAAAGAAAAATTAGATCTAGACATCGAAATAATAAATGCGAAGAAATCGTACATAAACCAAAACATCTAAATGATCATAGTAGACTCGATGTTGTCAGAACGGACAATAATAATAATAATAATTATAATAAAGATGACTCAATGCATACAACAAACAGGCACGGACGTACCGCACCTGAAAGTCGTAGTAGAGAAGATAGCTCCAATCGCGTGAATAATAAATACCAGAATAACAAGCAAAGAAGTTCTAATCAATATTGCAATCGGAGCACAGATGAAACAAGCAAACAAAAAAAAGATTCCGTCACCATCACACAAGAAAGCAGCAATTACGTGCAAACAAAACCGTTCATAGTTGATAGAACAACACCGCCAAAGTTGTCTTGTCCTTCACCTAAATATGATAAATTTAAAAAAGGTAATAATGATTAACCGACTCTTGATAAAGTTGTATCCATTAATATTATTTTATGTGATTGAAAACTTTTTAAACAGATGACAAACCTACCAAGACTGCTGCCATGGACTGGAATAACTACCATCGCTTGACGGCTATCCACACATGGATGGATAATTTAGAATGTGATTTCCCTGCTCTTTGTTCAACTGGTATTATTGGAAAGTCACTCGAAGGTAGAGATATAAAGGTAAAATTCAAACATAGCTACCACGCTTTTTTATCCATCTTTTTTCTATTCCCATGGGAATTACCTATATTTTTCCTGTAACCTTCCCGAACGTGCTCTCATCAACCTACCAAAGATTTATAGTAATCTAATCGAAGAAACGAACAAAATCTATATTATTAGACTTTACTAATACAGTCCAAAATGAAGAAACGGAAAATGTGACAAAAATGTTACTTATGGAACTAAAAATAATTTAAGTGTTACAATTTACTTGTGCAATAATACTTTCCAGATATTGAAAGTGTCAAATAGTAAAGCTAGTAACGTCTCAGTATGGATGGACGCTGGTATACATGCCCGGGAGTGGATCGGTCCCGCCGTCAACACGTACGTCGCTAACCACATTACGAAGAACTTCAAGTCGTTACCAGCGTTTGTACAAAATAAAGATTGGTAAGTTAACTTCATCATCATCATCAGCCGGAAGACGTCCACTGTTGAACAAAGGCCTCCCCCATAGAACGCCATAACGAACGGCAACTTGCCGCTTGCATCCACCGGTTACCCGCGACCTTGACGATGTCGTCGGTCCACCTGGTGGGAGGCCTACCAACGCTGCGTCTTCCGGTTCGTGGTCGCCACTCGAGAACCTTTCTTCCCCATCGGTTATCGGTTCTTCGAGCGATGTGGCCTGCCCATTGCCACTTAAGCTTGCAGATTCTGAGAGCTATGTCGGTGACCTTAGTTCTTCGGCGGATTTCCTCGTTCCGGATTCTATCGCGCAAAGAAACTCCGAGCATAGCTCTCTCCATAGCTCGTTGGGTGACTCTGAGCTTATCTAGGAGGCCAGCAGTTAGGGACCACGTTTCTGTGCCATAGGTCATCACTGGCAACACACATTGGTTATAAACCCTCGTCTTCAGGCACTGTGGAATTTTGGACGAAAATATATCGCGTAGTTTCCCGAACGCTGCCCATCCGAGTTGGATTCTTCGGGCGACCTCTTTGTCGAAGTTGGACTTACCTAGTTGAACAGTTTGTCCAAGGTAAACGTACTGGTCGACAACTTCGATAGCAACGTTTCCAACAAATACCGGCATGGGTGGAACATGTACATTCGACATAATTTTCGTCTTGTCCATATTCATTTTAAGACCCACCTGTTGAGAAACGTTGTTGAGGTCTCCAAGCATAGTGTTCATATCCTCCAGCGATTCAGCCATGATGACTATATCATCGGCGAAACGAAGGTGGGTGATGTATTCGCCATTGATGTTGATGCCAAATCCGTCCCAATCCAAGAGCTTGAAAACGTCCTCCAATGCGTTCGCGAACAGTTTAGGAGAGATGACGTCTCCCTGTCTCACGCCTCTTTGCAATTGGATTGGTTCCGTGCTCTCGTCCTGCAATCGGATAGACATAGTGGCGTTTCTATACAAACACTTCAACACTTCTATATACCTATAGTCGATACGGCATCGCTGAAGGGACTGTAACACTGCCCAGGTTTCGATGGAATCAAAGGCTTTTTCATAGTCCACAAACGCTAAACATAATGGCCGATTATACTCCTTAGTCTTCTGTATAATCTGACGGAGCGTATGGATGTGGTCTATGGTGCTAAAGCCTTTTCGGAAACCGGCTTGTTCGGGAGGCTGGAAGTCATCAAACCTACGTTCGAGACGATTTGTAATGACCCTCGAGAACAGTTTGTACACATGGCTCAGGAGTGAGATGGGTCTATAATTCTTCAACAAGGTATTGTCACCTTTTTTGAAGAAGAGCACCACCACACTCCTATGCCATGCTTCTGGCGTTATACCTTCGAGTATGACGGAATTAAACAACTTCTGGAGGACTAAAAGTACTGGTTTTCCACCCGCTCGAAGGAGTTCTGTCGTGATTCCGTCATCTCCCGGCGCCTTGTTATTCTTAAGCTGTTGGAGGGCCATTCTAATCTCATACAGGCTGATGTCTGGGATATCCTCAGTGTAGTGTCGGGTCAGTCTCGCTCTAGTGTCCTGAGCGGAGCTGCCAACGGGTTGTCGTGTTGAGGTGTACAAGTGCCCATAAAACCTCTCGAGCTCTTTCAGGATCTCTGGTTTCGATGAGATGATACTGCCGTCCTCGATCTTCAGTTTCGTCATTTGGCTTTGCCCAATAGACGCATTTTTTGCGAACACTTTGGAGCCCTGGTTTCGCTCAAGCCAAGCCAAGCCGCAAGTCGTGTCGCATGGACTTTGAGATACGTCTATTGAGTTTACCGTATTCCGACATATCAACTGAAGATTGCAATCTCATCTCAGACCGGTCTTTCATTAGCTTAATAGTAGTTTCCGAGAGCTTTTGAGGCTTTTTCCGGCGTGGGGCTTTGAAAAACTTAGACCCCACTGCATGGACAGTTTTCACCAACCCGTTGTTTATCTCATCCACTGTTTCGCACTCTGTTAGGCACTGGAAGCGATTATGCAGTTCGAGTTGAAAGTCTTCGGGATTTTGGATTTGGGCAGGATTAGGGCGGAGCGTGGACTTCACCAGACGTGACCTCTCAAGCTTAACATCGATATTCAATGTGCCTCTGATGATCCGGTGATCGCTACCGGTTTTCACCCTGCCGATCACGGAGACGTCATTGAATATTCGCTTCTTGGTCGTCATGATGAAGTCGATCTCATTTTTGATGGAACCATCGGGGCTTATCCAGGTCCACTTTCTAGTCGGGCGCTTCTGGAAAAAGGAGTTCATCGAATAGAGTCCTTCCTTTTCCATGAAGTCAACCAGCCTCTGGCCCCTCTGGTTTCGCTGTCCATATCCATATGTCCCCACTCTCAACTCATCGCCATTCCGTGTGCCCACCTTTGCGTTGAAGTCCCCCATTACAACGGTGAAGTATGATTTGGAGGTATGCATGGCTTTCGATATATCCTCATACATAGACTCTACTTCCTCGTCAGGGTGTGTCGAGGTCGGCGCATATACCTGTATGACCTTCAGCGAATACCGATCGGTGATTCTGAGTATTAGGTACGCTACCCTGCTCGACACACTATCGACCTTTACTACGTTGTCAACGAGGGGCTTACGGACGAGAAACCCAACACCACCCTGGGATTTTTGGTCTCCTTCCCGGAAGAAGAGCATGTTGCCAGAATCCAGGATTATCGTGTCCTGTCCCTCTCGTCTTATTTCGCTTAATCCCAGTATGTCCCATCGCAACTTGCTCAATTCCTCCTCCAGCTCTACAATCTTTTCGTCAGTCCTCAGTGTGCGAATGTTGTGTGTTGCCAGGGCCAAAGTCCGTTTGGGGTAGTAGCGGGGTATCTGCCGGAGATTCTTCGCACCCCCTGCTCCACCGTTACCTGACCCGCTACCGAGGTCAGGAATAGCGGAGCTGCCGGGGACTGGGGGCCGTGGTCTGTTTTTGTCTGTCATGGTGTGTGGGAGGGGGGGGGGGGTTGCCATAATCCCCGCGCTTGGCAGGCGTCTTGGGGATCGCAGTATAACTGTTAAGTACACGGAAGCTGCTGCTGCCCAACTTCCGGATTTTTCCCTTAGTCGCCTTCTACGACACCCTCGGGATGATGTGGGTGGGTGCTATTCTGGCCCGGACACCCCACGGGCAGTTACACGTTAGCAAGTTAACTTACAAGGACTGATATCATTTTCAACCTACTTACTTCAAAAAGGAGGAGGTTATCAATTCGACAGTATTTTTTTATGTTTGTTACCTCAGAACTTTCGACTGAGTGAACCGATTTGGATGAATCTTTTTTATTTGAAAGCTGGTGCTTTCAGATTGGTCCTATTTTAATATCGTCTAGTTCTGACAATGGCATCCATGAGAAAACCTTATAAATCTTAAATTTGCATTAAGTATGTGCGCGACAAAAAGGCGAATAACTTAATTTCACGTCAACCGATTCCGATGATTCTTTTTAAACCGACTTCAAAAAGTATTTTTTTAGTATTATTCGTTGAAGTCGGTTTTAGTAAGGCTTAATTTTGTATGACTTAAAATAACGACAGATTTAAATTAGCAATAACAGTAGCAATGACAACGGTAGCTTAAGCCTTTATGGGTTGCCTACCTACATAGTTTTATAAATTTTATTGTTTCTTCGTATTCATGCATTTCATGGTCATCTGGTTACTTTGAGTATACTATCAAACGATTCAATAAACCAGCCAAACGACGCTGATTTTCCCGACTTGATTAACCAATATTGAAACTTTAAACTGAAAACTAACTTTTATCTCAAAAATAATATATAGCATACAGCATTCAGGAATATAGTAGCTACGTTACACAGAAATTATTTTTTAAGTCGGTTCCAACCTACAAACACGCAATTTTACCTCTTTAAAATATTAAAATAGACGTCAAGACAAAATATCAAAGTAGATCTATATGAGAAGGTATTTTTTTAAACATACAGAAACATTCATACATATCAAACTCCTAACACACGTTATTCACACTACATGACTAGATTTGGCATTGTCGAAGGTACTTTCTGCCAGTGGTGAATCCCGACGGGTACGAATACTCACACACGGTGAACCGCATGTGGCGGAAGAACAGGGCTTACCACGGCAACAAATGTGTTGGCGTCGACCTCAACAGGAACTTCAGGTACAGTTTCTCTACTTTTGTTCATTAAAAAAACAAATCAAACAGTCAAAAACCATTTATTTCTGTAGGTATACAAAAAGTAAACTTCAGACTACTACTACTTGACTAGAAAACTCAGTAAAGTCTAATAACAAGGCACTCTAAACTCGTCCGTGAAGATTGGCTAAATGTACACAGCAACCCATCTCCGCCGACGAGTTGCTGAATCCAAATGCAGTCCCCGAGAAGAACGAGCAAGAAACTCAAGGGCAGCTCGTTTTAATCTCATTTAGATCTACTGACGAGTGCCAGGGTGACAACGGTCAGCGTCGCTGACAGACTGTCACCCGTCTGTAAGCAGTCTAATTCCTTGCAACAGTACACTCTCTCAACATTGTGATGTTATCCCAATTTAATAGAAAAAAATATTCATATATTCCATTGGGTGTAGTTTTACATGAACTCTGTTGAATATTTATCAAAAATCATTAAATACTCTCAAGGCTTAGACACATAACTCATTTCTCTGATTTAGTTTCGGATGGGGAGGTATTGGTTCGTCAGATAATCCAACGCACTGTTTCTATCGAGGTCCCGAGCCATTTTCTGAGCCCGAAGCGTGTGCAGTAAGAGTAAGTTTATAACCTTACAGTTATACATAATGTAAGTAAAAATAATACAAACACTGCAAAGTGAGAGGGCGTATAACATGCCTACTATGTTACTCTACCGCCACTTTATTATATAACACTATCTAACTACTATTCAGAAAATAAAAATCGAAAGCAAGCAGATTTCCTATGATATACTTGAGTAATAGTTGAGGCATTTTGAAAATGACTTGTTTGCCAATTAGTGTCAATTCCACTTATTCTGCCTCGTTTCGCTTTTTATTGAAACTATAGTTTTCGGTAGGGCAATGACACGTGGAGGACATCCAAGCAGGTGCGTCGCCCACGCGGGTTCCATTTTCTTTCCCAAATTTTTAAATAACGCTTATTATCGAGTGGCGTTTGATTCTTGTAAGCTACATTCGAAATTCCAGGTTTCTTGATCCACGTGTTAAGCACTTGAGATACTATTTTACACATTGACAGGCAAAAAAAAACGAGTAGTCACGTAAATGACGAAATCGTCCATAATAGGAAATGTCGTGGTAACGACAAACCACAAGATCGCGACACAATAGGAGTAAACATTGTCCTTTATTCCCCGTGGAAATCAGGGTTCCACGGGCAATAACAGACAATGTTTACCAAAGACAATGTTTGCTTGGGTACTAAAGACGGCATATGAAATAATAATGTAGAAAAAAAACATACAGTATTGGTTATCCGAAAAAATAAATATTTCCTTTATAAGCGAACATACTATTAATATAATTAATAATTATCATCTTTATTAAAAACACATCAATGTAATTTTTACTTAATCGAGTTATCTTGAATGTTTTTGTTCGTCAGTATTTCTTATTTATTTGCCCCATAACTTACTTCAGTTGGCAATTAGACCAAGCTATTAATGTTAATGAAAATCCAGCGTCATTAAACTATAATATAGCGTTGATATCAAAATCGTGTCATCGACGTCCAACGCAGAGATTAAACTGCAAACAGGGTTTAGTCGTAAATCAATTTCACTGCGCCGGTTTTACATCATTCTGTAACATTTAATTAATTTACTATTTACCGTTATAATGCCAGTATTATTTCATGTATGTTTTCAGGATGCATTGTCCAATTCTGGGATAAAGTTCAAAGTGTATATTACACTGCACAGTTACGGGCAAGTTATCATATTTCCGTTTGCATCTAGGGATGATCTGTGTCCGGGATATATTCGTCTGCTTCAAGGTGCTACAGTTATGTCTAAGGTAATGACTCATTACCTTCTCTCATTACTCTCATCTCACCTACTAATGAGTTAGTAATTCTTTGGAAATGATTCAGTCCTTGGTTATGATGGCGATAATCGCGAGGATTGTAATATACTAGGAATATTTTGAGTATGACTCATTTCAAATGTTTTAAACATTAGACAAAGGTTCTTTATCGTTGTCTGCTTTAGATATGATTTTGCCATTTTCGGGTAGCGTTTTACTTGAAACAAAACCCTAATATGATAAGTAGCATATTGGCATGCTGCATTATGAAAGAAATTGATAGGATTTACCTAAACAGTTCTTCTTTTATCCCTGTTTTATGCTAGGCTATCTATGAAACCAACGGCAACACATATAAAGTTGGCATTTCGAGGGATGTCATGTACCGCGCGGCTGGGACAAGCAACGATTGGAGTCACGGTGCCGTTGGCATACCCTACTGCTACCTTATCGAGCTTAGGAGCAGAAAACACAAGTTCATGTTACCCTGCGAGGAGATTGAGGAAACTGGCAACGAAATCCTCAACTGCCTCATTGCGCTCATGGAGTTTGTTGACAAAACCCCGCTTGAAGAAAATTTAAAAATAGTCTAAAAAAGTTTAATACGAATCAGAGGTAAGCAAAAAGTTTTGATATTCTAATTTGACATGTAAAAATTTTAAACTTTGTATCTGTCATTTGTACATCAAAATTTTAAGTTAGGTCAGTGAAAAATTACAACAAAAATATTTTTTTGCTATTTATTCTATTCAAAATTTCAAAGTGGCACCTGATAAGAGAAAAACTCAAGTATGGGAAGTAAAACTTATTAGAGAAGGACAAAGACATTTTGTTAAATCATTGGACACTGCTGGAGGTCTGTAATCGCAATCCCAGAATTTTAAGAAAATCTTCATCAGTATACCAATCGCAAATTTTATATTTGAAATCGGAAGATGACATGACCTCTCGGTTAAGATCAATAATATTCAACATGATCCGACAAAAAGGCCCAAGTTACAAAGAAGACCAAAGACTGACAACTTCTGGCGCTGTGTTTGGCGAATTTTTCTTTTTTATGTTACAGTTAGCACGAGCGATGAAACGTTTATGTTAGTTCCGCAGTATTTATTTTTGTTTTTGTTTTATATTTTTTATTTTTGTTCGAATTCCCTGCATCGCTCGTGCTCCGTTCTTCTTGAACGTAACGCTGAGTTTCTTGCAGCTATCAACATATGGAAGGAGGAGCGTAGCACCATGGACGTCCTGATAGATGGTTCCAGGTGCGCCCAAATTGCCGGGATGTTGCACGAGAGGGAGATCGCCTTCTCCGTGGCCATCGGTGACGTCAGCATTATGATGGAAAAGGAGCAAGGCAACGTGCTGAAGGGAGGCAGGAGAAATTTAACCCATCGTAAGAACTTTAATGAAAATCTGTAAATATGCTCATGCCTATAATCCCTGTGACACCTTAACTAATTGGAGGTATTCCTGTTCTGGTAGTGCCCACTCTTGAACAGTGTATTTCTTGGACCCATAAACATGACAGGTGGTGAGATCGACGGACCGAGGTTTTGTTTACACATGCATCAGAATAAATGTTGGGGCCTGTGGGTTTAGTCACGATGTTTTCCTTCACCATTGAACCTTCAACTAGTTTTTAATATCTACTTAACTTTTTCATTTAAATTATTTTTTAAAACTTATTGGTACATAATATCAGTGAACCAATCCCAGAGCACTATAATTTTATCGCACCAGGAGTTGAATTATATTTCTCAGTAGCATGTAATTATGTTAAAGCCCCTTTTTCAAGAAATTGATATACCTTAACTCGAACGTCGATTTCTACTTATCTATTAGATAATTAACGTAATACTCAATTTTACATTTAAGTTATTAAGAAACCATAATCGTATTACTTTAAATGCATAATTAAGCTACCATTTATGGCGCTAATCGGTGATCTAACGATATCTATTTGGTTTTGGTTTAACGTACGAGTGCACAGACTATAAAAGCGTTGAAATATAATAAATAGGTGACAGTTGCAATTGGAGTAAGTGGTCGAGTGTGACGTTATTACAGAGAGCCACGAGATGGACTGGAACCACTATCACGGACTGGACGCCATATACTCGTTCATGCAGAACTTAGCGAGAGACTACCCGTATCTGTGCACTGTACACATCATTGGGAAATCTGTTGAGGGAAGAGCTATGATGGTAATTTCTAACTTGTATTTTTTTTTAATATTATTCATGTCAATTAAAATGTATTGGATATTATATTTCTGTTGAAAAAGATATCACTGGTCAATATTAGTACAGTATAAGAGCACGTTGAGCTTGACACATAGGACTTTGTAACGTTCTTATTACACTCGCAATCTTAGAAGTCAGACTCGCATGCCAAGTGTAAAGCTTCATGTACTCTTGAGTGTATCAAACAATTGGACTTTCAGTAAATGGATGTGATGGTGATTTTTCGATATCAATCACAGTTATATTGACAATTATAGAGCTGGTGTCAATTTTAAAATTAATTGGTTTCCATTAATCTCAAAGACAGTAGGGTTATCTAAGTAGTCAAATTAATTACTTTTAAACCGATTTCAAAAAAAGCGGAGGTTATCAATTCGACTGTGTTTTTTTGTGTGTTTGTTACCTCAGAACTTTCGACTGGGTGAACCGATTTGGATGATTCTTTTGTTATTTGAAAGCTATTGCTTCCAAATTGGTCCAAAGGTTCCAAAATTCCAAAGTGGTAATTTCGTCCAGTTCTGACAATGGCATCTATGAGAAAACCATATATAAGTCTTAAATTTGCCATAAGTTTGGAAACAAAATTTATCATTTTTAGTAGATACTGTAATATTTATTTCTTCAGATGTTGAAGATATCAAACGGCAACAGCGGCAACATTGGTGTATGGATCGACGCAGCCATCCATCCTCGTGAGTGGATCAGCACCGCCGTCGTCACCTACATCGCTGACACCCTTGTCAGAACCTTCAACGAGCAGCCGGAGAGCGTCACCAACAAGGACTGGTTAGTTTCTCAGTATAGATCAGACTGTGCCGCGGCCGCCTTGCTCCACTACCTTAAGATTGGTTAACTAAAGGTGGCACCCGCACAACATGCACAGATTTCGCTTGTAGCTGTAAATAAATACCTACGTAGCGAAATGATTTTTTGAACCCATCAATCGTAAGCATTACCTGTGACTCACAAATGTTAAAAACATTGTGTTATAATAAAAAAAAAAACATTTTGTACGGTGTCTTCATTATTTAGCTTTTTTGTTTTATTTAAAATGTATTTCCTCGTAAATATTAGCCAAATACGACTATATCTTATAATGAATTCTCAGAAAGGATTAGACTTGACACTACAGCTTAAATCGTAATTAGGGCAGATAGTTTAAACAAGGAAGGATAGTTATAAATTCCCACAGGAAAGAAAAAATGTATTCCACTCTCTACACGCCGCCACTGGGTGCCGGTTAATATGTGATACAGTATACTTCATTCCTATTTGGAATTACGACATGACAACTACATCTACTACATGAATTCATTTGTAATAGCTGTTAATTTACAGGTATATACTGCCAGTATTAAATCCAGATGGATATGAATACACTCACACCCACGATCGAATGTGGCGCAAAAACAGAGCGCGGTACGGAGAATGCATTGGGGTGGACCTAAACAGAAACTTTAGGTAAGTTGGAATCGTCTATACAATGCGTAACAGGATAAGCGCAATTCCTCATACACCCCAATTAGTATAATAATAAAAAAAAAAAATATGATGCCTTCGTACTTTAGTTGGGTCTAACCAATTTTCTTAAATAAAGAGCAATAGTAGTACGATTTCCATAGGCAGCACTAAATTCAGCTATGCAAATTCATTTGCCGGAAAAACTTAACACGTATCAAAAACAGCTTAAGTCGATTAAGTAGTCGATACTGACCAAACTAATTTCAGGAATTGCGCTTATTCCGTTACATATTGTATAAAACTTAGTCGGGTTAGTTATACCATTTATAACTCGAGTTTACGGCTGTACTCATTTTTATGATCTTTTATCTGATAGATGTGTCTCCACCCCGATTAGCAGAAAACAATATTAAAACATCAACAAAAATCAGGTTCCGCGCTGGCAACGCCACTGGGCACCCGCTAGTTAAGAAATAAAATACTTATTTAATTTATAATTAATTAAATAAAATATATACTAATTTAATTAACCATTTGCTGGTACAGTTCACCAGCTTAGGACTTCGGATTTTTTGGTACATCGATATGAGGATAATTTTATAATGTCGATTGTACCTTCATTAAAACGTTGCTGATTTTTCATGACAGCTACGGGTGGGGTGAACATGGCGAAGAAGGTTCTTCGGAAGATCCTGGAAACATATTCTTCAGAGGTCCAGAACCATTCTCTGAACCTGAAACAGCCGCTGTCAGAGTGAGTAAACATACCATATTCTAGAAAATGCCTGACATTGCTCATTGCCCACACGGGAACCGTTTTTCCCTTTCTTTTCTTCCTCCTTTCAGTCTCTCTATAAAAAAAAAAACTTGCCTTTTATTCCCGAGGGGGTAGGCAGAGGTATTCCATTACTGGATATACCCACATTTCACGAGATATATTGGACCCCTAAACGTGATAGGTAGTGAGCCCATCGCCGGACCGGGTCTGTTTACACATGTTTCAGAATTAATTCTAAGACCCGCGGGTTTCCTCACGATGTTTTCCTTCACCGTCGAGCTAGTGATAAATATGTACGTAAGTTTTTGAAAAACTCATTGGTATATCATACCATACCAATGAGCCAGGATTCGAACCCGAGCCTCACTGACTTTCGGCCGGCTCTTTAACCGTTAGGACTATCACTGCTCAGTCTCTCTACTACATGTTAAGTTTTTAGGTGTTATAGTTTCGGAACTTTCGTTAATGTCACTCGTTATGAAATCTACGAGGTTAATTGGTGGTATTTCTCTCGTTACAAGTACTTAAGTATTTATTATTTGGCCACACCCTCCAATAATAAACATTATTATGATTAATCAATAATTATCTATAATTTATAGCTCTTTGCCAAACTATTCGCTAATGCCGAACAGAAGATCTGAAAAAAAAACTCACATCTTTTATTCCCGAGCGGGTACGCAGAGGTATTCCATTTCTGGATATACCCACTTTTCACAAGATATTCTTTTGACCCCTAAACGTGATAGGTGGTGCTGGTGAGCCCCTCTTTTACAGAATATCTGCTTTTTTTGAAACCTTATTCAAATCTCTAATGAATATTGTATTGTACATATTCCAGCGTGCGATATTGGAATCCGAAACGACGTTCAAGGTGTTTCTGTCGTTCCATAGCTACGGTGAAGTAGTCATCTTCCCGTGGGGGTACACGAGTGACCCCTGCCCAGACTACGTCGAGATGCTAGAGGGAGGCACTGCTATTGCCAAGGTAGAAATTTCCGATCATTCAAAATCATCCAAAACCTTAACACTTTAGGAATTAATAAGACTTCATCTATTTCGCCGGATTGATCCGTCTCTACTCCATCATCATCATCATCTGATAGCGATTACAGAAGAGCATGGTTCTTTAGAAGGTTTTCGCTTATATCTATAAAATGATTGTTTAATTTTTACCTCATAAAATTAATCTCCAGTTTCATTCCTGCATTTACTTATTATTTGTGGTGAATACAGTTATACTGTATTGGATGGATTAATATGCTATCCATACCGAAAAAAGATTTTTCAATAGTTTGTTTGGTAGTATTCGCAACCGGTAATAATAACCCCCCCCCCCCCCCCAATCATTAAACAGTAACAGCCCACTGCTAAGCAAAAAGTTTTTTCCTCTTACATGAGGAAGTATTTGCAATAACACATATTTTTCTTTCGTCTCCAGGCAATCTTTCAAACTAGTGGGCGCACTTACAAAGTAGGCAGCACAAAGGATCTCATGTACTACGCTGCCGGGACCAGTACAGACTGGAGCTATGGAGTTGCCGGCATCCCCTTCTCCTACATGATAGAACTGAGGGGTAAACAGCACAGGTTCCTTCTACCCAGTGAGGAAATCGTTGCCACAGCTACCGAAGTCTTCAGCGGTGTCGTAAGACTCATGGAATTTGTAGACAAGAGGTGCAGAGGAACACAATCCTGCGTCTGCTCCAAGTGATGCCAGTGCATTATAGTTTGTGGCTTAATTCCAATTTATCAGTGGAGATGATCTTCTGGTTTTTACGGAACTGCTTTTTTAATCAAGGAGTTTAAATTAAGTATTAATTGTATTGTCTAATTTGGAAGTGTATTATATTTTATTTTAGTAGAAACCATATTTAAGAAAATACAATTTATTTTCCTGTGATTTTGAAATTGTTATTTATTCGTCCAATCCACCATAACCGCCAGTTACTAGGTTTAGGAATAAAATTAAAAATTATATATTATTGTATAAACGCAGAAAAATAAAAATTTCAATAACTTTATTTACAGATCTTGCATTATCTTATAATACAGTCAACAATTTCTTAAAACATTACGATTTGAAATTCACATTCATTTATCTAACGTAAAAACACCTTTCGACAATAATTACTAGGTACTCTATTGAATTCGTATTTCACCTTACACGACTCTACCACGGTCACGACTTGTCCAATTCTAAATCTCTCAAACACTGCGGACGGTACACGAGCCCAACACGAAATAATTTTACTTCCTGTATTTGCCAAAGAGTAAAGTCCAGACTAGTACGGCCGCCATACATCGACTGGTCTCCTTTCAGAGGTGATGAGGGATTTGCTGCGAGTCCTGACTCCCTGCTCGGCCCAGTCTGGTGAAACCGGCCTCTTCTTGCCAATCCCTGATGCAGTAGAACCCGCTTCTTCCTCTCGATCTGGACTTGAGTTAGAATCTTCTTGAGGCGGTGGGGGTCTTAACCACCAATCGTAGCCGCCGTATAATTGCGAATACAACCAAGCGGGAGGAGTTGGTAACAGAGGGGAGTTGAGAAAGAGTTGCGCAGCCAGGGCGCTGTGGAATAGGCTCGATGGTGCTGCGAGGGGCTGGAGTGGCTTTCTTGACCGCGAGACGGAGGTAAAAGCTCCTGGACGTTCATCAGGAGGCGGGCTACTGGAAGCCGTGACGGAGATGTCGTCGTCTTGCGGTGAGCTTGGACGAGAGGTAGCGGGACTTGTCGTGCTGTGCGCGTGCATCGTTGTTGGGTTATCCGACGTCACATCTGAGGAAATAATTAAGTTGTGAGAGGGTTCTTTTCCTGTGTACCTACAGTTTTTAATAAAGGATCTTGGAAAAGATTCAAAATAAATGATATATTAAACTGTTGGCTTTTGTTTCTCGAAAAGAGACCACTGCTAATAAGATATGATATATCTGACTATTTATTTATCCTAGAGACGATTGGAAACACAAATTTGTATTTTGCATATTAAATTAAATGGTTTCATGTACCTAATCAACTACTAATCTCGACGAAAGAAATTCGTAATTTTTCCGCTGCAGCAACACACAAGTAAAGTAAACGCTAGCTTTTCACAAGGGCTCAGCCACAGACATTTAGTAAGTTTTTTTGTTGGAAGTACAGATTATTGCCACACACACACCCATTTATACTCCATAGATATAGGTCTACAATATAGGTTTTATGTTCAACTCTCTATATACCTGTGTCGTGCGGCACAGGCGGAACGACGTGAGGCGGCTGCGCGTGAGGCGGCAGCACGTGCGGAGTGAAGTGCGCAGGAGTCGGGAGCAGTGGTGGGGGGTAGTGCCGCCCGAGTGCTCCCCACTCGCCTCCTGGCAGCCCCGCTAACTGGTGAGCTATTCCTAAAACAATTTCAATTTCATTTATTTTCTCTTAGTACTTAAAAGATATTACAGATCATTTAGGTCTATGACATGTGAAACCCTGTAAGGGCACTGAGAGGACTGTAAGGGGACAATGAGAATTGAATGAGTCAAACAGTTGCATCATTCATCACTTTTTAGTCAATCACTGTGATTTGTAGTGAGATGTTCTACAACACGATCACGGAAGATATCTCTTTTGCAGTACGTCTTCGTAGTCAATTCAAATTTGTACCTCAAAAATAATATCTTCCGTCGTCGTGCTTTTGAGAATCACATGATTTGAGCTGCGTATCCACTAGAGGCAAACTCAGGTCGAGCAGCCTCAACTTGAAGCAAACAGCCTCAGTATGAGGCTGCTCGCTCTGAGGCAAAGGCTCGAGGCACGTTGTGATCAGCTCGAGGCGAATCGCCTCAGCTTGATCCGCAATGTGTGCAGTTTAAACGACCGTCTCGATCAAATGCACGACTCGGACTGAGGCTCCTTTGAGCACGGTGAAAAAACCGACAAAATATGGCTCGGCTCGTGGCGACGAATTTGCCTTGTGTCGCGGCAAGTCTCAGGTTGAGCAAGCGTCTCCACTTGCGCGGCCTCGGGCCGAGGCAGCCGCTCGACCCGAGGCTGCCTCTAATGGATACGCAGCTAAACTGTGTGATTTGTCACGTTATATCTATTGTCTCAAGTCTATGACTAGACGAGGATAGTACCGTGAAGGGGTGAGCATTACTACATCTATTGGTACTCTTAGTTATGGTTTTGATCCCAAATGTTTAATTTCATTTAATTAATTCGGCGTAATGTACGAAATGCACACAACAACTCCTCGGGGCCCGTGCCCACTAACTTCTGCTAAGAGCACACACACATAAATTGTTATCTTTAGATTTTACCTTCCCTCGTAAACCGACATACTCAGAGCCGCATAACAACTCAATCAACAAAACAATGGCGCTAAGAGTTATCTCTAAATGCTTCACTAACGCTAACGGGCCTTAAACGCAGTCATCGGAATATTTAAATAATGAGTGAACCGATTTCCCCGCTCGCCCCCACAGCTTGTTACACTTCGCGCGTTATCTCAGCGGCGGCACTCCTCAATTGTTACCTAGAAATTTGACATCTGCTTTGAAATGTTGGAAATCTCGGAATCAGAGCAGCTTTAACTTTAGATAGCTTTGCGCTTGTGGGGATCAATTATATTATAAACTTGCATTGTGCAACTTGTGTAAAATCTATGATTTGTTCTAGTATGAATATTATCTAAATGTACGGAGCTTTAGACAAAACATTATCTCTACATACACATACAAAATGCATTCGCAAATTGCAAAACTAAAATTAAAGTTTAATTTTTTTAAGTACTTATTGTATTAAAATATTCTGAATACATGGCGTCTAATGAATACAATCAACCCATATACAGATACTAACTGTGTTTTTAAAATAAATAAAAGTGTTATCACCATAAATAAATTTTTACGGAATAGGAAATGTGTTTTGGCGTCATAATTTCCAGTTGACATTTTTAAGCGCATAAATTAACGAAGTTTGCCGCGCCGCGACCCCGTATATTCGGCTTAACCCTTTAGCACCCACCTTGGGTAATTCCCACCCCGAGCCAACCCAACCCTTTCAGCAATAGAATAAATTACAGGCCGTTTTATGTCGCAGATACCGTCGCTACGAAAATGTAAAACACATTATTTTGAATCCGACCGCTTAGCCTTTATAGGTGTAGTGCTTTATGAGTCAGTACAATTAGACAAGCAGCTTTTTAGGATAAGCCCGGCTTTATCCGCGCGTCGGCTTTACGATAACGATTTGAGATATTGAATCTAGCAACGGGTTAAATGAACTTTATCGTCTTCGGAAAGTTGGAGTCGTAAAGTTTACAGCTCATCGACACGTGATTTTTACGTTTACGGATTTTACTCAAGCAAGTACTAATATCATATTGGAAAAATCTTAAGAGTTTTTAGCATTAAATCCAAACTGACGTCATTAACTTGAGTATTTCCAAACGATAATATTTTTTATACAGAGATAGACTAAGATTATTAGAAATATACAACGCGTCACAGAATAATCGCAATTCCTCATTCACGCCAATTAGTATATTAATATAAAAAAAATTATGCATTCGTACTTTAGTTCTGTCTAATATAATTTCTTATAAAAAGAGCATTAAGCGTATGGTTTCCATAAGTGGCCCTAAATTCATGTACGCTAATTAATTTTTCAGAAAAATTTTACACATTAGAAAGCTGAAATCGATTCGATACAGAACAAATTTATTTTATTAATTATGCTTATTTTGTTACATACTGTATACCCTCCTACGTTATTTGACGATGACAAAGATCAAAATGTTAAATAATAATCTATATAAGGTAAACGCAGCTATTACCGACCCCCTTAAGCAAGTTTTGAAATTGATTATTAGATTTAAGGGTAGTGGTTGCAAACATACCATATTTTTTTATTTTATATTTAAATATAGATTTTATATTTTATATTTATATTGTCACTTGTTTATAAATATCATGTTTTCATCGAAAAAATAATCAAAGGATTGTTGAAGTCAATTGTTTCTATTACCGACCCACCCGAAACGCTTTGAAGCTATTACCGATTTTTATGAATCTAACACCGACCGTAAGTAAATAAAGCATACTTTTTTTCACAGAATACCTACCTAAACTTTCTCAAAATAACTTAAATCCTTTTTTTTATTTGCCAAAAAGCCTAGAGGCTTGCACTTGCACTATCGCTTTACTGTTGATAACAAAGTGAATTCGATAAGTTTTGAAGAAACATATGTATTTTTGTGCATAGCTCTGAAGCAGAGCTGAAAATATTGAATTTCGTGTCATGTTTAGTGCTGATGGCTAAAATGCCAATGCCTTAAAATAAGAAAAAAAAAACCAAAAAGCCTATAAATTTTTTTCGAACTTCCCAAGTTTAGCGCAGCCCAAGGTGAGGGTTGACAGTCGGAACAAGTTGCAATGACGGTTCTGCACGTGTACTTAATAACTATTTTTAATAAAGTTGCGAAAAATGAAGCAGTTTAATAAAACAATAAAAATACAATAAACTCAAGTAACATTTTTGGAAAATAGCGCCAACCGTAAAAGATTAAAAGCAGAGGTTTTTTTTTGGTTTCTTTACCTATTCTGGGTAGGCAAAGGAAACTATACATACAGCCAAGTCTTCAGTAGATTTTTTTATGAATATGAAATGAAAATGAAATTTAATGACATTAAATGAAATTTAACCTAACCTTACTCATTGAATCAAATCATAATATTGAAACAAATTAGTAGCTTTATTTTAGACATTACATACCGTTAATAAAAAAATACCAATTAATCGGTATAGAATCGGTGATAGCTTCTCTTTGTTGCAATTACCGATTCATATGGATCGTTAATTAGTGTTTAATAAAAAATTAATAAATCTTTTACCGAGCCACGAAAAATAATCGATATTAATTGTAATATATTTCCCCATCCGATTTTATACAATAATTTATTGATTTAGTCCTAAACTATAAAAAAATACACCATTTTCATATAAATACGAAGAAAACTCTAACTAGTTTCTTTCATATCCCACGTCTAAATGTTTAATAATGCGTGGCAGTTTATCGCGGAAAAACAAGTTTATAATATAGTATGGTGTATGTCGCTAATAGATGCTTATAATTTTAGAATACTTAAGATTGAAATGGTGTTATAAAAACTTGTTTAATTATTATAAGCATTAACGAAAAAGGGAAAAAATAAAGAATAACCTCTCAGCCATTGCCGATCTATGGGTCGGTAATGACTGCACTACTAAAATGCACTGCAGCTATTGCCGTTCTATTTTAATTTCAAAAATACTTTTTAAAATCCCTTAAAACACAATAGTTTGTTGCGAAATGTGGAATATACAAATAAAGGAATATGTTGTGTTATTCAGAATAAACTTTACGTAAATATTTATATATAAAATAACTTGAGCAAAAAATTTGAGTACTTAACTGAGGAAGTAATGGTTAGTATGACACGATCGGCGCACTCGCTACGTTCACAGAAAGAAACGTATTTGGTCACATTCCCGTGTACCTACGTACACTAACACCATGTAAATTAATTATGAAACATACAAACATGTGTGTATATTATACTCTCTTGTGACTCAAATCGTTCCAAACCGATAAAAATAAGAATAAGCTGAATGGGTCGGCAATACCTGCAGATTTTCGATGGGTCGTTGATAGCTGCGTTTACCTTATATAAAAGGAGAAGCTAAATCTAAAAATCAAGGCCCAGCCCAAACCGCTGAACATAGAAACATGAAATTTTGTTCGTAGGTTACGTTTATAGTGTAGATGCTCGCTAAGAAAGGATTTTACGAAATTCAACCCTTAAGAAGGTGAAAGAGGGGGTTGAAGTTTGTATGGGATAGTGTGATTTCTGCGTGTATCAACTTTAAACTTGGCACAAATACTCTTCAAAACACATTATGAAATATTAGTTCTAGGATTTTTTGAAAATCATCCTCCAAGAGGGTGAAAGTAGGGGATGAAGTTTGTATGGAAATGGACCTTCATTTTTGGGTGTATCAATTCGAAACTTTGTAAAAATACTCCTCAAAACAAACAACAAGACACGTATTTCCGGATTTTTCAAAAACCATCCTCTAAGGGGGTGAAACAGGGGAGTGGAGTTTGTATGGAGACGTGTTGTTTTTTAAGTCTATCAACTTCAAACTTTACATAAATACTTTAAGAAATAAATTATGAGACACATATTTTTGGATTTTTCGAAAGTCATCCCCTAAACGGATGAAAGTAGGGGTTGAAGTTGATACGAAGAAGTTTATTTTTTGCGTCCATCAACTTGAAACTTGGTACAAATGCTTCTGAAAACAAACTATGAGATATTAGTTCTAAGATTTTTCAAAAATCTTCCTCCAAGGGGGTGAAAGTGGGGGTTGAAGTTTGTATGGAAAACCTTCATTTTTGGGTGTATCGATTCGAAACTTTGTAAAAATACTCCTCAAAATAAATAACAAGATACGTATTTCTGGATTTTTCGAAAATCACCCCTTAAGGGGGTGAAACAGGGGGTTGGAGTTTGTATGGAGACGTGTTTGATTTTTACGTCTATTAACTTCAAACTTGGCACAAATACTCTTAAAAATAAATCATGAGACCCGTGTTTTAGGAATGTTCAAAAATCATCCCCTAACGTGGTGAAAGTAGCGTTTGGAGTTTGTATGGAGACGTGTTGTTTTTAACGTCTTATCAACTTGAAACTGGGCACAAATACTTTTAGAAAAAAACGATGAGACACGTGTTTTTGGATTTTTTGAAAATCATCTCTTAAAGGGGTGAAAGAGGGGGATAAAGTTTGTATGGGATAGTGTGATTTCTGCGTTTATCAACTTTAAACTTTTTACAAATATTCTTGAAAATAAACTTGATAGGTATATTAGTTCTAGGATTTATCGAAAACCATCTTCCAAGGGGTTTCATCCCCTTGGGGGTTAAAGTTTGCATGAATACCTTCATTTTTGGATGTATCAATTCGAAATTTTGTAAAAATACTCCTCAAAACAAACAACAAGACAAGTAGGTATATCTTGATTTTTCAAAACTCACGGGTGAAACGGGGTTGAAGATTGTATGGAAATGTGTGGTTTTTTTACGTCTATCAACTTGAAACTTATCACAAATACTTGAGAAACGGTTTTTTTGTATTATTTTAAAATCATTCCCTAAAAGGGTGAAATTAGGGGTTGAAGTTGGTATAGAGAAGAGGGGTTTTTTGCGTCTATCAATTTGAAACTTGGCACAAATATTCTTTAAAAGTCTCCATACAAAGTCTAATTTTTTTTGATAATTTACTATGGGTTGCTAGGAGAAATTTGTTTGTGCATCCCAAAATGTTGAAAAATAAATGTCCACCCGTGCGAAGCCGGGGCGGGCCGCTAGTAATAATACCATTTTTAAATCGCGTGGTAAATATTCTTCGAGACAATATCTTATGTAATATTATCGTGCGCCGCTTGACCGCGCGCCGACGATGCGATGTTTCTAATACCTAATCTTACCCTAAGACGCTGGAGTCGCATAATATCCCCATTGTAGCACGTATCATAAGCTAGGCAAATATTATAAAGAGGAAAGATTTGTATTTTTGTAACAAATAAACTCAAAACTACTTGACAGATTACAAAAAATATTTCACAGTTAGAATGTTATAAATAACTAGCGATCCGCCCCGGCTTCGCACGGGTGCAATGCTGAATTTTCTTTGCTATAAACCATCCCTGGACCCACTGGAACCCACACAAAAAGTTTCATCAAAATCGGTCCGCCCGTTCTCGAGTTAAATCGTCAGGAAGGAAAACACGACTTATTTTTATATAGTAGATATCTCTGAGTAACATAGGCCAAATTTTGTCCCCGTATTCCCACGGGAACGGTAACTATGCTGGTGAAACAGCTAGTCTATTATAAATTAGGCATAACTTTTCTCAATTATAACACCAAATAACCTGACCGCAAGTTTTTACATGGGGTATTTTACGTGGTTTAAACCAAAGACGTTTAAAGAAAAAGTTTCTCTAGGAAAGAGAATGACTTTCTTCTAACCTCTTTGGTTTAAACATTACCCTCATTCTAGGGCAATCGGGTATATGTAGCCTATGATATTCCGAAGATGAAGCCGAATGGACCGGCGTGCGGAGTATGGGGCGCACTTTAAATTCCTTCAAGAAGTTTAGGCTACAAACCACAATGCAATATTCTCGGATACATATACTGAACGGTTTAACGGAACATAAAATATTACTCTGCTCCTGGTTCAGTCGGATAAAATTTAAACGACCAAGATGGCTTCACAAAACTAACAACCCTCACAACGTCCAACAAGCCACGCAGACATTCCTATTTTAATAGCATTTTAATAACAGCACGAGTGACTAAGGGTGGTATTCAAAGCCTTTTGGACAAGAGCTGAGTGCAGACAATACTTGCGACTCCGGCGCGAAGCAAAAAATAACAGTCCAAGATTACAGAAGAATCAGACTCGGCTTTTATTTTCCAAGCGAAAAAGAAAAGCATTCCAGTGAACCGGGTGGTAATAAAAATCTTTGAATGACTACGTGCTTCATTCGTCTGTTTTTCGTGCTACCGGGGCGTTGCATTTTTAGACGCTATAACAATATATTTTTTGTTTCGGTGTTCATACTAGAAACCTTTTTTTTCTATCAAGCGTCAGTGTCCCTCGGGAGCTCAAGGACAATAGTTAATCATATTGTGTCTGCATTCCGTAACTTGACACAAACACTTTTTATCAATATAACACATTTAAATATGTCAGGAATAATTATTTAATTATCAATATCTCACATTATTTAAAACAAAATTCTTTATAGATATCTCTATACAACCAAGGCATGAAAAATGGAAAGGCATTGTTTCATTTGTATTCCCTGTTCAAAGTTGCAAAAGAAAGGGCAGCTTCAGACGATTTGCATTCGTTAAAAATGTTGGAATTCTTTGTGTTGTGTGCACAGTGTGTAATCGTTGTATACGACGACCGCGGGGTTTAGATGATTTAGTATTTAGCATTTGATTTTATGCTTTGCTCAAGACAACTGGGTAGATAAATATAAAATTAATGTTTTAATACAGTGTATTTCCTATTTTATTCCAATACATAGCAACAGAGTTACAATTAGGTTATTTATGAAATTTAGCATAAACAATATACAATTTGAACCAACAGCCTGACGTAGGTATGTCATTTATAAAATTACCTAAATAAACATAATATCTATATACTTTTAAATAATCGAATGCATGTAAAAGATCCTGAGAAGTTTTAAGAAGAATTTCTTTCTGATACAGTCATAAAGAAACACCACAGGTATATAATAACCAAATGCCCATCAAAGTACCAAGACATGTAAAGCGGCTTACAGTAGTGCGGATTGGCCGCATCCGAAGACGTGCCAGTCCGCTCCATTGCTCCGGACGAAGGGGTTTTTCTTCGTAGACTTTGAAAAATCGCGCCGCGCCGCGAGAGGGTTGAACCCAAACATTTTAATGCCATTTGCTAGATTGCGTCTTGCATTTTTCCAGCCTCCGCTACAGCGCTAATCCGCGAAGACGACCGGGATTACCAGGATAAAAGTATTTGCGTTTAGTGTGATTCTGATGCCCGGGATTAGGGCGGAATTTTTTAACGACTCTCTAAGACCCTCGTGGTGATTAGAGAAAGGGTTGCGAAAAGCACTTTCGAGTAATTATTTTACATTTCTTCGAACATCGTTCCGAAATCCGAGAGTAACGGTTGAACAGTTTCCCTTTTTCTTTTGTTTTGGGTTCTTTGAATTTTGTATGAGCAGGACGTAGATGGGATACAGGCGAAGCCTCCACTCGCCATGACTTCAAACTTACTGGAATTTAAGTTTTCCAGGCTTAAATACAAGCTAATATTTATTGTCAAAATCTTGACAGCGGAAGTGGGACAGTTTATTTAATCAACAAACTAACAACTTAAATTAATTTCGTGACACACTCTCAGCTTGTTCATCTGTTCACTGTCACAGGGTAACAGCTGAAAGTTATCTGACTCACGTTTGTCTTTATTTAAATCCATATAACTTTGCTACGCACTGTAATTAATATAAGTTTGCATTGAAAGTTCCAACCGATTTCAACGTGTAGTTATATCAGAGTGGCGTGTAGATAGTGTAGGCTCGTTGCGTCAAAGGCAAGTTAGCAAGACTGATGCCCTCCGTACATCATAAGGTTAATAAGAGGGCTCGTGAACTAACGACGCCGCTTTGTCAACGCGCCTTAACCCGCCCGCCGCCATCTTGCGCGCCATGTTGGATTTCAATCTGCTTAGCGCTTAATGAATTTGCGTCTATTGATTTTGTTTAACCCCCTTTTGTTTTGCTTAATTAACCTTTCGGTGTAGAAAAGTAACTGACACAAGAGGGAGTAAACGAAGGTTACTTGAGATGTTTTCTATTTATTATTTTAACAGGGATTCATTATCTGCGTCAAAATATATCCCGATTTGTAATGAGCTTGAAGTTCAACATTTCATGTTAAGAGGCTCCTAAGCAACTAGCTAAGTGGCTTTGTATAACTTAAAAGTTAGTTGAATTGGATAATAAATGTATGAGCATGACAAAAGTGTTCGACGTGTTAAAGCGTGATCAAGTAAAATTTACGAAACTCTCCAAAGACTTATTAACACTGACACCTAGTTTTCAACAATAAGTTCGTTATTTATTATAAGGTATACCGATGTCATTGTACATACTATCGTTGTATACGGTCTTAAATATTACATATAGTAAAGAATGTAGATTTTATACACGATTCCACTTCCTATAATAATTACTTTTGATCGTGTTTTTATCCTTTTTTTAATTAAAAAGGTGAAATAGTAGTAAAACAAATATACACAATCAAAGCCATATGAACACAAGGTCGTACATGCATATCTACGTACCTGTATTGTAAGGGTATGAAAATTGCACCTCATATTTGGAGTTAATCGCTTCGCGTCATCATCATACGAATTCATTCGAAACCGTTTAAGGGCGCAGTAAAAGCGCGAATCACACCATACAAAAGGCTGTATGAGGTGGGTGGGACATTTAAAATTTACAAATGCGTAATTATGCACCCGCATTGTCGCGCGGGCGGCAGAAGGGTTATGTCGCCCCACTTCTTCCCCCCTCGCCCCCACAATCCCGGGCTTCCGGGCCTAATGCTATATTTAATTTTCTCTAAGGCTCCCTCATTAATAATGCGAAGGCTGCGACTTTAAGTGGCGCTCACACGGCGACGTGTAGCGCGGATGTGCAAAAATTGGACTCGCTAATGTAAGATGAGCAAGGTATAGATCGGTTAACGAAGGCTGACACGTACAGCACATGCAATGTGTGTTTATGTAGCGTTTAAAAAATATCGTGTAATGTTTTTAATTCTATACACAACACAGTTTTAATAACATTGCATTTCAAAACATACTGTATAGTAAAATTATATATTATGTGTGAGTACTCGTACCTGGCAGTGAGTGTTGGGTATGGCAGAAGAAGCACGAAAGCAGAATAAATGCAGTCGAAATGCGTTCATTAAGAAGCATTAGTGGAGTAAGATTGATAGATAGAGTGAAAAATAGTGTGATCCGAGAGCGTTGCGGCTTGAAAGATGATATAGTGACTAGGATTGAAAGAGGAATGCTCAGGTGGTTTGGTCACATTGAGCGGATGAATGAAAGTCGTCTAACGAGACAAATATACAAGGGTGTTGTGAATGGGCTAGTCGGTAGAGGACGACCTAGGCGTACCTACATCGACCAGATCGGCGATGTGTTGAAGAAAAGCCAGATAAAGAGTACCCGAAACCGACGAGCATGCATGAGTCGTTTGATGGATGTGGAGGAAGCGCGTGAGATCTGCCAGGTTCGTAGCAAGTGGCGGTCTGTTGTCTCTGCCTACCCCAATGGGAAATAGGCGTGAGATTATGTATGTATGCATGTACTCGTACCTATATCAACTTATTTATCTACTGCGAAATAACTTTTGTATTTGTTACGATATTGTTTTAATATACATGTCACATGGCTAGATGTAAACGACTCTATGTTCCCGTCTGTATGGGTAGCTACTTTACGATTCGTAATTAATTTTGTTGACAGATGATCGTGTACCAAGGATGGTTGCATTGTCTTGATAATACTTAATCAGTCAAGTACTGTCCGACAGAACAATTCAAAATCAATTGTGTCTCATTTTCTTGGCTTAAGAGGTGAATGTTCCAGGATGATCCTACCATACACGCCAACGTAGCCATCGGAAAGCAAACAGTCCTCGAATTTTTACAGGTTCTAAACAAGTAGTTGTTTGCGAAGTGATGATATTTTGTAATATCAAGCTTATGTAGCGTATATTTGATATCTTACCTAGAAACGCCTCATCCACCTTATAACAGATCTTGGCAAAAAGACGTGTCTATGAGTGGCGCGCTTGAGCATGAGTGTAGATAATTTATCATGATTTCGCAAGGGTTATTGGCGCTCAGCTAAGAGGGCAGCAGTGCTCGTCAGAACACTCGCGAGTTCAGGAATTTACATATTGAAGTGCGTTAAATTGTTTCTATTTTAATGCGAAACAACGAGCTACGCTCAATCTTTTGGGGCAGAAAATTCGTGCCCTATTAAAAGGTTTCCATTAGACTTCTCCTCGTATAGGAAAAGTTTTAGATTAATAAAGTTATGAAATAAATATCGACACTAGGTCTCATTTAGATGAACTTAGTAACAATCAAACCTAAAACGTGACCAGGCTTAGACGATGTATCGAAATAGTTACATAATTATTTGGAAAATACACGATAAGAAACAAAAATTTACATTTCAATTTTAAATGAAACACCTGAACCGCCTAGCTGTAGACTTAGTTGCCGGATTAAAAGCTTTATTCAGAAACTAAAACTCAATAACAAGTCCGGCTGAAGTCAAACTAAATTAGCATACATTAATTCTTGTTGACGCCTTGTACAGTCCAGAGTTGCGAGATCCGAGAACAGTGTTAAACTTCTGTACGAGGAACTTTCAAAAGACAAACGCTGTAAGAGATATTTATCAAATTGAAACACGATGTACATCTCATTTCATTACTATTATAAAAGGGAAATCTGTTTGACTGTAAAGATAATAATCAAAACCGAAATAAAAATAGCGAAAACTAATTTGTTACTAATATGTAAAATAAAATACATTTTTACCCGAATACACAGACACATATTTTTTAGATTAAGCATGTATGGAGGTAAGTGTATTCTTACTTCAGTCTATTGCTTTTGTGTAGCCTAAACAGTTTGATGGATTTGGATTGGAACAAGAATAGTATAATAAGATTAGTTAGTTGTAAGGCGGCCTATAAAAAATACACATTTAACTACAAGTAATAAAAGTGATAGCAACAAACACTCGCAATGGAATTATAAGTGGTCATTTTTATCTAACGTAACGTGAAATAGTCTGTTTTTATCTAACTCATAGCTCTCTTTAGACCTAATTAACAAAACATAGAATAGAATGTACTCATATACTTCCATCTGTTTCTAACATAAAGCAAAACAACAGAAGCAGCGTATAGTAGATAACTATTAAGCACTGCAAAATCCATGTACGTGGTAACCCTACTCCCAACAGTGTCTTGACTGTACCATGCTACTGGAGTCGACTGTACAAGAGCGCGAGGTGTGTAATTGTGTTAGAGCCCTTTGACACCCGCCCTAACGAGGTTTGTGCCACTTGCGAACTCGCTCGACTACTACATGGTAACAAGATATACAACGGTTGTAGATATATAGTTAAAGAATTAGGCGATAGCATCATGTTTGTGTTGACGAGCCTTTTGGCTGAGCTGGTAGTGACCCTACCTTCTAAGTAGGGAACCCGGATTTCTGTCTGTTCCTTGCTTTGATGGGATGAAAACTAGGTATAAAAGTATATAAGGTATTACTTCTTGTTACTGTCGTACATTATGGTATTCTGCTAATGGGGTAGTGTCCTGCGTAGTCAAATCAGTTACTTTTTATGATCTGTCAAAACGAAATTTTACTATTGAAAATGTACTAAAATAGCAAGGTGTGACGTCATAGTTTCTAGTACCCCATTGCAACACTTTTAATGACTGTTTTATTGTTTTTAAATTTGCTAAAATTGCAAATGAAAACCGAAATACATGTTCAAAGGTGTTTTCGGATAATCTTTTTAATGAATGAATACTCGCAATTGGGTAGTTGACAGCATCGAAATTAAATTGCGAGTAGTCATACATTAAAAAGATTATCCCAAAACACCTCAATATATGTATTTTGATTTTTAATTTACAATTATAGCAAATTAAAAAATAATAAAACAATCAAATAAAGTGCTGCAATTGAGTACTACAAACTATGACGTCACGGTTTGCTATTTCAGTACATTTTCCATAATAAACTTTCGTTTTGACAGATCGTAAAAGTTACTGATTTGACTAGGTAGGACACAACCCTATTAAATAACAATGCTGTCAACTACCCACTTACAAGACTTCCATGTTTGTGACGTAGCTTTTCTAAAGTCAGCACTAAATGTCAATTTGTCATTATCAGAATATTAGTCTAATTTTAAAACGAGCAATTTAACGGTTGGTAATTTGTAAGTGATTGGTCGGACAAGGGTCTTCGAAAACTATGCACTTATCATTAGATGAGTAATACCGAGTATAATAAAATACAAACTAAGGATTCTTTCTATTCTAAAGAAAACCATAGGTTTGACCGAAAAACCTAAACGAAACAACAGAAGTCTGCAGATATGATGTATAGATGCATATTTATAGGTAGTTAGACATTATTATCGTGTTTATTAGGTGCAAATTGGAGCAAGGGAACCGACGCGCGATGGAGGAGGCGACGCCTAGCGACGCCGGCGGTTGCGACGGAGACGAGGGAGTAAAAGTCAAGAATTCAATGCTTGAATGAGGCAGATATTTTATAATACATTCTTTTCTTACAGCACATCTATTCCATACTCATACTAGATGCATCTATGCAAAGGTTATTTCCATGTGTAATACTTACCTATACTGATATAACTTTAAAAGAGTTCTTTACAGTCAGAAAAAAGTAAGTTTTAAGCTATTGCATAGCTTCTATCGAGGGCCTTGAGCGCGGGGACCGAATCCAAAAATTCCGTAACGAAAAAAAACCTCACGCTCCGCACTCCGACGGGCACGGAGGTGTGGCTTGAAGGCCGTGCATTGTCTAACTTCGTTTCTTTTCGGCAGTCTTGTTGATACAAAATGCTATGCAATAGCTTTACCGCGGCAGTCCCCGAGTGCCACACGTCTTTTTTTTTTACCTATCTACTAGCTTACAATATTTTTGACGACTTAGACCCTCTTAGACCCCACTTAAAAAATTACCTATGTTCGTCAGATACGATTCATTACATGATCAGTTTAATAAAAATATTACATTCATCATCATCATCATCATCAACCCGTAACAGCCCACTGCTGAGCTAAGGGTCTTTCCTCACACATGAGGAAGTGTGGGCTATAATCTCCCACGCGAGCCCACTGCGGATTGGGAGATGGTGTTAAGCTAGTGGCCACTTAACAGTCAGAATTTTTCAAGCCACCCAAGGGTATCTGACATGGCTTAACGACTTCCATTGTGCGTAACACAACGAAAACCGGGACCAACAATTTAACGTGCCTTCCGAAACACGGAAGCGCTCGTAATATAAATGCCACTAGGCGGTCACCCATCCACTGACTGACCGCACCCAACTTTGCTTAACCAGTGTGATCGTTACAAACACACTGGCACCGCAGGGCTACGAGCGCTTCATTATTATTCATTACATTAGTGAGCATATATTTAAGCAAGTATTAGCCCTGTCTAGTTTGGGACTAAATAGCCATGTGTAAATTGTGTCCTACAATTTATTATTATTATTATTATTTATCTTTGTAAACGCGACGAACTCATCAAGTAAACTCTGGTGTAAGTTTTAATCTGTTTAAGAAAGGAACTAAAAACTGTCAACTGTTCCTTACTTACAGGTGTCAAAAAGAGGGTTACAAATTGATAATTAATTGTTTCACAAAAGTTGTCGGCCAAATTAAATCCCCTTCTGAGTCGGACGCGGAGTGACAACGGTCGGGCTCCGGCCGGCCCTGACAATTTAATATCTGGATAGAAATGTCCGACGACGCGTCAAGAAGCTGTACTACGCAACGAAATTGTACTGCGCTATCCTTGGCCGTAATATAAAAACGTTTTGTTATTTTGTCACGCGATGATAATGATACACAGATCTCATTCATGTGAACAGAAAATCATTAAACTTACAGGTTTAATACTATCTTTACGAGTGTCGGTGAAGAAACATATCGGTATAATTTACTTATTTTACTGTACGTACCAATAAAATGTAAACATATCACGAACTTAACTTATAAAAAATAAAAAGTAATAAAAATCTCACGCCTTTTATTCCCGAGGGTAGGCAGAGACATTATATTTCTGGATATACCCACTTTTTACGAGATATATTGGACCCCTAAACGTGATAGGTGGTGAGCCCATCACCGGACCGGGTCTGTTTTACACATGTCTCAGAATTAATTCTGAGACCTGCTGATTTCCTCACGATGTTTTCCTTCACCGTCGAGCTAGTGATTCATTGGTACATGCCAAGGATTCGAATCCGAGCCTCACTGATTTTCGGCCGGCTCTTTAACCGTTCGGGCTATCACTGCTCTATCTTGTGCTCTATCTGGTGTATCTTGTTTGTTTTAATTTTGAAATAAATAAATAAGTGTTATGTTATTGTAGTAAGAAAATTAGTCTATTAGCAGTATCCAAAACGGGTTAACAGAGGACGCAGTCCAGTAATAGTTTTTGTTGTTGTAGTGACTACATGGCAAGCTTTCAAAATTGGGGAAAAACTTAGATTTGTGTAAAAATAGAACAACTTCTACCTACATACATACGCTCACGCCGTTTCCCGAAGGGGTAGGCAGATACAATAAACTGTCACCTGCTACTATGCTGGCACACCTCTCGCGCTTCATCTACTTCCATCAATCGGTTCATACAAGCTCTATTAGCAACTTCTATTTATCTTTATTTATTCCTTTTCTTAAATTTTTAACCCAAATCCAATATTTATTAAACATACTTACATAGGTATCACTAAAAGACAGTAATATTTTAAGCAGTGGATGTACTCATGAAAGTGAGTAAATATCTTTATGGGAACAATTCTAAAATCGCATAGGAGGGCAGATTACGTTTTATTGCCTCATTGGTAGACTTCACAATATTAAAAATTATTTGCTCTATAAACCTAATTTTAAATAAGTAATTATACCCAAGTTAATTATACACCTTCCTATCGAGATGCATCTCGTCTTGAATTCTTGATTATTTGTACCGTAAGCTTAATTAATTATCTCATGGCTTAATAATTATAAAAAATACCCTAATCGAATTAAGTTAAACGTTGGGAGACTGTAATCTGAAGACAAACGTGAAGTAGATACGTGACTTAACAAAATATGTAAACTTAAAAGTTATTGAATTAAACCTACTTTTTGTTGTCAAAATTATATTCTTTGATTAGATATTCTTTGATGACCCCTAAACGTGATAAACTTAACTTATAATGATCCGAATTGGTCAAAAAAAACGGTGAAAAGTGTCCCTTTCTAGAAATGGCAGAGGTTTCTGCTATCCTGCAATGAAACAATTCTTACCAGATAATTTGAAGGGCAGCGACCCCATCAGTGGGTCGGGAGCGAATCTGGGCCCGAAGTGGAATGGATGGAAGCCATGGTGGCGCGTCTTGGACCGAGGCTCCCTTGGTCCGTCCACCGTCACCTTAATAGCCTTCTGGTACGTCGCCACTTGAGGCGGACTTGTTGCCAGCATTATTGTGAGCGTAAACGATTTGCCTGTGAAAAATTTAATTATAAACATTTTTTTACACAATTTAGGTACATATGGTTATTTTGTCCCTAATAAGGCAACGCCCGTGCCACGGGTAGGTATAAAGCTATTGAAGTACTATTGCATATTCTGTGCTACTGATAAACCTACGCCAGTCAAGAATCAGAAGTCCACGGGTGGACATGGACAATATATAGGGGTAAGGGTGGCAATGGTACTCTATCAAAGGCTATAGCTGTCTGTCCCTCTGTCACAGGGCTGTATCTTATGAAACACACTTGAAAATTCAATGAATTCAAAATATAGGTAATTTAAAAAAAAAATACAAAATGGGTCCCATACAACAAAATGTTATATTGTTATGAAACCCTTGGTGTGCGAGACCGACTTGAGAGGTGTTTGATGCTTGAGTTAAATACATAAAACAATTAGACAAGAAATCGGTTGGTTCATAAAAGTTGGTTGGCCGCAATTGAGCATGGAACCCGCTACCTCCCACTCAAAAGACAGGGTCAGTAAATAGGTACTCCACATGCTATTCAATTCGAATCATATCTAGTTATTCCCAAATACAAATGTTAATCGGATCGAGAATGTCAATAATTGAAGTGTCAAGCTTTAGTTCCACAAACCCCTTCGAGAATGTGTAACCTAAATATAAATTCAAATTTAAATGTAGTAAAATATAATCCGTATTTTATGAACTTATACATATTTACCACTATTTCGACCATGAAGAAAACTCTAAATTGATAAACCGAAACGAAGCGGAGTCACGATAGTTATTAACAAATGATTAATGTTTTTTATATCTTTTATTCCGTACAGCGCCTCGGCCATATAAAATGTTCACCACATTTTGACATTTACTACTAAATTATTTTAGTGTTGCCATCATTTATTTTTGTAGGTAAAAAAGTACACATAAAAACGTCAAGAGACTGAACTCGAAGATAGTTTATATAAAATGGTTCTATGTTAAAGGTTTGGTTTCCGCACTTAGTCCCTAAATCGGACCATAGTACGTGAGCCATGGCGGCCGGTTAATAAATAGTATTTTATTTTTTATTTTCCTTTGCAAATGAAGGCAAACAACGTGAGACATCGCAGGCGTGTCGGCACGCGGAGTTCCTCAGTCGTGCCACAAATCAGCCGGCGGATAACCGGGCGCATTCCCGATGCATTCCCGGCTGCTAGATGGTCTTGGCACGTGCCCCAGACGGTTCAGAGGTGAGGCACGCGATTTGGATTAATTTCAGAATCCAAGAGCTTTTGAGGGTTAAACATTTTGAACTGGCGAACATGGGCGGTTTTTTTGGTAAGAAAGAATTTTAGAAATGTAGTTTAGAAAAGTAACTAAAAAGTTTAATCGACATAGCAAGCATAAGATGTAGCCGATCTAATACATATACAGTATTATTATTATTATTTATTTAATACACTAGCAGCTCTGGCGTGCAGCTAATGCGTGTATATCACTGCACTTGTGTTGATTAGTTAAAATGTTTGTGAAGTATTGTGTCTATAGTTCCATACACATTAAAACAACGAGTTAGAACTTAAGTAATAAATCATAATTAGAATTTGAAAATCGCATTTACTCAATTGCATTAGCCTTAGTATAGATAATAAAAATCGAAAATCGTGAATTTCCACGCATTATGCGACCTAATCAAAAGTTTTTCAGCTACTAGTATAACAATAAACCAAAATACGTAACTTTAACCATAAGCTACCACTGATCCATTGCTGCTTATATCCTAAAAACATTGAATGAAACGAGCCTACGCGAAGCTATGAATAGAAAACAATTACCGAAATACGTACACAGATAGCAATAGCAATGAGTATGGGGTATCGAGTCGAAATGGCATCGTAACACAGCTACCGCAGTGGCCGCAAACGCGAAGCGTTTGAACAATCACTGGTGTATCGACACATGCCGAATGGTAATTCTGCGGGCTCGTTGTGGATGCCCTCGTCAATCGCTTTCATGATAGTTTTCATCTTTATGGATTAGATAATTTAAATATTTCATTAAGTTTAAGATCGCTTTAAGTATTGAACGACGAAAACTTTAATCCCACTAGTTCTGTTGAATAGTTGTATTGACAGGGACTCTTTATACCAATAGTCTTGTCAACAAAAAACACACACTTTTGATTCTGTTGACCGAAATATTATGAATACTGAAAAATAACTCTGACGCTTACCCGAGAAGGTTTTCGCATTTCATTAATAGAAGAAGCAGTGTGTTATTTGAGATCTAAACGTACCAGATGCATCGCCACACCATGGTGCTACTACACATGCCTAAAAAGCTATTGTAGGGCCTGCGGATTAAATTACGATGTATTTCATCACCGCCGAGCTAGTGATAAATTAGTACCGATATAAGTTTTATAAAACATTTTGGTCGGTGATATAGTAGTATCTGTAAGTAACCATAAGTTAATAAACAACTATTCATTATTGACGGGGTCACCAACTTTTAAGGGTCGAATATTCTCGTGAAAAGTGGAACAGAAATGGAATACCTTTGCCTACCCCCTCGGGGATAAAGGGCGTGATATGTATTTTTTTCATTATTAAAGCCCCATAAGTAAGTCTGGTTCCTCCGGCAAAGAAGATTTACTCCGAGATTAATCGCAATATAGGTACTGTAGAATAGAAATCCAGCCTGAGCATAAGCCAAATGACCTAATGCAAACACAAAATCAAATCCAAGCATCTCATTCTAATTTCCATACATTTCTGAATAAGAAACGGACCGAGATAGCATTTGGGGCACAAAACAAAAGATACGCTAACATTCCCAGCGTCTGGCTTGAAGCCAAAAGCCGCGGCGGTGGTCCTCCGGACCATGAAAACGACATAAACACCCCCCCTTGGCCCGCGCACCCTCCCCCGACCCGAAATGAGTGGCCTCCCGCTTATTTTCATAAAACCCGCATAAAACCGGCGCGAACTTAACAGATACCAAGAAATTGTTTTCCGGAGCCAATGTTCGTAAAAAAATAAGCAATTTTATTGTCTTCCGCTGACAAGGATACATCCCTACACTACTTACAATACACGCTTGGGAAAACAAGCGATATCGTAGAACATAGAACATACCTACTTATTGTCACGTAACGGAGTGACGTAAAAGAAACTGTCACGTAGGTAGTGAATAGCATTCGAGAGTTATTTTTCTTTAAACAAATATTAATAACTTATATTAATAAATAGTAATAACTTATCGGGGTATCTGACGACTGCAGTGTGTATAGGTGATTGCGTATACTTTCCTTACAATACAGTGTACCTAGCAATAAAATTCATTACTGTCTACTACATAGTTAGTAGCACTACATAGTTAATACTACATAGTTAGTCTTACTATGCGCTGACTATACTACTCTAGGCTAGTGTTTGTAACGAAATCACGGCTGCCTCCGTATTTCTGAAGGCACTTTAAGCCATCTTAGTTTTCGTTGTATCTATGGTTAATAGAAATCTTTAACATAAGTTACGTATTTTTGGATACACACTGTCTTACAGTTCAAATAGCGCCCTGCCCTATTACTTTATAAAAATATAAAATAATAAAGCTTTCCTCTTTATATTATAAACTTGCGGTTCTGCGCAGTTTCACTCGCGTAGTTCCCGTTCCTGTGGGAATACGGGAATAAAATTTAGCCTATATGTCCAGTTGTTTTTGAGTTTATTAGTAACAAACATACAAAATCCAAAAATATAAATCTTTCCTCTTTATAATATTAGTATAGAAGTGTAGGTAGATATAATATGGGCTTCAGAAGATTTATATTTAAAATAATATTTAGGTATCTTCTGGAGCCTGCAGTGTATCGAAATGAAACATACACGAACATTTGAGTTAAAATATTCTGTTCAATAAGCAATTTACAAATCATTGGAAGCTATTTAGTCGTTCTGGGGCCTCTTCCAGATAAACTTTCAGAAAGATAGACAAGAATACTGAAAACTGTCATAAACGGTCTTGATCTCGAATAATTTGCAGCTTTCATTTATTTGGAAATCATAGACACACACATCAGTTTTATTATTGGTATGAATAAGACATTATTCGCATTGATAAAGGTAAAATAGATATTCCGAAAACCATTGTCCCACTAGATGTAAAGATAAAACATCTAAGGCCTCACAAAAAAGAAAATTCCTTTACCCCGCAGCCGCACCATGTCAAAGGGCAAACAGTTTCAGGGTAAAAATGGAGGCATTCGGCGCGTACTTCATAAATCATTTAGTTATTCATAAAAAGGCTTTCGTCTGCTTCGCGCTTTGCTTTCCCGCTTCAACCCCCGGCTCTACAGGCGCGAACATATTGCACGTGCACGTGCGACACACTTCATAAACTGGTGATATTGATCCCGGGGCGAGGGGGCGCCACTGATTGTTCATAAAAATATGTTTGTCGGGATAACATGACTTGTGAGTTAGATTCGGCCTCTCGGGAGTATGAGCTGCTGCTTTTGAATAAACGCAGTAGCACTTTCTTGTTTTTAATAAAAATTTATTTTGTAAAATAATGCTTTAGATATTTTTTAACTACCCGGCCAGTTACATGTAGTGGCATGTAATTCATGCTAGTACTCAAAATTTTTTTTTAAATCAATCTTGGCACAAAATTTTGGCCAGTGATATTAAAGAATTTGATTAGTTGTTTAATACTCTACTGGCAGTATAAAGTCGAGCAGTGAATTACTGAAATAAATAATCAATGTAATTTTTAGAGCTAAAGCAGGTGGTAGGCGTAGATAAAGATCGGAATATAGGGACATCTGATTGATCTGTAATCAATTAATTTTAATCTGAAAACTCACTGCGGAATTAAATTGATATAAGTATATGTACCTATATCTACCTACCCAATCAAACTATTTGGAATTAAAATCAGTAGCTATATGAGAACGTTTAAATAAGGCAATAACATATTGAGAAAATATAAAACGACTGCCGAATCGAATTCAAACAAAATAAAATTGTTCCGGCAATTTCCTGGGCACGTCGGATTAAAAATCAGCTTTATAACGTCATAAAGTAGGCGGGAGCGTTAAGATAAGAGTTCCCGCTATTGCGCCCGGCTAAATAAAAAATGAGCCACAATCGTAATGGCAGCGAGCTCCTTTGATCTCGGTTTCATGGCTTACTGGGGATTTTCGGCTCAGAGAGCGGCAATTTGGGTATAAAATACCTAATGCGGACCGATACGCATTACAGACATTAGCGGATTGACTGTGAGCACGCATCTAATCTGAGCTATAGCTACACATATCTAACCTTTGAACTTCCCATCTGCACGCTTAGGCCCCTCACAAATAAAACCGGCCTAATACAAGCGAGACACCGTAAAACTCAAGTTTATTGGCGCGTCTCAAAAGAACAAGAGGAAAAGTCAAAAGCGGCACAATTAAAAACCTCCCCTGGGACGCACCTCAAGCCGACCGGTCAATATTACTCGGCGAGACCCTCAATTTTCACCACTCTCCCCAGCGCTAATAACAATAATTAGGAATGAGTGGTTCAATAATTAAAAACGGAAAAGAGAACAACTCGAAAAAGACGAGCGTAACTGCAAAGAAAATCTTCCTGTCCCCCTCTTTCATTAAACTGATAGCCATGACAACGTCCCGCTCGCTCATCTCAATTTCGTTTATGAATTTTTTGCACCCGCTTGCATCTCCTAAATTCATAAAAATTGAAATAGATTCCCGTCTTGAACCGTGTTGCTGGGTGTGGTAATTAGATCTTTATTTATCTATGTTCACAAAACTTGAACTTCTAACATTAAATAAAACACACGTCGCAATTTTGCAAACAAAATAACGATCAAGTAGTCTGTGATTTCAAAGTAAATGCAAAAAAAATTGAAAATACTGCTATTTATACAATTCTTAGTTATAATTAGAATTGTTGTCTGTCTGTCTAAAAGTTAGACCCAAATAAACTTCGAAACAGTTAAACTGATTACGAAGTACAGGAATAAAAAAACAGGAGTTTTAACTTAAATTTTCGATTTCTAGCATAGGTAAAAAGATAACACATTCAATTTTGATAAACCGAAGCGAAATAGGGGCGGTTCTTAAATAATTGAATACTACACAAAATTAGCTCATATCATAGGACCATTACCATAACTCTCAAATACAAATTTACATCTCAAATAAACCCCATAACATATCCTACAAGAGGTTTAGAAACGGGGCGAATTTAAAATCATTAGTTGCGAGGGTGGCCTGCACTGCATCAAAGGGCGCCCTCTCCAGTTAATAACGAAAGGTGAGGCCGAGATCTTTTTCGCCGCGGCTCTATACAAGAATAATTTTCCACCTTCAGGGAGGCGAGAGGGCTGCGACGTCTATTGTCTCGTTTTACCAACAATGTTAACTGCACATTCGTTGGGCTGAGGTGTTTTTCGTGACCCCACAAAAAGTGTATGTCTAAGTTTGAAATAATTTATATTAACATTTGTAGTAAATGAAAGTGTCAACTGTAAATAGGGTATTGTATTGCCGAGTCAAATAAGTTATTTCTTATTAGCTGTCAAAACCTTTTTTTTATTAAATTTATTATATGGAGTATGGAGATGAATACTGACTTTGTGACGTCATCATTTTTAGTACTCACTTGCATCTATTTTTTGATTGCTTTTTTATTTAAAATAATGCTATAATTGTAAAATGAAAATCAAAATGAATTTTTAGAGGTGTTGAGATTTTGAGAAGATAAGCTTTTTAATATTTATGACTAGTTTTTAATTTAATTTTGATACAGCAAAATACCCCAGTAAAGTCCCGTGAATACAGTTTGTTTACCAATAATACCTATATAAATAATTTATAAATAAATATACTAACCCTACGGAATATTTTAGACTCCTGCAAATAGGACACAATAACTTATGGGGATTGCGGGTTTCCTTGTAACAACAATACCATAGAGTTACAATATAAATAAGTTTGGAAAAACAAAAACTAGGCTTACAAATTACAAAATAGGAAAGCTATTAAAAATCGCGTCCTACATTTAAGTCGCAATATCCTGGCAATTATAGTACCTACGCACGGGGAGACCGGGGACAATCGGCCCCCGATTTTTGTCGCGACTCCAAGGTGGGGTCAATCAATCGATTAGCAGATGTCGCTCCTTGACTACTGGCGCGGTAAATTGGCCTCTTACTGCACCGCGCGGGGGTAATAAGGACCACGTCTGGCTAACGAGGCAAAGTTACATTGATGAAATAAAATTGGTTGAGCCGGCGCCTAAAATTTAATTTCATATTTAATGTATTTCTATTTAATGTGACACACATTGAGTGTAGTATAGACAATTACATACAGTAAAAAGGTAAGCACGAATTTTAGATAAAAATATTAAAGGTTAAAAAACCCAGTTGCAAATGCACCGTTCTTACACGAGCTTAATTAATAATTCCTGTCTTGAAATCTAAAGTGAAGGCTGTCCATCCCCTAAAGGTAGCTGACACGGCAAACCGTAGCAAAAAGTGGTCGGTAGAGCCCTCATTAAATTTTTCGCTTATTAAAAATTCCCCGCGCCCTCTGTCCCTCTACATCACTAACGCAACTTTTTATTCCGGAGCGAAACAAAAGTTATGTTCCGCGGGGCACCGATCTCCCCTTTGTCTTTTTACTCGATAATTTGAGTGAGATTTTCTCCCAATTTAAGATAAACAAAGAGAGCGCTTACCCTTAATTGGAAAGCAGAACGTTATTCAGGAAGGAACGTGACAAATAGACACCTCTTAACTTCTTTTCCACTTTCCCGCCGCTCTGGGCTATATTGGTTTTTTTCGTGTACGCGACGGCCAAAAGCTTTTGTTTGTTTAAGTAAAAGTTAATGAGGATTTTCCTTGTTGTGTATTTAGGGTACAGAAATAGAAGTTTGCCCATCTTAAGATTCTTAAGCCCGTCGCTCAGTCACTATAGGCTGACGTTTATTTATAGGATCTACTTTTTGTAATCAAGGTGAACGATAAGTACTATACTGTAGCAAGCTTTGGTCTTTGTTTCCCAATTAAAAAGGTCAATCTCTAAGATTCTTTAGAAATGTCTATCGTATAGTAAAGACACCCATACTGAATCTCAGATTTATTAGATGGGTAGGTCGTGTAAACAAATAAGGTCATAAGTCGTAAGAATAACTACTGTAGATCTTATGTACATAAAAAATATAAGCCTTTATCGGTCTCGGTTCCCTGGAAAATAAAAACTTCTATGATAGAGCTAATTTAAGTATTTTTATCTCTGTTGTAATGTAAATCATATAAAGCAATTACCGAAAATGATGATCTAACTAATATTATAAACGCGAAAGTTTGTGAGGATATATGATTGTTACTCTTTCACACAAAACTAGTGAATGGATTTTGATAGAACTTTACATTAATATAGCTATTAGCTTATACACTGGAATAACACATAGGCTACTTTATCTTGAAATACAAACGAAGTAGAATAGAAAAGCTAGGAAAGTAAATAAATATCAGTTTCTAATGTTTTATAATTGTTCCCTGCCTCCAACATTCTCAATGTGTCGTCATAAATAACAAATTTCATTCGAAATTTGAACAAAGTTATCGTTGTAGTAAGAATTTTAATCGAGTGAACAGTAACATGTGAAAGTTGATATTTCCTACCGGTTTACCCGTGCGTTTTATCCCGCCCTCGTTAGGTCCCCTGCACTATTTGAATATGAGATGCGAGGCAAGTTTACAGTTCGCTGTTCCTTCAGTGTTTGCGACCCCAAACTTTAAGTTTGTTCGTTTGGCTGCTCATTTGGATCGATCGGAGACGCTTAGCGAAACAACATCCGATTTCTATACGACAAAATCCGAATGGTGTTTTTACTTACGTGTATAAATTCGTCGGAGACGTTTCATTTGTAAAGCGATTAGGTTTAATAAATCGACGTCTTATTTCCGAGAGAGTTAGCAGAGCTATTCCATTTTTGAAAGTACCCATTTTTAGTGTAATCTCGTATAATTTACTTGTACTGTATTTTTCGGACGCCCGAACATGACAGGTTGTGATTTGATTACCAGCGCGACAGAGATGCAGTTACACATGCCTCAAAACCAATTATGGAGTAACGGGTTATCTCACGATGTTTTCCGTTAACGTAGAGTTAAATATGTCCTGGAATCGAACCCGGGTATCACGCGTGAAAGGCTAACTCTTTTTCGATTGGGCTTTTTGCTCTCTGGTTGAACGTTTATGAATTAACTACCCCTTCGGCGTAATTGTAGACAACCATAAATAGTTATATGCCTGCATTTGGAAATAATTAAACAATAATCAACGCAACAGCAACGGATCAACGCGATTTTTTGCATACAGTTAGTTGGGAACCAGACAGAAACCGCAGAATCACAGAGCCGTAAGCTAGGAGCTTATAAATAAAATCGTAGTTTGTGGCATTTTTTATTTATTTGGTACAAAATTTTTAGCCCCAGGCTACTCAGGACCTCACTGTGGAATGTTTATGGTGGCATTATGAACAGTAACAGAGGTGTACACCTGCGGACGTTTACGCGGCATGTAAAGGGTTAAGGGATTAAGTGTCAGTTACACTAAGGCAGCCGTAATTGCGAAGTGCTACAAGTGCAGGCAGTTGACCGCTTAACAGTGTTTGACCGCACTTTCTTGGGTAGGTTTTGCACGCATTGTTTTTTGTCTTAAAAAGTTGTTTCTAATTTTTATTTTCAACAGTAAAAACCTGCCAATTGTGTATCGGATTCGCACCTACGCTATGGGTACAATGAAAAAAATCACGTTTCTTGTATTGTCCCTATAATTTTAACTTTTTTTATTATGTCTGTTTCTTGTTATAGATTATTTAATAAAGTGGAGAGTAATACACATTATGTAAAAAATTTAACTGTCTACCTGTTACGGTTCAAGAGATACAGCTATTAATATTGGCTTTATAGCACGAGGTGTTTACCTATAACTGTTTGTCACACTATTAGACTAATTATATTGTATTGTATTTTTCTTTAGTGTGAATAAGTAAAATAAAATACAGCTCACTGACCGACAGACGGAGAGCCAAGGCTTCGCGTTGTCACCCTTTGGTTACAGAAGCCTAAAAATAACAGTCCTTTCATTGAATAATAAGTATTTTAATTACAATACATGAAATATTGTATCATCATCATTACAATGCAATACAATACAATAACTCTTTATTGTACACCAAAAACAACACAATATGGATACCAACATTAACTAAAGTACAATGGGCGGTCTTATCGCTTTTAGCGATCTCTTCCAGACAACCTTAGGATGGATGAAACTGAGAGATTAGAACTAGGGTAGACGGTGCATTGTCCGTTACGAATGATTAAGGTGGGCCTGTCGGCTGAGTTGGTAGTGACCCTGCTTTCTGGGTCGAACGTCACGTGTTCGCTTCCCGCTCGGACCCAACATTGGTGTGCATGAACTTTGTCTGTTGGCTTGGTGTCTGGGTGTTGAATATTTATTTTAGTATGTTTATCAGTTATTTAGTAAACATAGTACAGGCTCTGCATAATTTTGGACTAAATAACCGTGTGTAAATTATGTCCCACATTTTATTTATTTAATCCATAAACGCGAGCGTAAATTGGCGCTCCTAATAATTTAAAATCTATTTTGTTTGGAATACCCATCAATAAAACCAATATCAGTGTATCATGGTTATCATTAAAAAAGTTGCATACACACCATTTATAAGATGAGTGTAAGTAGGTATTTCATCATCGTCTTTCCGAAACATTTTAGATCAAAATACTTTGTGCCTCTCTCAGTGCGCAGGTTACTTGAAATGTAACCTAACCATAGATATACTCGTAGGATGTACGTAGCGACAAAAATCTAAATCTATGAACCTAACAGAGTTCATAGGGAATAGTGGATGAATTTGATGGCGTCACAGCGCCAAAACATGTTTAAACTTTTACCAAATAAACTTGTAAACATATATGAATGTTTACGATAATGTAGGCGTGCAGTCATAAAAAATCCCCTCTCCCCCGAGTGAGCTCTCAAAAACAAAGCCCCGGGCGCTCCTGAATATTTTAAGAGGTCTTCGCTTTGTAGGAATATTAAGTCAATGGAGGTAATTGATCCGTTACAGCTTTATTCTGATACGAAAATCTTTCGAAATGCGTGTAAGAAGCTTATGATATCAATACGCGCTAACACTCGAATTCTATTATAAAAATATTCTTCTCAACTAACTACACTAATAATTATGTACATATAAAGAGAAAAGATTTGTATTTTTGTATGTTCGTAATGATTAACACAAAAACCACTAAAACCGATTTCAAAAATTATTTGACAATGGAAAGCTACACTATGAGGAAATAACTTAGGCCACGGGAACGGGAACTACGCGAGTGAAACCGCGCGGAGCAACTAGTTATTTATATAAACTTTAAAGTTGAAGTAATAGAAATTTAAGACTATTATTTTTCTGTAAATATTAAAGTGAACAAATACAAACATAGTTTGAAATATAACAATATAAGTAGGTGCTTTAAATTACTTTTACAATTTAATAGTTGTTTGATTGATTGAAAGTAGCGCACCTAAACACTTAGTTGCCTACCAATCGTCAAATTGTATGGTATACCAAATATACCATACAATTTGACGATTTTATAGGGTAATCTAAAAGACGCTGCCACAGTTCAAGACCGTCCTACAAGTGTAGATGCGAAAAGGAATATAAAAGATCAACGCATATAGAGACGGGAAAGGCGGGAAAGCTGTCACAATCAGAGACGAATAATTTTGAAATGTTCGATGCTCCCGCTTTCTGTCTGACAGATTGTAACCAAACCCGAACATTATAAAAAAATCGCGTCTTGGAACCCGACCGCTTTCCCCCCCTATTCCCGCCTGTGTGTACGTTGACCCTTTATCCCAAAAACTTTTGCTCCGCCTGTAAATATGGATCGAATACTGCACGAAATATGCTTCTCACCTCGGCCACTTCTTCCGACGAATCGCAGGTCATTGAACTTGGCCACCTGGTTCTTCATGACGGCGGTGCAGTTACGTAGCTCCGCGGAGCAGTTCTCGTCATTGCCTGCCCGGACGGTCACCAGAGTGCCGTCCCCCACGTCCCCCAAGGCGACCACCTTGAACGCCACCGGCAGCGTCTTGTTGGACCGCCAGTGCGGTGGGAGCACTGTGCACACCTGCAATAGATGTTTGCACAATTTATACAAAATCTACTTTATTAACGCCAATATTAAACAGTGTTTTATATTGTAACTAGCCTTTGGAGTAATGACAAACTCGAACACAAATTTTCATTCAAAATTTAACCCCCATTTTCAAAAACCCTTAGGCTCATTGTAAAGACCCATATTTGAATATACATTGTCTGTCAGTCAGTCAGTATTAGATTTTATTAAGTAGATGAAATCAAACTCCCTTTCCTGGAAGCGCATATAGAGGACAGACAGAACAGTGACTGAGTCTCTAAATACCAAATTGAAAAATTAAAATCAAGAAATCTATGACGTTGTATTTTGATTGATAACTATTTCCAAATACTGTAATAGGTAGAGTAGAGCAGTGATAGCCTTTACGGTTAAAGAGCCGGCCGAAAATCAGTGAGGCTCGGGTTCGAATCCTAGCATGTACCAATGAGTTTATCAAAAACTTAAGTACAGTCAAGAGCACGCTAAGCTTGACACTTTGGACTTTGACCCGACCCTGTATTCTATGGCGCGCAGTACAAATCAGAGCTCAGCTTAAACTGGTAGTGTCAAGCTTGACTTGCTCTTGACTGTACCTACATATTTATCACTAGCTCGACGGTGACGGAAAACATCGTGAGGAAACCCGCAGGTCTCAGAATTAATTCTGAGACATGTGTAAAAAGACCCGGTCCGGCGATGGGCTCACCACCTATCACGTTTAGGGGTCCAATGTATCTCGTGAAATGTGGGTATATCCAGTAATGGAATACCTCTGCCTACCCCCTCGCGGATAAAAGGCATGAGTTTTTTTTTTTATTTATTTAAAAACTCTTTGAACGATCTTGAACCAAATTAAAAAAAAACTTACAACATGAGGACTGCCAGTCTTCACCAGCTCCCCAGGGTGGTCAGCCAGCAGTCCTTCCAGGGTTCTTTCCGCCAGGAGCTCAGCAGTGAGCGGCTGACTCGGCAGCCCGTAGTTTGACGGCGCCTCGTGCCCCAACCCACTCGTCGTCGAGCTCACCTCACTAGACAGATGCATCGTCCAGTCCACCACTAGTAATCACTTAAACATAGTCCATAAATTGAAAAATCACTTAAACATAATCTGTAAAGTCCACAACGTCCGTCACATTTTTTCAGCCACTTCTATCGTATACTGTGTTGTAGAGGGGGTTCTTAGTCGACATCTTACTTGGTGCGATGTCATTTTCTGGTGAATATCTGGAAAGAAATGCTACTGTTTATGTTTTGCTCTTTGTAAATACGGGACTGAGCCACACATATAGGGTGACGTCACATCACTTCACATGAACAAAGTGTCTTCCCCTTAATAGAGACAATAAGAAAAGTGTTAACGGACACATTCTTAATTATAGTGTACTTAGAAGTTTAGGTCAAATTTAAATTACTTATTAGTCTTTAGACTAGATTGTAATGCAAATGAGGTAATATTTTTATTACGTCATAAAAAGAACATCACTTCACGAACTAGATACTCTTCTATAATAATTGACCAGTGGAATTGAAACAATCCTTTTCTTTACAATACCACTTCTATGTATGGCAGGACATTCTAATTTAATGATAACTAATGATTTACATTAGTTAGAATAGAATAGAATAGTTCTTTATTTGCGTTAGTTAGTTATCATTGTTGATCGACAGACAAGGCATAGCGTAAACCAGTGACTCTGAAAGCTTGAAATTAAGCGCAGGACTTCCAAAACATAGGTGAACACTAATAAACAATTTCTGAAAATTCATCCTCTAGAGGGGTTAAATTAAATAAGGGATGAAAGTTTGTATCGAAGTTCAACATTTTACTATATCCCATCGACAGGTTATAATAGCACATGTGGCTATTTCATATTATAAATCGAGGTAGCTGCGTAACCTGTGCTCAAAATATGGCAATATAAATGCGAGGACATTTTAGTTACCTAGTCGTACTTAACTCGCGCGCTAGACTGTTCGGAGTACGAGTAGCCTAAATTAAAATTTATACTGAGTCAATGTAACTAAGTATTGTTTTTGACAACTGGTATGGTCCCCATAGTTTAGAGGTCCTTAAAATACACACTTTATAAAGTGTTACCCATTTTTTCGTGGGTTAAACGTTAAGTAACTGGGAATATCGTATACCTATAAAACCATTCAAAGTCAAAAATCATTAGGTAATCATATTCTGTAGGTACAAATATACACTCGGAATGGTCAATAGTCTAATAACATCCCTTTTGTCGTACAAATTATCGAAACAATTCCATAATCATCCGTGCATGCTCAACTTTCAATCCACTTAGCATTAAATACAACCTAGATCTATTTTGTTCCAGTCTGAGCCATTCAAAATCAATTTTTAATGTACCTAATCGTGTCGTGTAGGCGTGAATCAGCCCTAGGATAGAAAAAATAGAATATAACAATAAGCATTTCTTTTTGAAGTTCTATTTGTGAAAACCTGTAATTGGCAATATTTACACTCTAAGTTTAGTTATAAAATTTAATGTACCTACTCATATTTGTAAATGTGCTGTTGGTTTTCCTATGAAAATAAAATAAATAAAAACAAGGCACTCTAAACTCGTCCATAAGATTGACTTTGAAAACGTTCACTGCGATTAGATAAAACACTAATGTTGCTATCTCTGTGCTCAATCAACTTACTTTTGCTCGTATTTTTGTCGAAACTAGTCTACACAAAAATCCTTTGAACACATTGTGACAGAATACAAATAACTTTGAACTTTACACACTGGGTGACTTATTGACAACAAATGTGGAGCTTCAAAGACAGCACGCACAATCAGTACCGAGGGAGTCTAATCAAGCGAACGGAATAAAATATGCGCCTACTTTCGCACGCGCCTGGGTTGTCCCAATATTGACTCTGTGATATCATATCTTGAAAGTTCAAAATTGACTGTTTCACTTGCACTAAATCATGTCGTGAGTCTGTCATGGATGTTACATTATACATTGAGAAGTAAAGGACTTTTAATATTGAATCTGTATAGAACACTACTTTATTTACGGAAATATGGCAATATTTAACATAAGTAATAGTTCAAATTATGAGCAGTGATAGCGTTACGGTTAAACAGTCGGCTGAAAATCAGTGAGGCTCGGGTTCGAATCCTGGTATGTACCAATGAGTTTTTCAAAAACTTACGTACATATTTATCACTAGCTCGACGGTGAAGGAAAACATCGTGAGGAAACCCGCAGGTCTCAGAATTAATTCTGAGACATATTTAAATAGACCCGGTCCGGCTATGGGCTCACCACCTATCACGTTTATGGGTCCAATATATCTCGTGAAATGTGGGTATATCCAGTAATGGAATACCTCTGCCTACCCCCTCGGGGATATGATTTGAGAGAGTGAGATTTTTTTTAAATTTTTTTTTTATTCAAATTAATAATCTTACACAAGCTGTTGCTCACAACTCATGATAAAAAGCAGCCTATGTAGTGCCTCTACATACAAGCAATATTATTGCCGATTTCATTGAGAGAGGCTTAGTGGTTTACCACTGATAAACACAGTTACTTTCAGTGTACAGTCACACACTGACAGCTACTTTCGGATTTATAATATTACCTACTAAAGGACGTCCTCCACTTCATTCTATCATATATATTTTTCGTTATAATCCATCTATATATTTTTCTGATGTATAAGTTATATTAGTGAAAAGTTTTACCAAAATCCGTTCAGTAGTTTTTTACTGAAAGAGCAACATGTTTGTTGTTCTCCATCCATCTTCAAACACTTTCCCGTTTATAATATTAATGAAGTAAGGACTTTTTGAAACTAAAAGACCGCTGAACCTAGTCCGGTTTATAATATAAAAAACACTTTTCGAATCTTCATAACGTAAGCGATATTCAATTTATACCATTACTGATACCATATCGCTTCCATCTTCCCGTAAACTTTGAAGCCTGATAACACATTGCCAATAATACTTAGAACCCGGCCCAGCCCCGGGCGTACAAATAGGCCGTTATACGATATGTCGATTGGGATGTTAAACTTAATTCCGGCAAGGGGTGAGCCGACATGTCTTTTACTGCCTTTCATCCACCGCTTTGATTCCCCGTGTTGACAATGTTCAGGATTTCCGCGATGTTTACATTCAATTTCGTTAATACGATACCGAGTGCGTGTAGTTTTCAAAAATATCTAGATTGTCTTTTGTTTTTTGTGCTAAAATGAATCCACGCAAAGTTCTTATTATAATTTGATTTGAGGTTATTAGTTACAGGTCTACCGTTTAACTGAGGCGGCTCTGACAGATGACGTAACAGCAGCACTGTAAATTTAATCAATTCGTATGCAACGTGGCACTTCTGTGCTGTGACCCCTCCGGCTCCGCGCATCTATCTCAGGAACCATCTCAGTTAAGTAGTAGACCCACGAGAGATGCAGGTCTGTGAGTAGACCTGTGATATAGACATACATTTACAACAAAATAAAAGCCAAAATATATTCACAGCACAGATTGCACAGCGGATTTAGTTCATGAATAGGATAGCAATAAAATCTTAGCGTAAAACATACATAAAGGGCGAAGGTCGTAAATAATAAAGCATGTACGCTCGTGTAGGGTTCCCTACAAGTGGGTAATGCTCGTTACCCCGCGCCCTTCCACAAAGGAACCCGGCAAATGGGGTAAAGATACATTACACCGACCATTTCTGTGCCGCTGCCCTCCACGCGTCCGGTCCATATTTTTAATAAAAACTTCACACACCGATGAAGTTGGAAATGCTTTGCTTTTGTTTTGAAATGGATTTTTGGATTAATGGATTTGGATTGTTGCTCTACAATGCTTAAGCATTTCCATTTTTTTTACAATACCACAGACCACTGAATTAAAATCTCTTCCAATATATATCTGCGGTATATTATGACCTCTCGGTTGAAATGTATTATTTTATTTTATCACATGGATCTAGCTTGGATCAAAGACATAAGAATGAAAAAGTCAAAGGGGTTGGAAGAAAATCATTCTCTTTTCTAGGAGAAAGAAACTTTTTCTTTAAACGTCTTTAGAAATAGTGGACAGACTAGTAAAGTCAGATACTTTTTATTATCTTTCAGACATTTTAGTACTTAATTATATGTATGAGTTTTGTAATTATTTATAATGAATTAATATTTGCAAATTAATTTCAACATAGTTAAATATCTGATTTCTCTAATTTTGAAATTAAGATCTATCAACCAGAGATACGTAACAGAGATTCAGCAGACGTCAGAGACTCGATACCGTTTCCGTTGAGGAATTCCGGAGCGAATGCGAAACGAATCTATCGAGATGGGCTGATGTTGGTATCGAAAACTAATGTCACATATGACAGTTGGTATCACATATGACATTAGTTTTCGATACCAACATCAGCCCATCTCGATAGATTCGTTTCCGATGTCGATAGATTCGACTCGAATCGAACGGAAACGGTATCGAGTCTCTGTGAATACGTCTGTAGGTCTGTGCTACAACCCTAAGAGGCAACGTAGGAAGCCTTTAACTGAGTGACATTTGACCTCAAAAGAAACACATTCGAATATGGAAAGACCGATCTTTTAGAAAAATATATTTCACCTACATAATCGAATCTAATTTTCGCGTCACATCTGCACGCGAAGCCAACCCTTGCGATTCGGAATAACATCTATTATCGTCCCAATTTTAAAGAGGAGCGAATGCGAAGGGAATCAATAGCGAGCACAAGGGACACGAATTCCTGAGGGCGGTCCCTGGAGACGGTCCGACACGGATAATGATCGTCCTTCGACCAGCTAATACAGGACTGGAGCCAGGATGAATTATGGTGGACACAAAAGTATAGAAGCTCGAGTTGAACTTGTTTCTAAGCAAGTCCCAAGAAATTATATTACAATCCTTATTTTTTTGTTGCAATTAATAATTTTGTTGCAATCCTTATCTTGTACATGTACATAGAGATTTATATCTTAAAATTCCCTGTGGACCCGGTAATGGGTCAACTCACCGGGACCACGAGTAAAACGTGCTTCTATGTTGTTGTTTTTTTATTTAATTTGTATAAATGTTTATTTGCAAATAATAGTGTAAGAGCAGCCGACTGCCAATCACTATCATGGAAGTTAACTCGCTTCATCAAATTTATTTTATCTTCTTATAAAATGGTACATTTATTCAATAGCATTGGATTTATACATATAGGCTCAATTTTTCCTCCTTCTATGTCAGAGAGCATGGGATCAATTCCAACCTGAGTTCTACATATGTGTACATCCCCACGGTTTTTGTGTATAATTATATTTAAAAAAAGAAGAGCAGTGATAGCCTTTACGGTTAAAGAGTCGGCTGAAAATCAGCGAGGCTCGGGTTCGAATGCTGGCATGTACCAATGAGTTTTTCAAAAACTTACATATTTATCACTAGCTCGACGGTGAAGGAAAACATCGTGAGGAAACCATTTGTAAATAGACCCGGTCCGGCGATGGGCTCACCACCAATCAAGTTTAGGGGTCCAATGTATCTCGTAAAATGTGTGTATATCCAGTAATGGAATACCTGCTTACCCCCTCGGGGATGAAATGTTTGATGTTGATGAACGTGAGATTATTTATTTATTTTTATTTATATTTAAAATATTTATCAAGTTCTTTAGTACCTATGGCAGCAAAACCGTGTGCGAAGTCCCTTTTTTTACTTTGGGTTTGGTCATTGGTGCCCGAATTAAGTCATCTTTTTCGATATTGTTGTATCAACACTCGAGCGTCTCTTATATTGCGGAGGTCGCTAACCAAATCTGACCCTGTCGACGGGTACAAATGGGTTAGCAAATGTAATATCCGACCGTGTCCGGCCCTACGTGGCTCAGATATTCAAATAGAAGGACTAAGACGAGTGAGATCTTCGGACATCCTGATTTTGAAGTCAACGGGCGTCTGAGCCATGTTCAATTTAATACTCGCACTTCCAAATTGACTGAGACTTGTTTGAGAGTGTAGTGTAAGTATTCGATATTAGGTTCTGTCTTTTGTTCAAAATATTTGTGGATATCGAAAGCTGATGATTAAAATCTCTTTTTTAGGGTTCAGTAAACGACACGAACTCTGTACTTGTCTTTTTGCCCATCAAAAGGCTGTATTTTTTGAACCAAACCTTTTTTGAACTGTCATTAGATTGTTCAATTTTACAGAATATGTGTCATTAACAAATTAATTAAAAATAAATTTAGTCCCAAACTAGGCAGGGCCTGTTCTATGTGTACTAAACACCTGGTAGAAATACTTAAATAAAATATTGAATGACCAGACACGATTGAAACGAAATTGCCTGACAAACTGACCTACCATCTCATATACAGCGTCAATCTAAATGCAATCTTTAAAGACCTATGTCTGTAGTTAGTCAGTCTGCAGGTCATTAGTTTTTATATATGTTAATAATAATATTCTGTATAACCTATTGGTTAGATACGAGAGTCGTATATCACCTTTCACTTCGAACTCCTCGCAACATTCACTTATACGTTCGCTAATAACGTTTTATTTGTTGGTGGAAAACGTCAAAAATCACCAAAAAGCTTCGAGGGTCGACCCTTCCGCAATATTGGTGACAATAAACAACGACGGGCACAATCAAGCAGTTAAATAAGAATCGCGAGGAATGCGTCGGGTGGGAGACGTCATTTATTAAACCCCAGCCGGCATCGGCAGCGGGGAAGCGCCGTATACATTTGCAAAATGTTAAATTAAATATTTTACTTACACGAGAAGCTAGGATGTCAACTGTCATTAGGAATGGAAACGCAGGTTAAAATAAGAATTTTGTAAGCGTCAGAACCTAAAGCGATATTTGGTGTTTAGAAAATAGCAAATTATTCCACGATTACTTTTATGCCACGATTTGATAAAAAAATTTAAATTTTTGGATCTCGATAATCGGAGATAAAAGTCAAAAGTTTATTTATGTTCATTGTCATGATAATGTCTTTGAAATTTTTACCCAACTAAATAAAAAATTGGGCTGTATGATATATCTGATCCAAGCACAAGCCTCGGTATATTTGGGTGGCTTAAATCACGTCTAATTTTGACGATCCAGACACTATTTTATGAATCGGTAATAGATTTTGATGTTTCGGTGTGAACTGGTGTATCTTATATATAATCTATATATATAATCTCACGCCCTTTTTATCCCCGAGGGGGTAGGCAGAGGTATTCCATTACTGGATATACCCACATTTCACGAGATATATTGGACCCCTAAACGTGATTGGTGGTGAGCCCATCGCCGGACCGGGTCTGTGTTACACATGTCTCAGAATTAATTCTGAGACCTGCTGATTTCCTCACGATGTTTTCCTTCACCGTCGAGCTAGTGATTCATTGGTACATGCCAGGATTCGAATCCAAGCCTCACTGATTTTCGGCCGGCTCTTTAACCGTTCGGGCTATCACTGCTCTATCTTGTGCTCTATCTGGTGTATCTTGTTTGTTTTAATTTTGAAATAAATAAATAAGTGTTATGTTATTGTAGTAAAAAAAATATTCTATTAGCAGTATCCAAAACGGGTTAACAGAGGACGCAGTCCAGTAATAGTTTTTGTTGTTGTAGTGACTACATGGCAAGCTTTCAAAATTGGGGAAAAACTTAGATTTGTGTAAAAACAGAACAACTTCTACCTACATACATACGCTCACGACGTTTCCCGCAGGGGTAGGCAGATACAATAAACCGTCACTTGCAACTATGCTGGCACACCTCTCGCGCTTCATCTACTTCCATCAATCGGTTCATACAAGCTCTATTAGCAACTTCTATTTATCTTTTATTCATTCTTGTGGATACCTTTCTTAAATTTTTAACCCAAATCCAATATTTATTAAACATACTTACATAGGTATCACTAAAAGACAGTAATATTTTAAGCAGTGGATGTACTCATGAAAGTGAGTAAATATCTTTATGGGAACAATTCTAAAATCGCATAAGAGGGCAGATTACGTTTTATTGCCTCATTGGTAGACTTCACAATATTAAAAATTATTTGCTCTATAAACCTAATTTTAAATAAGTAATTATACCCAAGTTAATTATACACCTTCCTATCGAGATGCATCTCGTCTTGAATTCTTGATTATTTTGCGTAAGTATAGCTTAATTAATTATCTCATGGCTTAATAATTATGAAAAAAACCCTAATCGAATTAAGTTAAATGTTGGGAGACTGTAATCTAAATACAAACGTGAAGTAGATACGTGACTTAACAAAATATGTAAACTTAAAAGTTATTGAATTAAACCTACTTTTTGTTGTCAAAATTACTTTTAACATAAAGTCAATGTTTTTAAAGTATGGTTGAGGAGGTAATCTCAACCACGGATCTGCTTTTGCTTATTTTTACTAAGAGAAGGCTTAATTTCCAAGATACTAGCATTTGTAGTAAAAACCTGGGTGAAACTCTTTTTCTATAAATCGGTATATATGCATTCATTACGAAAAATATGTGGACCTTGTGGTGCCTTTCTCCTTATACTTATAACTCCCGTTTCCGAACGAGGGGTGACAAGATCGTGTGAAATTCAAAACGTTGGATGTTCCAAATTTAAACGCGCAAACAAGACGAGCCGTGAACAATGCGCCCTCCGCGGCCCTGCAAGGCTCGAAGGGCCCACAGCTTCCCTCCCTATGACGTGTGCGTTAATTGTCACCTTGATTTGTTCTCTCTGTATTTAAAAATTTAAACTGTTTACGGGCTTGGATTCGCCATTTTCATTTGTAAAATGTTAGACTTAAAAATATATTTGGGGCCAAAATTATTAAAATTGCTGTTAAAGTATTTTTTGTTTAGTTTTCTATATTTTTTTCTAGAATTGATAAGGTTTGCCCATGGACGTAGTATTTGTATACCTACTTCGATCTCCTAAATAAATTTTATTTCAATGAAATTTACAAATAAAAAATTACCACCAAAAAGTAGATATGTGGAACAGTACCTATCTGGAAACAGTTTTTCCCCTTTAGATAGCTATACTTATGCTTTGACAAAGATAACTGGCGGCTCTCTGGTCACCTGAAGCACTCACAACTTTGATACATTGCCGCGCCTCCGTACCTACCTTACAATGTCATACCTCAATACTATTTAAATGATTATATAGAGAGTTAAAAGATACCATTCACCGAAAATAATTCCAAAGGCAAGACAAAGATAATTACGCAAGTGTGTAGGCTCTGTTAAAAGCCGTTAAGGGCCGTGTGTGTAAAGCCGGTGTTACCCTACGCACGGTCACAGGTAAAAGTTGGGGCCTGGCAACACCCGCTAATGGGAGTTCGCGCTCACTTTTTAACAAGTTTCCGCTGCCAAGGTTGCACTGGAGTGGATAATCGTTTTATACGAAACCTTAGGTGTATTAATCAGATGTTTATAAGTTGTAACGGTTAGAGAATTGTTTTGCAGATTTTTACCTTTACGCTAATTTATGTCCAAGTAGTCCCCTATTTCACTCACTACGATAATACTAAGGTATGTATCTTATAAAATAAGTTCAGTTCAGTGACATACATTGGTCTGTTTGTCAGTCAACTTTGGTATTTTATTATGTAGAGTGAAATAAAAATTGTAAAAAAAAATTAAAGTGTGACACGAAATTCGTAAATTTAAAGCTGGGTGTAAGATAGAATAATTAAAAGCAGTTCGTAATTTCTTCATGTAGGTTCTCAGAGCTATCCACATGTAATATACGTGCAGAGATATGTCAACTTACTCAAAACTTTAATTAATCCAATCAAAGTTACAGCCGGTTACAATTACAGGCGGTATCGCTTCGCGGTACATCTCGCGAGTGTGCGCGCGGGCTAAAGAGCCTGCGGTTTTCGGGAAAACAACACGCAACCCGCCGCCCCGACCAACTTTGTGGACTTAAGGAAACTTTCATTTAATTAATTTCCGACGTTTGCTCAACTGTGACGTTTCATTAATTATACTTTATGACTACTTTGATAGTTGGATAATCCCCCGTTACTAAGAAAGTTTCCACCAAACCTCACCTCAAGTGAATTGTCTTTTCAAAACTTCAGAAAAAATCCACGTCCACAAAAACACAAGTCCTCACAGAAAAAAATAAAGAAAAGTTTGTCGAGTAACCGCGGAGAGGCGCGCGCGTCCGCCGCCGAAACGTGGTCGACATTAAAACCTTAGCGGGAAAGAAACGGTCCCCTTATTACGTCTCGAAAGAAATTCGCCCGCACACAGGGGCGCCGAAAGAAGTCCACCCACACAGAGGCGCGCTGCAGCGACACGGGGGGCGCCTCGCTGTGTGCGTGCCGCAAATAAGTATTAAAAGAGATAGTTAGGCGAACCTGCAACCCGTCCGCCATGTGTCGCCACACACGCCCTGAGAAAGCTAGGTAGGACAGCCGAGACACTTCACCTTCTTTGTTTTATACAGAAACAAAAGAAGGCTAGTATTTTAACAAAAATTCTTGAAACTTTTACTTTTCTCCAGAACTGCGTCTTGTAAAGCTTGCTAATTTAATGTAAATAATCTACTTGTATTATGCTCCATGCGTATAATGGCTCTCCTCAAAATGCTTCCAAGAAAATCGATAAGAAAGAATTCTTACAACAATTTATTTTAAATACAGAAATTTTAAGCAATGAAACTTTCTAAGAAAGCGCTACGCTCTCCTTAGAAATATTATTAAAAAAATATTTATCATTTTTTTCTAAACACTAATGATAAAAGGTAAATATGTCCCTGATACTAATAATTATCAAAATAATGTAAAAATAGAAAATGTTTTGTATTTAAATACATTTTATCTAAGCCAGTCCACTAAAATTTCTGTGTATTTCTACGATATAAAGTGATAGATTTGTTTCAATTTTGATAAGTCAATGTTATGTATAAAATATGACGTAGTATGCATACGAAAACACTCTGAAAAAGCTACCCGTAGCTTGAGAAATTAGGATGGCACTCTTTAGACTATATTCATCATAGGATGTTAAAAATATTAATTATATGAACTTGGGTGGCTTGAAAAAATCTAGCTATTGACCATATAACTTTCAACTAACCATCTCCAAATCTGCAGTAGACTTGCATGTACGATAGTTGAAAAGTCCCATACTTCTACATACGTCAGGAAAGATCTCAACTTTCCGGTGGGCTGTTAAGGGCTAATTTTAGTTAGCTTTGCCATAACCATGTAGAAGAAAGAGAGAGAGTAAGGAACGAAAGTCTATTTAATAATATGTGGTTGTTGAAATTTTGCCAAATCGGAGTTACCAAGTGGCCTCGGTCGCATCATAACTATGCAATTAATATAAACTTCGGACTAGTAAACGTAGCTTTAGAAATGCAAGAAATATTTGCGAACAACGCAGTGATAAACATGAAACTGTAAATTGTACTCGAGAGAGCCGTAAAACAATTAATTCAGTAGAATGGTACGGTATAATATACTCGAGTATATGAGTGTATTCTACATGCGTAGCAAGTGCTACGAACGTCTACGATATGTATTTATTTGTTCAGAAAACCTACTGAAATATGATAAGGTCTTTTATACAATGTCTCGAAAGTAGGTGTAAGATACAAAATAAAATATTCCATGTAGTGCCACACCGAATTAAAGTTCATCATCATTCAACAATAACGCATAATAGTACTTCAACACCCAAAACCGGCTACAGTAGTGGAGAGCGCTCTCAAGCCAGACAACGGAAATTTTATATCCTCGTAAAATTTAACTGCGCACTTTAATAACTAAAGCCTGAAGCCGATACTGCCTCGTATCGTTGACAAAAGGATGAGCGCTTCAGGCGAGCTACGTGGCTCACACACACACCTGCGACCGCATGACCACACTGCGCCGTGCCGACACACGCACACATACCACCTCACCACTACACACCCGAAACCCACACGCCCACCCGCCAAACACGCCCAACGTCTTGGGTTTTCTTATAAACCACGTTGTGTTCGACGTCCTGCTCTGGCCTACGGTGCTCTATCGCCGGCTCTCTGTCTAGCGCAATGACGAGCTTCACATAAAGCGACGCCGCATTCCCGCCTTTTTTCCCACTCCATTTTGACAGCTCGCGGCTCCATATCTGGCCGGAAGATAAGACAGTGTTCACAACATCAACGGGCTACAATCTTGGTTAAATCCTTGCAATAAATTATCCCTCTTTATGAATTATTACTTTCTACATCATTGCAACCCTAGTTACGCCATATACCTAAACTTACATTGTTATAATAACTAATTTTTTCATAGATATGGCGTAATAATACTAGATATGGCGTATTTGCGTACATTTAGCAACAGCTCTGTACTCTCCCTATGTTGCAAAGTATATCTCACTCTACTACATAAGCGGTACCCATGATACTCCTCTCTACAAACTGAAAACCTTTTCTCGAGCTCTGAAACCATCTACTTAAAGCAGGTTTAACCAGGGCCCTTCCATTGCAAGAGTCTGATATTTGATTCTCCCAAACATTCCACATTCTCAAATCCCGCTGGAGCGAGCAGTGTGCGCTGTGTCTTAGCGACTAAGTGGCTCAAGACTCAAGACGCGTTAGCGGCGCGGTGCGGCGGTGGGCGGGGCTGCGGGGATGCGGCGCCCCGCTATCGGCACACCGAAACACACATTTTTCCCGCCGCAAACCTCGCGCCGAAGGTTAGCCGCGACCCGCAGACCTCGTTCGGGGAGAGCGGGATGAAATGACGTGCTGCTTGCGTTGCGCGCGCTTGCGCTGTAGAGGCTTTCGAGCGCGCCAACTTTGACAGTTTAAAGACGAAGTTTCGAAGAGAGGACGGCGGCACCACGGTCCAATTTAACAAAGTATTTCCGCATTTCTTTGATTGCTCCTTTTTCGCTTGTAGAATGTTAATTTAAAATTATATTTCATTAAATCGTCAGTCTGATCAATCAGAGAGTATCACAAATCTACAGTAATAAATTATAAAGAGAAAAATTAAATTTTTTGTTTGTTTTGTGCCCAGAAACTACTGGACCGATTTTAAAAATTATTTCACCAATGAAAAGGTTACTTTTCTGGGAGTAACATATGAACTACTAGACTTACACGGGTGAAATCGTACGACATCAACAGCTAGTATATCAAATAAAGATAAACATCATAATGATTACTTCAAAATGGTATTAGCAAAATGTCAAGTAAGCTTATATCTCTGACAATCACTATTTTCAGCGTCAACAGAGATCTCAGACGCCAATAAACCGGTCTCGCTTGATCGCCGGCAGGGTCGACCTCAAAGAGGTCGTAATGTGGCCGAAACCGGCTGAAACTTGCATGGCGTGTGGCCACAGGGGCGCGGGTGCTTGGTGCGGGGTATATCAAAACAAAACAGGGCGTGCGGGCTAATCGCGTGGTCGCCTCGGTCGCGGTTGCGCCAATTCGCAGGTTACCCGCGCGACCGCCGCTGCGGCCGCCTCGTCAACTGGAGAGCCTTCCACCTCGCACCAACTATACTTGCTAATAATATTACCAAACCACACTAGGTCTAACGCCTTACGTAAAGGCGTACACTATTCATTGTTAAGTTGGTTGGGTTGAGAAGTAAACTCTGTTTTGTCATGTTTCATTTGCGCAAGAAATTAAGTATAAAAATAGTTTTTTGATTTTTATTTTGTTTATTGCTATTGTTATTACTGCGGTTGCGACTGACAATGTCTGAAGAATTTTCTAAATATCTAATTTCTACAAACTTTAAAATATATAATTCTCTACACTGTACATTTAAAACTAAATGCCACACAATCAATTCTGAAATACACGTAGGGTAAACGGCAAACAGTGACTTTAACATGAACGCCGACGTCACTGAATAAATAACTTGACACTTGTTCGCAAATAAACAATTTAAAATGTCAAGAATAGGAAAGGGCACGGTGCGCAACCCTTTTCCTTCCCGACATTATGTTTTCTGACAACCAATTTTAGAGTTGTTTGCTCGCCGACGTGTTTGCTTGACGTGTTTCATTAAGTACAAGTCGTGTGTATATATGGACTAATACGTTTATATATATATTAAGTATTTAGCAGGCTTAATAAAATAACGTCTTGAAAAATATAGAGCTACAAATCTAACTACAATAAAATCCTCTAGGAATTTTAAAATACTCAAAGTAATATACATTCAATCTTTAATTATTTTCTAATTAAAATAATAAAAATTCAATCAAAACTCCGAACTATTTTACGAGTCACCAACCCTAAAGTTAACAAATCAAAACTGTAAAATCAGGAGGTGTCTACACGAATCCATAAAAATATTTTTTACGATATTACCTTATGCGTAATAGTATAAATAAAGAAAGTGTCGTGTCGGGGCGTACGGTGGGCCGATTGGCTTCGATTATTGCCCCGCGGAGACTAATATCCCTTTCTTTCGCAAATGTTTTTTCGGGGAATGGTTATATTTTGGCGCGTCGGTCGCAGCTGGCGGCCGGCGCTCGTGAAATTGCTGGCTATTGGAGTGTCTCCGACGGCACAGTTGGGATCCCTAAAGTGGGGTCACTTACGTTAAGTAGATACTTAGCCGGGCACGTGTTCATCCCGTGACAGTCAGCAGGTGCGTTTCAGAACACCCTGCCGAAGCTATTGTGATTGAAATTGCATGGGGTCACTTTTTATGGATCATTCGCTTGACGTCTACGTAGATAGGTAGTTGCGACCGTAATCGGTACGAACCTCGCCGCGTTGGAACACAATTTCTAATATAAGAACGGGAGCAAAAAGTAAACAAGGCAGGAGCAGTTTCCGGCAGATATTAAAGGCATATCTCTCTATTATGAGCGGGAAGCACGCGAAGTTCTGTAATTTAAGGGAGAGCGGGCGCTCCGTGGCACATGGCGGCGGAAGGGTTGCGACGCGACGCCTCGGGCGAGCTGCTGTATCGACTTTTACGATGATTGTTATTAATGCGATTAGCGAGCTTGTGAACCTTTTTTTACATGGCCGTGGCAACATGATAACGGCTACCAGTTATTGGCTGGGTGCGCGATGACAGCGCCAACTAGTGGTAAGAATTAGGGCGGACTTTGAAATGTCAAATTTCTGGCTGTCATTACGAAAAGTAAGTAAACACAAAAATAATTTCAGTGAAACAACGTTATTTACTTAGGTCCTGTTGGATATTGTAAGTCTATAGCGTCGATAATAATGTTGACCGTTTTTATTTCCCGTCAAAAATGCCACAATCAGTAAATTTCAGGCAGTATACCTACACGGACTTTCTCATGGCTTCACGGAAAATAAGTAAAGAAATGGACAAAATTTATCGACTAGAGCGTTTCATGTATCTTGTAGACCATTATTTATAGCAGTACTGTCGATAATAATGCAGACTGTTGTGTAATTTCAGTTCAACATGGCCAAATTGATTATAAAAACTGGATTCCGGACAATAACGCACAATATAGTTTTTTATAGAGCAGTGATAGCCCGGACGGTTAAAGAGCCGGCCGAAAATCAGTGAGGCTCGGGTTCAAATCCTGGCATGTACCAATGAGTTTTTCAAAAAAACTTACGTACATATTTATCACTAGCTCGACGGTGAAGGAAAACATCGTGAGGAAACCCACAGGTCTCAGAACTAATTCTGAGACATGTGTAAACAGACCCGGTCCGGCGATGGGCTCACCACCTATCACGCTTAGGGGTCCAATGTATCTCGTGAAATGTGGGTATATCCAGTAATGGAATACCTCTGCCTACCCCCTCGGGGATGAAAGGCGTGAGATTATATTATTATTATTATTATATAGTTTTTCAGTCACAAACCACCACAAAAGGCAAACAGTTAGTTTTGGCTCAACATGTGCAAGATGTAAAAGAAATAAAATGTGAAAATCAAATGAGCCATACCATTGAAGCTAGTGTAAATAGACAAACTTCAGTGACATCAACGCCATACAAAAGATCATTGAAGTCGTTGATCTTGTTTTCAACTTGCTCTTGGAATTTTTTTGAATTTCCGATCACTATTTTTGCCATTATTCTTGCAGTTGATTACGCAGCAGGTTTCGTTACCCATGTTCAAGTATTTATTTTCACTAAGAATGCACGAATACGCAAATTTCTCTAGTAAAAAGTGACAGTTCGTCCGTCCCTAGTTCCTTTTTTAGCCACCATGGGCGCTGCGATCGATTCGTGGTTCCCCCACCACCTACTTCGCACCCAGCCAATAGATTGAGGTAGTTTTTTTTTATAAGAAAAAAGGGGGCAAACGAGCAGACGGGTCACCTGATGGTAAGTGACTATCGTCGCCCATGAACACCTGCAACTCAAGAGTCACAACTGCTGCGTTGTCTGCCATTGTGGTGGAAGTAGATGGAGGGGGGAGGGGTGGGCAGTTGCGGGGAGTTGGGGAGTTTCTAGTGATCGATAAAAGTAAAAAAAAACTCACGCCTTTTAGCCCCGAGGGGGTAGGCAAAGGTATTCCATTTCTGGTTATACCCACTTTTCACAAGATGTTCTTTGGAACCCTAATCGTGATATTTGGTGAGCCCATTGCCGGACCGGGACTTTTACACATGTCTCAGAATTAATTCTGGGACCTGCGGGTTTCCTCACGATGTTTTCCTTCACCGTCGAGCTAGTGATAAATATGTACGTAAGTTTTTTAAAAATTAATTGGTACATGCCAGGATTCGAACCCGAGCCTCACTGATTATTATCATATCACAATAGTAAGTATTACGTATTATTATCAGTAAATATAATGACATCATTTATTTAATCCCGTATCGCTATATTCCGCATAGATTAAAAGTCAGCACTCAAAATCCGTGTGGTTAGACGAAAGCGCGTTTCAAATTAATTACAAATTCTAGGTTACCCTATTAACAAGTCTGAATGCGGATACTTTGTGGTACAATACAATTTGTAGTTAATATGTTTGACCAGTAACAGACCCGGTCCGGCGATCGGCTCAGGGATCCAAAGATTATACTGGCGAAATATGGGTATTTCCTGAAATTGAATATACCTCTGCCTTCCTCCACGACGATAACAGGCGTGAGATTATTAATTTATTTTTATTCCCAAATTTATTTTTCTCGTATTAAGATTTTAACGAGGATAATGTCACATCACTAGTCACCGCTCGTTCCTCAGACGCAGCTGCAACGCTAGCCGCGCCGTAGGTACTTGCTTGCTGCTGCATAGCGACGCGATATATGCTGGATAAACTGCTACCACCAGAGTCAGGTATATGACGTCATTATTAGGTTTGAGTTAAGTATTTGAAATTGGTAAAAATATTCACGGCTTATTTTACGTAATAGTCATGATGTCAATAAAATAAAGTTGACGATTTATCCGGTGTGTGAGGACTTGATGTATTTTCCGGTATAGAAAATCACCTATAAATGGAGTACCTCTATCGAATATCGGGGATAAAAGGCATAAGCATAGTATTATTTTTTATTTAGAATTATGTGAAATCAGCGTAAGGGTTTTACTCGTAAGAGTACAGTATAGTAAGTTAGTTACAAATGAAAGTATCATAAAACATGTAATAGCGATGCGAGGTGTTTTTAACATATTTTTAAGTGTGTGTCGTCGTCAGGCGTCAAGATTACATTTTGGGTCGCAAGCTGGTGCTGTCACGTCTAGAACTCGAGACCCCGACTGAGTGCAGCCCACACACTAAACTACGTTGCCAGTTTGTGGCTACGGCCGTATTCTACTAAATCACACCATAAAGTTTCTATGCGATGCTAGTCCGATTTACTTGCAATAATACTTAGTACCTATTACTTAAGTATAACGAGCAATTCTTTCACGCCTAAACCGATTAACCATTCTGGATGAACATTGATATGTTGAACCTTGGAGAAAGACGTAGGTACCTACTAGGCTACTTTTAATTTCGAAAAAAAAAGGTCCCGGGGGAGGGGATAACCTAAAGTTTGATATCAACCCAGTTGTACAGAGTTTAAATGCATAGAGCCTTCTGATATGTTTCTACACGCTTTTATTGAACTTGCAATGTATGTGCGAGCCTGTTGGCTCAGTTGGTAGTGACCCTGCCTTCTGAGTCGGAGGTCGTGGGTTCGATTCCCACTCGGGGCCAACATTTGTGCATGAACATGTCTGTTGGCTTCGTGTCTGGTCGTTTAATATTTATTTAAGTCTACGAATAAGGAATAAGATTTAAGTATGTTTATCAGTTGTTCAGTACCCATAGCACAGGCCCTGTCTTGTTTGGGACTAAATAACCGTGTGTGAATTGTGTCCTACAATTTAAAAAAATGTGTGTTAGTTAAGTGCTACAAAATTCAGCTGCAAGATTTGACTTAATCTTGCAGCTGAATTTTATAGCACTTACTGACGTCCTTCTGAGTTAAAATTTGGCGTAGGTACTCATGCATGTACAAGATCAGTGACAATGCAATAATCTTGTACTGAGTTGATCTGAAGATTTTTAGGCATTTTTTATAGTATAGGGGACAAAAGAGCAGACAATTTGATTAGTTTTGTTTTAACGAGTGTCATCCATTATACTTTTTGACGAGGGCTGATGATGGAGCAAGGAGTAGTCATTGAGAATTTCATTTATCCTCATATGGGAGCTCCTTAATTAATGGTTACTCTGGAAACCCTGTTTTTCTTTTCATCAATAATAATATTATAAAGAGGAAAGATTTGATATTTTGTTTGTTTGTATTGAATAGGCTCTGAAACAAATTTATTGATTTTAAAAATTATTGTACCAATGGAAATAATCTCTCGGGAACGAGACTTATGCTGATATCGCGTAAAATATACTATATATTTATAAATAAAGCCTGCACACTATTTCAGTGGTCGCCAACCAATTTTTCCAGTCATTTCCCCCGCTTCTTTCGATACGCGTTCGAGACCATTTAACATTTTTATGTGTAATCTCACCCCGCGGCGGCGATGAGACAGCGAGATTTTTCGCGGCAGTTTATTTTATCGGCTTCGTTTTACGGGCAGCCCAAACAGATTAAATCCGAGGGCACTTCCTCTGGTATTTGCTCTGAGCTATTTTAGGTTATTTCTTAATATTACCTATTTAATTACATTATGTTATGATAGACAAGTGATAAATATATTACAAAACCATACAGACACCAATGACTCATTTTGTTTTTGATAATCATATAGGAGGATAAGCATTGACGTTGTAAATGAGGATAGGACATCTGACGACCTTATACATGATTCTAGATCTAGATACTTAATATGCACTTAGGAATAATAGACACTACTGACTCCACCGTACATGTAAACAAGAGATAAGTTGTTTTATAGTCCACTGTATCGGTCATAGATCTGAAGCTAAGGATCTATGACTAATATTTTTTAAGTAATAATTTCATATAAAAAATACAGTTTTAAACAATGTTTACTATTAAAAAAATTGGAACGACGTAGAACAGTGCACAGAAAACTACATTTCTTCTCTCAATACCTTAGCTGCCTTTTAGACAGTAATAATTGCCAGCCCTCTGATCACATGAAGTCTCAAGCGCGCTGGCAGCTCTCTGATAAGAAAGCGCCTGCTGACCCCAACATCCCATATGTCTCTGGTCTTCAGAAAAGCACCACAGGCAAGTAATCCTTATTGTGCTTAAAATAGTTTTGAAGATATGAATATAAACTAATCCTAGTACCTTAAATTAAGAATATTACATTGTGAGATAGAGTCAATGTAATGTAAGGAATCCTATAAAACACGAGTTTTATAAGGCAGGCACATTGAAATATCCTTCTTAAATTATGCAACATTTGTATGGAAATAGAGGCGTCGCCCTCTGCCTCGCCTCTTAAAAATACAACCCGAGTTATTTGTTGCCTCGGTTTGACGCGCTTGCGATTTGATTGCTTTTTCATGTAGATAATACCGTGTTTCTTATGACCGTCGATCGTAATTCCAGACACTAACAACGAATTGATTTAATTATATTCCTTATTTTATAGTCAAATCTTCTCTCAAAATAAAACTAAAATTCATCTATTGGTTTAATACTCAAAGATTGCGCATTTTTGAAAATAATATGAATCTTCTTCGTCATTATCAATGGTAACATATCTTCTTGCCAACTGGCCAATTTATGAAAAATAAACAAATGCTTTTCTTTTTAATCAGCGGCCTCTTTCGTGTAAATCTTTCTATCTTCTCTAATATATAAAAATAAAGGTGAAAAGTGGGTATATTCAGAAATGGAATACCTCTGCCTACCCCCTCGGGGATATAAGGCGTGACATTATGTATGTACGTATGTATATAAAAATCTTGTGTCACTGTCTTGTCGTTGTCGGTTGTGGTTGCACTCCTCCGAAACGGCTCGACAGATTTTAATGTTTTTTTTGTATATTTCGTAGGTATGAGAATAGGTCCTAAAGAATCTTTCACCCTCCTACCCCCATTTAATATGGCAGAACAACATTTGCCGGGTCAGCTTCTATAAATATCTCTTCATATTAGTAATTCACAATTTGTATATTTCAAACAGTATGGTAACGCTAGAAACACGACTAAAAGTTCATCAACCGCGTTCAATATTACGTCAAATTGAAAACTTGTTGTTGCACTCGTAGGTTTACCAGGAAAACCGTATAGTACAGTTCCCGACAATAAACACCGTTCGCAATCACTAATGCAAACATAGTGATGTTTGCTACGCGACGTGCTACGCGCTACGAGGTGCTACGCCTCACGCGCAAACTAAACGCATGAATAAACAAACAGTTGGTTGCGTGTATCAAAATACAAAATATATTTGTAATACATTTTTAACACAATTTAGAGAACTAGCGAGTCAGTCTGTGGTAATCGAGCTTTGTTAATTCTTTGTTACATACACCTCGTGGTTGTCTGAAAAAACCGCTTAGAGCGATAAGACTGCACATTATACTCTTTTTTAGGGTTCCGTACCCAAAGGGTACCAACGGTGCCTTATTATTAAGCCTCCGATTTCCATCTGTTTGTCCACCTGTCGTCAGTAGGCTGTATAACAATTGAATCAGAAATTGTGTATTTCTATTGCTTTTTATTATATTTAATTTTATAAATAACAAAAATGTAAGGTCCCCATATAAGACACATGTTTTTTTAAGGTATGAAACGGTTTGTCTTCGAGTCACACTTGGCTGATTTTTATTTGTTAACACTTAGTACATATACTTAGGTATTTAATTCCAAAGAAACAAGTGGCCGTTTTTGTTTCGAAGTTTCATTTAGTAGGTTAATAAACATAATAATGATATTGTCTACATATTTAATGTTCAATATAATTTGCATTTATTATTATTGTAAATTTCAAAGCTGTTTAAAGGTTCCAATTTACTCTATTACACATCAAGTACACCCCACCTATTTATGTACATAATTCAATCTGAAGCTTGTGATGAAGACCTTCAGAGAATTTTCACATTCTAATATTTTCAAACTAACACGTTTTAATAATTTATGTGCAAGCCTCATATAAGACAGAAATATAAACATCAAATTTAGCAAGTTTCACTTACCTAAACAGTCTTGCTTGAAATTGTAGTCAAAATAGATTTCAAAATTGAAACCAGCGTTCAAAAGTCAACACGTGCCGCCTTGTTTATATCATATTTTCTCCGACGCAATTTGTTTTATTATTTCGATACGCAGCGTGGCGGCTACCAGACAATATCCATTCCAGTTACCTTATATAACCCATAAAGTACCTTACTAGGTTGGTATACAGCTTAGATCGCCGTGTACTGTATTTGATTTTCGGCACGTTAAGGTGAGATCGTCATTCATGCAGTCTAACCTTATATTCGCCGAAGAATGGGTGCCTAAATTTTCAATACTCACTTTATTAGGGGAGGAAGGAGGGTGGAATGGCCTTTATTAGATTTTCTAGAAACGTGAGTAGGTACGAATTGCATGGCCTGCGTCCGACACCTCGATATTGAAAATTTCTAGTAGGTAGGTACGAGTTTCAAGCTCGACATTTTATTTTATTTATGCGCCTGTGAATTTTGGAATTGAGTAGCTGCCTCTGGTGGAGTTTTAGCGCTGAGTTCAACAACACTAGACCGTTAAAATAATAAGTAATTAGGTGCTAAAAGCCACTTATCGTCACTGTAAGTGTAAAATTAAGCTGAGGAGCACTTGAAGAAACGTGTGGGGATTCTTAATTCTTTAATAGTACATTATGGTACAAGTGAGTAAAGTTGGTGATTACCGCTGAGGCGCCATTGAGACCCGAGCCGTAGGCGAGGGTCATAAGAGAGCCGAGGACGGTAATCATCAATACACACGTGTATCATACGACGTTTTTCAACACACTTGTGAATAAATAATACTAAAAAATCATTTTAAAATAATCATTCGCAATGGCGGGGAAAATTAATTGGTTTTCCAATTTTTTATTTATATAATTTGGAAAAGGCAAAAGGATCTAGGCCCATACAGCCTCGTTTTCCTATGCGCTCGCATCTTACAATGGCGATCGGCCATGGACTAAAAAAATTAGGTTTCTTTTTCTTTGGTTTGTCGTGGATAGCGTTTTAGCCACGTACAAAATGGGGTATTTAAAGTTTTTACAGAGAAAACCAAAGTTATATTTGAGTGAAAGTTTTGTTTATTAAACACGTACAAGTTGAAATGATCTATTTAAATACGAAGTTGCATGAAATGAGCAAGCCATATTTGTGTATTAATTTATTAGTACGATTGAATACGATCTTTTTTGTATCGAAACTTTTTTAAGAACAAAGCAACTCTAGCAACAAAATTGAAAAAAAAAATCTATAACTCACTAGTGAATAATAGCAAACAAAAAGTCTCAGTTTGATTATAGGTGTCATTATGTGCCTAATTGCAGTGAAATTAGAGCCACTTTATGAGCAAGTGTGTTGAAAATGTTATATATTTTGCCGAAGCCTGTTGCAGATAATAAGCATTTGTACACAGTATAAATACCTACTGTTGCCACCTTATTATTATACCTAAATATAGGTGCATTTATTGTTATAGGTATTAGTAGGGCTTAGGGCACCTGCTAATATGGTTTGTGCTTTATTCACAAATTATGGAATATAGTATTTAGGTACAATCCCAAATTCACAACAAAACAACCTAGGTAAAACAACCTAGGTAAAACAACCTAGGTAAATACATGACAATATATATATACACACAACTAGTAATAATAGAACATAAAACAATCTACCTCTTCAGTGTTGTTGACAGACGTTTAATATATAAGAATGAATAGACACATGTATTAAGTATTATGTATAGGTATGTATAAGTATATAAATATGTAAAAATATAAATAGGTATACAAAAATTAGTTAATGTAACTGGACGCGATGTGCGGAATGTTGATGGCATTACGTGCATTGTGAAGAAAGCCAATGTTTTTGTTAATTAACCCATTTATACACTGAGTATAAATGGAAATGTACATAATAAATTTAAGTTAGACGATATTACGACGATAATATGAATAAAACATGAAAAGTTATATAGAATATGTGATATGTCACATATACACTATATAACGGAAACAATGTTAATAAAATTCACTACATCATATTATATTTTGGAAATATAATATCGTGGTATTATTTTTTTTAAATAAGGGAAAGAAACCGTCTCGTGTAAATATAGGCACTAAGATTAATTTAAGATGATGTATGTACCTATTTATGATAATTGAAAAAAAAAAAAAATAACATTCAACACAAAAAAAAAACATTCAACACAACAAAAAAAAATGTATATATATATAACAAAAATAATAATAAGAAAAAAAAAAAAGTACAGAAATAAGTTGAATAATATAAGAATAAGTAGTAAAAATAAGTCTTAAATGAATAAAGATAAAATAAGCTGATAATGCTCTTATTATTATTGTACATAACAGACATAAATAGTATAAGTTGTAGCTATGTTCAAAATATATAATTGCATTGTATAACATATGAAATAGAAATAAGAGTAAATATGAGTATAATGTTTTATAAAAAGTATTGTACAAATATAGAATAGAAGACACTAATCAATTTTGTCATTGAACGCATTTCGATTAGCAAAATAACGATTCACAAATAGAGTAAAGTCAAACTAGTGTACGCTTAAAAACGTCTCCGATCACCATGTCGGAGGAAAAAAGGCGGAACACACAATAAAAAAAAAAAAAAATCCCAAATTCACAAAAAAATATACAAGTTTTAATGTTGAGAAAACATGCCAAGCAATACTACTGCAGTAAGTGCATATCAAAATTATATACCTCGGTACGAGTAATAAAGTGTTATAAAAATAATATTTTGACTTATGTAACTTTTTTGTTTAGGAAGAATTATGTGTTACAAAGAAAACAGTAGAAAATAATTTGAAAACAAGTTCACCGACCTACATACTTATCATTATTACGAAATTAAATATTGGAAAAAAGAAATTCATAACTAAGACCTCTTTACAGGCCTGTTGGCTCAGTTGATAGTGACCCTGCCTTCTGTCTGAGTCGGAGGTCGCGGGTTCTATCCCTGCCTGGGGACAACATTTGTGTGCATGAACATGTCTTTTGACTTCGTGTCTGGGTGTTTCATATTTATTTAAGTATGATTATCATATTAGTACATAGATTGGTACCCACAGTACAGGCTGTACTATTATGGGTCTGCCTAGTTTGTGACTGAAGTACCGTGTGTGAATTCTCTCCCACAATTTATTATACTGTCTTATACCTAGCTAACAGATTTTTTTGGGAAACGAGACGTTTTATGTCCTTACTACTATATACTAGGTAATCACCACCTATCACGTTTAGGGTGCAAAGAATATCTCGTGAAAAGTGGGTAGGTATATCCAGAAATAGAATACCTCTGTCTAACCCCTCCTCGGGAATAAAGGCGTGGGATTATTAATTTAATTTACTAGACTAACCCAACAAACTTTTTTATCATAAACTCGTATGTCTACACGCTAAATAAGTACTTACCTAATATGTAAGCGCGGACCTACCGACGATAGGCCACCTATTACGTTTAGGAGTCCAAAAATGCACAGGTAAAAGAAAACTCAGCAGGTACCTATCTTTATTATTATTATTATTTCCAAGAATAATATACCTCTGCTGACCCTTTCGGAGATAGAGGGTGCACTTTTTTAAATTTCTGTCATTCCATACTTCCTATAGTGTCTAGAAAATCTAGAAATTGCATCACAGATCGTTACTAAACATACACACGGACCGAGATGGTTACACACATGTGAATTACACAATAATGTTAATTACACTGCCATCTATCGGTCATAGTTTATTTCACGTCGAAAGCACTTCATTCATAAATCCACCGATTTTATCACTAGAAAGTATTTCGAATTTTGAATAGATGGCATCATACAATATTCATAATTTTAACCTTAATATTTCACTTATTTCATGATCATGAATGAATACAAACAAGGCAATCGGAAACGCATTAACATTTTCGACTTGAATATAGTTTGGGCAGCTTTAACAGACAAACATCATTTTAATTACCAGTTTGATACGAAACCCTAGAAAATGTTACATTATTATCAAAGAGTGGCTGTATGTATTTAAGCTCACTGCTCGTCTTTTCTTCTGAGAGAGTAGAGAGTTTACAAAGTATCAAAAAGGACTTTTTGGCGGGAATCCGAAGAGGGACGTCATGTTTTTTGTTTAATTTTCATTTTGCTGTGTATTTCGGGTTTTGACTCATAATAGTGATAGTTTATTATGTGGCAAGTGTCCGTGAAAGTGTGCAGTGAATGGGAAATTCGATAAAATGCGAGATATGGACATTTTTGGATTGCCTCAAAAAGTCACAATAAAGTCGTCAGTAAAAGTGCTATCATTTTACTGACAACCAAGTTAGGGCACGTTAGTGTTGTAGAAAGTGTTAAATACACTGTATTTTTGTGCATGGACTCTGAAGCAGAGCCATTTACATAAGGATATCATTAACTAATGACGAGGCTGCATGGCATAATGCCTTTGCCTACCCTGTAAGGGGTGAAAAAACAAAAAAAAAAAAAAGTATCAAAAAGTGAGGTTAGTTCTATGATGTGTCAAAACTCAAAAGTTTCCAGGATAAATATCGAGAATTGTACGTGTTTTGTCTCAACTATGCTGCTATAATTGTTAATATTACAAATTCATTTGAAATAAAAATGGCTGTTGTAATAGAAACAACGCTTGGTGATATTACCGTGGACCTGTACTTAGACCAACGACCCGTAACATGTCTCAATTTCTTGAAGCTATGCAAGATGAAATATTACAATTTCAACCTGTTCCACACCATAAGAAGCGGTTTTATTGCTCAGACTGGCGACCCGTCAGGGGAAGGAGCTGGTGGTGAGTCTATTTTCGGACTTTTGGAAGGTCCAAGTAAACGTTTTTTTTCCGGTGAGAAAATGCCAAAAATTCGTCACACAGACACCGGGTTGCTCTCAATGGTCTGCACAGGTGAGGGCATGGTGGGCTCTCAGTTTTTTTTCACCCTTGGACCTGACTTGGACTCATTAGATGGCATCCACTGTGTTATCGGAGAAGTAACTGAAGGGCAAGAGGTTTTAAGAAAGCTCAATGAAGTTATTTGCGATGAAGGTCATCGTCCATACCAAGATGTTCGAATAACTCATACCATTATACTGGAAGATCCATTTAATGACCCTGCTGGATTCCGAGCACCTTCTAGATCACCTTCCCCAAGCGCTGAACGTCTTAAAGGTGGCAGAATAGCTCCAGATGAGGAGATCGATGAAACTCAAGGTAAGAGTGCTGCCGAAGTACAAGAAATGATTGAGGAGAAGGAGGCAAAAGCACGTGCAACTATCTTAGAAATTGTAGGAGACATACCAGATGCTGATATAGCTCCACCTGAAAATGTTCTATTTGTTTGCAAGCTTAATCCTGTCACAACAGACGAAGACTTAGAAATAATATTTAGTCGCTTTGGTAAGATAGTCAGCTGTGAAGTAATTCGAGATAAAAAATCTGGTGACTCTTTGCAGTATGCTTTTATTGAATTTGCTGACAAAAAATCTTGTGAGGATGCCTATTTTAAGATGGATAATGTATTGATAGATGATAGGCGTATTCATGTAGACTTCTCACAATCGGTCTCTAAAATTAAATGGTTGGGAAAAGGCAGAGGTGTTAAACATATTAATGATGATAATGGTACAAAAGACAGTCACTTTAATTATTCAGACAATACTAAAAGACCAAGAAGCCGAGATAGAGCTGAAAGTAAATACCACCATCAGAGTGATAGAAATAAATACAATGATAGTAAAAGAGATGATAGAAGGGATAAAAATGAAACTGAAAGATCTCGTGACAGGCGGCATAGAGACGAGAGAAGCGAAAAGGCCTTAAATAAAGAAATACACAGTACAAGCAGCAGCAGTAGATTGAAAAATAAAAATGATTCCAATAGAGAAAGTGACCATAATAAAAGGA